>OV884011.1:16754182-19422514 GCA_930367205.1 Acanthosoma haemorrhoidale | reverse complement strand
TTTAATGTTTCTACAACCATGGAGAAAAGTCAGGCTCAAGAAAGACTCGAGAAGCGTGTAAATTTCCCCTTTTATATTTGGGCATATTAAATAACAAGCAAATAACAGAAAAGAAATCATTGGACAATTGGTGCCCAGCCAGTAATGCCATAAGCCTAAGAACCTTGTGATGTGGCAATTTACTTACCTTGAGCTAACCGATGGCGACCCAACATTTTCTCAGATATTTACCTGAGACCACCGCTGTCTAGTTAGCTGCCGAAGTAAGGAAAAGAGACAAGCCATATTGAACCCTTACCTTTGTACTTGAGGTAGAATCAAGCACCCTTATTTACACTCTGTAGAACACTGATCAGCAGCTACTTAAAGGAGCCATTCACAGCTTAATATATTGGGGTTGAGTCATAAGTAACTTCCGTTTTTTTATCAGACATTTATTTTGCTCTCATTAAATAACAAAATTATATTAATTTTGACGAGTGCAGGACGCTTTTCATGGAGTTTCTCTTCTACTCTTTGCAACTGCTGAACGTATCTATCCGCAGTAATCCTTAAATTTGACTTCAACTACTCGTGGTGAATTATTCCTTGACAATCCCACCTTACACACAATAAAATATTTTTGCCATGGATGTTTGCTTTCGGATTCGGTAGGGGTGGTTGATTCTTATCAAGCAACTGTCTTTTACGGACTATATTGTCATAGGTAACCCATTTTTCATCGCCTGTTACAATCCTGTTTAAAAAAGGCTCAATTTTTACCCGTGAGATTTTTTTTTTTATTTTTCTTCTTAGCTCTCAAACTTATAAAAATAGGATGTGGGAAAAATAAAGGAAAATTATTTTGGGCTAATGAGTGCCTTTCACTAAGGGGAGTCCCCCATTTGAAGGATGTATGAGAAGGATATAGGGTGTGGAATGCCTAAAGGAGGCGGGTGGAATCGGGAAGGTAGTGAGAGTCTACCGAGGGTACAGACCCGTGAGAGCAGACTGGTGTCTTCTTTATTCCGTTCACTAAGATTGTGAAGTACCCACACTCCTAACTTGCTGACTTTTCCTAATTTCTCCAGGTGGCGGTTAACAGTTGATTGTGATGTATTCAACCTTTCAGCTATACCTTTTTTGATTGACGTGGATTTTGCTGCAATATTGCCTTTAAAAGGTTGCCGTCAAAGTCGGAAGGACATCCCGCCCTCGGTTCGTCTTTTAAGGTCGTATCTCCAGAACGGAATTTTATAAACCAATTTCTAACTGCCCGATCAGTTATTAGTCCGGCCTTGTCAGACCCCACACCTTCCTGGTGGGATTTTCTGCCTTCGTCTCGCTAAAACTAGCACCTCCTTGGAAGAGATCTTCTTGCGGACGACGGTTTCCTGGGGCCCTGCGAACTTTACCTAGTAGTGTCTCCCCCAGTGATCCAGACTGCCTCTCTCCAGTTCACACTCGCCTTTGGGATCCGGACGGTTTTCGCCTACCCTCAGATACCGAGTGCGAATTCGTGGTCATTCCAAGACCGCATAAACTTCCTACCCTATACCTCTTCTCCTGAACATTGTCGGGGCACATACCTATCAAATGTGGAGCCTAATTAACCCTCACTTCGTCACTAGGGCTAGGGTAACTAAGCACTCCCAGGCGACGACCCGAAAATGTACATAATATATATTTAATTTTTTTTCCTTTGAAATATTAGTTATTCATTTATGTAGTTTCTAGTTGAATTTGTTAATTAACATACTTAAAACAAAATACAAGGATTTATATTGTCCACTTCTTTCCTTTCCACCCTTCTTTCAAATTCAATTTATGGGTCTATACAATGTAGGCACAAACATTCGGTGATATGAGATTCAATTTATGAGTCTATTGAGTAATGGAAATATACAGTGATTGTATTGTCGGTATATAGTAGGTTATTCAATTCATATGATTGTAGTGAACATTTTGTAAGTGACTTATTTAATATAATAGAAACGTAGATTTTGTTAGTTTTAATGTTGCAAAAAACTGATAACATTTCGCAGATGACGCGTTACAAGACGGCCCAGAGTGAGCTAACTGGAAACTGTATTATTTCTAAACTGGAGTGGTTTCGTTTCTGGACTACTTCACGGTCCGAAGGCGTCAAACGAGTGTTTCGAAAGAGAAAAATGAGCGAGTTATTTAGTGATCCTTGTACAATTACGAGGACAACAATAATGCACGCTTCTTCACTCTATCCTCGTTAACTCCTTTGTATTTGTCCTACTCCATAAGACCGCTCGCGTTGACCGGTGTTCATAGAGCTAGGACAGTAGCAGACTTAGAGAGAAAAATCAATGACTGCGACGATGCATTCAAATGGGCAGTAAGAGCTTAAGTGCTCTGCCCTATCCTGCCAGCCAAGGGCGTCTTCGTCTGCACACGGGCCCTTTAAATATTTATCTGCGACCCTATTTGTCTGTCAATCTCTCCGGCTACTCCAATTACCTCCGCTTGCACTAGCCTGCATATCCTACTTGAGTAAGAGAATAAGAAATGTATTGTTGACTTTAGTTATTACCATTCGTAATTCGTTTATTTTGTCGTCCAATTGAAATGATCGGTAATATGAATAAGAGCATTTCTATATAAATATATGAATAAGAGCATTTCTATATAAACATATGAATAAGAGCATTTCTATATAAATATATGAATAAGAGCATTTCTATATAAATATATGAATAATTCAACAGTTTTACATATTTATTGTATAACAACACAATTAGATTATCGTTTTTTTTTTTCGTGTGTCTGTCTAAGTGTTCTAAAATTAACGATCTCACAACAGTGAAGACAGGACTACTTTATCAATAATAGTGATTGACAGTAGGTATAGTTTACAGTAAGTACGGACTACTAATACTGGATAAGACAGATTGGAGCGTAGGTGTGGGCGATAGGAGAGAGGTTGAGAAATGAGCTATAGATTTTTTTTTTAACGCCTATTTGAATATTATATAAAAATGAAACATATATATTACAATAATATAATATATTAAGCTGTGAATGGCTTCTTTACATAGCTGCAGATCAGTGTTCTACAGAGTTTAAATAAAACTGCTTGATTCTAACTCAAATACAGAGGTTAGGGTTCAATATGGCTTGTCTCTTTTCCTTACTTCGGCAGCTAACAGGTCGAGTCATAAGTAACTTCGGATGCAGCTAAGTAGAATCTAGTGTTCGTATCTACCCGCTATGAGATACCATGACAACAAGTTTTTGTTATCACTATATAGACGAGGCTTCAGTTATTCTTTTGTCAACTGTTTTGTGTGATACACGTTACGTTAAACTGTTTTTTTTAGCCTCTGAAATGGAGAGTCAAAAAGTACATATTTGTCATGTAATGCTTTTGGGAATTTAAACAAGGCAATAGTACTAGGGCGACAGCTGAAAAAATATGCAGTGTATATGGCGAAGCAGGGCAGAGGGGTGGCAGAATTTTCGATATAATGAGAAAAAGAAAAAAATTGAAACAATTAATGTTTCATTGTTGAATATTTTTCATTATATTTTCTATTGCGGATGACTTTTTTGCGCTACTGTGGGTGTCTGCATCTGCTACATAGAATAGTAAGCTAGAACGGTTGATGCTAGAGAAGGTTTAAGCGTATATTTTCAAACCTCTTGAGCTGAGCACTGACCTGTAAAGATCACAATTCACTGCTAGTGAATTTTCCTACGATAAACAAACGCGTACAAATCTCGTCGAACGTTGAATAGTAAGACCTACACCGTACGAGATCCAGTCTCACTCAGGTTGTGATGATTACGATGTGATGATTATGATTATTACAGTTTATATTGATGATATGGTATTGGTCGGGGACACTGTCTCCCTGTCGTAGCGAAGGGCAGGGCCGAAGTTTTGTACCGTTTTATTGTGGGTAGTGGAATGTAGCTGTCCTTCAACAGTGTATCACCTGTAGTACATGGCTTGGTCCACATGTCCTAGACTTTTCATCGGTACCGTTCTCTTCCTCCTTGTACTGCGAACGAATTCGCCGAATGCCATTTTTTTGAAAACTCAAGAGCATTCCATCACCAAGTTTCCAAGACCTATTTAAATATAATGATAATATAACCGTTGGGAGCTATGAAAAGTGAAATTCCAAAATGGAAACTGGACTATTTTGTTCAAATATTTCAAATAGATATTCGCATATACTTACAACTTAGTTATCCTAAAGCATAATGTTCTATTACATTACATTGAAAAGTTTTTTTAAATCATGGTTTAAAAAGAAGGTGGACATTCATTGATATTTCATCATCATAAAGTCCCATCATGTGAACTTCTACTTACATTGATAACGTATTACTGATACGTAAACTTATCAATTATCAATCATATTCACATTCACGAGTAAATCTTTATCATTCAAAACTGTATTGTGATAAATTACAGTCTACCTCATTAGGCAATAAGTAATTGTGATAAATGTTCTCATTCATACCATATTTACAGTTTTCACTCACTCGCTCATTCATACAGTATTTACAAACAGCCCAGAGACCTCCCAAATCCACATGGTTGTCGCCTCCCTCGCGTTTGAAAGAGGAAGCAGAGTCTTGGGAAGTGCCCTCACGCTCCTCCATCAGCCGCGTCACCGGATACAATCCAGTGGAGGCTGACCAAGCGAGAGCCACATACGCTCAGGACATGATTAGAGAAGCTGGCCATTGCCACGCATTTATAGCAGGTCACGAGGCCGGTGCCGTTTTAGTCTCCGAGGAGGATTATAGAGATGAGTGGTGCAGTGCAATGACTGTTGGGGATTAGGGTGGTTGGATAGGTTACTATTGAATTTCATGAACTTGGAACGAGTAAATCTAACACTTTCTTAGCGGCTATTTGAGTTATCAATTACAATTCAAACTATCTCATAAAGGTTCTTGGTTCGAATCTCTAATCGGAAAGTTTATTTCATTAAATAAATATAAATGGATGGCTCCAATTAGGATTTTTGTCCTGAATGGGAGTACAATAGGACCTCTAATTTGTTATAGAAATCGTCACCTAATGGAGTCATATATTTCATCTTGAACATTCGCGAAAATATAAAGCTGATAAAAATTTAACACCTATCATAAATCACACAGAAAATTCACAAATAAACAGAACACTTTGAAATCCCACTGCTAAATATGAACTAACATAAATCATGCCTGATAAGTCAATCAATTCATTTAGTCAGTTGAATTTTATGGTTGTTTGAAGAAGAGAAGTGAGCATCTTCATATAAAAAAGTAGGTATTAAATTTCTTCTGTAATACTTTTATTTTCTTTCATTCATTTATATTGCTATTTGTAAGGATTTAATTTTAAAGATTTTATCTTACAGTTGATCCACACAATTCTATCTCGTAGGTCCATGGCGGTTTTAAAGTATTTATTTTTTTAATTGCTAGTCAGTTAACCCCAAGTTAATCTGGCTAATCGTCGCTCTAGTAACGATTTTAACTTGCAGATTTTTCGTTTTGATCCGACATCCGCCTGTTGTGTAACCGATGTTCTCAAGTCACTCGTCTTTAAAATCCCTTCTATACAAGGAAGCAGTTAACCTAAAAAGCGTGAAGGTATTGTGTGAAGATTTGTGTCCGATGTCCAGTTTTGTTAGCTAATTTAATATGGCTCAAGTTTCGGGACCGGGTTTGTACAATGTTCATTTGTAAGTGAGGTTTTGTTTGTTGAAGCCATTTGTGAGTATAGCATTCTCACCCACCAATGTACCTGTAGTATAGGAACCTTACTGGTGTAAAAGAAGTCGAGGAACGGTCTGGATGGCATTCCTGTTATTTTATTTAGGTCGAGTCATAAGTAACTTCCGTTTTTTTATCAGACGTTTGTTTTGCTCTCATTAAATAACAAAATTAAAGAGTGCAGGACGCTTTTCATGGAGCTTCTCTTGAACTCTTTGCAACTGGTGAACGTATCTATTCGCAGTAATCGTTAAATTTGACTTCAACAACCCGTGGTGAATTATTCCTAGGTAACCCATTTTTCATCACCTGTTACAATCCTGTTTAAAAAAGGCTCAATTTTTACCCGTGAGAGCAGACTTGTGGCGATTGACATGCGATCTTCTTTATTCCGTTCACTGAGATTGTGAGGTACCCACACTCCTAACTTGCTGACTTCCCCTAATTTCTCCAGGTGGCGGTTAACAGTTGATTGGGATGTATTCGACCTTTCTGCTATACCTCTTGTTGATTGACGTGGATTTTGCTCCAATATTGCCTTTAAAAGTTTGTCGTCAAAGTCGGAAGGACGTCCCGCCTTCGGTTCGTCTTTTAAGGTCGTATCTCCAGAACGGAATTTTATTAATCAATTTCTAACTACCCGATCAGTTATTAGTCCTTCGCCATATACACTGCATATTTTTTCAGCTGTCACCCTAGCACTATTTTATTTAAATTCCCAAAAGCATTACATGACAAATATGTAATTTTTGACTCTCCATTTCAGAGGTTAAAAAAACAGTTTAACGTAACGTGTATCACACAAAACAGTTGACAAAAGACTAACTGAAGCCTCGTCTATGTAGTGAAAACAAAAACTTCTTGTCATGGTAACTCATAGCGGGTAGAAACGAACAATAGATTCTTCTTAGCTGCATCGGAAGTTATGACTCGACCTGGGATATGTAGCTTTCAGTTTATTCAGGGGTCAAACACGCCACAGTGCATCAAATGCTTATTTTCTTCGTCTAGGAATACCTCAGTGAAGTATTCATATTTCTCGAAGCTTGCTGCGATAATGTCTGCTAGAGGATGGCATTATTATAATATGAGAGGTGTTTCCTAAAACCGTATTTATGATTCAGAATACGGTTCTGGTCGTCTGCTGCATTTATTCCTGGTAGTTTCGGATTTTTTTGTTTTTTATTTTGTTCAAATTGTCGTTTGTCGTTTTTGAAAATACACTAATCGGTCATTAACATCTTTAAGAAAATACTGATGTCATATTGACACGGAAAAGGTTCTCAACAAATCTTAAAAATGTGTAACTACAGTGATGCGATGTTGTTGTTGTACGGGTGGGTCAATATTTGCGATTACAATTGCGATAAACCCCACATAATATATTTACTACATATTATATTTTAGTTATTTAATACCTACGAATAATTTTGTGCCCTTGGAAATAAATTACTGGCCGACACGATACCATTATCCTTTAGTTTCGGATTACGGCGCTCTTAGAGTGTTAACTCACCGTTTGAAGGAATAATGTAGGAAATTACAAAGCTATTATTTCCTCTAATTCGGGATAATATTTACTTCCTCCCTCCTAATAGCGGCGGCAGAGTTTAGTGAAATAGCTTCAAGTGGTTTCGGATGGGAAACAAGCGTGTGTGAATACGTGGGTAAAGGTGGAGCGTTACACTGACCACATAGCCTTCATAATGTCCTCTATGCATGCACCTTTAACTCCTTCCTAATTCTAACCTGTTTCTAATTCAAACCAATTTATTCATTTATTAACGGTTTATGTTTTGATTTAAACATAATTGTTGTCTTCCCATGAGTTGTTTTCTCCTCTGTCCTCTGTCCGAACTATATAAATGACATCCTACACAGTGAGTAGTCCCATTTGACATTGAATACTCTTGAAAAATATAGGCATGTCTAAATAACACAATTAAATGTAATAAATATATTAATTACTAACTATTATCAATCTACAAAGTTATACTTAAGCCAATCTGGACATACGGAATAGAGGGGGGACAGCAAAAAAGTCGAACATCAAGCGCATCCAATCCTTTCAATCAAAAGTCCTGATGACAATAGTAAATTCCCACCAACCAAACCCCTTCATAATGATCTTAATATACCCTACATTCTTAAACTCATCCCTTCTTGACCTCATCCAACTCATCCAAGTTCATAAAATTCCACAGTAACCTATCCAAACACCCTGATCCTCTAGCACAGTCATTGTACTGCACCACTCATCCCTATAAACCTCCTCGGAGACTAAAACGGCAGTGGCCTCGTGAACTCCTACAATGCGTGACAGTGAGAGTCAATGGCCAGTTTCTCCAATCATGTCCTGAGCGTATGTGGCTCTCGCGCTCTTGGTCAGCCTCCGCTGGCTCTTATCCTGTGACGCGGCTGACGAAGGAGCGTGGGGGACTTCCCAAGACTCCGCTTCCTCCTTCGCACGCGAGGGAGGTGACACCATGTGGATTTGGATGGTCTCTGGGATATATACTGTATGAATGAGCGAATGAATGAAACTTTTAAATTTGCTATGAATGACATAATTTATCACAATTACTTATAGCCCAATGAGACAGATTGTAATTTTACTATAATAAAATTATTGTAATTGCTAACTATTAAAAATATTTTCAATTGGCTTTGAGTGGGGGTATCAATTTACAGGTTTTAACGTCCTTATTAATAATATTTATTGTGTCGTGACTTTTGTGGCCTATATTTACAAAATATTATTACAACCGCCAAGCTCTTGACTGTTGTCGATCCCTGAAACATACCTAGACTGTTGTCTTGTACGTTCATAGTTTCAAAAGCAGTTTCCTTATGTGATTTTTTTTGTTTCGAAATATACCAACAAGCGTATAGATTAATTACATCGATGTGCTACATAATCAAGAATGCAATCAGATATTTTAACGACAATAGATTGCGTTACACCAAGTCATTCTGTGCAGAGGGCAATACACCGTTTGAAAGAATGAAGATTTTCGATTAATGGACAGATAGATACCTGAGGTTGAACTGTTCCCTGCTACGTTAAATAGTTTATCCTACCCGTGGATTAGTAGCCTCGCTTACAACAATCAGGAGGTTTTTATTGAATTTTTAAGCGAAATAAAGGACGTATAAAGTACAGAAAAAAACATCGAGAGATACTCACCGGACTCTCGGGACTCCATTTTGTTCATTAAACCATAGAAGCCACTAAAATTCCCCTTTTTTATAGATAGAAAAAGAAAATTGCAAATAATTAAAACATTATTTTAACAAAAAAATTCCTCCTTCAAATGGATGGCTTTCAAAGCATAACTTTTTAGAAATTCTTTTACGTATGCTGAATGATGGTATTTGAAAGATAAAAATTATTAAGACGCATTAGCAAGATGCTGCCATTCTTGAGTACTAATAATAATTTGTAGATATACGTTATTATTGATGAATTTAGAAAACTCAGTCAAAGTTTGTTTTTGAAAATAATCAGGATATTTCTATGCTCTTTGGAATATATCTTTCAAATTTCATGTAGATTAAATCATATTTACAAATTATAATTCTTAGTTCACACCGACACGTCTCTTACATGTTTGAAAGTAATAAACACAAAGAGTAATACAATTGCGTATTTCAGCATGTCGTAATGGGAATACGAGTAGAATTAGTATACAATCTTAACCGTTGTTCAAACAAAAGGCAATTCTTTTACGATGTTTTTGCTAAACACTTCAGTCTTCAGATGTAATCCTTGATTATTGCCTAGTACGGAGGGAGAGCGTGAATTTTCTACGATAGTGGTAGAATAAATGATCTAGAATTTAAGCCCTCATCAAAACCCCTCGAACTAAGGTTTTTAGTTAAAGTGCAGTAACAGGAATTATGGAAATACAAATAAAAATCGCTAACTTTTAAGATATCTCAAGTCTCAGCTAAGAACCTATTTTTATTAGTTATGATTTCATCTCAATGGTTATGGACACATTAAAGGCAATAACACATAAATGTTTGATTAATAACTGATACTTTTGGAATCTAATGATGCTTAATAGCTTTTATTTTATATTCTTCAGGATTCCCAGTTATTTATTACTATTCTTAAGAATTACTATTTTTAAGATTCGGCGATACGTTATTTGTTTTCACATATATAGTGTGAATAATTTAATTTTTTTAATATATTAAATTTGTTTTTCTTAGGATGATTATTTATTTTTATTTAATTTTTGTACTATTAGATAATTTTTGTAAATATTTATGACGAAGCTGCAAAGAAAACTAACTGAAAACAACAACAGGATAAAAGTATTTTTATTTAAATAAATGTTTAATTTTTATCAACATCTGAGAAGGTTAATAAAATATAATTAATACGTTTTGAGTAAAATAGCGTAGGAGTTAGCTGAATACAAATATTGAATTGAAAAATTATAGCTCAGCTGTTAGCTCCAATTAAAAAAATATTTACTAGATTTAACGTTAGGATAGAATTAATATTTGGTAAAATTTTCAAAAATGAGTGATACCACAGGTTTTTGGATCTAATTGTACTTGATTATTACGTTTCAAAAAAATAAAATAGAAGCATTAGATACGGGACGAGTTATCCGGGAGAGAAATCTCAAGGGAGTTTCTCAGGACGGATCTCTGTTTTGAATGTGAATGGGGGACGAAAGGTGGAGCTTTCTCTGCAGCCGAGAGAGATCGCTAATTACCTGACACATTTAGCCATTTTAGATGTTGTTTTTCCATAGAATCGATAATATTTACATTCTCGACGGAAATCGAAAATTCTTATGTTTTCGCTCATGTTTCCTGCCTGTTTGAAAGGGAGTGGGGGGGGGGGTGTAAGCACCCTTATTTGACTTAGAAACATGACATTTTATACAGAAGTTCCACTTGGATACTATTTCATATCCGGGAGTAGAGACATGCTGGAAAATGAATCTAATTTTCGGAGACAAAAATAAATCGCCTAAATTTAGGCAGTGGTAAAGATTGTTTACTAGTCCTTAATATTATTTAGGAGGACAAAAAGAAAAGGTCTATATATAAATAACCTAATTTTGAAAAATAATTAATTATTACCCCCTATAACCCTGCAGAATCTAGCTGGGAAACACTGCTCTATTATTGTACAAGGCTCTGATTCGACCATTTTCGACTTGCAACCGCCCTGTGTGGTAAGAAAGCACGAACCAAACTTCAGTGGCAGAAAAACAAAGTTATTTAGAACGAGGGTTAAGTGCGCAAGGATAACTGGATATTCTTTATATAGAAGAATATTTCATTGTATGTCACGTGGACTCATTACATAATATAGTTGACATACGCCAGAGCGCCTCTTAACTAAAACTAAAATACAAATACAATGTAAAACTAAAAATTTCCAATTTTTTATATGTAGGAAACAGAAACAAAAAAAAACTTCAACTAAAAGAATAATTTTTAGTGTTCATTGAAAATAAATTGAATGCCTCTATGCATCTTCTTCTTAGTTGATGCATCTTCTTAGATAAGCACTCCCTATCATTGGATATTCCTGCCAGATATGAACTCATGTAAACGTGTACTGCCGGCATGGAATTTTACTTAAGGGCCACTTACAATATTAATTATAAATTAATTACATAGTATTGAATACATTCTTTTTCAATGATTTTGAGTAGGAAGTCGTATTATAGACCATAACGTCCTCATTAACGATATGTCATTAAAACTACCACAACTCCGTGAATTTTACTCAACCCGTGGTTTTTTGACGGATGGTATTTCCCTTAGTAGTTCCATCCTGACGATGTTTCAATGAAAGCGACCCGGTGAAAAATAAATAATAAAGGGTCATTAGAAAAATATTAGGGGGGCTGGAAAGTAATGTCGTTTTTTTTTACATTAAATTCAAACAGATAAATTTTTAACAAGTTTTTGTTTTTGATAAACGATGTAATCACCTTCGTTATCAGCAACCTTTTAGCATCTAGTGTGCAAATTTTCAATGCCTGATCATCGATCAAAATCAATTGGTTTTTGAGCAAAATATCTGGATAATATTTTGAAATTTTTGCCACTTAGAAAACGTACCGATCGGAATAAATGGAAATCCGATATCGGGCGAGTATGGTGTTTGAGGCAATACCTCCCACCCCAATTCATTAATTTTTTCCAGGGTTCTTGCGGAAAAAATAGGCGCAGTGGGGTCTTGCATTATTGTGTTGCAGAATAACGCCTTTTTTTTTATTGACAATCGCTGGGCAATTACCAATTAAAGATTGATTTACTCGATCCAATTGTTCACTGTAAAGATCTGCAATCACAGTTTTTCCAGGTATCAGCGATGAACGACCCCGCGAATACTCCACCAAACACACAAAAGCGCCTTTTTGGAGTGTAAACCTGGCTTAGCTGTACTTCGTGCCGATTCATGCGGAGAGAGATTTTTGGATTATCATAGAGGACCCATTTTTAATCTCCAGCCTCACCCACCATACTCGCTCGATAATGCGCCATCAGATTTCCATTAATTCCGATCGCTAAAAATTTGATAATTCCGATGATGTCCAAAATGCCATCTCCAGATATTTTGCACAAAAACCAATTGATTTTTATCGATTCGGCATTGAAAATTTGCACACTAGATGGCAAAAGGTTGCTGATAACGAGGGTGATTACATCATTGATTAAAAACAAAAACTTGTTAAACATTTATTTTTTGACTTTAATGCAAAAAAAAAAAAAAAAAACGACATTACTTTCCGGTCCCCCTATTACTTAAATATAAATATTTTTATTTCATTCTGAGTAGAGTATCAAACCAAACGTTGTAATGACGACCTGACAAGTATCATGTGTTGCATTTTAATGGACTTTAGATACAAAAAATTATCATTACAACCACCAAAAAAATTATGTTTGCAAGTTAATTAAAGCATCTTCCCTGCTTTCCCCCGTTTCGACTACGGTTGAGTGGCGTATGGGGTGGCCTCTCTGAGGATCTTGAGGTTCGGTCGAAGCGCCTGATGAATCTTTTCTGATGATTTGCTGTCAAAATCCCCAGAGACTGTCGCCTCTGCACTAAGTCAGGATGGTCGTACCCTTCTGCCTGTCTATAGTTACTTGAACCCCTTCTCTTCACTAATGCCATGGCTAAAAACAACCTTCTCCGGTTCGAATAAGACATCAAATACCAGATCTACCTCCTACGATCGTCCGTTTCTAATCCCTATCCCAACCTTGTCTAACTCCATTACTCTCAATCTTTCTTTTTTTTTTATAACAACTTTATTATGATAAAATTACAATCTGCCTGATTGGGCTATAAGTAATTGTGCTATATGATCTCGTTCATACCAATTTACAATTTTCATTCACTCGCTCATTCTTACTATACATACAAACAGCCCAGAGGCCCCCCTCGTCCACATGGTTGTCACCTCCCTCGCGTGCGAAGGAGGCAGTGGAGTCTTGGGAAGTCCCCCACGCTCCTCCGTTAACCGCTTCACTGGATAAGAGCCAGCTGAGGCTGACCAAGATCGTGAGAGCCACAGACATTGATTAGAGAAACTGGCCATTGCCAGGACTCCCACTGTCACTTATTTATAGCAGGTCACGAGGCCATTGCCGTTTTAGTCTCCGAGGAGGATTATAGGGATGAGTGGTGCAGTGCAATGAATGCTAGGGGATTAGGGTGGTTGGATAGGTTACTATGGAATTTTATGAACTTGGAGGGTGAGTTCAAGAATGTAGGGTATATTAAGATAATTATGAAGGGTTTTGTTGCTGGCGTAATAAGGGGCATTTACTATTGTTCTCAGGACTTTTGATTGAAAGGATTGGATGCGCTTGATGTTTGACTTTTTTGCAGTCCCCCATAGCTCTATTCTGTATGTCCAGATTGGCTTAAGTATAACTTTGTAAATAAGTAGTTTATTTTCTATTGAGAGATGGGATGTCCTTCGAAGTAGTCTATACAGTTGACCAAAGCGTCTGTTTAGTTCTTGTCTTTTTAGCCTCGTGTGTGGGTTCCATGTCAGTCTTTTGTCGAGATGGAAGCCTGAATACCGTACTGTCTCAGACACAGGGAGAGGAATTGAATTTAAAAAGACTGGTGGACAGGACTTACAGCAGCAGGTGAAGGTTATGTGGGAACATTTTTCTTCATTGACTTTGATTCGCCATTGGTTGCACAAATACTCGATCTCATCAAGGTGGCTCTCAATCTTTAAATATAGATCTTCAAGTACATACCTTATTTATATGTATCCTTAATTTAACAATTAATAATCTTATTTATATGCCATATTTCCCTTAACTGGACCGTCACATTGCAGGGGAGAGCATTCGGGATGGAGGTTCTGGAAGCAGAGGAGATACGTGGTCTCACTCCTAGCATTCCTAGGCTTCTTCAATGTCTACTCACTCAGGGTCAACCTGAGCGTTGGGATTGTTGCCATGACATCGGTACGGAAGGTGGTCACGGAGAATGGAACGCTATATATGGTAAGTTAATAATCATTAGTTGTGCTATTTAATCTCAATGTTTCAATCATTATCAGCTAAAGAAAAAAAACACAGTGACGGAATGGGACTTGAACCCCTCACCATCTCAGGTCATCATGCTCATATGTTTCGTATGTTCGCGTCAACGGAGCATTTGCGAAAGTGCCAACATTTGCTTTGACGTTCAGATTGGCCTTTCCTGAGTGGTTTTCGGTTACACATCCGAGTTTCCCTTGCCTTTGCTATCCACACATTCGATGAAACAATTCCCCTACAGGATACTCGTCTTTCCCTACACATTGGATTTTAAGTTTTTTGTTACTAATTGTTACAAATATTCACAAGTTGCTAATTGTTGTTTAATTATTTAAATAATACTGTACCGACCGCTAAATACATAAGATAAATCACCCTATAGTCTATTGTATATATATTGTAAATTAATTTAAACAAATGTTAATAACATTACCAAAATATAAATCATTGTAAATGTTGTAAACAATAAAGATGTAGCCGTGAGCCAATTAGTTATATGAGCTCGGGCACCCGCTACCAGTAGTAGGTACTAAGCGACTCAAACCGCCGAGAAGCCCGGAGACCCTAACCCGGGTCAGGCATCAGGGACGCTAAGGCCACCAACTGTCAGAGGACAAATGCCACCACAATACACAACTGGCATTGGGTACGATAAAACCGAAGCTGATTGGCTACTAACCAAGCCAGCTGGGTATTTAAGACCGGCAGTTTAGGCCTGTAATTCATTCTCCTGACAACTGGCTGACTGATGGCTTGTGGCTGCTCTGATGTTCAAAATTTGGCTTCCTTATTTATGAAAACCTCTGCATCTCTCTCTCCTCACCTCGCAACGTTTTAGTCCGGCGTTGTCAGATCCCACACCATCCTAGTGGGAATCTCCGCCTTCGTCTCGCTAAATCTAGCACCTCCTTGGGAGAGACCTCTCCCTAGTGGACAAAGGTTATCGTGGCCCTGCAAACTTACCAAGCAGTGTTCCCTACGGCGATTCAGCCTTTGGGATCCGGACGGATTTCGCCTACCCTCAGATACCGAGTGTGAATTCGTGGTCGTTCCAAGACCACACAAACTACCTTCACTACCTACCCTATACCTCTTCTCTTGAACATAGTGCATTGTCGGGGCACATACCTATCAAAAATGGAGTCAGATAGTAAGACCATCATGAAACGATTGTCCAGGTCATAAACTTAATCAACCCTCACAGGGCTAGGGTAACTAGGCACCCCCCTCGTGACGACCCGACAAATACGTATCGATACGTACTTACCGTTTTCTTCGTCGGTGGATTGTTGTCACCCACCAGCTTCCTCTTGTAGGAGCTTTTGGTCCGGCACTTATATTCAAAGTTTTCATGTGGACCAACAGCTAACTACAAGTTTAAAATTACCGTACCTGCAAAATGTTTACTATTAATTCACAAAGAATTTATCTAAATCTAAGGGGTTGTTTAAAAGTATAGCCTCGTCCTTCAATCTCGGCAGTGATTAGTGCAGTGAGGTAAGGATTTTCCTTGTATTGCTAACAGCCTTACTATTTTACCTCTAGACACCAATAAGGTCAGCCAATTAAACGAACAACCATAATTAACATCACAAATAGGGATCCCAGTCTTAAAATCCTTGACACAAGGTTCAAAGCGCTCAACAAGGAGATCTCACACACGTCTGACCTCAAAACAAGAGGATTCCCAACCTTCCCTAGTGTAGGCCATAATTCCAATCTGCGATGTGCACTTTTATACGAAATCAATATCCTATAAAAAGTGTGAAAAAGCGTCCGTGTGAAAATTCGTAAAGATTGCTAGATGTCCCTTTTTCTGGTTCATTTCTTTTCTTGTTTCAAATGAATGAAGTTTTTGAAAGTGGTGAGGACGTGTGCCTTAGCGTCTTATGTACTGTTGAGTGATGAGTTATGAACAAGAAAACAGAAGAAAGTTCTTTTACTGTTTTTCACTTACATCACCAGCCATCACACGTTGTTTCTTCTTTTTAAGTTCTTTCAAAGTACACTTCAATCTAATATTATTTTGAAAATATTTCCAACCACCAAGGAGCATATATCTGGTCCTATCTTTATGTCCTTGATGTTGTGAATTCCAAATAATAAAAAAATATTAATGGTTTAAATTGAAAACTCAGGTTGATTCCCTGCTTACATTCTAACACTGATATAAAACCAAATTAATGGAAAGTTTTAAGTGAGAAGAGCTCTAATTTGAGGGTTGTGAGCTCAATCTATTCATTCCAATTCAATACACATTTTTTCTGGATTTCAAATTGCAAGACAAATTCTGATAATGGGAGGTGGGTAAATCATTGGTGAAAGGAATGTTGAGATTTATTTAACCAGTGTTAATGTAGAGAGTTTTAAGTAGAATTTTCGTCAAAAAAAGATAGCATTGGCTATATGGTGAAGGATTCTGGTTTGAAGATACTGGTTGCAAATGATATTGGAGAGCATGGCACTTAAATAGTCCTTGTATGCAATTAGTTATGTTGTTGTGTGTAATTAGAATGTAAAATAATTTTCATCCATTGCCTAAAAATTTAGCATTTAAATACATTCTGGCTTAATCCTTATGAAAGCCTAAAAGTTAAAGAAAGGAGACAGATTTTTTTCACATCAACATTTTTGGGCGTTGTGGAATATACGTTTAAAGATTCAGCTAGATTGTAAACTTTTTATCATTGATGCAGTACACACAAAAAGTATTGCTTTGTACATTTTCCCAATAAATGTTCTGTCCATCATGCTTGGTAAAGATGCAATGAATCACTGGTGATGTATTCATTCTGACTGATCCCATCATTACTGATGTGATCTTATCTGTCCTGTTTTAATTCTGGACCGAATCTACTCTTTGGTCCGGACAGATTCATACAATTTTGATGTTCAAGGGACCTCTAAATATCAGATGCAGGGAACCATCTACCGCTTTCAATAAATCTTCGAGACGTCTTGTAATATTGCTGAGATCTACTCTATACCTAGAACTACATACTCATTAAATACCAATGTTGAGCAAGAAAGCTAAAAGAAAATATTGTACTTTTCTGTGATTTAGTGGTTAAGTTAACTAGTTTTTGTAGAGGGTAAATTCCCAGAATGGTCGAAGAATATTTCTCTCATTGCTTGTTCTTTCACTCAAATGAGAAGTATGTAGTGACACAATATAATAAGCCTCCTCTCAAGCCTAGTCCCACGACGCGCAGCTTGGCAAGCCTTGTCTGAAGTTTGTCTTACCTCGCGCTGGGAGAACTTAAGACTCGTCATAACTGGAGCTCATTCGTCCTTTCCGTGTAATTTCGGGGTGCAAGGCATTAAGGCTTTAAATAAATTTTCAAGTAGTTCTTCATGGAGTGGAATAATAAAGTTATAATAGAGTTTTTAGATTTTTACGACTCCGCTTCCTCTTTCGCATGCGAGGGAGGTGACAAACATGTGGATTTGGGAGGCCTCTGGACTGTTTGTAAATACTGTATGAATGAGCGAGTGAATGATGAATTGTAAATATGGTATGAATGAGAACATTTATCTCAATTACTTATTGCCTAACAAGGCAGATTGTAATTTTAGCACAATAAAGAAGTTATGTATATATATTTTCAAAAAATCTGTAGGAGGGAGAACCTATTATTAAGGCTTTTAGGACAGATAAGGAGAGATCACATCAGTAATGATGGGAATCAGTCAGAATGAATACATCACCAGTGATTCATTGCATCTTTACCAAGCATGATAAACAGAACATTTATTGGAAAAATGTACAAAGCAATAGTCTTTCAACTTTTTGTGTGTACTGCATTAATGATAAAAAGTTTACAATCTAGCTGAATCTTTAAACGTATATTCCACAACGCCCAAAATTGTTGATGTGAAAAAAATCTGTCTCCTTTCTATAACTTTTAGGCTTTCATAAGGAGTAAGCCAGAATGTATTTAAATGTAGCAGATTTAAATATTACATTTTTAGGCAACGGATGTAAAATTATTTTACATTCTAATTACACACAACAACATAACTAATTGCATACAAGGACTATTTAAGTGCCATGCTCTCCAATATCATTTGCAACCAGTATCTTCAAACCAGGATGCTTCACCATATAGCAAATGGTATCTTTTTTTGACAAAAATTCTACTTAAAACTCTCAACATTAACACTAGTCAAATAAATCTCAACATTCCTTTCACCAATGATCTACCCACCTCCCATTATCAGAATTTGTTTTGCAATTTGAAATCCAGAAGAAATTTCTATTGAATTGGAATGAATAGATTGAGCTCACAACCCTCAAATTAGAGCTCTTCTCACTTAAAACTTTCCATTGATTTGGTTTTATATCAGTGTTAAAATGTAAGCAGGGAATCAACCTGAGTTTTCAATTTAAACCATTAATAATTTTCTATAACCTTGATAACATTGGTTCCAATCTGAAAATATGTATACCATGTAATGGGTTGTCGGCAACCCAACTCAATAGAATTTTGTGTTGTCCCAACAAATACTAAGGTATATGAAGTTTCAAGTCAATTTAACATGAGGTTAAATAGTAACAAAATAAAGTATTAAAATAGTGACAAAAATCTTATTTATAATTACAATTACTAATTATAAAATAATTAATTAGATATTCAATACAGTATTAACATAAAGATTCTATGTATGAATCATTGAAGTAAAGATTTCCTTGGTAATCTTAATTTTTATGTAAACATGTCTTTTAGTTATTATTTCATTTTTAAGGTCTTGGGAAATTTTTGAACTTTGTGGTAAAATGTCTTGCCTTTAGGTCAATCATATTGCATTGATTGACAGAAATCTTCGATAAATTTACATATTTTTTAACTTGTTATCAGTGCCTTTAGTTTGATACTGTATGCTCATGATGAGGATTGTTTTTAGTTATAAAGTAATTAATTGATGATCTTTAATTTTTTTTTATGGCTGTATTTTTCACATCAAGTAAAATTTTATGAATTTTGTCTGGCAGGGGGATTTTAAGATCAAGCAGACACATGAGCAAAAAAGGTTTCCAGTTTTGTAAAAAAAAAAAACATATATAATATAAAAAAAAAACCTGTATAGTTAAAATTCTTTTAGCTGGCCTGTTGAACTGTCCTAGACTTAATAATTGTTTTGATGTTAATTGATAAGATACTTCATTAGATAAAATTAATTGGAGAATTTGTTAAGAAGGAATCAGCTTTAATGACTGCTACTTCATGCCTGCTCCAGTTGAGAGCTGATGTCTTAAGAACACCTTAATATTTCAGAACTATAATAATTTTTTTTATAATTCAGTTAGCATAAATCTGCCTATTCTTATCATGATCAAGTAAACTCTTAATAATATTTCTCTTTTACTTATCAAGCGAAGAACTTGTGACTGTTGATGATTTTCCATTGCATTTATAAGCCCATTTTTCCTGCTTGTAAATGGGTTCAAATGTCAAAGGAACATAATAATCTCCATAACAGAAAGTTGTCCTCTAACTTCTGACAATCAGTCATGAGCTGTAATAGATTTGAGAAATTACTGTGTTCTCTCAGCTCAGAGTAGTTTACCTAAATCTAAAACTAGTATTGCATTCACTTCAAATACCAGAGACCACTATAAAAAAAGATCAAGTGGTAATTTTGGACTCTTTTGTGTTAAGACTGGCTTCATATAGAGTGGATAATCTTATAGTATATTCAAAATCGGACAATGGCTTAAAAACATTAGAAAATTGCTCAAACCCTGTATTTCTCTAAGAGAGTAAAATTGTATTTTCCCCCCATGGACTCTTCAATTTGTACTTATTAGCGTTAAATGTATTTAATATTCTTTAAACATTGTATATTTATAATGTTTTTCTCTTATTTAAGGATCCAGATTTTGATTGGGACTCACAGACTCAAGGGCTCATTCTGAGCTCGTTCTTTTATGGCTATCTGTGTACCCAACTCCTCGGCGGCTGGTTGGGAACCAAGTTTGGTGGCGCTACTGTCTATGGTCTCGGAGTTACGACAACAGCCCTTTTTACCCTAATCACACCTCTAGTCATCAATACTTCTTCTTATTACCCACTACTCGCTCTGAGGATAGTCGAAGGGATATTCGAGGTATTCCAGTGATTATTTTGGCTGCTATTTTAGAATTCATAACATATACTTTTGTACAAAAGGGAGAGGGAGCAATCATGTTTTGAACCATTAATTATTGAAAAAATCTGGCTCAGTTCCATACCAATTTTAATATTCCCATTAGCATTAACGTATTCTTTTATAATTATATTTCAGGGTGTCACCTATCCTTGTATCCATGCAGTTTGGGCGAAATGGGCGCCTCCTGCTGAAAGAGCATCAATGGCTTCATTTGCGTTTTCTGGAAGCTATGTTGGGACAGTTGTTGCCATGCCGATGTCCGGGTATCTAGCAGAAAGTTTCGGTTGGCCATCAATATTTTATGTCACAGGTATTTACCTATTGTTAATATGTACATTTTTATGTTGAGCATTCTTGAAATACTTATAGTACTTGTAGGGGTATTTATTTGTAATTATGATTATTTTTCTCAGGTGTCGTTGGTCTCATTTGGGCATGCGCTTGGTGGTTGATAGTGAAGAACAAACCAGAAGATGACGTTCACATATCACCAGAAGAACTGAAGTACTTGAAGGAGGCACTTGCAGATGTCAATACAACTGAGGTTTAGATTTTATAATACTTATGTACATACTTTTTTTAACATGGAAAATTTCTTGACAAAATAAATTTATTATATAGATTGTTCACCCTTGGAAAGACTTTTTCATGTCTATGCCGGTCTGGGCGATTGTTATGGCCCACTTCTGCGAAAACTGGGGATTTTATACTTTGCTCACGCAACTTCCAACTTTCATGAAAGGTGCGCTTTATAATATATAATTTATTATTAAAAGTCAGAACATGAAGAAAAAACCTTCCTTATAGGAAAAATGTAATCAATTGCAGGTATCCATATTCCTAAATAATTACAAATCCTAAGTATCCATAATAAAAAAACTACAAAAAACTGAATTATAAAACACATTAAAATCATTCTACAAACACTTTGTTTCATAGTTAATTTTCAATGATATTGATTTTGTGGCCAGCAACTTTTTTTAAATGGCCATTTATTATTTTATTGTTATAGGGCTTATTATTATTTTTTATGGTTTCAGATACTCTAAACTTTGATATTACCAAAGCTGGTTTTCTGGCATCACTACCCTACCTCGTTATGTCAATCATCATGCAGTTTGCCGGTAGACTGTCAGATTGGCTTTGCAACAAAAAAGTCCTCTCGGTAACAAATGTATGTACAGTTTTAATTATTGATCTATTCATTTCATTAATAACATTTTGACAACACTCGCTGCTTTATATTCTCAGTACATACTATTCATGAAGAAATATTATATTTTTATGAATTTTAATGTGTGCCATGTTTAGTATTTACTTTTTACATAAAACAAATAATTTGATTGGTTGTGTAAAAGTACTCCTAATTTTTATTCTCTACTTATTCTATATTCTAAATTTGCTCTTCTTATCTGATAGTAATGCATTTCATATGCAAGCACAAAAATGATTTTACTTTGTATTCAAATAATTGTTTATTATTTAAGTCAAATCGATTTTAGATAACCATGGTTTTAAAATATCAACTATTAGAACTGAGATAAAACTCACCTTCCAATTAAGTGCTGAAATACTTGTTTCATAATGAAATACTTTAATTTATAATATCTTTCATCTATGATGATTAAGAGTACTAATCACCGCTTGCTTAGGACTTTAAATAAAATGTTAAAATTGTTAAAAATAAATATGTTAAGATTGTTTTAACTGATATGATTTAGTTTTAATTTTCTAATAGTTAAGCTATTAGGTTCATTTAGACATATCTACTAATGAAGTATTATTATTTAGGTAAGAAAAATATTCAACTGTAGTGCGTTTCTTGCGCAGACCGTATTCATGTTACTGGCTGCCCACGTGATGACCGCAGTTGGTGTGACAACTTGTTTGGTTCTAGCTGTAGGCCTTGGAGCATTCGCTTGGCCTGCTTTCAGGTGAGAATCAAATACGCACCCAACCTAATATTATATTATAATACATTAAAGTCAAGGATCATTGGCCTCACCATTTTATTTTCTATTATTGTTACAGATTAATTTAATTTACTTTTACAATTTTTTTAGGACTAAAATTACAAGCTAAATTATATTGATACATGCCAAGCCTAAGTTATAATACTAATCAAACCATTCTGAACTAACAACTTAGTAGTTTTGTCCAATTTGGTAGAACCAGCTTGGTGACTGAAAATAATTTGTAAAATAAATGGAAAATAACTAAAATATTGACAAAAATCGTATTTATATTTGTTAACTCTCGGGAATATCTTAGAATTTATTTTTGAGTAACAGTATTTAAGGCATATGCAACAAGGAGAAAAAAAATTAAAACTTAAATCTTAGAAGCTTCAGAAAAATCAAGAAAACATAGATAAACCAGATCATCTTTTTTTTGCATAATGCAGGGTATTGTGGTATAAACCTATAAAATTTTTGGCCATCAAATAATTTTTATGAGAGTTATGATTAATTAATTAATTTACATTAATGTGTCTTTTCCAGATGAATGAAAAATTCATTATAAATCACTATTAATAAAAAAACTTCAACGCCTGATGAAATTATAAAATATATTATGGGATTAGAAAAAAGGGGGTAAAAGTGAAAAAGTTGTCAGATAAGGATTCACAAAGTTCCAGAAAATAACAGGGGTTGGACAAGACTAAGCAACGAGGATATTCAGTATTTAGTTCTTATGTTTGTGCAATCTCTAAAATTATATCATACCCCTTTGCTTCCCTCCATAAATAAAATATTTTTTGTATTTATATATCTGTACATAATTTTAGTGTGAACCATCTTGACATTGCTCCTCAGCATGCCAGTGTCCTTATGGGAATATCAAATACATTTGCAACACTGCCAGGAATCTTGAGCCCCCTTATAACCGGTTTTGTTGTGACCAATAGGGTAAGAGGCCTTTAATTAATTAATTCTATCTTTTAATTTCTTGTATTTTATATATGTTTTTATTTTGTTAGACTGCCGAAGAATGGGCATGGGTTTTCTACATAGCTGGGACCCTGTACTTAATAGGAGCAGTATTCTACGGTACGTTCGCATCAGGAGATAGACAACCTTGGGCGATCGACAATGAAGTAAAGGAAATAAAAAAAGAAACTAATGCCTATGTGAACCAAGGACTAAACATTGATGAAATGCATACACAGCACCATGTTTGAAGTTGTTTTATTGTTATTTAAGTTAAATTATTAAGAGATCTTAACGTAATACTAATGAAAATAACTATCTTTAAAGTATTTGGAAGGTTCCTTTTTAGATCTACTCTAGTTTCATTTGATTCTCTCGTAACTGTAAATATGTGT
Organism: Acanthosoma haemorrhoidale; assembly: GCA_930367205.1. Lineage (NCBI taxonomy): Eukaryota > Metazoa > Arthropoda > Insecta > Hemiptera > Acanthosomatidae > Acanthosoma > Acanthosoma haemorrhoidale. The sequence goes on along the minus strand of OV884011.1, from coordinate 19,398,762 downwards.
CTATTTATGTAGAAAAAATACTTTTTTTTTTGGCTGTGAATAAATGTGTTATTAGATGGGAAATATTTTGTTATTTACCTCCTCTCAAATCTTTAAAAACACCTTATAGAATAAGCGATATAAAAAAGGAATATTGATTTTTGTTAGTCCGTTCTCAGAATTGTTGATGTGATTAATGGTCCTTTCACGTACAAAGGACCAAAAAGTCATTAGTTTGAGCAGTTCAAACCTCCATGTGCATTCAAGAATTCAGCTAGTACGCTCCACACTGCCAAGCCAATTCGAAGAAATGATGTTGATCTCTTTGTTTTTTTCGATGAGCCTGCTTTTGTTTCAATGTGAGTATAGTGAAAAAATGGATTATGTTTATCAAGGTGTAAAATAAATAATTTTATTATAAAGGAGAGGTGCAAAATAAATAATTTTATTATAAAGGAGAGGTGCAAAATAAATAATTTTATTATAAAGGAGAGGTGCAAAATAAATAATTTTATTATAAAGGAGAGGTGCAAAATAAATAATTTTATTATAAAGGAGAGGTGCAAAATAAATAATTTTATTACAAAGGAGAGGTGCAAAAACAACACTCAGTTTTATTCTCCATTATAATTGTTAAAAGTTATTTCTACATAAGTTTTGAATATCAATTTTGTAGTTAATTATATAAAATTATAATTATATATGCGATTTAAGGCACGTATTGGAATCTGATAATTGACAAGAAATATAAATAATAAAACAATACTAATTGAAATGTCTTAATGATATATAGTTCATTTCCTTGAAAAAACCTCTAAGTGCAGTAGCTAAGATTCAGAGATTAAGATCAATATAAAACAAAGTATAAGTAGATAACTGATTTTTCTTTTCACCGATACATTTAAGCCCAGAGCCAACATCCATTATTAAGATCTGATTCTAACTAGATAAATAAATATGATTATAAATGTTAAATAATAAATAAATATAAAAAAACAATGGTTCTGTATAATTATTTCAAATCTCTATTTTTGCTTGCATCCAATATATGAGCATCCATATGAAAATATATAATCAGTGCTTATGACTATTTAATATTTGAGTTAATACTTAACAGTATTACTTATAATACTTTATATACCTTACATTATATTTTATTTATTTATACTTTATTTTAGCATCTTTATAACTTTCTTTTTGTAATGAATTGGCACGACTATCAAATGTTAACTATATTGTTGTCTTTTCTTTCTGGCTGAAGGCTCATGGAGTTTGTCTCCAGTTCATTCTGAAGCAAAACTTGTACCGATTGGAAACACATTAAAACTTAAGTGCCCTGTCGATTCGACTAATATTAATCTTATAAAATGGTACAAAGATGGGGAGGAATTATGCAGGTAATATTAAAACACTAAATACTTTACAGAGAGAGAACACCATAACAACTAATAGAATAATAACTAACAAACCATTCAAATTTTCAGATTTTTTCCTGGAAAGCAATCATTAGATTCCTTAAAAGAAAATTTACAGAATGTTAACCGAAACAAACGCTCAGTTAAGGTAAGCTTAAGACGAGGGATACAGGGAATGATTTTTAGGTGAATTTTCTAGTATGAGAAATTTAAAAAAAAAATTGTAATGCGATTAATTTAATCATACTTACAAAAATCAGTGGAATTAAAAATAAAATCCAAACATTACTGAACTATGAAGGAAAATAATTTTAATATCATTATTATTTATGAGGGCATGCTTTAACTTTACAAAATAGTAATTAAAAATATTTATTTATTTTATATATGACTCCTTGGCTTTTTACAAGGAGACAAAGCAATGGACAGTTTGATTTACAATTCAGTTTTTGGCAGGTGATGAAGATGAATTGTTTCCTTTTTTTTTTATACGCAATGTTAATGGTTTTCTTTGTGTGTCACAGCATATTCTTATAACAGATCAATACTTTTACTTTAGCAGAAACCAATCTGTGATAGAACAGGCCTGAATTTGGGGACAGTTAATATCACAAGCGAGGGTACCTACACATGCTATATATTTGTCGAAGATGCGAGCAGGCATAGAATTGTTAAGAGGAATGCATCAGTGCTAGGTAATAATGCCATTTTAATTATTCTGACTAAGCTTAATATCACTTTTTTAAATATTTCTCTACAAGAATGATAAACAACCATGATTGCTAAATAAGTATGGTTGTTTGATGATTTAAAAACATGAGTTAAATTTTTATTATTAGAATTTAACAATCTAATAATACAATTGTAGGATTAAAGAATCAAAACCATCAGTCTCTACAAACAATTCAGGGGACGGTTTGAGAAATGTTTATTCTCTTTTGAGATTTAAATTTTATACATAAATCTCATTACATTATATAACTATAATATCAACTAATGATATATTTATGACCAGTCTATCCGACGACGGGTCCTTTCATAAAAGGTATCAAGTCTATATACAAAGATGGTGATCTCATTCAGGCCAACTGTACAGCTTCACCGTCTAACCCTCCGCCTACTCTTCTCTGGTACATCAATGGAGTAGTGGTAAGTATGGACTCTTACATACCTACCTATCACACACAAGTTAATTATAATGTACCAGCTATTTGCCATCAATGAAATATTAACACAATAAGACTATTATCATTGTGCTCATCTTCAAATTTATGTTTACTACCAAAAGAATGAGCATGAAGGTACATAGCCTAGATGTTAACGGAGATTCTAAGGAACATATCAATTTTCAAAATGTGTTCAGCAGTACCTGAGTTTATCTCGTACAAAGAATTATTCTTTACCCGATGTTGCCGGGGTATTTATTGATCCCAGTCATAGACAGGAAAAGGAATGAATTTGATCTTTATTGTTGTAATATATATTTTTTTTAATTAATTGTAAATCGAAGTAATTTTATTTAAAAGTAACTAAGAGTATAAGCACAGCTTAAGAATACAAAGTAAAATCTATTAAAAATTCTCTCTAATATTAATTTTCCTCAAACTAGAGTATAAAGAATACAGTTTTACCTTCAGAAGCAAGGATAAATAAACTCTTGGGAGAGCCCACCCTTGAGCAAGCAGCCTAGTAAGTGGGAGAAACTTTGTGATCTAAAATCCGCTCCTTAATACTCTGCAACCGACTTGCTGATAGTAATTGAGAATTTAAGTCTAACGGGAAATCGCAATATTTTAACGTTAAAAGGGAGATCCCTTGGAATGAGTGGTATCCATGGGATGAAAACTGTTTCACCTCTCCTTTTCATGTTGAGATAGTGGCATATTTTTTGCTAACAGCCTCTGCAAAGTTTTGGGAGGGGCACATGTGTCGATGTACTAGGCGATGTGGTGGCAATCCAAATAAATCCAGATGATTTCACAGAGTTTTTTTTATTTCTACATACTTCCAGAAGATAATACCGACACAGAGTTCTATTCATTCACACAATATTCTAGAAGGTTCCATAGAGCTCTATTTGTTTATAAAAATTTCCAAGTGGTTCTGCCGAGATCTATTTGACTAAACTTAGGTTTAATTGTCAATGGTACTGTCATCAAGCAGCTCAGCGATCACAAAAACTACATATTTGATACTAATATAGGATATTTTGGACTACTTATTTTTCATCTCTTCTCACCACTCATCCTGATGGGGCTGAACTTGGACTTCGGTAACATTGAGTGTGTGACTATTTATCTCAGCAACTTGAACCAAAAACTATGATTCAATACTAATATCTGTCGTTTTCGATTATTTTCACATTTCCCCGACACTAAATGATCAGCCTGATCCATCCAATGTCGAATTATGCCTGATGTACTTGTGAGCATGGGGGAAGTGCCCAAGACACATTTCTCAGCAAACCATGAATTCCCATCTGTACCATGTTATGATTATTTAGTTTTTGATTAAAATTGATTACAATCTTGGACAGGCTTATGGATGGAGCATGATCAGCTACCCTTGCCAGATGACAGAAGATGGACTTTGTGGTCTCCGGTTGGGTCTAAGGATCTCCGCAACGAAGAAGATCTTCCCCAAAGGGATCGCAAGCTTTGTTTGCGAGGCTAGCATCCTAGCTCTTCCTTCCAGGAGGGCTTATGTCACTAGCACTCTAGTCGGTGAGAAAAGTTCAGGCAAGTAACTCTTACTTAAGACCTTACACCAGACATGCTTTTGATAGCTGGTAGAGTATATTCGGACAATTGTTAAGGACATAAATACTTTTATTATTGACCAAATAAAGACAAAGAGGCTCCAACTGACCTCATAGTCTCTAGTTAGTTGCTTTAACTGAAATATCCCTATAAAATACCAGCTGAACCAAATTAAATTTCTTTAGCTAAACTGTAAATCTCAGAAAAACACAATCAGAGCAACATTTTTCCTGAGACCAGGAAATCCCTGTTTCAAACCACTTACTTTCTCTTTGGCTAATACCTATTAAAACACTCGGTGCTATTGATTGTTAACATATTATGTGAAAACAGTATACAATGTATAATACAATAGGTACTTGAACAAATTGAAATTCACCCGTCACTAATTCCTCATGATCGGCTTCATAACAATTTTAGTGGTCTTAATCAGAAGCATACATATATTATTGTATTCACTATTTCTATACAGATTTGAGCCCATTTCCATTATAGTAGTATTTCCTAATAGGGCAGTTAGTATATTTAATATGTTAGTATTTCCTGGGGGTGCATATGCATCCTTGAAATTTCGAGTGGATGTGTTTGTTGGGATATTGGTGTAGGTTTCTATTTTTTTTTGTAAATGATTGGTAAGCATAAGATAGACAATCATTTCCTAATATAATTTTTTCTAGTTATAATCTGCTTTAATTGAATTAATCTTTGCAGAAAGTACCATGGTTTCACTTTTTAGGGTTTTGTTCATTAATACTATTTTTTAGAGTACAATTACAAATAGTCATTAGCATGTCGTTCCCATCTGAATCTGTGTTTGACTTTGAGTCATTGTATGTTCCATAGTAGTTCTATTTGAGACGCTCCATTATTCAAAAAATAACAACAACCCCATAAATGAAGAAAGGTATTTGGTAATTAAAATAAAGCTCTTTTAAAATTAAATTAAAGTACTTTATGTGATGGTTATATATAGTATTTATTTATAGTTTAAGATGTGCTTGTTTGATTCACTATACTTGACTTGAATATTTAATTATTTTTTCTTTGGTCATTATGGTTACTACTTTAATCTAAACGGCACACTTTTGTTTAATGTTACAGGTAACATACACATACTTCACGGAGCGCTTTTGGGAGCGATCATTTTTCTACATTACATGTTCTATTAGTGACATTATATTGTAACGTATCTAAAATAAAACTTGTTAGCATTGAGTTTTGTAATCTTTTGATCCTCGGAAAATTTTCCAATTCATTTGAGGATGAGCAACACAGCGGAAACCAGGACAACTGTATCGAACGCCTTCAAGTGGACAGCGTCGCTCCTTTTGCCGTCTTCTTCGTAGACGACCATCCGGGAGCCGCTTCCGCCGAGTACGTGGGCGATCCAGTCGAGGTCAGGGTAGATCCTCGAGTAGTAGACCGGCCGGAAGCGGACAAACTCCGTACTTCCGTAGTAGCAGATAGGCGATCTCACCCACGACAGGAGGGCGACCACCTTGCCTCCGCATACCAACGGTCCTCCTGAGTCACTCTGTCAATCCAATACACATCACCTTAATCGAATATTAGTCACTTAATAATAATATACTAGTTGAGGAAAACAAGTCAAAATTATGTGAGTTTTCATTGTATAATTTCAAACAAAATGTCCTCTACAAAAACCAAACACACACACACAACAATAATCCGCCTTTTCAGAGGTTGGACAGCTAATGAAATTAGATATCGTCACGGGTGTGGTTCGATGTGGGAACAGTACCTGGATGGAGATAAGGAGGAATCACTATATTTATTTTTAAACTGATGATCATTAAATGAAAAACTAACAAGACTCCTAATAATAATAATGATAAATAACAGTAAAGGGTTGAAAAAGGACAGAACGGATTTGAAAAGTGAAAGGGTCGGGGAATGTCTAATCAAGGCAGGCTTAGAGCTCCAGAGGTTTGCGAACAAGAAAAACCCGAACAAGAAAAGAACAAACGTAGGACGTGGCTGTGTTAGCGGGGAAACAACGTTCTGATAAGCTGGGCTGTTCGAAGATTTAAAATTAACAAGATTATATGAATATGCATCGAAAAGTTTTCTGTAAGAATGGTTTGGTGCAGGAAGGTATCTAGGAGGTATTATCTTCTGAAGGATGGGCATTCATTCATGTGCTGTAGTTTTCTTTCATCATGATACTGAGAAGTACCCCTATTGGCAAGGTAGCAATAAGATTCAAATGCGGAAGATGAGGGAGGAACAAGGAGTTTTCTATGGGATGCGATCGCAGGAACCCTTAAATTTGTTTTGAGAAGGGCATGGATATTTAAGAAAGAATGGGATTGCACCACGACTAGTAATTATTAATAGGCTATTCATCTTTGGTGGTAAATCGTATGTATATCGTTTCTTTTATTTGTCATCTCTTGTCTTTTCCCGACAATATGTAACGTTGGTATGAAGCTACCTTACTTGCAAGCACAAGACCCATGAGGTATGTGGTTAAATTTCAATTACGTTCGAACTATTTTGCCATTCGAATCATTCTCATTATGTCGACAACGCGCCCATTTCTGAATATTAACAATGCAGAAAATACTAGTCACACCATTGCCCAGAACCGATTATATCCGTTTACGAAAGGATGAATTCTTCATCATAAACGTTCTAAAACAACTAAAATAAAGGTTCATTTTTAAAAATCCTAAAATGTCATGGAAACCAGAAGGGAGGTATTTCAGCAACACTGGCTTAATAATACAAATGTGGTAAGTAATAACGGGAACAACAATGGGGCTGATAATGGAACAAGCATAAAGAGGAACGGTATTCTGAAACTGGCAGAAGACCAACTATTCTAGAGAAGATATTGGGACATGATGAATGGGAATATATACGTCTGTGTTTTTCTATAACTAGATTTAAATAAACTGTTTGAAGGCGTATAAACTTCTAGTATTAATTACCTTACCTGACAAATTGCAGTGCTGTGGTGTTTGATATCGTAGGAGCAGAACCACGGGTTCGGATCATCGTCCCATATCCCTCTCAGGTAAGTGTTCTCGATATAACGACAGCTTTGGGAACCGTAAAGCCTCACTGTTATTTCCGAGAGCGTTGTCTTCAGGTGTGGCTATCGAAATTGGCGTGAAAGTTTATTATAATTTAACAGCGTTGAATAAAACTCATGAAATGAATCGATACTTACCAGAGGCTTTTGTGTCTTTCCTCTACCCCACCCGACCAGTTGACAAGTCTTCGACGGATAGTTTCCAAGTGCGAAGCCCCGGAGTAGGGGAGCGTACATCACCATCTTCTCGTTCACAAACGGCATGTTCACCTAAATAATAAGCATGGACTTTTTACATGACTTTACGGCTAGTAAATAAAAATTAAAAATGAAGCAAAGCTTACAAAGGTGCTACCTTCAACAGTGCCAGCTCATGCCTCGGACTCCTCTGTTTCCTGTGTGGGAGCTTTAACTTCGGGTGGATGACGATCTCCGTTACAAGGCGGAGCTGGCCACCTGAACCGCAGTCACTGCAAATGTTATAGAAGCAATAATTGACAATATACTTAAAATAATGAAGGGAGGAAACAACTGTAAGTAAAATGTTCCCAATAATGAAAATATCCTGAACAAGAATACACAAATATTTCAAAGATAGAGACGTCATTTTAGTTAATTTAGTGGCGACCAACAACAGATGGAATAGAGGAGGGTAATTAATTTCCAATCAAATATTCACTCTTTGGCTATGAAGGATCTTGACATTCCAACCTTTCGCAACTGACGAAGAGTGTTATGGTATTTCCATAAAGGGTTTTCGGGGGAATATATTCGTATTCTCAGAAGAAGGGCAGTCCCTTGGTAAACCTACTGTTTAACAATACACATGAAAAAGTGGTAAGGCTATTGCATTTAGAGACAACTGGTTTTATCGTCAACCTGGTCTATGCCTATGATATCTTAGCCACAGGAAGACCCTTTCAAATCAAAGAACCTGGAGTACTCAGCAAAAGTGATGCAAATGAGTGCAAGAAAGACCGACTACATTGTACTAGGTCCGGAGGTCGACCAGAAGAAAAATATCCCCGCAGGATCCTACACTTTTGAAAAGGTTGAAGAATTTGCCTCACATGGTTAGCGCTATGTCAGCAAAGATAAGACGACGAATAATGTTTTTTTTTTGGGTTATTTGCCGGTTATGGGCTAAATTATTAAAAGAATATATTTTGTATCTGCCAAAACACAAAACACAAACTTTTTCTACGGTATAAGCCATCATCTTCAGGTGTTTAGTACAGTCACTGGGTGGCAGCCGTGTAAGTACCTCCTCCGTAAATCTATTAGTTTAATTGAGAATAATGATAACTGTAGCTGTGACATTTATTCAGAAATCACCATCTTGAATAATTGAATGAATGGAAGACAAAGCTAAGGCCGAATGAATTCCTGCTTCGCCCTGCCTTGACTGACAACTTTGAGGCATGGCTAGTAAGCAAAAAACTCTGGTCTTCAAGAGAAAAATTTTAGGCCAAATCTACCAAAAGTAAACAAGAACTCGAAGCAAAGTAGTAATCACTAATAACAAATGAGCTAACCGTTATGAGTCATACAAGTGAAAATGCTTTATTGTGTTAGGGGTCGAGAAAATAACAGCAACAGTTTGAGTTTAAACTACGACTACTGGTTTATAGAACATTTGGTTAGACATATACTCCGTATACATATAAAGCAGAAAATGTTTGCTAAAGGTGGCCACGTTTGGGCCATCCCTCCAAAGTATCTAATTACAAATACAATTGTCGGGTCGTCACGAGGGGGGTGCCTAGTTACCCTAGCCCTGGTGACGAAGTGATGGTTGCTTGAGCTTATAACCTGGACAATCGTTTCATGACGGCTTTACTATCTGACTCCAATTTTTGATAGGTATGTGCCCCGACAATGCACTATGTTCAGGAGAAGAGGTATAGGGTAGGCAGGTAGGTAGTTTGTGGGGTCTTGGAATGACCACGAATTCACACTCGGTATCTGAGGGTAGGCGAAATCCGTCTGGATCCCAAAGGTGAGAGTGAACCGGAGAGAGGCAGAGTGAATTGTCACGGGAGACACTGATTGGTAAGTTTGCAGGGCCACGACAACCGTTGTCCACTAGGGAGAGATCTCTCCCAAGGAGGTGCTAGATTTAGCGAGACGAAGGCAGAACCACACTAGGAAAGTGTGGGGTCTGACAACGCCGGACTAAAACGTAGCGAGGCGAGGAAAGAAGAGATGCAGAGGTTTATCATAAAGAAGCAGTCAAGTTTCAGAGTTTCAAGCAGGGCAGCCACGAGCCGGTAGTTGTCAGGAGAATGATGTATAGGACCCAAATCTCCGGCTTAAATACCCAGCTAGCCTTGCCAGTAGCCAATAAGCATCGCTAATATAGTACCCAATGATGTGGCTTTTCTTTGTTCCCTGACAGAGCCTACAAGGGTCTCCCGGCGGTCGGGTCTATATACCTGCTGCTGACAGCCGGTGTCCCAGCTCATATAACTTGGCACCCCGCATTTTTTATTGTTTAACATACTTACAATGATTTATATTTTGTTATTTACATTTGTGTACAATATATATACAATAGAGTATAGGGTGATTTATCTTATGTAGTTAGCGGTCGCTACAGTATCTAATTACAAATTCAATGTATACAAATAATGGGCATGAATGGTTTACAATGTTATAGGTTACGAATACGTTCAATGTATTTATCTGGATATGATTATTAACTAGATAGGTGCGTAAATTACGTGCTTTATTTACCATCATTAAAGCTAGGTAGAACTAAGTTGAGTCGGATGGTTTTGGAGCTACTAGAAAATAGGGCCTTAGATAGATCTCCATACCAGACAGTTCGGCGGAAATAGCGTTTGTATTCGCGGGGGGGGGGGGGTAAATAAGGTGGTGTTCCTCTTGAGACGGTTCGGCATCAAGTTCGGACTTGATGACTGTAAATGATATTCTAAAGTGGTGACTCGACCAATGACACTCGGATCAACTTATATACCTTACAGTGGAAGTGGCAGCTAGGACGTCGAAGACTGCAGGATCCAGGAGTACTGAGGATCTCTTGATCTGATTCTCCGAGAGTGGACTGTCTGTGGTGCTCGTCTGAAGTGTTTCGTTGTAGTCATTCGGGCCGAGCTTGCTCGATCTCAAGTTGTCGGGATCCGAATGAACGGCTCTCATTTTATACCTGGTTGGGGGGAAAAAAAGATAAATTAATTTAATTTTCAATGGACTTGTGCTTGAACTACAAATTTAATAAAGTAGTATAGAGGGCCTGATAAATATAGCATTTTTTAAATTACATACGAACAAAATAAAAGACGCAGAAATAAAGGGGTACTTACGCATGGAGGAATTGTAAATAGCATAAATAAACAAAACACTTACTAAACTTTGAGCTTTATGAAATGCGTATGATTCCATTTGTGTTCTCTCAAAACTTTATTTTTTGTAATATCTTTGAAATTATTTTTGCGTTGGTGTCTTTAATGTTTTCTTAGCTGCGGGGTAAAGTAGAAGTTTAAATCTTGAAAAGTTTTAAAACTGGGACTTGTGAAATCTTAAAAGTTAGCGAAATGTGCCCGATTTTTTGTTGGATTGTATTTTAACTGAAAACTAACACCATCTTTTTTTGTTTTTTAGGATTATACCTTTAAATTTTCAGATGGAATAAATCATTCTTCGGGCTACTATCATATAATAATGTAAAGGCATACTAGAACACAGACAGACAGACGAAACACCCTAATTTGAAACTGATTTCGTCAGTGAATTTTGTTTCCCCCCTAAAAATGTTTTACGCGCATAAAGTTCACTTTCTTTATTTGTCCGTTTTTTATTCCGGGTGGATACTCCCCCCCCCCCAATGTGTATCTCTAGATGTATATTCCTCGTTTTCTGCGTCTCTAATTTCTTTAATGTGTACTCTTAAAACTAAAACATAATTTATGATTGATGTTGAATCGAAAGTTAATCAATAAATAAAATAAATCTTTTAAATTATAAAAAAATACCAAAAAAAAAATTGTTGGATCAACTAATAATATGTTGCAGATTAATAATACTAATATTATTATTATTATGGTACTGTACCCCTTAAGAATAAACGTTAATTTAACAGAAAGTGGGTTCACAGGAACATACATTAATTCGGACTGCATATGTTGTTAGTTTGTAGTTTTTTTTTGTTTCTGTGGAATAAGTGGAAAAGTTTTATGCACTAATTGTATTTTAGTTTTAGTTTAGAGGTGCGGATTGAGCCCATGTAGCATAAAATGAAAAATTTCAAAAAAGAAACATGAAATTACTTTAATGAAGGTATACACACTTAGATTTATGCATACCAAACTAAAATTACCCTAAGTAGATAAAAGTACTAATGCACAATAGTAACCTGCACAATACAAAATAATGAAATAAAAACAAACACTCTAGCAGTAGTTGGCACTTTATACATTATAATAAACGGAAAGAAGCAAAAAATAAAACAGTTTTGTAATTGCGTGGACTATTGTAAGTATTATTATTAGATTATGCGAAATAACTTATGTGGTGTCTGTAATATTTTGCACGCAGCCTTGAGCCACCTTTTGTTATTAGTTATAACCTTCATGTTACCTTTGGCATTCAGTAAAATAGATTCCATCTTTATGTACGACTACTTACTTGTTCACTTTATAAAATATATTATGTTTTCTCACGTACCCCAACATGTGTGTGCTTTTGTAACTATTAAAAAGAACATAACAACTTACGAAACTCGAGACAAAGGTTTCTTTTTCAATTTATTAGCCATTATTTCAATGAGTGGTGGAACGGTGCTGAAAAACAAAAATTATAAAATTAAACAGGAACGCCGTATAAAATAATTAAAGTATATTCACCGGTGTGATACAAACTTACCCTTTTGGGTCCCATTCTTCTTGATAATGATCTGGCGTTAACATAAAACAGTACGGCACAGATAAAACCCAAGTCAGAGTTATAATGATCCCCGTACAAATCACTCTCCCGGATTTCGCAAGGCGAATTGAAACCTACAAAACGTTATCAGGTGTAAAATGTGTGTTAGTTGGAAAAGCAAAAAATGTTCGTTGACGCTGCAAAAATAGTCATCAGACAAACTGGTGAGAACATATAGGTTTCTGATTTTTAATTTTAAAAAACCACCACATCTTTCTCCAAACTAATGAAGGGTGAGGTGCCTTTAGAGGATGGTTGTACCAAACGCCCTGCTAGGATTTCAAAGGAAGTCCTTTATATCCCAAAGAGATTACTATAACTATACTACTATACCAGAATTTCAATTTCAAACAGTTAAGGACGGAGGAACATGGTTGAATAAACCCCCAAACAAAACTTTGAATTTAAATGACGAGTGAAAATCAACACAAAATAGGAGAAAGAAGCAGTTGAAATATATTGGCTGGCTGTTTACGTCGATATATAGACTATCGATGTTAGTAGGAACTCTTTATTTTTTGATGAGTTTTTGCACCAGAATATTTCCATTAAAAAACTAGAAAATTCATGCGACTTCTATGAAGTTTGAAGCATGTCTGACTTGACGAATGGACCCTATTTATTTTGATAACGGAGCAAGTAACAAAAGCAACAAAAAAGTATCATTTTTTCACAAATATTCGGCACGCATATCACAACCGAGTGACTAGAACACAAATGTTTAACTGCTTTTAAAGGTCAAGGATCCTGCAGAAACCAACAGATCTTACCTACCAAGAGGACATTCTGCCGAATACCGGTAAATGAATCTCTATCAAAGTTCTACTTAAGCCAATCTGGTCATACGGAATAGAGAGCTATGGGGGACAGCAAAAACGTCGAACATCAAGCACATCCAATCCTTTCAATTAGCGTATTATATTAGCAACAAAACCCTTCATAACGATCTCAATATACCTTACAATCTTGAACTCACCCCTTCCAAGTTCATGAAATTCCATAGTAACCTATCCAACCATCCTAATCCCCTAGCACAGTCATTGCACTGCACCACTCATCCCTATAATCCTCTTCGGAGACTAAAACGGCAGTGGCCTCGTGACCTACTATAAATACGTCACAGCGGGAGTGGCAATTGCCAGCTTCTCCAATTATGGCTCTCGCGCTCTTGGTCAGCCTCCACTGGCTCTTATCGGGTGACGCGGCTGACGGAGTGTGGGGGACTTCCCAAGACTCCGCTTACTCTTTCACACGTGAGGGAGGTGACTTGGGAGGTCTCTGGGGTGTTTATAAATATTGTATGAACGAACGAGTGAATGAAAATTGTAAATATGGTACGGATGAAAACATTTATCACAATTATTTATTGCCCATTGAGGCAGATTGAAATTTCATCATAATAAAGTTGTTGTTTACTCTTCCTTATCAAAGTTCTGTTTGACATCGTCTTGGAGGTGTCGTTAAGACGAATACGAACGAATTCGGCGAAAGTTGAAAAGAAGCCAAAATGAAATGCTCAATGATTTCAAATCATGTCAGTTTCACCGAAGGTGGAATCATCAAACTAAGATTACTGTAATAACGGTAGTCTTTGAAGTACCTTGGTGGTGCCATCGCAAGGGACAACAATGTGACTTAGGAAAAGTGTTTCTCCGATCTTCTTAAGACGTTTTGGACAAAAAGGATTTGAAGGCAGGCGAAGATCCGAATGTATAATTACTAAGCTCACTGTATGTAATGGGGACATTAAGGCTAATAATGTTGACTTGCTGCGATGGTGAGGAGAATACTCAGGTGAATACATGTCCTCATAAGGAAGGGGACTATTAAGGAATTAGGTCCAACAATGAGCTAAATCTCCTGTTTTGTGTGGGCATTATTGAATAATCAAAACTGTTACATTTTTATTCACATTTATTTATCATAATTACATCACAACAGATCAGAGCAACTAAGACTAAAAACATAGGCTCCTTGACAATAATATATATCCATACAAAAAGGTAATGACAGTGTTGTCACCTTATGACTCTTAAATATACCCCTTACAACAGACAATATCCAAACATCTCATGTAACCAGATATGGACAATAACGAACTGGCTGTACCGGTCCGACATGTCGAACGATTGAATTGAGACTGTTGACACATGAACGTAATTTCAACTGGCGTAAGGAAACAAACCAGGTCACACCCTTACTGGTTGGATAAGAACATTACAACACGAATGTGGAGGAGCTTATAAATGGCAATAAAGCAATCTTTGCAGATACTCTACAAGTCTCCACCATCTGCCTTATTAGGCAATTAGTAATTGAGATAAATGCTCTCCTTCATACCATATTTACAATTCATCATTCACTTGCTCATTCATACAATATTTACAGGCAACCTAGAGGCCTCCCAAATCCACATGTTTGTCGCATACGAAAAAAGAAGCGGAGTATTTTGAAGTCCCCCACGCTCCTCCGTCAGCCGCGTCACCGGATACGAGCCAGTGGAGGTTGACCAAGAGCGCGAGAGCTACAGACGTTCAGAACATGATTGGAGATACTGGCCATTGCCAGGGCTCCCACTGTCACGCATTTATAGTAGGTCACGAGGCCACTGCCATTTCAGCCTCCGAGGAGGATTATAGGGATAAGTGTAAGATATTGTGAAATTAATTCGCTTCCCTCAGTGTCTGATACTCTAGATTAATCTCCTACCTGTGGCAATCAGTGGGTAGAAACAATCTTTTAGGAGGCAAGGAGTAAATATCCGCTGATATCTGAAAACTACATTGTAATTGCATACCTAAAACATTTTAAGATGCCTGAATAAAAGTCTCAATTACAAAATTGTAATATTGACGGTTGCACTACCCTCAATCTCTTAAACATAAGTGAAAAATTCAGATTAGCACAGCTATCGAGTGGTATGGAAAAGATTTTAGCCAATGACGATGTGGTCCTGCAATGGAAACGGCTGTGGAATGATGGGTAACGAGGGAGCAGGCAAGTTCGCTATCTAGAATGTTCTTTCACATCAGACAGTCTCCGAACTTACCTTGCAGGAAGTGAGGACACGGAATAGGCATTTCAGGATCAAAGGAGGTGAGTTCTCCAAGAGGGAACTAGTCATGGTATTCCACCTGAGGACTGGCATATTTGAATGATCACAAGTCTATACACATGAGTTAAACTCCCTTTTGTGACATTTGGACCATCCTTCCACAGGATATTCTTTACAGCAGTGTGCTGTTGGAGAAGAAGAGGAAGCTTGTCGGCCTCCATGGCCTGGAGCCTGGAGAACCTCAGGAGGACCATTAGATTCCTGTTTTGTTCGCAGACCTGACCACATTGAGGAATAAGAAGGATGTGGATATTTCCTGGATAAAGATGAATGGACGAAGCGGAGTTCAAGGTCAATTAGGAACTGCTGAGTCATTTGCCAGCTTCAGAGTCTGTAGTAATGAATGACTTCATGTATACACGCTATTTAGTTTGACAGTGGCTCAAATTTTTCGTGACATTTCTTCAAGTTCGAAAAAGTAGATACACCAACTGAAATTAATGACCATATGTTTTTTTTTTCCCTGAATACTTAACACTTATTTTTATTCATAGACTGGCAAGAACAACTGATTTAAATTGTAGTAGAGTTCCAATTTCCTTTAAAGTTATAAGGAAATAAACCAGGCAAATTTTTATAAAACTGTCTTGGTTAGGATAGGATCAACCATTAAACTAAATATTTCATATTGATAGTATCATATGAATTGATAAATAATTACTCACAACATATGGATAATTAGTGATATTTACGTATTTGCCGTTCCTCGAACCCGCCCCATCCCAGCGACCTGTGTAGGTTATCTCTTGAGCAAAAACTATAGGCACCAGAACTAAAACCAAGAGTTTGAAGCTCATTAAGAACCATAGATAACTACTAAGAATTATCAAAAAAAAAATAACATATGGCTCAAAAATAGATGGTATTAACTGACTCTAATTCTGTGTCTCCAGATTGGGTAAGTAGACAACCTCAAAATGAGAATAGCGTGCGTACATAGTTTGATAGGATGTATTTATACCGCGAGGAATAATTATTTATTATACTTAATTTATAATTATCATAAACACGGGATGTTGCGAACTTGCCCTGAAAATATGTTTTCACACTTTCCTAGTTATTCGTCGGAGCCACAGAATTTATCTATACCGTATCAACGTCGGCTGTCCCATTTATCGATTTTATTGATCCACGGAAGCGGCGCTCGCTGCTTGATGCAATATTCTATAGAGGGTGGAACCGGACTGTACTCCCTGGGGTGACTAATCTCAAAATCACAAAAAAAAACCGATTAAAAAATTGTCATATTTAAAAAGAAAATTTGTCCACTTTATCCTCGTGTAGTCATTTTTCACGACTTCGTTAGTTTGTTGGGGGGGGGGGGGGGGAATGGAGATAATGATGCAAATCACAAAAATATACTCATGATAGATAAAAATGTAAACACATTCGCCGGTCTGTGACTAAAAAAAAAAGTTTTGCCTGTGCAATTTATGCTTTCCAAGCAATCTTGTTCAGAATTGAGACCGCGATTAAGTGAAAGGTGTCCTTTATTTAATCCAGAACATTTCTAGTTGGGATTTGTGTAGATTAAAAAGCTGGCAATCAACTCAAATTTATTATAATTTTTATGGGTATTTTTACCATCGATGTAATTTGTTGGTTCAACGCATTATTCGTTATACTAACAGAAATAAGATTAATACGTAAAACTAAAGTAAAAAAATCTACGAATAAACAGTTTTATTGAATTTTCAAAACTTTTTTTTTTCATAGCTCTCAAACTTATAAAAAATAGGATGTGGGAAAAATAAAAGGAAAATTAAAAAATAAAAGGAAACAATTACTGATTTTCGAAACTTTCGTGTAAAACTTACATATAAAACGTTATTTCACATACTATATCGGGATTGTATTTACTAACAACAAAATTAATTAAATATTTGTACCTCCAGATTAATAATATACAACATATATGCCAGGAATTTGTGGACTGTAATTACGTAAAGTCATTAAAATTATTATTTAAATGCTGCATTCGAAACTAAATCCTTGTGTGATATTTGACGCATTATATTTTCCACGGTAGTTCCCCCCGATGCTTGTAATTTGATGCCCTCACGATGCTTAAAATAAAAACAATCCCATGAAAAATAACAAAGCCTCTTCGATTAATTAATTACTGTGAAGGAAAAAAATATATATTTTTTCGCAATGAGTAAATGATCAAATTACTGTCGTACTTTGTGTATTCTATTACACAGTAGTTGTTATGTTTGTTTTTGTATTTAATTCAATAGTATTCGCATGTTGTTAAAGTTGGTCCATTTGAGTATTTCATTCACTATAATACCGTTTTATGACTAATTGATGACACAGCTGAGAATCGGCTATAAAATCTACATTTTTGGTCTGGAGTGGATTTGATTTTTATATTTGATATTTACACCCGTAAAAGTCCGAAGGGAAGGTTTCTACTTTTAAACAGGCTCCCACACCTGACCTAATCGTCTTTAGTTAATCTGATCTGTAAAAAATGACATGATCGATCTGGGATTTTATAGGGGCATTACACAACACCCCAGGTTCATGCTGCGTATTGCCTTGGATATAGTAACCGGAAGTATGTGAAATAACGTTTTATATGTAAGTTTTACACAAAAGTGTCACCTCCAAGGCCTGATTTAAACAAAATCTGACATTAATCATCTAATTATAATTTTCATCCTGGCGGAGACGATTTTAACGGCTTTCTTTGTAATTATAGTCCGCTAAAGTTTAGGAAAATAACGTATATTATTAATCAGACATATTTAATTTGATCCCGTACTCGTTGAGAAAAAATATATATTTTTTTCCTTCGCAGTAATTAATTGATCGAAGAGGCTTTATAATTTTTCATGGGATTGGTTTTATTTTAAGCATCGTGGGGGCATCAAATTATAAGCATCGGGAGCTACCGTGGAAATTATCATGCGTCAAATATCAAACACGGATTTAGTTTCGATGTACACCATTTAAATAATAGTTTTAATGACTTTACGTAATTACAGTCCACTAACGTCCCGGCATATACATTGTATATTATTAATCTGGAGGTACAGAACTTTAATTAATTTTTTTGTTAGTAAATACACTCCCGATATAGTATGTGAAATAACGTTTTATATATAAGTTATACACGAAAGATTCGAAAATCCTGACATCCACGAAAAGTTACAGGCCCCCACCATCACCGAGGCCATCGGAAGAAGACACATCAAATTCTTCGACTCGATGAAACATTGCCCAAACTCCCTATTCCAAGACCTGACCACTACCGGCAAGATGGCAAACCAAATACAAGCCTCTGACGGGCACCCAATACTGCTATCCGACTGAATGAGCTTGCGCTACATTCTAGAGAGACTCTTGGCTCAGCCTTCAGTGGACTCTCACCACTGCACCGCTACATTTCCACCTCTACCGAGGCTTCCCACACTCCTTAATTCCCTCACACCACCTTCAAACAGGTACTCCTAGTACAAGGATCCGCTCACCCCAAAGAAATTCCTTTATTTTTCCCTTATCCATAATCTTAAAAATTTGAGAGCTACGAAAAAAAAAAAGGTTCTAAAATTCAATAAAACTTTATTCGTAGATTTTTTTTTATTTCTGTTTTCCTACAATTAAAGAACTGAATACTTTAGTTTTACGTATTAATCTTATTTTAGCTTTAGTTTAGAAGGGACTTCTTAATTCTAGAATTAATAAACTCTCTCTCAAAACAAAACAAAAAAAAAAAAATCATTAACATAGCTTTCGCAAATTTAGCTCAACATGAATTTTTTTTAGAAACATAATATTTCGCATGGAAGTGTCATTTGATGTTAAAAACCAAAGCAGCTCCATGGAAAATATTAAAGAATCATCGATAACTACGCTGCCCCACAAAAAAAAAAAAACACTGGCGCACTTTAAAAAAATCCAAATATTTGCTTCCCAACAGAATTATTTCGGCTTTCAATTCTTTTTTTAATTAATATAAAATGTTTTCAGCGATAATGGACTATATATATGAAGGAAGCACACAATAAATATTTATAAAAAAAAATTATATAGAAATTTCTATTTTGATTTCTTGTGTAACGGCTCACTAAAAATTTAGCGAAAAGTTTTTTCCGGTTTAAATTTATTAAAAATGGGACTGACGGTCGAGCAAGTAGCCCATGTTGTTACTTAAGTGGAAGACGGCCAAAGCCCAAGATGTGGAGACCGTGAATTGGGTTCGCCTGGAACTACTGTTCGGAAAGCAATCACAAATTATCGTGAGCACGGAATATAGAATTATCTAAAAATGACACGACTAAGTTTTTTTTTGTTTTTTTTTCCCCTAAATCCCTTTAAATTTTACAATGTGAAAAATATTAACTAAATAATTGACAAAGTTTCTCCTCATTCTGTTATGCGCAGATGCATTTGAAGGAGGTTGGGTTACATAAAATCAGATTGTAGTTAATAGGAAGTATCTAATAGGAAAGTAGCTATCTTTCTCCCACCCCAAGAGGCCCAACAGTCCAAGAACAGCAAGCTCGTTTATTTCGCTTTCTAGCTACATCATTTGGTTCTGTTTGGTTTTTAACTTTTGAAATGAAGTATGCTATTAATATAACTTACAATTAGTTTAATTATCTTTTATGACGTTTATTTTTATTACATTAAACAAAGATAAAGTCTAAAGAACTACTGACCTTTAAAATAAATCATTTCAGTTAATTTTAGATGAATTTTATTTTGTTCAATTTTTTGATTCTTGTCGGAAATGTAGATTGGAACAATAGGTTAAAATGATTATTATCTGAATCACATGACAAATGTTCAGAAAAAATGAATAAGTTTCGTATTAAACATTGAGTCAGTGATTTGTTTACAAAACGCTTCTCAACAAAAAAATTTTCCGAAAAATCTGCTCAGACAATTACAAATTCTTGTTACATCATCGGTTGAAATAATTCTTCATGATTTTTGATGACCAAAAAACTTTTTGACATATTTATTGGCAAATCACAAATTACCGCCAAGCATTCTTAGCTAGGTATTTTAGTTGAACGTCCTTTTACCATAAATCCTGAATCAATACAATAATATTAATTTAGTTTTACTCATTTAAATTACAAAAGGTTAAATAAAATTACCAGCTATGTATTCAATTACATCAGATATATACTACATTCGCTAGCACTTCATTGTATTCTACAGTGTTCGTAGGTTCTAAGATATGAAGATGACTCCAACTAACTCGGTCACTAAGTCAGAAGGTAATTAATGAAGGCAAGCTAAAATAAATTAAAATCAATCTTTTTTTTTTAATATATATATAACTTCTTTGTTGTGCTAAAATTACAATCTGCCTTATTAGGCAATAAGTAATTGAGATAAATGGTCTCATTCATATTTACAATTCATCATTCATACAATATTTACACACAGCCCAGAGACCTCCCAAATCCACATGGTTGACACCTCCCTCGCATGCGAAAGAGGAAGCGGAGTCCAGGGAAGTCCCCTACGCTCCTCCGTCAGCCGCGTCTCCCGATACGAGCCAGTGGAGGCTTAACAAGAACGCGAGAGCCACAGACGCTCAGGACATGATTGGAGAAACTGGCCATTGCCAGTACTCCCACTGTCACGTATTTATAGCAGGTCACGAGGCCACTGCCGTTTTAATATCCGAGGAGGATTATAGGGATGAGTGGTGCAGTGCAGTTTGCAAAAAAAATTTGATTAAGTAGATAGGATTTAATTTTCTTCCAGGATGATACTTTCTAGATTTGAGAGATTTATTTCATCTACAGTGTTCTTTTCGCTCACATTTATTCCCAAAATATTGATTTTATCTAAAGGGATCGTGGTTTCCCTACTTAATGAAGACTCATGAAGCTTTTTGTGTTCAATGCTTTTTCAGAAAATGCTACAAAATTCAAGAGAAGGTTATGTCTTCTACTTCTAATTTTTTTTTTTTCATTTTCCCTTGTTATTTAAGTTATGGAATTCAATTTAGATTCTATATAAATGAATCTATTTACAATAGGCTATATTGCATATACAACAACATTATATGTCCTGTAGCTTGGCTACAATTTGACACTGGGAACGCGATGCCAAATCAACTTTTAATTATTATTTTTTTTTTCCCCCGACAGTCTGTTGCCATCGATGCGGGAGGGGTGGTGGGGTCATAGTGTTAAACACTGGGTTGGTTAGGTGCTGCAACGAGTCAAAAAACTTGATGTGTCTCCGGTGGATGAACTCACCCACCGACGGCACATCAAGCAACGGGTGCAAGTCAGCGTTCTTTATGTCGGTATGTGGACCACTTTTCGCATGATCCCATTCTGGAAATGTTGGAGACATTTGGTTGTATTAGTCAAGTGGGTAAATAGCAGGGCACCGTACAGCCTAGCTGACCGGAGGACAATTAAATAATCTTTGTAGAGGAAAGTCTTTTAAAAAACTTTATTATGAATAACAATCAAAACACTGGTATATATACAAATATTAATCAGTTACAGCGTTACAAGATTCTTTGGCTATGGCTAAGGCACGAATGAGGGTGTCTTTGCCGGAAGCAGGTAGTCTGAGGGTTAGGAGGGGGTTAAAAGACAAAAAAAAAGAGAGACCATATGTCTCAACTGAGGTACACGTTTCTACTAAAAATGAATATTATATAACTGGATACATTTATAGATCATCAGTTCGAGACGAAGCGACAGATTGGGTGACGTTAGCAAGTGCGAAAGCCGGTAAGACCTGTGTCGTACTTTTTCTTATATTTCTAATGTAACTAAATAATCTTTCCAAATGATCAGGCCTTGGTGGTGACAAACTTGTGAAGTATATGAATCAACGGGGCTTATTGAGAATGTACAACTGCTTAAGTTATTAGAAAGATCGTCGAAAACCTTAATTGTGTGGTTCTGCACACTTGACTTTTTTTTCCCCAATAATAAAAAGCGACGTGAGTTTCTTAAAATTTTAAATACCTATTAATAAATACCTGAAATGAGACTCGCTTGGTTTCTAATACTGCTTTTTAAAACTTCATTTTTTTTTTTTTTCGAATTCTTATTTGTCCTCTAAATTATTGTTGGGTTAACGTCTTTGTGTGATTTCTTTGGCTTTGAACAACTCAGAACTCTAAATGACGTATAATTTTAGAGCAGTAACTCAAGAAATAAAAAGAAAAATCAACAGGAACGAGGACAAACTTTTTTCAAATGATTTTTCCCCCCACTTACTTCCCGTTGTTATATCTAACTCAATAAACTAATATATCAGCATGACTCGGGATGTAGTTGAATATACAGATATATACAGTTGAATAATCAAGTAATTTCTATGGTTTCTTCAAAACCAGATATTTTATAGGTTGTTTTAACAAATACCATTTCTGTCCTTGTTGCGAGTCCCGCTTTCGTAAAAACATGAAGTTTCACGCGAAGGTTTCATCTTATGACCCAATGGTCTGAAAAATGCTCCCAGCTCCACAGAGCATGATTAAGTAATTCTTTACTTAAACATAAAAGGTAAAATAAATATTTCTCTTTGGTATCAAATCAAAAAAGGATCTCAACGTGCCCTGCTTAGTAATAATGCTAAAAATAAAAGTAACCCCCAAGTAAAATATTGAATGGCCATAAATCAATTATTTGGTAGGTAATTAAAAAAAAAAACATTTCCAGGTCATATTGAGTAGGATATCAAACTAAAGATCTCGGTTATCTGAATAAATAATATATTTATTTACAATGATTTTTATGACAAGTAGTCATTAAAATCGAAACAGCAGACCCTTTTTAATTGCATCCAATGCCGGAAAGGTGCTAAAAATAAAATCAGCCCCGTAATAAAGAAGGGCCATTAATTGAGGAATTGGAAGGTCAAACAAATTCTATATTGAATAAAAGTAACCCATTAGTAGTAGGCTATTAAATTTAAGATATCGACGCCCTTGTTAATGTCTTGGGGTACTTTAGTTGACTACAATTACGAGAAGTCATTGAATCTTTCGCGTAGTAGAAATATTTTGAATGGAAGTTTTACCCAATTCCCTGAAAAGCAACACCATAATTACTATTGTAAGGTCGCAAATAATCTATTTTGCAATAAAAAATAAATAAATATTTTTCATCATATTGAGTAAGATATCAAATCAAATATCTCGTTAGTCTGACTGACTGCTACGTGTTATTTTCTCTGGCTTAAATGGATTGTAATTAGAAAATACAATACATAGAATCTTCTATCTCCGTGTTATCTAGCTGTACTATCAGAAACTATACCCTGATCTAGCTGTACTATCAGAAACTATATCCTGATATCCGAAGGGCTTGACGTTTAAGCCCGTAGGCGGCGTTCGCTTCTGTTTTTAAAACCGATGAAATCGATAATAAGAGCAGAGCCGAAACGTGCCGACTTCCATGTCAACTACTGGGTCCCGCTAATCGATAATAATGCGCATAGCTTATCGATCTATGCTTTGACTGACCGTCATTGAGTCAGTTTACATTTGAAGTTACATCCTCTGTGCGTGGTTCGGAGCCGGCATAAGGTATCTCTGACAGTTTCCTATGTTTTATAAACCCCTGGACCAAGAGAACACGTACATAAACTCTTTTTGATCCTTCAAACCGTTACAGTAAGTCTAATCAGCTCACTTTAACTTATATCAAGTTGGATTGTTTTCAGTTTCTCTGAAATGGCTGCTGTTCTAGCTGAGAATTATCAGCTAAAGTGGCACAGCCATAGCACACACCTGCACAGCTCTGTAGCAACACTTTACCGCTCTGACAATTTCACTGATGTAACACTTGTGACCTGCGATGGGAGGTACTTGGCTGCGCATCGCTTCGTTCTGTCAGCGTGCAGTTCATACCTCAATAGAGTCTTACAAGTTGGGTCTGTAAACTCCGGCCCGAACTCTAATCTAGTAATTGTTCTCCCGCCAGAGATATCCTACCGTACTCTAGCTATACTGCTACAGTACATGTACAGCGGTGAAGCCACTGTAAGCAATGAACAGCTCAATAGCGTTCTCAAAGCCGGTGAAATACTTCGCATTAAAGGCCTATGCCACAACAGAGATAAACCGAATGAATCCTCTTCATCCACTTCCGATCCGATACCGAAATCTCCGTTTGAAAGCAGCCACGGATCCTCATCGGCCAGTAAAATCCTTTTACCGTCAGGAAAACCGGAGAGAGCAGAGAGATGCAGCTCAACCTCCAGCTCAGGTAGTGTTCACAAGCATTTAATCTCATCTTGTGCAAAACAGGAAGAAACATTAAAAAAATTAACGGAAGAAAACAAAATCCCGTCAAAATCGAGCCCTTCTAGTGTAGATAAAAATGAGTGCAGCTCCTCTATAGATAAGATAGTAGACGACATAAGGATTGAAGATAACATGAAAATTGAACTTTTAGTCAAAGAAGAACCATTGGACTGGAATGATAATGAAGAAACAGATCAAGATGATAATACAATGGATCCAGACATTAGAGTTAAAACTGTAAGTTTTTTTTTTCTGTATATGCTTATTAGCTGTAATGATTGCTTGAATATAGTTTAATTTCCTTTACAGGAACAATTCTCGGATAACGATTGTGATGAAAACAATCTTTATGCTCCGTTAACCTGTGATATGTGCCACAAAACATTCACAACTCCTGCATTGTGGGTTCGGCATATTGAGACACACCCAGTCACCGATATACCTCGAAGGAAAAGAAGAAGAAATCAGGTTACTTTTTTTATGAGAATGTTTGAACAATTGTAGTGGAAACCTTAGTTTGTTAGTTTAAAGATACATTCATATAGAGGTGCCGGACAGCTTAAAGTAAACCTATCATTCAATTGCATAATAAAACGAAGAAATTATCTCTCCATAATGTCTTTGTTACCTTAGCCTAGCTATTAAGATTTTAAAGACATTACATAAAATCCAGAACCTTATCAACTTTAACTCCCATTATTATTTATTGTGAGATTTATGCATTTCACTGGGCGCTGCATCTGTTATATTTAAAATAACTCATTAAAAATAAGCTCCAAATTTATTAATTTTCCTTCAATATACTTTCCACCATCCGTTGTTAATATTGTTAAACATATTATTTACTCGTGCCATTCTAATTTGATTTCCTAATATCAATCATTATTTCTCATTTATTAATTTTAAAGTATCTATCGTTTCACCTATAGTACAGCCAAAAGTTTTTATTAGTTCATGTCTAAAATTTGGTTTTCTTTTACAACCATTAGCTAACAATTTACTCATATTCTTTTATTTTATTTATGTATATTTAACATGATTTTGTTGGCTACTTCCTCATAAAATATTTTAGAAGCCTGTTTAAAATTTTCAGACTGAAAGCGACGATGGAGAAGACGACGAATACCCTACCCTTAGATGTGAGCTTTGCCAAGAGGTTTTCACTTCGCCTGCAGAATGGGTCCGCCACATCCAAGGATCACACACGGAGCAGCAGCTGGCCCTCAGCAATGACCTAAGGGCTGCACCAAGAAAGTCGACTCGTGCGACCTGCCCCTCTTGTTCAAAATCGTTTCCCTCAATAGCTTCTATGCTGATTCACAGTCGCACACACACGGGTGAGAGGCCTTATGTCTGTTGTGTCTGCGATAAAGGTTTTAATGTCAAAAGCAATCTCCTCAGGCACCTGCGAACGCTTCATGACCACCTTATTAATCCAGGTAATTGTCAAATCAATAATCTAAATGCAACATACATCACTCATTTCAAATTAACTATACATCACTCATTTACTTATAGGATATGCCCACCAAATTCATAATTTGATGAATACTTGAATCCAACACTTTGTTAATGTAACTGTATAGTTATATATAGATATGAAGGTTCTGGGTTCAAACTTCAAAGGCTATTCATAAGCAACCAAAAAATTGTATTAAAAATAAATCACAAAAAGTAAATGATTTCTCATAATAGTAAAATGGGCTCAATTCTGAACTCTTCATATTTCTTTATATAAAAACACAATTTTTACAATTAACTCACCAAGTAGTTTTTCTTGATCATA
Source organism: Acanthosoma haemorrhoidale (assembly GCA_930367205.1). NCBI lineage: Eukaryota > Metazoa > Arthropoda > Insecta > Hemiptera > Acanthosomatidae > Acanthosoma > Acanthosoma haemorrhoidale. The sequence goes on along the minus strand of OV884011.1, from coordinate 19,372,456 downwards.
CTTGAGCGTGAAAATTGGCCATTAGCTATGGATTCTTTTCATATTATATGTTATAATTTTTTATTATTTTCATCTTTATGGCATACTTAAAAACTTTTACCTGATGGAAATGTTTATTTAGTCGGGAAAGTACAGTTACGCTTTTTTCATTTGTGTCACATGTTCTTTGCAAATGTAACAATGGCGATGGAACAAGATTAAGTTTTGGAAATAAAACTAACAACTATTTTTTGTCCCTAGATTATTGCATATATTTTTTGATTGAAATAATGAAACGAGCGTTGATTCAGGAAAAATATGTTTGTTTTAATTTTTAGAAGTTCCGTGAAATGAAAAAAGACTTGGACTACGCCACACAACTTCTTCATGCCAACGAATATATCCTCCTTCACCCTACTAAAATGAGTAGAAATTTCATTGTTGTATTTTTATGTCTTTATCAATTGTACGATTCTCTAATGAAAAGAGACATTCTATATATTGATAATGTCTATAGTGGTTGATTTATAAACCAGAGTGTATGTGTGATTTGTTATTTTGTAACATTTATTCCGTTATGTATAGATTGATTCTTTTAATTTAATTGTCTTTTTTCATATAAACCATTAAGTTTTCAAACTTAAAAATGATATGGATTGGATCCATTAAAAAAATTGTATTAGTGATGTTTTGATGAACAGTTTTATTTGGTGTATGTACCTATTAGTCCTGTACCAAACAAAGTTCAACAGTCAAAGACGATTCACCTTTGGTGGAAAAAGTAAGGACTTGTCATTTTATGCCCATTTTGATGGCAATCAGTTATTACTGATAAGGAAGCATATATCATTAAGAAACATTTATGTAAACTTTAGCAAGTCTATGGAATTAATTAGTGATGCTAATAATCGAGCTATCTAATTACTGTTGTTTTTTAATGAATGGGCATTCAAACTCTTCATGGATAAAATAATTGTTAATTATTAGCCAAAGATAAAATATAGTGACAGGGCCGGGGTACGAAACCAGGAACTCCCAACCATTAGTCTCATCAAGGTGAAGGGTCTCTGACTGGTTAAACTATAATGTTGAATTATATGGTTTAGAACCTTTTATGTTTATGTATAATTTGTATTTACTTTAAAGCTGCAATATGGAAATAATGGTTGTGAAAAATTATAGTTTGCTTACATTTCCTGCTTTTGAATTATTAAAAACCAAAAAATGGGATCATATAACTGACCACTTGTTTACATCCCACAATCCTGAGCCACCTCATTTTTCTACCATCTTCAGTGTTGAAAGGATTTTCATTTGACAAAGCGTGGATTATTATTTATTTTAATAATTTGCATGAATTTCCCAGTTATTCCTGTATAAACCACATTCAAATGAAATGGATTAATTTACTATTTATATATTTGAATTTTCTGAACTTTCAAAACAATATGAAATCTTTTTACTCTAATAAATAATTTTTACTAACAATCTTATTCTTGAGGCTTATTAATACTACACTTTCATAGTCACATCTTGTCTTATTTCATTACTGTTTGTGTAAATGCAATAAGCATTCTTTTGTTGGAAATGCTGTTTGTAAATAATATTAGATTGTTATTTTATTATTTTTTGCTACTTAGGTATTATAAGGGCCGCATCATCTTGGCGGCTATTACAATTATGAACAATGAACAAATTGTTCACACATGGTAGGTTTCTGTATTGCTACGGGGATAATGTTGACCTTAAAATACATAAGTCTCTTCTTTTAATGTAAATTAATAGATATACTCTTTTATACGACAGAATATGATTCGTGATGGCTGTAGTATTTTTTGGAGGATACTACTGAGACTTGCATTTTTTAAAGATATAATTTGTTTTGTATAGAACAATGATGAATACACATGTGAATTTATGTGCAGAAAAAAAAAATCATTATTAACTTAACAGTATTATTCTTGTCTGATTTTTTAAAGTAGACCACTAAATATGTAGAAATCAGATCTGTTACCTTTTTTTTAGTTAATTTTCATTGATTTTTACAGAAGTACAAGTGTATGTAAAATACATACAGGGCGGCAATGAATGATTTCTGCATTTTCAGTCAATATTCCAACATATCATTAGATTTTCAATTTTTTTTTTTTTTTTTTAATTTGTAGATCTGTCATTACTTACCATCTTGCTACTTAATTATATTTTTTAATTTATTCATAGTAGTATAACAGGATTAAGAAAAATTGTTTTTTACTTCTGTATATCTCTGTACTTCCAAAGTTCTAGTCATTTTTAAAACTGTATTATGTCATGTTACGTGGTAATAACAATTTTGTCATAACATACTTGTATTATTTATCATTTTCCTTCTCTTATTTGGGTTTAAGCCACCCCCCTCCCACCCTTAAATTACCTGGTTCCTTTTTGAATTATCAAAAAATTTCGTATCGAAATTGCAGAAAATTGATGAAATCAGCCAACTTCAGTTCTAAAATTTTTAAATGTGACCAGTTGCCTCATTATTTACTTCATGTATATATTAACAAAATTAAGATCGTTAGAAGTGAAGCAACAATTTCAACAAGCCACCGATCAGTTTCTAAAATATTTACTTACTAAATAATGGTGGTTTAAAAACTCCTAAATCTTTAAAAATCTATTCTTTTTTTTTTTAAATGTAGCTAACTGACTTAAAAAACTTATATAATTTCTTTGTCTCTTAAAACTTTATTTTTTTGGAGTACCTTTGAAATTCTTTATATGTTACAGTCTTTAATCTGCCATTAATCATGGGGAAAAAACAACAGAACTTCAAATCTTAAAACGGTAGCTTCAGAGCAGTGACTAGATTTTTACATGTAGCTATAATTTATTTTTCCATTCTTCTAATCGTTCTTTTACTTACTTTTTTAAAATTTGTAGATGAACTATTACTTCTAATCTTGGCTCTTAATTATAATTATTAATTTATTTGTTATTTCATAATAATGTAACAGTATTAAAAAAAAATGTTTTTTTTTTTTACTTCTGTGTATCTCTGTACTTCCAATGTTCTAGTATTTTAAAAAAATTGTATTATTATTATGGGGCAATAACAATTAAGTCATAACATACTCGTGTTATTATTATGGGGCAATAACAATTAAGTCATAACATACTCGTATCGTTATTATGGGGTAATAACAATTAAGTCATAACATACTCGTATCATTATTATGGGGTAATAACAATTAAGTCATAACATACTCGTATTATTTAGCATTTTTTTGTTTATTTTAATAGATTATTTATCTTATTATAACAGAAATTATTTCTCTCATTTGGTTTTAAGTAAATTGAAATACTCCAGATCCAGCTCTTTGATTGAGGTCACTGTCACTTGTTACTTGAGAGCTGACATCTAGCAGAGACATTGAAGGTAAAAAAAATACTAATATACCAGTATAGATTTTTTTTAAATATTTTAATTAATGATAACATTTAAATTAAAAAATATATAAAGTTGTTTTAGATAAAATATGTATAAATTAAATAAAGATTGACCTAAGCATTCTGTAAAAATTCTTCTTTTAGAGAAGAATATTTTGTAAGCATAACAATCATATACAAGCTCGACTATTTCATATTTAAAAATTGATGTGAATTCTTGAATTTTCAACAGAAGACTTCAAAAACCCAGTACTATGAGTCGAAACCTTGAAGAGATTCTAAGTACTGTTCGATTTTTTCAAGCAAATTGGTAGCGACATTTGCGAACTGCTCCCAAAGTCGATATTCAGGGCTTTCGGTGACAGAATCAGGCGCTTCGGTGTCCTCTGCGATTCCGAATAATTTTTCCTCATCTGAATAAACCAATAAAATGACTTTTACAAGTCTGTTTCAAAATAAAAGTTACTGGACGTTAATTTGAAATCAAATATTTACCCAATAGATCGACAAGGACAGTCAATAAATTATTTGTGGCTTGCACTCCAAGTGCTGCATACAAGTGGGTCGAATCTATGCAAAAGTTCCAAAGCGCTTGGCAAACAAGACTCGCCAACCTCCAGTCACCGTCGCTTGTTTTCTTCAACACCATTATCAACCTGGAAACAACGAATTAGCATACACAGTTCATTACTGAGCCCAAAGGGGAAGGCTCTTCTTTTCGACTTTTACTCGGCAATTTTATTAATGGAAAAAACAATTTTCAGTGTCAAGGTAGTTAGAAAATAAAATGAAGTACTTTTGGTGCAAAATATTGAGTAGTTCACCATAATTAAATACTTATTGAAGAAACTCACTCGGACCACCCCTCTACCCCTTTTTTGTCACTTTCTGCACCTTTTAAATCATTTATATTATAACTCATGAACACAATTGAGTTGATAATAGAAGTTAATTTTTTTATATACTAAGATATTATATAAATGACCTTAGAAATATGTTTTGTTACGGTCTATAGTGTTTTTACTTGACCAAAAGTTGGAACTTTAAATCTTCAATCACTTGAATAAATTGGAAATGTAATACAAATTTTTTTCAATAAATTATTTTATCATTTTAAAATGGTCATAATTAATGATTTACTTATGAACTCCGTTATTTTCTTTAAACGCCAATCTTTTGTCCCAATCTGCCATTAGGTTGACAAGAACACCCGTAGTCGTGAAAAGCAGTTCTTTGTTGTCATGTTCCAAACATCTCACCAGTTGACTGATGCCTGTGAAGAACAAAATTAAGTTTAATTAATTTAAAACCTAAATTAATTTATTGCTTTCATATTGTATTAATATTTATTTTTTACATTTTAATATTTACAGACAAACTTTTCAATAGCAGACACTTGCTGGGTATTAAATTTTGTCCGCTATAGAGAAATGTCAGTTATACAATGTGAGAAATGAAAGAAATGTGATAGTACAATAAACATTAGAAGGAAAAATCTGTATATTATGAATCATATCAATGAAATTGTTTATTCATTAAAAAAAGGCATGTTTTAAATTCATCAAGCCATCCCAGTTGACATCTTAAAATAAATCTGACCCAAATTCTGTGTGATTTCTCAAGCTTTTTCTTTGATCAGAGGGCACATAGAAAAATGTTTAATGCACCAGCTTGGCAAACCCATTCATATGATTATTATTATTATTATTATTTTGTACCGGCATTTGTGCACCGCGGCCTCAGTGAGACCTATTGTGCGCCGTCCATGTCCCTGTCCTATATATGTGACAGGCCCACGGCCCTTGCAAATCTGAGGATACCGAATGGATCGATCAGTTCACATAGTTTGGGGTCTACAATGCGATCGCTGCCAAAGTGAAGGTATCGCCTTCTAGCTAGGTTATCACAGTCACATATTATATGACGTGCCGTTTCTCCCTCTTTCTTGCAGAATCTGCAGATTGGTGATCCAACTATGCCCAAATTAAAGAGGTGTTTATTTAACCGACAGTGACCTGTATAGAGTCCTGTCACACTTTTGAGTGTCCACCTGTCCATTGATAGAAGTGCTGAGCTTCTTCTCTTACAGGGTCCATCAAGAAACAGTTTCGAGTGTTCCTGTTTCTTAGTTTCTCTCCAAGAGAGTCTTGCCCTGTCCTCTAAAGCTAATTTTATACGCCTTTTAGCGTAGCTGAGGCTGATACCACATATGGGTTCAGGTGCAAGAGGTGTCTGTTCTGAGCCCACCCTTGCAAGGCCATCTGCCTTCTCATTGCCTGTGATGCCTGTGTGTCCTGGCACCCAGTCGATTCTAACCTTATTGGCTAGCGAGAGTGTGTTTAGGTTGTTTTTGCACTCCTCAACCAAATAAGATCTGGTCGTATAGCTTCTCAGGGCGCCAATTGCAGCCTGGCTATCCGTGAAAATTGTGATCAGTCTGTTTCTTACACCCTCCCCAATTAAGGTTTGGGTACAGACATTGATCGCCATCACTTCGGCCTGAAAGACCGAGGTGTGTCTACCTAAAGGAATAGAAATCCCAGATTCTGGTTTATCTTTCCTCCATATGCCGGCCCCTGATCCGTTTTCTGTTAGTGAGCCGTCTGTATAGCAATTAATCCCATTACACAGTTTATGTGGTTTGGTCTTTGTGTTTACCGCACAGTATAAGACGTCTGTGTGTTTCTTAACTTGTAGGTCAGAGTGCATTGACAGCACCTCGTCCTCATCAATTCTTCTGAACAAGTTCCCATGCCCCATGTGAGTCATGACTTTGGATCTTGTTCCTGATTTCGCAAGTCTGTAAGCCACGTTCAAGGCTTGCGCTTCTACTTCTATGCGCAGTGGATATGATACTTGATCTATGACAAAGCTTGAAGTTTTAGAAAATCATTTTTTGCATTAACATGTCTGAGTTATTCCCATAATTATTTTTTTCCTCTTTAAAATGTCACATACCGGTGTTTCACCAGTTTTGAATTGAGCGGCTGAATCGTGAATATTAAGTTTTTCATGTACACTCATGTTTATCACGTCAAATTTTTTCTTGTAAAGTTAAAAGGAGGAGTGTTGACATGTTGCAAATTGAATATGAAGGAGAACTAACAACAAAAGGTCAAAACAATAACCCTAGCAACTTTACTAAGTTATTGGAAAGTAATTTTTGTTTTTATTATTGATTTTATTTTACAGTGATTTAATGTTTAATTCTCATAACAATAATGTGCATATTTAATTGAACTAAACAAATATAATAACCGAAGGTGAGCCACATCACCTAGGCCCGCCTTTTGATTATATAATTTTTAACTTTAAAACGATAATTGTTTTGTATTTTGTACCCTCCTTACAATGCATATGTTATACAGAAAAAGGAGCCATCCACAACTAACGTATAATACTGTTTATAATTTGTTTAAAAGAAGGGATTGAGAAAAATAAATAGAATAAAGGTTCCCAAAATATGATCCTCGCTGGCTCCCTGCTGTCTGTTATAGAGATTTTTTTCAATCAAAATGCTTGCAGAAGTCTTTGATACTTTAAAATTGAAAATTAGTTGGGGTTAAAAAATTTGTCTGCTAGGAGAAGTTTCACTGCAATTAGTTAAAATTTAAACTTTTCACTAACCGCCGATTTCTAATATGTAGTCTCTAACATCTTTGGATCTCGATAGGTTACCCAATACTCTCGTCACTTCAATCATGCTGTCTTCATTTTTTGTGAGGAGAAGTGTACTTAAAACTGAAAATTAATAATAAAAATAATGTGTTCTCATAATTATTGTAACTATCTATGAAAAAAAAAAACAAGAATAATTTTTCTTGGAATCAGATCAGATCAATGAATAAAAGACAACAAATCACAAGAAAATATGAAGAGTTTAAAAATTAATACATACTTACTAACAAAACTTAACAATAAGAAGTGGACATAAATAACTATCTAAAAAATAGTTCTTGAAAAAAAACTTACATAAAGCCCCCTTAATTAGTTTTAAGTTGAAAAAAAAAAATAGATTTGTGAAAATGGAAATAGATATGAGAAAAAAGTATATTAAAAACTTTAACAGACATGGAGTCACTTTTCCGGCTATTAAATTTTGTCCGCTATAGAGAAATGTCGGTTATAGAGAAACAAGAAGGAAAAAAATGTGATAATACTATACAAATTAGAAGAAAAAATCTGTATATTATAAATCATACCAATGAAATTGTTTATTCATTTAAAAAAGACATGTTTTAAATTCATAAAGCCATCCCAGTTGACACCTTAAAATTTCTGGGGTACGGTTTTTGAAATAACATAGATATTGGGGGTGATAGTGGGAATTGTAGACAGGTGTTAAAACATGAAGATAATACCAGTGGGTAGTCATGTTTATCACAAACACAACTGGCAATAATAATGAATAGTAGGTGGTTGGTTCCAGATCTAAACATACCAAATCAGTGCGAGGGACATGAGCGTTAATTTTGGATAAAAAAGATGTTTGGATAAAGGAATCAATTATACACTCAAAGTTAAATACAAAAAACAGTGTTGAGACATACCTTGCGTTATTTCTATTTGCCTGATTGTGAAGGGGCCTTCTGAAGATGTTTGTGGATCTGCGTAATAGGATAAATTATTCAAAGTGCTCAATGTTGACATGACAAGTTCTTCACTTTCGTTAACAGATTTACGTCGGAGAATCATTAAAAGTATATCGAGAAACTTAGCTCCATCCTGAAACGATGTTAAATATAAGTCCTTAAATCAAAATTTAAACAAGTGGTACAAAATGTGGACTATAGAAGTAGAATAATTAATTTATTACTGGTTGGGTCAAATTTTGTAAAAATAAAACATAGAAATATTTAAATGCAAATACTCTGGCATTTTGACGTTTGACTGGATACATAGGATCTTCCATGTCTTCGATTGGAGTACATGTCATTCCGACTCCTACCTCGGGATGCATACTCATGTTTGCAATAATCCTTATCATCTAAAACAAAAGTGTTTTTTTTATAGCTGAAATTATTTATCATTGACATACATTTTATGATAGTTATTTTAGCTTTACTTTAACGATCACATCTTCCACAGAGCCATCCGAGGCCCACTCAGGACTTTTCATACCGTCAGTGTATGGGCCGGAGGCCTTCATCATTTCAAGGTCTTTGTCTAAGTAACTTTCGAGGAGGTTGAGAATAGACGTCATTGCAATGGGTTCCCGGTATAACTGTTAAATAAATAAAAATTATTTTACTTCAGAAAAGAAAGTAGATTGAGAAATGGATTCCTTCCAAGTATGTAAATTCAAAAATTCCAGTAGTGCAATTCTATTAATGTGATCTGTAAGGTTAAATAAAGTGAAAGGTATTTGAACTACATCTTACAAGTATATAAGGGATTAATACTTAAATATTCTTCAGAATTAAATATTGTAAATTACACCTATTTGCTTCTAACAGGAGCCAGTAGATAGGGAATTATAAAATATTTATCACAAAACAATTTTTAAATACCTTTATCCGAGCTTCGTCACTTTTGGTTATAATGTTTCCAAGAGCATATCCAAATCTGACGATAATGTCTTGGCGACCAGGATACTTATTTAGTATTTTTGTTATCGACCGGAAACAATTTTCATGATTAATAATAGACTCGCAGCATTCATCGTGTGTGGATAGTATGCTTAAAAAAACAAAACAAATTCAAAAATTCAATATGCTTATCATAGTAAACTAAAAGAAGTGCTGATTTTGAAAAAAAATATTTGCATTGGGACCTTATAGTTCTTGCGATGTTGCTGATTAAATCCAAGTCCGCTGAAAAGAGTTCCATAGAGGTACATAACTCTCCTATCGCGCCGGTATGTACAAAGTGGCAAGAAGTCGTTTCCTCACTCGCTACGTTACGAAGGGCCCCGGTGAGTTGGAACATTCCATGACTTGTTTGCTCAGGAATAGGCAGAAGGTCTAGTCTCTGGAAAGAAAAGAGGGTAAAATGATGTGAGCATTATGTTGAATTAGGTAGAAATAATAAATTAAATAAATATAAAAATCATGTAATTTGGCTTAAACCTTTTCTGGGATTTTTCCAAGCATAGTTTAATTACTTCAATGGCCGAAAAATTTATATTACAAATTAACACTTTTTACCAATAATCGATGGAAATTTACGATGCTTACTTTCTTAGTTATTAATCTTATACATAAACAAATTTTTAGAATTTATACTTAGATTCTAAGATCAGATAGATCTTTTGATAAAAAGTTTTGACAATTGTGCCATGTGTTGACAGATGCCTGAACTTGGTACCAATTTAAACACTATTATAAAAGATTTTAAGATCATATTCTAATTACTATTTTATAATTTAAATTTCATCTATTTTAGATAAAAATCAATTCAGTATTTAACAAGTAACAAATTATTCTGTAAATGGTCTAGTAAAAACATTGTCCTTACAGCGTTGTTGACTATTTTGAGATGAAGTACCATGAGCTCTAAGATACCAAGTTTCAATGCAATGAGTAGGAGCTGCTGGTTCATTGTTAAAAATTTTAGAGCCCCGTATCCGTAAATGCACGCTTCGGCATCGTCGACAGGACTGGCCCTTCCGAGTGAATCAACAAAAAGTTCTGAAATAACAACTCATTAATTAAACAAAAAACTAAACTCACAAAATTTTATTTATTTTATACTTTACCTAGAATATCGCCTTCCAGAAATAGTGAGTCATTTTTATCACTCCGTGAAACTTTGAAGATCAGTTTTGTAACAGCTAATAAGTTTGGACCATTTACTTTAAGCTAAAAAAAATCATAATGAATTAATATAAGATATCATGGTAGTACTGGATGTGGAGGTGCATGATAATTTGGAGTTGAAATTATCAAATACTCATACTCCTCAAATATTTTTTTTTTTACTGAAAAAGATCACGATACTTTAACTGCAGTTAGTTGTAGTAAACAATTAAAAAAAAAACTGTGTTAAGGCTTTATTTGTAGGATTTTTATTTTACTGCTTTATTTTGACCAATACTTACTGCTAACATAACTTTTGTTATATACAACAGTAAAATATCTGTCGCAGTTTCAACAAATTTATACAGCACTTTTATTATGACAGATTGTTGATTGTTTGGTATTTTTGCGCTTCCTTCACTTTTTATTGTTGTAAACAGCATGCTTATTGCGTTCATCAGTTCATTCTCACTGGCACCTGAAATTGTAGAACATTACTTATGAAGATTTATTATAAAAATAAATAATAACACATAGCTTATGGATAAATAACGCTTTTTGCCATATTTGGTTCAGTTTTGACAATAATCAGAAATTTAAGAGAGTAATGGTATGTAATGATAAACAATGATTCAAATACAAAATTCATGTTGAGCAATCCAACAATGATTGTAATCTGTTAAAATATCAATTCTCTTTCAACCTTGCAAAACATCACACCAAGGGTGGAGTTTGGCAAATTATTACAAATAGTGAAATAAATACCACAACTAATGCTCAAGGTTTCAGGGGCCATACTATTTGGAATCAGATTTTCCAAATATAGTTTACGTTACTTTATTAAACAGTTCTCGTTGGCAAGGAGGCAAGCCTGCTGGGTCAAGATTCTTGATTATTTGCTGGAAAGTGGGAACTGTCGTACATTTTCAAAAAAAACATTGACATGTAATAAGTCAAAGGTAGTACATCCTTTCTGTCCATACAAAAGGCAAACAAATTTTTCAAAAGCAGAGTATTCATCTATGAATATCTTTCTTCAATATGTTTATGAGACATTAACAATTTTATTAGTCAGATTTTTCCTTTGCGTGCAAACACCAATGTTATGTCTGATGCTGTGAACAAATGAAAGAGTAATGCTTCTAATTTCTCATAAAATAGCATTGAGGCTTTTCAACCATCTATTTTTGGTTTGCCCGAAACATAGCCAAGCTGGTTACCATTCCAAGAGAACCAATTTTGGGGCTATTTCCTTAAGTAATTATTATTATTATATTTAAATATGTAACAAAGTTAAGAATTTTTTTCGATTGGTGTTAAAAAAATAAATCAATTATTTGAATGTAGAAATTTCTTGTGATGCTTACGATGTGATGTATTTTAAAAGTATTTAAATTTTGGTGGTCGATAGAGGTGAATAATCCAAAACATTTAACTAATTTAAGGGGGGTACTTTCTGAATTATCTCCTTCGTGGATAACATTATGATGATACATTTCTCATGCTGCTTATGACATAATGTTTTCCTAATTTAATGAATTTGTCTGGTTGGTCCCACCAAGATATTTTTTCACATTTTTTGGGAATTTCAGGGAAGTTCCATTAATATAAGCCATTTCTCAATCCTACCGTTCATGCCGAAATTTAAAAAAAATTCTATCTGGAAGGGATAAACAACCAAAAATTAAAAGCTGCTTATAAGGTAATTTTTTTTTTTTAATTTTAAATTTGTCTGGTTGGTCGAACCCTACCCGAATATTTTGCCAGATTGTATGAGAGACTCTTCTGGGAAGTCTCAAGATTATATCTGTACCTCGGAGGGATACAACACTATGTCCATTTTTTTGTCCAAGTGAAAAAAAACCGTAAAAAAGGTTTTTTTTCATTTTATAACAACTGCATGATGTAAATAACAATAAATAGAATGTTCTGGTAAAATATTGTTTCAACATCTCAATAAATAGCTGTGCCAATACAAACACTTTTTGTTGAAAAAAAGTTTAAAACTCCTCTCCTGTAAAGTTATGAAAATGGACATAGTGTTGTATCCCTCCGAGGTACAGATATATAAACTATTTCACAAGCCTGCCGCTTAGGAGGTAACTTTAGTCAATTTTTAAAAGTGTTGAAAAAATGTATAGGCTAAAGCCACCCTGAGAAACTGCCAGACAAAATTTTTCTTTAAACTGAATGATGAGATCTCCCAATTCTGCTAGTCAAACCATCAGCTGCTTAAAATATAGTTAAAAAATTTCTAGCTCCCAGACTATATAGAGTAACCTCCCTCTGCCAAACTTCACCATGGATAAATATAGGTTTGTGAGAGCATAGCTTAAGAGATTTGATATTGGGTAGGCTCCTACTTGTTAGGGATAGTGGAATCCACAGTGGAGGTGAACCTGAGTAAAGATCTTGTCCCAGCCCTGACACCAAATTTTTTCTTTGGCTAATAATTATTAAAAATAATGGGATCAATACCACAACTAGTGATTATTAATAGAAAAGGAAAATGGGGTTCATAGGAAAAATGGGAGTTGACTGAAGAATGAATTAATCAGACTAGAATATAATATATCGTCATCATGAGAAAACCTCTTAACTCCATATGGCGTTACGAGGTTTTCTTATGACATCGATGATATGCCATATAAAAGTATACAATAGCATTAACAATATTTTAAACTATTACCTCTTTCATGAAGTGATTCAATATGTTTGACTAATCCTGATATTGTGCCATCTTCATCTTTAGGGGAAATTTTTTCTATTGCTTTTTCCTCATTCTTCCTGTTGTCTTCAATGGTGACATCGGGGACTAAATTGAAACTCTTTCTTTCCAAAGTTAGGAGAGGTTTGATTTTCGGGATCTTAAAAAGTTTTTGCCTTGGTTTGTCTGGATTGTCCAGCGTCAAAGTTTGGACATCTTCATTTTCATCAGTTTCTTTTATTGAATAATTGCTGGAAAGCCTGCTCCGAGAATCATTTCTACTGTTCAACGGCCTGTACTGGCTGTATTTCTTCCGGAGTTGGTTTTTAGTCTTCATGTTTGCAGGGAATGATGACGACAAAGGAAGGTGACTTCTACCTTTCTTTGGTTCTGAAAAATCTGTGCGTTCTTGAGGACTACTGTGGGTTTCTCTTAACAAATCATCAGGCCATAAGTCAACAGGTGATTCAGCCTCCACTTCCTCTGGTACTATTAATAAAAAAAATAACAAGGTGTTCATTTGACATTTCAATATTAAATAAACGTTTATAATGATCTATATTTGTTTTTGGGATGTCATATGTTGCCTTACTGAATTACTATTACCAACCAAAATCCTTTATATGTAATAAGGCCTAAATGGCAATTTTTGAATATTGAATATTTACAAAATAAAGGCTTTACAATGAGAAGAAACAATCTAAAAAGATATTTTGAGTCTAGGCAAGACCTCCTTAAATATAAATAACAATCTGAAATTTTAAAGATATATTTCATAACAACTTGAAATAGGCTAATACAATAAGGTAAAGTATTGAAAAAAAAAAAAGTTACAAAAGTCGATACCACTTGTAAGATATCTCAGTCGTATCTTAGATCTGAAGTGTATTAAAGATACAAAGTTATAAGTTTTTCCTCAAAGTTAAGGACGCGTTAGAGATGCTAATACAAAAAGAATTTCAAAGATATTCCAAAAAATAAATCAAATTTTGAGAGTCAAAAATAGAAATTGGGTATTTGACATTAGTCGAGCAGACTTTATTAAGTCAGTATACTTCTAATACTCAAATTTGATTTTTCATGGTTTTTCTTTGGAACCCTTAATATATATTTATGTAAATAACAACAACTATGCAATCAAAATTTATACCAACAATTTGTTAGGGACGACGATACCCTGTGTCCCAATCCAGGCAACCTCCATGGAGACTGCTTCCCACTGATTCTTGCTCCAGCTTTTGTTGTTTTGAGTGGCGGAAGCTTCACCGAATCAACTTCTTGAAATTCAACTTGCCTCAAACTGAAATGACGTTAAAGCTATGTACAAAATAAAAATCATAATTTTTCATTGTCATTTAGGATTGCTTCTAACAGTTGGCACAATGCATAGCCACCTCATTTAAAGTATCGGAACACCTAAATATTTCTGTGATTTCTTTTAATAAAAATCCTTGTAAGTTATAATTGCAATCGAATCCAAGGATAAAGTGGCGAGCAGTGATATGATTAAATTCAAAGTACAATAAATTACCTGAATGATTAAATTCTTTAATATTAATTATCAATTGCTTTTTAGTCACTTCCTCTTATTACATTTTACTCAATTGAATTGACCAGAAACATATTTTTTTTCTTTGAATTTAGAATTGTACATACCTAAGTGTATGATTAGTTAAATTATAAAAAAAATATCACTTTGGTAGTCAAAGTATCTGATTTTTCATAAAACTTGATACACATTTATGGAGAAATCATGTATTTTTTAAACTTTTAAGTTTTTGAGTAAGGCTACCAATAGTTGTCTAAAATCAACAAAAATTGGCATTTAGATCAATCCCAAAACAGCTTAGGTTCTAGTTTGTTATTTCTATACTATAAGGTTTGATTTTATTCACAACAAAACATATTTAGTCTGCAACAAAAAAACAAAAAACATTCCATTTTCTCTAATATATAATTTTTGAGTTTTCCCACCAAATGAACTTTTTGATACAAATATAAAATACACCAATGGTTTGTAGTTATATAGTGAACATTTAGAGCAAGACCATACTTTAATTAAATTCTAAACATAGGAAAATATCTGAATAGATCATTTCATTATTATTAATAATTGTCCATAAGCCCACTGGTGGAAATTTAAATAATCATCTGAGCAAATGTATTTGTGGGGATATGGCTTCAGTTGATGGAAGAAAGTTGTTAGATTTTTATCAAATTTATTTATGGGCAACTTTTTGACATATGTAGTGGACATTTCATCAACCTAAGCCGATATCTCAAAAAATACATCCAATTAAATCTAAATCCATGGCCTAGCTATGAACTCACAGTTTCGTCTATTATTTAATTAACGAGAGCCATTAAGAGAGCAAATCGTGTCATGGATGCCAGTCAGCACAGGAGAGCCTGTTTAGAATGGCTTGTAAACAGAAATCAGAAAGTCGTGGGCTCTAATCTCGGCCCTGCCACTCTCTTTTCTTTTTAGCCAATAATTATTACAGCTGATTAATTACCTGAAAGCGCTCGGCGGCCTACTAGTGCCAGCTTTCAGAGGGCCGAACAGTTTCCTCTGCCTTTCTATTGGAGTGAAAGGGCGTTTCGTATTGACCGGCCGAGTCGCCATTTCTGCTCTCGCTTCTTTTATGATCTCGGCACTTGTTTTCAACACGTAACCAGGTGGCCTATAGAAGCCTCGCCCAGGATCCATTATTTCTAACAGGATACAATAAAAAATTAAATCATTGTAATAACATATTACAGTGTATAATTTTAGTTGTAAAGACAGCTCCAGATTATGCTGGGGCTGCAACCTATGAACAATGATTTTAATCTAACATTTAAAAAAAGTAAATCACCAATTTTATTTTGACAGAATACAAAATATTATTGTTAGATCCTGAATACTAATTATTTGATAAATAAATAAAGTTCTCTATCTGCTAAATCTTATAGGGGCACAAGTGCTTTCAATTTATAAATATACCTCCTAATTAATCATTTTCAAACACTACTAAAAGCCAAAACGTAAAAAAAATCAAAATAATAAATAAAAGAGGGAATGTTTCAACATATTTTCCATTATATATTTGTAATCCACCTTTTATAATTGCCAACAAGGTTTAACTACAAGAGTAATCAGATAATTTAACATTAACAAATTTAGGAAATTACATTTTTCCAATAATCGCTAAGTGGTTTTGAAGGGTATTTATTTATAGCTACCCTTCACTCATTAAGTACTGTATCGCTACTAGTGGCACAATACCACGCACTTTTAGTTTTAGAATGTTCACATAGTCATGTAGGAGGTTAATATGTAGCATTCTGGAGGTTTTTTTAAAGGATGGGTCCAGTCAGAGTTGGCTTAGCCTTGTAAAGATAAAGTAAGTAGCTACTCGAATTAAGAAGTAGCTAATCTGGTTCAGAAAACTGCATTTAAGATCGAGAGGTAACACATAATGCAAACCTGTCTATCACCTCAACACCGAGGTGGCTCCAACTAAGGCGATCTACCTCTTCATAAGGTAATGCGCCATGGATTTTTTTTTCCCCTGAGTATTTTTTCTCTAGGGACTGTATTTCAGACCATTGTTAACAATTTAATTAAATCATCATTAAAATATTTACCACTTCAATTAACTAGCCTCAGAAAACAATGAAACATGCTATTATATCGGTGTCTTATGAAAGCGAAATAAACCCAATAAAAGTTGTTGATATTTCAAATTACAACAGACAATTCAAAATGTGACAAAAATTGATTTTACATGTCACAATTACCACAGAAAGAAGAAATCAATTATTAATTAATTAGAAGTCAATAGCTTATATAGCCTGGCTTAAGGGACCAAAATAAGAGAAGGTATATATAGATATAAGAGGTACAAATAGAAGCTTTTAGAAATGTATTAACTGGTTGTAAAAAAGTACTTTGTATTGTAGAACAAAAATACTTGATTTTATTTAAATAAGGAGCAATAAATTGTAAATAGCTAACTCCACTTCTGCAGAACGTTATATCTAAAATAGATTCTAAGCTATGATTTAAAAAATTAAGAGAAGAGAAGATTGAATCTTCTTATATTGGATTTTTCATTCCTCATACTTCGTGATGTTTCTTTAAGGGGTGTTGTTGAATAAACCTTCGAAAGTTTTACTATTGTTATTCTATAAGATACAAACGACTGCATGGGCCGGTTTGAAAGTAGAGCCTCTCCTCCCTCAGGGCCCAGTGATAAGAGATTAACCGATATTCAAACAAATTTGGTAATATTCACAGGTTTTGATTTGTGATGATAATGTGCCCATATAAATTTACGTAACTAATACATTCGTTAATAAATTGTAAATTGTTTAGAAGCCTTATAAACTATTAATTATAAGACATTTAATAACATATAAGAATTTATTTTCTTGGAAATCAATTAATAGTAAACGGTAGCTTGGTATGCTGTGGTTAATGCCCCAACAATTCACTTAGTATAGACAATACCATTCTTTGCTTTTTGAAACAATTTGAATTTAATGAAAACACAATATATCAGTGTGGAAGAGAATAATAGCCTGTACTCACATGATACAAAGGAGTTGAGGACTTTTCCATGACATTTTCCGATTTAATCCAACTTTTCCAAGCCATTGCTTGTTTCTTGTATTTGGAAAAAAACTGCTTAGTTTCACATTCGTAAAAATATAAGTCTGACAAGCATCACTACAGGTCATAGACTTAAGAATTACAAGAGCTAAGCAGGCAGTTATCAACATGCAATACCTATTGATTGGTACCATAGAAACCATTCTTACAATTTACAACTACAATTGAGGGATGCTCCCATTAATAATAAATAAAACATTCTCAACAGCAAAAGGAGTTATCAAATATGAAACTCAAGTCATTTTATTATGGAATTAAAAGATATTTGAAATTAGTTATAAAATTAACTTAATTTCAACTATTTTCTAAAAAATATGATTAATAGTTGTGTATCAATATAATAAAAACCACAATTATTATTACAACAAAATCTCAAAAAACATTAAATATGATAATTTAAAAATAATAATATTCATCTTAAAAATCATAACCTTGATTTTTTGAGAGAACTATAAAAAATATTTAAGTTAGCCTGGATTTGTATTAACAAACAAATTACTTACTTTATAAATAAAAGTCTTTTTCACACAATTAATTAATATCTACATTAAAAATGGCTGATGATAATACCCATTTATTATAAAAAATTATATAAAATACTGATCTATAAGTAGTAATCACATATGCTTTTGGTTGTTTAGCTGAGGCTAAAAAAACATTTTCTAATGTGAATAAAATTTGTTATATTTTTATTCGAAGCAAATTTTTCAATGGGTTTAAAATCCTGTGAACCTCTGGAGCTTGTGAGTAATTGAACAGAAAGTATCCCTGTTTTCAGTTTATTTAAGAAAATTTTAACTATCCAAATATTAGCTGTACCTACATGCAACTATGTTAGCCTTAATACACCATAATGTGTTAGGTTTAAATATATATATATAAAGTTAGCGATAAAAGTATTGGTACACCTAAATATTTCTAGAAATACCCTTCCATTCATGGGATTTTTGAAAATTATTAACATAAAATAACTTAAAGGTACAGTATTATATAAAGAAAGCAAAATAAACAATAGAGAGTTGTAACAAATAATAAAGGTGTCAAAAGTGTGGGACACTTAACAAAATCTTCTGCATAAATGGTACTTGCATTTAAAAACTATTTTTAAAATTATATAAAAGGAATTAAATAGAATTTGGTAGGTCATCTCTTACAAGATGAAGATTGTTTTAGCAGAGTAGATTTCAAGTCAAATGAACTTTTTTATTTTCATTACTATTTGTCCTGGACCACCAAGTATTGAGTCCCGTTAACATACATATAATTGTTGGTTCATACTCGCCAAAATGAATTCTAGTCCGACAGCTTCAGTAGGACCGAGATACCACTGCAGTTGAGGTAGATATAGATCAGATTGAATAAGACAGGACCCTAGATGATCTGATAATTATGGCCATTTTGTCATCCCCTCTTCTTCTTAATCAAGTCCAGGCTTGATTTAATAGAGTCCAGTTTTTCTGTGGGAGTGAGAAAGAGTAATCCTGCCATTTTCATGTTCACAGATGCCAGAATTCCTACTTGTATCAATTGAATTGCCACTGTTTTCCAAAAATAAATTGTCTTACTTGCTGTTGCTGAAAATTTTAAGATTCCTGGATTAGTGTTAGGGAATCTTTCCTAGCCATTAAACTTTTTTTTTATATCAGCTGTAGCTTATTAACTGCAGTGAAAATTAATTTGATCAAGTTAGATAAAACCAAGTGGAGGAAGAAGTTTAATACCACTCTCCCTTCTATTCTAGTTTGGATAGAATGCACCCCAGTTAATTTAGAATATTCTTTCCAGTCTAGCTCTTCAGCAATGTCTGCATCCTTCCTTCTTATAGAGAAATACACTTTCCCATCTGGAGAACTGTTGATTTTGAGGTGCTTCCATGAGGAGACATTCAGCTTTCAACAATAAACTTCACTTCTATCTTTATTTTTCATGGTCAGTTGTATGTTTATGTTTCAGGTTGTTCATCAAGCTTTAGACTTTTCACAATCCTTTTAGTGATTCAATATCATCAAAAAGTTAACGTTTCATCTCTCAAGACAGCATCAAGGACTGAAATTACCTTTAATTCATAAATACAATCTGTGTATAGTTTATCCATGATTGAATGAGGAAAAATCAACCCTTCCGTTTGTATAATATTATTTTCCAAGATATTGATGCTTAAAAAGACACATTACTATGAGTAAATCGTCAAGTTTTAGTCTCTAAACAAGTTTTTTTATTGACACAATATCACTTAGCAGTTTACTATACCACATCAATACGTTTACCAGCCTGTATGTCACAATTGCAGGCTAGTGTCCAAGTGACATGTTTTGTGTTTCCTGGACATCTCCCGAGGAGTAGAGCAGAATTTCCTCTAATACTGTACCATCTCCTGTCTCAACGGATGTTGACAGTCTGTACAGTATGTGTTAGTGATGGGTTGTATTAAGGATTCAGGGAGAGAGGAGCAAAGTTAAGGGTTTTAGCCGGGAACCCGGGTGGGGTGGTGGGTAGCACTTTTAGATAGTCATGATGCATGGGTTTTGACCAGTGCACACCTACTTAGAATAGAATTAACAGTCCCAGCATGTCAGAGTTTTCTTAATGTACTAATGGGAAGATATGGAATTATCTGATTATATTAGACCCCCTCTGGAGTTAGCTGCTCTAAGTAAGGAGGTTTATATTTACCCAAAGACTGAGTAAAGGTTATAACATGAAAATAAGTTTTTTTTAGTTCTATAAATAAATATTTTTTTTCAGATGAAAATTAAAGGAAACCTGTACAAACACAACATCCGAAAAAGGCTGGCTAAACAATACAAGTCAATCCCGAGCTTTGACCTCAAGTGATTACTCATTACATGGGGGAAAGTTGATTGGATTCACACCTTGAAAGTATTATCTGTTGAACATCAAGATGTAGGTAACCTCATAATATGTTTCTAGCTATCAAGACATTATTTAGTTCCAAATTCAGACTGCATGCCACTTGAGATTTATTCTTGGGACCCTTTATCCTTAAAAATATTGTAAGTGAACCTCTCTTCTCTTTATCGCACGATGTTCTTGTGTGAGTAGGTGAGTAGCTTGACGAAGTTCCTCTAAGCTTAATTGACCTTTTCTCTTGGTTGAATGAGGGCGAGAATTTACGATAAAGCGTTGGAAATATGCAAGTACCCAATTTAATTTGGAATAGGATGAGAATTTGTCAATAACTTCAAATAAAGACGATGCATTGGTTGTGGTAGCCAAGATAGTACAAACTGGTTTTGTCTCAGGTAAGTCTGAACAATTTGAAGATTTGGTTGGCTTAGTTAATGGCCATTCCGACAATGGTTTCTTCATCCAGTCAGGTCCCTTCCACCAAACTGAATGATTGACCAAGTCTGATGGAGAAGTTCCCCGAGACGCAATGTCAGCGGCATTATCTTCTGAACGAATGTGATGCCAATTAGGGAGAAAGGAGTTATCTAAAATTTTCACTATTC
This sequence comes from Acanthosoma haemorrhoidale, assembly GCA_930367205.1. NCBI lineage: Eukaryota > Metazoa > Arthropoda > Insecta > Hemiptera > Acanthosomatidae > Acanthosoma > Acanthosoma haemorrhoidale. Next base: position 19,351,474 of record OV884011.1, on the reverse strand, counting down.
GATTGGCCACGAATGTTTTCAGTTGATGGACAGGTGTATTTAACCACGATAAAACGGTGGAAGAATCAGACAACAAGAAAATAGAGGTTGGTTTTAATCGTTGTGTAATGAGTTGAACAGATCGCAAAAGGTTGACAAGAAGTAGAGCAGCGCATAGTTCAAGCCTTGGAATTGAGAGGGTTTTTAATGGAGCTAATCGGGTTTTAGCGATCATCAGATGGGAGTCTACCCTTTCCAATTGATCCTGAGAACGAAGATAGAGAACTGCCGCATAACCTAAAGAAGATGCGTCAGCGAATCCCACAACATACATCTCTGCTGGGAAGTGTGGTTTAAGACCACGGGGAATCTTAATAGCTTCTAATTGCGCCAGATCTTTAAAGAGTATTTCCCAGGACTTGGAAATAGCAGGTGGAATCGGGTCATCCCAATCGAGTTTTAAGTTGAGAGGTTGCGTTTTAAAGGGTAAACGGACCATGTATCTACCGGAGGGTGTTCGAGAGTGCGTCCTTTTAAAATGATCCTCACTTTTTATATCAAGTGGATTGCTTGTTGGAACATCATTTATTTCCTCGACTTCCCAAAAACGAGTCATCACCTGAGTTAATTCCTGAAGTTCAGATGAAGGTGTAGAATTAGCGAGCAAGGTAGTGCTGCAGAGAAATGGATTTGCCGTTGTAATGGGTCCTAATAAAATCCAACCAAGTGTGGTTTTTATGGCATTGGGAAATCCATGAGCTGATTTTACCACCTCTCCTTCCAAGATTTCCCCAAATAGATCAGCACCAACAAGAAATTCTATGGGCCCTGGCTGATTGAACATTGGATCTGCAAGATCTAAATGTTGATAATGTTGGACTACCGTATCCATGATGATTTCGCAGGGCACCTCGTTGCTAATACAATCAATCACAATTGCGTATGTGTGATGCGCTGGCGATTCTACCTTAGTGGAAGAAATACTGCAATAAACTTGTTGCTTAACACCAGAAATAGGATGGCTCCCGAAACCAACCAAATTATGATCATTTGGAATAAGTGGCAAACGTAATCGCCTTGCACATTGTGAGGTGATAAAGGAGCGTTGAGACCCACTATCAATTGTTGAGCTCGCACCAACTGGAAACAACCAAAGGAGTCTTTAATCTTAAATAGAGCCGTACCCAAAAGAACATTTATTCGTCCTGTCGAAGCCGACGACAACACGGATGTTTGTACGGTTGGGGGGTTGGGACTATTGGTTGTTATTTGTGAAGACTCGGAGTGTGTGGGTATATTGTGAGATTTCCTTGTAGAGTTTTCAGATGAATGAGTTCCCAGTGATGAGTGTACACTAGAAACGGAATGACCTTGATTACAATTTGATATGGAGCGGGTGTCAGAACCTTTCGAAAAATGTAAAAGAGAATGGTGCCGTAAATGACACTGCTTGCAACAATGGGTAGAGGGGCATTTCGAAGCTGAATGACCTGAAGCAAAACAGTTGAGGCAACGGTTTAACAATTTGATTTGTTCAAATCTTTGTCTGGGGGCGAGTGATCGAAACTTAGGACAATCATAAATTCTATGATTCTCCATACAGACGGGGCATTTAAATTGTTCGGTGACTGCTCCGGAAGACATCAACACCTTTTTTGCCTGGTGAGTATATTTATAGTCAGTGTTAGCTGGAGTGGCTTTTTGATTTGACGTCATAGTATTTGCTTGAAGCTGAATGATTAATTGGTAGATAAAATCCGAAAATTCCTTCCAAGTCGGAGTTTCAGATCTGGAACCAAATTCGTTTTCGAAACGCTCTCGAGTTTTGGCATCTAACAGCCTGACGGCAAACGTGTACAATATAAAGCCTGCGGGATCAGCTAAGTTCAATCTATTAAAGGCTGCAGCGCTTTCAAGAATTACTGACGAAAAGTGATCAAGAGTTGCGAGGGAACATTTTTGAAGTGGTGGAAAATTGAATATATTCATCAGATGGTGGGTGGCTTGTAATCGTTGGCTGTCATACCTTTTAGTTAAAGCTGCCCAAGCTTGATCGTAGCCGTCGAGAGTGACATTGATAGCCGTGATAATTTGAGCCGCTCCACCTTTTAGGGAGGACTTCAAATAATGGAATTTTTGAATGGGATTCAAGTCTGTATTATCATGAATCATGGAAGAAAAGGTATCCTTAAACGAAGGCCAATCTGAAATATTGCCTGAAAAAGTAGGAATATTAATTGTGGGAAGGCGTAATTGCGAATATTCTTCGCCTCTTTCAACCAGTGATCTATTTCCAGTGGATTCAGATTCCTTAGGGGCAATAGAAAAACCCAATGCTATCGCTTCGTAATAGCTGGCACGGACTTCTTTATAAACCAGTTCGTATTCTGTTAAGGGCTTCTTTAACCTTTTTACTACCCTTCTCAAGTTCAAATAACACGCTGAAAACTTCTCATAAGCACTGTCTAGTCGAGAAATGCGAGCAGCGAAGATTTTTTGTTTGGTTGAGTCAGTTCCCATTGATAACCCAACGGTCTTAGTTTCATTAATATCATCAGCTAAGTCCTTGAATTCATCGCTAAGAGCATCCATTTGCTCTTCCGAATCATCCTGGTTAACTTTAGGAGGCATGTTGATGGCAGAATTTATCAATAACAAATAAAATACCAATTAAAATAAACAAATCTTGTGAGTGGGAAGATGATTATATAAAAGGATCAAGACGGAATGTTGTAAATACAATTACTTTTTTCTGAATCACAATATCCGGCCCGGAGGACCAAAAGATGTGGAGAAGGGGCTAGTAAAATTACGTTGCCGAACTTCTGTCCCTTGCAAATTACCGGCTGTGAAATTCAGAAAAAAAGTACAAGAATGGATGCCTGCATTTTCCCAGAAAAACAACAAAAAACAAGATTGTGTACACAAAATATAATTGAGGAAAGATTATACAAAAAAAAACTAAAATTATAAACTGGCAATACATATGTAATGATCGTATATATAAACAAAAAAAAGTAATGTTAGCAACTGGGTTAGTAATCTAAAAATAAAATGAACGAAACATAGATAACAAAAATATAAATGTCTTTACGCTTTAATATAAATAAAAATGAATTTACGATACTATATTTACTAAATTTAACAGTGTCAATCACCAAAAGTCAATAGTCTTCTATTCTTGCAAGTAAAAGGATGGTGTGAGATGAATCTGGAGATAACTGGTGTGTGTACTAGCAAAATAACCGCTTACCGGAGATCCCAAGTGGAGAAGAAGAAATTCTTCTCGATGTTCACTCTCCAAACAATTGGGAGCGTGGGTGGGTGGTGGATAACCGGTGTACAGTCAGCGATGAAGAAGTAGTGTGAATGTTGGGTCAACATCAATCAACAAATTTCCAAGCGTCCTTCTTCGTTCACAACTTTCAGGGAACTGAGCCAGTAATTAGATGACGATCGGAGTTGATCCGCCATGCCAAAACAATTGCCGATCGCATTAGAGGTCACCTTATCACTTGCTTAGACGTAAACAACCTTAATTACTAATTATGCATATCAATACCACAAATAATACAATCTTGTTTTTTTTTTTCTTTTAACAAATAAAATAAAATTAATCGTTATAATTACGTGAGTGAAAAAAATAATAAAAAAATAGTTGGGACCCAACAAACCTCATAATATGTTTCTAGCTATCAAGACATTATTTAGTTCCAAATTCAGACTGCATGCCACTTGAGATTTATTCTTGGGACCCTTTATCCTTAAAAATATTGTAAGTGAACCTCTCTTCTCTTTATCGCACGATGTTCTTCCGAAAACAAGGTGTCCAAAAATTTTCCATCATGGATGAGGCATCATATAAGAAAGGAAAATCCTCAGAAAATTTTAAATGTTGAGCGATTTGAAAGATTTCCCTATTGGGTAAACAAAGTAGTTTACCTCGGCTATTTCACAGACAAAATTTCTGGCAGTTTTTAACATGAGTTTTATCTTTGTTTAAAACACAGCCATAAGCAGCTGTGCCTCATACTACAATGCCAGGAACATCCAGAACTGAAAGGTAGGAGCATTGGAATGGGTCAGATCTCCACAAAATGATCTATATCTTCTTTATTTCTAGTTGTTGTTATTATATATAACCTGTGATGTGAAGTACGAAAAGAGAACTTTCTTAATGGTATACCTACATATGTAGTTAGGTTTTTCTTTTCTATAACAACCATAAGAAGTGATAAGCTTTCGATAGATAGATACATTTTCTTTTAATGTCTGGGTGAATCTTTCTCTCAAATTGAGGTCGTCTATTACCAAACAACTTCCTTACAATCCAGCGAGTGTGCTATGAAAAGTCTGGTTCCAGACATTACCTGAATCAACTACTTTGTTATTCTTGGTCCAAGAGCTTTTGTTAATTGTAGGGCAGTGGTCGGCAAACCACGGCTCTTCCAGGAAATGTTTAGTGTAGGCACGGAACATTATTTATTAACTTGCCTTGCAAGAGACGAGTAAACGTTTTGAAACGCAAGCCTACAGAAAAGAGGCACATTTTTAGATATCTCAAATTGTCCTCAACTCTATCAATAGTGACGAGTCTTGTGATATAAATGACACAGGGCAAGTTTCTCTTTTTGTGCGATTTATCTCCACTACAGGCCCTAAAGAGGAACTTTTGGGATTATTGCCACTCAAAGGACAAATGTTTAATATTGACATTTGCTATTTGAGAACAACACTGTTATATATGAAGGAAGCTTTTCTCAGCAGGTTCAAAGACTTTAGAAACAGCAAAGCGGCGTTAGCCTTTGTTAATAAACCTTTGAATGCCACGGTAACAGAAATAAATTTTTCACCATTTAATATTGATATTGGCATTTTTGAAATGCAGTTGCTGCATTTAAAAAATAAAGAATTGCGGAGCTCAAAATTGCAGCGTCTTTATACCGATTTAGAGCTATTGGAGAAAAATAAATGTGAATTAAGTTTACAGCACAAGCGGTCTGCTTTGAAAGATCTGGAGAGCTTGGATATGTTGATTTTTAACACCTGGAATATTATTCCTGACTCATATGATCAACTGAATAAACTAGCATTTGCTGTTCTTTCCTTATTTGGGTCGACATATTTATGCCCACAATCATTTTCAAGCATGAACTCTATCAAGAGTAAATTAACAAATCGGCTTATCGATGAGAACTTGGAAACGTGCCAAAAATTAAAAACAACAACATACAAACCTGACGCCTTTACTTTCCAGGAAATGCAAGGTCATTGTTCGCATTAGTGGAGTTTTTGTAGTTTTTTTTTTAAGGATACCTTTTATATTATTTAACTTGTTATATTTTTAAATAAATATTATCTTTATATAATTATGATACCAAGTTTCATTTAATGTACCGTTAGTTAAACTAAGACATATTCAGCAAAGGCAAGCTCGAGAGTGTAATTTTAATTCTAATTATTTCCATAAAAATGCCTCAACTAAAGCAAAGCTTAAGTTTTTAAAAAATGGCTCTTTGAATAAACTTCAATTTCGTATTGTTTATATTTGGCTCCTTTGGACGAGTTTGCCGACCACTGCTGTAAGGCAGATCTTACTCCTTATAAAGGTACAGGTTCAGTTATTTTGATAACCGAAGCACTTGGAGATTTGGGAGCTTGACTGACAATTGTTATGGATAACTACGCACTAAAGCTGTATTAGTTTGTAAATATGTCAACAAGAGGAGCAGTTACCACCAAAACTTACTGGTAAATCAACAAGTGACTGACACCGGAAATAGAAACTCTACGTATGTTCCTTTCAGACACAATTAAAAAATTTTTTCTTAAAAAATAAATCTATTCTAGGGTAAATTATACCTTTAGATATACATTCGTATTCAAAACAATAAACCAAATAAAAAAAAGTTGTACCTTGTTAAATATAATAATTTGAATTAAATGCACACAAATTTGCTTTGCAAATAAATATCTTTGTTAAGTTTTTATAAAATTTTAAGTGAAGTATGCAGTTTATTTTAATGGCATTGTTTACTTAGAATTTTTCCGGTATGTTTGAACCAGTTGGAAAGGTTCCCCAAGTCTTATGTTTCAAGAATTTTGTCCGTCACTTTGCTCGATGTTTTATTTTGTGACATATTTTACTTTTATGAAGACATTTTAACTTTCATCTAATTGACAGCTGTAAACGTAAGTGCATCCAAAATAAAAGTTTAATCCTCAAGACTATTAAGTCATAAAATGTAAACTTGGGGATTTCAATTTGTCAAATTAAAATCCATCCCAAGAAAGTTTCTACCATAGAACAAACCAATTTCTGATAGATAATAAACCTGGAAGAAATTAAGTTTGATAAATTAGCTAACATTTGATCTAAAAGACCAAAATTCCTCAAATGCAATATATTTGTACATATCAAATCCAATATATTTGATTTTAGCTTAGAAGAGCTTAGATTGGTTGATGAATGGTTAATCAAATAGGTTTGGGGCAATGAAATTTATTATTGTAAAATTTACAACATTTTTTTGCAAAAATAAAAATAATTTGGTGTTGCAAAGCTATAAATAATGTTTTTTGTCAATAATTCTCATCATTTGAACTACTATTGAAGTATGTTTTAACATTATAGACAAATCTCACAGTATTGAGTGCTAAAAGTGACTCGGTGAACTTTTTTTGGAGGCCTAATAGTATATTAAATGACAATGATATTTATTAGGGATTTTCTATGGCTAAGAAGAGCGTTACATAACTTTGGTCTTGTATATTATTCTAATGTTGGAATTCTATTGTATTGATATTGAAACAATTAAGCTATGGTTTGGTATTCAAATTAATAATAGAAAGAGACTAAAAAATCAATGAAAAGATCCTTCCTCTTTTGATCAAGTTGTTTCTACACAAAGATCTTATTTCAGCCTTAAATAGTGGGTTAAAACCTCTGAAATATTTTCATAATTAGAATATATATCATTTCTTTGTTATAAGAAATGGCTATTATATAAACATGTTAGTCTTGTTCAAGTACAAAAATAAGAGATGCTGGGCATAAATTTTTTTGTGAGCTCAATCGAAACAGTTCTCTTGTTGCTTAGTTCACTTTTAACACCCATTCATTTGTAAAGCCTGTGGATATTTTTTAGATGGACACTGTTCAAGTCGCCCTGCGTATTCGTCCTTTGGTTAAGTCCGAAATAGATATCGGATGCCGAAAATGTGTCGAACGAACCCCTAATGAGCCTCAAGTCACGATTGGAAAAGAAAACCAGACGTTTACGTATAATTATGTCTTCGACGAATTAGAAGGCCAAGGGAAAGTGTATGACATAGCTGTGAAATCGTTAATAGACAATCTTTTCAAAGGTATGGTTATTGTCATTAGCCAATATTCAAGTAACTTATATTATTCTTTCTGTATTAAGTTTTATAGACTTATCTAAAAATATGTAAGAGAATTTTACAATGTTTACTAACAACATTTTTTTTAGGGTATAATGTTACTATTTTGGCCTATGGTCAAACAGGATCAGGAAAGACCTACTCTATGGGGACAAATTATTCTGGAGAAGGGGAGTTAGGCATAATTCCAAGGGCTGTTTATGACATTTTTAATAGAATTAATTGTGACGTAGATAATGAATTCAAAGTAACCCTGAGTTTTATTGAGGTACTTTTTGTCATCTTTATTTAGATTTTAGCTAATTAATGAAAATCCACCTTTGGTTATTGCATTAATTTTAATATTTTCTAATCATGCATATTTGTAAATTGATTGTGAATTTATTTACCAGGATACATACATTCAGATGAATTAAGTAATTCTAATTAATACATATAGGATAAGTGTAATATTCACAAAATCTAGGTCTTTTCCTACTAAATTTATAATTTTTCAATGGTGATTGTTTGGTTGCATTTAGTTTAATTCTTTCAAACTAGCTCTTACTACTTGAAATTCATTAGTCTCACCGTGCTCATAAATATTGATTATGTGTGAAATTCACTAACGTATTTATATTTACTTTTGGCTAGAACTCTGGTTAATTTTTGAAGAGGAAGTGTTTAGGTAGTAGGGAAAATGTTTAGCAAATAATTTATTAACATGTAAGTTTATTTTTTACACAATTTTTTTTATCTCCAATGACAAATTTATATATGGTATCTATAATTACAGGTCTAAACAAATTATTTATGTTTAATTGTTTGATGGAAAATTTCTGGTCAAACTGGCCGGAGGGGATCTCGTTTTTAGTGGATTGTGGCTCCAAGAGTTTCAATGTACCCTAAGCACGGTTATAATATAAAAAGCAAACTAAAAAAAATTTCATCGTTATATATTAAATAAACCCTTTCTATGATTAATAAATATTAACCTCAGATATGTTTTGATTAAAATTATAAACACTACATGTTTTTAGAAATTCATTCACATTCACTTTATTCATAAAATTTTTTTATTAGATTCTAACGATTACTTGGGTGTTGTAAACAGTGAACACAAAAAAACTTTGGAATGTTTACTAAGATAATTGGTCAAAATTAGCTACCGATGTGTAACTCGTAACTTTTCTCATTCCAGGTTCATCTGACTATTTTTTAGGCAGTTAATGTATTCAATATGGAAAAATTTTCATGGTGAGAAAGAAAGGTCAATATTTGAATAATTAATTAGTACAATTTTCAATATAATTCAGGGTGATGAAACATATCAAAATATCCACGTCTGTTTTAAATAATAAACGTTTAGGAATTTTATTTTTTATTCCACCTTATTATTATAATAGATCAACCAGCTTATTATAAGGGAGGGTAAAGGTCTAGTATCTCTTAACCAACGGTTAACTAGGTCTAAATCTTAGTTAAGAGAGAGAGATTAATATAAAATTCCAACTGACAGGTTTTCCCCTCTATCCAGAGGTGCTGGGTCCTGGGTGAAGAGAGACTTCTCATCTCAAAGTTAAGATAAGGAACCGTGGTAAGAACTCTATGCCGGAGGACAAATCTGAAAAATCAATGTTTATCTATTTTATCTCATATATGACTCGACATCAATCCATTATGTCAAGAAAATGATTCTTTTTAAAGTTGAAGTATATTATATTTCTTGTGTAATGAGACTACGTATTGCTACAGATTACAGTTAGTGATTTCTTTTAATTACCTTCGTTGGAGTAACCTGTCTATATAAATCATCTCTAGCCATATTGATATGAACTCCTCTGTTTTTCTCTTGTTTAATTTTATTCTTCCCCTATGATTATTATTATTTTTTTAATCCAACATGAATTGATGAATTTTCAGCTTTATAATGAGAGCTTATACGACTTACTTACTCAGAAATCTCGGGAGCAAAGCGTCATCGAAATGAGAGAAATGTCAAGTGGAGTGTATATTCCTGGATTGACAGAATTGCAAGTCAGCTCCGCTGTTGAAACTTTAAAAAAATTAAAAGAGGTTTGTTAATTTAAAATTTTTTTTTGTTTTTAGTTACATGTTCTTTGAAAAAAAAATATATTATTCTAATATTTGTTTATTTATTAATAATATTTTAATTATATATTTTTTCATATAATTTTAAAAAACTTTATATTTAGTAACTTTATCGTTATATCAGGGTTCTGTTAATAAATTATTAGGAAACTTCTGGCAAAAGGAATATTGGTTTTATTTATAACACATTGAATAACTAAAATTGATATACAAAAATAAAATACGTACGTAATAAAAATTACTGTTAAGATTAAAATTACGTATTATACTGGCCAGTGTTTCTCTGTGTTCTTCTCTTTGGTGGTAATCTTCATTTGCTTGATCCGAATTGTCTTACTTGCGCATCCTTTGTCTTCGTGCTGAGTGAACGTGATGATGTCTGGCGTCCAGGTAGGTCCTAACGTAGGTCCGCTACCTGCTATGCTCTGTACCTGACGAAAGAATGAGGCCTTTTCCTTCTCCTGCGGATCTTTATATTACCTACTGCTGCCTTCTTGACTTTTCAACTGGTTATTTAATGCCAGTTGTTTCGGATATTTATTACTTTGCTTAATTTAGAAGTTTATATAATAAATGTTTATATTAAATATGATATTATTTTTATTTCAATTATTAATAATTAATATGACGACAATAAAAACGTTCATACTTTCAAAGTCATGAACTACGGATCGTTATTAAGTTCTTCAATGCTTGCTTTTTCCGAGATTATTTAAACAAACACCATTAAAAATCATCATTTTAAAATATCACAACAATATATATATATATATATATATATATATAAATCTCTTTCAACTCCCTCTATCAGTGTAAAGTAGAATAGGATGTAGTAATTGTATTGTTAAATAGTGATTGTGTTTGGAGCAATTTGTCCATACTTTGGGAAAGGATTACTTGCCTAAATGGAGGAAAAATAAAAAATGGACCACATTGCTATTGTCAGTGTATCACCCAAAGAACATAAGCATTCACTATTTATTCCTACTTGTCACAGCCTGTTATCTATTTTTTTAGGGATCTTCAGGGCGTGTAGTTGGTGCTACAGCTATGAATGCTGCATCTTCTAGATCTCACGCAATTTTCACTGTCAACATTAAAATATTTCCTAAAAATGACAAGTAAGTTTTTTTTCTTCCTCTCAAATGAAATTATACTAATAGTTCTCAGTAATAAAATATATTAACTACTAATTTATACTATTACGTAAAATTCTTAAGGATGTTACATGTGTGATTGAACTTCAATTACTTAAAAGTAATTAATCAATTTTCATTAAACCTAAAAAAAAGAAAAGAACAGTTTCTTGGAATCATGGGAGTATTGGCGGAATTCAGCTGATCAATTCAGATGTAACATTTGAAAATGAACATATTTAGTAGCACATTGGTAATTTTACAAATTAAATATTTGAGGATCATTACATTGTTACCTGGTAGGATCCCAGTAATAAACATGCATGAAATTTTACATAATCCAAAAATTTTAATCATGTTTTAAAGTTTACTATAGATCAACAGTACTTATAACATAATTTTAAGACATTTGTAAATTACTCTTGAGTTAGTTAATGTTTTAGAAAGGGCAATTATAAAATACTGAAGCATACAGTACTTTAATTTGTATAATGACTAGCGTAAGTTTGTCTTATTTGTAATCATTGTTAGTGCTGGTTTTTTTTTTTACCTTATTATTATCTTCTAAAATTATAACAATATCATCCAGTCCAAGGTGTAAAATTAATTATTTGAGTTTCTTATATTTAAATCTGACGATTGTAAATAAAAATGAAATTAACAAAGATTCTATTCAAATTCAAAATGCTACACTATATCCAATACATTTCTTCTTTTTGTGTTCTATCTCTTTTTTTTTTTTTTTAGGGATAATGTAGTAAATTCTAAATTTCACTTGGTAGATCTGGCTGGTTCCGAAAGATCAAAAAAAACTGGCACGAAAGGGGATAGATTTAAAGAAGGAGTCAACATCAACAAAGGTCTCCTAGTCCTCGGAAATGTAATCTCACAATTGGGTGAAGGGACACATAGCTACATTAATTATAGAGATTCCAAATTGACTAGGCTGCTCCAAGACTCGCTCGGCGGGAATTCCGTAACTCTTATGATCGCTTGCATCAGCCCCGCTGACTACAATCAAGATGAGACATTAAGCACACTCCGCTATGCGGACAGGGCGAGAAAAATAAAAAACAAACCTATAGTTAACCAAGACCCTCGTTTAGCGGAAATCATGAAGCTGCGAAAGGAGGTAATGGATATTCATTACTAATTAATTAAATATCTCTAAAATAACAGGCACTACAGCTTTCTATACATTATACTTATTGAAAACCTTATTAAAAAGGTCATTATAAAAATTTAACAATTATAGGTGATTGATATGACTGCTTTAATGACTTTACATATTTATAGTCCAGCGTTATTACATATTATTAATGAAGACTTTGCGAACTTTAATTTGATTCCTTACCCAAGATGATAAAAATATATTTTGATTTTAAATTAAATTTATTAATGCCTATTCATTAGTTTTCATAGAGGTGGTTTTATTTTTAGCATCATAAAATTGAACGCAATTCATAATAATAAGCCTCTAAAAAAACATTAGTTGACTTAAAATTGTTAACGTCAGTTTTAATGACAAATGAGAACGTTGTCAACTTAGCTTAAAACTCAAAATTTTAGAAAAGCTATTTTTTTTAATACCAACTAATTAGTGACACTTAATCATGTTTTATGAATGTATTTTTCATGTCTTCATGACATTGATGTATAATTTATGTCTCTAGCCTGATCAAGGGACTCGCAAAGACCATGAGAGACATAATACACGTAGCTGTAAACATAAGATTTGCTGGTTTTGAAAAAATAGCTTCTACTCGAATAATTAACCATTAATACCTTATGCATGGTTATGGTTTCAACATATTTTAACTCCTGCACTGGAGTGGGCTTCCTAGATAACAGTTATATGGGGAGGGGTGACATGATAAGGATTTTGAATGACAGCACTTTTATTTAAATTAATTAATTGGCGAAGTACTGAGTTTGATTTCTTCAAGTTCGGCTGGGTATTTGCTATTGTTTTGTTTGTAGATTGTTTGTAGAAACTGTCACCATGTTCACCTTCATCATTCTTAGAGATTAGGTTCATTCTTTAGATATAATTCTGAGTTTACCTGATGTATTAGGGGGACCGGAAAGTAGTCGTTTTCTTTTTACATTAAAGCCAAAAAATAAATTTTTAACAAGTTTTTGTTTTTAATCAATGATGTAATCACCCTCATTATCAACCATCTAGTGTGCAAATTTTCAATCCCGAATCGATAAAAATCAATTGGTTTTTGTGTAAAATATCTGAAGATGGCATTTTGGACATCATCCGAGTTTTCCAATTTTTAGCGATCGGATTTAATGGAAATCCGATGGCGCAATATCGGGCGAGTATGGTGGGTGGGTGAGGCTGGAGATGAAAAATGGGTCCTCTATGATAATCCAAAAATCTCTCTCCGCATGAATCGGCACGAAGTACAGCTAAGCCAGGTTTACACTCCAAAAAGGTGCTTTTGTGTGTTTGGTGGAGTATCTGCAGAGTCATTCATCACTGATACCTTGAAAAACTGTGAATGCAGATCTTTACAGTGAACAATTGGATCGAGTAAATCAATCTTTAATTGAAAATTGCCCAGCGAGTGTCAATAAAAAAGGCGTTATTCTGCAACACAATAATGCAAGACCCCACTGCGCCTATTTTTTGGCCCTGGAAAAAATTAATGAATTGGGGTGGGAGGTATTGCCTCAACCACCATACTCGCCCGATATCGGATTTCAATTTATTCCGATCGCTAAATTTTGTAAGTGGCAAAAAATTTCAAAATTTGGATGATGTCCAAAATGCCATCACCAGATATTTTGCTCCAAAACCAATTGATTTTGATCAATCATGCATTGAAAATTTGCACACTAGATGGAAAAAGGTTGCTGATAACGAGGGTGATTACATCATTGATCAAAAACAAAACTTGTTAAAATCTATCTGATTGAATTTAATATAAAAAAACGACATTACTTTCCGGTTCCCCTAATAGTATAATATTTTTGATGATTGTACTTATGTATTAGTTCTTATTTTGAATTGAATGTTATGCATTTTCAGAATGAGGAACTTCGCTTGCAAATGATTGGTGGTGTTTTGCGGTGCCCTCCGGAACATAAAATTTTGCTAGAAGAAAATATGGTTGCTAAGAGAAAAATTAATGAACTTAGCAAAGCTCTAGGATCAGCGTTGACTCAAAACACCAGCATGTTTGAAAAAACACTTTTGGTATGTTTTTAATATGGTTGTATTTATATCTATTTTGCTAATGTTAATTTAGTATAATTGGATGGATGAGCTTATTTTATTATCATTACATCAGTTTTGACGTTAATTATATGCTATAAGAAGTGAAATAAATGATATAGAAAGTGAAAAAACTATTTGGTATAAAAAATTCTTCGTTAAACGAATCTCTGAAAAATAAAAATGAATTGCTAAAGCCTTGAAAGAAATTGATTCAAATGAGACATTAAATAAATGATATTTACTGGTGGGTTCAAAAATTTTATTTTTTGGAATATTTAAAAATGTTTTTGTGTTACTTTTTTTTAACGTCTGCTCTCTCTGCTCTTCCTATCACAAATGAATAATGATCGTTCTCCTTCCTCTCCCCACACCACAGGGCAACTCTTTTTCTTTGCAGACTTATTCTTTTTTGAAATGTACTCTTTAATTACTACTTTGTGTAAAATGCACACAAAAAATTAATTAACCTTTGATTCAAATTAATTAATATTAATAATTTAAATTAATTATATATCAGATCAGAACAGTCCTATTACATATCATTACAATATGTACTGAACTTGTATGCAAAATATTAATTTATTACATTAATTAGACCATTAATATTATAAATTAAAATAATATGTTTTTACAGTTAATTACTTATGTTTTTAATGCAATGTTTTATGTAAGATGGAAAATTCTGGATCAATATTTAAAGAAAAGCTGAATGGGCTTGTGGATCTGATGGCTCTAACGATACCAGCAGATGATTCTCAATGGAAGGACATTATAATTAAAATGACAGAAGTTCAAGTATTCTTTTTTCATTTAATTGTTGGTTTTAGTTTCACACAATCTTATTTTATGCATTATGAATTGTATGTTTCTTTCTAGGAGGAGCAAAAAAAGCTTGATAAAGAAGCTTTTAGCTTGAGCAAAGGTGATGGCAAGCATAACAATGGAGAGGATGACGAAATTGATTGGGAAGACCATAACGACCTGATTACTGTTGAAAGACAAGAACATATTATGCAGCAAGCAAAAATAAATAATGAAATCATGGTAATTTATGATTCTATAGGGGGACAGCAAAAAAGTCGAACATCAAGCGCATCCAATCCTTTCAATCAAAAGTCCTGAGAACAATAGTAAATGCCCCTTATTACGTCAGCAACAAAACCCTTCACTATGATCTGAATATACCCTATATTCTTGAACCAAGTTCATAAAATTCCATAGCAACCTATCCAACCACCCTAATTCCCTAGCACAGTCATTGCACTGCACCACTCACCCCCAAAAAAAAATCCTCCTCGGAGATTAAAACGGCAGTGGCCTCGTGACCTGCTATAATCAAGTGATAGTGGGAGTCCTGGCAATGGCCAGTTTCTCTAATCATGTCCTGAGCATCTGTGGCTCTCGCGCTCTTGGCCAGCCTCCGCTGGCTCTTATCCAGTGACGCGGCTGACGTAGGAGCGTGGGGGACTTCCCAAGACTCTGCTTCCTCCTTCGCATGCCAGGGAGGTGACAACCTTGTGGACTTGGGGGGCCTCTGGGCTGTTTGTAAATATTGAATGAATGAGCGAGTGAATGATGAATTGTAAATATGGTATGAATGATAACATTTATCTCAATTACTTATTGCCTAATAAAAGGCAGATTGTAATTTTATCTTAATAAAAATTGTTGTTGATCACTAATAAATAAAATATGATTCTATACTTATTGCTACTCATTTTAACTTAATAAACCTAATTATTATACAAGATTTTATTGTAAATTATACCAAAACATTGTTCAAAAATAGTTGCGTTTTAGTTTGTTTGTAAATATTAATTGCCAATTAAATTAAATACCTGTATATTGAATAGACCAGTGAGCTCGAGCAGGCGATAATATTTAGCTACAAATTATTAATCTAAATAAATAAATCATTAATCAAAATTTGGGAAATAGTAGCCTGACCTAAAACCTAGCCTGACCTTTTTTTCATTATCTAAAAGATTAAAGAAAATGTTTTAAAAATAAAATTTTTTCAATTGATTACAAACTAAATTGTATTTTTTGAATTATCTAAAAACAATAAAATACATAGAAAATATAAAGTAATGTTAAGAGATACTTAAGGGGGCTCTACGGGTAAAAAATACTTCTTTAAAGTAATAAAAAATTTACTCAGTATTTTTGATAGAAAATACTTCATTTAATTTTTTGAACAATTTTGGTCACAAAAAAAAAAAAAATTAGAAATATCTAAATCATTGTTAAATATAAAAACCTATTTATTTATGGGATTTTGATTGTTGACTACTGAAACTTTATTTATTACCGTACAGGAAAAAAAATCAGAATTTTGAATCTTGAAATTGCCTCTGTGCTGTGTCTTGAGAAGTTTAAAAAGTCAGGGAAACTGGACCTACTTAATGTATTCAAGTTTCTCTTCATACTCCCATTATTGCATTTGTACCATCAAATAATCAAAGTTTTTTGAGCTGTGTTGTAGTACTATTTTTATGATACGTATCGTAGAATATATCTGAACACAGAGCAGAGAAAAGAGAATTTCTCTGTAGCTGAGTAGACCATCTCCGTTTGGGTGTGGCAATAACCTAGCTATGATATTATTTTAGAATCCTTTTTAAGTTGACCTAATTATTATTTAGTTTGCTGTTTTAATTAAGTATTCAATTTTTCAGACTCTGACTAAGAATCTGATGTGGAAAGAAGAACTTGTGGCAAAGCTTGTTGAAACTAACGGTCATTTGGGACAAATGCAAAATGTGTCTGTAGAAAATGTAGAAGACTTAAAAAAACAGCTTGCAGAGCTTCAGCAGGAAAAAGAAGAGCTGTTGAAACAGATTAAAAGTGCTAGTAGCCACGCTCAAAACGCTTCTGCAAAGTAAGTTTTTTTTCTTGCCAAATATTATCCGCGTCTCAATTTCATGCATTTTGGGATTTTTGACAATACAAATAAGTAAAAATGCTTTCATAGAAACCCACCCCAATGCCCTGAATTACTGATTCTCAATTTTTTTATTCCTATTGATTTATCTATTCTTTTGAACTTTTTATCATACATTGTCGATGATTCAGTTAATTTTTTTTAATGATTGTGCTATATCTGTACCCGGAGGTACAGGACACCCATCCATTTTTACCACCACCTTGATGTGCATTTTTCGCTTTATATAGAGGTACTGGGGACTATAATAACGGAAATAATACAATGGAACACAAAACCAAATCCATGTTCGTTGGAGGTAACGAAAACCATGTGGACTTAGCTTAGTCTCTACCTGACAAGAGACAAGTGGATTGCTGAATATGATTCACACCTATCAGAATCAAAGAGAAGTTACAATCTAAAAAGTGAAGATATCAAAATGTCAAAAACAAATCCATCCCACAAAAAGTTCGAACTGGCGATCTGAAATAATGTTTGCCCTACACTGCTGTTAACAAATGGGATAAGTTTTCACAAACATGAACTGTGGACATTGAATTACACTATATTTGATTCATCAGACAACAGTGTTTACTGCATGATATGGGATGAAACTAAAGCTGGTAGAGGTGGGGAGAAAATCTCATCGACTATTTTAAATGAAATTACACTATGGCCAGATAATTGTTCTGGTCAAAATAGAAATATTGCCATTATCATGTGTTTCTTCTTTATAATGCAAAAATATTCTCAAATAAAAGTTGTTAATATTAAGTACCTTCTGAAAGGACACACTTATGTAGGTGGACACCATCCATGCGTTAATAGAAAGAAATGCAAGAAAGTTAACAACATGACAATCCTGACACCATGGGACTGGCAGCAACATGTGCGCTAATTCTCTTGGAACTATTATTATTATTACTATGTACGCAACATGGAACTAGAAGTTTTTAAACAATTTTATTCACTCTTTTCTTACAGGAAAAAATGTACCATACATTCAAAGGAAAAAAAAAAAAGTTCAGAAAGAGCAGTTTCTTCTGTCAACCTGTGTTGGCTTTCAAGTGAGGCAGGAAAACAGGGACGATTTACTTAAAAACATCATTTGATGGTGAGTTTGACCCAGTTGACCTAAACAGAATGAAAAGGATATGTGGAAGATTGGAGGGTGGTAGGAGGCCTAGGTTTCCAAGGAATCTACCAGTGAAGTGATCAGTGCCAATATCTCAGCAGAAGAATAAAGAATAAAGTATACATTAGGGTACCTAATGTTTGCCATGCGTTTTACAAGAATCTGCCAAAAAGAGATGTCAACAATGGAGGACTAAAATGCTTTATTTTACAATAATGCGTTATCAGTGTTGTTAGCTCACACTATTGCAATGATTTTTTTCAGTGACTGCTAAAAAAAAACGTAATGTTTAAGTTTGCATTTTTAAGAGTTTGTTCAGTAATAAATTGTATTTTCATTATTGAATGCTTAGTCTATTTTTATAACCTATCACAAACTATTACAAATAGTGTAACTAACTTTCAAAACTAATAGCATTATGTCCTTATTGCAATGTTCATGCCCAAAGGTGTACAGCACTATCTTCACAAAAACATTTTTATAAAAAATAAATTATCAAAATCTATTATTAATATTAAAAACATTATTTTCATTTAGCCTATTCCATTAATGACATGTTACAGTTGCATAAAGCAATCCCTAATAGTTGCGAAGAAACATGCATTTAAAGTTGAAAAAAATCGAAAACTTGCTCTCCTGAAAATTACGTTTTTGTGAAATGGTGTCGTTTACCTCTAGGGAACAGATATATACCTAGAAATAAGTGGTATTTTATATTCTCTGCTAAAATTATATTTATATTGTACTTCATAATTTATAATATAATCTGTTTTCAGGGTTGCTGAAAGTAGAAGAAAACGCCTGCAGGAGCTTGAGGCCAAGGTGACCAATCTAATAAAAAAAGTTACCGAACAGGAAAGGATAATAAAATTGAAAGAAAAATCTGAACAAAAATTAGTGAAGCTCAAACAGGAAATAATGGTTCGATGAGTAGCTTCAGTATCATACTCTACTTTTTATATTATAGTGATATTAAAAAATTAAGATATTAATAATGAAACCACTTTATTAATCAATGATTTATTTTTGAATTTACTCTTTTAATAATTTCCTCAAGTTGGGTTCTGACTTGCCAAACACTTCAATTAGTTAGTAATCGAGTTAATAATTTAACATTCCACTTTGAAAACATGAATTATAAACATTAACTGTCTCTAATGGTGGGAAATGTAATTTTTCTGGTACTAACCGTTTCGGCTTGAAATACATAACATGCCTGGTTAACTCGTCGAAATAAGAATTCTTCATACGAATCACTGTTCCATTCCTCACTTTAACCCTGCTGCTCATCACTGTTCAATAATCTGAGATAGAAATTTCTCACATCTGATATCTAGACACATCAGTCATGCGTTGCCTGTGGAAGTCTTCGGTGGCAGCTGTCTCTCTGTTGCTCACTCGGGTTCTCGTCGACGACTTGTAAACGAATTGTAAAATGACTGGAAAACTGTCCTGACTGATCAAAGACGCTCTTTATCTACTGTCTTTTGTGCGGGTGTGAACTGTAACTCTGAGAAAGGGGTAAATTTTATTTGTCTGACTTCAGACATCGATGAAAGAAAATTAATTTTGATTTCATAAACTTTGATTGGGAAGGACAAAAAATGATAGAGTAAATCAGACTCATCTTAAAATGATGTCTTCCTCTCCAAAATATTGCTTCCTATCCCTGGGATTTATTCTGGTTGTTTTCGTTCCTCATAAAGATGTCTGAAGATTGTTGACGATATGGATGTCTTCACACAATGGTAACTTCGCATTTATCCAATGATATCTCAGGCATCCATGTCAATATCAAAGAGAAAGGAATACAATAGGTGGTTACAGTGCCAACATAAAAAAAACTTCAAGAAAAACAACAACAAAAAAAAACAATAACAGTCTTTCACTCATCCAATCTCTTCTTCTTGCGCCGTTCTACTCCCCATCTGGACTCCCACTCGGCTGACCTTCGGGAGAGAAGCGCTCCCTACTGCAAGTTTTATTCATAGTCAATTTTTTTTCTTCACAACACATGTTGAATTTTGTTTGTTAGGAATTGTGTCCCCAAAGGGGAGAGGTTAGGGTCACCCCGCTCCGGGTTAGGGTCACTACAACCCGTGCGCTGTCCGGCGAGTGTCAAGAAAGAGATAAAATGGGTGGACCTGTGGTCTTTGACCTTTGCTGGCAGCCTAATAAGCGTGCAGCTTAATTCGTATTGATCTGACTTCATAAGATCTTAGAAGGTATGCCCTGCAAAGCACTATGTTCAGGAGAAGAGGAACAGGGTAGGTATTATAGGTAGTGTGGAAGAAGGGGCTAGTAAAATTACGTCGCCGAACTTCTGTCCCTTGCAAATTACCGGCTGTGAAATTCAGAAAAAAAGTACAAGAATGGATGCCTGCATTTTCCCAGAAAACCAACAAAAAACAAGATTGTGTACACAAAATATAATTGAGGAAAGATTATACAAAAAAAAACTGGCAATACATATGTAATGATCGTTATATAAACAAAAAAAAAGTAAAGTTAGCAACGGGGTTAGTAATCTAAAAATAAAATGAAAGAAACATAGATAACAAAAATATAAATGTCTTTACGCTTTAGTATAAATAAAAATTAATTAAATCCTATATTTACTAAATTTAACAGTGTCAATCACCAAAAGTCAATAGTCTTCTATTTTTTCAATTAAAAGGATGATGTGAGCTGAATCTGGAGATAACTGGTGTGTGTACTAGCAAATAACCTCTTACCGGAGATCCCAAGTGGAGAAGAAGAAATTCTTCTCGATGTTCACTCTCCGAACAATTGGGAGCGTGGGTGGGTGGTGGATATCCGGTGTGAAGTCAGCGATGAAGAAGTAGGGTGAATGTGGGGTCAACATCAATCAACAAATTTCCAAGCGTCCTTCTTCGTTCACAACTTTCAGGGAACTCAGCCAGTAATTAGATGACGATCGGAGTTGATCCGCCATGCCGAAACAATTGCAGATCGCATTAGAGGTCACCTTATCACTTGCTTAGACGTAAACACCCTTAATTCCTAATTATGCATATCAATACAACAAAATATTACAATCTTGTTTTTTTTTTTCTTTTAACAAATAAAATAAAATTAATCGTTATAATTACGTGAGTGAAAAAAAAATAATAAAAAAATAGTTGGGACCCAACAGGTAGTTTATGTGGTCTTGGAATGACCACGAATTCACACTCGGTATCCAAGGGTAGGCAGACTGGATCGCCGTGGGAGACGCTACTAGGTAAAGTTTGTAGGGCTACAGCGATCGTCGTCCGCGAGGAAGAGGTCTCTTCCAAGGAGGTGCTAGTTTTAGCAAGACGTAAGCAGAGATTTCCACTAGGAAGGTGTGGGGTCTGACAACGCTGGACTAAAACATAGCGAGGTTAGGAAAGAGAGATGCAGAGGTAGTTGAATAAGAAAGCTATGGTTCGAGTAGAGCAGCAATCACCAGTGCAGAGAGAGAGAGAGCAGTGTTCCAGGTGCCGGGCTCTGAGAGTCTGTGGCAAGCCCAAAATCTGGCACCTTATATAGGCGGTCAGTTGGGTGAGCGGTGAGTGGTGCGGGTGCATGCCCTAGCAGACTTCAGCTGTTTCATGCACTAGTTTCCCCCTCTCTTAACTGACGCTTTAAGGTTTTTTATTATTAAAATATGGAAAGATAGGTGGATATTTTCTTGGCTGAGAAGAGGGGGAACTTCTAATTATTCGTGATAAAAAAGAGGTTGATACAACATTGTTTAATATATTTTAACTGAATAAATTAAAATAATGCTATTTTTAAAAAGTAACTACCCTGTATATAATGTAGCGACGCTACAGGAAATACAAAAATAAATTGTAAATAGATTCGCTTGAGGATCTACGATTGTATATAATTATCTGTGTATTTAAAGGGGCTAGGGGGGGGGGAACATAACTAAATAAATATTTTTTTCGA
Organism: Acanthosoma haemorrhoidale; assembly: GCA_930367205.1. NCBI lineage: Eukaryota > Metazoa > Arthropoda > Insecta > Hemiptera > Acanthosomatidae > Acanthosoma > Acanthosoma haemorrhoidale. The sequence goes on along the minus strand of OV884011.1, from coordinate 19,329,635 downwards.
CATAAAAGATAACATTGGAATATATTACCTGTGTCTTGGCCCTCTTGCTTAGCTCAGGATGGGAAAATCTGTCTCAGAGACTCATATAAGTGTGTTAATTTCTTATTGTGAGCTGGCTGCTTATATACCAGTAATGTAATTAAGAAAACTATCAGATCGTACTAGTTGGTCAATGGATCAGTAGCCTCAGATTTTTTAAAAACTTTTACCTATTAAACTTTTGGACATCGATTATGAACTAAAATGTATTTTTTTTAAATGTTTCCTTTGTTTAAAAATGAGTCAACAAAAAAATCTATGCACAATAAAAATTTATTCATTATTTTTGTATTTTAAAGCTTATATCTCAGGTTAGTTCTTTTATTTAAATTAAAAACTTCAATTTATTATAAATAAAGTAAATTAATTATATTTTCACTTAACTTTATTAGTTGTCTTCATCCTTTAGGAAGTAATGGTGGTTACTGCATTCACTAGTTCACTGATGATATTCGATGATGTTATATTATGCATATGAATCATCAGTGATTTGATCATCTTTCACTTATTATGCTAGGAAGCCTCAAATATTATTTGTGGATTAATGAAGCTCACTTACTTTGGATTTAGTTATTTTTGTAAACATTAGCATGCACTTTTGACCATGGCCTCTATAATACTATTCTCCTTTCTCCTCATTTCACAACTACACTCTCTCAAGTTTTAAATAGAACTTTAGTCTGAGTTTTCCCCTCTAGAGTCTGAATAGCTACAGAACTGATTTCCTCTAACAATTAAAACACTATCCAGGTATCATCTCGAACCCCCAAGCCAAATTATTCTAGAAGCCTCCAGGAAACTATAATTAAGAGTAACAGAGCTAGTAATAGTTGAAAAAAAGAGATTGTATTATTGACAAAGACGAGAGAAATCCATACACGCAGGTGATCACTGGCATAACTGACTGTTACCGGGAGAAGGAATAGGTTTACTCATGAGTCATGTCAATTAGGAAAAATATGATTAACTCGTCATGTATGTTTAGTGCTGTGCAGATTTATGTATGTACATAATGCTCTCATTGACTCTTGAAAATGACAGGAAAACATTTCAAAGAATAAAATATAATAAAGCACAACCCATTAGAGGGTATAAGTTCATGCCATGAGGCCAAGGCATTAAGCAATGTTACAAAATATAATTAATAGAAAATAGGATCGTTACATTGTAGCTCGAGAAAATATTCAATTTATTTTTATTTAGATACACATAGAGGTCATGGTAAAGATAAGCTACTACACCATTCCAGAAATAATGGATGTACCATAATAAAGATATCTTTTAATTTAATTTCAAATAAAGAAAACAATTAGAGCAATACCTACCTTGCTTGACTAGCGGGATTCCCTTTTAACATAGCAACAGGTGAATTTATGTGCTATGCTAGTGAACTGCTAGTATCAAACACTTGCAAAATACATTCTAGAAAATTTGCCCCTTTTCTTAAAACTATTCGAACTATCAAAATAGTTTTTTGATGCAATGCTTCATTATTTGTTTTAGAGCATGAAGCACCTAAAAGTGAAACTTATTCAGCAGATGAAAAGTGAAAATGAAAAATTTAAAACATTTAAGGCCCTGAAAGAAAGGGAGGTTTGCCAGTTGAAAAATCAAAACATGAAAAAGCAGAATGAACTTAAGAGACTTGAACAAACTCACATAAAACAACAGAACGTTCTAAGGAGAAAACTTGAAGCAGCAGCCGCAGCAAATAAACGTATCATGGTAAGTAATATAATGATATTTAGTTATTCATTGAAATAACACAGGTCTGCAAAACAAATTTTTTTTTCAGCTGCATAGTATATTTTTGCTAAATTATATGTTTTAAAGTGCGCTGAATCCAAAAATGACCTTCATTCCCCCCTCCCCCCATCACATAGTGTTTTTTTTGCAAAATAAGAGAGGTTTGCAACAACAATATATTCAGTAATTATGGATACAACTGTTTTGTTTATTGAACTTTTTATTATCGAATAATCATAAATATTTCTCTGGGAAATGAAGTAAAGAAAAGTTTTATCTACTTAATCTGTTCAGTGATCACATTGTATTAAATGGTATGATGGAAAATTGATAAAAAGCTTGTAGAATAGCTGATTTATAGGTAGGTAGGAGGTAAAGTGATATATCCATGAATAATGAAATCAAGGCCCTGGGTTCAAATCCTCTTAAGAAGGGTAAAATATACTAAACAAGTTCGTTAAATAAGACAAGCCTGCAAAAACAAAATTTTGAACAAATGCTCAGGATTTTTCTGTCATACTTAAGGTTTTGTGGTGCAATGAATTCAAAAATGTACTTGTTTTTTTACCAATGATGCATTCAAAAAACAATAGAGTAATGAAAAAATCACTATTTATCATAATAAAACACAAATAGATTTTTCTTTTCTACTAACCCAATTTTGATTGATTAATAAACTGTTCAATCATTTTGCCTGTGAAATATTGTTTTTTCGTTTTCTGCTACTGATTCATGCTAAATCACATTGACGTCCCATCTTCTTTGATAGCGGCTTTCAATATATTTCATGTCCTGGCAAATTCTTTCATCCTGCTTCTTGCCGAAGGTTCCTTAGTTTTCAGGGAAGTAGTTCACATGTGGGTGTAAAAAATGAACTTTTAACGTCATGTTTCAGCCTTGAGCTTCATATGCAGCTAATTCAAAATATTTTTTTAGCCTTAGTCCATTTTATTTTCCAAAAACTTCTGCATTACATCCTTGAAAGGAATCCACACATCATCGGTCCCATCATTGGTTCTGGGGTTAAAGGATCGGCCAAAATTTTAAGTATGACAGGTCGCGTAAAAACTCTCTCTTTCAGCTTAGCTTCAGATAGTTTTGGGGATTTTGGAACACACTTGTTAGAAACATTCTTTATCTTTGCCCAGAGAATTTACTTCATATTTTATATCCCAAGGTCCAAAAGGAACCAGTTGAAGCATGATCAATCTGGAGTTCACTCCTACCTTTCCTTCATCACTTCTACACCCCCTCCCCCGAACCCAAACCCCTGATTCCTCATACATCACAGTCTCTTTCTAAAAAACAAAGAAATGAGAGATCATTCTGTAATAGAAATTTCAGATTCGGGAATACCTTACCAGATTGTGGGTTTAATGGGAAATGTCACACAAATATGACAACCAAAAAAAGAGTTTTTCAAGTAAAGCAGACATTATGGAACTTTTTGAGTATTTTTTATTGTTTCAGCGGGCAAAAATGTATAAGGAACTTACAGAAAATCAAATGCATTTTTTTGGTTGCAATCCTAATAAAAGGAAATATTTAAAATAAATTATGAGTGCCAGGATTGAAGTGACTCTGCCCTTTCTATCATTGTTGTTATCTCTGTACTATCTTTCCTCTCTCAAGTTGAAGTTGTACAATCGGATAATCTGTTCATTCGCAATCGTATCTTTTAGATGTAACCTGGTGCATTGGTATTTTACAATTCGTTTATCATTAGAACATCAGTCCACTTGAATTCCATTATTCTAATATTAGATATGCATATACCTTTGTAGTGTTAAAATCTCATCTTTTCAATCATATAATATCTACCAAATTACGGTAATAGCCTGAAAGTTTTTGTTTCTACTCGTATTTATTTTGTTAAGAGTTATTTATTAAGTTGCTAACATGGTTTTAATAATAGTTGTAATGAATTTTTGACGTTATAGTTTAATAAGGCAAAGCAGAGATTATGTTCCATTGATCAGTACATCAAGATATTTAATTTTTTTTATTACCATCATTAATTAATTATCGACTCCTAATTATGTTTATGGTGTATTTTCCATCTTGTCATCAAAGGAAATTTCTCCGTTAAATTTCATGTCATGATCAAACAGGGTACTCAAAATGATCAGAAAAGATAGACTGGCAGAAAAATAGAGAGTTAAAACTAATATTTCCAATGAGATTTGATAATTAATTTCAGGCGGCTTTGGAAAGACAAAAAGCTGCTAGGGATAAAAGGACTAAGGGATCCGCTACTGAAAAGATCAGAGACAAATTGACCGAAGAATTCGAGCTTTTAGAGTCAGAGTATCAAGTGCAGAAATCTCTGGATTACCTGCTTCAAGATAGAGCATCACTAACAAAAGAGCTTGCAGCAATAAAGGTGAATAGTTTTTTTATTTATGGATAAAGTAATAATTTATTTATTAGAAGCACTGGATACAGTCGCACATCGTTTAGTTCTGATTCATTATAACACAAAAGCTTCAGTATTGTTAGTATTTGAAATAATAAAAGTAAGACAAAATATTGCTATACAATTTCCTTTTAGACCATTAGACGGACTGCTTGTTTTGGGAAAACTGCTGTCTAATGCACTGTTAATCTTTAAGCTCAAGTTTCTTAAAGTTTTTTTATTGAAAATAATTAGATCATGTAATTGAATTATTAGGCTCATTAAGTATGGTGATTGTCACTGAAAATTAGTTTAATATGGAATGAGGATTTCATTGTAGCTATCATCATTGTAATTACCCTTAAAAAAAAAAGTCAAGTGCAAAGGTATCAGTCTTTTTTGAAGTAAATAAAATATTTTTTTGTTTTAAATACCATTTAATTAACTAATTAAATATTTATTTAAAATTGTATGTTTCCTGCATTGAAGATCACATAATGGACATAAGTGAAAAAAATAAGATTTTCTGGTTTTTCAAAACCAATACATTCCTAAAAAAGTTGTTAAACCAATCAAAAAAAATCAAGTTAAAATATTAGGGGGACCGGAAAGTAATGTCGTTTTTTTTACATTAAATTCAAACAGATATATTTTTAACAAGTTTTTGTTTTTGATCAATGATGTGATCACCCTCGTTATCAGCAACCTTTTGCCATCTAGTGTGCACATTTTCAATGCCTGATCGATCAAAATCAATTGGTTTTTGAGCAAAATATCTGGAGATGGCATCATCCAAATTTTGGAATTTTTTGCCACTTCGAAAATGTAGCGATCAGAATAAATGGACTTCCGATATCGGGAGAGTATAGTTTTAGCACATTGGTGAAAAAAGAAAAGCGATTAATGTGGGTGTAATTGTATACAGAATTATTAAATCGTACATAATATAAAAAAATTTTTTTTTTACAAATGAACGTTTTATTAAAAATAACATTTATCAGGCATCTCTAGTAGATGAAAGTATCTCCGATGAAGAGAAAATCAAATTGAAAACAAATTCAAAACAATTGGGACACGAATTAGAATTGAGATCTGTAGAAATTTCAGATTTGCAACAGAAGCTGATGGACATCAACCAAGGTGGGTTATTTATTTTACTTTAGTAACCAATATTTTTGTTATACAATTTTGTTTTAATATTACTTTTATAATTCGAATAGCAGACGATCATGGAAAAATAAACTGGGACATCCTGCAGTCCATGGCTGATGCTAAATTTGTCCTCAATCATCTATTTAATGTGGCTACTGAAAAACTGAAAGAGAATTTAACCAAATCTACTCTACTAAACGAACTGATGGTAATTGTACTATAATATAATTTTTAGATATATTTATTCATTGAGTTTGCCTGTTAATATTTGTATATATTATAATTTTTCTTTTTAATACTGTCTTTTTCATTCAGTTGTTACGATGCTTTATTATGTAAATACATTTTTGTGTGTCAAATAAAGTTTGAAAATTAGAGGGTACTGGCACTGTCTGTTAGATATACTGCCCAACTACTAAACAAAATTGAATTAATGGATACAGTTACTCATGAGTAAACATGGTATTTTCCAATTATCTTGGACCACCTGCCCAGAGTCCTCAGAAACCTTCCCCTACGACCACTAACTACAGTCATTTGATGTGGGGTACCTTGTTTTAGAAAAAAAAATTTACCGTAGAAGTCGTAGTAAATTTTTTTTCATGGAAATACTCAAAATATAAAAAAAAAAATTAAAAATCTTTGTCCGGAGACAGAAAATCATAGTCATATGCACAAAAAATTTCGATAAAAGGTTTGAAGTTGACTAAATGTCATGATTGTTGTGTTGTGAAGAATAATTTTAAGTCTGATTTTCTTAATTCGCTTCTGTTTAGAGATACATGAGTTTTTTTTGTAATCCAGCATCAGTAAATGTAATTTCTTTTCTCTCTTTTTTTCTGCGGGTAAATATTTTTAAAAAATAACATTTTTTTCTTGTTACTTGTTCTAAACCTGGGTTCCGTGGGAGTCTTCAAAATTTGATTCATCAGAGCAGGAAAACCAACCTGGAAGATTGAAACTGGCGGGTTGGGCTTTTTAGTCACCAAGCATGAATGAAGGGCAGAGTTCCCGTAGTAATCATATATAGTTGTTATTTTTGTCTTTGTTTTATCTGTATATAATATGTATCATATTTTAAATAAGTAAAATATGTATCATTCTACTCAGGATCAGTTCTTGGAGACAGAAGAGCAGTTGGAGGAGCAGAAAAAAAAATTATCTGCCTCTGAGGCGAAACATAAAAAGGCTCTAGAAAGAATGGAAAAGGAGTGTGAAGAGAAGGTAGTCACTGTGTTTATTTTACGCAATTGATTCTTAATTGTTTTTCTTATTTTTGTTCGGTAGTTTCATGCAGTCAACAGCAAACTTTTAAATCTAAATTGAAATTTTACTTCAAAGGACATCCCATCTCTCAATAGAAAATCAATTACTAATCTACAAAGCCATACTTTATAGTAGCCATTTTGGACATACGGATTAGAGCTATGGGGGACAGCAAAAAAGTCGAACATCACGCGTATCCGATCCTTTTAATCAAAAGCCCTGAGAACAATAGTAAATGCCCCTTATTATGTCAGCAATAATGTAAGAACTCATCCCTTCCAAGTTCATGAAATTCCATAGTAACCTATCCAATCACCCTTATCCCGTAGCACAGTCATTTTACTGCACCGCTCATCCTTTTAATCCTGCTCGGAGACTGAAACGGCAGTGGCCTCGTGACCTGCTATAAATGCGTGACAGTCCTGGCAATGGCCAGTTTCTCCAATCATGTCCTGAGCGTATGTGGCTCTTGTGCTCTTAGTCAGCCTCCACCGGCTCGTATCCGGTGACGGGGCTGACGGAGGAGTGTGGGGGACTTCCCAAAAGACTCCACTTCCTCTTTCTCATGGGAGGGAGGTGACAACCATGTGGATTTGGGAGGCCTCTGGGCTGTTTGTAAATATTGTATTAACGAGCGAGTGAATGATGAATTGTAAATATGGTATGAATGAGAACATTTATCTCAATTACTTATTGCCTAATAAGGCAATAAGGTAATTTTAGCACAATAAAGAAGTTATATATAAACTTGTATGAAATGGCTAAATTTATGTGCCTTGACTCTCGGGTGAACAGTGATAATAAAACACAGCCCCAGATTCTGATCGATCAAGACATGTAGACATTGCATGGCAGAGAAGCACTCAAGAGTTTTGTCAACATTGACTAATGGATTTTTCAGGCTCATGAAAATTGGGGTCAATTTGTTGGTGCTAATGCTAATGCTAAATTATGGTTCATAGTGGTTTTTCTGTACTGCTTCTACTGTACAATTGACTTCTAAATTTGTTTGATGCTCATTTAAAATTTGTTCAGTCAATTCGCAGGCTTTCAAACCCTTTGCTTTTAAAAGTCATACAATATCCAATGTCTTATCTAGGCATCAAGGACAGATCTTTGGACTGTCATTGAGAACATTAACTGGGCTACCTCTGCAAAAGTATTATTATCATAGACATTTTAGAATTGACCTGATCGGACCCGTACATCATGAGAGAAACTCTGTTAAATTGAAAATGTACGATAATATCCCAGGGAAAATAATATGGTGTGGTGTGGTTAAGAGAAATAAATGGTTATTAAAAGTGTATATTTGGCAAAGTTCCACTTTACTTACTGAGTATATTTGGAAATCTATCTATCTTAGTATTTATAACCGCAGTTATAAAAGATATGTTTATGATTATTAACTTAGAATTTTGCTCGCTATTGAAATTAAAACATTTCAAGAATACTACGGTTTCTGTTCCAGTTTTGTAAAATAAGTCAAGAAATTATGGAGGCATTGAAGACCACCAGCAACTGTTCAACTGCTAATAACTTATTCACTTATAGCTAAAATAAAATCTTAAAAATTCGCTTTTTGTGCATTCATTTTTTTTTTTTTCCAAATTTGTATAATCTTTACTTTATCTAAGTTTTAGGGCCAGTCAGAAGACTGTGTCTTTTTTTAACCATTTATTTAAATCCAGTTATCGAGATAAAGTATCGTGGGTTTGTGCAAGTAGTTCGACCTCACTCATTTCACAAAAAGGTGGAGATTGGCAGTTGTCTTGGTGACTTGCCCTCACTTTAGTTGAGTGGACAAAATTTCAATACCTACTTATGTCTGTTTAAAGGAAGTCTCATAAACCCAAGTATATTTTTAGTACACTAGGGTCACTAGTTTGTACATGAATTGAGAAGTTGATTTGTAATAAAGAAATTTACAAATTATAATTACAGTGGAGTCCCAATTATCCATGGGTATAAGTTAAAAAATAAAAACACATATGTTATGTATGCAATTCAATTACATTATTAGTTTCCTAAAATTCCTAAATTCAAAGGTTTGTGCAACTTATAGTAAAAGTATCAAAGATTTCAAATTGTAAAGCTATATTATTCAAATTGATATATTTTTTGATAATAAATTCAGTAAATATTAAGTTTCCTTTTTACATGTGCATAAATATGCTTTCCTATAACAGATTTTATTTGATACATATTCATACATAATAGACTGTAAATATTGTTTATATATTAACATATCTTTGAATTATGTTATCAATTAGTTAATAAACAATATGCTGCTATTAAAAATGTAGAGCTCTTTATATCTTTCTAGGTTTAATAAAAATTCTCAACCATGCAGCACTCGTCTACAATTACCTTGCATGATCGGGACTCAACTGTAGGTTCATTCTCAATTATTATAGAAAGTAATAATTTTTTCATTTTTCACAGACTCGACGGACTACGTCTCTTGTTTCAATGGTGAAAAGTTATCTATCTGATTATAATTTCTCTGGAAAGAATCTAGCTATGTAGCATTGTTATATTATGATTTTTTATTAATTAAATTATGCATCATATTTGTATTGTTTTTTGATAATCTCAACAACATGAGGTTCTTAGAAGTACATCAACTGACGGCTACAACGATATTCCAGGATTAATGATTCCTAGCAATGGGTCTGGTTGGTTTTCTGTCTCATCTGGAGTAAATTCATTTGTATAAGACTCTGGATATTACAATAACAATTAAAAAGAAAACTATTCCATTCATTCGCCTTTAACAATATTCTTACATTCTCCCTGTCTTTTAAATTTTCCGAGTATTTGTGAACTATGATGACTAAAGAGCTCATGAGTTGACTTCATTTTCTTTATATAGAATTCGTGGAATCCCCTTCCTCTCTTATAAGCCTTAAAGTACCAACAGTAATTTAATTAATACCTCAATCTCACTTGTCGTTTTGATTTCATTCCATGTGGACAAATTTCTGTGTGTTGTCCAAAAAGCGCTGTTATTTTTCTATGACCAAAGCAATAATAATAATAATAATAATTGAAAGCGTTTTATTCTTATCAGGTCTCTGCCAGGAGCTAGAAATTAACCAATCACTGTCAATCATATGGGAATTGAAGGACCAAATAAACAACATCTTTCAAAAGGAGGTCAGATCTACCAAGAGGATAAAATCAAGTCGACATCAAGATGTGGAACAGGCAGTTATGGAATGGTTCAAGATCCAAAAATATTCCAATAAATGGTCTGAAACTTCAAAAAAAAGAGACCAGATTCAATAAACCTGATTTTAAATGTTCTACTTGTATTACCCGTTTTCGCTAGAGACACATCGTTTAAAAAAAAAATCGGGAAGATATTGTGAAAGTTGGCTGGAGCCTGTTTGACCTAGTTTGCGTAAACATTATGCAGATTATTACGTTTATAATGGTGACGAGACTGGAATGTTTTTTCGCCTTACATTGGGAAAAACCTTACGCTTCAAGGGGGAGACTTGCAGGGGAGGTAAGTTGTCAAAAGAACGATTTACAATTCTTGTAGCGTCTAATATGACTGGTTCTGATAAGAAAAAAAAAAACATCTTGTCATTGGAAAATCTAGAACTCTGAGATGATTTAAAAATGTTAAAAAGTTGCCCGTTGACTACAAAAGCAATAGAAAAGCATGGAAGACCGGAAACATTTTTTGGAATGGTTGAAATGAAAGAATGTGATAAACAACTGGGCAAGGAAAACTTGCACATCCTGTTGACTGTAGACATCTGCCTGACTCACCCTTCTTTGCAAAACCTTTAATTCATAAAATTCGGTCCTCACCCTATGAATTAAGGCACTGAAGATCAAATTAAATCAAATCAAGAAAATAGTTGGTACTAGAAATCATTAAACGAGAAGAACAGGGAATAGACACTACAGTTTCAGTATCGGGTTCCATTTTTTGATTAATGATTTATGATGCATGGAATGACCTCTCTGGGACAGCAATAAAAATTTTCATCGCGATGTGTTCTTTGATTTGGTAAACGCTGAAGGAAGTAAAGAAGCTAGTAATGATAATATGTACCCAGTGTGCTTTAATATTTCTGAAAAAAAGTTGCATCAGTTTGTCAAATTTCTTTGAACTCTTTGGACCTCTGAAGAACAGAGTGGTCAAGATATTGTCCAGTCTATTTTAAATATAAATGAACATGAAAGGATGCTAAAGAAATAGTGTTTAAATTTCTGTCAATTTTGGAAGTGTTTTTTTCTATTGCTCATCGCCTAATTTTGTTACTGATATTTTTCAGCAAATTAATCAAAATTATGTATGCATTAAAACTCATATTATATTTGGTTTATCTTATAATTTGTAATAATGAATTGGTTTTATGCGAAATGTACTTACGACTTTTATCAAAACCTCTTTTGGGCAGAAGGGAAAAGATAATGGCCAAATAGTCTCTGAAAAAAAAAAATCTCCAATTCGGCATGATATTTTTCCTCTACCTCTCTTACACTGGAAATCTCAACAAACGATCAATAAACATAAAAACCTCTTTTCTTAAATAGGTTTTATTTTTTAATCGAATACAGTGAAATTATAACGATCTAAATCGTAAGGCCCCTTGAAGTTATAAATGAATTGTTATTATTATTACCCAATAAGTATCCCAAGCCTGGAGGTAGGTAGAGGCTTTACTTTGAAACAGGTATGTGGGGTACATTCTTTCATCTGTGTATATATACTATGGGATATATATATAAATGATTTGCTTTATCTCAAATTTCAAAGCTATATACTGCAAGGCTTAGAATTATTCTGATTATTTCTATGTTAAAATGCAAAAACAGTAAGGGTTAGGAGGGAAAAAAAAAAAAAAGTGATTAAAATCATTCCCGTTACTCCAATTTTTATGAGTTCTCAGCTTTGGGAATATTTAAGCTTTAAAGTTCAATTTCAAGTTTTCAAAATAAAGTTGTGAGAGCCGACAAAAGAACTTGTTTGAGCTGATTTTATTAAGTTTATTTTTGGCTCAATATTTTTGCCACTTACATTTTTTACAATTAATATTCGAGACTGGAACTGGACGACCTCTTGGCTATGGAATGCAACAAGTCCATCCCTAGATTTTTTTTATGCCCTAATTTAATTCATTTAGATATTTATGCTTATGTATTTTTTTTTATATTTAAGGTTTTATTCATAACATTTAATTCATAATCAATGCAACCAAATTGTACTAATTAAAAAAGTATTAGTATTAGTCTTACTAATTAAAAAAATAGCAAGTCAGCGATAAGTTTACATATCGCTAGTTTTATTTTGTTTTTTTATTTAGTTATTTATTTAGCTATTCAGGATTGTTTCTTTGTTTGATGAAAATTAATATGAAAAATAAAAGATAAATTGGTAAAGTGTAATTTACCATACATTTCATAAGGGTGAGGGCATCAATATATTTAGTTTGATTCCCTGATTAATATGATAAGAAATTATGGAAAGTAAGGGACTCGCAATCACCCTAATAGACTGGTGAACACATAAAGGTTTCTGGTTTTGAAAAAAACAATAAAACCCCAAAAATATATTGTGGTTAGCTTTTAAGTATGAATTTATATTTACTCTTGTCCTCATTGTGCAGGAGCACTAACATAGAATTTTTACAAGTTTTAATCTGGTACAAATTTATTTTGATCACAAGAATCGGTATTGAGGAATTAAAGTAAATCTTTGTTATAACGCTCTTCTAGGGATCTGAAAAAAATAGCGCTATAGCCGCTAAAGCGTTATTACTAGGAAAAAATTAAATGGCTAAAAAGAGAAAATATTTATTTCAAAATATAGTATTTACATATAAATAGGTAGGTAAGTGGATAGACAACTGTAGAATTTAAAATGTAAATAAACAGGACATGTGTAAAGAATAAAAAAAATATATTTATGAAATAATGTACATACAAATTAAATAATTAAATACATTATATTACTTGTTAGATGGTCCTGGCTTAAAATATTCTTCTACTATTTTTTTTTAACACAAACTGAGCTTTTTTTAAAACCAGTGTTACCAATTTTTCAAATTGATTGATAGTTTTGAAAGAAATGTTAAGAAGTTTGCAATACAAATATATAAGAGAAAAACTCTTACCTCTTTGGTTTCTTGCCGTCCTGTCAAATTTCCAACACCAGCTTTCTTGAAACAATTCAAAATTGTTTCTTTCCTTAAGTCCTTTCTAGAAGTGCATAGCGATATTTTAGGCAAAGTCGAGCTGCCCATCATCGATAAATAATGCTGTACCATCCTTCTTCTTGCTTCAGAACTTTGATTATGTTTTGTTCGAGGAGTTGGGACTAACTTTTAGTGTTGGTTGGCAGAAAAACCAACTTAATGTTATTGAGATTTTCCTCTTTTGGTTGCACAGCACAATTGTCGATTAGTAAAAGTATTTTTCGGTCTTTAATTCAGTGTCCCAATCATAAAGTCATTGTATAAATTGATTACTAGTCATCCATGCACGAGATTGAGACGAATAAATGCAGGGAAAGGTTTTCACGTTTTTAAGGCAACATGGCTTTGCATATTTTCCAATTACATGCCGCTTTTTCTTGTCAGTTCCTGTCATATTCATGCAAAGAAAGACTTAATCATTCTTTGCTTAATCCCCCCCCCCCCCCCCCCCCCCCCCCCCCCGTAGCATTTTTCATGTTGTAAAAACAAAGATTTATTGGGTATCAGCTTGAAAAACAACCCAAATTCATTTGTGTTTTAAATTTTTTAGGGTTTGTAACTAGAGGTAAGGATCAACAACAACTTTATTGTGATAAAATTACAATCTGCCTCATTGGGCAATAAGTAATTGTGATAAATGTATTCATTCATACCATATTTACAATTTTCATTCACTTGCTTATTCATACAGTATTTACAAGCAACCCAGAGGCCTCCCAAATCCACATGGTTGTCACCTCCCTTGCATGCGAAAGAGGAAGCAGAGTCTTGGGAAGTCCCCCACGCTCCTTCATCAACCAGGTCACCGGATACGAGCCAGTGGAGGCTGACAAAGAGCGAGAGAGCCACATACGCTCAGGACATGATTGGAGAAACTGACCATTGACAGGACTGTCACGCATTTATAGCAGGTCACGAGGCCACTGCCGTTTTAGTCTCCCAGGAGGATTATAGGGATGAGTGGTTAAGTGCAATGACTGTGCTAGGGGATTAGGGTGGTTGGATAGGTTACTATGGAATTTCATGAACTTGGAAGAGATGAGTTCGAGAATAGAGGTAAGGATCGAAATTTGATTCTTACATTTCATTTGAATCAGGATTCACTGAGTTAGATTCATCACAAGTTTGTTTATAAGTGATTGAGTGCTTGTTCTTGAACTTATCAAGCCACCCAGTTGAAGCAGTAAAGTCTGTGATTCCCAAGGAGCTTGCCACTTGCTGGGTCCTCCCTTGCGAAATCGGGGCAATTATTGGGATGTGAGAGCTCCTGGCCTGGATGAACCAATTTTTTAGAATGGTTTCCTGCTCTTCATGATTCGTATTTTTTCACGACTGGTTTCTTCAAGGGCTGAAACAGAAAATTGGACTGGGGCCCAAGAAAAAGAGGGTTATATCCAGGAAATCGTTATAAACGGGAGAGTTATATTGAAGTTTTACTGTAATCACTGAATAGAACACCTATCTGACCTTTTTAGTGTCTTGCGATGCAATTACTTATGTCTGTAGATGCTGTTAAAAAGTAGGCATAGTGAATGCTGATAGTGATAGCTTGGGATCTGGGCGTAATGAGGAAATCTACTCTAGCTCCAATGCATTATACGTATTAATAACTACTGCGCAAAATATCAAGCATCGATTGAGTTAAAGTCTGCAAACAGACTTTTGGTAATTATATACCACCGCAGACAATACTTACTAATCAGGGCACCGTCTTTAATTTGATATCGTACTGAATACGATGGGGACATATTCATGTTTTTATTACGCAACAATTATGACCCTTCGTTATTTTTCATGGGGTTGCTTTATTTTTAGTATCATCTCTACTATATTCTTCATAAAATGAGCCAGAAAAAACATTGACCACTAACACCTATGCACTAACTTACAGAATTTTACCTGACTTTTATTGTCTAATATTAAATATAACAAAAAGAATTTTCCCTTCGCTAAACATATTTCATCTCTAAAACTTTTTCACATTTCTCCGTAGTTGCTCTTGAATTTGGTATATATTACATCTGCTACCTCAAAAGAGTAATAACAAATCCATTCAACGAGCAAGAAAGAGAAAAACATCACATATTTAATAACAATGAAAGGGATAATTAATAATGATTAAAAATTGTCTGCACCCAAATTTACTTTGTCATGTTTAAAACTTATTTCTTTTGCAAACCTTTCAGATTATTGTATTCATGAAAGTCGCCTCAGAAAACATGAAGGGTAGAGAAGGATGGATGTCGGAAACATTTCGAATTCAGACGCAAGAATTGGAGAAACTTCAGGACTTCAGGGATAGAATTGTAGAATTAGAAGAAAAAAATACTGAGTTACTTTTTGAGGTAATTGCATAAGTTAGTGTTATTGAAACAAATCAAAACTATGTCATCACTCCTTCCAGTACATTAAAATATGTCTTGTAGACTTTGTGTTCTACATTTAAATTAACAATTATTAGTTGTGGTGCTCAATCCCACTGATTCAATGGTGAAATAAAAAAAAAGTGGCATGAATTCAAACCCGAGAGTAAACTCTACTCTATGTCTTCTATTCTCTTAGTGAGTCCCTGATACGAAAATATGTGATACAAATGTTGGAAATTTTTCCAGACCAGACTGCAATGTAAATGTTTTAATTAAAATTTTTGTCCTGAGACGTTTGCAGCAACATTTGTTGTATAATTTGTAACAGCAGTTATAAATTATATTTAACAATATTTCGTTTTTGCTTAAATTGTATATGCCTTTTTATTAGGAGTTAAAGGACGTCTATAAAAAGTTCATTAACAATAACAGTTTATTTTATAATCTCTCGTTTAATCTGATCTCAAGATTGTATATGTGGTTCTAGTGCATAATTTAGTCTATTTCAAATATTTCATATTAGCATAATTGGATATAGAATTTTATAAATAATGTAAATAATAGTCAGCTGATACAAATAATAATATATTATAGTGATATTAAATAAATAATTTTAACTTTGATATTAAAAAACCACAATTTGATTACCTTACTTAACCCTCTTAAGGCTGTAAGTTAATATATGTACGCATAAGAAGACTATGCTGCGCGAATTATATCGATTCCTATGAATGTGTCTACACATAGTGACACTATTTAATGTCTTAATTACAAACAAATACATTTTACGGTTTCAATATGATGAAAAAAGTTCAATTAAACTTATACTTTATTATTTTTAATCTCTTGGTTCATGGCGACCAAACATATAATATAAAATAAACAAAAATTAAGACATGCGATGACTCATTTTATTAGAAAATAAAATTAAACTTAAATTAATATGATCAGGTTTTTTTTTTAAATAATAAAATCACCTCTCCTTCTCAGCACCTCTCAACAACTAGCGCCAACTCTGATTTTAACCGTCTTCTTGCTTCACCGTTCACTTCCTTGTAACAGCTGACTGGGCCTGCCCATATTTTCCCACACTTGATTGAATTTAAACTTCTTAAAAAATAGCATTACAATATACTTCTTTTGAGTTCTTCACAAATTAATGTGTGTTAAGTAATGTGTTTTGTTGATCCCAACGCTCCAACTAGAAATGCTGCTTCAATGGCATGTAGATTCTGCCAATATGCAAACAAGAGGTATATGATGTATGAGGCAATACAAAGTATGAGGGTCCTCTTGTCAAATATGTTTGACCATCGTCAAACTGAAACAAATCGTCATCAAAACCTCTCTTCTCATGCAATTCTAAACAAGTGACAAATTCTCCTTTAAAATTCATATAAACAACTTAATACTCATCTTTTCCGATTATTGACAAACTTCCCACCTGTTTTATTCACTTGTTTGAAATTAAAATTTTTATAATTTATGATATCTCATATAATAAAATAATCCTTCTTTCAAATTACTCCTCGTAAATAACATTACAATGTATTAATAATAAAACAACAGTAGTAATCATTGATTTTATTTATGAATTTACTAGTTTAATAATTATCTTAGCTTGGGTTCTGATATACCAAACACTCATACTTTAATCTAATTTTGCCCTAACTATCTTTAACATTATACCCTAATAAAATAGACTTTACTTGGAAAACACGAACTATGAACACTAATTGTCTCTACCATCGGAGAAATGTAATTTTTTCTGTTACTCAAAGTTTCGTCTTGAATTACGAGGTGGTTACTGATTAGTTTTTATCTATCAGGAATTTGAAAGCCTTAAAACCAAACCATTTACTCCTGTACACCTCATCCTGACCCAAAACATCACAGAATAATAATATTTGTTTGATTAGATACAATTCACGATTTATTTTGAAACAATACAGTAGATTAGAGTCCTGCCAATATGAAGTTATTAACGTAACTTCATCATTAACGCAATCATGTATTCAAGATACAGACTGTGTTTTTTTGTTAATGTTATTATGAAGTTTATGAATAGAAATATGAATATGAAAGCATGGATTCATATTTTTTAAGAAACTTAAGGAGATTAAAGTTGGTCTCTGATATTGTCCAGTATCCATTAATATATAAATGTTCACTACTGTATAGTTAATTTGTTTCTAAATTTAATTAGCACCTTATTTATAACAAGTTTATGAATTTTTCAGCACTAACAATAAGTTAAAAGTGTAAAAAAAGTTCAATTAAACAGTTGTGAGTTCCTAGTTTCATGTTAATTGCTGGAATTTTTTTATCTGTTCCTTAATAGGATTTCCATCAGTTAGTTTCAGAGAAAACTTTCCTTTATAAAAATTTCCTTTTCTCAGAATTTAACATTCAGATGACAATGATAATTGAAAGATCCTAATTGTTTTATTTCACAAATAAAAATTTTTTAAGAAAACATTTGAAAATTTAAAATATTCTTATTAATCCGGATTTTTTCGTTAATCTGAACTATTGCAAAATCCAAACTGTTGCAATCATTAGTTCAGCTTAGCAAGACTACTGTTTAATAATAGAAAAGATTAAGAAGAATAATTTGGAAAAAGATGCGATTTTCCTGTCGCCATCGAATCGTGTTGTTTCACTTTTCCCTCCTGAATGAGGAGAGCAAAGAATTAAATTTGCCTTTTATGATATCAATAGTCGTTCCCATATCTGATGCGATATCACTCCAGGTGTCATGCTTTTCGATTTTGTGACATTTGATATTTGTGATTAGTTTGCCATATCTCCGGTATTGATTTGTATAATTGACAACAAAGACTTTTTGCTATCCCACCCCATAATTTTAAAAATTTCAACTTAAATGAATTGATGGAAAATCTTCGAACAGGGGAGCCTTGTATCCGTCTCCACTTGTGGTCCTTCGGTGCACCGACACCAGTTGGAAACCTTGCAAATGTTTGGAACCGTTTTGTGTGCTTGCTGGTTCCCTATCTTTATTTCCGGAACCAATATGTCTGAATGCTTTGGGGGAGTAAGGCGTGTTGAGGTCTGGAGTTGCAATTGTGAGGAGCAGCCACGTTTGAGAACATCTATTGAAGACAAAACCTTTACTACAAATAACAGCATAGAATATTCTTATTGGATTATTAGGCATTTATTATTTTTCTATTCATTTCCCATTGTGAAATATTTAAAGAATAACTTTATACATATGCACCAAGAATCATTACGAACCCTGAGATGACTCTTATTAAATTTTAAAATAAGCTGCTATGCTTTATAAAGCATTCTTCCTTACCTATATAAATAAAATAATATTAAATCGTTAATAAAAGAAATCATGATAATTTATTAATAATTATTAGTTGGAGTATACAATCTGAAAGTTTCTTTTGATTTTATAATCTTCAGATAAAAAATAAAAATTTGGAAACGTCGAATGTACCTTCCTCAATTAAGGAGTGTAAATCCACTGTTCCTGACAAGTGTCCCATTGATTATGACGATGATCCAGACTGGAAGGAGGGGACTCCGACTCAAGGATTTCTCAATAGTTTTAAGGTTTGTAAAAGTTATTTAACTTTAATAATTGTTAGGCGTTATTAAACCCACATTTGTTAAATCCATTAAGATTTGTAATGTGATGTAATCAGCAGTTGTAGACTTTATTTAAAAAAGGATGATATTTGTTTTTTATATTTTATTAGTAATCTCAGGTAGAAAGAATATCTGAAAAAAAAAAAAATTGAAAAAGTACTTTGACATATGTAGATTAAAGCAAATCTAGATAGAAGAGATTTTATAGCACGAAAATAATTTTAAAACAACAAAATAGTAAAATTCAAAACATGTAAACATATAAGCGGCTTAAATCGATCTGGTGAATTTAAACAAAGAAAGCTGATGAACTGTTGCAATAAAAAGTCTATCCTTAGAATTGAGATTCTATTAATTGATTAGCAGTTCACCTTTTGGAAAAAAGGAGTATTTAAATGAATGTTTTAGATTTATAAATAATTATATCACTAAAATTATTATAGGTATTGAACAATTGTTTTTATAAAATAGATTAAATATTTACAAGAGGCCTTCTACCCCTTGTGCATGGAATTTGAATATTCAATCGGATCTTCTAATTGCACATCTTTGTCTGTTGGTTGAAATCATTGAGTTTTAGCTATCAGTCACATTTAAATAGGTACAAGCCTCTACCTCGATTAATGCAAGGGTTTGTTGTAGAAATATGATTTGGTCAGAAAGATTCCTTATTAACTTAAAATCCTTTGAAGTTACTTAGCACTATTTGCTATATTGAAAGATGCATAAGTACATAATAATTTAAATAAACTTAATTTTTACAATGTGAAACTCCCTTAACAATCCTGGGTAGTCAGTTCTGAGCTACCATATTGCTTTTGGGAAAAGGAGTATTTAAATGAATGGGTTGAAAAAATACGACATATGAAAATGCAATTGTATTTTATACAGAAGATTTAGAAGAAGATAAACTTGGAAAAATTTTTTAAAAATAAAACGTACTCAATAACAGGTATTTCCACCTCTGGTACAAATCACGTCTCTAAAACGCCTTGTCAGAGATTAGGAAGAGGTTTTCGATGAAGACCTGAGGAGTACTGTCCCACTCTTCAACAACAGCCCTTTCCAATTCTTTAATGGTGCGAGAACATGGATTCCAATGCAATGTCTCTTCGCTTCAGTTGGTCCCAGACATGTTCAGTAGGATTTAAGTCTGGACTCTGTGGTGACCACACATAGTGCTCAATCCCAACCTCAATCAGGCAATCATCAACCATTCGTGCTCTGTGGGGTCATTATCATCCGATAACAAGAATCCCTCGCTGATAAATGGAGCGAGTGGCACTACATGTTATTCAATTGTCTCCTAAGTACCTCTGAGATGTTAGGAACCTTCACCGTAGAACAACCAATTTAGGGTGAGCTTCGAAGGAAATGCCAACCCAGAACATCTGTTACCCACAACAAAATGTCAGCTGGGAAGCCATGACGCGTACCTCTCTCCTGGCCATAACCTTGCAAAATTACAGCCATCGGAAGAGTTGAGACCAACTCTCACCTCATATGTAAAGAGAACTCCCTTCCAGTTTTTCAAAGTCAAATTTACATGTTCACGTGCAAACTGAAGCCTGGTCATTGTGAGCTGTGGTAAGGAGAGGTCCAATTCAACGAACCAGGCTTCAATTTACCACGTGTTAAAAAAATAAAATGTCGATAATTTAGTTTTTTAGTAAAAAATAATTTGTTAATAATAAATATAAATATATTTTTAAATTAATTGAGCAGAGGTTAAATAATTATTGTTTATACTTTCAGCAAAATCTGAGGAAACGCTACAGTCCTCAAATTGAAAAATGTCTTTGCATCGGCAGATGTGAAAGTGATTGCATCTGTTTGAAAACAATTTTAACCTGTAATGACAATTGCTCTTGTGATCGTGGCCCATGTTTTTCCTCTTCTAAACGCCTGAAGGGTTCCTCTCAGTAAGTAAATAATATGTAAGCGTTTTCTTGATTTTCATTCGCCTAAAAATGTTTGAGAATTTAATTTAATAACAACAAAAATTATCTTATGTTTGATTACAATTTATTTATTATTTATGTGTTAAAAATCTTATATTACTATATATATTTACTATATCTTATATTAAAAGCTTGAATTTATTATGAATAAAGCAAAGCACAGTATTCTCCCCAAACGCCTGGTTTGTATTGCGTGCAGCTTTTGCAGCATTATTACCAAGTTTATACTCATATAAGAAAATTATACGAAAATCGGTTGAATTCATATCGGTGCAAAATTCAAAGCGAATAACAAAAGGGAACACTTTTGAGAAAATCTTCTTTGCTAAAATGTGACTCTGGCAATGGACAGTACGACTAGAAACCAGGTTATGTCAAAAACAAAAGCATAACAAAAACAGGGAGACAAACGTTCACATTTAAAGAAAATCCGACATTTCATACACACTAATCTAATATTTACATTATTGACTTCATTCTTTGTTCAATGATGGTTTATCATTTACCATTAAAATATCATTGATGGTATTCAAGCTATTATTGCAATAGCTGTTTTGATTATCGTACGTTTATTATACTGGTAACACTTAAATATTATTGATAGGTCGCTGTAACCCAATTATGTTGGACGTAGTTGCTACTGTACACATTAACGTACACTTTTGATCATGATCTCAATACTCAAATACTCAATACAATTGACGCAGTAGCCGACTATCATCTAGAATCTCTAAATTATTCTAGAATCCAGAGTACTCTTCTGTCATGGCCTACCCAATCCTTCCTCCATTCTTTGCCATGAAAACATTTCTTCATATAATTAAATATTATTAATTATTAAACAATTACATATTAATGCAAAATATGGACAAAATAAAGAAAGTAGAAAGTGAGAGATTGCTGGACTAGATATATATAGGTATGTGTGCTGGCGATTATGAAAGTGGTCTGAGTCATATATCTTTCGTTTTGAGACATTCAATGGTTTTGAGTTTTAACAAATTAAAAAATATTTTGAAACTGTATATTGAAATATTTACTCTTGTTTAGTAAAAATTTGTTATGCTTGTGAAATTATGTGAGTAACTTATTAGGAAATGTGATTTTTATCGCTTAAAATTACTTAGACCATTTTCAAAATTAACAGAATATCTTCAAGATGACTTGTAAAAATAAAATATAATGAATTTCACTAGAAATAAAGACCTAAAGCAAAAGTATTCACTAACATTTTATAATTATTTTTATCATTTTTGGATTGATCCACCTTCTTCAGAATTGGGATTTTGAATTTTAGTACTTTTTAGGTTTTATATAGTCGAAGTAAGCGGATATTCAGCCTTTTCTTTTAAAAATTTTAAAACATGGAATTCACCTTCGTCATCTAAAGGGGTTTGGTACGACATCTTATATGGATCATTTTTTAAATACCTTATCCATTAAATTTTCAATTAAGAGACAAATACTCCCTCAGTGCTTTTTATTTTGTTGCTTCTTCCAGTTGTTTTATTGAAATGAAATGTTTCTACATGATTCCTTCTATTTTTGCTCTACCAACTAGTCCTGCCAGTTCATATTAATGCGTACGGATGTAGATGTAGATGTAGATCCATTTTTCTTTATATTGTTATTTATTGAGTGGTCTGGAGCTAAGTGTATAAACCAGTCCATTTGATGGCTTGGCACGTTCTCATTCTGCACTCTAACTCGGATGCTTGAATGGGATACTTGGAGCTGCTCTACTTGAACCGTGGCCTTTTTATGTACTCACCTTTTTACCTCTCTAATTCCTTACCTGCTTGATCTAATCCTGGTGCTGACAGCTTCCACACCTCTCCTAGTGGATCTCCCGTCTTCTGTCTGATAGACTATCACTCCTTGGAAGGGACCTCTTCCAGGAGGATATTGGCTTCAAAGGCACCATAACCTATCTGGTGCAACTCCCCCCGTGGTCCAGTTTACTTCTCTCGGTTTCACACTCGCCTTTAGTATCTGGAAGGCTTTTGCCTACTATTAGAATACTAGAGCATGAGTTCATTCCAAGACGACGTAAAATACTTCTACCTCAACCTGTATTATTTCTCCCGAACATCGTGCACTGTTGGGGCACACACGAGTAGACACTGGTGTCAGATAGCTTAGCAACGAAGCTGGTCACTATACAGTTACAAGGTCATATACCAACTTATCTCTTTCTCTGCCACCAGATTTAGGTCATTTAGACCTCCTCAGTGACTGGGTGTTTAATTATTTTCCACATAAAGGTGATAAATTTTTCCAATATTTAGTTTCACAAGAGAGCAATTGACCTGGTCCAGTGTAAAAACAAACATCAACTGAATTTCGTTCAATGATGATGCAGCCAACCTAATGATCTAATTTTGCAAATATTACTTCAGATTACGGTAATGTCAACAGATGTAACACAAAATAACTGATAAACTAATTTTTTTTAGATTCTCGACTTGGGGCACTTTCATAATCACTGGCACATATGAGACATTTCTTCATTTAATTAAAGGTTATTAGTTATTACAAAACTAAATACACTTCGTAAACTTTATTTATTAATTCATTTATTTTATTTTTTGTTAGTTTGTTTATTAATTTTTATTGTTTCAGAGCTGTTGAATGCAACTTAAATGCAATGCAACCATCAAGAAAAGTTTTGATGGATCATTTTGATTACTTTGAATGAATAATTCGTTTTACTGTTATTAAGTTTAGAATTTAAATTATAATTACTATTTTAAAGATTTTTATTGTTAATTTTGCCATTATGCAAATAAAAAAATGGTTTCTTATCCTGTTATCTGTTATTTAACTAATACTTTTTTAGTTTACTTGTTCTATTTATAGCTGAAAATATTATTGCTAATCTCTAAGGATGAGGCTTTTGTTTGTTTATGTTTAATGTTTGTTCTATGATATCTATCAATCTGAAATATTAAATTTCATCTTGAAATACACAGATTGTGCTTGGTTTTTGGTTAAAATATAGATGACAAAAAATGGAAGTATGAAAAACAAAATTTCACATGAAAATACCTTACATTCATAACATTAGCATTTTAAGATTTCTTAAGTCCCAATTCAGAATTTAAGATTTAAAGCTCTTATTTTTCCTCATTGTCAAGTATACACTATAATAATTCAAAAATAATTTCAAAGATTTTCTAAAATAATTGTTATAGTCAGCAATGGATAATATTATATTCTATTCATCGTAGATAGGATTGTAGTGCATTATGACTCGGCTTAAATAAGTTTTATCAATAATTTAGTTATTTGTTGAGTAGGTAATGATCAGTGGCCGAGATGGTTTAACTAATAAAATACTGTATTCTTGGTCAAAAATACTGAGTAGTTTTCTCATAATCATTGTATTTAATGAGTTAAGAAGGAATGGAGTTAAAAACTCGGTCCTAAACTTTGACATATCTTAAAATTCTTCCTTCAGTTTTTATGTCCTTTATTCATGTATAGTTAAAAAAAAATTAAATTTAGCTTAACATTGAATAAATATTTGGCTGCTATAAAATAGAAATCTTTGTTGTTATTGATTTTCAAAAATACACATTATTACTGATGATAATATCTTATATCTGATGCTAAGTGATCATTTAAAAAATAGTTATCAAAAGTAATGAGCTGCCTAGGAACTTGCTGCACGGAATTGTTTATATTATTTTTTAGGCTTGATTTGAAACTCAGGTAATTATAAAAAAAAATATTACAACCGGTTATGCTGAGGTATTTATCCGAGTATCATCAGTGAAATCATTTTTGGAATTTTCATGTACCTAAAAAAATGGGATTTTTGTAAGGGTTTCTGTCGCAAACAAATAAAATATACTGATATCTTGTCTACAATTTTACTTGCTTATTCATAATGAGTAAAGGAATAGTATAAAAAGTTTATCATGAATAATAATTTATTTTACAAGTTTCATTTAAGATGATAATGATGATAAGATGGTATTTGTTCTAGTTCATATTTCAGACTATTTAAATATTTCATTGTAACATAAATGACTATAAACAATTTAGTTATAATTAAAATAATATTTACTTCATTCTGGTATCATAAAACATGAGATATAAAAAACTGTATACACTCCGAATTGCGCTGGGTGGATGGATATGTTCAACCCCTAATTATCCTCTCTCTCCACTCCTCACTTCCAATATCAAACTCCAAATCATCTTTGTCTTTCTTTTCTAATCGCCTAGAACTAACTGCTTACATCTAACTTCAATTTATCTCGGCCACTTTTCTCTGCTGGTCTCCTACTAAATGGACTTAAACTTGCTCTGGCAACACCCCCTCCCCTTGCCAACTATCTTTTGATCCTCAGGTCAATTCATCCTTTGCTATTCATCAAGCTATCCTGGCTTACCTGAGATCCTAACACTAAACATTCTTGCACATTATTTCTATGTATAATATTTTATTTTTTTAACTCTCCCAATACCAGGTGGGTTCCACCCTGACCCCATTCCTTGATTTTTGTTGTCATGCTCTTAAAAGCAGAGATATATTTATGAAATTACATTATGTGTCTCCTTTAAGTATCTGTGATGAATTCTTGTTGTCAGTATGAGAAAATTAGTCTCATGCGGTTTTTTCTATTAAAAGCACTTGGTATTTTATATCTGTAAATTTTTATGTAAATTGCCGTTGCTGGTAGACAACGAGGAGAATTACAGGGCCTTCCTCCTCTTTGTCCAGAAGTGGAAGGAGCTGCAGGGATCAGCTTACTTCACCATATCCAGGGGAGTGATGCAGGCTGGAGGAGCTTGGTATTAAAGAACAAAAGGTGTGCTGACCAGTGAAATACATCCTATTGTACTGGAATACCTGCACCACAGGTAACGGAATACCCCATGGTCCCATCAACAGTGAGCGAGGCCCATGAGGGAACCCCGTCTGGGACTCGGATCCCTTGGTAGGGTTAAAAAAACAAGGTTTACCAGATTCTTTACTTGCCAGTGCACTTGCGTACTCCCAATACTTACTTAAGTTATGCTATAGTATGGGTAACTATGGTATAGTTCTTATTGGGGATTCACTGGAGAGCCTACAAAAAACAGTAACAACTGCTTCAAAGAGCAATAAAGGTGTAATAAGGAAGAAATGAGGAACAAATGAAAGGAAGAATGGCTAGTAAGGTATAATTGAGTACGGAACAACCCATTTCAACTATCAATAATGGCAATGTTAGCTGCCTCGTTATGACTTCGATGTGTCCAGGTACTCAAAAGAGCATTATTTGTTTTTTCTCTTTGGGTTTCTGTCTTCTCAGGCGTTAGTTGGTATTATCGACTATGGAATTGTTTTAATTGGTTTTTAAAAAAAATTGTCTACTGGAAGCTGAAGAGGGCGAGGCTGAATATAAGTTCATTCAATAGTGTAAGTAATATATTTTTTTAGTCCTTTCTATACTCGATTTACAAGTTGTATGAGTTTTATTATTTGTACGTTTTGAATTTTTTTTTCTTCTTAAGTATTAATTGTTTATAAGTTCTTAAACTAAACAGATCGACAAAAGAGCTATATTACCCTGGTGGAATGAGGAGTGTTATAAAGCTGTTTAATTAAGGAAACAAATCATTAACAATTAGTTTAGGCCTGATTCGTACAATGAACACACGGACGGGTTTTCCTCGGAAAACAGTTAAGCCCAGGGCCTTGCCTGTACATCAGTGACGAACTAGGTTAGAGCAAGATATGTGGGAGGGGCGAGACGGGAGTCAAGTCACCACACGTACGGTTGGACTATCAGTCCTATCCCACCGATTTTTTCCTCCCTGAAGTCTTCCCAGTTTCTTGAAAAAACAATCAAACTTGTCTGTTTTTTTAATAACAACAACTTGCCTCATTGGGCAATAAGTAATTGTGATAAATGTTATCATTCATACCATATTGATAATTTTCATCCACTCGCTGAGTCATACAGTATTTACAAACGGCTTAGAGACCTCCCAAATCCACATGGTTGTCACCTCCCTCGCATGCGAAAGAGGAAGCGGAGTCTTGGGAAGTCCCCCACGCTCCTCCGTCAGCCGCGTCACCGGATACGAACTTGTCTGTTATTCGTCGTTATTTTGTCGTTTATTTATAATTTATAAAGAAGTAACCACTAATATATTTTTTTAATTGAATATTGTAGAATACTTGTTTTATTAAATAAATGATTGTTCATTACTCTATAAGAATGCTAGTCAACATTTTATTCAATTGATTTTTTTAAAGTCATTTCTTTTTCAATAGACAGAATTGAATTTATTCATTTGTTCCATTGCCCCAAAATTAAGATATTTCTAGTTTTAACAGTTACTATGATATAATTAATAATATTATATATAACATTAATAAAACCACTACTTATTTTTTTTTAGTCTTGATCCATTTCCTTTCGTCCATATGTCAGAAATCTATTCCACTATATGAAACAATTTAAAACTTCACTCACCATAACACATTTATCTACAAAACGGAAACCGTGTCCCGCCTCTCTGGAGTTTCCAACAGGAAGGTCTGGGCCTGCGTCATCTGCTCATGCGGAAAAATTGGCGGATTTACTTCATACTCGAACGGACCTAAACCGCTGATGGATTTGAAAAAGAGAATCTGACAAACACGGCCTGTACGCTAGTGGGCAATAACAGACCGAGAATCCGCGGATCTGATCTGCAGAAAAATCCCTTCAAAAAACTCCTTTATCTCAAATCTTACTTAGTGGCCAGAAAAAAAAATGCACGATTTTTAATCAAGAAAAATAAAAGATTGACCTGTAAAAATGTTGTATTATCAATAAATCATATCACTCCTCTTTCCATTACTTGGGAAATCGTAAGAAAAATAAATGGAACTGGTTATTCTCCACCTATAACTTCTCTTTATATCTTAAACAGGGTTATAGTAGATACTAGATGAGATAGCAGATTATCTGGGTGCTCACTGTCAGCTGCACTGATGAGAATTTGCGCATGGAGTTCAGATTAACACGAGAAATATATGACCATTATGAGCCACTGGAGCCTTTCAACAAACATTTCTCCTACTCATGGGCTAGCTTTACGAAAGGATACATCACCAGGTCCCTACAATTTATGCACAGGAATGAATATAACTTTAAGCAAGCTAAATAAAAACATCATTTTGCGTTTTATGAATAAAATGTTTATTTCTAGTTCATTCCGGAGTCTACAGTGGTCCCTATCAGGCCAGTTAAATAATCTTGTAGAGGAGAGTCTTTTAAAAAACCTTGTTATGAATAACAATCAAAATACTGGTATATTGTGATATTTTGATGTGGTGATTTTTGATGGTGCTTTTTATATAAAACCAAATTTAGCGGGCATAAATGAACAGTATACGATCGTTTTGAACACTATTCGTTGCGTTATGTCCAATATTAATATTTATCAAATAAACAATATCAAGAAATAAATATAAATAATTTAATATTGGATTTGTTAACTTTAATACAAGAAAAGTTAACACTATATGTTACAACGAGGATTGGAAAACCAAAGAGGTTAACAGATCCAATATGGTGGCAGAGCGTATAAAGACTGGGGTCCCCCCGGAATCACGCTCGTTCAATTTGACCCGGCCACCATAGAAGACGCTACCCGGAAAGGCTACGGCACAGAGACGCAACGAGGTACGAATCGTGGGACAAGGAAGACAAAGACGAACACGCATAGAATAATTCACAAAGAAAAACTGGCCAGTCGCGATAGTAATAAGGTACAATCTAACTTTAGTTTTTTAATAGTGTTATTTTATTACGTACGTACTTAGCTGTATATTCAATCATTAAATCAATTTGTTAATAAACAATTTTTCCTTTTGCCAGAAGTTTCCTTTTTATATTAACAGAACTTCAGATTAAGATAAAAGTTAAATATAAAATATATATAAAACGTTATAATATATACAAATACTAATCAGTTACAGCGTTAGAACATACTTTAGTGAATGCTTAGGCCCCAGTGAGGGTGTCTTGGCCCTAGGCAGTTAAAAAAGGGTTGGATTTTAGGAAACAGGAAGGGGTTGCTTACAAAAAAACAAGGGTTCTGCTCAAGAACCTTTCATATTTTATACCATTTCAAAACTGGCCAATAGCATTGGTATGCATTATTTACAAATGTACGGAGAAAATGATAAACAACAGGCTCCTCTGGTACTTCGAGGATAATCTACTCATCCCTTGGCAGAGTGGTTTCAGGAAAGGCACACTTGACAATCGCATTTGGTTTGAATCAGAGGTAGCTAATTCAAGCTTCTACAAAACAATACACTAACTTTCAAAGAATTCTTTTTTCTGATTGAAATTGTTTAAGGTTAGGTGTGGTCAGCAAGTTCCCCACTCCTTTAATTAAGAAAATGCAGTTCCCCAAAGAAGTGTGCTTGTTCTTGCATTGTTTTCATTGGCTCTGGATTGCATGAAAACTAGTTACTGGTAAAGCCTTTGATGACCTTTGTTGTGTCAACCTCTTTATTACGAATAATTACAAGTTCCTCTCTTCTCAGCCCAGAAAATGTCCACATATGTTTCCATATTTTAATAATGAACACCTTAAAGCATCAGTTAGGAGAGGGGGAAACTAATGTACGAAATAGACGCTTGTGGGGGAACCCCCCACCACCGCTGGCCTGGCTATAAAGCAGCCAGATTTGAGGCATTCGACACTCTCGACAGACTAAAGGGGTTTAGAAATAAAAAAAACTCAGATTCCGATACCCCTGAGATACACTGCTCTCTCTCTCTCACTCTGTACTGGTGCTTGCTGCTCTACTCGATCCATGGCTTTCTTATTGAACTACCTCTGCATCTCTCTTTCCTAACCTCGGTATGTTTTAGTCCGGCCTTGTCAGAACCCAAACCTTCCTAGTGGGATTCTCTGCCTTCGTCTCGCTAAAACTAGCAACTCATTGGAAGAGACCTCTTCCTTCGCGGACGACGGTCATCTGGGGCTCTACGAACTTTACCTAGTAATGTATCCCCCAGTGATCCTGTCTGCCTCTCTCCGGTTCACACTCACCTTTGGGATCCGGAAGGTTTTCGCCTACCCTTAGATACCGAGTGTGAATTCGTAGTCATTCCAATACCACTTAAACTACCTATAATACCTACCCTGTTCCTCTTCTCCTGAACATAGTGCACTGTCGGGGCACACCCTTCTAAGATCGTATGGAGTCAGATCAATATGAGTGAAGCTGCCCGCCGACTAGGCCGCCAGCAATGGTCAAATACCACAGAGGTCCACCCATTTTATCTCTTTCTTGACCCTCGCGGGACAGCGGCTAGGGTTGTAGTGACCCTAGCCGGCGTCGGGCGTCCTCCCCCCTTGGGGACACCAGCTAACCCGACAACCTTCATGCAAACAACTCTAAACAGAATAGCTCTATGGGCGAAGCAACTTGGATTCCGATTAGCTAAAGAGAAATGTTCTGATATTTATTTCCAGAAGCTCCTAACTGAAAACATTTATCGACTATTCATTAACAATGGTCCTATTAACTTCCGCGATCAAGTCACCGATCTCTCCATTGGGCATCACATGTCAAGGTCCTCAAAGCTAAATGCACATCTGCTCTTTTTACATTAACTAATACTTCTTGGGGTGCAGATATATTAAGGTTATTCATGCTTTATAGGAGCGTAGTAAGGTCTATTATGCTTGACTACATCTGCGTAGTTTATAACTCTGCTAATAAAGCTATCCTAAAACTCTAGTCACCATTCACAATGGAGGTTTGGTGCTTTTCAGTCCATTTGTTTATTTTATTATTTTTTTTTTTCTTAGCTCTCAAACTTATAAAAATATGATGTGGGAAAAATAAAAGGAAAATTATTTTGGGCTGATGAGTGACTTTCACTAAGGGGAGTCCCCCCATTTGAAGGATGTATGAGAAGGATATAGGGTGTGGAGTGCCTAAAGGAGGCGGGTGGATTCAGGAAGGTAGTGAGAGTCTACCGAGGGTGGAGCCTAGGGGTACCTAGGTAATGGCCAATTCGTTTACTGGTTGAAGCAGGAGAGCTTCCACTCACTACGAGAAGGGAAATTTTGTCAGTATCTTTCTTCTTGAAGATATTTTCTACACCAAGTGTTTGGGTTCCTATAGTGAAGCAGTTATAAATAACTATAAGTTTGGTTAGCTGATATAAATAACAGTGTGTTACGAAACCTGGCATGTGTTCAGAAGGTTTCAGTTTGTTTGAGTGTATACATTCTGTTTGTAATATCTATGTCTCATTGTGTAAATAAATTGTGTCGCGTTATTCAATTACATATAAAAATGTGTCTCATTATTCAGCCCTTGTCACAACAAGTTGGCGACGAGGATAAAAGTACAAAACATTGGGAAAATTGAGTGCCGCTAACAATACTATAACCGCTAGAAGGTATTTTATTTATTTTTTACTAACCGTTATATACCTGATTTAAACAAGCAAATCAAGTCACAATGAATTCAGAACAATTTGAGAAGTTGATGTTAGTCTTGTCATCTGCTCTGGGAAGTCAAAAAACCACACCAGCATTACCACTGACACCATTTGAAAACTATGACTCCAAAACTGAACAGTTTTCATCATACATGGAGCGTTTTGACAATTATTGTGATCTCAAAAACGTCACTGATGATACAAAAAAGGTTCAACTTTTGCGTTCATCAATTGGAAAAGAACATTATAACAACTTAGCCGCTTTTCTGGGACCAGATGATCCTATCAAGGAAATCGACTTCATAACCTTGAAGTGCCATTTCGAAAAAATGCTGGCTCCATCAGTCTCAACCGTCGTCTCACAGCACTACTTCCTCAGCATCACTCAGCAGCCACATCAATCAATTTCGGATTTCGTCGCATCTCTGAAGGGAAAGTTGAAGGACTGTGATTTTTACACAACCTGTCCCAGTGCAACCTGTAAAAAGAGGTTCTCAATAGCTCAAATATTCCTCCGTGCTCAGTTCATCAGAGGCCTGAAGGACAATTGGATACGCGAACAGATCCTTCAAGACACAACCCTGAAGGATTTCGATGGATTCGTAACGAAGGCCACAGCACTGGAAGCATCTCGATTTGAGTCGGTTCAATTAAATAAGCTACCTGAGAAGCCGCCGGATCAAGTTACAGACGCAAACAAGATTGATCGTCGTCAAGAAAGAAATCGTCCCAGCCGCCAGCGTTCTGGGTCTCAAGACAATCGTCATCAGTCCAGCTCTCATCCGCGTCATCGTTCTCAGTCCCGCAGCACCAGAAGCCGTGTGGATTATCGAGCATTAGGTCTCGATGGCCTTTGTCTCAACTGTGGTCGCTCAAACCATAAATCGCGTGATTGCAGAACAGAGCGTAAATCCATGAAGTGCCACTCTTGTGGAAAAATCGGGCATGTCACGAAAGTTTGTATCACCACCCTGCTGGAAATCGAAGACCAAGTAGCTGTCAACTGAATACCTTCAAGAGGAAGAGGATCATCACCCCAACAACGAATATGGCATTGTTCGGATTGAAACCGTCGAGGATCTGTATGAGGTTGGACCAGACACCGATAAATACATCGTCACAGTCACTCTCAACAACAAACCGCAATCGTTTGAAGTGGATTCAGGTGCACGTTTCTCCTTGATCTCAGAAACTGCTTTCAAGAAACTTGAACTCAACGTACCGCTGCAACCGACTCCAGTCACTTTCCGCTCTTACTCAGATCACCTCATCAAGCCTAAGGGTAAAGTTACCGTCTCAGTCGCATACAAAGGGAATGCGATGGAAGCCGATTTATTCATAGTCCCAGCAGGACATGACGCTTTACTTGGACGCATGTGGATTCGTAGTCTCGGGATCAGCCTCAATGAGATTGATAGCCACAAAAACTCAGCTCTCCGTCTAGTTGATGTCAACGCAGTCACTCCGATCGAAGACATCTTCAGGAAATACGAAGACATTTTCGAAGAAAGGATCGGGTGTGTTCCAAACGTTGAAGTTAAGCTTCAACTTAGAGAAGGGGTGAAACCAGTTTTCGTCCGTGAACGGGATATTCCGTTTGCAATGCGAGAGCGAGTTGAGAGAGAGTTAGCCACGCTAGAGTCTCAAGGAGTCATTAGTCCCGTTGCATCAAGCGATTGGGGATCGCCACTCGTTGTTATAGCTAAGCCTGATGGTGGTGTAAGGCTATGTGTGGGTTATAAGTGTGGGGTAAACTCCAGACTCGTTGCCTCAAATCACCCTATCCGCAGAATAGATGAGGTTCTACATAGTCTCAGAGATTCTAAGTATTTTTGTAAATTGGACTTACACAAGGCATATTTGCATTTGCGGGTCGATGAAGAAGGGAGCAAGATACAAACGATTTCAACGCATAAGGGTACGTTCAAAATGAATCGCCTCAGTTTCGGAATTAAGACCGCTCCAGCAGAATTCAACCGGATCCTAGGTCAATTGCTGAACGGCCTACCAAAGGTCAAGGCATACTTTGATGACATCATCTGTCATGGCTCAGATCTCGAAGAATGCTCCAGAACTCTCATCGCATGTTTGGAAACACTCAAAGAATATGATCTCCATCTCAATCGTGCTAAATGCTCATTCTTCAAGGAAAGCATAAATTACCTCGGTCATGCAGTGTCACACAATCAAATTCAGAAGTGCCCAGCTAAGGTTCAAGCAGTTTCTCGGATGCTGCAACCAAAGAATGTGGATGAATTGAGGAGATTCCTTGGTTTAATCACTTATTATTCCAAATTCATTCCAGATTTCTCTTCGAAGTCCTACCCACTACGCTGCTTACTCAGGAAGGGTGAACGATTCTTTTGGTCTGCAGCTGCTGAGGCCTCCTTCCGGAATCTCAAGACAGAGTTGTGCTCAGACAAAGTGCTCATTCCGTTTGACCCTTCAAAACAGGTTATTCTCACAACTGATGCCTCGCCAACTGGGATAACCGCAGTACTTAGTCATGAAATTGATGGTCACGAGCGTCCAATCGCCTACGCCTCACGAGCTCTGACGCAGGCTGAGTCAAACTACAGCCAGCTCGACAGAGAAGCCCTGGCTATTGTATATGCCGCAACACACTTCTTTAACTACCTACTTGGCAAACGTTTCGTTCTCGTCAAAGACAATGAGCCGCTTTCGAGGATTTTTCATCCAGACCGGACACTGCCGCAGATGACCTCTTCGCGTTTACTGAGGTATGCCTCTTTTCTCAGTGGACTCGACTACACCGTTCGATACAAGAAAGGGAAAGAGAACGAGAATGTCGATTGTCTGTCCCGGGCACCAGTCTCTACAGCTAGTGAGTCACAAGCAATGTCGATTGATCAGGAAGTCAACGTTCTGTATGCTGAAACACTGCTCCAGATCTCCAGTATGGCTATCACTGCAGACACAGTAGCCAAGGAAACCGGAAAAGACCCAAAGTTGCAAGCATTACTGCAGGAGCTCAAGAACAGCCGCAAGGATAGCTCGTACACTGTCTCTGGGAACATGTTATTCCGTTCCGATCGAGCAGTAATCCCAAAGTCTCTCCAAGTGCCAATTCTCCAAGAGCTTCATGCATCGCATTTGGGAATAACTAAGATGAAGCAACTCGCCAGGAGATACGTTTACTGGGAAGGATTGGACAAGGACATAGAACGTCTTGTAAAGAGCTGTGAATCCTGTGCCAAAGTCCGTCACAGTCCGCAGAAAGCGCCAATTCATCACTGGGATCAGCCTGATGAGAATTGGGACAGAGTGCACATTGACTATGCGGGGCCTTGCGATGGCCATTTCTTTTTGATGTGTGTGGACGCAAAGTCGAAGTGGGCAGAAGTTCGCATGATCCGCGATGCTCCGTCCTCGTTTTCAACAACAACTCTGCTTGAAGGCATATTTTCGGTAAATGGTTACCCCTCGGTGATGGTTTCAGACAACGCCGCCATCTTCAAAAGTGAAGAGTTCCAGCTGTATTGCAAAGAGCGGGGGATATTTCAAAAGTTTAGCGCGCCAAATCATCCAGCCACGAATGGTCTAGCAGATCGCAGCATCCAGACATTGAAAAGAAGGCTCAAGGCTGCTGCTGATGATCCTGCTCCGCCGTGTTCTAAGCTGCGGAACATAATGTTCCGCTACAGAGCAACACCCTTAGCCTCAGGTCTATCTCCTTCGGAACTGTACCTAAAGAGAAGGATCCGTACTCGTCTTGATGCTCTGATACCAAACAGCAAACCTCTGGCTCCAACTGTGCCTACTGCATTGCGGGTTCGTAATCTTCAAGTGGTGGAGAGAGTGCAGGTGAAGATTTGCTTAGAAAACCAAGACGTTTGGCAGTTTGGCACCATCAGGAGAAAACTCGGCCAGTACCATTATATTGTCGAGTTGGACACAGGTCGCACCCTGAAACGCCATATTAATCAACTGGTCGTCACCTTGGTTCCGAAGAAAGAAGTCTCCTTAACTCCTTTGGTTCCACAGCACAGAATGGGGGTGCCATCCAAAACTGAAACTACAAGCTTGCCACTAGACCACCAATCGCCACCAACACCTCCTTCACCACATGTAAGTAGTCCAGGTACACAGCGCGACTTGCCTAATCCATGCCATCCAAGGCCACCTGTTCAGCCTGGTCCGTCTGGCCCTCCATCGCCTAGCCCTACCAGGAGCCGGAAAAAGCCGAAGTATCTCGAGGACTATGTCTCCAACTTGTGTTGTGGACCTGTCATTAAATAAGTGGGGGAGATTATAGTGAAGCAGTTATAAATAACTATAAGTTTGGTTAGCTGATATAAATAACAGTGTGTTACGAAACCTGGCATGTGTTCAGAAGGTTTCAGTTTGTTTGAGTGTATACATTCTGTTTGTAATATCTATGTCTCATTGTGTAAATAAATTGTGTCGCGTTATTCAATTACATATAAAAATGTGTCTCATTATTCAGCCCTTGTCACAACAGTTCCATAAACAGTAAATAAGTTTTGATTAGAAGGGTAATTCAAAGCAAGAGACTTGATTGTTTTGTTTAAACTTAATTTTTGTTTGAGAGGATTTCAGCAATATTTTTATTATTATTTTTTTATGGTAATTTTTAAAATTGTAAATTGCTTGTTTTTTCTTTGTTTTCTGATTGTTTCGGCTAGAGAAAATTAGAAAAAGCATATGTAAATATTGTACACACGAATATATGTTTAAAAAAAGAAAAGAAGTAAGTGTTAAGTGTAAGTTACGAAATGTGTTGGTTTTTTTCTCTTTAACAGCAATTTTCATTTTATTTTATCAACATACAGAGAAGATAGTTTGAAGTACTATAAAGCTCGAGGAAGTAAATAAATAGGACTTTGCCTATTGGAAGACAAGGAGCTTGGCTTAGTCAGTGTTGAAGACAGCAGAATACGGGCCTGTTCCCCTGCGAACAAGAAGTCGTTTACTACAAGTTTGGACTTCTAGGCCTATCTCGTCTACAGATCTCTCCTTGCGCATCGCCACCCGTGCGGTTGACTATACGCACTCTTCTCCACAACATCGTGTCGGATTTTGGATTCCCCAAGGTGGGGAGAGGACGACCGCCGCGGGCTAGGGTCACTACAACCCTAGCTATTGTCCGGCGAGCGCCAAGAAAGAGATAAAATGTTCAAATAAATAATAGTGTGAGTGGAAATTACGGCGGTATACCCATTATCCAAGTGGTGAAAGGGACGAGGTGTCTGGTTGACACAGGGAGCTCCTGTACTTTCCTAAGCAGAACGGTGCCGAGAACATTATGCGCCGAGCGGTGGGCGTCGCAGATCCGACCATGCGCCTGTAAATTAGTAACCCTGGGAGGGCCTTGCGAAGTTGAAGGCGAAATAGCGATGGGGTTGGCTAGATGGACGGTTAAGGATAAGGAAATGACGATACATGTGGTGGAGAAGATGCCTCGGGAATAGGAGGGTACTATTGGGTGCGACCTCCTGGGAAAGGTAGGGGCAAAGGCGAGATGAAGAAAGGGGATGTGGTCCATCAGAATAGGAAGAAAATCCTACCGACGTATGAGGACCCCAGAGGTCGGAAAGGAGCGAATCGGAACAGTCAAGCGAGAGGATGACTGAAAAAAGCAAATTAGGCAAGAGTATGCCGACATTTTTTTTAAAGAGGGGAATAAACTTGGCATGACGGGGGAGACGGTACACGAGATACCGCTCAAACAGGATCGTGTGACGTATATCAAGGAAAGGAGATACCCGCGAGCGCTGAGACAGCATATCAGGGGGGAGATAGAGGAGTTGAAGAGGCAGGGAATCGTAGTTGACAGCACATCTCCATACAATAGCCCTCTGTGGACCGTAAAAAAGAAAGGAGTAGTCGGAGAAGAAAAGTACCGAGTAGTCGTTGACTACAGGAAACTGAATGAGAATACACTCGATGAAAAATACCCCATTCCTCGATTTGGACATTCTCGACCGACTAAGTGGAGCAACTATATTCAGCACACTCGATCTGAAGGCGGGATATCATCAAATACGGATGAATCAGAGAGATCAGCACAAGACGGCATTCACATTTGAACGCGGGCACTACGAGTTTACCAGAATGCCTTTCGGGCTAAAGAATGCGCCGAAATCTTTCCAAAGATTGATGGACGAACTCTTGAGAGGCATCGAGGAATCTTACTGCCAGATATATATGGACGATCCCTTAGTTTTCAGCCGAAGCAAGGAAGAACATCAAAAGCACTTGAGACAGGTGTTTTAAAGGATCAGGAAAGTCGGGCTGAAATTATCGGTGGAAAAATCGCTTGTTGGCCAAGCACAAGAGAGCTTTTTCGGCCATATCATCTCAAGAGAGGGAGTGCTACCCGAGTCGAAGCGATCCAGAGGATGACCATTCCAAAGGACGTCAAAAGAATTCGGCGCTTCTTGGATCGCTGAACTATTACCGAAGGTTTGTGCCGGAAATGGTGGAATGCCACGTCCCGATCAATAATCTACTCAGGAAGGGACAGAAGGTCAATATCGCCCCAGACAACATTCGGTGGTGCATGGAACGGTTACAGGGGGAGGCTATCCTCGCCTTCCGTTCACCTTTACCACGGACGCCAGTTGGGGGTGGTACTCTGACGGAGGAGAGAGACCGATCTCATATGCTAGCAGGCGCCTTACCGACCCCGAGAGCAGGTATAGCGCGCTTGAACGGGGAACTTCTGGGAATCGTATGGGTAATAGAGCACTTTCGTCCCTACGTCTTTGGAAGGCGATTTAGGGTCCAAACGGACCATCGACCCCTACAATGGGTGGGGAAGCTGAAGGAGTCGTCGGCGCGGATAACCCGATGGAAGGAATTCCTTAGCCAGTATACGATGGATATCGTATACAAGCCAGGGCGAGAGAATGTGGTAGTGGATTGGCTGTCGCGTGCAATCCTCGTCAATGCCATCGAACAAGAGCCGGCTGGACAATCGCAAGATATCAGACAATTCGTCAATGAATGGTCACCCGGTGGAGAAGGACCGGCCCAAGGAGACCGACACAGAAGGCGTCATGGGTGACGGCAGCTCAGGAGAAGACCGGCCGTCGGATATCGAAGACATCTAGGACATAATGAATGATAAGAAGCGCCAAGTCATTTGTATCACAAAGACGTCAGGGCTGCTTAAGAGTGAGTGTGGCAAGTACGGCTGTTGTAATATCGTGAAGATATAGGACCATATGAAATGATCTGTCAAGCCCTGAAGGATGAGTCCACGCCAGGAAAGACACACCACCTTTGCAGGAAAAAGAGCGTCAACGGGAGGTTACCCTTGCCTTTCACCAGGGTAAAACGAACCACCGCGGGATCGAAGCAACTCTCCAGGCCCTCAAGCGCAGATATTTTTGGTGGGGGGTGAAGAACACAATCGCGAGCGTTATTGGTGCCTGTGATACATGCCTCGCCACAAAATATGACCGACACCCGCCTAGAGCAATGCAAGACGTGACCCCGACATCTGACAGACCATTGGAAGAAGTACAAGTAGATACATTCACCTGGAGAGGGCACAAGTGGCTAACCGTCATAGACAGGTTTAGTAAAATGGCAATGGCCCAAACCATAGCAGACCGATTGGCAAAAACCGTTGTGCAGGCATTACGCACATGGTGCCAATTCTATGGCGTTTCAGAAACTATCGCTTCCGACGGAGGACGGGAGTTTAATAATGCAGAGATGAAGGCCGAGATGGCGGCTTTAGAGATACGTTGCCATCTCAACACCCCAGGACACCCGAAGAGTCGGGGGGACATTGAAAGACTACATAGTACGCTAAGTGACCATCTGCGTATCTACCACGGGGAAAAAGGGTTAGAACCGGAAGTGGCGATGGAGAAGGCCGTCATCGCATACAACCACTCGGTACTTTCCGCTACGGGGTTCTCCCGGTCGAGAAGCTGTTCGGACTCAGAGGATATCGGAGAGATGACAGGAGCACAGTAGTAGCTGACGACATGGCAGCGTGCGTCGTCAACAATCGTATCACACTGGGGAAGCAGTGGGCAACCGTGCGGAGCAAACTTGAAGAGAAGAAACGCCGGCGGGTGGCGCGAGACAAACTCTAGGTCCGTGATATCTTGGGAAACTCAAACTCGGCGCAGTCGTATATCCTCGAAAGAGCTCAAACAGAGGGAAAGAATTAGCACGATACAAGGGGCCTTTCCGGGTAATCGCCCTCCGCGAACATACCGTGGTCACCATCGCGAGCATCACACCCCCCGATAAAACGAAGGACGGTGCATTTGGAGCAGCTGAAATTTCTAGCGGCGGTTTCGGAGTGTCATGGCGGTGCAACCTAATTTAGGTCTGATCTTAAGAGTGAAGGGTCTAAAAACACCTAGTCGACATATCTCGCACTCGAGTCGAGTGTTGTATTTATATGTTAATTTTGACAGTAGCGTCGACTTATGTTTTGTTTTTTCTCTTCGTGTTCGTATTATAATTCTTCTTATGTACAATGGGAGAACGTTTTTGTTTTGCGTCTTTTTATCTTACCAGTGTTCAAATTTCATTTCTTTTGTAAACAACAAATTTTTTTATTTTTTTTTATATGTATATGTTTACGGGGAATGTCCGTGGTAGGGGGGGTGTTATGGGTAGTGGCAAGACATTGTTAAGCCTAATACCACAGGGCCTAATGTAAACAAAGCCTGGGTTGATAGAGGATGAGAAGATAATAAAGCCAGTTATCAAGCTAACCTGTGTGCATTATTACCATCTATATTACCTCTTTTTCTTTCATCGCCTACAGCCGGGAGACGATAACTTATATATACAGCATTAAAACACCAAAATGTTCACAAATTATAAAGCGCTGCCGCTCTGTGGCTAATATGATAATACTGTAGACTAATATTGCTAATATTATTGTATTATTCTGTATGTGCCTGTCAATACCTTGTCATCACTGACGGGAAAACTGTGGATTGTTTCGAAGTTTCATCTGGATTTCGGTTTTGATCAGTCCACTCCCATCATATTCTATTAAATTAGCTTTGAAAATACTATTTCGCTCGGAGAAGTGCGGGGTAATACAGACTGAGGCTGGAGGGGGTGAGGTAGATAAGGCTCCAGCGGCTGGAGTGGAGGCCAGTCCGGTTCCAGGCATGGAGCGGCTCAGATCTCTCTCCGCAGCCCCGCTCTCTTGGGAGTACTTCGCTAACGTGAGTCTACATCGTATTATACTAGATCGTCTAGCTTGAACAATATCTGGAAGCGTATGTACGCCAATAATTGACAATAGACTAGAAATGGACCGCGAAGTTCCAAAACTTTCGCACTTACAACACTCCAAGGGTGGCACTTGAGGCAGGAAGGGTGGGTAGCCATCGAATCAAGGTAAAGGAAACCTTTCCCATACTTGGGTGAAATATTTCATGGTCACTGTACGACCAGAGTTCGAAAGTTTCAACCATAAAGTTTGATCTAATTTGGACATTAGACATTAATGTAATTAATATAAACAAATGAACAACCAATACTGCACATTTCAATGAAAACATTTTTTTTTTAATTCAATCAAATTTATTATTCGTAAATTGGTGACTTTTTGCAATAATTAAAAAAAATAATGTAATCTGGAAAATAAATAACTATAAATAAAAACTCAGATTACTCGGTAAAGCAATAATAATAACTTGAACATAAATATTATGTAACTAAAAATATGAAACTACAGTAAATATTGAGGGAGGTTATCCTCCTCATACAACCATAGAAGCAATTTAAAGTTTCACTATTTACAACAGAATGTGCTCTCAAAGTATATCGTCTATTTCCACTAAGATCAAAACAGGGGCTACCCATTTTTGATTTTTAGAGCTGCGAGTGAAAATTCACTGAATGGAACGGGGTTCGAATCATAGCACTTCACGACTTATCTTAATCAAAGAGACGTGTTTAACAAAAAAATACAATTATTTGTCTCAAATTTTTGAACATTGTGTACCTTTTAGAGTCGACGTTTTGGATGTCTATTCAGGCATGTGTTATATATTGAAATTTGACAATAATACATTTAATAACCACTGCTAATTTGCGTATTAATACTAACATTAAAATAATATAATAATAATAAAGTAGCGACATAATGTAACTAGGCAGAGAACTTCGTTTTATTTTATTTATTTTTTTTGAATGTGTATTAATTTGGAAACATACATATAGGAGAGACTTGATGGAAATAGTATTCGGTTCTACCTTAATTGCCTCTTTTTGTAGTATTTTTATCATTAAAAAATATCATTTAATTTTCCTGAAGAAATTTGCCAAATAACAATACAATACAGGCTCAGCGTCTAAAAATGTAATTTGGTTGATGTGTGTTTACTCTATGTTAACAATTTAACTTAGGTGTGATCCCATTTTAAAATTTAAAGTGAGCACTTACATGATACGGATGAGTATTTCATATTTATTTGAAAGGCGTAGGCGATTTATCGTACACGACAACATTTTTATGGGAATGTGTCCAGACTGCATACTTTCATCAAAGTATCATTTTTTTAATTGTTAATGTTGAAATTTTCTCATACAAACCATTTATCAACTACAGATTTTTTTTTGTTTTAGTCATAGACGATACGTGTTTTCACAAACTTGAAAAAAAATATTATCTTTGTTGGCGTTGATTATCATGTAATTTTTAAAATGATAAATAATCATTTCTCAATGATTTTCGACTGCTGAAACTAACCTTTAACCGGATGTCTGAAAAATGTACAAGCTTACCCTCATGGAGTACAAATATATTCTATGTATCATAGAAGATGATTTTAATTTTTTTTTTGGTTTATTTGAAATGGATGACCAGATTCGAGCTTTTTAGCCAAATTACTTGACCTTGAATTGGCCTGCCCCATTTTCAACTCCAGGCCGCAGGTTATACCAGGGAACCATTTCGAGGGTTTATTGATAAGGTCGTTATTCATTTTAAATATTAACAAACCCAATGTCTGAAAAAATTGTTTCTGAACCAACTTCTGAAATTACCTTATTATAATTAATTAAAGAGCGTTCATAATTACCATTAAAAACACAAATTGCTACTTTTTTTTTATCCCCTTTTTACCAATTTATATATATATACAAAATATAGAATCTCCAACTAATCTATTTACAATTTATTTATTGTATTTCCTGAAGCTTGGCTACATTTTATACAAACTCTGTTTTCTACACATAGTGATCTGCAATGTACAAAGTATAATGATGTGCTTTATACATGAATGGACTGAATTTATTTAAAGTGATGGGGCTCACCTTTTTTATCATACTGAACATTGTTCGTGCCAATTACTTCCTTTTATTTTATTTTCTATCCCCTTGTCACAAAATTTTAATATAGATTCTACAATGAATCTATTTGCAATTTATTTATTATATTTCCTGTAGCTTGGCTACATTTTATTTTATTTTTTTCTTAGCTCTCAAATATGGAAAAAATAAGAGTAAAGAAAAAATAAAAGAAGAAATTTATTCGTATTGAGTGGATCTTTGTACTAGTGGGGTCCTGTTTGAAGGGTGGGTGTAGAGGATGAGTGAAGGGGACCTCGGGAGAGGTGTAGGTAATTTCGGGACGGTGGTGAGAGTCCACTGAGGGTTGGTTTTTAATAATATATGTATTTTTCTCAACCCCTTTGAGTCAAAATTGAATGAATATAAAATTATAACAGGATATAATACGAACCGAGGGTTTATCCACTGCATAGCGTGCATTTTAAGGAGTTCATGTCTTGAAACTAACATTATCTGATTGCGGTTAAAAAGTTAAAACATTACAAAGGGACTAGGTGATGGGGCTCACCTTAGGGTTACAATAAAGGGAAAACTAATAACTAAACTTACAAACTATAACGTTCCTGCCTCGACCGCTTGCTGCCATCGATGGGGGAACGGGGCGGGGGTTTGTCATGTATGAAGTTTATGATGAATGTTGGGGTTGGTCGAGGAAAGCAAGATTGTCACACTGGAAAAGTTCTCTACCAATTCACTTCTGCAGCACCAACTTAAATCTTTAGTTTCAGATTCTACTTTAAATTATATCATTTCTTTTTCTTATTCCAAGTATTTAATTTATTGTTGACACTTAGTCATGTTTTATGTTCGTAATATAATCAAATGGAATCTTGATTTTATGCGTATAGGTTAAACAGTCGGCAGCCAGGCATTAAACAGACACACTTTTAAAAACATGAGGGTTTCTGATTTAAAAAAAAATAAACCACTAAATTGTAAATAATTAAAATATAAAAAAAAATCTATAAAAACAGACTAGTGAAATATTAATTACGCAATATTTTTTTTTAATATTTCAAATCATATTTATGTCAACATCTTCAATGTGACCTTTCATCTATAAGGCCACATTTAAGTATTTAAAACTTCAGTTAATATAGGGAATTATAAGTGTTAAACGTTCTTGTTTATTCGTTCTTCCTCATATTTCCCGCTAATGCATTTCAGCCAAAATAAAGGGTGTCCCAGAATTAACGCAAGATTTGATTTAAATAGATAACACAGTTTTTAGTATTTTTGTTTGTTATTTTTTTATTGAATTATAAAGTAAATAGGATAGGGTTATTTATGGAATAACACATCGGGCAAATGGCCTCCACGACTTTGCTGGCACATACGCACTCTTTTGTCGAAATTTTCCATGACCATTTGGCATAAATGTGGTTGAATTTCGTTGATGCAGCGTTGAATTTCCTCTTTTAATGCAC
Organism: Acanthosoma haemorrhoidale; assembly: GCA_930367205.1. Taxonomy (NCBI): domain Eukaryota; kingdom Metazoa; phylum Arthropoda; class Insecta; order Hemiptera; family Acanthosomatidae; genus Acanthosoma; species Acanthosoma haemorrhoidale. The sequence continues at coordinate 19,285,653 of OV884011.1, read as the reverse complement.
GGGTGGATGTGGGCTTGTTGACATACACCTTTGACTTCAAATAACCCCATAAAAAGAAATCTAAAGGTGTTAAATCACACGATCTAGGGGGTCAATTCTGATCACCGAAACGAGAGAGGCTTCCATTGTTGTGTTAACTGAATTTTGTAAGCATGGAGACCCAGATCTTTAGTGAGTATACGCTGTAGAGAGCATCTTGAAATTTGCAGTTCTTGTCTACGACGCCGAATTGATGTTCCTGGATTTTCAACAACACTCTCACGCATCGCTTTGATATTGACATTTGAACAGCTTGTTTTTGGACGACCAGTGTGTTAAGTGTCTCTAACTGGTCCAGTCTCCCTAAATTTTTCAATTAATCTCTTCACAGCTGATAAAGTCAAAACACAATTCCGACCATATTTTGTATGAAATTTTCGAAATGTGGCAGCCAAACTTTCATTATTTTTGAGATAATGTTCAACAATAAAGACACGTTGTTCAACCGTGTAACGCTCCATTTTTACCAACCCTAAACTGTCAGCTGTCAAACTGTTTTTTTTTTTTTTCGGGTTGCACAAATGGCGGCAAATTCAAATCTTGCGTTAGTTCTGGGACACCCTTTACAACGAGCATATTTTAGATTATCGCATGATTCAATTTTTACGACTGTCGTCTAAGGACATACAGACAGATGATCGAAAGGCGACCAAGTACGGTGGCCTGAATAGACGCCTCGACAGTAAATACCTGGCTACTTCCCTAAATAAAGTATATCCTACCTCCTTGCCTCTCTCAAGAGCCATTGCCTCCTGTAGCTTGATTAAATAGTTCCAGGTTCAAAGTTAGTTCTCGTGGGCTGAAAATTCGACCGTCGTGACAGATCCAGGAATGTCCCAGTGGCCACGCCGTGAAATAGCAGATTTCACACAAACCCAAGTGCTTTTACCCACATTGTCTTTTTATTTGTACAGCAAATGCTGTTATTGCATATATCGTGTGACGCGTAAGAATGACAGAGACGAGAGCTGTAGAAAACACTATCAAAATAAAGAATAGTGTTTGAAGAGTAACGAAAATTTGGTCTCTTTTAAACCAAAATTATACAATCATTATATTCTCTCTACAGCATGTAGCGGTCTCAACTCAGCACTTTCGGCCCAAACCTTAATTTTTATGTTCTCTTTATTTTCTTTCCCTCTTTGAATTTTCATAAGTTATTTCCGGTTAAAGAAAATAAAAGTGGAAGACAAATATATGCAAAAATAAAAGATAAAGCTCGTATACTATCGAAGGAGTATCGAGATCTCAAAATTAAGTTTTCAAAGCGGATTCGTTTTTCCGTTATTACGCACACATTTACCTGCTAACAATATTTGTGTTTAGCGTGCACGGCCAAACAAAGGAGCAACCAATTACAACTTTCCAGACCGCTCGGTTGGCATGGGAACGCAACAATGCACACGGAATCTGGTTAATATACGTCAGCGAAAAAAATAACCACGGATGTGAATTTGTGTGAAAATTATTGCGGACTCGCGAGTTTGGTATACGAGATCACTATCAAGGGCAACCGAGTGTGCCCTACAAAAAGCCTGGGTTGGAAATCTTAACCGTTTAAAACTTGTTAATCCGAGGAACAATTGATTCGCCACGGATTCCCGGTCAGATTTTTTCATAAAGCAAACGGTATTTGCATATTACGTGTGTTTGAAAAAAAAATCGGTATTATATAATAAGAAAATTTAACACAGCATAAATTATAGGATACAATTTATTCAAACTACTTCTAATTTAGATTTAAGAAATAAACAACATACAATTGAATTATCAAATAATTACCATCACATAATTGATCATCTCATCTCACAGTCAGCGAATCAGTTACTAAGTAATCTTTATCGTCGCACTGATGAATTTCACTTGCTACCTGATGTATTGAAGTTGGGGCAGTAAAATTTAGAACTTCCATCGGCTCTCGGCTCTCTTTCTAAGCACTTCTCTGAGTGAGTTATCAAAAGAATATTCAGCTAATATATATTCATAGAAATTCCATTTTCGAAGAGAGCGCACCCTATCTGAGAAAAACAAATTAAAAAATATATGGGATCGAGGTTGTATTTAATTATACATCATTGTACAGTTTAGGAGTGTCGCTATGCAATATTAAAAAATAGCCTGGATACACGTGGATAAAAAAAATTAAAAACGAAAACAAATACTACAATTTTCACAAATCCTATTGTAGCGGCCGCTAACTACATAAGATAAATCACCCTATACTCTATTGTATATATATTGTAAACAAATGTAAATAACATTACCAAAATGTAAATCATTGTAAATATGGTAAGCAATAAAAAATACCACTAGGAGCCAATTAGTTATATGAGCTGGGACACCAGCTGTCTGTGGCAGGTACTAGACCCAAGCCGCTGAGAGACCCTTCCCGGCTCACGTCTCTGTCAGAGAACGAAGGCAACCACATACTCAAACCTCATTGGGTACTATAAAGACGGTTCTTATTGGCTATCGGCGAAGCCAGCTGGGTATTTAAGACCGGTGGTTTGGGGCCTATATATCCTGGCTCGTGACTATAACTATATAACTGGCTATAACTGACAATAACTGGCTCGTGGCTGCTCTGCTTTAAACTCTGAAACTTGGCTGCTTCTCATGAAAAACCTCTGCATCTCTTTCTTTCCTCACCTCTCTACGTTTTAGTCCGGCGTTGTCAGACCCCACACCTTCCTTGTGGAAATCTCTACCTTCGTCTCGATAAATCTAGCACTTCCTTGGGAAAGACCTCTCTCTAGTGGACAACGGTTGTCGTGGCCCTGCAAACTTATCCAGCAGTGTCCCCTGTGACAATTCAGTCTGCCTCTCTCCGGTTCACACTCGCCTTTGGGATCCGGACGGATTTCGCCTACCCTCAGATACTGAGTGTGATTCGTGGTAATTCCAAGACCACACAAACTACCTACACTACCTACCCTATACCTCTTCTCCTGAACATAGTGCATTGTCAGGGCACATACCTATAAAAAAATGGAGTCAGATAGTAAATCCGTCATAAAACGATTGTCCAGGTTATAAACTCAAGCAACCCTCACTTCGTCACCAGGGCTAGGGTAACTAGGCACCCCCCTCGTGACGACCTGACACCTATTATGAGACATACCCTCTCTCATTTGAATCAAATTTTAAATGGAATAAAAAAATACTTACCCTCTGAAGGAAAATCTATCACAGCAAAAGTAATATTCTTCACTTCAGCTGACTCACCGTTCTGGAATGTTTGCCATAATTATTATATCGAATTGTGACACGTTAGTGTCATGGGATCATGAATTAATCGATTCTTTGAATTGACTTTAGTCCACCTAGCTTGTACTGGGCGATTTTACTGGTGCAGTGACCAAATCTTCCAAAACCAGATCCCTTCCAACAGACCTGTATTTCTTTTCTCATAGACCTGCCTCCTTTGGCCATTATTTTGTAATCTGAAGCTCCGTTCCCGTAAATATTCTTCTCCATCACTTCCTATCTTTAAATACACATTTTACCAACACTTTACTTGACTTTAGTTTAATTATTCATTATCTTTAATGCACTTGATTATATATCATTCTATTAGAATTTGATTATTCTCAATTGAGAAGAATCTTATTTTTTACATACACCTTATTTTCCTTTTTCTTTTTCAATCCATCCATGCACCGATTTTCCTCCAGTGAATGTCACTACTTTTCAACTTGTTCTACTACGGCGCAATTGTTATAGAAAGCTATCCACTTTTACTCTTTTATGTATTCTGTGTTTTTTTGAAATTATGCTGTTGGTATCATGTTAAACCACCATGTATTTATATAGAGGCTAATAATAATAATTATAAGTGACAAAACGTGTTGTAGTGTACATTTATGTCAGCTAGAAATTTCGCTTAGCACCCTTTGTTTATTTTAAGGGGAGAAAGTCCCAGAATAATGATTTTTTTTCATTTTATATTTCGAGGTGATATGAGTTTAACTGTTAAAATTTTAGATATACTGAATGAATTGCCCCCGAAGATATTCTAACAGAAAGAATAACTTCTTTATTGTGCTAAAATTACAATCTGTCTTATTAGGCAATAAGTGATTGAGATAAATGTGTTCATTCATACAATATTTACAAACAGCCAAGGGGCCTCCTAAATCCACATTCAGAGGCATTCAAATTACACATGGTTGTCACCTCCCTCGCATGCGAAAGAGGAAGTGGAGTCTTGGAAAGTCCACTACGCTCCTCCGTCAGCCACGTCAGTGAATACGAGCCAGTGGAGACTGACGAAGAGCGCGAGAGCCACATACGCTTAGGACATGATTGGAGAAACTGGCCATTGCCAGGACTCCCACATTCAGGCACTTATAGCAGGTCACGAGGCCAATGCCGCTTCAGTCTCCGAGGAGGATTATAGGGATGAGTGGTGCGTACAATGACAGTGCTCGGGGATTAGGGTGGTTGGATAGGTTACTATGGATTTTTATGAACTTGGAAGGGATGAGTTCAAGAATATTATACCGTTATGAAGGGTTTTGTTGCTGAAGGGATAAGGTGCATTTACTATTGTTCTCAGGACTTTTGATAAATTAACGGCATTTTATAATTTTTTATATGATGTTATATTTTTCATGACTTTCTGCTACTAAACGGGACCTCTGTGCACAGGGTCATGTCTCTAGCTCAAAGCCGTTACAAAGTGCACACAAAGGCTGGAGCAGATGAACAGATGTACGTACGGCTAAGAACATCCATAAAGCCCAATGAATGAAAAGTAAAAAAAAAAAAAGTGGGTGCAGTCAAACATACTCTAAAGATTTTTCGTACGTTCTGCATTGATTTAATCATTGAGTTTAAAGGGTTTGATTTCGACGGCTGTCAAATTGATGTATCTGAAGTGATCTTGGACAGCCTACGATCTGTTTGGCCACAATTATAATTGTACCAGTAACTACGAAGATTCGGTGCGTTTGGTGTTGATAGCAAGGGGTTGATAACAAGGGGTTGATAACAAGGGGTTGATAACAAGGTGTTTGGGGATTCGCGAACACATGTAGGACAATATGTAAAGCAGTACAATACACATTGAGGCTTATGCAGGAGAAATCCAACCTTCAAGGCCTTTAGGCAACTGGACCAGATCGGATATATTTCATCGCAACTCCTTCCACTTAATACGCTTACTTCAATTACATTAACTCTCCCTCGTTGTTGTAAGCCACGAAATAATCATAATTATAATCAGAACAGCTCTGTCTAAGTACATTTTTAAGCACCTTCAGCAGTCAAGTTGTAAAACATAAATCATAACGTGTTATAAACTCATATGACTGTGGATAAATATCTTAAATTATAAATTCATTTTTTGCATACATCGTCAAATGCAAGCTAACAAAAAGAATCGAAAACGAATGTCAGAACTTTGACAGAGTTACAGTAAGTAAATAAGCAGAGAAATCATTATTCTTGGATCAAGTACCCTAGTATATGCTTTAAGGTTCATATAAAGTGAAATCAATTTGAATAGAGCAGTTTTGCGGGAAAGAGTATAAAGATCTTGTATGACGGGTGTAGAGTGAGGATTAGAACTGTTGAATATTGTATAGATATAAGGAAGCTAATGAGAATTGATGGTTTGGAAAATATATATATGGGAAGTAGTTCTCAGGGAAAGAGGGGAAGGACCACCTTGACTTGACATAGAGTGGAGTACTAGGGAGCACTGCAGAGTCTCAAAAACACACCTTATGAAAGATTTACATAAAACCATACTCAACATAAAAACTTATTATTGATGGGATAGATCTATCGCTTTGGCCGTTATTGGAGTTATAGTGGCCGAAATACAAGCTCCTTCAATTCTGTAAAATTTTCATTGCTTTTGTTCTTTTTTTACCAGTTGTAGTTTTGTATTGACGGGAAGTTCATTGGTCCATTGGAAGTTATTGGTGGAATTGTCCCAGTCGGGTCGTCACGAGGGGATGCCTAGTTACCCTAGCCCTAGTGACAAAGTGAGTGTTGAATAGGCTATGACCTTGACAATTGCTTCATGGCGGGTCTTACTACTGAACTATCTGACTCCATATCTGATAAGTATGTGCCCCGACAGTGATCCTAGAGCAGGAGAAGAGGTATAGGGTAGGTAGTGAAGGTAGTTTGTGTGGTCTTGGAACGACCACGAATTCACACTTGGTATCTGAGGTTAGGCGAAATCCGTCCGGATCCCAAAGGCGAGTGTGAACCGGAGAGATGCAGACTGGATCGCCGTGGGAGACTCTACTATGTAAAGTTTCTAGGGCCCCAGGACCGTTGTCCGCGAGGGAGAGGTCTCTCCTAAGGATGTGCTAGTCTAGTTTAGCGAGACGAAGGCAGAGAATCCCACTAGGAAGGTGTGGGGTCTGACAAGGCCGGACTAAAACATAGCGAGGTTAGGAAAGAGAGATGCAGAGGTTTTCATAAATGAGAAGGCCAAATCTTGAAACATCAGTGCAGCTGCAAGTACCAGTCCAGAGGCGAGCCGTAGCTTGAATAGACTAGTCGGCTAGAACTAGGGGGTGCAGTTTTATTTTGGCCAACCGCATTGCAGGCCTGGCTGCTGGATGAGGGTGGAAAGGGCCAGACCCTCCTGGCCCTTCTCTATATACCCCTGCTGGGTTTGCCTCTGAGCTTGTTTTCGTCTTTTATTGATTACACTATTTACACTGATAAGACTTGTTGGTTTGGTAATATTATTTACAACATGTTATAACTAATTTACAATATATACAATAGAGCATAGGGTGATTTATCTTATGCAGTTAGCGGTCGCTACAGTCCCTTTGTATGTTATTTGTGAATGCTCTCCATTTAGACCTCATCCCTATTTAGCAGTTGTCGACGGTCCATGAAAAATTCTCGAAAATGTATTTCGTGTTATCCATTTAAGTTTTTTGTCAACAGTCAGTCCCAGATATTTCGATTCCGTCACTGGTTGAATATCACAATTAACAAGAATAATATTTGAATACTTCTTTTGGTGAATAATATGTGCTTTGTTTGTTACGTATCCAGATGTTGCCGAGAATCATAACATTTCACATTTACGTGAAATCTAATGAATGAATGATTGAATGTCATTATCAATTACTTGCAAGTACATGCAGGTGTAAACTTATGGACAGGCCAAGAAATAAATTAACCAGTATCATTCTACTGGCAACAGACAATGGCAATTAGCTAAATGTGAACTACTTGAAAAATGTAGAAAATATATCAAAAAGTTCATTGACACTGTCTTGACCGGGCACAGGCGGAAGTAAACCCTTCTGCATACAAAGAACGGGGAATGCTTAAGCCGTCACCCTCCATGTAATTATTTTATTTATTTGCTTTACTTTTTTATTATTTTTGATGTTTTTGTAGGTATTTGTTTCACCATAAAATTGTATTACAATTTCTCAATGTTGCTAATATGAAGTGATACACGTAGTCTCCTTTCTGGATATACTCAAACTGGAACGTTGTGCTGTGGAAACTAAATATAATGTCTAAAACAAAATGAATCAATACTTGTACCAAAATACTTTTGCATGAAACTAGTCTATTCCTACAATTAATTTGCTCACTGTGGCCTTTGAAGTACCTTCTGTATTCTCCTCCTAAACTTCGTTTGGGTTGTCAGATACGAATCCTGGCTTATTCTGGAATAATTTATTGCCGTTAACTTAAGGTCAACCTGGTGGTCTTGAAGACTGACATTCCCACCATTAAAGCGTTTGAACGAAAACGCTTATTTGACGCAGCACCTCTTCACCGTCCAGTAATGTTTTAAAAGACCGCGAATCACAATTCTCTCTTCGATCCAATATAATATAGTAAATGGAACGCAAAGACTAAAGGCATGCACAGTTGAATAAGGGATTAGTCAATGTGGACAATGATATCTATTAGGTAAATAACTGCAACAAACAAGATTTTAATATGTTTCATTAAGCTCAAAAAATGCCACACAAGGACTTTTATAACAGTCTAGTTTCAATATCATTAAATTTAAAACTGCTTAAAAACTATTCAACAATAATAAGTACAAATACAGATGTCAAAAGTCAATAAAATAGTAAAAAAGTCAATAAAAGTTATAATATAAATGGAATTATATTGATATGTTAGGATTAGCTATTAGATTACTTCAACTTAGTATGCTTGCTACTAATGTGGTTCCAATTTCTTCATCACGAATAAATAGAAGTTACCCTCTTCTCGGATCAGAAAACACCAACCTACCTTTTGATCAATAAACCTTTGGTGTCAGTATAGAGAGAGGGGACTAGTTCACAATCCCAACACGGCAAGAGCTCACTTGGGGCGCGGGCGTAGCCCCCTGATTGGCCGAAATAAACGATCTAATGATTGGCCGAAATAAACAGCTCTCTCATTCGCTGTAGGCAGGAATGACCTTCCTATATAAGGCAGAAATTCTGTGCTTTTTCAAACAATCGGAATCAGACACTTAAAGTGAACACTGCTCTCTCTCTCTCTTTCTCTCTCTCTCTCTCTCTCTCTCTCTCTCTCTCTCTCTCTCTCTCTCTCTCTCCACTGGCACTTGCTGCTCTGCTCGAACCATGGCTTTATTATTTAATTACCTCTACAATTCATTATATATAACCTTGCTATCTTTAGTCTTGCGTTGTCAGACCCCACACCTTCCTAGTGGGATTCTCTGATTTTGCCTTGCTAAAACTATCACATCCTAGGAAGTTATCCCTTCCATGTAAACGACGATCTATGGGGCACTACAAAATGTAGCACCTCCCCTAGCGGTCTAGTTTGCCTCTTTCCGGTTTACTCTCGTCTTTGGAATCCGGACGGTTTTAGCCTACCCTTTGATACCGAGTGTGAACTCGTGGTCATTCCAAGACGTAAACTACCTATAACACCTAGCCTGTACCTCTTCTCCTGAACATAGTGCACTTTCGGGATAAACCTTCTAAGATCTTATAGAGTCAGATCAATACAAAAATACGAATTAAGCTACCCGCCGGTTATACCACCAGCAAAGGTCAACGGCAACAGGTTTATTTGTCTCTTTTTGACGCGCTGGGTCGACGAGATCTCCCAAGTGGGCACCCCCGACATGGTGTTTTTATTTTTTTAAAGCCCCCTAATTGCCTATTTATTGAACAAAACCATACGTATAAAATGTAACAATGCCGCTGCCGTTTTAGTCTCCGAGGAGGATTATAGGGATGATTGGTGCAGTGCAATGACTGTGCTAGGGGATTATGGTGGTTGGATAGGTTGCTATGGAATTTTATGAACTTGGAAGGGGTGAGTTCGAGAATGTAAGGTATATTAAGATCGTTATGAAGGGTTATGTTGCTGACGTAATAAGGAGAATTTACTATTGTTCTCAGGACTTTTGATTGAAAGGATTTGATACGCTTGATGTTCGACTTTTTTGCTGTCCCCCATAGCTCTATTCCGTATGTCCAGATTGGCTTAAGTATAATTTTGTAAATTAGTAATTTGTTTTCTATTGAGAGATGGGATGTCCTTTGAAGTAGTCTGTACAGTTGTCCAAAGCGTCTGTTTAGTTCTTGTCTTTTTAGCCTCGCATGTGGGTCCCAGGTCTGTTGAATATGTACAAGGTCGCATGGTGGAACTGAATGTACACCTTCAACTTTGATATTAAACAGTGGACCGAACGATTAGTATTGGTGGTCTGGGCATTGAACGGATAAGCTAAATTAGTTGAAGGTATCTTTAAGGATAAAAAATATAATATTTACAAGTACGATGAAGGCCGAAACGGATATACAGTGAGGTTAATTATTTTATTCAGAGAATTCACAAAGATAAAAAAAAGAAAAAAATCATAATATATATATATTTTTTTTTTCTTTCATGGCCCCTTTAAATTTACAGACCCTCAGGTGAATCTATTTACAAATTATTTTTGTATTTCCTGTAGCATCACTACATTATATACAGGTTTTGTTATTTTATAAAAATTATATAATGATATACATTATACGTGACTGGACTAAACTGACTAATAAAGGTGATGGGGCTCACCTTTTTGATCAACCTTAAAACTAACTTACATACTAATTCTTAACCTAATTTTTCCCCGACAGTCCATCGATGCGGGAGGGGTGGTGGGGTCATAGTGTTAAACACTGGGTTTGTCAGGTGCTGCAACGAGTCAAAGAACTTGATGTGTCTCCGGCGGATGAACTAACTCACCGACGGCACACCAAGCAACGGGTGCAGTTCACCGTTCTTCAACCTCTCGTAAGAGGTATGTCGGACCACTTTTCGCATGATCCCAATCTGGAAATGTTGGAGACATTTGGCTGTATTGTCAGTCAAGTGGGTAAATAGCGGGGCACCGTACAGCAGAGCTGGCCGGAGGATACATTTATATATCATCAATTTAAGTCGAAGCAACAGGTTGGGTGAAGTTAGCAAGTGCGAAAGCCGGTAAGACCTTTGTCGTACTTTTTCTCTTTACTAAAATGAGTAGAGAAATGGAGATGCCTATCCATTTTTATACCCAGATAGAGCATTGAGAAAGCTCAATATATATATAAAGTGAAATTAAACTCTTCTGGAAGGCAACGTTGGGCAGATGGTCTGTTCTATTGTCGGGTGGTATAACTTCCTGGCAATTAATCATTGTTCTATAATCTTGAATAAACTTACCATAAAGGATCTTCGAATCCAAATTATTCTTGCTCACCAGCCATAATTCCCCCATCATCCCTGCTTCTCCCACGATAAAGTAGAGATCCCCTCTGCTCAATAATTTTAGAAGAAAAAGTGGCTGAGTGGAACACGGTATGGGTGATTTAAAAAAAAAAAGCTTCATCTTCGAGGCTGAAATTTTGAGCAAGTGAACCTCTTTAAAAAATTCTCTATTTTTTTCATGCGACTTACTGGGATCGTAAAGAAAAATATGCAATAAAAGGCAGATCTCAAATCAGTTTTTGGGGTGAAAAAATTCCAATTTGATAATGCGCTAGTAACGATGAACGCCTGCGGTGGTAATAAGAGCCACTGGGGGCAATGAAAAAAACAAGAGAATAAATAAAACAAACATAATATAAACCAAAATTATAATGAAAATTTGTCAAAGTAAATTTATTTTCTAAAAGTTTACATAAAATATAACAGTCTAATGACTTATCACCAAATCATTAATAATCAAAAATAGGTATTAAACCAATAAAAAATGCATGTAGGTAATAATGAAAATTTATTTTTGAATAAGCTGTCAAATATCTCTCATATAAGTATAATTATCTTAAGCTAAGTTGTACAACAGCTTAAGGGACCTCTAAATTAATATTGTAAAGGATTGTTAGATGAACTTTTTAATGAGATTCATGAGAAAAAAAAAACTACATAAAAGGAACTGTTGAAAAACACTTTGATTTAGCACATACTCATTGCCTAATAAAAGGCAGATTGTAATTTTATCTTAATAAAATTGATTGAAACTGATTTAGCACTAATCACAATTGTTAAAAACTCTAGATAACTTGAAAAAAAAATTGGAAAAGAGTTCTAAAGTGTAACCATACTCAACTTTAGACAATGTAGGGGACTCTTCATGACATAGAGTTCATCGATGTTTAGATTCTTCCTGTATGTAGGGTGTGCCATTCGAAGAACTAGTTAGGGCCTGATCTTATCATGAAGTTGATCACTCCATCTTCTATCCCTTCAACAATTAATAACTAAGCAGTTATTTCCTTTCCCATAAACCTCACTTTTTTTTCGCGTAACTTTTTCTTTGGCCGGAAGCCCCTTAATGACCGACTCATCTCTTTCCCACAGCTCTGAAATATGTGTCAGTTTTTTAACCCAAGGCTCTCACCCGCCTATAGCTGTATGAATTAAAAAACTTCAATATCTATTAGCTAATTGTTGTTCTCTGTAAATCATCAATAAATAAATCTACTTCACTCCTAACTTACTTGAAACAGGCACTTATTTATGATTAATGTACATTATCTAAAAAAAATTATGATTAAACATTATCAATTCCGATGACGTGCGAGGGAGGTGGCAACCATGTGGATTTGGGAGGTCTCTGGGCTGTTTGTAAATACTGTATAAATGATCGAGTGAATAAAAATCGTAAATATGGTATGCATGAGAGCATTTATCACAATTACTTATTGCCCAATAAGGTCGTTGCGGTAATTTTGTCACAATAAAGAAGTTTGGTATGTATAAAAGATTATCAAATCATTTTTGTTTTATGACCCTTTCATTTTCGCAAATATCTCGATTTCACTCTCTCTTATATTGACTAAGAATGAACATTAATTTTGTATATGCAGTCTTTTACAAACTACTAGACCCTTATTGACATTCTGTCATATATTTTATTCTTAATAACATCTGTTTCTCCAATTGTTCATATTATTTTAAAATAAAGTGATCAACTGTTCATCGTAGTAATATCCTTGGGTTAGCTTTTTATTTTTTTTTTGGGTTATCTTTGAAATTAATGTTGCGGTACCGTGTTTAATGTATTATCCGCCATTGGATCGTGCCTATGACTGCTATCGTAAGTTAAATAATCTTTGTAGAGGATATTGTAAAAAAAATAATATTGATGTGGCATTGGCCTCTACTTTGTACTTACATCAAGATATACATATGGCCTATATACATATGTAACATTTGGCCTCATTGTAACTAAAACAACTATGGTGGAATACACGAGTTAACCTAGCGTCTGTGTTTTATCTATGTAATCCTAATATATTTCTACAGGTTATGGGCCCAGTCATGTTCAAAAAGTACTTTGTGTGAGTAAAGGGAATTTTACCGGTTGTTTGTTTTTTGGATAGTGACGTGTTTTGTGTTGGAAAAGAAAAATTAACGTGAGAGACAGTCATGGCTACGGGACACACGTTAACATACCCTCAGTTGACGGACAATAATTTTCACAACTGGAAATTCAGAGTGTTAATGTTATTAGATGAAAAAGGTGTAAAATCAGTACTGGATAAAGATGTGGAAATCACCAGCAGCAACAAGGAATTGGACAAGAAAGCCAAAAACATTATTATCAACTGTATTACCGATCGCCATATTGATTACGTGAGAAGTTGTGGAACGGCAAACGACATGATGTCTGCTTTAAGCAACATTTTTGAAAGAAAAAGTGCTATATCAAAACTACTGGTACGTAAAAAACTTTTAATTTTAAAGTGTACGACTTCTCTACAAGAACATTTTAATAAATTTGACAATCTCGTGAGGGACCTCGAGTCAATGGGCTCTAAACTCGAACAAGACGATCTCGTTTGTCACCTACTATTGACAATCCCAAACGAATACGAAAAAGTAGTTACTGTTTTGGAAGCAATGGATACCGAATTAACTCTCGATTTTGTTAAATCTCGATTACTAGATGCTGAACTAAAAATTAATCACATACAAAATGGTAGTGATGAAACTGATACATCATTCAAAGCATTTAGTCAAATTAAGAAATGCTATGAGTGTGGTGATAGTAGACATTTGTCATATAATTGTCCTAAAAAGTCAAATAATAATTTCAGGAAGAATGATAAGAATTTTCCACCGCAGAGACATTTTTCAAAACAATCGAGAAATTTCAATGAAAATCGTTGGAATGAAAACAGAAGAAGTCAGATGACCAGCAATGTTTGTCAACAAGATGAGGATATATCCGTTATTGCCTCAAGTGATCTAGAAACATCTGTGAGTCTTCGAGACATGAATTTTGTCCTCGACTCTGGAGCTACGAGTCATATGGTTACCACGGAAACAGCTGATTTTGTCACGAATATTGTGAGTATTCCGCCTTTAAACATTAAAGTTGCTAACGGTGAAACATTATTGGCAAATAAACGTGGCATTTTAAGGGTTCGACCCGATAACTGTGATGACATTGTTTTCAGTATTCATGTAATTATAGTAAAACATTTAACATGTAATCTACTTTCAGTCAAAAAATTGCTTGATTCGAATTTCAAAATTATTTTTAAAGACAAAAAGGCTTTTGTCGAAAGAAATGATTCTATCCTATTTATGTGTGAGTTAATAAGAAACCTATTTATAGTAAAATTTAGATATGTCAATAATGAAATAAATACATTTAATGTAAGCAGTGAAACTTCCAATATTTGGCACTTAAGATTAGGCCACTTGAACAGAGGAGGTTTACGCTTAATGGGTTTGCCTTATAGTCAAGATCCGTGTGATTCGTGTCAAAAAGGAAAGGCTACTAGAGCACCTTTTAAAGATGTTATTAAACCCAGGTCAAGTCGCGTAGGTAATTTGTTACATTGTGATGTATGGGGTCCTACAAATCACACTAGCATTAACGGGGAACGATACTACCTTGCAGTAATAGATGATTTTTCACATTTTACGATGTTGTATTTGCTTAAACAAAAATCCGAAGCTACTCAACGGGTAATAGATCATATTAAACAGTTAAGAGCGTCTGATATTTATGTTTCACGGCTGCGTGTCGATAATGGTACCGAATTTACTTGTAATAATTTGAGAAATTTTTGTAGTAATAACGGTATAAGGATGGAGTTTAATACTACATATTCACCCCAAAGTTGTGGAGTGTCTGAGAGACTCAATAGGACTTTATTAAATAAAGCACGAGCTATGTTTGCTGATAGTAATCTGCCCAAATATCTATGGGGGGAGGCAGTGAGATGCGCTGCATATCAACTTAATCGTTCCCCAACTAGAGCGCTTGATGGTAAAATTCCAGCAGATATATATCTTGGTAAGACAAATTTAGGGAAACTAAGAGTTTTTGGTTGTAAGGCTTGGTATTATAAGTTACCTAAAGGGAATAAATTAGATCAACGAGCTAATGAAGCTAGAATGGTAGGCTATGCTTCAAATGGGTATCGTTTATGGGACCCTCAATTAAATAAAATCATTATTTCACGTGACGTTAAATTTGACGAAAATAATTATTACTTTGACAGTAAAAATTTTACTCAAGAAACAAATGACAATGTATCTTTTAAACATGGTTTCCCAATTGATGACGATATAAATGTTGGACCAACTGTACCTGAACTAAATTCTAATAACGAAAGGAGATCAACTCGGGAGACAAAGCTTCCTTCTCACTTAAAGGAATATGAACTCTATTCAGCTTATTGTCTTATGTGTTACGATGGTAATCCTAAAACTTTTCAAGAAGCCGTTAAAGCTGGACCGGAGTGGAGGAAAGCTATCGATGATGAATTGACAGCACATAAAAAATTCGAAACATGGTCTCCGACAACAATACCTGAAGGTGAAAAGGCCATAGACACAAAATGGGTATTTACCACAAAGCAAAATGGTGCAAAGAAAGCGAGACTAGTGGCTAGAGGCTTTCAGGAAAAGTGCACGTATGATGTATACTCACCTGTCGCTAAGATGAGTAGTATCAGGACTTTATTTTCATTTGCGCTTAATCATGACTACGAGATTAAACAATTAGATGTACCGACAGCATTTTTAAATGGGTTTTTAGAAAATGATATTTATATAAGGACACCTGAAGGTGTCAATAGTGATTCTAATATTCAAAAGTTAAATCGCTCACTGTACGGTTTAAAAGTGGCTTCCAAAAGGTGGAATGAACGTTTCAATGATTTTTTAATTGAATTGGGGTTTAAAAGATCCGAAAGAGATGTGTGTTTGTACTATAAAAATATTATTTGGCTTTTAATTTTTGTGGACGACATTCTTTTAGTTGGATTACAGGAGGAAATAAATGAAATGGTAAATCTATTAAAAAAGGAATTTGATATTAAAGATCTAGGAGTTGCGAATCATTTTCTCGGAATGGATATTAAAAGGGATTCTCAAACAATAAAGATATCGCAGCAGGGTTTCATAGACATAATTTTGAAAAAGTTTGACATGGAGAATTGTAAAAAGGCAATAACTCCAATGGCTCATGATGCTGATCCTAATACCTCTGAATTTACAATCGATGTCCCATACAGACAACTTATAGGTAGTCTGATGTATTTATGCCTGGTGAGCAGACCTGACATTACGTATGCTGTTGCATATCTTAGTCGCTACTTGGATAAACCCACTAAAAGTTTATGGAATGCAGGCAAGCGGATTCTAAAATATTTGAACGGGACTAAAAATTTTGGGTTGGTCTATAGAAAGGGTAAAAACGATTTGGTGGCTTATACGGATGCTGACTGGGCAGGAGATAAAAAGGACAGAAAAAGTACAAGTGGATCTGCCATATTTTATGGAGATAATTTAATTTCATGGGCATCAGTTAAGCAGCAGTCAGTAGCATTATCAACAGCCGAAGCAGAGTACTATGCTGCATCTCAGACTTCGTCTGAACTTATTGGTTTATACGATTTAGTTAAAGATCTATATGTAAATGACTCCATCCCTATATTATATTGCGATAATCAGAGCGCCATTCATATGATTAACAATTATGAGAACTCAAAGCGTTGTAGGCATATAGACATAAAGGCGAATTTTATTAAAGATTTAGTTTCTAAAAATTTGATAAAGCTAGAATATATCGAATGGGATCTGAATAAGGCAGACATCTTTACTAAACCTTTGTCCACTCAAAAATTTCAAATTAGTTGTGAAATGCTAGCTGTTTTATCTATTGATGAGAATTAATGAAGTTTCACTGCATTGACTCAATATTTTTGTTTTATATACTTAATTAATCTATGTTGTTTGATTTACTGGAATATGATCAAAATAATTTTAATATTCTGTTTGATTTACTTAATTAATCTATTTTTTTTTACTGGGACATGATTGTAAGCAATTTAAAGTACTTTTGTAAAGATACTTTAAATTGAGGGGGGGTGTAAAAAAAATAATATTGATGTGGCATTGGCCTCTACTTTGTACTTACATCAAGATCATTATATACATATGTAACATATGGCCTCATTGTAACTAAAACAACTATGGTGGAATACACGAGTTAACCTAGCGTCTGTGTTTTATCTATGTAATCCTAATATATTTCTACAGATATACTAATAAAATTAACGTGATATAATCTATGTATTTTCGGTCAACAATATTTCGATTCATTTTTTAATCTAGATCAGTCACATTTTGACCAATAAACAAATTGATAGCTTAATAATAAATTAAATACTCCATATATTGTGCCCTTTTAGCCGGCGGAGAAATTCAGACCATAATATCGCGGAATAGCTTCTTAAGTTAAATAATCTTTGTAGAGGGGAGTCTTTTAAAAGAAAAGAAAGAAATGCTTTATAATGAAGTACAAGCAAAACAGTGGTATATACAAATATTAAGAGTTACGTTACTACATACTGGGCGGAAGGTCTAGGGACGAGTGTGGTCTGGGGCTAAAGCTGAGAAATATATGTATAAGAAAAGGATAGTTCTGGGAAGTAGGGAGTAAGGGAAGTAAGGAGGGTTGCTTACTTAAAAATAACAGGAACCATCAGTAACTTCCATGAAGTCACGAGGCAGGTAATGCTCAGGCCCCTTCTACTTTTAGCATTATATATATCATTAGCATTATAATATTGTTAGCATTGTAAAACTGAGGTTATGAGCTGAGTATTCGCAGGGTTTACCTCTGTCAGACCGTACTCAGCATGTTTCAAGACGCATTTGTTCTTCTCTCAGGGAAATCCTCTCCTCTGGCACTCTTCTGAACTAGCCGCACTAACAGTTTTCTTGAATAGTTTCTTCTGTCATATACAATTTACAATTCATATACAATGCTGACTAATAACAATTTAAATAGTATGATTGCATAACACAAGGAATGGCTATTAATATTGTTTATTTGTTTCCCCGGCTTCTCTTGCCCAATCACTGTGCCACTTACATCCCCCATTTGAGGACCTTAGGCATTAAATGTGTAAATGACATAATTGTCGATTGATATTTTGATTATAATTGATTCTAATAAATTTGTTTTGTTTTTTTAGATTTTTTAGTTTATTTATTACTGGTCCCTAGTTAGATAGAATTCTCTGAGAAAATTTGCATTAACCGATAATGAACTTTTCCTAATTGTCGAGTCGCGGGGACTTGAAATTAAATTAGTACCCAAGAGTCCAGGGGGGGGGAGCCTTTTGTTTCCTTTGGAATAGTTATTTTTTGTCACCGGTAGAAAGTTGCTTTAACATTTTTGCCGTCGTGGAAAAAAAAGCTGCGAAACATAATGTGATGGACGGTAAAAGCAGAATGATCCACTTCAAAGTATGAATTCGATGGCTTTCAAAAAACGTTTAGGGCTAAAACGGCGACACATTGAAATCACAGCAAGAGTGTGTAACATTGGTGCCTGACTTCTTCCTCTGAGAAAATTGCTACTGTCTTGACAACCTTTTTACGAGTACACTCTTTTTTTTTTTAAAGGTGGGATTTTTTAAGAAACTGAAGAGAAGACTTCTATCCGCACTTTTACCGAATTCTACTTCGTCCTTAATTTTGTTTTGTATACATTTTTTAGGATACGCTTTAGTTTACCATTGATGTAAAATAATATTGGATATAGCAAAAATCTTTTATCTAATGGGAAAAATGGTGAGGTTATACTCGATTTAACTAGTCCAATTGTTTTATGGCACACATTAAAAATTTGATTATAAGTTTTGTATTATTATTACTTGTCCTCAGCTGAGTACAAACCACTTGTTCTCGTGTTTGCAGGCTGGAATACATGTTTCTTGACTGTGACGTATAATTGTATCGGTCTTAACATGCTGTCCCTTACTGGATTATGTCATGTCTGGCGCCTTGCTTTCTCGGGATTATCCTAAATTGAAAAGAAGTTGTGGGCACAAGAAATTCTCTTTCTACGCAGAGTTGCCGTCCAAACTCAGAGATAAAAGTTACGTCAACTAACTAACCGCATTTTAATTATCAGCTACTGCTAGGCACTATGAAACGTTCACAGTTTAGGTGGTTTGTCCATGTTCAGAGGATGGCCCAATGGTATACCGAAGGAGGCGACTTAGAGGGTGCAAAATAACTACACTGATGGACGTAACGCCCTTATTTTTTGAAAGATTTTCAATTAGTGCAAATTTTAGACTTATGAAATATATTTGGTTGAAAAAATAAGTCATTTGAAAACGAAATCGTATTTTACACAGAAAATGAGTAAAAGCAAATAAAAAAACTTGGAAAACAAATGTTTAAAGAAAACATATTCAAAAAGAGGAATTTCCACCTCTGGCACAAATCATGCCTCGAGAGGTTTTCAATGAAGTTGTCATCAAGGTTTGTCCCATTCTTCAACAACAACCCTTTCCAATTCTTCAAGGGCGCTAAGGACATGGATTCCGAAGTCGAACTCTTCACTTCAATTGCTCAATAGGATTCAAGTCTGGACTCTATGGTGGTCACACCAAGTGCTCAATCAGATAACCATAAATTTTTAGTACTCGGTTGGGTCTGGTACTAACGGCTAACATGTTCTTTGATTATATCTCTTAAGTACCTTTGAGACGTTAGAGACTTTCCCCGCATAAAATACCAATTAAACACGAACTGCGAAGGATGTCAACAATTACCACCCCAGAACATCTGTGAGTCACCACGAAATGCCACCTGGCGAACCATAAAGCGTGGCGTATACCTCTCTTCTGGCTTCTCTTCCAAGTTAAATTACGACAATATGAAGACTTGCGAATAACTATCAGCTATTCTGTAGAGAGAACTATTTTCCAGTTTTCTAAAGTCCAATTTACATTAAGCATATTACAATAAGTAATTGTAATAAATGATCTCATTCATACCATATTTACAATCATCATTCACTCACTCATTTATACAGTGTTTACTAACAGCCCGGAGACCTCCCAAGTCCATATGATAGTCACCTCCCTCGCGAGAGAAAGAGGAAACGGAGTCTTGGGAAGTCCCCCACGCTCCTCAGTGAGGACATGATTGGAGAAAATGGCCATTGCCAGGACTCCCACTGTCACGCATCTATAGCAGGTCACTAGGCTACTGCCGTTTCAGTCTCCGAGGAGGATTATAGGGATGAGTTGCGGGGTGTAATGACTTTGCTAGAGGATTAGGGTAGGATTAGGATAGGTTACTATGGAATTTTATGAATTTGGAAGGGATGAGTTCAAGAATGTAGGGTATATTAAGGTCGTTAAGGATGACTAAAATTAAAAGAATAACTATCAACTATTCTGTAGAGAGAACTATTTTCCAGTTTTCCAAAGTCCAATTTACATGTTCACGTGCAAAATGAAACCTGGCCATTGTGAGCTGTGGTAAGGAGAGGTCCATGTGCAGGATGTAGCCCCTAAGGTTATTTTCATTAAACCTTCTTATAGCCCTGCTGGAAACATTTGGGGCTTTTTATCCTATCGTCCCCTTCTCGTGTACATCTAGGCCGACCCTGTCCCTTCCTTTTTCAGTGACCTTCTGCCCCCCAAATCGCTTTTGTGCCCTGCCTATGGACAAGTAATTAACAACCAATCTTCTGGTGACTTCACGCTGGCTGCATCCTTCCTCTATTAATGTCACAGCCCCAACGCAATCGTGTTCACTTAAATGCCTTACTAGGAGCATTAAACAAAATTTAAAACATTTACAAAGAGTTTATAAAGAAAAATAACGGATTTTATGATGTGTAGATTGGACGGATCAAATTCTACTAGTTGAGAAAAAGGGATTTAAGTGTAAGCAAAGGATTATTCACGGTTTACATTTACACTGATATCACATAAATACCAATTGTTACAGATCAACAACAACTTTATTGTGATAAAATTACAGTCTGCCTCATTGGGCAATAAGTGATTGTAATGATCTCATTCGTACCATATTTACAATCATCATTCACTCGCTCATTTATACAGTATTTACTAACAGCCCGGAGACCTCCCAAGTCCATATGGTAGTCACCTCCCTCGCGTGAGAAAGAGGAAACGGAGTCTTGGGAACTCCCCCACGTCCCTCCGTCAGCCGCGTCACCAGCTGTTACCTTACTTCTATATTGGCTAAGAAAGACACAATATTTTCGATAAAAACCACCCCATGCGGTAGATGTACCAATTTCATCTCTCATTTTCTCACTGTTCGACTAAGGGTGTGTAGTGTTTGACTTGATGGCAGATTAAATGGACTCTTGTACTGTTCAGTTAGATTTATTTAGATAGATGTATTTGAGGATCCACGTGTCACCAGTTTGTACTCCTGACTTAATTGACTTAATCAGACAGCTGGATGCACACAATATTTCCTCTGCTCATCATCATTGTTATTAACAATAACTTCAAAAAATTCATCATATTGAACTTCCAACCTTTTAATTCCTCCATGCAATAAGTAACTCTCACCTTCATATTCTTTCAAATAAGACTGCATCCTTCGAAAGGTCCTTCATTTCCAGTAAGGCGTAAACAAACCTCTGGAATTCACCAACGTAATTTCATTTCGTGATTCACTTTTCGTCCTATTTCACGTCCTGTTTTCAAATTCCGTCTCTTTCATCACCTCTTTACCCTTCAGACCAATCCTATTTAGTAAATATACTTAGTGTGCTATGTTCTTTCTCTCTAAGAATAGTTTTATTATTTGCAAGAATAAAATTACATATCTCTATTTTAGTTATTATAAGTAAATTACTTAATCTCAGAATGTAGTTTTTGTTTTCATTTCAATAATTCTGAACCCAAAATAACGTTTTTTTTTGGCTATTTCTTTTCCTTTTTTTTAATACATTACATCTTTACTGTTCTAAAATTACTATCTGCTATATTGGGCAGTAAGTAATTGAAATAAATGTTCTAATTCATACCATATTTACAATTCACCATTCACCATTCACTCGCTCATTTATACAGTATTTACAAACAGCCCAGAGACCTCCCAAATCCACACGGTTGTCACCTCCCTCGCATGAGAAAGAAGAAGCGGAGTCCTAGGAAGTCCCCCACACTCCTCAGTCAGCCACGTCACCGGATACGAGCCACTTGGGGCTGACGAAGAGCGCGAGAGCCACATACGCTCAGGACATGATTGGAGAAACTGGGCATTGCCAGGACTCCCACTGTCACGCATCTATAGCAGGTCACTAGGCTACTGCCGTTTCAGTCTCCGAGGAGGATTATAGGGATGAGTGGTGCAGTGCAATGACTGTGCTAGGGGATTTGGGTGGTTGGAAGGTTACTATGGAATTTCATGAACTTGGAAGGGAAGGTTCAAGAATGTAAGGTATATTAAGATCATTATGAAGGGTTTTGTTGCTGAAGTAACAAGGGGCATTTACTATTGTTCTCAGGACTTTTTAAGTCAAGGCTGTTCTGTACGGGAATTATATTTAGGTGATAGTCCTTGTGTTCCATGAATTCTCTGCTCTTGGCTACGTTGACACCTTTAGATTTGATTCCATCAGTACGTATCACAAGGAGGTCGATAAAACTGAACAATCGTTGCTTAGGAAGTTAACGTTCAGTTTTTGAGCTGACGTCAGTTATGTCACATATATATAATCTTATCTTAACAAATGGTATATTTATCAGTAACATCCTTAGGACTGTGTCTCATAACTTACAATAATCAACCGTATTATAATTATCTTACCTTATCCTATTGTTATTTATCTTCCCTTCCCAGACATCTATTCTAAATAATTGGCTCCCACGACCTTTTCCATCTGCGCCCTTATCTTTACCGTTACCGCCATCCTGCTACCCCTACTACAGCTTTTTCTACACAGATAAATAGCTCTTAGGCATAAGACATGGTTGGTTCCTCAGGGCCCTCAGTCACCTTTGAGCTCTTAGCCTGTAACCGTATAGAATTGTACATTTGGGTTTTGTACCAAATAAAGTTTCTTTTAAGAGTTATTGAGTAACAGAAATATAATTGCCGATTCCATTCACAAGTGGTTGTCAGCTATTTTTCTTTGTCAACTAGTTAGCTTTCCAAAAATAATAATGAGCTGCCAAAAATCGAATTAGTCCAAACACTGAGCACAAATTACCAAGTTTTTTTTTTTAACAGATTACTATTGCTTGTATTTTCTTTGCTGTACGTTATACTTCGCGGCAAAAATAGGGGTTGCTCTGGAAATAGATAAAGTGTGTAAATAAATATAAATAATAAGATAAAATTTCCCTCATAAAATAAATGGACGATTTGATAAGGAAGAGATGAAAATGATTGTTTTAAAGCTAATATCCTGGTTTGCTCACGTAGCGACCCTTATCAAGATCCTCTCTTTGAAGGACACTTTATGTGATCA
Source organism: Acanthosoma haemorrhoidale (assembly GCA_930367205.1). Classification (NCBI taxonomy): domain Eukaryota; kingdom Metazoa; phylum Arthropoda; class Insecta; order Hemiptera; family Acanthosomatidae; genus Acanthosoma; species Acanthosoma haemorrhoidale. The sequence goes on along the minus strand of OV884011.1, from coordinate 19,262,378 downwards.
TGTATTTTTGCAAACTTAGCTAGGATAAGGAATTTCTCATGGAAAATTCAGGGAATTTTAAAATTTTGTTTTTGTTTTTTTCCATTTAATTTTTAACAATGATTCCATTTATTGCCAAGCCCGAAAGGCCATGCTGTATATGCAATCAGGCAAGAGGTGATCACCTTTCGTTTGCATGTTTGATTGTTTGTATGTATGTTACGCAACTCTAATATAACTATAATTCAATCGATCTGACATTTTAAAGGTATATTTTGCAACAGCTCGAAATATACTGGATTCGTTATTGGCTAAAACAATGGAATCTATAAAAATAAAAATTATAAAATGTAAGAAAATTCTGGAATATACGAGTTTAAATTACCAATTTTACACATCGATACGTATGAATGAAAGGTTTTATCGCAAAAATTAATTCCAGTAATGACAATTTCTTTTTAGAGACAAAAAGTGGGTATTTAGTGTGGGTGAGATAAATTTTTATTAAATATTAATGCTTACTTATTTATAATATTTATTTTTTAATATTAATATGTTGAAGAATAAAGAAATGGCTTAGAAGTAGCTAATTTTTTTTTTTTCCCTCTTAACTCTCTAGTTAGAATTTCAGGATGAGGGAGAAATATAAAATATTTAGGGTGATCGGATCCTTGTACTAGGAGGACCTGATTGAAGATGGTGTGAGAGGAGTAAGGAGTGTGGGAATCCTCGGTGGAGGTTGATTGTTATGGTACAGTGGTGAGAGTCCACTGGTGGCTGGACCTAGAGTCTTCTCTAGGCATGTAGTGCAGTCGTAGTTAGTCTGATACATTAAAATTACTTTTAAGTTTCAAATTAACTATGCTTCTTGGTGTACGTATTTATACCTCTCCATCGAAACTTAATAGAAGAGGAGCTTAGGGATTAAACTTCAAGGTCCAGAGTACACCATCACGAAATTATGTAACCACTTGTTGTACCAAATTCTCAACCATGAATAAATAGAAGTTCCCCTCTTCTCGTACCAGAAAGCACCCGCATACGTTTCCATATTGCAATAATAAAAACCTTAGGCGTCAGTTAGAGAGGGGGAACTGGTTTACGACACGGGAGCTCACTAGGGGGGGGGGGCAGACATAGCCCAGCTTCTAGTATAAGGCCGAGATTCAGAGATTTTTTGATTCATTCGTAACCTGGCTCCTGAAGTGAACACTACAGCTCTCTCTCTCTCTCTCTCTCTCTCTCTCTCTCTCTCTCTCTCTCTCTCTCTCTCTCTCTCTCTCTCTCTCTCTCACTCACTCTCTCTCTCTCTCTCTCTATCTCTCACACTTTCTCTCTCTATCTCTCTATCTCTCACTCTCTCTCTCTCTCTCTCTCTCTCTCTCTCTCTCTCTCTCTCTCTATCTCTCTTTCTCTGCGATGGCGCTTGCTACTCTACCTGAACCACGGTTTTCTTATTCAGCTAACTCTGCACCTCTCTTTCCTAACCTCACTATGTTTTAGTCCGGGGTGTTCAGACCTCGCTCCTTCCTAGTGGGATTCTCTGCCTTCGTCTCGCTAAAGCTAGCATCTCATTGGAAGAGATTTGTTCCTTGCGGACGACGGTCCCTGGGACCCTACAAACTTTACCTAGTAGTGTCTCCCCCAGCGATCCAGTCTGTCTCTCTTTTTTTCGCCTATCCTTCGATACCGAGAGTGGATTCGTGGTCATTCCAAGACCACATACACTAATTATAATACCTACCCTGTTCATCTTTTTTTGAACATAGTGCACTGTCGGGGCACACCTTCTAAGATCTTATGGAGTCAGATCAATACGAATAAAGTTGCCTGCCGACTAGGGCAGGCGACCACCTCACAATTCTACTTTTGTACTAATATAATAATTACCTGAAGGAGCCTATAATTTACAATAAAAAACACAAAGCATTTAAAGGTGAAGGATATACACAATTTTTATTTTTACCCATACGTTAATATTATTCTGTCTAATAGAAAACTTCTTGACGAAGCACTTATTACGAAACCTTCTTCGTTTGACGAAAACTAAAACAATTCATGTCAGAAACAAGCTAAGATGATTTTAATTAATTGCGAAGCTCGAAGGAAGAGAAGAGGTCTTAACTTCAATGAACGGCCAATCGTCTACCGGGTTCCAAATGCTACTAAAAATCGAATGTTTTGACGATTTCCATTCTTTTATACGGTTTAGTTTTCTGTTCAGCCAAAACGACAGTCTTCCTTATGAGTAAAAGCCAAAAATCTGTAACAGGAAATCTAGAACAGAGGCTGTTTGTTCTATATCTGTCTTTAGGCTAATAATTGCCATGGGCTACTCCAGTGAGATGCTCATAAACCACCATTCAAAAAAACTCTACGTTTAGTTGTAGACTTCTTGAAAAGGCAATTTGGACTGAAGAATACCCAGAGAAATAAACGGGTCGTGTAAACTGAAAACTTTTTTCACACTGAAACGGATCAAGATCGGAAAGTGAAACCCAGAACTTGTGGGATCGTGGTGTTAAACACTGGGTTGGTTAGGTGCTGCAACGAGTCAAAACACTTGATGTGACTCCCACCCACCAAAGGCACACCAAGCAATGCGTGCAGGTACGCGTTCTTTAACCTCTCGAGAGAGGTATATCTGACCACTTTTCTCATGATCCCAGTCTGAAATTGTCAGAGAAGATTTTAGAGAATAAAGCAACAATAAATATTGCATACGAATAAAGTGTCGGAATTCACCGATGAAAATCACAAAATAATTTATATATAAAAAATAAATAAATCCAAAAAAAACGCTTATGTAATACTCTATAATATTTCAATGGTTTTTTTTTTAATTAATTTTTTACGTTTTTATAGAGTTAGACTGCACTTTTTAGCATAATATAGAATATTTGTTCAAATTTTAACTACATATTAACAATCACAGAGTGCAGTCCTATTTAACTGTTACAATAATTATCAGCCAAAAAATAATTAAAAATGTAGAAAAGTAGGGACTCCAACCCGGGAACCACTAGTTGTCGAATTTTACCCTGGCGAGGTTTGTCTAAGATTTTTGAGAGCGTAACTAAAGAGATTTGATATTGCCTAGGTTCGTGTTCCAGCTTTGGATAGGCAGCTCAGTGGATACATAGATCAGCTGACTGCAGATTAGGAAATCCTGGACTAGTTCCTTTCACTAGCATTTTTATTTGCCTGGTAAGAAAAAAAAATTAAGCAATTAAAAAAATTAGTCTACTAATTCATTTATCAACTAATTATTTATTTATCGAAGTGTTCATGGATTATAATCCATGGATAATTATCTCTACTTCACACATATATAAAGCATGCTATTTAATAGTCGCTTTTATGTTTTCTTCCTAAGTACATCGTCTTATACTCAGGAACTGAGGCGAGAGATAAGATTTCAACGTAAATGAAGTAGACACAGTGAGTTTGAACGATTTTTAATTGTGCATGTTCAAGGATCATTTAACAGAGTAAGTTCGAACGATGTTATTGAAGTTTGCTGTTAATATTGAAGTAGCAAGTTTGGATATTAACGATGAAAGAGTAAGTTTAATATTAATTACTTTTAAGGGAAAATATTGTCTGCTTTGAAATTCCAATACACTACAGTACTCACATCGATCTATAATATTCTCTGAGTGATTTCATTTGAAAAGTTTTGTAAATAAAATATTTTGTTTCAGTAGCCCCCTATGTTTCTCCATAATTCATTTTAACAAGTATAAGTAAGAACATTTAAATTAAATTGCATACAGGCTAAAAAGACAAGAACAGAACAGACGCTTTGGACAACTGTACAGACTACTTCAAAGGACATCCCATCTCTCAACAGAAAATAAATTACTAATCTACAAAGTTATACTTAAGCCAATCTGGACAAACGGAATAGAGCTATGGAGGAGAGCAAAAAAGTCGAACATCAAGCGTATCCAATCCTTTCAATCAAAAGTCCTGAGAACAATAGTAAATGCCTCTTATTATGTCAGCAATAAAACCCTTCACAACGATCTTAACATACCCTGCATTCTCGAACTCATCCCTTCCAAGTTTATGAAATTCCATAGTAGACTATCTAACCACCCTAATCCCGTAGCACAGTCACTGCACTGCACCACTCATCCCTATAATCCTCCTCGGAGATTGAAACGACAGTGTCCTCGTGACCTTCTATAAATGTGTGACAATGGGAGCCCTGGCAATAGCCAGTTTCTCCAATCATGTCCTGAACGTATGTGGGTCTCGCGCTCTTGGTCAGCCTTCACTGGCTCGAATCCGGTGACGCGGCGGACGGAGGAGCGTGGGGGACTTCCCAAGACTCCGCTTCCTCTTTCGCACGCGAGGGAGGTGACAAACATGTGGACTTGGGAGGCCTCAGGGCTGTTTGTAAATATGGTATGAATGAGAACATTTATCTCAATTACTTATTGCCTAATAAAGCAGATTGTAATTTTAGCACAATAAAATTGTTTAATACTACTAAATACCATACCTGATTTTAATGTACTATACATCTTCGATTTACTCCTTCTAAAATCAATAAATTTCATCAAAGGTTATTCAATCACTCTCTAACGAACAGGTTAATGAGCTGAGTACATTTATATAAACCTCCTCGAAGATGAAAGCTTAAATATTTAAATTATTGTAAAAATACTAACAAAGGAGAAAGAACTGAAAAATCAGAAGTTTACATCTCAAATAGTCAGTTTGAAAGTGTAGTATCTTTCCCTTTGAGTTAGGCAGCAAATGTCTACTGTGAATCCTAGGAAAGGAATGAGAACTTCAGCCAATCGATGTGTGAGAGTCGGAGACTTTGTGATAGTAGCACGGATATTATTCTTAGTAAAAAAACTTTCTTGAGCTGCTTTTTTTAAAAGGACCCGTAGTTACTTGATTATTGAATTGTAAACTTTCTCGATTATAGGACTTATTGGCCAGGCGTAACTTTAGCTTAGCAGCTCTTTTTCGATCGTCTATGAAACTTTACTGCAGAGCCCGAACTTTTAATTTCAAATAGGCTGTGGGCTTTTTTTCTGCCTGTATTTTTTGCGGGCTTTCAAATGGTAAGGGTCTTAAACAATGATATATTTGAATTTCTTAAGTGGCGAGTGTTGCCTGTTTAATTCATTATACAGCTTATTTACCTTGCAGATAATTATCTTATACTGCTTCAAATTAAATATCCTGGACAATGAGATGTCACCTCAAATGTGATGCCACCCTAGGGTACAATATATTACCCCTAGAATAATTAATAATTATTCTCAGTATAAGGTATTTATTGGTATATTTATTAAAAAATCTCCTGTTGATCAACGGAAGTTTGTATACATATTTGAGCAAGCTATCTCAGCTGCATATTAAGATCAAAAACTGATATCAGACTAAAAGGTCGGTCTTCAAAAAAGAAATGATACACTAACCCTTTACGCCAGGTGGTTTATAAATAAAGAGACCCGTTAGTTAGATTCAATTAATAAAAGGAGAAAGCAATAAACGGCTAAAGGGTATTGACAATAGAAGGCGGAATGACCGTCCCTAAACAGGAAAACCACAGGGGTGGGTTTAACCTCTGGTTATAAAAACCTTAACACTGGTCTCTAGGCTGTTTGGTATGTGCTATCTCGGTTCCCCTTTTCTATCTGGCCCACTTATGCGATCGTGTTTGTCTGTCGTAGACCCGGCATTGCTCGAATCAGCCTCACAAGTGCTAACCGGTACAACACTTTAGCAAAAGCTGTCCCAGAATTAAGATTTGATTTAAATAGAAAACACAGTTTTTAGTATTTTTGTTGTTATTTTTTTATTGAGTTATAAAGTAAATAGAATAGGGTTATTTATGTAATAACACATCGGGCAAATGGCCTGTTGCTAGTAACTTTGCTGGCACATACGCAATCTTTTCTCAAAATTTTCCGTGACCAATTGGCATAAATGTGATTGAATTTCGTTGATGCAGCGTTGAATTTCTATTTTAATGCACGGGTGGATGTGGGCTTGTTGGCATACACCTTTGACTTCAAATAACCCCATAAAAAGAAATATAAAGCTGTTAAATCACACGATCTAGGGGGACCATTCTGATCACCGAAACGAGAGAGTACACGACCTGGAAATGTCTCATGCAGTATTTGAAATGTTTGATGGGCTGTATGGCATGTGGTACCATCTTGTTGAAACCACATATTAGCCACATCAATATCCAATTTCGGCACAAAGAACTGTGTTATCATGTCGCGATATCGAGCACCAGTAACAGTCACTGCTTGACCAGCCTCCAATGGTCCAATGATGCCTCCAACCCAAAATCTACACCAAACAGTGACACGTTGTGGATGCATTTGTTTTTCGACAATCACATGTGGGTTCTCCGAACCCCAAATGCGACAATTTTGTCGATTAACAAAGCCATCAAGGTGAAAATGTGCTTCATCGCTTAGCATAATTTTCCTCGAAAAATCAGCATCCACTTGTTCTCAATAATCCATTCAACGAACTCTCTTTGCTGTGTATGGTCATTAGGCTTCAATTGTTGTGTTAACTGAATTTCGTAAGCATGGAGACCCAGATCTTTAGTGAGTATACGCTGTAGAGAGTGAAATTTGCAATTCTTGTCTACGACGCCGAATCGATGTTCCTGGATTTTCAACAACACTCTCACGCACTGCTTCGATGTGGACATTTGAACGGCTTGTTTTTGGACGAACAGTGTGTCGTGTGTCTTCAACTGATCCAGTCTCCCTAAATTTTTCAATTAATCTCTTCACAGTTGATGAAGTCAAAACACTATTCCGACCATATTTTATTTGAAATTTTCGAACTGCGGCCACCAAACTTTCATTATTTTTGAGATAATATTCAACAATAAAGACACGTTGCTCTATCGTGTAACGCTCCATTTTTACTAACCCTCAACTGTCAGCTGTCAAATTGTTTTTTTGTAGGGTTGCCAGCACTTTACTGCACAAATGGCAGCAAATTCGAATCTTGCGTTAGTTCTGGGACACCCTTTATATAATAACTGTGAGCTCATTAAAAGTAATATAATTAAAAGAGTATAAGTACGGCCGGGTTTTGGCCTGTAGATCATTCTAACTACGGCTCTTTGACTGGTACCTGCAGCTGCACTAATGCTTCAAGACTTGGCCTTCTCATTTATGAAAACCTCTGGACCTCTCTTCCTAACCTCGCTATGTTTTAATCCAGCCTTGTCAGACCCCACACTCTCCTAGTGGGATTCTCTGCCTTCGTCTCGCTGAAACTAGCATCTCCTTGGGAGAGACAACGGTGGCCATGGCCCTACAAACTTTACCTAGTAGTGTCTCCGACGGTTATTCAGTCTGCCTCTCTCCAGTTACCACTCGCCTTTGGGATCCGGACGGATTTCGCCTACCCTCAGATACCGAATGTGAATTCGTGAAGACCACATAAACTACCTACACTACCTACCCTATTCCTCTTCTCCAGAACATAGTGCATTGTCGGGGCACATACCTATCAAATATGGAGTCAGATAGACCCGTCATGAAGCAATTGTCCAGGTCATAGCCTAAGCAACGCTCACTTCGTCACTTGGGCTAGGGTAACTAGGCACCCCCTAGTGACGACCCGACACTAACCAGTCAACACAATCCCATAGCACAGTCATTGCACTGCACCACTCATCCCTATAATCCTCCTCGGAGACTAAAATGGCAGTGGCCTCGTGACCTGCTATAAATACGCAACAGTGTGAGTCCTGGCAATGGCGTATGTGGCTCTCGCGCTCTTGGTCATCCTCCGCTGGCTCGTATCCGGTGACGCAGCTGACGGGAGGCGACAACCATGTGGATTCGGGAGGTCTGTGGGCTGTTTGTATATACTGTATGAATGAGCGAGTGAACGAAAAATTGTAAATATGTTGTGAATGAGATCATTTATCACAATTACTCATTGCCCAATAAAGCAGATTGTAATTTTATCATAATAAAGTTGTTTAATAATAATAAATAATATTTGTTATAATTTATAATTGTCATAGCCTGATGAAGATCGACGTTGTCTTTTGAAAGTACTAGCAGTAAATAAAGTATATATATATATTCAAACCAAAAAAATATTTTCTGTTATTAATACTGTTTCTTATTTAGATGAGTTAAATATTTGTGGTGATCGCTTCCATTGATTGTACTAAATATTCGATTTCTCAACTTAACTTATTATCCACTCCAAGGTTGTAGCGGCAATATAGACAATCGGGGTCACATAAAATCTCTAAGCTTAAGCCGAAGTATACGTCTGTGTATGGGCATTTGGTCCATTGAACATAATCCTCCCTTGAAGAACGGGTCCGATTTCACGGTTGACATAAGCGTCTCAGACTAGACTGCAGGTACGGTAAATCCAGTCTGTAGCTCCATTGTTTTGCGACCGCAGCTAGGTTCCCTAGATCCCTGTAGGCGACAATTATGTTCTATACACTGACTAGGACATCTGTAGGCACTTTCATGCGAAGGAGTGTGAATGTTTGGATGTAATAACATGATTGTAAAGGGTAATCCTCTGTATTTATGTAAGTGTATTGTACATACTTCTACATAACCGATTATCACAATCAGAAAACGGAAGAGGAACATAATATTGTAGGAAATATCAGTGAACCTGATAGAAACCATCTTTATTTTTATTACTCAAAAGTACACCATTAACCGGCGCTTAAGCAACTAGATTGATAAATTAAACGAAAAATCTCCCTCTCTATTCTAAAAGCAATCTGGCTCCTTGGTCTTAAACTTACATTAAAGAAATCGAAAGTCTTCAAAACCAAAGCTCTGGCAACAGAAACTCTTCTTACTGACCCTACACACACCCAAGGCCGGATCTACAAATTTTGACCCCCCCCCCGCTAAGCTCGAAATACCGGGGGTTCTGGGTGGAAAATGTTTTAACTAAACGCTTATAAATCATATTTTTGACTGTTTAGGCGCTTAAAATCTAGAGGGAAGTGTTGACAAGTTTTCTTCTATGCCATATTAGACTTGAAGATTATTCAAGATCACTTTAACTTTTTAGAAGAAGACAATAAAACAACGTATTGGTTGATAGAAAAGTAGACAGATAATTTGAAACGTTCTTATTCTTTGTACTAACAAGTAAAACAAAATAAACATTTAAAGTAATACATCTATATGTTTTTATTGGACAGACACACATTAGAAAAATATGCTTTGTATTTATATTGGACAAAAGTTTTTTTATTTTTGTTATAACTTCTTTACTATGATAAAATTACAATCTGCCTTATTAGGCAATAAGTGATTGAGATAAATGATCTCTTTCATACCATATTTACAATTCATCATTCACTCGCTCATTCATACAATATTTACAAACAGCTTACAGGTCTCTCAAATCCACATGGTTGTCACCTCCCTCGCATGCGAAAGAGGAAGCGGAGTCTTAAGAAGTCCCCGACGCTCCTCCGTCAGCCGCGTCACTGAATAAGAGGCTGTACCAAGAGCGCGAGAGCCACATACGGTGAGGACATGATTGGAGAAAATGGCCATTGCCAGAACTTCCACTGTTATGTATGGCTTCATTAGGCTGACGAAGAGTGTGAGAGCCCTGAAAAAATTTATAAGAAAATAATAATTGAACAAAACTTCTAATTAGTATATATAATTCAGCTCTAAAAGTTACTTTTAATTAGTACTTACCTATTAAGTTAGGTCTTTCGTTCTTGTTTTCATTTTTGCAGAACGTTGCAACAACTTCCTTTTGTCCAGTTTGGAGGCTTATGTATGGTTTATTGCAGTAATGTAAGCACTTGGCATACTGTTCGCAATGACTTTTCGAGTCATAATTATTGAGTTTTCTGTCTGTTATTAGAATTTGCAAGTGTAGCGACCGCTAAGTACATAACATAAATCACCCTATACTCTATTGTATATATATTGTAAACAAACGTAAATAACATGAACAAAATATAAATCATTGTAAATGTGTTAAGCAATAAAAAATGCGGGGTGCCAATGTGTTATATGAGCTGGGACAACAGCTGTAGGCAGGTATGCCAGATGAGGCCCTAGACCCTCGGCCAAAAACCTTGCCAGCCTCTGCGAGAGAACAAAGAAACCCCAGATCATTGGTTACACCAATCTTAATAATGATTGGCTAAGGGCAATCTAGATGGGTATTTAAGCCGAGGGTCTAGCCCCTGTAAATCATTCTCTCTTGGCAGCTACTCTCTGAAAAACCTCTACATCTCTTCTCTCCTAGCCTCGCTATGTTTTAGTCCGGCGTCGTCAGTCCCCACACCTTCCTAGTGGGAATCTCTGCGTTCTTCTCGCTAAAACTAGCACCTCCTTCCTTGGGAGAGACCTCTCTTTCGCGGACGATGGTTGCCGTGGCCCTGCAAATTTTCCTAGCAGCCCTACTGCGGCAATCCAGTCTGCCTCTCTCCGGTTCACACTCGCCTTTGGGATCCGGACGGTTTTCGCCTACCCTCAGATACCGAGTGTGAATTCGTGGTCATTCCAAGACCACATAAACTACCTATAAACCTACCCTGTATCTATTCTCCTGAACATAGTGCACTGTCGGGGCACATACCTATCAAAAATTTGAGTCAGATAGTAAAGCCGTCATGAAACGATTGTCCAGGTTATAAACTCAAACAACACTCACTTGTCACCAGGGCTAGGGTAACCAGGCACCCCACCCCCCTCATGACGACCCGACACACGTATGCTAAACTTTTTTCTACTTAAATACTTCCTGTTGTAAATAATCAGGAAAAATATAATGGATAGAAAATATTCTATAAAACATTTGCGGAATTCTCGGACCGGGCGTGGTTTTACAAATCCTTGCGGGCCCGTTTCAGGGCCCCACGTGCCGTAGGGTTTTGCCATGCACGCACCATAGAACACATTTCAGACTTCAATTGAAAATTGCTCCACGTCCTAGATCTAGCAATTCTCAACCCTAAAACCTTTTATAGCGATTGATGCGAAAGGAGATATATCCTATTCAGTTTCCCTTCCACATGTTCTTGTACTCTTTACCGTACGTGGGCGAGGTAACAATCATTCGGGGATGAGTGGTCTGTGGTAATATATACATATATAAGTATATTAGACACGAATGAATGAAGAATCGTTAAAATTTGCATGAATAGAATCTTTCTATTCGTATACCATTATTTTAGGCAATAAATGGCCTATTCAGGACTACTTGTAAATGTTTGTCCTTTATAAAAGTATCATGTTTGACAGGATGTCGAACTTTGAGATGGAGATGCTGATGCCTTCGGGTGGTTACGTGGCTGCCAGCATCGTCCTCTTCTTGATTGGACTTGTGGGGTTCATCGCCAACCTGACGGTCATCGTAGTCATGTGCAAGGATCAGCAGGTAAGGTCAATATTTCATATTTTTGTTGAGAAAAAACTGCAGCATATTTTCTATTGGCGAGAGTGTAGGATTTCAATTGCTAAAGTTGTTTGTGCTTGTAAAGAAATCGATTTCCTTTTATTATGGCGATCCATCGTCATCATTCATCTTCGATATTGTGGAACTTAACTAGGAAATGAATTGCTAATGAGAATATTACTAAAGGAAATAAAATAGGGTATGATAGAGAGATCTTTGGTTGGAAATAATTTAGGTCTAAAAGGGCTCGTATTTATGGTCATCTTTCCAAAATCCTTACAACTGGCGAATGAATATCTGTCTACCAGTAAGAGTAGAGAATGATCAATTGAATGACTGAGCTGTTGATCGGTAGTTTTATTATTATTATCCTGCGAGGAAAATGCAGGACTTTCAATACTTGTGGCTATTTCGAGTCAGTCATTTATGAATTTAATATCGCGATGATAAATGTAAAATTTATATTTTTGCTTAGCAAATGCTATTTTATCCAAATTTAATTTTTATTTATTAGATTTTCTGTATCAAAAGTCCTGAGAACCCCTTATTACGTCAGCAACAAAACCCTTCTTAACCATCTTAATATACCTTACATTCTCGAACTCATCCCTTCAAAGTTAATGAAATTCTATGGTAACCTATCCAACCACTCTAATAACCTAGCATAGTCATTGCACTGCACCACTCATCCCTATAATCCTCCTCAGAGACTGAAACGGCAGTAGCCTAGTGACCTGCTATAGATGCGTGACAGTGGGAGTCCTGGCAATGGTCAGTTTCTCCAATCATGTCCTGAGCGTATGCGGCTCTCGCGCTCTTGGCCAGCCTCCGCTTGCTCTTATCCAGTGACGCGGCTGACGGAGGGGCGTGGGGGACTTCCCAAGACTCCGTTTCCTCTTTCTCACGCGAGGGAGGTGACTACCATATGGATTTGGGAGGCCTCTGGGCTGCTTGTAAATACTGTATGAATGAGAGAGTGAATGAAAATTGTAAATATGGTATCAATGAGGACATATATCACAATTAATTATTGCGTAATAAGGCAGATTGTAATATTAGCACAATAAAGAAGTTTCAATATAGAGTTTATCTAAGGGATGTTGATTCTGGAATTTTTCAAATATCTTATGCACATATAAAATAAGTAGGCTTTAGGGCTTTTTTAAGTAGTTTTCCAGTAAAATATATTAGAATTACCGACTAGAAAATAATCATAATTTAATACATTAGTATGTATTACTAGGTTGTTACAAAAGCTCTTGTGCTAGCTAGTTTATTTTTTTTTAAAAAAGGTACTTACGGTGGCATTTGAAGCACATACGAGTATTGTTTCCACTAGCCATCTTAAGAACCCTGTCTTAAACTCTCCGGAGATTTATCTTCATCGACAACTGACCTAGGCGAGACTTGAAGATCGATATTTCCAACATTGAAGCGTTTGAGCCTAAGCGCTGTCGTACTTCACAAGCACAATTTTATATTTGGACATTCTCATTACAACGTATAATAGTAAATAAAACGCAAAAACAGCTAGGGTAAGTAATTAAATAGAGGATAGGCAAAAAAAGTCAAATAAGGATTTAATTTGATTTTTAAACTCAAAAATATCCACACGAAGACTTTTCTAACATCTAAGTTGTTTCTCCATTTATCAATCTGCTGTGTGTGCAAAAAAAAATATTTTTTTTAGGCCATTCGTTACAGCATGACTTCACCTTATTGTAACAATTTAAAGAATAATGTTGAAATGATATATTTCTGTGTATGAAATAAAAAAGTTAATTTTGATTTTTCAGTGAATTTCCCACTTCTATTGTCACGAACCAGCGCGATTAAACCCAGAGGCCATGTGGTTACTCCAACCTAAAAAAAACACCATACAAGAGCACTTAATGAATTTTCTGAATGAGTACAGTTGAATGGGAAAGTTGGTTTAGGGGGGTGGGTGCATTATGCTCCTTCTAGTGACTCGAAGCTGTTCATTGCTCTCATGCCGTTAGAAACACACGTAAACACCTCGAGGGGTTTTCTAACTTTTCTTCGGTAAAGAACAAGTAAAGAAGGAAAACTTTATTAGTAAACTTTTACGAGGAAGAAAGGGGGACAACACAAGACGTGAAACTTCTTTTAAAAGCGCTTAGGAAAGAAGTCGTCTTTTGTTCTTATTTTCTTCGTCCAAAGTGGATGTTACCTTTCATGTAATATTCTCTATATATTAAAAAAATAGTCCCCCCCCCCAATTAACATCCCCCCAAATAAGTTACATATGTGTAAGTTTGTGGTATGTGAACGCTACCGCCAAACTTCGGCACATATGTTAGGGCCCTACAGAGCGCGCTAAGATCGAAGATGCTCTAAGTTGTAACCTCCTGAATATGGGTAAAATGTTAAGACAATGGTCAACACTTATTATCGACAATTGTATTGATTCAGGTTAGTTATAAGTTTTATTGGTTTATTGTTATATTTGTAGCGCTAGCTAATGTGTACATATGTTTAATATTACAGTTCTAAACTGCATCTGCAAGTGTTCGATTTATAACCTGAGAACCTCCACCTCCTTTAAGTTTCTGAATTCGAAACTTGCATATGTATATCAAACTGACTTTGATGTGACAAATTTAATCCTATTTGTAATATAATTGTAATAATTTGATAAATTTGTCTTCGCTATTATGTACCTTGCAGTAAAGCATGAATTAAATATGTGTGCTGCTTTCACACAAAATATAATTAGGAATAAAAATGGGTTTGCGAATGTACATTTTACGACACTTTTATTGGCTTAAATAGGGTCTTTCATTAAGTGCTTACTATCTTTAAATTTAAATAAAACAAAATGGGTGTGAGATATTGAAATTTTTTATTCGTTTGAAAGGCCTATCGATGACATTATGCATGGAAAATAACAGCGTGGACATCATATCCGCCGCGGCTTCGCTGGGTGGCGCGCATCCGAAATGTCCATTTGTCCACGACTCTGGCGCATAAATCAGGCTGAATTTGACCGATCGCTTGGGTTATGCGTGCTTTGAGGACCACTGTGATTTATGGCGTATTCGCATAAACCTGCGACTTAAGAAAAACCCACAAGAAAAAGTCTAACGGGGTCAAATCGCTCGATCTCGGTGGCCAGTTCACATCACCTCCACGTAAGATGACCACACGTCGTTGTCGATGGTCGTTCACCTTCAGCTCCTGGGTCAGTTGAATTTTGTACGGGTGCAGGCCCAAGTCACGACGCAAAATTTGCCAAGTTGTGGTCTGCGAAAGACCGAGTTCTTGTGAGCGACGCGAAATCGACTGCCTCGCATTCTCCTGCACACTCTCAGCGGCGATGTTTTCGGCCGATCTTGTGTTTTGTCAACGTACGGATGTTGGTTGATTGTTTACTGAACCAGTAGACTCACATTTATCCACCTCACTGCCTATAGTCATCTCGGTAGGAAGGTGTTGGCGACCGCGAAACGTTGCCCGAATAGAACACCTATATTGATAAAACAATTTTATCATTTGCCCGTGTTGTTAAATGCTATGTCCGTTCATGGCAATTTGGCAAAACAGACTGAATAAATGACAGCCAATTTGACAAATGCAGCTTCAACAATATGGCCGCTATCAACTGTCAAAGTTCGGAAGTCCCTATTGGAAGACGCAGTAGATATGTAAGTTATGGGGTCCTGTCACTGCACTAAATTCCCACTCATGTCCTAAGCGTCTGTGGCTCTCTTGCCCACTCTCTGGTCTTAGACAGGGGAAACGGATGGAGAGGGAGGTGGGGAGAGCTTCGCTGCTTCTGGCCCTTCCTCGGGTATGTGTACAGTGTATGAAAGACTTTATGAATGGAATAGTACATAGGAATGGATTCTTGGATTAGGGATGGATGGAACCACAAGTATTAATGATGCATAAGCAAATTTCATTTTTCTAATAAATACCTTATATTCCAAATAAAAATAATTAACACATTAACGGCCAAAAAACAAATTACTAGCAATATCGGGACTTGAACCCAACCCCCCAATATTAAAGCTCTACAAACTGAGCTACCCCGAGTGGCTGCGCTAATTATTATCATTTACAGTTATAATATTACTCTGAACACGTGATTGTCACAAATTCGTATTATTTTATGACGTCATGAGTACGCTTAGAACCAGAAATAACCAATGTATAAGTGAGGAAATAAGTCGACTGTATTGCACCCTGTATTACAAACTAGTACCGGGATTCGGCATGAATCCACCTCATGTGGAACAGTCCCGATCGGTCGTTAAGTAAGGAAATTTCCACTGTTCATTGTTCGTGATAAATCACTATGGGCGAATTCGGGTCTATACATTTAAAATCAGCACCCGCCCCCAGTAACTTAATAAACTCGAACTAACTCAGTTATATAAACCGTGTAATTTTTATGATGAGTTGTTCATGTGATTGTTGCAGGTACCAAAGAAGACAATATCAGCAATAAATCTTTAAACTTATTATAAAGGAAGACAATCATATAATCGAAAACCAAAAAAAGACCATCTTACATTAACAAACGTCTGTATAAAAGTAACAAGCAGTTTCCACAAACAAAGAGACGTTTTGATGACTACTTTTTTTTCTTTTCTTTTTTTCCCAAAACTGGTTTTTATTCAACAATTTTGACAAAGAGATGATCAAATACAATGAACAATATTTACAAAATTTCTCCTCTTGCTGCATGCGCAGATGAGTTTGAAGGAGGGTAGAATTACAATAACAATGTCTCTTTGAAGTTAAAAATCTCAATACAAATAAACAGGACTAGGTGATGGGGTTCACCTTCGGATTACCTAACGGGAAACTTACAAACTAAAACCTAAAGACTAGAGCGTTCCTGCCTCAACAGCGTCCTGCCATCGATGGGGGAATGGAGCGGGGGTTATCGTGTTAAACACCGGATTTTTGAAGTACTGTAGTGAGTCGAAACATTTGATATGTCTACGTTGAATGAATTCATCCACCTAGGCAGATCAAAGACCTCGTGAAGCTCACTGTTGCTTCGTTGCTCGAAAGAAGTTTGTCTGACCACTTTCATCAGTATACCGTTGTTGGGTCAACCTCTTAATTACGAATAATTAGAAGTTCCCCTCTTCTCGGCCCAGAAAATATCTATCTATGTTTCCATATTTTTATAATAAAACTTATGACGTCAGTCGGAGTGAGGGAAAGCTAGTGGGGAAAACTGCCGCAGGTGGGGAGCCATCCTCACCACGGCTGGCCTGCTTATATAACCGCACTGTCTTAGGGCAGACAGCAATAAACATAGTTCAGTGCTAGCAGCCGAAGTATTTAAGCCATCTGCTACCATTTGTTTCTGCAGCCATCTTGCTTTGTGAGGGTTGCCACCAGGTAACATTTTATCGTTTTAGTTTTAGTTTTAGTGATTGGTGCTGGGGACGGTACCCCATTAAAAAATTTTACCGTATTGTTGGTCATGATTTCGGAAGATGAAGATAGAAGTGGACACTTCCAGGAAGTGATCGGCTTCCCCGGCACAAACATTGGAAAGTGAAGAGGACTTCACCTACCCCAAAATTACAGTGGAGGTCCTGCGACCAAAGAAGAAAAATACGACTAAGGTCGGGAATAAATTTTAGGCACTCCAGAGTGCGTCACCTGAAAGCCCTATTCCCGTGGCTCAAGTGCCCAAAAAGCCACCACCAGTCCATTGTATCTGGAGAGACAACGACCAATTTATCATAACAAAATTCGCCCTCAGGAAGACGGAGGAGGGTGTAACGATTTATCCAGAGCTCGTGGAGGAACCAGTTAAGATATTAGAGTTACTCCAGACAGGCGGAAAGGACTATCACTCCGTCGCCTCGAGAGACAGCGTAAAGAATAAGAAATATCTAATTCTCGGCCTAGGTGTCCAGGAGGACATTAAGGAAATTTCAGTCACCATAAACGAGACCATACCAGGAGTCGTTGACGTGCGGTGACTCATGAAAAGTGACCCCACTGGAAGAAAACAGGATATTTCGCCAGTGCTTGTAACTGCCCAGGCAAGGGTCACTTTTAACGCATTGAAGAAATTACGTGCCATCAACCACGTAATAGTAAAAGTGGTGAACTGCAAGGAGCAGAGGGGGGCTCCTCAATGTCCCCTGCCACCAGGCCTTGGTATCAATTGGAAGAAAGTGGCTTCACCACTGACTATAGATGATCCCAAGCTTCACCACTTGACAGTAAAGGTAAATTTGAGGAAACCCATTTACCTCACCGCTTTATACAGACGACCGTACGCTCCAAAACTACTCAGCCCTGTTACACGCATGTGCGCAGAGGTCTAACCACTAGGTGGTGGGAGATCTCAATGCGAAACATACCATGTGGTATAATACCGAAAAAAACAGGGCTGAGGGACTCCTTTTGAGAATAATGTTTACGGTACCAATTCTGCGCACGAAAGAAGAAGTAGATCTTCAACTAACTTTCATAACTCATGTGATCATAGACGCCGCAGACACTTTGATCCCAAAGTTCACCCCCATTCCACATTCCCTGCGACCACCTCCAGACCATATTCTTAAAATGATTGCCTTGCGCAACAATTGGAAGAATAGATAGAATAGTTCTGGAAGCTGTTGAAGACTACAAAAGGCAAGGCAGCCATTGTCTGTCTTCGCGAAGGCAATGTTCTTACTGCTGAGCAGCTCAAGGCGATTCTTCGCCGGTGTCAGGGAAACCGAGCACCAGGACACGACGGGATACAAACAGTGCTGCTCAAACAAATGCCGAGGAGAGGGATAGTACAACTAGCAAACTTATACAACTCCTGTATAAGATTGCGGTACTTTCCTGACACATGGAAACAAGCCATCTTGTTTCCATTACTCAAGCCAGCCAAGAGCGGAGATCACCCAGCCAACTACAACCCGATCAGTTTGCTACCGCAGATGGGAAAAAGTTTTGGAAAATTCTATTGAATTATCTTAAAAATTACTGCTCGGACAACGACATTATTCCGCCAGAACAGACTGGATTTCAATCCAGTATGAGCGCAGAGCATCCCCTTCTAAAGCTACAGTCAGAAGCTAGCCATAACTTGAATAGAACTATAGCCACAGCTATAATTTCGATTGACTGCACTCGGCGTCTCACGGGACACTATGTCAAATGCTCTGCGACCGGAAATACCCGGAACAACTGTATTCAATTCTGGCTAGCTTCGTGAAAAACAGATCGATGCGGGTGCGGGTGGATGGTAGCTTCTCCGATGCTGTGCCACTGACCTGTTGAGTACCCCAAGGAGCCGTCTTATCCCCTGTACTATTTAACGTGTAAACGTCTAAAATTGTAGGAACCCGATATAAAAACACAACAGTTACTGCTTTCGCTGATGACATAGAGGTGTACAGTAGCATCATGAGTGCCAAGGTAGCTCTTAGACTGGCTTAAGTAGCCTGTAACCAGATCAGTGGGAGATTGAGATTGGGGAGACTCAATATCTCTGTAAACGCGGGTAAGACTGACTGCGTAATTTTCTCTTTTCAAAAGGGAAAAAGTCCGCTGCCTACTACTTACACAGTAGGAACGCAGCAAAATTCACCAGCCAACAACCTAGTAGATCTGGGCATTAAAATGGAAAGACACCTCCGTTTTAGCAACCATTTTGCGAAGTCATACCGGCTTACGCATTTATTGACTTCCCCCAATCTATCACTGTGTCTGAAGCTATTGATTTACAAGAGTATACTCAGGCCTACTCTGTTGTATGTTGCACCGCTTTTTCGTCATCTGACGTATACGACAGCTCGGTGACTCCAATAATTCCAAAACGGTATACTAATGAAAGTGGTGAGACATACTTCATTCTAGCAGTGGAGCAACAGTGAACTTCACGAGATCTTTGAGCTGCCTACGGTGGAAGAATTCATCCAGCGTAAACATATCAAATTTTTCGACTTCGAAGTACTGTAGGGACTTAACAAACCCGATGTTTAACACGATAACCCCCCGCTCCGTTCCCCTAACATGACAGGACTCTGTCATGTCAGGAACGCTTTAGTCTTTGGTTCTAGTTTTAGGTTTTAGTATTTAAGTTTTTCCCACATTGTAAACTAAAGGTGAGCCCCATCACCTAGTATTGTATATAAGTAGAATTTTTAACTTCAATCTGATATTGTATTGTAACCCAACCTCCTTCGAATGCATCAGCGCATCGCAGTAAGAGGAGAAATTGTAATTGTAAATTGTTGGAATCTCTGCCTTCGTCTCACTACAACTAGCAGCTCCTTGGGAGAGACCTCTCCCTAGCGGACGACGGTTGCCGTAGCCCTACAAACTTACCTCGTAGCGTCTCCCACGGCAATCCAGTCTGCTTCTCTCCGGTCCACACTCGCCTTTGGGATCCGGACGGTTTTCGCCTAACCTTAGATACCGAGTGTGAATTCTTGGTCATTCCAAGACCACATAAACTACCTATAAACCTACCCTGTTCCTCTTTCAGCGAACATAGTGCCTTGTCGGGGCACACCTTCTAAGATCTTATGGAATCAGATCAAAATGAATTAAGCTGCCTGCCGACTAGGCCACCAGCTAGGGTCAAAGACCACAAGCCCGGCGGCTAGAGGTTGTAGCGACCCTAGCCCGCGGCGGGCGTCCTCTGCCCACTTTGGGGATATCCGACATACCCCAAAACATAACCCGAAAACCGTTTTAGAGTGGCCGTGCTGTAATATACATCAGATGACGAAAAAGCGGTGCTTCATACAGCAGAGCAGGCCTGAGTAAACTCTTATATATCATGTGCTGATGGCTACTATGTTCCAAGACCAACAACTGTCAACTAGGACGATGGGCAAATAATTAAAAATATCTCAAGTTTGATTGAACTAATTGCGAAAACTTAGTATTTGGCGTCAACAAACAATCTGTTGTTGTTGCCGGACATGAGCTACATTTTTACCTTTCTAATGAAATCTGGACAAGCTTAAGTCAATGTCTGAGACTTGGAGAGTAGTTTACTCAATATTGACTGGTCAAGTTTCCCAGTAGTTAGTGCTATAAACTAGTTCAGGCTGCAACTAGATCGCCACAATAGTCCAAATGCATTTCTAAGAACAATCGTTACTAAACAATGCACTTCCTTGCTTGGCGATTCAACTTTTTAATCGCTTAGCCCCGCGTTAGAGGCTCTACATTCATACAGGTACGCTCTGTCTGTGTGTTTCACGAACTGTCCCCAAGAATGATCCTGTCGGTATGAATTTTTAAGAAATGTTCCTTCCATAGCAGGCCGTTCAGTACGTTTTATTTAAGATGTAATGACAGATAGTATAATAACAAACAGTTATTCTAGAACAAATTTAGTCCTATATCTATTAAGTGTCCTGCTTCTCTCTTACTTTTAAAATTTTTAAAGTCACTGGTAGCAAGTTATAAATCCATGCTAAGATTTAATGCTTATAATTTCTTATAAGTATAATACGATATGGTAAAACTCAAAGGTAATCTAAATTAACAAAATAAGTAAAGAGTTTATTGGAACTTATTGTGCAATGTCTACTTGTTTGGTTTAGGCCAAGCCAACCTTGAGGATTTGCTGGGAAAAAGCGGTGGGTCCGATTACTCAAGAGATATTGTTTTCGCAGCCATCAAGGGAAATCTATATTCTTTCATGTCATTTTTTATGATACATAAGTAATTAAGAACATTTTTTATAATACCCAAGTCATTCTTTTATGACTTTTTTTTACGTTTATGGCAATTTTGTAATGTTTACATGGGGGTTATTAGTGATTAAGATGATTTCATATACACTTGAGAAACTGACATCATTGTTCAACGTTTTTTTTCCTCAACTTTCTGAGGCTGAGCCTTGAACGGGCTTACCCCACAAGCCCGTGAAGCGAGTTCATGGGGTTACGTAGCCTGTGGTGCGCGTATTCCGGTGCAATGGGATTGTTGCACAGGTCAGCGAACCTTGAGTAGTTCTGTTTTTCGTTCTTAATTTTTTAAAATCAACATATACTGCTCCACTCATCCCTATAATCCTCCTCGGAGACTAAAACGGCAGTGGCCTCGTGACCTGCTATAAATGCGCGACAGTGGGAGTCCTGGCAATGGCCAGTTTCTCCAATCATGTCCTGAGCGTATGTTGCTCTCGCGCTCTTCGTCAGCCTCCACTGACTCGTATCCGGTGACGTGGCTGGTGGGGGAGCGTGGGGGACTTCCCAAGACTCCGCTTTCTCTTTCGCTTGCGAGGGAGGCAACAACCGTGTGGACTTGGGGGGCCCCTGGGCTGTTTGTAAATATTGTATGAATGTGCGAGCGAATGATGAATTGTAAATATGGTATGAATGAAAACACTTACCTCAATTATTTATTGCCTATTAAGTAAAGGCAGATTGTAATTTCATCATAATAAAGTTGTTTGTTAAACAGGAAAATCAACATATAGAAAAATTCCAAAGAAAACATATAGAAAACAAAATAAAAACTTTTACTTAAATCTACTTTGAACAAGCCTTACTAGCTATAATTTTTTTTTTTTTCCTTTTAGCTAGTATCCTTAATCTATTTACAATATTAGAGATCCGTTAACTAAACCTATCTTACTATATAAATATCTTACTACTATACTTAAGTACTATATTTACAAGGGGTGTGCATCCTCTATCCCCCTATAACTAAACTTATATCTAACCATATGTTTCTCAGTCCTACCTTATATCTATATGTACATATTTACAGTGACTCCTCTGGAACCACCAATACATCGTTGGCTTCGGGTGAGCCTTCCCGAAGACACGGTTGCTCACCCCACGCCACCCCCCTGGATATATTTTAACTCTAAACCCCTTCCAAGGAAGGTAAACTATATCGAACACATGTTTAAGTTAAAATATTAGACAATTACTTGTTAGCCCACTCTGTCAGACTCTAACCACCGCTGGCGTTGGCTTTCATTAACGTTTTTCCTTATTTCCAATCATCACAAACCAGTCCCTCTATACAAACGGAGAGTACTCCCCTCCTGCAAAAGGTAGCCTGGAATCGACCGACGAACTTATCATTTGATTTCAGTAACTTCCATTAAAACGTCCAGGGAAAAGTTTATACTCTTGTATTATTATTATTATTGCACTTCATCATTATTTTCAGTGACTTTATCGTTTATTTCATTTGCGTTGTAAACTTTTCCAGAGGTAATGAGAAACGGTGATTATTCCTGGAAAAGCACCTGGAAAATGTTACCAGTGGAAATCACATCTTGTTGTTTTTGAACACGGTGTTTTAGACTGTCTGACTTGATCTTTGTGGGCTGCCAGCTCGACTTTTGAAAGATATACAACAGAACTAAAGGAGATAGAATTCTAAGAAACATTATCTAGAGATAGTCACAGGGTGGGACTCAACACAAGTTTCCTAACAACTAATAAAATAAACGTGATTAAAAGTATGTATTTTCGGTCAGCAATATTTCGATTCATTTTTTAATATAGATCAGTCACATTTTGACCAATAAACAAATTGATAGCTTAATAATAAATTAAATACTCCATAAATTGTGCCTGTAGTGACCGCTAACTACATAAGATAAATCACCTTATACTCTATTGTATATATATTGTAAAAAAATGTAAATAACATTACCAAAATATAAATCATTGTAAATGTGGTAAACAATAAAACATGCTGCTAGGAGCCAATTAGTTATATGAGCTGGGACACAAGCTGTCAGTGGCAGGTGCTAGACCCAACCGCCGAGAGACCCTTCCCGACTCTGTCAGGGAACAAAGAAAACCACATACTCAAACCTCATTGGGTACTATAAAAACGGTTCTTATTGGCTACTGACGAAGCCAGCTAGATATTTAAGACCGGCGGTTTGGGGCCTGTATATCATTCTCCTGGGAACTAACTGGCTCGTGGCAGCTCTGATGTAAACTCTGAAACATGGCTTCTTCTTTATGAAAAACCTCTGCATCTCTCTCCTCACCTCGCTAAGTTTTAGTCCGGCGTTGTCAGATCCCACACCTTCCTAGTAGGAATCACTGCTTTTGTCTCGCTAAAACTAGTACCTCCTAGGGAGAGACCTCTCCCTAGTGGACAACGGTTGTCGTGGCCCTGCAAGCTTACCAAGCAGTGTTTCCCGCGGCGATTCAGTCTGCCTCTCTCCGGTTCACACTCGCCTTTGGGATCCGGACGAATTTCACCTACCCTCAGATACCGAGTGTGAATTCGTGGTCATTCCAAGATCACACAAATTACCTACACCACCTACCCTATACCTCTTCTCCTGAACATAGTGCATTGTCGGGGCACAAAACTATCAAAAATGGAGTGAGATAGTAAAGCCGTCATGAAACGATTGTCCAGGTTATAAACTTAATCAACCCTCACTTCGTCACCAGGGCTAGGGTAACTAGGAACCCCCCCCTTGACGACCCGACAGTGCACTTTTAGACATCGGAGAAATTCAGACCTTTATATCGCGGAATAAGCTTCTTAAGTTTAACTTTACATACCTTTTGTTGTGTAAAGGTTAGCAAAACTTTACCTAGTTTTTCACGTTTAATTTATAACATAATCATCAAATTCAGCGGTGCTGTGAATTTATCTTTAAGATTTCAATTTGACAGTATCATTTTTACGGTTATTTTTTGTAGCTATATTTTCATTAAATCATTAAAACTGTGTTCAACATTTTTTAGAAGCATGAAGTATTTCATAGTAGTTTCAGCAGAAAAGTATGAAACCTATGAAAAATAATGAAGTGATATTAATCATATTAAGGGGAGAGGAGAATCACAATTAATACAAAATCCTGAATTCCTTACCAAATTGCAGGTCAGTGATCGTTCTAGAAAAACCAGAAATCCTTCACACTAAGTGAAAAACTAGAAATCATAAAAGGCAAAAAAAAATGTTTTATCGAGAAATGAAAAGTGCTGAGAGAAAAAAAAGCAATGGTAAGCATTACAAATATATTTACACAGAAGATTATAAGTTATGCACGTAATAAAAAAATAGTTCTTTAGTCTAAAAAAAAGTGCGATTGAGTGAAGCAGGTCTGTGGAACACGTCCTGTTGATTCTTCGATACGCATAGTGAGGCATGGACTAAATTGTAATTTTTAAATACGTAAAAACGAAATAAAGTAAAGAAACAATAGCCAAACTTATTAATATAGAATATCCAGACATTCCCGACACAATTCGCAGTAAAATTTATTCAATAGTTGCGAAAATAATGTATCTGTGATAAAAAAAATACTTACTTTTATTTTTTGAACCGTGTCGATCACATAAAATCTCTTTTCAACATTGAAAACTTGTAAATAACTAAAATAACCTTAAGTATGGTGACCTTTCACCGGCTTTAATGTTTTCTTAACCATGAAAATGTAATTCTTCTAATAAATTGTAAGAGTGAGACAAAACGAGACATCTTGTTAATTTTTTTCCCGCAAATTCGACTATTACAGTTTAACTAAAACCTAATCCCCATATTTTGAGGTATTGTGATAGGTTAAAGAACGCTGACCTGCACCCGTTGCTTGGTGTGCCGTCGGTGGGTGAGTACATCCGCCGAAGGCACGTCAAGTTTTTTGACTCGTTGCAGCACCTAACCAACCCAGTGTTTAACACTATGACCCCACCACCCCTCCCGCATCGATGGCAACAGACTGTCGGGGAAAAATTAGGATAAGAATTAGTATGTAAGTTAGTTTTAAGTTTGATCAAAAAGGTTAGCCCCATCACCTTTATTAGTCAGTTTAGTCCAGTAACGTATAATCTGTATCATTATACTTGTTTATTCCATTATATAATTTTTATAAAATAACAAAACCTGTATAAAATGTAGCGACGCTACAGGAAATACAAAAATAATTTGTAAATAGATTCGCCTGAGGATCTATAATTGTATATAATTATCTGTAAATTTATTTAGGGGCTATAAAGGGGAAACAATGAGGTATTGTGAAATATACTAAATACTAGATAAAGTTTAGATCGATTTGAAGAGGGTTTCTTACTTTCAAGAAAGTTGAATGTACTAATGAAGTACAGCCTCTTCCATCAAGCTTGTCTAAAATATTACAAAACTTTGAAGGCAAGCTTGTACAAAAAAGTGCTACACATTTTGGCTATCAAAAGTTTTGTAATTTTTTTTTAAGGAAACGGCAAGCCCTGCAATATTCGTCAGTTAAATAATCTTGTTCGAGGATAGTATTTTAAAAAACTTTCTTATGAATAACAATCAAAACACTGGTATATATACAAATATTAATGAATTACAGCACTACAACATCCTTTGGCTAAGGCAAAAGAACAAGTGTTCTGTTGATGGCCCTGGCAGGTAGCAAAGGGTCAGGAAGGTTTGTAAAATAACAAAGGAAGGGGGAAGGGTAGACTATATGTCTCAACTGAAGTACACATTTCAGCTAAAAACGAATATTATATAACTGTCGCATCCAGAATCCTGCGCAAGATAGTTCTTCCCTTCTATGGCAACAACCGCACCATTCACACTGACGTCAACATCACATTCATTCAAAATCTCGCATCTTCTGCTACCAGAACTTCCATTCCCGCCACTGTGGCCATAATAATTCGCATGCTAATGTTTCATATCCCATCTTATCCCCGGCAATCCAGAGAAATGCAACGCGCCCGCCTCCAAACCAACATAGCATATTAGCATTTCGTTTATACAGAGCTCTGTGTGATAAAGCGACAAGTAAAGTGATTACGGCCAAAGAACCTTTTCCCTGGATTCCTAAGCACTGTTTAAAATACGTCGTTTTGACTGCTCGTAATCATTTCAATAAAAATACATATCTTTTTTTTAAGATAGAAAACTGATGATGATTAACAACAACTTTATTATGATAAAACTACAATCTGCCTCATTGGGAAATAAGTAATTATGATAAATGATCTTATTCATACCAATTTACAATTTTCATTCTTCACTCGCTCATTCATACTATATATACAAACAGCATTGGGAGGTATCTGCCCAAGTCCACATGGTTGTCACCTCCCTCGCGTGCGAAGGAGGAATCGGAGTCTTGGGAAGTCCCCCACGCTCCTACGTCAGCCGCGTCACTGGATAAGAGCCAGCGGAGGCTGACCAAGAGCGGAGAGCCACAGACGCTCAGGACATGATTGGAGAAACTGGCCATTGCCAGGATTCCCACTGTCACGTATTTATATCAGGTCACGAGGACACTGCCGTTTTATTCTCCGAGGAGGATTATAGGGATGAGTGATGCAGTGCAATGACTGTGCTAGAGGATTAGGGTGGTTGGATATGTTACTAAGGAATAGCAAGAACTTGGAAGGGACGAGTTCAAGAATGTAAGGTATATTAAGATCATTATGAAGGGTTTCGTTGCTGACGTAATAAAGGGCATTTACTATTGTTCTCAGGACTTTTTTGGGAATTTTACTTTATCTAATTCATGACCAACATCATATTCTTTATGAAGTAGATCAATCGACTCACATACAAACGAAAATGTTTTGAATTGAACTTCTTCATTGAACTCGGAAATTAGATCAAATTAAAAACTCCATGGAAACTTTCTATAATTTCTCAGTGACCCAACCAATATCTGACTTGCTTTCCGTCTCATTTTCAACCTTAGCAATCTAGTACACAAGTAACTTTCAGCAGGAGGAAATTGAATGAACAAACAAACCGGTCCAATGCGATGGTTAAAACATCAAGATAATAATTTCTCCATGAAAAGTTTTCTGCTTTTGAATTATTTCTTCGTCCAATGTTGACAGTGACTTTCAGTCAATGAACTGAAACCATTTCTGGTTAATATATAAATGGAATGAGGTCTCGTTGCCTTTTTTTTAATCAGCCGTTGATGAAAAAGTGACATTTCAATCTTTCCCGAGAATTTTGTTTTCATTACTGTTACGAATGTCATCGAAGTAGGTATAAAAATTTTCTCATCAAAGTTTTCAGAGAAGGTATTGCCAGTCAAAGAGGTTAGTTAATTAAGTTAATTTTAATTGTACCCATTCAATTGTACCCATACAAGATAGGTAGCCATTCATAAATTTATACTACAAAAAAAAACTCCCATGTGTTAAAAATTAAGTTTCTTTTAAATGGACCTAAATTATCTCATTGGAAAATACTTATTGGATAATATTATTTCGAAGCAATAGGTACCTATATTGGAAAATGATCAAGCAATCAAATGTATAACTAAAATAGTATCTAGGCTTTTTAATTAATATTAAATATCTGGATATAGAAAACATTTAATCTATATGTCAGAAATGTTGAGGACGGGAAGCCCTGTGATAACGAGATGACATAGCACGCCAGCAATAAATACAAAAAGACTAAAAATTAAATAAATAATCACGATTTGGAAGCAATAGGTTTGTCAGTGATTTTACTTCATGCAATCGATGTATAAGTAAAGTAGTAGTCCAAATATTAGATATTTGGATATAGAAAACATTTACAATATATAACAGAAACTTTGAGGACGAGAAGCCCTGTAAAAAAGGTTAACCACTTGAGCTAATATTTCGAAGGACGCAATTATTGAACACGTTATAATTAAAATCCTCCATTAATATCATTCATTTTACTGCGATATAATGAATTATTCCGTTCATTTTCAAGCAGCCTCAAAAACATGACACCTCTCCCTAACTTTAAAAAATAAATTTTAACCACTAGTAATCCGTACACATAATTTATTCCTCACACGAACATGTAAAATGCATCACCGTCAAACGAAATTTCAAACATCGTTTCTTAAGAAACTCCTTTATAAAATATCAAAGACCCGTTAGATTATAGCAATTAGTATTTAGGCAGATCGCCTCCAAATGGATATTCAAAGTGAATGGTGATAAGCCCTCTCATGTCACTTTCCCCTCCGTCGCTCATCCTACCCTCCAGTGCTGGTTTTTAACCAAACCTTTCCTCTTTTAATTCAATACCACATATCCAGGACTTATTCTAAAAATGCGACTCACTTGGGGCCATCACATCAAGTCTTGACAACAAGATATTTAAATATGTCTGTATATATTGTATGAATGAGCGAGTGAATGATGAATTGTAAATATGGTATGAATGAGAACATTTATCTCAATTAATTATTGTCTAATAAGGCAGCTTGTAATTTTAGCACAATAAAGAAGTCTGTAAAAAAAAAAAAACAGAAGAAAAAATTAAAACAAGAGGCTTATCTACACAAAGATACTTCAACTTACCTGGCCATACTGGATAGAAATTCTTGCGGAGTATAATTATTCACAGAGCCTGCAATCGAGAATCATCGACAAGACAGCCAATGATCCCTTCGATATCATAACCCTTGAACCTGATCTCAACAACTCATGCATTCAAACATACCCCTTCCTATCACCAGAACTTCCATTTGCACCACTCTGGCCATCCTAATCTCTACGCTGATGCTCGACACTCCCCTTTTATCCCCGGTAAACCCAGAGTGACGCCTAAGGAGGAAGTGGCCTCGTGAACCCCTCCGGACCTGGCATTTTATTTATAGTGAGCTCTGTCGCGGCTACTAAAGTGTCAAGTTAAGTGGTTTTTGCTAATGGCCCTCTCCCCCCCCCCCAAAAAAGTAACAAGACCTTATTATCAGACGTTTTAAGCACTGCTTAAAATGCGACTGAATTAACAGCATGTACGCATATCAATAAATCATTTTTTTTTTTCAACAACTTTGTTGTGATAAAATAACAATCTACCTCATTGGGCAATAAGTAATTGTGATAAATGATCTCATTCATACCATATTTACAATTCTCATTCACTCGCTCATTCATACATTTATATATTTACAAACAGCACAGGGACCTCACGAGTCCACCTATCTCCATTACTATCCACCTATCACAGACAGCGATCTTTCACCTCCCAAACGTGCCAAAGTGGGAGCGGAGTCTTGGGAAGTTCCCCATGCTCCTCCGTTAGCCACGGTACCTCATACTAGCCAGTGGAGGCCGACCAAAAGCGCGAGAGCCACACACGCTCAGGACATGATTGGAGAAACTGGCCATTGCTAGGAATCCCACTTATTTACGTATTTATAGCAGGTCACGAGGCCACTGCCGTTTTAGTCTCCGAGGAGGTTTATAGGGATGAGTGACGCAGTGCAATGACTGTGCTATAGGATTAGGATGGTTAGAAAGGCTACTATGGAATTTCATGAACTTAGAAAGGATGAGTTCAGTAATGTAGGGTATATTAAGATCATCATGAAGGGTTTTGTTGCTGACTTAATAAGGCTCATTTACTATTGTTCTCTGAATAAAGAAATAACGGTATATTTTATATGAAAAATATGAGATAACGTCATTAGTAGTTGAGTGCTTCTATATGAGAATTATCATGTCATTTTTTAACAACTGACTAAATTTGTGGTGAAGAAGAAAATAATAGGACTTTTTATAGAGCTTTATCAATGCAATCACCAGTATTTATAAATATTGAGAGGATATAAAACATACTTAAGGGTACTTAAATTGCACATATATATGGTATGAGGAAAGGTCACAACAATATATAATACAAGACAACAATGTATACATAAAATTCTATTATAAAACACAGCTGTGCCGGTACATAGCTTATTGATACACCGTATATAAACGTATAACAAATCACAGGATTTGTAATTATAGTGTAATTGTATTTTAACTAGTATTATTGTAAATTACGGTATAATTGGTTGACTTTTATTATTCTATTTTTTTATTTTTTCACTGGTCGAAGATGACGGGCCATCAGTGGAAAACGTCAGTATTGTGTTACCGCACCTGATTCGGAATTCGGCGAAAAATGTAAATGTATAGCCTTTATAAAACATAAGTAAGTTGGATTATTAATCAATTTTATTAAGTTTAGCAATTAATTAGTTGGTAGAAAAATGCATAATTTTGGGAAGGGTGCCAGATTAGTGATTTTTATGTCGTTAATTCATATTGTTATTACAAAACGTCATTACATCTGTCATTTATTTTTAAATGGTTTTTGCAACTAAACAAGTTTATTTGTAGGTTTCTTGTTTTGTTCTTTTTTGCTAAAGTAAATAAGGAGTTAATATTTTAATGACGGAATAATTGAAACATCGAATTCTTGTTATGTAAATCCCATTACATTGGTAGAGAAAAAGGATGGTACAGTTAGAATATGTTTGGATGGACGATTTTTAAATAAAAGACTTAAACCTTTATATGATGCACCACCAAATATAGACTCAATATTATATCAATGTTCAAATTCTAAATTGATAGCAACAGTAGATTTAAAACGTAGTTTTCGGCAAGTAAAATTAGATGAAAATAGTAGAGAATTTACAGGTTTTCAATTTTTGAACGAAACCTTCCATTTTAAAAGAATCCCTTTCGGTTTATCAGTTAGTTTAGCCACATTAATAAAAGCATTAAAGAAAATAATACCAACAACCCTAATGAATAATATTAAAGTGTACGTAGACGACGTTCTCATACATCCAGACACATATGAAAAGTTTTTAAGCGTTTTAATTGATCTATTCTAAATTTTCCAAATCAACGGTGTAACGATAAACTTAAAAAAATCTAAATTTTTCCAAAATAGTATTCCATTCCTAGGTTACTTGTTGACATCGGACGGTATTAAAAAAGATCCTGAAAAAGTAAATGTCATAAAACATTTTAGAGAACCAAAAATATGAGAGAATTACAAAGCTTTTTAGGATATATAAATTTCTATAATAAATTCTGTAGCAACTATGCTGATATCAGTAGACCACTATATAAATTAACATCAAATAATTCAAAATTCATATGAAAAAATGAACAACAAATTGCATTCAACGAAATTAAACGAAAAATGGTAATTTCCAAAGTAACAGGTTAAATTATAATTATAAAAATATCAGTCCATTACTTATTTCGGTTTTGGTTTAGAGGCGCTCTGGCGTCAGGTATATATGTTACAGATAATAGCATTTCCGGAAAAAAAAACTCAACTAGTGAGTTTTTTAGAAGAATGGGACTTTCCATGGTAGTTCCGGTTCATCCCCCGTGGCTGGGAAAAAAAATGGCTGGCCTTAAAAAAATTAATTAGTAGTACAAAAATAAATATATTTCTATCATATTGATTAATGATTATTATTGATTAATGATTATTATTGATTAATGTAGTTCAAATTACAGGTCTTAACCTCCTACTTAAGAATTTTCATATGTTTTGGGGTTTAAGAGAATTATAATTTTGTGATAACCTAAAGAGTCTTCCAATAGGGACTTTCAAACTTTGACAGTTGATAGCGGCCATATTGTCGAAGCTGCATCTGTCAAATTGGTTGTCATTTATTCAATCTGATTTGCCAAATCACCATGGACGGATATAGCGTTCAACAACACGTGCAAATGTTAAAATTGTTTTATCAACATGGGTGTTCTGTTCGGGCAACGTTCCGCGCACTTCGCTCATTTTACGATCACCATAACCGTAGGTCCTACGGTCCTACGTAAGTCCTACCGAGAGGACTTTTCGCAGTGTGGTGGATAAATTTGAGTTCAGTAAACAATCAACCAACGCCCGTACGTCAATAAAACGCAAGATTTACCAAAAACATCACCGCTGTCCGTGAGAGTGTGAAGGAGAATCCGAGGGAGAACTCGGTCTTTCGCGGACCACAACTTGGCGAATTTTGCGTCGTGACTTGGGCCTTCACGCGTACAAAATTCAACTGACGCTCTTGGGTGAAGGCAAACGACCATAGACAACGACGTGTGTTCGCTGAATGGGCCCTGGAGCAGTTGGAAACTGCCCCTAATTTTCATCGAAAAATGATCTTCAGCGATGAGGCCCATTTCTGGATGGATGGGTACGTCAACAAACAAAATTGTCGAATTTGGGGCGATACCCCAGATAGGGAATAGATCCAATTTTGGCTGGCATGGATTTTGGGCTGGCGGCGTCATCGGTCCATATTTTTCTGAGAACGACGTTGGCCAGGCCATCACCGTCAACGGCGAGCGCTATATGTCGATGATTACCAACTTCTTTTGGCCTGAATTGGATGATATGGACACCATCGACATGTGGTTTCAACAGGACGGCGCTACGTGCTCACACAGTTCATGTCACAGTGGACATTCTGCACGAGCGATTTAAGGGCATGGTCATCTCACGTCCACGTGTGAACTGCTGATGTGAACTGGCCTCCAAGATCGTGCAATTTCACCCCGTTAGACTTTTTCTTTTGGGGTTTTCTTAAGTCGCAGGTTTATGCGAATACGCCAAAAATCACAGCGGTCCTCAAAGCCAACATAACTTATGGCCATCGGCCAAATGCAGTCTGATTTATGTGCCATAGTCATGGAAAATTGGACATTTCAGATGCGCGGCACCCAGCGAAGCCGCGGAGGACATTTGCACGATGTTATATTCCATACATAATGGCATTGATAGGCCTTTCAAACGAATAAACGATTTCCACGATATGCCACACACACTTTGTTTCATTTAAATTTAAAGATAGAAAGCGCTTAATGAATGACCCGTCATTTACAAGATAATGCGAGGCTACGGGCATTTTACGTGACGAGCAGGTATTGCCACCCAACAATAGAAAATACTATTTACCCATTAAATGAAATGCAAGGAGATTAACATTTCATTGTGATACTATCATTTGTATTTTTCTCCTCTAAATTCACTACATAAACGATTGACCTAATTGTATACTTCTGTTGGTCTTTACTCTATATGTACATATTATATTTTCTCTCATTGAAGTATGTTTAAACAATTTAGTAATCATACAGTCCACTTTCCACTATCGCCATTTGTGTACATTCAATCTACTATCCGACTAAGTGGACAATAGCATTACTTGTAATACAACTAGGACGGGAAGAACTATAAGTGTGCTTTCCAGTAAATGCTTTAGACGGACAAGTCAGTAAACTACAAACGTAAATGAGAGAAGTGAACTTTACCCGACCCCCCCCCCCCCAATTCCTAATCTTATTTGTCATGGCTTGTTTAATGATTACATCCTATACTGGTGAGGTTTGTGTGTAAAGTTACAGGTGAATAATTTGTACGCTCTGTTGACTTCTTGTTGTTTTAGCTGTGACGTGCTTTCCCCTGCTGCGCCTTTTATCCAGATATTCATCTGAGATATTCAACGTCGGTATTTGTAGTAATTTCTATTTGGTTTCACTTTTTCATGTCTAATGTAAAGGAAGTTGCTCTTGAGAGATCCGGGAGTATTCGCTTAGCTTTGGATTAGAACCATAAAAATAACTGTTCATTGGCAAGTAAAAAGGCGTAAAAAGCTTAAATTTCAAATTTTCAAAATAAACAAATTTTATATATAACTTCTTTATTATTGTAAAATTACACTCTGCCTTATTAGGGAATAAGTAATTGAGATAAATGTTCTCATTCATACAATATTTATAAACAGCCCAGAGGCCTACCAAATCCACATGGTTGTCACCTCCCTCGCATGCGAAAGAAGAAGCGGAGTCCAGGGAAGTCCCCCGTGCTCCTCCGTCAGCCGCGTCACCGGATAGGAGCCAGTGGAGGCTGACGAAGAGCGCGAGAGCCACATACGCTCCGGACATGATTAGAGAAACTGGCCATTGCCAGGACTCCCACTGTCAAGTATTTATAGCAGGCCACGAGGGCACTACCGTTTCAGTCTCCGAGGAGGATTAGAGGGATGAGTGGTGCAGTGCAATGACTGTGCTACAGGGCACAACTTGGTAGCATAATTTTTAAAGTACAAACAATAAATAAACGCTGGTATTTTTCAGAATCTTCAAATATCGACCCCACTCTACAAGTATAGCTTGTATGGATAAAATCTGTTTGCATGAATGCTCCTAGGATTTTAGGACCTAGAGTAAATAAGTGCTGTATATTCCTACACTGATTGAGTTCTGATTGAGAGTAAGGCTTCAACAACTCCATTCATTTTGGCATAACATCAACGGTCTCATCTCAATGTCTGTTTAATTCTTCCTATTCTACACTAATCTAGTGAAATCCACCCAAGTGCGGTTTTGGATACTTGAGTCCACAGAAATCATAACAATATATTATAATTACGTATACAATATAATATAATTCTATTGTGGAATATTACCATTCAGAATATTCACGACATGATGGCAAAATCGAAGTATCTAGTATGACTTTAAAACCTATCCTTGTACAGTTGTCTACGACCACTACTCAGCTAGTTATAGAGGTAAACCAAAACATACTCCATGCGTTGTTTTCAACTTGTGTAACATAAAACCTGACAATTTGGCAGAAATCTACATCTGTTAAAAGTTCGATACCGAACTGGTTGTTAATATTTTGCCTTTGTAGTTTTGAGTTATAGGTATTCTATCCATGATGTTACCGAAGCCAGTAAAATAATTATTTAATTCACATTTAACCAATTTATGAAATTTTTCGTTGAAATAACAGTGTTTATTTTAAGAAAATTCAAGTTTAGCTATTACAAAAATGTTCCGAGTTGTTCTGAAAAACGGACATCATAGCTGTTCACGTGAAGTATTTTCTGAGAGCAATAGGCAATAATTACTTCCTAATTTATCCGCTAGTCATGTTTGAACTGGAGTGGCCTCCAGGATGAAACACCAACCAAACTCAGTGTTTGATATCGGTATGTTTTTTGTTTGAAATTAGTTTCGTTCGGGCCTTGTGTTATTTTTAAAATGTTCGGGATAGAATTTCAAAACATATCCACAAAATTATTTCATTATAAGAAACGAGATATTGGTCAACATATCTCCTGCAAATATCTCATAGAGAATCATTTTACGCTCATTTCTTTTTTTTTTTTTTAATATGGGTAGAATGGAGATATATTGAAGACTTTGTTTTTCTTAAAAAAAAAATAAATTGGGTCCGTAGAGCTTCAGCATCCTGCAGAAATCACCGCCAATATTACGCTCAAGCCCTTCGGTGAAATCTCTGACATAAAATGCGTAGCATTGAAGAGTTGAGGGCAAGATATTCGGGGGAGCAACTTCCCTCTGAAATGAATCTTTGGGAAAAGGTCATAAAATTAAGGAAAAAATTGCCAGCAAATCACTGCCAGTGATTCGATGGAATCGAAAAAATGTGCGAGGCTGGTGAGCTTTCCGACGTGATTTCGTTCTCAAGTGAGAATACACTTCCTTTAAATATATCTGTCAAGGCTCGGTACTTTATTCTGAGAGATGCCACTTTGAAAGCAGAATGCTCCTTTCTTTCTTATAACCAACTAAGCAAATCCAAGATGGAATGTTATCTTGAAGGACGTGAGGTAACTGCGTTGGGAGTAAAGGCTCTTTCCTCTTTAAGCTCTCCTGAACCATACACATTTTTTATGGTGGATTTAGTCTTCTATCTCCCCCCCCGTCTTAATGGATCAGAGTCTGGCAAATGGGAAATACCTGTAGCTCGAAATGGAGATGCGATGGCTCGTCTATTTAGAAGAGTGTGTAGAAACAACGTACCCATCGAACAGAGGAAATAAAGAGGAGTATATCGGGTAAAGCCGGGAGCTGACACTCATAACGATAGCAATATGACACAGATCTTTTTCGACGGTCCCAAAGCTACAGCAAACATCACTGGGGTTTAAGTTCAGCGCTACGGGTGGTATCACATCCCACCAGGTTTATCCACGGGGAGAAAATACTGGCTATAGTTTTATTCTTCCGATTGGACGATTCTCCGAAGACGCTCAAGAAGCTCTGAATAAACTTTTTTTTCACACCAGAGAGTTCAAAGGAAGAAAAATGTTGCGACAATCAACAAATAAAGATCTTCTTTTCAGCTCTGATCCAAGGATTTCAACAGTAAGTCCACGCTGCTTCTTGAAGAATATGACTCTGGTTCAGAGTTCTTTATCGTTTACCAAGTCTTTATGAGGTAGAAGAACAAGATGCCTTATTGGACCTAATATTCAAAGAAACGGTTGTTATGATGAAAGTTCAATAAAGGAACCTTAGTTAACGTTTAGCATGCTCAAGCTTCTCGAGGTGACAAATAGAAAATATTTTTCAATATATTGAGGTGTATCAGAGGATGGCCCACTAAATGCCAACAGGAGTGTTGATGGTGAGTCAATGTCGTAAGCGTGGGGAAAGAGAGAGAGAAGGGACTCTAGATGAAGCCGTGGAGGAAGGAAGAGGCTGAGTTGCTGTGCTGAATGTTTTATGGATGTCTGTGCATGTATTTGATGTCAGTTTGTTTTGTTTTTTTGAGAGCGTTATTAAGAATAATTAGTATGTTAGTGTTTAATTTATAAAATTAATAAGATCTATTTTCCTCATTTTTCAAAGGCTAAATAAGCCACTCATGTTAATGTATATGTCGGGTTGCCATTAGGGGACTGCCTAATCACTCTAACTTGTCACAACCTGGTGACAAGTGCGGATTGTTGTAGTTTATAACATGGACCATTGTTCCATGTCAGCGTTAATATCTGACTCCATTTATGATAGGTATGTGCCCCGACAATACACTATGTTCAAGAGAAGAGGTACAGAGATTTCATAAAGAATAAGACCAGCTTTCAGAAATCGGGCGGGAGACCCGCAGCACCACAGGTACACGTCGTCAGAGGGTCTGCAAGGAGGCTGAGAGACAGGGTGACAGACTCAGAGGTGCTGAAGAGAGAGTGGTGTGACGAGGAGGCTAAGAGACTGACTTCACGGGCCCGTGGCCCGGGCGTAAAGCGTCACCGAGTGAAAGCGGGTGAAGAGACTGCTAGAGCAGTAGACTGAGTGGGCTTACAGGGCAAAACGCCCTGGTTTATATATTATTTCCCCTTCCTATTGGAAGGCGGAGTCGGTCTGAAAGGGGTATGTTTATGATGGTACACCTGTCACAAGGCGCGTGACCGGAGAAAAAGGTCGCTTAGTTTACGACTGTTTATAGCATGGCTTTTAGGTTTATGACTGCCGGGAGGCGACCCTAGGTCTAACCGGGTCTGTTTTATGACGGCCAGGTGGCTTTTAGGCAAGTGTACCTGCTGTTCCCTGACTTGCTTACGACTGCAGGTCCCGCACATGGTTTATTACTAACAACTTACAATGATTTACATACACTTAGTTCCTGTTATTTTACTTTGCTTACAATATGTGTGCACCAGAGTATAGGGTGATTTAACTTATGTAGCTAGCGGTCACTATAGTATATTATAATAAATTTTGTAGTTATGAAAGTGCGTAGTGTTTGGTCCCGGTTTTAACTAATCAATAGATTAGATTGATATTAATAAATATTGTATGAAGGTTTAAATAGTTGAGTTGATAAGAAGAGGTACATTGTAATATATTATTGATTAGACTATAAAATATCAATACACTGTTCTTCTTTGGCCAAACTGACTTTTCACCGCGAAACAACAGTACATTGTACACGAGTCACATTATTTTATTTTTTTAAGGGGAAACGTGGTGAAAAGGTCGTGCCCAGTAAATCGCCTGTTTTGTCCAAATGTGAGGCGTTCTTTTGCGTATCATTTTAAAAATCATAGAAATCGGAGTACATATTTTTATTGCTTATGCAACATTTCTAACTGTTGCAGCTTAACTGCTGCTAACACTTTATTGCCACAGAATCTCTGCTATAAAATAAGACTAGGTAGGAATACGGGGAAGACTGACGATTATGTTTAGAAAGCAGAAAGGATATAAAAGCTGAAGTCAGTAGGTCCTCTCAAAGATGTGAAGAACTCTTCAAATGTGCGATCTTGTGAGGGAATGATTCCTCTTGTCAAAGAGTTACAAGAAAAAAGTTAAGAGGATCTTGTCAAATATACTTTTAAAGTGATCTTTGGTAAAGCGAAATATATTTCCAAAGAGGTTCTAAATAGATTAGTTCTGAAGTTTTCAATAATTTCTATATTCTTTCTGAAGTGGCTTGAAATTGCCCAAAAAAATTGTTTTCTCTTTTCATAATTTCATTTCCCTAATGTCAATAAATAGCTTTTTATTTTTCATGCAAGTTTATTTTATAAGGTGAAAGTTAAGAAAAAAAAAATTAAAAAGTAGTTTTGGTTTTTGAGGACAAAACGGTTCAACAGATATCTGTTAAATCACCCGAGGAGTGAGTAGTATTTAATCAGTTCCGGAAACCAATAGCAGTTTCTAATTGCTTGTTCAAAAAAGGTAGGCATCACCTGTACAATATTCAAAGAAGATGGTACTTACAAGTACGAAGAATTCCAACATTGTTTATAGGAAACATTTCGATTCGTCTTTATTCTAAAGCTTCAGGCGCTTAGCTAAAAAGAGATTTTACTACTGAATATAGTGTTTGTTACTTTTCAGTAAATAGAGCTTGATATCCTATGTAAAATATAGGAAGATACGATTGCCGAGTTCGACCTTCGGCTCCCTGAGGATTTTGGTTGGGCTACACACATATGAGGAACACCTCATCTCCATCCATTTTACTCCGATGACTTCCATAGGTTGATTTCTTCATGAGCCGTTGCAACATTGATTTATTTATTAATAATGTATAGTAAAGTTATGTGTTTGGGAGAATCGGCTATTATTTGTAAGTAGTCTGTGTTTCTGTTTTAGTTGTGGACGCCTCTCAATTACATCCTTCTGAATCTCATCATGTCGGATTTCTCTGTGTCGATTTTGGGCAACCCTTTGACTTTCGCCTCCGCGATTGCCAAGAGGTGGATCTTCGGCAGGACTATGTGCATCATCTACGGCTTCTTCA
Organism: Acanthosoma haemorrhoidale; assembly: GCA_930367205.1. NCBI lineage: Eukaryota > Metazoa > Arthropoda > Insecta > Hemiptera > Acanthosomatidae > Acanthosoma > Acanthosoma haemorrhoidale. The sequence goes on along the minus strand of OV884011.1, from coordinate 19,223,222 downwards.
TGGCCATACTTGGTAATTGTTTATTTTTTTCTTCTTTTAATTTTCTTTATAAACCCTATTTTAACGTACAGGAATCAGTTGAAAAATCGGTTTGTCTATGTTGCCTATTGGATTATTTCTGACAGTTTGATGGTACGCTCGCATTGCCTGTTTGGTGGCTGATCGACGGATCTACAAATAGTCTTGATAGCAATTATTTTGAAAATTTCACAAAAGACATTTTTCAATTAATCTAATTCATTAGCTGAGTGCTGATCACGTACTGATCATCTACTACAAAACGTGTACGTTGTAATCCTGTCGTCATTCATCTGTATGCCTGTCTGTCTGCGTGCTCTAGTGGCTGTAACAATAAACCAATCTATCTGCAATTGTATAGATATATTTACTAACACTATGAATTAAGCTGTAAATGTTTTGTTTATATTTGTCTCGTTTATATATATATATATATATCTTCGACTTTAAGCTTTTTCAAGATCCTGCTCAGAAGCAATTTATAATTTTAAGATTTCCCCACAAGGCTGAGGTTTTAAGTAACCATAAATTAGTTTGGTCAATATACGAGATATTTTTTTCAAGTCAATTTTTGGTCAATTTATCCTTTATATATATCCTATAACTGTCTACCGGGTGAAGCCACAACGACCCAAACCCCAAAGTCATTAAAAAAGGATTTTGTTTTCCCTCAGCTCTCAAACTTTAATAATGTAGGATAAGGGAAAAATAAAGTAAAATTTATTTGGGGCGAACAGATCCTTTTACTAGGAGGACCTATTTGAAGGTTGGGTGAAGGAATTAAGGAGTGTGGGAGACCTAGAGGTGTAAATGTCACGGTGCAGTGGTGAGAGTCCACTGATGGGTTAAAAAAAAAAAAAAGGATGACTGCGAGTATTTTTATTCCTTACACTACAATTGTAACAATCGAGTCACAGTTAGTCGAGCTATTAAAAGAAATATTTTAATATGGAAAGTTTAAAGTGATAGACGGCACCCGATTTCCGATTGAAATATTCCATTAAGAATAGTCGCTGGTGAAAAGGTGTTGCAGTTCAAACGACATAAATATCTGGGGTAGCTCGTTCAGAACAGTTTAAGTCGTTATAAGGCAAAGAACAAAAAAAGAAAGAAAACCAAAAAAAAAAAATGAAATCAACGTATTTTTTACTGTAAACAAAAATGAATTCTAATATACTTGTAAAGACTGACATGGAACCCAGACACGAGGCTAAAAAGACAAGAACTAAATAGACGATTTGGAAAACTGCACAGACTACTTCGAAGGACATCCCATCTCTCAATAGAAAACAAATTACTAATTTACAAATTTATACTTACGCCAACCTGGACATCCTATGGGGGACAGCAAAAAAATCGAACATCAAGCGTATCCAATCCTTTCAATCAAAAGTCCTGAGAACAGTAGTAAATGCCCCTTATTACGTCAGCAACAAAACCCTTCATAACGACCTTAATATACCCTACATTCTTTAACTCATCCCTTCCAAGTTCATGAAATTCCATATAACCTATCCAACCACCCTAACCCCCTAGCACAGTCATGGTACTGCACCACTCATCCCTATAATCCTCCTCGGAGACTAAAGTGGCAATGGGCTCGTGACATAATATAAATACGTGACAGAGGGAGTCCTGGCAATGGCCAGTTTCTCCAATCATGTCCTGAGTGCTGTCTCTCTTGGTCAGCCTCCGCTGGGTCTTGTCCAATTATACTTGTTGCCATATTAAGTTATGCCACCTAGGGATTGGATCGGTAGACACTTGTCGTTCACAAGACATCTCAGCAAGAAGCTAAAGAGTGTTAGGAAAAAGTTCTACAGCCTAGATCACCTACTTTACAGCCCGGCTTTATCAGTACGCCTCAAGCTGCTCATACTTCCTTCAAATGGGACTCCCCCCATAAAAAGCACCCATCATCCCAAATAATTTTTCCTTTATTTTTCCTACATCCTATATTTCCAAGTTTGAGAGCTAAGAAAAATAAAAAAAAAAAGCCATATTTTTGGCTAATTAATCACAGTGCCATTCAGAATGGTCGTATTATTGCATCGTGCATTGACGCCCTTCTGTCATCAGTGGTGTCTTTAGTTTCTAGTGAAAGAGCAACGAACGTTTTCCTATGTTTAATTATTATTTATATTCTTCATTTTCCTCTAGTTCAAAAACAAAAATAAAAACAAGAAAATGGCGATATTCGGCCAAAATATTTACTGTAAGACATAAAGAGAGGGAGAGAGAGAGAGAGAGAGAGAGAGAGAGAGAGAGAGAGAGAGAGAGAGAGAGAGAGAGAGAGAGAGAGAGAGAGAGAGAGAGAGAGAGAGAGAGAGAGAGAGAGAGAGAGAGAGAGAGAGAGAGAGAGAGAGAGAGAGAGAGAGAGAGAGAGAGAGAGAGAGAGAGAGAGAGAGAGAGAGAGAGAGAGAGAGAGAGAGAGAGAGAGAGAGAGAGAGAGAGAGAGAGAGAGAGAGAGAGAGAGAGAGAGAGAGAGAGAGAGAGAGAGAGAGAGAGAGAGAGAGAGAGAGAGAGAGAGGCTTGCTACTTTTATAAATGCTTTCGGCAAAATACACTTGTGAAATGTCCCTATTGTTAGAAATGATCCCTACATCTTGGCTGTCGTCAAGAATATTTTAGTCTCGTTATATGTGAAGTTTTTTTCATTTCTCATACCCGCAGAAGGAATGAAATACTCCACATATGATTGAGTGTAATGTATACTTGCATAATAACATACGAAATGGGAACCTGGGGGCAATCAGACCCGAGTCGGACGGACGGATTTCCAATTATCAAAGCAGGGAGACGAGGGAAAATGTTTGTTTCATTAGGCCTTCCTTCTTTCACCCGCTCTAAGGGCAGTTATTAGTTCATCTTCCTTGTGGGTCTGGATATTGCTATCTTGTTCATTTTCTTTTATCCAGAATTTTATGATTTTCCCTTTCCCCGATGGATAAGAAATTTAAAAGACAATCTACAAGGGATATGCAAGAAAATACAACAGTGGCATTTTGCCAACTCTTAAAGTTTCATATTGTATCTGTTTGTTCCGGCGGTCCTATAAAAAATACTTGTTACAAGAATTATTGGTTTAAGTTCGAATTTAAATATATATAATTTGATTTCATCTTTTTTTTTTTCTTTATCATAGCCTCTTTAAATTTACAGATAATTAAAAACAATTATAGATCCTCAGGCGAATCTATTTACAAATTATTTTTGTATTTCCTGTAGCACCGCTACATTATATACAGGGTTTGTTATTTTATAAAAATTATATAATGAATAAACAAGTATAATGATATACAGTATACATGACTGGACTGAACTGACTAATAAAGGTGATTGGGCTCACCATGATTTCATCTGTCTGGATAATCTGTTTATGTAGGTAATGTTTTTCCTGTGTACAAAGACTCAATTGCGTTTCTCTGTAAACGAAAGACACAACATTTAAAGCCTTCATGTCAGATATTGTTCTTTTGTACCTCTCTGTAAATGTACACTTCATCGGCCTCTCTATAACCTCTAGTCACGACATTCAGTCACCTGCATTACTGTGCTGCCGCTGTGGAGGTCTTATTTGAAAATTGACAGATATGACGTGTTCTTTACAAATATATAAACAGTATAAAGGAGGTATAAAGTGAAGAAATATCGAGGGATACTTACTGAAATCAACGTCAGATTATTTTATTATTATTCTCGTCATTAATATCGTTAATGTATATGTAAAGAACACATCGTATCTCTTAATTTTAAATTCAGCCATTCACGGATGACCTGCGCGGCGGGAGCACAGTAAGGCAGTTGTCTGAATGTCGTGACTAGAGGTTATAGAGAGACCGGTGAAGTGTACAGTTAAAGAGAGGTGTAACAGTTATAAAAAGACAATATTAGAAGGCTTTAAATGTTGTGTCTTTCGTTTACAGAGAAACGCAATTGAGTCTTTGTACACAGATTATCCAGGCTGATGATATCAAAATATATATATTTAATTAATAACAGTAATACGAAAACCATGAAAATAAATGCCATGCCCGCTTATCGATATAAATCAGATCTAATTTTTTATTGGTAATAAAATATTTATTAGTCTTTAGACGTATTTCATGAAATAAGAAGAAAATTATTCAACTGATCAATTGAAAACGAGGTTTTTTAGCACTCGTTTGCTTCGTTCTCCTTGTTTATCACAGATTTCATAAAATAATAATGAATACGCATCATCGATATCAGAGATATAACTAAACATGGTAGAATACTTTATATTGGTACCTTTGCTCGATCCAGGAGAAAAAAAAATTTTTGTTTTCCCATATTAAGCTGCCCAAACGTAACAGAGAGCAAATAATCCTCATTTTTAATAGACGAGCTCTAGTATGTTTCTCCCGATTTCCAAAAATACCTGTAACTACATAAAGAAATAAACATTTGGTGATTTTTATAAATGTCTAATCTTCTTAGAAAAAAAAAAGAAGGTTTCTGGGTCTGACCTTAGCTTAATAAGAACCAAGGGTATCGTGGTGGGAATCTGAACATTCTTGTGTTAATGTAGGAATTTCCAGAATGTAGTTACCTCATTATACACTGGTCAGGTGTTCTGTAACTAGTATGAACTAGTTTTTAATTTTGGCCGAGACTAGACTAGGAGACCATGAGCAATCATTACCACAAAATGTACTTTCTTCCTTTTAATTGCTAAGGACCAAAGAATAGGCTATACTTTCAGACTGAGTTGAAACGCAGTTTGGCGAGGTGACGTGAGGTGACTTGAGGTGAGTTTCTATGAAACGCAGGGTGAACACACGCGAAGCTAACGCGTCCGCGAACTGCGAACCTTTGTGCTCGTGCCGTAGCACTACTCACGGAGAACCACTTCACGTCACCTCACCGAATAGAGATTAAATTTGCGCCCGGCCTAGGAATGACACAATGCCGTTTTATATATGATAAGATACAGCAACGGGGATAATTTAAAACGTAAAAAAAGGTATCTCTGCCCTTTAAGCTTTCTCAAGTCACGGCTTAGTCGCTAAGATTTAGCACTTTGATACTTTTTGTTCTATAACTGCGCAGAGACCATGAAGGCTCTCAATGATATCCACGGCTAAATTTATGGGAGTCATCGAGGGCTTATCACGTATCCTATGTTTAGGCTTTTTTAAACCAGTTTGTTTTTTAGTATAAACAATAATAATTAATATTCTCTAATATACATAGGGTTTGAGATCTCAATTTTGCTTTAAAATACTATACGAAAACGTCGAATTTTGTTCATATATTATTATTGTGCCTTATATTGCTCAGTGAAATATACTAAAATCGTATCTATATCTTTTGAGTAAAAGAAGAAATGCCTGCATGATAAAAAAAAATGGTTCAGATCTGAATTCAGGTTGAAAAATTCTGAAAGGTAGGCTCGGCGTTTCTATTGCAAAAATCGTGTAACTATGGTGATTATTAGCCGAAGAGAAAACATTGTGAGGATTGGAGCTGGGACCAAGAAGCTAAACATATCCTGGAGAGGTACTCAATGGGTGGAGAGCATCATCTTTATCCACTCGATATCTATGTGGGAGCACGAGCTGCGTCAATAGCGAATATCTTCTTAGCTCCACTCTCAGAACCACAAAAAAACATTTCGTTTTTGGCGGCATTACATTTATTATGTACTTAAACAACCAATATTTATTGACTATAAAGTAATAGCTACTAGTTATTGTATGAAATCCCACTGTTTTAATAATCATTACTCAAGGATAAAGGATATTTTTGTAAGGTTTAAGGGAGCGTAACTATAGTTATTGCCAGCGATAGTTCATCTGTAAGTGCCAGGATTCCAGATTACACCATTTACAACTCTAATGAAAGAAGAGGTATTGACTACTGTTAATCGTAGATGTAGTGTTCTTCAGAATCGATTAGAAGCTCCGCTGACAATACTCCGCCCGGAGTGTCTGACTCAGTAGTCAGTATTGTCCACAGATTACAAGCCTGTGTGTCTACTCAGCCCCCCTTTTTTTGTCAGTGGCGGGAATGTTTCTGACGGCTATAACGTTATAAGCAGGTTGTTTTTGACAAGGCTATTGTTTCTTTCGTCCTTCAGGCCTTTGTCAATTTAACGCTCAATTTAACTCCTTATAAAGCTCATTGTGCTATTGAATTTACAAGGAAAGTAAGAGAGCTCTCCTAAATTGCGTAGTTAGATTCGTCTTTGGGACTGCATGGCACTCCAATGTCTTCCACCTCTGGCTTTTCCCCTATTTCCGATGACAATATATTCTTGGCCCATTGCTCTTCCAAACTATCGATTCAACTCATCATCCCCCTTATACATAAATACAATATTTCACAGTTCAAATCATCAGTCTACTTCTTGAACACAAGATTTTTTTTTTGAATTTCAAAACCTCTTTATTGATAGTTTTACAATTTATAGGGTTACAATTTGCTCCTCGTACTGCGATGCACTGATGCATTCGAAGGAGGGCATAAATAAAATACATTTTCAGATTGAAGTTAAAAAGTCAACACATACACAACACTAGGTGATGAGGCTCACCTTCTTGAACGCAAGATCCCGCCTCTCTGACATTTATAGTCCTGCCCACAAATCTACAGCATACGAATTCCTTGCCCACACCACTATTCTCTGGAATTCTTTACCTCCTAAGATCCGCCTTGCTTTATCCTCACTAACCTTCAAAACCATTATATTCCATCACCTCCTTACCATCGAACCAGACGCTTGCTCGTTGGGAACGATTTAGTAATTATATTATTTTTTCATGCTTATATTCATTTTTTTTTTCACTATTGAAATTAATTTGTTGTATACTTTTTTCTTTCTATTTTTTTTTCATTTGTATAAATTTAATGGTTTTCATTCGATAGGGTTTTCATAAATTGTTACGGGGATCAATCCATGATTTATTTTCTAAATGTAGCTAAATAATCTTATGTTATAATCATTGTTTCTTTTTCTTACAGATGCTCGCACTATATTTTACATTGTTTCTTTGTTTATGTATAGCTTTTATTTTTTATGATGATATATTTCTTTTTATTTGCCAGACATAAACCTGGTTAACCGAGCACTATTGTTATTCAAGGGACTTTGTCCTGGAATTTTTTTTCTACATTACATTAGGTATAATTACACACATTATCTTCTTACCACCCTAATCCCCAATCACAGTCATTACACTGCACCACTCATCCCTATAATCCTCCTCGGAGACTGAAACGGCAGTGGCCTCGTGACCTGCTATAAATGCGTGACAGTGGGAGTCCAGTTTCTCCGATCCTGCCCCGAGCGTATGCTGCTCTCGCGCTCTTGGTCAGCCTCTACTGGCTCGTATCCGGTGACACGGCTGACGGAGGAGCGTGGGGGACTTCCCAAGACTTCTCTTCCTCTTTCACATGCAAGGGAGGTGACAACCATGTGGACTTGGGAGGTCTCTGGGCTGTTTGTAAACACTGTATGAATGAAAGAATGAATGTAAATATGGCATGAATGAAAACATTTATTGCCCAATGAGGCAGATTATAATTTTATCACAATAAATTTGTTGTTATCTTCTTACGAGTTATTAATAATTATGAAAAAATACTTTGTATTTCAAATCTAAAATATTTAATTTTATTACATCAACCGTTTTTGTCAATAAGAAGTTCCTTTGAACCAACCCGAACAAATTTTAATAGCTGAATTTTAGGCGCGATTCATATTGAAAACTTTATTTGCTTTGTCAACTTCTGTGTCCCTGTCCATGCACCTTTTGTTATTTTAAGTCTGTTTTATTGTATTCTTTTATGTTATTTATTTATTTTTATTTTCTAAAAGTAACTTACTTCTATATAAAAAGAGATTTCAATCCAATATGGTACTATGATGGCTTATTGATGACCATCCCCGCTATCACGGTTGCTCCCCTGGTCCCTGCAGTTTCTTTCTCTTCCTTACAAAGATGAAGAATGCCCTGAAGTTCTCGCCGTTGTTCACCAGGATTACGGAGATCGGACTCTTCCAAGCTATACTTTCCAATCTAGTGGGATCGTTCTTGCTTATCCCAAAGATCGACAGGTGAGCACGACATACTCTGTAGTATCACTATCCCCGTAGTGTGGGAAGGTACCGCACTCTTTTATGCTCCATTTTGTGGTATAGGTTCACCTGGCACGCTCGTTGGTCCAGTCACTAATATGTTCCTTCCAGTTCCTAGATATACCTTCGATCGCGCTGCAAAGGAAGCATGTCCAGATGTCCTTCATGCACCTTAGCTTGGAACCGTTGTTCCTGGAGCTAGTGCTAGTGCTGGAGCCAGTCTACCGGGGGTTCCGTCTGGACCACTTCAAAGGAAACGGTACTATAGCTTCTCGTGACTCTCCGTAGTGCCGGTATTGGACTTCTGTCCCTTATTAAGGCGTGCCGACGACGGCTGGCAACCTTGTTAGTGACTTAAGTCACTGTCCGCTAGTTGCCCAATGTGGGGCGAAGGGTTGATTTTTTTTTCCCATTCCCAGGGTAGGTGAACTCAGTGCGCACACTTACGGGAGTCTCTCCAATGTCCTGGCGAAAACAGTGGCCACGGTATTTTTTTTTTACTGTCTTCTCCATCACTAGTCGTAGAGTGAAGAGCGTAGTTATGTCAGGTGTAATCAGTAATGTAATCAGATGTAACTTAAAATTGTTATTTATTGTTTGAAATGTTTTAAGTGTCCCATACTATCATTAAGATAACTGAAGATTGATGCTTAGAGCTGTCGAAAGCACTACTTGAAAAATAAATAACAGTTGTGCATAGGAAAAAGATGTATTTTTTATTTTGAACCCTTCCGTAATCAGATGTCTATGCATTGGCATAAATAGTGCGTCTGAACGTTCATGTTGCAGGGATCGCTTCGATCGGTACCATGTCAGTACTGGCCTTGGAGAGGTACCTGATCATCAGCCGGCCCGTGAACCACGGACCTCTGACCAGGAAGTCAGCACTCGCCCTCGTCACGGCTGTCTGGGTGTACTCCTTCACGCTCACATTCCCGCCGTTGGTGGGCTGGGGAGAGTACGGTCCGGAGGCTGCTAATCTGAGGTACGCTTCAACTTATTATCTGGATTATGGCCATTTGTTTGTACGATAAGACATGATAATATAAAAAGGCCATACAAGAGTACTATTTGTAAGTGAAATTGGGGATCACGTTGTCTCTGCTGTTCGCTTTCAGTGGCCACCAGTAGGTACATTGCCTAGTATTTCCGAGAGTTTGAGATACCATGTGCAGGGTAGCTAAGTTGGTAGAGATCTCGACTGGATATTCTGGTGGTCCTGGGTTCGATTCCCGACCCGCAATTTTATTTTTATCTACAGCCTCCCTATTTCATTGTTCACAAAAATAATCTTTTATATTTATCTACTAAAATATTTTTTTCACATCCATTATGAATTAAATTGCCACAAAAACTATTGCCGATAAATACTTTGTCGTCTTCAATGCTTCTGAAATGGTTTCGAAAATCCCTTAGTATTTTCGCTATTGAAAGTGGCTTTGTTTCTACTTTTATAGTACATTTGAGGAAAATGAGAAGATTAAACATTAATTAGCTTCAAGCAGTAATATGGGAAAGCCTAAAAGTTAGAGAGTAACTTTGTTTAAGTTTAATCTCTCTCACAAGCGTTATTATTATTGTATATTAGGCGACTGATATGTACAGCGCTGACCGGAGCGTGATAATTTATATTGAAATTTTTTTAAGTCCACTGCCGTATAATACACCGACAGATAAGCTGAAAGATCAAGAGTTTTTGAAAGTAGGGCCTTTCAGCCCGCTAAATCATGCCAGCCATATATCGGCCCATGTATCGGAATAGTTGACTACATTTCTAGAGATTTGAGCCTAATTCATATTAACCGCTACACCGCACGAGAACCCCTTAGTAATAAATTTACTCATGCAAACACCAGTGAGTGGATTATAATGATGTTACTTATGATTCAGCTAACACCGCACGTTAATTTCAAAGTCCATAGAAGCATTCAAACGTTATTACGTATTTGCACTCAGCGGTTTGCACACCTCGGGTTATTCGAGATGAATAATATACATTTATCGCTGAGCCCAAAGCAGGAGCTTTACATTAATCAGGAACGGAACGATCCTCTTGCGACTTTCTGTCAAACATTCAAAGTTCGTTCTATTAAGGAAAGAAACAACATTTAAAGACTTTATTTCAAATTTTGTTCTTTCATAACTCTTTAACTCCTCACTTCTCAAATTTCAAAATTTCACTTTACACTTCACCGCTCTCTCTATAACCTCTAGTGACGACATTCAGTTATCTGCCCTACTGTGCTGCCGCCGCCCGGGTCATCTGTGCGCAGTGGATTTTAAAATTTTGAAATATGATGATTCAAGACGTGCTCTTTATATATATATTCACAAACATATGGCGAAATGAAAATCCTTCTGTCTCTCCGTAGCAATATTATAGTCGAACGTTTTCGACGAACTTGGGCGTCATCCTCAAGGGTTCGAGCTGGTAGCCAGACGTCGCTTGATAGATAACACAGCAAGTACTATTATTACCATCTCCTCGAACTGTTGAGGATTTGAGGAACCAGTGAGTCGAAGACCATCGGGTATAAGCAAATAATGCTGTGAAGAGGCAGAAAGTGTTTTATTTCATAATATACACCCTCTTTACCAGCACCACTCCTCCTATACTACAATGTTTGCAAAAATGGATCCGATACTTTTAATAAAACATCGAATCAGCACATTTACGCACATTATAATGTACTCATTAAAATATATTAATCGATACTGTGAAAATCAAAAGCATTTCATGCACATTTGAGATGGAAATTAAATAATTAGTCTTTTGCGCCGATGTCAATAGGTTTTTTAGCTATTTATAATCTGTTCTTGGCTTAAAAAATTGTTTTTGGTGACTGAGCATGGTATGTTTGATCAAAATTGTAAAATGGCTGTATTTTTTTAAAATAATAACGTATATAATATAATAACATTAGTTAAGAAAAAGTGAAAAAAAATGTTTTAAATGGGGAAAAATAAAAGTGGTAAATTCTATCCTTCTATAACTAAATATATTTAAAAAAATATAAGATCATTACTTTATCTTATTTAAAATATTTTGTTTTATTTTGGCATATAGCTCACACCGTCTTTTTGTTTTTTATTATTAGTTGTTCGGTCAACTGGGAGACGCGGAGCCATTCCTCAACTTCTTACATCGTGTACCTTTTCACTTTCGGCTTCTTCCTTCCGATCATCATCATCTGTTACTCTTACCTCAACATAGTAGTCACCATCAGGAGCGTAAGTTTTAAATTATTAATATATATGTTTCATGTTAGTCTCTATATGACGGTTGAACTGGAGTGATTGGAAATATATATATATATATATATAGGGTGTTCCAGAATTAACGCAAGATTTGATTTAAATAGAAAACATAGTTTTTAGTATTTTTGTTGTTATTTTTTTTATTGAATTATAAAGTAAATAGGATATGGTTATTTATGTAATAACACATCGGGCAAATGGCTTCCACGACTTTGCTGGCACATACCCACTCTTTTGTCGAAATTTTACATGACCATTTGGCATAAATATGGTCGAATTTCGTTGATGCAGCGTTGAATTTCCTCTTTTAATGCACGGGTGGATGTGGGCTTGTTAACATACACCTTTGACTTCAAATAACCTCATAAAAAGAAATATAAAGGTGTTAAATCACACGATCTAGGGGGCCAATTCTGATCACCGAAACGAGAGAGTACACGACCTGGAAAGGTCTCATGCAGTATTTGAATTGATTCATGGGCTGTATGTCATGTGGCGCCATCTTCCTGAAACCACATATTGGCCACATCAATATCATCCAATTTCGGCACAAAGAACTGTGCTATCATGTCGCGATATCGAGTACCAGTAACAGTCGCTGCTTGACCAGCCTCATTTTCAAAAAGGTATTGTCCAATAATGCCTCCAACCCAAAATCCTCACCAAACAGTGCCACGTTGCGGATGCATTTGTTTTTCAACAATCACATTTGAGTTATCCGAACCTTAAATGCGACAATCGATTAACAAAGCCATCAAGATGAAAATGTGCTTCATCTCTTAGAATCATTTTTCTCGAAAAATCAGCATTCACTTGTTGATGTTCAATAATCCATTCAACGAACTCTCTTCGCTCATGAACGCTCCATTTTTACTAACCCTAAACTGTCAGCTGTCAAATTGTTTTTTTAAGGGTTGCCAGCACTTTAATGCACAAATGGCGGCAAATTCAAATCTTACGTTAATTCTGGGACACCCTTAATTATATTTTATTACTACTTTTAATTAGTTTTTTTTGAAATGATGGAAAGGCCAATCTTATCTTGTATTTCTCGCACTTTGGTGCTAATATCTGACCGGTTATTGATTGGCTCTTGTTTCCACCATTCCCCAGAGCAGGAAGCCGGTAGGACGAGTGGCCAAGGCAGAGACGAAGGTGACCTGGATGGTGGCCGTGATGATCCTCGCCTTCTTCGTCGCGTGGACGCCGTACGCCATCTTTGCCATCCTCATCGCCTTCCTGGACACCAGAATCAGCCCAGCTCTGGCCACTGTGCCCGCCCTCTTTGCTAAGACCAGTATATGCTACAACCCCATCATATACGTCGGCCTCAACTCGCAGGTAGGCAGGTTTTTTTGTTTTTTTTTGCGCAATACTCCTATTCCATGATCTGTAGATGTAATAGAAAGATAAAAAATGCATAACTTAGGTAAAAAACACTTTTATCACTTTTAATCACCCTAAACCACATGAGTAACAGTGCAGTACAGAAAACAAATTCATTTCTGGCCAAAAAACTATTACATTATAAAGAAAAACCGCTATAAGAGATAAAATAAAAGATTGTTAAGCTAAATTCATTAAATAAAATCATAGATGGATTTACGAATAATAAAATAAATTAAAAATATAAATTCAAAGGATAAAAGTATGAAAATATAATATAAGGAATAAAACGGTACCTGAGTAGTGTTTGTGTATGGCTGGCGAGTATGTGTTAGAAATGGTGGCTATTGAAGAATTCTAAGGATGAAGGATGGTGGATATTTTACGGCGGTATGATGCGCTTGAGAGGAACAATACAATTAAATTATCAATTTCGAGACATTTTTGGAATAATGGATCATTTAAGAGAGTGCGGAGTAACCAGTTATTTATTATTATTTTTATTGATTTAACCAGTTATTTATTATTATTGATTTAACCAGTTATTTATTATTATTGATTTAACCAGTTATCAAGACTAATGTTTCGTACTTAGAGGTAAAAGTACGTTTATTTGATTTTCCAACACAAATTATAAATATTTTTGGTTTAAAACACAAACATCATTCTATGTAAACAGTAAAAAACCAAAGTATAGTTGTATACTGTGACTGTTCCCAACAGACGAGTACCAAACACATCTCGCTACTAAATACTGAAAATCTATTGATAAATTTAATAAAATAACAATAAATAAAATTACAACCTGCCCTATTACTGCGTTCAATGTTCCCGTACATATCACATTTACAGTTTAGCCGTCGCTCAGTTATCATACAGTATATGCAAGTACAGCCAGAAGGGCTTACATGAATGCCCCCTCCCTCGCATACGACTGACGAATCAGAAGTTCGGTAAAAACCAACGCTTTTTCATTGGATGCGAGCCAGCGGAGGATGCATAAGAACGCGATAGCCACAGTTGCTCAAGCAACGACTCCTGGAGTTGCCCTATGATTAAAACAGGCAACGAACCGATGCGTGATGACAAGCGTACAGCTGTATGTCTGGTAAGTGTGCAGATAGTCTTTTAGTGTCGCTTTGTAAATTAATTATTTATATTCCTTGGAAAGGCCTATAGAATTGTCCAAATTATCCTTTTGCGTTTCCTAATTAAAAGTGAATCGACTTGGACACTTAAGTAAAATTTTATGTTAGCGCATAAATGGAATTCCATACTTTTACTCAATGGTAGGTGGACAGCTTACCCGTAAGACTTGACAGTATTAAGGGCTTAGTATCACTTAGCGCCGTAGTTATCTCACCTACGGCAGGGCAGCGACTCTGACATAACTTTCTCTACTTCAAATATTAACTCAGGAACTGTACAGATAATTACTGGATACACCAAGGTTCTTTTGAAATAACCCTTTTCTCCCAAGGGATGAGCTTTCGTGTATTTTTAAGTCTTTGGCAGTAGTTTTCCGTGGCAAGTGCATCAATAGTTAATGACTTTGAGCTAATTAAATATTGATAAAATAGCATCTGGGAATTCCTTATTTGCATCAGGTAAGGCAGACTTTTATTTTGCTTTAAATTAAAATCTTATTTAACTTAGTCTTATTTATTTATTTTTTTACACCATTCACGAATTAAATTAGAATTTTTTCAATGCATCACACGGGATAAGTGACTTAAAAAATTGATGAAACAGTATCGAGACAGATTTTCAGGACTCGGCAAGTGCTTTCTAAACATGTACTTACAAAAGGGTTGTGAAAATAAATATTCGATGGTCAAAAATACTTTTTAATCTGTTAAATATTAATTAAAAATTAGCAAGTAGAAAATTTCTGGCGTCTATTCATAGTAGCCATTTCTTTCATAACTTTATATTCTAGAATATCTTTGAATTAATTTTTGCGTTACAGTCCTAGAAGGAATCTCAACCAATGGGAAAAACTAGGACGTTTAATCTTAAATAGGTTCATAGCAGTGACATTAGAAATTGATGATAGATTTTATAATTGTTGATAAGTGTACAATTGTTTGGAGACAAATTAAATTTGTCCTACATATTTATTTATAATAAATGTTATGGATTTTGACTTGAGGTTGGTAGTAAATCCGCAAACGTTTCTTGTAAAAATTAATCAATTTTGAATTATGAAAAGAAATTCAAAGATAAATTTGATCCTAAGTTTTATAATGCTACTAATATTAATATGCTAATATTATATATAATGCTAAAAGTAGAAGGGGGTTGAGCAGAACTGTATACCTGCCTCGTGACTTCATGGAAGTCTCTGATGGTTCCTGTTATTTTTAAGTGAGCAACCGCACCCCTCCTTACTTCCCTTACTCCCTACTTCCCAGAACTATCCTTTTCTTATGCATATATGTCTCAGCTTTAGCCCCAGACCCACCTTGTGCCTAGACCTTCCACCCAGTATGTTCTAACTAATCTCTTAATATTTGTATATACCAGTGTTTTGCTTGTACTTCATAATAAAGCTTTTCTTTTAAAAGACTCTCCTCTACAAAGATTATTTAGCTGTACACAATGAATAACTTATTAGATACTACAGATGTTTTGCTTGGGAGGGTTTTTGACTAGAAATACTGACAATCACGAGAGCTGAACTTTGAGAAAGAAAATCTATTGAATTTAACTTTGTATAATTATTATATTTCAAAAAACTTCACTGTCCTCTGTTATCACTTATTGTACCATTTTGTCTGAAATGGAAATTTCAGGTCAACCTAACTTATTTTATTGCTTTTGTCTGTTTTTTTGGGTAGTTTTTTAGTTTATTTTTTTTATGTTTTTATTATTTTTTTCAGAGGTTTAGACAATCACTCTTTTTCTTCTAAATTAAAGGCAACCATATGTGAACTAATTTAAGTTATACATTCTGATGTACAAATGAATAATTATATCTTTAATATTCCTATTAATGACATTTTATATATCTATGTGTTTTCATTTTTATTCAAACGATTTTGATAGCTGTTTTTGTTTTTTTTTGTTTTTTTATGAAATTTCAAATATTAACATCTTATGACAAAACAAAAAATGAAGAGATAAAGAGAAAAAAATGTTTGGCTTTTCAGAAGCAAAATTTAAGCCTAGTCTGTATTGCCTTTTTATGAAGGGATTCTCAAGCTATTTATTTAAAATTTATTAATATTTATTTATACATTACTTTTTTCCCAATCATTCTAACATATATTATATGCTAATTAATGTCACCTAAGGTCTGGATCTCAATAAAGACCAAGAAAAAAGTATGTTTCTGTTAAAAACTTTCCATTTATAATTTAAAATATTGAATTGTTCATCTGTATGAACCGTTAAATTTCATCTAGCTTTTTGTAAAATAAGACTTGCTATATTTTATTTATATGGGGAAAATGTCTTAATTTTACTGGACTAAGTGTTTTAGTTTAATATAGTATTTTCATCAATCTTTTACTTTATCTATGCAACCACATAAACGCAGGCTGACAGAAACACTTCACAAATAATAATACTGAAATATCCTCGATGAGCCATTTCAAACAAGAACGAAATTTGTAGAAACTTATTGGCAACACCAGTTCTAAATGTAGACCTGTGGTAACTTTCTCAGAAGTTTGCGATGAAGAGAGAAATAGAAGAGAGGCCCTACAGAGGTATTTTATGTGCTCAAAGGAACGGAATCGTCAAAGAGCAGGTAATAACTGTTCCACCTCTTCCCTGCTAATAACGTGTTCGTACACGGGACAGTTTTCAAGGAGTACTTTTCCATTATTTTGATTACATTTTCGTTTTAAAACTTACGGATGGTGAAAAAAAAAAAATGAAACGTAAATAAATGGCAATTAGCCTTGTTATTTCAGACTTTACAGTTTAAAAGTTATGTTAAAAAAATGACATATCTTTTCACTTTGTCCCTTACATCTCAGTTAAGGTATATAATTTTAATCATAGGGAATGAATTCTAATTCGTTTAAATTAACGTTTAACTTATTATCACACTCCCCTTTACTGTACAATCACTAAAACGTGTTCAGTGTATTTAGAGTTGTTCTGGGTTGTCCAAATAAAATTATTTTTACGTCCAGTCTAATGGGACGTAAATAGTTATAAGTAGACAGACATATGAGGTCTAGTGTTGAAAAGTTGAGTCACATCCTTTGGGCTTATAGATAACTCCGTAAAAACAGATCAAAGTGAAAAAAAAATCATATATTGTGAGGACCAGTAATCTGAAAATGACCCCTGTCTCCATATTGTATTGTTGGAACCAATGTTCCCGCTCACGAAAAACTTACTACTTACTGAAGGATCTCTCCAAGTATATAAAGTCCACCTTCTAAGTTGCCACCACTTATAGGACTTTAAAAAGGCCTCTAATGGACTGGGAGTCACCAGGAACTTAGGACACAAGTTCATTGACTTATAGACTTTCGTACAAATGCTTAAACTGTAAATAACTGTGAACAAATTATAGTATTTTTTTTTTGTTTTAAAAATCAAAGCAAATTGTAATATTATTATTTATTATTATTTTGTACCGGCATTTGTGCACCGCGGCCTCAGTGAGACCTATTGTGCGCCGTCCATGTCCCTGTCCTATATATGTGACAGGCCCACGGCCCTTGCAAATCTGAGGATACCGAATGGATCGATCAGTTCACATAGTTTGGGGTCTACAATGCGATCACTGCCAAAGTGAAGGTATCGCCTTCTAGCTAGGTTATCACAGTCACATATTATATGACGTGCCGTTTCTCCCTCTTTCTTGCAGAATCTGCAGATTGGTGATCCAACTATCCCCAAATTAAAGAGGTGTTTATTTAACCGACAGTGACCTGTATAGAGTCCTGTCACACTTTTGAGTGTCCACCTGTCCATTGATAGAAGTGCTGAGCTTCTTCTCTTACAGGGTCCATCAAGAAACAGTTTCGAGTGTTCCTGTTTCTTAGTTTCTCTCCAAGAGAGTCTTGCCCTGTCCTCTAAAGCTAATTTTATACGCCTTTTAGCGTAGCTGAGGCTGATACCACATATGGGTTCAGGTGCAAGAGGTGTCTGTTCTGAGCCCACCCTTGCAAGGCCATCTGCCTTCTCATTGCCTGTGATGCCTGTGTGTCCTGGCACCCAGTCGATTCTAACCTTATTGGCTAGCGAGAGTGTGTTTAGGTTGTTTTTGCACTCCTCAACCAAATAAGATCTGGTCGTATAGCTTCTCAGGGCGCCAATTGCAGCCTGGCTATCCGTGAAAATTGTGATCAGTCTGTTTCTTACACCCTCCCCAATTAAGGTTTGGGTACAGACATTGATCGCCATCACTTCGGCCTGAAAGACCGAGGTGTGTCTACCTAAAGGAATAGAAATCCCAGATTCTGGTTTATCTTTCCTCCATATGCCGGCCCCAGATCCGTTTTCTGTTAGTGAGCCGTCTGTATAGCAATTAATCCCATTACACAGTTTATGTGGTTTGGTCTTTGTGTTTACCGCACAGTATAAGACGTCTGTGTGTTTCTTAACTTGTAGGTCAGAGTGCATTGACAGCACCTCGTCCTCATCAATTCTTCTGAACAAGTTCCCATGCCCCATGTGAGTCATGACTTTGGATCTTGTTCCTGATTTCGCAAGTCTGTAAGCCACGTTCAAGGCTTGCGCTTCTACTTCTATGTGCAGTGGATTCAAGTTCAATAAGACTTCCATTGCAGCAGTAGGAGTTGTACTCATGGCACCAGTAATCATGAGACATGAGAGCCTCTGTAATTTGCCAAGCAAAGTTTTATTTTTACTAATGCTACCTCTGTGCCACCACACCATAGAGGCATAGAGCACCATTGGTCTCACTGCTGCGGTATATAGCCAGAATAACATTCTGGGTTGTAGTCCCCAGGTCCTACCCACAGCCCTTTTACATGCATAGAGGCATCGAAGTGCCTTCATAGTAGTATTCCTGATGTGTTTGGACCAGTCCAATTTACTATCCAGAGTAACCCCTAGATGCTTTACCTCACTACAAATGCTTACCTGTGTCCCCCCTATATAGGGTGGTCTAACTATAGCATTTCTTTTGTTAGTGAAGATACAGAGATTTATCTTCTGGGGATTGATTCCTAAACCATTCTTTTCACACCAATCCCTCAAAAGATCCATCGATGCGGAAAGCAACTCAGAAATGGTTTCTGAGAACTTGCCCCCTATGAGCACAGCAATGTCATCAGCATATCCCTGTGCGTAGAACCCTGCAGAGTTTAGGTTTGTTAACAATGAGTCAACGACCAAACACCACAGTAATGGAGATAACACCCCTCCCTGTGGACATCCTCCTACTGGCTTCATCCACAGTTTGGTTTGTCCCAATTGTGATTGTAAAATCCTATTCTCTAGCATGGTGTTTATCCAGCTAGAGGCTAAGGAACTAATCCCCTTTCTTTCTAAGGCCGATGCCATAGTGTTATAGGGTGTGCGATCAAAGGCACCTTCTATATCAAAAAAGATGCCTACCATTATTTCTTTGTGAACTAGGGATCTCTCAATCCTGGAAACCAGGTGGTGGAGAGCAATTTCACATGATTTTCCTGCCTGGTAAGCGAATTGAGCGCTATGGAGCGGTCGTTCTACCAGTATTCCATCCCTAATATGTCTGTCTATGACCTTTTCCAAGGTCTTCATCAAAAAAGAAGTCAGACATATTGGTCTGTAAGACTTGGGTTCGTCATAGGACTCTTTCCCAGGTTTTGGTATGTAACACACTTTTGCCATCCTCCAGCTTACTGGAATATAGCTCAGTGCCAAGCTTCCCTTTAACAAGCTAAGTATAAGGGGCCTAATTACTGGTAGGCCTTTTTGTAGCAAGGCTGGGAAAATCCCATCAGTACCAGGTGATTTGAAGGGAGCGAAAGAATTGATTGCCCACTCCACTCTTGCAGAATTGACAATTTTATTTGCTTCTGCCCAGTTACTCTTGCAACCAGTGTGTTCACAGTTGGTAGGGTCATTATTAATCGTATCCATCAGTCCGCAGCCAGGAAAATGCGCGCGCGCCAGGGCACCGAGGGTTCTCTCCTCAGAATCCGTATAGCCCCCTCCCACCCTGACGGAGCCCAATACTCCCCTGTCAGACTGCTTGGATAAGATCCTATTTACTCTAAACATGGAAGTTGTATCGTTTATTTCGCTACAAAATTTCTTCCACGCCCTTCTTTTAGCCTTTCTGACTTCTTTGTTATAATCAGTGAGTGCACGTTTATAAGTGTCCCATCTGCCTGATCTTTTGGCCGCGTTAAAGAGTTTACGTGTAAGAGCTCTTAACTTGCCAAGTTTATTGTTCCACCAGGGACAGTTCCTGTTGGATCTAACATTACATACAGTGTTATTATCAGTGTATGACTTAATTATTGCCTCAGTCAATGTTGAGTTTAAATGTTCCAAATGCCAGTTGCTACTCACCACTCTAGGACAGCATTTGACCTCCTCCTCAAGCTGTGTATAGTAGGTTTCCCAGTTTGTAAGTTTGGGATTCCTATACACAGCTTCGGACGTGATGTTACCACTTAGATCAAATCTAATGTATCTATGATCTGAGCATGACTCTTCTTCAGAGACGTGCCAGCCTTTAACCCTTAGGCTTATAGTGCGTGTGCTAAGGGTTATGTCAATGACCTCAGATCTGATTCTATTGTTAAAAGTGGCAATATTGCCTCTGTTTAGAATGTCTAGGTCATTACTAGTTATGTACTCTACTAAACACTCACCTCTCTGGTTGTTGTTCTTGCTCCCCCAGAGCTGATGGTGAGCGTTCGCGTCAAGCGATGCTATAAGCTCGCCCCTTAGGCCAGTCCCTTCCGTTAGCTTACTAAGTGCCTCGGTCGGGACTTCTTCTTCATATGGGAGGTAGACAGATGCAATCGTCAACCTCCCACCTTGATTTCCCTCGTTAAGGGCCAAATTGTAATAAATATCATTGATATAAAAAAAAAAAGATGTTGAAAACTGGAAGTCTTTAAATACAATATTTCTATTTTTGGCGCTTAACAATTTTCTTTTGCAATATTTATTTGTTGTTTTTTAGTTAAATTCCGGAATGACTCTTTATCCTTCCTTGAGTAGCCCCAGATCAGGGATTTGAGACATCTTAAAAGTTACCTCAGTGGGCCTACGTTTTATCTGGTTTAATTTATTTTTTATGATACCCACTATTATTATTTTTTAACCAAAATTCAATTACAAAATTTAAAGTGACCAATTAAACCTTTTTTACGATTCCCCCCCCCCTTCATATCCCCTTGTTAATAAAAATTATGGCATTCCTTATAGATAAATCTATTTACAATATGTCAATATTATATGATCTACAATTTTTAACAGTTTTACTCTGTGATTTGCGATTGTTGCAAAGGTATAATGTGCATTATACATTCATTGTCTATACATTTTTAAAAGTTATGGGGCACACCTTATGAATCATAGACTTAAAACTTACATTAAAAACAAATTCATAACCTAATTTTCCCCCCCAAGTCTGTTGCCATCGATGTGGGAAGGGTGGTGGTCATAGTGTTAAACACTGGGTTCGTTAGGTGGTGCAACGAGTCAAAAAACTTGATGTGTCTCCGGTGGATGAGATGAAATATTCGGGCTTTGAAATGAAACCGTTGTTTTATAAGTAGATACCAAAACAGCCTTAAGAGTCTGTACACTTGTACGATTGTGTTCTTAAAAATGATTCAACCGATCTCAGAGGTTCGTATCCGAGCAAGCACACTTGAAGGAAGAATAATGATCATAATTACTATACTGTAATTTCATTGCTCAATGTGTATAATGTAATGGTTTGTTGGATGGTTAGGATGATGAAAGAAAGTTTTAGATTTTCATCAAATTCATCAATAGACAACGTTATAACCCACTAAAATATCTGCATTTGGTGAAGATAATGACTGATTGCTTACATCACTCTCTAAAACTCGGCTATTGATGAAAACCTAACTAATCTCTTATATCGCCCTAAACACATTTCTCAACAATTTCTTTCAACACAATTACTAACTGTAAATACTTTATATTTTATAAATGTTATCCTCTAGGACAGCAGCTCTGCGGAAAGCGCTAGCATAGACTGACACCCTACTTTTAGACGATGGTTTCGGTAGTACCACAACTTTCCCAGAGGCACTCCCACCACGGCCCAGTCCGATCTCTCTGCTTCACACTCGCCTTTAGAATCCAGGAGGTTTTTGGCCTACCTATAAATGTCTAGTGTTAATTCGTGGTCATTCCAAAACCACATAAACTACCTTTAACTCTTCTTCTGATCACTGTCCTGGAAGTGACTGACTGTCAGTGAAGTAAATGATCACTTAGGAAGACGAAGAAAATATGTTAAAAGTTTATCAAATTGGAGTTAATGTTTAATGATAAAAGCTAAAAATCTAACTTATTTTTTTTTTTCAACGAATGATCAGTTTCATGTTATTTTTCTAAACAGACCTAAAAATAACGTCAACTAATCATCGCAAAATTTTGTGGTTTTCTGTTTTTCCTACGAAATCCTGTTTATTAATTCATATTAATGTAGGAGGTAATTATCAAAGAAAAACTATAAAGGATAGTTAGTTCTTAAATTCGGTCACGTAATCACTGAAAATAACTGCACAACAAACTGTAAATAATTGAAATGTAAATAGTCTATGTGGGCAATAACACAGCTTTAACTGCGCCATTAGCTATGAAAGGAGACGCACGCTAAGAGTGATGTCGCTCATTCCTTCTCATTGTTCGCTCTTGGTTTTTAATAATTACTTTATGTAAACGTCCAAATCTCAATTTCTCACATGTACACAGTTGTAATTGTCACTGTACACTCTCCCACGCGTTCGTTTTATAAAGAGGTGCTCTTGTTATCTCAATTAGCAGGCTCATCTCCAAGGGTGTGTGTGGTGATCATTTGTAGGTGACATTCTTGCGCAAGCTATAAGCCAAGGCAGCGCAGTAACTAACAAGAGGTAAACGTCTGAGGTCATTGCCAATTTAGCGATACAGTGCTTCTAAGAACTGAGCAATAATATTCGATTTTTTTTTTTTAAATATTCTTCCAATTTTAGTATATGTACCGCCGAAGCATCCCACATCCCATCTCTCAATAGAAAATTAAGTACTAATCTACAAAGTTATACTTAAGCCAATCTGGACATACGGAATAGAGCTATGGGGGACAGCAAAAAAGTCGAACATCAAGCGCATCCAATCCTTTCAATCAAAAGTCCTGAGAACAAAAGTAAATGCCCCTTATTATGTCAGCAACAAAACCCTTCAAAACGACCTTAATATACCCTGTATATGCAGTTTGGTTTGATGTACACTTTTTAAAGTTATATGTAAAGTTTTACTCTCATTAATTTTATATTGCGACTGTAACAAACGTGTAATGCATATTATAGATTCATTGTCTAAACATGTTTCTTTTTTTTCAATTTTTATTAAGATAAAATTACAGTCTTAGATTGGTCTATAAGTAATTGTGATAAATGATCTCATTCATACCAATTTACAATTTTCATTCACTCGTTTATTCATACTATATATACAAACAGCCCAGAGGCCCCCCAAGTCAACATGGTTGTCACCTCCCTCGCGTGCGAAGGAGAAAGCGGAGTCTTGGGAAGTCCCCCATGGCCCTAAGTCAGCCGCGTCACTGGATAAGAGCCAGCGGAGGCTGACTAAGAGCGCGAGAGCCACAGACGCTCAGGACATGATAAGAGAAACTGGCCATTGCCAGGACTCCCTTATCTTATTTACCCGCCGTTTTAGTCTCCGAGGATGATTGTAGGGATGCGTGGTGAAGTGCAATGACTGTGGTAGGGAATTAGGGTGGTTGGATAGGTTACTATGGAATTTTATGAACTTGGAAACGATGAGTTCAAGAATGTAGAGTATATTCAGATCATTATGAAGGGTTTTGTTGCTGACGTAATAAGGGGCATTTACTATTGTTCTCAGGAATTTTGATTGAAAGGATTGAATGCGCTTGAAAAGAATTGAAATTTAGATCTATTACATTTTTAGTTGTGGTATATGTCCCACAATTATTAATAATTATATTTATATTTGGCTGTCAACCGTTAGTCATGTCATTTATAGTGACTGTTTTGGAAGAAGTATATTTTTTTTTTTCTCCCTAAACCCCTTTAAATTTTAATACAATGTGTACAAATATATACAAATTAATTGTATCTATATTGTAGCTTGTAGCCGAATTTTATTGTAAATTGTATATATGGTAGATTGTAGCAAAATATATTGTAGCTTGTAATATTTATTTAGTTTCTCTCTATTTGGCTGTATGTGAGTCTGTGAAATCTATTGTCCAAGGTTAATCCGAGGTACTTGACTTAATCATTGTTCGGTCAAAGTTATATGTAATATTTTTTCGCCAAAACGTTTACTTTTAATTTAACTCATATAATTAATAGTTTTTTTTCTTTTATTTATTGAATCAAAAATGTGACTAGCGTCACAACTGGCGTGTGTGGGAGGTAGAGAACTGGAGGTATCCAGTGATTCCTCCCTATTTTGTTGAAGCTGATTTTGAAGATATCTTATTGTTATTAATTTAGATTACATCCAAAGTCTACTAAGCTATGGTGTGAAGTTACCAGGTAAGTCCGGTTTAGACAGTCCAGTTAAAACAAATAACATTTAACCTTTTATTCAATGGTTTCGGGTCTTCATATAGCCTATCGTGTATGTAAGGTTTGTTCCAAGGAATGGTTAGGCCACCAGGCTATTTTGTATATGATATAAATATTGGAGTGTTTGGTCAGTAAAAGTTTGTACGTCAATAGATTCTGGGGCAAGGCGCTTTTAACTTTGGTCCAGAAATGAGATAAGTGTTATCTTTTTTTTTTTTCAGTTCCAGCTCAAACGGCCTCTTTGATACCAATTGAATGCTAATTTAAAACCCTCCTCTCCTTTTAAAATATTTCCTTTTTTGTTAAAGTATCATGCCGATCTCTCAGAAGTCTTTATTACTTTTATGTGTTTCTAATTATCTTTTTGTATTCAGCATGCCACTCTTTTGTAGTAATCTGTCTATTGGAGATTATTACTCGGAAGAATCATTCATTCGTCGCTCCACTTAATCAGATATTTTAATAATTCAGGTCATCTCATTCATACCTGTGTCGAGATGTAACCAACATTGATCAGGCCCGATTAGAAAACTTTTTTAACGAGTAGCCTTTGAACTTCGCGCGGCGTGAACTTTAGAAAACTTTTAGTTAGCTTTAGGAATCGAATCAGCTTCGCTTCTCATAACTTCTCAGTAATAACCCCTGCTATTTTAATATTATAAACTCTATCTAACTTAATAATTGACTCTTATTAAGATTCACGATACTTGTACTATGGACAAACAGTTTATTTTTTATGTATAAAGACAATACATTTTAAGATTTTGCCAGGGTTTGCCATCACGAGAAACCCTATTGTTCAAACCTTATTTATGTTGATTGATTTTCATTTTTGAGTTGTTTCTAACCAATTGGTCTAATTTATTAATTTTATTTTGTATTGCGTTGCCAGGTTTGAAAAAAGAAAAGGGTTCATTTTTGTGGAAATATTTTGCTTCATTAACTTTTATTCGCTATTGGTTGCACCAATACTCGATCTCATCAAGGTGCTTCATTTTTGTTTAGATTGTACATAATTAATTAGTGATTTAATTTATGTTTTAAACGACAAATTCATTTCCTTTTCTTCTAATTGTTCCAATTGTTACTCACCAGTTTGGTTTTCGTCAACGACATTCCACGGCTCAACAAGGCCTTCGCGTTGTTTATCACATCTCCTCAGCCCTTGAAGCCAAACAGTATTGCACTGCTGCCTTTCTCGATATAGCTCAAGCTTTTGACAGGGTTTGGCACGCAGGTTTGCTTTACAAGCTCAAAAGATATTTACCACAGACCCTTTTCCTAAAACTACAGTCCTACCTTTCAAACCGTTTCTTCCAAGTCCACTGTGGCTTAGAATATTCGAACTCCTATCCCATAAATGCAGGAGTTCCACAGGGCAGTGTCCTCGGTCCCATCCTCTATAACCTATACACCGCTGATGTCCCCTCTACCACCAATGCCTTCTAGGCCACATTTGCAGATGACACTGCAGTCCTGTCATCCCATTCAGACCCAAATATAGCATCCCGTAACCTTCAAAAACACCTTCACGAGATCGAGTATTGGTGCAACCAATGGCGAATAAAAGTTAATGAAGCAAAATGTTCCCACATAACCTTTACCCTCTGCCGCAAGTCCTGTCCACTATTTTTTTTTTATTTCATTCATCGCCCTGTATCCGAGACAGTACAGTATTAAGGCTTCCGTCTCGACAAAAGACAGGCATGGAACCCACACACGAGGCTAAAAAGACAAGAACTAAACAGACGCTTTGGGCAACTGTACAGACTACTTCGAAGGACATCCCATCTCTCAATAGAAAATAAACAACTTATTTACAAAGTTATACTTAAGCCAACCTGGACATACGGAATAGAGCTATGGGGGACAGAAAAAAAAGTCGAAAATCAAGCACATCCAATCAAAAGTCCTGAGAACAATAGTAAATACCCATTATTCCGTCAGCAACAAAACTCTTTTATAATGATCTCAATACACCCTACATTCTTGAACTCATCCCTTCCAAGTTTATAAAATTCTTTAGTAACCTATCCAACCACCCTAATCCCCTAGGACAGTCATTGAACTGCACCACTCATCCCTATAATTCTCCTCGGAGACTAAAACGGCAGTGCCCTCGTGACCTGCTATGAATTCGTGATAGTGGGAGTCCTGGCAATGGCTAGTTTCTCCAAATATGTCCTGAGCGTCTGTGGCTCTCGCGCTCTTGGTCAGCCTCCGCTGGCTCCTAACCGGTGACGCGGCTGGCAGAGGAGCGTGGGGGACTTCACAAGACTACGCTTCCTCTCTCAAATGCGAGGGGGATCACAACTATGTGGACTTGGGAGGTCTTTGGGCTGTTTGTAAACACTGTGTGAATGAAAATTGTAAATATGGTATGAATGAGATCATGTATGACAATTAATTATTCCCCAATGAGGCGATTATAATTTTATAATAATAAAGTTGTTGTGGTTTAATTTGAAAAATATTAAATTAGGTTTCGTTATTTATTAGAGTCATATTTATAGTGTTTACATTATTGAAGATGAATTGAAGCAATGAATACTGGCAGATAACGTTGACTTTAAACGGATTAAATAAAGTTACAAAGGCGAATAATTCACTGTGAGTGGCAGAACGGATCCAGATCTCAGTTGTGCGTCAGGCACATCATTGTCGGAGAGTGAGGGGATTGTCACCCATCGACGGTTTTGCAACGCCTATCATGTTACCGGCTCATCGCCCTATTGTTCCTGTTGAGCTCAGCTGGTTGGGCATCCGGCTTGCAAGAAGAATCGATATGAGCATATCGATCATCGACTCTCCGATCTACCTTGAACCTAACAGCTAATAGACTATCGCCATCGAACTTAAAACCTCGTTGAGCTTAGGTTGACCTGCTCATAACACGGTATTTGTTTGTCTACGTTTAAGTCGTTTATCAGTTTCAGTAAATCACCTTATCACCGAACAAGTTATACATATAAATAAACACGGACAATGATTAATTTATTTAGTTATCGTTCATCGAACCCTTTCATCAGCATATTTACAAAAGCTAATAAAAATTTTCTCCAATTAACAAAATTTAAGATAATAATGTTCAAGCTTTATTCTTCAAATGAGGTTTACAAACAAAATGAAAGATCATTAAGTGTATTGTTTATTTTTATTTAATTTCTACACCGTGGTAGAAATTTAGTAATTAGTTTAAGCAATCATAGTATTTTTTTTTCTTTCGAAAGTTTTTAATTTTTTAAAATAACTGTTGTTTATTAAAACGTTTTATTTTCAATTTAGATGTTATTTTATTATAACTATCAAATATTACAATTCTCTCTTCTCTTATATTATAAATGCTCTATTATTATACTCTATTGTATATCAAAACAAATAAATCTCAGTTATTTGTTTTTTAGTAAAAAAATAGTAAAAAAAGTTGTAATAAAATAACAAAACCTGTATATAATGTAGTGATGCTACAGGAAATACAAAATAATTTGTAAATAGATTCGCCTGAGGAATAATTAATATATATAGTTATCTGTAAATTTAAAGGGGCTATGAAGAAAAAAAAAAAAAAAAAAAAAGTTATAGTTGTATGAAAATTTAGCAAATTATTTCACATTTAAAATTCATTCTTTTTCTTCTGATTATTCAAAATAAAATCTCGCCATAATCTGGAAAGGCCGTGATTTTATTTATTAACTTTTCCTACTTTCTATTTTTGAGAATTTTCAGACAAATATACTACTAACACGATATTAATTAATTTAGTTTATTTATTTTCCCCCTTGTTTTACTTAAAACTTTTATTTTACATTTTCAGGTTTCCCTTGTTTTCTTGTGTTCTCTTTTTTCTCGTTCTCAATTACGACCACTACCTACCTAAGTGGGGGAACAGGCAATTCTCTGGGGAGGAGAGCTTTCAATTGCGAAACGCCCCTCCCCCCTCCCTCCTACCAACACTTATTTCTTTCTTCAGCCGTCTGTCTGTTCTGGCCTTTGAGAGTCCCTTTTTCCCAGCTAGAGACAAGAAATTCACAAAACGCATTTTATATTGTCCCGACTGCGATAAATTTAAAAACATGATTAAGTTTCATTAGTTAATTAAATGATTAGTACAACATTTTTAACAGGGCATAAAATTAATGGTCTTGATAGCAATAAGAATTTGTATTATGGTTTTCTAACTAAAATTACAAAAGTAATTGAATACCATCCCCGCGAAAACTAACAAAGGGCTATTAATAAATTAATTATAATTTTAAAAAATAATTTTTTTTTCTCCAGATAGAGCCGGTTTTTTAATCGAATATCTGACCGTCCTGTCTAATAATGTGTCTTGGGGCTAAAATAGTCTGTACTTCCGAAAGTCATAAGAGGTGACATTTGAATCACGTTGGCAACTTTGAGTCAACTCATATTTTACAAAGAGATGAAATACTTTTTTTTTGTATAAAATACAAAAAATAAAATTATAAGTATATATAATCGAAATATAAATCTCTCCTTTAATTGACCTATTAAATAACTTAAGGGCCATCACAAAAGTAAAACTAAAAGATACAATAGGGATGGGTTGAGAGGAACAGACAGACGTGCGTAGGTTAACTATTTCGGTAAAGGATAAGGTACTTTAAGTACTGAGAGCAGCTAACCGTGTCTTCAAAGGGCGGTCCTTTGGGACCTTGTTCTTTTAAAGAGAGAGAGAGTGAAGAAGAGAGGGAGAGAGAAGACATTTTCTAGCTTCTCAAATTAAATATATAAATAGTAAAATAAGTTAACTTATTTATTGCTACTATCAGTATCGTAAAGAAATCACTCAAATATAATAGTCACATTGCAATGTGGGCTTTCAGATGGATCAAAAGAACGGCTTAAAGGATATCACACCATCACCACCACATATAATTTTTAATTTTATTTATACCTTAGCTAGTCTTTAAATAGTCTCCTATAGTAAATAGTCCAGGTAGCGTAAGTGTAGACGTTAAAATAGGCAGGTATCAAATAATTCTTTATACACGAAAGACTTACTTAAGTCTTAAGAGCTCACCTTTATGTAGTTGGAGACCTCCTGGAGGAGAAATACGGTATGGCTCTCGCGACCGTTGGCTTATTAATACCATTCGTTGCCAGATGGGAGGGACTTCACTTTCATTTCCTCAGAATCGTCTGTCTGTATGTTCTAGGACAGTGGTCCTAAAAATAAGGATTGGAGGAATGAAATTTTTTAATTACATTAAAAAACAGCCGGTTTTGTTAACAACGTCTCGATTTCACAACTTACAGAAACTAATTGACAGTTCTAGCTTGTTATATATAGTCAAGGAATTATTGGGAGATAATAATTTCTCTACTCATTTTAGTATAAAATAGAAAAAGTACGACAAAGGTCTTACCGGCTATCGCACTTGCTAACTTCACCTAACCAGTCTTAAATTGATGATAGATGCATGTGTCCTCCGGCCAGCTCTGCTGTACGGTGCCCCGCTATTTACCCACTTGACTGACAATACAGCCAAATGTCTCCAACCCTTCCAGAATGGAATTATGCGAAAAGTGGTCCGACATACCTCTTTCGAGAGGTTGAAGAACGCTGACCTGCACCCGTTGCTTGGTGTTCCGTCGGTGGGCGAGTTCATCCGCCGGAGACACATCAAGTTTTTCGACGCGTTGCAGCATCTCACAAATCCAGTGTTTAACACTATGACCCCACCACCCCTCCCGCATCGATGGCAACAGACAGTCGGGGAAAAATTAGGTTAAGAATTAGTATGTAAGTTAGTTTTAAGGTTGATCAAAAAGGTGAGCCCCATCACCATTATTAGTCAGTTTAGTCCAGTCACGTATAATGTATATCATTATGCTTGTTTATTCGATTATATAATTTCTATAAAATATATATATTTTATATTTATCATATTTTATATTTATCCTTCATCCGAAAGTTCTAACTAGAGAGCTTAGAAAAAGAAAAAATAAAAAAAAAGAAAAAAAGAAAATAAAAGAAAAAAAAATAATAACAAAACCTGTCTATAATGTAGTGATGCTACAGGAAATACAAAATAATTTATAAATGGATTCACCTGAGGATCTATAATTGTCTGTAAGTTGAAAGTGGTTATGAAGGAAAAAAAAAAAAAATCGCGTAGCTAATATCGTTTAAGGTGAGCTCAAGAGTTTTTTGTGTGACAAAATATTTATTTTTATATATTTTTTTTTTATTTGCTTAAAAGGAATGTCCCATTAAACGAGATGATTGAACAAATAAACTTTAAGCGCACAGTATTTTTTTTTTACAATCATTCAGTCGTCATTGAATAAACTCATGCGGTATCTCCTATTGTTGTAACAGACATTATTTCGTTTTTCTCTATTTTGATAACGTTACAGAAGGACGGAGCAGAATTTATCCCCGTTACATTATATATTTTTTTTTATTGTTTTTTTTTTTAACCGAAACAAGTACCAGTAAGAATTGAGGTTTCCTGGATCGTATCTTTTAATTTTAAGATCGATTGAAACACTTTTACAATCACTGCGATAGAACAAACGAACCCGTATCCAATCCTCCTGGAATTTCCCGAAGATTAAACCCGAAATGGCACCGTGAGCTGCCCCAAAATGAATAAGATAGAAACTGAAAAAGTAACTAAAAATCTGAAGATCGAGCGTGGTACTCATTTGATAAAAGGATGTTTAAGATGGAAGGTGTTGAAAATTAAACAATGCCGATGTCTGAAAACCACTGTTAAGTAAACATTGAAAATAAAATAAACCATTGCTAAAATAAACACTGAAATCTAACTTTTACTGGGAGAACACAGCATCATGCTGAGGGCACAGCCTTGATTGTTCTGAGCCAAGTCAACTGCTAGTGTAGTGTAAAAAAGTATACATGTTACCCTCAGGTAAAATAGAGCCTGGGGTCTCGTTAAATCAGGTTAATAATTAAAACAAAATATAAATATGGCTGAGACCTAAAAAAAATTAATTAAATAAGATTACTTTTACCCAAAAGGGTAAATTGTAATTTAACTGTAAAAAATCAAAACAGGACAAAGAAACATACCGACCGTCATACAGACAAAACGGAACTAGAACCCCTCCCTTTGGACTCGAGAAATAAAATTTGGATCTTCTAGTATTAATGACACTATTTATTATTTATGTTATATTATTATTACTGATTGGTTTTCCCTGCAGTTCCGGCAGTCGTGGAAGAGACTCCTGGGGTTCAGAGAGGAGGTCTCGGAGGTGACGACCGGACTCACTGGGGTCATCACGCGACAGATGAAGGTTGTCGCTGACAAGGGGAACATACTGTGTACGGCCCCAGCAGAGACGGCCATATAGTCTCCGCATCAGCGTGCATGTTTGTGTTCTACATCCCAAATGCATATCCGTTCCTTGCCAGCAACATATTGACTCTACGTCAACTACAGGTCAAACTTGTCTACTAATTATCAACGAAAAAATACGATAATGATAAGTCTGACACTCTTCCTACTGAGTTATATATTTCTTATCGAGAAGCCTAGCAAAAATCAAATGCCTTTAGCTGCGCGTAAATATAAAAAAAAAAAACCGTAAGAGGCCCAGTAGCTCCGGGAATATATAACAGAATATTACAATGCGTCTCAGAAAGATTTTGACGATGTTATTTCAAAGTTAGCGAGCTGATAGCTAAATAAATATGGGCTAGGTTGTTCTGTTGCTCGACAACGGGATAAATAAGTTTTAAGAGCACCAGACAGCTAATAGAGGGAAGCACCGTCCTCCTCACTACATTTTATCTCTGGATGATAATTATTGTAACAGTTACATTGAATGGAACTGGTAATAATTGAATGCCTCGTCTCTGTCTGTTCTCTGTAAATCGACTAATTTTCATATAAAATGTTTGTATGTTGGGCAATGGAATCGTTGGTTGGTTTGTAGGGTGTCCCAGAATTAACGCGAGATTTGATTTAAATAGAAAACACAGTTTTTAGTATTTTTTTTTATTGAATTATAAAGTAAATAGGATAGGGTTATTTATGGAATAAAACATTAGCAAAATGGCCTCTACGACTTTTCTGGCACATACGCACTCTTTTGTCGAAATTTTCCATGACCATTTGGCATAAATGTGATTGAATTTCGTTGATGCATGGGTGGATGGGCTTTGACGACATACACCTTTGACTTCATATAACCCCATAAAAATAAATCTAAAGGTGTTAAATCACACGATCTGGGGGTCAATTCTGATCACCAAATCGAGAGAGTACACGACCTGGAAATGTCTTATGCAGTATTTGAATTGTTTCATGGGCTGTATGGCATGTGGCACCTTCTTCTTGAAACCACATATTGGCCACATCAATATCATTCAATTTCGGCACAAAGAACTGTGTTATCATGTAGCATAATCGAGCACCAGTAACAGTCACTGCTTGACCAGCCTCATTTGATATTGACATCTGAACGGCTTGTTTTTGGACGACCAGTGTGTTTAGTGTCTCTAACTGATCCAGTCTCCCTAAATTTTTCAGTTAATCTCTTCACAGTTAATGAAGTCAAAACACTATTCCGACCATATTTTTATGAAATTTTAGAACTGTGGCCGCCAAACTTTCATTATTTTTGAGATAATGTTCAACAATAAAGACACGTTGTTCTATCGTGTATCGCTCTATGTTTACTAACCCTTAACTGTCAGCTGTCAAATTGTTTTTTTTTTAAGGTTTCCAGCACTTTACTGCACAAATGGTGGCAAATTCAAATCTTGCGTTAGTTCTGGGACACCCTTTATGTAAAGGAACTGATAGTATTCACAAGCCATAGTGACCATTCCAATACGCGTGCCTGAATTCGATTGGCTTAGAAATGACTTCTCCTTTATAAGTAGGGGAAGGGCAGTTGGTCAGAGAGGGGCTTGACTATGGGGGGGGGGGGGGTATACTATTGCAACTCTCCATCCACTCCGCAAGGATCACTATTGCTTGGGTTTACCACGTTATCCTTTTTTTCTCACATAATTCTTCTGTATTGATTTAATACCCTCTTGAAATTATGATGGGGGTAGCTGGTAATCTATGTTAATACTGCTCAGAATGAATACTTTTTAAACTTACTTATTCCGTTTCTAGTGTACCAGAAGTTGTTGAAAACTGACAGTCTCTTCTACCGTCTTTTAATTTTCCCGGTGCCAGTGATGAACAAGCACTGGCCTGTCATATCACACTTCTGCAACCTCTGTGTAACTAACTTTACGACGAATTTTAGACGAATTGGAAGATTTTCCTTAAACCTCCAATTCGTCTAACATTTCTAAAGGCCACTTCTAAGCAGTGAAATGATTCTACAATGCGTTCTTGGCTCTCAACATATGTATTCCAATCTCCACCATTCACTGGCCACAAACGCCCAGGGTGACTCTACCAGCGTTAGAAAGATTTTATGCTTTTTTAAAAAAGAAAAAAAAAAAAAAAAAAAAGCCTAAATGTAGTTTTACCTACAAGGCAACAATATTTCTTATTGCTGAAAGATCTAAATAATTAAACAAAAAGTCCACTTCATCCTTATGGAACTCGTTATTTCGTAGTAGTAATTTTCTTACTTGAAAATCTATTTCATAGTTGAGGTTCGGATCATTAAGATCCTTATTTTTCTGTCTCATTCTGAAAACGATTCGTTAATAAATGGCTTTTGTCTAGTCATTATAGTTGTAAATCGACGCCTCCTAATCGATGTTTGGCTTCCTCGGTGTTTGTTGGTGTAGGTTTGGAATTCATGGCTTCTAGTCGTAGCGTCCATATTCAAAATATTTGAATGTGAAACCTTGGCCACTATAATTATGCCTAGATAGGCATACGTGTGAATTTTTAAGTGTTCTTCTTTATTTAATAATGTTTGGGCATTTTAACTGTGGAATAATGGAGTAATGTATATTATATGTAAATAACAATAAAAAAAACAACCGAAGAGGCATAATCCGATGCAATAGAATGTGCTCACGATTTTTTACTGATCATTATCCGGAGGTCTGTTAAATGTAGTTTCTTTAGTCATGCATGTATATAGTTATGTAATTGATGTATATGTATATGTATATAATGTACATATTAATGACACTTTGTCCACAAATTGTCCATGTACTGTTTGTTTTAGAATTCATTCATTTTTGACTTTCTATTAATGTACTACTAGCCTTTGGGATTTTTATTGTACTGTACAAAGTAATTATTATTTTTATAAAAGAAAAAAATTGTATTTGTGATATATAAACAAAAATGTTTTTATAGCTGGTTATGAGAGCTTTAAAGATCTGACGGGAAAGCGGCTGTGATATAAACGCTCGCCACCCTCATCTCTACATTACAATTATCTGTTTATATTGTAATTTGTAATTTATATTGTCAAATTGAAAATTTAGCATATCGCAGTGTTTAGTAACTAAAGCTATCTATTTAGGCCCAGTAGAATTCAAATTTGTGTACTTTTGATCAATTGTTGGTAATATTTATAAAAAATACAGGGTACTTAGTGCGTTTCTTAATTTGTTGACCTTACTTACTTTATCCTTCAGGTATAGCAAACAATTTAAAGGATTTCTGGGTGCTTTCGATTGGTTTACCTTCCACGTTGAAAATTCCTAATTTAATTTTGTCAATAAATGTAAAAATTCCATTACTTTACACACAAACCCACTTCTACCTACGAAACGTTTAGTGAAAAATAAATTTAACGTTTCTCTGGGAAATTGAACTCAGAGCAATAGACTCCAAGGTCACCAAATGAGAACACTGATCTTCTGGTGAGAACACATCTAAAAGATTATCAATTTGGATCAATCAAAGGAATTAAATTGTAATAAATATACTTTTATTCGATCGCATATAACAACAATAATTGAAAAATAAATATTTCTACAAAAATATAAACATAGTTTTATTTTTTAATGTATACGTTTATTACATCTAGGAGTGGAGGAAAAATCACGGAAATCCGGCCAGAAGTATGTTTTCGAAGATTTAATTTGCCTAGGATAGAGAAAGAACTAACAATAAACATGGCGCCGTTCTAAAATGTTAATGACTAGTTTTCATTCAAGTTCGAAAACTGACAAAGTAACTGACGTGATTTTTCCTCTTCGGCGACCGTTTACTATACACAGTTAAATCAAATTTAATAGTAAAAGTAATTATCTCATCTAAATACTAGATTAAAATATTTAAAAAGGTTTCTGCCGACTACAAGCCTTTGATAGAGTCTAAATAAATTTCAACAATTAATAACTTGTCATTATGATTTATTACTAAGACCTACTTTAATATGTTAGTGGAAACAAGGCGAATGCATATGGTTGAGTTTTTATTTATTTAATAACCTCTTTAAGTATGAAATTGCTAAAATAAATAATCTTCTAGGGTTCGAAAAATACATTAAATAACGATTGAGAACCCGGCCAACATCAATTCATGTGATCGATATCTCTGAGGTCAGACGTTCACCATAACACTGAAGTTCTTTCAGAAGTTTGTTTATAAAGTGACTTTTTTTTTTTTCAATCAGATTAGTTTTCTCATCATGGTTTTTCCAAGGAGTATATTGAATTTTATTATACGATATTCGATAAAAAAAAAAAAAAAAGTGATCGTAAATAATTATTTTTTTTACTCGAAAAGTTGATCTATTAATAAAGGACTTTCCCGTATAAAAAATACTTTACTGTACAAAAGTTGTGAGCAATATTCCAATAAAAACACTTCCACAGCACCTGCCCAATTTCCAACTAACTCCATTGCTTCTGTTTCGAAAGTGCGAGGTACTGAATTGTATCGATCACATTTGAAAGTACTAATGAGGATCAGTCATGAACAGTACACCTGTCGATGCCAGGCTATTTTGATGGCTTCATATCTCGAGGCCATCAGTTAGACCTATACAGCTTTGATTCGCCCCGTTAATGGACCAGTGGACCAAATACAAAATCTCTATTTTATTATTTATGAATGAAAAAGTCTCTACAGCCGCGTACTTCAAGAGCGTTCATTGTGAGTACCCTGTGTAGCACGGATTGTGATCAGTACAGGTAAGTACCCAGCTTTAAATATTATTCTACCTACAGTTAGGAATGTTTCCAAAATGTAACATAAATGAGCTATGCGAATATCCTTTCTTATTCGTTGAAAAGGCTTTGCCAATGATAACTTTCAAACTTTTCTGATTGAAGGCTGGATACAAAAAGCACTGGCTAGAGCATTTATGTATGACACGGAAGTAAACGGTTTTCACTACCGTGCCTATATGGTTTTTTTTTTTTTTTTGTTTATACATCATTTTATATTGTACATATATATAATATAAAGAATAGCCATGCCGCTTGAGTTGATTATACAACGATGATGAAAGCCTCCGGCTAGAACTTGTTTGGCGGTGGTGACACTTGGGTGACCGCAGGTTGCTGTATTTTGTTCTTCCTGTAATAGTGGAGACCTACCCCTCCCCCGATCATAGCCAGTCCTAGGACTAAGATGATCCACTTGCTCACCCCGACGATCCTCAAGGCGCTGAAAAGCTGGGAGTCCAGTATATCGATGAACTTTTGGTCAAGCTCCAAGCCCTACAAGGAAAAAAAATCATTAATTTCGGGACCCTTGTGTAATCCATGGTACCTTCATAGGGAAAGAAATATGGTCCTGGCAAAGTCCGTAAGTGAATGAGACGGCAAACTGGAGTTTTTGAGAAAGGTTAGTGTAAAAATGAATCGTACACCGCTGATGTCCCCGCTACCCCCAAAACCTTCTTGGCCACATTTGCAGATGACACTGTAATCCTGTCATCCCACTCAGACCCCGATATAGCATCCCATAACCTTCAAAAACATCTTGATGAGATCGAGTATTGGTGGAACCAATGGCGGATCAAAGTTAATGAAGCAAAATGTTCCCATATTACCTTCACCCTCTGTCCCAAGTCCACAACGTTTGTTTTAATTCTATTCATCTCCCTGCATCCGAGCTAGAACTCTCAACAAACGGCTGACCTAGAACCCACATACGAGGATAAAAAGACAAGAACTAAACAGAAGCTTTGGACAACTGTAAGGATTACTTCAAAGGACATCCCATATCTCAATAGAAAACAAATTACTAATTTACAAAGTTATACTTAAGCCAATCTGGAAATACGGAATAGAGCTTGGGGGACAGCAATAAAGTCGAACATCGAGTCCAATCATTTCAATCAAAAGTCCTGAGAACAATAGTAATTGCCACTTATTACGTCAGCAACAAAACATTCTTGAACTCATCCCTTCCAAGTTCATGAAATTCCATAGTAACCTAACCAACCACCCTAATCCCGTAATACAGTCATTTCACTGCACCACTCATCCCTATAATCCTCCACGGAGACTAAATGGCAGTGGCCTCGTGACCTACTATAAATGCATTTTGGAGTACTAAAACTTCTTAGGTTTTAAAACGATGTCTCTTATGACTTGTTCCAAACTTTTCAACTTAGTCATACCAATCATTCTCTACGCCTGTGTAGTGAAAAATGCTTCCTGGTATTTGGAAATAAACAGACAAGAAATAAGGGAAGACCTTTGAAAGATCGGCAATTATGAGTGGTATATTGCAACTAACTAGTAACTTGTGGAAATTTTCTAGGAAAGTACTAGAGTACTATTTCATGCAGAGGGTATGAAGAGTTGTCAGAATTGGATACTACGGTTTCGACTACTCTAGAAAGTACAGTCTTCGGTGGCACATCATATGGCCAATTGGAGACAAGCAGCATTTGACTTAGACACATGGAAGATGCTTACCGATGGCGGTAAAGGTCAACCGTTAACAGACTAGGAGTTTGTAGTAGTTTATTAGTAGACTTAGTTTGTAGTAGTTTTATGTTTCCTCAGAGAAGTTTAAATTCGGAAAATTTTTATTAGAGGACAACACGCGAAGAAACTATAGAAGAGAAGGTAACTAAGCATCCCAGGTAGGGCGTTGCGATGACCACATGAGAAATGGGCTATTTTTCCTAGTCAAGAAAACACGAATTGGTTAGAATTGTTTTATTAAAAAAATTATTACTGATAGGTTCTTAAGCTACGGTTATGAGTCAGGGGATTCGTTTTTAAGTTCAACTACTAGTGCATATAAGCCAATTAACTATTTATCTCCTCAGTCGTTGCAATGTAAACATATTTGCATTAACAAACAATTCGTACTTCATTTTTGGGCCTGTGTCTCTTATTCTACTAGATAAGGCTCAAGAATCGTTAAGTGGATTTTGAGTAACCAGTATGCTTTTAAACTGTTTAATAAGTTTACTATTGCCTGTAGTGAGCACACAAATTTAGAAAAATAACTTTCAAGATCATTTGAATGAAACAATTATAAATTATACCTCTTCGACCCAAAATAGCGGTACCAAAGCTTCAGGAAGTTCTTTCATCAGAGAGACTTTTTTGATCGAGTGCAACGGAATGTTGAACTGGAGACGTTTTCTCGCTCCAAGTGGTGTCCCAGTCATCTGTAAAATAAGTTTCAAAGGTAAGTAAATACAAGTAATTATTTTCATTATTATAATATTTGTCTGTTTTATGTGCTATTATAGTGCACAAAATATGTTCTTACCGGCTCGAAGTTCAAGAAGATCTGATGACTTTCCATGTTTGGGTGTAGCCCTTCGACGGTCTCTAAGTAGCTTGGGTCTGTCTCATAAAAGTGAGGCAAAGTAAGAACAATCGGAGCTCCTAGACAATTTTTTATAATTGAGTAAATCATATAATTAACTCACTTTCGCTAATCACAATTCAAGCACATATTATAGACACACTTAATACGATTACCAGACTCTCCGGTTTTCCCGCAATGTAACACTTAACCGTCGAATGCGCATTATAGACTGACACAGTTTCCTGATCGCTTTAACGCTTTAACGGCCCTTTAACATTTGTGTAGTGCCGTTACAAATACGAAATAAACATTATTGTTATGACAGTCTATCTCGCAGGTAAGGCTGTGGTGCCATCCGGGTGTCAAGACTCTCTCTTGATTTTACAAGTTATTTAGGTCAAGTCATAAATAACTTCCGTTTTTTTATCAGACATTTATTTTGACCTCATTAAATAACAAAATTATATTAATATGTAATGTATTCACCTCTGTTATCTATAACCTTCTCCCATCTTCCTGGCAGTTTATCAATTCCTTCCTTGTAAAATGTTGTATACCTCTTGTTGATTGACGTGGATTTTGCTCCAATATTGCCTTTAAAAGGTTGTCAAAATCGGAAGGACGCCCGTCTTTTAAGGTCTTATCTCCAGAACGGAATTTTATAAACCAATTTCTAACTGCCCGATCAGTTATTAGTCCTTCACCATGTACACTGCATATTTTTCAGCTGTCGCCCTAGCACTATTGCCTTGTTTAAATTCCCAAAGCATTACACGACGAATATGTACCTTTTTACTCTCCATTGCAGAGGTTAAAAAAACAGTTTAACGTAACGTGTATGACACAAAACAGGTGACAAAAGACTAACTGAAGCCTCGTCTATATAGTGAAAACAAAAACTTGTTGTCATGGTAACTCATAGCGTGTAGATAAGAACAATAGATTCTGCTTAGCTGCATCGGAAGTTACTTATGACTCGACCTGATATAATTAATTTTTTTCTAGAAGAAGAAACGCTCCAATGACTTAATTAATATAATGTCGGGTTATCAGATGTGAGGCTCTCCAAGGTGGGGAGGAGACGCCCACCGCGGGCTATGGTCGCTACAATCTCTAGCCGCCGTCCGGCGAGCGCCTAGAAAGAGATAATATAAAGTGTACCTGTGGTCTTTGACCTCTGCTGGCGGCTTGGTCGGCGGGGAGCTTAATTGGTTTTGATCTGACTCCATAAGGTCTTAGAAGGTGTGCCCCAACAAAGCACTATGTTCACGAGAAGAGGTATAGGTAGTTTATGTGGTCTTGGAATGACCTCGAATTCACACTCGGTATCTAAGGGTAGGCGAAAATCGTCCGGATCCCAAAGGCGAGTGTGAACCGGAGAGAAGCAGACTGGATAAAGTCTGTAGGGCCACAGCAACCTTAATCCACGAGGGAGAGGTCTCCCCCAAGGAGGTGCTAGTTTTAGCGAGACGAAGGCAGAGATTCTCACTAATAAGGTGTGGGGAGAGAGAGAGAGAGAGAGAGAGAGAGAGAGAGAGAGAGAGAGAGAGAGAGAGAGAGAGAGAGAGAGAGAGAGAGAGAGAGAGAGAGAGAGAGCAGTGTTCCAAGTGCCGGTTCTGTATGTTCTGGCAACTGATTTTTTTTTCCCTAAACCCCTTGAATTTAATACAATTTGTGTAAAATGAACAAGAACTTACAGCTCTATCCTCATTCTTCTATGCGCAGATGTATTTGAAGAAGGTTGGGTTACATAAATTAGAAGTTGAGACATGAATACAATTCTAGGTGATGGCGCTCACCTTCAGTTTTGGCAACTATCCCTAGACGGGGTGGTTATTAAGACGGGGGGGGGGGTCCCCCACCTGCGGATGTTCCCCCCACTAGCAGCTTCCTTCTCTCCTACTGACGCCTTAAGTTTATTATTACAATATGGAAACATAAGCAAATATTTTCTGGACCAAGAAGAAGGGAACTTCCAATTATTCGTAATTAAGAGGTTGACGCAAAAATAACTATTTCTTTAGCCTTATATATTACTGAGCTATTGCCGTTTCCTGTATGTATTCGTACAAATTAACTCTTTACATTTTTCCTGTTCATGATGGAGCTCTGTTGAAGGTTCAACTAGCGAAAATAAACAGCTATTATCGTATCTCCTTATGTTTATGATCCACTTGAAGGTCGAGCAGTTTGTTCTCATGTGCGGTCTGGAATGGCACAATGGCAGCAGCCTTCTGGCTAAAGGATGTGACAAAGCAGAAGGAGGATAAAGGTAGGATAAATGGCATGTATTAAGCCGTTACAGGACAATTAGTACAGATAATTCTCTATCTCACGGCGCAGGCGAGCGGAATTGTGACGCCATTGTACTCTTATCAACTTCTAGCTATCTTACCTACTATTTGTCACTCGCAATTTATCTAGTTAAACATAACACTATCTCAATTTAAAAAAAAAAAATTAATATACATAAGCCAAACTAACTAACTACAGTAAAAATGTTGAATCAGGTTTTTATACGGTGTATAATCAACTATTCTGTTCTCAAACTGAGTCAGTAACGACTGAAACGAGGCCTGGCTCAGTTTACCCCAACCGGATGCTGAATTGAGAGAATTTCAGCCTTATCGTGTGATTAATGTGTTGGCCATCATACCTTATAATACTGTTTCATATAGTTAAAAAAAATATATATATATGACCATATAACTTGGAGGCTTGGGGTTTTTTGAAGGGAGATGTGAAGGTTGAGAGAATAATCATTGTGTAGCTTCCCTTCAGTGTAAAGTGACATTGGATGGAACATGAAATCTTGGTTTTGTAACTGTAACAGTGGAGGTGGTAACCTTTTTTTGTGAAGTTGTTGTCAAAAACTATGATTACGTCACAATAATTAATTAGTTGGTAACGAAAAAAAAAAAGAAGTACTTTGATACAACTTCGGATTACCGGTGACGCGACTGACGGAGGAGCGTGGGGGACTTCCTAAGATTCCGCTTCCTCTTTCACATAGCGTGGGAGGTGACAACCATGTCCTTGGGAGGCCTCTGGGCTGTTGATAAATATCGTATGAATGAGCAACGAAACCCTTCATAACGATCGTAATATACCTTACATTCTCAAACTCATCCCTTCCAAGTTCATGAAATTCCATAGTAACCTATCTAACCACCCTAATCCTGTAGCACAGTCATTGCACTGCACCACTCATCTCTATAATCCTTCTCGCAGACTAAAACGGCCGTGGCCTCGTGACCTGGTATAAATGGGGGACAGTGGGAGTCCTGGCAATGGCCAGTATCGCCAATCATGTCCTGAGCGTATGTGGATCTCGTGCTCTTGGTCAGCCTCCTCTCGCTCGTATCCAGTGACGCGGCTGATGGAGGAGCGTGGTTCCTTTGAATTCCCAAGATTTCACTTCCTCTTTCAGATAGCGAGGGAGGTGACAACCATGTGGATTTGGGAGGCTTCTGGGCTGTTTGTAAATATTGTATGAATGAGCGAGTGAATGCTAAATTGTAAATATGGTATGAATGAGAACATTTATCACAATTACTTATTGTCTAATCAGGCAGATTGTTATTTTAGCGCAATAAAGAAGTTGTATATATATAAAAAAAATTTCGGATAGATTATTATACTGTAATAACTATAAGCCATTGAAATCAGTGACATAGTGTTCACAACTTAACTTTAAACATAATTTTTTATTTATTTATATGAGTTAAAAAAACTCTGTTAAATAGGCCATTTGTATTCTTGCTATTATCATGGCATTTGGCCTAAAGACGACTCATAAAAAGTGACAAGGATAAAAAGACTATTCAAAGAAAGGAAAAAAAGGAGGTTGTACGCTGTTATAGGGCAGCCAGGAGGGTGGTTTTTAGTGCTCTACAAGGTGTCATTGTGCATTCCAGACCATTGTGGCTGCATTATTTTGCACTACTTCGCCTACTTCTTTGCTTGCTGCTACTTGAAAAAAGAAAAAAAGAAAATCCAACCTACTCATCCCCGGGTTGAAATCCTTAGCCTGGTTCGCGAAATCCCAAGCGACACGCAGTAGGTTCCTTAACAAAGGAGGCCAGTTTTCGGTGCATTTTTCCAACCCTCGTAGGAATTTTGACTGCTCCGCTAGAGCTGCATGAATATTTAATTAAAATACAAATTTTGAAAATAATCAATCGTACATAATAATACGAAACATTTGAGTTGGAAATGCCATGTATTGACTATCATTTAATATCAAAATAAGGATGAGAGTACATAATGGATTGTAATAAATTAAACAAGTTGGTTAAATAATAATTATACTCATTATTTTTTCTTAAATATTTATTTTTTTAATTTTTCAGCTAAATATCTTCAAGTCAATTTAATCAACAAATTTCTATTTTTTAACAATGTTTATTAGTGAAGTAAATAAACAATATACTTACGAGAATCAGTGGGAGCACATAAACTGTTAGTGACATTACCTTTTTCATTATTAAAAATACTTCATTCTAATTGGTTGGTAGCGTTATGTTTGTTTCGTTTTTTTTTTTTTCAATGTTTGAATGTTTTTATTTTGAGACTTGATAGTCGATACCTTAAGGTTGATATAGAAGGAAATTCCGTGTAATTTTGTCAGTAAGTTGTAACTGTCAGTTTTAACATAGAGTACAAAAATAAACATTTTCGACACATTTTACTTTTTTATTTTCATAAAGGCCAGAAAGTGGCTGATGCTTGCAAAGAGATATGTGAAGTTTATGGCGTTGATTGTTTGAGAGAAAGTACGTGTCACAATTGGTTTAAAAAATTTCGTTCTGTAGATTTTTCACTGAAAGATGACCAACGTTCTGGTCGACCTTGTGAAGTTGATGATGACAAAATGAAAGCCATAATTGAATCGAATCGTCATTTAACTGTGCAAGAGATTGCAAAACAGTTAAATGCATCACACACAGCATTTGAAAATCATATAAGATGTCTTGGACTTTGCAAGAAGCTCGATATTTGGGTTCCGCCAAGACAATGCGAGGCCTCACACAACTTTAAGCAACACGCACGAAACTAATAAAGCTTGGTTGGAAAGTGATGTTGCATCCCCGATACATCCCCGACTTGCGCCATCGGATGATCATTTATTTCGAAGCTTACAAAACTTCTTAAATGGCAAAAAATTTCAGTATAACGATGACCTCAAATCGCTTTTGGTTGAGTTTTTTGCTGATAAGGACCAGAAGTTCTACGAGCGCGGGATCATGAAGTTGCCAGAAAGATGGTAAAAGGTCATCGAACAGAATGGAAGATATTTGACTGATTAGAGTTTATTTTTTCTATAGAAAAAATCAAGTTTTACTTTTTTGCCAACCTCAATATTTATCAAAGCATCCTGAAAACCCCTTTCAAAAAAAAAAATTAATAAGTATTATACTAGTTTGTTACAAATCCTTATTGGTCCCTATTATTTATTTAATTTTATTCAT
The DNA here is from genome assembly GCA_930367205.1 of Acanthosoma haemorrhoidale. NCBI lineage: Eukaryota > Metazoa > Arthropoda > Insecta > Hemiptera > Acanthosomatidae > Acanthosoma > Acanthosoma haemorrhoidale. The sequence goes on along the minus strand of OV884011.1, from coordinate 19,178,587 downwards.
TGATCACATTATCTAATCTTTTATTTAATTATGTATCCGGTGACGCGGCTGACGGAGGAGCGTGGGGGAACTTCCCAAGACTCCGCTTTCACTTCGCATGTGGATTTGGGAGGTCTCTGGGCTGTCTGTAAATATTGTATGAATGAGTGAGTGAATGATGAATTGTAAATATGGTATGAATGAGAGCGTTTATCGCAATTACTGATTGCCTTATAAAAGGCCGATTGTAATTATAGCCCAAAGAAGAGTATAGTATATATAAAATTATGTATAGAAAACAGAGCTTCCACAATTTTTTCTCTACATATCCTAATGTGCGCGTGTATGACAAACGGGTAAAGGCATAAAGCATTGCTTGTAAAAATGCGATAACAGCAAATAATTTAAATACTTTATCATATCATGTCATTGAAATACTTTATCATACTTTATAACAGCAATACAAATAAATTTAACTTATTTTATTTAACAAAAATAATATAATTATTTAATTTAATAAAATACTAATAGGAATTATTTCCAGACAATTTATAGCACACTGGAAGAAAACTAATATAATAAAATAGCATGAATATATTGTAACATTCATGATATTTGAGAATAAGACCAGGAACCCTCACATCTGGTAAGGGTCATTTTCCCTTATACTCCTAGGAGTGGGTATGAGATAAACCAGCAGTCTTAGTCAAGCCTTCGAGAAGAACGCAGTGGCAAGCTCCCGAATTGGCGGTTACCATACTATTGAAGAACCAACAGTAGAAAGTAACGTTGATTGGATTACAGGAAGATCATCGATTGGGTGATATTAATATGGTTTCTTATTACGGATCCATTAAAAGAAATTGAGCTCAAATTCATTTTTGTAATTAGTAGTAACTATCCTAATTTAAAAGGAATTGAATATTTTTTTATACTTTTTGTCAGTACTCTGTGTTAATTATAATTATTTGTTATAACCATCTTATTTGAATATATTTTACAATTCCAAGTTTCTCAATTTATTAATAACCACAACATTAGCCTTGAGATCGGACGATTCAATCGGGATAAGTTCCTATGTCAAAGACATAAAACAATTTGAATTAAAGATCTCATGACGGACCTGCCAAATTAGTTAAGTTAAATTGATCAAATAAAGTAAAAAGAGAAATGGTAAAAAATGAGGTAGGTTACAGTATATAAACTAATACTATTAAAAAAAACTATGATGGCTGTCTTCTAACCGTGAGATGTCTACGTAGGGACACAGTCCTGCTCACCAGATGGTCCAGCTTGTGACACACGTACTGGATTTTTAATTACATCACCGCAGTCGTCAAAAAAGCACTCTACTTCTAGAATATTCTGAGTGCAGTGTTTGCATATTGAGAACCAATGGAGACCTGCTTTTCTGCTGATACACTCAGAAAACAGACTGAAGCACCACGTTTCATACTATACGAGGATTAGTGGGCACAATAAGGGCTTCAAATGTGTATTCATTTCACTCATTCATTTAGGTGTATTCATTTTTTTTATTAATCAGTTATATTCCCAATAACTTTATTTATACTCGGCTTGCCTCATTAGTACCCAATGATGTAACTCGTTATTGTGGCCAATGATATCCCAGTTTGCGGTGGCGCTATTTTCTCGGCAGCCCCAGGCCTGGTCTGGGTCACCCGATACCTGCTATGGGTAGAGGGTAAAGGTCGAGTAGTGGGTAAAGGTAAAAGGCCTCTAACTGGTTTGTTTTCAGCTGCGTCTTTTATTGTTTACAACATTTACAATGACTTATGGTTTGGTAATGTTATTTACATTTGTTTAAATTAATTTACAACATATATACAATAGAGTATAGGGTGATTTATCATATGTAGTTAGCGGTCACTACAGCTTGTTTGAAAGTAGAGCTTCTTCCTTGTAGCTTGTTATCCCTTAACCCACGATTACTTTCTTGCTTTACACGTTTAAAAAAAGTTTCCTTTCAAGAATTTCAAATGCCATCTAAAGTGCATTCATTTTTTTACCATCCGCTAATATACCCAATAACTTTAGTAGTAAACTAGTACTGACATAAAAAGGAAAGAAAAAATATTACAGAAAAACCAACAAGTTAACACAATTGAATTCGAAATTCTACAGTAGGCACTCAAAATTGTAGTAAGTACTTTATTTTTGAATTCTGTTTGTTACATTGTAATTTTAATTTGCTCTTAGCCATTGGGAAAAAAAACCATAAAAAAAACTTTATGCAGATTATGAGTTGGGACTTGAAGTTGAACGATAGCGAAACGGAATGAACTTCTTTATCGCTTAATTTATTTTCAAATAGATTCTATTACTACACCTTTATAAAAAAATATTCGTTGAATATAGCTTTTAGATAGATTAGATCATTTTTCACGTGCCTGTTTGAAAGTAGAGCTTCTTCCTTCTAGCTTGGCATCTTTTAACCCACGAGTGCTTTCTTGCCTTTCACGTTTAGAAAAAATTTCCTTTCAAGAATTTCCAGCTATCTCGATACGTACATTATTCTCGGCGAGTAAGTATTCTACGAACACTCAGCAGCATATATCCTATATTTATTTTACACTTTCATCAAAATAAAATGTACACAAATTTAATCTAGTATTATGTAGTATTAGTATAGTAGTATTATGAATGTAGAAAATGGATTACAATCCAAAGAGCAGTCTATTCTACATTCTACATTCTATGTGTTGTCCAATGGAACCTATACTAAATTTATCTCTTCAAAGTGAGTTGACAACTTGCGACGTTCCTGTGCGCTTGACAAAATACAAGTAATGCCACTGAAAATTTCATTTCACCAGTTCTACAGCGACTTTCAGCACACTTTGTGACTACTGGGCGCACTCTCTGGTAAAATACCTCCAGGGCAAGTGGAGGCTGTCCTCCGTACCTTCAAGAATGGAGCTTTCCCGATGAAACTTCCATCATTACATTCCAAAACTTGCCTTTCAAAAGTTACTTAACGGTCGTTACAACATATCCGGAATAGAGAAAAGTAACACGAAAACATAAAAAATATTGTTCCACGATTATTTATTTATTGGTATGCACTTTCCATGATTTTCTTCATGCTATTAAATTATATTTATCCAAAATAAAATTAATAGTTTTAACCTTATTAAATTAATTATTACGAGTCATGGCCTGTTCTCGCACTGATTTAATAGATTCCAAACGTTAGACGTTAGAAAACCGGATCATAGAACAATGCTATAGAACCGATAAGATTTTTTAAAATAACTACACATTAGAAAACATATTTTTCCATTTCTCTCCCTGTATCCGAGCTAGTACGGTACTTAGGCTTCCATCTCGACAAACGACTGACCTGAAACCCACATACCAGGCTAAAAAGACAAGAACTAAACAGACGCTTTGGACAACTGTACAGACTACTTCAACTTCAAAGGACATTCCATCTCTCAATAGAAAACAAATTACTAATCTACAAAGTTATACCTAAGCCAATCTGGGGGACAGCAAAAAAGTCGAACATCAAGCGTATCCAATCCTTTCAATCCAAAGTCCTGAGAACAATAGTAAATGCCCCTTATTATGTCACCAACATAATATACTTCACATTCTCAAATTCATCCCTTTCAAGTTTATAAAATTCCATAATAACTTATCCAACTACCCTAATCCCCTAGCACAGTCATTGGACTGCACCACTCATCCCTATAATCCTCCTCGGAGACTAAAACGGCAGTGGCCTCGTGACCTGCTATACTCGTAAATACGTGACAGTGAGTCCTGGCAATGGCCAGTTTCTTCAATTATGTCCTGAGCGTCTGTGGCTCTTGCGCTCTTTGTCAGCCTCCGCTGGCTTGTATCCAATGACGCGGCTGACGGAGAAGCGTGGGGGACTTTCTAGGACTTGACTTCCTACTTCGTACGCAAGGTAGGTGACAACCATGTGGATTTGGGGGGCCTCTGGGCTGTTTGTAAATACAGTGTGAATGGAAATTGTATTAATATGGTATTAATGAGATCATTTATCACAATTACTTGTTGCCCAATAAGGAAGATTGTAATTTTAGCACAAAAAAGCTGTTTTTAATAAAAAAAAGAAAAAAAAAAGGAAAACATATTTTTAACATATAACACCTTCCAAATTATTAAGTGGTTGCCATTTTCATAGCTTCTGCTATTATATAGCGTGGATAATCGCAGGACCCTTGATACTGCTTGTCGGGGGGGCGTCACTAGGGGAATGCCTGATCACTCTAGCCCTGGTGACAAGTGCGGACAACCACTTGAGATTTGCATTTATATTATAATAGATTAGTTGCACCAGAGTATAGGGTAATTTACATATATGGTTAGCGCTCGCTACACTGCTCATAACTCTAAGTTGAAAGTAGCTATTGCAGCTTCATTAAGTTTGTTGTAGTTAATAACATGGACCATGTTCCATGTAGGCGTTAATATCTGACTCCATTTATTGATAGGGATGTGTCCCGACAATACACTGTGTTCAGGAGAGAGGTTCAGAGGTTCATAAAGAATAAGACCAGTTTTCAGAGTTCGGGCGAGAGATCGGCAGCGTAATAGTACAAGTAGTCAGAGGGTCTGCTAGAGGCTGTGAGACAAGGAGCCGGCGCAGAGGCGTGGCAGAGAGAGTGTAGACCAGTGGAAGGCTGAGTGGGCTTACTCCCAGGGCCCCGGGGCCCTGGCGTATCGCGACGAGTGATAGTGGCTGTCTAGATGAGGAGCCTGGGAAAGAGTGGTTTTCCAGGGCGAAAAACCTTGGTTTTAAACATTACTTCCCCTTCCTACCGGTAGGAGGTGCCTAGCTTGAAAGGGGTATGTTTATGATGTCACACCTGCGCCGAGTACGTGCCCCTCGTCCCCTAAAGAACTGTTTATTGGCATGGCTTTTAGATTTTATGACCACCGGAAAGTGACTGAAGGTCTGCTCGGGCCTATTTTATTAGGGGCCTGGTGGCTTACCCTCTCAGGTTTTATTGCTGTCCTTCGACCCTCTGTTACTTGTTTCACGACTACCGACCTCTCTATGATTTATTACAAGAAGTTTACAAAGACTTGCATTTATATTATAATAGATTAGTTGCACCAGAGTATAGGGTAATTTACATATATGGTTAGCGCTCGCTACACTGCTCATAACTCTAAGTTGAAAGTAGCTATTGCAGCTTCATTAAGTTTGTATGTTGTTGCTGGCGGAGAGTGCGCCGGTTTGAATACAGGCCCAAAGACTTGAAGAAACTTGATATGTTTTTATTTCTACTTAAAAGTACTTTATCATCTCTTTCATCCACTACAAAGCTATTTCCCAAGTCATTGGTTTAATCTTTACGACGCTGTCTTGCCTTCCACGTTTAGAAAAAGTTTCCTCTGAACTAGTACTTACATAAGAAGGAAAGAAAAAATATTACACTCAAAACTTTAGTAAGTACTTTATTTTTGAATTCTGTTTGTTACATTGTCATTTTAATTTGCTCTTAACCATTGAGAAAAAAAAAAAAACATAAATAAAACTTTATGCAGATTATGAGTTGGGACTTGAAGTTGAACGATAGCGAAACGGAATGAACTTTTTTATCGCTTAATTTATTTTCAAATATATTCTATTACTACACCTTTATAAAAAATATTCGTTGAATATAGCTTTTAGATAGATTAGATAATTTCTCTTGTGCCTGTTTGAAAGCAGAGCTTTCTAGCTTGGCATCTCTTAACCCACGAGTGATTTCTTCCCTCCCACGTTTAAAAAACGTTTCCTTTCAAGAACTTCCAGCTATCTCGATACGTACATTATCCACAACACTCGGCAGTAATATATCCTTTATTTTTACTTCACACCTCCATCAAAAATAAATGTACACAAATTTAATCTATGTGGTGGTAAAAGTCCAATTGTTTTTCTGGAAGATTTCAGAGAGATAATAAGCGATTTGCAGTCATCTCTCTTTATATTTATATACCGCTCTTATATACACAGACGGTGTTAAACTATTTCCTATTCAGAATATAAAGTCAGATCGAAGATATCAGGTAACATAGGCGTGTGCAATGAAACCGGAATTACTCTGGCTTCAAAAGCTATAAAGGATCGTGTGCCTTCTATGGGGTCCCATGCATCTATCTCCGCCCGTTGCTTATGCTAAACTGCAAGTGCGGTCTCATTGGCAAGTGAAATGGTCGGTAGTTAGAGATAACAGACTCTCGGGAGATCTAGAATTGAAATCCTTTGTTAAACACTGGGAGCCTTTAGACAATTGAACTAGGTGAGATCATGGTCTGACATGGTTCAAAACTGGTCGTACACGGCTTATATTTGGTATTTAAGCCAACTCGTTCTTCTCGTTGGGTGCCTTTGAAATCTTTTTTAACACGTTCCGACCGACTTTGAACACCCTCTAGGAGCCGATCGGAAACGTATATTCCTACAGACAAAAATAAGTTCTTATCATCTTAGGTTTAAAATAGGGCAAAAGAAAGTTCATTGATTAATCTTTTATCTTTTAACTAAATTGGCTCGTGGCTGCTCTGCTTGAAACTATGAAACTTGGCTGCTTCTTTATGAAAAACCTCTGCATTTCCTTCTCTACTCACCTCGCTACGTTTTAGTCCGGCGTTGTCAGACCCCACACCTTCCCAGTGGGAATCTCTGCCTTCGTCTCACTAAATCTAGCACCTCCTTGGGAGAGACCTCTCCCTCGTGGAAGACGGTTGTCGTGGCCCTGCAAACTTACCAAGCAGTGTTCCCCACGGCGATTCAGTCTGCCTCTCTCCGGCTCACACTCGCCTTTGGGATCCGGGACGGATTTCGCCTTCCCTCAGATACCGAGTGTGAATTCGTGGTCATTCCAAGACCACGCAAACAACCTACCCTATACCTCTTCTCCTGAACATAGTGCATTGTCGGGGCACTTACCTATCAAAAAATGGAGTCAGATAATAAAGCCGTCATGAAACAATTGTCCAGGTTATAAACTCAAGCAACCCTCACTTCGTCACCATGGCTAGGGTAACTAGGCGCCCCCTCGTGACGACCCGACACCCCTGGACCTTGTGAAAAGAAGAATTGATAAAGGGAAAAATAACGAACAATTGAACAATATAACTTCAAGGCAACTCGTGTGACCCTCGTGGTCGAATTGTCTTTCGATATCAAATACACTGAAGTTAAAATATTGCTAAACAAGTATTAAATTATATTTTAACATTTTTTTCGAGGTTTAACATTTAAAATGTTATTATACTTCAGAAGCTACAGATAATAAATACACGAAATAATGATAAAAAAATGTATAACATCACAATTTGACACTTCATTTGAAAATGTTACTGTCTGTACTAATAGGTTAATGAATAATTCTGTAAAATTTAACAAAAGAGAAATTCCTTTATTCCAGGATGGCGTTGCTGCTGTGACTGGTCAACTGTGTTATCTCATGCAGGGTCCGAACTAGTGCGGAAATAACCGAAGCATGTTTCGTGTTATTCACTATATGTTTGTGAGTGCTACTTGAATAAAATACTCTCAGGTTATGGTATTTGATGGTTGAATTATTATCTATGATTATTTGTGAAGTTCTTTCAGTATGCATTCTGGTTTTACTAACGCAAGCGTATAGTTTTTTATGTTTGCTAAAATTTTGAATTTTATTAAATGGCTAAAATTGTACTATTAATAAAATATACAGTATCGTTGAGAGAGTAAATGCCATATTGTGTGTGTAAATAAATTCAAGGAAGAAGGGCATCAGTCCACTAAACAAACCTTTTGGGAAAATGAAAGAAAACTTCAGGGTCCTACAAACAGGTTTAAAAAAACAGGGTTGTAACAGACCCTGATTCAAATGTTTCAGGTTTATTTTTGTTTATGTATGTAAAATAGCCGTCTTAATTAGGTTAATGAATAATTCTTTTAATTATAATAATTTAACAAAAGAGAAATTCCTTTATTCCAGGATGGCGTTGCTGCTGTGACTGGTCAACTGTGACAAAGTCGTAATTTATGTACTGTAGTCAAATTTTGATGAATCTAACTAAATTTGTCTAACCTTCCAAAAACCAGTTAAAAGCGCTTGGATCTCAAAAAAGCTCAACTCTTAGTGCAAATGCTTAATTTTACACAAAAAAAAAATTGGGAAAGAACATAATTAAAACCGTAAATTAGGTATGCTAATTCTATGATAACTCACTAAATGCTTAACTCCCCGGCGGCATCGGCTTTACTATCCTCACCCCCTACCGTTTTTTACCCTTAACAAGCGTGCGGACTAATTACCTTTTAATGTGAATAGGTCTATTCCCTTTTTTAAACAAAAAATATATTGAAAAAGGGATTTCGATAAAAAATGGGATGAAGCCTTTAATTTATCACGAATACCTACTGCCCGATTAGGACAGGGTGTTACTTACTAAATTATTTTTTCAACAAAGATTTTCCACAAAATTATTCGAAGGGATAACGTGACCTACCTTTTATTAATCATCGGATATTCCTATGAAATATTTCGGAATCGATTCCAGTTTTTTTTAATTTGATCCTATTCAACGAGTTCTTTTACTCAGAGGTTAATGTTCAGTGGTTCATTGAGAATGGAGATGAACTGGATAAAGAGTTCCGTATGGCCAAAAGTTGATGTGCGGAATGACAAATTTTAATTTAGGAAATGAGAAGTGTGATAAGTCGGTGAGGGTGACAAATTTGATTGGGGACTGAAACTTTTGAATGTTCTGTCCAGTATGGCTTGTTTTTTATAATGATTTAAGAAGAATAAATAAATTGTCTATAATAAATGATCTAATGTAATTTTTTTTTACAGCAGTTTTCTATTATGGAGTCAGAACATAATTCTTTTAACATCTCTCTCGAGAATGTTTTTTTGTAATTGAAGATTGTAATAATAAAGTCAATTTATAATAATAAAAATTGGTTGATGATTTCAGCTTTTAACTTACCCACACATTTGCTGATATCGAAAGCCCCTTTCTTGAGGCAGGTAGTAGGAGTCGGACAGAAACATTTCTCTTCTGGGTTCGCGGTCATGTCTCCCAAATCGGCGGTGTAATGGTTGCCTGGGATACCCTTGTATACTATTTTGTTCTTGAACTTGGCACCGAGGGATCTGAAACAATACTTGTACTACAACATTCTTTTGTTAAAAACACAATACGGCTAGAGCGCATACAACAATAACAAAAAAAACTGCTGTATACTAGTATACTATATTATATAGACCAACTCAAAGAATATGTGTAGCCTCTGTCATATGTATAGGATAAAAATCAATTTATTAAGTATATTTATAGTATATTATAGTATTTATAGTATATTATAGTGGTTATGGTATATTATAGTGCTATTTATAGTATCAGGTCGAGTCATAAGTAACTTCCGATGCAGCTAAGTAGAATCTATGGTTCGTATCTTCCCGCTATGAGTTACCATGACAACAAGTTTTTGTTTTCACTATATAGACGAGGCTTCAGTTGGTCTTTTGTCAACTGTTTTGTGTGATACACGTTACGTTAAACAGTTTTTTTTTAACCTCTGAAATGAAGAGTCAAAAAGTACATATTCGTCATGTAATGCTTTGGGAATTTAAACAAGGCGAATAGTGCAAGGGCAACAGCTGAAATAGTATGCAGTGCATATGGTGAAGGACTAATAACTGATCGGGCAGTTAGAAATTGGTTTATAAAATTCCGTTCTGGAGATACGACCTTAAAAGACGAACCGAGGGCGGGACGTCCTTCCGACTTTGAAGACAACCTTTTAAAGGCAATATTGGAGAAAATCCAAGTCAATCGACAAGTATAGCAGAAAGGTTGAATACATCACAATCAACTATTAACCACCACCTGGAGAAATTAAGGAAAATCAGCAAGTTAGGAGTGTGGGTACCTCAGTAACGGAATAAAGAAGATCGCATGTCAATCGCCACAAGTCTGCTCTCACGGGTAAAAATTTAGCCTTTTTTAAACAGGATTGTAACAGGCTATGAAAAATGGGTTACCTATGACAATATAGTCCGTAAAAGACAGTTGCTTGATAATGATCAACCACCCCTACCAGATCCAAAAGCAAACATCCATGCCAAAAAGATTTTATTGTGTGTATGGTGGGATTGTCAAGGAATAATTCACCACTAGTTGTTGAAGTCAAATTTAACGATTACTGCGGGTAGATACGTTCAGCAGTTGCAAAGAGTGCAAGATAAAGCGTCCTGCACTCGTAAAAATTAAAATAATTTTGTTATTTATTGAGAGCAAAAAAACTGTCTGTTAAAAAAAACGGAAGTTACTTATAACTCGACCTAATATATACTTCAATATCAATATATTATATCAAATCATACTTCAAATAAGTTTTTAAGAAACTTACTCCGAAGTCCTGTGAGTATCAATCGAAATGTTTTGTCATTTATATCGTTTCAATCGATACAATCTGTGACAGTACAAATTTGATAAAATTATTTTAAATCATATTTTTTTTAAATAGAATTATGTTGATTTTAATGGTGTAAGTTTCCGGCTCTAAGCATCTGTGGAGAATTCTGTGCAGCTTTTTCAAGTAGCCCCGCGTATATTCCTAGGCTCCAGGTTCCTATTGTCAGGACCTTGGGTAATTGTTTCACCAGGAGAAAAGGCTGCATAGGTCTATAGTATATAGTTATACTATATACTAATACTATATAATACTATAGTATATAAGTACTATATATAACGACTAGGTATATAGTCGTTTTCATACATCAGAATTGCAGGATTCTAATTTTCATTTAATTCTCATCTCCTTGCTACATAAATATTCTTCTATCTTATGATTACTATGGGTTTGAGATTAACGTAAGGCGTCATACGAGCTAAGTAAATTAATTTTATGTGGTTTAACTTTTTAATTATTGGATCGTTTAATACTGTAAAATTATTTCTCAAACCAGCCTGCATACAGTTTATATCAAGGTTCAAATTAAATCTTTTAATATAATTGGTTCACTTAACGAAATTTTAATAATATTCTAATTTTTTTTTTTTTAATGTACGTAGGGACATGGCATCGAAAATAATCAGAGACTAATTCTGAGCTGGGCCTTGAGAGGTCTTAAAAGTTGAACTAATAAAACGTACTGATGATTTATAACACAATAAAGACTGTAACGTATTGTTAAGTCATTTAAAAAAAAAAGCCAGATAACAATAAAACTCCCTTACCTGATGCGTTCCAGCTGATTCCAGTTTTTTTTTTGTTTTTTTTTTAATAACATATTTTATTTATTGAAAAGGTGATTTACACTTTGCAGAAATGAATATAATTATTAATTTTAAGACCTCTCAAGGCCCAGCTCAGAAGTAGCTAAGAGGTAGTAAAAAAATTAGAATATTAATAAAATTTCGATCAGTGAACCAATTATATTAAAATATTTAATTTGAACCTTGATATAAATGAAGAAAATTATCCTGGATAAAGAAATGAAGTGAATATTTCTTGACAAAAAATACTTCTTCTTCGTCTTCCTCTTGTGGCTTGTTATCAGCGTCGAGGAGCCTCGATAATTGGAGCCATCCCTCTCGGTCCCTAAATAGCTGCTTCATCTGCTGGAGTGTTTTGCCTTTTCTCCCTCTAATCCTCTGGATGTTCTCCTGGTAGGAAATTCTGGGACGTCTTCTCGGTCTTTTCCCAGATGGTCGGGCTTCTAGAACTTTCTTTGGTTCTCTTTCATTTCCCATGCGGCACACGTAGCCAAACCACTTCAGCTGTCGGGATTCGAGTGTGGTCTTTAGTTCTGTCACCTCAAATTGTTCTCTAATTTGAACATTTCTGATGCAATCCCTTCTTGTCTTCCCAACCGCTCTTCTCAGAAACTTCATTTCTGCTGCAGTAATGCGGCTGGCTTGCTTCTTATCAAGCATTATCCAGCTTTCACTTCTATATGTAAGGGTCGGGAGATAAACCGATTTGTATATGTGCCTTTTAGTCTCCATACCTACTACTCGGTGTCCTTGAAACTTAATCCGAAGTCCTGCGAGTATCTATCGACATGGTTTGTCATTTATATCGTTTCAATCGACACAATCTATAACAGTACAAATTTGATAAAGTATTTTTAAATCATATTTTTTTTTTTGGAAAATTGGATGCTACAGTTCCTTAGTTTAACTAGTTATTTTTTGAAGTGAGTGGTAAAACCAATGGTATACATGAGGGGTTGCCAACCCGTGCCCCACCATGAACATTTTTCCGGCCCGCGAGATTCATCACAGTTTTACAAAATATATTGTTATGATTTTTATTTTTCTTGCTATTATTTTTCATACAAAAATCTTTTTCAAAAAAGATTTTAGTTTTAATTATTCTTACCTTTATTTAATTTTACCTGATGGTTAAAGATTCTGTTAATATAAAAAAGAATTCCGGCAAAGAGGAAACTGTTCAATTACAAAACTTTTCTTTAATTTTTTAACAAGCACATCTGTGACACAAATCTACAATGGCTTACAAAACAAATTTTTATTATTTTACCTTATATTTATTCGCAGCTGGCCAGATTTACTACTTTTCATGTCCCTTTCTTATTGTTTCATCAATTTTTCTTCGTTCTTCGGCGGATTTTCCTTTATTCCTCGTTTGTTCCTATCCTTTGCCGTACGATTAGTAAAAACTCCGTTGTTATCACTTCAATCCTTTTCCTGATAGAAAATTCTTCTTCCGTCAACTGTTCCTTTATCCCCAATCACCATTTATCGTAAAAAAAAATTTATAGTTTCACAATAATTCTAATCTTAACTTAGTAACTTTGTCTCATGAGATCAAGAAAAGAACAACGGTAATACACCAAGTTGGTTTCCAAGTTCTTGTCTGTTTTCACCTTCTTGATTACCGCCCTTTTATGCCCGCTAATTTCAAATTCAAATTCTTGAAGTTTTGCTTATTTTAATTCAAATCAAAGGCAACATCACAAAAATTCACAACATCCAAATATCACAACAATATTTATTTTATAATGGCCAAAGTAGTGAAAACCAATGTATTAAAAAAGTACATTACTTGTGCATCTATATATTCAAAAACGAACTGTCGAAATTATGAGAAAAAATATAGCTTTGATTTTAAAATAATATTCTTGCGAATATATGACAGATATTGCTTTTTTTATTTATGAGTTTACAGTTATGAGTTCGCGCATCGAGGAAAATTTAATATAATATGTTCTATGTTTTAATATGGGGATATATAATTTCATGTAATATATATATAATGTGGCCAGCGGAGTTATGGTGCATTTCCAAAGTGGGCCGGAAGATCATTTGGGTTGAACACCCCTGGTATAGACGATATATGCGCTATTCTACTAATAATCTATGCAGTAAATACATTCATGTAATTATATTTAATATTTATATACAAACAACATCTATGCAGGTAAATAACATTTATGCAGCTTGCAGCTTGAGATGAACCACAGTGCCGGCACTGCAATTATATATCGATTGGGGTGGCAAAGTTGACCAACTAATTATTGACTGAATTGCCTTCAGCAGTCTTCATCCGTTATAAGTTATCTGCTAACTTGCTACAAGTAATTGGAAACTCTCCCTTCTGAGGGTTAATAATTTGCATTAAACACGATTGTGCACACTTCAGATTGCTACTAAGATGAAGAAATCGGTATGATAAGAAGTCGATGATATAAAAAACGATGAAGTTGTATGTAAATAGTCGTAGGACAACTAAACAAGTTAATGTGTTAGTATTTATTAGTTTATAGTTTATTGTAAACATACAGATATATGTTAGTTCAATAACATAATATGTACATACACAGACTTAAGATCTGCGTTTATTGCTGCAAATGTACATAGTAGCCTCAACTTCACTGGGATAACCGATCTGCTCCGTAGCATTCGCCTGTAGTCTTCTGAGCTCAATTTCAGCCATTGACCCATTAACTCCAGGTAAGTTGAACGACTCTTTCAGGATGTATTTGATTTTCACCGCATACCCCAAGCTCTGCTCAGCTAAAATGTTTTCCACTTTCCTACTTATGATAATCTCTTACTCACCTGCACAAGTCCGGCGCGAAAGACACGATTTCCTCGTGGTCCTCTATGAAGGGAGGGAAGATGGTGGAGTCTGTTCCTCTGAGGGCGTTGCACTCTGGGCCACTCCACACCTCTTGTATCTCCTTGCCGTTGAACTTGACCATCATTCCGACCTCTTTGGCGTTCTTCACGCCTCTCTTCACGGTGAAGCGGCCATCGTCTATGGTGTAATTTTTCTGAAAGAAAAAAAAGCTTCATTAAGTGTTTTAATCGGTTTGAATAGGATACAATAGAAACACATCTTTATAATGGAGACGTACCTCACCGAAAAACGAAAACAAAAATATCTGGTCATTGAGCTTCTTGAGTCCCTTGGGATTCGCCCTGATCATGGTGCAGATGGCCTTTGGACCAAAGTCGTTGGAGGAACAATTGATGGGAACGCCTCTGAAGAGAATGTCCATGACTTTCGCCGTGAGGAAGACGGTACTAGGGTTGTTGTACAGCGCCGGCAAGGCTTTGCTGATCATGGCCAGTGCTCCAGGTTTCTGTTTCTCAACCATCAGAACCATACTCTGCAACCAATATCAACAATTAGAATTAAATTAAATTGAAACTATCGTAGTAAGTACGCAGCTTACTTAACTGTATATATACAAGTTATGGCTAGTGGTACGGCAATGTTAAGCCTAATACCACATAGCCTAAGGTAAACAAACCCGTAACGTGTGTATAGAGGATCAGGAGGAGAAAGCCAGTTATAACCAAACCATCACGCTCTATCTTTAATCTCTTTATTCATTCTTTTTTTTTGATCGTCTACAGCTGGGAGACGATAACTTACATATACATGTATATATAAGTCAAGGTTCGGGCATCGAAGGTATCCAGCCTAATCCCCAAGTCAACGGGATGTACATCCCGACAACATGGAAACATCCCGAATGTACATAGTGAGGATTAAAAACGCTTAATAAACTATCTTTAGTAGTAGCCCATTATGAGGAAGTCAGTCGTGGCCAGGGACAGCCAATAGGAGCCCTCGAGCCCCCCTCCCCCACCCTCCTCACCACTACCGATATCTACACCTCACACCGGCAATGCGCTGCATTCATTCGAAGAACGACCGGCAAGAAGGTCCCCAGGTCAGGATTCCATCCAGAACATCCTACTCAAGCAGCTGCCGAGGAAAGGAATCTCATTCATAACGAACGTGTTGAACTCCTGCTTCAGGCTGCACTATTTCCCCCAGAACCTTCAAGCAGGTCCTCCAGGTACAAGGATCCGATCACCCTAAATATTTTATATTTCTCCCTCATCCTAAAATTCTAACTAGAGAGCTTAAAAAAAACCGAAAAAAAACAAAAATAACCCTTAATAAACTTTAATTCCTCACACCACCTTCAAGCAGGTACTCCTAGTACAAGGATCCGCTCAACCCAAATATCCCTTTATTTTCCCCTCATCCTTAATCTTATAATTAGAGAGCTAAGAAGAAAAAAACTTAATAAACATAATTTGATTATTGATAAACAGCATAGGTAGACTCTCACTACCTTCCCGAACCCACCCGCCTCCTTTAGGCATGCCACACCCCATATCCTTCTCATACATCCTTCAAATAGGACTCCTCTTATTGAAAGGCACCCAATCCAAAATAATTTTCCTTTTATTTTTCTCACATCCTATTTTTTATAAGATTGATATCTATGGGAAAACAACAACAAAAACAAACATAATAAACAGTCTTGCGACGACACTCGATCTGTGCTTTCATTCAACCTTTTTTTTTAAGTTTTTTGTTGACGATCATTAACTTATATATACATGTATGTATATATACTGGGTATACACAGCTTACCGTAGCCTGAATATATATAGATCTGCTTTTAATAGTCTTAAAGAAACTAAATTTTTCTTATCCGTGGCTGTAATCACCTCCAAATTCAAGGAAATCCTCTCTTCTATCGACTCAGTCTAAAATACATCAGAAAAAACTCAATTGGAAAATATAAATAACCCGGAGATTATAAAACGATAAACATTTTAATTGGAATTGAAAATATCTCCTAATTACACACCATGTTTGTATCGGTATTTATTTAGGAGTGGTGTTCTACCGTTCACTCTTGGAGAATTCTAATTTTAATTTTTTTTTGTAATTAAAACAAAATAATAAGGGATTAATTATGCTAATGTACTCATGTGATCTGGGAAAATACTCAAATTAACATATACCAGGAACTCGTATTTTGCTGAACATAATCATTAATCCAATAATAAATTAAATCCGGAGCAGATCCTGAGTTCTAATCCCTACCTAGCCGTAATATCTTTGAACCATAATCTAAATTTTTTTTTGATGCGATAAAAAATAATTATTAAACTGACGATTCTTGGATCAAATAGTATAAATAATTTCATCTACGTTAAAATTGTATTTAATTATTAAAAATATACCTACAAGAAGCGCTGGGTGCGGTATGGTGATGACCTCTTCCCCAGTAAGTCCTTCAGACCTGGAAGGCTGGAATATCCAAGCAGTCCTCTGGTTAAAGGACACGGTGTCTTCATGAGGATCGTCTTCCAGCTTCACCTTCTCTTTCCACTCGCTGCCAAATTTTTTTGGGATAATTAAACAATAATGAATGTAGCGACCGCTAACTATATAAGATAAATCACCCTCTACTCTATAGTATATATTGTAAATTAGTTATAATATGTTGTAAACAAATGTAAATAATATTGCCAAACCACAAGGTCATATCTATTGTAAATATGTTAAACAATAAATTACATGGCTGCAGTTCAGAGGCAGGAAGGGTTTCTTGGGATCCCCTAACTCTATTTCTGTATGGGCTGGGTCCTGGTCGGGAACATTAGAGCTTCATCCAGCCCTCAAATGTGAATGGCTGCTTTGGGCTATATATGCCCCCTACTTTTAGCCAACAATTCATTCAAGCTACTTCTTGCCTCTGGACTTGTACTTGCAGATGCACTGATGTTTCAAGATTTGGCATTCTCATTTATGAAAACCTTTACACTTCTATCCTAGCCTTGCTTGGTTTTAGTCCGGCATTGTCAGACCCTACACCTTCCTAGTGGGATTCTCTCCCTTTGCCTTGCTAAAAATATCACCTCCTTGGAAGAGATCTCTTCATTGCGGACGTCAGTCTCTGGGGCCCTACAAACTTTACCTAGAAGCGTCTCCCCCAGGGTTCCAGTCAGTCTCTCTCCGGTTCACACTTGCCTTTAGGGTCCGGACGGTTTTCGCCTACCCGACCGAGTGTGAATTCGTGGTCATTCCAAGACCACATAAACTACCCGTAATATAGGTCACTGCCGGGGTCCATACCTATCAAATATGGAGTCAGATAGTACAGTAGTAAGACCTGTCATCAAGCAGTCGTTCAGGTCATAGCCTATTCAACTCTCACTGCGTCACCAGGGCTAGGGTAACTAGGGACCCCCTAGTAACGACCCGACAATGAAATTTACTCAACCCCTAACCAGCCTTGAGTACAGGCTACTGACAATCAAGCGAATCAATACAGGGAATAGCTATCTATGGTCTACTTCACACACTTCCCAAACATATAAAAAAATTATTAAAAAACAAATCTAAGCAGTTAACGTTTCCCGAGAAAGTTTCATAATTAGATGAAAACTATTCACAAAGGCTAGCGGTTCGTAACGGTGTTCCCCTACCAATTAGCCCAGGCTGGGAAGTAATTGGGGTTTTTAAAAATTAATTTCAAAGATGAAGAAATTACCAACAACGTTTTGATTTCTTTCTTATTTTCATTATTTTATTTTTTTTTTTTTGAATTTTCGAATCAATCAGAGAATGATTTTTTTATATTTCTGTCGGGAGCACCCACCAGGGGAGATCTCATCGATCCAGTAACAGCCCAGCGAGCGTTATACTCGTAGATATGAATAAACCTGAGGTCTTTGCTGATGCCTTAAGTGGCGGGCAGCTTAATTCGAATTCGTTTATTCATCTGGATCCATAAGATCTTCGAAGGTACACCCCGAAAGTGCACTCAAAATTTTAAGGAGGAAAGGTACAGGCTAGGTATTACATGTACTTTTACGTAGTCTTGGAATGACCACAGTTCACACTCGGTATCTGAGGGCAGTCGAAAACCGACCGGATCCCTAAGGCTCGTGTGAACTGGAATGAAGCAGACTGTACCGCTGGAGGAGACGCTACTTGTTAAATTTTTGTAGGGCCCCAGGGATCGTCGTCTGCGTGAAAGAGATTCCTTCTTAGGATGCGCTAGTTTTAGCGAGACGAAGCCAGAGAATCCTACTAGGGTGGTGTGGGGTATAACAATGCCAGGCTAAAGATAGCAAGGTTAAGGATATAGAAGTTTAAAGATAATTAAGTAAGAAAGCCATGGTTCGAGCAGAGCAACAAGCGCCAGTGCAGAGAGAGAGAGAGAGAGAGAGAGAGAGAGAGAGAGAGAGATCAGAGTTCACTTCAAGTGTCCGACTGTCTGAAAAAGCTCAGAATTTCTGCCTTATAAAGGCAAATTATCCCTGCCTACAGTGAATGAGAGAGATTTTTATTTCAGCCAATCATATAATAGTTTATTTTGCCCAATTAGGCCCTACTATCCCCGCGCCCCTAGTGAGCTGTTGCCGTGTTGGAATTGTGAACTAGACCTCTCTCTATATTGACACCAAAGGTTTATTAATCAAAAGGTAGATTGGTGTTTTCTGATCCGAGAAGAGGGTAACTTCCATTTATTCGTAGTTAAGAAGTATGTACTAACAATGACACTCGTTGGAAATGTACTTACTCGAAAAAGTACGGCCCTACTTCCTGCAGCTTAGGCTTTTGCCCAGCGTGCACTTCTTGAGGGTTGGTCACGTTGAACAAGAAGATCCGGAACTCCACTGGGATTGGGAACTTGGACCACGCTGCACGCATATCACTTCCTTTTTTCAGTGCTACATTCTGAAACAGGACACACATAAATTATCAATAGCCCAGACTGAGAATAAAAAATTTACATATTGTAATTTCTTCTGGTTCAAAGATTAAATAAAATTGAATAAACTCTTTGAAGCTGCATTTCTAAAATAAAAGGGCACAGTTCTAGAAGCAGAGGTGAATAGTAGAAGTGTATTATATAGGAAGAGGAAACATCAAGAAGGTGATAGGAACAACACGGAAGCAGAGATAGTAGGTTCTTCCGGAATATTTCATAATAAAAACGTAAGTATGCTACCGGTACGCTTTGCTCCCTGTATTCGAAAACCAATAATATTTTATTCATTTAAATATAAAAGAATGATAAACCTTTTTTACTCCTAAGCCACCTCTTCCGTTGCTGCCGGATTTAAGTGCCAGAAAATGTCCCACAACGGATGTCGACATACTTAATAAGGTAATAATGAAAAACAAATTCAATATTTTACAAACCGTGTCCATGGAAATTACCTGTTATGGGCTTCTAATGAAATAGAGTTATAAATTATGTAATTGGAATATAAGTAGAAATATTAAAGGGATATTCAACAATACCACGAATTAAACTTTTAATATTTTAGTTAATAAGTCAAGTACAAAATATTTTTATTGTGATAAAATTACAATCTAATAACGATTCTCATTCATACTACTCGTATATTTACAAGTCATCATTCACTCGCTCATTCATACAATATTTACAAACAGCCCAGAGGCCTCCCAAGTCCACATGTTAGTCACCTCCCTCGCATGCGAAAGAGGAAGCAGTCTTGGGAAGTCCCCACGATCCAAGATACGAGCCAGTGGAGGCTGACGAAAAGCGGGAGAGCCACATACGCTAAGGACATGATTGGAGAAACTGGCCATTGCCAGGCCTCCCAATGTCACGGATTTATAGCAGGTCACGAGGCCACTGTCGTTCCAGTCTCCGAGGAGGATTATAGGGATGAGTGGTGCAGTGCAATGACTGTGCTACGGGATTAGGGTGGTTGGATAGACTACTATGGAATTTCATAAACTTGGAAGGGTTGAGCTCGAGAATGTAGGGTATGTTGTCACATGGTTGTCACCTCCCTTGCAAGCGAAAGAGTAAAGGTTAATAAGTATGCATAATTACGGCATTATGTTAAAAATGTCAGCTACATAAATGTTAACTTATTCACGTCTCTCTGAAATGTAAACATTCCTAAGTCATTGCTAATAAGCGAATAAAGATTTCATTTTCTTTTAAAAGTTTTCTCTATTCCACACTTTAGGTGTTCTCAATTTTTTGTTTCGTTTTTGTGACTGAAATGGTTTAAAAAATGACATATTTTCGGTCTAAAATACTAAGTTTTTTTTTTTTAATAATCACTATTTCCTAAACTTTATGGCTCATTCACTTATCAAAGTCGTTTTATGATTGATATAAGATGGTTGTAGCAGATGAAATGGTTCGAAATGAAATGGTAAAGCGAATAAGTATTTAACATAGTTAAGTCAATCCTCTCGATCCAGGTCAGGAAAAATTCCAAGTGTCCGATCTAGGTTTAGCTTTTCACGACCGAACATATTAAATAATCCATAAGTATACAAATGACAGTTTATCCTCCTAAATCCTCAACGAAGAGAATTACTTTCAGTCGAGTAGGGCTGCCTTGTAATTAATTATAGCCGAACAAACAGGCTAGCTTAATCACATATTTACCAGCTCAATAGAGAGAGTTGAGCGTTGTCTTCAAAGCTGTTCATTTAATGGAAGCTATTGTTTACTGATGGTGCAATGTACCCCCCTTTGAGCTGTCTATTTTAACTTTCGACCGATATTTAATTGCCGAGCACGAAGAATATTCTACTTTCAATAGAAGATTGTATCCGTGTTTCTACATTTGTGTATTTTCTACAATAGCGTTTATAAAAATTGTCTGCTATGAGAAAATAATTTGTGTTTTTATAGTTTTAGAAGAGGGGTATCGATTATACAAATAATAATAAATAATTATACAAATACAGCATCCTATAACCTTAAAAAACTCCTTGATGAGATCGAGTATCGGTGCAACCAATGGCGGATCAAAGTTAATGAAGCAAAATGTTCACACATTACCTTCAACCTCTGTCTTGTCCACTAGTTTATTTTAATTCTATTCCTCTCCCAGTATCCGAGGCAGTACGGTACTTAGGCTTCCATCTCGACAAACGACTAACCTGAAACCCACATACGAGGCTAAAAAGACAAGAACTAAGCAGGCACTTTGGACCACTGTACAGACTACTTCAAAGGACATCACATCTCATAGAAGAAAATAAATTATTAATCTACAAAGGTATACTTAAGCCAATCTGGACATACGGAATAGAACTATGGGGGACAGCAAAAAAGTCGAACTTCAAGCGTATCCAGTCCTTTTAATCAAAAGTCCTGATAATAATAGTAAATGCCCCTTATTACGTCAGCAACAAAACCCTTCACAACGATCTTAACATACCCTACATTCTTGAACTCATCCCTTCCAAGTTTATGAAATTTCACAGTAGCCTATCCAACCACCCAAATCCCGTAGCACAGTCATTGCACTGCACCACTCATCCCTATAATCCTCCTCGGAGACTGAAACGACAGTGGCCTCGTGACCTGCTATAAATGCGTGACACTTGGAGGCCTGGCAATGGCCAGTTTCTCCAATCATGTCCTGAGCGTATGTGGCTCTCGCGCTTTTCGTGAGCCTCCACGGGCTCGTATCTTGGAGCATGGGGACTTCCCAAGACTCCGCTTCCTCTTTCGCATGCGAGGGAGGTGACAAACATGTGGACTTGGGAGGCCTCTGGGCTGTTTGTAAATATTGTATGAATGAGCGAGTGAATGATGACTTGTAAATATGGTATGAATGAGAACATTTATCTCAATTACTTAATGCCTAATGAGGCAGATTGTAATTTTAGTACAATAAAGAATTATATATATACTTCAAAAAAAAAAGAAGAAAGAAAGTGCAGGGTCCAAGGAATATGACAAGCCCAAGATCACGTCTGAGTAAATTGTGGGAGCGCCGCATAGCCGAGACATCTGTCGTGAGGGAATATAAACGACAAAAAGGATATATATTTTTTTTTTTTCAAAGCTCTCAATTTAAAATGTACGAATGGAGAAAAATAATATGCCAATTATTGGACTGAAAGGGTTCTTTTTACTACCTGTTTGAAGGTTGGGTGTCAATAAATTAATGTTAAAGGCACATTAGTCTTGCACAAGTCCAGATCGCTATGTGTAATAATCAGAAATTGTATAAAATGTAGCCAAGCTACAGGAAATATACTGACCTATTTATTACCTTGCGGATACCTCTGGTACTATTGAGTAAGCAATTGGAGAGGTGAAGGAAGATAACGGAAAATAAAACTGATTGAAATATGATGATTCGTTAGGATAAAAAGAGCTACGGGATATGAAGGGTATCAGTTTCAGCACTTATACCCTTCGACGATGCTACAGTTTTTAAAAGATATTTCTCCAAGTTCCAACATATCTGTATAGCATATCAAATAACATACTAAAAAAATAATTGCTAGTCAATTTCTCGTTTTTTTTTTCATTTTTGGACAATTTTTTTTTATATTGGATTAAAACGTTATTACATAAATATATATAAATTTTAATTTTAGTATTTCATAAGAATTTTAATCTCTACTTTTGGAACATACTCCTTAAAATTGTACTGCATCGCAATTGACTTTTTTTTTATTAAATCTTATATAGATATATAATATATTATTATATTATAATAAAATAATATCGACATGAGTTTTTAATTATTGCACCCCTAATATATTCTACTAATGATAAAGTTTAGATTAAAAAACATTCTTTGATGAAATGAATCAAAATATTTAAATATATTGGAAATTGTTTTTACGTTACCGTACGCCCCTTCATTTATGCGAAAAAAAAAAAAAATTCAACTCGTATATAGATAGCTTCATTATAATTTTAAAATTCTTAACATCTTGTATAGCTGCTGCGATGAGATTTGAGAAAGTTTGTGATACAATGGCATCTTTTAGTGTGTTTTTAATAACCGAATCGTATACACGTGCGTGATTGAACATAGCTCTAAAACATCACATCCATTGGATCAGTTTTACAACTTTTGTAGAGCATTATAGGTACAATGAACATGGTATGGTTTATTTTCCATAGCCTATAATGATTGTTCTTCTTTTAGAAATTGTTACTACCTTTATAATTTCTAAATAAGAACATTTATTTTCCTTCTATTCCCGTCTCCCTGGTCGTCATACAAGCACAGATAGCTATATGTAAAATCAGAAATTGTATGCAGCTACTCCTAGTACAAGGATCCACTCAACCCAAACATCCCTTTATTTTTCCCTCATCCTTAATCTTATAATTAGAGAGCTAAGAAAAAAAGAAAAAAAGAAATTGTATAACGTGTCGCCAAGCTTTTTTGTATTAAATTCCTTTGTTGTGCTGTAATTACAATCTGCCTTTTATAAGGCAATAAGTAATTAAGATAAATGATCTCATTCATACCATATTTACAGTTTATCATTCACTAGCTCATTCATACAATATTTACAGACAGCCCAGAGACCCCCCAAATCCACCGCGAAGAGAAAGCGGAGTCTTGGGAAGTCCCCCACGCCCCGAAAACGACGAATGTCGTTGGCGGAAACCAAACTGGTGTGTGGGAAAAAGGTTTTTGGATTCAACAATTGGAAGTAGACGTTTTAGTAGGAGTTTCTCAAATATTTTTGAGAGGATAGGGAGTAGGCTAATTGGACGGTAAGATGAGGCTTCATTGGGTGGTTTACCGGGTTTGGCGAATAGGACAATAATGGAATGTTTCCAGAGGAGAGGAAAGTGTGTCGTTCGGATAATGCAATTGTATATATAGGTTAAAAAGATTATGGCTTTAGGAGGAAGCTGTTTGAGAATTTGAGGAGTAAGGAGATCATATCCAGGGGATTTTCGGTAAGGTAAGTTTTTCAGAAGGTATTTGACCTCAGAGGGATTAACGACTTTTGGTGGAAGAGAGAGAGGAATAGGTGAAGTGAGGAAATCTTCCACAGTTGTGCTGTGAGTATGGCTTTGATGAGAAAGGTGAGGTGTGAAAGTATGGGTAAGATGCAGAGCAAATTCCTCCGACCTATCCCCATCCGAAGCCGCCCAGGACCCATCATCACGACGGAGTGGATGTGAAATAGGTTGATACTTTAGGATTTTTTTGGTTACATTCCACAACGAGTTATCCCTGGTAGACAGAGAGGAGAGGTAGGAATTGAAAGAATCGGAACGGAAGGATGCCAATCGCCGCTTTACCAATCGGCAGTACTGATTGTACGAGCGGCGATCAGCAGGATGTCGGGCTCTTTGCCACACTGTTCTGGAGTGGCGTTTGGATTGGATTAGGTCTTTGAGATGCTGAGGTAAACGATTATGATTATGGATTTTTGGGTGACGATGGGGTGACGATGGGGTGACGATGCCTCCCAAGCCGACCTCTGGACCAGAGTAGTGAAAGAATGCACTGCATCGTCTAGGTCTTGGGATGTTTTCAGGGACAATTTGAGGTTTACGGACTCCGTAAAAAGCTGGCGGAAGTGGTCCCAGTCAACTGGGCCCCTAATAAATGAAGGAGGAGGCAGTTTGTGAATTGGTCTTAGGGAAATGGTTAATAATAAAGGACTATGATCAGAGGAGAGGTCATCGAGGCGCGTGAGTGAATAGTTAAGTGTTCCTAAATTATTGTAAAAAAAGAAGTCAAGGAGATCAGGATTTCGGTTGAGATCAGATGGGCAATAGGTGGCTGTGTCAGGAGTGATAGTGGAGCAATGTTTCCGTGTGAGTGCAGACAGCAAAGCACGTCCTCGTGTATTAGTGGATCTTGACCCCCAGTGTTGGTGCTTCGCATTAAAGTCCCCACCCACAAGGAAACGATGTCCGATGGAGTCTAGAAAGGAGATGAATTGGGAGTCGGAAATGGATTTATTGGGAGGGCAGTACACTGATGCTAGTGTAAGGGGAAAAGTGAAGGTGGTGATTGACACTGCAGTGGATTGTCGCCAAGCTACAGGAAATATACTGACCTATTGTAAATAAAGTAGATTCATTTGTAGAATCTATATTGGATACAGTAATTATTTTGTAACAAAGGTATACGGAAAAAGGAGTGTGGGAGACCTCGGCTTAGGTTTATCTTATCTTGGCACAGTGGTGAGAGTCCAATGGAGGTTGTCTATACGCAAAGAAAACGGGCTTAAATATGAGTGAAATAGCTTATGGTTTCTACGCGATTTCAGTGTTCCAGCAGTCGCTAAACTTACTTACCTACCCTTCACGCCGATTTTAATTGAACCTTTTTTGGGAAAAAAAAAATTGAAAATTGTCTATAATTTGGCAATGGATCCGAAAACTTCTGTAATAACATTTCTCTATTTTTATGTATGTAGGCTAAAATACGTCTGGACGTGTTGATTGAGCATAGCTAAACAGTTAAAAAGACTATGTGACGCTTCGAATAAAGTTTGTACCAAAAATTGTTGGAAAATAAAAATTTCTGGAAAATCACTTCAATCCGAATTTTGGCTTAGAAAAAAACTATGTTTTAACTAGATTCACTGCGGGAGCAAAATTTTTCCCGTGGTAAGAACGCACGGACACGTGTCAAACAATACCTAAAGAGTAGAGATAAAGAAATCCGTGAAGCTAGTGACGCTTTAGTCTTAGATTCTAGTTTTAGGTTTTAGTTTGTAAGTTTTTCTTCCTAATTTTCAAACTGAAGGTGAGCCCCCTCACCTAGCATTATATTCTCTGTATTTTTAACCACAACCTGTATTGTTAAGTAACCCAACCTCCTTCAAATGCATCTGCGCATAGCAGAATGAAGAAAAAAATTGTCAATTCTTTGTTCATATTGTTCGTATTTTTACATATTGTACAAAAATTAAAGGGGTTAAGTGAAAATTTATATTATACTATATGAAAATTTAAGGTTCTGTTTTTTTCACATTATTGAGGATCCATTAGATACAGCATTGGAAAAATAATAGTAACGGTGTAAGACATAAAGTGAAGTATTTGTTGATAAAAAATATTGATTAGATTTTTCATCATTATTTGAATGAACTAAGCGCATGGCAGTCCTAAAGTAAAGCCTATATCCCTATTCGTAAATTGATCGTAAATTGCATATGCATCATATAATATTTCATTCATCACATACCATTTAGAAGTCGTGAATGCGAAATGTAAAGTCTACAATACATACAGCATACAATGGTTATATTGACGCTGTTAATGTGATTAATGTCACAGACGTGAATCGTCGATAATACTTCGGTCTAATGGTCGGTTACAAAGTTACACTGAATGTCAAGGATTCTTGTTATCGAGCACGGAATACTAATTTGGGCAAACGAGATAAAAAAAAAAACAAGAAAAACATTTTCCTTAAATAGTAAACCTTCCAATCATTCTAACAAAACTTTATACTAATTTGAACCTGTGTGTACTTATGTCAGCCTGTTCTAGTTTTTCTGAGTTTCCTGTTTCCCGTTAAACTTGAAATTTTGACCATTACTAATTATTATGAGTAAGACATCATCAATGAGTGTCAGAAATTAATTTGTAGGTAGTCTTAAACTCCTTGATAAACAATAAGTAATTGGACGTTTTGATTTTTCATAGTATAATTTAAAAACTCATCAAAACTGACATTAACCTTGTGCTCATATCGCATTGTTTTTTTAGAGGTATGATATTTTGCGTGGTAGTTCCATTTGGTGCCATAAAATAAAGGTTCATTGTTGAAGTAATTATATATATATAACTTCTTTATTGTGCTAAAATTACAATTTGCCTCATTGGGAAATAAGTAATTGTGATAAATCTACAATATTTACAATGTTCATTAACTCGCTCATTCATACAGTATTTACAAACAGCCTAGAGACCTCCCAAATCCACAAGGTTGTCACCTCCAGGTGGAAATTCCCCACGCTCCTCCGTCAGCCGCGACATCGGATACAAGCCAGCGGAGGCTGACCAAGACCCCCACTGTTATGCATTTATAGCAGGTGACGAGGCCACTGCCGTTTTAGTCTCCGAGGAAGATTATAGGTATGAGTGGTGCAGTGCAATAACGGTGATAGGGGATTAGGGTGGTTGGATAGGTTACTATGGAATCTCATGAACATGAATAAGTCATTAAAAAAAAAAAAAGTGGTTTCCAACAACATTGAGAAGGTTATTAAATGAAAGATCTCAATCTCCTTATAACTAATATCAGCGCATTAGATCTTATTATATTAGGACTATTATGAAGTAAAGACATTAAACTTGACAAAAAGTCTATCCGAAATTTATTCTCAGCCCCTGTTTCTGGCAGAAGGCTGAGTTTTGAATAGTAATTATGGCTAAAGAGCCTTAATCAATTAATTTTTATTTGTAATATAGTTGTTTAGTTTAAAACGAAGAGTAATAGTGTAGTTAGTAATAGGGTAGTTATTTTGAGAGTTTATTGAATCAGGGTGTAGAAGTGAATTTGGAATTGATTCATTGAAATGTACTTGACTGTAGTAATGTAATAGATCGGAAGGATTGTGATGAGTCAGATAACAAGTCTGGCAGAGATAGGCTGCGACAAAGAGGATGTCAGTCAGAGTACTCAGGGCTGTTACACTGATAAGGTCGGCGTCCCTTGTTGTTACAGTGTGCCTAAAAACTGTTCACAAATCTAAGTACAAATAGATTGCACCCAAGCATTCTACTCGGTGTCTCACGGGACACTGGGTCAAATGCTCTGCGACCGGGAATGCCCGGAACAACTGTATTCAATTCTGGCTAGCTTCCTGAAAAACAGATCGCTCCGGGGGCGGTTGGGTGATAGCTTCTTGTCAGCTCAAGGGAGGTGACAATAGTAAATTGCCACATTACACTGATAAGGTCGGCGTCCCTCGTTGTTACAGTATACCATATTTACAATTCATCATTCGTTCGCACATTCATAAAATATTTACAAACATTTATAAACAGCCCAGGGGCCCCCCAAGTCCACACGGTTATTGCCTCCCTCGCAAGCGAAAGAGGAAGCGGAGTCTCAGGAAGTATCCCACGCTCCCCACCAGGCACGTCACCGGATACGAGCCAGCGGAGGCTGATGAAGAGCGCGAGAGCCACATACGCTCAGGACATGATTGGAGAAACTGGCTATTGCCAGGACTCCCACTGTCACGCATTTATAGTAGGTCACGAGGCCACTGCCGTTTCAGTCTCAGGGGAGGATTATAGGGATGGGTGGCGCAGTGTAATAATGACTGTGCTACGGGATTAGGGTGGTTGGATAGGTTACTATGTAATTTCATGTATTTGGAAGGGATGAGTAGTATGCCATTTTAAAAAAAACAAAAAAAAACTTTTTTTTCTTGATTATCAGTGAATAAATCGTTTCTTTCAACGCTTATTCATATGTGTTTTCTTCATCATTGTGAAATAAAATAAATAATATCTAATTTTTTGTAATTGTTTTTTAGTTTACTGTTGATAAACAATTTGCTATTGATTATGATAAATTTGATGTTTAATATCAGTATCTGCCTACCATGAAAATTAGTTATGTGTATCGTAATTATACTGATCGCACTGATCGGTTAATTATTGATACTGATGTAACATATCATCTTGGTTCTACTGCTGTCCCTTGTCGGACATTGAATTCAAAAATTATGTTGTGTTATTAAACAGCATTATTATCCTAGGGTTAATTGTTATTTAGATTCTAATTAATTTGTTGCTGATAAGTATCAGAACGGTAATTTGAAATCTTGGCTTGATACTATATTAGTTTATAATTATCCTAGTCATTTTTTGCTCATGTTCATATTGGTCCTGAGCAGCATGCTACTAAAGATATTAATATTTGAGTATTTAATTTTGTATTGTATGATGTAAATACTTACTATGATTTTATTTTTTGTGGAATCAATAATTTAGACGCTCAATAAATGATTTAAGGATGACTTTCTATTTATTTATTTATTATTATTATTATTTAATTAACATTTATTTACCTTACATTCCCGCATCCCAGGTCATCCTTATTTATATGCTAGTAATCTATACTCCCATCGCATCCCCGGAAACTCATAGCTACGCCTAAGGCCTATTTTTTACTCAACATTTTGACTGAATACTTGTCGGCTTTCTTTTTTATTAGTACCGTTTAATAAAAAAAAAGTTTGGAGAACAAAACCCACAGTGCTAGCCAAAAAACCCAGTTAAAATTTTTCATCAGGATATCGAGCTCTAAAATCAAATCTGCTCGTTGACCGCAAAAGCACGAAACTTCCACTAGGGAACAGCAAGGGTCCTCAAGGGACCAAACCTTCTAATGGCTGGATTGATTGATGAAGGAGAAGCTGGATGCAAAGAATCCAGGAGTCCCTCCCTGGTGAAGACAGATTGGATATTATCCTGTTAATGTAGTCTCCTCTACCTTGGTGGAGATTGGCATGTTCGATTGTATCATTTGAAAAGGTATAGACACACTAAATAAAAAACATTTTTAATTTTGTAGCGAACGCTCACTACATAAGACAAATCACCCTATACTCAATTGTACATATATTGCAAATTGGTTATAATATGTTGTAAATTAATTTAAACAAATGTAAATAATATTACCAATCCATAAGTCATACCATTGTAAATATTGTAAACAATAAAAGACGCAGCTGCAAAACCAGCTCAGAGGTCTTGGTCTAGAACCTTCCCACCACCCTAGTGGGATTCTCTGCCTTTGTCTCGCTAAATTTAGCACCTCCTTGGAAGAGATCTCTTCCTTGCGGACGACAGGCACCTGGCACCCTACGAACTTTACCTAGTAGTGTGTTCGTACTGCGCCTGCGCTAACTATAGAAGTCGTTTTTCACATCGCTCTGCAACAAACTGTTTCTTGTTACCGTTCGTAGGAAGTGCCTAGTTCGCAAAACTGTTCCAACCGACCCTTGGGTGAACCGTTCGCGGTGGACTGTCTACAGGTCAGTGGAAGAGGAACATTATTATTGCTAACGTAAGTTTTTCATCTCACAATTCATACAGAGGGCGGCCATATTGCAAGATATCAGTCAGCCGTGCTGAGAGTGGGGATAGGAGTGGGGATAGGAGTGGGGAGTCCAGCTGGCCCTCTCAGTACACTGTTCAGGCCTCTCATTATATTGAAATTTTTTTTTTTTTTTTTTTTTTTTTATTCAATTAAAAACTATTTACAAGAATATGAAACATGCGTTTCTATCAACAGGTTATATCAGAAAATAAAAAAAAACGCTCAAGATCATTGGGACCTACGCCCACTATGTCACCAGTCAAACGCAAGCCACGGCGATCTAATCGGAATATCCCAATAAATTCCTCAGCACCTAGCAGCTCTATGGAAGAGATACCACCACAACCCACCACATCAAAACAAACAACAATAACTCATGAGTCTCCCTTTTTCACGCCCAATAGTTACGAGGTGTTGAAAAATATTGAGGTAGAGGACATGGACTCTACAACAACACCCACACAGCCCAAGCCACCAGCGATATTCGTTCGCAACATTAGTAATTTCAAATTATATATATATAAATATACTTGCCTCAATCGATCTCGGGACACAAAGGTTTCTCCGGACACTCCTGAAACATACCGAGGAATTATAAAATACCTAGAAGAATCCAAGGCTGATTTTCATACCTACCAACTAAAGCAAGAAAGATCGCTGCGGGTGGTGATTAGAAACCTGCATCCCACAACACCAGCGGACGAGATAGAAAAGGAGCTGATAAGTTTAGGGTACAAGGTTCGCCAAATCACGAATGTCCTCCGTGAGGAGAGACAAGAAAATGATACAAGTATCAAGAAACCAATGCCCTTATTCTTTGTCGATCTAGAGCGAACAGCTGGAGTGGAGAAAATCTACGAGCTTAACCACTTATACTACACAAGAGTACAGGTCGAAAAGCCTTACCCGAAACGAGACATCGCCCAATGCCATAATTGCCAGGCATATGGGCACACAAAATCATACTGCTACCACCCTCCCAGGTGTGTAAAGTGCAGTGGGCAGCACAAAAGTGAATTGTGCAAGAAGCCCCTAAAATCACCTGCTGTATGCGTGCTCTGTCAGCAAGGCCACCCGGCAAACTATAAAGGCTGTGAGGCTTATAGAATTCTTAAGTCCAGAAGTGAACAACGTCGTCGTCCTGAAGAAGAAACATCAGCCACAGGTAGCCCAAGAAGCGCCCCCACCAGAAGTTTGAGGCCTTCAGTCTCTTTCGCTGACGCAGTTAGGAACAGAGAGCAGCCACAGGCACTGCCCACTCCTCCTCCGCAAGTTCTTCTTTCCCAGCACTCCGCTCATCCCAGCAACCAGCAAACTCTATCCCATCCTCAACCACACATCTCGCATATCCCGCCACCTTCAAGCTCTTCAGATCTCACCAGCCTTTTAACCTCATTCCTTACAGAGTTCAGAAACCTAATTACACCTCTCATTTCCCTTCTTACAAATCTTGTCTCCTACCTTATCCCCGTTAAACAAAATCCATAGGTGGATCCTTCCGACTCCTTATCCATTCTCCTTTGGAATGCGAATGGTGTTCGCACCCACACTAACGAACTGACAGCACTACTCCATGACAAAAATATCGATGTAGCTCTTATTACTGAAACAAGACTTACAAGTAAACGACCATTTACCGTTCGACAGTACCAGACTTATCGAACTGATCACCCAGATGGAAGAGCTCATGCAGGTACCGCTGTCATTGTCCATAACTCCATATCCCATCACATAGTTCCTTTGGTAGCACATGATTTCCTTCAATCCACTGCAGTGTCAATCACCACCCTCACTTTTCCCCTTACTCTAGCATCAGTGTACTGCCCTCCCAATAAATCCATTCCCGATTCCCAATTCATCTCCTTTCTAGACTCCATCGGGCATCGTTTCCTTGTGGGTGGGGACTTTAACGCAAAGCACCAACACTGGGGCTCAAGATCCACAAATACACGGGGACGTGCTTTGCTGTCTGCACTCACACGGAGACATTGCTCCACTATCTCTCCTGACACAGCCACCTATTGGCCATCAGATCCCAACCGAAATCCAGATCTCCTTGACTTCTTCTTCTACAATAGTTTAGAAACACTAAACTATTCACTCAAGCGCCTCGATGACCTCTCCTCTGATCATAGTCCTTTATTATTAACCATTTCCCTAAGACCAATTCACAAACTGCCTCCTCCTTCATTTATTAGGGGCCCAGTTGACTGGGACCACTTCCGTCAGCTTCTTACAGAGTCCGTAAACCTCAAATTATCCCTGAAAACATCCCAAGACCTAGACGATGCAGTGCATTCTTTCACTACTCTGGTCCAGAGGTCGGCTTGGGAGGCATCGTCACCCCACCGTCACCCAAGGATCCACAATCATAATCGTTTACCTCAACATCTCAAAGATCTAATCAAATCCAAACGCCGCTCTAGAACAGTGTGGCAAAGATCCCGGCATCCTGCTGATCGCCGCTCGTACAATCAGTACTGCCGATTGGTAAAGCGGCGATTGGCATCCTTCCGTTCTGATTCTTTCAATTCCTACCTCTCCTCTCTGTCTACCAGGGATAACTCCTTGTGGAATGTAACCAAAAAAATCCTAAAGTATCAACCTGTTTCACATCCACTCCGTCGTGATGATGGGTCCTGGGCGGCCTCGGATGGAGATAGGTCGGAGGAATTTGCTCTGCATCTTACCCATACTTTCACACCTCACCTTTCTCATCAAAGCCATACTCACAGCAAAACTGTGGAAGATTTCCTCACTTCACCTATTCCTCTCTCTCTTCCACCAAAAGCCGTTAATCCCTTCTGAGGTCAAATACCTTCTGAAAAACTTACCTTACAGAAAATCCCCTGGATATGATCTCCTAACTCCTCAAATTCTCAAACAACTTCCTCCTAAAGCCATAACCTTCCTAACCTACATATATAATTGCATTATCCGAACGACACACTTTCCTCTCCTCTGGAAACATTCCATTATTGTCCTATTCGCCAAACCCGGTAAACCACCCAATGACGCCTCATCTTACCGTCCAATTAGCCTACTCCCTATCCTCTCAAAAATATTTGAGAAACTCCTACTAAAACGTCTACTTCCCATTGTTGAATCCAAAAACCTTTTTCCCACACACCAGTTTGGTTTCCGCCAACGACATTCCACTGCTCAACAAGGGCTTCGCGTTGTTGATCACATCTCCTCAGCCCTTGAAACCAAAAAGTATTGCACTGCTGCCTTTCTCGATATAGCTCAAGCTTTTGACAGGGTTTGGCACGCAGGTTTGCTCTACAAGCTCAAAAGACATTTACCACAGACCCTTTTCCTAATCCTACAGTCCTACCTTTCAAACCGCTTCTTCCAAGTCCGCTGTGGCTTAGAATACTCTAACTACTATCCCATAAATGCAGGAGTTCCACAGGGTAGTGTCCTAGGCCCCATCCTCTATAACCTATACACCGCTGATGTCCCTTCTACTTCCAACACCTTCTTGGCTACATTTGCAGATGACACTGCAGTCTTGTCATCCCACCCAGACCCCGACATAGCATCCCATAACCTTCAAAAACACCTTGACGAGATCGAGTATTGGTGCAATCAATGGCGGATCAAAGTTAATGAAGCAAAATGCTCCCACATTACCTTCACCCTTTGTCGCAAGACTTGTCCATTAGTTTATTTTAATTCTATTCCTCTCCCAGTAACCGAGACAGTACGGTACTTAGGCTTCCATCTCGACAAACGACTGACCTGGAACCCACATACGAGACTAAAAAGACAAGAACTAAACAGACACTTTGGACAACTGTACAGACTACTTCAAAGGACATCCCATCTCTCAATAGAAAATAAACTACTAATCTACAAAGTTATACTTAAACCAATCTGGACATACGGAATAGAGCTATGGGGGACAGCAAAAAAGTCGAACATCAAGCGTATCCAATCCTTTCAATCCAAAGTCCTGAGAACAATAGTAAATGCCCCTTATTATGTCAGCAACAAAACCCTTCATAACGACCTTAATATACCCTACATTCTAGAACTCATCCCTTCCAAGTTTATGAAATTCCACAGTAGCCTTTCCAACCACCCTAATCCTGTAGCACAGTCTTTGCACTGCGCCACTCATCCCTATAATCCTCCTCGGAGACTGAAACGGCAGTGGCCTCGTGACCTGCTATAATCGCGTGACAGTGGGAGTCCTGGCAATGGCCAGTTTCTCCAATCATGTCCTATTGTATGAATGAGCGAGTGAATGATGACTGTAAATATGGTATGAATGAGATCATTTATCTGTATTATTATTGCCTTATAAAAGGCAGATTGTAATTATTTCACAATAAAGTTCTGAATATGTACCTAGTAGTGTCACCCTCAGTGATCCAGACTGCCTATCTCAGTTTCACACTCGCCTTTGGGATCCGGACGGTTTTCACCTGCTCTTAGATACCGAGTGTGAATTTGTGGTCATTCCAATACCACATAAACTACCTACCCTCTACCTCTTCTCCTGAGCATAGTGCACTGTCGGGGCACATACCAATCAGATATGGAGCTAGGTCACAGCCTAATCAACACTCACTTCATCACTAGGGCTAGGGTAACTAGGCACCCCCTTGTGATGACCCGACAATTACGAGACAAACGCATAAAATACATATTAAAATTTGCATTGACGAGCATGAAGAGAGTTGCTTTATTTACCTTCTGTAAGTCTGGCTGTATGTTCTTCGATATTGATCGGGAAAACTATCAAACATTTTTCAAATGTATATGCCACAACACGAATTACACGTATTTGATTAAAATAAAAAATAATAAACCATGAAAAAAAAAATATTATTTATAATTTCTCCTCCCTATCTCAGAATCTATTCAATGTATATAATTCTTATTTTATTTTACAGAGTTAAGGCTACATATAGAAGCTAAAGCAAAAAGAATTACAGAGAAGTTCTAATTAGTAGGTGTTTTTTTTTTTATTTCTTACATTTTTGAGAATCATGCCTAGTCCCACAATTACCTCTTGCGGTTTTAATCCTCGTGGAGTTTCAATTGGCATTTTTTGGA
The DNA here is from genome assembly GCA_930367205.1 of Acanthosoma haemorrhoidale. NCBI lineage: Eukaryota > Metazoa > Arthropoda > Insecta > Hemiptera > Acanthosomatidae > Acanthosoma > Acanthosoma haemorrhoidale. Next base: position 19,143,400 of record OV884011.1, on the reverse strand, counting down.
TTTAAGAACCTAAATTTCAGATGGTGTAAGACATACCTATGAACCATTTTGTGTAGAAGTATAGATGTTTGAAAGCGAAGCTCCTCCCTTCAGACAGGCAATTATTCCTTCTTAATAGTACAACTTTCAAAATGTTACACGTAAGTGGTGACGAAGTAGTTTTGCTACTGCAGTGAAACGGGAAACTAGGTTATAACTATGAAATATGTGTAAAATGCAGACTAGTTAAAACAGGAGTTGTGGAAAGTTGAGGCTTCCGACGCGTCCATATTAAAAGAGCTTTGAAAGTGTTTCCATCTGAGCGGTCCCAGGCCAATTTTAGAACCGAATATTTTAGCACTCGCTTGTTTTGTGTTTTTGTTAAACAATTTTGTTAAATTTTCTATTCGTATTTCACTTTTTTTACCTTCTTATTCTGTCTGCACAATCGATAATCTTACGAGCCTGAAGCAAGACTCTATAATTTAATTCAAGTCTTTCACTAATAGAAATTTTCAAGCTAAAACACTTCAAAATATGCTGAATATAAATAAAATAGCTTAAAGCATAGGATTTTTTATTCAATCTACGAATACAGATCCCATATGACACATTGGCAGGACTAAAGAAAAATATTCATCTCCTTAAAACATAATAAAAAAATAGTCCTTTTTGATGCTAACAATAAATGTACCGCATGAAAATGATTAAGGGAAATTTATTGGTTAATTAGTAGTAAAAAAAGTTTTTACTTCCATCCATGTTCTTCCAGACGACGCCCGAATTTCCATTCCCGTCTCCCATGAGAGTTTTTTATGGGATAGATCTGTTTTAGGTTCATTATACCATGTGAGGACGCACGGGTAGCTACTTGGAAAAACGAGTAGAAAAATCTGATTAGAAAACGGAAATTAAATTTGAGAAGTCTATCACCATTCACGGGTCCATGGTTCTCAGTGCCATCTACCAATTAAGGGGACAAACCTTAGCCCGGAAGAGGTGTCAAGTATTAGATTAGGTCGTTTTCTCGTACTACCTTCATTTTACCTACTTTAGTTTAGAGTTAGTTTCAGTAACTCAGGTCATCAAATCCGTCGTTTGAATATTTAAACTCATTTAGGGAGCCTAACGATGATACTAGTCTTGGGTGGACGAGGACCAGAGCAGAAACCTGTCCTATGAGGCACCCCAGTCCCCCATGTCAGGCGGTGGTTAGTAGATAGTTTATTGAAGGACTCGAGTTATGATCACCTTAGATACACCAGTACAATCCACCCATGCTTACATTTTCGTACGCACGGAAAAGTTGAAATTTTCCCAGTACTTATACGCTATGTGATACCAGAGCTGCCTTATAACCCCAGGATTCCTAGTACACCGACCATCCCCTTACATGAGAAGGAGATATTTTAATATTTTATTACCATATGGGAGCTTCCACTGGCTAGTATCCGGTGACGCGGCTGACGGAGGAGCGCGGGGGACTTCCCAAGACTCCGCTTTCTCTTCGCGGTGGATTTGGGGGGTCTCTGGGCTGTCTGTAAATATTGTATGAATGAGCGAGTGAATGATGAACTGTAAATATGGTATGAATGAGAGCATTTATCTTAATTACTTATTGCCTTATAAAAGGCAGATTGTAATTTTAGCACAATAAAGGATTATAAAAATAAAAAAAAAAAAATATGGGAGCTACTGTAACAAAATTAACACACCGCCGATGTTTTTTGAAATATTAACCATTTGTGCAAATTTTACTTACTCTTTGATTCTGCCGGTCCTAGGCATGTTCAAGATTTAATTCTGGACTCCGTGGTGGCCACACCAAGCCCTCACACCCAACCTCAATCAGGTGATCATCAACCATGTATCTGTGGGGTCTGACATCCATCATCCATTAACGAGAATCCATCGCCGATGTAGGCAGCAAACGGCACTACATGTTCTTCGATTCTGTCCCCTAAGTACATTTGAGATGTTAGGGACCTTCCCACACAACAACCAATCCAGTACGAGCGTTGAAGGAAATACCACCCAGAACATCCGTAAGCCACCACGAAATGCCACCTGGGGAATGGGCAGTACCTCTCTTCTGGCTGCCTCCATGTAAAATGACTGCCATCTAAAGACTTGAGATCAACTCTCACTTATTCTATAGAGAGGATTCTCTTCCAGTTTATCCAAAGTCCAAAGTCACGTGCAAAATGAAGCCTGGCCATTTTGTGAGCTGTGGTAGGGAGAGGTCCAGGATGTCCAGCCCTAAGATTATTTTCATCAAGCCTTCTTCTTACAGTCCTGATGGAAATGGAAACATTTTGAGTGGCTTTGCATGACTTTTTATCTTATTTCCGGTGTTTCTCAAAGCTGGATGTACCTATAGTCTCTTTCTGCTGCTACATCTAGGCTGACCCTGTCTTACTTTTTGGGTAACGCCCTGTCTCGCTTGCTGAAATCGCTGCCTATGGACGACTGATGTACACCCAGTCTCTTGGCGACTTCCTCTACCAAAAAGCCATAACGCCATCGTATTCACTTAAGTGCCTTACTACGAGATGAACAAAATTAAAAACATTTGCAAAGAGTTTATAAAGAAAAAGAACGAATTTTATGATGTGTAGATTGGATGGGTCAAATTATACTGTTTGTAAAAAGGGATTTAAGTGTAAGCAAAGGATTATTCATGGTTTATATTTACACTGATATCACCTGAATATCGTTAGTTAATCAAAATAAAAGCGGAAGATAATTTATTTATTTTAACTAAAAGAAATTCCTTTATTGCGCTATAATTACAATCTGCCTTTTATAAGGCAATAAGTAATAAGATAAATGCTCTCATTCATACCATATTTACAGTTCATCATTCACTCGCTCATACACACAGTATTTACAGACAGCCCAGAGACCTCCCAAATCCACATGCGAAGAGAAAGCGGAGTCTTGGGAAGTCCCCCACGCTCCTCCGTCAGCCGCGTCACCGGATGCTAGCCAGTGGAGGCTGACCAAGAGCGCGAGAGCCACAGACGCTCAGGACATGATTGGAGAAACTGGCCACTGCCAGGACTCCCACTGTCACGCGCTTATAGCAGGTCACGAGGCCACTGCCGTTTCTGTCTCCGAGGAGGATTATAGGGATGAGTGGCGCAGTGCAATAAAAAAGAAATTCAATGGTTAATTTTGCCCATCAGTGTATATGTAGAGAGTAGCGGCTACTGTATACCTAGTATCTAGTTTATAATCGATTTCTTTCATATTATTGTCACGCCGAATTTTATTCAAGAATTTTTTTATTTATTATCAAGAATTTATGATCTTGACATAACAATGATTACGCTTATTCATTGTAACTATTGCCTAAATTTAATTTGAATTTCCAAACGTATTTTTTATTCTTCATTACTAATGTACAAAGTTATACTTATGTAAATCTGGACGTACGGAACAGAGCTATGGGGGATAGAAAAAAATCGAACATTAAGCGTACCCAATCCTTTCAATCATAAGTCCTGAGAACAATAGTAAATGCCCCTTATTACGTCAGCAACGGAACCCTTCATAACGATCTTAATATACCTTACATTCTTGAACTCATTCCTTCCAAGATCGTGAAATTCCATAGTGACCTATCCAACCACCCTAATTCCCTAGCACTGTCATTGCACTGTACCACTCATCCCTATAATCCTCCTCGCTGACTAAAACGGCAGTGGCCTCGTGACCTGCTATAAATGTGTAACAGCGGGAGTCCTGGCAATGGCCAGTTTCTCCAAAAATGTCTTATGCCTCTGTGGCTCTCGCGCTCTTGGTCAGCCTCCACTGGCTAGTACCCGGTGACGCGGCTGACGGAGGAGCGTGGGGGACTTCCCAAGACTCCGCTTCCTCTCTCATATGCGAGGGAGGTGACAACCATGTGGATTTTGGAGGCCTCTGGGCTGCTTGTAAATACTGTGTGAATGAGCGAGTGAAAATTGTAAATATGGTATGAATGAAATCATTTATCACAATAACTCATTGCATAATAAGACAGATAGAAATTTTATCCTAATAAAGCTATTTAATAATAAAACTTTGAAAATAATATTCGTGATGGTTAAAATTGCCTGACATCAAATAGAATTTAAAAATAAAATAATGGATATTCGCTTTCGATGAAGTAAAATATTCCCTACATCTGCATGTTAGAGAGTGTATGTTCAGTATTACGTCCCAGCTGCTAAGTATCCCTAATCCCAGTGAGACTATTCCCTCCCACTACCTGGTTTATTTAGGGGATGGTTAAAAGCCCTATGTGGTTTCTCTGGTCTCCGGGTCGTCTTTCGAAGCAATTCTCGTCAAACATGCTACAATATTGTCTGCTAATTTTAATTGGATGAGACACCGAGTATGTTCGCTATACCATGTCTCTAAAAAAACGTTTCTTGAGGAAATGTTGTGAACACAACGTTAATCAAAATGTTGATTGAGTAACCCCTTGGCGTAAAGGGTTTGGGTTTGATCGCGCTAAAATTACGAAACGTCTAGTGTGAAAAAAGTATTTTCATAGTAGCTGCAAACATCCAGACTTATGTAATTCATACACAGAAATATTTCTATTCATCATTTCAGCATTATGCTTTAAATTGTTGCGATAAGGTGAAGTCATGCTTTAATTTTTTTTTTTTGCACACATAGCTACTAATCTATACAGAGTGATAAATAAAGAAACAACTTAGATGTTAGAAAAGTCTTCGTGCGGATATTTTGGAGTTTAAAAACCGAATTAAATCCTTATTTGGCTTTTTAATTTATATAAATTTTTACATTGACTAATCTTCTATTTAATTGTTCACCCTAGTTGTTTTTTTTACTATTATACATAGTAATGAGAATGTCCAAATATAAAATTGTGATTGTGAAGTACGACAGCGCTTAGGCTCAAACGCTTCAATGTTGGAAATATCAATCTTCAAGTCTCGCCTAGGTCAGTTGTCGATGAAGATAAATCACCGGAGGGTTTAAGCCAGGGTTCTTAAGATGGCTAGTGGAAACAATACTCGTATGTGCTTCAAATGCCACCGTAAGTACCTTTTTTTAAAAAAAATAAAATAGTTAGCACAAGAGCTTTTGTAACAACCTAGTAATACATACTACTGTATTAAATTATGATTATTTTCTAGTCGGTAATTCTAATATATTTTACTGGAAAATTACTTAAAAAAGCCCTAAAGCCTACTTATTTTATATGTACATAAGATATTTGAAAAATTCCAGAACCAACATCCCTTAGATAAACTCTGTATTGAAACTTCTTTATTGTGCTAATATTACAATCTGCCTTATTGAGGAGTAAGTAATTGTGATAAATGTTCTCATTCATACCATATTTACAATTTACATTCACGCAGTACTTACAAACAGCCTAGAGGCCTCCCAAATCCACATGGTTGTCACCTCCCTCGCATGCGAAAGAGGAAGCAGAGTCTTGGGAAGCCCCCACACTCCTCTGTCAGCCGCGTCACCGGATACGAGCCAGTGGAGGCTGGCCAAAAGCGCGAGAGCCACAGACGCTGGAATGGAGAAACTGGCCATTGCCATGACTCCGGCTGTCACGTATTTATTTCAGGTAACAAGACCACTGTCAATTTAGTCTCCAAGGAGGATAATAGGGATGTGTGGTTCAGTGTAATAGCTGTGCTAGGGGACTAGAGTGGTTGGTGTGCAATTAGCAAACTATTTTTCATCCCGACCAACTAATTTTTTATGTAGGTCCGCAATATGGTTTTATTTGCTTAATTCTATCAAATTATTATGATTACTTTTGATTGCAGAGGCTTACACTTTATTACTCAACCTTCAGTGGACTCTCACCACTGTACCGAGATATTTACACCTCAGCCGAGGTCTACCACACTCCTCGATTCCTTCACCAACCTTTAAATAGGTCACTCCTAGTTAAAGGATCCCTTTTCACTCCTAGAAATTCCATGTTATCCCCCCCCCCATTCCTCTTTTCATATTTTGGGAGAAAAAATAAATAAATAAAAAAGTTATTAATTTTTTATCCGAACATTATTATTATGGGACTTTGCTTCCAAATAAATTGTTTTTCTATTAATGACAATTAATTATTAATTAATAAATTATTCTTAAGACCAGCACACAGCAATTATATAATGTATGGTATTGCTTAAATACGATTTTGCTGTAAATTTGTTCCCTCCTAATTATGTAGCCCATTTAGTTTTATGATGGATAAGTTATAACCATACCTTATAAATAACCTCCCTTTAAGGGTTATTTGAATGTATGGAAATGTGAATTATGAATATTTGCTATTCAAATAAAAAAATATGTCTTCATAAAAGAAAATTTTCAAAAAGCTGTGTAAATAGACTAGATGTATAGAGGAGGCTAAAAACCATTCTAATAATGATCTCAAGTGTGTTTCAAGATCTTTTTCAACCTAATTATACTTTTTTATTCGCTTTAAATTTTCCTTTAGGTTCGAGTCCAGGGAAACGAAATCCTCCCCGCTATGTTATTCGCAGTAATAATTAATATAGAGTCTAGTGGAGGAGCTGCTGATGTATTATGTGAACCATTCCACCCCTACGTCCTCAATTAAGTCCTTTCTGAGAACACTTTATTCAGCTCTATTTGCATAAACATCTATGTGAGAACACTTTGGTGAATAATTGAGTCAATAAAACCTACACTGGCGGGAGTAAAGTACACGATACTTTCTGTAATATCGGCAATCTTCTCTAGATTGTATAATAGTGAATGAATAGACTCGAGACTTGATGAATTATACAATACGTTCTTAACGTCAGAAATAGGGGTCAGATGCTATTATAGATTATAAATTCACTAAATCAATATATGAAATATTAACGACATCATAACGCCTGGCGTCTTTAAGCTTTATTTGTTTTGAACTTCTCTTTATTTTCTGTAGAATGTTAAGTGTTTTAACTATCAAAAAAACATTTCAATAGTGTTTACAAAGTATTTACAAGGAAATAATTATATTGATTGAATTTAAAAGAGAAGAGGACTGAGCCTCGATTCTTAATTCCTCGGCTTCGTCTTGTCTGGATGGGAAACTCGAGGATTGTAGCTGTCTGCTAAGAAGGGCTTAGCCCAAAAAGAGAGGCCGGAGAATTTAATTTGTTCTTTTCGTCTCTGTGTATAAACGGGGCAGTACTATAATTTCTTTTTATTTCATTCCCCCTGCTCCGGATCGAATTTACTGTCAGTTATTTTATTATTAAAACAAATTTCATCTACCAAAATTATTAAGTGTTATTCAAAAATATCAATTATGCTCACAATCACTCATTTGTTATCCAAACATTATTATTGTTTTATGTTTACTATTCTAATTAATGAATGACAATTTGTTTTCACGGAGCTATGTTTGGCTAATATCCAATTGTAACTTCATTTAAAATTTGGTTGAACAGCGGGTTCCTACGATAAGAACACAGCAATTATGTAATGTATGGTATTGCTTAAATACGATTTTGCTGTAAATTTGTTCCCTCCTAATTATATAGCCCATTTAGTTTTATGATCGTACATTATAAATAGCCTCCCTTTAAGATCTGGAAATGTGAATTATATATATTGAAGTGACAACGTAGATCGTTTGCTATTCAAATAAAGACTCATTAAATAAAAAAAAATGTCTTTAATTTTCAAAAAGCTGAGTAAATAGACTAGAAGTATAGAGGAGACTAAAACCCTTCTACTAATGATCTCGAGTGTGTTTCAAGATCTTTTTCAACCTTTTGTTTATGCAGTTTACTTACATTGATTAATATTGGAAAAAAAAAAAAACATGGATGACCACTTTCTACCCTTGTTTCACTCAAAAAATCCTTGTATATTTGGACACATCCATTGAAATTAAATTTAGTTCAGAGTAGATACAAGTCAATTTGACACATCAGTGGGACAGCTATATATGTGTTACATTTTACAAACCTTTGACATAGAGGTTGGCTAATTAATCTGAAACAGAGTGAACCGGATATAACTCCTGGATCGTTTGGAATTGGTTTTGCAAGATAACTTTACACCCTTAAATTTCCTGTTTTATGAATCTTTATCTCTTTCTAAAATACTAAAAATTGTCACAATTGCAAATTATTGACTTCCACTGATCTTTAACTTAGTTCTAGCCCCCAAAAATCGATATTTTACCAGAACTATTCCCGAAAAAATAAAATGAAACGAAAAGTTTACACTATTGCCGGATGAGCTTGATCATTTAATATCCAGTAAATTAATGTCTTTCGGAACACTACATTTTCAAATTACCATAATAATAAGAGAAAAATCTGGTGTCCGTTTTCGTATCTGTGACCTATTCAAGAAGATATATTGATGAATTATGAACAGAAATAAGAAAGGAATATTGGTAAAGGCAGACAAACTTTAAACATGTAAGTAAGATTTAGGGTATTTTTCGACTAAGCTGAAACACTCAGGAGACCAAGACTCATGCGGTATTTATGGGTAAACACCCCCTAAGCTACATCGAGGTTATTGTGAGTATAAATCCACCACAAAATAATGACAAAAATGTATCGATTAAATACATGATAAAATTGTAAACTCCTTGTAGTTTATAGTTACCCTGGATTATAGTCTATTCTATAAAATATATAGACAAATTTTTTAAGATGAATCAGCATGCTGATTTCCCAGCCATACAATCTATAGAAACTTAAAGTTAATATACATATCTACGGTACATGAAATAATATTCTACGTCAACCGTAATCTTTTAGCAGTAGTGAAGATATCTCGTAGTGAAGATATCTCGTAGTGAAGATATCAGTGATGCTACCTGCGACTGAGCGGGGAAGTTCACCGTACTTAAGATTTGAATTATCAAGCGAGCAGCTTCTAACCCATCATTTCGTCTCTATTAACTTGCCCACAATCGATATCAGCTATCAGAAAAAAAGTTACAACCCCTTCCGATGAAGTCCTAACATCGAATGCTAAACCGTCGATTTAAGATACCCATTTGTTTAATCTGCGAAACTCGTACACAAATATTTAGTGTGGTGTATGGCTTTTTAACTTTTATGACATTAAGTGACTGTACTCAAAAGTAAGATTTGTTCATATTTAATCCATATGATCCCTCCTAGTTCCTAACCAGATTTACACTTCTTTCGTTACTTTATTATTGATAATCATTTCATTACTACGCCAGCTGAACTGCACGGAGTAAAGGGTTTATCTGTCCAGTGTTGTCTCTGTGGCGCATCATCAGCATCTAATAGGGGTTCGTAAAGAAGTTTTTCGGTGACATTCTGTGGTGTGATTATGTGCTGTCCCGTTCAAATGGTGAGTTTTTGATTTTTTTTATTGTATGCATTCGATATCCCTTCCATTTAGAGGCTGATCCCTACAGATCAATTCTATATATTCAGAGTTATTTAAAGACGTATTTTTTTTAATGCTTTGTTTGTTTTTTATTGCCATAGTCGCCTAATAAATGTTTCTAGTTGTTTTATTTTTGTTCTTATACGAGTGTTCCGAGTCGGGCGTCAAAATCTGAAATGTGCCGATTTTTATTCGGTCGAATTTTCCACGTTGAACGCTGCTGTGTTGTCTTTAAGTTACTTTTATTATCACTTTTACGATTTCCCAATTGGATAATTTTATTTCATTACAATGTAATTAAAGCTGCTAAAATCCGTTATAGAGAAAAATGAAACTACATTATATTTGTAGCGATTTAAGTGTTAAAGAACCACTTTCAGTCGTAGCCAGTCTAAACTGCCTTACGTGTTATGACTTCGCTTTTGGACTTCTTTGGCGAATACACGTTCGCGAACGCCGTGCGAAAGTAAGCTAATATGCTCTCGCGTAATCCAATGTAATTGGGACGGAACAGTATTCCATCCAACATCCAAGACTGGCGCTTGTTCACAGAGTGCATGTAGCTAGTCTATTTAATTAATGCATGCCATTGATTCATCGCAAATCATCCCGCTCTTAACCCTCAATGGACCTGAATCAGCAATGCCACTGTAGTAGTCATATAAATTAACATTAGATTCACGCGAATATTTTGATTTAATTGACTACATAATACAAATTTCAAGTGTGTTAATTTTTTAATATTTATTTTTGTGTTAATTTTTGATTAATAATGGTTTAAGTTATGTATGTCAATATATATTTATTTATAATACCAATATATGGGTTTATCAATATGGGTTTGGACTACCACGAGTCTTTGTGGCCTATTCTGAAGTAAAGCATGTATAATAAATGTATTTAAAACGATACAGTGCATCGTAACTTGAACCAATAACTGCCACCAATGAAAATTCTTGATTATGATAAAATTTCGGTAGTGTGTAAGTTATTAGATTAAGAGTACAATGGAATATTGCAGCATCGCTTATTAATTTCTACCCTAAGTTAACTTATACGCTCTTCTAATATCCTGGAATCTGTTTAAATCTATGGTCAACTCAAAAATGCAAAAGAAACAAAAATTCACTTTTTCTACCATATTAGAGGAAAACAGTCTTAATTTATATCGTCTTCTCCAACAGTTGATTTAGTAAGTCGTTAATTCTGACGTGTTTTCTCGATACTTAAGGGATTTTCAGAAAAGCAGCTGCTAGATGATGTGGGGATAGGTTTTAATAAAAAGTAGAGTAGAGGTACAAAGTGTGTGACACAGTTTGTAGAACGTTAAACAAACTTTAGAAATTAAATTCCGAACCGTAAAACTTCATATTAACTTCCGGAACGCCCTAACAGAAAAGTTATAATTAAAATACTTGACCAAAAAAAAAAAAAAAACCGTAAAAGAACATCCTCTCTCTATGTAATCAAATAAATAAATTTTGAAATTTATTATATTACAAAACTACAGACAAAATGAAAATATGATTGTAGAACCTAAGAATGCCTCACGGAACAAAAATTCTAGCTATTTAATTACTTTTTTTTGCTTAACTTCTTTAATATAATTAAATTTTCAAAGTTATAAAAAATATAGGAATTGATGATAAATTAAAATGAAAAAAACGAACTTATTTTTTTTTAGTAAGTGTATAAGTGTGCACTTTTTTTTTTTTTAGAAATGATTAATTTATTCTCACAGCGATTGCTATCGCTCCAGGCCTCAATTTTCTATATTTGGTTATAGGTTCTGTATATTTTCAAATCGAATATATTTTAAAAAGTGTTAAACATTGGTAAACTTTTAAAAGAAAAATATTAATACTTCCATCTTTTGGTGGAATTTTCACGCTGCGTTCAATCGAATCAGAAAAACAGTACGTCAAGATCTTTTTGAGAATTTTTTAAATATGAAAGATTTCGGTTCAGAATTATGTTTCCCAGAGGACCCTAAGTAGGATTCTGTAGTAGTCGGACACTGAGATTTTGGCTCATTGGCCAATCATACGAGGTTGTAAAAACAGGAGTCAGATGTATTTTCGGTTTCCAAAAGCAGTGTAATTTGATAAATAAAAAAAACCATTCCTGGAAGAAATGCAATTTTTTTTCGGCGGTAGGTATTGAAATCTCCAGCAGGCAGCGACGCCTCCCCAGCCTGCCTCCCATACTCACCTGGTTTATCTTGTAGGCCAGGAACTTGTGGAACCCCCAGAAGCCAAAGATGGCCCCGAAGAGAAAGAGGATAGCTCCAGCCACTCCGAGCCTCAGCGGTGCTCCCATGTTACTAGTGCCAAGCCGCCTCTAAGACTGAATACTTAAACGACCTTCGTGACTAGCGGCCTACTCGCCTATAGTCCTAGTGTCCCTCTCTCGCTCCTCCGCTTCTTAATTATTCCTTAGACCTATTCAAGGCTGAGCTTGTATATATGAACTGTGGCGATTAAGGCTCAATTTTTAACTTTTGACACGATTCTGTGAATCTCTTTTATTGGAAGGAACTTTATAAAGTGCAGGTAAATATTTTATAACCACTTTAAAGGGAGTTTGAAGAAAACATTTTAGGATGGCCCCAAATTTAAATATATATATATAGGCTGTCCCAGAATTAACGCAAGATTTGAATTTGCCGCCATTTGTGCAGTAAAGTGAAGCAACCCTAAAAAAAAAAATTTGACAGCTGACAGTTTAGGGTTAGTAAAAAATGGAGCGTTACACGATAGAACAACGTATCTTTATTGTTGAACAATATATCAAAAATAATGAAAGTTTGGCGGCCACAGTCAAAAAATTTCATCCAAAATATGGTCGGAATAATGTTTTGACTTCATCAACTGTGAAGAGATTAATTGAAAAATTTAGGGAGACTGGATCAGTTGGAGACACTAAACACACTGGTCGTCCAAAAACAAGCTGTTCAAATGTCAATATCGAAGCAGTGCGTGAGAGTGTTGTTGAAATCCAGGAACATCGATTCGGCGTCGTAGACACAGTTCTTTGTGCCGAAATTGGATGATATTGATGTGGCCAATATGTGGTTTCAACAAGATGGTGCCACATCCAATACAGCCCACGAAACAATTAAAATACTGCATGAGACATTTCCAGGTCGTGTTCTCTCTCGTTTCGGTGATCAGAATTGGCCCCCTAGATCGTGTGATTTCGTGTGATAACACCTTTAGGTAACTTTTTATGAGGTTATTTGAAGTCAAAGGTGTATGTCAACAAGCTCACATCCACCTGTGCATTAAAAGAGGAAATTCAACGCTGCATCAACGAAATTCAACCACATTTATGCCAAATGCTCATGGAAAATTTCGACAAAAGAGTGCGTATGTGCCAGCAATGCCGAGGAGGCCATTTGCCCGGTGTGTTATTTCTTAAATAGTCCTATCCTATTTACTTTATAATTCAATAAAAAAATAACAACAAAAATACTAAAAACTGCGTTTTCTATTTAAATCCAATCTTGCGTTAATTCTGGGACACCCTGTATATACATGAATGAAAAAAAGAGATTGTTGAGTGATGTACTTGGACCAATGATAAAAAATTGATGTTTTTTAATCATTTTTTGTAAATCATTTGATGTTCAGTCCAGTCGCGTATAATCATTATACTTGTTTATTCCATTATATAATTAGTATAAAATATTTAAACCTTTCCTTTTATTTTTCCAACATCCAATTTTTATAAGTTTGAGAGCTATGAAAAAAGGGCCAATGAAGGGAAAAAAAAAAAAAATTTAAGTTCAAATTGGTCCACCCCAACTGGTCGTTTAGTTTTAACTTAAAAGTGAAACGAGATCGAGTTTACATTTGTATTATGACAAAGTACTAACATTTTGAACTTCTGTGGAATATACATTTACTATTTAAGATAGGTTGTATCATTGTTAGTATTTCGTTCATTTATATCAAAACCAGATACCCTTATGTACTTAATGGTGTGACTGTCTGCCTGTTTATCTTTCCTGGCTATTGTAAGCCCCTTGTTCAATCTTCAAAATAATAAAGATTTTATAGTTAATTAATAACTTTTAAAAAAAATGGTGCTGAGCTACCGTAAGTATAGACGTTTGTATTTTTCACGATAGCTCAAAAATATGGCTCGATGGTGAAACAAAAGAAGCGACCCCATGGTGAGAGTCTTAATTAATTATTAGTTAGCTTGCCATGAAAAAAAATAAACATTTATCTGGCATTGAGGCATTCAGCCTCGGGTTTGAAGCAATAGCCATCATAGGGTGAAGAACTTATCGTTATTTATTTACGTACCCTACCTTATTTGGTTTTAGTAAAGTTGATGTTAACAAATAAATGGGTCATTATCGTGTTTTATTCTTCTTAACATTTTTTGTTTTTTTAGTATTTCTTCTTTTGGAATAATTCTTACTTCTTCTTCTTCGATGTCTCCCCTTTCTCATCCCCCTCATAAGGATGACAATCTTGAGGGTTCTATTATTTCATAAAAAAATAAATCTTTGAGCTTGATTTTCGTTCATTCTAGTTTTTCGTTGTGTTATATACTTATATTAATGTATAGTAAATTAGTATCGACCCTAATTGCTGATAACAATTATAAATGTTTTTTTATGTTTTATACCACTGGGTTGGGAATAAACCCAAATTAGTTGTAATATAAAAATAAACTTATTTATACAATTTCGTTTACAAGCAAAATTAAAATAATATTTGCTTTGGTCAATACTGTATGCATGTAATAAGTAATTTAACAATAGAAAAAAACCTACATAATAAAAAATAATACTAAATAAAATATTAAAAGATAAATAAACAAAATTAATTAAGTAGTTATAAATTTGCTTGATATCATTTCAACAAAATATGCGTTTGTGTAGGAAATTTTTTAGGGCGTGCTTACTATAAATGCCTATTTCTCTCATTAATGGGTCTTCTGATATGGGCGTTAGAAAAACGAATTTTCGTTCTTGGTATGAACGAACGTACTACTGCATTATGGGTAATTGTAGGTTAGTTAACATGGTAATTATCTTGGTGGATCCAGGTTAGTTGTTAATTATGCACTGACTGATATGATGTACCACTTCCAATTTTCTGTTGGATGATGCTAAAATTGTGAGTTTAGTTGTTTAATTAAGCATGAATCGTGTTTTTTTTTTTGTATTCGTATTGAAAGTAATGATCTATACTGATATCTGCTGAGTGAATTAATAATTCCAGTCGCTCGGGTATTTCCGTCACTGTTCGGCCGATCTCTTGCAACGACGAGTCCTTGTTTACTTATTGTTACAAAAAAAGCTGGCCAATTATCGTTGCCATCCAACTTTTAATTATTTACTTCTTTCCAACTCTAATTAATTTTTAACCATTGTCGTGTTTTTAAGTAGTAGTTGTTTGGTACATCGTTAAGTATTTTTTTACACTTCTGATTTTGACATGAGCGATGGCGATCTGCACTTTTGTGTACGTGGGGTCTTTTTTGTCATGTGTAATGCTGCTATGCGCCCAGAATGTCTCGCAACCCGTCACAATGTCATTCGCAAGCTTATTCGTTTCAATCTTTAGTTTGGTTATAAGGTAATGAAATAGACAGTTGATGATGATCTATTTTTAAAAAAAAAAAACTGTTTTCTGACGTAAAAAAATATAAAATCTCTGGGAATACCTGAATTGAAATGGTTTTCAATATTAAAAGTAATATAAATATGAACTTTATTAAATATGTAGACAGCACAAAATTTTGTTTTCAGTTTTATTGATAAAAAAAATGTAAATTGAGTTTTTTTTCAAAATTAAATTTATTAAAACAGATGAAATTCAAGTCAATTATAAATAAAAACAACCATTACCCAATATTTCGATATATATACGATATGTGTAAGGTAGGAAAGCGATCCTTTAGCTGGACTAAGCATATCTGTACTATGCGTCTCACAAACGAATGAAGAGACACATCTGATGAATAAGAAGAAGCCCCTAAAAGCTGCAGAGACTTATCTAGTCGGAAACAAAGTCAAATCCCCGAAACAAGGAATGTCGAAAGTCATAAAATACAAAACCATTATGAAACCCATTCTGGCTTATAGTGGAGAAAATTCTGAAAAGAGACCATCCTCTTAAAATTTGAAAGACAAATGATTTAGTTGTAATTTTTTTTTAATAAGTGGATATTTATGATGTGCTTGTAATATGTAGTTTTAGTTTAAGAGTTCATTGGCCTCTATTGATCTAAAACTATTTAAGATAAAACAAAATAATAAATTCTAGTATAAAAAAAAAAAGTATTATATATATGATATATGAAACATGACGATATCTTGAGGTGCATGGATTCTAAGATACGAGAGCTCTGCGAGGAGTTTGCATGACTCTGATGAGGTGGTCATGTTGTCATGGTCATGTTGTAATGGTCATGTTGTCATGAAAAGATGAGAAATCTCTTACAAAATCCTAAAAGAAAAGCTGTTTGGTCTAGGCGGGTAAAGAATAAATATGTAAAGATGGATGCCCGGACTCTACACAAAATACGGACCAACTGAGAAAACTTCCGGTCATTGGAGGGCCAGGACCTAACCCAGGAAGTGGGT
Source organism: Acanthosoma haemorrhoidale (assembly GCA_930367205.1). Taxonomy (NCBI): domain Eukaryota; kingdom Metazoa; phylum Arthropoda; class Insecta; order Hemiptera; family Acanthosomatidae; genus Acanthosoma; species Acanthosoma haemorrhoidale. The sequence goes on along the minus strand of OV884011.1, from coordinate 19,127,430 downwards.
CGTAGTCCTGGACACGCTGACGAGTTGGTTTAACAGTCGTTGAACAGTCAAGTTGTTTTAATATTTTAATAAAATATTCACTCTAATGACTTTAAGATAATAAAATGTCTGAACATCTAATTACAGCGTTTCTCGTCATATCGTTATGTATCGCTTACTCGTTCCAGAATTCATAACGGTCAACCCTACACGCTCCTAAACTTTTCCAAGTCCCACTCAAGTCTTGGAGTTTGTAGTATGCTTGGCAATAGGCAAGGTTGCGTCATCGGAGACTGGTACTCTGTAATTTGTTTTTCTATTGTCTGGGACCGTAATTTTCGTTCGCCAGAAATTAATAGGTTTGAATTTTCATTGTTAGATTTTTGAGTAGCTTCAAGCAAAGCAAAACGTTTAGAACCACTAAAAAACATCCAGTACGACAATTATATTAGTATTAGCGATCTCTTACTTATTATAATTGCTGTCATACCATGACAATAGTATATCCTTAGTCAGAGTTTCTAGACTTTCAATACAATAAGTAAAACTATAACGGTCTCAGATTTTGGAAAAAAAACAACTAATAACACTAAAAAATAAACACATTTTTGTACCGTATTACGTTAAGGGAAGGCAGTGAAATTGATATATTTGCAATAAATTTATTTTGTTACAAAGGAAACACGAGTTACATTGGTATCGGACAAGCTCAATGATTAGTGGAAATTCAATGGGTCAGTCTGAATGATCAGAACTGAACCGGATATAACTAACAGCGCTTTCCGTTACTTAAATATCGATACATCGCTCTTAAAAAATTATTTTGTTTACAGGACCCCGTGTTTATGAGTTTCTTCATTAATATTTAAGTCTTGACAAAATCAATGACATTTAGACGACTGATGTAGCACTCCGGTGAGTTACACAAGCTTATACATGCCCATAATATCTACTGGTACTCACCCGGCTAACGGTAGGTCCTACCCATCTCATAAACTGTCTTTCCGTCGACTGACTTTCGAACTCTCGCATGCGCTAATTTGGGGTTAAATATTTCATCGCATTTAAATGAGGCAGTTAAGGGCGGGACTTAGCCGCAGCCTTCCGAACTAATTAAATCCTATAATTTTCCCAGAATGTTTTCTTAATTACGTTATAACTTTACAGCATTATTTTCTTAACGAGAGGCATGACTTACAATCAGGTATAGAGAATAATTGATTTATGGGAGGGTGTATGAACGTACTTTTGTTCTACGCCAAAGTCGTATAAGTGATCTATCCCATCTGAAATTGTATACATCATAATGACGTGGCTGGTTAAGGTACAGATCCCTAATCATGAGATATTTAGATACATAAAGTAATATTTATAAATTATCAGCTTTCTCAAATGTTTAAAACTAAGGTTTTTTTTTATTTAAAATCTTTTTTATAGTGCTAAAATTGGAATATGCCTTATTAGGCATTAAGTAATTGTGATAAATGTTCTAATTTATACCATATTTACAATCTGCATTCATACGGTATTTACAAGCCCAGAAGCCTCCCTAATCCACATGGTTGATACACATGCGAAAGAGGAAGTGGAGTCTTGGGATTTCCCATACGCTCCTCCGTCAGCCGCTCGATACGAGCCTGCGGAGGGTGACCAAGAGCGCGAGAGCCACAGACGCTCAGGACATGATTGGAGAAACGGGCAATTTCCTGGAGTCCCACTGTCACGCATTTATAGCAGGTGACGAGGCCTCTGCCGTTTCACTCTCCGAGGAGGATTATAGGGATGTATGGTGCTGTGCAATGAAGGGTGGTTAGATAGGTTACTATAGAATTTCATGAACTTGGAAGGGGTGAGTTCAAGAATGTAAGGTATATTAAGATCGTTATGAAGGGTGTCGGATTAGGTGAACAATTGTCGTAGGTCAACAATTGTCGGGGGCGTCACTAGGGGAGTGCCTGATCACTCTAGCCCTGGTGGCAAGTGCGGATTGATGTAGTTATTAACATGGACCATGTTCCATGTAGGCGTTAATATCTGACTCCATTTATTGATAGGAATGTGTCCCGACAAGACACTGTGTTCAGGATGAGGTTCAGAGGTTCATAAAGAATAAGACCAGTTTTCAGAGTTCGTGCGAGAGATCGGCAGCGTAATAAGTACAAGTTGTCAGAGGTCTGCTATAGGCTGTGTGGCCAAGTGCCGTCGTAGAGTAGCGGAAGGCTGAGTAGGCGTATCGCGACGGTGGTAGCGGCTATCGGTATGTAGAGACTAGAAAAGAGTGAAGAGCGGGCCTACCAGGGGCCAAGTGCCCCTGGTGTCAAGTTACAAGTAGTGTGGCTCAGGAGACTAGGAAACAGAGTGTCTTTTTAGGGCGAAATTTACTGATATAAATATGGTAACCCCCTCCCTCGTGGAAATCGGATTCTGTCGGCCACGGGTATGTTTTACGATACACAGGTAGTCATTTCCTTTTAGTTTTATGACCGTTGGGGTCAAAGGGTGTGTTTTATATGGCTGCTAGTGCCTCACCCACTTGGGTGATTTGACCACCTATAGGTGGTCTGTTTTATTATCCCATGGGTCCAAAAGGGTTCCTAGCATGCTTTTATGACCAAGGGAAGTGACTCAAGGTCTATTCTAATAGGGGTAAGTGTCCTTGCCCTAGGTTATATGGCAGTCAGGTGGCTAATTCTCTTAGGTTTATTGCCGTACCCTCGATCCTCTGTTACTTGTTTACGACTTCCAACCTCTCTCTGATTTATTACCAGAAGCTTACACAGATTTGCATTTTCTATTATAATACATTATGAACCAGAGTGTAGGGTAATTTACATATATAGTTAGCGGTTGCTACAAAGGGTTTTGTTGCTGACGTAATAAGGGGCATTTACTATTGTTCTGAGGACTTTTGATTAAAAGGATTGAATACGCTTGATGTGTCCGATTCAGAACCCTTTCAAGGGAGTAACTCCCCTCCCGTTCAAAATTCAAGATTATAGATTAAAATCAAACGATATTCATAAAATTTTCACTATAATGTAGTGATGCTACAGGAAATATAGAATAATTTGTAAATGGATTCACTTGAGGATCTATAATTGTCTGTAAGTTTAAAGGGGCTATGAAGAAAAAAAAAAAAAAAATTTCCCCACACTAAATCAGCAGTTCAACCCAAAGGGTACATACTTATAAGCAATAAAATACTAAAAAAGGACCCGAAAATATTTAAATGTCCGATTTATAGTCCTCTAGAAAGTTCTATAGTTTTTAAAATATCGAACTGCTCATTAAAATATGAATACTAATATGATGAAACTTTTCATTTTGTTTTCAAGGGTTCTTTGGACAAGGATTCAATATTCCTGTATCGAGATGACCAGAGGTGGGAACATCGTGAAGCTATCTGGAGGCTGTGTTTACCTTCCATTACAAGTGTGGAAATTTGGTGTAAATTCCCATCAACACAGCTTGGCTCGGTCCTGTTACATTGTCGAATCCAATTACAAGTTAATTGACGAAATTTGTGTTTGAGAAGTGATCAATAGCTGGTGATACAACATCTCGACCTCAAAGAATCTGCATTGTGTAAAGGTCTAGTGAGGGCAATATTGTTTGAAATGGTTCAAGCTAGGTACGAAAAACACAACTTAGGTTCATTAGTTGACAATAATATTCTTCTCCTTGAGATGAGATGCACGGGAAACTATGAAAAAACGCTTTCTCGACAGAGAGTGACAACTCATCAAACCTCTGATGTAAGCATAAGTACTTACCAAATTTTATTCTAAATTAATTATGAATGTGTCCTCCGGCCAGTTCTGCTATACGGTGCCCCGTACTATTTACCCACTTGACTGTCAATACAGCCAAATGTCTCCAACATTTCCAGCATGGGATCATTCGAAAAGTGGTCATACATATTAAAGCGTTAAAGAACGCTGACCTGCACCCGTTGCTTGGTGTGCCGTCGGTGGGTGAGTTCATCCGCCGGAGACACATAAAGTTTTTTGACTCGTTGAAGCACCTAACCAACCCAGTGTTTAACACTATGACCCCACCACCCCTCCCGCATCGGTGGCAACAGACTGTCGGGGAAAAATTAGGTTAAGAATTAGAATGTAAATTAGTTTAAAGTTTGAACAAAAAGGTGAGCCCCATCAACTTTATTTGTCAGTTCAGTCTAGTCACGTATAATGTTTATCATTATACTTTTTATTCCATTATATATTTTTTTAATTTAAAACCTATATATATTGTAGCGATGCTACAGGAAATACAAAAGTAATTTGTAAATAGATTCGCCTGAGGATCTGTAACTGTATATAATTATTTGTGAATTTAAAGGGGCTAGAAGGAAAAATTCTAAATTAATTCGAAAGATCCCTGAAAGAAAAGGTCAGGGAAGTTCCATGTTCGGTTTCCTGGGGGATTCATTCAATCATACTTCGAGTAACGGGGTCGTTTGGAAAGCTGGAAATTTCACTACAAAGTATAAAGTGTATACACAAGGTATACGTAGCAAAATTATATCCTTCCCTATTTGCAATTGGACCAATGCCCGAATGAACTCATTAGTGGTCTACTGTCACTTCCTTAAGTTTCGGACATCATTTAACTGTACTGTGAGGAGGTAGAGTTTCACATTACATAATTAATTTAGAAAACTAGAGGAGAATCTTAGCTTATTCTGTAACAGAGTTCAACTTAATCAAGATGCACTTAAAGCTTATTAAACAAAGAAGTTTTTCTAAAAGTAGGGAATCTGTAGTATATATACAGAGTGTAAGGTAAATGTTATCCAAAACTTAAGAAAGTAATAGTAGACCTCAAACGCAACAGAAATGTTCATGGTGGGGGGGAGCCCAAATGCGAAGGGAAGGAATAAATTTAATGTTTGTGTTTTTTTTTTTAAGGTTGTCACGTGATAACTATTTAAGTTAGGTGATTCCCAATTGCTGGGTCGTAAACTAGATAAAATTTACTTCAGAAACAAGTAGAATTTGTCTTTGTAAATAGAAACCATTTGGAGGGGGCTTTCAATCGGCTAAATTACGCGAAGTTCTCTTATTCATAAAATCATGGGTTATTCGAGATTTGTTTTTATCAGCCTTCTACTTGACTAGAAATTTCAATTTGCTCCTTACCTGTTAGGAATTGAGCTATAGCCCAAATGAATGTTTAGGTTGCATTTTAGGCATACTATCACTTTGTTGGGTATGTTCCCAAGGGGGGAGGATGCCCGCCGCGGGCTAGGATCTCTACGACCCGGCGAGCGTCAAGAAAGAGATAAAATGGGTGGACTTGTGGTCTTTGACCTTTGCTGGCGGCCTAGTCGGCGGGAAGCTTTATTCGCATTGATCTGACTTCATAATATCTTAGAAGGTGTGCCCCGACAGTGCACTATGTTCAGGAAATGAGGAACAGGGTAGGCATTATAGGTAGTTTATGTGGTCTTGGAATGACCACGAATTCACACTTGGTATCTAAGAGTAAGCGAAAAACGAAAACAGTCCGGATCCCAAAAAAGAATGTGAACCGGAGAAAGGCAGACTGGATCGCTGGAGTAGACGCAACTAGGTGAAGTTTGTAGGGCCCCAGGCAACCGTCGTCCGCGAGGAAGAGGTCTCTTCCAAGGAGGTGCTACCTTTAGCGAGACGAAGGCAGAGAATCCCAATAGAGGAGAGAGAGAGAGAGAGAGAGAGAGAGAGAGAGAGAGAGAGAGAGAGAGAGAGAGAGAGAGAGAGAGAGAGAGAGAGAGAGAGAGAGAGAGAGAGAGAGAGAGAGAGAGAGAGAGAGAGAGAGAGAGAGAGAGAGAGAGAGAGAGAGAGAGAGAGAGAGAGAGAGAGAGAGAGAGAGAGAGAGCAGTGTTCTTCAGGTGTACATAATTACAAATTGGCATTATTTTTTGGCACGCTAACTACACGTCGGCGCTTGAACCCTTATCTTCAGAATTTCGATGACGTCTCAGAAAGACAAACTCTCGCCATTTTATTACCGTACGTACTATTTATTACTAAATAAAATATGACCGTAACATAAGTAATATAATTTTTCTCTAGTTGATTTACAAGTATAATATATTATTAAATGACAAAATAAATTGAAAATCTTTTTGAAACTGATGGAATGATCGAATTTTACTATCTAAAGAAGCAATGAAAACCACAAGTGTACTTTTGTTGCAATGTTATAAATTTGATACCTTCATTTTTATATGTAAAAGCAGTGTAAACCCTTCTTATATTAAATCGCGTTCTGTTTACTTAAACTTGCATGATTCAAGTTCATAATGATAGTACATAGTTAAGTTTATAATTAATATAAAAACAAAATAGGTTTTGATTAAAAAATTCGAGTGCGCCACAATTATATTGTGATTAACAGGCAGAGGATTTTCAACGAAATACCCTGTAAGCTTCGGGTTTCATTCAGCCATGTGGGGAAAAATTAATTAATACATGATAAATGTAACAGTGGTGTATTTTTATTCTGGAAAATTTTCTAATTGAGAAATTTTACATGCACGATTCTCACTAATTAAAAGCTATATTTTTTTTACCTTGCACTCAAATTATGAATTTTTACATCTTCAAACGCTTTATCATCGCGATGAAGTATTTCAAGTATCATGCACTGCACATTATTATTTTTTTAATGTTCTGGTGTAACGCATTCCTCTTAGTGCAACTTACGAGGTCCGGTTCTTGTGTGAAATTTCTATTTTCGGCAATACTCGCTCTCGAATTTACTTATACTTGAACACAAATTTTTATTACGATAAAATTACTATCTGCCTTTTATTAGTTAATAAGTACCCGTGATCAATGTTCTCATTCATACCATATTTACATTTATTCATTCACTCCCTCATACAAACAACCGAGAGACCTCCCAAATCCACATCTTTTTTACCTCCCTGGCATGTGAAAGGGGAAGCGGTGTCTTGGGAAATCCCCCATGCTCGAATTTACAAGAAAAATGCTTTGTATCAAATCCAAGGGTTGTCACTATTAAATCCTACATTGAATCAAAAGGAGGGATATGATAAAGGTTGTCACTCGCCTCCTCTGAGTGTTCAGTTCTCTACTGAAACAAAAACAAGCTACGGTCCTAACACAGATGTTAATGAAACTTCTTTTGGTGATACTAGGTCGAAAAATATTCGACATATGTCGGGTAGTCACGAGGGGGGTGCCTAGTTACCCTAGCCCTGGTGACGAAGTGAGGGTTGATTAAGTTTATAACCTGGACAATCGTTTCATGGCGGTCTTACTATCTGACTCCATATTTGATAGGTATGTGGCCCGACAATGAACTATGTTCAGGAGAAGAGGTACAGGGTAGGTTTATAGGTAGTTTATGTGGTCTTGGAATGACCGCGAATTCACACTCGGTATCTAAGGGTAGGCGAAAACCGTCCGGATCCCAAAGGCGAGTGTGGACCGGAGAGAAGCAGACTGGATTGCCGTGGGAAACGCTAGTAGGTAAAATTTGCAGGGCCACGGCAACCGTCGTCCGCGAGGGAAAGGTCTCTCCCAAGGAGGTGATAGTTTAAGCGAGACGAAGGCAGAGATTCCCACTAGGAAGGTGTGGGGTCTGACAACGCCGGACTAAAACATAGCGAGGTTAGGAGAGAAAGATGCAGAGGTAGTTGAATGAGAATACTATGGTTTTGAGTAGAGAAGCAAGCGCCAGTGCAGAGAGAGAGAGAGAAGTGTTCAAGGTGCCGGTCTGGTTTTTTATTTTCTTTCTAAACCCCTGGAATTTAATAGAATATGTGAAAGAAGAACAAAATAAATGAACAAGAATTGACAGTTCTCTCCTCATTCTGCTATGCGCAGATGTATTTGAAGGATACTGGGTTACATAATTAGATTTGAGGCAACAGTCCGGTTCGTTATGCTAATTCTCTATGATACCGGGGCTTATATAGGAGGCCAGCCAGTAGGGTGGGGATAAGTCCCCCACTAGTTCAGCTCCTCCCTACTCTCACTGACTTCATAACCTTTATTAAACATAATGAAAAATAGATACATATTTTCTGATATTCATTTGATGACATAGATACGAGGTCTAATATGAAAAGAGGGGAACTTATAATTATTCATAATTAAGAGGTGGCCACCACAACATAATTCCACAATAATTTGCCAATGAAAGACAGATATTTCCAGAATTTTATGTTTAATTGAAAAACTATGATGCCTCTTCTTCCTACCTAAGCGTCTTATTAAAACGTCCACTGCCAATTGTTAAATCCAAAAACCTTGTTCCTAAACACCAGTTTGTCTTACTACTCACATATCCTCAGCCCTTGAAACCAAACAGTATTGCACTACTGCCTTTCTGGATATAGCTCAAGCTTTTAACAGGGTTTGGCACGCAGGTTTGGTTTACAAGCTCAAAAGATATTCACCACAGAGCCTTTTCCTAATCCTACAGTCCTACCTATATAGTAATTACCTTTGGGTTTTATACAAAGTATTTTTCTAGTAAATTCTGATTTCCTAGGACTCCGCTTCCTCTTTTCCATACGAGGGAGGTGACAAAGATGTGGATTTGGGAGGTCTCTGGGCTGTTTGTAAATATTGTATGAATGAGTGAATGAACGCAGATTGTAAATATGGTATGAATGAGAACATTTATCTTAATTAATTATTGCCTAATAAAGCAGATTGTAATTTTAGCACAATAAAGCTGTTTAATAATAATAATTTGAAAGCTCTATTTTGTTATTACTTTTTTGGTCTTTGTTCTCAAAGAGAAAGAAAACGAAGTTATCATCGTCTGATTTGTTTTTTATGTTGAATATGCAAACAATATCTTGGGTTAAATTAAACAAGCGCAGTTTATTAGAGTCGCTTCAAGTAATGTAATTAAAACAATATTTTAGCAAAGGAACAGATTCTTACTGTTTAAAAAAGTGTCTTTACTTAGTTCATGACTTATGTAACACAATCTTGTTATTATTATCGATGACGACCTATTGAGTGTTATGTCTCGGTAAATAGACTTTCGATGTGAGTTTTCAAATTTTATGGCGAGAGACGATCTCGCACCGGGTATAATGGACTCGAAGGGATAAGCCTTCTACTACCTTTGAACGGCCTTCTGGAGCGTGATAAGAAACTTATGGAGGAGCTTATAAAGGCAATATGCCCTGCCTATTACCGGATACGGCTCATACCTCAGGGAGCGTTACCGGAAACGGTCTTATGAAGCTGTATGCCGTTCATCAGATAGCATTTGGACGTCAGCGCTGAATAACCGATATGAAATACATAATTGGATACTTGAGAAGAAAATAGAGAAATATGAAAGGGCTCTCATATAGATATTTTTGGCTGTATGATAAATTCACCTGAGATCAAATCCCGATTTACCGTCTAGCCTGTAGGCTGGAGTATTAGGGGGACCGGAAAGTAATGTCATTTTTATACATTAAATTCAAACAAATAAATTTTTAATAAGTTTTTGTTTTTAATCAATGAAGTAATCACCCTCGTTATCAACAACCTTTTGCCATCTAGTGTGCAAATTTTCAATGCCTAATCGATCAAAATCAATTGATTACTCATCAAAATATCTGGAGATGGCATATTGGACCATGAGATGGATATTTTGCTTGGAAACCAATTGACTTTTGGGTCCTCTATGATATCCCAAAACGCAAAAGGCAGTGTCTCTCTGCGAATGAATCGTCACGAAGTACACCAAAGCCAGGTTTACACCCCAAAAAGGCGACACTACTTTCTGGTCCCCCTATTATTATGACCTCGGCAACATCTTTTCTCTACTGATAGTTATTCTTTATCAACGCCATATTAAATATTTCACCTAATAAAAATATACCCCCCCGCAAAAAAAGTCTCTTATTATTGCATTCCAGTACTTTTTTTTTAGAGATGCATTATACAAAGTTACAAGCAGGAGTTTAGTAAAAAAAAACTATTAAACGATTTTGGAGTAATTAATCAACAGTTTTTGCCACGAAAAAATCATTTTATTTATTAAACCGCCATTGTCACTGGAAATTCGCTTTTCAAAAAATCACGTAAATTTCAAACAACTTTATTTTCATATTAGAAAGAAAAAAACTATTAAAATAGGCTGAAACCATTTTTTCGTATAATTAATTCTGTTTACATCATTAATGTATTTTATGCAATCTAAAAATCTAAGCAGTTTAATTGTTTTCGGATTGATACGTTAATGTTTGTTATATTCTTTATTTGTAGAATCCCCACTATTCTCCTTATTGCTGTCTTGTGAGACAAATAGGCTTAGTAATTATTATATATTATTAAAATTAATAATAATAATTAAGAATCTTAGTGAGATAGGTTTTTCAGTGACCAATCCAAACACAGTGTGAAGTATTTTTTTGCAAAATCTTATGATATATTTTTTTTTTATTAATCATTTTTTAGAATCATTAATTAACTCGTTTGGAGTCCCTCAATGAATCATCACTTTGCACGTCATTCATGTCGTATATGTTTATTTTGAAAATACTTTTTAAACTTAAGATGAAAATATAGTGAACATGCCTGAACCAGGGACCTAACGATCTCCGGTCTTCGAAATTAGCTCTAATCAAATATCTTTAGCTACTCTCTTGCAAACCTTGTAAAAAGATCGCCGGAGTGAAAGATCATCAAAGGGACTGCAATGATATAACTTTGTGAAGTTCTGGATACGGGGAGGTCATTTGGAAGAGCAACTATTTATGACAAAAGTTTGATTAAAGACAAAAACTGATATTGGAAAACATGATTAAATACGATTCATTATCGATTAGAAAATAATTAATTTATAAATGACCCTTCATCATTTTACATGGGGCTTGTTTTATTTTAAGTAACATTGGAATTTAAAATGGAAGTACGAGGCAAAGTATCATGCCTCCAAAAAAACATTGATTGTGTTAAAGTTGGGAAGATAACGACAGTTTTATTAGCTTGATGGATTTGTGGTTTGGAAAATAAAAACAAAAAGTGTATATTGCCACTCAAGTGATGAAGATCTTTAATTTGATACTGAAAAATACATTTTTGTGTAATAATTAATTAATAAACCTTTTAAACGGCGTCTGAAGCCTCTAGACGATAACTTATATATATGTCTATATTTTTTTAATTTACTCTATGCTTACATTTATACGAGTTAATTTGTCTGAGCCTTTAGATAAACAAGATTCTTGTTTTTTTCTTATAGCGAATATGCAGAATAATATTTTCGGAATTTCCAAAAATTGAGCAATAATGTTAGCTATGATCAAATATCAGACTACGAGAAGAGCATGAAGTTCCTAAGTTAACAGCTATGATTTGAAACGATTATGCTTGGGATTTTTATGGATATTAACGTCCCATCTGGGTTTCAGGAACTTTGAACTTTACTCATAAAATCTTTGGTTCAGATCAGTTTATGAGTATAACTATTTCTTTAAAGGACAAACGAACACAAATGAACAGAAATACAGTCAGGGACGTGGTTCTGAATTTCTTTTATTGAGTTATAGTCAAATTTTCCTGAAACAGCAAAAACATTTTAATCGGTACAAAAAAATAGGCACAGTCGTGTTTGTCTTTGGCATTCTTCTATTGGTTTAAAAGTGCATATTGCCAATCAAGTGATCAAGATCTATAATTTGATACTGCAAAATACGTTTTTTTGAAAACAATTAATTAGTAAACCTTGTAGATGGCTTTATTTTTCATTTCTTTCCTGTATTCATTTCTGACCTAAAAACATGCAGACATATCCACGGGTGAAAAAATAACGGATAAGGTTTTCGAAAAAAATCAACAAAATTCTAAAAATTAGAACAACCAGTCATTTGATGTGAAATATTCCAGTAATCCAACATTTAAAGTGAATTTCCACAAAGGGGGAACTTTCAAAACTGTTTAATTGTTTTCGGAATGATCCTGAAGTCTTTTGTTTTGTTTTTTTAAATTATTTATTCGTTTAATAATTTTTGTTATATTCTTATTAGCAGGATTCCCCCCTATTCTCTTCATTGCTGTCTTGTGAGACAAATAGGCTTTGACAACTACGCTGTAACTACTACAACCCATTAGCAGTGCAGATCATTGGGACTAACTAATACCCGCAACCACATCTGAGACTTCAACTCAGTCCATTGAGAACTATTTCAGTCCTCTCATTAACGTGACTCGCATTTATAGTAGTGCTTCAGAGCTGTTTTAGCTTAATTGTGACAAATTTTTGGATTAAGCAAATACATGATTGGATCATCTATTAGTGAATGGCTAAGCGTGTTTGTGTTGTTTCAAAGGCCTGTCAACCCCAGTCTTGAAAACCAAAGCGAGGATAGTAAAGAAATAAGATGAAATAATTAATATATAAATTTACTTTAAAAAATGGGAAAAGAAAAAAAAAATTTCTTAAGGTAGAGCTGAGATTAATAACATCACAGTCGTTGCAGCTTGCAATGCCAGATAGGGAGATTGGACGTCGGATGAAGATGAGTTTCTTTTATGTTTGCAACTTTCTAATCCTCAGGGAGTTCAAATAGGACACAGGTCGATCCGCAGCATCTCTTAGCCTCAGGAAAGAGAGACAAGAATTTCGTTGTATGGGCAGCTTCGAACGAGCAAGTGTTGGGCGAACACTAATTTGAAGGACGTAAGGAGGCCCTTTCAGAAGCAAGACGAGCAAATACGTTGGCCTGACAACTCATGCTTTGGTCGAATGAAAAAATATTAACATAAAAGGTCGTGATGGACTCTCAGCTACTAACTACTGTCATTATTTTTCAAAACAAAGAGAAATACTTTCTCAAAGTGGTATACTTGTAAAGGCTCACATGGAATCCAGACACGAGGCTAAAAAGACAAGAACTAAACAGACGCTTTGGACAACTGTACAGACTACTTCGAAGGACATCCCATCTTTCAATAGAAAATAAATTACTGATCTAAAAATTTATACTTACGCCAACCTGGACATACGACATAGAGCTCTGGGGGAACAGCAAAAAAATCGAACATCAAGCGTATCCAATCCTTCAATCAAAAGTGCTGAGAACAATAGTAAATGCCCTTCATAAATGTCCCGTCGTCAGCAACAAACCCTTCATAATGATATTAACATACCCTACATTCTCGAATTCATCCCTTCCAAGTTCATGAAATTCCATAGCAACCTATCCAACCACACTAATCCCCTAACACAGTCATTGCACTGCACCACTCATCCCTATAACCTCCTCAGAGACTGAAACGGCAGTGGACTAGTCATGTCCTGAGGGTCGGTCTCTCGCGCTCACGGTCAGCCTCCGCTGGCTCTTATCAAATTATACTTGTTGCCATATTTGTGGCTAATTGATCGCAGTGTCGTATTATTGCATCGTGAATTGGTGCCCTTCTGTGATCAGTGGTGTCTTTAGTTTCTAGTGAAAGAGCAACGAACTTTTGCCTATGTTTAATTATTATTTGTATTCTTCATTTTCCTCTAGTTAAAAAACAAAAATATAACCGAGGAAATAGCGATATTACGCCAAAATGTTTAGACATAGAGATAGGGGGAGAAAGAGAGAGAGAGAGAGAGAGAGAGAGAGAGAGAGAGGGAGAGAGAGAGAGAGAGAGAGAGAGAGAGAGAGAGAGAGAGAGAGAGAGAGAGAGAGAGAGAGAGAGAGAGAGAGAGAGAGAGAGAGAGAGAGAGAGAGAGAGAGAGAGAGCGAGAGAGAGAGAGAGAGAGAGAGAGAGAGAGAGAGCGAGAGAGAGAGAGAGAGAGAGAGAGAAAGAGAGAGAGAGAGAGAGAGAGAGAGTTTTTTTTAACTCATGTTTGATTTTTGAGGATTTTCACGAAGTGAAATGAGATCCGTCCCAAGTGAATTCAAAATCTCTTTGAAAAGCGAGCGATTCACTAAGGCGATAAGCAACAGGACAGGCATTAACTTAATATTGGAAACTATTTCAATTAATCAGAATTAAAAAAAAAAAAAATGTCTATCATTTTGTTTATGTTAAATACTCCTTTATTGTGCTATAATTACAATCTGCCTTTTATAAGGCAATAAGTAATAAGATAAATGCTCTCATTCATACCATATTTACAGTTCATCATTCACTCGCTCATTCATACAATATTTACAAACAGCCCAGAGACCTCCCAAATCCACATGCGAAGAGAAAGCGGAGTCTTGGGAAGTCCCCCACGCTCCTCCGTCAGCCGCGTCACCGGATGCTAGTAATAACCTTGCGCAGTGGCATTATTGTAACCGATGAAGTTCTACTGAGGTGCAATTATTGCTTATTGAAAACTTTATCATTTTGTTAATGTAAGAATTTTCCACATTCATATTTTCCGAAGACGCTTGTTTCACTTATATAAACTTGTTAAATATTTCTTTTTCATGCCATGTGAAAATATATATATATAACGAAAATGCCCTATCAATTCATCCATAACTGTTTATAGAGATTTATGGTACAGTTTTCTCAAGTCGAACACATTTCAATATAACTTGTGCCGTACTCTTAAATTGTATTGTAAGTATTCCGTAATTTAACCTCGAAAATGACAAACGATCCTGTAAACAGTTGCTTAAAACAACGAAAGCCTTTGTCATTTATTCAAATAGTGACTTACAGGGCAATACGTTTTAATTCATTATTACTGATCAGAAATTGACAATAAAACAGCTAAGAGTTTCCCTTCCTTTCGTAAAAGCGATAAAAAACAAAGGCTTCTTTAAAAATTATACTCCCAAACGAATCGCATAAAAAGTACTTTGACTTTGCTTAAGTGCAACAAAATTTATTGAATTACTTTTCTAAATACGATTATAAATATAATTACTGCCTTAAATAAAAGTGACGTGCATATCGTTTTAATATTTTATTGTATATTGATTGCTAAATTTTCAATGAATAATATTTTTATCAGAGTTAGAAAAATAAACATATTACCATTATTACTGGAAGCTGTCACTCATCTCGGAAACGTCCTACAGAGGAACGCGAATCGATAAAAGAAGATTGAGTGAACCTCTAATTGGTTTGGTTTTATTCATTCGATTAATCTAAAGACCCAGTGAGCAGTTAGTAGTGAATAAGTAATTGCCAACTGACAAAAGATCGTTAAAGTCCTTTAACCGGAGTGAGGTATTAAAGATAGACAGCCAGGTGTCGCCGATATTTCGTCATCTCTGGGATAGGGCAGGCCGTGGCTCGGGTCTCACAGGCAGTGACCCAAATAATTATTTGATTATAATCAGAGCAATTACTTCCATTTGTGACCTTTTTAAGCCTTTAAGGTTATAATTAATTACAGGCAGGGCTGACGTAAAAGTAATCCCGTGTTTCCTCCCTGTGTACTCGTCCTCGGTATAACCTTTACTCGGGGTAATTGTATACAATCAAGATTTTGTTTCGTCTGGTTACGTCTGTAATTATTGAATCCTTTTCTCGACATCGAGGCAGAAACAGCATACATAATTCTTTCTTCTATTTATTAGAACAATCGTCAACGATGTCTATCGATCCCTGGTCTCTCAGCTGTTTTCAAGTAATTAAAAATAATGAGCCCTCATTGAACGGCAGCTGTGAATTTTTAACTAAAAAGTTAAATTTTCATCGCGTCACGGTCCCGTACCGAAATCCTTAAGGGTTTCTTCCAACATTAGCTAAGTGGTTAATTTGCAAGGCAGGGTGTAGAGAATTGTGGGTAAGCAATGATAGTATACTCTTTTTTTGGTTTAATTGCTGGTTGTGGGTTTTTATTAAGTAAATAATGGTCAATTTTGGTATTATGTTATAAACTAAAAATAGGATGTTATTTAATTATAGTATATGCTCATATGCAAACAACAAGACCAGGACTCAATGCATAATGAACTATGCAAGTTGAATGTGTCATGCCTAAAAAAATGGACAAAAAATAAAATATAGATAAATTTTCAAATTTTTTTTAGGTATCTACCAAAACGTTTCTTTACGGTGAGTCCCTAGATATATTCAGTAACTTCGGGAAATAGGAGTCCTTAAATTCAGTCAGTTGGAAATCCTTGAATTTACAATTATATTTAAAATTTTCATGAATATTGGACAAATGGTTTGTTGTGGCCACCTCTTAATTACGAATAATTAAAAGTGACCCTCATCTCATCCCAAAAAATATCTGTTTCCATATGTTTACAAATAAAGATTATGACGTCAGTTGGAGTGGGGGAATAGCTGGTGGGTATGACTCCCCACTACAGCTTGCCTGCTATATAAGAAACGCCCTGTAGGGTAAAAATCAGAAAGAAACAAACCGGCACCTTGAACACCTCTCTCTCTCTCTCTCTCTCTCTCTCTCTCTCTCTCTGCACTGGCGCTTGCTGCTCTACTCAAAACCATGGTCTTCTAATTCAACTACCTCTGCATCTCTCTCTCCTAACCTCGCTATGTTTTAGTCCGGCGTTGTCAGACCCCACACCTTCCTAGTGGGATTCTCTGCCTTCGTCTCGCTAAAACTAGCACATCCTTGGGAGAGACCTCTCCCTCGCGGATGACGGTTGTCGAGGTCCTACAAACTTACCAGTAGCGACTCCCACGGCTATCCAGTCTGCTTCTCTACGGTTCACACTCGCCTTTGGGATCCGGACGGTTTTCGCCTACCCTTAGACATCGAGTGTGAATTCGTGCTCCCTCCAAGACCACATAAACTACCTACACTACCTTCCCTGTACCTCTTCTCCTAGTGCTTTGTCAGGGCACACACGTTCTAAAGATCTTATGGAGTCAGATCAAAGCGAACTAGGCTGCCCACCGACTAAGCCGGCAGCCAGAGTAAAAGACCACAGGTCCACCGGTCTATCTCTTTCTTGGCGCTCGCCGGACGGTGGTTAAGAGGTTGTAGTGACCCTAGCCCGCGGCGGGCGTCTCCTCCCCACTTTGGGGATACTCAGCTATCTGGCCGACATGGTTATTCAGATATTTGTAGGAGGTGCATATGTTTATAATTTTTTTAACCATTTCCATAGGTTCACGTACAATTTACCTACAAATTAACTGCAGTAAGATTTTTTATGTCTTTATTTATCAATTCACAACTGGAAAATTGATTCAAAACCTATGTAAAAATGTTTACGGCATAATCATTATTATTTTATAAATATAATTATAATGTATGAATGGACGATCATCTTAACAGATTCCCAAAGTCGTTGTTTTATGGGGTAGGTCACAAGCGTGGACAGTTCCTATGACAGTGGGTTCGAATGTTGAGTTAGTCTGTCACGAAGACGCCATACGTATAGATATGGAACTTGGTCTGTGAACAATTGGGGTCGGTGCTACAGTTATTAGTGCTTGATCTAAACCTATGTACTCTCCGAACTATTTATATCAATTAATCCATATCCACGAATAGCTTTCAGTAAGTAATAAGATGGAACATATGATATGTATATATTTGTTATGTATGTATATATTTGTTATGTATGTATATATTGGTTATAAATGTATATATTTGTTATGTGTGTATATATTTGTTATGTATGTATATATTGGTTATGTATGTATATATTGGTTATGTATGTATATATTATTTATGTATGTATATATTTGTTACGTACGTATATATTTGTTATGTATGTATTTATTGGTTATGTATGTATATATTGGTTATGTATGTATATATTATTTATGTATGTATATATTTGTTATGTACGTATATATTTGTTATGTATGTATATATTTGTTATGTATGTATATATTTGTTATGTATGTATATATTGGTTATATATGTATATATTTGTTATGTGTGTATATATTTGTTATGTATGTATATATTGTTTATGTATGTATATATTATTTATGTATGTATATATTTGTTATGTACGTATATATTTGTTATGTATGTATTTATTTGTTATGCCCCTTATTCCGACAGCAACAAAACCCTTTATAGCGATCTTAATATACCTTACATTCTCGACTTCATCCCTTTCAAGTTCATAAAATTCCATAGTAATCTATACAACCACTCATTCCTATAATACTCCTCGAAGACTAAAATGGCAGTTTCATGGTGACCTGCTATAAATGCGTGACAGTGGGAGTCCTGGCAATGGCCAGTGTCAGGATATTGGTTGAACAATTGTCGGAAAAGGTGAACAATTGTCGGAGGTCAACAATTGTCGGATTGCTGTAGTTAATAACATGGACTGTGTTCCATGTAGGCGTTAATATCTGACTCCATTTATCGATAGGAATGTGTCCCGACAAGACACAGTGTTCAGGATGAGGTTCAGAGGTTCATAAAGAATAAGACCAGTTTTCAGAGTTCGGGCGAGAGATCGGCAGCGTAATAAGTACAAGTCGTCAGAGGTCTGCTATAGGCTGTGTGGCCAAGTGCCGTCGTAGAGTAGCGGAAGGCTGAGTAGGCATATCGCGACGGTGATAGCGGCTATCGGTATGTAGAAACTAGAAAAGAATGAAGAGTGGGGCCTACCAGGGGCCAAGTGCCCCTGGTGTCAAGTTACCAGTAGTGTGGCTCGGAAGACTAAGAAACAGAGTGTCTCAGGGCGAAAACCCCTTGATATAAATACCCGTGCCCTTTCCCTGCCAGGAGGCGGAGCCTGTCGGCCACGGGTATGTTTTACGATACACAGGTAGTCATTTCCTTTTAGTTTTATGACCGTTGGGGTCAAAGGGTGTGTTTTATATGGCTGCTAGGGCCTCACCCCCTTGGGTTATTTGACCACCTATAGCAAGATTACTATCCCATGGGTCCAAAAGGGTTCCTAGCATGCTTTTATGACCAAGGGAAGTGACTCAAGGTCTATTATAATAGGCTCAGGGGACTAATTCTCCTAGATTTATTGCCGCACCCTCGATCTTCTGTTACTTGTTTACGACTTCCGACCTCTCTCTGATTTATTACGAGAAGTTTACACAGATTTACATTTTCTATTATAATACATTATGAACCAGAGTGTAGGGTAATTTACATATATAGTTAGCGGTCGCTATAGCCAGTTTCTCCAATCATGTCCTGAGCGTATGTGGCTCTCGAGCTCTTGACTAGCCTCTAATGGCTCATATCCGGTGATGCAGCTAACGGAGGAAATCGGGGGAGCCCCACAGCTCTTAAGAAGTTCCTAAGACTCCGCTTCATCTTTCGTATACGAGGGAGGTGACAACCATGTGGATTCGGGAGGCCGCTAGGCTGTTTGTAAATAGTTTATAAATGAGCGAGTGAATGAAAATCGTAAATATGGTATGAATTAGAACATTTATCATCATGAAATCTGTTAGCAGAAGTCAATTTGTGCGAGGAAGTTCAACAAGTTTTCACGTAATTTCTTTTGCTTTATTCCTATATTCCTCTTCCCTGTCGAGAGTGTAAGAATCTATGGCACTCAGTAACGGTTTACTATTCACGAATACATATTATATGGACTATTGACGATGCATTATAGCAATCCTCCCAGGTTGGTCTGTCTGTCGGGATCAAGAAGAAGGTGAGGGTGGGTCAGCCTAATATGTTCTATTCTCCAACGGGTGATCATTGCGATTTCTTTGGCCTCATTCGGTGTTACCTAAGCTCTAATTTTATCTTTTTTGCCTTCACCCCATAGCCCATCACTGTATTCTTTGCTTTTGACTTTCCGTCAGTGATGGAATGGATTTTCACTTGCATAGTTTGTGAGCCAGAAGCGTTTTTCCTAACGGCTACTACGGAGCCGTAATCGTGGACATGGTTAGAGATTTCTTTGAAGCCGATTTAGGATATGATTAGTATACTACATGTTTTATTAAATTTTCTGATATATAATTTCGATAATCATTGGTAATTTATCGAGTGCCTTGTTGCATGGGCTGTTGCTATCCAAAATATCCAGGGAAATAGGGACGATCGCGGGAGGGCACCCTGAAAAGAATTATTGATGTGACAAGCTCAACAGGTAGTGACGGGGCATGTTCAAAGCTCGCACAAGTATTTATTAATATGTAACAGTCACGATGACAGATGATTCACTGATTGCAATAATGCCTACTGGTCAACCTATAGTCTATTTTGTTTTATATAAATATTCTGCAATTCACTAAGTTTAGTTAGCTTGATTCACTTACATGTTATTGATGTCTTGTACGACTTCCTGTGTAATTTTAAATTCAAGTATAACAACAAACCTTTTTATTAACTCTTACTGTTATTAATTTATATATAAAACAACTTTATTATGATGAAATTACATATAGGCAATAAATGATTAAGATAAATGTTCTCATTCATACCATATTTACAATTCATCATTCACTCGCTCATTCATACAATATTTACAAACAGCCCAGAGGCCTCCCAAGTCCGCATGTTTGTCACCTCCCTTGCATTTGAAAGAGAGAGCGGAGTCTTGGGAAGTCCCCCAAGCTCCTCCGTCAGTAGCGTCACCGGATACGAGCCAATGGAGGCCGACGAAGAGCGCGAGAGCCACATACGCTCAGGACATGATTGGAGAAACTGGCCATTGCCAGGACTCCCACTGTCACGCATTTATAGCAGGTCATGTGGCCACTGGCGTTTCAGTCTCCGAGGAGGATTATAGGGATGAGTGGAGCAGTGCAATGACTGTGCTACGGGGCTAGGGTGGTTGGTTAGGTTGCTATGGAATTTCATGAATTTGGAAGGGTAGAGTTCAAGAATGTAGGTTATATTAAGATCGTAATGAAGGGTTTTGTTGCTGACGTAATAAGGGGCATTTACTATTGTTCTCAGGACTTTTTATTGAAAGGATTGAATGCGCTTGATTGACTTTTTTGCTGTCCCCCATAGCTCTATTTCGTATGTCCAGATTGGCTTAGGTATAACTTTATAAATAAGTAGTTTATTATGTTATTGATTAAAACTGTAATATTAACGTTATTACTGCTTTATCTATTATTTTTTTTTAGGGGTCAGTTTTGATTTTCCTGTGGAATTGGGGTTACAGACCCCTGCTCAGTTTACACTAGCGTGTAGTAGAAGTCTTGTTTAACTCACCCACGTGATTTATATCTCTTCGCTGTTCAAGATTGATCTCAGTAACTATACGATTCAGCCCGGTACACTTTAAACCTTAGTTAATGTAATTGAACTGACATATTTAATATTAACAGCAGTTTGATTTTATATAGCCAGTTAGTATATTTTTTATCATAATAATTCTTTCCAGCAAAGTTGCATATAAAAAATATAATTAATAATCAAATAATTTAATAAAGTATGTTTATTAAGCGTCTTGGTTTCCCCTTCGAGTACATAAATTAATAAGCATTTGTACAATTTTTGAGAGCGCGTCGTTGAAAATATGAGAGACCCTATAAAATTAAGCTGGGGAAAGTCGGTCGCCTCTTACCTGGATAAAGTAGGATGACCTGGCTTCATTACGTCAACACCACTAATCAGATAATTGTGGCCTTACAGATACAGCCTCTTAGGCTCTCGAATTGTTATTTATTTATTTATGTAACAAAAAAAAAAATTGTAAAATTAATTAGCCCTATAAATAATAAAATGGTCACCGATCCATGAATGCACTAATTAGAGTCTCCCTTTCTTAGTAGAAAGGGGGGAGGGTGCGGAGCAGGTGCCGAATTAATAACAGACTAACCAAAAAGCCTGATTAGGTAATTAGGTAACAGGCTCTTATCGCTAGGTAGGGGAGCCTAAGGTTGTTTTAGTCGGGCGTAAGGAGGCCTGAATAGATCATCACAGCCAAGTCAAGTAGCAATCAAAGATCATCAACAATCAAAGCTCATCAGCAATCAAAGCGCATCGCCTGTGCCATCACGGTCACCCCTTACATGGTTGTCACCATAGGTCTTAAAGTTTAAGTTATTTTATTAATCTCTTAGTCAATTATATACCCCAACTGTTTCATTTGCCATTATGTATTGCAGCGTGAATGTCAAATGACAACACATGTCATTCATTTCCGGTCAATTAAGACACTAGTTTTAAAAAAATGACTGAGTGCTCAAAAAGCAGGCGAGGAAAATTGTTTTTTTTTCAATAGTGCTGCATCGATTTGATTCAAAAGCTTTAATCCAATAAATATCAGTCTTCAAGACGATACATAATATGGACATACCATCTCACATGCAATATGAACAGACAATCCCACATATAATATTGACATACCATCTCATACAAAATATGGACATACCATCTCTTACACAATATGGACATACCATCTCTTACACAATATGGACATACCATCTCTTACACAATATGGACATACCATCTCATACACAATATTGACATACCATCTCACACGCAATATGTACCGACAATCTACGGATGCTCTATGAACTGTCTAGACCTTACTGCGTTTGCCATATTTCCTCAGTGTTTTGGGTTGTCTTCACGTCTTCTGTCGCGTTTATGACTTTATTATTTTCAGAACTGCGTTAAACAAAATTACAAGAAGACGAAGAAAAAGAAGACACCTTTCTGGAAATCTCTCGGTATAGCAAAAGGCCTTAAAAAAGTCAGATTGATTGTGTCATTTTTAAGATTTATTCATCACCTTTGTATATTTCCAGAATATAGTTCAATGAGCATTTCATTGCAAAATATTAATAATATTTGTTAATATAAATTATACAAAATCTAGGCCACTACAGTAATATAAGACATATTATAGCAACTAAATATGAATACTCTGTATAATTATGTAAATAGATTCATTGTTTTGAAGCTATATTTAAATAGTCTAATTGATTTGCTAAGAAGAGGATATGGAAAAAAGAAATTAATATTGCAGTATTTAATACTTTAATAAAAACCTACGAGAAACAATGACCTGTGTTTAAAATTAATTATAAAAGACAAATACATTAACAAAACAAGTAGTAACTAGGTCCTCTATTTCAAACAGCGTTTTCAGCAAAAAAAAAACAATTTAAATGCTAAGGAAAAAAAAACAATTAAAAACTACAAGGATACGCTTAATAACTATTTGAGGTTCTAAAAACTTTGTCCCTCTTTAAACTTTAATTTGTTCTGAATCTTGGAAGGGGGGAGGTAGGGCTTTAAATCACGAAAGTTGAATGTCAAAACAAAATGACCTACTTTATTCACTACTATTTTTTTGTTAGTACATTTCTCTTATATTTTAACTAAAAACATATATTATACACATATAAAGATATATTTGACAGCTATTTTAGAAAAAGCATACAGAATACAAGACAGACAAAAATCTAAAATCGCCTTTTAAATCAAAAAAAGCTGCCTTGACTCATTGAAAATTCTGTTTAAATCAACTTGGAATAAACGTGTGATTTTTACGATTGGTTTTAAAAAACTTCGTTTTTGAGAACATCTATAAAGTTATCTTCATCTCTAATGCATCCTTGAGCATGGGTAAAAATAAGGCTAAAACTTATATAGCTTTTGGGCTGTGATTTCATAAATTTCAAAATTTAATGAAAACTCATCTTCACGTTATTTTTCTTAAACCGAAATCTAAATAATCTACTCCAAAGTGTTTTGAAGGGTGTCCTAGAATTAACGCGAAATTTGATTTAAATAGAAAACACAGTTTTTAGTATTTTTGTTGTTATTTTTTTTATTGAATTATATAGTAAATAGGATAGGGTTATTTATGGAATAACACATCGGGAAAATGGCCTCCACGACTTTGCTGGCACATACGCACTCTTTTGTCGAAATTTTCCATGACCATTTGGCATAAATGTGGTTGAATTTCGTTGATGCAGCGTTTAATTTCCTCTTTTAATGACGGGTGGGTGTGGGTTTGTTGACATACACCTTTGACTTCAAATCACCCCATAAAAAGAAATCTAAAGGTATTAAATCACATGATCTAGGGGGCCAATTCTGATCACCGAAACGAGAGAGTACACGACCTGGAAATGTCTCAGGCAGTATTTGAATTGTTTCTTGGGCTGTATGGCATGTGGCACCATCTTGTTGAAACCACACATTGGCCACATTAATTTCATCCAATTTCGGAACAAAGCCCTGTGTTATCATGTCGCGATAGCGATCACCAGTAACATTGGCATATTGACATTTGAACGGCTTGTTTTTGGACGACCAGTGTGTTTAGTGTCTCCAACTGATCCAGTCTCCCTAAATGTCAATTAATCTCTTCACAGTTGATGAAGTCAAAGACTATTCCGACCATATTTTGTATGAAATTTTCGAACTGTGGCCGCCAAACATTCATTATTTTTGAGATAATGTTCAACAATAAAGACGGTCTATCGTGTAACGCTCCATTTTTACTAACCCTAAACTGTCAGCTGTCAAGTTTTTTTTTTTAGGGTTGTCAACACTTAACTGCACAAATGGCGGCAAATTCAAATCTTGCGTTAATTCTGGGACACCATTTAATTATTGATTTTCTTTTAATATTGAAATAGATTTTATCATTTATATGGCCAATATCTCAGTACGTTCTTAAAAAAATATATATTTTTTCAATAATCTTTGACCGAATTACGACTAGTTGCTAAAAATGAAAATTGGGTATTACTATTAAATAACTAAACTGAAAATATATTTATTATCTGTTCTGAATATATTAGTTAGTTACAAAAATATTGACACTCTCCCTACAACTGACTAGCCTACAACCGGATAACTAATACTGGCGCAGTTTGCCGGTGGATTGCCTAGACTCGACTACTACGGAGCGGGCGCTAGGCTCCACTGGAGCGCTAGATGCTCCAGAGGATGCCCTCATAGTCTCGACCGCCGGCAGCTGGAGGAAGCTGCCTCCTGGAGACACCGGAGAAGCCCAGCCGGTCTGTGTGACCGGGGCTGTCGGCCGGGTCAGGGTGGCAACAAGGCTGGCCGAAGATCTACCCAGGACGCTCGGGTCGAGGACTTCCAGAACTCCGGGGTCGGGAGGCATCAGCTCCTCTCTTGAGACCTGCTTCTTCTTGGCGGCTTCTTTCTTCATCCTGAGTGCACCAAAAAAAAAAGAATACATTCATTTATAAATAATATTTCATATTACACTAACTAAAATTTGGTTTTATTATTGACGAAATATAGGATAAAATAGGCCACAGTTTTAAACAAGCATTTGCAATTAAAACGAAAGGAAAATATTAACCGACTTGCTCCTGTCATGCGTATAATAATATTACATGACAGTACATTATGCATGTGCATTATAATGTTGCCACGTCAGCTTGTGTACGATACCGTTGGGAACATGCCAACTGCTGAGTTTGAAAATCAATCGTGTTTGCTGAGACGTGCGGGTCTCCGTTGTATGTAAGGGGGCTGGCTCGACATAACTACGACATGAATCGCTTTTATTTTATCAATTGAAGCTAAACGCCAGATTAATCGTCGGGTCGGATTGGCCTATTAGTCATTAAAGGCAATTCAAAGCGTTCTTTACATAGATAATTATTTTATAGTGTCATAAAAATTACCAATTTCTGTCTGAAATAAATCACGAATAAACTAATTTATTTTACTAAACATATAAGAGTATAATGAACAGTCTAGTAAATGTTTGAAATAATAAACATATGGAAATCTAATCGTTACAATATTGACAAAATATGTCTGCATGGCAAAGCAAACGTGCTTGAAGCATTTCTTGCAATAAAACTTGGACTTATTCCCCTAGAAATCATTGCAGCGCTCTCTTTTTTCGGGGGGGGGGGTGGTCCGGATGACCAGTTTTTGCAGCTCGTATTCCGTCAATTTAATTTGTCTTTAATCCAAAAATAAAAGCCAAAATTACAATACATATATAATTATATGTATTACTGATGGTTCTGGTTTTGATAATCTAGTTCTAGCTTCTTCGATTAATTTAAGAATCTTTAACAATGGGTCTCCAACTTTCTTATAACATATTTTAGTAAAAAGTGGTCCGACATACCTCTCTCGAGAGGTTAAAGAACAATGACCTGCACCCGTTGCTTGGTGTGCCGTCGGTGGGTGAGTTCATCCACCGGAGACACATCAAGTTTTTTGACTCGTTGCTACACCTAATCAACCCAGTGTTTAACACTATGACCCCACCACCCCTCCCGCATCGATGGCAACAGACTGTCGGGGAAAAATTTGGTTTAGAATTATTATGTAAGTTAGTTTTAAATTTGATCAAAAAGGTGAGCCCAATCACCTTTATTAGAGTCAGTTCAGTCCAGTTACGTATAATGTGTATCATTATACTTGTACATTGCATTATATCATTTTTATAACATATAACCTATATATAATGTAGCGACTCTATAGGAAATACAAAAATAATTTGTATATAGAATATATATATATAGAATTTGTACACGCCTGAGGATCTACGGTCAACATGCCATCTAACTCCAGTGGAAAAGCGATGAAGAAAGCCGGTAAGGCTCAAAAGAACATTACTAAAACCGACAAGAAGAAGAAGAGGAGGAGGAAGGAGAGTTGCGTCATCTACAAAGTACTCAAGCAAGTCCATCCTGATACCGTTGTATCGTCTAAAGCGATGAGCACCATAATGCAGAAGCCTCTACCCTGTCGCACTACAAGAGGTCCACAATTACCAGTAGGGAAATTCAGGCCGCCGTTACAACTCCTTCCCGGTCAGTTAGCAAAGCACGCGGTCAGCGAAGGTACCACTGGATTTCAATCCAGTATGAGCGCAGAGCATCCCCTTCTAAAGCTACAGTCAGAAGCTAGCCATAACATGAATAGAACTATAGCCACGGCTATGATTTCGATTGACTGCACTCGGTGTCTCACGGGACACTATGTCAAATGCTCTGCGGCCGGAAATACCCGGAACAACTGTATTCAATTCTGGCTAGCTTCGTGAAAAACAGATCGATGCGGGTGCGGGTGGATGGTAGCTTCTCCGATGCTGTGCCACTGACCTGTTGAGTGCCCCAAGGAGCCGTCTTATCCCCTGTACTATTCAACGTGTAAACGTCTAAAATTGTAGGAACCCGATATAAAAACACAACAGTTACTGCTTTCGCTGATGACATAGCGGTGTACAGTAGCAGCATGAGCGCCAAGGTAGCTCTAAGACAGGCTGAAGCAGCCTGTAACCAGATCAGTGAGAGATTGGGGAGACTCAATATCTCTGTAAACGCGGGTAAGACTGACTGCGTAATTTTCTCCTTCCAAAAGTGAAAAAACCCGCTACCTACTACTTACCTAGTAGGAACGCAGCAAAATTCACCAGCCAACAACCTAGTATATCTGGGCATTATAATGGAGAGACACCTCCGTTTTAGCAACCATTTTGCGAAGAAGTTGAATTAAACCCAGACGATGTCTTACCGGCTTACGCATTTATTGACTTCCCCCAATCTATCACTGCGTATGGCCTACTCTGCTGTATGGTGCACCACTTTTTCGTCATATGATGTATACGACAGCTCGACGACTCCAACAATTCCAAAACGATATATTGATGAAAGTGGTCTGACATACTTCATTCGAGCAGCGGAGCAATAGTAGCTTCACGATATCTTTGATCTGCCTACGGTGGATGAATTCATCCAACGTAGACATATCAAATTTTTTGACTCCCTACAGTACTTGATAAACCTGGTGTTTCACACGATAACCCCCGCTCCGTTCCCCCATCGATGGCAGGACGCTGTCGTAGGTTCTAGTTTTAGGTTTTAGTTTTTAGTTTCCCGCAATTTAAACAGAAGGTTAGCCCCATCACCTAGTCATGTATATATGTATGTTGACTTTTTAACTTCACAAAGAAATTATAATTGTAATTCTATCCTGCTTCGAATGCATCTGCGTATTCAGCAAGAGGAGTAACTTGTAAATCTTGTACATTGTATTTTTTGTCATTTTGTTCACATATTATATAATGATGAGATCATTTATCTGTATTATTATTGCCTTATAAAAGGCAGATTGTAATTATTGCACAATAAAGAACTAGATTATATAATGATTAAAGGGGTTTTGGTTAAAAAAAAAAAAGTACCAAAGTTGTTACGAAATACACCAGCTGCAAGTAAATTACTAACGAGCTGCCTAGTTTCATGAGAGAAGCTAGTTTCAACGGCCCTTTTCGGGGCCACCAATTTCTATACCATTCCTAAAAACCTCAATCTAAGACACCTGTTCTAAAAATGGTAGGGAAACTCGTGCTTCTTAGATTATCTCTTCCATGTCTCGATAGAAACGACATAAAAGAAATTTTAAAAACTTTGTTTAAATTAAGACTAGGTAATATAATTCGATTAGTTGCACACAGCATACTCATTATACTATTCTAATGGAAACTATTAGCATAGACACATCTACGATCTTGGTATTAAAAAAGTTCAATAACTGCTTTCGTGTCAATTTCAATAAAGGTCAGCTTGCCATGTATCCGAATAAAAGAAGAGGTGAACAATGAGTCATAATTGTATATAATCATCGGTAAATTTAGAAGGGCTATGAAGGGGGAAAAACAAAACAAAAAAAACAAACAGTCATCATTTCTAAAAACTCGTTCGTAAAAACATCTTGTACAAAATGAAATCATTGCTTTCTTTTATAAATGAAAGTATTTTTTGCTAAGCCAGCTTGCAAAAACAAGTCAGCGTTATTGGGAACGTTGGATCACGATTGAGATTGACCGATCAACGTCTTTGAGGAGAACAGCACACACAGTTTTTCTGAAAAACTGTATCTAACTAATGTCAGATGTTTAATATGATTTAGTTTGAACGAAGACTGAGAGATAAGTAATGAACTGATTAGGCAGAGAATGATCTGAGACGAAAGCAGAGAATCCCACTAGAAAAATGTGGGGTCTGACAAGGCCGGGCTAAAACATAGCGAGGTTAAAAAAGAGAGATGCAGAGGTTTTCATAAATGAAAAGGCGAAATCCAGAAACATCAGTGCAGATGCAAGTACCAGCGCAGAGGCGAGCTTGAATGACTAGTCGGCTAAAACTAGGGGGTATATATAGCCCCACGTAGCCAATGGGCTGGGGGTTTATTCTGGCCAATCGCATTGCAGGCCTGGCTGCTGGATGAGGCTGGAAAGAGCTAGACCCCCTGGCCCTGCTCCATACACCTGGCTAGGAAACCCTGCCTCTGAACTCGTCTGCAGCTACGTCATTTATTGTTTACACTATTTACACTGATATGACTTTATGGTTTGGTAATATTATTTAAATTTTGTTTAATTTACTTTACAACATATTATAACTAATTTACAATATTTAAAATAGAGTAGAAGGTGATTTATCTTATGTAGTTAACGGTCGCTACACACATATACGTTATTAAAAAAAATGTAGAAATAAGATAGATAAACTTAAAGTAGCTCGTATAAATAAATTAGTTTTTAAACAATATATGTTGTTCATAAAAGACGAAAGATTTCGTTTTGTCATTTCTAGAGACCTCTGTAGATGTCACTGGTTCAGAACGACCACAAGCTTCCACTGCCAAAACCATTAATCGTTGATGAAACAACTTATGTTCTTACTTATTGCCACTTGAGAACAACTACGAACCATCATGATAACATAGATCGTCTATGTCTTTTTTTATATTGTGTGGTTATCGAATGAATACAGTTTTAAAAAATGAAAGAGCATTCGAAAATCAAGTGGAAGAACTATTTATTACTTGCCTCTAATCTTCCTATTCACTCAAGTCTATTTTTTCAATTAGTTATTTGATCTCTTAATACTGCGTTCGGTAAGCATTTATATATTTCCATTAATTCCCTGGTAAAATACGTTGCGTTTTAGCCTACATTCTTAAAAGTATGATGTTAACAATATTTTTGAACGATAATATCAGATATTTGGTAGATTTTGGCGTTACAGCAAAATTATTAGATCAAAATATTTTGCTTTATTTTTAAGCAGGTACTTAAACAATAAAAAACAAAGGTTTCTATAATTAAATGACCTGTACATGACGACTCCAGCGACGCAGACCCCAGCTCCGATTACAATAAGCATCCACTTGACAACGTCGACCAAGCGAAGGTTCGTGAGCAAGTTGGCTTCAAGGAATCCCATCAGTTCATCTCCCAAGTCCAAATTCTGAAATTTAAATTCTTTAAGTACCGTTAAGGCTTTCATTGCGTCTGCAAACAAATTAAACCCAAAAATTCAGATACACTTTTAATGGCTTGGCATAGTTATAGTCCACCTAAATCCCTAAAATGATACATACTGTTGATCAAGAAATTGACGTTTTTTATTTGATACCCTACTCAATATGATAAGTCAACATATTTTTTTAAGGTAAATACTTCAAAAATAGTGTAAATTAAACATATTTTTGAAAAAACATTAATTTTGCTTTCGTTAAGGCTGTTGAAAAGTTCTAGAAACTGGCATTACCACTCAATGACACCAAACGCTCTCTATCTCAAACATAGTAAATGAAAACAAAGTTTTCATTTAATTATAATTTGTGTACACCAACTTTTAATGTTTTTTTTGAAAATCCACACTTATTGAAAGGAGCTCAATAAATACAATGAAATCCTTAGGTTACTATCATAAAAGGTTATTATCATTAAACAAATTATGTACCAAAATACAAATAATATAAAATAGGTCATTTTAGTAATCTCAATGTATAATATTCAAGTCAGGCCCAAACTGTGGTAGCTGTCACAATCTTGGTACGACATAATCGTCTACATTCCTTGAATAAACCAGGCTTCTCAGGGCGGGCACGCACCCCCGCCTGCGCTATGTTACCTAACATCCGAATACAACACTTTATATTATAATTTCTTCATACTCTATTCATTTAAAATTTAACTGTAATGATCAAATAAATTATTTAGTAGGTTTGTTTATGCAATTATGAACTAAATTCTACTTTTTGATGTCTGTTGTTATAATAGTTAAATAATAATCGTAGAACATAAAATGTTACGTATAAAAAATCAAATTTTCGTTTCCTGTGGAGAAATAGGCTAGCTAAACAAGCTTAAGCAAGACAGTCAAGATAGGCAAGATAGTTCCCCATGGTAAGACGGGACGCGTCAGCCTACAGGAATTTGAAATACCGTTTTATCAACCAGAAAGTGTAACGAATTACTAAAGCCGATGTATATACAAAGAAATAAATTACTAAAATGGGAAGTAATGAGGTATTTTGAAAATTTCGGATCCATTAAGGGAGCTTTGTACATTTTTTTTTTCACCCGTGTGTTTAGTTTGTCTGTCATTAAAGGGATGTGGAATTGTTCGTTTTGAGTTCGCTCCTAGCCCACTGGACCTTGTTTAGTTTCATTAGCACTCAAATGATTACGTGACGCGTTTCCGAAAAAGAACAAAAAACATGTGTAAATGTTTCCATTAGAAGTTGTATTCATAAATAAATACACTCCCCTTTTCTAGCCTGCGATTCAGCTAAATTTGGGGGTATAACTTGTTTTTTCAAAACAATTCTTAAATGTTTATTCGCAGATATCACTGTGACAAATGTTTTTTCTATGCCAAAAAATTTTTTATCTAAGACATATGTCTATTATTTTATCTTTATTATCCAGCTATGCGTCAGCTTCCCTTTGGTGGTTGATACCTGAATCACTAGTCTCTTCTTTTCTTATCAACCCACTTTTTAATCAACTATTTTTTTTAATATCAGCATTTTTTGTTCCATATTTAGAAATTGTATATACAAAGCTTTTTATCCATTGAACCTTCAACGTTCTTGAAATAAGTTTGATACAAAAACTTATCTATAACTAAACATTTATTTATAATTTCTATAAGCCAACGTTTAATTTTTTTTTTTTAAATCCACACAAACATTTTTTCCATAGCCTTCTCCCCTAAACCAAGTACCACAATCCCTAAGGTGTACTTGGGATTAATTTTCTTATACCTAAACAAGGAATTCCCGAAGTTATCTATCGCATTGTGATAATTTCCCCCATTACCTTCACCCTCTGCCGCAAGTCCTATCCACTAGTTTTTTTTAATTACATTTCTCTTCCTTTATCGACAGTACGGTATTTAAGCTGTCATCTCGCCAAATGGCTGACCTGGAACCCACACACACGATGCTAAAAAAGCAAGAACTTAATAGATGCTTTGAACAACTGTACAGACTACTTCGAAGGACATCCCATATCTCATTTGAAAATGAATTGCTAATCTACAAAGTTATACTTAAGCCAATCTGGAATAGAGCTATGTGGGACATCAAAAAAAGTCAAAAAACAAGCTTATCCAATCCCTTCAATCAAAAGTCCTGAGAACAAAAGTAAATGCCCCTTATTACGTCAGCAACAAAACCCTTCATTACGATCTTAATATACCCTACATCCTTGAACTAATCCCTTCCAAGTTCATGGAATGCCATAGTAATCTATCCAACCACCCTAATCCCCTAGCATAGTCATTGCAATGCGCCACTAATCCCTATAATCCTCCTCGGAGACTAAAACGTCCTCGTGACCGCTATAAACGCAATGTGAAACAGAGTCTTTCTTTTTTTTCTCATCTAATTTAATGTTTTTCTTGTCAACCCACTTTTTAATGGCAGCATTTTTTGTTCCATATCTAGAAATTCGATATACAAAGCTTTTTATCCATTGAACCTTCAATTTTCTTGAAATAAGTTTGATACAAAAATTTAACTTTGGGTGAATTAGGAACGGATGTTGTGAATAAATAAATTATATCTCTAGTTAGCAGGAAACCTACCCAAAATAGTCCCCCACTCAGTTCTCACAGAAGCACCGTCTTTTTTTTTAAATCGTGTGATTTACTGGTTTGTAACATCTTCACTTTTCATTAGACTTTTGGTTTTAAGTAATTTTCTACTCCCATTGAGTTTTACTTTTAGCACAGTTTACATTGCAATTTTGAATATTTATTTATTTTTTTCATTGCTGCATCTAGTGTAAGGCTGTCTACATTGTATCAGATACTGAAAAGTTGATACAAGGACTTGATCCAGTCAAAATGAAGTAGCTAGAGACACTCGGATACTAATTACAATACCACTGTCAAGGGCATCGCGAATCAGCTCCAGATGCCATTTGTACAGAATGATAAGTAGCAGATATAACTAAAAAAATAAGTTTAATACCTTTTTTATTATTCATATTTTATTACATGTCTATTTAACGACGTGTTAAATGTACGTAAATGAGATTTTGTTTTACGTGTGACGAAAGCTTAAGATAATTAATTATAAATAGATTTCAATGTTTTGAACAAAAATTTGGAATTATGATCTAAGATATACTTATGGTCTAGATAAGGTGGTAACAACTTTGATACCTACATTGTTTGAAGACCAGTGTTCCAACATAAATGTTTCGTTAGATGTTTTTGTAATCGGAAGGTTTCGATTCAGATTTTATAACATTTGGTTGTAGGGGAGTTCTGAGTATCGAACAGCTTCGATTCTTCATTAGATACAAAAAAATATTACTTGTATCATGATACAGAATATTTTAATATCAACCCATGATATTCACTTATTCTGACGTATTATATCATTCTTAGATAAAAGTTAATTAAACTGTATATTCGCTTTTTATAGTTGTTTTTTTAGGGCCTACGTTTCCACTCATATACCTCTAAAATATTTCGTGTCTATAAACATATTAAAGGATTATTAATTGTTGATAATTAAACCATAAATATGTTTTATTATTATGAGTAGGATGTAACATTGAAGGGCTCAAAGGCCCTGAATTTGGAAAATGATCTAATGTGTGTTGTGACTTTATTGAACGATGATTTAAAAAAAAAAAAGTTAGCTAAATTTACAGGAGCACACAACTATGGGTGTCGATAGTTATCTAATATGTATAATGGTATCACTTACAAATGATACGTTTGTCAATAACATCCTAATAACTGTATCTCTTAACTTATCAGCTCTATTGTAATTATCAATAACTTATTTTCCTTCCCCACGACCTGTTAATAATATCTATACTATTATCATTACCATTTAATTCTGAATATTTGTCTCCCACGATCTTTCAGTAATATATGTATTATTATCATTTCTATTATTACATATATGCTGCCCTTGTCTGAATAACGTTGTAGATCCCTTCACGCAGTTCTGTAAGCCCTCAGCTGTAACCATATACATAATTGTATATATTGTGATTTATAACAAATAAAAGTGTTTTTTTTTTAAGAAGTCTTGATTAGCAAAGTTATAATTGATGATCGACCAAACTACAATAAATTTTTGTTTTATAACATTCATATTAAAAAACAGTTTGTGAAATACGCCTCTTTACTTTGTACTTCAGGATCACTGAAATTGTTTATTTATAGCCTTACTTCACGTAAACACTCAAGCAAAGTAACAAGCAATGGGAATGTAATAGAGAAATATGTTAAAAAACGTTTACAAAAATAATACAATTTGAAAATTGGGACAGTTCTCCCACCGTCACAGTTTTATACACCGTCTAAAACCGCATAAATGTTTCTACAATCGGCCAGTAAGAAATACACTTGTATAAGTAAAAATCTATTGATGAGTTTGACTATTTTCGTCTATCTACAATCATATTTTTATTTCCCTCAAATCTTTCATCAATAAATTGTTATTCTCAGAGGCCGAGGATGATAGCCATCAAGAAGAAGAGGCTGGATGGAGCCAATATCTTTATAAATTATTTATATATAATATAAATCCGGCGATGGAATCATCATAGGATAACAAAAAATTTTTTTCAGCGGTAAAAAATAAACTAAGAACAGTGGCTAGTGAACCTTCCATTAGTCTCGTTATGCGTCAGGTCAAAAGAAGAAGTTATAATTTTTTTGGGAAGCAGATCATGTCAGAGAGGTGTATGTTAATGTAAAGAAAAGTATCTATGTAGGCACTGCATGGGGGGGGGGGGTTGCTGGCAGTGTGACTTCTCATAAAAACAAATCCAAAAAGAAGTATGCTTTGAGTCGAAGATAGTAATCGTCGGTTTCTTCTTAATATACTTGTGAAAAGACTTTACACCAATCCACCGGAAGTATCTTAGCAGTACTTGAATATTAATTCTTCCAAAATAAATTCGATTTCCAACACCAAAACTGAAACTCCGAATAGAACAGGCAATTCGTTCGCCTCCTTAGCAAGGTATTCGCTGACCCCTGAAGAAGCTATTTGCCGCAATCGAGAAGGATCAAGTCATCTTACTTTGTCTCATATGCCATGTTATCATATCTCATGTAACGAATTGACATCTATCTATCACACAGGTATTCGAATTCATTATTTTTATTTAGACAAAAGAAACACTATGGACGCCAAATAGATAACTGCACGGCCCTCCATTGTTCCAGGAAAGGGAATCATAATTTCAAATGCCAACTCTTACATACGTAAGAGAAAACCAACATATTGAAATGAACTTGAAGCTCCTGTTCACATTAACATACTTCCTAGTGAAATGGATTGAAATGAAGCTGGCTGGTAACGAGCGTAACCTGATCTTCATGAACCATGTATTTATCCACCCTTATTCATTACCAACCTTGTCTCGAGGGTGTGAACCAGGAAGTTATTCACCATTGACATTCAAATGAGAGTATACAGTTTTCTCAGCTTCGTTAACGAGTGATACGAGATGTCAAGGCCATGAACGCTTTATGTCCAACTGCTCAAGAAGCCAGATAGATCCACACCGAACACTATTCAGTCTTAATTTCATAATCCATCAGAAATAAATGGATTAATTAAATTAAAAAGTAACCTTCTCTTGTCTATCTTCTTTTATTTTGATATATATATATACACTGACAGGCAAAAAATTCCACCCACCTGATTTTTTCATGTTTTCATCTCAAAATATTTCTGCTTTGGATTGGTCAATTTTTTTTATAAATAAATATGTATTTTTTTTCAATTATAAATGTCAATATAGAGGATAGTAACCCGATATCCTTAATTCAATTAAAGGACTGTCGTTCCCAATGTTTACTTTCCATGGAATTAAAAAAGAGTTTTCGGCTTCGATATTTTAATGTTCTCAATTTTATGTTTAAAAATGCCTCTTCGTGCTGAGGATGTAGCACGTGGTATGGCACTTATTGATGACGGAGGTTCCATTAGATATGCAGCTAATACCATCGGAGTTCCCTATGAAACTATACGAGACGCCGTCAGGCGTTTCGAGAAACTGGGTCTTACCATAGAAGGGCCGGCTCTGGACGGCCTAGGGCAACAAAACCACAGGATGACCGGTTTCTTACTTTAAGAATTTTACGAAACCGGCACCTTACCGTTGTTCAAGCGATTCATCAGCTCCAAGAAGTTCGAGGTGTGCAAATTTCTGAACGTACTGCTCGGAGAAGATTTAATGAGTATGGACTAATGGCTTTTCGCCCAGTAAGAGGAACAGAATTGACCAGAACTCACAGAGTTACACTGCTGGCTTTTGCTCGAGAACACAGTCATTGGACTATGGACGAATGGTGTGCTGTACTTTTTACAGATGAATCTAGATTTGCTCTACAATCTCCAGACGTGCGTGAAAGGGTGTGGAGAAGAAGAAATGAATGGTATGCAGCCTGTAATTTTACCCAGAGCCAACCTTTTCAACGTGGTTCCTTAATGGTGTGGGCTGGGATTTCAATGGAGTACCGCACAGAATTTGTTGTTGTTGTTCGTGGAGGGTCTTTGACGGCCACTCGCTATGTAGATGAAATTTCGGAACCTCATGTGTTGCCTATCCTCATCGAAATCAGCGATCATTCATTTCTAATGCACGATAATGCACGTCCACATGTCACTCGCATAGTACAGACGTTCCTTCATCAGCACAACATTGAGGTCTTAGTCTGGCCAACACGTTCTCCAGATTTGAACCCTGTCGAGCATTTATGGGATATTCTCGGAAAACGAACAAGAGCGTGTTCAGCACATTCTGATGCACTGCAGGACCTTGAAAGGGCTCTTCGGGAAGAATGGCTAACCTCCAGCAAAGGGACATTTCCCGACTGGTGGAAAGTATGCCGAGGCGTCTTCAAGAAGTAATAAAGGCAAGAGGAGGAAATACGCGCTATTAAATGATCCTGTCATTAATTTATTTTAGGATAAAAGTGGTTATTTTTCAATTTTTTTTTCATGTTTCTTAGCAGTTCACATTTTGATTTAAAATTTTTAAACAAAGACTCATTTAATAAACGTTAAAAACCTTATTAAAGGTAAAAAATATTTTATAAATTCAATAAATAATAAGTATTATATACAATTACCATGTATTATATACAAATACATTTTTTTTACAAGTGGGTGGAATTTTTTGGCTGTCAGTGTATATGATAAACTTTTGGTCAATTTTTAAAGTTCATGTGTTAATTAACTGTAGACTATTACAAAGTTAAATAAACTCAGTGTAACAGTGTAGTGGAAACAGGCTCTGTTAGAAGACTGGACCTGCAGAGGAGTGGGTGGAATCTATTACTATGTCACATGTAACGCTAAAATCCTTGTTTAGAGACTGAAGTAGGCAAATATTTGGACCACGGTCCAAATATGGGCAAAGTGAAAAACCCTTCACCAGAACCCATGACGGTAAATGGTTTCCAGCTACCAAAAAGAGTATGCCGCAAGCCTACTCTCCCTCAGACCCCAAGGAGTTCGAACTTCCAACTCTTTTAATCCATTCTGCAGCCCAGCCAGAGGTTAGCACCTCTGCTGCCTCAGCAGCTCCCCCGACTTCCAAGTTAATGGATTTGCAAATATAGACACTTCATTTGCAGATATAGAGCATTGATTTGCAAATATAGAAAATTGATTTACAAATATAGACATTTTATTTGCAAATATAGAAAATTGATTTACAAATATAGACATTTTATTTGTAAATATAGAGAATCGATTTGCAAATATAGAATATTGAGTTGCAGATATGGATGAAATGTATTTGCAAATATAGATAATGATTTGTAAATGTAGAAAATTGTTTTGCAAATATAGATAATTGAGTTGCAGATATGGATGAAATGTATTTGCAAATATAGATAATGATTTGCAAATGTACAAAATTGTTTTGCGAATGTAGATAATGGATTTGCAAATATAGACACTTAATTTGCAGATATAGAGCATTGATTTGCAAATATAGAAAATCTATTTGCAAATATAGAAAATTGATTTACAAATATAGACATTTTATTTGCAAATATAGAAAATTGATTTACAAATATAGACATTTTTTTTGCAAATATAGAGAATCGATTTGCAAATATAGAATATTGAGTTGCAGATATGGATGAAATGTATTTGCAAATATAGATAATGATTTGTAAATGTAGAAAATTGTTTTGCAAATATAGATAATTGAGTTGCAGATATGGATGAAATGTATTTGCAAATATAGATAATGATTTGCAAATTTACAAAATTGTTTTGCGAATGTAGATAATGGATTTGCAAATATAGACACTTAATTTGCAGATATAGAGCATTGATTTGCAAATATAGAAAATCGATTTGCAAATATAGAATATTGATATGCAAATATAGATAATTGAGTCGCAGATATGGATAATAATGTGTTTGCCAATATAGAAAATTGATTTGCAAATATAGATAATTGAGTTGCATATATATAACATTGATTACTCATTCAATTTACAACTGGAAAAAAAGAGCACTGGAAAATTAAATTTAATTAAAAAAGTGCCGTTCAGAACCTCACCGAGCAGTGAGCCAAAAGGCAGAGCACATAATACAAATGAATAGCGTCATGTTCTATGAGGAAAATAAAGGGAGTAAACTAAAAAGAAGTTCGTGAAATGAAATGTCTTAGCCAGTGAACCTAGTTCTTTATTGTAACAAGGAAAAAATGTAATTATTCCCTTCATATTTTATTTCAAACTAATTGTGATTTCTAGATGAGGAAATTTTTCACATCTTACATTTATATATGAACCGGAGAAATTTTTTAATAAAGACTAGTACAAACGGCTGACCTGGAACTCACAGACGAGGCTAAAAATACAAGAACTAAACAGACGCTTTGGACAACTGTACAGACTACTTCAGAGGACATCCCATCTCTCAATAGAAAACAAATTACTAATTTACAAAATTATACTTAAGCCAATCTGTACATACGAAATAGAGCTATGGGGGACAGCAAAAAAGTCAAACATCAACCGTATCCAATCCTTTCAATCAAAAGTCCTCAGAACTAATAGTAAATGCCCCTTATTATGTCAGCAACAAAACCCTTCATAACGATCATAACTCATCCGTTCCATGTTCATGAAATTTCATAGTAACCTATCCAACCACCCTAATCCTCTAGCACAGTCATTATACTCCAATTAACACAAATTAAAAAGAATTTATTTATTATTTCTCTTATAGGCTCAGAAAGGTAGTTCAAATGAATTCAAATAAAAAAGTTTACCTTTGTGTTACTAGTAAAGATTCTGTATATAATGTAGTGATGCTACAGGAAGTACAAAATAATTTGTAAATAGATTCGCCTGAGGATCTGTAATTATATATAATTATCTGTAAATTTAAAGGGGCTATGAAAAAAAAAAAAAAAAAAAAATTACTAGTAAAGATGATAAAACAGTTGTGAAGAAAAAAAAAGAGGAATAGGAAAGAAGGCATATGGGTATGTTCCATATAAAACTATTTTATAATATTATAGGGGCACCCAAAGTAATTTTTGGCATTGCTCAAAAAAAAAAATGTTTCCACTCAAAATTTATAAGTTCATTGGAAAACTAAGGTTTTTTGGGCCAGTCTCAGCTAAACAGCTGGTTATTAGGTTATGTTACATATTATCTTTTCGAGTAGTATTATCAAATGTAATATCTCAACATCCCAATATCCAACTTGTAATTTAGGCTTTTTTAATATACAATCATAATAAGTCGTTAAAACTATCACTGGCATAGTGTTTCCCCATCACTATCAAAATTTGTGTAGAGTCGTGATATTATATATGGTAGTTTCATTTGATGTAAAATGGTCTGATTGTTTAGAGGACTGTATTACAAAAAACTCTAAAAATTGTTTAAAAAAAAAAAATTTGTTTTCATTACCATTCAATTAATTAATGCTACTCAATGAGGTAATTTTTTGTATTTATCTAACATCAAATGCGACCACCAAGAAAAATATTTTGTCACTTAATGACCTAGGAACTCATGCGGAAGACAAGTACAAAAAAAGACCACCGGCATTTTTACTGATTTCTCACGTGTTCTTAAATAGGTCCGCCATAACACTAAGTGTAGACATTTCTGAAGATTCCATAGAAAATGAACCAGGTTGGATTTCTAGAGTTGTAATAATCTCTTCA
This sequence comes from Acanthosoma haemorrhoidale, assembly GCA_930367205.1. Taxonomy (NCBI): domain Eukaryota; kingdom Metazoa; phylum Arthropoda; class Insecta; order Hemiptera; family Acanthosomatidae; genus Acanthosoma; species Acanthosoma haemorrhoidale. The sequence continues at coordinate 19,087,205 of OV884011.1, read as the reverse complement.
GAGAGCTCACACAGGTGAATCAAGGTGATTGTAGAAAATATAGCGTTTTAGCGCTCGTTTAAGTGATGTACGACATACCCCTGCTCTTCTATAGCACTTCTGTACGTCTTTTAGCGCAGGACGGTTAATGTGTAGCCTTGGAAGGGAGCCATAACTTCTCAATGAAACATTAGCCGGTAATAAAGGAGGGGAAAAACATGGCGCAGCTTGCATGAATGGTTTTAAGAAACTAGAATTTATACGCCTTTAAATATTATTTAGGGAAATGCCAATTTCTAAACTTCTTATCTTGTCTGGAGAACGTTTTAATCGATCTGAAATTCAAAAGCTATATCTCAGAAAACTTCAACATAAGCTGATTAGTTTCAAAATACAGAAAGCAGCGGAAACTAAATTAACAGCGATAAAATTAAGTCTTAGTATCACTAACTTGTAAGGTTTCTCGAGTATCAGCTCACAAGTTTTTTTATAATAAATGAAATTTTGATTTCTCTCTGTTTCAAAGACTAAAGTTCTCAATATGTAAATCACTATTATTTATTACTGTTATTGTAGTATATTGTTTTTGTAACTTTTTTGTCATGTTTACATCATTAAACTAACTTCTAAATATTTTTTTTTAATTTAGGCAATATATGCAACTTTTTGCAGTAAAACCATAAAAGGTCCAAGTCCGAGCAAAATAAAATTAAAGCATATTAATCAGGGTGTCTTAATTTGTGGAAATAAATAGTTGCCAATCGCTGGGAAAAAAGTGCAGTTGCAACAATGCAGGCTTTACTGATAATACTTTTAGAATTTACCCAAAAAAAGAATCTTTATTGTTGGTCGATTTTAATCATAACTTGTGAATGTCATCATTGGGAATAATAATCTCATATTTTTTCTGTAGTTCAAATGACGTGAAAGCAGGTGTGGTGGATACACAATTCTCATACTTTTAATAAGTTTAAGAGTAACTGTTACCTAAAATTTCCTATCCCTAAACCGGAAATGTTCTCAAATATGGCTGACAGGAAGAAAAAAAGTATTTACAAAATCAATGCGTACCATTTATCTAATTAATCTTTCTCTTTTCCTTGTTTCCTTTCCCGGAATAACCATCACAAAGTTTGTTCTTGGGATGTGTATCAGCTTTGTAATATTATAATTAATCTTATATTTTAGCGAAAGTTGATGTGAACTTTTGTGACATAGTTTGTCTAGTATTTTCTTATTATTAGTCAAAATGACAAGACAACGTATCCGGTGACGCGGCTGACGAAGGAGCGTGGGGGACCTCCTCTTTCGCATGCAATTAAGGTGACAACCATGTGGATTTGGGAGGTCTCTGGGCTGTTTGTAAATATTATATGAATCGCTAATCCCTTAGCACACTCATGACACTGCACCACTCATCCCTATAATCCTCCTAGGAGACTAAAACGGCAGTAGCCTCGTGACCTGCTACATATGAGTAACAGTGGGAGTCCTGGCAATGGCCAGTTTCTCCAATCATGTCCTGAGCGTATGTGGTTCTCGCGCTCTTCGTCAGCCTCCGCTGGCTCTTATCCGGTGACGCGGCGGACGGAGGACCGTGGGAAACTTCCCAAAACTCCACTTCCTCTTTCGCATGCAAGGTAGGTGACAAATATGTGGATTTGGGAGGTTTCTGGGCTGTTTGTAAATACTGCATGAATGAGCGAGTGAATGAAAATTGTAAATATGCTATGAATGAGGACATTTATCAAAATTACTTATTGCCAAATAAGGCAGATTGTTATTTTAGCCTAATAAAGAAGTTTCAATAATTTAAAAAAAAAAAAAAGGACTTCCTGATATTCGGTCAGGTCTTTTTTCACCTGTTATAAAATAACAAAACCTTTAGCGACGCTACAGGAAATACAAAAATAATTTGTATTTAGATTCGCCTGAGGATCTATAATTGTTTATGATTATCTGTGAATTTAAAGAGGCTATGATGAAAAAAATCAAAAAATAGCTTTTATTTGACTTTTGGAATAATTTTTAGCTGTAGGACTCCTTGGCCCCGAGTCAAATGGTGCTCAATAAATGACAGAGTTCATCCTTATTTAATTTCGATGGTTTGTTGATTATTATCCTGAGAGAGAATTCGTATTTCAGAGTTTGCGGCCCTGGCTGTTTCTTCTACTTCCAATACACAGTTTGCGTCAGCTGGCTGCTTTTTCTCTGAGATATGTCTAATGAAGTTTTCTGCTAGCTGGGATTATATATATATATGCTGTAATAACTTCTTAACTTATTTGGCCTGTCCCCAAAAAAATCTTCCCTTAAAATAAGGAGGTTCCTTATCCTTATATCCTTTAATAATTAATTTAAATTGAATAATTCAACTGCAGCTAATCAAGAAAAAATATATGGACTTATAATAGACACAACAAAACTAAAATCAACCTTACCAACCAATTTCAAAGTAGAATATATTTGCGTAAGGTTTTCAGGTTATATCACATAAATTAGCTGTTGGTCTCATGAAAGTTATTTATTTTATGTTTAATTGTTATTGTTTTAAAAAAAAAAAAAATGACAGGAGGCCAGGGTTCTATTTCATACTCCACTAAGGATTTTTGCTTGGGGGGATGGGTTTACCTCAATCTATTGAGGATAAATGGGTTGTTACTTGAAGAATTAGTGAATACGGCTAAGATAAAACCTAAATTTAAGATCGAGAGAAAACTGTGTCGCGTCAACCACCCCCCTAGCACCTAGCAGCTTAACAATAATGTTCAAAATTGGAGGAATATCATGACTTCCAAAAGATGTGCAGGGAATAAAATGAAATGAAAAATAAACTTTAATCTTAGGCACTAGTCCTTTAAAAATAATTATTATTATAACTTCTTTATTCTGCTAAAATTACAATCTGCCTTATTAGACAATAAGTAATTGAGATAAATGTTCTCATTCATACAATATTTACAAACAGCCCAGAGGCATCCCAAATCCACAAGGTAGTCACCTCCCTCGCCTGCAGAAGAGGAAGAGGAGTCTTGGGAAGTCCACCACGGTCTTCTGTCAGCCGCGTCACCGGATACGAGCCAGTGGAGGCTTACGAAGAGCGCGAGAGCCACATACGCTCAGAACATTTTAAAAATAATATAATTTATTTTAAATTTGTTAGAGGTGTAGACAAGCAGGTAGACACTCAATAACATATAATTATGTTTTTGACGTTTAAATAAAGAATTGAAGAATTTTACAGCGTAGTAATATGAGATTACAGGAGAATGGTGATTAATGTGGGATATAAAGTCTACTCAGCAAGCTAAAGGCAATTAAACAGGCCATACAAAGATAGGAACACTTCAAGCAGTAAGGGTGGAAGATAAGAGGGGATCATAAAGGCCTGAGTTTAGGCGTTCTTTGAATGAAAATTTATTTTACTAAAAAACTAGCGCTAAAATGTTAAAATCGCTACAATACGCTGGACTATAAAACATATTTTGCACCACTGCTCAATATACTGCAGAAAACTCGTACATCTCAATAGCTGTTTGAAATACTCTGTTTTTGTTGACATTTATAGTTACAATATCATTTTTGTAAGCTAGAAACTAAGTTCGGGGTCTGGCAAAATAAATCTTTACTTTAATAGATCATCTTTTCAGCCAACGTTTCGCTCATTAGTACAACAATTTAGAACAGTACACATAAATTTACTAATTTAGAAGCAACATTAGCATAATAGAATACAATGATTAATTTTCAATTCAAGCAATATTGATTTACATCTTAAAGTTTTTAGCTTATTGTTCAGTAAAGTCGCCAATTCAGTATACAGAAAAAAGAATTATTAAATATTGAATGTATACAGATAACGGCTTTGTTTACATGTTCATCGCAGCTGTATTGAATATTAATTTAACAGGTGTAAGCACCCGGGTCTGTAACAGTTACCCAGTCACGAATTTAGTATCAAACAGTGCAGTAATAAAGGAAATGGTTTTACTTGGAACAGTAGAGCACAAATGGTGAGTGGGCTGGCCTGGTCTGAGTCAGTGGGTCAGAGTGTCTTCCTTCCGGCTCTCTTAGTATTTGTACACGGATATTGCTCTCAGAGTTTCAAGCAATATCCGATTTGTTATTTATTGTTTCCACCAAAAAATTGTTACTCTTTAATTACCTGTAACCAGGCCAACCAGCCCTTACAAGCTACAGCGGCAACCGTCAGTCGGGCCTGCATTATCGTGACGTATTGTGTCATGGATTTGATTAGAGTTCATATTGCAGCCCCGCCTAAGGCAAACAACTAAATGGAAACTCTTAAAAAGAAAGTAAAGAAGGTTATCATTCATAATAATTAAGTCCAAACCGATAATTACCGGGGAATAATACTCAGTTCAATCAGTTTATCTCGAATCGATCCACCCTTAAAGCCTCTTCATTTTCCAACTCGTTCAGTCTAACAATCCCCTGATTAGTTTCTTAAATAAACTCCACTCCAATAACAGACTCTCTTGTCTTCCATTATATTCGGCCAATCAACTTCACCCAGAATACAAGGCGATCATGGGCTCAAGAGCACTCTGACTATTCCACAAATGGTTATCTAGTTTCAAAAGGCGGCCTAGAAAGTGGCTTTTGAAAGCTATGAAGTTTTATCCTGTGTAAATTTTATTCTGGCATAATACAAATGCTTTCAGAAAGAAACACCGTCTTATTATTTTTAATACTTTTTTTTCAGTAGTAAGCAAGTGAGAGTAAAATATTCACTTATTTTATCACTGTTTTTATTATATTTATAACTTTTCTTTTCCAAAAGCATTTAGTAGTTTTCCAAAGTCAAATTTTACTATACAATACAATTATTATGTCTCTGTCGAGTCGTCACGAGGGGGGTGCCTAGTTACTCTAGCCCTGGTGACGAAGTGAGGGTTGATTAAGTTTATGAACTGGACAATCGTTTCATGACGGCCTTACTATCTGACTCCATTTTTGATAGGTATGTGCCCCGACAATGCACTATGTTCAGGAGAAGAGGTATAGGGTAGGTGGTGTAGGTTTGTGTGCTCTTGGAATGACCACGAATTCACACTCGGTATCTGAGGGTAGGCGAAATCCGTCCGGATCCCAAAGGGCGAGTGTGAACCGGAGAGAGGCAGACTGAATTGTCACTGCGGACGGGAGACACTGCTTGGTAAGTTTGCAGGGCCACGACAACCGTTGCCACTAGAGAGAGGTCTCTCCCAAGGAGGTGCTAGATTTAGCGAGACGAAGGCAGACATTCCCGCTAGGAAGGTGTGGGGTCTGACAACGTCGGACTAAAACTTAGCGAGGTGAGGAGAGAGAGATGCAGAGGTTTTCATAATGAAGAAGCCAAGTTTCAGAGTTTACATCAGAGCAGCCACGAGCCAGTTAGTTGTCAGGAGAATGATATACAGGCCCCAAACCGCCAGTCTTAAATACCCAGTTGGCTTTATCAGTAGCCAATCAGCTCTGGTTTTGTAGTACCCAAGCCCGTTGAGTATGTGGTTTTCTTTGTTCTCGATACGTGACCTGGGTAAGGGTCTCTCGGCGGGTTGGGTAATTGAGATCGTTATGAAGGGTTTTGTTGCTGATGTAATAAGGGACGTTTACACTCCAAATTGAAGTGCCTAATCCTAACTACCCTACTCGCAACATAGGGTTATACATTAAATTTAATTATGATTGTTTCAAAAGGTGTCATTTTAAACCAGTGACCAGGTAAACTAAAATGAAGCATTTTCGATGAGAAAAATCGATCAGTTTTATCCCAATCATTTTAAAAAAAAACCGTGTGAATTCCTCTTAGTGTACCTCAGTATTGTTTTTGTTGTTTTTTTAATTTCTATGTCCTCAAATTCGTTTTTATTTTTCAAAGGGTCCGTTTTAATTGATGAAAAAAAATCTGTTATTGTTTTTTTAAATGGCGAGGCAATCAATTCTTTATATTCCCTTAAAATGTTCGACACCCACATCTAAATATCCAATCACATCTTCTTCTGTTTTTTCGTTTAAAAGAGAAAATCAAATATTTTCCATTCCATTACTTCCGGGCAACCCCTCCTTTTAACCCTTCTCAAACCCCCCGTATATCCCCGGTCATTGCTGAAATAAAGGAATCGCTCAAAAGACTTACTGCACTCTCTCAATTAACCTACATCGGCCAAACTTCACCCTCCCTCCCCCCCCCCCTCTCTATCTCTCTTATTTCCTCTAAATTATGTTTTTACATCGTTTACGGGTACCGCAGCCAAACATACAGTCCTGAGTACTTTACTCTCACATTCTCCTCCTGTATACTGTACTTACTCCCTCGTCTACAAGTTTCTACATTGAAACCTAAAAAAAAAACCATATACTCTTATGTTTTTCATCGTGTGAATTATCGTGTAAAACTTATCCCATTAGCCACGCCATTTTCCCCACAAATATTTTTTTTTATTATTATAATTATTATTATTATGTATATATGTAGATGAGTTCGTCTGTATGGATGTCAATTAATTATGAAAGCCTTGGCCGTGACTGATCATGACTGAAAACTACACAGCGTTACATTAACACAAATGGGGGCTAACTCTATAAAAAAAATATTTTAAAATGCTTTGTTTTTATTGAGAGCGAAAAATTATTCTGTTTATAAAATTTATTCTGTTTAATTAAAGGTTATTCTGTCATCTTGGTAATGTTCGCATACCACTTCAAAGGAAATGAAACCACGATATGCTTTCAGCTCACACTGGCCTAATTTCTGTTTGTGAGATGTTGTACTCTGAAATCGGATTTCATCTCTTTGCAACTTACGAGATTAAAATATCTCGACATATTGTAACCGTTGGAAATTTTCTTAATCAATAAAAAAACAATCGGAATTTCATCTTTTTTAAAATAGTCCACCAACCAACACCGTAGTTTAAGCAGTCTAACAGTGACAATGAAAAACAGGAAAATAACGTAAACATTTAATTAAACTTCCTTGGCCTGTGTCTAGGGTGATATCTTGCTTACTATATTTTAAGTTAAGTTTGAGATATTTAAGCCACAACGACATACAAACTGGCACTGTTGAATGGAATCACAGTGAATGACAAGGAGTTCCTGGCTATAGCTGGCGAACTTACGTCACACTGAGTAACTGCGCACTAATACATGTCATTCAGTCTCCAATTGCGGTCTGCAGGTTAGGTAACAGTGCCTCATGACATTCTGACGTCTCTGTACCCTCCTATTGAATGCGCAGTGTTTTCGTTCGATTTCGTCCTGTACGCACGGTACTTTTAGGCCCAAACAAAATATGCTTATTTAATTAGGTCTTTTGCGAGGGAGGTGACAACCATGTGGATTTGGGAGTGAGGGAATGAAAAATTGTAAATATGCTATGAATGAGAACATTTATTACAATTACTTATTGCCTAATAAGGCAGATTGTAATTTCAACACAATAAAGAAGTTTTAGGAGTTTGCAACTAATAATTTTATTTTTATTATTTTGCAAACTTATAGGTTTTTTTTTTTTTTAGATTGTACAGAAGTCCATTTAAACATTTGGTCTATTCACATTTACCTTTTCATTCATCCGATTAATAGTGCTGACCTATTTTAAATATATTTGTAGATGGCTAACGGAGGAGTGTGGGGGACTTCTTAAGACTCCGCTTCCTCTTTCTCATCCGAGGGAGGTGACAACCATGTGGATTTGGGAGGCATCTGGGCTGTTTGTAAATATTATATGAATGAGCGAGTGAATGAAAAATTGTAAACATGGTATGAATGAGAACATTTATCTCAATTATTTATTTCCTAATAAGGCAGATTGTAATTTTAACACAATAAAGAAGTTAAGAATTTAAAAAAAAAAAATCTAAAATTGTTTATGAGCGGGAGATTTTCTTCTTCTTACTTTTGCGTTATTGTATTTTAATGAAGACATAGTCAGCGCATTTTGGGTCAGATTAAATGGCAGAAATTATGAAATTACACAAAGGAAGATTATTAAACTAAAGGGAAGTATAGTGCAGGTAAATCTGGATTTAAAGGAAGAGTGACGGCGAGTGACGAATATTTATGAGAATGGAGTTCCAGAGGTTTCCGACACTGAATAGAAGGGAATCAAATTAAAATCAAAAGAGGCAGATATTAAAATATGTTGACACCAATACGTCAGTCTGGGTCGAAGTCACATGCCACCGGGTAGGAGGTAGAGTGGGCATGACTAACCTTACGAGGTCCAAGTCACCATCTTGTCGGAATAATTAACCCTCATTTATGAAATATACCGGGAGCCTTATTCGCTAGGTATTGTTTACCTTGTTATTATAGCACTTGAAGGTAGTGCGCAATAACGAGAAGTCAAGTGGAAAGTTATTGTAAGGTACTAGACCAGGTGAGTGGTTCCTTCTCTATCCCACGGTATGGCAAGGTTGTGTCAATCTTTATTATACGGTCCACTTATTACACTATTGGATATTTGGCGTTCACAAGCTCTATATATATTGCTACATTAAACGGATGAAGGGTTTCCTTTGAATATATTGGCATACTTCCTCGCGTTCCGATTCACCTATCGATCAGATATACAACTGTATCCGAATACATAAAACTGTAAGGCAATTTATAAAGGATGTCGCTTTTCTATGGATACGCATATCTAATGTTTTCACCTGACTTACCCGCAAATGCCACGTTGTAACACTCTCGTTGAATAATTAAAGTATTTGAGTTGTAGGGATGCCATCTAGCTATTCAACTACTGACCGACTTGATTTCTCTATCAACTCATAAGCATAATGCATTAACGTGAATTATTGCTTCAAATTATACTTTACTCAAATAATTTTCTATTGTCCCGATCTAAACCCAAAGTAACTTACCTTAATAAATTAACATGGTGATCAAAATCGAAGGGGTTCATTTATATAAAATAGAAATTTGTATACGAAATTTTATTACTAATGTCTTACTAAAATAATATGTACTTTCGTGGAATTTAAATGATAAGAAGATTACAGAGATCTTACTAACTTAACTGTTATATCTTACTAAAATATATAAATGGCTTCAAAACCAAAATGTGAGTCCAAGTCAAACCTCAGAGTCTCAAAGATCTGCCCGAGCCCAGTGCTCAGCAAATAGCAGACCCGCTCAGGGCAGTAGCCCAAGACTACGTCTTCAGCACAGGACAGCTGCAAAGGAAGTCCTTCTGCACAGGTCAGCTGCAAAGGAAGTCCTTCTGCACAGGTCAGCTGCAAAGGAAGTCCCCTACACTGTCCTCTCGTCTTGGACGGTACCTCTCTCTTCAACAGAAGGTTTTTTTCTTTATGACCGTTTGTGTTCGTGTATGCCTTTCCACACCTTCTTGCGAATGGGTCACGTACATTATTCTGGGTTCACTCTACCTGTTTATTCCCAATTCCCTTCTGTCACTTAATTTCATGACAGGAAAAAAATGAATAATTGTAAACTGTCGAATCCTCCACTCCGCAACAGATAGGGCAACCTTACCTTCCGTTGGGGAAATCGGCCCACGCCCAAAACAGGGATTTATGGCGTTCCGTCTTCTAGCCGTTTATGATAGTTGACCTTTGTCCCACTTTTACAATCTCTGTACCTTAACATTACTTTATGATTTTACACTACATTCCCCATGTCGAGAGTGTGAAGATATAACAATATATATTATTACGGTATGGTATCTTTGAAAATCGAATTGTAAATGTAAAATAGTCAAGGAACACATGAAACCATTCCATGGTAAAAATCTGCAAACTATGTTATCTTCATTTATCAATTATATAAAATATTCAACATTTCGTTAAATGTAATTATTTGAGGCTCGTGTTCGTTCACATCAGATGGCAGCAGCGACCTAGCCAGCTTAACCCCCCCTCCTCGCCTTATGGATGGAGAAAGAACAGGCAATGCGATTTGTGAACACAGCGCTGAATAGCTAGGGTGGTCTTCCATCTTCAGCACTAGCAATTAACACCAGACGTTCTTCTTTCTACTCTCCAAGATCTCCACACCAGAGGATGCTTTCAAGACATACAACCTCTACTGTTCAAGACTTCCTAAATGAGTAAGCGCACAAAATTCAAGAGAATACTAAAAGACAATTAGATGGTGGATTTCAATTTTAACTATTAGGTTGGTGCGTATGAAATGTCGGATTTTCTTTAAATGTGAACGTTTGTCTCCCTTTTTTTGTTATGCTTTTGTTTTTGACATAACCTGGTTTATAGTCGTACTGTCCATTGCCAGAGTCACATTTTAGCAAAGAAGATTTTCTCAAAAGTGTTCCCTTTTGTTATTTGCTTTGAATTTTGCACCGATATGAATTCAACCGATATTCGTGTAATTTTCTTATATGAGTATAAACTTAGTAATATTGCTGCAAAAGCTGCACGCAATACAAATCAGGCGTTTGGGGAGAATACTGTGAAAGATCGAAAAGTGCAGCGTTGGTTTGATAAATTTCGGTCTGGTGATTTTTCCCTGCAAAATGAACCGTGTGGAAGGCCCGAAACGTCTGTGAAAAATGATGCTCTGAAAGCATTGGTGGAAACGAATCCAACTGTTTCTTCAAGGGAACTTGCTACCAGAATGGAAGTTAAGAATATTGTGACATCTTTCTGAAATTGGCAAGGTGAAAAAAATGGATAAGTGGATACCGCACGAACTAACCGAGCGAAATAAGCTGGATCGCTTAAACGTATGTTCATCATTTTTTTTTTTTTTTTTTTTTTTTTTTAATGGGCTAAACAGTACGAAAATGAAGACAGTTTGAAAAATGCCATATCAGAGTTCATTGATTCTAAAGATCAGAATTTCTTCAAGACGGGCATCTATGCATTAAAATCTCGTTGGGAAAAGTGTATTAAAGTAAATGGAGCATATTTTGATTAAATAAACAGCTTTTGGAAAAAGATATGCAGTTTAATATATTCACTTAAGAATCCGACATTCCATTCGCACCTACATAATAGTTAGATCGATCAATTATTTTTGGAACATAATTTTCATTTATAATATTAATTTAGTGTTATATGTTGTAATTCATTTCAAATCATTTATTTAAGGCAATTTAAAATTTATAAGCATACAATAAATAGTAATAATTAATGCAGTTCTTAATAAAGCATTCCTTAATTTCCTAATTAATATTGAGTTTTATTATTGCATTCTCTTGTCTAATAATTAACCCTGACTAAGAGTAAATGCAAATCAACTCTTCACTCAAGGGATATATTCCTAGACGAACGACTAACATAATTATTAAAGTGATTGTAGTAATTAAAGTGAAAAAAAATAAAATAAGAACAAACAAAAGGGTATCATGTAATAGTATATATAGGGGAGAGTATATGAGTCAGAGATATGAAGGAGATTCGGTAGCTGATTAGTTGGGGTAGGTCATAAAGGTGAGGGGGGTACAGAAGATACATACCATCAATAGTTCATATTCACTAACGTAAATGTACTCGTACATGAAACATGAACATACATACAAAACAAGCACTATTCATATAAAATATTTATCATGTACATGAAAAACGTTTTGATATATTAGTATATAAACATTAATTTACTCACTTCTTCTATCCAAAATATTGGTACGAGCGTTGGATTCAACTTCCTGGTCAGATTGATGAATTTGACCGGATGAAGATGAATGTTGAATTGCATTCTTTTCCTGGCAAGAAGGGGTACTCCGCTGATCTGCAAGGATATAATTGTGTTAGTATTATTATATATAGGTCTAATATATACCGAATATCTTGTATTTTCATATAATTACGTGACAACACAGAGAAACTAGCACTCGGTGAGTTAAATTAGGGGTCGCATTGTTACCCAACTGTCTGCCTTACGTTCCAAGCGCATGGTTACCCAGTCAGTGCCAGCGGAGTTATGGCCAAAATTGATTCATAATGGGGAGATCCTACCTCGAACAACTAGGTAGTGCCCTCCACTAGATATTGGGAACATCCCGAGCTGGAGTCAAGCCAGTATAGTTTTTCAGTGGATAGTAATTATTAATATAATAGTTTTAACAAATAATTTTTTTTTGTTCCAAAAGTTTCTGTTTTCATATTTTTATACAAGAAACAAATCACATTGGACTATGTAGCGACCGCTAACTACATAAGATAAATCACCCTATACTCTATTGCATATATATTGTAAGCAAAAGTAAAATAACATGAACTAAATGTATTATAAACTAATATAAATCATTGTAAATGTGTTAAGCAATAAAAGACGGGGACCAAGCAAGTAACCTGAGGAGGGTCAGCAGCTGGCAGTCATAAACATAACAACCTGGGGCCTCTCTACCTCCAGGGGGCAAGAGGTAGGTAATTAGGCATCGGTCACGTTCCTCGCGACAGGTGTGAAAACCAACCAAGGCCTAGGCAACCTCGCAGCCTCCCAGCAGGAAGTAGAGAGGATACTTAAGCCAGGGCTTCTGGCCCTGTAAACCAGTCTCTTAGTCTCCTCGTCAGCCTCCTCGCGAGTCTCTCGCGACCTTTACTCGGTGACGCTTGCTTGGTTTCCGCTCGAACTCTGAAAACTTGACTAATTCTTTATATAAAAACCTCTGTACCTCTTCTCTTGAACATAGTGCATTAACGGGGCACATATCTATCATAAAAATGGAGTCAGATAGTAACGCCGTCATGGAACGATTGTTCATGTTATAAACTCGAACAATCCGCACTTGTCACCAGGGCTAGAGTGATCAAGCACCTCCCTAGTGACAACCCGACAGACTACTTTCTGTACTCCCCAAGTTTTTTTATATGGAGTGACAGAAATCATTCAATCTCTTATAAATGTATCTTTAGTAAATAAATTAATAAAACCGTCCCCCTTGACATTTTTACTGACTATTGTCACATAAACTGGCCATTTAACGTCAATATCACGTTGGTGGAATGATCGTGTAACCACAAACTATGTATATCTTTATTTTTATTATCCACACTACACCTCCACCGGCGCAGAATAGCCACAATAACTACAGCTATCTTTCTACTCCGTAACACGTGAAAAGTTGATAAAAAAATATCTAGTGGAGTGTGATCTATCGCGAAACTAAAAAACGAAATTTTAGCAATAATATTTAACCGTTAGGCACAAGTATCCGGTTTCAATCAATTTTATTAAGATAAAATTACAATCTGCCTTTTATTAGGCAATAAGTAATTGAGATAAATGTTATCATTCATACCATATTTACAATTCATCATTCACTCGCTCATTCATACAATATTTACAAACAGCCCAGAGACCCCCCAAGTCCACAAGGTTGTTACCTCCCTCGCATGCGAAGGAGGAAGCGGAGTCTTGGGGAGTCCCCCACGCTCCTACGTCAGCCGCGTCACTGGATAAGAGCCAGTGGAGGCTAACCAAGAGCGCGAGAGCCACAGACGCTCAGGACATGATAAGAGAAACTGGCCATTGCCAGAACTCCTACTATCACTTAGTTATAGCAGGTCACGAGGCCACTGCCGTTTTAATCTCCGAAGACGATTATAGGGGTGAGTGGTGCAGTGCAATGACTGTGCTAGGGAATTAGGGTGGTTGGATAGGTTATTATGGTATTTATCAACTTGGAAGGGATGAGTTCAAGAATGTAGGGTATATTAAGATCGTTATGAAGGGTCTTGTTCCTGACGTAATAAAGGGCATTTACTATTGTTCTTAGGACTTTTGATTAAAAGGATTGGATGCGCATGATGTTCAACTTTTTTGCTGTCCCCCATAGCTCTATTCCGTATGTCCAGATTGGCTTAAGTTTAACCTTGTAAATAAGTAGTTTGTTTTCTATTGAGAGGTGGGATGTCCTTCGAAGTACTCTGTACAGTTGTCCAAAGCGTCTGTTTAGTTCTTGCCTTTTTAGCCTCGTGTGTGGGTTCCATGTCAGTCTTTTGTCAAGATGAAAGCCTAAATACCGTACTGTCTCAGACACAGGGAGAGGAATTGAATTTAAAAAGACTGGCGGACAGGACTTGCGTCAGAGGGTAAAGGTTATGTGGGAGCATTTTCCTTCATTGACTTCGATTCACCATTGGTTGCACCAATACTCGATCTCGTCAAGGTGTTTTTGAAGGTTTTGGGATGCTATATCAGGGCCTGGATGGGTTGACAGGACTGAAGTGTCGTCTGCGAATGTTGCCAAGAAGGTATTAGTGGTAGAGGGGACATCAGCGGTGTATAGATTATAGAGGATAGGACCCAGGACGCTTTCCTGTGGAGCTCCTGCTTTAATGGGATAGTAGTTAGAATATTCTAAACCACAGCGGACTTGGAAGAAACGGTTTGAAAGGTAGGATTGTAGGATTAGGAATAAGGTTTGTGGTAAATATCCTTTGAGCTTGAAAAGCAAACCTGCGTGCCAGACCCTGTCAAAAGCTTGAGATATGTCCCGAAAGGCAGCAGTGCAATACTGTTTGGTTTCAAGGGCTGAGGATATGTGATCAACACAATGCTGTGGAATGTCGTTGGTGGAAACCAAACTTGTGAGTAGGGTAAAGGTTTTTGGATTCAACAATTGCAAGTAGACGTTTTAATAGGTGTTTTTCAAATATTTTTGAGAGGATTGGGAGTAGGCTAATTGGACGGTAAGATGAGGCGTCATTGGGTGGATTGAACTCTGGATCAGAGTAGTGAAGGAATGCACTGCATCATCTAGGTCTTGGGATGTTTTCAGAGGTACTTTGAGGTCTACAGAGTCTGTAAGAATCTGGCAGAAGTGGTCCCAGTCAACTGGGCCCCTAATAAATGCAGGAGGAGGCAGTTTGTGAATTGGATTGAGGGAAATGGTTAATAATAAGGGGCTATGGTCGGAGGAGAGGTCAGACACAAGTATCAACACCTACTATTAATTATTAATTATGTCGCTTAATATAATTAATTAATATTAATTACCAAGTATTTCATTTATGACCCTTCATTATTTGTCATAGTGCTACTTCTATTGTTACCATTTAAAACATACCTTGTTAAAAGACTGAAGTAATTGATACTAAATAAATTATTTAAGGTTAGACCCTTGTAAGTTTATTTAAAAAAAAATCCTCAGATTGACTTGCCACAGTATTTTTGTCAAGTAATAAAGCCAGTTTTTTTTATTTATAATTGATAAATTTGAATGTTTCTCACCATTAGGCAAAGGGCCTGTATAATATATTGTATAATTCGTTGTATATTAATTAGTTCCTGATTGTCGGCCTACATTTCTTGAGGTTAAGATGGTCGAAGAAGCGTCATATTTACAGTTATCCATTAATTTTTGTGTTGTTTTTTAATTACGTCAAAAGTTTACAATAGTCCCACTGGGATTCACAAATTAGGAAGACAAAAATAAAATTTGCAATGTTGCCTAAACATTATCATATTGAGAAAGATTTGTGGAATAACTGCTAAACTTCATTCAACTGCTGATGTTTAGCTACGGTGGTCTAATGAGCTGCCGAATGTTCTTTAAACAAGCGTGCACATGCAGAGAGTTTTTCTATCACATTTGTCAGTTGAATAAGCAACAGTCCGAACCTTCTATTATTATGGATCAAGTTTAGATAAGTGTCTATTTGTTCATGAACTTCCCGAGAAATATTATGTTGTTATATATCTTTCTTAAATACCGAAATGATAAATGTTTTAATAGTTTCTTTAATTAATAATATTCAAATTCATTAGACGCAAAAGTACCGAATACCATGGAATACCACGGTGATTTTTTTTTCTTAAACGTTGAGTTAGTTAGTTACATGGAATGCCATACTTTTTTTGAATTTTTCTTTTCAGCTTCCAAAATCACGATCAGTATGGCTGATTTTTTTTGAGGCGTGGGCTAACTGCGACACGATAACATGTAGGAGCACACCCACTTACAATTATTTTGTTGACTGATATAATGTGAGGGGGAAGTCCTTAAATCGAAAGAATTTAAGCGTACTATTATTTATAAAAACACAAAATCCAAGGAAGATGGGAAAAGCCCCTTTTAAAATTTTTAATATTTAAAAAAATATTATAAAGGTTGGCTAAAAAAAAATTGCATTGTATTCAACGTTGAGTCGTGAACGTCGACCTGATCCCGGAACTGACAAGCATCCGATGGAGTGCCGCGACAAGACAAGAAAGGGAATGAGCAGGATCTTTGGCTGTCTTACGTTGCATGACTGCAGGTAGTCAGTTGTATACCTCGGGTCAGGCGCATCCCTGATGGAATTAGTTGCAAACAGTGGATTTAGGCACTGCTTATCAACCCATTCATTGAGGCTAAAGTCCAAAACAAAGCTTTCACGAAATGATTTATATATTATAACATCACAAATAATGTTATAATTTTAGGAGTATTATCGGATTTTACTATTGAAAACGTATTAATCCGTAATAATTATTCTTTTCCTATGATATTATATGATCAGTATTCTTTTCCCTCTCACCCGCCTCACAGCACAGTTTGAAGTCATTCCAAGTTTGTTTTAAATACAATTTTTTTTTTTCCCTCAGCTCTCACACTTTAAACATGTCAGATAAGTAAAATTTATTTGGGGTGATCGTAGATCCTTTTACTAGGAGGACCTATTTGAAGGTTAAATGAAGGAATTGAGGAGTGTGGGAGACCTCGGTAGAGGTGTAAATGTCACAGTGCAGTGGTGAGAGTCCACTGAAGGCTGAGCCTAGAGTCTGTCTAGGTAAGTAGTGCAAGCTCATTCAGTTGGATATCAGTTGTGGGTGCCCATTAGGGGCTTGTTGGTTGGCCTAGGGCCGTAATGTCCACCATTTTATCTGCTTTCCCAGACCTAGTGAGTTGCCATCTTGCCGGTAGTGGTGGGGGTAGCAGGTCATGGAATAGGGAGTTTTGGCAGTGTTGCATCGAATTGAAGAACTTAATATGTCCTCTTCTGATGGCTTCGGTGATGGTGGGGACCTAGAACTTTTCGTGGATTTCGAGAGCCTTCGAATACATTTTCAAAACAAATCATATTATGTTCATGAATGTTTTGAGAGGGAAAAAAAATTCTGAAATACCTGATTTTTTTTTCATTTTTTAAATCAGATTCCTCAGAATTTCATTTGTGACCCCACAAATAGGGTATATTTCTAATCAATAGGTAATTTCCTACAAGATACCTCACATGCAGAATTCTGTCCACCTAAATTGGTCATCCGTCCCACTATTTAGTTATTTTAATGAACTGTTCATTCTCATTCCTCATTTCTTTCTATAGCAGTATTTCAGACCTTTCGCCATCTTTCTTACCAGCTTCATTAAGGTAAATATAATTGCTCCCTTTATCTGAACTTTCGGGAATATTCATATTTTATTATTTTTCCCATTTCCCGTTTTCTAATTTTAATAGAATAATCTCTTGATCTTATGTTTTGATCCTACCAATATCCCAACCTCTAATGCAATCAGCGACTCTAAGCTCCGGAGAATATTGGAACACAATTGAAGGGAACAGTTTTGATGACTGTTGCTCACTAATTACCCGACTACAGACTGATCCTCGTCATATTAGATTAAGTATTTATGTCAATTATAAATAAAAATTGTGTGTTTGAAAAATAAATTTAAGAACATAGCAAGTTAAAGGTCAATGTCAAGACATGCCCAAGTTTAGCAGACACTCCTTTCAGTTACTATTAAATGATAGTTGACTAATTATTCAGCATTCTTGACCAAAAATACTTCATTCTATCTGTCAACCCATCTTGCCCATTGAAAAATAGGTAAAAATAGGTCTTTACAATACCTAAAACTAAATAAAAAACACTAATAGCTATGATATGAGAACGTATTAAAAAGGGTGTAGCGACCGCTAACTACATAAGATAAATCATCCTATACACTATCGTATATATATTGTAAACAAATGTAAATAACACGAACTAAATGTATTATAGACAAATGTAAATAACATGAACAAAATATAAATCATTGTAAATGTGTTAAGCAATTACAAATGCGGGGGCCAAGTGGTTACATGTGATGGGTCACCAGCTGTCAGTCACAGGTACCCCAACACATGAGGGGACCGACCTTAGACCCTAAACAACCCTTGCCAGCCTCCCAGAGGACAATGAAGTCGAATGCTATTGGTTACACCAATCTCGACCTCTATTGGATAAGGGCAATAATTTCCGGGTACTTAAGGCGGCCCCCTAGGCCCTGTAAATCATTCTCTCCAGGCAACTCCTGGCATCTACTCACTGGCTCGTGGCTCCCGCTGGAACTCTGAAAACCTGACTGCTTCTTTATGAAAATCCTCTGCATCTCTCTATCCTAACCTCACTATGTTTTAGTCCGGCGCTTCTCAGGCCTCACACCTTCCTAGTGGGAATCTCTGCCTTCGTCTCGCTAAAACTAGCACCTCCTTGGGAAAGACCTCTCCCTCGCGGACGACGGTCGCCGCGGCCCTACAAATTTTACTAGCAGTCTCTCCCATTGCAATCTAGTCTGCCTCTCTCCGGTTCACACTCGCCTTTGGGATCCGGACGGTTTTCGCCTACCCTCAGATACCGAGTGTGAATTCGTGGTCATTCCAAAACCACATAAACTACCTATAACCTACCCTGTACCTCTTCTTCTAAACATAGTGCACTGAAAAATGGAGTCAGATAGTAAAGCTGTCATGAAACGATTGTCCAGGTTATAAACTCAAACAATCCTCACTTGTCACCAGGGCTAGGGTGACCTTGTACCCCCCTCGTGACGACCCGACAAAGGGTTTATTTATTTCTGGCTTAAATACCTCATTGGTTAATTTTAAAATTATTTTTACGTCACCTTTCCGTGTTTAATTAACTAAGTAGGAAAATAAACAACAGAAATATGCAATTAAACAACTTCTAAATTGGACCTTATAAAGTCACCAGATTTTTCACGTTTAATTTAAAACAGAGTGAAACGTTATCCTTCTATACATTACTTTTTTCTTCTAATATACATTACGTATTGCATTCAATAGACAAGATTGAACTCAGTTTGCAATAAAAACTGAAGTCCATATTGAAATGTCATCCGGAGTTGGTTCGGGAATTGAATGCCCATTTTGAAAAATATTTACCGGCATTACAGTGCGGAATTCAAATTGTTACGGGCTACAAGTTATTAAATAGTTAAATTTATATGTCTAGCGAATGAAACTCCAGACACTATTATTGATGAATTTCCAATATTTATTGAATCTACATAATAAGAAAAATGCATAGCTTCAGAAGCCTTACCTGTAAACGGTATTGAACAGTTTCCAAGAACGAAAGAAAAGGCTTTTTGTATTATCTGCCTTTCATAAAAGAACAAGTCACATTGTTATTGAACTCAATAGCCTCAAAATTGTTATTACTTTAAAGATTTTCAATGAATCTTTAATATCAATTAAGAACTGAATTATATATAATTATACTATATATATAATTATATAAAAGATGTAGAAAGTAAAGTACTATTATGGAAAGATATTTTCAAGAATTATGCGTTAGTTTTGTGAAACCTATAAAACAATTGTGTAAAAAAAATTACTTGATATTTGAATCAAAGATTGTATTGGCTAATAACAAATATAAATAACTAAAATAAGGTAAAAACCCCAATCGTCTGGAACGGGACCAAATATTTTGGTCCTTAAAACGTTTTCTTTTAGAAAATCACCGAAATCATTTTTACATGTTTGATAGGAAAGAAAAAAAATCAGAACTAGAATCGATTCCTAACCTCAATTTTTGTTTTCACGTTCAATTAACAATATTTTTCATTATTGTATTCCACTTTAAAATTAATTCGCATTTTCCGCAGTGTTGTGGAAAATATAATTTTCTAAATACAGACAGACTGGCTGGCACAGTTATTCAACTACCTCTGCATCTTTCTTTCCTGTTCTCACTATTTTTTAGTCCGGCCTTGTCAGACCCCACACTCTCCTAGTGGGATTCTCTGCCTTCGTCTCGCTAAACTAGCAACACCTTGGAAGAGACCTCTTCCTCGCAGACGACGGTTGCCGTGGCCCTACAAACTTTACCTAGCAGCGTCTCCCACGGCAATCCAGTCTGCCTCTTTCACACTCGCCTTTGGGGTCCGGACGGTTTTCGCCTACTCTTAGATACCGAGTGTGATTTCATGGTCATTCCAAGACCACATAAACCTACCCTGTTGATCTTCTTCTGAACATAGTGCACTGCCGGGGCACACCTTCCAAGATCTTATGGAGTCAGATCAATACGAATAAAACTCCCCGCCGACTAGGCCGCCAGCAAAGGTCAAGGACCATAGGTCCGACCATTTTACCTCTTTCTTGGCACTCGCCGGACAGCGGCTAGAGGTTGTAGCGACCCTAGCCCGTGGCGGGCGTCCTCCTCTCTTGGGGACATTCAATATCCCGACAGTTGAATTTCTAGAAAATTTTTATTATAAATAAAATAACGAAAATAAAATATAACCTTAATAAAATATCTTAGACATGCTTTCTACCTGGGAGGAAACCTTACCGGTTCCATAATAAATGTGATCTCGTGTTTCTCTTTCTGAGGGTTGAGCCCAACCACACCGTTCAAGTATTCATCGTCCGAATCGTAGAAGTGGGGAAGCGAACCTATGAGGGGAGCTCCTGGAATGAAAAGAAAATTTATTAAATTAAATTTGCAAAACACAGTTGTCCATTGTGTAATAATTATGTTAAATTATAAGGTAAGAACCATCGCGAATTTGAAATAGGTAAATATTCCTTAAAAAATTCATGACAGTTATAATGAATCATAATATTTAGTTTGACACCCTAATTAGTATGATAGTTATTTACAATTAATTAATTATCTCGGGTTGGTTTTATTTTCAGCCTCTTTGGACCCTCTAAGTAAAACTTCTATGCAATATGTCATCCTTCTGTATGAAACTTTTTTTAACATTATTATGATAAAATTACAATCTGCCTCATTGGGCAATAAGTAATTGTGATAATTGTAACCAAAACATTCCCAATACTTTTAGCTCACTCTAGAATTGGGAGTCGCAATATTTTGATTACATTATGTCACTTCACTTACGTTTGAATCAACTAATTATATTTATTTTATTTACTATTAATAATTATTATATACAACTTCTTTATTGTGCTAAAATTACAATCTGCCTTATTAGGCAATAAGTCAATGAGATAACAACATTCACTCGCTCATTCATACAGTGTTTAAAAACAGCCCAGGGACCTCCCAAACCTCCCAAATCCACATGGTTGTGACCTGTTTCGCATGCGAAAGAGGAAGCGGAGTCTTGGGAAGTCCCCCACGCTTCTCCGTCTGCCGCGTCACCGGATACGAGCCAGTGGAGGCCGACCAAGATCGCGAGAACCACATACGCTCAGGACATGATTGGTGAAACTCTCACTGTTAAGCATTTACAGCAGGTCACGAGACCGCTGCCGTTTTAGTCTTCGAGGAGGATTATAGGGATGAGTGGTGCAATGCAATGACTGTGTATGAAACCGAAGTTTCAAACACAATTTTTATAACATATTGTGTATTAAATTAAACATCTCGACTTCCTGGCTAAAAATATTTATTATGTCTAGTGAACATAAGTAGGATATAATATCAAAGATGTCATTTAAACTGTAGATGGTACATTTGGTACTTATGTCATACTGTCTTGAGATTTGAGGTTTTCTGAAGTTTACTGTAGATGTAAATTGTATATTTATATTAAAATCACCATCCATTTTAAAGCAAGAGAAACCCTTAACTCTGGTGCCATTCCATCCTCCTTTACAAAGTTGATGAGTTTTCTTAGGAGTTGAGTTAACAAAAAGCCGGAAACTTCGGAAGTCAGATTTAATGGAGTGCTCCCGATCTGAGGAATTCATTATAAAAACTTTGTTATTCAAAAAAGGGACTGTTTAGTTCACAGTAAAAACAACATTTTTACAGCGTTGGCTTTTTTAAAGTTAAAAATACCCAGTTCTAAATAACACAACCACCGGAGCATAGGTGTGCTACTATGCTTTTTTAAACACAGAACTAAACCATTGCTGCGTTTAACCGAAATGGGTTAGCAGACTGTGCGTTCGGAGTATAGATAACGAGACGACAGTACGATTCCCTTTTTTTTTAAAAGGGTTTTGTTTAAAATAAAAAAAAAACATAATATGAGATGAACGAAGTAGTTGAGATTTTGCTTTTGACGAATGATAAATGCTTGATATTATCAAGTTTATTAAACAAAAACTGGTCAACGTTTCGGCATAGTATGTATGCTTTAATTGGATCCCGGTATGAGTAATTGGATATTGAAAGTTTAAAAAATATGTACTTGAAGAAATGAAGAGCTAATGCATGTATGCATACTGTACATAGCATTTCGAAACATTATCCATCAATAAAATTGATGAAAATCAAACATCTCTCTCCCCACATATAAAATCAGTACTTAAACTGTAACTTCCTTGTTACTCCCACTCAGAAACCCTTTTTTCCTCCAGTATGCCTCACTGTTTATAGTCCTTATGAGTGTTTGTTTCAGGAGGAAAAATTAGCTCCGGGATATTCTGGAAAACATTTCATTTCGGTTACTGTATAACATAGCAGAGAGAAACATTTTACTTGATTCTGTGTTTTTTTTTATGCTCGAAAAACATGAATAATAAGATTAAGTTTTATTTGGCAATAAATTACCTCCTTCATTTATCAGCTTTCTTTCCACTCTTTCTAAACGTTTGGAAACACTCATTTATAAACGTATTCTCCCTTCTTTTCAATATTTTAAATAGCTTCCAGGCCATCAATTCGGATTGCAATCACTTTATTAAAATTTGATCAACCTATTTAAAATGTTAAATAAAAAAAGGTACATCATGTTTTTATGTTTAGGGTGGATCCGCTCACCCCAAATAAATTCCTTTATTTTTTCCTTATCCATTATCTTAAAAATTTGAGAGCTAAGAGAAAAAAAAACAGAAAAACTTGTAACATATACATAACAGAGCGTCAATTCGCCTGATTCGCCTGAGGATCTATAATTATCTGTAAATTTAAAGGGGCTATGAAAGAAAAAAAACAAAAAAACTTGTAACATATACATAACAGAGCGTCAATTCGCCTGATTCGCCTGAGGATCTATAATTATCTGTAAATTTAAAGGGGCTATGAAAAAAAAAAACAAAAAAACTTGTAACATATACATAACAGAGCGTCAATTCACCTGATTCGCCTGAGGATCTATAATTATCTGTAAATTTAAAGGGGCTATGAAAGAAAAAAAATACAGAAAAACTTGTAACATATACATAACAGAGCGTCAATTCGCCTGATTCGCCTGAGGATCTATAATTATCTGTAAATTTAAAGGGGCTATGAAAGAAAAAAAACAAAAAAACTTGTAACATATACATAACAGAGCGTCAATTCGCCTGATTCGCCTGAGGATCTATAATTATCTGTAAATTTAAAGGGGCTATGAAAGAAAAAAAACAAAAAAACTTGTAACATATACATAACAGAGCGTCAATTCGCCTGATTCGCCTGAGGATCTATAATTATCTGTAAATTTAAAGGGGCTATGAAAGAAAAAAAACAAAAAAACTTGTAACATATACATAACAGAGCGTCAATTCGCCTGATTCGCCTGAGGATCTATAATTATCTGTAAATTTAAAGGGGCTATGAAAGAAAAAAAACAAAAAAACTTGTAACATATACATAACAGAGCGTCAATTCGCCTGATTCGCCTGAGGATCTATAATTATCTGTAAATTTAAAGGGGCTATGAAAAAAAAAAAACAGAAAAACTTGTAACATATACATAACAGAGCGTCAATTCACCTGATTCGCCTGAGGATCTATAATTATCTGTAAATTTAAAGGGGCTATGAAAGAAAAAAATACAGAAAAACTTGTAACATATACATAACAGAGCGTCAATTCGCCTGATTCGCCTGAGGATCTATAATTATCTGTAAATTTAAAGGGGCTATGAAAGAAAAAAAACAAAAAAACTTGTAACATATACATAACAGAGCGTCAATTCGCCTGATTCGCCTGAGGATCTATAATTATCTGTAAATTTAAAGGGGCTATGAAAGAAAAAAAACAAAAAAACTTGTAACATATGCATAACAGAGCGTCAATTCGCCTGATTCGCCTGAGGATCTATAATTATCTGTAAATTTAAAGGGGCTATGAAAGAAAAAATACAGAAAAACTTGTAACATATACATAACAGAGCGTCAATTCGCCTGATTCGCCTGAGGATCTATAATTATCTGTAAATTTAAAGGGGCTATGAAAGAAAAAAAACAAAAAAACTTGTAACATATACATAACAGAGCGTCAATTCGCCTGATTCGCCTGAGGATCTATAATTATCTGTAAATTTAAAGGGGCTATGAAAGAAAAAAAACCAGTAACATAAAGAGTGACCGTATTTAATTTTTCGTTTGCTGGTTGTAAACGTAAGGGATTTTAGTTTTAAAAAAATAAATAAAAAACATGATGTTCCTTTTTTTAATTAACATTTTAAATCGGTTAATTAAATTTTATTGAAGTGATCGCAATGCGAATTGATGGCCTGGAAGTTAATTACGTTAGTGAAAAGAAGGTTTATAAATGAATTTTTCCAAACGTTTAGAAAGAGTGGAAAGAAAGCTGAGAAATGAAGAAGGTAAGTTTGAAGATTTACCAAGTTTTAAAATCATTTTGATCAGGGAGAGTTGCCATTAAATACAAAGCTGTGTTGTGGGTTAGATAAGTTAACAGCACAAGAGCATTAAATACAAAGCAGTGTTGTGGGTTAGATAAGTTAACAGCACGAGAGCTTTTCGTGGCAAATAATAAAGTATTTCAGACGTAATCCAATCATAACCAGGTGATTTCCAATTCTGCATTTGATTTTAGGAAAGCTTTTGGAGAAATCGACAGTGATAGACAGGTGTCAATCACTGTTAATATTTCGCTGTGATTTTGAGCGTTAGTCAGGTCGTCAGCAAATCTGTCTGCAATCTGTTTGTCCATAACGTCATAGCCTGAATGACCATGACACGGTCTTCTTCGGTATTAATGGATGATAAATAAATGTGTAAGTGTTGTAAGCTTCGATTTTGGTTTTAAGTGTGTTTTTTAGCTGATTATATTTATCAGTCAACAGTATATTGTCCTGTTCCATCGTTTTCTTGCCTTTCGTTTGTCCGTTATCATTTATTGTATATAAGAACTATATTTAGGAAATAAGTGTACGCACTTAGCTGGTCAAGGACTCTGAGATGCAAAGGTCACCTTTGAAGATTATTGGTGAAGGCGTCCACTGTTTCTTCTGATTCGTTTTTGGGTCTTAAGACACTTAAGGGCTACCTCACATTTAAAAGATCTTCCAAATGCTTAAATCCTTTAATAAGTGAAAACTTCTGGTCAGTTGTTTGAGGTTCTTTATTTACATTGACCGGTATAAGATCAGAAAAAAGATCAAACTTCGTGTGACTATAATAGGTAGTAGGGTAATAATCCCTAAGTGATTGTTACGTGAGTCTCGGTAATAAATACAATATCAATAATAATAAAAATAAAAGATACTAATAGTACTAACTCTATTTATCTACTGATACAACTTAACACGCACTACTGCTATAATAATAATAATTGACCCTTGGTTCCGAAAACTTTTCACAAGTAACATCACTAACAAAATAAAAGGGACAAGCTATATGCAGATAAAATGAATTCAGTTATATTCACGAACACGGTATTACTAAGGTCTGTGCTATTACAAAGGATCAGTAGAAGTAAGATAAATCACCCTATACTCTATTGTATATATCGTAAATTAATTTAAACAAATGTAAATAATATTACCAAACCATAAGTCATATCAGTGTAAATATGGTAAACAATAAAAGACGCAGCTGCAAAAACTAGCTCAGAGGCCCCTGCAGAGGGAGTCAGGTAGCCCCTGGGGCTGGGTCCTGCTCTAGAACATTCAAGCTTCACCCAGCCCTTCAATGCGGTTGGTCAGAATACGACCCCAACCCATTGGCTACTCGGGACTATATATACCCCCTAGTTTTAGCCGATAATTCATTCTAACTACGGCTCTCTTGACTGGTACTTGCAGCTGCACTGATGTTTCAAGATTTGGCCTTCTCATTAATGAAAACCTCTGCATCTATCTTTCCTAACCTCGCTATGTTTTAGTCCGGCCTTGTCAGACCCCACACTTTCCTAGTGGGATTCTCTGCCTTCGTCTTGCTAAAACTAGCACCTCCTTGGAAGAGATGCCTTTCTTGCCGGGGACGGTCACCTGGGGCCCTACGAACTTTACCTAGTAGTGTCACCCCCAGTGATCCAGTCTGCCTCTCTTCGGTTCACACTCGCCTTTGGGATCCGGACGGTTTTCGCCTACCCTCAGATACCGAGTGTGAATTCGTGGTCATTCCAAGACCACATAAACTACCTATAATACCTACCCTATACCTCTTCTCCTGAACATAGTGCACTTTCTGGGCACATACCTATCAGATATGGAGTCAGATAGTACAGTAGTAAGACCCGTCATGAAGCAATTTTCCAGGTCATAGCCTAATCAACCCTCACTTCGTCACTAGGGCTAGGGTAACTAGGCACCCCCTCGAGACGACCCGACATTTACAATTAAGTGTTTTGGCCATTTGTCCTTTGTTTAACCTCAATATTCCATTATCCTAACAACTATTAATACTCTCAGCCACGAGTTAGGTTTTGACAACGCTTCATTGTTCTATCTCTTGACACCAGGTGGTGGATCACCGAAATTTCATTCTCCTTGATACACTGTACAAGGTTTTGTTTCGGAATATTTCTGAGCATGGTTCTCATATCTCAACGACTAAACCGATCTTGATGACATTTTGCGGATAATTGACATGAGTAGTGTACATTTCAAGGAATTCTAAAAACATAAAAATACTGTTTCTTGTAAAACTGATGTGATTAAGTAGACCTTTGATCCTTACCGTCCAATCAGTCATTTTGAATATTCTGAAATGAGACAGTTTATTTATTTTTTTTACTCCCTTTACTTTAGATAAGGCAGTTAATTAACAGAATACTTTGTTTCACCGAAAAGGATTCACGTTTTTCTAGCAGAAAAAAATGTTATAAACTTCCGGTATAAAATTTAATAAACCATATTTTTTAATAGGACTCTTATGGGCGTTGCAGTCAATCTAGTAACTTATAGTCTTTCAGTAAATTTATTACTTGACACATAAATACACACTCTGGACTCATAAAAGAGAAAATTTGCACTTTTACAGTCATTTTTTATATATTTTTCTGTCTTCGATATATATGACAAAGTATTTCCCGTAGCACATCACAGCCTTTCTTACCTTGACATTTGGTGAGATCTGTAGCTCCCTTGCCTAGACAACGATTCGTGCAGTAACAGCTCTCTCCTGGGTTCTTTTTCATGTCCCCGAGGGACACTTCGTACTTGTAGCCTTTGACGCCTTGGTATTCCCCGTTCCCGACGTAAAATCCTGTCATCGCCCTGGCATAAAAAAACAGAGAAATATTATATCGTTACCGTCAATTGTAACTGCTATATATATCTCCTATGTGTATAGGAACTGATATATATATATGCTGTACTATGAATACAAACGTCAGGAATAAATAATAGGGAGACCGGAAAGTAATGTTTTTTTTACATTAAAATTTTTTAGCAAGTTTATGTTTTTAATCAATGATATAATCACCCTCGTTATCAGCAACCTTTTTCAATCTAGTGTGAAAATTTTCAAAGCCGAATCGATAAAAATCAATTGGTTTTTGTGCAGAATATCTGGAGATGACATTTTGGACATCATCCGAATTTTCAAATTTTTAGCGATTGGAATTAAAGGAAATCCGATGGCGCATTATCGGGCGAGTATAGTGGGTGAGGCTAGAGATGGAAAATGGGTCCTCTATGATAATCCAAAACACAAAAGGCAGTGTCTCTCTGCGAATAAATCGTCACGAAGTACACCTAAGCCAGGTTTACACCCCAAAAAGGCGTTTTTGTGTGTTTGGTGGAGTATTCGCGGGGTCGTTCATTTTGAAGTGCTGAAGACTGGACAAACTGTGAATGCAGAACTTTTCTGTGAACGATTGTATCAAGTAAATCAATTAAATCTAGTGTCAATCTTTAATTGAAAATTGCTCAGTGATTGTCAACAGAAGGCATTATTCTGTACCACAATAATGCAAGACCCCACTGCCTCTATTATTTCCGCAAGAACCCTGGAACAAATTAATGAATTGGGGTGGGAGGTATTGCCTCAACCACCGTATTCGCCCGATATCGGATTTCGATTTATTCCGATGGCTACAACACTTTACAAGTGGCAAAAAAATTCAAAATTTGAATGATGTCCAAAATGCCATCTCCAGATATTTTTCTCAAAAACCAATTGATTTTGATCGATCAGGGATTGAAAATTTGCACACTAGATGGCAAAAGGTTGCTGATAACGAGGTCGATTACATCATTGATCAAAAACCAAAACTTGTTAAAAATATCTGTTTGAATTTAATGTAAAAAAAAACGACATTACTTTCCGTCCCCCTAATATAATATAAACCTTCTGCAACTATATTCTTCAGAGTAAAAATTAAAAAAAAAAGACAATCAAATATTGGTATTAACTGGATGAAAATTCTTTTTTCCAAAGGTCAAAAGACTTTCTGTATTTATTTATAGCATTATCCTTTCAATCAAAAGTCCTGAGAACAATAGTAAATGCCCCTTATTATGTCAGCAACAAAACCCTTCATAACGACCTTAATATACCCTACATTCTAGAACTCATCCCTTCCAAGTTTACGAAATTCCACAGTAGCCTTTCCAACCACCCTAATCCTGTAGCACAGTCACTGCACTGCGTCACTCATCCCTATAATCCTCCTCGGAGACTGAAACGGCAGTGGCCTCGTGACCTGCTATAATCAAGTGACAGTGGGAGTCCTGGCAATGGCCAGTTTCTCCAATCATGTCCTGAATGAATGAGCGAGTGAATGATGAAATGTAAATATGGTATGAATGATCGTATATCTTAATTACTTATTGCCTAGCAAGGCAGATTGTAATTTTAGCACAATAAAGGAATTATATATATATTTATAGCATTACACACGTGCCTTTTGTTTTATTTGTTTTTAACAATTTTTTCATTTGATTAATTTAATGTTGCCAATTTGGGCTTAAAAAATTGATAATGTGGCCAATTAGTGTAGTGAAGGTTTCCATTCACAGCCCACACGATGCCTCCTGAATTGACGAAACATAAAACGTTTGTCCGATATTATAAACAAAGAAAGAAGTACAAAGATATTATTAGAAGGGTTATTTTTATAAAGCTATTATAAAACTTCATTAGTGTCCTTGCTTTAAAGTCTCTTGTATCATCAGATGTCCTTGTGTGATGGCCATCAGACGACCAATATATTTAGTCATTTTTTCTACATTCACGATAGCCGAGTATAGACATACATTGAATCTGATAAAAGAAATACATGGTGAGTCGGTCTATTCTCAACATAAATACACATTTAAATTATTTCTGAAATAATTTTTAAACGCTTTTGAAGGGGATAAACAAATCAATTTTTATTATTTTATTGCATCTTAAATATTCCCACAAAGAAGCTTTTAAGAAAATTTCATTTATGATTCTCTTCCGAAACTGAAAGAATGCCCAGTAACATTTATAGTATTTTGTTAGGGTATTTATCAGGGCTTGTTGAAAGTTATGGTATTATTGAGAATACCATAAAATACCACCCAAGGGGCTTGAATGACGTACATATGCGCAGAGCTCCTTTACGCTTCGATTTGGGATCTTACATCGAGGCGCTTGAATTTGAGATCTTGCATCAAGGCGCTTGAATTTGAATGCTCTGGACGTCTCTGCTTTTGTCTCAAGAACAGATGCGAAACCTCAACAGTCTGAATATGATAGCTTGACTTTCTTGACTCGGTAAAAAGCTCCTTGGGTCACAAACATCATCCTTATGGTGACTATATTAAACAAATTAAGTAGCGCAAAGCTTCCTACTATTATAAATAGTAGTCTTGCCCATTAGTTTATTTTAATTATATTCCTCTCCCCGTATATGAGAAAGTGCGGTACTTAGGCTTCCATCTTGACCAACGACTGACCTGAAACCCCCAGGTCTAAAATACCAGGCTAAAAAGGCCAGAACTAAACAGTCGCTTTGGACTACTGTACAGACTACTTCGAAAGACATCCCATCTCTCAATAGAAAATAAATTACTAATATACAAAGTTATACTTAAGCCAATCTGGACATACGGAATAGAGCTATGGGGGACAGCATAAAAGTCAAACATCAATCGCATCCAATCCTTTCAATCAAAAGTCCTGACAACAATAGTAAATGCTCCTTATTCCGACAGCAACAAAATCCTTTATAGCGATCTTAATATACCTTACATTCATGAACTCATTCCTTCCAAGTTCATGAAATTCCATAGTAGCCTATTCA
Organism: Acanthosoma haemorrhoidale; assembly: GCA_930367205.1. NCBI lineage: Eukaryota > Metazoa > Arthropoda > Insecta > Hemiptera > Acanthosomatidae > Acanthosoma > Acanthosoma haemorrhoidale. The sequence goes on along the minus strand of OV884011.1, from coordinate 19,056,701 downwards.
ACCACCCTAATCCCGTAGCACAGTCATTGCACTGCACCACTCATCCCTATAAACCTCCTCAGCGAATGAAACGGCAATGGCCTCGTGACCTACTATGAATGCGTGATAGTGGGAGTCCTTGCAATGGCCAATTTTTGCAATCATGTCCTGAGCGTCTGTGGCTTTCGCGCTCTTCGTCAGCCTCCACTGGCTAGTATCCGGTGAAGCGGCTGACGGAGGAGCGTGGGGGACTTCCCAAGACTTCACTTCCGCGACAAACATGTGGATTTGGGAGGTCTCTAGGCTGTTTGTAAATATTGTATAAATGAGCGAGTGAATGATGAATTGTAAATATGGTATGAATGAGAACATTTATCTCATTGACTTATTGCCTTATAAGGCAGATTGTAATTTTAGCACAATAAAGAAGTTATATATAATAATTATAAATAGTAAATAAAAGAAATATAATTAGTTGATTCAAACCTATGTGAAGTGACATAATGTAATCAAAATATTGCGACTCACAATTCTATAACGAGCTAAAAGTATTGGGAATGTTTTGGTTGTCGTAGTAGTTTTTTTTTCAAAATCAGAAACTTTATATTGTCACCATTGAGTCTATCTGTTCTTGTTGTGGTTTCATTTGATGCTAATGATACTAAACCCCAAAATGACCCAATGAAAATAATGAATTAAGTAATCAAGCAATTACTTAACGATAAAAAAAATATATTTTCCTATTATTATTTATGACTAGCTATCAAATTATTGATCTCGATTGTCTGTTCATTACTATATGTTGGGATTTAATTAGACTTTTTTTTCCCATAGCCCCTTCAAATATACAGATAATTATATACAATTGTAGATCCTCAGGCGAATCCATTTACAAATTATGTTTGTATTTCCTGTAGTGGTTGCTACATTATATACAGGTTTTGTTATTTTATAAAATTATATAATGGAATAAACAAGTATAATGATGCACATTATACGTGACTGGACTAAACTGACTAATAAAGGTGATGGGGCTCACTTTTTTGATCAAACTTAAAACTAACTTACATACTAAGTCAACAGTCTGTTACTATCGATGCGGGAGGGGTGGTGGGGCCATAGTGTTAAACACTGGGTTGGATTAGACATTAATTAAAACTATAGTTAAAACCGTTTTCACAACTTTAGTTTCACGAGAAAGGAGAGAACGTTTGCATGAAAAGTTTTTAGAATTTGTTTATGTTTACCCTAAGTGTGTCATTTAATTAACTACTAGGTTTCTCGTTTATGGGATCTGGTATTACAACCACCTTCTGTCCGAGAACTGTTTCAATTTCATCAGAGTAATGAAGAGGCAAAGTAACAACATACACAGAAGGCGAGGATTGAAGTATCATTCCTTCTGCATAATTAAAACTTGTTGAAATTTTAATGGCCGTTCACCGAAAAAAAAAAAAAAGAAAAAAAAAAGGGAATAATTCATCGATCCGTAACGAGATAGCCTAAGTGTGAAAAAAACATCGGACAGCAGATCGATTGGAATCAGTTCCTAAGGAGCGTCAGAGCTTGTATAAAATTTATAGACCACCCCACTCAATCAATAGGTCTCTCTGGCAATCAGCCAATCTTTTAAATTATTTCTAGTTTCATGGCACACCAACAGAAAGTATCCTATCACAGGGAAGGGCGGGTTTGTCATAGGATCTGGGATCTGATCACTTGGAATTTTCAGTGGTGCGACTGTAAAACAAATCAATTGACCAACCTTGCAAAACAAACTATACTTTCTGAAAACACTGCGTCAAAATCTATCCATTAACAAAAATATCGTTTCATAATGGTTTGAAAATCTGAACTCAGTAAAGGCTCTTATTAAAAACTCATAAAAAAGTTATTTGTAAGAAATGTGAGACATTTCGTAAATTAGTTCAATATCTCCCTCTTATAATTATTAACTATTATAGGTAATTATTTAATTGATTAATTTTTAATGAACGAAACAAACCATGGTTTTTTGAACCACGGGCCAATCGGAGCTCGTCGTTGTCGAAGTTATTAAGAATTTAGTCAAAAAGAAATTCTATTAAAATTATTTCTGTCCTAGATCCGTACTTACATACTATTGCCGAAACGAATTATCTTTTTTACAGGTCATAATATTCCGTTTCTTTTGGTCTAACTCTGTCTTCTACAATAGAAACCTTTAAGAATGATGAAAAATTGGTTTTTAGTGAACTTGGTTTTTAAAAAAATGAATGGAGGGGATTCTTTGATCCCAAATATTTTTTGATAATTCGATCACTAATTAAGACAATCGCTTCGACCCACTAGCATCTCTTAATAATTTTTCTCCACTGTTTATTTTTATACATTTACTAAAAATATATACAGTGAGGCTAATGATCCATGGAACAACAAGTAATAACATTGAGACAACTTCTCGTATGAAAGTAAAATTATATTTTTTATTCGTAAAGACATTTCGGTTAATGAAAATCGCCTTGGTCTCTATTGGAATAGGCTGGAACCAACAAGGTTGACTCTTTTTTATCAAATTTGATTTTTTAGCCTGTTTTACAAAATGGGCGGTTCATTTCAAATTTAAAATTCGACAACACATCAGAGCTGTGATAAAAGATAAGAGGTAAATGGACATGATAACTGACGCAACGCCTAAGTCTCACATAATAAGTCTCATAGTAATGCTAGCAGGGTAGTAAAAGTAAATCACTTTCTCAGTCTGCAAACAATCCCAAGAAACTAAGAAAAGATCCACGTTCAAGAACGTGAAAAGTTTCTTCGGAGTTGGCAGTGTCTTTCACAAAGTGCTATAACCCTAAAGGTAAAAAAAGTTTAAAACCCTGCCTCGTATAACATCCTTATTACAGTCCAGAACAGGGTTTTCCATAATTTGAATAATTACAATATGGTGTGGTAAGATAATAACGATTGATTGCCGAGTCTGAAGGTAGACTTTACTTTCGTACAATTACGTGGCGATCGTCTTCTGTCTGTTTTATTATGGTGGCCGTGCAACTGTTAATAGTAATCCAATTCTTTAAAAGTATATCGCTAGTTGTTACCACTGTTAAATTATTTAGTTAACATAGGATCACTCGAAGTATTTTTGTATTATATTGACATATGGGAATCGCCCTAAATAAAATAAGTTTGCTGACTAAGTTACAGCATTTTAATAAAAATATTCAACATAACCTGTGGATAATTTACCACAACAACCCTAAAAGACCCGATCCTCTATAAATAATTCAGACATATGAACAGTACAAAACTAATAACGTTTATAAATTATACATTATTAAATATATCGTACAGTTAATAACGTAACAGGGCAGTTAATAACAATACCAGTTCAAAACATATCTTAACTACTCTCATACAAATTTATCAATTATTCAGTGTCCAGTCTCTTATGTTCTCAGCCACATTTATTCTCTTTAATAACTGACGAATAGTCTTCCGCCTAGAAGAGCCGAGGAACAAGGCGATTACTGGAAGTTCGAGGGGGAAAAAACTAATCATACAAACGTGTATCCCCTATTTATTCACGCTTCTCTCTGAATTTTAAACCTGCTCAATTCACAGCTCAGAAACTACTTTGAAGGTTGCCTACAGCGTAAAATAATCAATTTATATTGTGAGCCAATAGAAAAATTTCTTATATGTCTTAATCATTTTCAGAAACCCTCAATAATGTGTGCTTACTTAAAGAAAAAAAACAGGACTTTAAATCTGACTCAAAAAAAGCTTGAAAGTTTGCAAAATGAAAAATATTTCAGATCTATCAAAATTTTTATGACTCCTATCGTAGATAATAACTAAATACAGACAGAGGAAGTTACTTGTTAAAAAGAAGAGCCTCTTCTTTTGGGCTTGGCAAAGTAACTTTCTCTATCATCATACCGCATTGAAATCAATGAATTTTGCGTCGTTTACTTGAAATACTAATCTATTGATATTATCATGCTCAATGATAATTGTTAGTTTTATTGCTTATAGTTTCATCGTTGTCTTTTAAAAAAATCTATTAAAACATTGTTACTTATTGTTCCATTGTTACGACATATGGGAATATTGACTTAAATTTTTGATTATATACACAAACGGATAAAAGTAGACATGGTAACTAGCTTTAGGGACTGACTGACAAAAGTAGGGAGTTAGAATTCAGCCTACAACCCGCCTTCAAATCAATTATGAATTTGGTTTCGTATATTTAGCCATTGAATTATCTATGGAGCAGCAATTGATCTTTCGCTGTTTCGACTTTCCATCAATAAACGTAGTATGGATTTTTTTTTGTTTTCCAAAGCCTTCAATTATCATTTAGCATTCCGACTTCGGGATGTACCGAGGACGACTTGTGTGATCCATTTGTGATAAGGGCACACACGAGGATGGGCTGGTAATGTCCACCCTGATGGGTTTCTAATAACCCTTTGTAACCTATAACCCCCTTTGTAACCCAAACTCACCGTACCAGATGGTACAAATGGCTGGTCAGGCCTCCAAACAAACCGTTTTAAACAAACGGAACTCTCAGTGCAAACTTTTTTGTCTTTAGCCATAATTTTGAAGCCTGTCAAAGTATCCGAAACGAATGAAACAGACTTGGAACGCATCTGTGTAGAGCAATTAGTTTCTTTCTCTACAAACTATCTGCCCATTTGAACTCTCTGATGCAGAAACTGTCTACACGACTTATTGAACACTTCATTCATGGAGATCATTAAGAATGAAGATGTGTTTCTGGACATCATTCACCTGTAATAAAATCCCAGTTTCATTTAAATTACTAATCTTACGAGGGTAGCCATATTCTCTCAATGTTATCCAACTCTTTTTTATTTATAATTCTATACAATTATAGATCCTCAGGTGAATCTATTACAGATTATTTTTGTATTTCCTGTAGCATCCCTACATTATATACAGGTTTTGTTATCTTATAAAAATTATATAATGGAATAAACAAGTATAATGATACACATTATACGTGACTGGACTAAACTGACTAATAAAGGTGATGGGGCTCACCTTTTTGATCAAACTTAAAACTAACACATACTAGTTCTTAGCCTAATTTTTCCCCGACAGTCTGTGGCCATCGATGCGGGAGGGGTGGTGGTGTCATAGTGTTAAACACCGGCTTGGTTAGGTGCTGCAACGAGTCAAAAAACTTGATGTGTCTCCGGCGGATGAACTCACCCACCGACGGCACACCAAGGAACGGGTGCAGGTCAAAATTCTTTAACCTCTCGAGAGAGGTATGTCGGACCACTTCTCCCATGATCCTATTCTGGAAGTGTTGAAGACATTTGGCTGTATTGTCAAGTGGGTAAATAGCGGGGCACCGTACAGCAGAGCTGGCCGGAGGACACATTTATATATCATCAATTTGAAACGAAGAGACAGTACCGAGTCGATGTGTGTGCTTGATATTGATGGAATAGGATCGCTTCATTTGATGGGAATTTTAAATTATTCGAATGTTTATTAACTTTTGATTTTCTGTTTCGGGGCTTAAACAGTACATTTCTCAATAATTGCGTTAGAGATATGTTTTACCTGCCTAGAATATGCAGCTGCAGTAGAATCTCGCTAATCCGACTTCCACTAGACCTACTCTCTAGATAGTCCGACTATCTCGTGGTCTCGGTGTACTTAGTATTCTCAGAACCCCGGGCGACCGAACCTCGGTATATCTTAAAACTAGTCAGGCCTCTCGAAAGGAAGAAGTTGAGATCGCATTAAAGTATGTTGAAGAATCTACAGCAGTGATATTTTTATGGTTAAGAGATGGTGAGATAAAGCTAGCAAGAGCGGCAATCAGCATTACGTAAGAAAAACTTTTTTTTAATTAATTTTTCATTTTTTTAAATTTATCATTCTTTCACAGGCGCACAGTTTTTTCAAGAATGTACATTTTAATGCATACATAGTACAACATATTATTTACCATTGTATTTTTTTATGTATCTAAATGACAACTGCTATCTAATTAGATATAATTTTCATATGAAAAACAAATAATAATATTACGACTTCACCAACGGTTTCAAGACTATGTAGTCGTTTTAGTTATATGTTATTTTGTTGAATTCAATTGTATATTATCTTGTAAAACATAAAGTACAAGAAAATGTAGTCCCGTCTAAGTTGGATTAGCGAGATTCTATTGTATTACGATTTTTTTTCTGACATAACATTAACAGTAGCAGACTTTTAATATATGACAACTTTTCAAATCAAAACCAGCCTCACTCCTAGCCGACGACTCCTCAAAGTCCTCTCTACTCCTAAGCAGAAGAGCGTCTCTTAAGCATGAGGGAACCTCTCAGGTAAAAAGCTTTCAAATAGACGACCTTTAAAACATAACTTTCCATGTCATTTAACGCCAGGGAGAGTTCCTTTCGTTTTAACTCTCGTAGCTTTACCCTCACATTGACCATACGACTCCTTTCATATGATTGCCCTTCTATGGGCCATATGGAATAGAAATTGAAACACATGAGTTCACAGGCACATATTTATATCTCACAAGTGTATTAATGCTAAAAGCGATCTACTTCATACCCCTTAGAGGATTTTCTTTCTTCTGGTAATAAAAACTGTATCAGGTTCCAGTCAGGTCGTAGAGCCAACAATTTGAATTTAACAGATTCAGGTATTTATTTGATGCGAAGGGCTTAATATTATTCCTACTCACCAAGACCCTCTGTTTCGCTACTCTCTGCTATGTCGTAGCCATTTACAATATTAATTTCAACAACAGAATTACACAAGGCATCGTTACGAGAATCAGTAGATGTATTTATAGAAACAATATCTAATCATTACACCTATACAAGGCCATAAATGAGCATTAGATGGCTATTAAACAAATAATTCTACAGAACAGCTTCAAAATACGACATTAATATGATCTTTTTGCAAAACAAATTTTGATCGGATTGAAACAGCATTAAAACAGTTGACAGCAGACCGTGAAGAATAAAAAGCAATACAAAACTGTTTCGGCGTTTAGTAAGGACCAAAAACACCTTGATGAGATCGAGTTGTTTTACTTTTATTATCCTCTGCCGCAAGTCCTGTCCACTAGTTTTTTAAATTCCATTCCTCTTCCTGTATCCGAGACAGTACGGTACTTAGGCTTTCATCTCGATAAAAGGCTTACATGGAACCCACTCACGAGGCTAAAAATACAAGAACTAAACAGACCCTTTGGAAAACCGTACAGACTACTTCAAAGGACATCCCATCTCTTAATAGAAAATAAATTACTAATCTACAAAGTTATACTTAAGCCAATCTGGACATACGGAATAGAGCTATAGAGGAAAGAAAAAATTTCTAACATCAAGCGTATCCAATCCTTTCAATCAAACGTCCTGACAACAATAGTAAATGCCCCTTATTAAGTCAGCAACAAAACCCTTCATAACGATCTTAATGTACCCTACATTCTCAAACACATCCCTTCCAAGTTCATAAAATTCCATAGTAACCTATCCAACCACCCTAATCCCGTAGCACAGTCATTACACAGCACCACTCATCTCTATAATCTTCCTCGGAGACTGAAACGGTAGTGGCCTCGTGACCTGCTATAAATGCGGGACAGTGGGAGTCCTGGCAATGGTCAGTTTCTTTAATCATGTCCTGAGCGTCTGTGGCTTTTGTGCTCTTGGTCAGCCTCCGCTGGCTCGTATCCAGCGACGTGGCTGTCGGAGGAGCGTAGGGGACTTCCCAGGACTCCTTTTCGCTTCCTCTTTCGCATGCGAGAGATGTGATAACCATGTGGGCTGTTTGTAAATACTGTATGAATGAAAATTCTAAATATGGTATGAATAAGATCATTTATCATAATTACTTAATGCCCAATGAGGCAGATTGTAATATTATCATAATAAAGTTCTTTTTACAAGTTAAAAATATTTATTTTGTTTGAGTGTATTCTGTACGAAGTGCTTCATCAGTCTGTTTTTATGTTGTAATATGTGATTTTCGAAGACATATTCAGCAATAGTCGCGGATAGCGCAAGGCATATATATAAATATGCTGATTGTGCCATGGTCAAAATACAAGGGGGGATAAAAAACAAGCTACTTAAGATTTTCGATTTTTTTTTGCCTCCTCTAGGTAAAAAGAAATAAATTTAAGAAAAATAAATGAACGGTATCAGAAAATATTAACTACAATTAAATAAATGCATAATAAAATTCTTAAAAAGTTAATAAAAGGTACTAAAAAAGAAAAAATACGAGTGTTCATGTCTTTGGTAACAAATAGGAGTAAGTACAATATCATTGTAGACATAGGTTTATAACTATTGAGGAGAAAATCAAACATACATCAAAATTAAATTATAAATAATAAAAAATGTTTTGATGTAAAAAAACATAAAAAGTATAATCTTGAGGTACATATTATGTACTCGTATACAATTTGAATAATAGTAGTAATAATGAATACACAATCCCTTCTGTCTGTATGGTGAGGAGTTTAACAAGTAGAGTTTTCTAGTACGTAAGGATGAAGCAATTTCAATATTAGGAGGGAACGAATTCTCAAGAGTACTTTATCAAGCAAGAGATCAAATGCGGCAAGTCTGCGGAAATAAGTGTAATTTAGCCTCGTGCCGTAGTACAAGGCACTCACTCGGCTACCATCTCATAAAACATTTTACACTACTTAATGCCTTTCCAGCCAATATTCGTTAATAAAGTGGTTTTACAATGGCCATAGCAATTTAGAAAATTAAATAAAGTATCTCTGGATATAATAATAATAATTATATTCTGTTGATCCCCATTACTGCCTCACAACTGCTGATATATAATTTAATTTCCGAGCTGGTTAATAAGAACGACCGATTGTCGATAGGGAATCACAATCCATTGTTCCGATCCCATCGACTTCCTACAATCAATAAATCTATCAACCGTCAAACACCTTGTGTTGAATTGATATTAAAATACCATTAATTGTGCAAAAACCCACAAAATATGCGTTTTTACGATCTTTGCTTTCATTTACAAGCGAATCCGTAAAAATGAATAAAAACGTTTTCAAGAATATATTATTTCAATAAGAATTATAAAAAATATGAGTTTTGTTTGTTGAATTTTGACATTTTGTTGATCATTCGATCACTAATTAAGATAATAGCTTCGAGACCCACTAGCATCTCTTAATAAATTTTCTCCACATTTACTAAAAATATAACATTAAGTAATAACATTGAGACAACTTCTTGTCATGTTTCGAAATTTGACATTTTTTTACTCATAAAAATGTAAAAAAAAAAAAAAAATAACGTTTTTTATAATTGATTAAATTTACACTTTAAATTAACACTGTAATTTTTTTTATAAATTACCTAGAAATAATTTAGTATTACTATTTTTTTGTAAACAAAATTATTTTGTTTTCAAATTAAAAAAAAGCTCTTTTTATTTAGCATTGTCTATTGTCAAGTTAAATAAGATCTTATCAACAAAAATTGTTCTTTTTTTAATTAATAAAAATATCATTATAAAAAAATGAGGTCAAATTATTATATCCCGCTGCGGGGAGGGAACCTCTAGAACCGCCTTTTTAGACAAGGAGTGCATAATGTGCATTATACTTTTGTAATAATCACAAATCGCACTGTAAAATTGTTAAAAAATTGTATAAAATGTAGCCAAGCGCCAGTAGAATATACACTGATTTCCATAATTTATAATAACAAGGGGATCTGAAGTGAGGGAAAAAAATAATCGATAGTTTACAGCAGTCGATCAATAGGTCAATTGATTGTGACATTCGACAACCGGTCATACCAACTTGTTCACGCCTTGTTCATTGGTTCCAGCTGGTGTGTTGTAGAGTGAAGATGACAAAAGCGAATCGTCTGAGTCACCCGTTTTTGTAGCCATCTTGCCGGTGTAATTAAGCCTATTTAGTGGTACATATCGTGGTTCTTATTCGCGAGGTGTTGTATTAACGTTATTATAGAACTTGAAGGTGGTGTCAAGCGGTCCCGTGCTTACCCGCATCAACGAGGAATAAGAGGAACATTGTTGGCAGAGGTGATAGACCGAGGTAAGCAAAATTCTTTCTCTATCTCGCTGGTGTGCCGATCCATATTATACAGTCCATTTGTACAGTATAAATATCCAGGTGTTGGATGTTTTGGCATGTACAAACTGGTTACAGTTACAGTTCAAAATTATCCATTGAATATTTATAAGGTCGTTTGAATAATTCAACAATTTATAATTCATAATTCAACAAGCTCATGAGGGCTCGGTGCTAATCGCGACTGCACGTTGGCAGATAACATGCACATATCCCGTTAAAAATACATATGTCTAGACACTCACGTCGTGAATTGTTAATGCCGACTAAAACCGTGTGGGTTCGACTGAAACAAACAAGGCGAATGGGAGTTGTTATCGAGTTGGCACCGTCAGAACTTTTGAGTTATTCAAGCCTTTCGATCCGATTGGTGTAACAGCCCTGGAAGGATGACAGCAAGTGCGCTATTACCTCATGATTTAGTAATTGAGACAATGAGTTGCCTGTAAGTGCTGGAATATTATGTTTTTTCTACGACTTAGGCAATGCCTTTAGCGTCAGTCGTGGAAACATGTCCATCAATTAAAAACTGTTAGCATTACTTTAAATTGAAGCATACATAAATCGTTCAAAAAAGAAATAGGCACTATTCAAGATTAAATTTAAAAATCTTTAGTTACTTCTTTATAAGGTTTTTTATAGGATCTACATAGATATAATAACCTCGTAAACAAGAAATAATGATAAATATATAATTCCCAAGCTAGCAAGCTTCAGGATGAATAGTACTGTTACATTGCTGAATTTAGGTAGGGATGAAGTTTGGATGATATTATTAGGTTGGGAAATGTTTGGATATGTACTATATATTACTCTCCCTAGACTGATGAGGTGTTCGAATTAGAGAGTTTGGTAGTCTCATGGTGGACACTAGGAGGGGGGAAATTCCAGAGCGTAGTGTAACAAGGAAGAAAGGGATGACCGAATGCTGTAGTTTTAAGGGAATGAATAGAAAAAGATAAGCGTATTTACTAGGTGTATTGCTGAGGATTTGAACTATAGGGGATTGTGTATGTACGGATGAGTTGCTAGGATAAGAGAGCTTAGAAGGAACTTTAGGCTCTATTCTATCTACTTACACAAGTTGGAGGAGTTAAGTATAGTATATCTATATCGTAAGTAGTGAGAAAAACTAGTCAAATGCTATAGTTCTGTGAAAAGGGGGTTGGGAGGTCAAAAAAAGCTTGCGTTCGTGGACTAAGCAGAAGATTTGCATTGTATGAAGCAAAGAAAAATTGTCTATGGAAAGAGAGGAAGTGGCACACTAACTAACTTGGCATTTAGAGAGGCCCGGGAGCATCGTTGAGCCCCTACAAAAGATCTAACGAAACAGCTCAAAGTTTAAGACCTTTAGGATGATGACTAACTTTCTTTACTAATGGCATACCGTAAGAGACATCATGAAATCTATGATGAGAACTAACACGTAATAACTGAAATGAAGGTTGCGTTGGATGCAGATTATGAAATGTAACACACACTGCCTCTCCACAGCTTTATTACATATACACCTACGTAAGGCGTCCCTTGATATTCAACCCGGCAATTACTATAGCTACCATATGCTCAAACCCTTCAGGATGACGGCCTAGTCCGTTGAAAATGTTCGGGTTTAAATTAGTAAAGCTTTGGAGAGACAGAAAGGGTTTTATTTCATAACATACACCTTACAGACCTTTGATTTATACTAACATATCAGATGGATTAATAATTTCAAATGTATTTGGACAGACAAAAAACGGTTGCCCCGAACTTATTCAGTAGCGACCCTATTTTCCGTTGAATTAAGTTTTATTATTTTATGATCACGGAATCAAATAGACACTCCGACCGAAGTTGTTTCTTTGATACCACTCAATGTTGAAGCAGTCAAAGCATTTTTGCATTTTCTTAAAAAGGTGTTCTGCCTGACTTGGACCTAAACCGACAAGTGTTTGATATTTATAAACGTATCACTCAAAATACATACAACTTCAATAGTGACTGAAAAGGGCTGATGAACTAATTAAGTTCTGAAGAGCCCCTTCCAGTATCAGCAGAGCAATTTGGAAGTGTTCCTGCCAGAGAAGTTCAGAGCTCCGATTCACACGCTGACATATCGGGTGGTTGCAAGATACAATCTGAGGCCCTTCCTCCTCCCCCTCATGTCCCACAACCACAGCAAATACCACAGTCTCCTATACATCAAATCATATCAGAGTATCCGAAACGAACTTTATCGCATCTAGGTAGAGCAATTAATTGGTCGCTTTCTCTACAAACTATCTTCCCATTTGAACTCTCTGATGCAGAAACTGTCTACACGACTTATCGAACACTTCACGACGATTTGAGAGATTGCGGAATCGAGATCATTAAGAACGAAGAGGTTTTTCTGGATATCATATACCTGTAATAAAATTACAGTTTCATTTAAATTACTACACTTAAGAAGATGGTCATATTATCTCACTGTCCAACTTGATATTGATGGATTGTTTCATTTGATTTCGTTTAATTACTCGAATGTTTATTAAATTTTGATTTCTATACTCTGTAATAGCGAAAAACGTTTCGGGGCTTAAGCAGTACATTACTTTAAAATTGTGTTAGAGATATGTTTTACCTGCCTAGAATATGCAGATGCAGTAGAATCTCGCTAATCCGACTTCCACTAGACCTACTCTCCAGATAGTCCGACCATCTCGTGGTCTCCGTGTACTTAGTATTCTCAGAACCCCGGGCGACCGAACCTCGGAATATCTTAAAACTAGTCACGCCTCTCGAAAGGAAGAAGTTGAGATCGCATTAAAGTATGTTGAAGAATCTACAGCGGATGATATTTTGATGGTTAAGAGATGGTAAGATAAAGCTACCAAGAGCCCGGCAATCAGCATTATGTACGAAAAACTTTTTTTTTTAATTACTTTTTTAAACTTATCCCCCCTTATAACTATACAGATCTTACTAGCCGTCTTACCTCTTTTCTCACTGATTCCACAACTCTCATCACTTCTCATATCACTGCTCGCAACCTTTTTTTCAACATTGTTTGTTTCAAGATCTCTCAATTAAATATGGCATCCCGAAAATCCCCACCTGTCTTACTTTGAAATAACAATGGTGTTCGAAATCACACAAACTAGTCGGCAACATTATACTAAATGAACAAACATTGTCGTCGCACTTATAACTGAAACGGGACTGACTGCTAACAATCCCTCAAAATTTTGCAGTATCAGGTTTACAGAACAGACAACCCTGATGGAACACCACATTTGGATTTTTCCTTTAGGAGAAACGTCTGGTCAAAGACTCATTAGACGAGGTGTTTGGCTACTCAACAAACAAGTGGCGATTCATAAAGCCAAAATAAATATGAGCGTTCAAATCTAAGGACTGACCACATTAAATCCTCAGCATCGCCTTGCAACTAAGGCGACAACCATGGTTGGCCTTGTCTCTCCATGAGATGTCTAACTATAGATTTTAATTTAAAACTTAAGATGTGACACTATGATAAAATCATCAAAAAAAAACTACGTAGTATGGAAACATAAGACATTATAATCCAAAAAATTTTCAGAAAAAAAAAAGGATAAATTACCTGAAACAGAATACAACTAACTACTGATTAACAACAACTTTATTATGACAAAATTACATAATTAGGGCTATAAGTGATTGTGATAAATGACCTCATTCATCCCAATTTACAATTTTCATTCACTCGTTCATTCATACTATATATACGAACAGCTCAGTGGCCCCCCAAGTCCACATGTTTGTCACCTCCCTCGCGTACGAAGGAGGAAGCGGAGTCTTGGGAAGTCCCCCACGCTCTTTCGTAAGCCGCGTCACTGGATAAGAGCCTGCGGAGGCTGACGAAGAGCGCGAGAGCCACAGACGCTCAGGACATGATTGGAGAAACTGGCCATTGCCAGGTCTCCCACTGTCACGCATTTATAGCAGTTCACAAGGTCAGGGTTTATTCTCCAAGGAGGATTATAGGGATAAATGGTGAAGTGCGATGACTGTGCTAGGGAATTAGGGTGGTTGGATAAGTTACTATAAAATTTCATGAACTTGGAAGAGATGAGTTCACGGATGTAAGGTATATTAAGATCGTTATAAAAGGGTTTTGTTGCTGACGTAACAAGGGGCATTTACTTATGCTCTCAGGACTTTTGATTGAAAGGATTGAATACGCTTGATGTTCGACTTTTTTGCTGTCCTATATAGCTCTATTCCGTATGTCCAGATTGGCTTAAGTATAACTTTGTAGGTTAATAATTTATTTTCTATTAAGAGATGGGATGTCCTTGGAAGTAGTCTGTACGGTTGTCCAAAGCGTCTGTTAAGCCTTGTCTTTTAAGCCTCGTGTGTGGGTTCCATTTTAGTCTTTTTACATCTAACTAGAAATATATTTATTTATTCTACTTCCATATGAATTATAAGATAAATAAAAGGCAAACAGCACAAATCATTGAGAGGTTTTTATGTCAATATTTCAGCTACGTAAACTTTTTAAACCGATTTTCAATGAATAAAATGAAGCATTTTTGGTCAATATTTTTTTATCAAACATTTTATGTTTTCAGTAACTTTATGTGTGTCTTAATAGACCTGAATTAGGTATTATGACGTATAAGTTTAATTGAATAGTATTATTATATGGTCTACAAAGAAAATGGTCTGATTACAACCATTAAATTAGGTCTGTTCATTTAGCATAAATGAGGCAGAAGAACCAACTTCCTGTCCTTGGGGCTAAATATATCAAGTTACTTACTTGTAGAGGCCGGTTATTAGTAAAACAAGGTAAATTTTGTCTGCGAAACTAGCGTAATTTTCCCCAGAGTGAAATCCTGCAGGTGGCTAAGTAATATAAACTCGAGGTTATTTCGAAGGTTTAAAATTACGAGTAGGCTCTTGATAAATAAATATGACCGTTGAAAAAATGAAAGAATAAAACTAGCGGGCGGACATTGAGTTTTTTTTTATGTACTTTAAGGAGTCGTGAAACAATAAAGGAATGAGAAATAATAAAACTCTAGTACCAGAAATAAGGTTGATGACTCTAGATGCGGGAGATGAAGAACAATGAAATAAAATAACGCGATCTATAAAAATATAATAGCATCTATTTAGGTCGAGTCATAAGTAACTTCCGTTTTTTTTTATCAAACATTTATTTTTCTCTCATTAAATAACAAAATTATATTAATTTTGACGAGTGTAGGACGCTTTTCATGGAGTTTCTCTTGCACTCTTTGCAACTGCTGAACGTATCTATCCGAAGTAATCCTTAAATTTGACTTCAACAACTCGTGGGGAATTATACCTTGACAACCCACGATACACACAATAAAATCTTTTTGCCATGGATGTTGCTTTCGGATCTGGTTAGGGGTTGATCCTTATCAAGCCACTGTCTTTTACGGACTATATTGTCATAGGTAACCCATTTTTCATAGCCTGTTACAATCCTGTTCAAAAAAGGCACAATTTTTACCCGTGAGAGCAGACTTGTGACGATTGACATGCGATCTTCTTTATTCCGTTCACTGAGATTGTGAAGTACCCACACTCCTAGCTGACTTTCCCTAATTTCTCCAGGTGGCGGTTAACAGTTGATTGTGATGTATTAAACCTTTCTGCTATACCTCTTGTCAATTGGCGTGGATTTTGCTCCAATATTGCCTTTAAAAGGTTGTCGTAAAAGTCGGAAGGACGTTCCGCCCTCGGTTCGTCTGTTAAAGTCGTATCTCCAGAACGGAATTTTATAAACCAATTTCTAACTGCCCGATCAGTTATTAGTCCTTCACCATATGCACTGCATACTATTTCAGCTGTCGCCCTTGCACTATTGCCTTGTTTAAATTCCTAACATGACGAATATGTACTTTTTGACTCTCCATTTCAGAGGTTAAAAAAAACAATTTAACGTAACGTGTATGACAAAGGACTACCTGGAGCCTCGTCTATACAGTGAAAACAAAAACTTGTTGTCATGGTAACTCATAGCGGGTAGATACGAACAATAGATTCTACTTAGCTGCATCGGAAGTTACTTATGACTCGACCGATAGCTACTTGCATCAGTCGTTGATAGTAATACTGGAGTAATATAGATTGGATGACCAGAAATCCAAAAGGTGAGTTAGTGATATGATTAGATGATTATGTTTATTGATTTCTAGCTCATTTACATCCATTAGGCACAAGACATATCTTTTTCATAGTCAATTATGTTTTAACGAGTGGTGAGAAAATGTCTAGTCAATTTTTCAATGTCTGCTCAGTTACGTAAAAATTAACTTCTTAGACGTGTTATAAGGGAGTAGGGCGCATTTAAAAGGGTTTGTAAATATATTTTACAAATTACTCGTTCAAAAACATTGTCAAAAAACCATATAGAAACATATTAGTAAAATAGTTGTATTATAACGTTAACTGAGGGAAGATATAAAAAAATCTTTTGACAACTTGGGACATGAAATGATTAAAAAAAAAAAAAAAAGGATAGGTCATGTGACAAACAAAAATGTCAAGATTTGGAACTGATCGTGAATGTAAGACACCAGAAATTCCCAGATCAGTTCATTGCGATTTTGCTAATATATTGGCTAAAAGTGGCAACACTGATTAAATTGAACAAAGTGGCAACACTGATTATTGCCAACAAAGTGGCAACACTGATTATTCCCAACAAAGTGGCCACACTGATTATTCCCAACAAAGTGGCCACACTGATTATTGCCAACAAAGTGGCAACACTGATTATTCCCAACAAAGTAAAAAAAAAAAAAACGCAAGCCGGTTAGAGGCCTACGTCCCACTTGAGAAGTGGCCAGTGCAGGTTTGCGGTGCGTTACTCGCCCTCCTATAATGATCGAGTAGAGAAAATATAGCAAGGCTGAACAGTGATCGAAAACCCACATCAGCTAAGTATTAAAAGATCTATTTTTGTATATTTTTTTTTTATTGTGAGTGTTTAATGTCTTTGATTTTTTTCTGTAAATATAATATAATAACCCTATGATTTTTATTTTATTAATCTAGTTTAGCTGTCTAATAATCTTAATAACCCAAGTTTCAGTCTAATATACAGTCAACGTGCTAGTTCTTTATTTATAAGCGTTCCTTGTTAATTTACAATTGCAAGGCTGGAACCGTACAATTATCGAACAGTAGATTAAAAGCCTTTTGCCCGCGTTCTCTACAGTCCAGACTTTTAACATATTTTGTATTACTGGCAAAACAATTCTTTACCCATTTTTAAGAGATTAACTCTGAAGAAAGAGGATGATAAATGTAATGGCTAAGGTAGGGGAAGATGTGCCGATGACAGATAAATTTCTTTACATACTATTCCATTATTGTATTTAGGATGAAAACTAAGTTCGAGGTCTTGGGAAATATATCTTTGAAATATCTCTCCATCCTAATCTTCGCCACGTTGGTTTTTATGAACCTTTGCAACCCTGCTATCTATCCCAACACCTGCGTGACGTCAAGACGCCTGCTAGAAAGCTAATTATACGTATATGTGATATATATACGTAATCGGCTTTAGAATCCATAAAAAAAAAGGTACTGAGAAACAACACGCATGAAAGTTAGAACTAGACTGTTTATTTCGAGTCTATAACCCTGTATATTTACATGTTCGGGGATTAAGGTTGAGTACTGATGCTGCCCGGAGCTTAACTCCCCGCTGCCAGTTTACGCACACCTCGTAAACTATGAAGTCTAAATTGAGGACGACTTAGGCGATATTACGATCACTCTCCTAATCGTACTAGGGAGCGAAGGCCATGCCCAAACAGTACACAACGTGTAATCCCTTAGATTCAGTACATTCCTGTGTACATTCTAAAAAAAAAATATAAGGAACCATAAAAAAAAATAATATGAGATTGTATACTATACATATATATATCTGTACCTCGGAGGGATACAACACTATGTCCATTTTTTTCCATATTGACTTTATTAAGGTAAAAAAGGTTTTTTTTTTCATTTTATAACAACTGCATGATGTAAATAACAATAAATAGAATGTTCAATATATATGTAGAATGTTGTACAACAATATGTAGAATGTTGTTAAATAGAATGTTAGAATAGAAAGTTTAAAACTCCTCTCCTGTAAAGTTATGAAAATGGACATAGTGTTGTATCCGTCCGAGGTACAGATATATGTATACCCTTACTATCATTATCGTAAACTGGAAGTTTTGGTAGAATGTTTCCTATTTAATCTGGGTATACATTTCATTTTACTTAGTTTTTACCTTAGTGACGTTTATTTATTATATTAATAATTTATATTATAATAGAAGAAAAACGTCCCTCTTAATGAAAGTAGACCATCTCTATTCGGGTAGCTATGAAATCTAGGTGGTTTCCATTTTTTTTGTATTCATTTCTAACTTATTTTCATTCAAAGTTAACTCAACCAAGGCTTTTAACTTTTGATTAGTTTAATTTGCAAATGGATGTTGAGCGATGTTTACGTGTGGGAAGCAGCCTCCTTTTCCAGGAACTCACCGACTTAATTAGTATTCAGTGCCACTATGAGCTCTCGAATATTCCGTCGTGTTTCCAATGGAGTGTATGTTGTGTATCCAATAGAGAAATGGCTCATCACGCTACGGATGCAAATAAAGATATTTTATGCTTCAAAAGAATCTACAAAACATCAATAATGTGTTAACAGCAACTCCATCTTTGATATCGACTTTGAATTGGTGCCTGGGAGGCAGAAAGATTACAGGACCCGACTGCTTACTGCGGACGGTCCGAAGATCTTACCTCTTACCAAGCCGTATCTTTCACCCCGTTTACGATGGAAGTGATCACCAACTTATGGCAGAAAATCAGACCATAAAGGTTCTTCAATCCATTTTCATCTCAGCTACAGCACAAAGTACGGATAAAAACAAAAATTAATAAAACATCATCGACCAGATACAAAATTTGCCAAAAACCGGATTAAATTCAGTGAGATAATGCAGCTTTCAAATATTGATTCAGAAAATCCTAATTTCCCACTCATTTAATTACATCTTCTTTATTGTGCAAAAATTCCAGCCGCCTTATTAGCCAATAATTAATTGAGATAAATGTTCTCATTCATACTATATTTACAATTCATCATTCACTCGCTCGTTCATACAATATTTACAAAAAGCCGAGAGGCCTCCCAATACACATGTTACTGTAATCCGATGACACTATAATATATGTTAACGGTAAAGCCTTTGGTGACTTTCATGCCCTCATTCAAACAACTGTTAAACATAACAGGTCTGTGGGCGATACAGCTTGGATTTTATCAGCTAAAGAAAAGTGTTCACCTTATTTATTTCCGCAAGGGCTTCATTGAAAACGTTTATCCACTTTTCATCAACAAAGCCCCTAATCATTTTCACGATCATGTATACTCGTTATAGACCGGTTTCTCCCTTAAACATGACACATCAAGTGTCTCAAAGCTAAATACACATCTGCTCTTTTTAACATTGACTAATACTTCTTGGGGTGCAGATATATTAAGCTTATTCATGCTTTATAGGAGCATAGCAAGGTCTAAGCTTAACTATGGTTGTGTATTTCATAACATTGCTAGTCAAGCTATCCTAAAGACTCTAGACACCATTCACACTGGTTTGGGAATAGCAAATTTCGCTCTATACTGGTTGAAGCTAAAGAGCTTCCACTCGCTAAAGGAAACTTTGTCAGTACCTTTCTTCTTGAAGATATTCTCTACACCACTGACAAAACGCAAACATTTTCCTGATAGCCACGTGCCTATCTAAAATAAACTTTAATTTTCTACTTAACCCTTGTTATTAAATTCTTTACAAAAAGGCCGTTTCCAAGGGTGAACCTTTAAAGATGGTCCTTAGATGTGATGCTATCCAGGATCTGAAGGTATTCCAGGTATTCCAGGGCAATATAGAATTTCTGGGTAAAGGCCCTCGCTTAGTTACAAACAATAAGCTCGGAGAGATCAAATCTCGGGTTGGAGCCTGGGATACATCCTAAAGGTTTTTTTGTGCCTTATTTTGATTTTCTATTCTCAAAAAATGATTTATTTTCGCTCCCATTTTTAAAAAATAGATAGATAGTATATGTAGAAGAGGTTAAATACAGCGACCATAATTCAGAGCAGTGGTGGCTTCGGGAATTCTTCAGGAAAGCAACACCGTGAAGTGAACATACCAAATAGTTAATTTTGGTTCACCTCAAAATAAAAAAAACCTGGATCTGGTTATATTGATGCTCATGACTCATGGCTCTGCAGCCTTTCAAGGGAAAATATTATAGTACAACTTATTGAGTATCATGAAAAGAAAAAAGAAAAAAATATTTTTTTTACACTTCAATTCATTCAACCTTCAGCTCAAGTTGAAACACTATTTTCTTACGCAAAAATGACGAACCTCCTAAAATAAATAAAACGTTGAAAAAAACAGCGATTTTAAAATCTGACATTAAAATAATAGAAAAAATATCGAAGTTAAGGCTAAAAAAATATCGAAGTTAAGGCAAAAAAAATATTATTTTTATGAAAATTGACATTTATTTTTGAATGAAAATCTGTTTAATTAATAAACTTTAACAAGTTCAACATTATATCCTTTATAAAAACCCCTAAATACAGTGTAATAATATAATATTAACATTAACGACAAGATCAAAAATAAAAAACGTCCATCATGCTGAACATAGAGTTTGAAGCAGAGTATTGACTCATTTTTTTTTTTCTTGTATTTGTTATGTATTGCAATTTATTGAATAAAAATCTATTCATCGTGGCACCTAAAAAAATAGTTAAAGACAATGACTATTTTAATACACAACGATTTGCCTTTGTAGAAAACGAATAAATAAATACCAATTAGTGAAAAAAAAACACTAAGAATGAATAATACGAAACAAATAACATTTTTGAAAAATTATATCACTCCAATACGGGGGTTTTCCACTATCATTTGGCAAATAACTACTCTTGCTAATTTTATTTTATTGATTTTATTTTTAATTTTATATTAGATTTTAAATACTAATACAAGCAGGTAGCAACTAAAACAATATCAATGTGAATTCGTTATAATTTACTTTTCAGGCGGTAAGCAAAAAATTAAGGCGTATAATTTTTCTCATAACGTTCTTTTCAGTTTTCCTCTGTGATACTTTAACAACCTTATCAGGATGAGAGGTTTTAGACAATTCTCTTCTGGTGGACCAATGAATTGCAAATAAAATACAATTCCCCATCACGAAATAAAAGTAATATTACAAATATAATACTGACTAAAATTACAAAAGTTAATTATAATGTAATTATCAATTTAAAATTAACTGCATCACGATTGCGGTGTAATTACATGGTAATTACTGATTACAAAATACAATAATTTCGTCACAATTACAACTGTTAATTAAAAATTACGATTGCATTACAATTAATTATTATAACAGTATTTTTAAATATAATTACGCGTACAGTTTAATTGTAATTCATATAACTACTCATTACAGTGTAATTTCAATTCATGCCATTGCAATGTAGCAATGTAATTTAATTGTAATCGTGCCCAACTCTGGGTGTAGTCCTAATAAACACCACACAAGGGGTCTTGGAAGAACATAGAAGAAGCTGCGAGAGATATTGCTACCCACGACATGAGTAATGAAGCAAAGGGAGAACTCACAATTCACATTAAGAGTCGAAGATTCATAACAGTTGCTGTAATTGCCCACTGTAGCTACCATGGTCTGTAGCTCAGGGCTCGGTCCGTGGTCTGTCACACCGCAAGTCAACAACTTCGGGCTTATTGAGGAGTACTTGAAAATATTTCGCTCTCCATCTAAGGGTGTCAATACAGAAATCTGATTACCCAGAAAGAAAAACGTTTGTTGCAAGCATTATATATTCTACCTCATAAAACCGTCTCAATTAAATACTTATTCCACTTATGAATATTACAACGTCATAGCATTATAATCTTACGTTTTTTAATGCTAAGAATACTATAATGCTAATATTATATATAATGGTAAAAGTAGAAATTGCCTGAGCAGAACTGTACACCTGCCTCATGACTTCATAGAAGTCACTGATGGTTCATGTTATTTTTAAGTAAGCAACCCACCTTCTTCCCTTACTCCCTACTTCCCAGAACTATCCTTTTCTTATACATATATGTCTCAGCTTTTAGCCCCAGACCCCACTCGTCCCTAGGTATTCCGCCCAGTATGTAGTAACGTAACTCTTAATATTTGTATATACCAGTGTTTTGATTGTATTGTACTTCATAATGAAGCTTTTCTTCCTTGTCTTTTAAAAGACTCTCCTCTACAAAGATTATGTAACTTTAAATACACACATGATGATCACCCCTCCATCCAGGGTGCATTAAATGGAACGCTCAAACGTCTGAAAGCTACTTAAACAACATCTCAAATCACCAAAGTTACTTACAATGTCACGTAAGTCGATTAGTATGCCTAAGCAACCAAACAACATCTCAAATCGCCAAAGCTACTTACAATGTCACGTAAGTCGATTAGTATGCCTAAGCAACCAAACAACATCTCAAATCGCCAAAGTTACTTACAATGTCACGTAAGTCGATTAGTATGCCTAAGCAACCAAACAACATCTCAAATCGCCAAAGCTACTTACAATGTCACGTAAGTCGATTAGTATGCCTAAGCAACCAAACAACATCTCAAATCGGCAAAGTTACTTACAATGTCACGTAAGTCGATTAGTATGCCTAAGCAACCAAACAACATCTCAAATCGGCAAAGTTACTTACAATGTCACGTAAGTCGATCAGTATGCCTAAGCAACCAAACAACATCTCAAATCGCCAAAGCTACTTACAATGTCACGTAAGTCGATTAGTATGCCTAAGCAACCAAACAACATCTCAAATCGCCAAAGCTACTTACAATGTCACGTAAGTCGATTAGTATGCCTAAGCAACCAAACAACATCTCAAATCGGCAAAGTTACTTACAATGTCACGTAAGTCGATTAGTATGCCTAAGCAACCAAACAACATCTCAAATCGGCAAAGTTACTTACAATGTCACGTAAGTCGATCAGTATGCCTAAGCAACCAAACAACATCTCAAATCACCAAAGTTACTTACAATGTCACGTAAGTCGATTAGTATGCCTAAGCAACCAAACAACATCTCAAATCACCAAAGTTACTTACAATGCCACGTAAGTCGATTAGTATGCCTAAGCAACCAAACACTGCATCTGAAAGTTCTAACATAAAGAGATTAGGCCTAAAACGGGTTACACCGATTCATTCAAAAACTGTTCACATTAGGACTTACAACTCTTCAGGTAGATTGAACAGGAAATGTAATAAGGATTTAAAACATACAAATAGAAATAACATTTAAATCATCGCAATAGTAATGGATTCATCCCATTATACTAGTGTTACATATATGTTTGTTGCGATATATGATGTAGAGATTCAACAGGTGCAAGTACCAGATAAAATTTAAAAGAAATCTTATCCTCTGTGTAAGGAACAATAAGGAAGGCGTTAAAGAGGTACTTTCCTGCATGAGAAAGCCTGCATGAGTGAATGGTGGTATTTAATCTATCTTCATTTTGAGTCACTGCAAACCAACGACCTAATATTGTATTATAACCAAAACAAATAATATATAATCCGTTCTGAGTATACTAATAAAATCATACAGTAAACAAAATTCATATGTTGTTGACAAAATAATTTTCAATGGTCAAGGTTATTTCGACAATAAAAAACAAATGCCTAGTAATTTTTTCAAAACCATTTAATTATTTATAATAATTGCCAAGCTTGAAATGGGAGAGTCTACTGTAATTTTGAGGTGAACGTCCACAGATAATTATATAGAATTATAGATCTTCAGGCGAATCTATTTACAAATTAGTTAAATAATTACAGATAATTATATAGTAATGTAGCATCGCTACATTATATACAGGTTTTGTTATTTAATAAAAATTATATAATGGAATAAAAAAGTATAATGATACACATTATACGTGACTGGGCTGAACCGACTAATAAAGGTGATGGCTCACCTTTTTGATCATACTTAAAACTAACTTACATACTAATTCTTAACCTAATTTTTCCCCGACAGTCTGTTGCCATCGATACTGGAAGGGGTATGGGGTCACAGTGTTAAACTCTGGGTTGGTCTGGTGCTGCAATGAGTCAAATAACTTGACGTGTCTCCGGTTGATAAACTCACCCACCGTCGGCACACCAAGCAACGTGTGCAGGTCAGCGTTCTTTAACCTCTCGAGAGAGGTATGTCGGACCACTTTTCGCATGATCCCTGCTGAAAATGTTGGAGACATTTGGCTGTATTGTCAGTCAAGTGGGTAAACAGCGGGGCACCGTACAGCAGAGCTGGCTGGAGGACAAATTTATAGATCATCAGTTTGAGACGAAGCGACAGGTTGGGTGAAGTTAGCAAGTGCGATAGTCGGTAAGACCTGTGTCGTACTTTTTCTATTTTATTACTAAAATGAGTAGAGAAATGGAGATGCCTATCCATTTTATACCCAAATAGTGCATTGAGAATGCTGGTGAGTTCTCTTGCCCTCCTATGCTATACGATTTTGACAAGGATTTTTTCCCCTTTTGGAGGGAGAAGATTACGCAGTCGGTCTTCCCGGCGTTTACACTGATGTTTAATATGGG
The DNA here is from genome assembly GCA_930367205.1 of Acanthosoma haemorrhoidale. Taxonomy (NCBI): domain Eukaryota; kingdom Metazoa; phylum Arthropoda; class Insecta; order Hemiptera; family Acanthosomatidae; genus Acanthosoma; species Acanthosoma haemorrhoidale. Next base: position 19,031,846 of record OV884011.1, on the reverse strand, counting down.
AATGGGTTAGAGAGGTAACCACCCACCCGTACCCTCACCGATCTGTTCTTCAAGAACGAAACCAACATGGTATATAGCTGCTCTGGGCATTCCCAGTCACAAATCTGTCGGCACAGCATCCCGTGGGACACTGAGTCGAAAGCTTGCGTGCAGTCCAACGAGATCATAGCAGTTGCTGTATTCTTGTTGATACCGAGGGAGGCTTCCGTTTGTACCTTCACAAGCGGATGTTCTGTACTCAGATGAGCCTGAAAATCGTTGTTATAAATATCGTTCGGGAATATGATATGTGTGTATTCTAATAGACCTTAAAATATGTTCATTAGTTTTTGTTAATGTACAACTAAGAGGAGTATGGATAAAGTAGTTCAATATACTTTGCCCGAGACCTGTGAAGATCTCTCATTATTGCTTTTTCCCTTCCCACGTCCTTTATTCCGTTGGTATAAATTTGAAAAAAAAACAATTTCGTTTATAATCCCGTGATGTTTCATCGTTTCCTATGTCATGTGGGACTACAGCAATTTTTTAAATAGTGAGCAGCGTACCTTTTCATTTTAAATGGAAGTGGTTTATTGGAGAGGAGTGGTCAGGGAGCTGTGGCTATATTTGTTCAGTGATATATCTCACTGTTGGAAAATTCTAAAATAAATATTTACAAAGTTATATATGAGACGAACTAATCCCACCGGCGTGTTCTCTCTTACAGCTCGTATCGAACCGATTTTTACAAGCTTAAAATATAAACGAGTAAAATAAAAACTATTTTTAGTAATCACATAACTAACTTTCGTCTTTCTGGGTCATAATTACTATTTACAGCTAACAAATACAGGCTGCGATCTGACCGAGGTATATGATAAATTATGAGTAACGCAAAAATTATTTTAAAAAATACATACTGTAACGATAAGACTTTCCTACTTCTGCTTGCTTTGTGTTTGAACAATAGATAAAACCTCCTTTGTCGTTGTTGTGCATATTAAGTGTGCATACTTATCAGTCAAGTGACCTTACTACTACTCCTGTCATAATTGGAATAAGTGACGACATAAGGAAATTTTAACAAACCAAACAAATAAATAAATTGTGTGATATTGTTAAGTAGATACTTGGTAATAATTAAAAATTACTATCCTAATAGAGGACTAACAAAAATATATATATAACTTATTGTGCTAAAATTACAATCTGCCTTATTAGGCAATAAGTAATTGAGAGAAATTGTCCCATTCAATGCAAAAGAGGAAGCGAAGTCTTGGAAAGTCTCCCACGCTCCTTCGTCAGCCACGTCACTGTATACGAGCCAGTGGAGGCTGACGTTGAGCGCGAGAGCCACAGACGCTCAGGACATGATTGGAGAAGCTGGCCATTGCCAGGACTCCCACTGTCATGCATTTATAGCAGGTCACGAGGCCACTGCCGTTTCAGTCTCCGAGGTGGATTATAGGGATGAGTGGCGCAGTGCAATGACTAGGCTACAGAATTAGGGTGGTTGGAAAGGCTACTGTGGAATTTCATAAACTTGGAAGGGATGAGTTCTAGAATGTAGGGTATATTAAGGTTGTTATGAAGGGTTTTGTTGCTGACATAATAAGGGGCATTTACTGTTGTTCTCAGGACTTTTGATTGAAAGGATTGGATACGCTTGATGTTCGACTTTTATGCTGTCCCCCATAGCTCTACCGTATGTCCAGATTGGTTTAAGTATAACTTTGTAGATTAGTAGTTTATTTTCTATTGAGAGATGGGAAGTCCTTTGAAGTAGTCTGTACAGTTGTCCAAAGCTTCTGTTTAGTTCTTGTCTTTTTAGTAAGTACCCTGCTCTAAGTACCACAGAGCGTTCTAAAGCTTCTCGCATAACCAAAAAAAAAATTTATCCGGCAGAAAAATAGAAACTTCAATCAAACTGAAACAATTGTGGATTATGCAACACCCAGACGACTGTCCTCTGACGCCAACGTGGAAAAATTTAGAAGGTGAATGCCAACTTACCCCGGTATGTTGAGAGATCATTTGCTTTTGTCCTCCGAACTCAAAACAAGTTAGGTGAAATAATTACAGCCTCACGGAGTAATTTTCATTTATTTATACATTTGTAATGAATGCAATATATATTTAATTATTGAAAACAGAGAGATCATTTATTAATTTGTTTTTTTTAATTTAAATCGAATACCTTTATTTATCACAATATATTGAATTTTCTGTTTATAATTACTTCATTTACGTGTAAATTTGTTTCAATGTGTAAATTCATTAATGCACTTAATTAATCTACCGTAATTCTCTTCGTCCAATATAAATATATATATATATATATATATAGTTAAATCACAAGCAAAGCGAGAGACGTTTTTAAAAAGCTTCTTTATTCAAAGTACACTACACTGGGTTTAGAAGAAATATAATGAACAACTGTGAAGACTTAAGTGAATCGCATGACTGACAAAGAAAGAATGAGCGCGGGAGCCATGGGCTTAGGCTATATATAGGGGGAGTCTAATCCAATGTTTGGGATTAAATGTTGACCTTTAACTATATATATATATATATATATTTAGCATTTTACAAACTATATTCTTCAAACTACTTCTTTTCTCAATCACAATTTGTCCCGTGTTATTATTTTACTTATAGGTACATTATTAATAAATGCGCCTAATTGAATAATTTTTTAGAGGTTTTATTCAATTTACTTTTACATGACCCTCATTTTGCTTTCTTAATTTTACCCTAAACATAAATTGCATTTATTCTTATTTATAGTTACTTTATTTCTGTGTAATTTCGTAATGAATCTTCTTAACTGCTGCGTGCACTTTGATTTACCTTCAAGAATATTTTAAGTATTACAATGTAAATATTTAATGATTCTATTAAAATTTCTTTCTTAGAGTAATTTCACTTAATAGGACCGGAAAAGAGTATAACAATGTAAACTCATTACTAGAAGTACATTGTACACATTGAAATTTCGTTTGCTTTGTTTATTTAATTTATAAATTAAACATTGGCGCGAATTGTCTAAGAATCATTATCAAGTATTGTATTGTACTCACATATATTTTCAGCCCGTAATAAATGTAGAAACAATAGTAGGCTAAAATTGAAAATCTTCTAAATAATAAAATGTGTCCTTCACCCCTTGTATTTCATATAATCCTGGCAAACTGTTTTTCTCTTCGAAAAATCCTTTCCTCTAGAATTTAGAACTTATTATTATAGAAAAGTGACTCACATTACATCCAGACGGTAAATCCTACTTTTTCAATTCTCGATAAAAGTTCTAACTATATAAAACAAATTAAACTTCAAATTCACACTCAGATCTCAACGTCCCTTTCATCCGAGAACTCACCTAAAATCCCTATTGAGCTCATAAAAATATTTCCTCCAAAAATAACTAGCAATAGCAGTTTAACCATTCCTTGTAATCCTGCTTCTATTAATTGTAATGAATAATTTCAAAAATATTTATCTTTAAAATTCGTATTTTTTTTAGACATTAATTGATTCACAGCTGTTATCTTATCGTAACGTAGGTGTAATCTTAACATATCCCGAAAGTCATCGTGGGGGTTTATGTGGTAAGTCAAGGGAAAGTTCCTATATCATTGGGGTTAAATGACCAGAGATTCCCATTAAGGTGTATGAATAAATTATTCATGTCAGTCTGTACGCATGGACCTTATTGGTCCCTGTGCAGTGTGTGGTCGCTTACATGTGGTGCTGCTGCGGTTGCTTACATGTGGTACTGCTGCGGTTGCTTACATGTGGTGCTGCTGCGGTTGCTTACATGTGGTACTGCTGCGGTTGCTTACATGTGGTGCTGTTGCGGTTGCTTACATGTGGTACTGCTGCGGTTGCTTACATGTGGTGCTGCTGCGGTTGCTTACATGTGGTACTGCTGCGGTTGCTTACATTTGGTACTGCTGCGGTTGCTTACATGTGGTGCTGCTGTGGTTGCTTACATGTGGTGCTGCTGCGGTTGCTTACATGTGGTGCTGCTGTGGTTGCTTACATGTGGTGCTGCTGCGTTTGCTTGCATGCGGTGCTGCTGCAGTTAATAGCCGGAGTCCTTTGGATTGGATTTGTTTCACGCATCTGTAGTTATCCCTGGTAGACAGAGAGGAGTGGTGGAAATTCAAAGAATCGGAACGGAAGGATGACAATTGCCGCTTTACCAACCTGCAGTACTGATTGTACGAGCGCCGATCAGCAGGATGTCGGGATCTTTGCCACACTGTTCTCGAGTGGCGTTTGGATTGGATTAGGTCTTTGTGATGCTGAGGTAAACGATTATGATTGCGAATTTTCGGACGACGATAGGGCGACGATGCCTCTCAAACCGACCTCTGGACCAGAGTAGTGAAAGAATGGACTGCATCGTCTAGGTCTTGGGATGTTTTCAGGGACACGTTGAGGTCTAAGCAATCTGTAAGAAGCTGGCGGAAGTGGTCCCAGTCAACTGGGCCCCTAATCAATTAAGGAGGAGGCAGTTTGTGAATTTATCTTAGGGAAATGGCTAATAATAAAGGACTATGATCGGAGAAATAGTTAAGTGTTCCTAAACTATTGTAGAAGAAGAAGTCAAGGAGATCTGGATTTCGGTTGGGATCTGATGGCCAATAGGTGGCTGTGTCAGGAGTGATAGTGGAGCAATGTTTCCGAGTGAGTGCAGACAGCAAAGCACATCCTCGTGTATTTGTGGATCTTGACCCCCAGTGTTGGTGCTTCGTATTAAAGTCCCCACCCACAAGGAAGCGATGTCCTATGGAGTCCAGAAAGGAGATGATTGGGAAATGGTTTTATCGGGAGGGCAGCACACTGATGCTAGTGTAAGAGGGAAAGTGAAGGTTCTGATTGACACTGCAGTGGACTGAAGGAAATCTTTGCTACCTAAGTAACTATGTGATGGGAAATGGAGTTATGGACAATGACAGTGGTATCTGCATGAGCTCTTCCATCTGGGTGATCAGTTCGATAAGTATGGTACTTGATACTGTAATGAGGCTACTGATCCTAGGATCTACAAATTGTAAGTGATATGTATGATATTTATAGCTGAGCCTTACCTGCATATTTCCGGCGAGAAGGCAATGATGCTGTTGTTGTCCGGTTTCCTGAACGGCGGGAAGATGCTAGAGTCAGTGCCGACCAAACGCCTGCATTCGCCGCTCTGCCAGGCCTCGTTTTCGGCGTTGCCGTTCAATGCCACCACCTTGCCGATCTCGTACACGTCTTGTATGCCCTTCTTCACGGTGATCCTGGTATCTTCGGGAGTAGCATTCCTCTGAAGATTCCCAAGGTAGGTGATATCAACCAAACAAAAATAAGCTATAACAACAAATCACAATATCCACAAAATATATATATATATATATATATATATATAAATTAGGAACTCATAATAGCTGCGAAAAAGTCTTAAACACGATTCAATGATTTTTTTGAATTTCAGTCTGTTATGTCATAAATATATAATCTGTGGTGTAATAAATATCTTAACAAATGGTATGTTTATCAGTAACATCCTAAGAACTTTGTCTTATAACATATAATAATCAGCTCTATTATAATTATCTTATATTATCCTATTAGTAACTTATCTTCCCTTCCCAGACCTCTGTTCTAAATAATTGGCTCCCACGACCTTTTCCATCTGCGCCCTTATCTCTAGTGATACTGCCCTTCGCCTTTCTGCACAGATAAATAGCCATTAGGCATAAGAACAGTTGGTTGGTTCCATAGGGCCCTTAATCGTCTTTGAGCTCTCAGCTTGTAACCATATATAATTATACATTTGTGATTTATCCCAAATAAAGTTTCTTTTAAGAGTGATTGTGCAACAGAAATATAATAGTCGATCAAAGTTCCAACAAATATTACAATGCGGAATACACCTTGGTAGCTGGTGGCTGGCTCTAGGCTCTTGCCAATTAATCATTATTTTAACATTTATCCTCACAAGGCTGGATAAACTCCCCACAAGAGTCCCACAACCCCAGGAATCCTCAGGGGAGCCGGGAATGTTCGGTGGGGACCAGGGTTCGGTCTCTAAAGTTAGAATTCAGCATTACGGCATGCCGTCGTAAAAATAGACTAAAAAGAAAGTACCCTCTGCAACATTGAAGAGTCTTTAAACATTCTTCACGTTATATTTGAATCTCCTACACCCAGAGGAGTAAGATGACCACAACGCCGGAGTGCACAATGATGAGATCCAATTACCACCCTCAACAGTTATAATGCTCATTTAATGGCTCATTATTAATACACAAAATAATATTATTTGGTTTACTTGTTGCCTAGTAAATTTATCATTCAATACTAGGCCTGGCTCTTTTAGTCGTAGCTCATGTGCGAAAATTTCATAAAATAAAGCAATTAAAATTGAAAATACAACCATTAAACAATTCGCCCAGATCTTTAATTTGATAATCTACTCATTGTGCGATACAACATGAATGTTATTTGGGTCTATGTTTGTTTCAAGCTAACATATCGATGTATCAGCTACTGCAAAAAAATAATAATTAAATTTCCTTATTTAAAAAAAAAAGAAAAATATATTTTAAAGTAATGTAAAGAGAGTTTGTAAAATAATATAACGACTAATTGTTATTTATTATGCTTTCGATATTATTATTACAATGTTCATTACTTTCGCATTTTTTACGGTAAGTCTTTTAGTAATGTATTAATTAATAATCATGTTTTAGGAAGTAAAAATGGAATTCTCAACAGCCTAACTCGAGCCCATGGCCCTATGCATTATACTGCGCCTCCTATTCAATAGTAATAAATCACTAGATACAAAATGAAAAATTAAAATTTATGAAAAAAATTAATTTTGTCAAGAGGACTAGATTGGTTGGTCGAGTCATCCCCACTAAATAACTGCCTAGACTGAAAATAAAATTTTCTTCACCAGAACCCGTGGCACGTGGCTCCATGTATATATATATATATAGTTAAATATCTTCAAAGCACACAAGACTTTTTAAAAAGATTTATTTTGAATAACAAACATAAATGACGTGGTAATATACAGATCTAATCTAGCATAGTGACGGGCTAATGAGATACAATAGACTGACCTCCTTCTCTGATTCTCACGGGGTTTAAATAAGAGTCAGCAAAGGGGTGATTCATAGTTCTTAGAATGTTAGCACGGGTGCACTATAACTCCCCGCAGCCTTAAGTTTTGAACTCTGGTCAAAACAAACATTTAATTTTTACATTTTAAAAACTTGATTTATACAATTTACTTAAAATTACTTTATGATCATCAATAGTAATAGGTGTTGTTGAAACCTTTACATTATTTAAAGGTAAATTTGAATTTTGGATCTTTTTACAATTTCTTTTATAAATAAAAATGTTAATTAGTACAATGATTAGAATAATACATAATACAAAAGAATAATGATAAATATTAGCGTTGTCTACAAAGGACAATATTTCTAATTCTGGTATAGTATAATTATTTGTTTCTAACATAGTTGTATTTAATATTACATTTTCATAAAATGGTTGTAAAATAGTGTTAAAATCATGGGTATAAATTTTATTAAATTCTGGAAAGCAATCCTCCTTACTAATATTAATTAATCCTACATTTGGTAAAAATACAGTGTTATTATGACAATCTGTTATTTTTTTAATATTTACAGTGATATATTGCTTAATATGATCTAAATATCTTATATTATTTTGATTACTTAATACTAGTTTACATTCTTTTAAATTTCCGTTATGTACAATAGATGAAACACATTTTGATTCTGTTTTATTAAGATTTATACAGTAATAATTGTCAATAAAAATACAACTTCCTTGATAGAGAGTGGCTCCTTTTTGTAAGTAAAGATCAGTTTTTAAATCAATTTCGTAAATTGTCTGGTTTATAATTCTTGGTACTGATATCACAAAATATCCTTTATAGGATTCATCATGAATTGGTAATTTGATAAAAGTATGGATTATATTGTGATGAGTTGAACAAAAGATTTTACTATTTGTCCATAGAATTTCAGTATTATCTGAGATTAGTTTTATGTTACTTGGTAGATTTTTTTTTTACATCAATCATTAAATTGGTGTGAACAATGCCAAGCTTACAAAATTCTAAAGATAAAGTTAAATCTTTAATTTTATTTAATAAATGCATGATGTGAATATATAAGTCATAAGCTTTTTCATTTTGTCCTAGCGATTCGAAATTTTGTCTATTAATTATGAAATTTTTATTAATTGTTTTGATTTCATTCTGGTAATCCTCAATCAGACGTTTATTAATATTGACAGAATTTTCGATGTTATGTTCAATCTTATAATTATTTTGTTCTACATTTGAAATTATTTTATCGTAGTATTCCTTGTCGTCATTATTCATATTACCTGTTATCCAACTATTACCTAGACCATTTATCAAGCCTCGTCTGTGACGATTTTTAATATCTCTTTGTTGCATTAATTGAAATTGTTCAAAAACTTCGTTTGTTAAATCTTTTAGCAAATGATACATTTTATGTGATCTAAAGTTAGTAACATGATCTTCAATATTTATTATTTCTACTTCTAATAAACTTAAATTATAAAAATGATAAGTTTCATAATATTGATTAACTACTCTAATATTATTTACAGAATAATGGAGAATTCCTGGAGAGTTAGTGAGATCTACTACTTTTATCGTCAGAATCTTCTGAAGATGAAGTATCAGAATTATTGACATGTAGTGAATCTTCATCTGAAACAAAATGTTTCCTCTTTTTACGTTTGTTGGGTCTCCTAACGTTATCAACATGTGTTGTTAATTGCCTAGCGCCTTGGATTAACACATTTACTTTTCTGAATTTGTCTCTACTTTTAATCTTCGATTGAGTATCTTTGATAAATTCTTGATTTATTAATTCAGGTGGATCTTCCCGATTTTTATTTAATTTTTCAGTACGCTTTATCTTTTCTTCATTAATTTTTGTGTGAGCTAATTCATGCAAAAGTTGTAAATCTTTATGATACTTTTGTACGTATAGTTCTGTTATACTAATATTTTTGTTGTTGTTATTTTCTTTTATAAATCCGAAAGTGATTTCATTGGGTGTTAATTTTAGATTGTTATTTAAGGTATTATTGTACGCAATAATTGCAAGTTTTAATTTTTGTTCAAATGAATAAGATTTTCTCTCATGCGAGATAAGTCTTAGTAATTCGCTTAGTGTTAAATGAACTCTATTTAATAATCCCAAAGAATTTGAGTGATTAGTGGATGTATAATGTAATAAAATATCATTGTGGTCACAAAATTGTTTAACTAAATTGTTTTTCATTTCTGTGCCTTGATCTAATGAGATCTGTACTGGCGTAGGATAATGAGATAAATAATTTTGTAAACAATCACAAATATTGATTGCATTGTGTGTTGGAATAACTTGTGCGAACAATCTTTTTGAGAAAGTATCAACAGCAGTAAATATTATTTTCCTTTCATACTTCAAAATGTCAATCATTAATTCTCGAAAAGGTTTTTCTGGTGTTGGGGTTTGTTGAAATTTAGTTTTGATAGGTTTTCTATCATACTTTGATTTTTTACAAATTTCACATTTATTAATGTATTCTGTAATTTTGTCTTTCATATTGGGGAAATAAACTTGTTTTTTTAATTTTTCAAAAGTTTCTAATATTCCACGATGTTTAGTTTTTCCTAAATGATAGTTTTCAATAGTTTCGCGTTGTTCATTTACATTTTCTACGTCATTGATAAAGTTAAAATAACGTTTTATTCTTACAGAAGGGAATTCGTTTTCTATTATATTTTGAATCTCTTTAAAGTATTCATCGTAAGTTTTTTCTAAAGTTTTTATGTTCGGTGAACAGAAAATTCCGTAAGTCTTGTCCGGTTCTACGATCTGGTAGAGTAGAGTTTGCAAGTCATCTTTCCTGTTAATGATGAGTTCGTATCTTCTCTTGTTTCCAAATGGCTTAGAGAACTTCATGTCTTCTTTGTTTCCTCTAATGATAATAATTTGATTTTTTTCTACATTTATACATTTATCTGGTTCACATATCCAAGTTTGTTCATTGCTGGATTCTTGTGAATGAATAGTTTCTAGATCTGATTGATTTTCTGCATTTTCCGCTGTAGATGGAATATTTATTAATTCCTCCATAATTGCTTCATATTCTGTTGTTTTTTCAGCAGCTTCTTCTTGATTTTGTAATATGTCATCAATAAATACATCAATATCAATATTTACATCATCAATATCCATATCCTCTGGTTCCGTGTGGTTTACTTCATTTATATTTCTTGATAAAGCATCTGCTACATAATTTGTTTTACCATTAACATGTTTTATGTCAAATTCGAACTCCTGCAACTTCCAAATCCATTTCATGATTCGGGTGTTACCGTTCTTCATGGAAAATATCCAAGTTAGTGGTTTATGATCGGTTTGAAGTAAAAATTTAGTTCCGTATAAGTAAGGCTTAAAGTGTTGAGTCGCCCATACAACTGCTAATAATTCTTTTTCGATAGTGCTATAATTATTTTCCGCATTTTGTAGTACTCGTGAAGCGAATGCTACAGGATGTTCAATATCATCATCGTCTTTTTGGGACAATACTGCTCCAATTGCTTTATTACTAGCATCTGTAGTTAATATGAATGATTCATTCCAATCGGGGTATTTTAAAATTGGTGCATTTGCCATTAAATCTATTAATGTCTTACAAGCCCTTTTTATCTCTTCGGTTTTATAAATTTTTGTTTTAATCGAATCTGAAATAGGTTTAGTTATTTTTGCATATCCTTTAATGAATTTCCTATAGTATCCTGTCATACCTAAGAACTGTCTTGTCGACTTTTCGTCATGAGGTACTGGAAAGTTTACTATAGTTTCTATCTTTTTCGGATCTGTTTTTAAACCTTCTTCAGTTACAATATAGCCGAGAAATTTTAATTCTTTTTTGAAAAATTCAGTTTTATCTAATTGAATTGATAACTGATGTTCTTTTAATGCTTTGAAAACTTTTTCCAAATCTCTTAAATGTTCGTTTTCATTTTTTGAATAAATAATAATATCGTCAACGTAAACCATTGCATTAGGAATATTTGATATCATCATTGTCATTGCTCTCTGAAAAGTCGGCGGTCCATTACTTATTCCGAATGGCATTCGAACAAATTCGTAATGACCATTTTCAGTAGAGAATGCTGTTTTTGGAATAGATTCTTCATCCATTTCTATTTGATAAAATCCCGATGTTAAATCAATAGTCGAAAATATTTTTTCACCTCTTAATCGATTCAGCAAATCTTCGATATTGGGTAACGGGAATTTATCTTTTATGGTAGCCTGATTTAATTTTCTATAATCGATTACCATGCGAACTTTTTTTATACCCGATGCGTCCATTTTTTTTGGAACAATCCACAAAGGGGAATTATACGGCGACTTACTTGGTCTAATTATTCCGTTTTTTAATAATTTTCCAACTTCTTCGTTAATTTGTTCTTTAAATTGTTCCGGATATCTATAATTTCGTGTATAAATCGGATTTTCATTCGTAGTTATTATTCTATGTTTTAATAATTTAGTCGGTTTTAATTTTTCATTTTCTGTTTTTAATATTTCACCGTTTTCACTTAATATTTTTGTGAGTTTTTCCGTTATCTCCGAATTTATGTGTTCGTGTCTTATAACATTTTTAATTTCATTAGTATCTTCGATATGAAACATTTCGTCTCTTTCAAGTTTGTATTTTATTCCCATTATTTTTATTTCCATGTCTTCTAAATTTATATTAGTTTTTAACATTTTCATTGTTTCGTACCCAAGTAAAATATCAAACCGTGAACTAATAGGATAAACTAAGAACTTTACTTCTTGATTAATTCCTATCAGATTTTGCAGGTTGAGGTTTACACTTTGTGTTCCTTCTGCTCGTCCCGTAGGGGTTTTTATCGCGAAGTTTTCTATGTTTATTTTAGCATCTTTCGGAATTGCTTGGGGACAAATATAATTTTTTGTTGCTCCTGTGTCAATTAACCATTTATTATTTTCTTTATCCAAGAGCTGTGGTAAATTATTTAAAAAATTAACTTCGTCACTTATTTTAATTACATTCGATCCGGTGGTTCTCCTTTGTTCGGACCTTGGTCTAAAAAATTATCTTTATTAGTTTCAAGTTGTTTTACTCTTTCAGTTAATATTCTAATTTGTTCATCTCTCTCATCCTCGGCGTAATGTACGCGATTAGAAACAGTTCTCATCGAAACCGTATTTGAATCATTTTGTTGTGGTGGATCTACTTTTTGTTGATTATTTCTCCAATTTCCGGATGGAGGTTTATTAAAGAATCTATGTTGAGATTTTGGATCCCATGATTGATTATGAATAGGTTTTTGATAATTTTGTTGATTATTTGGGTAATTGTGATAATTTGGTTGTGCATTTTGATAACTTTTATAATTTTGGTTTTGTTGATGTTGATAATCTTGTTTTTGTTCATGAGGTTGTTTTTGAAATTGTTTTTCATATTTATGTTTGTAATTTGGATCGAAATTTTTGCCTTTATAATTCGATTGGTGTGGTTGGTGGTGTTTGTCTTTTCGACTACCCGGACCGTACACCCGATGCACAATGTGCGCAGCGTTATTTCTTAAGATTTCGTCAATATCTTCGATTGTCTCGAATTTAATATGATAAATAAAATCAGTAAGCGAGGGATGTAAATTATGAACGGTGTGATGTGATATCTGTTTGTCGTATCTTTCCATTTCCGACTGTTTATTCACTATTTCCGAGTCGGCATACACGCGAGCATATAAATCGCATCTTTTCTTACCTAATCTTTCTAAGTAATCATGTGGGTTTTCGTTATGGTACGATTTAGTATTGAGTATTTCTGATATTAATTGCTCTCTCGTTCGCGTATCTTGATATTTACGTTTAAGGAATGTTAAAATTTCTGTCACACTAGTGAATTCCTTATCATAGGTTGCAATTTTTGCTTTTCCTTTTAGCTTAGTTAATAAAGTTAATACTAATTTTGAATGGTTTATATCTTTATATTGGTTATTATCTTTACAATATAAGTCATACACAAATTTTGTATTTCTAATAAAATCTACTAATTGTAAAGGATCACCATCATATTCCGGAATTAATTTAAAATCATGATCTTTTATTTCCATAGCCATCTCTGAATTTGTATTTTCTAATAGTAATTGATCAATATTATCTAGATTAAAAGTTGTATATACTTGTCTTAATTGGTTTAATCTATCCTGTAAATTTGACATACAATAAACTTATAATTACTTATAATTACCATCAAGTATGTTGTCTTCAGTGGAAAAATCTTCTTCCTTGGTGCTGCGAAGTCTCAACAAATAGTTTTGAAACTCAGGTGATAAGATTTGAAAATCTTCAGAAAGTTGAAAGATACCTCTGTAGTCGTGGAGAATGCTTGCTATACTTGTATACGCAGTGGCAATCTTCCTCAAGACGGAGAGAAGTAGTTATGCTGCTTGATTTCGGTATTACACACGATTCTAAGCTCCGCAAAGTTACTTTAAATACCTTCAAAATTCCTCCCAAGTCCCACGTTCGGGCGCCAGTTAAATATCTTCAAAGCACACAAGACTTTTTAAAAAGATTTATTTTGAATAACAAACATAAATGACATGGTAATATACAGATCTAATCTAGCATAGTGACGGGCTAATGAGATACAATAGACTGACCTCCTTCTCTGATTCTCACGGGGTTTAAATAAGAGTCAGCAAAGGGGTGATTCATAGTTCTTAGAATGTTAGCACGGGTGCACTATAACTATATATATATATATTGAAACCTACCTCATTTTCTACCATTTCTTTTCCTAATTTATTAGATCAATTGACCTTAACTAATTTGGTAGGTCCGTCATGAGATCTTTAATTCAACTTGTTTTTATGTCTTCGACATAGGAAATTATCCCGATTGAATCGCCCGATCTCAAAGCTAATGTTATAGTTATTAATAAATTGAGAAACTGGGAATTGTGAAATATATACAAGTAAAATGGTTATAACAAATACTTATAATTATAAATAGTGCTGACAAAAATTATATAAAAAAATATTCATTTCCTTTTGAACAAGGATAGTTACTACTAATTAATTATATAAAAAAATGAAAATTGAGCTCAATCTCTTTTTAATGGATCCATAATAATAAAAAAACAATATCTATATCACCCAATCGATGATCTCCGTTTAATCCAATCAACGTTACTGTTGATCTCCTCTTCTTCTTCTTCTTCTTCTTCTTCTTCTTCTTCTTCTCCTCTTCTTCTGTTGGATACCACCAAGTCGGGGTCTTGCTCTTGTTCGCCCTCTGGCTGTTAGGCTAAGACTACCCTTTTATCCCATCCCCACTCTTAAGAGCATAAGGGCAGATGCTGGACAAAGTGGGAGGGTGGCTGGTCATGATATTCTCAAATATCATGAATGTTACAATTGCCTTCCCTTATAAATAAAAAAAAATTTATGAAAATTTTTTTTTTTTAAGTGGATCCACAATATTATGTTGCTGTGTTCGGTTTGTTGAATTGGTTGTTTATAACGGGTGTTGAAATTCTACAAAGTTTATAGTAATAATAGTTCAAATTTTGCAAGGTTTTAAATTGCTTGAAAAGCGTACAAGTTGTTTTAATTTTTTACTTAACTAAATTATTATGCTAATTAGTATGGATTAGTTCGAAGGTACATTGTTTTATGGATCATAACGCGATTTGGAAAACATTTGTTGAAAAGACGGTTGAGTGTGATTAGTAATACATATTGGTTTTTAATTAAAATACTATACAATTCTACTGGTAATTAGTAACAATAGAGAAAAATTGTCGAGTGTGTGTGTGTGGGATTTGAATATTTTACCTGAGTGAAAAGATAGTGTTTATAAAAAAATTATAAATGTTACGAAAAGATAGGGAGGTCGTTGTCGTGTATAAAATTGTATGAGCTCATTTTATTTCCTTGCTATAAAATTAATTATAATGGACATAAGCATTCAAAGAATATTTATGATCTGTTTTATAGATTAAGTGATAATAAAAGCAAAAGCTTCACTTGCTGATAATTCCATAGACTTTACTAGGGTCAATACTTCTAATAATAGTTTGTTTTTGTTTGTATAAACTTCTAAAGTTTATGTGTCATCCGATCAGAATTATTTTCATTTAGTAACGAAAATAATAAAAGAAAACTATAATTTTTTTTTTCTTTTTTTGAAGTCATATTGTATCGAACAAAAAACATCCCTGTAATTATTTTTAAATGCCTTCCATTCATTAATTTTAATGTTGTTCAAATCAAACACGCAAAAAGGAATTTCATCAAGATGAGTTGGAAATTGAGATTCCAATTTCTTCATATCCAAAACTTTATTTTGAATTATTTTTAAATTTTTCACGTTATCGCTGGTTGTCTGCTGATGCTCTGTAATTTGATTTTTCAATGAAATCACTTCTCCTTTCTTAATATTCGCTGTATCTTCTAACTCTAAAAATTTATTTTCCAACAAACTCATATTATTCTCATAGTCAAGCTTTATTAGATCATGTTGACGTGAGGTACACTCATCATTGTTATCTGCAATCTTCTGTTCATCCTCCAATGAAGTCATTTTCTCTTCATTATCCTTAATTGAATATAAGCTAAGATCTGTCTGACAATCAGCATCAACTAGTTGTGACTTTGTTAAATTTGTTTTTTCATGATCTGTCGTATTTTTCAATAGAATGATTTCTTCTTTTAATTTTGAATTTACATTATTATTTCCTTGGAGTGTTCTCTCCTCACAAATTCGTAATTGTCTATCTAATTTATCGTTTACATCCGTGTAACCTTGTTCGAATTTAGCCGATCTTCCCGATTTTATTTCTTCCCTTAATTGATCAAACTTCCCGCTCAACTCTTTTTGTTCTTTATTATTCTCTTTAAGTGCGTTTGATTGACTGTTTAATTTTTCGTTTATTTCTTTGTTATTTTCTTTAAGTGCGTTAAATTGACTGTTTAACTGGGCAAGGATTAGTTGTAACATCTTGGAATGATTCATCGTGGGTTCGGGGTCGGGGGCTGCGGGGTCTTTTGACCCAACTGTTATTATACCTGACTCTGACCCGGACATGTTTGTGTTCGTCATTTGTGTCTGTGTAACAAATTTAAAATTATCAGAAAAATATAAATTGTTAGTAGTTAGTACTAGTTATTATTCTAACATGCAATACCTCACAATTCCTTTGGTTTCTTTAGAATTTTTGAAGTTAATCCCGGAGCGGCCCCCATTGAAACCTACCTCATTTTCTACCATTTCTTTTCCTAATTTATTAGATCAATTGACCTTAACTAATTTGGTAGGTCCGTCATGAGATCTTTAATTCAACTTGTTTTTATGTCTTCGACATAGGAAATTATCCCGATTGAATCGCCCGATCTCAAGGCTAATGTTATAGTTATTAATAAATTGAGAAACTGGGAATTGTGAAATATACACAAGTAAAATGGTTATAACAAATACTTATAATTATAAATAGTGCTGACAAAAATTATATAAAAAAATATTCATTTCCTTTTGAACAAGGATAGTTACTACTAATTAATTATATAAAAAAATGAAAATTGAGCTCAATCTCTTTTTAATGGATCCATAATAATAAAAAAACAATATCTATATCACCCAATCGATGATCTCCGTTTAATCCAATCAACGTTACTGTTGATCTCCTCTTCTTCTTCTTCTTCTTCTTCTTCTTCTCCTCTTCTTCTGTTGGATACCGCCAAGTCGGGGTCTTGCTCTTGTTCGCCCTCTGGCTGTTAGGCTAAGACTACCCTTTTATCCCATCCCCACTCCTAAGAGCATAAGGGCAGATGCTGGACAAAGTGGGAGGGTGGCTGGTCATGATATTCTCAAATATCATGAATGTTACAATATATATATATATATTTGTAAATCTTTATCATTCTCTTTTGTATTCACAATATCTTTCTGATTTTACTATCGAGGGGTGGAGATCACGGGTGGACAACGCATAACTCCGCGAGCCACATATAAAATCATATAAATTCAGCCAATATTCGTGTAATTTTCTTATATGAGTATAAACTTGGTAATAATGCTGAAAAAGCTGCACGCAATATAAACCAGGCGTTTGGGGAGAATACTGTGAACGATCGAAAAGTGCAGCGTTGGTTTGATAAATTTCCTGGAAGACCCGAAACGTCTGAGAAAAATGATGCTCTGAAAGCATTGGTGGAAACGAATCCAACTGTTTCTTCAAGGGAACTTGCTGCCGGAATGGAAGTTGGCCATACAACAATATTGCGACATCTTTCTGAAATTGGCAAAATGAAAAAAATGGATAAGTGGATACCGCACGAAATAACCGAACGAAATAAGCTCGGTAATAAATTTAATAAAATTAAATGAATTAAAATATGAAATTTTGCAGCACCCACCTTATTCACCGGATCTTTCGCCAACCGACTTTCATTGATTTAAACACTTAGAGCTGTTTTTATGGGCTAAACAGTACGAAAATGAAGACAGTCTAAAAAATGCCATATCAGAGTTCATTGATTCTAAAAATCAGAGTTACATTTTAATATATGGATGCACAAATAATGTATTTTTGTAATACATTGGTTTTCACTACTTTGGCCATTATAAAATCATTTTGTAAAATTGTGATGAATCTCGTGGGCCGGAAAAATTTTCTAGGCACGCCGTGGGTTGGCCACCCCTGCCCTAGATAGACCACCCACTAACTGTCACTAAAGTAAATACTGGTGATTGAGGTAATTGTTATAGCACCAAGGGGATGATTGTCTTTCTTCTGTATGTATGCAATGAAATAAAATGTAAAAAATTTAATTACAGATTTGCTAATTTTTAAGACTTGTGAAGTCTCAGCTAAAATTAAATTTGTCTTAATCCACGTTCAAGAACAACAAAATAAAACCTTAAAGTAAAAACAGTTTATACTACCAAAAAATGTATTCCCAAAACCAAAATTTATAACAGCGTAGATAATGTGACCTAAGCTGATTATAATACATTAATATCATTTATTTTGAAGGATGTGTATGTATATTAAATATGACGACAATTAAGAAAACATTTTGCTGAATTATCGGTTTATTATTAAAACTAATTTTTAATAATCATTATCATTGTGTAGAGATTGCTTGATTATGGATTGAATGTGTCCCAAACGACGCCAACAGTGGATGTATTTATAATAAAATCCGATACAGAAAGATATTGTGCAAAATTTTGATATTTATTATTAATGCTTTTTTTTTCTATTGTAAATTAATAAAACATCTTAAATGAAAAAAAAAATGACACGCTCACTGACCCTTGAACCATAATCGTGTCGAATACGGCGCTATGAGACACTACACTCTCAATACCGCTGAGTCCTGTTGGTTAATTTGCCCCCTTACAGAATTTGTCTTATCCTCTCAATTGTTTGAAAGAAATTAATTGTAATCAATGTTCTCATTCATACAGTATTTACTAACAGCCCAGAGACCTCCCAAATCCATATCGTTGTCACCTCCCTCGCATGCGAAAGAGGAAGCGGAGTATTGGGAAGTCCCCCACGATCCTCCGTCAGCCGCGTCACCGGACACAGTGGAGGCTGATGAACAACGCCACAAGATCCGCAGATGCTCAGAACATGATTGGAGAAACTGTTCACAAGACCACTGCCGTTTTTGGCACCTTGAAGACTTCTCTCTCTCTCTCTGCACTGGCGACTACTGCTCTACTCAAACCATGGACTTCTCAATCAGCTACCTCTGCATCTCTCTTTCCTGATCCGCTATGTTTTAACCCGGCTTAGTTAGACCTCACACCTTCCTAGTGAGATTCTCTGCCTGCGTCTCGCTAAAACTAGCACCTCCTTGGGAGAGACCTCTCCCTCGTGGACGACGCTTGCCTTGGCCCCTGCAAATAATACCAGCAGGGACTCCTATGGCAATCCAGTCTGCCTCTCTCTAGTTCACACTCGCCTTTGGGATCCAGACGGTTTTCGCCTACCCTTAGCTACCGAGTTTGAATTCATGGTCATTCCAAGACCACATAAACTACCTATAAACTACCCTGTACCTCTTCTCCTGAACACAGTGCTTTGTCGGGGCACACACACCTTCTAAAAGATCTTATGGAGTCAGATCAAAGCGAATTAAGCTGCCCGGCCAACTAGGCCGGCGACCAGGTTGAAAGACCATAGGTCCGCCCGCTCTATCTCTTTCTGGGCGCTCGCCGTACGGGGGCTAAGAGGTTGTAATGACCCTAGACCGCGGCGGGCGTCTCCTCGCCACTTTAGGGGATAGTCAGGTATACTGAGCCCCCTAGTGAGTGCCCGAAAAATGATAATAGACCCGATTCAAATTAAAAAAAAAAAAAAAAAAAATAGGTATATAATAAAGTCATGTCAGCTACTGTGATTTTTTTGATGTCGAGATTTGAAGGAATTCCTTATTTCCGTTCACCTGCTCTTCAATCTGAGGCATACCTGTCTTTTTACAGCTCGTTTCATTACAATGACCGCAATGTAGCTACATTTTTATAAAGCATTAACGTCAAAATTTTGCTATTAATCACGAGAAATGACACAATATGATCACTTAAGACAGACCTATAAACAGTTTCAGGGCAACCAAAAGTGTCATCGTAGTTTGAATTCAAATTAATAGGGATCGTTGCTTCTTTACTCATTTATCCACATGAGCCTGAATGAACCTAGTTCTCCTGAGTTAAATGTCAGTGGGGTATTACTTATTACACTTCTTTTTGAAATTTGCGGGTTATTATGATTATTTTTCTTCGAAATATCCTGAAATATGCATTTAGCGTACCAGACTCCGTTTTCCTCATTTTCAATTTCACCCGTTGTTACTAAAATGTACACCAGAGGTTTACATGGCAGGAATAATGATCATTAAATCATCATAATATATTAAGGGTTGACATAGCATGACTTTTTTATCAAATAATTAATAAATAATTGTATGTTTTCAGGGCTATAATAGTATGCAATTAAGCCGGAAGAGAGAGATCCTTTGTTATTTTTTGTGAAGATTTTTTTTTCATTCCCCTTTAAAAAAAATCTTAAACCAGAGCCGACTAAAATGTCAAGGGATCTTTTTAAGGGGCTTATTTTCTTCACTCTTTGTGATCTTCAGATTTTAGTCCCAACCCCCACCCTCGATTATCACAATTCTTATATTATTACCTTAGCAACACTTTTCACGTCCTAATCATTGGAGTAATTTTTTTTAGTTCTATTTTCCTTAGTGAAACCCAGTCCTCGAATAAAACTATCAACTAAGGTTTGTTGGTCAGCTATTTCTCTCCATTGACTCAGATCTTACTTACTCCGATACGTTGGCGTTTTTAGATTTTCTTAAAAACCTGAAACAATTAAGGTTTTCTGTTCTTGTAGCGACCGCTAACTACATAGGATAAATCACCCTATACTCTATTGTAAACAAACGTAAATAACATTACCAGAATATAAATCATTGTAAATATGGTAAACAATAAGCATGCAGCTAGAGGCCAATTAGTTATATGAGCTGGCATATAACACATACTAAACTGGCATCGGGTACTATAAAAACAATGCTGATTGGCTACTGACGAGGCCAGCTGGGTATTTAAGACCGGCGGTTTGGGACCTGTATATCATTCTCCTGACAACTAACGGGCTCGTGGCTGCTCTGATGTAAACTCTGAAACTTGGCTTCTTCACTATGAAAACCTCTGAATCTCTCACCCTTTGGGATCCGGACCAAAGGCGAGCGTGAACCGGAGAGAGGCAGACTGAATTGCCGTGGGGAACACTGCTTGGTAAGTTTGCAGGGCCACGACAACCGTTGTTCTCTACGGAGAGGTCTCTCCCAAGGAGGTGCTAGATTTAGCGAGACGAAGGCAGAGATTCCCACCAGGAAGGTGTGGTTAGGAGTAAGATGCAGAGGTAGTTGAATGAGAAGACCATGGTTTCAGTAGAGTAGCAAATGCCAGTGCAGAGAGAGAGAAGAGAGTAGTGTTCCAAGTGACGGTCCGGTTCGTTATGGTAATTCGGTTTAGTCTGGTTTCTTATATAAGCGGACAGCTGTGTGTGGTGAGGATAGGTTACCACCTGCGGCTATTCCCCCCACTAGCTCCACCCCCCACTCTCACTGACGTCATAACCTTTATTAAACATATTGAAACATAGATACATATATTCTGATATTCATTTGATGACATAGATACGAGGTCTGATACGAGAAGAGGGGAACTTATAATTATTCATAATTAAGAGGTGGCCACAACAAGGTATATTTTCATCAAGGTATCAGTCGGAGGCGCCCACCAGGGAAGGTTTTGTCGACCCAGCCCCTGCCCGGCAGGGGTCAGAAAGAGATAAGAATACTGTGGTTTTAGACCTTTGTTGGCGGCCTAGTCGGCGGGCTGCTTAATTCTGTTTATTTATCTGACTCTATAAGATCTTAGAAGGTGTCCCAAAAGTGTCTCGAGTACTGTGTACACTCAATGTCACGGTTTTCGCCTACCCTTAGATACCGAGTGTAAATTCGTGGTCATTCCAAGACCACACAAACTACCTACACTACCTATCCTACACCTCTTCTCCTGAGCATAGTGCATTGTCGGGGCACAAAACTATCAAAAATGGAGTGAGATAGTAAGACCGTCATGAAACGATTGTCCAGGTTATAAACTCAAGCAACCCTCACTTCGTCGCCAGGCTAGGGTAACTAGGAACCCGCCCTCGTGACGACCAGCATTAAATTACACATAGCATTAAAAAAAAATGCCATCTTCAAGAAACATAAATATTGAATGTGGTATTAAATTAAAGATCTTCAGAAGATTAATAATTTACAATAGGGCTGTAGGGTAGTGTGACACTAAAAAATTCTTTATAAATGATTATTAAAATCGATTCATACCCGTAACGAAGCCTTTTATTGTGTAATGCATCACACGTGATTAGAATATTTTTTCGGCTCTGTGGATGCTTCATTACAACTCTTGTGCGTCGCTGTTGACACTGGAATTTCAATGATTGATATTCATTGTGTATGATCATGTTCTTTCTAAAGAAGTAACTATCGATGAACAATTTCCTTGGTCAAACTTCAAGTGATCAGAAGTCTAAAGAAATATATAACGTGTGACGCTTATTTGAGAAGTATCAAAGAGCACAATACTCCGTAACGTATTACATCTCCATCGTTACAGTCTGGAAGCGTTTTAACGAGACATAAGTTTGCCCAGTAAAATAATCTTGTAGAGAAGAGTCTTTTAAAAAACTTTATTACGAACAATCAAAACACTGGTATATATACAAATATTAATCAGTTACAGTATTAGAACATGAGTTATTAGTCTGTTTGTAAATGTTTACGGATGTTCGTTTTTGAGCATTGTCATTCCTAATACTTCCGTTATTGATCGTTTGAAAGTTTTGTTGTCCCTAAAATATAGCTTTAATTCTGTCATGAATTCGTCAATTGAGTAATAATTTCTTTTTCCGCAAAATTTTGCTTGGTCTGTTAGTTTGTTTGATTTAGTGTAGCTCAGTAGCTGTCTTAAATTGTATTCTCTATGTGGGTTGTCTGGTGCTCCTACTGTAGAAGCAACATATAATAATTGGTTTAAAAAAGTGACTAAGTCGCTTGGGTTTCTACTAAAGTCAGGGATTTGTTGAAAGTCAGTGACTTTAATTACATAATTAGTTGCTTCCATTTCTTCGGTTTCTGCAATGTTTCTTAAAATGTTAAGCCTGTCAGTTACTGATGTCATAAAGTCAGAATGTGTATAATAATTGTATTTACCAAGTGAACGATGTCTTTATTGAAGTCTAGCTTTCTTTCTTCCTTCAACTTCCTGAGGTATGTAACAAATTTCTCGAGGTTGTTTCCTGGCGAAAATCTATTGAAATAGATCAGTACCCAATATCATTGAAGTCCTGTCCTATGGGGTATCTTTCCAGAGGTATCGGCCTTCTCACGCTATTGGAGTGGTCTCACTGTATATTGCCAAATGACGGATCTCTAGATGGTGGACTACCGTGAAGTATACTGCCAGGTGCCTGTTCGGGGCGCTAGTTAAATAATCTTATAGACGAGAGTCTTTTAAAAAACTTCATTATGAATAACAATCAAACATCAGTTAAACATCAGTGTAAACGCCGGGAAGACCGACTGTGTAATCTTCTCCCTCCAAAAGGGGAAAAAATCCTTGCCAAAATCGTATAGCATAGGAGGGCAAGAGAACTCCCCAGCTTTCTCAATGCACTATTTGCGTATAAAAATGGATAGGCATCTCCATGTCTCTACTCATTTTAGTAATAAAATAGGAAAAGTACGACAAAGGTCTTACCGGCTATCGCACTTGCTAACTTCACCCAACCTGTCGCTTCGTCTCAAACTGATGATAGATAAATGTGTCCTCCAGCCAGCTCTGCTGTATGGTGCCCCGCTATTTGCCCACTTGACTGACAATACAGCCAAATGTCTCCAACATTTCCAGAATGGGACCATGCGAAAAGTGGCCCGACATACCTCTTTCGAGAGGTTGAAGAACGCTGGAATGCACCCGTTACTTGGTGTGCCGTCGGTGGGTGAGTTCATCCGCCGGAGACACTCGTAGCAGCACCTGAGAAACCCAGTGTTTAACACTATGACCCCACCACCCTGTCGGGGAAAAATTAGGTTAATAATGTAAGTTAGTTTTAAGGTTGATCAAAAATGTGAGCCCCATCACCTTTATTAGTCAGTTTAGTCCAGTCACATATAATGTATATCATTATACTTGTTTATTCATTATATAATTTCTATAAAATAACACAACCTGTATATAATGTAGCGATGCTACAGTACTATATAATTATCTGTAAATTTGAAAGGGCTATGAAAAAAAAACAATCAAAACACTGGTATATATATAAATAATAATCAGTTACAGCCTTAGAATACTGTAGTGAATGCTTAGGCTCAAGTGGGGTGTGTTGGCCCTAAGCAGGTCAGAAAAGAGGAGGCTATAGTTACAAAAACAAGGGGACCATAAGTCTCAACTGAGGTACTATAAATGTAAGATATAATTATTATATAACTGGCCACACTAAGCTCACGCACCTAAATTTCTTGTAGGACTTCGTGTGGTAACACCCCTCCCACAGTCGAACATTCGCTAATATTTCAGCCCCATTTACCTACGAATGACACCCACTACTTCGAAGAAATCAAAATCATCAACGATAACTTTAGTCACTAATAACCACTTCATCTGACATACTAATAATAATTCGAAGTATAACTATTGAGATAAAACTGAAGACTAGGATATTTATGACTGTTGATGTACGCATTCCGACGGGCCTGATAACGGATCAGAATGTAGACATTCAACTTTGATATTTAAGTGTAGACTGTATGAATGTTACTTGTAGATACAGCATGACGGATAAGCTTAATTAGTCAAAGATATCTTTAAGGATTAAAACTATCATATGTACAAGTATGATGAAGGCCAAAATGAATAAATTGTGAGGTTAATGATGTTAGTTAACGGATTTATAAAGATAAAAAATAGTGCAAGGGTCGGTAGATGGTATGCTATATTTTTGAGAGGTGAAACTTCCTGGTCTCTATGGTGAATATTCTAAATGAGCTTACATGTAAATAGTTTTTGCTGGAAGCCATAAATCTCTATTATTCATGCTCCTCCCTCGATGAAGCAGAGAGCCCCTCTACTCTATCATGTTAGAAGTAAAAGTACTCGTAATTGAGAAATTATGAAAGGGTGGAACATATCGCTCATGGGATGTTTCCTTGATGGACACGAACCTGCTCAAAAATCCAGCGTACAGGTGGCAACTCTTCTGACCTTTGGTCACTACTTTATTCGGAATCGCAAGGAAACGATGCCTCACATCTGCCCGTGGGAAATCACAACGTCCCTCAGAAATAATATTTTCTGAACAATGACAGTAAGTAATAAATTCCCAAATAATTACTTATTATTTTAAATTTCGTATCGAACTATAGACCTCGATGACCGGATTTATGTATTTAATATGTAAGTAATATAAGCTTCGACATTAGTTGGTTATTATTTTTATATGACGCGACTGACGGAGGAGAATTGGGGGACTTCCCAAGACTCCGCTTCCTCTCTCGCATGCGAGTGAGGTGACATCCATGTGGGTTTGGGGATCTTTATATACCATACATTTTCAAACTCCTCCCACCCAATTTCATGAAATTCTATAGTAACCTATCCAACCAACCTAATCCCCTAGCACAGTCGTACACTGCACCACTCATCCCTATAATCCTCCTCGGAGACTAACACGGCATTGGCTTCGTGACCTGCTATAAATACGTGACAGAGGGAGTCCTGGCAACGGCCAGTTTCTCCAATCATGTCCTGAGCGTATGTGGCTCTCTCGCTCTTGGTCAGCCTCCGCCGGCTTGAGTCCGGTGACGCGGGTGAAGGAGGAGCCTGGGATACTTGCCAAGACTCCGCTTCCTCTTTCGCATGCGAGGGAGGTGACAACCATGTGGATTTGGGAGGTCTCTGGGCTGTTTGTAAATACTGTATGAATGAGCGAGTGAATGAAAAATTGTAAATATGGTATGAATGAGATCATTTATCACAATTACTTATTGACCAATGAGGCAGATTGTAATTTTATCATAATAAAGCTGTTTTATTAATAATTATTTTTAAAACTGGCAGTTAGGCAACAGCTGGCTTTATTTATTCACTATCTTGTTACCGTTAGGAAAATGTGGTTCCTGTGTTATCAAGACGACCACCGGGGGCAAGCTGCTGATGGGAACGCGGTGTTGCAACATTGATCACGGTTGGCCGCTGCCCGATAAAGTCCGGCTGAATTATTTCCCTGTTTCAGGAATTCCCGGACCAGATTTATATTAATCCGACCTATGCAAGGCTGGTATGGATCGGGCGCCGTAAACCCTATCACATAACATGTTTATGTTCGTACACATAAACTGCCCTCCAGTTGTTCTTAATCTCTACGCTGGTTCCGTCATTCGTTCCAGTAATATATTTTTATATCAAATATAATATATTTTTTATATCACCCAAAGGGAGAGGTTTTTCTTTCAAACAAGTAATGACAATCGTCTGTCTCTCATTCATTGTACGTTCAACGATAGATGTCGTATTCTATAATTTAACATGAAATTATAAAAGTACTTTTCGCAACAATCCCAAGCATTCTAGCAAGCCTTTGGTTAAAAAACAAAAACAATTAACATATTAAAATTAAAAATGTTAAGCGTATATTTTTTTCAATTTTCAAATCCTAGCTACATTATTATACATTAGGTAATAATAATAAAAAAAACAAATGAGATTAGTATATGGTAACGCAAATCTAATTTCAAAGATATTCCAGCAAATTATTCAACATTTTGTGTTGATTATGGAACTGTTGAGCATTAGGCTTTCAATACCGCCAGGTCCTGTTGATTCCTCTACGCTGTACTATCAAGTCCTTATTTTCCTAACAGGTTTTAGGGAATATTTACTAATCCAAATAATTTTTGGCGAAGGAGAGAAACGTAAATATAAACATAGATGAGCTTTTGTAATTGACATAATATTCAGTTGAATTTTAAGAGCAACCTTAAAATAAAAAAAAACATAAGTATTTATATAATACTATCGTGTATAGTGTTGTATGGAATAAAACATATAACTGTATAAAACTTGTTTTAAATGGTTTCCGAAATTATTTAAATTGGCTCAACAAAGGAAATAGAAAAATGTATTTTATTCACAATCATTTAAGAAACACTTTCGGAGTCCCGCAAGATTCTCTTGATACTGTTTTTTCACTTTATACATCCTTTATTTGATTTACAGTATCTATATAGTATAATGTTTAAATAATATAGTGCGATTGATACAAACTAAATTTACACAAAAAAAAACCTTCAAATAATGATAAAAAAAAAAAAAGTAGTTTAACCACTCCTTAATTTGGAGCTATAAGGGCGTGCTATTTAATTTTTCGAGCCAGAAGAGATAGATCATATCAAAGTCTAGGCATCGAACCAGCTGCCATTGGCTATTACTTAATAAAATAGTCTGTATATTTGATGATAATTCTCTAGAGACCTTGCCAGAAGTTTTCTAGCTAAAAAGAAAATGGGCCCTAAGTAAACAGTTTTTTGTATTGACTAAAGTATTCATTTATTTATTTATATTATAAAGTATTCATTTCGATCGATCGTCTGTACTATCGGAGACAGCCGGGGCCGGTTCTTAAACGGGTTTGTCGTCTGTCTGTCAGGCAATGGATAATTTATATCATTCATACAATATAGACATATATACATAGTCTAAGGATCCTACATTTTGCCAACAGAACTATCACCTTTACGGAATAGAGCTCTGGGGGACAGCAAAAAAGTCAAACATCAAGCGTATCCAATCGTTTCAATCAAAAGTCCTGAGAACAATAGTAAATGCCCCTTATTACGCCAGCAACAAAACCATTCATAACGATCTTAACATTTTCTATATTCTTGAATTCATCCCTTCCAAGTTCATAAAATTACATAGTAATCTATACAACCACACTAATCCCCTAACACAGTCATTGTACTGCACCACTCATCCCTATAATCCTCCTTGGAGACTAAAACGGCAGTAGCCTCGTGACCTACTATAAATGCGTAACAGTAGGAGTCCTGGCCATGACCAGTTTCTCCAATCATGTCCTGAGCGTGTGTGGCTCTCGCGCGCTTGGTCAGCCCCCGTTGGCTCGTATCCGGTGACGTGGCTGACGGAGGAGCGTGAAGGACTTTCCAAGACTCCGCTTCCGCTTTTTCATGCGAGGGAGATAACAACAATGTGGATTTGGGAGGTATCTGGGCTGTTTGTAAATACGACATGAATGAGCGAGTGAATGAAAATTGTAAATATGGTATGAAAACATTTAAAACAATTACTTATTTCCCAGTGAGACAGATTGTAATTTTATCATAATAAAGTTGTTGTTGTATAATAGAACTGTCACCTTCCCAGCTAAGGGGCAGAAGGCAAGGATCAGCGAGATCCCCTTATCCTGCAGAATCATCAAATAGGAGGTTTCGCAATTCTACGAAAATAAGAACGATTTATTCCCTTTGTAATATTAAGGGTATATCCTAGAACATCTCGACATAAGCTAATTATGGTTTAGTAAAATATAAGAAAGTAAATTTAGTAAAAATATAAGAACGGTAAATATTTAAAAAAAATTAAACACTGTTGTTTCACGACCATTTAATAATAAATAACTAAAGTCTCTCGTGGAATGTTCTACCTCTGGTCATAAATGTTCGTTTTTAGATTTATTCGGTACGAAAACGCCCAGAAAATTGGTTATTTAATGAGCGTAGCACATGTATTTAGTTTATAAAAAGTGTTGAGCTATAGATTGCTCTTGTTTTTTTGTTTTTTCACCACTAGTGGTATATTGTTCGGAAACAATAGTTACTCATTTAAAAGGCTGACAGAATTTTCGAAGGGCGAAAAAAAAATGAATGAAAAACAAAAACAATGGCGTAGGAGCGCGAAATAACTTGAACAATGAAACTAAGTGAGCGCTTAGTTAGCAGGTTAAAGTCACGTAGATGAAGGATACATTTATTGTATACAAGAAGATATTTATTCTAAGCCGTTATTTTTACTTCCGTTATTGTAATGAGTGAAACATTGCACTCTAATTTGTCTACAGTTTTAACATTTTAACGTCAAAGTTTCTTCTCAGTCTTATCCGGACTGGACAGAATTATTCAGGATTAAGTAATTCGGGTCCCAAAGGGGCACTATAGTTTCCGACCTAACAAAGCTTTTATTTATTTTATTATCATCTTCATGTTGAGTTCGGAAACTTTTCAGACCACCGGTGTATCTTTATTCCAAGGGCGAAAAGGACGTCATTCGAGATTCAGTGAATTGAAAAGCCTTCTTCAGCGAACACAGTACAGGAGATTAACTATGATAACCAAATTGTATACATAGTGTTTATAGCATGGTTTTAATGGCTCTGTTTTAGAGCTCTTGAGAATCAACAATTCCCCAAACGCCAGAAAATTGCGCCGGTTACGTCGTGAGGAGCTGGATGTTGGATTGAGTCGGTTAGCGTTACAAAATTGCCAACAGTAAGGCATAAGCATTAAACAAAGTACCAAAAATAATATATAAATAACTATTTATTTTATTCAAAACAAAAAAAAATAACAGCAGTTTAACAGTTAATTTAACCAGACCTGATTGTTAGTAAATATAAATATAATGTATAAATAATGAAAAAAGTTTATAGTCACGATACAATGTTTCGGAGAAGAGTGAGTATAGTCAACCGCAGGGGGCGATGGGCACGGAGAGCTCTGTAGACGAGATAGGCCGAGAAGTCCAAATTTGTAGTAAACAACGACTTCTTGTTCGCAGGGGAACAGGCCCGTATTCTGCTATCTTCGACACCGACTAAGCCAAGCTCCTTGTCCTCTAATACGCAAAGTCCTATTTCTTCACTTCCTCGAGCTTTATAGTACTTCAAACTATCTTCTCCTGGTGTAAACTATCTGTATGTTGATGTAACAAAATGAAAACTGCTGTTAAAAAGAGAAAAACAAAACATTTCATAACCTACACTTTCTTATGTTTTTTTTAATATTAAACATATGTTCGTGTATACAATATTTACATACGCTTTTCCTAATTTTCTCCAGCCGAAACAATGAGAAGATAAAGAAAAAAAAGGAATTCACAATTTTAAAATTTTCCACTCATATTATTACCATAAATAATAATAAAATATTTCTGAAATCCTCTCAAACAAAAATTAAGTTTAAACAAAACACTGAAGTCTGTTAATTTGAATTGCCTTTCTAATCACAACTGATTTACAGTCTATGGAGCCGAAACAGGCTGAAAGATGGCTAACATAAAGAAATCCGTTATCGTAGTCCTCATCAGGTGGTAGACAGCACAAGCTTTATGAAGAACGTTATCCGATGAACAAATCGGTAAACTAGAGAGCGAGAGGGAAATGGCAAGTGCTGGATTTTAATTGGAAAGGAGCAAGATAGTTTTTTCAAGAATTGAAAGGACTGGTGTTTTTAAATATTGAATGGTTTAGATGTCATTTACAGTTCTAGTCCGCTAGATTGACGTTTGTGTGACATAATGTCTTCCTTGTTATTGGGTTTTTTTTTTCCTCTTTGGCCTAGCACTAGTACTTCAAGCAGTTTTAAACAACTGTATTTTTACAGTTGGTTTGTGATATTAACAATCGTTAAACTGTGAGTGCCATAGCACGTAAGCCATGCACCAGTGAGAAATCGGTTAACATGTATGTCTTAAACAGCCGACGCCATCCTTCCCCTAACTAGGGCCTCAAATCGAAACTCTGTCCTCAAATAGACTTGATGAAAACTAACCCTCTCTCTTTTGAAAAAACAACAAGATGATCTTTCAACAAACGCTTCAGCTCATTAATAGCCTTTAGTATGATTGACAATATTTTTAAAACTATTGGCGCCAGAGATCAAAGTGACAAGACCTCGGCTTCGATCTACTGCTGCTCTGTCTACTGAACTATTCCTCCCAAGAACAATTCTAGCAAATATCTGACTTCTTTAGATGCACTCTCGTAAATCTGACCAAAACATGACCAGAGCGGGATCATTCTAAAGAAACTACAATGTTGCCATAAGGTTTTCGGAGAGTCTGTTTTTTTTTTTTCTGCGGCATTATACCATCTGTCAAACATAATAATGTTAGAGATATAATGACATTTTATAATTATTAATAAACATTAATTGTGACATGGAAATTCACTGTTTATATAATTACAAGCAATATTGGATAAAATACCTACCAGGACCACCCAACCAAAGATTGGCTTTGAGCCATTGTCTGAAAAAGATTCAAGCAGAAGTTGTTCAAAGATTTAGATTTGGCTATGTTGTGAGGTTTACGAGAGCGCTGTCCCAGCTGGAGTTCAAGAGATCCCGAGTTTGATAAGCTGGCCTAGAAGCCTCCCAAATCCACATGGTTGTCACCTCCCTCGCATGCGAAAGAAGATGCGGAGTCTTGGGAAATCCCTCACGCTCCTCCGTCAGCCACATCACCGGATACGAGCCAGCGGAAGCTGAAAAAGCGCGAGAGCCACATACGCTCAGGACATGATTGGAGAAACTGGCCATCGCCAGGACTCCCATTTTACGCATTTATAGCAGGTCACGTGGCCACTGCCGTTTCAGTCTCCGAGGAGGATTATAGGGATGAGTGGTGCAGTGCAATGACTGTGCTAGGGTGGTTGGATAGGTTACTATGGAGTTTCATGAACTTGGAATTCAAGAATTCAAGGTATATTAAGATCGTTATGAAGGATTTTGTTGCTGACGTAATAAGGGGCATTTACTATTGTTCTCAGGACTTTTGATTGAAAGGATTGGATGTGCTTGATGTTCGACTTTCTTGCTGTCCCCCATAGCACTATTCCGTATGACCAGATTGGCTTAAGTATAACTTTCCAGATTAGCAATTTGTCTTCTATTGAGAGATAGGATTTCCTTTGAAATAGTCTGTACAGTGGTCCAAAGCGTCTGTTTAGACTCGTATGTGGGTTCCAGGTCAGGCGTTTGTCGAGATGGAAATGTAATAAATTATAATAAAAATTGAATCCATGACAAGAAACAACGTTACACCATGAGCTTGAGACCATTAAATCGTTAAATGAAAGATCCGACAGTTAAGAGGCCAACCTCGCCTGATTGAGCCTACTAGCTGAAATACTCATCTCACTTATACACGTCTATACCTCTCAGATTCCCTATCCCACTCAGGAGTCCCACTACTCCTAGTATATTGAAACCTTTCACATTTCACAGTAGTAATTTGTTTTTACCAATTTGTTTTTTTTAAGTTCTCAAGCACCGAAGTATTAATGTGATGACGCGGTTACCGGTTGAATATTCGAAAATAAAGTTACTGACCAACTTTAGGAGAAGCGGAAAAGTTTGAATGTTGGCATAGCAAACAACGAAAAAGGATGGAGGATATTGCATGACATCCAGTAGCAAATAAAAACTTCCTCGGAAGCTACTTTATCCTTTATTAAGTTGGCGGTAACTCAATAATATTTTATTGCCAATGGACGAAGATTTCCATTTATTTTTGGCATTTATCGATTATCGTCAGAGCTTCAATTCATGTGAATGACTTAGTAGGCAATGGTACCAACTGCATTTTAATGACAATAATGGTAGATAAGACCAATAATTCATAAAATAAATGAAAATAAAACTTTATTCTATGGTTGGCGTATATTTAGAATAACAATAATGGTTACAGTGACCACAGGCTACAGAGCCAACGTGTTCAGTCTTGAGATGGAGTGATCGATATCTCCAGTCTCAAGGTTACTGGTTACATAACACAAAATGGTTACAGTGTAGTAATATCCTGGAAAATTTCCAGAAAACTAACCAATGAACTATAATTCAATAAATTGGGAGCACGTTCATCCAAACTATAACCACTTTAAAAATAATTGATATACCTTAAACAATACACCTATGTGTGTAATAAAATGGAAATAGAGACAATATATAAATAAATGAATGCATATTAAATTACCATTGAAATAAAAATTTGAAAAAATAGCGCAGAATTAGATTATTAGAGAAGACATACTTGAGAAATGTTTAGTTCCGACAGTTTGAGGCACAAAACAGTTAGACGTCGGGTCGTCACGAGGGGGGTGCCTAGTTACCCTAGCCCTTGTGACGAAGTGAGGGTTGATTAAGTTTATGGCCTGGACAATCGTTTCATGACGGTCTTACTATCTGACTCCATTTTGGATAGGTATGTGCCCCGACAATGCACTATGTTCCGGAGAAAAGGTATAGGGTAGGTAGTTTGTGAGTGACCACGAATTCACACTCGGTATCTGAGGGTAGGCGAAATCCGTCCGGATCCCAAAGGCGAGTGTGAACCGGAGAGAGGCAGACTGAATCGCCGTGGGGAACACTGCTTGGTAAGCTTGCAGGGCCACGACAACCGTTGTCCACTAGAGAGAGGTCTCCCCCAAGGAGGTGCTAGATTTAGCGAGACGAAGGCAGAGATTCCCACTAGGAAGGTGTGGGGTCTGACTACGCCGGACTAAATTGTAGCGAGGTGAAGAGAGAGATGCAGAGGTTTTTCATAAAGAAGAAGCCATGATTCAGAGTTTAAGCAGAGCAGCCACGAGCCAGTCAACCAGTTTTCAGGAGAATTATATGCAGGCCCAAACTTCCGGTCTTAAATACCCAGCTGGCTTCTTCAGTAGCCAATCAGCTTTGGTTTTATTGTACCCAATGCCAGTTGAGTATGTGGTTTTCTTTGTTCTTTGACAAACAGATTTGTCACCGATACGTGACCCGAGTAAGGGTCTCTCGGCGGTTTGGGTCGCTTAGTACCTGCTACTGGCTGCTGGGGCACCAGCTCATATAACTAATTGGCTCACAGCGCATGTTTATTGTTTACCACATTTACAATGATTTATATTTTGGTAATGTTATTTACATTTGTTTATAATTAATATATACAATAGAGTATAGGGTGATTTATCTTATGTAGTTAGCGGTCGCAACAGACGTTTTAGGAGAAGGTGGATCTGTGGGAGGGGAAACAGTTGTTGTGGGAAGGATCGAGGATATGAAATTAAGGAGGGAGATTTTTTAAGTGTACTGAAATTTTAGTCAGTGTGGTTCGGTACATGAAGGAACCCAGGAAGTATTTTCTGGATGAAGGGAATGGTTATTATATCGCGATGAGCTTGAGTCTCTTGAGAATTGACCGGAAATGAATTCTGGCTTTTGAAAATTCATTTAAAAAAAATGTACTTCTCTTTATCTCATAATTAAAACTAAATATAGTATAGAAACAAGAATTGTTGTACTTTTTTTGTCTTAGAAATTAGTACAGAGCTCCAATCATCCTGAAAATTAAATTATCGATTACTCAACAATCTTCTCAGACTACCAACGATCATCATTTAGGAAGAGATAATGAAACGATAACTGTTCATTAGGTCCTTTTGTAGACAATGAGTATTGTATTCACTTAATTCAGCAGTCTAACAAAAGACAGGAGTCCTTGAAAATCCTTTAAATTGTTCAGTCTTGAGATGGAGTGATCGATACCTCCAGTCTCAAGGTTTCTAGTTACATAACACAAAATGGTTACAGTGTAGTAATATCCTGAAAAATGTACAGAAAACTAACCAATGCACTACTTCAATAAATTGGGAGCACGTTCATCCAAACTATAACCATTTTAAAAATAATTTAAAATACCTCAAACAATCTGAAATAATTCAATCTAATTATATAAATACTGTATAGAACAATAACTAATATAATAAATATACCCATTGTATGTAAGTAAATAACCATTCTAGAGCAGTAACACTCGGAGCATTGGTAAAATAGCGCTTGGCTTATTAAGAAGTAGATAAAAGTACGGTTTATTTATCAATATACCTACATTATTTTTCCTAGAGGTGCAGTTATTTTTATCATCTGACCGTCAACTAGAGCTATCATCACTTACACATTGAGTCAAAATGAAACTAATAACTGTTTTAATAACATTCTATAACTATAGTTTAAAATTGTATACAAATAGTATATACTGTTAATCAGAATCACTATTTATCTTAAACGATGCATAATCAAAAATAATACGAAATAATTATTGTTTTTTTCTAATAATTTATAATAAATAATTTATGACGCTTAATTATGTTTTGAAATGTATAAAAAATTTCGTAGCGCTAGGTTCGTAGGGTTTTGTTGCTGACGTAATAAGGGGCATTTACTATTGTTCTCATAACTTTTGATTTAAAGGATTGGTTCCGCTTGATTTTCGACTTTTTTGCTGTCCCTCATAGCACTATTCCGTATGTCCAGATTGGCATAAGTATAACTTTCCAGATTAGTAATTTATTTTCTATTGAGAGATAGGATTTCCTTTGAAATAGTCTGTACAGTGGTCCAAAGCGTCTGTTAAGCCTCGTATGTGGGTTCCAGGTCAGGCGTTTGTTGAGATGGAAATATAATAAATTATAATAAGCGAAATACTTGCACTACCATACCCGTGAAACTTATTTTGTAAAAATTACCCAAATGGGAAACAATTTAATGGTAGTATCTTTATGATAGAATAGTACAGAACCCCAGAGGCAATCGTTCCATGTAACTCCTCGGGAAAAAGAGAAAATGTGCATAGAACGCTATGCCAGTTGTGGCTTTTTCTTTTTTTTTAAAGGAGTGAATGAAAACCCAGCGCAGCCCCAAAAATGAAGTGGGGATAACTTCTGGTTATATAAACCTTATCATTAAACGCCCTAGTCTTGGCTGCTCTGATTTCTCATTGACCATCATTCTGGTCCGTACCATCCAGTTAAGCCTCTCTCTGACAATGTAGTAAAAACATTTTAGACGCTTGTCTCAATAATTCTTAATACATCAACTTGTTTCAACATTTATGTTGATAAGCTCTTTAAAATTAATCATTTAAACTGTAGTACAATGTAACAATAGGCCATTAATTATATCTCTCTTCCATTTTCACGTAAAATTCATTTCTTTTTAAAACACAATGAACCATTCCACATAAAATTTGTGAGTTATTCTAACCATTTCCTAACTAGGTACTCCCTCCAGACATAACAAGTGCAATAAATTAACATATTATATAAATCGATCTTCCCTAAATCAATTTGTCTTCCCGAATAATGAACAAATATATATTATTTCGTTAATGAACGCTGCATCTATTTGACCTCTCGAATAGGGACTATTTGATTTGATTGTTTTCTAAATCAAATAGGAGCCCGAAAAAATAATTACTTACATATTAATTGATACATTTATGCTCGTATATTCACACATGTAGGATATAAGGAATTAAATCACGATCCCACATCAAATATCCTAAACATTTATCACATCATTTATGTTGTAATTCACGTGAAAATGAAGCAACTTTGTCAAAATATAATAATAATTTACCAGAGGTGATAATATCTATGAACAATGGCTTCAGATTTGTATCTAAGTTTGTAGGGAGGAGGTTAACTAGTTAGAATATTATTAATAAAATTTGGATTTTAGGAATATGAGTTTGATTACGATATTTTTTAACAAAATTGGTAAACTTCTTGTTTATTCTCTTTTTTGAGAGGAGAATAAAGTCATAAACTGTTGAGAAGAAATATCACATTTAAGAAAATGACTATTTTACAGAGGTATGAATTTAAATGAACAAACCCGATTTCCTAAATAAAATATATATAGATAAAATGTTCATAGCATGAGCTGAATTTTGAATCCATATTACAATTTCCACAGAGACGTCTGAAGATATTAGCTGGTGGCAGCTAATCGGAATTGACACCTCCACACTGCCAAGAAAATGACGTTTACCCTTAGAGGGTTCAGATGACCTAAGTTTATTTCCCAAAGGTGTTAAGTAAACAAATTTATTTGAATCTCGAACCGTAGATATCAGTTATGATGTAGAAATCGGAAGCTGGGAATCGAATCAGGGTCTCCAGAATCGCTAGACATGATTGGTAGTTTACATGTCCTTAATATTAGACATGATTTGTAGTTTTACATGTCATTAACATTAGAAATGATTGGTAGTGCGCACTGCTATTATCAATTTAAATTTCAAAATCATTACTTTTAGGAACCATTTTTTCTTCCGTGGGTGATGCAAACAAAAACAAGTCTTCTTTACACTAATCGAGTAAAGTAGTAGAAACAGTAGTATATATGTAGGTTACATAACTGAGGTCTTGGATAATAAATAATGGGATGAGTTTGTAGTAAGTTGATCACTGTAAAGTATTGCATAGTTTGACAACGATCGTTGGGGTTGAGTTGATTCCCTGTCTGGAGCACCCGCCGAGGGAGGTGTCGTCGACCCAGCCAATGCCCCGACAGTACACTATGTTCAGGAGAAGAGGTACAGTCTAGGTATTGTATCTACAATCTACAAAGTTTACGTTTTCTTGGAATGACCACGAGTTCACACTCGTTATCTAAGAGTAGGTGAAAACCTTCCGGATCCCAAAGGCGAGTGTGAACCGGAATAAGGCTGGGGACTGGACCGCTGGGGGAGACATCACTGGGTACATATTGGAGGGCGCCAGAGATTGTCATCTGCATGGAAGGGATGCCTTCCTAGGATATGGTAGTTTTAGCGAGACGAAGCAAGAGAATCCCACTAGGAAGGTGCGGGGCCAGACAACGTCAGTCTAAAGATAGCAAGGAGAGAGAGAGAGAGAGAGAGAGAGAGAGAGAGAGTGAGAGTTCACTCCGTCAGTGTTCACTTCAATCGTTTGATTCCGACTTGAATAAAAAAAAAGTTCAGAATTTCAGCAGGTCATTCCTGGCTACAGCGAATGAGATCGGTGTTTATTTTGGACAATCATATGATCGTTTATTTTGGTGAATCGAGGGCTACTACGCCTGCGCCCAAGTGAGCTCATGCCGGGTCGGAATCGTGAACTAGTCCCATCTCTCTATACTGAAGAAGAAGATTTATTGATAAAATATGGAAAGGTTGGTGACTTCTGGTCCTTCAAGAGGGTAACATCTATCTGTATGTGGTGAAGAAGCTGGCCCCACGGACCCTTTTAGCTCAGGTAGTACAAGGCTCTCGGCTAATATTTCATCATGAAACATGTTCCACTTTATACCACCCGTTCACCCAACACTTAGAGATCATTGTCCTGGCGTCTAGTACTCGTAGACAGAAAGTACAGACAGCCTCATGTCCACAGTAGTAATGTGCCTTTGTAGAATAAATAAATTAATAGATAGTAATATGAGATGGTTAATTCGGTGAAGAATGCGTGTTCTATTGTCTAGTGAGTTTGATTAAGTTATTCATAGTTTACTTACGATACCGAAGAAGGAGAAGA
Organism: Acanthosoma haemorrhoidale; assembly: GCA_930367205.1. NCBI lineage: Eukaryota > Metazoa > Arthropoda > Insecta > Hemiptera > Acanthosomatidae > Acanthosoma > Acanthosoma haemorrhoidale. The sequence goes on along the minus strand of OV884011.1, from coordinate 18,993,755 downwards.
GATATCTGTTGTTGCCCAGCTTGACGAGGGCCTTGCTGTTCTGTTTGATGGCGATGCAGATGGCCTTGGGTACGATGTTCTTGGCCGTGCAGTCAATGAGGACCCCGTCGAAGAGCAGCTCTCTCACTTTGGCCGTGAGGAAGACGGTGCTAAGCTTTCCGTAGATGTAAGGGACAGCAGCGTTCACGATGCTCAGCATGGGCGTTGGGAAGTCCTGCTCAGCCACTAGGAGTACGCTCTACACTCATATATTACATCAGTAAATTCATGTAGTCGTATACTTATAACATTATATTTTACTTACCCTTATCAATTAATCTGTGAAAGACAAGAAAACAATTTATCCTGAAGACTTCAGACACCACTCAGAGGTAAGGCAAAGCAAGATCGGTCTGAAGATCAGTAAGTATAAGGCAATACACTGACCATCCTACCATACCAGGACTCCCCCCTCCTCCCCAAGCCACAAATCATTATTTACTGTATGATTTAACCTTTAACAGTCAACATAAGAAACGAAAAAGGAGTTTAGCATAAGTGAAACTACTCAATCTAAGGATCAGTAGGATCAGAATATGTGATATATCGATGATATATGATATCGAAGATAAACTAACCATTGTTAAACCACTGAAGAACGAAGCCATAGTATCTTATCAGACTCCCAGATGTCTGTATGTATGTTCTACGATAGGTGTTTGGTTAACGGATATAGATGGTTGGTTTTAAAAAAAAAAGCTTTGGTAGCCAACATTAAAAGTTTATTGTCGTTTCATAATTACGTTACTCATTCATACAATATATACGATTACAGACATCCCAGAGACTGAATGTTGAGTAATGTTGAGTCTAAAAAAAATGTTGAGTCTAGTTTTGTATATTCAAATATCATCCACAGACACCAACCGCCACCTTTCGGTTGAAGTATGAGGCACCTACGATGCGCGCGTTGAATATATTAAACAACAGGGGGTCCAGGTCAAGCACCGACCCTTGGATGACTCCAGTGATGTGGTAGTGGTTCCGATTCGCACAAAGAATGTTTTGTCTGCGAAATAGTAAGTTAGAGTACCATGTTCAGAAGCTGGTCAGGGAATGCATATTTCTCCAGGCATTTGAGCAATATGTTGTGGTAGAGGTTTCAGTCAGGATCATCCTGTGGATGAACAACATGTCATGTGATGAAGAGAGGTCAGAGTCAGGAAGAAAAAGAAACAGATTCTGGTGAAACAGCTGTTGAACAAAGCTATTCATCTGAGCCTCATTTGCTGACTCAAGAAAATCTTAAAGATCTTATGCGAGATTTAAAGTTACCCCGTACACAGTCTGAAATACTTGCTTCCCAGATAAAAGGATGGAATATTCTTTAAAAGTATACAAAGCTATCTAGTCGTCGTTCTGAATTTAAAGAGTATTTTTCTAAAGAAAATGTCTTAGTGTTTTGTAACAACATTTCTTCTCATATGCAGAAACTTTGTAATGAACATAACACAACAGAATGGCACTTATTCATACATTCCTCTAAAGTTAGTTTAAAAGCTATGCTTCTGCATAATGACAATAAATTCCTATCAGTACCTGTGGCTCACTCTGCCAGCATGAAAGAAAAATATTAAAACTTTAAATTTAAATTGGAAAAGATTTCATTTGCAGTTTATAAATGGAATATGTGTAGTGATTTGAAAATAATTGCTCTTATTCTTGGCATGAAGCTTGCTACACAAAGAACTGTTGTTCTTTATGTGGATGGGATACTAGGGACAGAAAAAAAACATTTCATTAGAAAAGAATAGCCTAAACAAGAATCACTCATTCCTGAACAGATTAATGTTAATTATTGTCCATTATGTTGTCCTAAAAATGTGTATCTACCTCCGTTACATATCGAACTAGTATTAATGAAAACTTTTGTCATGGCCATGGCCAATATTCCTGGTTTCATGTGCTTTATTATGATAAAATTACAATCTGCCTCATTGGGCAATAAGTAATTGTGATAAATGTTTTCATTCATACCATATTTACAATTTTCATTCACTCGCTCATTTATACAGTATTTACGAACAACCCAAAGACCTCCTGAATCCAGATGGTTGTCAGCTCCTTCGCAAACGAAAGACGAAGCGGATTCTTGGGAAGTCCCCCACGCTCCTCCGTCACCCGCGTCACCGGATACGAGCCAACGGAGGATGACCAAGAGCGCGAGAGCCACATACGCTCAGGACATGGTAGGAGAAGTGAGCCTACAATTAAAGAAGGAATATTTGTGCGTCTACAAATACGATTAGTAACGCGTGAAGAAAAGTTTAAAGAGCTACTGAATCAACTGGAGAAAGCTTTCAAAATCTTAATCACAGTTTTTTAGGAAATTTTAGAAAAGGTCAAAAATTCCCTTGATATTGCCAAGGTTCTTTTATCATCTTAAAAACATTTGGGCTGTAATATTTCCTTAAAAGCACACTTTGTTAACTCGCGGCTAGATTTGTTCCCGGAAAATCTTGGCGAATGGGTGATGAACAAGGGGACATTTTCATCAGGAGTTCTCGGCTATGGGAAAGAGGTATCAAGGCAAATGGAATACTAATATGCTGGGTGATTATTGTTGGACCACCAAGGGGGGTGCTACACAGCCAAAATATTACAGAAAATCGTCATTTCTTACTTTATATAGATGGGTCAAATATTTGAATAACGTGTTAATAATGCAGTAAGTATATTAATATTTGAAATTATAAGCTCCTGTCTCTCGGAAACCTTGCGTAATGAGGAAAAAACCAATATCATATTTGAATTCAGTAGAAAAAACACAGAATCTCATATTTATTTTTTCCTGAGACAAAAATTCTTTTTTGTTCTCCAGTTTTATTATTAACAATAAACAGCGAAAGAACAAAACGGATGGAAAAACTCGAAACCTCCCCAATAGCTAGCCGACTGAGTTGATTTTCCGAATTTATTTAAGAATTTATTTATTAATTTATGTAAAGGCACTGCATGACAATTTTAGAAATATTTTAATATATCGTTGTTAGTTGGAAGTATTTTTTTTTTTTTTTGGCCGAGGAGATTTAAAATCGTAGTAAAAAGGTCGAGATCACTATAGGCAGGGCAGATGGTCTTGATCATTTAATTTTTCTTCTGGTGAATTTCTGATTTTTGGTTTGGTGGTTAATTATATTGATTATATTAGGACTATCGCCACAAAACAAATTTAATTATGTTTACCTAAGATCCTCATTCCAGACAAGCAATTAAAGTAGTTAAATCGATGATAAATACTTTTTGTAATTAACCACTGGCATAAATCATTCTGGTCTATTTTTTTTTTCATTTGTCTTTAATTAATTTTTATCTTAAATAGATTTAGATTTATTAGCTGTGAGGACTCCTTACCTTGGATATACCAGGAGGTACGTTAATGCTTTTAATTTTCTGTTTCATTTTCTATTTTTTACTATTAAAAAACAAGTAATCATCGCTCGCCAGGTTATTGTAGAATATACGTCTTCAGGGGTCACAGCATATGAGGGAATAGCTGAAATAAACATACTGATGTTGTGTGTAGCGGAGTTTTTGTAGTACCTGGTTTCGTCGGTAGGACCGTGTAGAGCAACTTTTCACCATTAAGCATGCCAAGTGCAGTCACTGCAGAAGGTTCCGTTCTGCTTGTGTTAATTTATTTGTAACTGTTGTTTAGCACGCTCTTCGTTTTTGTGATGAGTGATTTTCGTGAACATCACGCGGCCGTGAAGTTTTGCTTCCTGCTCGGGAAAACTGGAACAGAAACTCTTGAAATGTTAAAAGCGGCCTACAAGGATGATAGGGAAACTCAGGTATTTGAGTGGTTTTCCCGTTTTAAAAGTGGGGGAATGTCAATTAATGATCAACCTTACTGAAGACGGCCTTCGACAGCCGTAAACAATGATAATGTTGAAAAAGTTGTGAAGAAATCTCGAGTGACTTGGAGTTCAGTACAGCGAATTTTAAGTCAAGATTTGGGAATCCGAAGGTAACCAGGACAAAGCTCCCACCCACACTGCCCTCTCTGAGCGCCGATTTTCGACCAAAAATGGTATGACCCCTGGTCCCCATCCTTCCTCCATTACGCTCGAATGAAAAGAGACATGAAGGTAAACGTTTACCGGACGTTGAAGAGGTTAAGACAAAAATGGCGGAGGTGCTGTTTAGAATAACGAAACAAGAATTTAAAAAGATGTATCGAACTTTAGAATGAAATATTGGACTAGTGTGTTGGCTCCAATGATGAGTTTCGATAATGTAAGGTATATTGAGATCGTTATGAAGGGTTTTGTTGCTGACATAACAAGAGCATTTATTATTGTTCTCAGGACTTTTGGTTGAAAGGATTAGATACGCTTGATGTTCGACTTTTTTGCTGTCCCCCATAGCTCTATTTCGTATGTTCAGATTGGCTTGAGTATAACTTTGTAAATTAGTAATTTGTTTTCTATTGAGAGACGGGATGTCCTTTTAAGTAGGTTGTACAGTAGTCCAAAGAGTCTGTTAAGTTCTTGTCTTTTTAGCCTCGTATGAGGGTTCCAAGTCAGTAATTTGTCGAGATAGAAGTCTAAGTACCGTACTAACTCGGATGCAGGGATAGTAATGGAATTAAAAAAAAATAGTGGACAGGACTTGAGGTAGAGAGCGAAGGTAATGTGAGAACATTTTGTTTCATTAACTTTAATCCAACCTTGGTTGAACCAATACTCGATCTCATCAAGATGATTTTGAAGGTTATGGGATGCTTTATCGGGCTCTGAGTGGAATGACAAGACTGCAGTATCATCTGTAAATGTGACCAGGAAGGTATTGGGGGTAGGGGGGCATCGGCGGTTTATAGGTTATAGAGGATGGGACCCAGGTCGCTGCACTGTGGAACTCCTGCTTTTATGGGATAGCAGTTAGATTAGGAAAAGGGTTTGTGGTAAATATCTTTTGAGCTTGTAAAGCAAACCTGCGTGCCAGACCCTGTCAAAAGCTTGAGCTATATCAAGAAAGGCAGCAGTGCAATACTGTTTGGTTTCAAGGGGTGAGGAGATGTGATCAACAACACGAAGGCCTTGTTGAGCAGTGGAATGTCGTTGGCGGAAACCAAACTGGTGTGTGGGAAAAAGGTTTTTGGATTCAACAATTGGAAGTAGACGTTTTAATAGGAGTTTTTCAAATATTTTTAAGAGGATAGGGAGTAGGCTAATTGGACGGTAACATGAGGCATCATTGGGTGGTGTTCCGGGTTTGACGAATAGGACAATAATGGAATGTTTCCAGAGGAGAGGAAAGTGCGTCGTTCAGATAATGCAATTATATATGTAGGTTAGGAAGATTATGGCTTTAGGAGGAAGTTGTTTCAGAATTTGAGGAGTAAGAAGATCATATCCAGGGGGTTTTCAGTAAGGTAGGTTTTTCGGAAGATAATGATTTATTTAGTTCGGCTTCTTTTGAGCACGCCCTCGTGTATATATATGCCCTAGGTATAGTCCTCCTGATATAGACCTACATGTTAAACAAGCTTACAAGTTCATGTTTCGAAGAGCCCCTGGAAATGTTAATATAAGCAAACAATACCAAAAGGGCCGATATGGAATGAAGCCTCTTTTCCACGGTGTAATTATGAAATATAAAACTGCAATTTACACCGGTCATTATCAAGTCGAAAATAACAGGTGAGGGCTTCGTAGGAGTATTCCGTTTCAACTGTTATAAATAATTAAATTAAGCTCTCCCCTCAGTCAATAGCCGAGTATCTGTCGGGCTTCTGTGTTCGAATCAGGTTTGTAGCAATAAAAGGTTTTTCCTTAGTCTTTTTTCCAATTTTCTTCTGATGTTAAAGGTCTTCTGACGCTAATTAAAAGGTAGTTGTCGGAAATGTTTCTCTCATGTAGATCCTTCTCGAGTGGTAATTTCCCTTTGTCAGCTAGTCCAACCTATCCAGCAGAAACTCCAACCAAGAGGGTTCTCTTTCCTTATGTCCCTGTCTCCTTTATTTCGTTTATCTGTCTACAATACTTGTATATACCTCCAACGAATAAATATAATAATAATATGAATTAATAATTGATTAAATTACCTTCTTAAAAAGAACATGATTATTCCATTATTTCAATTTGGTTTAATGAGGATGGGAGAACACTGACTGAGAATTGGTTGATTTAATGGAGTAAAGACGACAATTAATGTTTCGCTTGTTTTTTTGAATAAGAGCTAACCTTTAAAATAGTTATAGGCTTTTAATCGGCCTTATAGGCCATCTCTTCACGTAACTATTTGCTATCATGAACAAAAACTATCGCGATCTGGGAAATCTACTCTGTGTACGTAATTTTAAATACATTTCATAAAATCCTCAGAACATTTTCCTAATACATCTCTTAACTACTTCAAAGGACATCCCATCTCTCAATAGAAAACAAATTACTAATTTACAAAGTTATACTTAAGCCAATCTGGACATACGGAAAAGACCAATGGGGGACAGCAAAAAAGTCGAACATCAAGCGCATCCAATCCTTTCAATCAAAAGTCCTGAGGACAATAGTAAATGCCTCTTATTACGTCAGCAACAAAACCCTACATCGTTACGTTAATATAATATTCTCGAACTCGTCCCTTCCAAGTTCATGAAATTCCATTGTAACCTATCCAACCACCCTAATCCCGTAGCACAGTCATTGCACTGCACCACTCATCCCTATAATCCCTCCTCGGAGACTAAAACGGAAGTGGACTCGTGACCTACTATAAATGTGTGATAGTAGGAGTTCCAATAGAATATTTGTCCATGGCTTTGTCTCATATAGACTTTTGACTATCTCACAGCAGCCCTTGGAGGAAGTCAACCTGTAGAGGATACTCCAGTTATTGGACTCACTTCGTTACAAGATGTTTTGGCCGACCTCATAGTATTTATGTATAGAATCTTTCCTGAGTATTTCCTGCCAGTCGAGTTCTTCCAGGGCTGGTCTCGTAATCTTTCTCCTCAACACTACCTCAACACTATCTATATATAGGTATTTAATTAGCAAGGTCTCTTCATTCCGCTGTGTGTATCCAAATGTACATTGACAACCGTTCTCAAAGAGTACACAAGTGGATGCTCAACAAATCCAAATTTTAATGAACACGATTCGTTAGCGAATAAAACAAAAAAAAAACCTGGATCTAATTAAAAATTTCTAGAAAGCGGTTTAACTTTTCTGACTAATGAAGCGAAATGATCGGAGATGGGCAGTCCCTTAAGCCTTTTAAGGCCAGAAAGGAAGATAAGGCCACACAGAACGCAAATAAGAAGATTATGAGCCGGCTTAAATATTTATATACGTTTTTCTAATACCAAGTAATTAATTAATTAAATGGCACTTGAAACTTTTAAATTGAGCTGGTAATATTTACCATGCCGATGCAACATCAAATGAAATCTCCATGTAAAATTTCGTATCTCTAGTTCAAGCAAGAGACGCGAAACCACTCGTAAACACTCATGGGTGAAAACACAAGATTTTATTGTTTCAAAAACACTAATGAAACTATTACTTTAGGAAAGCTTACCCTCCATAAAACGGTATATAAATAATGCTAGTAGTGAAAAGAATTATTTTACTTGACTGACAGTCCTGATAGAAAGAGACTAACTGATACAGAAATGGGCTTTTGAGAAGTAGTGTTTGTATATATTTGCTGGAAAGAATAAGAGATGACCTAAATAAATATATATATTACCATTTCGCAATTCCCGAATAATTACTTAACTGGTATTGCCATATACTCCAAGAATCTTATGGTCTGGCCCCTCCCACTGGGAACTTCAATTGCTCCACATGGACGGTTCTTCGTTTCCTGGGGTCGGCCAGACTCTGAATAGTGACAACATTGTGCTCCCTGATCGTGATCACTTTGAACGGACCCTCATACCGCAGGACTTCCTTCGCCCGATTCGACAGGACCCGCCGGTAAACAATGTCGCCTATTTTCACGGTCCCTATAACATCTTTCACCCCCTCGTTGTCCCTCGCCACTCTCTTACTTTTTTCCGCGACCATGCGTCCGTACGCTTTCCCCCGCAACCTTTCTAGCTCGACCCTGTTGGTTGTTAGCTGTTCCGCCATGGTCTCATCGACAACCGTCTCTCCCTCGTTTCTCCTTCGGGCGCGTAACCCAAAAAGCGCTTCAAACGGGGAAAACCCTGTGGCCATGTGCACAGAGTGGTTGTACGCCGCTATGGCTCGGGGCATTGCCTCATTCGCGTCCAACCCTTTGTCGGCATGGAAGACTCGGAGATGTTCCCCCAATGTATTATGGAGTCGTTCAATCCCTCCCCTGCTTTTAGGGTGACCGGGTGTATTCCACTGCCACGTAACCCCCAGCCGCTTCATCTCCTGCCTCAACGGCGCGTTGTCGAACTCTCTGCCCCCATCCGAGGAGATCACGTCCGGGACCCCGTAAAATTGGAACCACCTTCGGAGGGCGCCACTGACCGCCTCAGCCGATTTCTCCTTCACCGGGTGGGCCATGGCCGTTTTACTAAAGAGGTCTATCACCGTAACCCACTTGTATCCTCTCCACGTAAACGTGTCGATCTGCAGATCCGTTACTGGTGCTGTAGGAGTACTCGTCTCACTCTGCAATCCTACCGGGGGATGACGATCGTATTTTGTGGTGTGGCAAACGACACATTCGCGCACAATCTCCTCCACCGTTTTCCTCATCCCTACCCAGTAATACTTGCGTTTGAGGGCCGCCACCGTCTCGGTGATTCCCCGGTGGTTCGTCTTGCCTTGGTGATATGCGGTCGTGACGTCCTTCTGCTGTTCCTGGTCGCGAATGGTATCGACCATCCGGCAGCATCTTATGAACCCGCGGTCGATCCCAATTTTCTCGTACCTCCACAGGTTACGCACCTTATCCCACACCGTCGCATTTCCCACATACAGGTAATGGGTGACTCCTGGCTTAGATGCGTCTTGTAGTGCTTGGCATATCTGCTCCTCTCTAACGCCCGGCTGTGACCAAATGGTGATGACGGAGTGCTTTTCGTATTTGGAGAACTCCATTTTCACCATCCCCGTCGTCCTCGTCTTCCAGATGACCTGGCGCGATTTATCATTGATGATTTCGTCTATCTCTTCCATCTCGGTGGGTCTCCCGGTGTCCGACTCTTCTTCTGACGAATCCTCATTGTTTTGATGCTCCGGTTCGCGCTCTCCTTCCCCTTCCGGCGTCCATTCCCTCACGAACCGCTGTAGATCCCCCGACGCTTCTCCTACCTCGGTTTCAAGCACGTTAACCTGTAGAGCCCGAGACAACCAATCGGCCACGACGTTGTCTTTGCCTGGCTTGTAGACGACTTCCAGGTTGTATTGACTCAAGATCTCCTTCCAACGCGTGACTCGGGATGAGGACTCCTTCAGAGTGCCCACCCACAGCAGCGGCCGATGATCCGTGTGTACCTTGAATCGTCTGCCAAATACATACGGTCGGAAATGTTGCACTGCCCATACTATTCCCAACAGTTCGCGTTCCAGTGCGCTGTAACGCGATTCTGCCTCGGTCAGCCTCCTACTTGCATATGCCACGGGTCGATCTCCCTTCTCATTCTCCTGCGATAAGACCGCCCCCAGCGCATATTCGCTCGCATCCGTGGTGATCGAGAACATTCTCGCAAAATCGGGGAATGCGAGGACTGGCTCCTTCTGCAGCTGCATCACACACTTCTTGAGATTACTTTCTATCTCAGGCGTAATTCGAACGGTGCGTCCCTTTCTCAGCAGTTCGTTGAGCGGAACCAGACTTTCAGCCATCTCCGGCACAAATCGGCGGTAATAGTTGAGAGTCCCCAACAGCCTCCTGACCCCCTTCACATCGTGCGGCATCGCCATTTTTCCGATCGCCTCTACCTTCTTACCGTCCGGCCTCACCCCTTCCGCCGAAATTACATGCCCCAGAAAACCAATCTGTTTCTGCCCCAGTATGGACTTTTCTCGGGACAGTTTTAGTCCGAACTGGCGTAACCTGTCGAAAACCTGCCGCAGATCGTCGATGTGACGCGCCTCTGTCCTGCTAAAGACCAGGAGGTCATCCATGTATACTTGGCACATATTCTCGTCGAGGCCGCGTAAAAATTCATCCATGAGTCTTTGGAAGGTGATAGGCGCATTTTTGAGTCCAAATGGCATGCGAGTAAACTCGTAATGCCCCCTTTCGAACGTAAACGCCGTTTTGGCCTGGTCCCTAGGGTGCATCCGGATTTGATGATATCCGGACTTGAGGTCAAGCGTGCTAAAGATAGATGCTCCTCCCAGCCGATCCAAGATATCCTCCAATCGTGGAATTGGGTATTTCTCGTCGCTTGTGTTATCATTTAAGTGGCGAAAATCGACCACCACCCGATACCTGTCCCGTTCTTCCCCTTCAATCGGCTTCTTTTTAACGGCCCATAGAGGACTATTAAAAGGCGAGACGCTGTCCACAATAACTCCTTGCCTCTTCAGCTCCTGGATTTCCTCTCGAATATGCCCTCGTAACGCCTGGGGGTACCTCCTCTCCTTGACATATGTTACCCTTTCTGACTTCAAGTGAATCTCGTGGAGAGTTTCGCCCGTCGCGCTCAGCGAATCCCCGTCGCGAAAAAATAAGTCTCCGAATTCCTCCCTCAACTTCTGTCCCCACTCGGCCCCATTAGTTATCGCTCCCACACGCCTAACCACTTCCGGCCCCTCTTGTGTCGTCTGGTACTTCTTTTTCCCAATCCGTACTACCCACTGACCCCCTGAACTACGAATGCGTATCCCCAGTATGCTGAATAAATCGCATCCCAGGATTCCCCCGTACTCCCGCGGCATGTTCTCCACAACGTGCAATGTCACGATCTTCCCCTGTTTTCCCCATTTATCCAGGGCTAACTCGACTTCCCCGCCTACCGTACAGGGCCCACTCAAAGTGACCACCTTACATTGGCAGGGCTTAACCTGTGTTTTATTCTTACCCTTAAATAGTACTTCTAGTTTCTCTCGACTCACTAGTGTACACGAACTCCCCGTATCCACTAAGCACTTCCACCCTTTACAAAACTCGATAATAGGCAACCTGTCCCACTTTCTCCCAACACTATTTACAAAAAGGTTGCCCCTCCAGTCACACAACACTCATTCCTTACTCACCTGCTCCACTCTCCTCCCTGTGCTCTGTCGCTTGTTGCTCCCTCCCGAGGTTCCTCTGCCGCCGGCTTCGCTGCCCTCCGTCTCTGACTCTGATGACTCCGAAGATCTGGCCGAATCTGCCGACATCCTGCCTCTTCGCCATACTCTTTGCGCGTTGACCTCCATAGGCTCGCCTCGGTCGTGCTCCCTGCGCCGTATATAGGGGCATTGTCTAGCCATATGTCCCTCAGTGTGACACTCAAAGCATCTGGTACGTGGGCACTGGGCTACCAGGTGACCTGTTCTGCCGCACTCATGGCACTTCCTCTCCTCTCTTCTGCCATTCCTCCTCTCCATGAATTGTCTTCCCTCTCTCGATGTTCTATCCCTTCTCCCGAAATCTCCTTCTCTTCTTCTTCCCCCTTCCTGTCTACCTTTATTCCTTCCTGACTCGGTTCTCCGATACGACACTCGGCTCCACCCTGGTTCTACCTCTTCCTTCTCTTCTTCGTCACGAGCACTCGCGTCTACCATTTCTTGCGCACACTCCATAAACGATTTCTCTCGGGGTAGGCCATCTTTTCTCCCAGTGTCTCTGGCTACCTGGACCTTCAGGACCGTGGTCATGAATATCATCCATGCCTCTACAGCGCTCGTGTCCATTACCTCCCGCAGCTTCTCGTTTATTTTGTTCAACTTTGCGAGAAGGCTTGCGGCGTACTGTCCATTCGTCTGGTTCGGTCTCTTCGACTCCCTGAACATTTGCAGCATGTCTTCTTCTGGGGCCCATCGCCCCCCTCCGTATGCCTTTTTCAGCCTCTCCTTGATCACTGGCCAAGTGGTATCCTCGTCGGCTTGGATCAAATTCAGGACGCTTCTCCTCACTCGTCGAACCAGGGCCACCCGTAACCGTTTGGCATCTAGCTCCTCTAGTAGGTCCGCTGCAACCTGATCCTGAATACTACCCATGATCCCATCCCCGCCTTTAAGGAAATGGTTAAGCTCACCTATATCCCCGTTGAATTTCTCCAGGTCGGATATTTCTCTTCTAACATCTTGGGCGTTCGCTTTTTTTATTTTCATTCTTTCCAGTGCATTGGTCTCCTGGGCTATTCTGTTCGCCTCCTGAGCAGCCAAGTCCGCCCGTGCCATTGCCAAGGTCGTTGACGGTAGCGGCGGGATTCCATGATTCTGTTCTGGTTGTTGTGGCTCCAGAGTCAGCGTTGCGGGTCTAAGCACGCTCTGTCCTTGTTCATTCATATTTATAAGTGACTTCCGTGACGTCACAGAAAACACCACGACACAGACTCGCGAAAAACGAGAGAGAAAAGGAAGAAAAGAGAAAAAAAAATCTTCTCGCTCTTACCTCTGACAGACTCCCGGGTTTCGGCACCACTTATGTGTATCGGATCGGAAAGAGTAAAAAAAAAGAATAATTTAGGCTTGAAATGAAACGCTCAAAGACTGGTTAACAACTAACTTTATTAGCAACATGATCCTCTATTTATACCTTATCAGTGTTTATCGGGGTGCTTTGGGATTAGTGGCTCTTACTCCTGTAGGTCACATTTAACTGGAAAATACCAGAATACTAAAATTCTGTGGAAAGAAGAGATAAGAATACTATCTGGTGGGTTGAGAGAGGGATGCTTGCAACAGGACCAGATGGAGTCACCTATCAGCAGATTCGTTCTTCCGGGTTTCCCATGGATATATTCAAAAGGATTTTTGTGGGATTTGTTGTAATAATGCCCACTGTAGTGACCGCTAACTACATAAGATAAATCACCCTATACTCTATTGTATATATTTTGTAAATTGGTTATAATACGTTGTAAATTAATTTAAACAAATGTAAATAATATTACCGAACCATAGGTCATATCAGTGTAAATATGGTAAACAATAAAATAACCAGCTGCAAAAAACTAGTTCAGAGGCCCCTGCAGAGGGAGTCAGCTTCTGGAGCTGGGTGGGCCCTGGTCTAGAACATTCAAGAGTCCTCCAGCCCTGCAATGCAGTTGGTCAGAATAAAACCTCGCCCTAGTGGCTAAACGCGATTGACTAGAATAAGACCCCAGCCCATTGGCTACTTGGGGCTATATATACCCCCTAGTTTTAGCAGATAATTCATTCTAACTACGGCTCTATGGACTGGTACTTGCAGCTGCACTGATGTTTCAAGATTTGGCCTTCTCATTTATGAAAACCTCTGCATCTCTCTTTCCTAACCTCGCTATGTTTTAGTCCGGCCTTGTCAGACCCCACACTTTCCTAGTGGGATTCTCTGCCTTCGTCTCGCTAGAACTAGAATCTCTTTGGAAATGATTTGGAAGAGACAAGGCCCTACGAACTTTACCTAGTATCTCCCTCAGTGATCCAGACTGCCTCTCTCCGTGTCACACTTGCCTTTGGGATCTGGACGGTTTTCACCTACCCTTAGATACTGATTGTGAAATCGTGGTCATTCCAAGACCACATAAACTACCTATAATAACTACCCTATACCTCTTCTCCTGAACATAGTGCATTGTCGGGGCACATACCTATCAAATATGGAGTCAGATAGTTCAGTAGTAAGACCCGCAATGAAGCAATTGTCCAGGTCATAGCCTAATCAACCCTCACTTCGTCACTAAGGCTAGGGTAACTAGGCACCCCTCATGACGACCCGACAACCACTAACAACCTTTGAAGCAGCACTAACCACTTTATCTAGTAACTATATATTAATTATTTGTATACTCACAAGCAAGGGGAGGTGAGGTATAGTGACCATTTCTTCACCAGTAAGGGGTTGACTCTTCTCCTTCAGGAAGTACCAGGTGTTGAAGTTGCTGTAGGTAATGGTGTCCTCAGCTTGGTCATCGACTAAGTTAACCTTCTCCTTCCATTCTCTAACAGGGACACATTTGAAATATTAGACAACATGAAATAGAAAAACACAGGAAGAATAAAAATAAAACCTTTCCTTAGCTTTACCAAAATGGGGAATAATGTTTCGTCTTATAATTTTAAAAATAAAATCAGTATCTAGGGCCTATAACGTCGAGTAGAAAAAGGTTTTCCATATTTTTGTGCACTAAGATACAAATTTCTTCAGAATGCCTGACTTAAATGAATGTGGCAACAAATTTACTCTTTTTTAACTATATATATTCCGATATACACTCATGATATTTAAGAATGAAGATCATGACCCTCACATATGGTAAGGGCCCTGTTTTTTCTTATACTCCGAGGAGTGGGGACGAGCGGGAAACCAGCGGACTTAGCAAGCTCCCCGACTTGGCGGTACCATACAGGAAGAGAGGAGAAGAACCAACAGCAGAAAGTAACGTTGATTGGATTACAGGAAGATCATCGATTGGGTGATATTAATATTGTTTTTATTATGGATCCATTAAAAGAAATTGAGCTCAAATTTCATGTTTTTGTAATTAGTAGTAAATATCCTAATTATATAATTTAAAAGGAATTGAATATTTTTTTATACTTTTTGTCAGCACTCTATATAATTATAATTATTTAATATAACCATTTTATTTGAATATATTTCACAATTCCTAGTTTCTCAATTTATTAATAACTACAACATTAGCCTTGAGATCGGGCGATTCAATCGGGATAAATTCCTATGTCAAAGACATAAAAACAATTTGAATGAAAGATCTCATGACGGGCCTGCCAAATTAGTTAAGGTGAATTGATCAAATAAAGTAGAAAGAGAAATGGTAAAATATGAGGTAGGTTTCAATATATACAGGTGGTCTGAAAAGTTTCCAACCTCAACATGAAGATGATAATAAAATAAATAAAAGCTAGTGAAATAAAAGCTTTGTTAGGACGGAAACTTTTCAGCCCACCCTCGTATATATTATAGCGTATTTTCTCAATAGGTTCATACATTTTAGGAAATTAAACCTTAGGTCGTTGGATACAGAGGGTATATTTATTACTATATACAACACTACAGGTCACAGTATTTCCTTGGTAAGATGAAGATTTGTTAAAAAAATGAGGTGATTGTATATTACGAAGTTCAAAATGTGTTTCTTAAATTTCTTCCATAACATGTCATCTAGTGATGATGTTCATGGTTTTTTCTACTGGCATGTTCTGTATTCTTTTATTATAATCGTCTGCCATTCATCAGAGGCGATTGAGAAATCAACTCCGTGCAAAATAAAAATTGGTGCACATAAAAAAATCATCTAAGTCAAAGGAGGAATAGTAATACTAATTAATAGATGATTTATGTATTTACATCTGATTTACTGAAATGATACAATCCTATCATTTTTGAACGAATTGGATAGGCTGATGAACGTTAAAAATCAATTCTATAAAATTTGTTTTATTTGACATGAAGTTCCAAATTATTTATTTAAAATAGTTAAAGCTTAGAAGAAAAATTTAACAAATTTGACAAAAGTGAAGAACTTTTACCACGCACCTATTGAACTGCGAAAGCTGTTGATTTTTTTTTTTTCCCCCAATCCCCTCAAAAATGACAAAATTATTATTCACTATAGATTCTCAGGCAAATATATTCACATATCACATTTTATATGCTCTGTAGCACCTCTACATTATATACAAAGTCTGAATTCCATAAAAG
Source organism: Acanthosoma haemorrhoidale (assembly GCA_930367205.1). Classification (NCBI taxonomy): domain Eukaryota; kingdom Metazoa; phylum Arthropoda; class Insecta; order Hemiptera; family Acanthosomatidae; genus Acanthosoma; species Acanthosoma haemorrhoidale. The sequence goes on along the minus strand of OV884011.1, from coordinate 18,977,981 downwards.
TTATATAATTAATACAAGTACAATGATACACAATGGACTTCTTTGAGTACTCTATAAGGTGATGGGGCTCACCTTTTTGAACAAAAACTCAAAACTAACTTACATACTAATTCATAACCTAAATTTTGACCGAGAATCTGTTGCCATCGATTTGGGAGGGGTGGTGGTGTCATAGTGTCATAGTAGGGGTCATAGAGGTGCTGCAACGCGTCGAGAAACTTGATGACTTTCGATTGAAAGGATTGGATAATTGGATTATTCATTATATTAATTTTTCATAGTTATATTTTTGTCTCATCCACTATGTTTATAAATGTAAGAAACCTGTGATATAATTATATATGTGTGTGTATGTGAATACTAAATGCAGTTAAATATTTTTATTTTATTATTATTATTCTTTTTTGTACACTTTTGCACCTTATTTAGCGTAGTAAATTTTTGTTCTTCTCTTTTTGTGAATCGACCTTAAAGTGTCCTGTTCTGGTTTTACTTCTCTATTTCGAAAAAAAAACAATTTTTACCAAAAATTTCATTTAATATTTTTTGTCTGTTTATTGCTACTTCGTTTGATACTAAATTCGTGACCTTGGAACTATTGTATATATCCGAGCCCCTGCCACAAATACGATCAGGGGCTTACACCTGGCATATTATATTCAATAAGGCTACAATGAATGTGGGAACCCGTATAATTTTGTATGTTGTATCGAGACTTATCAGTATTCAAGGATTGTTCGCATTTGTTTAGTAGTTTAGTATTTAGTATTCAGTAACTGCTGTAGTTCATTGTTCCGATCAAACATGCCCCAGAGAACATCCCTCGGTAGGTTCTCCATGCCTCATCTCTTCATACTGAATTAAATGTTTCATAGATTAACAATTTTTTTTTTTTTTTTTTTTGAAATTACAATCTACCTACTTAAAAGGCAATAAATAATTGAGATAAGTTTTTTCATTCATACCATATTTACAATTCATCATTCGTTCGCACATTCATACAATATTTACAAACTGCCCAGGGGTCCCCCAAGTCCCTCGCAAGCGAAAGAGGAAGCGGAGTCTCAGGAAGTCCCCCACGCTCCCCACCAGCCACGTCGCCGGATACGAGCCAGCGGAGGCTGACGAAGAGCGCGAGAGCCACATACGCTCAGGACATGATTGGAGAAACTGGCCATTGCCAAGACTCCCACTGTGCGCATTTATAGTAGGGCACTAGGCCACTGCCGTTTCAGTTTCCGGGGAGGATTATAGGGATGAGTGGAGCAGTGCAATGACTGTGCTACGGGATTAGGGTGGTTGGATAGGTTACTATGGAATTGTTTAACAATAATATCCAATAATAGATCAATGTTTTCCCTGTTTCTCTTTACACAGCGTGAGTGGAGTGTCAGTGATAAAACTAATCAGCTGGCTTATAAATTATAGTGCAGCAGGGCCCTCTATGGGTGAGAGATTTTCTAATTGCAAAGTAAACCTCGGCCAGTTGGAAATCATCCAGTAAATCTCCGGCCGGAATTATTCATCCGCCCTGCGCGAACCAGTAATCTAGTACGGTTGCTTTAATGTGGGACATGACAGGATGGGGCACCAGCCTACTTTGAATCAGGAAATTATTTACAAATAGATTACGTTCCTCGTTCATTATACAAAGAGTGTTAGCTGACCTATCACCAGGGCAACGTTTTGAGGATTGGTGTATAAATGCATTCTATCGACTACTGACAATACGACGACGGTACTGTTTCCCTCGTCTTTCATCTGTCTGTCTCAAAATGTGATCAACATTCAATCGATCTGAAATTTTATTTTTAATTTATACGCTAAAAAACTTGTAAAAAACTATGCTGCTTAGTTTTCGGTTAAAATGTGATCAGGTGTAGACAAAAAAATTAAAAGTGATTATCGCAATCTAATAATATTTCTGAGGTCCTCCCTAACAAAATTTATAAATGCTTTTTTCCGGTTTTTAAATGGTTAAAAGTGCATTAAATACTATAACGCAAAAAATAACTTCAAATATAGAAATCGAGTCAGTAATATTTTAGGTGGTTTCAATATTTTTTCTATATTTTTTTTAATTACAACAACTTTATTATGATAAAATTACAATCTGCCTCATTGGGCAATAAGTAATTGTGATAAATGATCTCATTCATACCATATTTACAATTTTCATTCCCTCACTCATTCGTACAATATTTACAAATAGCCTCCCAGAGGCCTCCCAAATCCACATGGTTGTTACCTCCCACGCATGCAAAAGAGGAAGCGGAGTCTTGGGAAGTCCCACACACTCCTCTGTCAGCCGCGTCTCCGGGTACGAGCCATTGGAGGCTGGCTAAAAGTGTTATACAGAGGTTGACTCATCAAGTTTATCAGTAATATCCTGAGGACTGTGTCTCGTAACTTATAATAATCAACCGTATTATAATTATCATATCTTATCTTATTAGTAACTTATATTCCTTTCCCAGACTTCTAAGTCATCAAAATAAAGTTGCGTGCCTCATTTTAATATAAAATTGAAATCAGTATATAGGAACCGAAATGTTTTCTGTGAAATGTTCAGCGGGTGGATTAAAAATGAATATGTGTTCATATACCTTATCATTACCAATGGTATATTTATCAGTAACATCCTGAGAACTGTGTCTCATAACTTATAATAATCAGCCCTATTATAATTATCTTTTCTTATCCTATTAGTAACTTATCTTCCCTTCTCTCCCCTCTATTCTAAATAATTTGCTCCCACGACCTTTTCTATCTGCGCCCATATCTCTAGTGTTACCGCCCTTTCCTGCTACCCCCGCTAGAGCCTTTTCTACACAGATAAATAACCCTTAGGCATAAAACAGTTGGTTGGTTCCTTATGGAGCTCAGTCACCTTTGAGCTCTTAGCCTGTAACCTTTTTTTTTTTTTTTTTTTTTTTTTTTTTTTTTTTTTTTTTTTTTTTTTTTTAGCCCTTCCTGAGGCTGAGCCTCAAACGGGCTTACCCAACGAGCCCGTGAAGCGAGCTCATGGGGTTACGTAGCCTGTGGTGCGCGTATTCCAGTGCAATGGGATTGTTGCACCGGTCAGCGCACCTTGAGTAATACTGTTTTCGTTCTTTATTTTCCAAAACCACAAAGAAAACAAAATAAAATAAAATATTTTCCTTAAATCTACTTTGTACAATCCTTACTAGCTATTTTTTTTTTTTTTTTTTTTTTGTCCTTATAGCTAGTATCCTTAATCTATTTACAATATTTACAGATCCGTTAACTATACTAATATCTTACTACTATACTTAAGTGCTATATTTACAAGGGTTGTGCATCCTCTATCCCCCTATAACTAAACTTATATCTAACCATAGGCTACTCAGTCCTACCTTATATCTATATGTACATATTTACAGTGACTCCTCTGGAACCGCCGATACATCGTTGGCTTCGGGTGAGCCTTCCCGAAGACTCGGCTGCTCACCCCGCGCCACCCCCCTGGATATATTGAAGTGCCCGGAGCCTTGTACCCTTCTCCACTCCCCGACGAATCTGCAGAACGCGGTGTATCTTACTTCATCATTCACCAGCGACGGCAGGTCGGACTCGTCCAGGCTGTACTCTCCTATCGAGCGGAGCAGCCGTGCTCTAGCCGGTTCTAACGCATAACAAGAGAGCACGACGTGCTCCGCGGTGTCATCCTCTCCGCAATGAGGGCAGGACCTGCTTTCTGCCCTCTTGTATTCGTACAGCCTGGCACGAAATCCGCCGTGTCCTGTAAGCACTTGTGACACCCAGTAGTCTGGGGAGACCCAACTTGCCCTCAGCCTGTCCTGAACTGAGGGAAAGTACTTCCTCAGGGTGCTCCCCTTAGTCGTACCAGTCCACCTGGCTCCCCAAGCCTCTATCGTCCATTCCCTTATGAGGGCCTTCCACCTCCCAGGCTCTTCCTCAATTCTTCTCCGTAGGGGAGGTGGAATATCTTCAATCTGCCCTCTCTTCGTCTTCGACCTGAGGCGCTGCTCCAGGAGGACCAGATCCACTGGTACCGCCGCTGCCAAAACCTCCACCGCGTCCTGAGATACCGTCCTGTAGGACCTCGTGACCCGTACTAGTGCCATTCGCTGTATCCTCTTCAGGGCGTGCGCCTGCCCCCAGTTCAGGTGCGCCGACCATGACTGCGAAGCATACCTTACTATGCCCATTACCACAGCCTGGTAGAGGGTTCTCGAGACCGGGAACCCCACCCCCCACATCGCTCCCCCTATCCTTGCGAAGGAGTTACAAACTGAAACGATCCTGTTTCCCAGGTATTCGATGTGGGGAGAAAGGCTAAGTTTCTTTCCCAGTCTCACCCCCAGGTACGTCACCTCCGTGCCCACCCTAACTCTTCTTCCTTCTATCTCCAGCCACATAGGGTGAGCACGGTCCATCTTGCCTCTCACCAGGGTGGCCGTCGTCTTTTCCGCAGCCATGGTCATCTTCATACCGGCGCACCACTCCTTGACCAAGTTGGCACAGGCGCACGCTCTTCTCGTCACTTCGGCACGCGAATTCCCCACGATGGTTGCGGCGAGGTCATCCACATATGCCACCGCGGGGTATCCCTGCTCTTCCAGGGTCACGAGGACCTTATTAAAAACTACTTTCCAAAGGGCTGGGCCCAGGACTGATCCTTGGGGACACCCTCGCTCCACTGGTGCTTCAACGTCGTAAGACACTCCTCTGATGACCGCCCTACGTTTGCTAAGGTAGCTGCCCACGAGCTCGTACAGATTGCTCGGGGTCTCTAGCTCCTGTAGCTCCCTCATGACGTAGGGCCACCACACCCTGTCAAACGCAGAGGAGATGTCAAATGTAAGTAACAGCGCGTACTTGGAGCGAGTCGCCATATCGTCCCTTATCTTGTCCAAGGCATCAGCTGTGCTCCTGCCCTTGCAGGAGCCGTACTGTCTTGGGTGGTCCGCCTTTTCAAACGTCTGCCGCAACGCCGTGTGCATCAATCTCTCCAGGACTTTACTCAAGACTGGGAGGAGGCTGATGGGCCTGTATCTCTTGGTAGCTGTCAGGTCCCGATCGGCTCCCTTCGGAATTAGTCTGAGCTCCGCTCTCTTCCATACACTCGGGAATTTCCCGCGGTCGAGGCACTCATTCATGATCGCAAGCAGCCTCCCCTCAATGAGTGGACACGATGCTTTGATCATTGCAGCATCGATCTCATCCAGTCCTGGAGCTCTCCCGGTCTTCTGCTTCTGGACGGCGATGCGCAGGTCCCAAATGTCCCATGGTGGGTACAGGTCCGTTCCGGGTGGGGCCTCTGTCAGGGATCTTACCTGGGAGTCTTCAGGCGAGTCGCTTTCTGGGTCATCCCTGGGGTATGTTTCCTCCATGTAGTAGGCCGCTGCTTCTTCCGGGGAGGTGGCCTGCCAATCGCCACTCTTCAGTGCGGCGAGTGTCTTGGACTGACCACCTCTGGCCATCGCTACTCGATACGGTATACCCCAGGGGTTCTTCTCCGACTCGCGTTGGACGAACTCATCCCAGGTTTCCCTCCGGGTAACCTCAATCTTCTTCACATACTCTTTCCGGAGGGACCTGTGTTGGGCCTGGAGGACTTCCCGGACCTGTTGGTTCCTGCACTTCTGGAACGCTCGCCTCGCCCTGTAGAGCTCTCTCTTGGCCGATGTGAGGGCGGGCGTCCACCATGGGTTGCGCTTTTTTCTGTACTTCCTTCGCTGGAGGGTATCTTCCGCAGCGTCTCTTATGGCCTCTGTGAGGGACGCTACCTTCCCGTCGAGGCTATCCCATTCCAGGGGATCATCCCCTAGGATAGCCCACTCGTCGTCCACTAGTCTTCCCTCCAGCTGGATCTGGTAGGCGGACCACCTAACTCCCCGCGTGACGTACCCTTGGGCGCCAACTTCCTGTCTTGGCGCCCCGGTGACCACATCGAAGGAGATAGAGTTGTGGTCACTGCTGGTCTCGGCAGATATTCTCCAGTTCTCTATACGTCCTGCGAGGGGGGTCGAGGACATGGTAACGTCTATCCAGCTGCTACCTTGCGGCCCCGTGAACGTCGGGGGTCCTCGCTCGTTGTTCATGATCACCATTTGGTTAGCAGCTGCAAAGTTCGCCACCACAACCCCCCTCCTTGTAGTGTGTGTGGAGCCCCACGCTGTGTGCCAGGCGTTGAAGTCTCCACCGATAAGGATCTCCCTATGTCCTCTTTGCCTGACACATTCCTCCAGCACCCCAAGCAGCTCCGACGGGTCCAAGTCATTTGCGAGGTAGAGAGAGGATACCAATAGCTTCCCCCCTCTCCACCCAATATGACACGTCGCCAGGTCCTCCCGACAGAACTGGTCGAGGGACATGACGTCCAGCGTGGGGTTACAGACAGCGATCGCCGCCCTGGGTCTCCTTTCTCTACTTCCCATGGCGACTACTCTCACCGACGCGCCGAGACCAGCAATCACTCCTCGCTGACAGTACGGCTCCTGCAGCAACATGACATCGTAGCGGCGGGTGAGGGCAGACAGCTCTGTGGCCACCACCCGGCTCTTTGCCATGTTGACTTGGATAATCATTATTTTACTCATAATGCGTTCTCCTTACCAGGGCCTCCGCCTCCTTATATAACTGCGGGCACTCCGCCGCTCCTGACTGGTGCCTCGTCGTGTCTTCTTGGCGCCCCGCTCTGACGCAGCCCGCACATCTCGGGCGCTCGTCCTTCCGGGGGCATGCCTCAGCCGTGTGCCCCTCCTGGGCGCACCATCTGCAGGTCTTCTCTTTCCTAGTACAGGTGGCTTTGGAGTGCCCATAGCCCTGGCAAGTAACGCAGCGGGGAGCATCAAGGTAGTCCTTCACCACTACCCTGTGCCATCCCCCTACCCATATCCCTTCTCCCCCCAGGAGCGCGAACCTAACTTGGGGGGACACCTCAGCTACCCAGCTGACGTACACCGGATCCCTGGTGGCCCCCATGCTGAAGACCAGTTTCAGTGCGCCGGGTCTTTGGTCTTGTGGCAGGCTCGCCAGGGTAGGGTCAACCCGGGACAACGCGTCCCACACCTCGTCCAGGAATTCCTTTTCTACCCAGGCTCTGGGGACCCCTCGGAATATCACCCTGGGTCCCCTCTTCTGTGCCAACCTCGAGTTAAGGCCGGCCGTCTCTTAGCCTGTAACCATATATAATTGTATGTTTGTGTTTTATACCAATTAAAGTTTCTTTCTCGAGTTATTGAGCAACAGAAATATAATTGACGCACTCCCAGTGTCTTTTGATCATCGTCAATACCACTGAGCAAGTTTATCCTCCCTCGTCTCCCCCTCCTCCCTGGCCGGATGCAGCAGCTGCCTAAGGAGTATGGAGTCAGACATTTTCTCTACTTGTCCTATCTCATCTACTAAAAGTTTGAAGCAACCTATCAGCTAATCTCTGCAGTTTATAAATTCAAACATGTACATTAAAATTTATATAAATTTATTTATAAATGAAGGGAATACTTTTAAATACATCCGTTTTCGAGAAGTTGCTTGCTCTAGTCTTGGTGGATTCGTTAAACACAATATATGTCGAATAAGCGGTTGATCAAAGAACAATGGGGTGTTATCAGTTTAATTTTTGATGTCGTTATCAACAGAAGTCATTCTTGTCCAGAGCTGATTTCAGGCTGACTATTGGCGCGTGGTGTTTGGATGTCCAGTCGTTACAGAGAATAATTACAAAACCAAGACAATAACCTAGACTTTTTTCTATAATGAGAGATATGTGCATTTTTTCTACGGGAAAAGGTCATAAAAAAAGTAAATTGAGATAAGATTGTAAGATAAAATAAGTTTAATTGTCTTTGAAAATTGAAGTGTGATTAGAAGATATATATAACACAATAAATTAAAAAATACTCCAAGCTAATATCAGTCAAATTATTTTTGAATTACTTACTCAAATTTTTTTTAATATTTTTAAGCCAGACATATCGCTTGATAGATAAGTACTATAGTTATTGTTAAACCTTTAAGGATGACAGCCTAGTCCTTCGTAAACGTATGGGACGGGAAGTGCTTTATTTCATAATATTTTTTAAATCAAATTAAGACAAATGTATTTTATGGTGGAAAATTATACTAAAATAATTAAGAAGAAATTACTAACATTTTGTGGTTAGTATGCATGTATCTGGGCTATTCTCTAAAATAAAGACATCGACAAACACAAATAAATAATTATTATACTTGTTTATTAGTATACAGAATTTTTCTCTTCCTCTTTGATTCCAGACTTATCTTCATGCCACTTATCCCTTAATTCTTCATTGTGTGGCGTCCTGTAGCGTTCCTAGTATAGGAGGAGGTCACCTCTAATTTCCTTCATCAGAACCTAACCCTTTCAGCAATATATTACTAATGAGAGAATGCCACTAGCGCTTGGTGAAAGGCTCTTAAATTTCAGGCCCTTTTGTAGGACTAGCATGCATTCCACGCTTCCATTCGCTGCATGATTATTCGTTGCTGTAATCCTTGTCTGAGAATCTAAACTATTCCATAGAAGGACCCACCCCTTGTGGTCTTCATTTACTTCCTTTGATCCTCTTGCTTTAGTGTATTTGCAATACATATGATTAATATTACGCTCCTAATCCACTCCCCGTCTTAATAATCCAAGCTCAACCGATCACGTTGGAGTTCTAATATATCAAATGGACTTCTTCTAACTCTCCCTCAGCTTGGAACAAAACTTGTGCCGTGGACGCTAGCAGAAAATACCGCTGAGCAATCCCGAGAATTAAACTGTTTATGAAGGAGAAACAATCATCATTGTCGGGGAACAATGAGGCCTCCTCTTCCAGCGGAATGTTAAATGAAATAACAGAGTCTAAAAGTAATTACTTTATCTCAGCGAAAAACTTAGGTTCCTAGAATACAACTTCTTTTTAACATAGATTTTGAGTCAATCTCTTAATTACGAATAATTAGAAGTTCCCCTCTTCTCGGTCCAGCAAATATTTACTTGTTTCCATATTGTAATAATAAACTTAAGGCGTCAGTGGGAGAGAGGGAAGCTGCTGGTGGGGGAAACAAACACAGGTGGGTGACCCCCCCCCCTGGTGGCCTGTCTATATAACCACCCCGTCTTCAGGCAGTGTACAGAACGTACAGAACCGGCACATGGAACACTGCTTCTCTCTCTCTCTCTCTCTCTCTCTCTCTCTCTCTCTCTCTCTCTCTCTCTCTCTCTCTCTCTCTCTCTCTCTCTCTCTCTCTCTCTCTCTCTCTCTCTCTCTCTCTCTCTCTCTCTCTCTCTCTCTCTCTCTCTCTCTCTCTCTCTCTCTCTCTCTCTCTCTCTCTCTCTCTCTCTTTCTCTCACATCTCTCACACAACAGAATAGCGTAGCGGTCCATCTTAAGTTTTTTGTATGTGGTAATTGTAACTAGATCAGTTTCGTGGTTATTGATAACATATTCTGAGTTTAATTGAAATAGTTATGCTAAATTAATATCGTTTCGATGCTTTTCATTGTCAACCTTAATGTGAAACAGGAATATATTTCGATTTATTCAATGTCTTCTTAAATAGGACGAAAACGAAAAAGCGGATGATAGTGCAGCACTCTGATGCAAATGATACATTTATAGTAATGATAAAACGACTATTTGCCTAAATTCGATGATTATTTACGGTTTACTACTACTCTTAACTGGCTGACAATTTAAAGTTTAACATATATAAACTGTAAGTTTTTTGTTTTTGAATTAACGATAGGTCAATTCATTTTTTTCTTCTCATCATAATTTCCATTTTACTTTTCCCCATTCCTCTATTTCAAATCGAGAGCTTTGAAAAAAAAAAAAAGTTCAGTTACATTCTTGATGCTGTTGGTGTGTTTTCAAAATGTAATCCATCACGATAAAATATAGTAAACTCTGTGAATCATCTCAGAAATAAGTATATTTGTTAATGTAAGCATTTGACACTGCCATTATCGCTTAGAATATTTTTTATTTGAGCTGTGTCTGAACTATTATTCCAGGTTTAGTATTCTAAGCACTAGATAACAGTAGTATAAGCGACTAAAAGCTTTTGTGTATGAACACATATACTTATTCGTAGGAAGACCAACTTGATTGACCTTGATATTTCAACAATTTATTAAGATAAAATTACAATCTGCCTTTTTACTAGGCAATAAGTAATAAATGTTATCATTCTTACCATATTTACAATTCATCATTCACTCGCTCATTCATACAATATTTACAAACAGCCCAGAGGCCCCCCAAGTCCACATGGTTGTCACCTCCCTCGCATGCGAAGGAGGCAGCGGAGTCTTGCGAAGTCCCCACGCTCCTACGTCAGCCGCGTCACTGGATAAGAGCCAGCGGAGGCTGGCCAAGAACGCGAGAGCCACAGACGCCCAGGACATGATTAGAGAAACTAGCCATTGCCAGGACTCCCACTAACACTTAGTTGTAGCAGGTCACGAGGCCACTGCCGTTTTAATCTCTGAGGAGGATTATAGGGATGAGTGGTGCAGTGCAATGACTGTGCTAGGAAATTAGGGTGGTTGGATAGGTTATTATGGAATTTTACGAACTTGGAAGGGATGAGTTCAAGAACATAGGGTATATTCAGATCATTGTGAAGGGGTTTGTTGCTGACGTAATAAGGGGCATTTACTATTGTTCTCAGGACTTTTAATTGAAAGGATCGGATGCGCTTGATGTTCGACTTTTGTGCTGTCCCCCATAGCTCTATTCCGTACGTCCAGATTAGATTGGCTCAAGTATAACTTTGTAAATAAGTAGTTTATTTTCTATTGAGAGATGGGATGTCCTTCGAACTTGATTGACCACAAACATAATTTCTCACTATACGTTTTCTTTTTTTAGGATGCAAAAGTTTATTATGATTAATAATGTGCATATCCTTCCTAATTTTATTAGTAAATAATTTGTTGGAAAGTTTCGGAGTGATATCCAGGCAACATCTAAACCAGTAAAATAACTTTGGTAGATTTAACATCAAGTTACACTTTGCCAATTAATTTACTTCATGTAAAGCATCTACTAATTACTCACATTTTGTGTCATTCTACTCAAAAACCTAAATAAGCCATAAATCAGCCGTAAAAAATTTTTTTTGGCAATCGTCATGTTAGTTGAAATTAAATTATATTTCTTATAGGTATTTATCTAAGAACGAGTTATAGTGAGAGGTTATTAATAAGGGTTTTCCGTGCGATTTGCAGCTCAATATTCTTTCTGGATCCTTCCAACAGTTTATCGATTCTCCCTTGGAATACAACCACACTAACGAACTGACAGCACTACTCCACGACGTAGCTCTCATTACTGAAACAAGACTTACGAGTAAACGACCATTTACCGTTCGACAGTACCAGACTTATCGAACTGATCACCCTGATGGAACATCTCATGCAGGTACCGCTGTCACTGTCTATAACTCCATTTCTCATCACATAGTTACTTTGGTAGCACATGATTTCCTTCAGTCCACTGCAGTGTCAGTCCTTAACTTTCACCCTTAGTCTCCAAATAAATCCATTTCGGATTCCAAATTCTGGGTTGGGACTTTAATGCGAAGCACCAACGATAGGGGTCAAGATCCACGAATACACGAGGACGTGCTTTGCTGTCTGCACTCGCACGGAAACATTGCTCCACTATCTCTCCTGACACAGCCACCTATTGGCCATCTGATCCCAACCGAAATCCTGATCTCCTTGACTTCTTTTTCTACAATAGTTTAGGAACACTAAACTATTCACTTATGCGCCTCCATGACCTCTCCTCCGATCATATCCCCTTATTATTAACCATTTCCCTAAGACCAATTCACAAACTACCTCCTCCTTCATTTATTAGGGGCCCAGTTGATTGGGACCACTTTCGCCAGCTTCTTGAAGACTCCATAGACCTCAAAGTGTCCCTGAAAACATCCCAAGACCTAGACGATGCTGTGCATTCCAGGTTTCCATCTTGGCAAAAGGCTGACATGGAACCCACACATGAGGCTAAAAGGACAAGAACTAAACGGACGCTTTGGACAACTGTACGTACTATTTCAAAGGACATCCCATCTCTCAATAGAAAATAAATTACTAAACTACAAAGTTATACTTAAGCCAATCTGGACATAAGGAATAGTGCTATGGGGGACAGCAAGAAAGTTGAACATCAAGCGTATCCAATCCTCTCAATCAAAAGTCCTGAGAACAAAAGTAAATGCCCCTTGTTACGTCATACCTTACATTCTCGAACTTATCCCTTCCAAGTTCAAGAAATTCCATAGTAACCCGTCCACTACATTCCATATAGGGAATTTCTTTCACTCCCCTCCAAAAAAGTCAAAAAGTCAAATGGCGGACGAGTGTGTAGGGATAACAAAGGACTCCTCTCGAGAGGAAAGACTAAAGAATAAGAAAGTCTATACTGAGATTACGTATGACGTCACGGGCGGTTAGGACCCGTTCTTCATCAAGAAGCGGTCACCTTAACCACTACACCATGTTGTATTAGCCCCCCTAAAGCAATTAGCAAAGACACCAGCACTAAAAGGGAGCTATTAAAACTTAATCTTCTTCACACAATCAAGGTGGAACGCCCGCCCTTTCATCTCGAGATGAGTTGAACTTAACACCGTTCTCGGAAGGAATCGCCTTAATTAAAATTCTTGTGTGATCTTAGACCTCCCTAATATCTTTATTTCAATAACAAATAAATAAATATAAATACCTGAAACGTGTATATGATTCTCTTCAAAATGCTGATGGTGTATAATTTCTAAAAATGTATTGGTTACATACATAATTTATTGATCTGTAGAGAAGAAATAAAAAAAAAGCGATAGTATATATAAGTTTTTTCATATTTTTTTTTTGTATTTAATCTTGTTTTATTTAAACATGTTAACTATGTATTCATTTACTGTAATGCTTGTACACCGGTGGTCTGAAATGTTTCCGACCTCAACATGAAGATGATAATAAAATAAATAAAAGCTAGTGAAATAAAAGCTAAAATAAAAGCTTTGTTATGTCAGAAACTTTTCTCGTAAATATTAATTCCCTCACTCCACCTTCAAACGGGTATTCCTAGTAAAAGGATCCTCTCACCCCAAATAAATTCCTTTATTTTTCCCTTATCCATAATCTTAAAAATTTGAGAGTTAAGGGGGAGAAAACCAAAAAAAACAAAAAAACTTGTGAATATTATGCAATTCCAGGTATACCCTTTAATGTTTTATCTGCCTTTTTTGATAACCAGTGCTTAATTTATTTATATTTATCTTATTCTCTGTACCATCAGATACATTTTCCATTTTCAGCAACGCGATATGTTCAATTAGAGATGGTTTTTGTTTCCTTTTCTACTTGCTGCAGTGAACTAAATCTGGTTGGCCATTGTAAGTTTGGTTATGTACCTTCGTTCGGTGAGGTCTCTTCATTATACTCCAACCTGTTTGGAGTTCCTAGCATTATCAGTATTGAATTGTACAGTATTGAGAGGGCTGTGTAATGGGAGCTGAGAGCTACCTTTCAATTAGCGTCTATTGATAGCCGAACCGTGCATAAAGAGGACTTGACATATGTCCATTGTGTTTTGATGAAATGAACATGGTTCCGGCGCAATAACGTCACGGAAGATGTAGACATGACCGTTCGTGGTATAGAGAGGTTCCGCCTTTAAAGCTACGTCTTAGCCCACCCTACCTGTGGATGCTCTGGATCTGAGCTTACAGGTAAGATCATTTTGCTCCAATGACCTGATCTGAGTGAGGACCTTCTCTTTTCTTTCTGAAGCCCTTGGCAATGCAGAAGAGGCAATGTCTGCAGTACTCAACTTGTTAAAGTACACAGAAATACTTCAACATATTTAATCAATCCTCATACACCCATTTATCGTGTATTTTTCTCATGCTCTTTTACTTTCTATTTTATCTTTGTACAGGCACATACTCACCTTTTTCGTTATCATTATCCCTATTTTTAAAGCATGAACTAAAGTTTCTTTTTATTTATTATATATTTTTTTCCAATATAGCCTCCCATAAGCTTCAAAAACACCTTGATGAGATCGAGCATTGGTGCAACCAATGGCGGATTAAAGTCAATGAAGCAAAATGTTCACATTACCTTCACCCTCTGCCGCAAGTCCTGTCCACTAGTTTTTTTTAATTCCATTACTATCCCTGTATCCGAGGCAGTACGGTACTTAGGCTTCCATCTCGACAAACGGCTCACCTGGAACCCACATACGAGGCTAAAAAGACAAGAACTAAACAGACGCTTTGGACAACTGTACAGACTACTTCAAAAGACATCACATCTCTCAATAGAAAATAAATTACTAATATACAAAGTTATACCTAAGCCAATCTGGACATACCGAATAAAGCTATGGGGGACAGCAAAAAAGTCGAACATCAAGCGCATCCAATCCTTTCAATCAAAAGTCTGACGCAGGAGCGTGGGGGACTTCCCGAGGGAGGTGACAACCACGTGGATTTGGGAGGTCTCTGGGCTGTTAGTAAATATGGTATGAATGAGATCATTTATCACAATTACTTATAGCCCAATAAGGCATATTGTAATTTTATCATAATAAAGCTGTTTTAGTAATAATAATATTTTACAGTTTTTACTTCAAATATTTTTTCTCCTTTTTTTTTTTTATAAACGTACAGTAAATTCAACCGTGATGAAGTATGAAAGGTTGTCAAGCCGATTAGTCCTGGTGTCCTTCAAATGAGAATACATATCCTACCCACAAGACGGGTGGGACTGGGGTGCCGCCTGTGGTCAGGGATGGTAGGGCTTTGTTCTCCCTATTTTGCTTTTTTTCAAATTTCTTTCTAGGTGTAAAGTAATAATAAAAGTTAAAATAATTAATAAAATCGTAAAATCAAGGAAATGATCATATATATTTGTGAGTCACTGAACCTTGTGGTTGAAAGGCCATAAAAAAAAAAAAAATTCATTTTGTGAGTGACAAACAAGCGAAAATTCCTCGATTTCACCATTTTCGTTCATTGCTTCTTAACTTAACAACGGTAAGGACTACAATTTTAGTTTGTAGACCGTTTCAAAGAGGATAAAATTGTCCTGTATTCCGATTGTTTACACTAATATAGCTGTGGTTAAAGATCTTTCAAAAATTATGGATTTAAATATTTCGACAACCAACCATCAGAAACGTAGTGTAATCGATTTCACTACTTAGAATTTGATACCATTAAAAACCTTTCCCCCCCCCCCCTTCCTGAGGTAAAAACCTGAAACGGGGATCCCCCACGAACACGTGTAGCGAGCTCATGAGGGTACGTCACCACGGTGCGCGTATTCCGATGCAATGGGATTGTTTCCTCGGTCAGCGCAACATATGTTATTCTGTTGGTTTTTTTTTTCGTTTATTGCGTTTATTTATCATCAACACATAAAGAAAAAAAATAGTAATTTGCTTTTAAAGCACTTTTAAAAAAAAAATCTACTATTTACAGTTTCTCCTAACTAGCTATATTACTAGTATCTATTATTATTATTTTGTAAGTTTCTTCATATTTATTAAATATGTACGTCACATTAAAACGAAACACTTACACATTTCGTGCTATCATAAATGTATACAATTTTAATGATCAAACAATTAGTAACTAGATACTTTGAGCCGAATTAGACGACTTATTCCAACACAGAAAAAAAAATTTTAATTTCTATACATCATGAATATATAAATATAAATAGAATTATTATATTATATATCCTTTATTGTGCTAAAATTACAATCTGCCTTATTAGGCAATAAATTATTAAGATAAATGCTCTCATCCATACCATATTTACAATTCATCATTCATACAATATTTACAGACAGCCCAGAGGCCTCCCAAATCCACATGTTTGTCACCTCCCTCGCATACGAAAGAGGAAGCAGAGTCTTGGCAAGTCCCCCATGCTCCTTTGTCAGCCGCGTCACCGGATACTAGCCAGTAGAGACTGACCAAGAGCGTGAGAGCCACAGACACTCAGGACATGATTGGAGAAACTGGCCATTGCCAGGAGTGGAATTTCATAATCTTGGAAGGAATGAGTTCAAGAATGTAGGGTATATTAAGATCGTTATGAACGGTTTTGTTGCTGACTTAATAAGGGGCATTTACTATTGTTCTCAGGACCTTTGATTGAAAGGATGGGATACGCTTGATGTTCGACTTTTTTGCTGTCCCCCATAGCTCTATTCCGTATGTCCAGATTGACTTAAGTATAACTTTGTAAATTAGTAATTTGTTTTCTATTGAGAGGTAGGATGTCCTTTGTAGTAGTCTGTACATTTGTCCAAAGCGTCTGTTTAGTTCTTGTCTTTTTAGTCTCGTATGTGGGTTCCAAGTCAGTTGTTTCTCGAGATGGAAGCCTAAGTACCGTAATAAATAGAATTAAAGATCTAAAAGTGAAGGAACGATACCGAACGAAGGACGTTAAGGAACAAAGACTTTTTAATTCTAGATTATCTGTAATTTTTCTGCAATTTTGTCTTTAATGTGGTTTCTTTTTTGTGTGTTTATTACAAAATGCGTAATAAAAATAATTAATCCTGTAGACGATTGAATTTCCTACAAGATTTATAAAAAATATTTGTAATTACTTTTAATTTTTTTTTCCTTATAGAAGTGCTTTAAAAGTAAATTAGTTATCATTAAAAACCATATACAAAAGAAAATCGTAGCAATTACCTAGACAGAGTTAAACTGAAAAACATGAAAAGAAATAACCAAATTGAATAAACTTCCGTGTTATCCTTGGACGAGTCGGTGTTGTTTCAGTTGAATGGAAAACGAAAGGCGATCCCACGCACAAGTTTCATCGTCATGTACATGTTTCCCTTTCGGTTCTCCCATCACATAAATGGTGTAATCAACGACAAAGGTGGCTTATTACAAGAACTCTCCACGACTCCACGAAGAAGGAGTTAGATGTAGCAGATGGATTAGCAAACTCTCCCGAAAATAACAAGGGATGAAATTAGGTCACGTAGAAAAGTTAATTGTTTCAAGCCAGTGGCCCTTTTATTAACATTTTCTGCATCGTTGGATTGAAAAGAAAATTATACCCTTCTTTGAAATTACGTTTGCCCTTAATATTACAAGCCTACGATACGAGAAGTTCAAGTGCATACAAAAACTTACTCTGTGTAATACGCATATAAAAAAAATAGCTAAAGATATCAAAATATTCCATAAACATAAATTCTTCGAAAATTTCCATGGTATGAAAATAAACCACGCCATTACATCAATTTTAAACTAGATTTAGTCCAATCTGATAAAATCGATAATTCTTCATCGTATTACTTGGCGATTGAATAGAGGACTTCCTATTTGAATACAAATAGGACTTACGGACTTGACACCATATCTTGTGTATAGGATGTTTTGGCACTGCTTGGTATCGTGGTAGCAATCTAGGAACGTCACCGCTGTTATTAATTCTTATTTATTTATTCTCAAATATTTGAATTTATATTATTTTTATTGATCTACTAATTATTATTCTTTTTTATAATAATGTTTTAGTTGTTTATGTGACTATTTTTATTATTATTATTTTGATAGTTTCTTCTTATTTATTAAATATGACATACTGTCACATTAAAACGAAACACTTATACCGTTTGTACTATCATAAATGTATACAATTTTAACTATCAAATAATTAGTCAAAAATAGATACTTTGAGCTAGGACTTATTCCAACACAGAACAAAAAAAAAAATTGATTTCTAGTGATATATATTGTCGGGTCATCACGAGGGGGGTGACTAGTTACTCTAGCCTGGTGACGAAGTGAGGGAGCGAGTGAATGAAAATTGTAAATTGGTATGAACGAGATCACATAGCACAATTACTTATTGCCCAATGAGGCAGATTGTAATTTTATCATAATAAAGATGTTAAAAAAAAAAAAATAAATAAATACTATAATTTAAACTAACATTCATACATTTTATAATAATGTTATTTAAAACTACACTTGGTTTCGTTAAAAATTTATTATGTAAGTTGTTTGAGACTTTTAGTAGCTAATAATTGCAGCTACATTGTGGGGAGCGAAATAATGTGTTTGTGTGAGTTGAAAATAAATAAATAATTAAATGCAGGTGCCTCAAGACGTCTTCCCCCTGCCTGGAGAGAGCTTCATTGTAGCCCAACCGTTGACGTGTACTTTCCCTTTCTCATTTCCTCCCATCCATCAGTCTCTCCCCTTCCTAGAGAATCACATTGTTGACAAGACTTCCCCTCTTTCTCCTGCATTCCCCCTTCATTTGGGGCTGTGTGTTTTATCTGTACTGAAAGGAAGATCAAGTACTCAAAGTCAGTAGTAAAAGAGCGAGGTGTAAATAGATTACGTGAGTCGAGTGCGAAGCGTTAGCTTACAGCTAATTCTGACTCTCTGAATAACATCAACAAAGTCCGGGTTCATTCTTGATGCCAAAAGAGGAATAATAATCAATATAACAATAGAGGCTTATCAGCCAGCACCTGGACCACCCCTGATAATAAACATTTTTCACTTTCAAAATTGCCTGATTTCTCTCTGGCAACGAAGTACCTGAGGATTTTGAGGAGAAGAATAAAAACTTACCTCCGGCTAAACGTGATCGAGATTTTTTTTGTGCACAACTGTCCATAAATTGTCAATCCTCTAATGGGCACAGGAACCCATTTCCGCTCTACGCTTGGGAACTGACTTAGTAACAGCTGATGCAGCATACTATTTATCATGATACAAAAACTTGTACAGTACAGCACCTACTGAGAGTTAAAGATTACACCACCCAGCAAGTAATATCGATGCTCAGTATAGTATAGAGTTCATCTTTTTCTATTTTGGAAGATACTCCTGAAGCCTGTTTTCATTTGAAGACTTGGTTAACCACATTGAAGTAGATTTACATCCAGATGTATCTTGAAAATAATATGGTTTATTGTTTGCTGACTCCCATCACCAAACACCAGTGTTATGTTCCAAAACGATCATGTTACAAAATTCAGCAAAAGAAAATTAAAACGGGAGAAGACTGTTTTCAAATCCTGGTAGAAGACATTCTTTCTGAATATTATGACTGTCGAGTCGTCACGAGGGGGGTGCCTAGTTACCCTAGCCCTGGTGACGAAGTGAGGGTTGATTATGTTTATGAGCTGGACAATCGTTTCATGACGGTCTTACTATCTGACTCCATATTTGATAGGTATGTGCCTTGACAATGCACTATGTTCAGGAGAGTATAGGGTAGGTGGTGTAGGTAGTTTGTGTGGTCTTGGAATGACCACGAATTCACACTCAGTATCTGAGGGTAGGCGAAATCCGTCCGGATCCCAAAGGCGAGTGTGAACCGGAGAGAGGCAGACTGAATCGCCGTGGGGAACACTGCTTAGTAAGTTCGCAGGGCCACGACAATCGTTGTCCACTAGAGAGAGATCTCTCCCAAGGAGTTGCTAGACTTAGCGAGACGAAGGCAGAGATTCCCACTAGGTACACCTTCCTAGAGAGAGATGCAGAGGTTTTCATAAACGAGGAAGCCAAGGAAGCCACAAGCCATCAGGAGAATGAATTACAGGCCCAAACCGCCGGTCTTAAATATCCAGCTGGCTTCGTCAGTAGCCAATCAGCTTCGGTTTTATTGTACCCAATGCCAGTTGAGTATTGTAATGGCCTTTGTTCTCTGACAGTAGGTGGCTATGCGTCCCTGATGCCTGACCCGGTAAGGGTCTACGGCCCTCTGGGCATGCCTGGCGGTTCGAATCGCTTAGTACCTGCTACGGGTAGTGGGTGCCCCAGCTCATATAACTAATTGACTCACAGCTGATTTATTTCATGTAGTTAGTGGTCGCTACAATGACAATGGAGTGTATACACCTTCAATTGACTTCCTTCAGAATGTGGAATCTGTGTTAACACCTTCTTTACTTTATTTCATGGAAATAATAATATTTCTGGTCATTCGTGTAGTCACGAAATACAAGAAAAGCGAGGTGGATGGAGGAAAATGTTCGTGGCATTGTTACTCTATGATATCAGTGGTAAGACCACGATTATTGTTGTCATAACTTCTCACTGGAGTAGCTAGTTATTTGTACAACAAAATTTGAATCACGACTTCTTGTAAATATATCTGGGACTTTCTTCCAGTTATGATGAAGTTTCTAAATATGAGCTATCTGCGACATGTTACCCGGACACATGCCTCAAGAGGAATGCATTTATCACTTCACATTTTATAATGCTGACTTGAACATTGACACATTGAAGAGAGAAGGTACATTTCATGCTACAGGGATCATTTCCGTTACTCCAAGCACCTCTGTCGTCGATATTCAACCTGTTATATAATGTTCATACGAACAATCCTTGGCAAGAATTGGTCCTGTTAAAATGCGAGTAATCCAAAAAGGAAGAACTTTGGATTGGAAACAATAACATTTGAGGTCATTGACCAATCGCATCCGCTACCAAGCAAACCTGCGAATTCGCCTTCCGACTTCCTGTGGGCTTATGGGAAGTGGCCACACTGCGTCTCGCTGCTTGGGTAGAATTAATAAACGGCTTCGTAGAAGAGGAGGTGGCTGATCAATATTATGAGACTTAAAAAAATATTTGTATGCCATTGATAAACCCCTGTTATATAAATAAGTAATTATGATGACAAGTTAACATCTCTGTTTCAAGTCGTGGAAAAATGGTAAAATTTGACAATTTTTTGTATTTAAAAGCTCCTGACATAGTGTCTAGTGGTCAAGAAGCAATATTGAATACTGTCATTCAAAATTCGACGCGGATGGTTCCACTCAGTCATGTCCTTCATTGCAATAGTGGTTTAGATTATGGCAGCTTTATCTTGACCAGGTTCAGAAAATGATTCCTTATTTTCATGAGAGTAGACACTTTCTGTGCTCACCTATATATGCAAGATATGAAGCTAGCTATAGAAAATAAAATGGAACCCTTTTTGAAGTGTTGATCAGGGACATTGTTGGATATGGCAACTGTGCAAACCCTCATGAAATATGTGACCTACGCGACGTCGTATTCAAAATGCTGTGGTAGTCTCCTTTGGAAAAGCCCCTGCAAAAAATAAAAAAGAAACTCAAAAAGCTGTGTTATTGGAGAAGATATTAGTTTTGGTGGCGGCTTTGGAACCAAACAGCCCGTTCTTTAGAAAATCTGGAAGGAGTAACATGGAAGTTGCGTGGTACTCTCAAAAATCTTTCAAATAAAAAACATATTGTGGGAAACACTCTGTTTCTCCATGTAATAAGTCGTTGCGATACCACCTCCACTCTGTTTCTCCATGTGATAAGTCGTTGCGATACCACCTCCACTCTGTATCTCCATATGATAAGTCGTTGCGATACCACCTCCACTCTGTTTCTCCATGTAATAAGTCGTTGAGATACCACCTCCACTCTGTTTCTCCATGTGATAAGTCGTTGAGATACCACCTCCACTCTGTTTCTCCATGTGATAAGTCGTAGCGATACCACCTCCACTCTGTTTCTCCATGTGATAAGTCGTTGAGATACCACCTCCACTCTGTTTCTCCATGTGATAAGTCGTTGAGATACCACCTCCACTCTGTTTCTCCATGTGATAAGTCGTAGCGATACCACCTCCACTCTGTTTCTCCATGTGGTAAGTCATTGCGATACCACCTCCACTCTGTTTCTCCATGTCGGGATATTTGGTTGAACAATTGTCGGAGGTGAACAATTGTCGGAAAAGGTGAACAATTGTCGGAGGTCAACAATTGTCGGATTGCTGTAGTTAATAACATGGACCATGTTTCATGTAGGCGTTAATATCTGACTCCATTTATTGATAGGGATGTGTCCCGACAAGACACTGTGTTCAGGATGAGGTTCAGAGGTTCATAAAGAATAAGACCAGTTTTCAGAGTTCGGGAGAGAGATCGGCAGCGTAATAAGTACAAGTCGTCTGAGGTCTGCTATAGGCTGTGTGACAAGTGCCGTCGTAGAGTAGCAGAAGGCTGAGTAGGCATATCGCGACGGTGATAGCGGATATCGGTATGTAGAAACTAGAAAAGAATGAAGAGTGGGGCCTACCAGGGGCCAAGTGCCCCCGGTATCGAGTTACTCGGAAGACTGAGAGACAGAGTGGTTCAGGGCGAAAACCCCTTGCTATAAATACCCGTGCCCTTTCCCTGCCGGGAGGCGGAGCCTGTCGGCCACGGGTATGTTTTACGATATATGGCCTTGGTATATGGTATACTTAGTTATATGGCCGTTGGGATACAAGGGTGTGTTTTATATAGCTGCTAGGGCTTCACCCCCTTGGGTTATTTGACCACCTATAGCAAGGTTATTATCCCATGGGTCCCAAAAGGGTTCCTAGCATGATTTATTGACCGTGGGAACGTGACTGAAGGTCTATTTTAATAGGGGTAAGTGTTCTTTGCCCAGGTTTTATGGTACCAGGTGGCTAATTCTCTTGGTTTATTGCCGCACCCTTTTAGCACTTGTCTACGACTTCCGACCTCTCTATGATTTATTACCAGAAGTTACATAATGAAGTTACATGACATTTTCTATTATAATACATTAATTATGAACCAGAGTGTAGGGTAATTTACACATATAGTTAGCGGTCGCTATACTCCATGTGATAAGTCTTTGCGATACCACCTCCACTCTGTTTCTCCATGTGATAGGTCGTTGCGATACCACCTCCACTCTGTTTCTCCATGTAATAAGTCGTTGAGATACCACCTCCACTCTGTTTCTCCATGTGATAAGTCGTTGCGATACCACCTCCACTCTGTTTGGACAGGAGAAAATTAAGTTTTGTTCCACACTTGTGAGCGATGCTTCCGGCCTTTTTTAAGATCCGCTGCAGAAAAAGAGAACATCGCGGAATCCACTGCAACTTCCCTTGTGGCCCTTTATCGTGGTGACTTAAACACCTCTATAGATGAGAATGTGGGATCTTCTCTTTGCTAAAGCTGCTAAAAACACCAAATTCGATTTAGCACACCTACCACCAACAAGGGATGCAATAGCATGTATGTAAAACGTATCTGCAAGTACAAACGTGGTTGGTTGGGGTGTGAAAAAGAGGGGTATTGGCGGCCTGGCCTAACATCAATGCCAAATAATAAAGAATGTCCACTGGCATTGCTTAAGATGATTTCGCGCCAATTAAAACAGGCTTTTGGCAAAAAACGCTGCTACAAAAAAGCAGGACTTCAATTCTCCATTGTATGTCTTCATTGTAGATTCGAATCCTGCGGTAATGCACCAGACGTTTGCGTTCAATATGGAAGAGGAGTAAGACGATATACTGCCTAGTGGTCGGAGTGATGAATTATACACATCAACTACATCTAGGCCGAAAAAAAAAAAAAAAAACTGATGAATTTTCAATAAATTTTGTATATATCATTAAAAAAAAAGATCTATTTTCAAATTGTATTTTGTTTAAATATAAGTATTTGTAAACGTGTTAAAAATTCTTTTAGAACTTACATGATTCTCATGAACCTTTTTTTTTTTTATGGCTTTTCCTGAGGCTGAGCCTCAAACGGGCTTACCCCACAGCGATTTCACTACTTAGAATTTGATACCATTAAAAACTTCCCCCCCCCCCTTCCTGAGGTAAAAACCTGAAACGGGGATCCCCCACGAGCACGTGTAGCGAGCTCATGGGGTTACGTAGCCTGTGGTGCGCGTATTCCGGTGCAATGGGATTGTTGCACCGGTCAGCGCACCTTGAGTAATTCTGTTTTTCGTTCTTTATTTCAAAATCATCAACATAAAAAAAAAAAACATAGAAGAAACCAAAAGAAAAGAAAATAAAAACTTTTCCTTAAATCTACTTTTTACAATCCTTAATAGCTGTAATTTTTTTTTTTTTTGATTCTCATGAACCACACGTATATATTGCATACACAATAGATTAAAGATGATATTGCACCCAAGAATACTAATTTGAACAGGTTGATATTTTCAGTTCCCAGTCCACTTTCACTAAAGGAGTAATTCCAAATATTTTGTATGAGTCTTGTGGGAAATTTAGTCTTCTATATGATAGGTCATTATGCGTTTTCCACTATATTGCAATAAAAAATAGTTATTAAGACGAAACCATTAACAGATGTAACTTAATTACTGCAGGATTGCCGTATCTTAGTACCTATTCTATAGGTTTCTAACATGTAACATATAAAACTTAAACGGAATTTACCGCTCTTTAAAATTGGTGATGTCATATTTTCCAACGTGCATTGGAAGCGAGTTGCTGAGGAAAAACTGGAAATTGTGCTTTTTCTTAGCAGGTTTTTCAAGATGGTGGAAAACACACAAGGAGGGAGGAGGTTGAAAACTTTGATTTTTTACGAGGGGGTCAATAAATACAACATACCTGAAAATCAAAATTAATTCATTTATGCATTCCAAAATGATATGTCTACTGGGCCAATAATAATTACTTGGTAATAAAAATATTGAGTGAGGTTTTAGCCAATTAGACTAAATAATTAAATTCCTCGCCGGAACCAATCTAATTCGACATATCTAAAAAACAAAACACAACACGGCGCTGGCGACCACTCGGTGTTACGCTTATAAACATAAAAAAACAAACAGTAAATTAATGTGTAATTGAAAAAGTAATTTGATTCCTTGTATGTTGTGCGGACTATCATATCAAATGAATTATCTCTAGGTTCTGGCTAAGAATGTCGTTATTTGGTTGTTGATTTAGTGTACTATAATTACAAAAAAACAATAACAATTTTTTTAAATATTTTTTATCAATAAAACTACTGTAGACGTGGTTGAACAATCCCATAAGCAGTGTCAATCAATGGAGTCAAGTTTTATTTTTAGTCATTTTAAATGACTTTACTAAAAGAATGTTCAATAAAACTTAGGAAATCAGCCGAGAGGGAGAAATCAGTTTCTCCCCCCTCAATTGTGTGATTCTGCACACTTAATTTTTTTACTGCAGCTGTTAAGGACAGGTACCTGTCCACCGAAGCTTTATATAGAGAAATGATTTATTCCCAATGCCTAAAAGTTTCGTAAATTAACTTTGTGTTTTAAAGAGCATTTATAAAATACTAGACACCTTTCACAAGAAATTGTCTAGGAGTTGAGATGAGAAGAGGCGGTCAAATCTCTCTTTTTCTTAGCAAAGGGCTATGAGACTCTTTGTCCTTAGCTTAGAGCTAAAGGACACTTAGTACATGTCTCGTCTCCTCTAGAGAGGCAGCGAGCGTGAGATAATTCTCTCATGTCCTGCCAAGGCGGTAACATGATACACTCTCTATCTTCATAATGACCTAAACGAAAACCTTAGCGACTTTTGATGTTCCGGGTTCAAAACCCACCGAACACAACTAGATTGAGTAACACAACCGAAACTTATTATTAGCTAAAAAGTTATTATAGATCTGAGATCAAGAATGTACACGAAATATGTAGCATGACCTTAGTCATTGAACTACTTGGTCAGTGCACTCTGACCAGCGTGACTTTGTAAAACTCTACTTTAAAAAAAGCAATTGTTACAAAACGGTTACAGAGTGTAGGCAAAAGGAGTCTCCTCTGGACAGAGTTATTTAAGAAAAAACTGTCATTTATTTAGTCAGCTATTTATTATTATGGTTTTATTTGATTATAAATAGAGCAGATATTTGTCGCTTATGCATTTCTAGGGAAGACACATTAAATCGACCATGCAGTATTCAAAATGTCAATCAATTTTCCACTTAACTCAGGCCTGCTCTGCTGTACGGTTCACCGCTTTTTAGTCATCTGACTGAAGCTACAGAAAAGCGACAACAATTTCAAAACAGTATACTCATGAAAATGGTACGGCAAACTTCATGCCAGCAGTGGAGAAAAAGCGAGCACCACGAAGATTTTGAGTTGGGTTCGGTGAATGAGTTTATTCCAGCAGCGGAGAAAAAGCGAGCACCACGAAGATTTTGAGTTGGGTTCGGTGAATGAGTTTATTCCAGCAGCGGAGAAAAAGCGAGCACCACGAAGATTTTGAGTTGGGTTCGGTGAATGAGTTTATTCCAGCAGCGGAGAAAAAGCAAGCACCACGAAGATTTTGAGTTGGGTTCCGTAAATGAGTTTATTCCAGCAGCGGAGAAAAAGCGAGCACCACGAAGATTTTGAGTTGGGTTCGGTGAATGAGTTTATTCCAGCAGCGGAGAAAAAGCGAGCACCACGAAGATTTTGAGTTGGGTTCGGTGAATGAGTTTATTCCAGCAGCGGAGAAAAAGCGAGCACCACGAAGATTTTGAGTTGGGTTCGGTGAATGAGTTTATTCCAGCAGCGGAGAAAAAGCGAGCACCACGAAGATTTTGAGTTGGGTTCGGTGAATGAGTTCATTCCAGCAGCGGAGAAAAAGAGAGGACCACGAAGATTTTGAGTTAGGTTCGGTGAATGAGTTTATTCCAGCAGCGGAGAAAAAGCGAGCACCACGAAGATTTTGAGTTGGGTTCCGTAAATGAGTTTATTCCAGCAGCGGAGAAAAAGCGAGCACCACGAAGATTTTGAGTTGGGTTCGGTGAATGAGTTTATTCCAGCAGCAGAGAAAAAGCGAGCACCACGAAGATTTTGAGTTGGGTTCGGTGAATGAGTTTATTCCAGCAGCGGAGAAAAAGCGAGCACCACGAAGATTTTGAGTTGGGTTCGGTGAATGAGTTCATTCCAGCAGCGGAGAAAAAGCGAGGACCACGAAGATTTTGAGTTGGGTTCGGTGAATGAGTTTATTCCAGCAGCGGAGAAAAAGCGAGCACCACGAAGATTTTGAGTTGGGTTCGGTGAATGAGTTTATTCCAGCAGCGGAGAAAAAGCGAGCACCACGAAGATTTTTAGTTGGGTTCGGTGAATGAGTTCATTCGCCGTAGACATAGCATGCTACACAAGAAGTCATTTATGGACATTATAAATTATGTTATTGTATATATATTCTTAACAGGGGTTCTCTGCAGGTCACCTGGGTTCAGGGGGATCCCGGTGTAGTCTGGGTAATCATCTACGGTGGTTGCGAGGTTGTACCAGCATCGGGGCCGCTTAGAGAAGAGGAGGTCCCGAGCAGACGACCCACTCCGCAAGGTTCGTACCAGTCTGTCAAGGTTAATTCGTAGTTAGACGTGGACTTCTCCACCCGGGACCTAATATGTTGGCAAGGAAGTAATTTCGGTTTTTTATTGTGAGATATGGTGAGGATATGGTATGAATGAAAACACTTATCTCAATTATTTATTGCCTATTAAGTAAAGGCAGATTGTAATTTCATCATAATAAAGTTGTTATTGAAAGTATTGTGAGATGAAACTCAATTTTTTCCATACAAAAAAAATACTCTAATCAGTCAAATATCTTCCATTCTGTTCGATGAGCTTTTGACATCTTTCTGGCAACTTCATAATCCCACGCTCATAGAACTTCTGGTCCTTATCAGAAAAAAAAACTCAGCCAAGTGTGATTTGAGGTCATCGTTATTACTGAAATGTTTACCATTTAAGATGTTTTGTATAAATTTCGAAATGAATGATAATCCGATGGTGCTGGGTCGGGGCTGTATGGGGGATCCACCATCACATCCGAACCAAGCTCTAATAGTTTCGTACGTGTTGTTTGAGGCTTCGCATTGTCTTGGCGGACCCGAATTTCGAGCTTCTTAACAAGTCCAAGACGTCTTATATAATTTTCAATTGTTGTGTGTGATACATTTAACTGTTTTTCAATCGCTCGCACAGTTATATGACGATTCGATTCAATTATGGCTTTCATTATGTCATCATCAACTTCAGAAGGTCGACCAGAACGTTGGTTCATCTTTCAGTCAAAAATCGCCAGAACGAAACTTTTTAAACCAATTCTGACACGTGGGTTCTGTTAAATAATCAACACCATAAACTTTTCATATCTCTTTGTGAGCCTAAGCCGCTTTCTTGCCTTTATGAAAATAAAAAAGTAAAATGTATCGAATATTCTTATTTTTGCACTCTTTGTTAAAACTGGCCGTAAACTGTCAGTTGTGAACAATATTACACGGAATTTCTTTATATAGCAATCTCAAAAGAAAAAAATCCTAACATTGGCAAAAGAATTGAAACTTTTAACAAAATTTTACAACAAATTTTAACAAAACAATCGTAATGCTAACTACTACTTTTTGCTAATCCAATACAATGTGACGACCCACGGATCTACTTTGGCGAGGAAATAAGACTGGCATGGAAGGTGAAGGAAGGTTAGTCTGGTTTGCTGACGGTAGAGTCAAGAGCAGGCGTGGCTGTGGCCTATCAGTTCTTGTCATTGGAAATCCCAGGGGCCTGGATGTCTCCAATTTTAATTTCAATTTCCTTTTAAAATACTTATTTTCATTTCTACTGCCCACAAATCTTCTGCCACATCTTACTTTTGGTTACCCGACCTCCCTCTACTACGGGAGCCTCCATCCCCAAACCTGCTCATTTGATTTCTTATTTCTCAAATCTTCCTTCTTCCATGAATACTCTCTATATTATGTCATTATTTGTGTACTGATTCATTTTCATCATTCATTTATTTCATTATATTTACTATCTTCTAGAACT
The DNA here is from genome assembly GCA_930367205.1 of Acanthosoma haemorrhoidale. NCBI lineage: Eukaryota > Metazoa > Arthropoda > Insecta > Hemiptera > Acanthosomatidae > Acanthosoma > Acanthosoma haemorrhoidale. The sequence goes on along the minus strand of OV884011.1, from coordinate 18,949,342 downwards.
TCGTCGTTGCCATAACATCTTCCCACTAGTCGCAGTGTCTTCTAATACTCCTTCTCAGCATGTCTGATGTTTTAACCACCCGTCACGTCAATTCCCAATTTCTGCCTGCACATTATGATGAGTTCCTTTTATATTTTACAAAAAACGTTTCCCACGTTATCGCTGCCTCCGAAACATGGCTTAAACCCTATATACCTTCCTCAGGTAGTTTTTTTTTTGTTTTTTTTTTATTTTCAAAATCTCTTTATTATTTACAATCAACAAAAATTTATTGGATTACAATTAGCTCCTCGTACTGCATACGCAGATGCATTCGAAGGAATGCATAAATATGATACATTTCAATTTGTAGTAAAAAAACACATCTACAACACTAGGTGATGAGGCTGACCTTCTGCTTACAACCGTGAAAACACTAAAAAACTAAAACCTAAACCTAGAACCTAAGACTAGAGCGTTCCAGCCGCGACAGCGTCCTGCCATCGATGGGGGAACGGAGCGGGGTTTATCGTGTTAAACACCGGGTTTGTCAAGTATTGCAGGGAGTCGAAAAATTTGATATGTCTACGTTGGATGAATTCATCCACCGTAGGCAGCTCGAAGATCTCGTGAAGCTCACTGTTGCTCCGCAGCACGAATGAAGTACCTCTGACCACTTTCATCAGTGTACCGTTTTGGAATTGTTGGAGTCGAGCTGTCGTATACCTCAGATAACGGAAAAGCGGTGAAACATACAGCAGAGTAGGCCTGAGTATGCTCTTGTAAATCAATAGCTTCAGACGCTGTGATAGATTGGGGGAAGTCAATAAGTGCGTAAGCCGGTAAGACTTCGTGCGAGTATGCTTCAACTTCTTCGCAAAATGGCCTCTAAAATGGAGGTGTCTGTCCTTCCTGTAGGTTCGCTCTATCCTTTATGCTGCAGTAAAGTCAACTCTCTACGGGATTGTACCTGTCTACGCCAATATTATCATCTCCGACAACCTAAATACCAATCTCATATCGGAATCTAAAGATAAGAGCTATCTAGAGGACCTTCTTTTTTCTCTCCATCTCTCCATTGTCCCTTTCATTCCCATCTACCTGGGTTCCTGTCTTCTAATGATTTAATCCAAATTCCCTTGTCCAAACCCTTGTTGTATAATATATTTTCTTCCTAAACCATAACCTGCCACAATCTGCTTTATGAGTACAATCTGGTAATCTTAACCCCGAAAACATTCTACGGGAACTCGAAGCCCTCGATTTACTCCTGCTCCTCAATTGACACCTCGGTCGTCATTTTAACTGCTAACCTCCTTAATATCCTTAATTCCCATGCACCCCTCAAAACCTTTCGTCACCAGCCTGCTTTGCGGATATGCCAGGGACTTGCAAAGAAATAGTAAGGCTGTGCTAAGGCGCTATATACACACAAGGCTTGTAAAGGACTATCAGATGTTTAGGGTACTCCGAAACTTGAACCAGGAGCTTCTATAAAAAAAACTTCAAACCAAACTTCCGATGGTTTCATTGATTTCTCTCTAACCGTGCCTCTTAATTTTTACTATGGCTCTGTGGTGGTGCATGGTGGTCCCTCGGTGGGACTCGAGGAAGTTGAAGTGAATCGTGAATTGCTTCGTTAGATTTGTACTTAGGATTCCACGGCGCTCTCACATCTAAGCCGAGTTAGGACGCCTCTTCCCCTCTTCCCTGCCCAATATTTCCTCAGTTCGTTCCTTTTCAACCCAGCAATTCGTATCGACCACCTTATTTATTCCTATATTGCTTCGTCCATATGAATCTTTCCTGAATGAAGCTCTTCTATTCCAATAACTCCCCACCATCCAGAGATATGATTGTTTGTGTACAGATATGATTACGATGCGTTCATTACATTATATTTTTCAGACTTTTTGTATTTAATACTTTTATTTAGTTGTTTACAATACATAGATAGAGGTTGGGTGTCAGCTTGTGTGCTACTTTGTTTTCTTTTGTATTAATCAAATTGCTTTTATTAAATGTCGTATTGAATTGTCCAGAATTCCGCATCTTTTTTTTTTTTTTGGTTTCTTATTGGTGAATCCAACTATGACTTTATTTACTAAATTTAGTTAAACAATCTTTTATTTCATTTCATAATTATTATCATAATTCCTGTAAAGGTTTATAAATTATTTTACATTGTCATTGTTTTTGTAATAGTTTTTTTTATTTAACTGATATAAATTTGTGAATAGAACATTAATGTTATTTAAAGGGGACTTCTAAAATCATTTTTTTTTCCTATTACATTCTATTGTCCAAAACATCTTAGATTATTTTTTGGATGACATACAGGTCCGTATGGTTATATTGTCTTTTGTTGAAAAAACTATTTTCAGGGACCGAGATATGCTTAGAAAAATAAAATAAAACGTTTTTGATCAAATACTTCAAGCCGTTTTTTCTAAAATCATTGTGAAAATGCTAAGATTACTGGTTGCTCTTATTATATCTTACAAGTCCATAAAAAAACAAGGGGATTAAACCCACTTGAATGGTCACTAACAATAATTTGACTATCCGCAGATTAGTAATTAACCACTCAAATGATCAATACCCAAACATTAACGGACAGCTTGAAGTTGCGCTCCGTAGACAACAAAATACATTCGAACTATTCTAATTGATTAAATTTTCAATTGTGACAAGTAATTAATTTCTATTTTTTTATTAATTAGTTATTTAATTTGTAGTCTGCTCCTGTAAAGGGAAGAGACCACAATTACAACTGAGGCAATGCTACTAAATTATTAGCCAAAGAAAAAATGTATTAACATGAACCCGCTGTACTCAGGCGCGCTCTAATAATTTACTTCAGGGCCTGAGCGAACCCCGAACAGTTTTAATTGGTTTTCTAAATGTCAGATTCGGTTCAATAGCTCGAGAGATCGGCATTGTACCAAGTACTTCCAATAAAAATTCTCGGAAACAAACATTCTGTGCCTCATCAAAATATTGATTACGAATATTTTCATCGATATTTTAGAGCTAAAACCGTTTATATTTTTTGAAACACGTGGGCTGAACAATGTAGCCAGCCTTACTTGTGTCAATTTATCTCCCTTTTTTTATCTATTTGACAAAAAAGTCGAACATCAAGAGTATCCTATCCTTTCAATCAAAAGTTCTGTGAATAATCTTTAATGTCCTTTATTACACCAGTAACTAAATCTTCATAACGATCTCAATATACCTTACACTCTTGAACTCATCCCTTCCAAGTTCATGAAATTCCATAGTAACCTATCCAACCATCCTAATCCCCTAGGACAGACATTGCACTGCACCGCTCATACCTATATTCCTCCTCGGAGGCTGAAACGTCAGTGGGCTCGTGACCTGCTATAAATCCGTGACAGTGGGAGTCCTAGCAAGGGCCAGTTTCTCCATTCATGTCCTGAGCGTATGTGGCTCTTGCGCTCTTCGTAAATACCACTGGCTCGTATCCGGTGACGTGGCTGACGGAGGAGCACGGGGAACTTCCCAATGACTCCGCTTCCTTTTTCGCGTGCGAGGGAGGTGACAACCATGTGGATTTGGGAGGCCTCTGGGTTGTTTTTATATACTGTATGAATGAGCGAGTGAATGAACATTGTAAATATGGTATGAATGAAATAATTTATCACAATTAACTTATTGGTCACATTTCTTTCACCTGCCTAAGCCGATATTCCTGATAAAAAATGTATCCACTCATCTATAAATTGACTGCTAAACCCCAGATCATTGTCTTGAGAAAGTTTGAAAGAAACGTGCGGAGAGGCCGATTATTCCAATATTTAAGCTCTTGATCCAAGTTAGGTTTTCTTGCCATTCTCCTCGCTAGAAGATTAGTCCACATTAATGATAAACTAAATGATAGTAATCAGATCTAGTCAAATCAATAAAATATATTTGCTCTTGTTTAGGAAGCGTCTGTCAGTTTTTTTTTATAACTATTATTTTTAGCTATAAAACTCGTCAACCATTTAAAACAATATGTAATACAAAAAATTTTAAATTTCACAAACACGTAGAATCATCACAAACCCTGAGATATCTCATAATATATTGTTAAAATAAACTTGTATACTTTACAAAGTATTTTCTTCCTTAACTATTAATAAATAACGTAATATTACAATAAAATCCTGAATAATAGGTTGCCACTAGGGGAGTGCCTAATCACTCTAGCCCTGGTGACAAGTGCGGATTGTTGTAGTTTATAACATGGACCGTGTTCCATGTAGGCGTTAATATCGGCGTCCCGACAATACACTATGTTCAACAGAAGAGGTACAGAGGTTTCATAAAGAATAAGACCAGTTTTCAGAGTTCGGGCGGGAGACCGGCAGCATCACAGTTACAAGTCGGCAGAGGGTGCCCGACGCAGAGGCGCTGAGGAGAGAGTGGGTGACGAGGAGCCTAATAGACTGACTTCCAGGGCCAAGTGGCCCTGGCGTAAAGCGAAACCGAGTAACTGCGTATGAAGCGACTAAGAGAGTAGTAGACTGAGTGGGATTTTGGGCTAGAAGCCCCTGGATTAAATAGTATTTTCCTGCTTGGTGGGGGAAGCGTGTTTACAACTCTTTATGGCATGCCAGGTGGCATTATTGCTTACCTGGCTTTTAGGCCGGTAGACCTGTTTTATGGCTGCCCTCTGCCAACCCTTTTAGTTTTATGACTGCCGATCCCGAGCATGATTTATTGCTTAAAACTTTCAACATGATTTACATCTAATTAGAATACATTATATATGCACCAGAGTACAGGGTATTTCTCTCTCCTAACCTCGCTATGTTTTAGTCCGGCGTTTTCAGACCCCACACCTTCCTAGTGGGAATCTCTGCCTTCGTCTCGCTAGAACTAGCACCTCCTTGGGAGAGACCTCTCCCTCGCGGACGACGGTTGCCGTGGCCCTACAAATTTACCTAGCAGTGTCTCCCGCGGCAATCCAGTCTGCCTCTCTCCAGTTCACACTCGCCTTTGAGATCCGGACGGTTTTCGCCTACCCTTATATACCGAGTGTGAATTCGTGGTCATTCCAAGACCACATAAAGTACCTATAAACCTACCTCTTCTCCTGAACATAGTGCTTTGTCGGGGCACACACCTTCTAAAGATCTTATGGAGTCAGATCAAAGTGAATTAAAGCTGTCCGCCGACTAGGTCGGCAGCCAGGGTGAAAGACCATAGGTCCACCCACTCTATTTCTTTCTGGGCGCTCGCCAGACGGCGGCTAAGAGGTTGTAGTGACCCTAGCCCGTGGCGGGCGTCTCCTCCCCACTTTGGGGATACTAAGTTAAACTGAGCCCGACAAGGTGATTTAGTCAATTTCAAACAAGAAGAAAAGAACCAAATAAAATTTGATCCCAAATATAAAGGCCCTGTAAAAGTTACTTTGACATTACCTAATAATCGACATGAGTTGGTGTAAAGTTGCTCATGATCGTTTGGGAAAGTTTCCAGATGCCTGTGAGCCTGGTTCAAGACTAGATATCACTGATGATGATGAAAGTTGAATTTAAAATTGTTACTTCTGTGACCAGGCTTGCAATGCTATTGATGTATTTACATACTGTCAATGTTTGGGAACAGCGATTGATTAATGGTGTTTGATGTATCTGTTGGTATTTGTAGGCAGTTGCTTTTTGGGAATCCAATGTGACTTTCCGACGTATACTATGTTCCTAGTTCCTTTTCGGGCTTACGGGATGTGTTGAAATAGTAGCTGATTTTTGGAATCCCGATGTGGCAGTGTAGGTCGAGCCAGACTGAGCGAACAGCAAACCATTGATCAATCACACATGGCCTTACATTTTTAAAGTTTATAATGAGTTAAGTACTTTTTCCTGGTACAGAATGTACGAGATGTAATGGCGTGTTGCATGTGTGTCACCTAAATTAATGGTCAATTGTGAACTTGCTAGTATTTACTTTATTTGTGATATCAAAGAACTAGCATTATCGTTGTTGGTTCAGGAGAACTAGATTTGTGAATTATTCTGACAGTTTTGAACCTATCACAGACAACTTTTGTTTAATTATTATGATTTATATATTTAACTCCCTCCGGTTATATGTTTATTATGTTCATGCCATGAGTGTCATTATAGTTCATTTATTTGAGCATTTGGTGTAAGCAAATGTTATATTGTAAATAATTAAGTGTTATACGTTACACAAATCCCTACATAGTCGTAATATTTTATATACGTTAAGAACTGATCACAGACCCTTTCACACAGTCACAGAGATGTAAAAAATTATCAGGAAGGCCCCGTGTGCGTGGCAGACTGAACCGATCAGCAGATATGCAAGAATACGACACAAGAGCGTCATCTGGCGGAGCACCCTGGGACTAGACGATTACTGTTGGAAGGCGCAATGGATTCATTCTGGTGTGCGCAGTAGTAGTGTACAGAGTTGTCGAGGGAGCCCGCCTTCTTGATATTCTACTCTACAGTTTATAGTTTATTAAATAGTTTTCTTAATTATCCAAAAAAGTGTTTCTGTTATGAATCCCGACCCGGCTATTTCTGATTCTCTATCTCCCAAATATATATTTATATATATCTAAGTTAGTGATAGTCAACAAAAAACTTGAAGAAAAATAAAAAAGGTTCAATGGAAGCACAGATCGGAAGTTGTCACATGAGCCTTCTTAATCCTCTCTATATACATCCCGATGACTTGAGGATTAGGTTGGCTACCTACGATATCCGAACCTTAACTTATATGTGTATATATACATATAAATATAGATATATACAGCATATTATAAATTATTAAATAAAGATCATTAATTTTAACCCTACTCTATATCATAAAAAAGTACTAATCATAGTGCTACTTTAGTTCATCAATGATCCTTTATTTATTTTCGTTGGGCTGGTTTTATTTTTAAGGTCATCGTGTAACTTACATTTAAAATTTCACGCCTCAAAAAAAACAATGGCTGACGTTGCGAACACGATTTTTCAATCAAAACAGTTATTACATATTGTTAACCAGGTAGCTGAAAACTTTGACAAAAGTTGAAAAACAAACTCGAGCATATGAGATAGGAACGGCATATAAAATAGTACACCCCTAGTTAAGAGAAGGGACTCACAACGACCAGGGTTGACACAGACACACAGATTTTAAAAGAAATTCTACAAACATCACTGTTTCCCTAAGAAGACCTATTAAAATCTACTTGAGTAGTATTATTTTATTCTTTGTAAACAACTTCATTATGATAAAATTACAATCTGCCTTATTTAATACTTAATTGGCAATAAGTAATTGAGATAAATACTCTCATTCATACCATGTTTACAATTCATCATTCACTCGCTCATTCATGCAATATTTACTAACAGCACAGGGGCCTCCCAATTTCACATGGTTGTCTCCTCCCTCGCATGCGAAAGAGGAAGCGGAGTCTTGGGAAGTCCCCCACGCTCCTTCGTCAGCCGCGTCAACGGATACGAGCCAGTGGAGGTAGTATTAAATACGCGATTTCTATTGTTTGATTTCAAAACCTAGTTCGCAGTTTATTTCATTTCTTTTTCGTTTTTATTAATCTTTAGTTTAGTCCCGGGGAAAAAAGAAGACATAAAACCTTAAATAGCTTCAGAGACCTTAAACGTTTGTAGCCAAAAGGGGAAAAAATCCTTGCCAAAATCGTATAGCGTGGGAGGGCAAGAGAGCTTACCAGCTTTCTCAATGCACTATTTGGGTATAAAAATGGATAGGCATCTCCATTTCTCTACTCATTTTAGTAATAAAATAGAAAAAGTACGACAAAAATCTTAAAAAAATCTTACCGGCTATTGCACTTGCTAACTTCACCTAACCTGTCGCTTCGTCTCAAATTGATAATATATAAATGTGTCCTCTGGCCAGCTCTGCTGTACGGTGCCCCGCTATTTACCCACTTGACTGACAATACAGCCAACTGTCTCCAACACTTCCAGGATGGAATCATGCTAAAAGTGGTCCGACATACCTCTTTCGAGAGGATGAAGAACGCTGACCTGCACCCGTTGCTTGGTGTGCCGTCGGTGGGTGATTTCATCCGCCGGAGACACATTAAGTTTTTTGACTCGTTGCAGCACCTGACAAACCCAGTGTTTAACACTATGACCCCACCGATGGCAACAGACTGTCGGGGAAAAATTAGGATAAGAATTAGTATGTAAGTTAGTTTTAAGGTTGATCAAAAAGGTGAGCCCCATCACCTTTATTAGTCAGTTTAGTCCAGTCACGTATAATGTATATCATTATACTTGTTTATTCATTATATAATTTCTATAAAATAACAAAACCTGTATATAATGTAGTGATGCTACAAGAAATAACCTGAGGATCTATAATTGTATGTAATTATCTGTAAATTTAAAGGGGCTATGAAGGAAAAAAAAAAAAAAACGTTTGTAGTATTTACTATCACACGTCCTATTATTGTATTTTAACCAACATATTTCAAGAAGTGTTACATTATATCAATTACATCTATGATCGCTATGGTAGTGCACTCGTACATACAGACAGACGAAAGACAATTTACCTGAATGAAAGTAGGACCTATCCCTTTGAGACTGTCATAAACACGCAATACAAAAAGTAATCATCATGCCAACAACTTCTCTATTAAGAAGCTCAGATTCTGAGAGGCCGAGCTGCGGAGATTGACAGTTCCATTTGCTTTCTTAATAATTTATGATGACAAAAGCCGTGGATATGAGCTAAGCCTTTTCTCAATAATTGTTTTATCATCTCAATATCTCATGCCTCCGGCTTTATCCCGAGGGCATCGGTTCCTCCTTGGATATTCCGCGAGTTCACATTGCCTCTTCTAGAACGAATGAATGAAAAATAATGTTTATCCTAGAGCGATGGTCCTATAATAACCAGTAAAATATGGCTGCCTAAATAATCGATATTTACTGGTTGGTAATATTGGTATAAGGAATAATAACAAAAGATCCTTAATGCAATATGACCGAACGATGTCGCCGAAGCTATTATGTGGGACTTACCCCCCCCCCCCAGGGAGCTAGCAGTTGGAAGTCAGCTCAAAACGTCAGGGGTAATACATTTTTTATAACTTCAGTGAGTTACTTACATTTAAAGGGTTACTTTCATGTTACTAGCGTCAGTCATGAGTAACTTAAAAAGGCAAGATTTAAATTGTGGAATAAATACATGGCAATGGGAGTCCTGGCAACGGCCAGTTTATCCATGTCCTGAGGTCTGTGGCTCTTGCGCTCTTGGTCGGCCTCCACTGGCTCGTATGAAGGAGGAGCGTGGGGGACTTCCCAAGACTCCACTTCCTCTTTCGTATGGGAGGGAGGCAACAACCATGTGGACTTGGGGGGCCCCTGGGCTGTTTGTATATACTGTATGAATGTGCGAGTGAATGATGAATTGTAAATATGGTATAAATGAGAACAATTATCTCAATTAGTTATACCCTATTAAGTATTAAGGCAGATTGTAATTCCATCATAATAATGTTGTTAAAAAAAAAATTGTGGAATAGTTTTATGGATTGAGATCGAGTGATGTTACGCTTGAACGAAAAACAGTCGTTCAAAGAAGGTCTCTGGGATGAAAGGTTGAGAGAGGTCGGGTGGGCAATATTTAGTGTCACTGCAGTGTTTAAACTGAATCAGATCTCTGATGATTATGTTGCGTTGTTGGAAAAATTCAAGAAAATTTCGTCGAAGAGTCTTTTCCGAACGAGAATCTTTCAAGGACAAACATTAAAAAGTTCATCAGGTGTTTTTGACTGGACTTGAGATCTCAAGAGATTGTCCCAAACATAATCTCTTTACTTCCAGAGTTAAAACTGAGAAAATTCAGAAAAGGCTATTTTCTACTGAGCTTTATATATAATCCCAAAATTTATAATCTATAGCCATTTTTTTTTTTTATACGTCAACATTTTTCCAAATATAGCATCAACACACAAGAGAACGAAATGTAAAATAATGGAAATTTTTCCTCTGTGTCCCATAAAGCGTTCTGGTGTTCATCGAAGACGTACTGATGAATATTTAACAGCTGGCTTAACTAAGCATCCTTACTTCACAAACATCTGACTCCGCTCTTGCAGATAACACGGTTAAAAGAACAACGTATACATTAACCTTTACTTTGAGGTAACGAAAACGGGCTTGAAAAGTCACTTCAAGTGCACCTCATGGGGAGTCAAAGGTTCGCCATCGTTGATTTAATGTCACTAGACCGACGATTGTATATATATTATTTAAGTCAACCATGAAAACATCATATATAAGGTTATAATCATGCTTGTATTTGTACATAAAAACCAAGTATATATAAATATATATTAGGTTGGTGCGAATGAAATGTCGGATTCTTAAGTGACTATATTAAACTACATATCTTTTTCCAAAAGCTGTTTATTTAATCAAAATATGCTCCATTTACTTTAATACACTTTTCCCAACGAGATTTTAATGCATAGATGCCTGTTTTGAAGAAATTCTGATTTTTAGAATCAATGAACTCAGATATGGCATTTTACAGACTGTCTTCATTTTAGTACTGTTTAGCCCGTATAAACAATTAAAAAAAAAAAAAAAAAAAAAGGTAAGCAATGATGAGCATACGTTCAAGCGATCCAGCTTATTTCGCTCGGTTAGTTCGTGTGGTATCCACTTATCCATTTTTTTCACCTTGCCAATTTCAGATAGATGTCGCAATATTGTTGTATGGCCAACTTCCATTCCGGCAGCAAGTTCCCTTGAAGAAACAGTTGGATTCGTTTCCACCAATGCTTTCAGAGCATCATTTTTCACGGACGTTGCACTTTTCGATCGTTCAAAGTATTCTCCCCAAACGCCTGGTTTATATTGCGTGCAGCTTTTGCAGCATTATTACCAAGTTTATACTCATATAAGAAAATTACACGAATATCGGTTGAATTCATATCGGTGGAAAATTCAAATCAAATAACAAAAGGGAACACTTTTGAGAAAATCTTCTTTGCTAAAATGTGACTCTGGCAATGGACAGTACGACTATAAACCAGGTTATGTCAAAAACAAAAGCATAACAAAAACAGGGAGACAAACGTTCACATTTTAAGAAAATTCAACATTTCATACGCACCAACCTATTACTTCTGTGATTATGTATAAAGTATATTGCATTGTAAATATTTAATACTTCTTGACCACACGGAATTTAAACGAAACTTGTTAACCACCAGAGTCATTTATGAAATAAACGCTTTGCTAAAATATTATCCAGACATAAAAAAAGGTCCTAAAGCTATAAATAGGAATTAAATTAAAAATGCGGGATTACAAATTTTGAATAAAATGATTTACTCTTATATAATTTAATAAAATGAATAAATTATTTTTAACTGTCAATTGACAAAGTGTGCCGCCTAGTCACCTATCAGCTCTAAATGGATTTATTCCTATAAGTATTTACTTTTTCATTTAATTCATTTGTACCGTACTAATTGGAAATACACTACAGCAGGATATCCAGCCAAAATAATCATTGAACAGGATGACTGCACCATGGGTCAGTTTTGATCTTAGGAAGATCTTCAAAAGTTGGATAGAAATACTTGAAATAAAAGCAAAATACTATAAGTGACAGAGTAACAGTAGCTGGAATCGATAGTTTTATAATGCTAAGATCAAGTAGAAGGGGCCTGAGCAGAACTGTATACCTGCCTCGTGACTTCATGGAAGTCACTGATGGTTCCTGTTATTTTTAAGTAAGCAACGGGATCCCTCCAAACCCCTACTTCCCAGAATTTTATCCTTTTCTTATACGTATATGTCTCAGCTTTACCACCAGACACACTCGTCCATAACCATTCAACCCAGTATGTAGTAACGTAACTCTTAATATTTGTATATACCAGTGTTTTTATTGTACTTCATAATAAAGCTTTTCTTTCAAAAGACTCTACAAAGATTATTTAACTGATGATTTGTGTATGGAACATAGAGTTTGGGATCGACGAGATATTGGCACGAAATTTGACATTTATGTCTCACCTATCAAACTCACTATACAATTTAGAGCTAAGGATCAATGAAAAATAGTAATAATAGCACATGGGTAAAAAAGTGGGGGTAGTTACACATAACGGTAGGGGCCGACCTCCTGGAGAACTGGTTTCCCGCCGTTTTGGACTTCCTCAGGGTTGGTGATGTTGAAGAGGTAGATGTTGAAGTCGAGATGTTGAGGGATCTTCTTCCATATCTGCCGTACGTCCGAACCAGCTCCGAGGTTCACGATCTGAAAGACAATTATGCAAATTAAATCACTGAGCCGTCTAACAATCATAAATAAATTAATAAAACATGGGCATCTGCCGATTGTAAAAATAAGTTACTACATTCCAAAAACTCTTTCAAAAGATACCAAAATTCATAATCGTTTTGGCGCAATTAAATACTTTATTAAGTCCTCTGGCTTGTAATGACTGCAACCTAACTATAAAATTGGATGGTTTTAAATATATACGACTTTAATTTACACGCTTTCTTCCTGAGTCACTAAAACCCCTATGGAATCCCGACCTTCAAGAGAGGCCCTCCACCTTGGGCTCCAAGTAAACGCCATGCATATCTTCCAGAAATATTCTCTTTGAGAGCTCATTTAACCATGACATAAGCCCGGCTGAATAACTCTTAGTTATATTGGTGTACTCTTTTTTCCTATTTTATCGATGTATCAGAGGATTGCCTACTGAATGAGCTTCAAAAGGTTGCCAACGGGAGCGTTGATGGTGAGCAAGCGTTGTAGGAGTGGGGGAGGAGATAGAAGAGGACTTGAGAGGAAGACACGAGGCGGAGTTGCTCTTCTGAATATTTGGGGATGGCTATATATGTAAATAACGTATGTAAATAATGTTGTTGTTTTTATTTGTATGAGAGCGTTCTTAAATGTTAATGTATGATATAATAAATTTTGTAGTTATGAAACTCTTTGTAGTGTTTGGTCCCGGTTTTAACTAATCAATAGATAAGATGTATAAGGTTTAAATGGTTTAGTTGATATAAATAAGTTGATAAGAAGAGGATCATTGTAATATAACACCAAAAGAAAATGGTTTTGAATGATAATTTTCTTGTCAATCCCTAATGAAAGCTACTTAACCTTGACACGGAAACAGTAATGTACGTTTAATTTCAATGTCAAAAAAAATGTCAAGGTCTTTGAAAATAGCCGAATTTAATTCTACAGGCTCGTCTAACTAGATCACTTATCATCATCAATCATTTGAACAATCAAATCATTAATTTAATTCGAATCATAGGGGGGATGAAATGTACAGAATAAATAACGAGATTCCACCAAAAGTGTATCGAATTTCCAATTAAATATAATTAATACCAACATAAATTGGTAACGCCCCGCACCCATCAAGAACAATCATCTATTAATATCTGGTCATATGATATAGAGCTCAAATTATAATTTCAATAAAGATAAAACGATTTAGGACTTTAGTATCAAGCAATTTTTCAGGCAATGAAAATATAATAATAATTGTAAATATATATCGCTGAGGTTATGTTAAAAATTCCAATCTGAACATTCATCAAATACAATACGTACGTATATCCATTACTTATTGTTAAGTACTAACACGAATTCAATCATGTTCATGATTTAGTAAATGAGATACATCTGTCCTAGTTCTCATACAAATTGACACCATTAGAAATTAATTATCTCTTTCAGCCAGATTACCTCTGTTAGAGATTACCTTCGCGATTAATTTAATGTTAAACTCGTTACCGTCCATTTTCTCGCCGGCGATTTCACTGGTAGTAGCCGATTAAAAGGTAGGTAGTTTAATATCACTTATTCCACTTAATAGGTAAAAAATAATGTTATTCAATATGTTGATTTTAGCTACACATATTGAGGCGAATACCTCAACTGAGTTTGATAACATACCTGAGATGGTAGTTACTTCCGGCTAGCGCCGGTAGGAACGTTATTAACTTCTCAAATGAAACTATAATGTTTTCATATGAAACTATGTTCTAAAATTAAATTATAATGCTCTCATATGAATCTATAACGTTCTCATATGAATGTATATAGTTCTCAAATGAAACTACAATGTTCTCCTATGAATCTACAATGTTCTCCTATGAATCTACAATGTTCTCAAATGAAACTACAATGTTCTCCTATGAATCTATAATGTTCCTATATGAATCTATAATGCTCTAAAATGAATCTATAGTGTTCTCATAGGAAACTGTGATGTTCTAAAATGAAACTATAATGCTCTCATATGAATCTATAATGTTCTCATATGAATGTATAAAGTTCTCAAATGGACCTACAATGTTTTCCTATGAATCTACAATGTTCTCATATGAATCTATAATGTTCCCATATGAATATATTATGCTCTAGAATGAAAGTATAACGTTCTAAAATGAAACTATAATGTTCTCAAATGAAATTACAATGTTTTCCTATGAATCTATAATGCTCTAAAATGAATCTATAGTGTTCTCATAGGAAACTGTGATGTTCTAAAATGAAACTATAATGCTCTCATATGAATCTATAATGTTCTCATATGAATGTATAAAGTTCTCAAATGGACCTACAATGTTTTCCTATGAATCTACAATGTTCTCCTATGAATCTATAATGTTCCCATATGAATATATTATGCTCTAGAATGAAAGTATAACGTTCTAAAATGAAACTATAATGTTCTCAAATGAAATTACAATGTTCTCCTATGAATCTATAATGTTCTTATATTAATCTGTATTCATATCATATGAAACGATAACGTTCTAAAATGAAACTATAATGTTCTCAAATGAAATTACAATGTTTTCCTATGAATCTATAATGTTCTTATATTAATCTGTATTCATATCATATGAAAGTATAACGTTCTAAAATGAAACTATAATGTTCTCCTATGAATCTATAATGCTCTAAAATGAATCTATAATGTTCTCATATGAATATTTAATGTTCTAAAATGAAACTATAATGCTCTCATATGAATTTATGTACTTCTGCCATAAAGCTATGAACTTCTCAGATAGAGCTATGTACATCTCCGATTGAGTGTCTGTTGATTACTATGAGGTACTTTACCATGGAATTTTCTAACTTGCGATCTCATATGCTTAAAATGGAAGCGTGTAGTGACAGGGATCAAACTAAACTATCGAACAGACACCTATGAACTGTCGACAGGTTATTTTTTATGTATAAATCATGTGTCGCTTTTTATCTAACAGTAGAATTGTCTAATTCGATGTTTTTATCATACAAAGGTCCTTGGGAGTATTAAGTGTAAATTTCAAAGTTTTAATACCCTTTCTGACTCCGTGAACAATAAATTTCTTCGTGGCAATTCTCACCCAACATACGGAGTGAGAGGTGAGAATTGTCTCACTAGTTTCTCATGGTAAATCATGTAAAAAAAATTTCACAAGAAAAAAAGTGAAGGAAGAGTCTTCTTTTACATCTAAGATGCTAAAAAATACATAAATTGCACTTAAGTGCATAACAAAGTTCTTGAAACTATAAAAATGCCAAGAAAAACTAAAAGCTTGTTAAAAACTAAAACGTTTTTTCAACTTCGTCGATCTCAGGTGAATCGAGGAATATAAATTAGTCCATTTTTACCTTCACAAACAATACAGGGGACTTCGTCAGGGTCATAAGTCGCCTTTTTCGGGCTTCAGGAAACTGTCCTGAAAATTCTCGCACCAGTTATAGTAATGATAATTATTTTATAATTAATTAACTGAGTCATCATTGCTATAAATATTGACTAACCTACAGCTACACTGGCCCTTGGTTGAGCACCAGGGAAATTGAGAACAAAACTTGATCACTTAGATAACATTGGCAACAAGTTAATACCAGCATAACAAAAATGATAAAATAGGGCGGGAAATTGTCGTAATATTTTTAAATAGATTATTTAAGCAAGACATTTTTTTAAAGAATAGTTCAAAATAGAACAAATATGAATGCTAACATTAAATGGAGTAATATTTCAGACAATGTTATTTTATAAAATTTGAAGCTGTATACATGTATTAATTTACTTGAATGGCGTACATTTTTTTTTACATAAATATGCAATTTTTTGTGATGTATTAAATCTTTTTTTACTAATTGGAATATAATTGAAGATTTTTTCAATGCTACTATATATCAATGTGCCGCAAAGGATAGTTTGAAGTTAAGAGAGCATCAAGTGAAGCTGAGCATCGGCAATATGAGGAATTCCAAGATATTTTCCCACTCTATGCTTACATGAATGATGATGAATTAAGAATGGTCATATGCCTTAAAAATTATATAAAAATAAAATATTATATTGAGGCACTGGGAGAATAGTTAAAGAAGACAATCTAAAATAATTTAATTACCAGCTGTTTAACCTGAGGGGAAAGACTCTGCATTCTAACTTTTTGCAATCGGCTTTCCTCTGCGTATTCAAGAATAGGTCGTAAAAATTATTTAATCCATAAGAAATTTTGAAGTTATGGTGATCAGCCGTTAAAATGCAGTGACCGGAAGTATGAAAAAGGTATAAAAAGGTTTGGTAATAACTGACTGGAGTTTTTTAGGACGCTTACGAGTAATAGTTCTCTTTTTTCTTCTCCAACTACCGTTTCCTTTAAAGAAAAAAAAAAGTTTTACCTTATTCATAGCGTTTGAGCGGACCCGCACATAAAACGTTCGGTCTCTTAGAGATAGCACTCCACGGGGCGGAAATGGAACATCGAGATAAATTTTCTTCTTTATAAAAGGTTACTTAAAAGGGCACGTGGCGCTTATATTTGTCTTAAGTGTAGTCCAATATCTTTTACCTTTCACAAAAGATTAATTCATTGAATGAGGCACTATAAGATGTCGTAACATTTCATAATTTTCAGAAAGATAACAAAGATATATATCACCTAATGAAATAAAAGAAAAAATTATTAATCAGCTCGTTGAGTTATGGTGACATACAATAAACCCCGCCCCTCAGTAAGCACTTCACAAATGCTTTAGTGTTAGTTTTATAATGCTTGCTTTATATATAATATTTATAATCTTGCTAAGAACAAGTAGAAGGGTCTTGAGAAGAACTGTACACCTGCCTCGTGACTTCATGGAAGTCACTGACGGTTTCTGTTTCCGCAGGACCGCATCCCTCGCTACTTTCCAGAATCTTATCCTCTTCTTATACATATATGTCCCAGCTTTAGCCCCAGACCTCACTTTTACCTAGACCTTCCACCCAGTATGTAGTAACGTAACTCTTAACATTTGTATATACCAGTGTTTTGCTTGTACTTCATAATAAAGCTTTTCTTTCTTTTTTTTTTTAAAGACTCTCCTCTACAAAGATTATTTAACTGTTGATTGAATAAGAATATTTATGCTTTGCTTCAGTGTGGTGCATCAAGACCTACTGCCAAGACACGCAGCACAAGGAATAAATGACAAAAACATTATTCTGGGATTAACTCTCCTTAGGAAAATTATAAATTAACATTTCAGGTGGTCTTATTTTGACATTTAAAAAAAAAAAACAATTTCGAAATAATAAAATGTTATTAAACCACAAAATCATTACAAGAAAACAAATTCTTATATAAAGGAAGAATATACAAAATATGTTTACTAAATAGCGTCTGCCTAGGGCAGGTATGGGCAACCTTTGACATGTTATGGGCCAAACTTTAGTGTGCAAATACGTTCGCGGGCCGCGTTTAAAAGTAGTGCATTTTAAAGTAGTGTTCATAATTTTTAGCGATAGATATCAGTCAGCCATGAAATAATACGACAATGTTATTACAACACAATTTATTAAAATAACAAAATGAAATGAAAAAATAGGTACCTACAGCATTAAATTAAATCGTTAAATTTAGAATTGTTACAAACTACGAAAGTTAAATAGCGACACCGAAATCAATGAGACACTTGAGCTTGAATTTGGGAAACTAATTCATCGATGTTTGGATTAATTCCACTGGTACAAAGACGTAAAGAATTTTCCAAATTATCGTCAGTCAGCCTTGTACGATGTTTTGATTTATTAACTTTCATCAATGAAAAGAACTGTTCGCATTTATAAGTACTGCCAAACGCACAAATCAATCTTCTTGCAAATTTTCTAAGCTGCGGAAAATGGTCTTCTTCGAGGTATTTTTTGTAGAAATCGCACAACTCCACGTCTTCAAATTTAGATTTTAGGAGTGAGTTTTCTTGAATCTCGATCAACTCCATTTGCAAGTGTATTGGAGCATTTTGTACATTACTTTTTGTTGGAGTAGCAAATAAATTGAAACAGTCTTCCATGTGTTTGAAATCGCTAAATCTGATCGAAAATTGCTCCGACAGTAACTTGAGTTCTTCAGCATATTGAGCGTAAGCAATATTTTCATACGCAGAGAGCGTGGTGAAATGGTAACTGTTACCAGACAGCATATGTGCCTCCCACAAGCGGATTTTGTTCTGAAACGCTTTCAAATGGCTGTACAAATCATTTACTAACTGTCCTTGTTTTTGAAGTTTCAAATTTAAATCATTCAAATGGCCTGTAAGGTCGACAAGAAATGCTAAGTCACATATCCATTTTGCGTCACTCAATTCAGATAGTGGTTTATCTTTTATTTGCATAAATTCTGCTATCTCATTTCTAAGCTCGTAAAACCGTTTCAGCATTTTCCCTTTGCTTAGCCATCTGACTTCACAATAATATGTTACGTCGTCATACTCGGCTGATATTTCATCCAAAAACGCCTTGAACTGACGATGGTTAAGCCCTCGGGATCGAATAAAATTGATGGTTTTTACTACCACATTCATAACATTCTGGAGTCGAATGGACTTAGAACACAAGTTCTGTTGGTGGATAATGCAATGAAGGACTATCAAACCATCTTTTTGCACATTTAATTCAGTTGCTTTTTCATTCAAAATTCCGATGAAACCTTTACGTAAGCCGACCATAGAAGGTGCACCATCTGTGCATACTCCAACTAATTTCGACCATGGCAAGCCAAAACTTGTGAATACCTTTTGAACTTCATTAAAAATGTCCTCTCCTGTAGTGGTTCCTTTTAGCGGCTGTAAAGCAAGCAATTCCTCAGTAATAGTGAATTCTTTATCAACACCTCGAATAAATATAGCCAGTTGAGCTATGTCAGACAAATCGGTGCTCTCGTCTAATGCTATGGAAAATGATTCAATACCAGTCATACGGCCAGTCAATGTTGTTTTTATATCATTAGCCATCATTTCTATACGTCGTACAACGGTTCGTCTTGACAAACTAATTTTTTCAAATTCATTTTTCTTTTCAGGACACAAAACACTGCAAACTTCTGACATACACTCCTTGATAAATTCTCCTTCGGCAAATGGTTTCAATGACTTTGCCAATTTTGAACTAACTATAAAACTAGCTTTCACAACATTATCAAGTTGTGTTCTTTGTCTATGAAATATTTGCTGCTGTTTTTCCAAATTTGCGGTAAGTTTCTGGATTTTGTCTTTTCTTATTTGTCCTGTCAGTGAGAGCAGCGTAGGATGCTTAGTTGAGTAATGCCTCTTTATATTGAATTCTTTCATCACCGAAATGGATTCATTACACATCAAACAAATAGGCTTACCATTGTGCAAGATAAAGAAGAATTCTTCAGTCCATTTTTCTTGAAACTGGCGACCCTCTGCATCTACTTTTCGTTTCCTTCCACCAGACATCATTTTCATTTACTTATCGTTCGATAAACTTAATAAGAAAATAGGTATAATTAGTAAGCACTCAAGATGCACACAAAGTCACAAAGCAAACTTATCACCACGGTAGCTCGAATAGGACTGAACTAAGTTCCGGCCATCCACCCGCTTATATAGGCAAAATGAAGGAATGATCTAGAATCGTCTAGTGTAGAACAATACAATTGCGAAGCAATAATCCTTTGTTGCGCCGCCAGTGTGGCGGCAAACATCAATGGCTTTGAACTTTGATGTTTGCCGCCTCACTCTTTGATGATCACCGCCACTCGGCTTGCTCGCTCACTTGATTCCATGAGTATGAGTAAGTAGTGTATTTTTTTTTTTTAAATTGGGTTTTTCAAAATGTCTCGCGGGCCGGATCAAATCTTACAGCGGGCCGGATCCGGCCCGCGGGCCGGCTGTTGCCCACATACGGCCTAGGGGATACGACTAAAGAGGTGATGAAATACATGAGATTCGAAAGTAGGAAGTGAAGGAACATTCCAGAAGTTAATCCACTCGAGGATTGAAGGATAGTTGAATAATCTTGTAGAGGAGAGTCTTTTAAAAAACTTTACTATGAATGACAATCAAAACACTGGTATATATACAAATATTAATCAGCTATAATAGCATTAGAACATACTTTAGTGAATGGTGTCTGTGAAGTGTGTTAGTGAAGTGTCTTGGCCCTAAGCAGGTAAGAAATGGGTAGGATTTTAGAGGAGGAAATTGTTACTTACAAAAAACAAGGGGACCATAAGTCTCAACTGAGGTACACGTTACTACTAAAAATGTAAGATATAATGAGCATTATATAACTGTACCTTTCTAACAATAGTCTGACGTGAAGGAAATAAAGATTGAAGGGACGAGCTCTGGTGTTTTGGATTTAAATTGTAAACAGTTAAATAAGTTTATTATTAGAAAAGTTTTACTATGATAAAATTACAATCTGCCTTGTTAGGCAATAAGTAATTGAGATAAATGTTCTCATTCATATCATATTTACAATTCATCATTCACTCGCTCAGTATACAGTACAGCTGTTTGTATGGTCGTCCCCTACCTCTCATGCGAAAGAGGAAACCGGGCCTTGGGAAATCATCCACGCTCCCCTTTCAGCCGCGTCACCGGATACTAGCCGGTGGAGTATAATTAAGAACGCGAGAGGCTCTGGACGGATTGGAGTAAGGGGGCATTGCCAGGACGTATTTTGTAAACCTTTAATAATAATTGTAGCGACCGCTAACTACATGTGTTAAATCACCCTGTACTCTGGTGCATATATAATGTATTCTAATTAGATGTAAATCATGGTGAAAGTTTTAAGCAATAAATCATGCTCGGGACCGGCAGTCATCAAACTAAAAGGGTCGGGCAGAGGGCTGCCATAAAACAGCCAGGTACCTACCGGCCTAAAAGCCAGGTGAGCAATAATGCCACCTGGCATGCCGTAAATAGTCGTAAACAGTCCCTTAGGGGTCGAAGGGCACGTAATGGGTGCGCAGCAGTTGTGCGCATTTCCTCACTTGCACGCTATCCCCACCAAGCAGTAACAGTATTTAATCCTGGGGCTTCTAGCCCTAAAGCCCACTCAGTCTACTACTCTCGCAGTCTCTTCACCCGCTTTCCCTCGGTGGTGCTTTACGGCCGTGCCACGGGCCCGGGAAGTCATTCTCTTATACTCCTCGTCACCCTACTCTCTCCTCAGCGCCTCTGAGTCTGTCACCCTATTTTTAGTCTCCTTGCAGACCCTCTGACGACTTGTGCCTTTGCTGCTGCCGGTCTCCCACCCGAACTATGAAAACTGGTCTTATTCTATATGAAACCTCTGTACCTCTTCTATTGAACATAGTGTATTGTCAGGACACATACCTATCATAAATGGAGTCAGATATTAACGCCGACATGGAACAATGGTCCTTGTTATAAACTACAACAATCCGCACTTGTCACCTGGGCTAGAGTGATTAGGCACTCACCTAGTGGCAACCCGACAATAATAATAGTAAAAAAACGTTATTGAAGCAAATACAAAATCAAAATCTGTACACTAAAATGCCCTCCTTGAGCTGCATTGCATACATTTTAAGGAGAAACTTAAAGCTGACAAAAATCTGGGAAACATGTCTACCCGTATCTTACGAATGATTATGAAGGAATTTTATTTTATGCTAATTGTGAGTTTGTAGTATCCATAGAAAGAGAAAAAAAAATTAAGTGCAATGGACGTGATAAAAGTTAATAAAGGTGAACAATGAGGGAAAATGCATAAAGGAATAAAGATGTTTATAAGGAATATATGATTTCATTTACTCGAGAGGATTAGACGCTTTAGCAGGAACGAATGTAAACCGGCTTTTCTCTCTTCTTTATGTTGTAATTTAATAGAAATCTATTCTTAACATCTGGCAATATGAAATCGAATTCACTTCCTGTACTTCATTTTTCTTAGTCTTCGTGGAGGATTATAGGGATGAGTGGTGCAGTGCAATCACTGTGGTAGGGGATTAGGGTGATTTGATCGTTTTTTATGGACTGTCTCAGATTATCCTCAGAACTTTTGATTGAAAGGATTGGATGCGGTTGATGTTTGAATTTTCGCTGTCCCCCATAGCTCTATTCCGTATGTCCAGATTGGCTTAAGTATAACTTTGTAAATTAGTAATTTATTTTCTGTTAAGAAATGGGAGGCCATCTGAAGTAGTCTATACAGTTGTCCAAAACGTCTGTTTAGTTCTTGTCTTTTTAGCCTCGTCTGTGGGTTCCTTGTCAGCCTTTTGTCGAGATAGTATCCTGGATACCGTACTGTCTTGTAATAAGGGGCATTTACTATTGTTCTCAGGACTTTTGATTGAAATGATTGGATACGCTTGATGTTTGACTTGTTTCCTGTCCTCCATAGCTCTATTCCGTATGTCCAGATTGGCTTAAGTATAACTTTGTAAATTAGTAATTTATTTTTTACTGAGATATGGGCCAAAACAATACAATACCAATCTCTATGTTCATGAAGTTAATACGTTCTTTTGAAGAGATAATAAAACAAATATTTTTTTTTATGTTGAAGGTTTCCTTGATTTTTTGTTTTTCCAAAACCAGAAACCCTTATGATTTCGTTTGTCTAACTGGTTGTCTGTTGTGGTCCGGATACATTAAATTTTACAAGGAAGTCCCATTTGGTATAAATACACGATAAATAAATTCATCTAAATACAGCATAATTCTTATTAATCAGTTAATTATAATTATCTTGACATCCTGGTTACAAATTTGTGCTATATTGTCTGTTAAAAAAAGTTCATAACAGTTAAACTGTTATAATTAATAATTGAATTCTGCAAATATCCCTATTAATTTTTGAACAGTTCATAAATAGAACACACTGTGCTGACGAAAAGATACAGACGGAGTGAATAATATCGTGTCGTCCTTTGATCCTTGGATGAAAGGCAGTTCCCAGTAGTCTTCTGTAAAGGGTTCAAATAGCGAAAATAACAGAAGAGGTATCTGACACAATGCCCTTGTGCACTTCCTAGGTGGTGGACCTTATCGATCTTCATTTTCTTGAGTGTGCCAAAGAAAGACTTACTTCGCTTACTTACTTCGCCATAGCTAAAGGACATTGTCCCAAATCTAAAAATCACACAATTATGGGCTGAGGGATATGACAACGATTTTTGTAACTCAAGTCCACTAAAGTCTCAACACCTATCACTAATCAGGACGTCAGGGTAATTAATACGATACCCAACTTGATATGACAATATCAATAATAATATATTTACTCTATAAATACTGGCTAGTTTCTTTTAATTCCATTCCTCTCCCTGTAGCCGAGCTAGTACGGTACTTAGGCTTCCATCTCGACAAACGGCTGACCTGGCACCCACACATGAGGCTAAAGAGACAAGAACTTAACAAACGCTTTGGACAACTGTACAGACTATTTCAAAGGACATCCCATCTCTCAATAGAAAACAAATTACTAATTTTGTAGATTCTTTCAAGTTCGCTGTGGTTAAGAATATTCTAACTACTATACCATAAAAGCAGGAGTTCCACAGGGCAGTTTCATCCTCTATAACCTATACACCGCTGATGCCCCCTCTACCCCCAATACCTTCTTGGCCACATTTGCAGACGACACTGCAGTCTTGTCATCCCACCCAGATCTCGATATAGCATCCCATAACCTTCAAAAACACCTTGATGAGATCGAGTATTGGTGCAGCCAATGGCGAATCAAAGTCAATGAAGCAGTATGTTTGTTCCCACATAACCTTTACCCTCTGTCAAATGTCTTGTCCACTGGTTTACTTTAACTCTATTCCTCTCCCTGTATCTGAGACAGTACGGTACTTAGGCTTCCATCTCGACAATCGACTGATCTGGAACCAACATACGAGCCTAAAAAGACAAGAACTAAACAGACGCTTTGGACAACTGTACAGACAACCTCAAATGATGGCATCCCATTTCTCAACAGAAAATAAATTACTAATCTACAAAGTTATATGTAAGCCAATCAGGACATACGGAATAGGGCTATGGGGGACAGCAAAAAAGTCGAACGTCAAGCGTATCCAATCCTTCCAATCAAAAGTCCTGAGAATAGTAGTAAATGCCCCTTATTATGTCAGCAACAAAACCCTTCATAACGATCTTAATATACCTTACATTCTCGAACTCATCCCTACCAAGTTCATGAAATCCCATAGTAACCTATCCAACCACCCTAATCCCCAAGCACAGTCATTTCACTGCACCACTCATCCGTATAATCCTCCTCCTTGATCCCCAACACATTACATATAAAAATCATCACGTCAAAATCTTACCCTATTGATATAATAAAAATCTATTTATTTTATTATTTCTAATTTAAGTAATTTATTAATGACCGTTTATTATTTTAAATAGTTCATCTTTTAGTTTTAGCGTTATCTGGTCATCAAATGGAAATATAGTGAAATACCTGACTACAAAAATCACTGGTTATGTTGAAGTGTCGAACACGATGTTAATAAAATTTTTAATGATTTTTTATTGTAATTATAATTTAAAAAACAAAACAATCAGATTTAGTTAGGTTGCATTGACTCCACATCTTCAAACTAGGATGTGGTTGATGTAGCTACGATTATGAATTGTTCCTACATATTTACATTGAAATTATTTTAAGATTTTCATATCTGTAGTCCCAGGGAAGAAGTAAATGACTACAAACTCTAAACATTATGAATGATTTAAAATTCCAGAAAATGAAATGTTCAATAAAAATTAACTTCTTTTAGCACCATTGCAATATCTGTGGAAAAAATTGTTTATAATAGTGAATAATGTTAACAAAGAAGGTATTTTGGTAAGCGACGGTCCCCTCACTGATTACAATTCTTTTATAAAGGACAAAATCATCAACCCCTGGAGTGAGGATTCCAGGAACAGAGAATAAATCTCGTCCAATAAAGCCTACATCAAAGTCGAGAATCACGAAGGGAAAAAACTGTAACAACTTGGCTGAGAATCTGCATCAAAATCAGGGCACTGACAGTCAAAGATCACGATTCCTTGGTTTTAGGGATATCAGGGAGAACAATGTTCCCTGCCAATGCATATTACATACCGAACCACCCCGAATGGTCAATAACACTTTTTCAATCACCTTATTTTGTCTATCTATGTATATAATTTTGTATATATATATATTGTAAAGATATTTGTATGATAAAATTAAATTTATTTATTAGAATTAGGTTGAGTTCAAGGGAGCAATTTTTCAGTTGAAATCATCTATATAGAGTGTTTGTACAACTTTGGCAGGTACCAGAGGGTACCAACTGGTCGGTACACTTGGAACTTTAAGAATAGAACGTTTATTATGGTGCGTGGGGGGGGGGGATATGTTTCTAGAAAATAGCAAATTAGCCAGGGGAACGCAAGAGTTAGACGCAGACCTACGTTATGAGTTATCAAGACAGTCGGCAGAACATCACATGGTGTCATCTTAGGGCAAGTTATATTTTAGTGCTATTTGAGTGGTTTTTAAACGTCAGAAGCACCCTCGCCTCTTTTATACCCAATAATAGCCCTAAGTTAAGATATCAAGCAATAGCATCAGACACTAGGGTAAGCGAATTGGTTATACAAGATCTTACTTTTGTATTGTTGCATCGTTTAATTTCATATCGTCTCTCAAACTGCAAAAGTTCGTATGTTGAAAATTCTATTTTCATTTTTTTTAATATTGCGAAATGCGACTTTTGTAATTTTGTAATTCACACCTGGTGGCAAAATGTGTTATATCATCGGTTGAACTAAGAATAGAACAGAAAGTATATAATTATAGAATCAAATCATAAGGAAAAAATCAGTAGTTTTGATCTCCTGAAAAATGAAGTTTTTAAACATACGACCTTTTGCACACAGTGACAATATTGCGAAATTACCTCTCAATTAGCGCACATAGCTATACGCATTGGAATTAAAAGTAAAGAGGCGTGACATTTTGGACCATGTCTCTCGTGTCTATACATCCCATCTCTCAATAGAAAATAAACTACTTATTTATAAAGTTATACTTAAGCCAATCTGGACATACGAAATAGAGCTATGGGGGACAGCGAAAAAGTCGAACATCAAGCGCATCCAATCCCTTCAATCAAAAGTCCTGAGAACAATAGTAAATGCCCCTTATTACGTCAGCAACAAAACCCTTCATTCTTACCTTATATTCTTGAACTCATCCCTTCCAAGTTCATGAAATTCCATAGTAACCTATCCAACCACCCTAATCCTCTAGCACAGTCGTACACTTCACCACTCATCTCTATAATCCTCCTCTGAGACTAAGACGGCAGTGGCTTTGTGACATGCTATAAATACGTGACAGTGGGAGTCCTAGCAACGGGCAGTTTCTCCAATCATGTCCTGAGTGTGTGTGGCTCTCGCTCTCTTGGTCAGCCTCCACTGGCTTGTATTCGGTGACGCGGGTGACGGAGGAGCGTGGGAGACTTCTCGACTCCGCTTCCTCTCTCGCATGCGAGGGAGGTGACAACCATGTGGATTTGGGAGGTCTCTGGGCTGTTTGTAAATACTGTATGAATGAAGGCAGGTTGTAATTTTATCGTAATAAAGCTGTTTGTAGTGACTCAACTACATAAGTGTTAAATCACCCTATATTCTGGTTCATATATAATGTATTGTAATTAGATGTAAAAGATTGTTTTCTAGTAATAAATCACGGAGAGATCGGCAGTCAAGTAACAGAGGGTTGAAGGTCCTGCAATAAAACCTGAGAGGGTAAGCCACCTGCCCCTAATAAAACCAACACGGTAGACCTTTGGTCACCTTCCAGCGGTCATAAAACCTAAGTAGGTGAGTCCCTAGCAGCTATAAAACACACCCTTTTAGGCCAATAGTCAATAACTTAAGAGGGATTGGCCACCTGGGCATCATAAAAAACCCCTTTCAGGCGACTCCGCCTTCCACTAGGAAGGGGAAATTGTATTTAAATCAGGGAGTTTTGCCCTGTTTTGCACTCTTTCCCAGTCTCCTCATCTAGACAGCCGCTATCACTCGGTCGCGATACGCCAGGGCCCCGGGGCCCTGGGAGTAAGTCCACTCAGTCTTCCACTGGTCAACACTTTCTCTGCCACACCTCTGCGCCGGCTCCCTGTCTCACAGCCACTAGCACAACCTCTGACGACTTGTACTATTACGCTGCCGATCTCCCGCCCGAACTCTGAAAACTGGTTTTATTCTTTATGAAACCTCTGAACCTCTCTCCTGAACATAGTGTATTGTCGGGACACATCCCTATCAATAAAATGGAGTCAGATATTAACGCCGACATGGAACCTGGTCCATGTTATAAACTACAACAATCCGCACTTGTCACCAGGGCTAGAGTGATTAGGCACTCCCCTAGTGGCACCCCCGTTAATAATAATAATAATTCTAAATACAGTGTATTCAAGTGATGAATAAGAATACTTTACAACTTTCTTACTCACTAATATGTTTAGCTTAGTTATATTAGTATTTAGGTGCATAGTACTTTCGTTCCTACCGTGGCTTCATTTACTATATATACGCTCGATGACGAGAGGTCGTTCGGTCATTGATTGACCTTCACAAGATTTTATGCTGTTTTACATGTGGATTGTAAGTACGAGCACAGTGGTCATAACGGTAATTGAACCGATCTGAAATTCAAATGTTATATTCCACAACACCTCGAAAAATTCTGAGAAAAATTCAACGTGAAAAAGTCGTGCCCGGTTTGTTTACTATCAGGATTTCTCAAGTCCTAGCTTAGAAGATATTTATGATTTAAAGCTCTAATTTTTTTATGTACGTATAAGCATTAACGTATTAGCAATAATAAAATAGCTCACTTTGAATGTGTTGCCCCAGCATTCCACCATCAAGAGGATATAAGATTCACCTCAATGGGTAATAATCAAGCTTATTCACTAACGGTGTGCATCAGGAATCTGCAGGAACAGGACAATCATATTTTGTCTGACTCGTGACCTGCTATAAAAGCGTAACAGTGGGAGTCCTGGCAATGGCCAGTTTCTCCAATCATGTCCTGAGCGTATGTGGCTCTCAAGGCTCAAGAATCAAGAGACTCTTGGTCAGCCTCCGCTGGCTTGAATACGGTGACCCGTGTGAAGGAGGAGCAAGGGAGACTTGCCAAGACTACGCTTCCTCTTTCGCACGCGAGGGAGGTGACAACCATGTGGATTGGGTCTCTGGGCTGTTTTTAAATACTGTATGAATGAGCGAGTGAATGAAAAATTGTAAATATGGTATGAATGAGATAATTTATCACAATTACCTTTTGCCCAATAAGGCAAGTTGTAGTTTTATCATAATAAAGCTGTTTAATAATAATAATTCTAAATACAGTGTATTCAAGTGATGAATGAGAATACATTACAATTTTCTTAAAGTATACTTCACAACACCTCAGAATATTCTGACTAATTTTGGTTAAAATATGATGACGGAAACTATGAATGATTTTCAGTGACATTTAATTTTTTTTTTCCTTTAAAAGCTATTTAACTTTCAGCTTAAGTTCTTATTTTTCCCTATGATTAAGTGGATGATTAACATTGATCAACCACGCATATTGTCTGCCAACATAATACGAAATGTTCACGAAGCGATTACCAGCAGGAACTGGTTATTCCGAGGGTTATCTGAGACTGTGTAGTTCGGACCAATTATTTAGAATTTCGGCTCAGCAGATGGTCTTAATTGGGGCCTCCCCGTCCCTTCTGATCTGACACATACGTTCCAAGCAGGCGGTTGGCCCTCTCTAACAGTTAACTCTAAGATAAATCTATCTGGATGGTAACTCAGTGTTTCAGTTCTTTGTTAAACAATTTTTTACAGTTTGCAGGCTTTTTTATTCTGATTTTTGTGCATGCTAATAAACAACTATCTAGTTGTTTATTTTTCATTTATGAATTTATTCTATAAACATTGACTCGAAATTAAGTCAGAAAGGAGATCGTTTGATTGTTAATAAAAGTGAACATGAAACATCACTTGCCACCACGTTATCACATCCTTAGAACCACGTATCTGTGGCGGTCGTGAAAAAGAAGTTAAGTTTAAATTATTGGCTTAAGAACTGGACAAATCAAGTTACTGAAATAAAACGAACAAAGTTAAGCTACCTTATATTGACAACTTTATTATGATAAAATTACAATCTGCCTCATTGGGAAATAGGTAATTGTGATAAATGATCTCATTCATACCATATTTACAATTTTCATTCACTCACTCATTCATACAGTATATACAAACAGCCCAGAGACCTCCCAATTCCACATGGTTGTCACCTCCCTCGCGTGCGAAGGAGGAAGTGGAGTCCTGGGAAGTTCCCCACGCTCCTCCGTCAGCCGCGTCATTGGATAAGAGCCAGCGGAGGCTAACCAAGAGCGCGAGAGCCACAGACACTCGGGGAGCTATCTTTAAGTAAATTATCAATTCTACTCAACATAGAAGACAGCAAAAGAGACCTGTAGGTAAGATTACCTCATTTTTCAGTAAAACCGACTAATCTGCTTTTTCTCGACCGCCACAGATGTATAATCACCTTTTATTTTTTATCAGCCTTAGCTTGTTCACAGAAGTTACACCCAGAAAACAAATCGTTATAAATAGCTCCTGCTGCTGTGGGTCCGGGATGGTCAGTGTCTAGGGCCATCGCCAGGAGATATGAGGGCTATCACAGACAGTATTACGAGTAGCTCCGAGGTATAGGGAGAATTCGGACATTTCCCTGGGTTACAATCTGCCTCATTGGGAAATATCATTCTTTCCCAATGTTTACCATTGGAGGATTGCAACTAATGTAACTAAGTTGGACGGGTTACATGGTTGTATCTGCATCCTCTGATCAGACATAGAGTCCTATAAATCACTAACTATAACCACCGCCTGAGATGAGGGACTGGGGTGCCTCCTGGGCACCGGTCGGTTCCAGGAAGTCAGGACTCGTTTGGGCTACCCAAATGAGTTTAAATATAGAAACAACGGTAGTTAAATATCTAAACCCCGAAACAGTCTTTTTAAAAATTTTATATAAAAAGTACACCAATAACATACATAAGAAACGTACACTCGACTTACTCGGAGCGAGGTAAGAGAGAGAGAGGATGTTGATTGGCTGGGCTATGTATAGTCTTTCTGATTAGGCTTGGAAAGGTACAGCTTCTACACCTTTGATCCTTTAGGCCTCGTGACCAGCTATAAATGCGTGACAGTGGAAGTCCTGGCAATGGTGAGTTTCTTCAATCATGTCCTGAGTGTCTGCGGCTCTCGCGCTCTTGGTCAGCCTCCGCTGGCTCTTATCCAATGACGCGGCTGACGTAGGAGAAGTTGGGGGCTTCCCAGGACTCCACTGGAGATCATTTATCACAATTACTTATTGCCCAATAAGGCATATTGTAATTTTATCATAATAAAGTTGTCGTTGTTGATGAGTAAAATCCTTTAGGGATCAACAGTTGCTTGTAGTTAACTGGCGTTGATGACCTGAGGGCTTTACGCCTAAATAAATCCCTAAAAACAACAACAAACCACGAAACATTCTGCTTGTTTCTATAAATTCAATAAAGGAAAGTATGGGGAAAAAATGATTATTAAAAATCTAGACATTTGAGTTCTCAGGTAAAATTTTCTCAGTATAAGATTTTTTTTTTTTTGGAAAGGCGATAACAAATTATTTGAGTTTTTGGTCAAAAAAAGCTATTAGTTTTTCACGATAAATCAATAAATTATTAAGAAACTATTCTATTCTATTCTCGTGACTCAGGTCTTCTCTCTCTCTCTGCGTCATTTATTTCATTTAAATTTTTTATATATTCGTTTAAATATTGATAAAAAGATCATTTAGATAGATTTAGATATTTAAAATTTAATATTTATTCCGTTAGAGTAATAGAAAAAACACCCAAATCAGCACCTGAGAATAGAAATATTATCACAACTTAGTGTGAATCAATTTTGAGAGAAATCAGTTTAAGCATCATTCCTAACCTATAAAACCACATTTTACTAGTACATTACATCCCTCCAACCTAAGTAATTCTAATATATAGACCACATATTCTTTTTAGTAACATTCGTTTATTTTTTTTCATTGATATTACTCCTTCCCTAATTTACCACTATTTCTCACTATTACTAAAATTGCCAATATTTCAAATTTTAGTTTCATGTTGTTTATTCGGTTAAACAAATAGCTAAGGCGACACTGAAGGCCAAACGTGGTCGTTTCGTTTACATATTCATTTAGTATAGTCTAGGGCTTTAAGTGATTGATATCCTTACTTGGATTTGAAAAACAAATAAAGCCAAGAAAACGAAATTGGTGATTTTTCACGACTCAGCCGATTAGTAGCAATTTAAAATGTATTGAATGTAATTGCTGAAAGGTATTAACACTGTAAATAACTTGTAATGTACATTACCTCCCTCCAATCTAATTAATTCTAATATATAGACCACATATTCTTTTTAGTAACTGTAGCGACCGCTAACTACATAAGATAAATCACCCTATACTCTATTGCATATAAATTGTAAATTAATTTAAACAAATGTAAATAACATAAATAAGTCATTGTAAATGTTGTAAACAATAAAGAAGTCGGAACTGCAAGTCAATTAAGTTAAGAGCTGGGAACCCACTACCCACATCAGGTAGTGAAACGACCCTGCCGGGCCAGGCCTACGGCTGCCCACACAAAGCCCCACCGCGTCATGGGGTCTCATTGGATACAATAACGAGCCACCACTAACTATAAATAGGGGCAGATCTCCAGACGACTAGCTACTGATGACTTGCAGCTGCGGTGATGTCCAAGAACTTGGCCTTCTCATTATGAAAACCTCTGCGTCTCTCTCTCCTAACCTCGAACGTTTTAGTCCGGCGTTGTCAGACCCCACACCTTCCTAGTGGGAATCTCTCCCTTCGACTCGCTAAATCTAGCACCTCCTTGGGAGAGACCTCTCCCTAGTGGACAACGGTTGTCGTGGCCCTGCAAGCTTACCAAGCAGTGTTCCCCAAGGCGATTCAGTCTGCCTCTCTCCGATTCACACTCGCCTTTGGGATCCGGACGGATTTCGCCTACCCTCAAATACCGAGTGTGAATTCGAGGCCATTCCAAGACCACACAAACTACCAACACTGCCTACCCTATACCTCTTCTCATGAGCATAGCGCATTGTCGGGGCACATACCTATCAAAAATGGAGTCAGGTAGTAAGACCCGTCATGAAGCAATTGTCCAGGTCATAGCCTAATCAACCCTCACTTCGTCACCAGGGCTAGGGTAACTAGGCACCCCCTCGTGACGACCCGATAGTAACATTAGTTTTTTTTTTCATTGATATTGCTCATTCCCTAATTTTATATCCAAACATCCTTACATTCTCAGAATTAACATTCCTCTATTCCACCATTTGTTCATGGTTACAATTGTTAGGAATTTTGTTTGTTCAATATTATATTGTTAGTTCGATTAAAATCCCCGCGTATGTACATGGGCCCATCCATTTCATCATTTTTGTCGGTTTACTTTATCGTATTGTATTTTAAAAGATTATCGAACACAAAATCGCTATTCTGGGGTTACCTCTGATAAAAAAAAATATCCTTTTTCAAAGCAAGGCAATTTTTTTTGTATTTTTAGATCCGATAATACCAAGTTTTAATACAGTGGGGAAACATTTGTCTCATGCGGCGGGGGACACAAAGGACAGGAGAGCTCTAATCTCTTTGACATAGGATTAATTTATTTCGACAACTCCACTAATCCAATTATAGCAAACGCGATTGAACTAACGAATACTCTGTCAAGAGAATTTTTCCTACAGCTGGTTTTTGTTAGATAGATATTTTATGAAGGTTTTTCATAAAACTCCATAGACTTTTTTTGATATTTATTTAAATCATTATGTAATATGAAACAAAAAGATAGCATTAACAATAGGCATTAATGACATCCTTTGAAAAGTGATTCAGTGATGCCACCTAATTATATAGGATTGGAATTGATGTCGTGTCAGGTAAGTCTTGTGGCGTACTACTGATCCTGGTTTATCGGAATTCGCGTGTTCCTTCATATGAAATAATAAATAATAAATAAATAAATAAATAAATAATAAATGAAATCCTATCGTATGAAATCCGTCGGGTTGTTAAGTCGTAGTTCTGACGTACTAATGCGCATCAGTGATAATTTGACGTAGTTTTGATTGAAATTTGTATATTTTTTGGTAGATTTGATATTTTGACTGGCATAAGCCCTAATGTAGTTAGGGTATGTCTTCAGGTTTTGTGTCAAAGGTGGTTGTGTATTTTAAGTAACTGTTATGTTTGTCCTTTTACGGTTTTATTGTTGTTGTTTTTTTAACCTATAAACTTTTGTAACCACTGATGTAACCTACTCCTGATATATATAGTAATCAAGGTTAAGCAATGTGATGTTGAATAGAAGTGTACTCAGTAACTGTGTTAAGTACTTTATTGGGAACCCAACAATTGGCGACGAGGTAAAAAGAGGTGCGTTAAAGTGACATAAGCCAGACTAAACAGTGACGGTTCAAGATCTATCCAGTACTAACATACCTGCTTTGAAGTCGTGTTGGACTACTGTGAGTTACAAACTTTAATTATCGTACATATTATATCATTTGTTTTATTTTTTATTCTATACATCAGTCAAAATGGACGCAGATCAATTCAAGTTATTAATCGACGCTATGAATCAAAACCAACAGGCTTTTCTCGCACAATTAGTTCAACAAAGTCGTTCTAGCCAAGACTTTCGACCATCGGTCACAAATGTATCTAACCTTTCGAAAACTTCAATCATAAGGAAGTGAATTTCTAATTTTACAAACAGCGGTTTGAAAATTATTTAAAAATAAAGGAAATTTTTGCGGATAAAATAAAATGTGCTCAAATGCTCTTAAATTCTATCGGGGCACCTAATAACAGACTGGCAGCTCTTGTTGCTCCCAAAACACCGGCAGATCTCAGTTATGAAGAATTAATAAAGGTCCTCGAACAACATTTAGCACCTACCCGAAATTCTTTAGTCGCTCAACACCATTTTTTATCCACTTACCAAAAAGAAAATGAGACAATTTCTGATTATATCGCATCGCTACGAAGTGACCTTCCTGATTGTGATTTTAACGTAGAATGTACATGTAAACATAAGGTGACCGCTGCAGACATTTTCCTAAGAGCACAGTTTATTCGTAGAATTAACGATAATAATATTAGAGAAACGATTTTAGAATCTGATACAGGTGAATTTACGGATATCATAGAAAAAGCTATCGCACTCGAAGCATCAAAAGCAAATAGCCGTGAGATAGCTAATGCACAGTCTTTTTCTATCAATTATACAAATCACGCATCTACCTCCATCAGGTACAGAAGGGAAAACACAAATATTCGAAAACGAAATCAGCATACCTGATCACAATCAAGAGGTCGTGTGGTCTTAAAAAGATTAGGCTTATATAATCATTGCTTACGGTGTGGAAAAACAAACCATTTGGCTAAGGACAGTCGACTAAAACCTTTTAACTTAGCTTGTACGCCTTGTGGCAACACTGGTCACGTAGCGGGAGTTTGCATAACAACCCTGTTAAAAACGCAGCAAGAAAGCTCCACGCATCGCCTGTAAGAGACAAATTTTTAAGCTGGAAACAAGCAATTTTACATAGAGAGCTCTTAGAGAAAAATAAGCAAATTAAGTCATCTCCGTAAAAAGTATCATATATTAGTTAATTATTAATAAAAAATAAGTATTTTTCTGTAAATCTGATTATGCTCTGAGAATATCCTGATTAACAATGTGTAATTTATGTTGTTGTTTTTTAAGGTATAATTACATAAACAGTGGGAGTCCTGGCAATGGCCAGTTTCTCCAATCATGTCCTGAGCGTCTGAGCTCTCGCGCTCTTGGTCAGCCTCCGCTGGCTGTTATCCTGTGGGGCGGCTGACGGAGGATCGTGGGGGACTCCCCAAGGCTCCACTTCCTCTCTTTTTATTTAATTTTATCGTAATATTTAAAAAAAAAAATTAACAATATTTCAAATTTTAGTTTCATGTTGTTTATTCGCTTAAACAACCGGCTAAGACAATGCTGAAGGAAAAACGAGGTCGTTTTTTTGTCGTACAATTTCATTTAGTATAGACTAGGGATTTAAGTGATATCCTTACTTACTTGAAAAACAAATAAAGCCAAGAAAACGAAATCGGTCATTTTTCATGACTCAGCCGATTAGTAGCAATTTGAAATGACCCCTGATTAATAATACGTAATATGTGTTGTCGCTTAAGTTGACTGTAATTACTGAAATTTATTAACACTGTAAATAAAACCGTAATAAAACCCTTAATTGTATGATACATCACATTTAACTTTTTAATCCAGTGAATGCTTTCCACGTTAGTCCAAACTGCCAAAGATGACATTATTTTTTTTTTAAATTAGAAAAAGAATTTTAATAACATCTCAAAAAATTACATTCCATCTCCCAGGAAATTTCACAACCTACAGGTTTGTGCCACTAGCCCGCAATACCCAACCGTGTAGAGGGTTCTGGTCACGTTGCTCCTCCAGCTCTTTGATCCCTTGCCTTTTAAATATGCGGTTATTGCATGTAAAATGGATATATTGTATATTTCATGTATATTTTATGTATAATTTTTAGTTTTAATTTTGTAACACTTGCTATTATTGAATAAATATTCGTCTTACAACATCCCACCATCTCAGCCAATGAAAATTTCCTTTTCAAAAAACTATATAAATAACTGAAAAGCTAACTTTAAAAAAGAAGAAATCATCTGGAACATATTAAATGTGCAATTTCTATTGTTGTTACTCAAAACTCTATTTTTTAAATCGAAAAAATTTAGCTCTGAAATTATTTTTTCTTTACCAGTGATTAAAAATAAATCTTCTCGTTATTTTTCACTATATATAGGTTTAATCATTGTGGTAACCTTAGAAATCGCTTTTTCAAAAAAATTTTAGTTGTAGGGTTTTTACATGTAAATAAATGGATATCTTAAGTTTTCGTGTTAATAGTGTTTCAGTTTTAGTTTAGAGGTGTTCTGTCCTCTGACAACTACACGATATCAGGCCACGTAACATAAAATTAAATAAAGAAATTCTCTCTATGCTTCTCTCCCTCTGTCATAACATAATAGATGACATAAAATGTACTTCAGATAATGTACTTGAGGTAATAAAAACCTTAAATGCACCGCAAGTACTAAAAGCCCTTTATGAAGACAATGCTTTCCAACAAGAAGTAATGGCTGGGCAGTCCTCCAGCGGACCTCTACTTCTTCGGTTGTATATATGATGCAATAATCGGAATAGCTTTTATCGCGTGGTGTACCGTAGGGATTGTCTCCGATAACAATTGTTGATTGTGGTTTCGCAATTAAGGAGAGGTGGTTTCTCAATTCCATGGTCAGAACGAGGGTTGTATCTTCACCACATAGACCAACGGTAAATCGTATCGTGCGTAGTCACTATGACTGTGAAGTACTGTAAAGAATATGTAACCGTTTAGCACAGAAAATGGCTGTAGGACATCAGCAGTAATTGAATTAGCCAAGTTCATTTGAGGCATTTAATAATTTATGACGAATTTAATCGAAATAAGAGCTTTTATTATTATTTTTTTAATGAAACTTTAATGTTTATTGTTTCGTTGGTTTTTTTTTTTTTCAAAAGCCCTTACGTATTCCCTACCGTGTCTGTCTTCTTGGTCTTCGTGACACGCCCCGTCGATCCAGAACATGCAATTTCGCATGGAGGTCTTATTTAACATTGGATAGACATGATAAATTTAGCCATGTCTATAAAAAAACATGATTGTTATTGAATGATCAATGATTTATTATACTTTTTATAGTTATTAGTACTGTTTTTATAGGGAAGAAAAGGAATAAGTTTACACATTTTTGGTTTTAATTTTACCCTTTCAATTATTTTTTAAGAAATAAGGTAGCAAATAAATTCGGGACCCAAGTTCATCTAGAGCCGAGTGATGAACCGAGCCGAATTCTGTGGTCAGAACGAACACCGAACAGAGAAAATAAACCCATTAACGAGCACACAGGACGAGTCCCAAATCATGGTGCTAGCCAGTTCTACAGGAGGAAGCGCATTCGGTATATTTCCTACCTAAACGGAGGTAATTAATGGTTCTAGTATTTTCGCATCCTTAAAAATATTTTTGTTGGAAAAAATTGCAATTTTGAATAGGAGTTCAACAATAAAAAAAAGTTTATATACACCGTATTATTTATTCAAGGCTACGATGGCTGCGTAAAGTCATCTTGCCAAATGAAGTATATCTGTAAATCGCGATTGAACGGTAGGGCCTATTTGGCGTAATTCGTAGGTATTCGCAGGAATAATATTCCCACTACTGCCAAATCGTGATCATTAGAAGTCAATGCCTATCTTAAAAGAGACCTAACAGATAAATAAAAACCCACTGGGACAAATCTAACAATTTTTGGAAGTAGGAACAAGAAAAATGTTCTTCACTTTCAAGTATAGTTCATGTTTTGTTGCATTCTTACACCACTTATTTGCTATGATCACTTAAATATGCTGAAAATAAAAAAAATCCTTTGATTTTTAACAGTTTATTGTATTGTTTTGTGAATTTTGCCTTGACATAATAATTCAGAAACAGTTTTGAATAAGTTATCCCTTTAAAAAATAGTCGAAAAGAAATTCGGTAATTGTTTTTGGAATAGTTCGATTTCTTTAAAATCGAGCATTGCTTTCTTGCAGTTAGCTCTGTCTAACCTTGAACATTTTCAATGAAACGTAAATTTTGATTAGCAAGTAATTAATTAATCTTTCCTAACTGGAGTTTTTAAGTCACGTCACGGATTGATATTTTGTCAGAAATGTCTTTATGTCAACAGTCTTTGTCTCAACAGGAGGATGGCAATGACAGGCAGACAAACGCATGGATGAAGGGACGTACAGATTTCTGTTTGTTTTTTTTTAAACCAACTACACCCTAAAAACTTGTAATTACAAGATTACAAATCAACTATAGTCACCTGATCACTTTCAGTATTATGATATTTCCACCGCCGTATTGTATTCGGTGTTATAAATTTTTATTTCAACAGGCTTCTCTGGATGGAATGAGCCCTACAAAAAAAAAGAGAGATACAAACAACAAAAGCTTTGAAAAATGTTAAACATTGAACTAAGAATCAAAATATTGCATAACGGTTAAACGAAGTCATTGAACTAAATAATGATACTACCCTATCTAATTAGTAATATGTTATCGTTTAGTTGCAAGGCATAGCTCTCCTGAGAAGCAGCCGAATTAGACAAACGTAATCTCCTTTTCTCTTTCTATATAATCCTCTCCCTATTTATCTCTTTGGGCACTAAAGCCCAAATTATGATAAATTATTGATTATGATGCCTCTCTATAAGTTAATTTTATAAATAAAGCTTTTCAAAAAAGTCTTAACAGTAACGAGATCATTAATTGTTCTAAAGCTGTACCTATAATGATATTATACTACATAATAAGATTGAAGGAAATAAGTACTTCCTTGGTATAAGAGCATTAAAGTTTCAACTTCAGCACAGGGAATCTTAAACCAAGTTACCAACTTATCAAATTACCTGGTATAATTTATGCTACATAAAAGTTCCTGTAGCGACCGCTAACTACATAAGATAAATCACCCTAAACTGTATTGTATATATATTGTAAATTGGTTATAATATTTTGTAAATTCATGTAAACAAATGTGAATAATACTACCAAACCATAAGTCTTATCAGTGTAAATAGTGTAAACAATAAAATACGCAGCTGCAAAAAACTAGCACAGTGGACCCTGCAGAGGGAGTCAGGTAGCTCCTGGGGCCTTGTAGAGGGGCTGGGCCTTGGTCTAGAACATTCAAGCGTCATCCAACCCAGATATGTTGATGCGGTTGGTCAGAATAAAACCACGCCCTATTGGCTGAACAAGATTGCTTAGACAACCCGATCAGCTTGCTACCGCAGATGGGAAAATTTTTTGAGAAAACTAATGAATTATCTCAAAAATTACTACTTGGAAAATGACATTATTCCGCCTGATTTCAATCCAGTATGAGCACAGAGCATTCCCTTCTGAATGTTCAGTCAAAAGCTAGCCACGGCTATGATTTTTTCACTGAACTCAAGCATTCGACTCGGTGTCCCACGGGACACTGTGTCAAATCCTCTGCGACCGGGAATGCCCGGAGCAAGTCGATTCAATTCTGGCTAGCTTCCTAAAAAACAGATCGATGTGGGTGCGGGTGGGTGGTAGCTTCTCCGAAGCTGTCCCACTGACCTGTGAAGTACCCCAAGGAGCCGTCTTATCCCCTGTACTGTTCAACGTACACACGTCTGAAATTGTCGGAGACCGATATAAAAACACAACAGTTACTGCTTTTACTGATGACATAGTGGTGTACAGTAGCAGCATGAGTGCCAAGGTAGCTCTTAGACTGGCTGAAGTAGCTTGTAACCAGTTCAGTGAGAGATTGGGGAGACTCAATATCTCTGTAAACGCGGGTAACACTGACTGGGTAATTTTCTCTTTTCAAAGGGGAAAAAGCCCGCCCCCTACTAGTTACATAGTAGGAACGGAGGAAATTTCATAGCCAACAGCCTAGTATGGTACGTGTAAAATGAAGGCAGAGGAGATCCAACTCTTTAACATTTAAAGTGCTGATTTTTCTGATGTTATTAATGTTAATAATTAAATACAAATTGTAAGGGAACTAAGAATATATTTTGATTTATAAGTGATTTTAAGTAATCAAGATAGTTTTTATGACATTATTTGTTATAATTTTACAACAATTAAACTCAAGAGGAGTTGTGATATAAAGCGTCTTCCAATAGGGACTTCCAAACTTTGACAGTTGATAGCGGCCATATTGTTGAAGCTGCAACTGTCGAATTTGCTGTCATTTATTCAGTCGGTTTTCCCAAATCACCATGGACGGATATAGCGTTCAACAACACGTGCAAATGATAGAATTGTTTTATCAATATGGGTGTTCTGTTCGGGCAACGTTCCGCGCACTTTGCCCATTTTACGGTCCCCATAACCACCCTACCGAGAGGACTATTCGCAGTGTGGTGGATAAATTTGAGTCCACTGGTTCAGTAAACTATCAACCAACACCCGTACGTCGACGAAACGCAATGATCTGCCGAACATCGC
Source organism: Acanthosoma haemorrhoidale (assembly GCA_930367205.1). NCBI lineage: Eukaryota > Metazoa > Arthropoda > Insecta > Hemiptera > Acanthosomatidae > Acanthosoma > Acanthosoma haemorrhoidale. Next base: position 18,908,737 of record OV884011.1, on the reverse strand, counting down.
CGCTGTCCGTGAGAGTGTGGAGGAGTATCCTAGGTAGTCGATTTCGCGTCGCTCACAAGAATTCGGTCTTTCGCAGACCACAACGTGGCGAATTTTGCGTCGTGACTTGGGCCTGCACCCGTACAAAATTCAACTGACCCAGGAGCTGAAGGTAAACGACTATAGACAACGACGTGTGTTTGCTGAACGGGCCCTGGAGCAGTTGAAACTGTTCTCAAAGCCAACATAACCCATCGGTCAAATTCAGCCTGATTTATGCACAAGAGTCATGGAAAATTGGACATTTCGGATGCGCGCCACCCAGCGAAGCCGCGGCGGACATTTGCACGATGTTACTTTCCATACATAATGGCATCAATAGACCTTTCAAACGAATAAATAATTTTGATGATATGCCATACACACTTGGTTTTATTTAAATTTAAAGATAGGAAGCGCTTAATGAAAGACCCTCTAGTACACTCTTGATAATGTTTCTTCAATTTACAAATCTTTTATTCCGTTGAGGTTTATATTTTAATAAATACGATTCATGATTGATAGAAACAAATTAGTACCGGTAAAAAACAAAAATGAACATAAGAATTAAAAATTATAATACAAATTTAAATAACTAATTGATTGATTCAAGGATCATCTGCCTCAACATGTTTCCATTATATCATTTTTATTTTACTCAATGTTGAACAAAGTTGTATATTATTTAATGTATTTATACCATACAACAGACACTAGAAAAAATGTTTCGAGAGATACTTACTGGTCTCGGTGAGCTTTTCTTAATGATTTATTAAAAACTACTTGATATTAATAATAAAATTTTTTTTTATATTTTTAGCTCTCAAAACTTTATCTTTTTTGATAGTAAAATCATTTTTGGGCTACGGATGTCATCTGCCTTGATCAATTGGTGCCCTTTTGTCAAATTTACAGCAGATTAGCTTGTTGTGGCGCTATTCGCAATTTTTAATCAATAATAAACTTTAAAATAAAAAATCTTTAGATCAATTATTCTTTTTCCATAGTTGTATTTTATTCAAAACTCATATTCACCATAATTCGTCCTCTTAAAATATAGAGAAACTATTTCAAGTATAATTTTTTTCCACATCCGTAAAATCAATCAGCATAAATTTTAAATGAATTGTTCCATTTTCAAGAACTTGCAATACACATGCAGAAAGACAAAACACTTATATGAATTAAAGAGGAATCCCTTTCTCGGTGCTCAGTAATAAAAACAATACTGATGAGGCTACTCATCCTTGGATCTACTAGTACAGATTAAAAAGAAAAATGTTATTTTTTTTTTATCACAAGCACAAACCCTTATGCTTTTTGAAGTTGGGGAGTCGGGAGTTACCTGAGGAGTGGGATTTACGTAACTTGGATTCGACCTATTGTGTCTTATTCTTTTTATTTTCGTGGAGAGTTGTTATATCGAAGTTGTTGACCTTTCAACAGCGGACAGAAGAAGCACTTCTTCAAGTGAGGTCATTTCGAGTGTCGGCCATCGCAAATAGTAATGAAGTCAAAAAGTTCTTCACCGCCCGGTGTGATTTCCATTCCCAACATCTCGAGTCTTTTTCTTATCATTGTTATTTTCATATGTATATTTACATGTAGTCAAAAATAATATTTACAGGTCTAATAATTAAAAAGATGAAACCCAAAACGGCACCACTTTATCCGCCAATTTACCTCTCCCTAAATCTAAAAAAAAAACCAAGTGACTTGAAATCTTTGTTGTCTTGATGCCTATTAAACATCCCGTGAAACTTTTGGTTCGGCCAACCTGTAGTTCCAGATTTGTTTAAATTTTTTAAAGATCAAGCCAAAATTTTTGTTTAATGCCTTCGAGTTAATCACAATTTTCTCACTACAAGAATTATTGACACTTGATATTTTCTCATCGTAAACAACTCATTATTTTCGATTGGAAACATTTCATTCTACTTATAAATTATAAATAATTGCAAAAAAAAATTTTTATTTCAAACGAGATCATAAATGCGATTTAAATAGTCGGCTCCCAAAACTTCATTTATTGGAATATATTTCAAATCCTATTTGATTTAACGTTTCTAACGTCTAACCATTGAGTCAGACGACATTTATCACGTTTAATTTTCTTTGCATACTTTCCCCGTTATTACACTTAACCATACATAATTCATACCTGTTTGAAAGTCTCTCCCTTCGGAAAATTTTCCCCCTTCTTCTCACTCTCCTTAGATTAATATAATAAGCTGTTTAAAAGATGTATAAGCATAAAGGTCTTCCCTAGGTTTTAATAAATAGTTTTCAAACGTAAGGATCCTTTTATCAATTACCCATTTTTCATTATCCTTCCTCTTGAAATGAAATATTTATATAGTCCTTTGAACAGACATATTTATATAATTTGGACGGATTAAGAATGCACCTTTCCAACGGCGAAGTCCAGAATGTATGGGAAGAGGAGCCATCCGAAGCCGACTCCTCCGAGGACCAGACCGACTCCTACCTTGCCGTACTTCTTAGGTGGTGCTTCCTTGAGCCTCTGGGGCACGGCCTTTAGCCTGTCCAAGACGACGTCCGAGAACTGACCCTTCTTGGCAGACATACTGGGCACTGATTGGAGGAGGCCACAGTCCCGCCGAACATAAAATATTCACTGCTTCTGGTGTACCGTGGTGGGGTGTTGTTCGGGTCTTTCTCAACACCATCAAATATGCAGCAGACATATATTGATGTTGCCGGGGCCATCTTGTTTATTTGCTTTCCTTTTTGTATTTCTTTTGTCTTTGGCCTTTATACGAGTCCTTCACAGTTTCATAGAATACCTCTACGCAAAAGCCTTGTACCGCACTCTATTTTTTTTAGTTCAAGAATAGTAATTTTTTTTTCAGGTCAGGAAGGGCTTTTCATCTTCACAACTCAATAGTCGAGCTAGTTTATATTGTACCTTTTTTTATATTGTACTAACATACTCCTATTGATTTACCTTTCAAATTAGTGAAATTAGTTAAGTATTATACTAAATACTTGTTCCACTTTATATGTAATTGTTGTATTCAAAATAAGTTATAATTTCGGCATGAATGACACCTATAACAGTCTAATCTTCAATAATTTCCTTTATTTACACCTTTTGTTGTCAACGGTCCACGTCTGCCATCCTCAGGAGCCAAACAGCAACCACACTAAACAATAAGAGACCTACATAAGTTGTTGCTTAGGATGAAAAAGTATTGAAGAACAGCAAATAATTGGTTTTATTTAAAAACTCTTTTTTTTTTTAAGTTTATTTATTAACCTTTCTAATAAAGATCGCAATTTGACACCATAGCTGACTCTGACAACAATCTCCTTCAACTAACTCTTCCTGCCATCTAATCTTCAGCCTATTGTCCAAATTCGACTTGTGCATCTCAATCCTGGAGGATCCCAATCTACAAATGTCATCTAAAAAAAATAAATTCAGATTACAACACCTAATGAAGAGGTAGGGGCGATCGATGTTTCCGTCGATGGTACTTGATACCTCTCAACTTTAATATCGGCTTCTTAAACCGAATTCGCTAATTTTTAATTCAAGTAGCTTCCCGTATATCCTCAAAATGTTGAGAGATATCCGACCATACTTGCCCGGAGCGAGGAATCAAACCTGGATCTCAGCATTTTATAGTCAGGCTGCACTTACCACCTTTTTTGTTTTATAATTGAATGAATAATAAATTTAATAGGTTTCTTATCAATTAAAAAAAGACAATTACTATAAATGTGACCTAGAGTCTTCTTCTCTGACTGAATTGTTTTTCCTCTCAGCATCGAGGTTTATTGTCAACCCAATTTTCAGTAACCTTTGTAAGGACTTTCATGTCCTCTAAATGTCTGTAGTCTTTCTCTAGACGTTACTTCTGCTGGTCTTGCTTACATCAATTTATTCGCTTCTCTATTAGGGCCCATTCAGCAGACATGTTCCTACCACTTGAGTTGCCTTTGCTCAAGGATACCCTTCATGACTGAAATGTTTCATTCCCCTCGAAGTGTAGAGTTCTGCAAACGGTCTCTTCTGGTATTTGTCAGCCATACGTCGGAAATATTTTATCTCTTGGTTTATAAAGCGTCTTCCAAACTTTCACAGTTGATAGCGGCCATATTGTTGAAGCTGCATCTGCCGAATTGGCTGTCATTTATTCAGTCTGTTTTGCCAAATCACCATGGATGGATATAGCGTTCAACAACACGTGCAAATGATAAAATTGTTTTATCATTATGGGTGTTACACGCAATTCACCCATTTTACAGTCACCATAACCGTCCTACCGAGAGGACTATTCGCTGTGTGGTGGATGATTTTGAGTCATCAATTAACCAACACCCGTACGTCGACGAAACGCAAGATCTTTGACGAACCAGGCCATCACCGTCAACGGCAAACGCTACAGGTCGATGATCACCAACTTCTTTTGGCCTGAATTAGATGATATGGACACCGACGACATGTGGTTTCAACAGGAGGACGCTACCTGCCACACAGTTCATGTCACTGTGAACATTCTGCACCAGCGATTTGAGGGCATGGTCATCTCACGTGGAGGTGATGTGAACTGGCCACCGAGATCGAGCGATTTGACCCCGTTAGACTTTTTCTTGTGGGGTTTTCTTAAGTCGCAGGTTTATGCGAATAAGCCAGAAATCACAACGGTCCTCAAAGCCAACATAACCCATGCCATCGGTCAAATTCAGCCTGATTCATGCGCCAGAGTCATGGAAAATTGGACATTTCGAATGCGCGCCACCCAGCGAAGCCGCGGAGGACATTTGCACGATGTTATTTTCTATAATGCCATCGATAGGCCTTTCAAAAGAATAAAAAATTTCTATGATATCTCACACACGCTTTTATTCAAATTTAAATATAGAAAGCGTTTAATGAAAGACACTAAGTAACCAGAAGTTTTCCCCACCCCTGTTTAAGGTTCACGCAGTGATTTACTGTCTATGTCCATTACTTGTTGTGTATTGTTCCTGGGTCACTGCAGTAGTGTGGTATTGTTCCTGAGCCACTGCAGTAGTGTGGTATTGTTCCTGGGCCACTGCAGTAGTGTGGTATTGTTCCTGGGTCACTGCACTAGTGTGGTATTGTTCCTGGGCCACTGCACTAGTGTGGTATTGTTCCTGGGTCACTGCACTAGTGTGGTATTGTTCCTGGGCCACTGCACTAGTGTGGTATTGTTCCTGGGCCACTGCAGTAGTGTGGTATTGTTCCTGGGCCACTGCAGTAGTGTGGTATTGTTCCTGGGCCACTGCAGTAGTGTGGTATTGTTCCTGGGTCACTGCACTAGTGTGGTATTGTTCCTGGGCCACTGCACTAGTGTGGTATTGTTCCTGGGCCACTGCACTAGTGTGGTATTGTTCCTGGGCCACTGCACTAGTGTGGTATTGTTCCTGGGCCACTGCACTAGTGTGGTATTGTTCCTGGGCCACTGCACTAGTGTGGTATTGTTCCTGGGCCACTGCACTAGTGTGGTATTGAATCGAATTTCCGTCTAATTGCTGACACCTTTTGAAACTCCTGTAGATTTGCCAACTGGTCATTTTAGGTATTAACCACCTTCTGTTAAGGGATAGTGCAGCGTTTCCTTTTAGCGGTCGACATTTTAGTCTGACATTAGATTTCCCTTTAAGTGGCAAGGAGTGTTTCAATATTTCAAAAATGCCAGGTATTGGTCATCGAATATAATCTACGATACTTAGGCTTCCATCTTGACAAACGACTGACCTGGAACCCACATACGAGACTAAAAAGACAAGAACTAAACAGACGCTTTGGACAACTGTACAGACTACTTCAAAGGACATCCCATCTCTCAATATAAAATAAACTACTAATCTACAAAGTTATACTTAAACCAATCTGGACATACGGAATAGAGCTATGGGGGACAGCAAAAAAGTCGAACATGAAGCGTATCCAATCCTTTCAATCAAAAGTCCTGAGAACAATAGTAAATGCCCCTTATTATGTCAGCAACAAAACCCTTCATAACGACCTTAATATACCCTACATTCTAGAACTCATCCCTTCCAAGTTTATGAAATTCCACAGTAGCCTTTCCAACCACCCTAATCCTGTAGCACAGTCATTGCACTGCGCTACTCATCCCTATAATCCTCCTCGGAGACTGAAACGGCAGTGGCCTCGTGACCTGCTATAAACGCGTGACAGCGGGCGTCCTGGCAATGGCCAGTTACTCCAATCATGTCCTGAGCGACTGTGGCTCTCGCGCTCTTGGTCAGCCTCCACTGGCTAGTATCCGGTGACGCGGCTGACGGAGGAGCGTGGGGGACTTCCCAAGACTCCGCTTTCTCTTCGCATGTGGATTTGGGAGGTCTCTGGGCTGTCTGTAAATATTGTATGAATGAGTGAGTGAATGATGAATTGTAAATATGGTATGAATGAGAGCGTTTATCGTAATTGCTGATTGCCTTATAAAAGGCAGATTGTAATTATAGCCCAATAAAGAGTATAAAAAAAAAAAAAAACCAATATAATCAGTAAATAATAATAAATCGGAGGGGAGAAATATTACAAAAGTGTGTTTTTATGTTGAAATTTTTCCCTCACGTTGAGCCTGAAGCCCTCGATTGGCCCATTCACCCTGGAGGGGACGACACTCAACAGGGATAAGCATCACTGCTCATATTGTTTCGGGCTCTTCATGGGACTTGAAAACACAATGGCCCCTGCGAAGGACTTAAATCGCTGTTTCTTCCTCGCCTGGCTTTTTCATGAGGCTTCAGTTAATTTCACATAAAAAAAATTTTTAAAATAACAAAGGCTGTTCGAAAACGTTGAGTTGCTTCATTCGGCGAATCTGAGGGCTTTAAATAGACGGGTACTTACTCGCGTCCGATACACTAATCTATCCGATATATACATATAAGTTAAAGCCAGAAGCAAGTTTATATTGAAAACTAATACGATCATGGGATGTAAACAACCCATGATCCAATATATTTCGGATTACTGGAGGCAATAAAGTAGTCTTTTTACAGACGCTTGAGAGTGTCGTTCATTTCCCTCTCTTCTTTATTTTTTTGTAATCAAACTTATCCGCCGACGATTAACTGGTGCCGAAACTGATATTGTGACCCTAATACAACGACGTGGAAAAAAAATCATGTTCTGTTCTTTTTTTTGTTCTTCACGTCTTTCGGTATATGTTGTTTTTTTTTTCTTCTCGAGAAAATGCCAGAGGGAGTGCTACGGACCCGCGCTGACAAAAGCAGCGGTACACATACCGCAACTGCCTCAAACAACTGTGGCAGTGGCCCACGCGACTACATTGGCGTGGATAAAGGGCCAGGCGACCACTGCTCAGGATATGAGGAAGTCCATTTCCGATCTGAAGAGATTTGCAGGCGACACCGGGGAACTAAATCACTTCCTTAAAGGGGGTATCCGGCTGATGGTGCGAATAGAGGGGAAACGGTCGGTGGACTTAATAACGGAAGAATACCCGGAATCGTTGAGGGCAGCTCTGGTGTGCTGAGTAAAGTGGAGGGTCCTGAACATGATCCAGGCCGACGAGGAGACCTCGTGGAACTGAGTGGAGGAGCGGCTGAAGAAAGCATTAGGAGGGGAAAGATAGGCCCCGGAAGAGGACATCTTTAAACTATTCAGAGAGACGAAGTGGCACCAGCAGACGAACGGGCAGGACGCCGGAACTAGTCTGGCCAGATATAAGATATATCTGTATAATACACATGTTGTGGCCACCTCTTAATTACGAATAATTAAAAATCCCCTCTTCTCAGACCAAAAAATATCTATCTATGTTTCCATATGTTTGATAAAGCTTATGACGTCAGGCAGAGAGGGGAAGAAGCTAGTGGGGGTGACAGCCGCGGGTGGGGACCCATCTTCACCACGGCTGGCCTGCCTATATAAGCAGCGGGACTGGGCCAAGTTAGTATAACGAACAGGACCGTCACTTGGAACACTACTCTCTCCTCTCTCTCTGCACTGGCGCCTGCTGCTCTACTGAAACCATGGTCATCTCATTCAACTACCTCTGCATCTCTCTCTCCTAACCTCGCTATGTTTTAGTCCGGCGTCGTCAGGCCCCACACCTTCCTAGTAGGAATCCCTGCCTTCGTCTCGCTAAAACTGGCACCTCTCCCTCGCGGACGACTGCCCTACAAACTTTACCAAGTAGTGTCTCCCACGGCAATCCAGTCTGCTTCTCTCCGGTTCACACTCGCCTTTGGGATCCGGACGGTTTTCGCCTACCCTTAGATACCGAGTGTGAATTCGTGGTCATTCCAAGACACATAAACTACCTATAAACCTACCCCGTTCCTCTTCTTCTGAACATAGTGCTTTGTCGGGGCACACCTTCTAAGATCTTATGGAGTCAGATCAAAACGAATTAAGCTGCCCGCTGACTACGCCGGCAGACAGGGTGAAAGACTACAGGTCCACCCGCCTTATCTCTTTCTTGTCGCTCACCGGACGGTGGCTAGAGGTAGTAGTGACCCTAGCCCACGGCGGGCTTATCCTCCCCACTTTGGGGATATTCGACAACAATTGTTGACCCGACAACACATTATATATATATCCAATATTATATATATATATTTATATATGTGTGTGCCAATATATGTATCTGTATCTTAGTACACAGTATGTAAGCCAATATATAAAGCGAAGCATCTAATGTCCGAGGATACATATATATTTACCAGACATTCCCCTCAACACCTCGCTGTTACGCTCGAGTTAAATAATTAGAATATTTTATTTAAAGGAGATCTAACTATTCATCTACAAACATATTTCATTTCTCTGTCAAATCCTGAGGGGTATCGCATTAGCGCGAAGTTATACCAAATTATATTTTTCTCAAAAATACTGTGTTAATTTTCTATAGACCCAATTGGAATCCAACCCCAAAATAATTTAATAGATCAACGTGGTGATCAACTGGTAGAGATTCAATTATATACACGTCTATATAATAGGCATTTATATACAATGTATTTTATTTTATAGTCTAATTGAATTTAATACGAATAATAATGATGAACATATTACAGAGATCTTACCAGCTAACTATTTCTTACTCAATACAATGGTGGTCTTGGTCCCACCACAGAAAGCAGTCAGGTCCACCTCGGGCCTAGTCCAAAAACAAAGACGGCTTTGGTTGCCTCTTCCGGCGCTCGTATCACGTATATCTCTATCACTTAAGAAGAAGCTCTTTTCTTTATGGCCCTTTGTGTTAGGGTTTATAAAATAACATTCAGTTATGACTAAGTTAGAACATGCCTCAAAAACCTTAACCTTAAGGACCAACTTGACTGCAGAACCCCAGATCTTTTATGCCACTCCCTTTCGCCAGAAGAAAAGGAACGGTAGTAAACTTTCAAATCCTCCAGCCATTAAACGACACCCCGCAATGAATGGCTCCCTTGATTGCCGTCGGGGGAATCGGGTCACACTGGTTTATTCTTTTGTTTATGACAGTCAGCCTCCTCCCACAAATATGCGATTTCCACCTCTAAACCTATTCTTATTTATCTGTTAATTTTACCTTACATACACATAGAGCATATGACACAGTATACATATTAGTCTCTAGGACATTTAAAATATCATTATAAAAATACTATACGTAAATAAATAAAACATAATGAGATATCATAATAACATTAGTGGTAGCGTTTTTATTTTTAAGTCTTAAGAAATGGAGACAAGAAAAATATTCTAAAGTTTATAGAATTCTTGAATGTGCAACTGTCGGGTCGTCACGAGGGGGGTGCCTAGTTACCCTAGCCCTGGGGTAACGAAGTGAGGGTTGATTGGGTTTATGACCTGGACAATCGTTTCATGGTGGTCTTACTATCTTACTCCATTTTTGATAGGTATGTGCCCCGACAATGCACTATGTTCCGGAGAAGAGGTATAGGGTAGGTAGGTAGTTTGTGTGGTCTTGGAATGAACACGAATTCACACTCGAGTGTGAACCGGAGAGAGGCAGACTGAATTGTCAAGGGGGACACTGCTGGGTAAGTTTGCAGGGCCACGACAACCGTTGTCCACTAGAGAGAGGTCTCTCCCAAGGAGATGTTAGATTTAGCGAGACGAAGGTAGAGATTCCTACTAGGAAGGTGTGGGGTCTGACGACGCCGGACTAAAACGTAGCGAGGTGTGGAGAGAGAGAAATGCAGAGGTTTTCATAATGAAGAAGCCAAGTTTCAGAGTTTACATCAGAGCAGCCACAAGTCAGTTATTTCCCAGGAGAATGATATGCAGGCCCCAAACCGCCGGTCTTAAATACCCAGCTGGCTTCGTCAGTAAACAATGAGGACCATTTTTATAGTACCTAATGAGGGCTGAGTATGTGGTTGCCTTTGTTCTCTGACAGAGACGTGAGCCGGGTAAGGGTCTCTTGGCGGTTGGGTCTACTACCTGCCACTGGCAGCTGGTGCCCCAGCTCATATAACTAATTGGCTCCTAGCTGCATGTTTTATTGTTTACAATTTTTACAATGATTTATATTTTGATAATGTTATTTACATTTGTTTACAATATATATACAATAGAGTATAAGGTGATTTATCTTATGTAGTTAGCGGTCGCTACAGCAACTAACAAGCATTTTGTTATGTCTGAAACAAGCAACAGTAGAGGAGTATTTTTGACCACTCCAATAGTTTCCACAATATTATTAAAACCCTGTTTTAAAATATCTAGTTCAGTGAGGTGATTGATATCAGTTGGTTGTATTGTTATGTCAAAGATCCAAAGTTCCAAAAAGTCACATTATCGTGGTCAGCTGAACACGTTGACGTATAGATCATTAAATTACGAAAGTGTTAATTTGTACACACACCTAACTAAATGAAATCTTCACTGGCTTTTACTAATTACTTTTAATCATCTTCCCAATATAAATAATTCGATATGGGGAATAAACATGTGATGGGTTAGTGGTTACTGTGTGCCTGTTTTGTGAGTAAGTTACAATTAATAAAATAGAAAAAGTACGACGCAGGCTTACCGGCTATCACACTTGCTAACTTCACACAACTTGTCGCTTCGTCTCAAACTGATGATCTATAAATGTGTCCTCCAGCCAGCCCTGCTCTACGGTGCCCCACTATTTACCCACTTGACTGACAATACAGCCAAATGTATCCAACATTTCCAGAATGGAATCATGCAATCAGATCAAAGCGAATTAAAGCTGCCCGCCGACTAGGCCGGCAGCCAGGGTGAAAGACCACAGGTCCGCCCACCTTATCTCTTTCTGGGCGCTTGCCGGACGGCGGCTAAGAGGTTGTAGTGACCCTAGCCCGCGGCGGGCGTCTCCACCCCACCTTCGGGATACTCAGTTATCTAAGCCCGACAGTCAATATTAATGGTCACAAGCTAAAAAGTATGTTTCATTGAGTTCCGGAAAGCAACCATAATCGATTCGAGTAGTATTGAAGGTGAATATAATGCCGGTCAATCAGTCTATAAATTCCATGTTGACAATAATAGTGATAGCCCTATTGGTAAATTGTCACATTGTCAACTGGAAAATGTTAGTTTTCTGGGAAACCCTCATGTCATACCTCCTAAAGCAACCCTTCCAGGAACTAATGCCCCAGTGCTTCCTACCCTCACTTCTGAGAACAATTTAGGCAGTGTAAGCGCGGAACTCCCCCTGACACACAAACCAGTTAATGGTCATTCTGGAAATTTTAAACATCTTTAGTTCAGGGAATAATGACTCCTGAAATAGCTAAGCCCCTTACAAGGGCAGCCAGTGAGAAGAGACCCTGTTCATTCCTAACTAACACACTCCCTTCGGTGGTCGTTGTCTATAATATCCACAATCCCATTTTTCATTTAGGATGGGAAACACTTTAGAAACCCTATATAATCACTACCGTTTTGAGCATATGTCTAAATTTGCTGAAAACTTTGTGTTGTTCCAAAATTTGTATGGACAAACCATTTTACAAGACGAGGTGCAAACTGTATTGCTGAAGCAGCTGCCGAGGAGAGGGATTGTCCAAATCGTTAAGCTGTACCATTCGCGTACCATATTGCCAGGCAGGTTGCGTACCAGGTTGCGATACTTCCCAACAGCGTGGAATGAAGCTATCTTGTTCCCGCTGCGGAAGCACAGAAAGAGAGGTGACCACACAGCCCATTAGCGCCCGATCAGTCTCATTCCCTACATGGGGATGATTCTCGAAAAGATAATACTGAACTACCTGAAGGAGTTCTGTTCGGGAAATTCTATCATTCCGTACAAGCAAACAGGCCTTCAGGTTCAACTGAGTACAGAACATCCACTTGTGAAGGTACAGACGGAATCCACCTATGTATCAACATATGCACGGCGACAGCTATGATCTCGTCGACTGCACGCAGGCTTACAACTCAGTGCCCTATGTGATGCTGTGCTGACAGCTTTGCGACTGGGAGTGCCCAGAGCAGTTCTATAGCATGTGGGCTTCCTTCCTGATGGACAGAACGGCGAAGGTACGTGGGGTGATTGCCTATTCAACTCATTCCCTTTAACTTTTGGAGTTCCTCAAGGAGCGGTTTTGTCTCCGGTTCATTTCAGCATGTACACATCTGTAATTGTTGAAACAAACTACACGAAAGGTACTCTAATCACTTCCATTGACGACATTGCGGTTTACACCAGCAGCACGAGTGCACAATGAGCTCTTACACAGGCATTAACATCAATGTGAACGCCGGGAAGACCGACTGCGTAATCTTCTTCCTCCAAATGGGAAAAAAGCTTTGCCAAAATCCTTTAGTATAGGAGGGCAAGAGAACTCACCGGCTTTCTCAATGTACTATCTGGGTATAAAAATGGATAGGCATATCCATTTCTCTGCCCATTTTAGTTACAAAGTAGATAAAATTCGAAACAAGTCTTACCGGCTTTCGCACTTGCTAACTTCACCCAACTTGTCACAATGATACATATCACTGCGTCTCAAACTGTTGATATATACGTGTGTCCTCCGGCCAGATCTGCTGTACGGTGCCCCACTATGTACTCACTTGACTGATAATACAGCTTAAAGTCTCCAACAATTTCTAATGGGATCATGAGAAAAGTGGTCAGACCCGTTGCTGGGTGTGTCTTCTGTGGGTTATTTCATCCACCGGAGACACATCAACAAGTTTTTTTTTAACTCGTTTCAGTACTTAACAAATCCAGTGTTAAACAGTATGACTGCATCGATGGCAACAGACTTTCGGGGAAATTTGTTTTTTAGAAGTTAGTTTTAAGTTTTTATGATTTATAAGGTGAGCCCAATCACATTTTTAAATATATATAGACAATGTATAATGTATATAGGATTTAACAAATCAGAAATCACAATGTTAACATATTAAAAATTGTATAAAATGCTAAAGCTACAGGACATATAATGACCTATTGTAAACATATTCATCGATATAGCATATATATTTGAATTGTAATTTTAAAACAAAGGGATATGGAGGAAAAAATAGAAAAATGACTGGCATTTAGTTCCGGTCGAGCCTTGGGACTGTTATTACCTTCACCCTCTGCCGCAAGTCTTGTCCACTAGTTTCTTTTAATTCCATTCCTCTCCCTGTACCCGAGTTAGTACGGTACTTAGGCTTCCATCTTGACAAACAACTGACCTGGAACCCACATGCAAGGCTAAAAAGATAAGAACTAAACAGACTAGTCAATGGATCTCCGAGAAACTTGATGCCGTCCACATTCAAGTCAACCCGGCCAAGACGCAAGGAATTATATTCAGTTACAAATCCGGAAAAAAGAAGCTCCCGAAATCCTTCGTCTTGGGCGGCAAAGAGTGCCCTGTAAGCAACAAGCTGTGCTACCTCGGGATTACCCTCGGTAGGCACTTGTCGTTCACAACGCATCTCGGCAAGAAATTAAAGAGTGTTAGGAAGAAATTCTTCAGCCTCGGACACCTACTTCACAGCCCGGCTTTATCGGTACGCCTCAAGCTGCTGATATACCAGAGCGTCCTAAGACCTGCTTTGATGTATGGGACCCCTCTCTTCAAGTATCTTTATACACTCTCCAAACGCTCCAGCAATTTCAGAACAGAGTTCTCCGCACCTCCCTCAAACATACCCCGTTCGACCGAATGAAGGCAGAGGAGATGCATAAAAAATTTGAAGTGCTCACCATTCAAGATTTTATCAAGAGAAGGCACATCAAATTTTTTGACTCACTCAGACATAGCCACAACCCACTATTCTCCGACCTTCAACCACCACCAATGCCCGTCAGATGGAAGCACTGCTGGACCGCCGAAGCCTGGAGGATGATTGACGTCATTGAACCCGATGACTGAACGAATTACACCCAGCCGAGATATCGAGGCCGATCTCCCGGCCGACTCAACCGAAGCTACAAGACCCCATCTACCTGTTCAAGCAGGTTAGACCTTCCGGCCGAGTGGCCGACTTATTTCAGCCCCCTGCCGGGGCGGGCCAGGCTTGACCTGGCCGACTACAAACCATTGCCTAGGTACCCCTAGGCTCCACCCTCGGTAGACTCTCACTACCTTCCCGAATCCACCCACCTCCTTCAGGCATTCCACACCCTATATCCTTCTCATACACCCTTCAAATGGGGGACTCCCCTTAGTGAAAGGCACTCATTAGCCCAAAATAATTTTCCTTTATTTTTCCCACATCCTATTTTATAAGTTTGAGAGCTAAGGAAAAAAAAAAAAAAAAAAAAAAAAAAAAAAAAAAATTATTCTGCTACATGACTCGACTTGTCGTATATCAAGGACGATGCTTTACATACTGTTATTTCGCTCCAATGCTCAAATAGAAATTCGTTTGTTTTTTTTTCGCCAGTAGAGCGAATGGTCAAGTAGGAAGATTTATGAGAACGTCAAAAGACACGTTGACAGTAGACAAAATGAATGACAATCATGCATGGCAATATACAGTCCCAGACATTCAACAAAATACCACACCCTATCGTGTAACGAAGGTATTACCTAGGGATTTAATGTTTGGAAAGGTTTTACGATCTCGTGAATTAATTAATTATAGCTGAAGGACATGTCACTGGGAATTCTCAAGTAGATTTAAGAGAAGTAGCGGCAAGGCAAACGTTCTCTAAAAGTCTGGGCTAAAATCCCTTCATTTTCGTATTTTAGTTTTCTTTCCTTCCCCGATAATTATTAAAATTTGACCAGTGAGATTTATCACAATATATTTATTTATTTTTTTTATATATATATATATATATTAAAACTTCTTCATTATGATAAAATTACAATCTCCCTTATTAGGCAATAATTAATTGTGATAAATGTTCTCATTCATACCATATTTACAATTTTCATTCACTCGCTCATTCATACAGTATTTACAAACAGCCCAGAGACCTCCCAAATCCACATGGTTGTCACCTCCCTCTCATGCGAAAGAGGAAGCGGAGTCTTGGGAAGCTCCTCCGTCAGTCGCGTCACCGGATACGAACCAGTGGAGGCCGACGAAAAGCGCGAGAGCCACATACCACACTATATTTATTGATAAAGAATTATAATTGACGCTCCTGCAAACTTGGCCATTCGTGCTTGAAACTATTATACGTGTGATTGTCATCGTATATTTAATAATTCAAAATAAACGAAACCACAAAATAAACAAATTATACCACTTTATGCCCGTGGCCAATTGACAATTCGACCTCGTTGTTATTAATGTAAACATTTCATCACCTCTCCTTCTAGCTAGGGTGTGTTAGTTATGCGAGCACAATTGGGAAATGGTTCATGAAACATGTAAAAGGTGGTTTACAAGCTTTAACGATGAAAGTTCGACCCGATAGTTTATCCATGTGCAGGGCCGAAGGTTCATTTATTTTTCAACTTCTTTTTATGTCACAACTTCATTCTCTTCAAGTCCAATCTGTTTTCTGTGACGATGTAAAATTATAATATATATATATATATAACCTCAGCAAATTATAATCCATCGAAAGAATATATTCAAGTTTTCGATGATGGAGTCATGGTGCTATCGATTTTAATGGCTTTTGGTAGTTATGAATAGCCTAAAAAGACAACAAAAACAATTACATATTATTAATCCGGAAGTCTAGATATGCCATGATCTACTCGACATGAAACGTCCGTGAGAAATTTTATTACTTAGACGGGGGTGTTTCTGATTTCTTCTGAAAACGCACGAGATTAGAAATGCGATATGATATAATTGATTAATATAAAATCCACAACTAGTATATCTTTTTGTCATTAAATCATCAAGACATCCCTATAGTCCTCCTCGGAGACTGAAACGGCAGTGGCCTCGTGACCTGCTATAAATGCGTGACAGTGGGAGCCATGGCAATCGCCAGTTTCTCCAATCATGTCCTGAGCGTCTGTGGCTCTCACGCTCGTCAGCCTCCACTGGCTCGTATACGGTGATGCGGCTGACGGAAGAGCGTGGGGGATCCCAAGACTCCGCTTCCTCTTTGGCATGCGAGGTAGGTGACAAACATGTGGATTTGGGAGGTCTCTGGGCTTTTTTGTAAATATTGTATGAATGAGCGAGTGAATGATGAATTGTAAATATGGTATGAATGAGAACATTTATCTCAATTACTTATTAATAAGGCAGATTGTAATTTTAGCACAATAAAGAATATTATAAATTTAGCAGTATCTAATTATCGATATTGAAGACACACTTTGACACTTCGGATGTGCAGTTTTGGGGGAGCTCTCATGGAATCTTGAAGACAGACTAAACACCTGGTGGACATTATTAAAGGTTTGTCCTCGGGATCCTTAGAGTTTCAAGAACGTCTCACTGTTACTCCGAGTTAGGTAAGATTCTGAAATCAGCTCAACATCAATAATCTAAAATTCGACAATACCTATTTTATGTTTCAATTCAAAACCTGCATCCAATCCATGGTACGAGATATTGTCCATTCGACCTGTACCTACCAATATACAATACTCAAGTTTAAAATGAAAATAACTCTCAATATGTTGAGTCAGATATATAAACAGTGGATCACTTCAAAATGTATTTGTTTTTACATCATGAGTATCGTTTATACTTTGTTTATATATTCCATCCAATGAACATTTTAAATATTTAGGATACGTAGCATCTACATCTATATTTCCTTTTCATTATTTTTGATGTCATCGCACAGAATAAAGTTAATTTTTCATTTATTCATTCATAGATAATAGTGTGTATTCAGCTAGAGGCAGACTGTTGTGGTCGGAGTTGATGATACATATCTCTGGCTTATTTATTTTTTATTCGACCTTGTACAAGTACTAATAGACCTGGTCAAACTTTTCTGGCAAAACCGAGTTGCCCTAGTGAACTAAATACTAGTGACAGCCAAAAGTTTTTTTTTTGTATTTTTTTATGTAAGCAATAACTCATAAACAAAATTGATATAGTTACCAAGTCAGAAGGGAGGGCTGTGCAGTAGAACATCTTTTGTCTATAGTCTGTCTGTCTGAATGTTTTATGACAGCGGCGGTAAAAATTATACAATACGATATGCCTATAAAATAATATAACACCTGCAAAAACATAATATTAATTAACAGGGTATTAATTAGTTACTTGGAAATAAAAAAAATAGTATCTTTCTGAGTAGGGTTTCCAATTAAATTTAAATCACTTTCTCCTGGTCAATAATACGTAATATATTTTTAAAATGTAATTGTAAGAAGTCATTAATATTGTCATTATAATCGTTTTGAACTCAACCTGCGTTATTTTGTATGTTAGTTTTATTTAGAGCCAATTAGACAGCTCTATGTCATAATCAATTGATTGAGTGCTAGTTGGCTTGATTATGGTATCAAATTTAAGATCTATGATTTGTAATTATTGTTTGTTTACATACATTACATTACATTTTAAATGTAATAAAACAAAGTCAAAATAGTTAAAAGTGACCTCCGGATAATTAAAATTCAGAGGTAATGTTCAAATTACAAAACATGAACAGATCGATGACTAAACAAGAAAAATGTTCAGAGGCTTCTTAAGCAATAAAATGTTCAGCTCAACTCATGCGTGTGAAACTGCATTTTCAAAAATGAACTTCATTATGAAAAGATATTGATTTGGTGTAGAAATGGTGGTGATGAAAAACCATGGTGTTTCCCACGTAACTGATTTTGAAGAGAAGTTTTGCCGAGCAAAGCAGCAGCCTAGGTAAGTAGAGTAGTTATCAGCGTGGGAGGGGCTTTATTTCTGAACTGCTAATGTTAGTAATAATTGGAGACAGACATCAAATTAAAGATCTCGTAGTGCTGATCATGAATATGTGGATAATATGCTCAGTGGACTGCAATTACAAAAAACTACATAAAATCAGATTAATGGCACTTTTTTTTAAATATTTAAATAAAACATCTGTAAATGTAGCGACTCATTCCCATGTTCAGGGCCAGTTTATGAGGCATATTTTATAGAAACTGTTTTAGAATGTGTATTGTTGTGATATTGGATATTGTGAAATTTATTTATCAAGAACTTGAAATAAAAAGATTTAATCAAACCCTGTATCAAGAAGGCAATAAAAACAAAAGAGGAAGGTTATAAAAACCAAGATGGTTGTTGTGGTTGTTTTAAGAGAACACAGAGCGTTAGGTCACTCTAGTTTTGGGATCAGCCCGTGATACATATTAGCTTTAATTTGTGAGTAAGAAAAACTTAAAAACTTCTTTTAGTTAATGGTTGCGGATTTAAAGAAGAACAGAAGAGAAATTTCACGAAAAGAAGTATTAATTTGATTGAAAATGAATAATGAGAAATAAAGAAGAAGAAGCAAAATTATAGACAAGTATTTATATAATTAATTTGTTTTTTTTTTATTTGTAATTAAATTCACCTTTTCGCCAGAATTATTTATTTATTAGCAGAACCTAAAACCTCAGATAAGAAAAATTTAACGATAAAATAAAAAATAAATATAATTTCTAACAAAAATGTAATAGTATATTAATAAAAATACTGTGGGAACATTGATAGCTATGAATATATAAATGAGTAAAAGAGTTATGTATTTATGCAAACTCTTCTAATAAAAATACTCTTCCCCCCCAAAAAAAAAAAAACTTAAAATTCCCTCATAAAAGTTGTTCCTTTCTTAGTCAATTCCTGTTTTTTGTAAATGAGAATGCTTTTAGATGATGCAATGTCCCACAAAATTTATGTTTAGCTATTAAATATAACCTTTTTAAAAATCCCAGCACACAGTAAAAAACAGAAAGATAGCATGAGTTCGTAAATTGTGCTAATTTATTATTAAGAACAGCTACTGGGCTTAAAACAGCAATAGCCCAATTTCGGAGTGAATTAATCATCCCTGAACGATTGAAACAAAAAAAGGTTCAATAGTAATTCCTCTCCTCTCCTTCAAACTTTAATTGGAACAAAAGTTACAAATTGGAAAACAATGGCTAAATTTCAAACTGGCCCTGAGTAATTTCTGTTTGGGTAATTAATTAATGAGAAGAGGGACAGCTGCATTATTGACAACGCTGGCTCCAAATGTCAATGGTTTACTTTTGTAAATAAATGAACACTTAAATGATGAAAAGTCCTTGACGGAATAGATACTAAGATTAACTTGTCGGTCACTTAAAACTCCTGCATAAATATGCTATATCAAAATAAAACAACTAATATCATTGTGAAATTATTTATTAAACAAATACATTAGTAAATAACAGTAAAAAATAACAATTGCACTAAAGTTAAATCACAAATTTTGTTATAGTATGAAAGGAAACAACTGTATAACCGAGTAGAAATTTATTTTTAAAAAATCATTAATAACTACCCTATAATAATAACGGCCCAAGAACAGTTGAACAAGTCAGGCGAGAGGTAAAAAAATATTTTCAACATTTTTTTTTTTTGGAAATTTAGTCAGTTTACAGCTCTCAAATGCATTTCATCCAGTACGCAGATTTAAATCATAGCCTGGAATGCACGTTTATTTCTCTTATTGATTACTGATAAGTGAGAAATATTTATTAATAATAACACCGATGAATAATTGATGCAATGACAGTAATTTATTCATTGTTTCAAGTTAAAACTATTAAAAACTTTGTAAAGCATATAATTTCAATAATTAATAATCTTTCCACTATTCAAGACGGGATTGAATTAAGTTTGACCAGATTGTAAAAGTTACATACAGACTTAGTTACAAGGCAAGTATAAATTTCCACTTGAGAATCAAACAATTTATTACAATTATCATATTATTTACAAACAAGAAACAATTTCAAATCAAAATTATCCACAGGATCTGGATAATTCTTTATAAAATCAGACTGGAAATGTAATGAATATGTGATATGTATTAAATAAAATAATAAATGATTTGGAAATGATGACTAGGAGATGGGTGTATTGCTATGATTTCAGAGGCCAACTCTTGGAATGATTTATTTGCACTTCAAATGTATCAAGGGGTTCAGGGGAAACATATGTTGTCCATTTAATGAAAAATATAAAGTTTTTTTTTTTGGTATTTGGAATACCTATTTAAGCCGTCGACTTTGAGGATTTACAAATTTGCTAGCCTGTAGCTTAAACCTAACCTCATATGCACTTATCGATCTTATCTCCATACTTAAATAATTTAATATATCACAATGAAACAACCAAAGTAATAAATAAAGTAAAGCCCTAAACGATTACATAATGTTCAATATATTTCATTAAAAGCATAAATTATCAAATAGGAAATTGCGTAAAAATAAGTCGAGTATTAGTTAACAAAATAGATAAAAGCAATACTAAAGAAAAAAAAAATTAAAACATAAAAAAAACTTTATCGCTTCGAGTGCATCTAAACAATACCCTGAAACAATTAATTTACAAATCACACCTCAATTTTGGCCTTAGTAACTCACAACCACTTTTTTTTATACATATAAGGCACCCTATAACGCTAATTCTTTTGGTGCCGAGTTAAAAATCATATCGAAAATTTATAACAAAATCTAAATAATACCTAATGTGATGTTGCTGAACACTTCAACAAATGTCTAATACAATAAATGAACTAAAAGATTGGTGAAAATATAAATATACAAAGATATATATTCATGTATAAATATATATATATATAAATTAATATACATTTTTTCAAGATTATAAACATTCATGCTGCACTCTTCAGGCATATACGTAATCATGATAGTTTTGTTTCATTTTTTTGTTTTATTTTTTTTTAACTTTATATAATTAAAAATTAAAAAAAAATATATAGTACAAAAGTGAACAAGATGCCTTTGTGATGTCAATGGGAATGTTACCATACACAAGATATGGCATAAGTTATAAGCCTGAAATGAAAGTAGGTTGAGGCGATGAAGAAGAGGTGAAGGATGAAGAATCTCAATGGATCCTGTTGGACCACTTGCGGGGGGAGGGGTGAGCTGCAGTAATCCGATACGGGGATCTCGCCAGTCTTGTAGAATATGTCCAGTATACGCTCTTTCTCCACCCACCGATCAAACAACCACTTGGTCACCTCGTCTTGACCATGAGGCAGCTGAAACAGACATAAGCTTTAAAAACTAATGTTCAACTAATTACATACAATAAATAGGCAACAAGAAAAACATTACCTCAGTGGACGGAAATAACCTATAGAACATGTATGTACGACACGGTGGTCTAGACCCAGTAATTATCGTAGGCAAATCAAGTGGTTTACCTTCTGGGTATGCTATTGTTATATCCAACACCCATTTAAGTTCATCTTCTTCTGGTACTAGAATATTAATAATAATATTAATATATTATTTATAAACAAAAATGGAGGGGAGAAGAAAAAGGAACAAGTTGCATTATTGGGTATTTAAAAAGTAAAAACCCCGAGATCGTTTGGATGGCCTCACATTTTCTACTGTACAACAAACTGTCAACAAATTGTAATTTTTTCAAAACCTTCTTTTTTGTTAAATGAACTTTTCAAGGTAATAATGATTACCATTACATTGAGACAATTATAATTATTATCCCCACCCTTGAGCCCTATAACTGATTAGACACTATAAATGAGAATTCAGTTAAGTATTGAAATTGTAATCCTATAACTGCTTAGACACTTCAAATGAGATTTAGAATTGAAATTGTCGTATTCTGAGATTCTGTATATAATACGCAATACAAGAGCCCCAAACAGCAATGCCAGATAAATTCAGCATGTTAAAGTGTACTTAAAATTAATAAAATTTAATAATGATGGCTCCACCAGAAAATTAACAGAGGATATAAAGACGATACATACCTATTAAATATTTAAAAAAATGGTAATAGAGTAATTTAAAGGTTAATCAAAATTCCAAATTAGTCATGTAATATGCATACACATGCTGGAAAAACAAGCAAAAATGAAAAAATATAACTTCTCTTCCAGCTGCAAAATCAATGTAGTTGTTTAGATAGAGAATAAGATCAATGGAAAAAGAAAAACAGATATAGATATTGACATATTTGGTTTGTTATTAGTTTTTATTTCATCGAATAGATTTTAAACCCGACATAACATTTATGTTGTACCAACTTCTTATAATAGAAGTTCCCCTCTCCTCGGCCAGAAAATAATCACATATGTTTCCGTTTTAATAATAAAAACCTTAGGCTTCAGTTAAGAGAGGGGGAACTAGTGCATGACACAGCTGAAGCCGACTAGGGGCGCAGATGGTCCAACCTGTGGCCTGCATATATAAGGCCGAGATTAGGGGCTTTTTCCCATACTCTCGGAAACCGGCACCTGAAGTGAACACTGCTCTCTCTCTCTCTGCACTGACACTTGCTGCTCTACTAAAACCATGGCTTTCTTAATGAACTACCTCTGCACCTCTCTTTCCTAACCTCGTTATGTTTTAGTCTGGCTTCAGATCCTAGACAGTTGGATTCTCTGCCTTTGTCTCACTAAAACTAGCACCTCCTTGGAAGAAATCTCTTCCTTGCGGACGGCGGTCTCTGGGGCCCTACAAACTTCACCTAGTAGTGTCTCTCCCAGCGATATTCTGCCTCTCTACGGTTCACACTCAACTTTGGAATCCGGATGGTTTTCACCTACCCTTAGATACCGAGTGTGAATTTGTGGTCATTCCAAGACCACATGAACTACCTATAATACCTACCCTGTTCCTCTTCCCCTGTACTGTCGGGGGAACACCTTCTAAGATCTTATGGAGTCAGATCAATACGAATACAGCCACCTGCCGACTAGGCCGCCAGCAAAGGTCAAAGACCACAGGTCCCTGAACTAAAGATGTTTAAAATTTCCATAATGACCATTAACTGGTTTGTGTGCCAGGGGGAAGTTCCGCGCTTACACTGCCTAAATTGTTCTCAGAAGTGAGGGTAGCAAGCACAGGGGCATTAGTTCCTGGAAGGGTTGCTTTAGGAGGGTACATGAGGGTTTCCCAGAAAACTAACATTTTCCAGTTGACAATGTGACAATTTAACAATAGGGCTATCACTATTATTGTCAACATGGAAATTATTGACTGATTCACCGGTATTATATTCCGGAACTCAATGAAACATAATTTTTAGCTCGTGACCATTAATACTGACCAATGGCAATAATTGTTTATAACACTTTATTAAAGATTTACCTAAACCTTTAAGGTAGCTCTTTTACTTACTGTGTAATGATGGAATATTGATGCTGCACCCTACCCATTTGCTGTCAATATTGTATGTACTGTATGCCGCCAGCAAAGGTCAAAGATAAATACACTTCATATACTACACTGATCATAGTAGATATATAATCATAAGACTAATAAAAAAGGTCGATTGTCTCAATACTTCGGGAGTACTGGCTCATGGTCACCCACCCCATTAGAACATCCCCTACCTAATTCCACCCTCTAGTGGAGACAAACTTAACATGGCAGGAACCATGAAAAGGAATTGAACCTCCTTAACCAAAATACTAAACAATATATGTTAAAAGGTGCTAATAAGTCAAGAACCAAAACGCAAATTATCTTTCACATCAATGAAAATCATATCCATTAAAAGCTTAATACTCATACGAATCAAAATCAAACGAAGATCACAGCTATTGGCAACAAGTAGATTTATTTATGGTATAATTTGATATGTCATTTAATGGGTTATTATTATCAAAACTGGCTTCATAGAGTATCCAAAATTTTATGAGAGGCCAAAAATGTTATAAGGGTTTGAAATAAACCCAATAGACTCCATTATTTTTTGTAAAGTAAAGATTCTATAAATATGAAAGCTTGCAAGAACCATCAATATTATTGCTATTAATTGGAAAAAAAAAAGTGGATAGAACCATTTTACTCCATGCCTATATTTATGGATAGAACGATTTTGAAGAACAATGCAAGTGTATTTCCCAACTTTCAATAATTTTTATTATGCTTTGGAACATATGACTATTTCTTAAAGGTTAAAAAAAAAAAGTTACGATACATAAATAAACAGTGATGGATATTTCGACTTTAAACGGCTTCACTATGATTCTTATAGGAAGGTTAAGTTATCCAGGTACATAGTGAATCTTGATCATTCCAAAATAAAGTTTAATCGAGCATGCCAACGATTTTCACCCCTAATTCAATTTATAACATAAACTTATTTGTTATCAACCTTGAAAAGCGAAGCAAGTTTATGGGGATGTTTACTTGACCATTCAGCCCTTGAAGTAGCTCAAGCATGAAGAGTACTGCAGTACTAAGCACTATAGTAGGGCAGCTAACGCTTTCAACGGTGTTATGTCCACCATACTTCAATAGCCCCCCTAGTAACACCATGTGATTATTTTTTAAGATTTTAAAATAGTTTATACTGGACATATAATAACACATATTACATCAATTTTCCACTCGCAATACATCTGTATGTGCAAAGAGTGAAAGATTCTAGGGTTTTTGCTTCATTTGTTATTTTTAATATTTTAAAGAGCAAACCCTAAATTAAGAGGCACCTGCATTTTAATAAAGCGTCTTCGAATAGGGACTTCCGAACTTTGACAGTTGATAGCGGCCGTATTGTTGAAGCTGCATCTGTCTAATGGGCTGTCATGTATTCAGCCTGTTTTGCCAAATCACCTTGGACGGATATAGTGTTCAACAACACGTGCAAATGATAAGTTTTATCAATATGGGTGTTCTGTTCGGGCAACGTTCTGCGCACTTTGTCCAGTTTACGGCCGCTATAACCGTCCTACCGAGAGGACTATTCGCAGTATGGAGGATAAGTTTGAGTCCACTGGTTCAGTATAAAATTAACTTAATCAACACCCATACGTCGACAAAACTTAAGATCTGCCGAAAACATTGCCGCTGTCCGTGAGAGTGTGCAGGAGAATCCGAGGCAGTCGATTTCGCATCGCTCACAAGAGCTCGGTCTTTCGCAGACCACAACTTGGCGAATTTTGCGTCGTGACTTGGCTGAAGGTAAACGACCATAGACAACGTGTGTTTGCTGAATGGGTTCTGGAGCAGTAGGAAACTGACCCTAATTTTCATCGAAAAATCATCTTCAGCGGTGAGGCCCATTTCTGGATGAATGGGTACATCAACAAACAAAATTGTCGAATTTGGGACGATACCAATCCACATGAGATCCAAGAGCGTCCAATGCATTCCGAAAGTCAATGTTTGGTGTGGATATTGGGCTGGCGGCGCCATCGGTCTATATTTCTTTGAGAACGACGTTGGCCAAGCCATCGCCGTCAACGGTGAGCGCTATAGGTCAATGATTACCAACTTCTTTTGGCCTGAAAGGACGGCGCTACCTGCCACACAGCTCATGTCACATTGGACATTCTGCACGAGCGATTTGAGGGCATGGTCATCTCATGTGGAGGTGATGTGAACTGGCCACCGAGACCGATTTGACCCCGTTAGACTTTTTCTTGTGGGGTTTTCTTAAGTCGCAGGTCTATGCGAATAAGCCACAAATCACAGTGGTCCTCAAAGCCAACATAACCCATGCCATCGGTCAAATTCAGCCTGATTTATGCGTCAGGCATGAAAAATTGGACATCTCGGATGCGCCCCACCCACTGAAGCCGCGGCGGACATTTACACGATGTTATATTCCATACATAATGGCATCAATAGGCCTTTCAAACGAATAAAAAATTTTGATGATATCTCACACACACTTTGTTTTATTTAAATTTAAAGATAGGAAGCACTTAATGAAAGACCCAGAATTTTCCACTCACAATACATCTGTATGTGCAAAGAGCGAAAGATTCTAGGATTTTTGCTTCATTTGGCATTCTAATAATATTCTAAAGAGCAAACACTAAATAAAGAGGCACCTGTATTTTAATATTTACAATGTGTAAAAATTACATTTTTCAAAAACCTTTTGAGTCTTTCCAAAAATCGTTTATTTATTGTTATGTTACCAGTCAACATATCGCCTATTCAGGTATCCTCAAGACTAAAATTCAAACAAATTACATCTAGAACAACATTTAATTTTTTTTTTAATAATAAAATTGCTAATAATCGAAATAATCATAAAAGATATTATCTTTACATTCATTATTTCATTCTTCTATTATTGCATGCCACATTGGCTTTTCAGCAAAATTTATTGAAAATTAAAAATGCTAAACCATACTACATTAAAAGGTAATTTCATTAAATACAATAACCATTTACAAACCCATGATACATAAAAATATGACATAAAGGGTTATCTAAAGATGCCCATTCTATTTTATAGCTATTAGTACTAATATCATGCCCAACTAATCAATGGTTTACTAATCATTCAATGCAAAATACAAACAAAAAAATTAGTCGTGTTAATACTGCCACCATACTTGTTTTGTTGTACAACGTACTCCTGTTAGACGAGGAATCTGGGTCAGAGCACAACACCTCCATAATTCCGAGCATTGCCCCCATCCGTGGCAAAGATACATTCGTCAGAATTGGTAAATTATTCTTAAGAGCGAATCTAAAATTGTTTGAAAAATAAAATTGTCACATAAGATTTGTTAATTTTTTTCATAACAATAGTATAGTTGTTCTATTATCTACCATAGTACAAGAACTTTCATATAATTTATAAGTGTAATTAAGGCTTACAGGTTTTAAAACATCAAAACCATCTCAGAATGATGGCATCACTACTATAATTAAGTACAGAGTGTGATTCTAGATGGGTAAAAATAAAAAGTAATCAATCAACAAATGTTAAGAAATCTGTCTTTAATAAGAAGAAAACACAGTACATGATTCATGTTTAGTACTAATTTCAAACAAAGTCTAGGCTGCTCTCATCGGCATGGTATTGAAATTGTAAAATTTACTATTGAAGCTTAACCCTTATAGTGCTGAAATATGATATATATCAACATTAAAAACAATCACGAAAAGGGTTAACAATGATATATTCGCAGTCCACAAAAACATTAAAAATGTTGAATTTCTCTTTACGTGCGATATTCCACAAATCGAAAACACTGTTTAAGGGTTTAACTTGTTGTTATATTCCATGATGATTAATACCGAGAATGGATACACAATAAAGTGATAAAGACAACGCCATGAGATTATCGTTTAGTTTTGTGTTTTGTTTGATGATAATTTTATGGTTAAATTAAGTTAAATTTTAAAATGAATACCTGTTTAGTTAGAATATGTAATTTTTTAGGCCTTCGTAATTAAAAAAAAAAAAAGTTACCCTGGGAAAAATGACTAAGGGGGTAGAATATGGTGGGGGTAGTTTGCCCATTAATAGTAATGTTTAGGAGAGAGGAGGATCTTTTGTGTTTGTCTTGGTGTTTTGGTCAGTCAAGTAAGCAGTGTGTTAATTTGGGTAATAGCGACGAGAATAAGTTTGAGGAGATACCACATGATTTGAGACCTGAGTATTGAAGACCACCGAGATAAAAGCTATCTATCACCCAACAACTAGGTACAGAACTATGTTTTTAGTATTAATATTTGATAAATATTTTCAATTATTTGTTTGTGTAACCGTTCATTTTAATATAAAACATTTAAAATAGTAATATTATGCCCTAGGACCATGTTAACATTATAAAATAAATTATTTAAGTAAAATTATTTTTAACAAGGAACAATTGATATTAGCAATTTTGTTAAAAACAATTAAAAATGGGGTATTAATGCTTCATACTACGTGTTCTATATAAAACTATGACTGACTATATAAAACGATGATTCTTCTTATTTGCAAATACTGCCTATAAAAAAAAACAACTGATTTTCTGCAAAGATTTTTAATAAATATTTATTCATATGATTTTCAACAAACATAAAAATACAAAATAATTAATTTACTACCCCTTCTTTCCTGTTATTTTTTTCTTTAATTGTGTAAATATCATTTTTAATATTTTTTTATTTTTCTCAAATCTTACTATAATTACATCAAATTAGTTCAGTGTTCTTCGGTTAGTACAATTCTTTCAGTCTACAGTGAAAGGATGAAGTTATATTGTAGAGAAGTGAAACGTGGACCCTCACTGAATATGAGAATAGGAACCTTCAAACCCTTTATAGTAGTGGGATGAACAAACTACTGAGTAGAGTACAAGGAGCGAAGGGAAGTGCTGAATACTTTCAGGAATCCCAACAACGGAATCCGTGATTCTAACTTTGATAATCCGTGATCATCTATAGCTTATCCTACATTACCCTTTCTCAGGAGACAAAAATCATTCCAAGGTAAGGAAACCTTTTTACTGGGCTAATCGAATTAACCGACATTCTCGAGAGTGGCTGAATATTTAGGATCAAGGCATCCCAGCACTAAAAGGAACAAAGTGAAACAGAAAAGCCATTCAAAATTTTTAGGCTAAATTAAATTTTCACAGCTGATATCAATTAGAGGTAGACTCAGTTTGTAACAAGTGGAAAAAATTTATACCGAAACATAATTTTTTTTATTAAATCTCACCGTTTACTCGCTTCTTTCCTTTTCCTTAAAAAACCTCCTTCTGGAAAGAGAACCATTAATTTTCGTTTTAACGGTATATACGACTCTCGTAGATGTTTTTTCAAAAGGGTAACTGCCTCTTCTCGAGCAGCTTTTCCCTGAAAACAAAAATGTTAGGTAACATAATAAATATTATTTATAAAAGGAGAAAATTATTGTGTACTATAAAATAAAATTTTTGCCCTTCAACCTTTATGATTTTTAAACTGCACTTTTCTCTCTTTAGCCTGATCCTTGGAGATATGGCAATGGATCCTTATATGGCAACATAACAATAAAAGATAAAAAGAAGCAGATACTTACAGACAAGATGAAAAAATCTTCGTGTATGATAGAAACTATTCCAAAATTAGTGAATTTAAAAATTCTGTCCATTATCCACATTATATTAGGCAAAACACCTTTCTTTGGGTTAAAATTAGCCATCAACATAGGAACATCCGCAGTCGACTGATGATTGGCGACAATGAGTGTCCGATCGTCCAAGCACAATCTAATATCATCACCAATCTCGACCACTGTGAACAAAGAAAAATCATATGGAACAAAATTACATAAAACCATTTTTTTTTCATATCAATAACTCTTTTGTAGAATATGGGTACTAGCCTAATATGAAGCCTAAGTGTTTTAGGCTTAAGAGCCCACTGTAGCAACCCCAGAGTGGTAACATTCAAATGATAGCGAAATAATAAATTATAATCAAGAAATTCAAAGCTTGTAGACCATAAATGTATGTAAAGCTTTGGAAACTGTCTACAAGGGTTGACTAAAATTAATGAACTTATTAAGTCTGAGATCGGTGAATATAATATTGGAAAAACCAGTTCCATGGTATTTTCAAAGCCCCAATTTTAAAATGATCAGCACATTGGTATAAAACCAAAAAAAATTACACCATTGAAAATAATGATAATAATTAAACAATACAAGATATAATTAGAATTGTATTTTTATTATTTAAAAAAATCAAAAATAATTACTTCTTGAGTTTTATTTAAATTGTTTATCTTTATATGGCTTCTGATCAATACAACAGCTGACTCTAGATGGAATCCTGGAACAAATGGAACAGAAAAAAAAATCTTACAAATTGAGTGGTTTGATGCGAATTACTTGGCACTGTTAAACTCGAGAAAAACCTTGACATACATAGAATCGTAAACTGTATTTACCAAAAGAAGAGAAGCTATGATGTCTGCAACTGAAAAGGTGGTAAATACGGAAAAAGGTTGAAGAAGGAAAAATAGATTGAAAAATGATGTTCCTTGCGACAGTCGAGACAAAGCTTCATGTGCAGATGTTGAAACATACAGCAACACTAACAAATTTTCTGGCCCCAATATCCTATGAAGTGAGAAAAATTCCGATGAAGACACAGACCAAAACGGTGAAACAAGATTTTGCGATGATTGAATAACAACTGCTAGCAGAAGATGTCACAATGTTGGCAGAATAACGAGATAGATAACGACAAGGAGAGGTTTTTCAATAGCACAGCTAGATGTTAGATTAGAAAAGGTCTCCCTTCGAACGGAGGGTGCATCATTTCAAATTCAGTTGATATTTCTGACCATTCTTCCATATTATTAACAAATTTCCCAATACAAACGGTAACCAGTGAGGTAAACAGTACTTATTCCAAGACACGATACGATCTTATGTAGATATTATTTTCGTGAAAGTGAAGGGTTAGCAGTGGTTGGTGAGAGAGCTTGGACAAGTCATTATTTGTAGACCAGGCTTAAGTATTCATATCATAAGAACGAAATACCCATCTGTGATTTAAAAAAAACTTTAAAATTTCTTTCAGCTTACTTTCATAACCGGCGGACCAGCTCCAACTGCTCACCATCGCCAAGAGCCAGTGGAAAAATGTCCCTTCAATTTTCCAATATAGGTCCGGCTTGTAATATTTTACAGGTTGAAGAAACAGGATCCATACACATGCTGTCGGAATGCAATAGAGATTGTTCACTATTACGAAGAGGATTCTAGCTATGCTCTTCATTAGTGTGATCAAACTAGAAAAAAAAAGAAGTAATATAAATGACAGTCAATATATTAAAGGTGTATACAACTTCTGCATAACTGAAAAAAAAAAAAAAAACCTAGAAAGCATTGAGATACAGTTTGATTCTCTTAACCCTAAGAATTTAAACAAAAATAAAGAAATAATAAACACTCTGATATGAAGCAATGGCAAAGCAGCAATAACAAACTTTTATTCATTCACCATCATTTTCTGCTTACGTTATTTGATTATATCAATAATATACCCATTTTCTATAATAAATGTTTTCAATTTAAAACAGACAAAGTAAACAAACAACATTCAAAGCAGAATTAAAATTATTTTAACTGCATTTAATGTTATTATTATTCTAAAATATAATCTTAGTTCAATTAATTGTTATTTATTATTCATATGTGAGAAAGTATAGACTTTTAAAGATGCAAGTCATGATTTTTTTGAAAGTTTTAATGCCTTTTCGTAATTATAGACCATCCCTAAACATATTACATATTATTATCGATCAGGATGTTGACATTTTAAAATTTATATTCATACTCAGTATGGTAGGAAAATATTTATTTTTTAATTACAATGTAATTTATTATATAGGTTCAATTTTGGTGTTAGTATCATCAGGGCAACATATGGAGCTCCACACAAAATTTGTCATGCCATTAAAAAAAACACTGGTTGAATTAAAGTTGTGATCATGATTTTAATGACAATATAAATCCCTTTTTGTAATTATGGTTTTAAAAAACAATACACAAAATTAGGTGTTGTTAATTAAGATGTCGAGATCTTTAATTTGATAGATTCACTCAAAATTACAGAAACATACATATATTTTTAATATCAAGTAACTAATACATTAATGACACTAAATATATTATATTTTTACATATAAATATATGTAATATATTATAATGTACCATTATTATCATATTATCTTGAGATAATACTCTAGTTTAACCAGCACAGAGCAGCACAGTCTGCCTTAGACCAGAACTGACCAAAAGACTAAAAAGTTTTAAGTTTTTTTTATCATACGTATTCCGGCACCAGAAGATGACAGTTTGAACTTTTGAAAGTTCTTGTAAAGTAAAATCAAATAAAACTCGGGTGGTAACAATTTTATTTATATTAAAAGCATGTTTGATATAAAGATTTATTGAACAGAGCATACTCACTTTAATACAGGCATAATACACAATTGCCATAGAAGGCTAGCCCATTTCAAAGTAAGTATTCAAATAAGAAGAGAGTAAAAATTGAAGATATTGATACTTACAATTAATCGACAAGAAACATTCAGCGATACCTATTTACAAATACAATCAAATGAAACCGTCAATTTTATAGTAATCAAACACTTGTATAGTCGTGTGCCGGTGACATATGAAAGGGAACTATGCACCACTCTTGGACTTGACTAATATTAAAGAAAAAGCCAGTACATCATAAATAAAATATCATTAATGAAGAGAAAAGGGACACATTTCTTCCACGACTAAAAAAATGACAGTCCATTAACTAATCTATCCAACGATAACGACCACTTCAGAGATTAAGAGATATTTTAACTTAAGTTTAGACCTAGTGATATCCATTTCAAACAATTAGTCATGTTAGAGTCAATACGAAAACTGTTAAACCCATGAAAAAAAGGTCTATTGAAAAATCAAGTGAATACTGTCAACCGTTATTTTTTTTTTTTTTACTTTTTAATATAATGAGGTAATAATGAAAAAGCAATTTAAATCCTAATACATAATATTAATCAGGACATCAAGCTCTTTAATATGATAAGAAAATATTTATTTTTTAATTGCAAGTAATTCGTCAATTAATAACCCTTCAATATTCTTTTAATCATCAACTGGGGGCTGGGTGGAACTTCTCTGCCTCTGCATTGTGTATATTTAAAAGTATAGTTAACTAAAGCCTTAACTCATATTATTAATCGCGATGTCCAGATATTTAACGAAGTGTATTCCATACTCAACAAATTATGGAATTTTTTTTTTGTAATTACCAAGTGATTACTTATTATCACCAATAACCATGTTTTATGGAGTTCGTAAAATTTTAAAGCATAAATATGCACATCGTTTTGTCACAGAGGTAAAAACATTTTTCCGGTTTGGAAATAATTAACTCGTAATTCCAAATGAATTATGCGATAAACAATGCTGTTTTGTCCAATGAGTAGTGTAATTACTAATATAAAGCCGGAAAATAACTGCCTTAAATGACAAATAATCATTTTTACCTTTTTTTGTGCAAAACTGTTTCGATAAACCCCATTTATCTCACCAATAATGAAAGAACTTTTATTTTTATTAAAACAATAGTGAAATACCAGAATTTTCCCGCATATAAGAGATTATAAATCCTTCCAAAATATACCACGTACAAAATACATACAAGAAAGCTACTGAGGACAATCTCAATAGATATTTGTTGCCCCACACTTGTCTAAATTTAGTATTTCAAGGCTTATTTATGGTCAATGGCAAATTGTTTAGTTTGAAAACTTGAACCACATACAAAAACCACACATATAAATACTCCTCTCATAATATAGAAATTTCAATGTTCTCCGATAACTTAGTAAATAAATTATTTTATGAAGTATAATTATGCCTACCTCATTTTGTACTCTTCAGTTTTTTACTCGTAATTCTCAACAGCATGCCCTCCAGTCATCATTTTTTCATTATTTGAATCTTGTCTTCATAGCAACTATTAAGTGATCGGCACCATAGTAAGCTAATTATCAAATCTGAAATTTTTGAAATAATTAATCAACTGATAAGGCACAACCATTCACAGATTATGGCATGTCGGAGAGAGACAGAGAAAATTTGTTATGAAGTACAGTTTCATAAGCAAGGTCATAAAAGGATGCATTTATTAAATATTGTGTCACTGCTATAAAATAATTTAATTGCATACAAACAATGTTACGGTGTAACTTTCCACTGAAATAACAAGATAATTCAACAGTTGTCAAGATTGTTTATGTAAAAATAATTCAAATTATGCAATTAATTAAAATAATTATACATCAATTGGTTGTTACTGTAGATTGTCAAAATCATTAACAGGTTGTATTGAAATGTATAATATACTAGAGGAAGAAAATTAATTATGTCGTTTGATGTTTACCGTGGATTTTATAGGGTGGATTAATGATCATTTTACTTGAGCGCAGAGAAAATAAATTGGAGAATAAGGATCCATTTATACTGGCAATCAGTTCCTAACCTGACCATTTCTAGTGTGTGTACTTACATCAACTTGTAGCGAAGAGCGACATGTATTCGGGGATTGAACCAGGTCCTCTTTGCACTTATCTCTAGAGAACTATTAGACAGGGTAGTTATTCAAATTCTCAAAAGCCACATTATCCACTTTGGCGTTTAAACGAAACTTTTGCCGATTCAATGCTGTGATAACCGGCGAGCTAGCGATATCACTGTGGTTGATAGCCTCAGATGAAGGTCATTTGATGCTAATGTTGTTTATCATTTGATCATGTCATAGATCCACTCTGTGAAGGATCCCGACAGAACAACAGGGGAAATGATAAACTTTCATCTTATTAGGACAATCACTACCGTGCTTTGTAATCACGGAGGACATATTCAACCTCAAATCTCAATTCCAGATTTTTCTGAGCTACATCTCAGAATCTATTTTAAACTTATAGTACTCATTTTTTTCCTCGGCAAGGATATTATAATGTATGACTTTCCCGGTTTCAACGATAGAAATGGTATATTTAATACCTTCAATAGTTTATTTTATATTAATATCTAAGCTACTAAATTTTTTCATTTATGAAAAGGTAATTTTCAGTAGAATTTCAAATTAATCAAGCGTTTATGGTCCAAAATGCCAAGTAGATTTTTCACTATTACTTAATAAGTTTTTAAGAAACTCGCCCGGCCCATCTCTCGGTATCGCCCCTTTACTGCCTATGTACTTTACTTCGCTTACAAATTTTTATTTATTCTTTGCATAATAGAATTTGAACCGAATAGCAGAGGAAATTATAAACTTTCATCTTATTGAGACAACCACATTCGTGCTTTGATATCACAAAGGAGCACTCCTCAGCCCCGAATCGTGGAAAAGTAATCTCTCGTTTTCAGATGTTTTTTTGTCTTAACTCACAGCTCAGCAGAGCTGGCTTGTCTTAAGTATTATAATGTTAAGAACAAGTACAAGGGTTTGAGCAGAACTGTGCCTGCCTCGTGACTTCATTACAGAACAACCTGTTATTTTTAAGTGAACTACCGCACACATCCTTACTCACCACTTCCTAGAACTATCCTTTTCTTATACATATATGTCTCAGCTTTATTCCCAGATCCCACTATGTAGTGACGCAACTCTTAATATTTTCTAATATTATCTTAACCAGCGTTTTGCTTGTACTTCATAGTAAAGCTTCCTTTCTTTTCTTTTAAAAGACTATCCTCTACAAAGATTATTTAACTCATGACAAGTCAGTCAGTTTTTGTCATAATAAAAAATAAATGTGGCTATTTATTATCATATGGCTTTGCTAATGACATTCGTCTAGTATCTGGTTCCTTTAGGGTATCATCAGTTATATAATGCTAATATTATATATAATACTAAAAGTAGAAGGGGTTGAGCAGAACTGTATACCTCCATCGTGACTTCATGTTATTTTTAAGTAAGCGACCGCATCCCTCCAAGACCTCCCTACTTCCTAGAACTATCCTTTTCTTATACATATATGTCTCAGCTTTATTCCCAGACCCCACTCCGTTCCTAGACCTTCCACCCAGTATGTAGTAACGCTACTCTTAATATTTTCTAATATTATCTTAACCAGCGTTTTTCTTGAACTTCATAGTAAAGCTTTTCTTTCTTTTCCTTTAAAAGACTCTCCTCTACAAAGATTATTTATCTTTAGATAGACAAGCTATGAGATTCGAGTTGTTGGAAAAACTAAATGAGATCGGCTCAGTAATGAAACGATAAGGGAACATCTACAAATTCCTGCCCTGAAAGAAATCTGGGGAAAAGAACAACTGGAGTTCTGTCCCAAGACAAATCTGTCGAGTGAATGAAAACCGTGAACCCGAGGAATCTGTAGTTGACAAGACCCACCTGAACCTGACCTCGGAAACAGAGGTAGGAAAACATACCTGGGCCTTATTGACAACGTCGGGCTGAAAAAGGGCGCAAGAGACAGAGATGAAGGCTACGTTACAAAGAGGCATCCCTGTCCTTAAGTGAACAAAGGGGGATCGAAAATAACAAGAAGGGTCGAGAACATGGAGTTCGTAAATAGACACAAAAACCATCTATTTAAAAACATTTTATTTGTCTTATCTAATTAAATTGTTTTAGCGATGAAGGTTACCATTTTTATTTTACAATTTTACGGCAATATTTTTAGTGTCCCAGAATTAACGCAAGATTTGAATTTGCCCCCATTTGTGTAGTAAAGTGCTGGCAACCAAAAAACAATTTGACAGCTGACAGTTTAGGGTTACTAAAAATGGAGCGTTTCACGATAGAACAACGTGTCTTTATTGCTGAACATTATCTCAAAAATAATGAAAGTTTGGCCGCGGCAGTTCGAAAATTTCATACAAAATATGGTCGGAATTGTGTTTTGACTTCATCAACTGTAAAGAGATTAATTGAAAAATTTAGGGAGACTGGATCAGTTGGAGACATTAAACACACTGGTCGTCCAAAAACAAGCTGTTCAAATGTCAATATCGAAGCAGTGCGTGAAGGTGTTGTTGAAAATCCATAACACGGTTCTTTGTGCCGAAATTGGATGATATTGATGTGGCCAATATGTGGTTTCAACAAGATGGTGCCACATGCCATACAGCCCATGAAACAATTCAAAAACTGCATGAGACATGTGTATGTCAACAAGCCCACATCCACCCGTGCATTAAAAGAGGAAATTCAACACTGCATCAACGAAATTCAACCACATTTATGCCAAATGGTCATGGAAATTTCGACAAAAGAGTGCGTATGTGCCAGCAAAGTCGTGGAGGCCATTTGCCCGATGTGTTATTCCATAAATAACCCTATCCTATTTACTTTATAATTCAATAAAAAAAATAACAACAAAAATACTAAAAACTGTGTTTTCTATTTAAATCAAATCTTGCGTTAATTCTGGGACACCCAATACTTCAAAGATCGGAGTATTCAGTTAAAGTAGATTGACAATCAATTAAACTAAGAACAAGGAAAAATAAACGAATTTATTGGCAATGAGCCAAATTAACAACCAAACCTGAAAACAAATGATGAACAAACTAATGCCAATAGTAACTTTAAGGCAACAAAGGTCTTAAAATCAGCTGTTTAAGTAAAAAATGAGGCGCCTGTTTGAGAAATGGGTCGTAACGCCTACACAAATGTTGACAAATTCCTTCACCTAGATATGGAGCCGGCAGTAGATAAGGATATTTATTTATTGAAAAGATTATTTTCAGTGACTAGGATGGTTTAGTACTATTAGTTTATTAATAACATGATAATAAATAATAAAAGGGATTAATAACATCATACTAGGAATATTTATGATCTAAAGCACAATAGGTACTTGTGTAACTCACCTGTCCGCTATACCTTCTATCGGTAGTTTCCTTCTCTTTTTACGTTTTTTATTTTGTTTTCTATAAACACAAATTCATAAATTAAGGTCATAATTTATGATTTGGTAAAAATAATAAATAAAATACTCCCATTGAACCTTAGATGAACATGTTGTAAACAGCTTTTAAGCAGGCATGCTTCTCCTGAGTGGATATTTACTACTGTAAACAAGGAAAGGAACACTTTTGACTGTAGTCGATCATTGCGGATCAATGCCCTTAAGTTCCCGGAATGACATGACTAAGTGCGAATTGTCTATTGTTTACAAAACGTCTTAGAAAAGTGCTTAATCGCCGAGGTCAAAGGGAGAGCCTCTACTGGCCTCGAAGGCTATCAGTAGTTGTATAAATTACAATAATGACGGGAACTGAATTAAAACTTAAAAGAGAAGCTATTTAAGATTTAAAGTACTGATTTGTTTTGTCCCGTTGGATTTCGAAAGATAGTTGACGAAAACGACCAGAATGACATCACCGGTAAAACCGGTTCCTGACTCAGTTCGCCGACTGACTATTCCGTCCATTAATGTTTCCATTACACAGTGACACACTGATGTGATCGCTTCCGAAACAATAGAACGTATGTCAAGGTTCTTCCCAACACTGGGGAAAAAAGGAACTCGCCTATGGACAGATTTGCGTTCACGATAGACCAGTCGATTCAAGTATTGGTAGTCTCAGCTTCGTTTTTTCACTGTTTGAAGAATTGGTTTTATTTTTTACAGACTAAGATTTGTTTTACCAACTAAAACCTTGTTGACAAACCTGGAGGTTCGTAGTGGTTTTACTTGTGGTTGGCCGAATTCCGACAGGGCGCCGCATGGTTTGATAAATCTCGGGTGGACCCCTTCTCGTCAACACACCGTTGCCAGAAGTTCAGTCTTCAGTAATTAAAGTAATTTAATAAATTAACATAAGTAATTGCCCGAATAGTTTTAGCTCGCCATTGTGTGTAGAAATTACGCCACACCAACCATTCTTGTATAATATGTTCAGGGCTGCCCCAGTCCTGTTTTTCACTCCCTGAAAGTAGCCATCAGACGTTATTTCAAAGAACACTCCATACTAATTATTATTTTTAATACTTTTCCAATCATCATACACCTGGCTCTTATCTTTATATTTTTGATGTTTCGGATCCCACACATACAATAGGTTCTCCCTCGCGCAAAGTCCACTATAACTTCGTCATTCCAATCCTTTAATAACTATTTGAAAATTACTTCTTCAAACAAAATTACTTAAATCAAACAGGTCGTGGAAACGGGTGCATGAGCTGTACTGGTTTGTCATCTGCTGGACACACAAGGCTTTGATGTCTAAAGAATTATTTACCGATATTTCATCGGAAAAGACGAGCCACCCCGAATCACCCAGAGCAATAACAAGTCTTTACGTTCTCATGGTGCTATGGATGACAAACTTCAGACATGGCTGGAACCACACGCCGGGGGAACAGAGCTTAAGGCTTTAATGGGTAAATAATGAGAACGACGAGCTGAAACAAGAAGAAGAATACTGACATATACTCCGAAGTGACCTGTTACCAAGGCGAACAAAGAAACTCCTCTTCAGAGAATTTGACTATAACCAGACATGACGACAATGCACTGGTATGATTCAATAAGAACCATTCAGAATAAAAACCAGGAGCATTAAACCCAGTTCAAAGACATGTCTTTAGGACACACAGGGCTACCTGTAAGAAAACCCGGAAGACCGAAGACATGGTGGAAACATTAAGTCGATGTGAGAGTTATCAAAAGAGTGGAACGGGTACTGCTACAGAATGGAAGAAATGGAGGGCCAGACTCACTAGTAGGTTGTATCGCCACTGAATAACCAAAACTTTGTATATCTTGGCGCACAAGAGAACATCTAATAAATAAACATTGATGATGAAATATGTGGTGTTTTTCTGTGCACTTATGGAACCTAGATGGCTCTCAATGGTAGATTTTAACTAAATCCAACCTATCCAGTCTACGAGGGTGGTCTGAAAAGTTTCCGACCTCAACATGAAGATAGCAGCAGTCGTAAATAAAAGCTAGTGAATTTCGTTGTTCATCTGTTGACAGTTACTCGCCAAAGTTTCAGCCATTTTGGACGCGCAGTTGTTGTGTAACAGTCGTTTGAGTGAGTCGATGTGACTGTTCTTATGAAAATGGACAAAATCGAGTATCGAGCTGTCATTAAATATTTGTTTTTGAAAGGCAATACGCCTACGCAAATCAAATATGAGTTGGATACTGTGTATAGGGACTCTGCACCATCATTTATCACAGTGAAATTTTGGGCAGCTGAATTTAAACGTGGTCGTAAGAGCTTGGGAGACGATGAACGTTCGGGACGTCCAAAAACTGCAACTACCGACGAAAACATCGCCAAAGTTCACGAAATGGTGCTAGACGACCGCCGAATTAAAGTGAGAGAGATAGCAGAGGTTATGAACATGTCAAAAGAACGTGTTTGTCACATATTAAATCAACATTTAATATGTTGCTCACGTTAGACCAAAAACGTGTTCGAATGAACATTTCCAACGGTCTGTTGGCGCAGTTTAGGTGCAATAAATCCAAGTTTTGGTGCCGATTAATTACTGTGGATGAAACTTATATACACCATTATACGCCGGAAACAAAAATACAGTCCAAACAGTGGACTGCAAAGGGGGAACCGGCTCCAAAAAAAGCAAAACCTGTTTTTTCGGCTTGGAAAGTGATGGCGACCGTTTTTTGGTATAGTCATGGAGTTATTTTAATCGATTATCTTCAAAAAGGAAAAACCATTACAGGAGCATACTGCGCATCATTACTTGACAAGCTGAAGGCAGAACTTGCGGAAAAACGGCCACATTTGCAGAAAAAGAAAATCCGGTTTCACCAAGATAACGCACCGTCTCACACCTCAGCGGTTGCCATGGTGAAAATCCATGAATTACGGTTTGAACTGCTTGACCATCCGCCTTACTCTCCAGATCTAGCCCCAAGCGACTTCTTTTTGTTCCCTCGTCTAAAAGTGGCGCTCGGAGGACAGAGATTTTCGTCAAATGAAGAGGCAATCACCTTCGTGAACGATTATTTTGCAGAGAAAAACGCCAAGTACTATTTGGACGGGTTACAGAGATGGGAGCATCGCTGGGAGAAGTGTGTAGAGTTACAAGGGACTATGTTGAAAAATAAAAAAAAATTCTGAAAAATCGTCTTGTATCTTTGTTAGGTCGGAAACTTTTCAAACCATCCTCGTATATGTTTTAGAGGAAAGTTCTCATACGGTTCTTTTGTGGGATATGTACGTATATCCAGGATACGGTTGTCTAACAGTTCATTAAGCCCGATGTTAAATTGTAAGGCTAGGCGAACACGGCCGACTGTAAGTAGGAAGTGACGTCATGTTATTTCTCTGACTTTTTGACGACGCTTGCCGACTAACGCACGCGAGCATCGGATTCTAACCTCAGTGTCTATCAAAACAGTGAACTGTCCCCATTGGAAATGGAAATTTTCTGCGATTGAGGACCACGGGCACTGTCATAGCTGCTAAAAGGAAAAATGTTGTGGTGGGTTTATCCATTAACCAGCCCAAGGTTGCTGAAAGGTCAATTTTACTTACTTGGATGAGCGAGCATATTTAAGCTTGAAATAAATATGCAAAATTTGAAAATGTCTTTTCTTAAGAATACAGCTTATATGCCAAGTATGTACATTCAGTCTTGTTGCTAGACCACCTCATAAATAGTGTACCATTCTTATTTTTTAATAAATAATTAATTTAAGAAAACCCAATCACACACCACAAGTGAACCCGGCCAGTGACAGACTACCTGAACGAACCCACAAAAATCGTTATGTTTGCGTTTGCCCCTCTTAACTAATGCGTTCCATCCCCACTGCCGACAATCGAGTCGGAAGAAAAATGGATCATGTTTCATGTTCGTACCTGCTTTTAGTCGGTCCTGAATTTTTGTATGATGTTTTAATTTAAAACTATTCTATCTATTTCTTCCGACACTGTCCGAGTTTTAGTAAGGCTCACGATAGTCTTCTGCGGAGGGGCTTAGAGTGAACATC
This sequence comes from Acanthosoma haemorrhoidale, assembly GCA_930367205.1. Taxonomy (NCBI): domain Eukaryota; kingdom Metazoa; phylum Arthropoda; class Insecta; order Hemiptera; family Acanthosomatidae; genus Acanthosoma; species Acanthosoma haemorrhoidale. The sequence goes on along the minus strand of OV884011.1, from coordinate 18,866,932 downwards.
ACGTTGCATGAATTAGAGAAGATGAAATACCAAGGCATCAATGCAATCTAAAGACATCAAACTTAAAAAATGATTCGTACGAACACAAATGTGTGACAGTAACAACTCATAACTTTTTATTAAAATATTCGCCAAGACTAAAGGCAGAAGGGATGCTTTCAAACAGTCACAGGGAAAATCATGTCTGTATGTTTTCAAGTATCTATCCTCCTTGGTGGTAACAGCATCCGGATGTCAATCCTGGACCAAGTGTCTAGAAACTGGGCTACAGTGCCAGATAGTCCAACTACTAATTTAATTGTAATTTTTAAAAATATGATTAAATTATATACAAAATTAAGAATCAATAATCAGGGATATTCAAATTCTGTGATGATATTTGTGAAAAACACTATTTGACATTTTATTTTTTTAAAAAATTTCATTTTATTTGTTAAACAATCTCGGCCACTTACAATATCCTTTTCGACAAATAACAAAGAAACTTATATAGCAAAAGTATTGACCAACAAAAAAATACATAATGAAATAGACTGGAACGTTGTTAAATACGAAAGGTATATTATTGGTCTTCTTTTTTTGGAATATCTTAGGATAGAAAACACAAATTTAAATTGGCCCTGAGATGGGATTTAAGAAGTTTTAAGACTCAGCGTAACGAACCCGACAATTTTCATGTTTTTTTAATTTTGTTTTTTCAATTTTCCCCTTTATCTTATTTTAACTAAAATCAGCACATTCAGTTATGTTGTACAATTTCAGAACGATTGTGTAGTTTTAACGACGATTATCGTAAAACATACAAGCGGTCATTCTGTACCTGAATGACAGCAGATGAATTCTCTGAATGAGTTTCTCTCGGTAAACCAGTTTTTGTAACACTAACTTATTTCATCGCGCGATAAATCTGACTAAATTAATATTGCTTTCCACTTCAATGCAGCTGAACAAACCCAATCCAGAGGCGATAGCCCTCGAAACCAAAACGAAATCTAAATTAAAACGTTCATTACATTTACAAACCATACTGTAGCTGATCCATTGGACAGTACCCTTGCTATTTTTTTTATTATTCTTACCCACTAAAATATTGTTTAAAAAGATTACGACCGAAATTATACTTTTCTTTAATACATACATATATAAACGGAATAAAGAAGTAATGAAGGTAAAAAGTAATGAAATAATATCCAAAGATCCTGGCAGGACTCAGAGAGAGGGTTTCTTGAAAACTGATTAAATCATTTCAAAGAAACAGAAAGGTATTTTTTTTTATCAAAAATAAGTCATTTTATTTGTTAAGCCACTCCGGTTACTCCAAATCATCTTTTTGACTAATAAATAACAATAAAGTCGGGCATAAAATATGATATTGATATTGTTGGCTACAAAACTTTATTTTTTTTTTTAATTTATGACGGTTTTGGATTAGTCGTATTATGAATATAGTATTTAGAATATCTGCCCATAGTATTTTTTATTCCAGCATAAATACATTCGATAGACTTTACTGTAATTTTCACAAAATGGTAAAATGGACAAATTATATTAATTAACAATCTAGTGAATAGTCAGATCGAGTTCGTCCCTTTTAGTCGCTTCAAAATCAACAAAGATTCTTCTGCTGAGCGAAAGGTTGAGGTCAAACACGAGGCAAGTTCGTATTACAGACTGACCAGGCAATGCGGTCATGACCCTGTGAGCTATTTTCACTAAAACTTATTGTCACTTTTAAACATTGTACTACGCATATTAGGTTTGAATACAACTTAAGAGGTACAACAATGAATAAATTCCAGAAATATATCAGATCAAGTCACGCGGCAACGGACCTGTGACCCTATAAACTCATATTTTCTAACAAAAAACTCATTTTTGGGTTATATCGGCCTGAGGTCCTGTTCCATCTGTTTCGTTTATAAAACACTTAAAATATTACTTCGTGTCTATTTGTCACTACATTGCATTATCTAAAATACACATCCAATCTCTCAATAGAAAATAAATTACTAATGTACAAAGTTATACTTTAGCCAATCTGGACATACGACATAGAGCTCTGGGGGACAGCAAAAAAGTCGAACATCAAGCGTATCCAATCCTTTCAATCAAAAGTCCTGAGAACTAAATGCCCCTTATTACGTCAGCAACAAAACCCTTCATAATGATCTTAATATACCCTACATTATTGAACTCATCCCTTCCAATTTCATAAAATTCCATAGTAACCTATCCAACCACCCTAATCCCCCTAGCACAGACATTGCACTGCACCACTCATCCCTATAATCCTCCTCGGAGACTGAAACGACAGTGGCCTCGTGACCTGCTATAAATTCATGACAATGGGAGTCTTGGAAATGGTCAGTTTCTCCAATCATGTCCTGAGGTTCTGGGGCTCTCGTGCCGTCAGCCTCCGCTTCCAATCTCGCATGCAAGGGTGGTGACAACCATGTCGACTTGGGAGGTTCCTGGGCTGTTTGTGTATACTGTATGAATGAGCGAGTGAATGAAAATTGTAAATATTGTATGGATGAGATCATATATCGCAATTACTTATTGCCCAATTAGGCAGATTGTAATTTTATCTTAGTAAAGTTGTATACCAGAACTATTCTAGACCCACCAACCAAAATAACCACAGCCAAAACACGCTCAGTTACTATTTAATGGGGATATTTGGTAAAGGTTGGAGGTTGAAAATTGTCTATGAATAGATAAAACTTTTTTAAGAGATGACATGTAGGGTTAAAATTTAAAAAATGTTTATTTAATAAAAATGTTTAAGTATAGGCTATGTTATCTTTTTTATTTTGGTTACTGTTGTTCAGGGAATCTAGTTTTATTTCGATCGCCTCGAGTTTGTTTGTGAGAAAAAAATTATTGCGGTTATGTAGTAATGTGAAATTGTGGTTTCTTGGTGACTTTTCTCTGTTATGTGTTGGCAGAAGTTACATTCTTTCCAGCAAGTGGTTCTTTGCGCCTTATCTTGAGTTTCCGGTTTGGCATCCTAACATACAAACTTTCTCTATCCGGGGGAGAAAAATAATTGGTTTATGTATTTTTATATTATATATTTTTTATGCGAGACTCTTATTTTTTCGTGGAGTTTTTGAACGTAACTCTTACTACTGATGTTTTTATTATCATAGAGTAATTTAATTTTACTGGTCTGAAGTCGGCCCTAAATACAGGAAAGCGCACCATTTGGCGTTTCTAGTGTCTTATTTATTAATTTGTGTTAACACTTTTCTATCAAATATTTATTTTAATCTCTTTATCGTGCCCGTTTACTTTACCTATGTGTTCACGTTGTCTATCTCTTCGTTTCGATTTTCTGACATTGGAGAGTCTGAGAGTGAAACATAGCCTGTTTATGTCTGTAATGGATGACAGCTTCGTCCATAGCTGGTTATCTTATTCTAAATATTTGAAATTCTTTCCACTCTAACATATTTTATGGAGAAGTTTAATTCTTAGACAGCTTCTGAGCTGGGACTTGAGAAATCTTAAAAGTTAGCGAAACAGACTCGTCATTCTTCAAACAAGACCCCCCCCCTTACTTCCCGCTACTGTATTTTAATCAAAAACTGATCAGCCTATGTCGAGGTGTTGTGGAATATAGATCATGCGAAATGTGGTCCGACATACCTCTCTCGATAGGTTAAAGAACGCTGACCTGCACCCGTTGCTTGGTGTGCCGTCGGTGGGCGAGTTCATCCGCCGGAGACACATCAAGTTTTTCGACGCGTTGCAGCATCTCACAAATCCAGTGTTTAACACTATGACCCCACCACCCCTCCTGCATCGATTGCAACAGACTGTCGGGGAAAATTTAGGTTAAGAATTAGTATGTAAGTTAGTTTTAAGTTTGATATAAAAGGTGAGCCCCATCACCTTATAGAGTGCTCAAAGAAGTCAAGAATATTGTATTGTACTTGTATTAATTATATAACTTTTATGTAATTCAGACTTTGTATAGAATGAAGCGATGCTACAGGACATAAAATGTGATTTGTGAGTAGATTCGCCTGAGAATCTATAATGAATAATAATTTTGTAATTTTTTAAGAGGATTGGGGGGGATGTGGAATATAACTTTAACGTTTCTTATCTATTGAGTAATTTTTAAGACCATTACATAAAACACAAACAGACAGACGATCACTGTAAATTAAATATTTTAAACAATACAAAAAGGCAAACGCAACTGATCTTAGTATTATCTAATAGTGTATAATATATAAATCAATACTTTAAACGCGTTTTATGTAATTATTCTTTTTTTTATTCGAAACCATTGTTGCAAATACGATAAGAAGCCTCTTAAGGCTAACTAACGGCGACATTTTATCAAAAACCAATAGAATCAATCGAGTGAAGTGACGCAAGGGAATCGATTCGGTAATAATTCATGAATGAATCATTTTTTTATGTTCCGATACAAACCAATCGATGATAGCACAGAGATAAGTTATCTACGGATACCGACTACAAAAATCGCTTATATGCAAAATTATTAAAAAAAAATTTCTAATTATTGCCAAACCCGAAGGGAGTGGTTCTACTTTCATTCAGTGCGTCTTCATCAGTCTATATAAATGTATGTTCAGCTATAGTTATAAGTTCAGCTATAGAGGATATAAAAATGTTTCAATTGATCTGAAACTTTAGAGCAGAAATAAAATAAGGGAAGTACGAAAAATATAAAAAATAAACATGAAAAGATACCAGCTCGTAAGATTTCTGGGTTTTCCTTCGTGATTGAGGACACATTAAAAACAGTAACTAGAAAGAATTTCAAAGTTTTGAGAACTGGCAATAAGAATCCTGTATTTAATACAAGTACTACTTCCGGTTTTAATAGGTTCCTGTGAATATTTAAGCCTGAAGTCTGAATACAATTTTTTTATTTTATTTGTTAAACTAGTAGTTTTTTTTTTTTACAAACATTTAATAAGTTTTTAAACAGTTTATATTCTTACTTCACTTTCTAAGCTCTTTATTTTGAAATCGTTTAGATAATAATAAGAAAAACGAGGATACTACATCGACTATTGTAGGATAATATAGTGGGATAATATATAGGATATAGGATAATATATAGTAACAAAATCAGATGAGTACACATGGTTCTTTATGGCCGGCAGGATGCAATCCTAATTACAGTTTGCGCAAAAATCTTTTCCACTTTTTCTTAACTCAGACTTTGTTTGTTATTTATAATGGAATATTTGAGCAGTAGCGCCCTGAACAAAAACTCTCATGGGAGTGCATTAAAGCCGAAGATACAGGCTGAAGGACTATATTTTCAGAAAGTCATACAATTGATCTTTCTGAACTATATGTAAGAATAGATACAGATAATAACAAATCAATAATTTCAAAAAGTTACATAAGTTTTACATAATGAATGCCACCCTTTTTTTTTTTTTTATATAAGATTAACAGTCTTACCTTGAAAGTAATTTCTTTCTAAAATATAAAAAAAATACACATTCATGCAAAATATTGGCAATACATTTTTCATGTGTACAATTATACATAAAAAACATCTAATGCTTATTGTTTATTAAAAATAGATTAAGTTATGTTTGATTTAATCTTCTGCAATGCTTTCTCACACAGTTCAGCGAACTGAAGAGCACCACTTTGATTGGTATTCTCAAAATCTGGAAATGTTTTTTTGCAATTAGTGAACCACTTGAGAATATTTTCAAATTTTGAAAGGTCTATTTCGGCAGCCTGAAACATCAACATTAACAATTAATCATTATACAAACTGAACCTATTTTTCACCTGATGTACTCAGATAATTTTTAAATATTTTAAAAGGTAATAGGATGAATACTTTTATTATTAAGGTCACAGTTTATTATTAGTTTAGGAAAAAATGTTTGAATAAATGAGTGTACTAAGTTGAGAATGTTTTAACTGCTTTAGGAGTTCTTGAAAGAAGAACTACCAATTCAGTGTCTTAGTACCACTCCTAATCTTCTTCTTCTTAAGACCGAAGAGATTTGGGGTAAAAAATCAGAAAATTTTGATAATTTTTTCATTGATTGATACACACTTTGAAATAAATACATGTTACTCTATAAAATTTGAAATATATGTTTACAACCTGGAATGTAGAAATGGAAGCTGCTAAGGATATGTCTGCCAAAGTCAAATTTTCTCCAGCTACAAACTCAGAATCATTTAAATATTGGTCTAAAAAATTGAGAGCTTCCGTTATTTTCAATGCTTTTATTTCATCATATGCTGCATCCTCAATTATCATTGGGTACTAAAACATTGTTCAATGTGTTTAATTAATTAGATGAAAAGTTGCTAATGAGAACAAATATGTATAATAATTTTTGAACTTAATAAAACTAATGATATTTGAAAGACCATAGCTTATTAAACTTAGATATAGAATAAAATATATATTAAAATGACATGTATTTTATTCATCACATAAAGAAATGTAAAGATAAATAAATCCATTTGGTTTTTTTATTAAATTTTACAAAAGTTTTTTTCTCTAGGAAATGTTAAAGTATTCATTAAAATACTTTTTAATTCCTAATAAGAGTTCCTTCTCAAAAACAAATTTACTTTATTTTTGGATTGCTACATAAATTAAAAATATATTTAGTCAGCTTTTAATGGCATAGATTTGTCAAGACCTACTTACATAAACTTCTGCAAACGGGGCGAATAAGGTACCCATGTCAAAATACAAATATTGATTAACGATAGCTCGTTTTTCAGGATCCTTTGGATAAAGCTTATCTTCTTTACCATACTTTTCTACAAGGTAGCACATTATAGCGCGGCTATAACATGTAAAAGAGAAATCATAAATTAAAACATGGTATGTATTTGTAAGAAAATACTAGAAAAGAAAAATCTTGTCCACTCTACAAAACTGCCATATAAAATTTTGGCTTCCTCTTATAGTTCTATAAATAAGTTAGACATATATTCAAGTAACTTACCAGTATAACAATGAAATTAAAACATATATGCAAATAACTTCTTACCTTTCACGGAGAACCAAATTATCATCCTGTAATGTGGGTATAGTATGCTGAGGATTCATCTGAAATCATCATTCATCATTATATTTAAAAAAAAGCTTAGTATGTATTCATTTCATCTAAGTAACATTAAAGTTTTAAGTTTCTACTACCTTAGATAACAAACATAAAATTAACAAATCTTAGTAAATGTTTTATGTTTCTTAAGAATAATTTACAATAAAATTAACATCAGCTTTTCAGAACTTAAAATAAAGGAGATACTTATTTAAGGGAAACAGCAAATAAATGATAGTGGGCCTGTTGGTTTAATATAGAAATAAATGATAAATAAAACTAAAGTTGTGCTGCCAATTTCTTTGGGTTTCCTGAGAACACGATTTACTTCTAAATCAATCCATGGGCACAAAAATAAACGAACGAAATGTAAACCCAAATGATTAAACAGAAAAGAATTGAGGCACTGAGGATAGTAAATCAATATTAAATTAATTTTAACATGTGCCAAAAATCAGTGATCACAAATGTTAATACTTCTAAAGAATCATTCATAATTATAACTGACCCTGCATGCTACATGAAATTTGGCTTTTTTTTTTTTGTACAGTACTGCTTATCCCAAAGCAAAGTTCCGGAATTTTGTATTCGCTTGTCCCTTATACACACCAGAATTTGTCAATGTATAACTTCACAGAATGTCTTTCTCCTCTAGGTCTACTTGCTTGGCTTTTTCAGTAATGTTGATTTTAATTGTATGACTAAGAATTGGAAGGAATCTTTTTCCTTTTGGGAATGATGTTATGACATCGAATCTCACAGAGCCAATTGTGTCAACTATGTAGACCTGAAAAGCCCTTTTCCTTCAGAAGATCAATGACAGTTTTCTTAACACTGGGATGGCGTATAACATACATGGATCGTGTTGTGCAGATAATTTCTCAACAAATGTTCTATATTATACCCTGTATTTGTATTATACTTTATACTAAAGTAAACAAGGTACCGTTTGGCTGGGCAGTATTTTCAAATTAAAACAGAGTGTACTAATAATGACAAGATTTACCTTTATAAATTCAGGTGTCAGATGTTCCAAATTTTTGAGATTGACAAAGTGAAGGTTCATTTCAACATTGATCGCACGGGCTGTAAGGAGTACAGCTCGGCACGGTGAGGAAGCTGGGTGATAGTATAGGTCAATAGCCATTTGTTTTTTATCCCTAAGCATAAAATAAGTTATTTTTTTACTTCCAGAAACAAGTCTAGATATTTAAAAAATAATTACAGATTTATTGACAAATAATTATTGATTTGAAATATCAAAACTTAGTATATTTGTTACATACAGGGTGGTCTGAAAAGTTTCCGACCTAACAAAGCTTTTATTTCACTAGCTTTTATTTATTTTATAATCATCTTCATGTTGAGTTTGGAAACATTTCAGACCACCTGTGTATGGCTTTGTTGAAATGTTATAAAGAAAAAAAACTTAAAGATATCTTTTTCCACACTTTCCAGAGAAAATTCTTGAAGTATTCATCCCATCAAGAAATTTATTTAAATAAATACAATATAGCATGATTTGTTTTAGTTTTGGAGACAGATAAACTCAGAAATCAAATTTGAAATTTATCACATTAAAAAACTTAAAAGCTGAGAAAGAAAAGAATAAAAAAAAAGCTTTAACCCATAATTGAATGTTGCAGAATGTCAAACATTAATTTCTTTTTAAGTAGTTATTTAAGTATGTTCATCATTAGAGCTGTGAAAACGTTTTTTTTGTAACTATAGTCCATTACAGTCCGAAAACGTGGTACATAATATTATTCCGGGTATCAAGGTCATTAATTTACTATCTACTCAGTATGATAGGAAAGTATATGATTTTATTACCAAGTAATTAATAAATCATTCACACTTACTTATGTTTTATTTGTTTTTTTTTTCAAAACAAGTAACACATATTTGTAGCTATATATATGTTTTGTGTTTGTGAATACTCTGTTCATGCTAGAGACAGAAATTTTAATTGAGACCGCATTTGATATTTTGAAATCATGAAAAATTTTACAAAAGAAGTAAGAAATAACTGTTCTTATTCCATAAATCTCTTGATTAAATAAATGTTAAAAGATAGTTCCATAAGAGAACAGAAAATATTCTTTTACTTAAATTAGTTACATTATTATTATTTTCTATCATTATTCAAATTGTCCTTAAGTTACGCATTATTTTGTGATTTAGTTGAGGGTTTGTTATTTTTTCCCTATAATCTTTATTAAAATGATTAGATACAAACAATACTTAGTATTTTAAGCAGTTGTTAAGGACTTCAGTCTAAATGATTCTAGATTTCATGAAGCTCATTTTAAACAAAATGCTAGTTGGTTTAAAGGAGGTCGCGAGGGTACCTCCGCCTTAGGTCTCGCTCTGGGTAGCCGTGGATGAGATGGGAGCCTAGCATACAGATTAGGATGACCAAGGATGCAGGAATGGATGTTCTGATAGCGGGAGGAGGATAGATCTTGAATAAATGGATGTAGAGATAAGTGTGAAGGGTGGTTATTGATTTAGAAGGGATCATTGACTATTGTCTCGAGGATTTTAGATTGCAGAGGCTAGATGCGAAGGATATTGGAGGGCTTGGCAGTTCCCAGACTTCTGTTCCATACGAAAATGTAGGTTGCAGTATTGTTTCATAAATCAGTCTTGATTTCTACAATATTTAAAAAATGTAATAGTAATGTGGTGTCGCAACATCATACTTATATTATATATAAAGTTAAATTTTTAAAGTGTAATAAAGTTTTTAAAGGATTCATAAAATGTTATGTGGTTACAGAGACATTAGCTATTATGTGGTATTGCTTGGAAAAACAAATTTTTTTTTTTTTGAAAGGCCAGCAACTATCTATAGGAAATTATACATTGTCTTCAAATATATAAGTAATTTGTATGATCACTTAAACTTCATGAAAAATGAATGATAATATATTTTCCAAATTTTATTAAAATATGTACCCTACCTTTGGTTGTCTCTTGGTTGGTTGTCTTTTCTTCACTCTGTGATTTCAATATGCGACATCAAATTTAATAAGATTAGACCTCTGCTTATAAAAGGGACCTGACTATTAAACGCCCACACAATTTCCCATTATTATTCAAATTAGAGATCATTATTCAATTGAGACTAATATGAAAAATATAGAGGAATCCTTAATTACAATCAGGAGCTTATTCAGGGGGATAGATATTGTTTATGACTTTAGTTTTTTTGTTTAGTGTACAAGTTTAGTTACAAATTATTTGTTTTACAATTCGTCTCTTTATAAAAATCACTTATTAAAGTAGTCAAAAAATTCATCTCTATTTTTACCTACGAGGCCTATGGGTGAGGTTTTACTTTGAACATATGGGAGGAACCGTCCTAGATCCAGTTTTTCAAGGTTATTTTTATAATTCATAAATAACTGGGAGTTATAAAATAAAACAATTTATTTTATTTTTAAAGAAGATATAGTGGCGAACAATAAACGAAGGGTTAAGATTATCTAGTATTAGGAATCCAAGAGTGTAGATGGATGGAAAAAATGTTAGAATTAGTTAGGTATATAGGAGAAACAATCTTGTTTTTAGAGCCATGTTGGTTATCTTCAAACAAGAAAAAGCTTAGCTTTTCACCCAGGTATGTTTCTGTTCATTGTGAGACTTCTGTTTCACATAGAGATATGAAATTTTACATAGAGACTCTATAAACATGAAAACCACTAAAAACTCTATAAAAAGTTATTCAGTATCATCAATTAATTACTCTATCTTTAAAAAATAAATAATTCTTGAGTGGGATATCAAATGAAAGATCTCAATGTCCGGATTAATAATGTACAAAATACAAAATTAATAAATTACAAAATGTGACTATAATAATAAAAAGTTTTTAAAATTGTAAAATATAATTATAATAAATACTACCGATAAACAATATTTCCTGTAGAAGCATGAAAGCTCTAATACATGTGAAAGGGTTAATACATCATTTCCTTGATAAAGTAATTGATAACTGTGATTCATCAGAATTGACATATTTTTTATTTTGTGTTGTGACAATTATTACTGAGATTAACAAACCTCCTTGTTATCGGGTTAAGAAAATGCCAGGATGGCCTATTCTGACTGAACTCCGGTATAATACAACTTACCTATTCTACTCTTTATAACTTAAAACCAAGATTAAAGATATTATGATTGATACATTTATTATATAATGAATAAATAAAATAAAAAATTTGGTATTAAAAACAGAATAATATCATACTGCGTTTTGCTACAATATTACATGCTTATAATACAATTCAACAGACATTTATTAATTAATTTATTTGCAATAAAAATAAGTAATTAAAAGTAACTGTTTCTGAGAAGTTACAATGATTAAATAGAAGTTTGGTAGTGAATAAAATATGACATTAGTTGACTTTTCAATTTTTTTTTTAATGATGACATACAGTCACTGATATCAGTAGTGATTACTAGTTAATCACTATCATTGATGAGGAGCATAGAAACCGGGCAAGGTTTTCACGTGGTCGGGAACAACTCCGCTCCTGCAGTGCCCGAAACTCGCTTTTAACACATGGATCCCTGCCTCTAAGGTCTGCTTCATTTCCTGAGGGGTCCCTAGCTTAGGGTTCACTTCGACCAGGTCGACAGCATTCAGGTCCCCAGTCTTATAGGCCATCTCCATGATGTGGAGTGCCTCCCGCAGGTTAAGTCCTCCTCGCACTAAAATCAGCCATTTTAAATAAAATTAATTAGCATAAATGAAATGTATTTTTTTTTGTTATTTCTGAAAGGATTAATACAAGGGCTGATAAAAAGGGCCATTGGCCTTGTTGTGGGACCTACAATTTGTATGGGTCCCCCTTTCCTTACATCTATCATCTGTTTCTAAAAGGTACTGAGCAATAACGTCAGGGAATGCCAAAAAAAACTGGAGAGTATTAGGAGAGATGTCACTCCAGTCAATCTCACCCATCTGTGGGATAGAGGGAAATGAGACAGTTGATTGATTTCCACTTATCTAAATCACAAGCTTGCCTATTAACAACTTACAAGACTGAAAAAGATTAACAAGCTCCACTTTTGAAATAAAACATTTGATTAAGCTAACAAGACAAGACGAAGATAAAACCTGGAAGTTACTATTGAAAGAAACAATCCTACCTGACCTGCACAGAGCCGTGACAATGGTTTTTTTCTGGCTAATAGTTTTAATTAATTTTTGTAATTGTAGTCCTTTTGAGTCGCAGTACATATTACATATGACCAACATGATTTTTGTCTCAGTAGGTGTACTTGGTGCAATTTTTTATCCTGCTTTCAAATATGTATTCGCAATTTCTTCATTACCCAAAGTTTTTTTGTTATTTTAAATATTTTATTACATTTTTTTCGTCCATTTTTCCATTGTCAAGTAAACGCTCCTGGACCATTTTAAATATGATGGAACCAAATGAGCTAACTCAAAGGGTACTATTGCTACTGTTGTCCTGGTACAGACATGTATAGGCATGTACAAACGCGATCTACAGTACTCAGTTGTGAGATAATAGTGAACCAGTAAACACGTCATTGTGAGTGCTTTGTGTGTCTCAATTATGGTGTATTTCATATTTACAGCTTTATTTCTTTTAATTAGTTGTTACTTACAAAATTCCTAGAGTTTGTTTAAATCATCCTGTCAATTTTTGTTATGTATTTGGTGAAGAGATTCTCAAGTACCAAAGGCAAAACCTTACTCCATTAGTAAAAAAGTGTTATGAACTTTATTTTGAGCATAAACTCAGGGACCAAAAACAACTTATGAACAAAGCGGTTTATCTCAGCCTCATATACTGACTCAAGAAAATATTAACGATCTCATACGAGATTTAAAGTTATCCAGAAAAGAGTCTGAAATGCTTGCTTCTCTTATTCTTGATCTGCAGCTTGGTTGCACTAAGTACTGTTGTTTTTAAGTGAATGCCATAGTAGTGACCGAAAAACCTATTTCATTAGAAATGAATGTCCTAAACGGGAATCACTCATTCCTGAACAGAAAAATGTGAAACATGACCCATTGTATAATCCCAAAACTGTCTATCTACCTCCTTTACATATCGAACTAGGTTTAAGGATGAATTTCGTCAAGGCCATGGAAAATACTCCTAGTTTCATGAACTTAAAACAGAAGATTCCAAAATTAATGATATAAAAATTAAATATAAATATATGTGCAAAATTATTGTACTGAGTATGATGCGGGAACTAGGGCTGTAAATATAAAACCTCTACAGTAAAAATCTGACCACACAAATTCATTTATCGCAAAGAACAGAAGAAATAAGAGACACAATTAATAAAATCTTAAAAGTCGTGGAAAATAAAATCTTATACGAAATTGAAGAAGCAAATAGAAACTTGGGAGACACCATGAGACCTGGTGGAGTGTCGAAGAAAGACTCATACTCATGGTAATATACTTAATGAGTAGAATATGAAAGCTGACAATAAAGAAAATCCTGAATAAATTAAATTATAATATTTTGTAATATATTATGTCATTTCTATTATTATGTTTGATTTTTATTGTTATATTACATTATATTTCATAAAGAAGCCAACAATTACTCTAAAAAACAAAACAATATAGAGTAAACAACACAGTTATTGAAACATTTAAGGTGGTATTCTATAAATTTATGGAAAATCCAGTACAGTGGCATGAAACCTCAATTTTCTAGTCAAAGTTAAGAGATCAAAGACTAACCAAGAATCTAATTTGCAGATCAATCTTCTCACTATAATTTCTAAGTCAAATTTGTTTCTATGATTCGTCCTGAATAATATTTCCTGAAGAGGCGATACAAGATTCTGAAAATTTAACTTTGAACTATGGCAAGAAGTAATGCAAACTTTATTCCCTAAAACAATCTATTGTCCATACATGATAGTTGAATTAAAATTTTATTAATATTACTATTAAATAAAAAACAACATTGTTTTCTTAGGGCCTAGATTTATATAGTTTACCCGGAGTCCCGGTGCATGGGGCTTCAAGTGAGTCCAAGCAATCTATGTCGAAGCTGACGTGAAGTGATAAATCCTTGTTCGGGTTGATCTTTTCCAGGGCCCATCTGGTCACCTCGTGTATTCCATACTGTTCTATGTCTGCCATCCCGTAAGCATGCATACCGTGTTTCTCAATGATGAACCTAGTAATTAGAAACATTTTAGAAAACATACTAGAATAAAACACTGCTCTCCTATGGTATGTTGGAACAACAGCAAGAATGTAGCAAGAAAATCGGTTTATTATTAGAAACTTTATTTTAAATGATCTGTACGTGAAATAACTACCTTTCGTAGTTGTCCACGGATCTGAGGCCAATATATGCAACATTCTTGAGAGACAATCTGAAATTTGTGGGAATAAATTAATAGTATATAAAACCAACAAAATAATTAGGAATACATTTAATAATAATGATCAATTTGTATTTATTTCAGGAACCTGGTCCACTTAGACTAATTACAAGAATTATAAAATCGGGCTTTAGAGCCTAATGTATTTGGTAACTCATAGGTGATGTAGTACAAAAATAAAATAAATATCATTTAATAATAAAAATTAAAAATAGTTGCACACTGTTGAAAATATGATTTAAGATGACTGGCTAGACAGGACACAATTATAAAACTGCGATTTGAATATGGCAAGGGTGTGTACACGTCGGATTTTGGAAGGAATGGACTTCTAGAGTGATGATGAGCTCTAATAATAATATTAGAGTAAAATTTTGTTTTTCTTCGGGGGGGGGGGGGGATTTTAGTCAAATATGAGGACAGAAGTCCCTTTAAGGTTCGCCAATTAAGTGGAGCACCTGGTCCACAACCTGATAGTTGGAGCGATATAATGACCCCCTGTATAAGTTTTTTTTATTATTTTTTTATATATTATAAACGTTTTTATTTTATTTTTTTTCCAACTTCCATTCATCCAAGGCCTCAGGTGTGCGGATAAATTTTCAGTTCGGACCCATGTTGCCCAGGGCTGGTAGCTGCCTATAGGTCCTTCTCTGTGGTAGACAAGCCGTGGAAGCTTGGAAGATAAATTTACCTAGAAATAAAATTACTTCCCTGTGTGGGACTTGAACCCAAAATTCCAGACAGCTGAAAATTGCTTTATTGTTATATTGCATTATATTTCATAAGGAAGCCAACAATACACTTTCAAAAAAACAAAACAATATAGAGTAAAGAAAACAGTTATTGAAACACTTAAGGTGTTATCTACTCTATAGATTTATGGAAAATCCAGTACAATTGCACGAAACCTCAATTTTCTAGTCAAAGTTAAGAGATCAAAGACTAACTAAGAATCAAATCTGCACCTCAATCTTCTCACTATAATTTCTAAGTCAAATTTGTTTCTATGATTCGTCCTGAATAATGCTTCCTGGAGGAAATGGGCATTTTTTAGCACATTGTTGAGTTCCTAAAATTATTAACAAAAAATGATCGCTTGGAATATGACGTAAATCTAGTGTATAGATTTTTTGAAAACCATTTAACGAAGTAATCAAAAGCAATTTCAAAAACTCCGATCGATGTCCGAAGAAATCTGTCACAGTCGGGCACTTCGCCTTCAGACCACACCAAGCCCTAGCTTTATGGTTTGATCTTATAGCTGAAAAATACTTCACGTAATTATACCGTTAGTAAATTAATATGTACTTTGTCAGAAAAGTGTATGATCGACTTGAAGAAATAAATTCAGCGCACCACGATAAGAAAAAAAAAAAGTTTTTCGTACAGTTTGATTAAGTAAAGGCGTTCGATGACTCTTCGTCTGCCAATCTAATATAGTGACAATTTGTGACGTTTTTTTTTTTTTTATATATATCTATAGAAATAAGATATCGATGTACGTAAGAATGGAATTAAATTAAGATATATTTTCATTGGAGGTTGTGGATTATTTTCGTAGGTGTTGTTGAACCAACAGGGCTCGAAGTAGGTCAGGACCTCGACCTTATTACCCCCCCATCAATCGACACTTTCTGCTTTACTTTCACATATCAAGAACACGGTGTGGTTAGTAAGCAAACAACGGCCGGTGAATTCTCCATCCGATATTAACTCTTCGAATTGTTAAGTTGAAGTGTCAAACAGGGTAACCCCCCCCCCAAAAAAAAACCCCACATCCCTTCATGACTGACTCATATGCAATCTCCTAAAATCTCACTAAATACTGTTTACCGCAGATTCCCCTTCAAGAAAGCGGATATCATCCTCGGGCTACGTCAAACCGCCAAGGATACAGTCGGATTATAATTATATCCGTACGTATCATATAACACTATCGCCGGATGGCTGTGTAAGGTTAAATTAAAAAAAAAAAAAAGTATTCAAAATGAATACGGCACGTTAGATCCCCCCCCCCCAAAAAAAAAAACCACAACAACAACAAATTAAATCAAATTATTAAATATGAATGACACATTTGAAAGAGATATAGCAAGTATGACTAGTCATGAACACAAAATACGACTATTTGTAAAGTACTTCGTGTAATTCTTCGCTTTAAAGCTTACAATTGAATTGCACAATTTGTTTCCTTCCATTGCTACAACTCGTGACAGCGCTTTAGCTATTAACTCTGAGTTAACATACAATTTTAAGCCCATCCTGTCCTGAAGAAGGTTTTAGTTCCGCTGTTTATTTAACAAGACCTGCTTGTGATACGTAGCTGACTTATAACTTTTTATGGGTATGACGATGGCACTAGTTTGCTTGAAAAAAAACAAGAATAACATTATGTCATTAGTAGCACTAGCCTACAAGAATCTTGCTCCAGAAACTTATTGATCTTTTGATTCTGATCGAAACTTATTGATTTTGAATTTTTCACTCTGATTTAGGATATAAAAATCGTCTTTTTTTTCGTATCACGCAGTGGTTTTCTATTGTAATCAAATTTTATCGCGATTTTTAACAATTTCAGAAGGCACAATAATCATAAATGGACCTGATATTATTGACATTCTCATAGTACTTACAATTGTTTATCATTTTAAATGGTTACACATAACCCCCAAATCCACATGGTTGTAACCTCCCTCGCTTGCGAAGGAGGAAGCGGAATCCTGGGAAGTACCTCACGCTGCTCCATCGGCGGCATCACCGGATACGAGCCAGTAGAAGCTGACCAATAGCGCGAGAGCCACATACGCTCAGGGCATGGTTAGAGAAACTGCCCATTGCCAGGACTCCCACTGTCACGTATTTATAGCAGGTCACGAGCCCACTGTACTTTAGTCTCCAAGGGGTTATAGGGATGTGTGGCGCAGTGTAATGACTGTGCTAGGGGATCAGTGTGGTTGCATAGGTTTCGATGCTATGGAATGGAAGGGATGAGTTCAAGATTATAGGGTACATTAAGATCGCTATGAAGGGTTTTGTTGCTGGCGTAATAAGGGGCATTTACTATTGTTCTCAGGACTTTTGATTGAAAGGATTGGATGCGCTTGATGTTCGACTTTTTTGAAGTACCCCATAGCTCTATTCCGTATGTCCAGATTGGCTTAGGTATAACTTTGCAAATTAGTAATTTCTTTTCTGTTGAGAGATGAGGTGTCCTTTGAAGTAGTATGTACAGTTGTCCAAAGCGTATGTTTAGTTCTTGTCTTTTTAGCCTCGTGTGTGGGTTCCATGTCAGCCTTTTGTCGAGATGGAATCCTGAATACTGTACTGTCTCGGATACAGGAAGTGTAATGGAATTAAAAAAAAAAGAGTGGACAGAGCTTGCGGCAGAGGGTAAAGGTAATGTGGGCACATTTTGCTTCATTAACTTTGATTCGCCATTGGTTGCACCAATAACTCGATCTCATCAAGGGGTTTTTGAAGGTTATGGGATGCTATATCGGAGTCTGGGTGGGATGACAGGACTGCTGTAATTTATGAAATAGGCGTAAAATACACATGATATCTGTGACTTGGTACAAAAAGTCAAAATTCAGTATGTTGCCTCATGTTACCTTAGGGATATCTTGCAGAAATTTAATAAAATTTTAAAAGTTACATCAGGATTTATTGTTTTATGTAAACACCTTAGACTTAGGTACTTCTTACATTGAAAATAATATATATATTTTTTTAATAGAAGGAAAAAAAGTCATTTTTGAAAAGATTGACTCAGTCATTTCTTGTATCAAGCCACATATATAAACCAAGGACGATTTCAAACGGAAGTCGGCGTTCTCAAGGTGAAAAACGACATCTGATGATATTTAATATTTCTTCACTTTGTGCATTGTAAAGTACATCAAGCTGTGTATTGAATATACAATTTAAATATATATGAGCGCTAAAAAATTGTAATTTTTAATTGAATGGTTGAATAATTTTCTAAAATTAAATTTAATCACTTAAAGTTATAAACCGTAGCTAATAAACATGTGATTTATGAGAACCCTAGTCTTGATATAAAAAAAAAAGTTTCATATTTTAATTCAGCGTTGAAAATAATACAATAGCCATGTTATCTGGTTAGCAGTTAATGTTAGCAGTTATCATTATTGTTCAAGATATGGCTGCAGTACAATATGCTATAATCGTAAAAAAAATTGCGATAACATTTAATTTCAAAAGAAAAAAAAACGGATTCAGATCGAAAAATCCACCCATCTTTTCCAAACAAAAAGTTTTAGCTAGTGCTGTTAGGCGTAAGAAATCAATTACAGTGTGTGTCAACAACATAAGTAGGATGTTCACGTTTGGCTTCCCAACCCGAGCATATTTATTTGTTTTATTCCAATACAATAGAAAATAAACTACTAATCTACAAAGTTATACTTAAACCAATCTGGACATACGGAATAGAGCTATGGGGGACAGCAAAAAAGTCGAACATCAAGCGTATCTAGTTCTGTCAATCCAAAGTCCTGAGAACAATAGTAAATGCCCCTTATTATGTCAGCAACAAAACCCTTCATAACGACCTTAATATACCCTACATTCTAGAACTCATCCCTTCCAAGTTTATTAAATTCCACAGTAGCCTTTCCAACCATCCTAATCCTGTAGCACAGTCTTTGCACTGCGCCACTCATCCCTATAATCCTCCTCGGAGACTGAAACGGCAGTGGCCTCGTGACCTGCTATAATCGCGTGACAGTGGGAGTCCTGGCAATGGCCAGTTTCTCCAATCATGCCCTATTGTATGAATGAGCGAGTGAATGATGACTGTAAATATGGTATGAATGAGATCATTTATCTGTATATCTGTATTATTATTGCCTTATAAAAGGCAGATTGTAATTATTGCACAATAAAGAAAAAAAAAAAATTATATATTATTCAAATACTTTTAAACTAATAGTGAAATAGTTTTGATGTTGAATTTAGATCAGCCTAGTATGAATTGAATTGAGTACAATAGAAACAATCCTTTTTGTAAATTTTTGAGCGAAAAAAAACATCCAAATGTTACTAGAATGCGAAGTTAAGCTAAAATAAGACTATAAAAAATAAAATAAAAATGGAGGCCAAATAACTCAAATTAGCAATTGGATGCGCATAATAACCATTATGCGATGACCATCAAACTCTCAAAAATGAGATACAATAAGCACTATTTCAGCCTGGGATATTTTTCTATTCACGATGATGTTATCATAGATAAAAAAAACATCAGATGCATCGTTCTTACTTTAGACAAAGCGGAAATATGCAGTTTGGCCACACGTATCCCCCCCCCTAAATGCCTTGAATTTAATACAATGTGAAAAATATGAACAAAAGAATCGACAAATTTTCTCCTGTTTCTGCTATGCGCAGATGCATTTGAAGGAGGTTGGGTTACATAAAATCAGATTGAAGTTAATAGGAAAATAACATGAATACAAATCTAGGTGATGGGGCTCACCTTCAAAAATTATTATACACGTATTATTCTTCATTGTTTCATTAAAAGGCAATAAATAAACTGTATGAATACGGGAGGTATTCTTGTAGTATTCTTGACATGATATTAAAACTTCTTTATTGTGTTAAAATTACAATCTGCATTATTGGGCAATAAGTAATTGTGATAAATGTTCGCATACGTACCATATTTACAATTTTCATTCATACAGTATTTACAAACAGCCCAGAGACCTCCCAAATCCACATGGTTGTCACCTCCCTCGCATGCGAGAGAGGAAGCGGAGTCTTGGGGGAAGCCCCCACGCTCCTCCGCCAGCCGCGTCACTGGATACGAGCCAGTGGAGGCTGACGAAGACCGCGAGAGCCACATGCGCTCAGGACATGATTGGAGAAACTGGCCATTGTCAGGAATCCCACTGTTATGCATTTATAGCAGGTCACAAGGCCACTGCCGTTTTAGTCTCTGGGGAGGATTATAGGAATGAGTGGTGCATTGTAATGACTGGGCGAGGGTATTAGGGTGGTTGGATAGGTTACTATGGAATTTCATGAACTTGGAAGGGATGAGTTGAAGAATGTATGTTTGTAATTAAAAAAACAAAACATTTTTACAAAATTAATGAGTCTCTCGATTTCAGTCAATGGTTTCATTGTGTTCAGCACACCAAAGCTCGCAAATTGATAGAACATTTTTGAACTGTCTTGCGTTTTAGAAATTGTCTGCAGCTAGATGCATTATTCAGCCCACTGCGAACTGGTGTGAAGTTTTACAAGGTCGCAAGAGTATTGCTATAGGAATTTTAAATTGACAAAGAGATCGTTCGTGCATGGATATCTTAGAGAGCTGAAATCGGGAAGGTTTTGTTCTATTTGTAAAAATAATATTTAAATTATTTCATAGTAATTTTGCAATAAATTACAAAGTTTTAATTCGAGACGTAAACTTCTTCCAAAAAAAAAACAACAACGTCTTTTTATAGTTCAGAAAAAAAGTTATGTGTGGAAAATGCCCTTTTTTAGATTTATTTTATTGTTCTTTTCAAACCACTGATTAGAATTTTCTAGTGAATTAATTTTTTACTATAATTTTTAGTAATAAATCTTGTATTCACAAAACAAATCGTAATAATTACACTTAGAATATGGCATAAACATCTCTTCACAAAACAAGACCTACCCAATACAAATAGCAAATACTCTGTAACACGCCAACTAACAGTATAATAATTATTTGACTCCCGATGAAAATAACTCTCAGACTTCTTAACAGTTTGACGGAAATAGAGACTCACATATTTTTTATTACAAATGTTTTTTTTTTTAAACCCTTTCTTTCTTAGCCCCTATAAATTTACAGATAATTTTTGTATTTCCTGTAGCATTGCAACATTATATACAGCTTTTGTTATTTTATAAAAATTATATAATGAATAAACAAGTATAATGATATACATTATACGTGACTGGACTAAACTGACTAATAAAGGTCAGTTTAACACAAATGTTAAAAAAGAATTTCATCTTTATGACAAACATTGAAAGAACAATCTTTGTTCTTTAAAACAAAGTTTTAAAATAAATATAAAGAAGCTATACTTAGACAATGTCCATCTGTCTATGCCCAATAGCAAACATTTTCTTAAACGAACTCATAAATTGTTTGCAGCTTTACCCCATTGTGCCTAGAATACAAAATACCACTTATTTATGAAGTATTAGTGTATAGTCTCTTGGTCGTTCGTGATCTCTTTCTCAAAATCATTACTCTAACCACTCCTCACATTCCAAGTTTTAGAACGTTGTTTGCTGAATTTAGCAGAACTGTCCGGAATGGTCAACTACTCAGAAAATATAATTTGTCTTGATGGCACGATTTCTATGCGAGGAAGTGTTGCGAATAAAATAGGGAAACATAAACTTCACTACCATTTTACTGAGTAAGAGGCAATAGTTATGTTGTAACGAATCCAGTTTTATTACACAACATAATGTAGATGTTTGAATATCATCATTATCTCGGCAAGTTGTCAAGTGTTTTTTGTTGCTCGTTTACTAGTTTACCAGATTACGTAACTGGCTACAAATTATATTTTACTTTTTATTATTTGCATATACCTAGTTATTAATTATTAGTTATTTTCATCCTGCCAACTTGTAGTCCTTTGAAGAAACAACTTAATCAATACATACAGTGGTTCAGTACTTTGTGATTAAGTGACAAGATATCGTTTGACATCTTTTGAGCCTTTTGCTAATTAACTGTTTTGACTTTTAATTGTGAATTAATATGTCAGTATCGTAGCAAATAACAAATCGATAACGCAGAAGATGAAATGAAGCAGGCTTTGTTGCACGAGTTGCATTCTTAGGTCGGGATGGATTTGCTGGATTAGATTTTATTAGATTGGATTAGATTTACTGGATAGATTAGCCAAATTTCAATGAAAAACTTGAAATTTTTAACTGAAAATCCCTCTCTGAATCAGGTGTCACGTCCATAACGCTAAATATTTCCATAATAAAATCCATTTCCTTCTTCTTTCTTATGTTTTCACCATTCTTCAAATGACTCCATTTTTGAATTAGACGACCAGAAAAACATTAATATAAAAAAAGATGGGAGATCGAAGTGGTTTTAAACTATAAGGTCAATCATTATAAGATTATACAATCATAGTACAGCTTAGCATTGTCACTTTACAATAGTCAGAAATTAGTCTAGATTCATGTGGATATAAAAAACTACATACATTGAAAAATTAAAAACGAAAACAAATTTTTATCAAACCTATTATAACCCATATTGTCTCTCATTTGAATCAAATTTTAAATGTAATGAAAAAATACTTCCCCTCAATACTCTTCACTTTACATTTTATTAGGATGTTATTGAAAGCACTCAGAAATTCCAACTAAATTGTTTAAATGTTTAAATAATTGGAATTACCTTTTAATTGGAGATTATGATAAATACAACATTTTATGATTCTTCGCTGTGGAATGTTTGCAATAACTATTACCTCGAATTGTGGCCTATGGGGAGTTGTTAGTGTCATGGTATCAGAAATTCACAATTTAAACTCCTTTAACTATTGAATACTAGTTCAATTTTAATGATATGATTTAATGACAATAAATCTTGAAGAAAATAAAATAAAACTAGAATCAAAACAAAAATTTTAACCAAAAAAAACTGTTAATTGAAAGTAAATTATCGTTAGCTCAATTTTTTTATCCCTATTTTTTTAGAAGAAACTTTTCCACCTGGAAGAATAAAAGATTTTTTCAAGTTTTTGAAGCTCAATACTAAAAAGCCATTTCTTAAAGATCACTACGAAGAGGCAAAAAAGTTTCACAAAAAATTGGAGATTTCTGGTTACGATAACAAGGCAAGTGGTTCTTGTCAAGGCCCCGGACTGAGACAACCCAGTCCTCATTGTTCCATTTCTCCTAGACCGCGTCATTTATGATCATCGATAGATTATGATTACGTTTTCTACATACAAGACCTACTGAGGTTTCTGCCAGTCCAAGCCTGGAAGGTATGGCCAGTAGTCCGACAGCTCCTTGGCCAGGAGAGAGAGTGCCATGCCGTGTATGTTCCCAGACTCAGTTGTATCGGCGGTGTTGAGGTCCGCGTGAGCGTCCACCCACAAGAGGCACACCTTGCCACCCTTGGCGCGCAGGTGTCCGTCGACCGTGCCCACGGCTATAGAGTGGTCACCACCAAGGGTGAGCACCTTCCGGTCGTCTCCCATCACCTCCGTCACTTTGTCGCTCAACTGTGAACACAGAAACATAGTATGGCGATTTTTGAAATAGTAATGGGCGATGTAGGTTTGCTTTTATTTTGAGTATCATCGGTGATTGCGACTAATATGCAAACCATCGTGCTATTTGTTCAGTTTCTCCTCACACCCAAGAAAATTTTAAGTGGACTCCATTGTATTCCTCCATCACCACCAGCGCAGACAAACCTGAGCAACAGCTAGAAGGAGAATGGACACTGTCATCATTTGCAGCCTCATTAAGCGAATGAATAGCTTATTCGTTTTCTTGATTTTAACACTAACCCATTTTTTAAACTACTGTATTTTTTAAATATTTATACATTATATATTTTAATCTTTGTATTTATATTTTGTGTTTAACGAATAATTCCGTACTGCTTGTCATGTACAGAATTTCTTGTTATGATCATATAGATCACTACCTATAGGGGGTAAACTTAATGCTTGTTATTATTGGTTAACGCAGTCTCATTTTATTAGTTTTGATTTGATACTATAACTATATCATATTTTATCAAAGATATTATTTATCACAAGAAATGTAATATGATTTTTTTTTTTGTAGCGTTTTAGAATGGCAGCATTCGGTTGGAACCGCTGCAGCCTGTTAATGAACATAATAAGCCTTGGACAGACGTGACTGATGAGTGTAGGGAATAACTCGCATCCAGCATACAGATCTTACAAATTACCTATTGTTAATCACTTAACAACAACAACTTTACTATGTTAAAATTACAATCTGCCTCATTGGGCAATAAGTAATTGTGATAAATGATCTCATTCATACCATATTTACAATTTTCATTCACTCATTCATGCTATATATACAAACAGCCCAGAGACCTCCCAAGTCCACATGGTTGTCACCTCCCTCGCGTGCGAAGGAGGAAGCAGAGTCCTGGGAAGTCCCCCACGCTCCTCCGCCAGCCGCGTCACTGGATGACAGGCAGAGGAGGCTGACGAAGAGCGCGAGAGCCACAGATGCTCAGGATATGATTGGAGAAACTGGCCATTGCCAGGACTCCCATTTATAGCAGGTCGCAAGGCCACTGCCGTTTTAGTCTCCGAGGAGGATTATAGGGATGTGTGGCGCAGTGTAATGACTATGCTAAGGGTTACTGTGGAATTTTGATTGATTTCGAGAATGTAGGGTATATTAAGATCATTATGGAGGGTTTTGTTGCTGACGTAATAAGGGGCTTTTACTATTGTTCTCAGGACTTTTGATTGAAAGGATTGGATGCGCATTATGTTCGACTTTTTTGCTGTCCCCCAGAGCTCTATTCCATGTGTCCAGATTGGCTTAAGTATAACTTTGTAAATTAGTAATTTGTTTTCTATTGAGAAATGGGATGTCCTTGGAAGTAGTCTGTACAGTTGTCCAAAGCGTCTGTTTAGTTCTTGTCTTTTTAGCCTCGTGTGTGGGTTCCATGTCAGTCTTTTGTCGAGATGGAAGCCTAAATGGCAATTTTTGGAGATTTCCATCAGGACAGGATATTGCACAGTCCCTTAGCGGGGTACTGGTAAATTTTTCAATTGTTAATCAGGGCGTCAAGATCTGCAATCTAATACCCTACTCAGAATTAGAGAATTGTTTTTTAATGCCAAGTAATGATACTTAACCATAATTTGTATGCTTTTTCTATTCCAAATTAGGCCTCTATGTAAAATTTCAGGTGTTTACCTTGAACATTTGAACTCACAAAGACCTGAACAGACGGTTAGAAAAAACCAAGGAAACCTTACAAAAGGTCAAATGAGTTCGTTACGCGGCATATTACTTCACGGTTCAGATATTAATTGAATTTTCCTTATCAAAGTCTAAATGGTTATCATTCAAAACGTACAATTCGTAAAGATAAAAAAAAATTGAACAAATGAATCTACATTGTAATCTTTCCGTTGATAAAAAGGCCATTGTTTTATACAGTCGATAGTAAGAGGTCTTCATTAAAATGTAATGAGGATGTATAATTTAACTAGCGAACAAATATATTCATATTTGATAATGATATAATTTAATAAGTAAATAGTTTAACGAGGCAGCTTTTTGGGGGCTAGCTTAGAATTCTCAAGATGGGCGAAGGGGGAATAATTTGTCGGTAGGAAAAACTAGAAGCCCTGACACGACTTACAGTTCAGAATGTAAAGGACATCATACAGAGGAACTTTCTTAATTAGGGGGTTGCTAAATAGGGATTAGAACCTGGGACCTAAATCACAGAACGTTCACATTACCCACACACTACTGGGTCTGTTGAACACTTATTCTTAAAACAATACTAAAATCCTTACCAATTTGCAACATGCAGCCAAATCTGGTAGCCATTTGATCGTGTCTAGGACATCATGGCGGGTAGCTTGAGGTAGGCAGGTTATGTCACCGAAATCTCTGACGTTGTTGCCTACAAACATAAAAAAAAAGAAATATGTATGTACAAACGGCTAAAAGACGAGTAAATACATAGAATGAATCGGCCGTCAGTATAATTCAACTATGTAGAGCAACATGTAAATGAACAAACTGATGCGAACTTGTTGGGATATCGGCTTAGGCTG
Organism: Acanthosoma haemorrhoidale; assembly: GCA_930367205.1. Taxonomy (NCBI): domain Eukaryota; kingdom Metazoa; phylum Arthropoda; class Insecta; order Hemiptera; family Acanthosomatidae; genus Acanthosoma; species Acanthosoma haemorrhoidale. Next base: position 18,840,585 of record OV884011.1, on the reverse strand, counting down.
ATTAAAAAGACACCGTAGGTTTAGTCTCAAATATAAATCGTATCAAACAAAACGAAGCGTGTAGACAGCAAATCGTACTTCTTATTGAGTCGAAAAGTTTGATGCGAATTTGTGAAAATCGGTCCGACAAAAGGTAGGATTCCCTCATTTCTTTTTTCTTTGTTTGATCATTTCTTTTAGTGTTAATTATTTTTCTTTAAATTAATAAAATGTCGCCTGTGACCTGCGCCAATGCTCTCATGAATTTTTATCTGAAATCGTAGAATTATACCAGAGTTTCCCCTGTTTATGGGTAAAGAAAAATAATTGTTCCAATAGGAGTGAAAAGAGCCTGGCCTGCGAAGAGCTGATTCGAAAATTCAACAGGAATCTTAAAGTTGCCGTGTGGAGAAATGGCATTTCCAATGCAAGTGTCTATTTTATCAATACATACTGTTTCTGTGTATACTGTGTATACCTGTATACTGTGTCACCAGTTCTAGTAATGAACTACATGAAGCAGGGTCATTCTTAAATAACTTCTCCAGTCGTCAGGTTAGCTGTGAAGTTCATCGAGTAATCTGATATGAAAATATTCAATATAATCAATTAATGAATTAATTTAATGCCTTTAGGTTTTCAAGGTTTACAAGCTATGACAAGGTCTTATTGGCCATATTGGGTTACACGTTAGGCTTTCTCTAGAGATTTTCTCATGAGCTCCAACTTCCAATTTGCTTTATTCATTATTGAACCTGACAGAAGGAAACGTTCACTAGGAAATATAAACATATGTTGATTATTCGAAGCAAACATGGACATAATCGATGTATAGCAAAATGTATTCCATAAAAATATTTTTGTTGTTGTTTTAAAGGGTTTTAAAAATTTTATAATAATAATAATAATTAATTTTTGTTGGTCGGAATAGTGTTTTGACTTTATCAACTGTGAAGAGATTAATTGAAAAATTTAGGGAGACAGGATCAGTTGGAGGCACTAAACGCACTAGTCGTCCAAAAACAAGCCGTTAAAATGCCAATATCCAAGCAGTGAGAGCGTCACATGAGGCTGGTCAAGTGACTGTTATTGGTGCTCGATATCGCGACATGATAACACAGTTCTTTGTGCCGATATTGGATGATATTGATGTGGCCAATATGTGGTTTCAATAAGATGGTGCCACATGCCATACAGCCCATGAAACAATTCAAATACTGCATGAGACATTTCCAGGTCGTGTACTCTCTCGTTTCGGTGATCAGAATTGGCCCCCCAGATCGTGTGATTTAACACCTTAAGATTTCTTTTTATGGGGTTATTTGAAGTCAAAGCTGTATGTCAACAAGCCCACATCCACCCGTACATTAAAGAGGAAATTCAACGCTGCATCAACGAAATTCAACCACAATTATGCCAAAAGGTCATGGAAAATTTCGACAAAAGAGTGCGCATGTGCCAGCAAAGTCGTGGAGGCCATTTGCCCGATGTGTTATTCCATAAATAACCCTATCCTATTTACTTTATAATTCAATAAAAAAAATACTAAAAACTGTGTTTTCTATTTAAATCACATCTTGCGTTAATTCTGGGACACCCTTTAAAACAACAACTAAAATATTTTTATGAAATACATTTTGCTATGCATCGATTATGTCCATGTTTACTTCCAATAATCAACATATGTTTATATTTCCTAGTGAACGTTTCCTTCTGTCAGGTTATAATGAATAAAGCAAATTGGAAGTTGGAGCTCATGAGAAAATCTCTAGAGAAAGCCTAACGTGTAACCCAATATGGCCAATAAGACCTTATCGTAATAGCTTGTAAACCTGCCTTTAGGTTTTCATAGAAATTCAGTAATTGATCACATTGGCAAGGTTATTTGTTTTTTTCCGTAAATAAGCTCGACATTAATAGTCTCCTTTGTTATTATCCTCAGAATCTCCACAAAACAGTCATTCATTAAGGAAAATTGTTCACTTGTAACGTCTGATAAATTAAGCACTACATGAACCGGATAACATAAATTTAAACGCGGAATGGGAAATATTCAAAGCATCCTGCTGGCATATCTTTAAGAGGGATCAAGATTAAATAGGCACCAACGACGTAAGAAGGATATGTTTATCTGCTTATCTTCGAGCTATAAAAAAAATAGTTACATCATGTTAAAGAACCACTGCTCAAGTGAAAAAAAATTCAAAACGACAAGTTACATTCCTGTCTCTAATACGAAGCCATTTCAAAAATAAGAAGGTATCCCATCTTTACTATCTTAAATGCTAACATATATTTAAGCTAGTAAACGCCAGGAAGACCGACTGTGTAATCTTCTCCCTCCAAAAGGGGAAAAAATCCTTGCCATCGTATAGCAGGAGGGCAAGAGAACTCACCAGCTTTCTCAATGCACTATTTGGGTATAAAACTGGATAGGCATCTCAATTTCTCTACTCATTTTAGTAATAAAATAGAAAAAGTACGACAAAGGTCTTACCGGCTATCGCACTTGCTAACTTCACCCAACCTGTCGCTTCGTCTCAAATTGATGATATATAAATATGTCCTCTGGCCAGCTCTGTTGTACGGTGCCCCGCTATTCACCCACTTGACTGACAATACCGCCAAATGTCTCCAACATTTTCAGCATGGGACCATGCGAAAAGTGGCCCGACATACCTCTTTCGAGAGGTTGAAGAACGCTGCCCTGCACCCGTTGCTTGGTGTGCCGTTGGTGGGTGAGTTCATCCGCCGGAGACATTACGTTTTTTGTCTCGTTGCAGCACCTGGCAAACTCAGTGTTTAACACTATGACCCCACCACCCTTCCCGCATCGATGGCAACAGACTGTCGGGGGGAAATTTGGTTAAGAATTAGTATGTAAGTTAGTTTTAAGTTTGATCAAAAATCAAACCCATCACCTTTATTAGTCAGTTTAGTCCAGTCAAGTATAATGTATATCATTATACTTGTTTATTCATTATATAATTTTTATAAAATAACAAAACCTGTATACAATGTAGCAACGCTACAGGAAATACAAAAATAATTTGTAAATAGATTCGCCTGAGGATCTATAATTATCTGTAAATTTATAGGGGCTATGGGGAGAAAAAAACAAAAAAACAAAAAAAAAAACACTTAGCTTAAATGACACTTCCAGTCATGGTTTAAAACGGTTCTACTGACCGGAGTCACCATTGTCGAAATCTAGGCACCGCTAAACCCCGCGGGGTGAGGAGGCCCTCCCAAATGGGGCCCTAAAAGCCTTCTCAGGGCATTTGGAAAACCACGCCCATTCGGAGAATGCCCCAATGTGTTATATTATCATGAATGGAACTACCACGTAAGAGTAATGCACAAGAGTCGGTGTCGTTTCCATTGACTTGTTTTCAATTGAAACGGATGGTGTCGATGCTATTAAGTTATCAGCGGATCGAGGCGACATAGGCCTTGGGAAAATGACAAGTACAACAGCAACACAACTCGGAATAACCCGACAGTATCGCTGGCGGAGATTTTTAACACAGCTGATGTCGATGCTCCCCAAAATGAAGACCTGATCTGCAGCGAACATGGTTCAGCTCTACGGAAGAAAATACAAGTATATTCAATTGTAGGACCATATGGTCATACCTTTCTTTCAATATTATCATACGGATTTTGTGATATGGACATTTTTGTTTGAGGCATGACCATATGTTGTCAGGGGCATTCTGGGTAGAAGGTTAGGATTGCATTAAACTTTTTGTATTAGGGGGACCGGAAATTAATGTCGTTTTTTTTACATTAAATTCAAACAGATGAACCTTTTGCGATATAGTGTGCAAATTTTCAATGCCTGATCGATCAAAATCAATTGGTTTTTGAGCAAAATATCTGGAAATGGATTGCATTTTGGACATCATTTTGAAATTTTTTGCCACTTAGAAAATTCCGATCGGAATAAATGGAAATCCAATATCGGACAAGTATGGTGGTTGAGGCAATACCTCCCACGCCAATTCATTATTTTTTTTCCAGGTTTCTTGTGGAAAAAATAGGCGCGGTGGATTCTTGCATTATCGTGTTGCAGAATAACGCCTTTTTTATTTACAATCGCTGGGCAATTTTCAATCAAAGATTGATTTACTCGATCCAATTGTTCACTGTAAAGATCTTCAGTCACATTTTTTCCAGGTATCAGCGACGAACGACCCCGCGATTACTCCACCAAACACACAAAATCGCCTTTTTGGAGTGTAAACCTGGCTCAGCTGTACTTCGTGCCGATTCATGCGGAGAGAGATTTTTGAATTATCATAAAGGACACATTTTTCATCTCCAGCCTCATCCACCATACTCGCCCGATATTGCGCCATCGGATTTCCATTAATTCCGATCGCTAAAAATTTTAAAATTCGGATGATGTGCAAAATGCCATCTCCAGATATTTTGCACAAAAACCAATTGATTTTTATCGATTCGGCATTGAAAATGTGCACACTAGATGGCAAAAGGTTGCTGATAATTAGGGTTATTTTTATTATTTACTTTAATGTAAAAAAAAAAAAGACATTACTTTCTGGTCCCCCTATTATTTGTGGTATCATGGTTCTGTTCATTATTGTACAATAGGGTCTTTAATAAAAATGTTATTGTCATGATTCACTAGCATTTGTTTTAATTATTTGTCAAGCATAAGTATTCAATAAACTAAAAAAGCATAAAATTTTATTCCTAATTTTGGGGTATTTGTTTTTTGTATTTGTGTTCTAACTATTTTTTTTATCTATCTGACACGAATTGTCTTTGGTGAAATAAGGTGGACTAAATTATCAACCCCAGACATATTTCCTTTTGATTTAGCTTCTAATCTATTAGCAAGTTTTATTAAGGGCTGAATGCATCGTAATGCTAGTGGCTAAGTAAGGGTCCCGGGAGTATGATCCCCTTGGGAGCACAGGTACCTTTACGACATTAGAGCCAAGGTCCCGAAGTTATATACCACAATATAATACTTTCTATCCATTTTATTTTCGCTGAATTTTAACAACAGGACTATTGAAGTAGACGAAAGTTTAGTACAGTATACTAGCAAATTCTAATAACAGTTAGAATAATTATTTAGTTTTTAATCTAAAGCAATTAGGAACCCACCGAGGAGCGTGCAAGACGCACGAACATTTGACCCGAAAAGTCATTGCGAATGATATTGTATGCTAACATAACTGCAATAAACCATACAGAAGCCTCCGAACTGGTCAAACGGAAGTGGGTTTGTTTTGCAGAAATGAAGGCAAGAAGACCTGACATAATACCTACGTACTGAAGGCTTTATGCACATAAATAACTTTAACAGATGCATTCTATATACTAGTTATAAGTTTTGTTTTGTAATTATTTTGTTATAAATGTTTTCCAACACATGTTTCATGTTTATTTTGTAAGGTATATATCTGTACCTCGGAGGGATACAACACTATGTCCATTTTTTTCCATATTGACTTTATTACCGTAAAAAAGGTTTTTTTTCATTTTATAACAACTGCATGATGTAAATAACAATAAATAGAATGTTCTGGTAAAATATTGTTTCACAAACATCTCAATAAATAGCTGTGCCAATAACACTTTTTGTTGAAAAAAAGTTTAAAACTCCTCTAAAGTTATGAAAATGGACATAGTGTTGTATCCCTCCGAGGTACAGATATATGTGTGTGTGTGTTTGTGTGCCCGCACCAAATAAAAACATATATATATATGTATTACTTTAATTATTATTTTTATTTTACCTTTTTGAATCAAGGATAACAATAAATAATATGAATGTGTAAAATTATCCTTGGACGTTTCTGTCAACTAATACGTCGTTTCTTCTTGAGTATGCAAGTCTAATATGGCATAATGGAACAAATGAAAAAAAAATTGTTTTTATTAGAAAAAAAACTTACCCACAGTATCCTCTAGATTTGAAGTGCCAGAATAAAGTAAAATGTGATTATTAAAGGTTTTGTTTAAGAATTTCCCCCCAGAACCACTGATATCTCGAAGAGCCTTTTGAGCAGTTTTGCAGGGAAAAATCCAAAATACAACTACAGAACCTCTAGTCTCAGGCGAATACGTTTTGTTGGGAAGCTCTCGACAGCAGCAGACCGCCTCGACCAGTTTCTTTAGCAGAACTATAAGGGACAACCTGTTTTATCAAAGGAGCCGATTTTGTCTGGACATTCTGTCTTTCAAGCTGCAGGTCCTATCAAGGTTAGTTAGCTCGTGTCCCCAAAGCATGTGTCAAGTAAACTTTTTCCTTGGATCATTCCTCCATAGAGTCTATGAGACAAAAATCGCATAACTTTATTTGTAGCCGCCCTCAATGATGATAATCACTCATATTGTAGTAATTAAACTTTAGGAATAGAAAATGCAACAAATCCCTTTATATAAAATCCAAATACCACTCACTTATTCATCACTATATGCCACGAACAACATACAGTGTATATGCCAAGAACAAGATACATTATATATGCCAAGAACAAGATATAGTATATATGCTAAGAACAACATACAGTATTTATGCCAAGAACAAGATATAGTATATATGCTAAGAACAACATATATTATGTATGCCAACAATGACATACAGTATATATGCCAAGAACAACATATAGCATATATGCCAAGAACAATATATAGTATATATGCCAAGAACAAGATATAGTATATATGCTAAGAACAACATACAGTATATATGCCAAGAACGACATACAGTATATATGCCAAGAACAACATACCGTGTATATGCCAAGAACAACATACATTATATATGACATGAACAACGTACAGTATATGTGTCAAGAACAGCATACAGTATATATGCCAAGAACAACATACAGTATATCTGCCAAGAACAACATACAGTATATATGCCAAGAACAGCATACACGATATATGTCATTGTCGGGTCGTCACTAGGGGGCTCAGTTTATACCTGAGTATCCCCAAAGTGGCGAGGAGACGCCCGCCGCGGGCTAGGGTCGCTAAAACCTCTTAGCCCCCGTCTGGCGAGCGCCCAGAAAGAGATAGAGCGGGTGGACCTATGGTCTTTCACCCTGGCCACCGGCCTAGTCGGCAGGGCAGCCTAATTCGCCTTGATCTGACTCCATAATATCTTTAGAAGGTGTGTGTGCCCCGACAAAGCACTATGTTCAGGAGAAGAGAGTGACTTATAATTATTTGTAATTAAGAGGTGGCCACAACAGTCATAAACAGCATACAGTATATATGTCAAGAACAACATACAGTATATATGCCAAGAACAACATACAGTATATATGCCAAGAACAACATACAGTATATATGCCAAGAACAACATACAGTATATATGCCAAGAACAACATACAGTATATATGCCAAGAACAACATACAGTATATATGCCAAGAACAAGATACGGTATATATGCCAAGAACAACAAGGTATAGAACATTTAAATTTTGTATAGAAATTCTTTTAATATTACAGAGGTAGATCAAGAAAGATTTTTGAAGAATCCGATTCCTATGAGACCTAAAATTTTCAAGGTAGCAAGACATAAAGCGACAGTTAAATAATCTTATTCGAGGAGAGTATTTTAAAAAACTTTATTATGAATAACAATCATAACACTGGTATATATACAAATATTAGTGAATTACAACTCTAGAACATTCCTTGTCTAAGGCAAAAGGACAAGTGTTGGGTTTTGGATGTGGGTTGCTGGATGCAGGTAGTTTAGGGATAGGCGGGTTGTAAAAGAACAAAGGAAGGGTAGACCATATGTCTTAACTGAACTACATATTTCAGCTAAAAACGAATATTACATAACTGACGAAATATCGTATGGACATTCTCTTAATAGCTCGTGATTTAGCAGCCGTAGGAGGAAAGGGGAAAGTTAAGTCCGTAGCTCTTAGCAAACAATATTCTGTATTGATCTTAAGTAGTAATGATAGAGTACTCCTTAACGGAATGCTGGAAGTTGCTGATTTCGCGATATAATAAATAGCAAGAGAGATAATAGACATTTTCTGTATTGCAATCTAATTCAACCCCATCTTTCGAATGAACTCTCAAAATATTTAATTTTTTAAAGTGCGCAACTGATTTTGTTTCTGGCGCTAGACAATTTATGGAGATCGTAGTCCGCCTATAATTTTCTACATTTTTAATGTATGATATAAACGAGTTTCTTTAGAGGAGGATGGCCAATATGCTAAAAAAAGTTTGAAAGAAATTAAAATCGGTCTATGTTCTCTTTAAATACTAAAAAGGAGGTAAAAATACACTTTTTTCACCCTAAAACAGTGCCTTGCCAAATAGCTATTAGACTTAGCAGTAAGTAAACGACAAATCTAAATATGGGCACTCCACTTATGGTTAATTACATCAAAAGTTGTTGATATTAATATCCGTCTTATTTTAATTTTGTTGTTTCAGGGATCGGTTTAATGTGAACTGATTTGTGTCTGATACAAATCCAGAACTTACGGCTTATGTATCCTACTTCAGTCACCCTAGAATTGACTTTCAAAGAAAAATAAAACAATATGCATTATACATAACAGTTCACTTTTAATTCCTCCGCCGCGAAGTGGATTCTTCGCTTAATCGTTTACAGCAGCGTCCAGTTTATTTTCTTTCAATTTTTATTATATATATAACTTCTTTATTGTGGTAATATTACAATATGCCTTATTAGGCAATAAGTAATTGAGATAAATGTTCTCATTCATACCATATTTACAATTCGTCATTCACTCGCTCATTCACACAGTATTTACAAACAGCCCAGAGGCCTTCCAAATCCACATGGTTGTCACCTCCCTCGCGTGCGGAGGGAGCGGAGTCTTGGGAAGTCCTCCACACTCCTCCGTCTGCCACGTCACCGGCTACGAGCCAGCGGAGGCTGGTCCAGAGCGCGAGAGCCACAGACGCTCAGGACATGATTAAAGAAACTGGCCATTGCCAGGACTCCTATTCATAGTAGGTCACGAGGACCTTGAGCATTAAGTCGCCTAGTTTGTTATCATGGAAACACTATTGAAGCCTGCCTCATTTAAACAAAATTAAGTCATATCTGTGCTTTGTTTGTTATTACAAATGATGATGTTATAACAACTTCTTAAATACCGTTTTTTTTTCTCTCCTTCGCCTCAACGCCCGAATGCTATGTATAATACCACTGTGAACAGCAACATTCATACATTCTATTGTGAATTGCACACAGAGCTTGTGCCTAATTTATACATGCAGTGATAGATGCATCCTTTTAATAGACAGGTACGTATGAATGCTTGTGTGAAAAGAGATGCAAAGTGTTTAGACATGTTCCACCTCTGTTGGCTTTGACTCATGAGCAGATCTCTCTAATTGCCCTTCAATTGCTCGACTGTATCCGGCTCTTCAGGACGTGTTACGACAGAGGTCCTTGTGGTTTTCTTGTTTACGTTTTATATCTAGCCGGAGTGCCAGCAGCCATTAGCACATACGCATAAAAATAGAATAATTAATATTCAACGATCGATTTAAATAACTCCAATCATCGTCGAGCCAACTTAAACCCTCTTTAAATTCGAAATTGTAATAAGAAAAATTAATCTCAGTCAATTTGTTTATTTTTATAACTTTTTTTGTCAGTATAAATTAACATCAACTTACCGGTTTTTATCAATTCTTTCACCAGTCCAGCTTCTCGTAAAATTTGAGGAGCTTCCTCAACTCCGGGCCTCAGCTGAAATTAAAAAGTAAAACATTGAATAAATACAAACATTATTTTGTCACGTTTTTAGATAGAACTGATATTATCCAGATCACGAGGGGATTTCTTGAGAAGCATGGAATTACTATTGTTTTAGTATCGATATTATTGTCGTATAATCCATATTTACCTAAAAAGGTTTGTTATCTGTTTATGCTTTTTATTATGTCCCTCTGTTTCATAATATTTTACTTTTTAAAACTAAGACTACTGACATGCTCTTAGTATAGTTTACATTTTCATTGTTGTTTGACATACCTTATTGTGTTTTATAAATTTACTTATATTATAGTGGCACTGACAAATGTGCTGTGTCGCAATTTGGTTTTTGTTATGATCAATCAGCCACACTGATTTTCGAAATATTTTTTTTCTAGGTTATCTCTCGAAATTTTAACCTTACCATACGCCTTTAAATATTCTTAATTTACTATAAAATAGATTGCTATAATAATGTGCCAAAATTATTCCAACTACTGAACGCGTAAAAAGTATTCAAATTATTTTTGAAACTGCGGAAATTGATATTATCTCCCTTAATATTCAAAACTCCCTCGCATGCGAAAGAAGAAGCGGAGTATTGGGAAGTCCTCCACGTTCCTCCGTCAGCCGTGTCAACGGATACGAGCCAGTGGAGGCTGACGAAGAGCCACATACGCTCAGGACAAGATTGGAGAAAGTGGCAATTGCCAGGACTCCCACTGTCACGGATTTATAGCAGGTCAGAGGCCGCTGCCGTTTCAGTCTCCGAGGAGGATTATAGGGATGAGTGGTGCAGTGCAATGACTGTCCTAGGGGTTTAGGATGCTTGGATAAGTTACTATGGAATTTCATGAACTTGGAAATATTTAATATAAAATAGAAAGTTTTTTCCAAGGGGTTTGCACTCTGCAAATACTAATAGTTGAAAAATCGCCTTACTCTGAAGATTAATGCTCAATAGACAAGAAGCTGAAAACACAACAAATGTTTCTTTCAGAATTCATTTTCTATGTTCACAACAACACATGCCTTCATGATTCAGCTGAAGCCTTTTGGGGTCAATCGGTTGAGGTGTGTCTGTTGTGATGGGGTACACCAAGGTCGGGAACAAAAGTACCGTACTCAATTTCTCGTTTCCCTACCCAATGTATAGAAACATCTTTGAGACAATAATATTGTAGACAGTCGAAATATACATATGTAGCGATGCTACAGGAAATACAAAAATAATTTGTAAATAGATTCGCCTGAGGATCTATAATTGTATATAACTATCTGTAAATTTAAAGGGGCTATGAAAGAAAAAAAAAATATATATATATATATACATATTGTGATCATATTATATTTTATGGTATAAAAAATATCGAGAATATTTATTCATCAACGATTGATTTGTAACTTCATAGTGATATCCACGAAATATCGTTCTTTCGACCAACTAAAACTGGGGGAAAAAACCCACAACGGACAATAGGATTCTCATTTACTGTTTTTTGTGTTGTTTTTTTCCTTTCAAGAAATGTCAAGGACGGTGGGATGTGAGATAACTTACTTGATCTTCATTTTGTTTTGTTTTAATTACCTGCCCCCGATAGTTTTTTTTATAGTAGTTTTAATACCAGGTAAGGCAATATGCATTGAGGTACTGTTTTTTTTTTCCTCCCTTCATAGCCCCTTTAAATTTACAGATCATTATATATCATTATAGATCCTCAGGCGAACCTATTTACAATTTATTTTTGTACTTCCTGTAGTCACTATATTATATACAGGTTATGATATGTTATAATAATGATATACATTATACGTGACTGGACTAAACTGACTAATAAAGGTGATGGGGCTCACCTTTTTGATCAACCTTAAAACTAACTTACATACTAATTCTTAACCAAATTTTCCCCCGACAGTCTGTTGCCATCTATGCGGGAAGGGTGGTGGTGTCATAGTGTTAAACACTGGGTTGGTTTGGTGGTGCAACGAGTCAAAAAACTTGATGTGTCTCCGGCGGATGAGGTTCTGTAAAACAGAGGGGCGTATATGTATATGTATTTTAGCAATTTAAATTAAACGGGTATGGTAGAATAAATTGAAATTGCCAATAACCTAGGATATGATTGTTGTAAATTTATTTCTGTAGGTCATTAATGTTTTACTCCTTTGAATAACCTTACGTTGACTTCAGCCTAAATGTTAAATGCATCTAATTACTTTAATAAGGTGACGAAGAAACTTAAAATCTTGTCCAACAAATTAACGTCCAAGACGGTTAAGAGATTTTTAATTCTATACCCTACTCAATACGATAGTAAAATATTTTATTTTTAATTACTAAATAACTGATCAATTGATGACCTTTATTATTCTTTATGGGGATACTTTTGTTTTTACTACCATTGGTGTGCCAGTTAAAACTTCAATACGTAATATAGCGCCTTACCGAGATAGGTAAAATGCTCTTCAAAATTTTTAATCACTTTTTGCAATCACCCATCACTAAAGTCTAAAACGTTTTAGATATTAACCAAGATGTTGTGAGCTTTATTTTTATATCTCTCAACAGAACAGAAAACTTCAAAACACAAGTTTGTTTTAAATTTTGCGAGCGGCCTATTAGACCAGGCATCGAAGGTATAATAGAAAAAAAATCAATTGCTTACAGTGTCATCATGTTCAACATAGTGGAGGGTGCGCGCGAGGGGAGGGGGGCGGTTTAATGGACATTGTGGGGTGGTCACGAGGGGGTTGCCTGGTTACCCTAGCCTTGGTGATAAAGTGAGGAGTTTACAACCTGGACAATCGTTTCATGACGGTTTTACTATCTGACTCCATTTATTGATAGGTATGTGCCCCGAAAGTGCAATATGTTCAGGAGAAGAGGTATAGGGTAGGTAGTGTAGGTAGTTTGTGTGGTCTTGGAATGACCACGAATTCACACTCGGTATCTGAGGGTAGGCGAAATCCGTCCGGATCCCAAAGGCGAGTGTGATCCGGAGAGAGGCAGACTGGATTGTCGCGGGAGACACTGCTTGGTAAGTTTGCAGGGCCACGACAACCGTTGTCCACTAGGGAGAGGTCTCTCCCAAGGAGGTGCTAGATTTAGCGAGACGAAGGCAGAGATTCCCACTAAGAAGTTGTGGGGTCTGACAACGCCGGACTAAAACGTAGCGAGGCGAGGAGAGAAAGAGATGCAGAGGTTTTTCCATAAAGAAGCAGTCAAGTTTCAGAGTTTCAAGCAGGAGCCACGAGCCAATAGTTGCCAGGAGAATGATTTACAGGAATCAAATCACCGGCTTAAATACCCAGCTGGCCTTTACAGCAGCCAATAAGCATCGCCATTGTAGTGGCCAATGATGTGGCTTTCCTTTGTGCCCTGACAGAGCCTGGAAGGGTCTGCCGGCGGTTTGGGCCTTATACGTGACTGACAGATGGTGTCCCAGCTCATATTACCAATTGGCCCAGGCAGCATGTTTTATTGTTTAACATATATACAATGATTTATATTTGGGTAATGTTATTTACATTTGTTTACAATATATATACAATAGAGTATAGGGTGATTTCTCTTATGTAGTTAGCGGTCGCTACAGACATGTTTTCCCTTTTTCTCAAATATCTCGCAAAATAATGATTTTAGCATAAAGTATTTAATAAACAAAATTAAAGTACACAAAATTTCCTATTAAAATGTTATTGTTTATTTCTTCCGTTGAGTCATTTGTTTAGATGATAGCGAGGTTTAAGATCAGAAATTGTCACAATTTTGGCTAATGCTGTTAATTAATGAGAAAATTAATATTGAACAAAGCAAAAGATTCTTTTATACATACATCGATACTAATAAAATGAAAAACGTTGTATATATATAACATAGAAACATATAACAACTTCAGTAACACATGAGCATAAATTAAGTATTTTGTTTACAGTCAAGGAAACGAAGGAAAAAAAGAAAAGAAAAATTTTTTGGTACAGTTGTTGGACGGAGTGTCCTGTACAACACATTAAATGTCCCTGAGGCGCGGATGAGCGCGAGGGGGGCGTTAAAAGAAATGTTTTTTGATTTTTCTCTAATAGCTCTCAAACTAGCGAGGGATTTTAGCAAAAAGTATTTCATACAAAAAATTAAGGTACACAAAATTCCCTATAAAAATGTTATTGTTTATTTCTTACGTTGAGTCATTGGTTTAGAATATATCGGGGTTTGAAAAATAGGAATTTTTATGAATAAACCGCATTAACAAAGATTGTGAAAATTTCTGTTGTTTTTTTTATCCTGCGCTATCTCGTAAACCATTGGCTCAGTGGAAAAACATTTTTATAGGCAACTTTATGCACTTTAATTTTGCACCTAAGTGTTTTTTTGCTAAAATCTTGCGAGATATTTGAGAGAAACCAAAAAATTGTCTCTTAAACCGCTTCCCCAACCCTCGGGGACTTATACTCGTAGCATGTTGTACAGGACACTCTTGTACCATAAATCAGAACTACATGATATTTTTTTTCTAAGCGTCATATTTTGGGTTCGTTGCCTGGTATATGTAGCCTACATACTTGAATAGGTTAAACAGTCAAAAAATGGATTCAGGATAATCACCTATAAGCGCTCATGAATAGATCCGAATTCTCTGTTGAGGATGAATCCCGAACAGGGATAACTTCCCTGTTAACGAACGATTGGGACTGAATAAACAATTTTCACAATCGCTTTCGTTATCGGACCAAGAACTTTACCGAGTGCCCATCCATGCCCCACCTCTGACCCAAGTAAGTCGGTAGTTTGGGTATTTACCTAAGACTACCTGGGAAATTATCTGCATCAGGTAGAACCTTCAATTTACTGAACACCTTCTAAGAAAAAAGCGAACCGCTTTTACCCTTGTCCTGTGTGCAGGTAAAACCCAGTTAAGTAGGTTTAAAAATATCCCTACAGCAACTCTGCTTACCAGTCATTTTAGGTTCATTCCTCAACCTCTCTACCTACTGTCCATACCTGCCTCACCCCATCTTCTCTTCAGTATAAAGCCTTTATTGTAAGCTATACCATTATTGTGAGTTGTTTATATTGATAAAGTGTTTTTACTGTTATGGGTACCTGAATGAAAGTAAAGCTTTGGTTTTGGCAATAAAAATTTGCAAAAACGTCTAGTTTTCTTTCTATTAAATTCCTTCATAAGTTCAGCAATAAGGATTCCCAAAAACCCTTTATTTTCTTGGGGCAGGATGAAGGTGAGAAAAAGAAAGGCCAATAATAAAGCAGAGTATGGTAGCCATTGTTCGAGGGACGTAGCCTGGACATGGAGGAAAGAAACGCTTTTTCCATAGTGGTGATAAAGAGGAAATCTTATGGAAAATCAAATATAGGGAAAATCCTGATAAATAAAATATATTAAGTAGTTACTAGATGAACCAAACCTAAAAATAAATCTTTCTGCTCAATTTTATACAGCGGTTAGCGTAACTAGTATGAAGGTTTTGAGTTCAAATCCCAAGACGTGGAGTGATATAGAAAAGGGTGGTTTCTTCTCCTGAATGGGAGTACATACTAGTAAGTTCTTGTCCAAAAAAAATAGTTTGTAAAGGGTACAGCATTGAGATATTGTGGATATTGGCTTGTTTTTTATTATCAACATTCGCCTTAGAAATATTTCTCACTAGTGAACACGATAATCGAAAATGTCTTCGACATTCACGATGAACATTTGTGACCAATTCCAAGTAGAGGTTCAGCCTAAAGTCCGATAGTGAGTAGAACGGGCCGATCGTTCGTTGACAGGTAAATTTTCCCTCCTTTGTAGTGCAATATCCTTTTACATTATTATCATTGTAAGTACCCGATTTTCACCAATCCACCCAGAACTGGATGTGTGACTTCACAAAGGGAATATAACCTCCTTATTCATATACACCAACAAACAAAGAGGACACTCATTTAGTCTAAAGAGCTGATTCAATATGTGGAGGTCCTGCATGCAAATCTATCGACGACCAATAAAATATAACAGGGCTTAAATGATGATTTTCTTAAAATAATTTTCAGGTGATAGACCAAAATCTAATCGCCAATAGTGAAAATCATTCAACTCAAGTATTCTGGGTTCTGGGTTTAAATCAATAATATATGGCAGCCAAATAGAAAAATATAGAGGTATGACAGCCTTTCCAGGTACAAACAGAAAGGTTAGGGTAACCTCTTCGTGCTATGAAGGTTCTAGGTTCAAACCCCAACACGGGTAGTGGAATAGAAGATGGTGGCTTCCTAAAGGAGAGATGCCCTTTATGTGCCCTGATTGAGAGTATTTAGGGATGTAAATAAATGAACCAAAGGGTTTAAACGAGGTGTAAAGGTTAGGGTAACCTCTTCGTGCTATGAAGGTTCTAGGTTCAAACCCCAATACGGTAGTGAAATAGATGATGACGACTAGTAGAGAGATGTCATTTCATGTGCCCTGATTGAGAGTATTTAGGGATGTAAATAAATAAACCTAAAGGTTTTTAGCAGGTGTAAAGGTTAGGGTAACCTATGTTCAAAACCCCAATACGGGTAGTGGAATAGAATACGGCTTATGTGGAATATATAATGTATATAAAAGGAGAGATGCCCTTATTAGTAGTAATTAAGGGTGTAAATAAATAAACACCCATAACAGAGGGATATAGATGTAGTACAGAAGTTAGCAAAACCTTTTACTGCTATGGATTTTTTGGACTCTAACCCTAATACGGGTACTAAAATAGAAGATAGTGGTTTCCGGTATATGATAGGACATATGAAATATAACAGATTTTGAATTTGTTTCACTTACTTGCCCGCGATAGAAAGGTACTCCTATAACTCCTATACGGTTGGATATACTTCTCTTATTCACCAATCCGTACAGTACAGCCTCACATAAACGTTTAATCATTTTCTGAAACTGGGCACTCGACCATAACAACACCAACTCCTTGGTCTGTCTGTTCTTACTTTTTTAATGGTCATATATAAACTGATCTGATACGCGAAACGCGACAAGGATGTCAAAGGTTATCGGCACTCTTCGCCGATGCATTTTTATATTCTATTACTATCCGTCGAAATGATTCACATGTCCGTTGTTCTCTTATCAAAAGTTCTATATATGTTTAGAATAAATGAGGAAGCAGACGATTTGGTTATTTGTGCGGTTTGAATTTTGGCGCTGGGAGCACCCTTGGAACCAGTCCATTTTTACAACCTCCCGATCCAATTTTAACCTACCTGGGTCCACTGTGGTTTTCTCTGGATAATCTCTGATAGCGATATCACAAACTGAGAGGATGGCTCTTTCGATTATGCGGCTATCCAGCCATGGAAGGAGGGGAGCACAACATTTTAAAGGACTCGGGCATTTGTTGAGGCCAGTTGCTTGCCAGCTTTCCACCTCACAAGTCATGGTCAGAATTTTCATATTTTTCTTAACATACCATTTATCTACAAACAACACTTCATAATCATATACTAGACATTAAATAAATTGTCCACATAAAAATATAGTTTACTTTTCCACAACAATCTTTTTTAACCAATTTAATCTTCATTGATCGCACTTCAATTGCATTATATCTGTTTATTTATCAAATAATTATTATAGCATTTGACTCAATATATACATGTGACATTATATTAATTGTTACTAGTCATGCTGCATGAGTGAAAAATTTTTGAGTAATAGAAATCTGAAATGTTTTCAATAAAATGGTCCTCGCATACCATATAGGGACGATTGTGCGCACCATTGCATTCGCGATTCTGATATACTCTTATAAAGACTTGAGAAATTTTTGGAAGCGTTCATTGTCACACCGGATCGCACTTCAAGATGCAGCCACACTTGATTCAAGGGAATCTAGTGTCGCATTAACCTCACTCTGGAAACAATTTACAAATTATTTAAATCTAAAAGAGGGTTTAACGGGAGTTGACATGGTTTATTCATTTTTAGTATCTTGTAACTAAATTAGTATTTTAAATTATTAGTGTGTTATTTTATTATTTGCAGGCTGGTGATGAGTACAGAATTGAAAAGGACACCTTCGGTGAATTGAAGGTTCCGAATAACAAGTATTATGGAGCCCAGACACTCAGGTCGGTGATGAATTTTCCGATTGGTGGACCCTCAGAAAGAATGCCAGTTAATAATTTTTCATTTATTGTCATTTTGTAGTTAATAATATAGATTTATGTTTCTAAATGCTTTATTGATTTCTCCAACAGTTGCCTGTGATCAAAGCCATGGGAGTATTGAAGAAAGCCGCCGCTGAAGTCAACAAAGAGTTTGGCTTGGATCCAAAAGTCGCCGATGCGATTTCGAAAGCAGCCGACCATGTGATTTCTGGAGAATTGTATGAAGAGCACTTCCCTTTGGTTATATGGCAGACTGGTTCTGGTACACAGTCCAACATGAATACCAATGAGGTTAGTGTTAGAGAATATCGACTATAAAATAGGTACCCCAAGAGTGGTAAAAAGTGGTCACCTTACACAGATGATAAATTATTATAATGGCAAAATTCATACCCTCATATGTTTTTACAAGTGGCTCTTAATATGAAGGGGGTTAAGAATGTGATGCAGTCTGGAAATTTAAACCCAATTAAAATTTGAAAGACTATTAAGCAGTTTTTGTTTTCATGCTCCTCAAATCTTTGAGTGTTTCTGATAAAGCTGGATATATTTTTATTTACCTTGATACTACTTACCTCACGGGTGTTAGATCCGCTCTAAACATTGGATTGAATGTTTTTTTAGATAATTCGAAACAATTGTTGCTCTGACCATGACCATGCACTTTCACGAATAAATAAAAATTTGACTCCTACAATCAGGGCAACGACATGGAAATAATATTCTTTGTTGCCAGTAGCCTGACTAAGACGTAATAAAAATTAAATCACTATGCTTCACAAATTAATACTAGCTTAAATCTTAACTCCTCTACCACCATAGCTTTTCCTTTGAAAAAATGCTCCTGAATCTTCCACATTCTAATCAAGGTGTTCTGTATCAAAATTTAATCAATCTGTCTCGGTTTTAAGTTTATCCATAAAACAGCCTCGGAAAGTCTTTGTCATACTTCCAAAGCAGCAGAATAGCTGTCATGGCAATATAATGCACATCTGTATAGCAAGTAATTGATTGTCATGCTTAACCAGGCTGTCGTCTCGAGTATTTTTCCGTGGTATAGAAGGCCTTTTTTATTCTAGTGCTTAGTACTTCACCAATCAACAATCTCAACTTATATGTCTGGCTGCAAAAGAGACACATAAAGCCATTTTTGTTTAAATAAAGAAACATTGCGCCTTATTAATCTTTAACTTAAGTGATTGAATAAGATAGAAAAATAAATAATATTATTGAATTGAGAAGATATTTATTTAACAAAATAAAAAAATAATAATTTCTGTAGGTTTTAATTTTCATTGTTTCTTTAGATACTTCATTATTATTCCTTTCACTTCTTTTTTTTAACTATTAAGTAACAGCATTGCAGGGTTAAATTATTTCAAGTTTTGCTGTTATAATGATTAATAATTGTTTTATTTGTTGTATTTTAAAATGCACGCCTTACTTCTCAGTTTTTTTACTTTTTTTTTTTTACTTTTTTTCAGGTTATTAGTAATTATGCCATAAAAACTTTGGGGGGCAAGCTGGGATCGAAAACACCTGTCCATCCAAACGATCACGTCAACAAATCCCAGAGCTCAAATGACACCTTCCCGACCGCTATGCATATAGCGACTGCGATTGAGATTCACTGCACTCTCCTACCCAGTCTTAAACTTCTTCATGATGCTTTATATAAAAAGTCAGAAGAGTTTTCAAAAATTATTAAAATAGGCAGAACACACACTCAGGTTAGTCCTTATTTTGTATATACCATTATTATTAAAACTATTAAGTTACTCATTGAGTTTTTCTTATTATTTCCAAAGTTTAGGTTTGACGCCATTGTCTGGGTTTTTTTGTCTAAGCATACTTGTACAGAGGGGAACATCAACAATAGTGTAAACAATAGTACATTAATTGGTACTTGTTCATTGATGTTATTCGTACAGTCCTAAAATTATGCATGGGGGTTAGTCACTGTTGCTAAGTTTATAAGAAGGTTTCTAAAATCATTTTTATTTCTCATACGACAAAATAGAAATTTGTTTTCAAACTGGGTACTGACAAATGATGAGGGAACTAATCCTTGGATCAAATGGATATAGTTCCCAATCATTGGTTAGTTAGTTTTGCTCATGACATTGTTCATCCCCAATGATTAAAAGGTTCCTTTAAATGAAAAACAAAATTGTACGATGATCATGAAACCATATAAGTCGAATCTGCTATGTGTGTATGACCTTTAATGTTCAGTGTGAATTGAATATACCTGACGAATACCATTACAGTGTAAAGTATGGAAAAATATAATTTAAGATCATTTTTTTGTCTATTAAAAGTATTTATGGAATTAGCTCAAAAGTTTATTTGTGCAGACAATTTCTCTCATAAAATATATTATGATTTGCTGAATATTTATCTAATATACTAAGTACTACATGATATTGCAGGATGCAGTGCCACTTACGCTTGGGCAAGAGTTCAGCGGCTATACTACCCAAATCGCCAATGGTATCTGCCGAATAAAAGACACTCTCCCGAGATTGTACGAACTTGCTCTTGGAGGCACAGCTGTCGGAACCGGTCTTAATACGAGGATTGGATTTGCAGAGAAATGTGCTGCCAAGATTGCAGAACTCACTGGTAAGAATCGAGACATTGTGTTGATTCCCTGTAAAAATTTAACTACAGAATGTTATAATTATGTCAATATGCTAGTTTACAAATCTATTAAAATATCCTTCGCATAATTATATACAAAACAGTAGTTTTTGAATTGTATATAAACAAAATAAAGGGCATAGAAAAGTAATAAACTGCATCGGGTGATACCATGTGAGTTTCTTAAATATGTCAAAATTAGTGTTAAAAATTACTTGGTATTTTTGATCAAAAATACTTTATTTGCTAAGCCACCTCAGTCACTGAAAATCGCTTTTTCAAATGATAAAAATAAAATGTAAATAGTTAAAATACTGATCGAAAAATAAAACCTATTTATGTTGAATTTAATTTCTAATGTCATTCTATTGTGTCTCTATTGTTGTACTTGAACTTAGGAATATATCACAACATTAAATATAAAATAGCTTCTAAGCATTTACTTGAGAAAGCATTTCAATTTAATTTGTTTTCATATACTTTCTGTTATTATATTTTAGCTTGTAATGTTAGAAAATGTACTTTTAAAATTTTAGATCAGTTATATCATTAATAATGCTGTTATCATCAAACTATTCATACATACTTACAGGCAAACATATAAAACGTGATCGCACTGCACCTAAATAAAAGTGGATCCTCTCCTTTCTGCCTTGGCAATAACTATAATAAGCTGACACAACATGAATTCTAATAAATAATAATCCCAATGATGCCTTTCCTTTAAGTTCTTTATTTTTTGACAACCTTTCAGGCACTTTAGTTAGTAAGTTTCCATTTGATTCAAAGCAAATACCTCAAAAATTAACTTTGTTGACAATATTGTCTATTGTAACTACTTATATTATTATAGGTCTGCCATTTGTGAGTGCTCCAAACAAATTTGAAGCGTTGGCCGCCCATGACTCTCTCGTTGAAGTATCAGGCGCTTTGAACACAGTCGCTGTTAGTATTATGAAGGTTGCCAATGACATAAGGTTCCTTGCGTCTGGCCCTCGTTGCGGGCTCGGAGAGCTGAGCCTTCCCGAAAATGAGCCAGGCTCCAGCATCATGCCTGGTAAAACTCCTTTGTTTTTTAAACTTTAAATTATTACGAAGAAACCTGTTAAAATTTTTTTACATGTTCACTATTATATAAATTTGTCTTCATGTTTTAGGAAAAGTAAACCCGACACAGTGTGAAGCCATAACCATGGTCGCCGCTCAAGTGATGGGAAACCACGTGGCTGTCACTATTGGAGGTTCTAATGGACACTTTGAACTCAATGTATTCAAACCTCTTATCGTTTCGAATGTACTAAGGTCTGTCAGACTACTGGGAGACTCGTGCAAAGCTTTCACTGATAACTGCGTCGTTGGTATCAAAGCAAACGACGATAGAATCGACAAGCTGCTGCATGAATCCCTCATGTTAGTCACTGCCCTCAACCCTCACATTGGTTATGATAAGGTAAGAAATCACAAATATTTGAAGGCAGATCACTTAATTTCTTTTCATTCCTGATGAGTGTGTATTTTTTTTTTTTAATATAACTAAAAGACATAAAAATTGAAAAAATATGAAGAGGTGGGTGCATGAGTTTTTTAAACGGTGATTTGAAATATTAATCGGTATTTTTGATATTAACTAATTTTGTTAGTAAAAATATTATAATCAGCTACAATAACAATAAATATGTAAAGATCTAACGTTGACTCCCAAAACTTTAGTTTTTATAATATCTTTGAATATATTTTTGTTTTTTCACTTGTACTTTGCCTACTAAGAAATCAGAGAAATGAGACCCGAATTCGTTTAAAAAAAAATTTTTTTTTACTTCCCAATGTTATAACCCATCTAAAATGTACTAGCATCATAGTGCAGGGATTTGTTGAATATAATTTTAAGATTTCGAATCAATTATATCATTTTTATAGTCGTTATTATAGAACACATAGACAAATGAAAGATGATTTCCCCATACCTGTTTAAAAGTATTGCCTCTCTGTGGGATCGGCAACCTTACCTAACCTAACATAAGATAAGGTAACCATACTTACTGTGGAATATTGGTTTTAAGCCACTAAACCAATTATCTACTTTTTTTTTCATTAAAACCGTCTTGTTCTCCTACTACACTTGAATTGTAAAGTCATAAGTATATACTCTTATGAAATATTTTTTGCAAAGTTACTCCCATAATAATAGCGTGTATTACGAAGAGAAAATGTGTGTTAACGCAGTTCTAGGTAATCTCTGAAATACTAAATTCTGAATTATATTCTCCATATGAAATCTTTCTTATTCGTTCTATCTGTGTTTGCAATGTTTTGGCATCCCCAGCTAGGAGTTAAACTTGGATGTAACGCTAATTTTATTACCAAATATTCAAATAAACATTTTAATATAATAGATTAAACTAAACATGTTCTTATAGGCTGCTGAAATTGCCAAGACCGCTCATAAGGATAAATCAGGTTTAAAAGAAACGGCAATCAAGCTTAAAATTCTCACAGCCGAAGAGTTTGATAAATATGTAAAACCTGAAGAAATGCTTGGACCAAATTAAATTTTTCATTCATGAATGATTTATTGTTTTTGTTCAGTAGTGCTAGATGCTAAGAGTATTACTGTGATCTGATGTACTTTTCT
This sequence comes from Acanthosoma haemorrhoidale, assembly GCA_930367205.1. NCBI lineage: Eukaryota > Metazoa > Arthropoda > Insecta > Hemiptera > Acanthosomatidae > Acanthosoma > Acanthosoma haemorrhoidale. The sequence goes on along the minus strand of OV884011.1, from coordinate 18,817,424 downwards.
GCATAGTTTAGTACCTGCAGTAGATTTCTTAAATAATTCTTAGACTTTTTTCCTTTGCAGTATTAACCCGTGTGGGTTGATCCTTGATAATTTATTAAAAAAAGCTTTAGACTGCCCACATTTAATTTATTGTATTTAGAATATTACAAACACTTTCGATGGCCTAAACCGACATCTTCAGGGTTGCTTTCCCCCCCAAAAAAAAAAGGATGCTCCCTCAATAGCCATTTCCCCAGGACTGCTATGTGGAAAAAATCTTTTATGCTTATAAGGTCTGTCCTACAATGCCAATAACCTGATATTAAAGTAGGGAAAGGAATGTATTAACCACTAATAAATAAGATGGTTTTCACCATATTTTCTTTTCTTTAATGTATGAAATATTATTTATACTTTATGTTTCTACTTTTTTATTGACTAAAATTAAATTAGTCTTAATTCTGAACTAATCTGCAATTTTCAAATTAACTTACTATTATTTTGAAAAATAAAATTGCTCAGGATTTTTAAGCAAAATTTATTAAACTGTTTTGGGTCAATCAAAATCGATTTAAAAAAAATTTTAAACTGCTATGTTGACAAAAAAAAGAAAATCAAATATCAGATTTTTTTTTTTTGTCTCTCAAATCTTTATTTTTTTTATTAATAATTAAAAAATATATACATAAATAAAAAGTTAAAATAGAAACAAGACCATTTTTTATGTTTATTGTTTCCCGTAGTTTACATGATTGTATCTTGTTTAACAGAGTATGTTGGGGTGTTTAAAATTTCAGATCAATTTTCATTTTTAGTCGCTAACGTAGAACTACTGACTAAATATGATTGCCTTGTCCCTGTTTGAAAGTAGAGCTTCTCCCTTTCAGAGGTCAGGCTTGACAATGTCTATTTGCCGGGAGAATTCTTTTGTTTCACAGTTCACTCTAATTTTATGTTGCCAAATATTCAAAAATCAAAGATGTTTCAAATTATACATTAAATTTGTTTTATTTTTTCTGACAGGCTGCTCTGATTGCAAAGACTGCACACAAAAACAATTCGACTCTGAAGGAAACAGCAATCAAGCTTAAAATTCTCACTGCACAGCAGTTTGATGCCTATGTCAAGCCAGAGGAAATGCTTGGGCCGAAATAAATTCTTCATTCCTTAATTACTTATTGTTTTGTTTTTCAAGTAATATATGTATATGTATGTAATATGTATATCATAAAGTCTGATTTATGGATGATCTGTAAGTTGGTAGCGAGTTGTATAAATGCATATAATGTATTTTCACTGAAAATAAGCTATCTGTACAAATAATTACACGAATAATTGTGTGTACTGCACTTGTTATGTATTTTTGTTATATTTTAGTATATCAAATTTTTTTTTTTTTTATTTACCAGTATTGTTAAATATCACTTATTAAATTTGTGTTAATAAAAAATATTATTATTTTCATATTTATTGAACTCTTTATTTGTAATATTAATATTGTTTGAAAATTAGTTTTTCAAAAAGCTCGAGGTTTTTCTCAAAATATCTTTTATTATTAATATTATATCAACAGTCAACATTACGTCTTAGATCTTATTTTCTACTTCTACTTACTTACCCTCTTCAGTGTTGAATAATTTCACATTCTCCGGAACCAAGCTAAATTTATTTATATTAGTATAACTCAGCCGAACAAAGCTCTTTGTGTAATAGAACTATCTCTTTTGTTTTATTAGCTTCGACAAAGAAAGGGTTAGCCAAATCATTTAATAGTGAACTTCATTTGTTTAGTTGATGAAATGTAATAATCAAACCTGTGGTTCAGCATGAATTGCCATTTTAGATTTAACCATTAATTATAGACAAAAGTAATGATGTTTTCATTCCAGTTTGATCTATATATAACCATTTTTGCATGGCTTGTTAGAGCAGAAATCCTATTGTTAAATTTTCATTATGTTTTTGCATACTGTGGTTTTTGTCCCATGGATTACTTGTCGAAGATTCCCTTTCAGCTTAGAAATTATTACTGTAATCTTTCCTTTTTAGTTAGGAAAAATTCTCGAGGTGACAATATCATAAAAGATACTATTGTTTTAGATGCGTTAGATATCCCAAATAATCAATTGGAAATAACTGAAGGTGACAGCTTAGATCTGTCGAAAGCGCTTTTTCTCAATAAAGAAGAAATTATCGGTTCTGGATAGACCGAAAAATAAAGCTGTTTTATAATTTTACTATACCATTCCATAATGAGGCCATAATCTTTTAATTGACATCACTCTTCGAGAAATAATATGACCCTATAATTTTGTTTACAACAAATTACAATAATAACGTTCAACTGCCCAACATTCTAATAGATTAAATGGTCAAATATGGAGATCCGCCTTTTTGAAAGCAATGAAATGGTGCATAAATTCAAATTATTCCTTTGGTTGGAGCACCTTTATATATCTTGATACTTTGCTCTATGGTCCACTAAAATGGCTTATAAATTTATTTATTTTAAACACAAGTGAATAAAGTATCAAAATTGATTGTTTTCTATATTTTGAGGGAGGACAAACGTATCATATAAGGAAGCAATATTTTCTAATTTAAGGAACTCCACGTTAACTTACAGCAGGTTATTTAGATTTAAGCTATTAAAAATTATTTATATTTTTTGTTGAAAAAAAGATTTTCAGTAAAGTAATGATAGTTTAGTGAACAAAATGAATTATCTTAGGTAATAAATAAACTCAAGCTTAACATCCTAATTATCTCTGGATATTGTGCTTCCTCTATTTTATTTTGTCTATATTTATATTTCAAAAAAACGAAATTTAGTTTGTTTTAATGGATGAAAATAAATTTTAGTCGCTAAAAATTAAAAAGAATTATTTTAAATAGTGAAACAAATTTTAAACTTCTCGATCACTGAAGACTTTTCTATACAAAATTAAGAGACTGTAATCAAATACTGAAAAAAGTCTATTAACAGCATGGACTATAATTGGCACTCAAAATTTAAGCCGATTTTCTTTTTTACAATACTATTTATAATTAGCTATTAGTACTAAGGAAAAAAACTGTGAATGGTTATTTTTATTATTGAGCTAAGGATTGAGAGAGTTAAATCTTCCAAAAAACTGACTGCTTGTTCCTTGATGGTCCTACAGACTTGTCAATATGTAAAAACAAACATCATAAAATAAAGGCAAAAGTTACGAAAGTTTAAAAAAAGAGAAAATTTCTCTTATAAATATATATTATTTGTAACATTATTGATATACATATAAAAATATATATCTTAAACTTTTTTTTTTTACAAAATATTGTTTTATCATTAAAAATAAAATACTAAAAAAATTATTATTTACAAATCTTTATAAGCAAATCAATAATAAGGCAGAAAGGTATATATAGTATAATTTAATGTTTACAATAATGATAATTGTAATTCTGGAGTAGACTTTCAGCACGTTACGGTACCCTGTGATGCCAAATTGATTGTTGATTAAATTTCCCTGTAAAAAAAAACAAATACAAATCAGATATTTCATAAAAAAGTTGATCATTAGGTTAGTTATTATTACATATACAGATATTTAATAAATGCATGTTATCAATTTAGTTTACAATATCTCAACTGTGTCTGTGTATCTGGTCATTGTTGGTCTACTGCTTGCGGACTAGACATGAAACTGAGGTTCCGTTTGATAACTTAACATCATAAAACATGATGAAGTGGCAATAATTAATTACTTAGTAGGCCGAATTTTCATAATGAATAAAACGCATGTTTTTCCACTGTGTTTAATTAATTTTTTAGCGCAAGTACTTTCCTCAGCTCAAGCAACTCATTTTCTAGTGCAAGATTAGCTATGGAAACTTATACGTGCTCAAATACCTATATTCTAAACCCTTCATTAGGCCGCACAAGTCCATGCCCCATCCATGCTACTTTTTTTAAAATGAAGATAAACTTTTAACTCGTGCCAAAGGTTAGTCATTTTTGTTTTAATTATACCATTCATATATAATTCAATGACTGCTCCAACAAATCTACATATTAAGCACTCAAGCGATTTAGCTGGTGTATGAGTGATAGAGGATTTATTTTACACAAGATGAAAATATTTAAGTAAATAGAGAACCTGGGCAAGAAAAAGTATTAATTTCAATATTTCATTAAGTGTTTATATCTTCTATATTCGTATAAGAACAAATAATCTATTTGTATTTTTAATATTTTAGAGTTTGGTTGTTAATTTTAGTTGTTCCACATCATGTAGATTTAATTGTTAACACAGGTAATATGCTGCAATGATATTATGATTTTATTTTATTAAATACAGTTTAAATTAAAAATCTAAAATATTTTATGTGAATATTTAATAAGTTAAGATCACATTCGATTGTCCTTTTTGGCCAAACAGAAGCCATTTCAACGGCATTCAGCCATTTGAGTTCTTGCAGTTGAATTTATCAAATGTTTGAGATTTCAGATGTCACACTTAAAAGACCCTCATACGAGTGGTCGTCAGTCACGAGGTCACCACTCCAAGTATGAGTGCTGGACTGTTTATGATCCCCATTCTATGAAGATGTGCCTGGAGGTAATCGGGTAAAGGGCTCAGTCAAAATAGCCTGTTTATTCGTTTCTCTGATCGGTGTAACTGATCTCTGATTTTTTTTTTGGTTTCACCTTGACGCTTCTTCCTTGAGTGTTTCTTAGCCGTACTAATAGGGATAGTTACCCTAGTATTTATACGGTTGTATCAATGAGGTACTGAAACGTAATTGACCCATTCCAAGTGAAGCAGATACAAATAGTCAGATGGGCATTAATAATAGCTGCGACAGAAGGGAATGAATCAAGCAGCCATTGATACCGACTGAATAGTTGATACAAGGCATGGATCATCTTCCCAGCACTGGTGATCCAGTAGGGTGGGTGGGGACTGCTCTGTGAATCACATCCACCCGCCATTGATACAAAATGAAAAATAGTAAATACACTGAGTGGTTGATACAAGAATGGATTAACTTCCAAAGACTGGCGATCCAACAAGGTGGGTGGAGACTGCTCTATGAATCAACACCAGCTGCTATTGATACAGAATAAAAGGCAGCAGATACACAGAGTGGATCAGGATCCACATCCAAAATGTATATATTTACAACAAAATAAATAAAATAAATCAGCATTACTGCGAGCCTTGTCCCAGTTTTATAAATCCAGTCAACTGGCTGTAATGATCATGAGACAGGTATATTAATTTGTTTGTCGATATAAAACTAAAACACTGTTGTAACACATGAGTTTTACTACTGTTAAGAATTATTTAATATATTAACCTATTTTTTTCTAAATTACCTAAAAACCGGTACTAACATTTTGCTTTTGACATCAAAATAAAAGTAATCTTCTGTTAGTGCCCCATCAGTTTGAATATTGATTCACCGAGATGAACTAATTTCTGAAGTAAGCCAATTAGTCATTTTATGGTTGATTATGGACAAGGTGCTTATTTTTTTATACTAATTTCAGAGCAAATGAATCAATACTGGTTATGAACTAAATTAATAAATGTTTACAGGTACTTTAAGCTGTTCCACTCTTGTTTGTTAATAAAATTGTTATGTTAACTAAACAGTTAAACTTAAAACATGAGTTTTGCCAACTAAAACCAACAAACATAGTCATAAAAAGATGAATTGTAATCTAATAATGGTTAAGTAGCATATTCCATAACACCTCGAAACATGTTTATTACTTTTTGATGAAAATATAACGATGGGAAATATGGACAAATTTTTTTTTCCAAAGTAAGGCCCGTTATGCTATCTTTTACATTCCTCAAATAGGCTTAAAATCTGTTTAAGGTTTTGAAAAAGGATTTTACAGATAATCGGAAAAATAAGGTTTTGATAGCCAGCAATAGACATCGCGGATTTAATATAATCCGAGATAGTTTTTATAAGATTTTACAAGTCAATATTATTAAGACAATGAGCAACAAGCAATTTCCAACATTTGTTCTATCAGATGAACAATTGTTTCTAACAATTGGTACAACCAGATGAACGATAGATTCACTTTTAGCACCTCAACTAATTACATGGACAGATCTTTGAACTTGTGGGACACTAACCGAAGCAAAAAATATAGCAAAGAAAAATTGTTTGGACTTACTGTTCTTTGTTTTCTTGAATATCCTCATTTACACAGGTGTCTATTCTTCGCTTATATTTATTTCCTTTCCCAGCTTCCCAATATTTCCTATACATGTTGTACAACTGCATAGCTGCTTGAGCGTCTTGAACGGAACTATGCTCTCCAGACTGAATAGTAATCTGCAAATATTCAGCAGCCAGGTTCTTCAATGATGGTGTTTTCCTGTTTTTCCTGGTAAAAAATCTTGCAGTATCTCTGGTGGCATACTTTGGATGAGTAAGAAACAATACGGACAGATCATTTTTAAGCGCATGGCCAACTAATATTCTATCTTTTAAGATATCGGCAACTTCTCTCTGAACCTTTTCGAATTCATCAGCATTCTTAATATCCTCTGGCCTCACACCGCTAACCTGAGTTCTATAGTCGACAACTGTTTCTCTTGGCTTTACAAATTTGTCGTAAATACAATCACCATAGCTGTTGACCAAAGAGACTCTAGCCAGCATATTATCATCTCCATTTTCACCAATCCCAACCATTTCACAATCCATGCCAACAGTCTTAGTAATTCTATTAGATTTACGTTTCCTTGCACGGCCGTTCCTATTGTCATTTTGTACTTTTAAACTCATACCTTTGCTTTCAAGAAATTTCTTCCAGTTGTCAACACCAGAGCAGTTTTTATGTTTAATATTCGAAAATTTTACTGCGTCATCATTCAATTCTATAGATAGTTTAGTCTTGACCGTTGACCTCTCCTTAGATACCTTTGCAGAAGACTTAATAACTTTTTGTTTTTTCTTTGATCTATTGGGTTCACCAACAGAATTCACCTGGGACTTCATAAGGAATATAAACTCAACAATTATAAACAATAACTATCTCAAACATCTAAAAATAAATAAAAATTAACGGATTTAACATTGTTTCAATAATACGAACAGCGCGAAAACATACTATGCCCACGAAACCTCTCCCCAAAGACCACATGTTTATCCAGCTTCGCTGGCCATAGCACATATCCATAGAAAATACTTAAGTACTATATCACAAATAATCAGGGTGTTGTAATTGGTTTTTTTTTTTTTCAAACCTAAAACTTTAACGTAATCATCCCTTTTTCTGTCTATTCATATCATTTTGAGCGAGTTCCCTGTCTGAGAAATTTTACATTCATTTACTTTAGAGATATCACGAAAGATACTGCTATCTCTATAAATCGTAAGAAGTATTGAAAGATAAAACATAATTACAAAAAGTCATTAATCGGGCGTCAATGACCCTTGTGATTGACATGAGCTTTAAAAACAAATTCATTAAACTCTTGCGAGAAACTTTGACTAAAGTCTGTATATGACATTTTTGCATACTACTCCCCGATGATGCTAGAAATAATTAGTCAATAGCCGATTTAACAAGTAATTAAAACAATCAATATTGTTTGCTGTCCTATTGAGTAGGTTATTAAATAAAATATATTGACATGCTTATTAATAATATCTGTCATGTGCTGGGGCTTAAATGGAATTCCAACTAATGATAATTACATCCTTAATCCGCAGCTCTACAACCCACTAACCTGTTTTGGCTTCATCCAACACTAACACCGTCACTAGGAATCACACACCCCTTGACATACAATGACCTCTGGGAGACGTCATTCATTTCATGTATGATTGTAGACTTTGACGTCTCCGACACATTAAGAACTTTCTTCGGCAAATGCCGTGCCGTATACTATTAGGTCCTTTAACTGCTGCAGTCCTGCCTTGATCCTGTTTAGTTTAAGATGTTTTCCCTTCTCAACAGTACCGTTAAAAACTTAATCGCATCGGCTAAACCAGTAAACGACGCACGACGATAGCGGTAATCAGTACAGTACTGACCTCGCGCTACAAACGCTGTAGTACATATTTAAAATTAGTAAAAATTAGAAATAGCGCTCCCAACATGTCTCAGTTGGATGTATTATATGAAAGTGGCCATGTAAGTCTATTAGGCTACTCTAGTGATGATAGCGAGATTGATAATGGTCATCAAAGTGTTTATACTGTTGAGTATTCAAGTGAAGCTATTCTATTTGACAAATGAGCGTAAACGTGCAAGACCTATTTCAAGCAGTGGCGAATCTAATGTACCAGAGGATGAATGCAGTTGGAAAGAAAAAGAAAATATTGTGAATATAAATCAATTTACTGAAACTGCAGGCATGAACTGCTCTGTTCTACGAAGATTGTGTACAAATGCAACACCTATGCGTGTTTTCAAACAAGTTTTATGTGATGACTTTTTTGAAATGATAGTCAGAGAAATGAATAGATATGCAGCACAAATGAAAATGGAACAGAATGAACACGGACTGGTATACACTTACAAATGATGAAGTTAGTGCATATTTTCCATTATAATGTCGCAGATAAAAAAATCTAAAATATAGGGTGTCCCAGAATTAACGCAAGATTTGATTTAAATATAAAACACAGTTTTTAGTATTTTTGTTGTTATTTTTTTGTTGAATTATAAAGTAAATAGGATAGAGTTATTTATGGAATAACACATCGGGCAAATGGCCTCCACGGCTTTGCTGGCACATACGTACTCTTTTGTCGAAATTTTCCATGACCATTTGGCATAAATGTGTTTGAATTTTGTTGATGCAGCGTTGAATTTCCTCTTTTAATGCACGGGTGGATGTGGGCTTGTTGACATACACCTTTGACTTCAAATAACCCCATAAAAAGAAATCTAAAGGTGTTAAATCACACGATCTAGGGTGCCAATTCTGATCACCGAAACGAGAGAGTACACGACTTGGAAATGTCTCATGCAGTATTTGAATTGTTTCATGGGCTGTATGGGATGTGGCACCATATTGTTTAAACCACATATTACCCACATCAATATCATCTAATTTCGGCACAAAGAACTGTGTTATGGATTTTCAACAATATTCTCACGCACTGCTTCGATATTGACATTTGAATGGCTTGTTTTTGGACGACATGTGTGTTTAGTGTCTCCAACTTATCCAGTCTCCCTAAATTTTTCAATTAATCTCTTCACAGTTCAAAACACTATCTTGACCATATTTTGTATGAAATTTTCAAACTGCGGCCGCCAAACTTTCATTATTTTTGAGATAATGTTCAACAATAAAGACACGTTGTTCTATCGTGTAACGCTCCATTTTTACGAACTCTCAACTGTCAGCTGTCAAATTATTTGTTTAGGGTTGCCAGCACTTTACTGCACAAATTCAATTCTTGCGTTAATTCTGGGGCACCCTTCAGATATGTATTGTCCAAAGCGAAAAATATATAAAACATCCATATTTTCGAAAACTATGCCTTTTAAACGTTTTTTGGTCATATCGTACTATCTTCGCGATATATATCGCGTCGACGCGCATTTTATTTGTACGTCAAGGGGTTAATGAATAGAGAGCAATCACTATTTTGTGCTGATGCCATCCAGCGTCGAGTCTCAATGTTCCTGGCATCATTGACACCACATTCCGACCACTGCATACTTGGTATTAACACTGTCCGTCTTCCTTGTATTGCTTCTGTCATTTGTGGGATCATATCATCGCTCAACCGTAATACATAACAGGTACAACTCAGTTTCATGAGTTTTATATCGGGAAAAAAACAGTAATTTCTCCGATGGTAGGTTCCTTAAAGGCCCAGTAGGAGTGTACCATCGAACTTTATTTCATTTTTCCGTGGAGGTCTTGGTTGTCCGCGTCCTTACTAATTTCTTTGAATTTGCTCTGTAGCTCTTATGTTGTTGATATTTTAATCTTTTTATTAATATTTCTTCCTTTTTGTGCTAAAATGGAGGGGGAAGTTTCTTGAGCTACGATGACCTCGCGAATGCGATTGAAAGGGAAATTACTGTCATGTGAGAAGCAGAATAACGTTTTTTATTAATATTGTACTATCCCATATCTCAGTCAGTGATTCTGAAGTTTCACTTCTTTCAGGTCACTCACTATGTTTTTATTTATTTAATTTACTTTACTTTGTATCATTCTCTTTCAGTACAAATCAGAGAAAACCTGTATCAAATTATGTTCAGGAAAAGTAGAAATTGCTTTCCAAATTGGCAAATAAACACCGGATTTTACTATTCAATTAAGTACAGATGTGTAGCCAGAGGAAAATATGAACATTCTATGAAGTTTGCAAGATAACCCTGGTATCCTTAGTTAATTCTACGATGAAATTTAGCCCTTCCTAATTTGCAGAACCATCAAAAAGGCAAAGGACAGAATTCAAATTATTCTGCTTGAAAATATGGAGTGAGAAATTCATACCACTTCCCCTACCTTTTCATTAGTTCCATAAATTAGGAATTTCCCTTATTATCAGAAATTTTTATTACAAACAGTTACTCCTATTGTGTCTGATCTGCTGAAAAATTTACCTCCCTAATATTGGTTGATTAACCACATTCATCCATAGCAGAAAGAGTATGCATAACTTCCACTTGCGCCAATGACTGCTTCAAGTAAATATAGAAAGGCCATGCTTGGGTGTGAGGATATTTGCAGTTTTTCGAACTGCGGAATATAATTCAGCTCTGACTGAACTGTATAAAATAAGAGAATTCTTTAGGGAAAGGAGATTTTATTATAAGGGCAAAATAATTAAAACACAATTAATTTTGATTAGAATTACTTTTATTTATCTTAATAATTAATATTTATTCTTGAACAAAATGAAAGAGATGATAGAGATCACTAATGATCTGGCCCCTGATTCTATTCCAATGATCATCAATGAAGTAAATTTATAATTAAATCATATTAATACATCTTAGTAAATGTTTTCTAAATTTTATTTGATTCTTTTACAGAACTCAGAAGAGCACAGCTATTGCAAACAAATTACTTTGAGTGATATCTCGAATGAACATTTGAAATGCAAGAGATTTGGTGTACCTAGAGACATAGTCGAGTCTGTCATTGGTTTGAAGTAGAAAAAGAGGATGAAATAGTAGCCATTTCGTAAAACGTTACAAAATTACTGAATACAGTGGAGTAAATTTACATTAATGAAAAGAACTAATCGGATGCCAATTCAGGACAAATAGTAACAGTCTGAGCTTGATTATTTATATACACTATGTCTCAATTTCTTCTCGCAAAGGAATCATGTGTTAATCAATGGAAGATTATTTGGATATTGAACAATTCCAATAAACCATGAATGAGACATAATAAAGAACTTAATTACTCTAAAAAAAAAAGAATTTTAGATAAACTCTATTTATATCTTGCTAACTGGTTACTGGAAACAGTTTAATAATGAAATTGTGAGATTAAAATAATATAACAAAAGTCAATCAGACCAATCTCTCAACTTGAGTCAAACATACCTAGTCTCATTTTATGTAAATAGAAGATCTGTGAACATCTCGAATTTAACGAGGTAACTGTTGTAAGGTTCTAACTCAGGTAAATGATCCATGACTTCAAATTTGTAGGATATTAGACCTCATATATATAAATCATTGATTAATTCATATTTTGTAAATAGTTCATAGTTTGTAACTTCAGCTTCCAAGTATTATGGGGTAAATCACCTAAAGTACATATTTCAATTTGCAATACTTCATCCTACATGTTAAAAAACCTATTTTATAAACCACATGAATTAGTAAAACAAAACTTTACTGATAAATCAAAATATATTTGCTGATTGAGGGATACGTTTCGTTCTCCTGATTTTAAATTTCTCGGTTGACATTATTTACATTAAATAATCTCAACCGTGAAATTTAAAATCAGTAATTTACCCCATAATACTTGGAAGCTGAAGTTACAAACTATGAACTATTTACAAAATATGAATTAATCAACTATTTATATATATGAGGTCGTATTAACTTATCCTACAAATTTGAAGTCATGGATCATTTTCCTGAGTTATAACCTTACAACAGTTAACTATTTAAATTAGACTGTTCACAGATCTTCTGTTTACATAAAACGAGACTATATGTGTATGTGTGACACAAGTTGAGAGATGGGTCAGATCAACTTCTGTTTCTGAAACTTCCCCGATTTTTGTATCTACTATGTTCCGAAGTGGAGCTGCTATGGGAACCATTTCTCAAGCTGGAACAGAACAGGAGGAATGCATTTGGAGGTTTTGCCAGAATTGTGCACCCCTCGTAGGAAGGACTTCAAGTTGACTATGGTGTATCCCTCTTTTTCAACTTTATGATAGTATAGGGACTTGTAGGGAACTTAATCAATTGGCTATCTTAACTTTTCCTTGGAAGTTTCCTTCCCATTGGCATAAGCCACCACTCTAGCGGTGACATAACAGATCTGCAGGACTAGGGTGTCATATGAGAGGTAAAAGGATGCTATAACTTCAATAAGTACTATTTTATAATATACTTCAAGAGAACGGCAGTCGACTCTTGAGCAAAACTGTGAGTAGGAATATAAAATAGGGAGGCTTTGGTCCAACTAGTATTTATTCACATAAGTTTTTCAAAAATTTATTTAACAAAAAACATTAAACTTTCAAGTCTAGAACAGATTCCTGTTACCATGCAGGAAAAAATTACAGAATAATTGGTCATTGGTTTAAATTTACATTAGTAGTAGGAAAAGCTACCGCTGTCTAAAGTTGAAAATTACACTCACAGTTCCAAAGCCTGCACCTGCATTCAGTTTGTTTCACATATATCGTCAAATAGGATCAAAAAAAGCACAATGTTAAAGAAATTGATCAACTTTATTTACACACTGATAATAATTCATATAACTTATTCTGGGCTAATCGTAAAAACTACATTGTGATAAAAAATATAGACCATTAGAAGTGATCAGCAATAATATTAATAAACTGGAACCTCTCAATATATTAGTTATTGTCAGTCTAAAACTGTTACTTGATGTCAAATTTATTAATATATCACATTATTTACACGTTATGTAATAAATAAGTATATACAGAAGCGAAGGAAGAAAAACTTTCAGTCATGTTTCATATCTCTCCGCACGTCTTCTTGGACCTGCTGCCACTTGGCCACCAATGACGAAACACCTTTTTTCTTCAGTGATAAGCCTGGTGCTAATTTTGTCTAAAAAAATAAATAAAATAATAATTATTGTTTGGCAGGTTTTAAAACCTTTACCTATATAGCAAAGCATTTTCCAGATTAATGACTTTAAGAGGGGGGAGGGGTACGTTCCTCTACTATTATGCTAACCAGAACATAAACTATATATATTGCTATGTTTTTTATTTAATTTATTTTAAAATTATTTGAGGGTTCTGGTTCTGCTAATAGCAAAATTAAATGACTGGCAAAAGGAGAATTTTTTAATTATAACTTTATTCAACATGCATATCCTTAACAATTAACCATGGTTATTACAAATTATCTTCTCACCCACTACCTCTCACGACTGACCAGTTCGCTACCGTTTTCACCCTTCTTCAATTCTCACTTTATGTTGTATGCCACATGGTCAGTCACATCTACCGCTATTTCTTTAACCCCCTCTTTTTGACAAATTCCTCCCCCTTTGGTTGTTCCTACGTCAGGTTCAATCGCATTAAACAACATTTTCCATGTTCTTCTTTTCACTCTATCTTACGTCTACCGCAATCACCTGACGGACAACTGATCTCGCCATCTTCCTTTTCCTGCCTTTTTTCCATAGTCTTCCTGATCCACAGGTCGTTTAACGCCCTTTAATTCCCGCTAATTTTAAAATTTATATCACAACAATATATATGAACTATATAAAATTAACACCAAGACCTTTTTGATGTTATTTATCTAATTCTCATCATCATTTCAAATTTTTGATAAAACATATATTGTTGTGATATTAGAGATTGTGGAGTTTTTATATAATATTAAATCCAACTTATCAAGAAGGCAAAATAAAAACAAGTGAGAGTGTATGAAAAAAACAAAGGACAGTATAGTTGTGGTTGTATCAGGATAGACACACAAAATTACTCTCTAGTTTTTTTTAGCCAGTTATAATGAGTTGTTGTTGTGGTTCTGAGAGAACACACAGAGCATTATATTCGCTCTAGTTTTTGGAATCAGCCTGATATATGTATCTGAATTCAGTGATGAAATAAAAAGCCCGTAATACATGTTATTAGCTTGAGATTGTGAGTAAGAAAAACTTAAAAACTTTGTTTGTTAGTGGTTATTGACTTAAAGCAGAACGGAAGAGAAATAGCACGAAGAGAAGAAGTATTAATTTTGTTTAAAGAATGAAGACAATTAAAGAAGAAAAGGAATCGAATTTATAGCCAAGTAATTATATAATTAATATAAGTTTATTTTTTTATGTTTATAAAATTAAATTCATCTTTTTGCCAGATTTAATATTGTTAATAGAACCTAAAAAACATCAGATAATAAGTAAATAAAATAAATTTAAAGATAACAATAAAACTAATATATTAGAATATCGTAATAATATGTATATTGTATTGATTTTTTTTATCAGCAAATTGAATTTATATATTAGAATTAGATTGATTTTAAGAAAGGCGTTTTATATTGAGATAATTTGAATAAAGGTAATGTTTTTGAATTGACCACCAAGGACTTTAGCGTTTAGTAGACAGGATTTTTTTTTCTTTTTCATTCAAGCAGTTCAGAAAGTCAGTGAGTACTCGGCAGGTAGCTGAAGATTGACTTGGTAGACGACGATTGAACCAACATCGAAGATTATACATGTTATTATTGTTGTACTTTTGCTAATTATTATTTTTAACTGCATCAAACTCTCAAACCATTTATGTAATATAAAACATTTAAAATAATAGCATTATGCCCTATCACTATAAAATATACTATTATTCTTTATGAGTGTCCTTTTTCTTTTATTATAAAAAGAAAGTATCAATATATTTCTAACAAAAGCAGAATCACTACAATATATACAAGTTTGTTTGTGTGCTGACTATACATGCTTTGAACGTTTGACAGATCGGGACCAATATCCCTTTTAAAATCAGCAACAGTGATTAATTAGCACAAACGAAAGCTAAGAGAGTAAAAATGTTGCAATTTGTTTTTGTTAAGATTGAAAGGAAAACAGGAGGAAATTCTGCAATTTAACTACTCTTTTGCGGTTTTGCTTTTTAATTTCTTATTTAATTCTTTAATTTCTTCAGCACTGACATACCAGTGAGTACTGCTTATGAGATAATTTAATCTGACGTCACCTGGTCGAAACTTCAGATTAATATATCTCAAAAACTATAACTGTTAGCAAGATATTGTTCTGATATTTTGAGTTTTGATGTTGCCTTTGAGATAAACTCGAAACTAGCGAGCGTAAAAGAACGTAAAAACGACCCATGGTTCATGGCTATTAAAGGATGAACGCTTTTGTTGCTGTTATGCCTAATATTAATAATTATCATATAAATAAAATCAAGACTATTTAAGACTATATAAATATTTTAATATTGGATTTGTTAACTTTAAAATAAGTAAAGTTAATAATATCTAAGGCAACAGGCATTGGAAAATAAAGTTAAAAGATCAAGAAGGCAGCGGAAAGGTACAACGACCAGGAGACACCGGTAAGCTCCCTCATTCACTAGGACCCGCCGACGAGAGGAGTTGGGCTTTGTCCGTTACGATCGTCGTGGGAGGCACGAGGCCAGCACCAGGCAGCTACGCTCAAGACAAAGACAACAACGAAACACAAAGAGGTACCACCCATAGAAGACAACTTAGTAAAACTGGCCAATCAATATTATAATAAGGTACATTGTAACTTTATTTTTTTAACATTGCAAATTTATAACATACGTATAACTCATGAATCAGTTTGTAACTAAACAATTTTCCTTTTGCCAGAATTCTTTGTTATATTACTACTGTTATATAACAAACAGTGTAGTCTAACTTGTGGTAAAGTGACAATGGAAAAAACATCAAATAAACTATCACATAACAATAACTTTATAAATTCGGTTAGTCACTTACATACTGTTTTCAGAAAATTAATGACTAAAAAGAGACGATAGTGTCATGGCCATTATTTGGCACGTGATGGCCTAGATGGAAAGGCATCTGAACTGAAATCAGAAGGTCTGAGGTTTTGAATCCCAGCCTATAATTTTAGATTTTTTTTCTCTCTTTAACCAATAATTATCAAAAACACGCTAAACAATTTTTTTTTTTTAACAAACATATACCTTTTTCTTTTTCTTGCCCTTTTCCTTGTCCGGGGTTTCAGAAGGAGGAATGACAACTGGAATCGAAGGTTGCGGAGGGGGTGGCTCTACGACAGGTAGCGGTGTCTGTTCTGGCTCCAGGGTTGCTAAATCACTGTAGAAGCTATCTAACTCGGAGGAGAGGTCATGGGTGCCTTTAGGAGGCGGTGGAGCAGAGTCAACCTGCAATCAATGTAACAATATAATGTATCATATAATTATATCAATTATTAATATATTATAATACTTAAAAAATAATTAAGAGTGTCTATCCAGTCAACCCGTCGTCACATGCCCAACAGCGTACAACTTTTACTTTCATTAATTAATTTTTTTATTACCTATGAATTACCACATACTTTAGGGCTCTTAATTACAATTTCAATGGTAGGAAGGAAGTCAATTTTCAAGGAGCCACAGACAGGTAAAACGTACATTTTGTAATGTTATTTTAAATTCGAAGAAGTGTGGGAAAAAAGTGGACAGGTCCAGTTTGGCTGTTAGAAGGAAGTGCGTGGTGACGCGCGATAGTGGGGGTGAAATTGGCAGCAGTTGGTTAGAGAGTGAGGCTGGACGAGGAGAGAGTTGTTGCTAGTTACTGGAGTGAAGATAAAGAAGAGGTGGTTAGTTGTAGAATTTTCGAAAAGAGAAATGTTTCAGATGGTCAAACATAATTGACATGAGGGTCCTTACACATGTCTAACATCATATTTCTTTGTAATACCTTGTAGCATCACAGGTCTTAATAGAAATTCATCTGTCGTCATATGTGTGTGGAGTGCACATGAGGATTGGACAGTAATGGATGAAACAAGGCAAGCATTCGATGGAACATTTTAAACAACTCAGAAATCGTAAATGTATTATTATTTTTATTTCTTGCGTGTAAATGTTTGGTTGTCAGGAACCTCACCCAAGATATAAGAATAAATTAAAAGTGACATTAATTTTTATTTTAGCACAACTAAGATAAGAACATCATAATTTATTATGCAAGCTAGACCTCTAACTTCAATAGTTTGTGTGGTTGTAGATAGATATTGCCGGACACGTGGAAAGACGACTTTTCTTTCTATTATTGAAGTAAGAACACAAAACCAACAGAGCTTGAAATAACAATGTTGCAATAAATGTAAGGCTACAGTAGTCCTAACATAGTATAAATAAAAATTTATGATTATTCTTTTTGCCAATTTTACATACACTAGAAAAAATGTGACGTAAATAGAAAACAAAAACCATCAATTTTATTATTATTTAAAATATTGTTTGTTATTTTAATGACATGATACTTACCACCGGAAGTGGAGGAGGCAGCAGTGGTACTTGCGGGCTGGGCTGAAGTTGAGGATAAGCTGGGTAGTACTGAGGATAGACTGTGGGAGGAGGGAGAGGTTTCGGGAACTCTGCAGGTACAACAGGGGGCAGTGGAGGAAGCTCTGCAGGATCGACTCCAGGAGGGAGGGGCTGAGACAAGGAGAGATGAGGAGGTGGTGATTTGGGGGGAGGGGGAGGAGGAGAGGGAGGTTCTAGAGGAGGTAATGGTGGCAGAGGGGGTACTTCAACTGGTGGGGGTGGAGGCACCTCGTCTGAAAAGCACAATAAATCAAAACTTTAAATTTTATTGCATAAAATAATTACAGTGTTAAGGTTAAATAAATTATTTTACTGAGAGTAAATAATAATAATTTATCTAATGATAGTGAAAAAACTACTAGATATTTTTAACCAAAAAATTTATTTGTAATTAAATAATGGGTTTCTCTATCTTTATCTATTACTACTCATAATTTTATAGCTCTGGAAATAAGTAAGTAAAATGAACTTAAAACGAGATAAGTGTACGTAACATACAAGGTGACGGCTCTCATCACTTCTTCATGTTTAGAATTCAGTATTATTTTGTATATGCACATAAATTCAGTACTGTGCTGTGTGTCCGCGCTTGGGGAGAACATCCTCTCTCATCTACTTCAGCCTCATAAGGCTAGACAGTCCTAAAAAGAGCATCTTAGCATTGACGACTCCCCATGGTCTGTGGACCAATTGATAAGTCAACACATATCGGGGCATTATCACTTAAATGGACCAGTTTCCATCTCCTGATGGGATGTAAAGCAAGCCGCTGGACAAGTAGCTCCAGAAGGAGACAAAACAAGCCGCAGGACAAATACCTCCGAAGGGAGACAAAGTAAGCCACTGAACAAGTATCTCAGGACTGAACATGCAACTCAGGACAGAAATGTTATATAATATAACTTATTCATTTCATCTAGCCACCAATTAATAGATAATAAATTTTAAAGAATTTATTTCATTTGGACCCATTGGTCATAGTTGTAATTATTTTCATTAGTTCTTAGTATGTTACTTTTAATAGTTTTAATATTAATTGTTCTCAACGGGAGATCACTATTTATTTCATTCTGAGTTAATGGCAACGTTAATGTATTCAATTTATGAACACCCTTATATACAGTCCTCATTTTAAATTTAATTTCCTTTTGGCTTGATATGGGCTGCTTGTTTACAATCACCCATAATCCTCTTTACAAACACAAATATTTGATTGGTAGGCTTTGTTAAAATTTAAAAAATGTTGGTCAGAAAATATATGTTTTCAGACTTACTTACTTATTCACCAGAGCCATAGTACTCAGGTATTCAGTTTGTCGAAGGACTGACCTAGTATCCTGTGCTTATGTAATTAGAAAGGAACACAATTTTATGAAGAAAAATACAATTTCTATTACCCATTGGTTGAGTGACGGGTGTCAGAGATCTGATATTAGGAGGAGACGGTGGGCTAGGGACAGATATCTGCGGTGGTGGTGGGGTCACTGGAAGATGTGGGGGAGTCATCGAGAGATCCATTTCCTCTTCTCCGCCTACAGCACCTCCAGAGGTCACCATCGGGAACTCCCAGCTAATCTCACCACTGGAAGTTTTCACATACCGGTAGCGTTTCTCCTCCCTACACCCAAACAGTCAAATTCAATCAAACTGACCTCAGTCACAGCTATAATGTTAGTTATTCATGATTTTATAAATAGATATGTTAAATGGGTCCGCTTGTGCAGTCTCTCCTTTTTATTATTTAGAAAAAATATTATTATGAATAGACAGTTTGACTGCGATATTGTAAACAAAACAATGAAGAAAGATCACAATTTGATAAGCAATTCAAATAAACATCATAATGTCTTCCAACTATCTTAACCCGTTGCGGTTCACCCCATTTGAGACAAACCACAAATTTATTTTAAGTTCAGAGAGCAAAAACGAACATTAGGTGCCAACATTACAAATGTCCAAGAATTATTTACAAGAAAAAATTTTTTTTTTCAATTTGTTTCTTTTTAAAGCTGATTTTAGATGCTATGTAAAACTGCTCCATCTTTTGATGAATGTCTTGATTGGAGGTGACTCATTCACTACTGGAATATTAAACAATTTAAAGAGTATATTCAATTACTTTTTTATTGGCTCTAGGTTTCAGTTCAAGTTAAATAGAGTTCGGATTATAGGATTCTACGGTATTATCATTTAAAAATCAAGAGGAGGTGGCATTTTAATAACTTCTAGGCTGCAGAAATAAACAGTGAAAGAGTAAAACAAATATAATACATTAAAAAAAAAAAAATATATATATATAGTTACCATTAAAAATACCTACGCTCTTACCAGAATTTTTAACATATATAACTTTCAATTTTAATACCAAGAAAGAAAAAAATTAATACATGTAGTGCTACGCTCTTAAGTCATATTTTAAGAACGGAGCAAAGATGTCCTTCAGAGATGCGATGCCTGTGATTCGGAGAGATGCTTCTGGGAGTCATTATTTTCTCATCTTAGTTAAATGTAAATCACAATTAAAGACAAAATTGCATGCATTCACAATCTACTTAGAGGTAAATTTCAAAAATAGTGATCAATTTTTATCAACATAAAAGAAATCATGAAATTGTTGATATTTTGTATTTTTTTTTTTTTAATTTAAATAAATGCATTATTTTTTCCTCGGCTTGTATTTTTGTTTTGGCTTCCATTGTGAAGAGCTCCTTTACAAACCAAAATAACAACTCGAATCTTCATCGGCCCAAGTAGGATTCCTGGCAACAAGGTCAAAGTGTACAAATCTTAAAGTGGCATAACAAAAAAAATGATATTCACAACTACTAATCAACCAAATTTCACTTTCCATACATTTTGATTAAGATTATTACAATAAGCAAATAATTATGCTTTGTAAATCTGAAGCAGAAAACAACTGAAGTTATTTATGAACAAATGATTTACAAAATTTAATTGATTTGTACCTACCAACTTGCAACTATGGCTGGTATTTCAATATCTTGCATGAATCACAAGTAATTATTTTGATGACAGTTTTATTTACGTTTTACTGTTTAGTCGATATTAAATTGTATCTAGAAGATATTTTGCTTGATAGGGTAGATGACTTATGAGCGAGTTATTGGCAGGGTTGAGGATTTCTTCTATGTAATATGCAAGTTTGACTCAACTAATTGTAAGAATTTTTTTATAGATGTCTAAGATCACAATATATTTACTATACACATTACAATCATTTTTAATAATTCATAATTAACATCCCAAAATTATATCTTAAAACCAATGCAATTCTCAAATCCACATACTAAGAAATTGGATTGATAAAATGTTAACCCAGTGAAAATGTTAATAAGATGACATCTGAAACATTCTTATTATCAGTTATTCATAAGAGGCTTGGATTGTAAATTCCCATGCCTCAAGGAACTAAAACCTTTTATTATTGGTAGGGTGAGCATTGCATAATTACTTACTCTGCGATCTTAAAAGAGCTTTAAGAAATTAACCTTTCAGATTTGAAAACTAAATAACTTACTGTGAGTATTCATCATTTTACAATCTTGTGAGTGTGATTGAGCTAAAATGTGCTTGTAAATTGTAAAAAGGTAAGATGCATTTAATCTATATTATTATTGCTTATGTTTGTATATCATGACAATATTAGAAAGAGAAAGAAACAAATAGTGTTGATTTTGAGTCAAGGTTTTAATTGGAAAAAACACCATGTTTTCAAACTAAAAATCAGATTTTAAAATCAAACTGTACAAAGTGTAACATTTTGCATTTCTTCCCTGTTTTTCATGCCTTCTAATTTTGAAATAACTAAAGTGCATTTCCTAATAATTATTAACCTTTTAAAATACAACACACACGAAATAATAAATATATTTTTGACAAACAAAATATATTTAAATAATGTGGTTTTAACTTTATTTTTAATTAATCATGAACATGTCTAAATCTTCTTTGGCATGTAAGATTTCTATTCAGAATATTTAGAAGTAAGGACAGTTCAAATCTAATAATGGTCATGGTATCGCAAAGTATTACATACTAAAAAAGGGGGATGGATTGGAATTGAATTGAGCAACCAATAATTTAATCATAACAAAATATTAAACAGCTTTATTCAATTAAAAAAAAATTACAAAACTTGTGCAGTCTTTTATATCACAAAAAAAACCACTAACACAATATATAAACTTAACAGGGTTTAAGCCAACACAATTAAATCAGTATAATAGTTTTATAATACTGGGAATTATAATTTCAATATGAAAAATAACAATAAAAAAATTATTTTTATGAATTTATACACAATATGTATATTGCCTGCTATTTTTATAGTACCGAAAAATTAACTAATTATTCAAGGGGAATTAATATAAAAGATATTTTAAGTCGAATCATACAAGATTTTCCTCTAAGATTACGATCCTTGACTAATAAAAATTTGTTCAACTAATAGCTAGCTAATTATGACATTTGTAGATAACGAAATAGGACTAAACAAATCTGTTAGTATATGTACAGTTAAACTGAATTGTTATATTTGTTCACAGTCTTGGAATGACAGACCTTGCAAGATTTTTGGACCATTCGACAACATTTTAACAAGATGAGAGGGTAATTCTTCGGCAGAAGGTTTCAGTTGTAGTTATAACTGTGTGCAGGTGACTGACTGTTTCTTCCTAGCCCGAAAAACTAGAAACAGAACCCTCCTCACAAAACATTTTTCTGACAACAGCAAATAGCACAATGAAGGATGACAGAAAAATTAAGAACAGGAAAGGCGGTATAAGAATGAAACCAGTTTATGTAAAGCAAGAACTCGAGTACTGTCAATTTTCACATTCGAGGACATGCATTGCTGGAAACAGCACTGTTTGGCAAAATTTATGTGGCCTTAAAGTTTGCCAGTAAGTATTGTCAGGTTTGAATGAAAATGAATGAAAACCAAACCCGTACCTTTGGCAGCTAAATGAAAAAAATACAACATACATTATAGAAAAATAAATATGTCTTTATAATTTCATGTCTTCTGGAAGAAGACAAGGGGAGTAAGTGGCTAAATGGTTCTTTCAAAAATGAGGTAAAGAAGGTAACAGACCAAAAGGAGATCAGACTTTAACTCCACAAAGGTAATGGATGGGATGTACACTGCAGAAACCAGATGATTACATTGACAAAAAAAAACAGCTGAATGATAAACACAAACACAAACATGCAATCGAAGAAGAGGACTACGAGGTCTGGTGAGCCACTGCAGAAAAACAATCTAGTTCTTTATTCTTATAGATAAATGTAGCTACGCCATATTGCTCAGGACACCCTTATTTATACATTATTCCTGCTTCCAGGGTATCGATTCCTGATCTATATTCCAGGAATCTAACTTTAAAGATATAAGATTTATTTCATCCTTGGTAGATCAAGCAATGAAAACCGATTTTTCAGGTTTTTATTGCCAATTGTCAAGGAGACGCTTGGAAGAGTGGTAGAGGAAGGAACATAGATGACCAACAAGCATATTCTGGCCGATCCTGACAACGATTCGACTATCAAGCAAAGACAGGCAATATAAACGTGTTTCTGGCAGAAATGCCTCTAATGGCAGGGTGTAATTAAAAAAAATAAAAGTTAGTAAATACATCATATGAATTAGTGCTGTTATAAACAATTAGCACTGGATGATATAATAATAAAGCCATTGTCTAGAAGAGGCTGCCATCAAATAGTCAATCAGTAAATGCAGACACAGTTGTTGCAAATCAATCCATCTCATCTTTATGTTAGGTGTCAATACCATTTGTCTAGATATTTTTTAATAGTTCACTGAAGTCAAAATTTGGAATTTCCCCAAGGCTGTGAACCAGTGATTATGTTTTTACAAGGAAAAAACACATCATAAGCTGCGCAGACTAGGACATGACAAGATTTTAGCAAGAAATTAACAGATATAATGTGTAACCTGAGGATATGTACATGGTTAGAGAAGAGCAAATTGCTGTTTCATTCTGTAATTAGGTTTTGTTTGAGAAAGTAGGGGGACCGGAAAGTAATGTCATTTCAGCACATGTCACTATTTGATTGTCATTTGTCAGCTCATTATGTACATCAAAGTCATGGCAAAGATATTCTGAGGTTGTAGTGACTTGTTTAATTGTAAATAATTAAATTTAATTCTTTTTTTCAATTTTGGGTGAAATGGCCAGCCAAATACCAGAAGAGGTACATATCCAGCATTGCTTGCTTTTCGAGTTGTGCAAGGGTAGTAACGCTACAGTGGCTACAAAAAACATTTGCAATGTTTATCCAAATGCATTAGACGTTCGTAAATGACAAAGGTGGTTTTCCAAGTTCAAATCCGGTAATTTTGATCTTTCTGACTCGTATCGATCAGGAAGACCAACAACGTTAGACAAGGGCGGAAGTGGAAGCAAATCCGTGTTAGACAATCGAGGAATTGTCAAACAGTCTTAACCAGCCTTGGTTGACCATCCAAGAACATTTGCAGCAGATTGGGAAAGTAAGCAGAGCAGGGTCCCGCAAAATCATGCGGAGATGAAAAGTGGTTCTGCTTGCTATGATAATTCAAAACGCTAAAGGCAGTGGCTCTCTCCAAATGAATCGCCACAAAGTACTGCTAAGCCAGGTTTACACTCCATTTATTCCAATTGATTCAACACTTTCTAAGTGGCAAAAGATTTGCAAATTTGGGTGATATCCAAAATCCCATCTCTATCTATATATTTTGCTCAAATAGCAATTGATTTTTATCGATCCGGCATTGAAAATTTGCACACTAGATGACAAAAGGTTGTTGATAATGAGGGTGATTATATCATTGATTAAAAATTTATATGTTTAAATTTAATGTAAGAAAACAACATTACTTTCCGGTCCCTCTAATAGTTATCGTTAAATGGTGTTAGGAATCTCTATGACACAAAAAAAAGAAAATTTTCGACAGGTAATAATAAAAAAAAAAATGTGTCAGCAATATGGGCCTTCTTTTAGAAAAGTACCGATATAATAATAAATAATGTCTTTGACATGGAACAAAAACAATATAAAGCATTAACTATCATATCTCGTCCACCCAAATATATTATTTGTGCATCTTAATATATGCTAAGTATGTTGGACAGCCTTCAAGATACAAGTAAATCTGTTAGCAGCTGAAGTAGCATTTCTTTTTCACCTGATGATGAAATCATATCAGATTTTTCCAGCGCTGGTAAGTAGGTGGGCTCATTCAGGTGAATATATCGTCATAACATAGCTTCAGCTCGATAAGTCTTTTCATGTATATTACCATGGTTGATATTATTATGTAAATAAAGGGAAAAAATCCAAATAACACATAAATAAAATAACAATATGTAATAATATGATAGAGCAATGTATTGTATATACTGACTATGCTGAACATGCTTTTCTTTACATAATTCCTATCATTTGTATTTATTGAATTGGTAAAACTGACAGATAAGTCAGGTAGTTAAGATAATAAATGTTTCCTTGTTTTCACATGTTTCTCTGATGAGTAAACCCAATCAAATTAACTAACTTGTGTTATTATCTTGAATTATTAAACATACCAGTATCATCAACAACATTTTTTAGAAAAAATGATTTAACAGTTATTATTTAGTCTTTAAATATGTCGATTTGATTATGTATATTTCACATACAATTAATCAAATGTAAAAATTTAGTAAAATGAATGTAGAGCAGAACTTCCCTTAAAGGATAATTCTGGATATAAGACAACTGTAAATAATGATCAAAATATTTGCTACATTTATTTTAAATGACACAACAAAAGATGTATCATTTCCTTTGTGTTGAAAATTAGTTTGAGATAATTTATATTTATTTGAGTTAAAAGCAGTAGCAGGACCTCATTATGCTGGTAAATTTCTGCTCATATTAATACACCACATTCAAAAATTAATAAGAAATTATATTAACTCACTAAATACAAATGAGAAAATCTTGTATATAATCATGTATCAGGTCGAGTCACAAGTAACTTCCGATGCAGCTAAGTAGAATCTATTGTTCGGATCTACCCGCTATGAGTTACCATGACAAGTTTTTGTTTTCACTATATAGGCGAGGCTTCTTTAGTTAGTCTTTTGTCAACTGTTTTGGGTCATATACGTTACGTTTTTTTAAACCACTGAAATGGAGATTCAAAAAGTACATATTTGTCATGTAATGCTTTGGGAATTTAAACAAGGCAATAGTGCTAGGGCAACAGCTGAAAAAATATGCAGTGTATATGGTGAAGGACTAATAACTGATCGGGCAGTTAGAAATTCCGTTCTGATGATACGACCATAAAAGACGAACTGAGAGCAGGGCGTCCTTCCGACTTTGACGACAACCTTTTAAAGGCAATATTGGAGCAAAATCCACGTCAATCAACAAGAGCTATAGCAGAAAGGTTGAATAATAGTTCTAAATACTATGCCTTCAGAATACCATGAGTTTATAAATGCTTGGGAATCTGTCCCCAAGGAGCAGAGGAACTTAGATCTACTGAGAGAAAGGCTCTGTGTTGTGGAAATGAGAATGAATGAGAGGTCGGAAGGTGCTAGTGGTACGTCAGCTGCCTTTTATGTGAAGCATAGTAATGCGGGTAAGTCCTCTTTTCACAATTATAAAATTCAACATTATAATAAAGACAAAATTCCACCTAAGGACAGTAATGTAACACTGAAATGCTATCGTTGTCACCAGCAAGGTCATTTTAAAAAGGATTGCCCAAAGAAACATACATTTCATAAAAATGGTGGTGTACATACAGTACCTGAAAAGGGTAAAGGTACGAGTGGTGGTGCTTTTGTCTGTAGTATAGCTGAGGGTGACTTGAACGTTGCATGGATCACTGATACTACTCACCATATGACCATGAGGAAGGATTGGTTTGCTACTTTCGAATCCTTTCCAGCGGAGAAATATGTCAAAGTCGGTAACGGACAGACCATGAAGGCTTATGGACGAGGTAACATTAATATTGAAATGTTTATTGATGGTGAATGGATTGGTGGTTATTTGCAGGATGTATGGTACGTGCCAGATGCTGATAAAAATTTGTTTTCCCTTACATCAGCTCTCGATAAAGGATATGTAACAACATTTAGTAATAATGAATGTTCATTGTTTAAGGATGGTCGACTGGCAGCACAATCAACCAGGACCGGTGGTTTATTTACCATGAACATGAGGGTCATCCCAGTCTACTTGGCAGAGGCTCAACTTGCGGTTGAGGATACATTGCAGACCTGGCACGAACGGATGGGCCACCAGAATAAGAGGTATGTCGCAGAATTTTTAAAGCGTAGTGGTGTAAACTTTGGCGGCCAAGTATCTTCAGACTTTTGTGATGCATGCATAATTGGAAAGATGGATAGGTTAAGCTTTGGCAAGAGAAAGGAACAAGTCTCCAGTCCGGGTGATAGAATAAATGCTGACGTATGTGGACCTATGCCCACTCTGTCAGCGGGTGGAAGTAGATACTTTCTAGTCTTAAAGGATGAATTTTCTAAGTACCGGACGGTCTATTTTCTAAAAGAGAAATCTGAAGTGAAGGATAAATTACAGCAATTCTTGGCGGAGGTGAAAACTATTGGACATACTGTCAAGGAATTATTAACCGATAATGGAAAAGAATTCATAAATAGGGATGTACAAATAATAACTAGGGACCATGGCATGTACCATCCCACCTCTATGCCCTATACACCGGAACAAAATGGTTCGGCAGAGAGGGAAAACCGAACCCTTGTGGAGTCAGCAAGAACTATGCTGCATGCATCGGGCCTCCCAGAAAAACTGTGGGCGGAGGCAGTTATGAATGCTGCTTATGTCATAAATAGGACAGGTCCATCCTCCACTATTGGTGCGGTAAAAAAGCCTCAATAAAGCATCTTAAAATATTTGGCACTGAGTGCTTTGTGCATATTTTTAAGGAGAAAAGGAGAAAATTTGACAAGAAAGCAAAGAAAGGTTTCCTTGTTGGGTACTGCGGTGATCAAGATGGTTATCGAGTATGGATTCCTGAAGATTCCGAAGTTGTGCTTTCAAGGGATGTTGTCTTCAAGGAAGAAAATACATCAACTGCCGTCTTTGAGTACTTAGCGCCTATTTCAGGTGAGGAAGAAGGTATTTCAAGGGAAGTTGGGGAACAAGCAAACTCGGAAGAAGTCCAAGATCACATGGAAAAACAGCATGATGGAAATAAAAATTCTAAGAAGGTTCAGGATAAAATTGACAGCACCCCTACTAATAAAGGTGGTTATAGTCTATGGAATAGGGATGAGTTAAGGGCACCAACAAGATTAGCAGTGGACTATGCTATGTTAGCATTTTGCAATGAGCCTAGGTCTTACAACGAAGCCACCTATTCTATTCTACGTATTAGCTGAGGACTGGCACAAGGCTATGAGAGAAGAGATGAATGCTCTAAAGGAAAATGATACTTGGACACTGGTGGATAGGCCAGAGCGGAAGAAGATAATAGATTGTCGTTGGGTCTACAAGGTAAAATATGATCCTGATGATATTGTAGAGCGTTACAAGGCTCGATTAGTCGCAAAAGGTTTTTCTCAACAACCAGGAGTTGATTTCTTTGAAACCTTTAGTCCAACCATTAGATGGGATACTATCAGGGCTGTGCTTTGTGCCAGTGCACAGGACGGACTTCACTTGAAGCAGTTTGATATCAAGAGTGCCTTTCTGTATGGAGAACTGAACGCACAAATTTATATGAAACAACCCGAAGGGTTTGATGATGGCTCGGGTAGGGTGTGTCTCCTACGCAAAAGTCTATACGGTCTACGTCAGGCATCCCGTTGTTGGAACAAGAAATTCACAAATTTTCTCGAGGAATGTGATCTCAAGCAAAGTGAGAATGATCCCTGCCTTTTTGTAAGTACCAATAAATCACTTATTGTAACAATTCATGTGGATGATGGCTTGTTACCATCGAGAAGTATTTCACAGTTGGGGAAATTTTTAAATGCTTTGCGTAAAACTTTTAAAGTAAATATCACTGAAGCCAAACATTATCTTGGAATCGAGATTAAACATTTCAAGGATGGAACCATTTTTATAAATCAAGAGGCTTACACTCGTAAAATTTTAAGCAGATTTCGGATGGAAAATTCGCACCCGGTTTCAACACCAATTAAAAAGGGTGAATTTATTAGTTCTAGCAATAAATGAGAGGAAAATGTGCCATACCGTGAAGCTATTGGTTCTTTACTTTATCTCTCGATTGGAACTAGACCGGACATCTCCTTTTCTGTCATCAGTCTCTCTCAAAGGGTGGAGTGAGTCTCCAATGGTGGAAGATTGGGGGATGGTGAAGAGAGTGTTCAGGTATTTGAAAGGGACACAAAATTATGGAATATACTATGGCAAAGGAGAGGCCTGCCTTGAGGGATTTTCTGATTCGGATTACGCTGGTGATGTGGTTATGAGAAGATCAACCTCTGGTGTTCTCTTTTGATATTCCGGAGGACCTGTTTCTTGGATGAGTAAGAAACAAAGGAGTGTCGCCAAGTCTACGACGGAGGCAGAATTTGTTGCAGCGAGTTTGGCTGTGGGGGAAGCTGTTTGGCTGGTACGAATCTGCAGTGAGATTGGATTACTGAAGAAACCACCTGTACTTCGAGTGGACAACCATAGTGCTATTCAACTTCTTAAAAACCCTTTATTCCACAGCCGGACAAAGCACATCGATATCCAGATGAAGTTTGTCAGGGAAAAGGTGGAGTCAGGACTGATCTCAGTTGAAGCTATTTCATCATCGGAGCAGTTGGCGGACATCTTGACGAAACCTTTGCCTCGGCCACAATTTGAAGCTCTTCGCAGTCTTCTTGGAGTGTATGCTATGCAGTGCGGGAGTGATTAGTTGTGTATGGTCGTTCGTTGTGTGTATTGGTGTGGAGTCAGTGAGTATGTTGGCATTATATATTTTTGGGGGTTAAGGTTAGTGTTAATGATAAAAATATGCCACGTCAACACTGTCGATTATGCTTGTCTTTGGTGGCAACACTGTCTGTAACCTCACCTTGTTGTTGTTATCTACTTTCTATATGACCACATGTATTTTGTACAGTTTATTATTAAATATGGGTTTATATTCAAGCTGTGATTAAATTGAGTATTCCTAAGGCCACCTTCCTGATTCTTTATCACCTACTTCTACATACACCATTCATAAACCACAACTCAATCATGGGCAATCAAACCAAGGATTTAAAAGAACCTAAGCTATCATGTTCTTACATAAGTGTTAAACTACCTAAATTTAGCAAAGGAGATCCAAAATCCTTTATTATTATTTTTTTTTTATAGTAGAGGCACGATTGTGTTACCAGAACAAGAGGTGACACATCTAACGGTTATCTGGTGCACCCACCTTTCCTTTAACAGGCCCACAAAGGCCAGTAACTGTTCGTAAATGACGAAAGTCTATAGACTATTGTATGATGAAATTATCAAAATACCAAATATCCTTGGCGTGTGTGTACAGGCTTTGCAAAGAAGTGCAAATTTTCAACTTCAAATGTTACTTTGCTAGGATGTAAAATATAAAATGGTACCATATCATTGGACCCTGAACTTCTACTTCTTGAAGAATTTCCTCATCCTAACAGTTCGGCACTGAAACATCTCTTAGGAATGATTTTACTCAAAGTGGTAACCAAACTTCTCGGAAGCAGTAAGACCTTTAATGACCATTAAATCTTCTCCGTTAAACAAAGAATCACTAGAGGTTTTCCAAAAGTTCAAGGGTGTATGTGCCACTGTATACCAAGCATTCCCTTTACCATCAAAACCTATGGAACAGAATTTGCTGTTGATGTGGAGTGACGTAAGGTGAAGTGGCATTCTTCTCAAAGGTAGTGTCCTCTTCAGAACAAATTGAGGTGGCAACTGGCAGGTTTAGACATTCACAAATGACTTGGTCAGCTGCTACTAGTGGCTAGTCTATAGCTGAGTTGATCGATATGCAATGATTTGCTGAGTGAGTGAGATATATCAAGGTTTAGCTTGAACCTGACTTTCTGTACCTGCCAATTTACCTCCTATGCCCTTAAGTTAAGACTGTTTATAGTACCTTTGTCTCCATTTTGTAATACCGACAGCAGGGTGACGTCTATAGTGAAATAACGACTCTTTACTCTCGTCTCCCTACAATTTTTATTTTATTTTAAAACACCGAGTGCTTTCGGCAACTCACTATGCCATTCTCAAGACTAGGCCAGACAAAAATCTGAGTTAACAGAGCATGGCAAACCTAACGGTTTTCAATCTCTGACTGAGCTTTTCATCATTTCAATAACCTTTACGGTTCATTTATATTGCTAATATACAATACACAGAAATATTACAATCAATGACCAATGTTGCCCTCCAAAAGAATTCACAAGATTAAAAATAAAATAAAACAACAACTGACACTCAAGACTGTGAATAAATAAACAGAGGCAATACAATATGATTACTTCATAATTATTAAAACAATTTCAAAAATGTTTCAATCGAGTGCCTACTAAATATAAAAATAAATATAATCAGTCTGGAAAAATTACTAATTCTATAACACAAGTATCACAGCACTATGTTTCATACAATTATAAATATGAATTATATAATCTTATCCTACCTCGAGATGTCTTCTTACTTGACTCGCGGGCAGATGTTCAGTTATCCAAGGGGGAGGCTATATCAGATGACAGTGGTCGAAATGATGAAGCTGTGAACTGTTGTATTAATGGGAAAACGAGAAGGATTGGTTGATAATATTTGATGTTCGGGACCGTACCTCTGCCACTCGCATATCCAGCCATCTGGTGCTACAGTACCCTCCAGGGTTTCGAGCTCCTTCCTTGTTTTATTCAGCCAATCTTCGAGGTAAGTCTTCTTCAAGTTTTTACTTTCCCAAGCACTGAGTAGGGTCTGAAACAAGTGTAAGGTTTAATAGTAAAATTTTGAACAAATTTAATTTAGTGCTGTTATACTAAAAAAAATTCATATTAGAAACAAAGGTAAGCTGCAAAATATTAATTTAACATTTAGCTGTGGTGATAGTCATAGATAGGCTTATTCATAAGATTCTTCCATAACAGCTCTTTCAATTAGAACAATAAACACTAGAAAAAAAATAAAATCATAGAGTGTATGCAAGTTTTTTTATGTTATTTGTTTCTAGATTCTTCTATGATCTAAAGAAGCCCAGGAACCTGCCTATTGACCGGAATTACATGAAAACCAAGAGACAATTCACCTCACACCTTTTGTATGATCACCAACAAAAAAAAAAACTATTAGTTGCAATAAATAAAATTACCTTTGATTATATTTCATTTTATTTTGGTCTAACATTTATAGTTTAGGATAAATAAGAGTTTTAAAGATATCATTCACTATCAAAAGCTTTTACATTACATTATGTATTGTTGTGATATTTTGATGTTGTGAGTTTTGATGTTGCCTTTGAGATAAACTCAAAATTAGCGGGCATAAATGAACGGTGCACGACCCGTGGATCACGGTTTGTGAATGGCTATGAAGGGATGAACGTTTTTGTTGCCGTTATGCCTAATATTAATAGTTATCAAATAAATAATATAAAAAGTTAAATATAAATATTTTAATATTGGATTTGTTAACTTAAAATAAGTAAAGTTATTAATATCTAAGGCAAATGGCATAGGACCATAGGAGAGATAAAAAACTCAAGAAGGGAGCAGAAAGGGACAAGGACGACGAGAGGCGGTAAGCGCTTACTCATTCTTTTTGAACCGGCCCACGAGAGAGGAAGCACCAGGAGAGACGCTAGCCCAGGTACGTGTACTGCCTCGTGGTGCACAGAAGATGAGGCCAGCACCAGGTAGCCACCCACGCTCGAGACAAAGACGACGATGAAGACAAAGAAGACCACGCGTAGCACACAAATTAGTAAAACTGGCCAGTGAATATCATAACAAGGTACATTGTAACTTAATATTATTTTAACATTATAATTAATATTATTATAACATACGTGTAATTCATGAATCAATTTGTTAATAAACAACTTTCCTTTTCCTAGAAGTTCCTTTTTTATATTAACAGAACCTCACATTAAATTTAAATATAAAAAATTAAAAGATAAAATACGTTATAGTATATTGTTGCGATATTTAATATTGTGAACTCTATGTTGTTGCCTTCGATTTGAAATTGAAATTAGCGGGCATAAAAGGGCAGTAAAAGAACCGTGGATCACAGTTATGAACGGATGGACATTATTTGTTGCCGTTCTATCTAATATTAATATTTATCATATAAATAATATCAATGATTAAATTAAAATAGTTTAATATTGGATTGGATAGCTTTAAAATAAGAAAAGTTAAAAATATGAGACAACTGGCAATGGAAGAAAGAAGGATGAAAAAATCAAGAAGGCAAGACAAAAGACAAGAGAGCGGGAGCGTGGGGGTAGTTCTTTTTGATCATCTCATGAGACAAGGTGTAAAATGAAGATAGTGAAATTATTAGAACTTTAATAATTTTTTATTTAATGGTAATTTAGCATATGGAAGAACAGTTGATGGAAGAAGAGATTTATCAAAGAAGAAGGATTGAGGTGATAGCAGTGGATATTTACTGATCGCGTGGCACAACAACAAAAAACGAGGAAAAAGGAAGAATTTACCGAAGGATAAACAAACTAGATGAAGCAAACAGAAAAGGACGTAAAATTTAGTAAATCTGGCCAGTCGCAAAAATAATATTAAGGTAAAATAGAAATTTTAATTAATAAACCATTGTTATTAGTCACAGATGTGCTTGTACATTAATTAATGAATAGTTTTGTGATTAAACAATTTTCCTTTTGCCAGAATTCTTTTTTATATTAACAGAACCTTTAAAACCTCAGATTAAATTAAAATAAACAATATAGATAAAAAACATAGCAATATGTACATAACAAGTCGTGTACAGGTCAAGTCTTTGTTGTTGAATATTGTGCATATCAAGTATAATATAGGGTTTCATACAGGCCATTGTCCTTGAACATTTTATTTATTACATAAAGTTACGCTCATAGTTTATTTGTCTTTAAATTAGCGAATAGGAAACACATAGAAAGATACCCTAAAGAGATATAGGGCTTAAGAATTGAAGACAAGGGAAATGATATTAATAAAATTCTCCATTGTACATGCGCCATTGTTGCTATAGATAAAGTAGAACTCCAAAACAATAAGAAAGGAATTCAGGAAGAAATCCAAGAAATTCCCATAAAATAAAATGTAAGCTTTTTAAGCCTTGGGTTTCACCGACTAAAATTATTCATACACTTATCGTTATACGTGTCAAGTTAAGATATCTTCATGACTTCAAAGATGGGACAGAATTCCTACATTACGCATTAAAAAATCAATTTGTCAGTTGATGACATACACATAACTTATAATGACTTAATAGGTAATATATTACTTAATATGTAACTATCAAAAATCTATTTTTATAAACACCAAAAAAGAATTAATTAATTTAAATATATACATATTATTATTCAATCAATAAAAAATTATGAACCTCCAGCTGGATAATCCAGATTTGGACAGGTGGGACTGGCTCTTTACTGTCTGACAGGAATCTCATTTTATCTTGAAGGACTGCAGACACGTCTTTCACATTCATGCCACTGTCTTCGACGTCTTCGGGCACATCTGTTCCTGCTTACAATAAAAATTTTCTTAATATTAATCGTTCAGTAGGCAACAAAACATATTTTAGGGTAAGAGTGTCTTAAAAATAATAAGGGACTGTCATCTAGTCTAGTAGTTAGGTTAAAAACCTACAGAAATAAGATCGTCAAACCATATAATATTTTGATTGTCTGGAATTAAAAGAAAATAACCAAATATTTAACCTGAAAATAAATTAAGTAGGAAATTATCATAATTCAATTTACCTTTATCTTCCTCAGAGAGATGCAAAACATCAGCTTTAACAAATGCTATTCTCTCGGCCTTATTTCTTTTCTTTTCTTCTTTTGATGCAACAAAACCGAATCCACCTCTGCTTCCTTCCTCCCTTGGTCTCACCTCAGAACTCTTCCCGCTGTCGATTGAAAGAAACGAAGTTGGGATACCTAGCCTTGTGAATTTTTTTTTTGAAAGTAGATCATTCGACTCATTGAGGACATCTAGTTCATCTATTAAAAAAAAAAGGAAAATCGATGTTTATCAAGTTAAATTTGAAATAGCATACTATAGAAAGTTAAAAAATAATATTTTTAGACGTGAAATGAACAAACCAACATGAGTAAATACTAGGGCATACTAGGGGGTATACTAGAGGGGTATATAGAGGGGTATACTAGGGCAACCGGATATTTCAATTTTTTGGGCTTACAAGGCGATTCTTTGGCGCAGTGAAAGAAGCTTTTGAGGGGCTTGAGCAGTCAGCAGTAAAAATTGGCTTGATAATAATTGGAATCAAAATCAAGCACAAGTATGCCTGATCACTCAATAATATAACGAGTGAAGAATATGCAGGTCTCTAGTAAATAGCAAGACTATCATCGAAGATGAAATACCTTCGTCGAGTTTATTATGCTTCCAAAAGTATTGAGGAAGCAGTGCACTAATCCTAGAGCTCTTAGCATTGTACATGTAATTCTCACAAGAATTTGTTAAGTCACTCGTTCAGTTTTTTGTTACATGTGGCGCAAAATGTTAAACCATGACTGAAGCACTTGAGCAAGCTCTTCTAGGATTTGAAAGAAAATTTATGGAGCGATGTATGAGCAAGGCACGTGGAGAAGAACTAATGCTAAAGTGTTCACTATTCACAAAATCTGGACCTGTTTCATAACATTCAAGACTTCACTGTATCAGGGTAAAGATGGGACGGGACGAGGTCCCCATTGGATTTTGTCATAACAGATATATATCCTAGCTGAGATGAGAGGATTTTGAGAATACTGATGCATATCTGTCTGCTTGGTATTCCAAATTTTTAAGGTAGTATTGAATTGGGAACAAGCTATGTCTCAAGAAATTCTGAATAGTGTCACAATGCTGAAGAATAAATGATAAATAAATAATATCAATAAGAGTAAGTAAAAGTTACCTTCATCTATCTTATGCTGTGCAGGTTTCAGCCCATCAGACTGTATGAAATCTGTAGTTCTGACTTTGACAGTTGTACTGTTATTGATAAGTTTTTTAACTCGGGCGGAAAGCTTCAATTTCAAATTTTTTCTTTCTTCGCTGAGCATATTACTGCAGGCTTTAGCCTCTTCTGATATCACTTCGTCTTTGTCAAAATCATCAACAATTATGTTTTTGACTTCGTCTGGTATCTCTCCGCCTAATTCTTTAAGGACTTGAGTTTGACTTTTGAGACGATCCAGGAGAGCATGTTCATCTATATCATCCTCTTTCGAAAGGATACTTTCTGCTTCATCTTTCCTTATTTCGACCGGAGAAGAAACTGGACTGTGATTTTCAGACAATTTTTTCTCTGTGGTAGGCCCCGCTTCTGTATCTAACGCTGAACTAGGTAATGAGCTTTGTGATGGTTCTTCAACATCCGAATCGATTTCAGGATGATACGGAACCAAACTACTTTTTAATAATTTTAATGGTCGATTAATTCTACGAATTTTATTTTTTGGTAACATTGGACCCATTGGTTTTGCATTTAATTCTTTTTCCTCATTTTTTCTCTTTTTAGCTTTTGCTGCTTTTAAGGCCTTTTTCTCGGTATCTGAGGATTCTTCTTCTGAGAAAGGCCCATAAGAAGTTATCAATTCTATCTTCCTGAAAAAAAAAATATTTATTACTAAAACTGTTTATTTTTTAATGCTCCAACCAGCAATTCAAGGATCAATAGGTTCACATTTTGTTTAGTTTTATATGTTGTTTATATAGGCTGACAGACTTATTTAACAACAATTTATGAACCAACTTATATTTTTTAATACCTCAACAAAATTAAAAGTTATACTGACTGAAGAAACAATACCCAGAGATATTTTTAGTACTCTTTGTTAATTTCTCAAGTGCTTATTAAATTTGTTAACTTTTTATTCATTAACCATCTCAATCACAAAAAATCAACTTTTCATAAGTTGGAAAAAAAAAAAAAAAAAAATCAACACCTGTGACTAGCTCAAACCTTGACAAAAAATGGCCAAGGAGTGAAATTGACTGAAGTAACATCAAATATGGGATTTTTAATAATGGCTTATTTTCTCGATTATCTTTTTGTATTGCCACCTTAACTATTTCCGCACCAAGGTGAAAAAAAATGTAAACCTTAAATTGTTTCTGAGCAGTGACTTGAGAAATCTTCAAAGAGGAGCAGGCTAGTTACATAACATGGAGCCCAACTTAGCACATTTCTTTTTTTTTACATACTTTAATCAAAACATACATAGCATAGTCTGGGGTATTTTCAGATCCACTGGTTCTTTTTTATGACTGTTATCATAGAAGAGAGTCTAAATAACC
The DNA here is from genome assembly GCA_930367205.1 of Acanthosoma haemorrhoidale. NCBI lineage: Eukaryota > Metazoa > Arthropoda > Insecta > Hemiptera > Acanthosomatidae > Acanthosoma > Acanthosoma haemorrhoidale. The sequence goes on along the minus strand of OV884011.1, from coordinate 18,780,147 downwards.
CACTTTATGTTAAATAAATGCTGGACATAGTCCCAGGATAATAAAGATATTATTATTATCATTCCTTAAGACAATCATCCCAGTTTGAATGCAGAATATCTCCATTCCTGGTTCCACAGTTAACGTGCTAATTATCAATGAATAAAATCGATAATTTTAACTTTTATTTCGGATTGCCTTATCATTCATCAATCTTTGTATTAAGCAGAACTGTACGGAACCAATATTTCGATTTTATTTCATGTTTGATTAAATAAAAAATATTTTTTTTAGAACTTACTCATCTTCCGAATCACTCTTTTTCCCTAACTTCTTTTTATTTTTACGGCCCACGTGCTGGGCCTCAGCTGTCTTCTGCTTGGCGACATTTTGTTGGTGTTCGTGGGCTTGTTGCAGAAGCAATTGGTGCTGCTGTTGGATCTGTTGCTGCACTCTAGCTTGAAGTAATGCTGCAACTTTTACATAAATCCAATTTTATAATATACTTATTAAAAAAATACGAGAAAATATCAATAAATCGGCAAGTGTAGCCTTACCTCCTTGCGCCTGGTACTGCTGCCATTGCTTCAAAGCTTCCATATATGTTTGATATTCTGGAGGCATATCCCATGTGACTTCATTAGTTTCCATATTCCAATAATATGTAAAACCAGTACTGCTATCATAGCATTCTTGCCAAGCTACAAATAATTAAATATTTATCAATACTCTTTCTGTCTAATACAAGATTGGCTCCAGTAAACTCTAGTTAATATGAACATTACTTAAGTTCTCTTAACTTAATTTTGTTAAGCACTCAACAAAATTATTCAGAAAAGATTGACTATTTATTCAAAGAGAGAAAAAATCCTTTTATTGAAATAAAATTAGAAACTATTGGGCAATAATTAACGGACATGGGTCACTGAACCTATGGGGTTTCAGCAGTCTCTCACTCAGTCAAACACAGTCACACAGCCCAGAGACCTCCTTACCTTGCGTTCCTCACAGGATACAAGCCAGTAAAGAGGCCGATTAAGAACATGAGAGCAATAGATGCTTTGAGTATTATAGGGATATGTGGAGCTATATTATGAGTGTGCTACAGGAATGAGAGCGACAGGATCAAATTTTGAAACTTTTGAGTTCAAGGATATAAGGTACATTTAAATCATAAAAAAGTGTTCTGTTGCTGGCCTAATTAGAGGCATTAACCATTGTTCTCAGGACTTTGGATTGAAAGGATGGGGTGTGCTTTTTGTTACATAAATCTAGCAGGTAAGTTCATATTTCGTATGTTTTTATATTATTTTTTAGCGACTGATGGGATGTCTTTCAAGTCTCGTTTGTATTTGTCATGTTGTTAAGTATTTTTTCAAGACGGTAGCCTAGATAACGTACTGCACCAGATACAGGATGAGGGATGACCTGTGACGCTAAAAACTCATTTTTTTGTCACTCCGTCGGTGCGATGCATTTTGGTTTAAATCAACATTAATAGGTCCTGTTCAGTATGTACTTAACTATTTCATTAATAAAACAATTTTTAATAAAAAAAATCATTTGTTACTTTGTATGATACTGAATTCATGAACGGGGGAGATTTACTCTATACGCCTAACCATATCCAGAACACGGCCATGAACTTACACTTTATGATGAATATGGTATAACAAGCAACTAAGGATAATGTCAAAGGAGAAGTTATTAGAGCTGGGCTCGACACATGTTTCGATCAGACGATGGTTGTGAGTGATATCAAGAAGATGTTTGCAGCAGTTTTTGAAGGATGGAGGTAGAGAGGCAGACCAAGGCTCTGCTAGGTCTTGGCTTCTAACTAAAATGCAACAGCTCAAAGAACCAACTATAGGAGTCTGTATCACGAGTTGGCACTAAGTGATGAAGGCAGGCAATGCTAAACCTTCAAGGGCTTTAGCCAACAGAGTAAGTATATGTAGTTAAGTTCACAACCAAGATTGATTTTGACCTTGTACATATAAAACCGCTTGCCATATTTTTTTTTTTTTTTAAATTACAATCTACCTTATTAGGCAATAAGTAATTGAGATATATGTTCTCATTCATACAATATTGACAAACAGCCGAGAGGCCTCCCAAATCTAACAACAAATCCACATGGTTGTCACCTCGCTATGCGAAAGAGGAAGCGGAGTCTCGGGAAGTCTCCCACGCTCCTCCGTCAGCCGCATCACCGGATACGAGCCAGTGGAGGCTGATGAAGAGCCAGATACACTCAGGACATGATTGGAGAAACTGGCTATTGCCACTACTCAAACTGTCACGCATTTATAGCAGGTCACGAGACCACTTCCATTTCAGTCTCCGAGAAGGATTATAGGGATGAATGGTACAAAGCAATGACTGTGCTACAGGATTAGGGTGGTTGGATAGGTTACTATGGAATTTCATGAACTTGGAAGGGATGAGTTCAAGAATGTAAGGTATATTAAGATCGTTATAAAGGGATTTGCTGCTGACTTAATAAGGGGCATTGACTATCTTGCCAAATTAATAATTTAATATGAAGCAGACTGTAGCAGTAATATTATATGAGAGTTACTTACCAACAGTTGGTGCACCCGACTGGTCGTACTGCTGCATTGTTGGATCGGCAGTTGGCACTTTGCTCAATGCTTGTGCGTGGGCTAGGGCAGCTCTGCTTGCTTCGTTAGCTAACTGCTGTTTTTTCGCTTGTTCGAACAGAACATCAACTTCCTGAAATGTAAATTAAAACTATCAAGCATATTTGCTATCTACCAGTCGCTACTTATGTATATGTAACCCCTTATAAAAACATTAATTTAATAATAATATAATATCTATGAAACATACTTTATGAATTTTCAAAAATTATCGAGGATAAAATAAGACTTCCAGTGACTAGAAGAGAGATTTAAGTTTTGATACCTATACAAAAACTAAAATCTCTTATTTAAAATCCATATATTAAAATATTTTCATATTATGGCTTAATATTGCCAAACTAGCTTTTTTACCCAACAGCACGTTGCATAAAGTCTTCGCAAGAGTTTGGCTTCAGAGAAAGGGCGCAACTCAAGGCAGGGTAGCTCGAATGGTAAAATCCCCGACTAGATATTCAGGAGGACCCAAGTCCCGATGTCACAATCCAGCCATGTATTTATTCTTTGGCCGTTGGGTAAATTAGATTTATTTGAGCAATGAATTTGGATGAATACCATTCCAAATATGTTCATGTTTTTCATTTTTTTATCAAGTTTAATGTTGTGTCATTATTTACTAATCCATATTTTACTTTGACTAACTATGACTACATATTTTATCTAGTAATATTTTATTGTTATTTTATGTATTTACTTATTATATTTATAATGCTTATGGAACTGAGGAGTTTGTTGTGTTTTTTAAGATATAATGAAAATTTTTCATGATCAATTACAAAACTAATTATTATTTGAAACAAATAACTGGCAGCTCAGTTATTAGTTTTTTGTAAAATCACTACTCAAATGCATAAAAATAAATTAGATTACCTTTAAAAAATTGCCAACTTCTTCATTGAGTTCCGATTCACCACTCGAACTGTCAGAGCTAAGGTATCCCGAGAGACCATCAAGTGCGTTACTCTTGGTTTCATCTTCTTCCTTTGCATCGTTCTCATCTGTACCATTTGTAACATGTGTAGCACATATTTGTTCATATTTTGCTAAAATACAACTCCAGTTTAATTAATATCTTTAAAAGTAATAAATTAAAAAGACTGCTAGGATAAACATTAATGGTTGCCACTTTCTACGAGAATAACAATCCATTCACAGAGATTTATGCCGTGCAGGTCAGGTTCTATAACTGAAAACTTATAACACAAACTCAACTACAACAAATAATAATAAAAAATAAATAAATAATAATAAAATATTGGCTAACATTTTAAAGAAAGAACTCTCAATAGTTCTTTAAAATGTTAGAGCAAAATATCAATTGAAGAAGGAGAAGCTTGTTTGTACTCATTCTCAGTTCTGTACATTTGTTTTGCATTGTACATTGAAATTGATATGTTGTCAGATCAAAAAAAAAAAAAAAAAGCAGTCATAGAATAAATATACATGACAACATAATATATTTTGGTAATGAGATTGGGAACAAGATAGGAAATTTAAAATGTAACACTATTAGTCAATTTATCTGTCCATGCAGTCGTAATATCGCTACCCACATTTCTATGTAATTTCATGAGCAAGAATGTAGTAAGTAATTTTAGTGCTGGATTCATATTTTTAGAGTGGGCTTTTAAGATCTGGTGGACATCCTTCTAGTACACAGATAATACAATTGATACATTTAAGCAGGATTTGAATTCTAAACCAACCTTTAATCACAATTAATTCCAATCGCTTAGTCATGACGATTCCAGTGAGGTTCTCTGATAGCACTCCACCCATAGGAACCCCAAAGAATATATCTCCCATTTTTTGTTTTAAAAAGATAATTTTACTACATAAATTTAAAAAAAATTTAGTCTTGGCTTCCAAGAACTGTCTCCATAAGTTGTGTTAAGACTAGAATTCAGAAACTGTGGCATTAGATAAAGCACACACTAAACGTTGTAAACAATAGGTCTTAAAGTCTTATCTTGTCCATGCAACTTTAATAGACCATAAAGTCTAGGGTTATACGCAGATGTCATCCAAAAGGTTGTACTTAGTCAATTGTTCGTAGGCATAGTACATAGCTTTAAGTTTCTCCTTTGTTATTTTTAGATACTGATGGTGTGAAGGGTAAGTCCAAGTACTTAATACATAGATTTTCAACAGTGAAACGGTAATAGCTTTTACTAGGTGTTAACCGGAATTGTTTTAAACAAAGTCTAACATATCTATAGTGAACAATGTCTTGATTTGACAAAGAGGTCGTTATGCTTAGTACTCATACATTTTACTGTATAAATTTTAATAATTTGTTTTTAAATATTGGTAAACTTTCAAGTTATTCTTGTTGCGACCATCATCCAAGAATAAAAATTAGGTCCTTTAATGGAAAATGACCTCCATATGAACATTATACATTTTGATGACTGGCTGTAATTAGGAATGAGACTCAGTACTCGCCTGGTTGAGATGTCATGCATACGGACATTCCCGGATTGAACCCTGGTGATAGAATTTTTTGTATTTGTTAGTGAGTCAACCAAGTGCTATCAGACATAGTTATTTATTTGTTTGAAATGGTTTTAATATTTAGATTAAAAAAAAAAAAATAATAGCTGGGTCATTCCACACCAAATCAACCAATAAAAAACTAATTTTAGACTCAACATTTTTCAAAATGAGTGAAACTTGGTAAATATGTTGTTGTTTAATGTGCTTAAGTACAGAGAAATTATTTAAATGTAACACAAGCTATTTTATCATCATGAAGGAGTCATAACTTAACTAATTATGAGTATAATCACTTAATGGTGCCATAACACCAAAAATGTAGTAAGTTATGTACACTAAAGTTCAGGCATGTGTCAAAAAAAACAGTTGATTTTGGTTTTTTATTCTGATAGTAATACATAAAACAAAAAGTCACTCTTTTCAGAGACTTTTAATTCCAGCCCATTAATTGATTTGACATGGAATGATCCAGTTTTAATTAATTATAACTGACATTTCTTTTAATTTTGGGGGGTTTTACACCCGATACCAAGCTTATTTATATTTTGTTAATAAATATTATTATAATAATTATATTATTATTATTATTATAATATATTTTGTAATTATCCTGAAATTTAAATTTGTTTATTTTTTCTGGTTGAGAAATTATTTATATTTTTTGTTTTAAACTTTCAAACTAAGGTTCTTTGAGACAGTTGTCCTAGTAACAATTTCAGTAATAACCCTAGCCCCCATTATAATTTAAATGGAATATCTATAAAGCATATTCAAATAAAAAAGGCATCCTGCCCTTTCTTGGGAACACTAAATATTACAAGCACTCACGATAATAGATTATTCACAAACCCACAATCTCAAAGTGTTTAGAGATTTTGCAATTTAAATGGTAACTGTTTTCATTGAAACTATAAACTCTGAGAGGTAGTTAGTAGTTAGAAAAAAGTAGCCACCCTGCAATATTCGTAATGATTTCCAAACAATTTTTTATTAACGTCTCCACATACTTTTACAATAAATAACAGGCCATATGAAATATATTAGTAAATAAAAGTATAGATGAAATAAAAACCAGTGGTTTTAAAAATAAACACTTTATATTAAGTAATTAGAAATTATTCGCCTCTAGCGTTTATTACGGCTTACATTCAATGGAGCATTGACCTAATAAGGTTTTGGATAAATTCCTATTACTCTTCCATTTGCACAACCGTTAACTCCTGAAATGAATATGGTAAAATTGGACGTCTCTTTATTCGAATTGACAACCCATCTCATAGATGTTCAATAGGGTTTAGATCTCAACTACATGCTGGCCAGTATAATACATAATATATATAAATATGTAACATCAAATATGTAATACATCAGATAGAAGCGTTTTCCTGGTATTGGGAAACAATTCTTGCTGAATGGGGGGCCGTGCTTTATCATGCATAAACCAAAATTCATCTCAAACGTATGGTTTAAATTGAACAACATCCTCTGATAGAATGTCCTCTATTTAGCCAGCAGCTTTTACAAAAAATCCATTTATTTATTTAATTTATACTTTTAATGTTCCTAATATGTTTCATATCGCTAGTTATGTATTCTAAAAGTATGTGCACAAGTTGATAACAAATTGATTGGAAATCAAAGCTTAGGTTATTTCACTAGCTGAAGGATAGAATATAGAAACGTCATGTATCAGTACAAACAAATATTTGTTGTCAATTTTCACCAGCTCATGTCCAAAATATCATGGGTATATAAAGCTTTAACACAAAAATAATTGTCAAGGGAAATGGACATATCCTGACAAGCAATGCATACCAAAACAGAGCTTAACCAATCAATTGTCAGAGATCAAAGCCAATAAACAATTGCTTTGATTAACCTCGACGCGGACATTTGTATTATCAGTCACCCCATTAATACAAAATTAAGGACAATACTGCATACATAACCAAATAAATAATTTACACTAGCTCGATACAAAAACGAGTGAAAATTAGGATCCAAACTGAAAGGAATAAGATTATAATGCAGGAAATTTCAAATCGAGTCCATTACTTAATTGGTTCTTTACACATTTGTAACATACATCAGATTATAAAATTCAAATACGTCTACTAACAAATTTCAATAACTTACATTTCCATGTCAGTTTCTGAGGTTCCTTTTTGCTGTTTTCTGAAAGGACTTCTTTTTTTGACCCATGTTTTTTCGTTCCCATTATACTATCAGCATGAATCTACAATAATTCATAACAGAAATATATGACATGCAACGCAATAACCAATATCACACTTTAAAAAATTAAACTCATATAAAATAAAGATGCACACATCTGTTGGTTTGCTATAACTACGCTAATACCCAAAAGCTTCGATTGGCAACAAATATCTTTACATAGAAAAAAAATTGTCAAGAATAATAATAGAAACATAATAACATAAAACTCATTTCATCAACGTTTATTACCTAGTTATATATCGCCGATAACAAAAACAAAAAAAAAAAAACTTAAATGCGCGAGATCAAAGATCGATCAAGAAAAATTATTCAAAAGTACAACATAATCTTGGCATAACCCATCTGGGGGTGTTCAACTGTTTCACGGCGCACTTGATAGTTTTTGTATCTTCAATACACGTGTTTATAAAATAATTGTCAATAATACAGATTGTAATCTGATGTATTTAATTTTGCATAATTAATGCGATGACAAAAACTATTTGAACAGATATATAAGCGATATTTCATTTAATACTTTACATACCAAAATTAATTCATTTTATATCTGACATAAAGTAGAAAGTCCATCGAGGCTTCCATACAGAAGCCTTAGAGAGAATATCTCTAATTCTTACTTCATTAATAACACGAATTTAGTTTCAGCAAAACAGAGAGATGCTAATGTTTTTTTTAATATATAATATAACAATAGTAATATTTGTTATTTTGAAGGTTTTTTTTTTATGTAAAATAAGTATCACTAATGTGCAAAATATCGTTCTGTAACGATTTTTATTTTATATTCATATAACGCAACGTTTCTGAGTCATTCAGTCCATCATCAAGCAATTCATGCCCTGTTGATTCAAATTAAATTATAAAAATTAAAGATCAATAAATGATTGCCTATATTTAAAATATTTTTTTGGAGGAAATGTTTGAATTTGGGGAGGCTATAGAATGAATGAATGGGGGATTTGGGTGAAGATGGTACTATAAAGTAAGGAAGAGCCATTGTCGACAGGCAGAAGAATATAGACGCCCCAAAATCGATAAGCCGGTGCAGTACAGGGGATAATTTGGAGAAATACTAAGATCCCCACACCACTAAAACTATAAACACTAAGTACACCACATAACTGTAACCAAAATGGTTTAAAAAGAGGGAATAGTTGAGTAGGCGAGCATGCTTTGCAAGGTGAAAACGATGGAGCTATTTGAGAGTGCAGATGAATCGTCACGATGAATGATCTTTTTATAATAGGTTTTGTCCAAGAAAGATATGTAGATGGAACTAAGGTAGCTAGGGGAGTTTGCACTAAGAGGTTCGCTCCCAAACCTTATTTGAATAGTTACAAACTTTCTTCATAAGGCTGAGAGAGCCTCAACCATTGCTCTCACCCTCAGAAAAAATTCTTAAGGCAGCCGGGAATCCAACTGGCGTCTCCACAGTTAGTAGTCAGACCTGTTACAAACTTGCCTAAGGATACGGCTTAAAAGTCTGAAATTAAGGTTTACTCAACTATGACTGAAAAATATGTGTCTTTTTATTTCAATGTTTCATAAGCATAGATGTCAGGATAGGGGAAATATACCCATCAACATCATGTCTACTTCAGGGACTTAGCGACCCTGCCCTCACGAGACTGTAATTACTCCCAAATCCTGTACTCAGGAGAAATTATGTCCCAAATCTGTACCTGGTTGTCCTCCCCCTATTACGAGCCATGGTGAATATTTATATATAAATTTGATGTTTTATTTGCTACAGTTTTCCTACTGTGTCTGACATGAGATAATATAATAAGGGTGTAAGTGATATTAATATAAATACATACAGATGTACTAATTTTAAGGGGGGGAAATAAAAAATGCTTAACCGAACCATTTTCAAACAAAATTTTGAATTGTCACCACGTGTTTTTCATCACAGAAAACAATTTGAGGGATGCCCCTGCTCTCTGTGAACCATTTTACCATATTTTAGTCATACCCATCAATAAAAAACTAAAACAACTTGACTTAAGATGTCTTAAAACAAGCAGAATTAATTTATTACCATTATCTTGACTTTTAATTATTTATTTTGTGTCTTTGAAATCCATAATCACCCCTTCAGGACAACACAATTCATGATGTTTAATTGATTTTAAATAACTTGATCTGTCCTTGAAAAAAATTCTAGAACCGATCAGTGTTTTGAATCTGTTATATGAATCTATGGTTGATGTGGAAAAAAAAAAGTATACATTTCTAGGACATATTCTGATAAATTACAGTTTTTCAATAATAAGCTTAATTTAATTTAATTTTAAACAATAAAACTTGTCAGTGAATGGAAATTATTAATATTTAATTGAAATTTGAGTGCAGTGGCAAAGACACAATATTTTAATCCTAAAATATATCTGTTATTATTTAACAATTTACTAATAAATGAATTTTTGACAAAGAGTTAACCGCCGTGGTTAAATTAACTCTAGATAACATATAAGGTATAAGCCTTGACCTATTTATTACTAACAAACCTACTTTCACATCAAAAAGAACCCTTCATACTTGAATTCCTAAAACATAAACAACTAACAAAAAATATATTGTGTCGAAGGTAAGTAAGTCAATCAAAAAGTGTAGGCACCTGTCTATTTTCACCTTGAAAGATGTCTCAATCATTAATTGTGTTCCTTAAAATTCTTTAAAAAAGAACGATAAAAACAGACGAATGAGGATTTAAGAAATGTTTTTTAATACAATTCATTATTAAAATATTTTGGGGCACATTCATTTAATCTTATTAAAATTTTCAAACAAAAATAAAATTAAAGACGGTTAAGGATGCTTCAAAAACTTTCGTACACTGTCTTTACTATTGAGAAATTCAAAGAAATCTAAAAGATTTAAACTATAAAAGGCTATATCATTAAAAAAAAAACAGAATGAGTGTTTTAATTTTTGAGATGGTAAGTTTACTTGATCTCTGATTAAAAAAATAACTATCATTAGTTCGAATTTTTTAATCAAAAATTGAAAAAACGAAATCTTTAATCAAAAGTAGGTTATGAAATTATTGATATCCAATGTTATTCTTAGGAGAGTGTTATGTTGGGAAAAGGGCTGCATGATGGATTTAATACTGCACACCTTTTGCCTGGAATAAACATTTTCATTAACAGCGATTATGCAGCATGTATTGTTTAAGCACAACAGCCTTCCCTTAATTCAATCTGCAATTTGTCTTGTGAACTGCACACAACATTATTCAAATAATAAAACTTGGGGTCAGTTCCAGGTTCTTAATGTTATTAATTAAGGCAATTTTATCATATGCATGGTTTAGTTACGAACAAAGGGGTGTGGCTAAGTTACACACAAAAAAGTGCGAAGTTAAGATAGGAAAATTCCAGGGGTAGTGCAGGCAAAGCTAAGGTTTTTTTTTTGCACCTCAATACTTCAGCTAATGTAGAACAGGTTAGGGGTATACAATTAAAAAATATATAAGTGATTATACACAAGAATTCTTCAAAATTGTATTCAAATTCCTTCATATAACATTTTTAAAAAAGTGGTGGATATATAAATGCAATCAAAATACACTAGTTAATTCAGAAATTAAACGCCTCAATTTTTATTAAAAAACAATAATTTTACTTATTCATTGAATAAACTAGTGTTTTTATGTACCTTCAGTATAAATTTAATACTTACAGGAGAATAAGCTGCAGGTAACATATTGCCTATCAATAAATGACTATTTTATACAATTAACTATTACTAAAGAATAAGGGAAATATAATAAAAAAAAAAATCGATACATTGGTTTGAAACCTATTGTTTTTTTTATTGTGTCACAATATACACACAGGTATTATAACAAGTGGAAACACTGGGTTTGTCGATGCGACAAATAATTCATAAGTCAAAACGAGTGTTCACTCAAAAGTGTGTCATGATTGTCATTTATAATGAAACTGGTAATGGAGAATAATCGGTACATATCTGTACAAATTGAAATTCATTAACGGATATTACATTATTTAACTAATGTAACGTAACTATAAACCTTTAAAAATATATATTAACGGATAAATTTCAAAACTGTAACAATTCCTTCATTTTACAGGCAGTTGGTTTAAATGCATTTTGAGTTCATCCATTTTTAAATTATATATTACACACTCGGAAACACGACTGTCATACATACTTCAAGTACTACCAGCCAAATTAAACAACAAAAAAGGAATCATATTATACAACAGAAATAATACTGAATTCATGAGGCATAATCTCAGCACTAGAGTTTACATTTTCCCCATCTATAATAGCAAACAATTCATAAAACAAACAGTTCATAGCAATTCATGAAATAAAAACTATTTAGTACACTTAGTGAATTAAAAAAAAAAAAGCACTTTAAACTAATTTGTACAAAACAAAAGACCTCACAGGTACAACAGAAAAAACATAAAGACTAACAACTAAATACACCATTTATAATATAATTAGATAAACTTCACAACCCCAAAAAAATGTTAGATATGTTCATTTTAAAACTAAGTACAAAGGAATGATGTAAAAAAATTTGTATTAAGTCACATATATATTACAAATGCTTGTGTAAACATAACACTGTATAACAGTCTAGATTAATAGTCTGAATTAAAAATGGTTTAAGCCTTTGCTTCGGCTTCACCATTTTCGGCTTTCTCTTCTAGCTTAGCTTTCTTTTCGGGACTAGCACCATCTGTAACGGACTTATCTGCTGCGTCACCGCTTCCGACCTCAGATTTCCTCTTCTGTGGCAATGAACATACATCTGAAACAATCATGTAACCATAAATAACCCCGAACTAAACACACATTTTATTAGAGAAAAGCCGAGTAAAAATATTAGCAGAACATCAACGTAAATAAACCCATTTACAGTTCACTGGACCAAATTGTAAGATAATTTGAAGCAATATTTATCATTTGTAATACGAAACATTTAAAAACAAGGATGCTATAGGTTTTATTTTCAGAGCTCACAAGCACAACTTGGAATCTAATATTTTACAAGAGATATTAATAATAGGAACAAACAAATTTATATTTATGATGTTAAGTTTTTGTCCTTGATATTATGCATGGATGCATGCAATGAATGAAGACTGCTCGAATTAATCTTAATATCAACATTTAAGCCCATTTCAACAGGTGCTGAAGAGTTGTTTATAAACTTTTTTCTTATCATTTTTGAAATAAAATTTATTTATAAGTTTAAAAAACAGTAAATAAAATTACTCATTGGTCTGTGACTCAGTTTATTAACAACTACATCACAAGTTTTGATAATTACGATGAATTAAGTGATTACTCCTACACACTTAGAAATATCTTACTTATCTAATCATGACCGAATTCACCATAAAAGATTTTGTACACTAAATGATTTCATATATTAGCAGCTTAAATGAGCACGCGCACTTTTAATATCTAGAATACATACAAATTAATAAATGAAATCCTTATAATTATATAAAAGGGCATTTTTAAATATTATACGGGTTAGAATGTATAATTTATAAGTACCTTCAGAGCCTCCGTTTTCTACTGGTTTCTTTTCTTCAGCGGTCTCCTCGGTTTTGCTGTGTCCGTTGGTTTCTGGTTTGTCCTCTGCCTTCTTCTCGTCCTTGGAGGATTCCTTCTCAGGGGTTGGCGCAGAAGGTTTCTTTTCGCATACAACTTCCTTCTTCTCCGGTGAGGTCACCTTAACTTCCTGAGTTTCCCTAAGGGTTGACAAAAAAAACGAAATATTTTACAAATTAATTAAAACATCGCGAATGAAAATACAAGATAAGATTAAATTAAGAAAGCGTACATTTAAGAAGAGTGATAAAAATGAACCAGAGACAAATTTGCAAGGGAGAGCAAGTTATTGATTGGGCGTTCAAATATTCTCAAAGTGGCGGCATTCGGCTGGGAGGGGAGGGGATGAGACGCGCGCCAAAGGATGGCCGGCAAAAAACTTATTGATGTTTTCAAAAAAAGTTATTAATTCAACGAGTTACTTGAAATGTATCAATAAGTTACTTCTGACGAATCACCTGCGAGTTGACTGAGTGTAATCGAATTTGTACACAGATTGTTAAATGAACGAAAAAATCCAGTTTGTTAATAATTGACATTAATGCAAGATGTTAGAAGTAATGTTATTAAGACGAATATTAAAGATAAAAGCTATAATAAAAGCGAAAAAGATAAAGTCACTGTGAGTGATTACGCACGAGACACCGATGGAAAATTCCACCGCTTGAAGCAGTGTTGCCGGCAGCTTCCGTTTCGCTTTACGGTTGATTAAATTAAAAGGGTGCCGTTTTTCTCTATCGTTTTTTTTTCTCTGTTAAAAACGAAAAACGGAATGAAAAATAGAAATCCAAGAGACGCTTTCGGCCATATTGCACCCACGCCGGTGCCCGCCAAAACGAGCTAACATAAAAAGTGAAGTTTCAAGTTTTTAAAATGTGCTTTATGAACGTTACTCACTTGGTTTCTGCCACTTTATCACTCATGATGAAACACTGAAATAACTGAACACTTGGAACTGAAATGAGAATTGGGAGCGCGAACCGGCTAAGAGAGAACCTTCCAGACGAGTAGCTTGGAGAAGAAAGGCCCTGACTGCGGGACTGTGAGTGTGCGCGAGCGTCATCTAGAGCGCGCCACCTTCGCCGAGAGCGCACGAAAGCTGCCCGAGAAGCCGAGAGGTGCTTTCGAAAGCGAGTGCAAGCCTCCGGCAATCCGACGTTCCGCCTGGCAACAGGGCTCTTGCCAAACTATATGTAACGGGCTCTTCTTGGTCTGATTATTTATAGCGAGGGTTATTCCCCGCGAATAAATAACGCTTCAAAGAAAAAAAACAAAAACAGTTAGGATAAGAAAAAAGTAAACCTTAGGAATATTCAAAACATCAAACCGTTGAAAGATGTTACAAATATGAACATATGTTAGTAGTAAACATTTAACTTATTTATTTTTTCAAAACCCCTTTATTCAAACAATTGAACAACAGCATGAACAAATTTACATATTTATGGCTCCTTTTCCTGCATAGTATAACATGCATTTGAAGGAGGGTAGAATAACAAACATTTTTCGTTTTACAGTTAAAATTACAAAAACAATACACTGAACTAGGTAAAGGGACTGCTTGCTGCCATCGATGGGGGAACGTGGCGGGAGTAATCGTGTTGAACACTGGGTTTGTCATTTGTTGTAGGGAGTCAAAAAGAATTTAATATGTCTAAGTCGAATGAATTCATCCACCTTAGGCAGCTCAAAGTTCTCGTGTAAATTACTGTTTCATTGTGTAGTTTTTATATAAATAGGTTTTTTTTCCCAATATTTTCGATGCGGGAGGGGTGGATGGCAACAGACTGTCGGGGAAAAATTAGGTTAAGAATTAGTATGTAAGTTAGTTTTAAGTTTGATCAAAAAGGTGAGCCCCATCACCTTTATTAGTCAGTTTTGTCCAGTCATGTATATCATTATACTTGTTTATTCATTATATAATTTTTATAAAATAACAAAACCTGTATATAATGTAGCGACGCTACAGGAAATACAAAAATAATTTGTAAATAGATTCGCCTGAGGATATATAATTATCTGTAAATTTAAAGGGGCTATGAAACAAAAAAAAAACTATTTTCATTGTTGTACGATAGTGGTCGTTGAAATGATTCAGTCGATCGTAAATTTTAAAGGTGTATTCCACAACACCTCGATTACAATTTTCCTTAAAATAGAATTACGGGAAATATGGGAAAAAAAGGTAGGGGAATTATTGCTAATTTTTAAGCTTTCCCAAGCCACTGTTCTGAAGCTGCTTATTACATTATATATATAACATATATATGTTATTACATTATGAAATAAAGTGATAGTTGAGGACACATTATACCTTTCAATTACATGGGGCAGTGGCGTGCCCTAGGGCTTTTGCAATCTAGGGCGTCCTTTTTTATTTATTTCAAAACCCCTTTTATTAATAATTTTTTTTTACAATATATGATCAAAAAATAAAATGAACAAGATTAACATTATAATACTCCTCGTACTGCATATACAGATGCATTTGAATGAGGGTACAATTACAAAATCAAACATTTCTTTTCGAAGTTAAAAGATCAATATACAATATACATGACTAGGTGATGGGGCTCACTTCTAGGGCGGCCCCCAATTTGCCGACCTATTTTAAGCCAATCAAAATCAAGAGTAAATCAAGTTATTAACACTCACTGAAAATAAATAAATACTCAAAAAGATGTTTAGTATAAATGTCCTTTGTTTAAACAGATTGTTTAAATATAAGCGTGTTTATATATTAATTTTTTATTAGAAAATACTCGAATGAGATTCTCAAAATTTATGCCTGTTTGTTTGTTTTCCCCGGAAAGTATCGCGAGACCTCGATTTTACTCCCAGGTCATCGGCAATTCCAAATCTACGGAGTACGTGTTTTCTTTTTTTTCCCTGTCTAAGCGTAAAATGTTAACGTTGAATCGAGCTTTTGGTTAAATTGCATACTTATTATAATCGTTTATTCCGTTGATTACATCAGTATAATATCATTTTTTTAAATGTAATTTAGGCAAAAATATTAAAAGGCCCCCCCCCCATAAATATTTGTATTCTTTACTTTCATTGGCTGTGTTCTATGATAGTGAGTATTGAAATAATTCCGAAAATTTAAAGGTATATTCCACACCTCGAAACATACTGGTTTTGGGTAAAATACAATTCGTAAAAGAAAGAAGGGGGGGGATAATAATAACTAGCAATTGTCGCTAGTTAATGCGATAGGTATTGCTTATAGTTAAGGCCAAATTATTAGAAGTTCAATACGTTGAATTTCTTCCCTATCCTTTCGGTTACTTATTATAAAAAGACACATTCAGCGCAGTTTAGTGCAATGCTTACCGACCTATTTAGGCCTATCGCCCACTTTCAGGTACTCTGTTCAGGTACTGTCCCCCTACAGGTACCTCGCCCCCTCCATTTCTTGAATTGATTGTTGTGTTGGTAACAATTTCAGAGGTGATAGTTTTATTCTATAACGATGTCGAATTCGACATCAAACATCATCTCATTAAAAAAAAAAAATCTTATTCGTAATAGTACTTATTGAAAGTTATAAAGTAACTGGAACATATACTAACATCAAATAATGATATTGTATCTGACTGGTATCTAATTACGTTTTTCTATATTTTTCATAAATATTATTATTAATTTTCCAACACAGGTTTCCAACAATCTCAGGTTTCCTCTTTTTAAGTTTTGTATTCCTCTGTATTATGACTCGTCCGAAATCCCCAGCCGCCGATACACCGTTTAAAGCTAGGCAGTCACCTTTCAAAGGAGTCCATTATGTTACGACCTAAAACACATTGTGTATTACAATAGCTTTTCTTATCCGAATACCGTAGTTAAAAAAAATACCTTTTGAGTAATCCTACAAACTCATTTGTAACTTTGATAGTTTCAGATAGATTGGATCATTTCTAAGACTTCCAAATTCGAAAGTACATACTCCATACCTGTTTGAAAGCAAATATAACCACATTTTTTCCATAGCCCCTTTAAATTTACAGATAATTATATACAATTATAGATACTGAGACGAATCTATTTACAAATAATTTTTGTATTTCCTGTAGCGTCGCTACATTATACAAAGTTGTTATTTTATAAAAATGGTATAATGGAATGATACACATTATGCGTGACTGGATGGGGCTCACCTTTTTGATCAAACTTAAAACTAACTAACTAATTCTTAACCTAATTTTTCCCCGACAGTCTGTTGCCATCGATGCGGGAGGGGTGGTGGGGTCATATAACCACTCCCTTTGGGTTCTACAATTATCGACAGAACAGTCGATTACTTGTATCATTTAGGCTGATATAATCGATCTGATTTTTGCTTAAATTGATCATCGTTGCTATATTGAATATTATAGTGTATAGTCGATTACTTTTTATTGTTGTACTATTGTTCTGATTTGGAATTGTCATTGAAAAAGTATTCCACACTATGTGATAACTCGTTAGCAATCAAGCTTAGACGGGAAATACGTCGCCTGTGCACGATGAGGGGCCCCATGACATATTCTGAAGAGTTGTTAATTAAATGATTAGTAATTAAAAAATAAACATTTCTTGTTATACATGGATGCAGTATGATATTAAATTAATGATCTTGACGTTCTGATTAATAATATGTATTATATGTTGGGACTTTAGTGGACTATAATTAAAAGAGTAGTCATTAAATCCCACTTGAGTTGAACTGAAAGATCTGCATAGAGTAGTAATTTAATTTTGAAAGTAGACATGTTTTGCCAAAACGCAATGCTATTACAAAACAAGGATGCTTTCCATAATCCCTTATCACAGGTAAAAGCGATCGGACCACTTTTTCTTCCGTTTTGAAGGTCGTCTGCGTTAACTGACCTTACCCCACTTTCGAACATTTGACCGGAATAAAATATTTCCCATTAAGTGCGGTTTAAGGAAGACATCACAAGTCTAGGAAAATTCCATCACATAAACATTGAATTTCCATATAAAACGCTCGTCATCAATTTTTTTATCTTTAAAAAAAAAATCCTTGATTTAAGAATAAAACAAAAAATTATCATCCCACAGTTATTTTCAAATGTTAATGAAAGGTTATATAAACACAACAGTCGATAACCCATATCGTGTACTATTGAGAAACAGGATAACAGACAAGTTTTCTGCCAAGTTCATAGTTCATTGTTGTAACATGTAACGTTAACATAATTCAGACAATAGTTTCATCATATGAAGGCTTTAGGTTCGAACTTGGTGTCACATTTTCCACGACTTCTTAATTATAAATGGCTAACTCATATGCGTCAAAACTTGAATTTACTGCTTATTTCGAGGTCACCTTTAAAATTTCAGCTCTATTGAATCATTATTACTTCCCCTAACGAAGAACATAGCGACGAGTGATCATTTAGAACAATGGCGTGGAAGGGATGGAATTCTACATCATATAACAAAATTCTTCATACTAACTATGAGCTCCCATATGTAGACCGAAGGTTGATGCTTTAGTTGGTAGGTGTCGCTGGAGCGATAGTGTGATAAGCACGAATATCTCTCAACCTCGAGTGTCTTAATAGGATTCGATACTTTTTCTATTCAGGAGCTCCTGGGTAGTCAAATCCGACCAACACACCCCTGAAAGAAACAAATCCTTGGGTTGAGTAACATAAGAATACAAACCGGATTTAAAATTGTTACAGGCAGATATTTTAAGGTTACCCACTTTTATGGATATTCATATCACTCACCCACTTCAAATCTTTGATAACACTTGTTTTAACAGCTTAGCCAATAAGAGCGATTCAGCTACGTGCTTTCTCTCCTTACCTTTCTCTATTAATGCTAACAGGTTTGCTTATGTCAATGTAACCCAGCAGCAGGGCAACTCAAAATGTACGGATATGTTTTAGGCTTATGGGTTTATTTTACTACTGTCGGGTTTTCAGAAGGAGGTCTAGTTGTCCTAGATCTGGTGATGGAGAGAGAGTTGAATAGTCTGTGACTTAGACGATTGCTTGGTGACGGAGCTATCATATCTGAAAGGTATGTACAGTGCAGTATGTTCAGGAGGTACAGGCTTGGTATTATAGGTAGTTTGCGTGGTCTTGGAATGACCACAAGTTCACACTCGGTATTTGAGAGTAGGCGAAACCGTCCGGATGCCAAAGGTGAGTGTGAACCGGAAAGAGGCAGACTGGATCGCTAGGGGAGGCGCTACTAGGTACATTTGTAGGGCCATCTAGATGGAAGGGATCCCTTCCAAGAAAGTGCTAGTTTTAGCGACACGAAGCTGGAATATCCCACAAGGAAGGCGTGGGGAACTAATTTTGAAACATTAGTGCAGCTGCAAGTACCAGTTCAGAGACGAGCCGTAGTTATATATAGCCCGAAGCATCCAATGAGCAAGCGTTTTATTTCGGCCAACCAGCAGGCGTTTTATTTTGGTCCATCGGTTTGGAGGAAGTACCTGTTGGCCCGGACACTCAAGGGGCTTCCTGTGAACTCGTCTGCAGCAACGTCATTTATTGTTTAACAATAATTAGACTTACATTTACATTTCTGTATTTAATTTATATTATCTGTATTTTCTGTATATATATATAAATAGTCTATATACATGTCAAACTCGCTTCAGTGGAGTAGAGGGTAATTTATTTGATGTAGTTACTACAACACATAATTTAGTTAAAAAATAATTTAATGGAGATTTTCATACATGCTCAAATCATCTCTCTCTGAGAAGGACTTCTGACAATATTCTTTTTATCTTGAAGATATGTTCGTGCCCTTGCTTCCACTTTCTTGTTTTATCATGTAATGATGGTGGCGAAAACGTCGGAGGGTTGGCTAACGTAGTTTCCGATCGTTCGACGTCGTAACATAGCTTTCGTCAACTGTTGCGCCATCGGATCTAGGATGGTCAACACTTGTGGTAACTCTTCTTGTTCCAGATGGCTATGATTCACTAGAAGAGAACAAGGGTCATCTAGGGATTCGGAACCTCTGCCTGTTGAATCAGGACCTCTGACATACTTGTAAGCAGTTGAAGCCGGACCGTTGCGGACTGCTGACCACCAAAGGGCAAGGTATATTACCTAACGAGACTGTAGGTACGGTGGAGGCCAGGTCACACACAGGCGTAGTATAATGTACAATATACCGACGGCCGTGCTGGTCTGAACTTTCCCACGATACCTTCGTACCGTGCATTTTAACGGAGAGCCTTACATCTTCCCATCAGATTAAATTAAAATATTTTCGTTCGCTGCAAGTATGTAATATATGCTAGGCCCGAAGGGCGAGGCTCTACTTTCTTTCGCCTGTCAGTTTGTACGCCCCACAACAGTGGTTTTGTAAAACTTATACACTAGTTCTAACATTTTAAAGGCCTATACCATAACGCCTCGAAATATGCTGATTAGTTTTTGGATCAAATAAAGGGTGTCCCAGAATTAACGCAAGATTTGAATTTGCCGCCATTTGTGCAGTAAAGTGCTGGCAACCCTAAAAAAAAAACAATTTGACAGCAGACAGTTTAGGGTTAGATAAAATGGAGCGTTACACGATAGAACAACGTGTCTTTATTGTAGAACATTATCTCAAAAATAATGAAAGTTTGGCGGCCGCACTTCGAAAATTTCATGAAAAATATGGTCGGACTTCATCCGAGATTAATTGAAAAATTTAGGGAGACTGTCCATTTCGAAGTAGTGCGTGTTGTTGAAAATCCAGGAACATCAATTTGGCGTCGTAAATTGGATGATATTGATGTGGCCAATATGTGGTTAAAACACGATGGTGCCACATGCCACACAGCCCATGAAACAATTCAAATACTGCATGAGACATTTCCAGGTCGTGTACTCTCTCGTTTTGGTGATCAGAATTGGCCCCCTAGATCGTGTGAACCCCTTAGATTTCTTTTTATGGGGTCATTTGAAATCAAAGGTGTATGTAGACAAGCCGACATCCTCCCGTGCATTAAAAGAGGAAATTCAACGCTGCATCAACGAAATTCAACCACATTTATGCCAAATGGTCATGGAAAATTTCGACAAAGGAGTGCGTATGTGCCAGCAAAGTCGTGGAGGCCATTTGCCCGATGTGCTATCCCATAAATAACCCTATCCTATTTATTTTATAATTCAATAGAAAAATACTATGTGTGTTTTCTATTTAAATCAAATCTTACGTTAATTCTGGGACACCCTTTACAATCTCGAGAATAATGAAAAAATTGTTCATGTTCCGGTAACTTTTAAGATTCTTCAAGTCCCCTGTCAGAAAAGTTAAAGTTCTGATTCTTTGACATTGTTTATCTGACCCTAAAGACGGGGATAAAAAAAGATTGCGGGAAATAAAATTTTGAAGACCAATAATAGAAGTGGCGTTTTTACCTATTTACATTTATTGTATTTGTTGGAAAGGCTATTTTTCAGTTGTTATACAATTTATGCAGTTTTTAGTAGATGTAAATAAAATTAGCCCAATATTAAAATAATCTTTGATATGTGTTTGAGGCAATTGTTCTTTGAATCAACCATTGCGTTTCCACGGACTTGAAATATATTTTCTCTGTCTCTCTGTGTGAAGAAAGCATAGGAAAAACCCCGAAGCACCTCCTTATCTTAAAATTAGCTCAGCGTGGAAACTCACTGGGGAATCCTATTTATAAACATGTTGTGTGTTTGTTGTACCCATGGCCAACCCAACGTAAACTTTTTCACGACGTTTCGCTGACTATTTCTCCCAAGAGGATTATTGATGAGAATAAACAAACAATGACTACACATGTAAATAAGGATCTGTCCAAACAGACCAGCTATAGGCTGAACTGATAAGTATGTAGCCGTGGGAAATATATACTCACCTAAAATAAATACGAATTACATATAAGTATTTGTAGAGACTTTTCAATAGTCACTCTTGAGTAGTGCCGGCTTAGTGTTCGAATCCTGCGTACCTCTTAAAACTAGTTCCAAAGATCAGTAGCCTTATTACACCATTTATGAACTGAATTGTAATATTATAACCGTTTTAATACTTGTAGGTACAACACACATTCTTAAACTGTCTCAGAGCGAATCCTTAGTGTCAGATACAGGTGAAGTTTCTATTTCAACTAAATCTAGTCGAGCAGTCATGACCTGCGACCCTAAAAACTGTTTAATTTTAGGCTCTGTGAGATGCATGATTAATATGAATCCATCTTAAAAATGATCAAACTGAAGAAAATGATGAGATCATGTCACGCGGTCATGGAAGTTTTGACAGGATGTTGAAGAATGGCTGGAAATAACCGCCCTCCCTCTTCGATCCAAGCTTTTAGAGTGACTGTAACTAACTAAGTCTTCTCCGGTATATGTAAAACCCATTTTTTCGTCACTTTTAGACTTATAGTACAATGCATTTTTGTCCTGTGTGCTTCTACATATTAAAAGCAACGTGCTAGAGATTTATTTTTTATTTCATAGCCCCTTTAAATTTACAGATAATTTTAGATCCTCAGGCGAATCTATCAACAAATTATTTTTGTATTTCCAGTAGCATCGCTACATTATATGCAGGTTTTGTTATTTTATAAAAAGTATATAATGAATAAAAAAGTATAATGATGCACATTATACGTGACTGGACTAAACTGACTGATAAAGGTGATGGGGCTCACCTTTTTGATCAAACTTAAAACTAACTTACATACTAATTCTTAACCTAATTTTTCCCCGACAGTCTGTTGCCATCGATGTGGGAAACGTGGTGGGGTCATAGTGTTAAACACTGGGTTGGTTAGGTGCTGCAACGAGTCAAAAAACTTTATGTGTCTCCGGCGGATGAACTCACTGACTGACGGTAGAAAATTCTATTGCCAGAGATTTATTTTACTTTTCATAACTTTTTCTATTAAGTAATACAATCTACTTCTTTGTACAATATTAATTTTTTAATAGTAGTCTTAGTTATTTCATTTTCTGTTTATTCGTTACTTAACTATTTCGTTAATAAATAAATTTTTACAAATAAATGCCCTTTATTACTTTCTGTCTATTTATTACTATTATGTATACTAAATTCGTGACCTGGCAACTATTCGTGACCCGTAACCATGTAACAAACACGGCCATGACGTTAAACTCTACTTAAGGATCTAGAAAGTGAAAAAATATCGAGACATACTTACGAGACCAATTATATACTTTTTTTCACGTACTAGTTATTTTTAATATTTTCACCAAAACATCGCAGGCGCGGTAGAATTCGAATAAATATTCCGATCAATAAATATTTTTTTACGACCTCTGCCGTACTAGGCGGAGACAGATTCAATCGAATCAATCAAAATATGTTACCTAATCAACCACTGGTGCATTTGAAGTCACTTTTTCGACTGTTTCGAGTTGGCCTTTTATCGATCAATTTGAAGAGAGTATTTACATTCTCAGTTAAGACTTTTCGCTCTCGTTTTTATTGAAGAAACCTGATTTGAGATTTGAATGGAAATGTAATA
The DNA here is from genome assembly GCA_930367205.1 of Acanthosoma haemorrhoidale. Taxonomy (NCBI): domain Eukaryota; kingdom Metazoa; phylum Arthropoda; class Insecta; order Hemiptera; family Acanthosomatidae; genus Acanthosoma; species Acanthosoma haemorrhoidale. Next base: position 18,756,663 of record OV884011.1, on the reverse strand, counting down.
AAATAAAAATTATGGCATTTGTAGATGACATAGCTATCCCGGGGTGACATTAAGGCAGATATACTAAATACATGTAGGTCCCTGGAGACTGCAGCTACTATTGGTATTCCAATGAACGATACGGAAACAAACTACAAGGTTGAGACAAAGATATTGATGTTGGAGAGGTCGAAGGTCCTATCTTCGAGATTGGAAATGAAGCTTTACAAAGTATCATGGTTTATATTGCAAAAATGTAAGGCTGTATTTTATGCATAGGATATTTATTTATTCCAATTTTGGTAGTGAGTTTGTGATCCTAGCACAACCTTGATGGGAGCATATTACAAAATTTTGTGCGGTAGTCACATTTAATGACTGAGTGGCAAATTCTTTATGTTTTTAATGTTTATTGTTAGCCTTGTGTATACAAATGAGTAGAAGAGTTTGTTGTGAAATCGGCTTAGGTTGGTAAAAGTGGGTTGTTAGGTGCTAATCACATACATGCAACGTTTTGATACACTATGTGCTTATACCAAGTTCTGATAAAATTAAACCAAAGTAGGTGTTAAAAAAGAAATAGTAATAATTAGAAAAAAAAGTATAGAAACAAATGTTAGTAGCAAACGAACAGGTACTAATATGTAACAAAAATAAAAATATCACTTCCGGATTGTGAAATGCTATAATTATAAAACAGCTTTATTGTCTTTCCACGACTGATAGTTTCTTCTTAATTAAAATAGTGCTTTCGACAGCTCTAAGCTGTCATTTTCAGTTATATCCAATCGGTTATGTAGGGTATATAACTCATCTAAAACAATAGTATCTTTTTATCTTTTTAACTACATCCAAGCTCCTCACTCAAAGATTCCTACACTGGAGTTAAAAGACTAGTGTTTTAGATGAGTTATATATCCCACATAACCGATTGTAGATAACTGAAGATAACAGCTTACAGCTGTAGAAAGCGCTATTTTAATATTTTAAATTATCAGTTATCGAAAGACAATAATGCTGTTTTATAATATGTAACAATGAGATCATTTATCACAATTAGTTATTGCCCAATGAGGCAGATTGTATGATGATAAAGTTGATTCAGAATAATATGCAATAGTTGATAGGTTTGAATTATTACCAGAATATAAACAATAAACAATAAGATATATGTAAAAAACATGAATATCAAAAAATATAATATAAAATGTGAAAATAAGTTTGCTAGTTTGTTACAGAGTATGTACACAAGTTACATATAAGTTAAATAGTTGATACCTCCAAATGAAAAATCAAGTTAGGTGTGAGAAAACCACAAGAGCGTGAGTTACAAATTTGGTGCCATTGAAAGTATTAACCTAACAATGTGATATGGTGGCAACTAAAGAATTTGTTATAATAATAAAAATTATGTCACGAATAAGAGTGACGTGAGAGTGAGATGCTCGTTGATATCTTATTCGAGAAATGTGACAGTAATGTTAATAGAATGGATGGAATTAAATGTAATTCCCTACCTAGTGCGACATGGACAACTGAAGCAGAGTTTTGGTTTTTGCTTTAAGCTATGTCTACCACAAGAGTCACTGATGTCCACAACCAAACACTTAAACAAAAAATGTTGGCTTGATGAATACCTACTTTTTTTTTCGTGTTGACTTGAAGTTGCCCAATAATAAATTTGATGATCTCTCTCTCTCTCTCTCTCTCTCTCTCTCTCTCTCTCTCTCTCTCTCTCTCTCTCTCTCTCTCTCTCTCTCTCTCTCTCTCTCTCTGTCACTCTCTTTCATTGACCTAAGCCAGTCTCCCAACAAATTCTTCTATTCATTTGAAATCTATAATTATTTTTGTTTATTTATCGGTCGAGTCATAAGTAACTTCCGATGCAGCTAAGTAGAATCTATTGTTCGGATCTACCCGCTATGAGTTACCATGACAAGTTTTCGTTGTCACTATATATACGAGGCTTCTTTAGTTGGTCTTTTGTCAACTGTTTTGTGTCATACACGTTACGTTTTTTTTAACCTCTGAAATGGAGAGTCAAAAAGTACATATTCGTCATGTAATGCTTTGGGAATTTAAACAAGGCAGTAGTGCTAGGGCGACAGCTGACAAAATATGCAGTGTATATGGTGAAGGACTAATAACTGATCGGGCGGTTAGAAATTGGTTTATAAAATTCCGTTCTGGAGATACGACCTTAAAAGACGAACCGAGGGCGGGATGTCCTTCCGGCTTTGATGACAATCTTTTAAAGGCAATATTGGAGCGAAATCCACGTCAATCAACAAGAGGTATAGCAGAAAGGTTGAATACATCACAATCAACTGTTAACCGCCACCTGGAGAAATCAGGGAAAGTCAGCAAGTTAGGAGTGTGGGTACCTCACAATCTCAGTGAAAAAGATAAAGAAGGTCGCATGTCAATCGCCACATGTCTGCTCTCACGGGTAAAAATTGAGCCTTTTTTAAACAGGATTGTAACAGGTGATGAAAAATGGGTAACCTACGACAATATAGTCCGCAAAAGACAGTGGCTTGATAAGGATCAACCACCCTTACCAGATCCGAAAGCAAATTTTATTGTTGAAGTCAAATTTAACGATTACTGCGGATAGATACGTTCAGCAGTTGCAAAGAGTGCCAGAGAAACTCCATGAAAAACGTCCTGCACTCGTCACAATTAATATAATTTTGTTATTTAATGAGAGCAAAATAAATGTCTGATAAAAAAACTGAAGTTACTTATGACTCGGCCTAAATATTTGTAGTATAGAAATTTATAGTATTGGGAGATTGCAACGTAAGCAGTATCGAAACGGTGTATTGCTCACATTTTTCTTATTTCACAAAAGAATATGTGCATTGGTTTACCTTTCGGGACATCATAGTAGCACAATATACGTATACGTATAGGTCCACCAAGTCTAGATGAGGATTTAAGATTAGGTAAATGTGGAAAGGACTTGAGAGTGCGGAAAACGCGGGCAGCTATTCGGTCACAGTGCCTGAACAGCAGTCATGAGTTAGCTGTTAAATTGGCGAGGTTGTCCAGTCGAGTCGTCTATTGTGTTACGGTCACGCGAACTCGAGTGCAGTGCACTCCGTCTGGAGTAGAGGTCCGGCTCTTCGCAGACTCTCATATGTCACTTGTTAGAGGAGTTTCTGGAATGGGTCTTAGTCTAATATAAAATAAATATAAAACTCCACGGCGCAACGAGAAGAGCCTAAAGAAGGTTGTCTAGGCGCTAAGGTTTTACCTATCAACTTTAATTCCAGTTACCTTTAAGTATATTCACTACTTTATTCAAGTTGCTGCTTATTTATCCTTAGGAGATTAGGATTAGATAGGAGTGAACCCTGGCCAGGCCCACCCCCTCAAGAAAAATTTTTAGGGGATCAAATCCGGTAAGGGATCAAATTAAAGATCCCGACAATTATTATTAACAACTTTTAATTAGTCTTTTGTTTCTTCAACGTTTCTAGTTATAATTACGTAATGTGCCATTAATATCTTGTTTGAAAACATAGAGTCAATCTGTATTTTTTTTCCAGTTCCATCTGATGACCATACGGTGGTGAAAATAAAACCAGACCCATGGAAAAAAATGAAGGATCCTCACAAACTAATGGGTAATAAAACATAAATATTTTTCCAATCATATCAACTTTAAGCGGATTCATCAAAAGTTTATTAGCGATAGTTTACAGTGCGTATATTCAGTGTGTTTTTGACCTATCATCAGAGGGATGACATTTGGCATGCAAGTAGTTGTTAAGAACCTGATGTATCTGGGGAGATACACTCAAAATAAAAGCAACTTAATAAAAATTGATCAATTATTTGTAATAATTAATAAATATTTTTCAATCATTCCAAGTAGGCTATTATATCAGAGAACTATCTGATTGATAGTGCTCAGTGGGGCTTAAGCGGACTTTTGTTACAAAAAGTCATTCAAACTGATTATAGAATCTTTTGCGTTGGTGTAATGAAACCTTTAATTGTGTGAAACGCCTTGTTAGACTTGAATTGTACACCTTGATTTTTTGTTATATGGCAAGGAAATATTAAAATAAATTTCCATGTGAGTGTTTGTATTAATGTTAATTTATCATTTCAACTGTACAGGCTACTTCGAAGGACATCCCATCTCTCAATAGAAAATAAACTACTAATCTACAAATTTATACTTAAGCCAATCTAGACATACGGAATAGAGCTCTGGGGGACAGCAAAAAAGTCGAACATCAAGCGTATCCAATCCTTTCAATCAAAAGTCCTGAGAACTAAATGCCCCTTATTATGTCAGCAACAAAACCGTTCTCGATGACCTTAATATACCCTACATTCTAGAACTCATCCCTTCCAAGTTTATGAAATTCCACAGTAGCCTTTCCAACCACCCTGATCCTGTAGCACAGTCATTGCACTGCTCCACTCATCCCTATAATCCTCCTCGGAGACTGAAACGGTAGTGGCCTCGTGACCTGCTATAATCGCGTGACAGTGGGAGTCCTGGCAATGGCCAGTTTCTCCAATCATGTCCTGAGCGTCTGTCGCTCTTGGTCAGCCTCCACTGGCTAGTATCCGGTGACGCGGCTGACGGAGGAGCGTGGTGGACTTCCCAAGACTCCGCTTTCTCTTCACATGTGGACTTGGGAGGCCTCTGGGCTGTCTGTAAATATTGTATGAATGTGTGAGTGAATGATGAACTGTAAATATGGTATGAATGAGAGCATTTATCTTAATTACTTATTGCCTTATAAGGCAGATTGTAATTATAGCACAATAAAGGTATATATATAATTTATCATTTGAGGAAAATGGGCTCATGAGTCAGTTATTCTTGGCTTTGTTCCAGCAAAATGCTCTGGAACGTGAGCCACCCCCCCCCCCCAAGTACCTGAGGCAGTACCTAAGATAGGACCTTATCATGTCAGATAAGATGGTATGTCGCAACACTCGTTGAGTTGCCGGGATATCTTGCATATGTAGAACGCTACTCCCTGATTTACAGAGAGGCATGGTGGTTTTAGGAGTGCACAGATCACGAAAGTGAACACTCCAAAGTGGGTTGATGCCGACATCTTATGATTCTCTTAGCAATGTAACTAAACTAGTTGTCAGTACTGCTGTTTTAACTCAGCATTACTGGTAAAGTGATGGTGAAGGAATTAGGGAATCATACTTAATGGGTATAAAGGCATGAGTGGTATATTTGCGAAGGTGGGGAAATGTATAGAACACACAAGACGATTAAAGGCAGTGCTAACATGTCTGAGGGAATCGAACCATAAATAGGAACAGGTTTGTTAATTGCGTAGTAAATTAAACGGCACTCATGTACAACAATGATTAAGTGATTTCATAATATTTCATCGGGGATCTCGAGGATGGTCGTAAAGACTTCTGGGACCCATGCTCCAGAACGGGGGTCGAAAAAATGATGAGGTTGCCTTCGTCAGTATCCGTTCGTTCCTGGTTCTCTCCACCTCTCTGACTTTCTTCTTCAACTGAACACGGTTGGAGAAGAAACACGAGAGGACACTTTCACCTCTAGCTGTAATATGGCTACTGAGTGGTTACTTCTCCAAAACTGTCAATCGACTGGTTTGTGTTTTGGTCACCTACACGACACCGTTTCTGATTGGCCACAGGTAGTTCAGTTAACTCGATAGTGTTCATGTCATTCATCTGTAATCGTTCCCAAGTAGGGGATTCCATCCCCAAACCCTTTCCTCTGCTTCAGGTTCAGGGTTCATCAATTTCGCTTTTACCTTACTGTATCTACGCCAACGACCTCCATACATCTATCCATGCCACAAATCCTTGGAACTCTATTCGTATCGATTTTCATCTGTCATCAACTCTCTCACATCCCAGCAAGCTTCAATGCTTTTTACTGTCATTTTTTTCATCTTTACTCATTTATGTTTTTTGTTTTAATCATTTTCTGTTGCTTTTTATTGCCATCTCAACTGTAACCTCTTTTTTATTTGTAAGCTTATCAAATCTGAGTATTTTTGTATGTTGTATATTTTTTTTATCAGCGAGACATTCCTATTTCGCTCCTTTTAATTATTATTACAGTGGGAGTCCTGGCAATGGCCAGTTTTCTGCTCATGTCTTGAGCGTATGTGGCTCTCGCGCTCTTCGTCAGCCTCCACTGGCTCGTATCCGGTGACGTGGTTGACGGAGGAGCGTTGGGGACTTCCAAAGACTCATCTTTCGCATTCGCGGGAGGTGACAACCTTATGGATTTAGGAGGTCTCAGGGCTGTTTGTATATACTGTATGAATGAGCGAGTGAATGATAATTGTAAATATGGTATGAATGAAAACATTTATCACTGTTACTTATATAACCTAAGAGCCAGGTTGTAATTTTATCATAGTAAACTTATTTTATCATTAATTATAATTAGGGGACAATATCCCGGAATAAAGTGTTTTTTTTTTCATTTCATCTCATTTCAATGTTGCTACTTGCAGTGTTGCTTCTGCACTTATTACGTTTGTTAGTGGTTGGAGAAAAAATTATGAGTACCCTCCCCTTTTCTCCGGAATCTGTATTTCGTAAGCAGTCGGTGCTCAGTTTTATAATGCTAATATTATATATAATGCTAAAAGTAGAAGGGGGTTGAGAAGAACTGTATACCTGCCTTGTGACTTCATGGAAGTCACTGATGGTTCCTGTTATTTTTAAGTAAGCAACCGCACCCCTCCTTACTTCCTTTAATCCCTATTCCCAGAACTATCCGTATCTTAACATATATGTCTCAGCTTTAGCCCCAGACAACTGCTGCATTACACGGGTTTAAAAGTAGGGTACAATAATATACTGGGTGTATTCGTTGTCTAAATTACGGACATTGCAGATATGAGTAGGTGAAAAAGAGTAGCCATGATATTCAGCTGGCTTGAGGTCGTTAGTAATAATTGAATTACTCACCACAACTAATGACAGTTTTTATAAAGTTTAAATGTACAATATTTAATTATTTGGCGAATATTTTGAATTTGAATTTTGAAATTTTGAACTGAAAGAATACATACGAGTCTCCTCTATCTGATGTATCTCTAAGGTTTACTCTTTCCAATGTCATATAACATACATACGAAAGTTTATTGGAACGTACCAGTGAAAAGTAGATCCTCTACCTTCGGATGAGTATAATTTCATATTAAAAGTATTCGTGAGCAGGGGCCTTCCAAATCGTGACAATTGTAGTGAAAGGGGATACTCCCGGAATTAGGCCTGGATCTGGTTCGAAGCCCCATGGAGTAGAGTGGGAAATGTAAACCCTGGCCACAAAAGGAAAGAAATACTCCGGACAAAGGAACAGCCGACTCAGGCGTTCTCCTCGTTCTAGGAAGCTTGCACTATTTATTGCGTCAGTAGCACATCCGTCACTTCAAGGGATAGTACGCGTTTGTCGCCGAGGCCGAAGGGAATCTGTCTGATTTTGAGCAAAAGCAGGGAAAGTAATTACTACTGGCTACTGAGTTTAAGAAATCCACGCGAAACAGGTTTTCGAGTTTCTATTTTTTGGTCATATTCACCGATTTTAGTTTTGAAATAAAAACTAATCAGTATTTCTTGAGCCCTTGTGGAATACAACTTTGTAATCAACTGAATCATTTTTACGACATATTTTTTAGAACGTGCCACCAGAGACGAAAGGCGATCGCCCAGTTTGATAGTAGGTTAAATAATCTTTGTAGAGGAGAGTCTTTTAAAAGAGAAGAAAGAAACGCTTTATTATGAAGTACAAGCAAAACACTGGTATATACGAATATTATGAGTTACGTTACTACATACTGGGTGGAAGGTCTAGGGACGAGTGTGGTCTGGGGCTAAAGCTGGGACATATATGTAAAATAAAATGGTAGTTCAGGGAATTGGGAGGGAGGTCTTGAATGGATGCGGTTGCTTACTTAAAAATAACAGGAACCATCAGTTACTTCTATGAAGTCACGAGGCAGGTATACAGTAGAAGGGGCTTGCTTCTAATTTTAGCATTATAATATTCTTCAATTATATAACTGTAGATACTCTCCTATTGGCTCGGCAACCGTCGGATGATATCAACCAAGCATATTTTCGGATCCATTGATTTTGTTTTTCTTAGATAGTTATATAATGCTAAGAATATTATAATGCTAATATTATATATAATGCAGCATAGAAGCAAGCCCCTTCTACTGTATACCTGCCTCGTGACTTCATGGAAGTCACTGATGGTTCCAATTATTTTTTAAGTAAGCGACCGCATCCCTCCAAGACCTCCCTCCCTACTTCCGAAATCATCCTTTTCTTACACATATATGTCTTAGCTTTAGCCCCAGACCCCACTCGTCCCTAGACATCCCACCCAGTATGTAGTAACGTAACTCTTAATATTTGTATATACCAGTGTTTTGCTTGTACATCATAATAATGCTTTTCTTTCTTCTCTTTTAAAAGAATCTCCTCTACAAAGATTATTTAACTTATGAAAAACGAAGTTCTGAAATAAATCCTTAATTACATGATCTACTATATGGCGAGATTGCATGTGCACCGTTTCAATACTTCAAAATCAACATACATTCTTCAAATTTGCCACAACGAATCCCCTAGGGCCAAGTAATGGTTAAGTTTACATTTAAGCTAATTTTAGTTCAATCGGTCATGACTAAACTATTTTTTGTCACTTTTAGACCATCATTTTTTTTTTTTTCAATCAAAATCTTTGTTGTGAAAAAATTACAATCTGCCTTATTGGGCAATAACTAATTGTGATAAATGTTCTCATTCTACAGCCTAGAGACCTCCCAACGCCACATGGTAGTCACCTCCCTCGCATGTGCAAGAGGAATCGGAGTCTTGGAAAGTCCCCCACGCTCCTCCGTCAGCCGTGTCGCCGGATACGAGCCAGTGGAGGCTGACGAAGAGCGCGAGAGCCATAAACGCTCAGGACATAATTTGAGAACCTGGTCATCTCCAGGACTCCCACTGTCGCGCATTTATAGCAGGTCATGAGGTTACTGCCGCTTTAATCTCTGAGGAGGTTTATAGGGATTTGTAGGAGTAGTGTAATTAAATGTAATTTGTGCTAGTCGATTAGGATGGTTGGCTAGGGATGAGTTCGAGAATGTAGGGTATATTAAGGGTTTTTATTCGTTATGAAGGGTTTTGTTGCCGACTTATTACGTACTTATTACGGCCACTGCCGTTTCAGTCTCCGAGGAGGATTATAGGGATGAGTGGCGCAGTGCAATGACTGTGCTACAGGATTAGGGTGGTTGGAAAGGCTACTGTGGAATTTCATAAACTTGGAAGGGATGAGTTCTAGAATGTAGGGTATATTAAGATCGTTATGAAGGGTTTTGTTGCTGACATAATAAGGGGCATTTACTATTGTTCTCAGGACTTTTGATTGAAAGGATTGGATACGCTTAGTGTTCCACTTTTTTGCTGTCCCCCATAGCTCTATTCCGTAAGTCCAAATTTGGCTTAAGTATAAGTTTGTAAACAAGTAATTTATTTTCTTTAGAGAGATGGAATGTCCTTCGAAGCAGTCTGTACAGTTGTCCAAAGCGTCTGTTTAGTTCTTGTCTTTTTTGCCTCGTATGTGGGTTCCATGTCAGCGATTTGCCAAGATGGAAGCCTAAGTACCGCACTGTCTCGTGTGCAGGACGCGGCGGAGGTTTAAGGTAATGTGGGAACATTTTTAGACTATCTAGAGATCCAGTCCAAATGACCAAACTCAAGATATAGATGGAAGTTTTGACCTGATTTTGAAGAATCGCCACCGATGGAAATATCTGTACTAAATTCCAGAATGAAACTCAATTCTTGTCGCTTTTAGGCTCCGTGGAACGAGTTTTGGTGTCATCTTTACATATTAAAAGCCAACTCGAAGGGTACTTGTTATCCTTTTCATAAATTTTACTTCTGTTACTATTAATTTCAACGTAAATATATTGTTATATTTATATAACTATAGATAGTTATTTAACTGTAATCTTAGTTAGATGTTTACAATAATTTTTGATAGTTATTTTTGTTTAGATTTAGCCTTAACTTTACTGTTTCATTAATAGAACAATTTTACTGAAAAAAACAAACAAAACGAATTTATTACTTTGGGACTATTTAGTACTACTTTGTATGATACCAAACAAATTTGTTGTCAGGAAACGTGACCTCTAGTCAAAACACAGTCACGGGCTAACACATCGTCCACCAAACAATATGGCGAGGACCCCTACCAATATAGATGCAATGATATCCAAGCTAAAAATAAGGTGTAGTCCAATTACATCAAGCTATGAAAAACCTGTCGCAACTTCAAAGCGGACAGTTAATTAATTTTCTGCTGCTGGTACTAAAATCGAGTTGAGCAACTGTTTTGGCACAATAGTTTTTTGTTTTTTTTTACAACTTCTTTAATCTAACATTTTTATAATGCTAATATTATATATATTGCTAAAAATAGAAGGGCTTGAGTAGAACTGTACACCTGCCTCGTGACTTCATGGAAGTCAGTGATGGTTCCTGTTATTTTTAAGTAAGCAACCGCACCCCCTCCTTACGTCCCTTACTCCCTACTTCCCAGAACTACCCTTTTCTTATACATATATGTCTCAGCTTTAGCCCCAGACCACACTCGTCCCTAGACCTTCCACCCAGTATGTAGCAACGTAACTGTTAATATTTGTATATACCAGTGTTTTGCTTGTACTTCATAATAAAGCTCTTCTTTCTTTTCTTTCAAAAGACTCTCCTCTACAAAGATTATTTAACTTAACGATGACTTGTCATTAAGTGAGGTTACTTGTTTCCATAAACATATTTGTAAGTCATTTTAAGATCCTGATAAAAATTTCCTTCATAAAATTATATGGTCCTATAATTATAATAATATGTAGAAAATACAATAAAACTGTAATAAAAATCGTGTTTGCAACTAACTCAACTTTTGTTTGAAGAAACGGATGCCATTTTGCACGGCAGGTCCATCTGATGCTCAGATCTCTTTTCTATATACTTACTTATATACTGGCGAATCAAGGTCAATGAAGCAAAATGTTCCCACATAGCCTTCACCCTCTGCCGCAAGTCCTGTCCGCTAGTATTTTTCAATTCGATTCCTCTCCCCTTGTCTGAGACAGTAAGGTATTTAGGCTTCCATCTCGACAAAAGACTTACATGGAACCCACACACGAGGCTAAAAAGACAAGAACTAAACAGACGCTTTGGACTACTGTACAGACTACTTCGAAGGACATCCCATCTCTCAATAGAAAATAAACTACTTATTTACAAAGTTATACTTAAGCCAATCTGGACATACGGAATAGAGCTATGGGGGACAGCAAAAAAGTCGAACATCAAGCGTATCCAATCCTTTCAATCAAAAGTCCTGAGAACAATAGTAAATGCCCCCTATTACGTCACCAACAAAACCCTTCATAATGATCTTAATATACCCTACATTCTTGAACTCATCCCTTCCAAATTCATGAAATTCCATAGTAACCTATCCAACCACCCTAATCCCGTAGCACAGTCATTGCACTGCTCCACTCATCCCTATAATCCTCCCCGGAGACTGAAACGGCAGTGGCCTCGTGACCTACTATAAATGCGCACAGTGGGAGTCCTGGCAATGGCCAGTTTCTCCAATCATGTCCTGAGCGTATGTGGCTCTCGCGCTCTTCGTCAGCCTCCGCTGGCTCGTATCCGGTGACGTGGCTGGTGGGGGATTTCCCGAGACTCCGCTTCCTCTTTCGCTTGCGAGGGAGGCAACAACCGTGTGGACTTGGGGGGCCCCTGGGCTGTTTGTAAATGTTTGTAAATATTGTATGAATGTGCGAACGAATGATGAATTGTAAATATGGTATGAATGAAAACACTTATCTCAATTATTTATTGCCTATTAAGTAAAGGCAGATTGTAATTTCATCATAATAAAGTTGTTATTGAAAAATGTACTTATATACTAAATGGTGGTCTTGGGTGGGCCGTTTTTACCGAAATAAACTTTGAATGGTAAAAAACTGCATCGTTTACGTATCATTTGGTTTTATGACCACTAGGTCGAATGCGTTTTTTATTATTCGATTGTCTCTTATGACGCAATAACTTTGTTTTATGTTTTAGTAGCTTCTATTAAATGCAGATCTATTTCTATTCAAATCAAAGAATACACTGCATAAATGAGTAGTCAGATAACAACCTGGGCGACCTTCCCCATTGTAAAGGGATGTAGCCTTGACGTAAATAAATGTAGAATATAATTATTGAATGCTGTTCCATTCGTTACGATAAAAAAAAAAAATACTAATAACACCGTGAGTATATCAATCTATTAAAGTGCTTGTTGGGACATCGGCTCGGGTTGATGAAAAAGAGATGTTAAGTTTTCATCAAGTTTATTTGAGGGCAACTTTCGACATATTATAGGCATCAGGTCCTGGTAAGAAGGAGGATGGTGCCGGCTATTTAAGGGACCCAGGTGTAGTGAGACAACTAGGCAGTGAGCAGCCCGCTATGTGAAACTGTCAGTAACAATACCGTCAAGCAACAACTTTCATAAGTCTCCAGCAATTTTAGAATGGGATCATAAGAAAAGTGGTCAGACATACCTCCCTCGAGAGGTTAAAGAACGCCGGTCTGCACCGGTAGCTTGGTGTGCCGTCGGTGGGGTGAGTTCATCCACCAGAGACACGTCAAGTTTTTTTACTGTTTGCAGCACCTAATCAACCAAGTGTTTAACACTATGACCCCACCACCCTTCCCGCATCGATGGCAACTGTCGGGGGAAAATTAGGTTTTGTTTGGTAGATGTAAGTTAGTTTTAAGTTTTATGATTCACAAGGTAAGCCAGTATAGACAATGAATGTATAATGTACATTATACCTTTGTAACAATCGTAAATCACAGTGTAAAATTATATAAAATGTAGCCAAGCTACAGAACATATAATATTGACCTATTGTAAATAGATTTATTTATACAGAATCTATATTGAATTTCATGATTTTATTAACAAGCGGATATGAAGGGAAAAAAAACTGTTCTACACATGCCCAGAAATGTCACAATTGAATACTAATATAACATTTTTTGCTCCTTTTAAGTTTGATCAAAAAGGTGAGCCCCATCACCTTTATTAGTCAGTTCAGTCCAGTATGTCTGCATAATGTGTATCATTATAGTTGTCTCTTCCATTATATAATATAATTTTATAGTTATAAAATAACAAAATCTGTATATAATGTAGCGACGCTACAGGAAATACAAATAGATTCACCTGAGGATCTATAATTGTATATAATTATCTATGAATTTAAAGGGGCAATGAAGGAAAAAAACCATTAGCAATATTATTGAAAACAAATATATATTTACCTCATAATTAACATGATATTTTTAACTGCAACAACTGCTATTATTCTGTATTTATATTTATAATGTATGTTGATCTTTGTTTTGTGAAAAGTAGAATATCGGCACTACTTATTCTGTTATCATATCGCTTACATACATAAACCCATAACGGATTTACGCAAAAACAGTTCATATCCTGGTTTGTGTATTGTGTATTTGATGCAGTCCGACAAACAGATTTGTACACGAGAACAGAATACTCTCGTTTTTTGTGGTACCCGTTGTTTTAAGATTATGTCTTAATGATTTAGTCTTGCGTAGGCCAGTTTTAATTTGTAGTTAAGGACAGTCGCCTGTCTAATTTCAACGTAAATATATTGTTATAATTATATAACAATAGATAGTTATTTAACTGTAATCTTGAATTCAATTACAGTGTTCAACCTGTGGGTATCCTTCTTTATGTTACCTTTCACATCATTATTACATTGTAGCAGTCAGTGGGTTATTAAAAAAATAAGTTAATGTATACTTCTTTTAATTATGCCAACTACAAACGTTTTAGATATGTTCAGTCTTAGTTTCCACGAAGGAAACCAAGAAGTTAGTTAGACTTGAGACTTTTCAAGGACTATTTACAAAGTTTTCTTAAATTCTTTTTTCACAAACGTAATTAAAATTAGTCTTTAAACGAGTACAAGGGTATGATGAACATTTTATTGGCACCTCGTACACATATGTCTTCAATTAAAAAGTTTTGCTACTTACCTTTCACTTTTCCACAATCATTCAGAATCAAAGGTTTTTTACGAAATTATAATAACGTCTAATTTGTTAAAAAAAATTCTATCATAGGAGTAGTGATTTCCATTGTAGTATTTGAAACTATTAGTTTTCTGGGAGCACTTCGCGCTAACGCTTAAACGAAATTTTAATTTTTCACGGTTTTATCAGCTAATATTTGAGAAATGGAGCCAAAATTGTTTCACGTTTTCGGCCTAACAAAATTTGGTTATCGAATTAGCAATTGGATTGTAATAGACCTCCGAAATTTCAGATCATTTAGATCATTTTTAAGGATAAGTTTCGTAAAACCAAAATATAAAGACGATGCCTTATATTGAAAGTGAAACTTTGAAGCTTAGGGCTTGAAAATTACAGTCTTACAAAGTCGGCGAAGAAAGGTTTCTTGTGCTTTCCTTCGTCTATTTTTTTTATCGATCTCCATTTTTCTGATAGATGTTTACAACCTTATCTGAACAGGATCGGGCTAGAGCGTAATAGTGTCCACGTCATCTGACCAGATATTTATACGTAAAAGGTCATAGGGTCAAAGCCAAATAGGGCAGCGGTGGAAAGGACAAAACAAAGAACGGGAGACAAGCTTGAATTTTACTTATGTTACAAGATTTAAATTTTATTCATTATGTATGTGATAACCTCTTCATGATGACTGTCTTTGTTTCAAATCTTGAGAGGACCTGTCAAAATTTCTTTCAATAGCGACCTAGTGAGTGCCCCCGAGGTGAGCTCATCCTTCCTATCCTAATCTAAACCCAATTGGTACTCCGTAAACAGTAGTTTAGCCGTTTTACTTTTCATAGTTTGATTGATTTTATCAACTTTTCAAAACATTTAAAGAAAATAAACTATGAACCATCTTTCTTAAATACATACATGAAGAATCAGTATCCTTAGATACGGGAAACCACTTTAGTTTGTTAAATGTTTATCAATGGAATTGTGAAAATACATGTAGCGACCACTAACTACATAAGATAAATCACCCTATACTCTATTATATATGTATTGTAAATTAATTTAAACAAATGTAAATAACATAAATAAGTCATTGTAAATGTTGTAAACAATAAAAAGCGCAGCTGCAAGTTAATTAGTTAGGGACTGGGAGGGTCCACCCTCTACCCAGAAGCAGGTAGTAAGTAGCGACCCGAACCAGGCCTGAGTCACTACGAGGACTAAGGGCCACCGCATACTGAGCTGTCATTGGGTACAATCAAACCTAATATGATTGGATACTAAGGAAGCCAGCTGGGTATATAAAGACCCAGGGTGGCCTGTAAATCATTCTCCCGGCGACGCTCTAACTGATAACTTGCGGCTGCACTGATGTTCAAGATTTGGCCTTCTCATTTATGAAACCCTCTGGACCTCTCTTCCTAATCTCGCTATATTTTAGTCCGGCCTTGTCAGACCCCACACTCTCCTAGTGGGATTATCTGCCTTCGTCTCGCTAAAACTAGCAGCTACTTGGGAGAGACCTCTCTCTAGCGAACAACGGTTGTATTGGAGATCGATTGTTGCAACTAAAGTGTGAAACATTCAAAAAGGTTATATTCTCTAGAAATTAACCTAGCTCTCGTCGTGTTAAAACTGAATGCGTACTTTCTTAACAACAAGAGACGCTACCCAGCTTCCATTGTGGCAAGAGCTCAAATCCGGTAAAATTTTGATATTTTACTCTGTGGCACTTTGTTCCCGTGAAGACAGGTAAGTACTTTAAACTATTATAAGTGAGGCTCTCCCCCTTAACTGGACGTGCTTCGCACGGACCTTTGTAGGGCATGGCAAGCCGTAGGGACACCGCTGATGAATTTCAACATCCCAAGAGAGTTTGCAGAAAGCGTACTCTCCCCCAGGCCTCTGAGGTTAAAACCTCAAACTCTTTCACCCCTCTTAACACAACAGCTCAACCAGAGGCCAGCACTTCTGCCGCCCCCACAGCCCTCAAATCGCCACCCCCCTAATATTAGGCCGCATAAACAGTTATGACCTAACCCGTCTGCTTACTGGCCCTACAAATTTACCGAGTAGTGTCTCCCATGGAAATCCAGTCTGCCTCTCTCCGGTTAACACTCACCTTTGGGATCCGGACGGATTTCGCCTACCTACAGATACCGAGTGTGAATTCGTGGCCATTCCAAGACCACACAAACTACCTACACTATCTACCCTATACCTCTTATCCTGAACATAGTGCACTGTCGGGGCACATGCCTATCAAATATGGAGTAAGATAGTAAGACCGTCATGAAACGATTGTCCAGGTCATAGCCTAATCAACCCTCACTTCGTCGCCCGGGCTAGGGTAACTAGGCACCCTCGGGACGACCCGACAATACAATTCGTTATTTTCCTATCGAAAAAAAAAAGTAGGTAAAATGTTGACTAAAGACATACTTTTTTGTGTTACCTTTTTTAATGATTTGTCAACCAAAGATAAAATTCAAAATTTTAACTTTTAAAACGCTTGTTGCCTTTTGAAAATTTTTATAATTCAGTAAAAAGGGGTCCGACTTTTTTGATATTTTTTACTTACTTTCCGTTATTCTATTTAATACCAATATACCGAAACCAGACATAGCGAAGCCCCGAGTTTTGGTGAATATTTTGATAAAATTTCAGATCGATTGTATCATTTTTGAGACCAATATCATAAAGCACACCTTTTTGAAAGCAGAGCCTCTATTTTGAACTCAGCAATAATGTGTTGCGTACGACCAGTATACTTATGTAATTATACTTCTGTAATATTGTGTGTTTCCATCCGAAAACCCGAGAAAAGTGTGAGTAAGATCTTTTACAAACATCCGCCAAGCACGTTTCCCCGACGTTTATTAAAAAAATTATTTTTAAACCAAGACATCGTGAAAATAAACACGGAGGGGGAGTTGCACAATATTTATATTTGTCGTAGGAAAACGAATTCAGAATAAACCGGTGAATCATTGTTTGGAGTGTGTACAAATGTACAAGTTACATTCGTTATTTCGGTTAGTATGCATTGTTAACTAGTTAGCAGAGGGTTCGGCATCGTGTGGTTTTGACGGAATACAATATGAATAGATGTCAATATTTATATAAATATCATAAAGGAATAATTACAGGAAGTATTAGTCTTGGGGTACCAGAAAGAGCAAAAAAGAAACCCCTTGTCAAGGAAATGGATTTTTGGAGTATGGAGAATTTGAGGGTAGCATTTGGAGGATATAGACATCCTGAAAATAGTCTTAAGAACCGCAAAAGACCACAAAGCCATTTTGGGTACTGCAAAGATTTGACCTTTTCCATACATGTAAACCTATGGTGGATTGTAATGATGTATTTAAGTTAGGCAAGTAGATGGTTTTTATCCACACCCTCCTATCATACCTTGTGGCCTACAAAACAATATCTACAGCTACTGCCTGACATGTGGGACTGGGGTGCCTCCTGGCCCCCGGCTAGATCCGAGGAGCCTGGGCTCTTCTCTCACCCTTGTACTATCTCGGGTTCTCATCGGTAGGGTGTCTAAAATGAGTTTGAATATGCAAACAACGGCCTTGATGACCTAAGGGTTTTGACACCGAAAAAGAAATAAAAACAGTTTTAGTAGTTTGGAGATTAAAAGTTTGAAATAGTGTGGGCAATTAATATCAATATTCGAAGAACGCTCTGTCAAGAACGGCACTTGTTTGTTTTATCGCTGGGTTGAACTGCTACCGCCTAAACTGCTGCCAATGCCATCAACATATTATAATAAACGTGTGTACCAATTGAATCGATAACCACCCAATACATTCGGATGCCATGGTGATTAAATCACGTTCTATAACCACTCTATTACCGTACAGGTTCACATTGTTTCCGTTGAAACATTATTCATGAAACTTCATAATAATGTTCAAACAACAACATTATAAAAACAAACTTTATAATAAAAGTTAAGGTATATTTCCATCAAGGTATCAGTCGGGGGCGCCCGCTAGGTTTTGTCGACCCAGCCCCTGCCCGGCGGGGGTCAGAAAGAGATAATACCGTGGTTTTAAACCTTTGTTGGTGGCCTAGTCGGAGGGCTGCTTAATTCTGTTTATTTATCTGACTCTATAAGATCTTAGAAGGTGTCCCAAAAGTGTGTCTCGACTACTGTGTACTCACAATGTTCAGGAGAAGAGGTACAGGCTAGGTATTGGAGGTAGTTTTACTTGGTCTTGGAATGACTACAATTTCACACTCGCTATCTGAGGGTAGTCGGAAACCGACCGTATTCCAAAGGCGCAAGTGAACCGGAAAGAGGCCGACTGGACCGCTGTTGGAAACGCTACTAGGTACATTTCTAGGGGCACAGAGTTCGTCACCTGAATGGAATGGATGTGGCAGTTTAAGCGAGACGAAGGCAGAGAATCCCACTAGGAAGGTTTGGGGTCTGACAACATCGGACTAAAACTTAGAGAGTTTAGGAAAGAGAGGTACAGAGGTAGTTGAATAAGAAAACCATGGTTCAAGTAGAGCAGCATGCACCAGGACGAGAGAGAGCAGTGTTCACTTCAGATGCCGGGTTCCGAATGAATAAAAAAAGCTCAGAATTTCAGCCTTATATAGGCAGGTCAGAGGTGGGGCTACATCCGGGCACCCTAGTGGGCTTCAGCCGTGTCTTTTTATCTATATCTTGACGCCCGCCGGGCAGAGGCCGGCTCGAAGAGACCCCAGCCCGCGGTGCTCCCCAACTACCCGACAAAAAGAGGTGCTGGAAAATTTAGGAATAGTGCCGAGAATAATGGGAGTGATTCAACGAACATGATACGAACCTACATATAATTAGTAGGCCTAAATGGAGGTGTGATACGACACATTGCAACAACTTAGATGTATGCTTAGGAAAGGAAACTGGTTTGAAGGTTCAATAAAAAGACATCCAACTTTCATACATTTCTGTTCATACGTTGGATCTTCACTAGACCCTCAAGCTAACAAGCAGCAGTTATTCCTCTCAGCAACTCAATATGTCCTACAATTCTTTTTTTATTGACTGCAGTAATTAATTGAGAGAGATATGGGAGTGTTTATGCCGCGTAATTCTAAAAATACTTCAGCCTTCGGGTTATTTTCTAGTTATAATCATTGGTAACACTATGAAAAATACAGGGCTTGACTCTAAAAGAATGAAGGAATCATTACAGCCCGAGAAATCGATAAAGTAGGTATTGGTATTTTTAAGATTGACTTTGGGATTGTATGTTAACGAGATCGTAACCATTTTTATGTAATCTTACCAATAATTAGTTAACAGTAACTGAGTAATAATTTGCCATTAATTGTGGTTGTTATTTTTTATATATATTTTTTTTTTAGGAACATCGCTCGAAATTTCATGTCTCTTATTCGATCGACAAAAGAGACATGCACTATTGAAACCCAACAAATTAGATTTAACAAAGGAATATCACTGATTTAGCATAATAACTATAGCTTGACTTTCTTATACTATATTATGTTATATATAATATAAGAAATATATATATTATAGAACAGTTATAGAATGAAAATTTTCCAGCCAAGACGGATGGATGAACAAAGGAAACTATTTTCAGTTTCGTTGTCCTTGTAATTGTTGTGAAATATCGATTGTGGCTCCAATCGCTGAGTGGTTTTTGCAATGCCGTCATGATTCCAAGTTCCAGCTTACCGGAAGTAATTTTTTTTTAATTAATTTAAAAGGAGTTTGATCGGGATGATTTGTGTGACAAAATGAAGTATTTTCGGTGAAAAAAAAAACAAGTTTCACAATCATTTAAGTACGACAGTATAACCTTGAAAACACTTTATTAATATAAAAAAACCCTCATAATAATGGTATAATTTATAGTAAAGACTATTAACATAGAAGAGGTGACCGCAGAAGATCGATATAGACAGGTATGGACTGTGAAGGGTGAAGGGTTTTGGAAAAAAAGGTTCAACATGCTTGCTTGATTTTAACTCCGAGCAGAGAGGACTCAATGTGGCTGGTTTGTTCCTTAATTCGTTTGGCTGTAGCCTGCTACTTAGACTTGGGTAAAGAAATACCTGAGCATATGCTAGGCTTTGCATTGCCACCTCCCGCTAACTCATGTGGTACAGTAATATCTGCTTGAAGATTACTGTATCATGTTTACTTCTTTCTTTATTAAAATGCCGACTACTATTAGGGGAACCGGAAACTAATGCAGTTTATTTTTAAATTCAATTAAACAGATAAATTTTTAACAAGTTTTTGTTTTTGACCAATGATGTAATCGCCCTCGTTATCAGCAACCTTTTGCCATCTAGTGTGCAAATTTTCAATGCCTGATCATCGATAAAAATCAATTGGTTTTTGAACAAAATATCTGGAGATGGCATTTTGGACATCATCCTAATTTTGAAATTTTTTCCCACTTAGAAAATGTAGCGATCGGAATAAATGGAAATCCGATATCGGGCGAGTATGGTGGTTGAGGCAATACCTCCCACCCCCCAATTCATTACTTTTGTCCAGGGTTCTTGCGGAAAAAATAGGCGCAGTGGGGTCTTGCATTATTGTGTTGCAGAATAACGCCTTTTTTATTGACAATCGCTGGGAAATTTTCAATTAAAGATTGATTTACTCGATCCAATTGTTTACTGTAAAGATCTGCATTCACAGTTTTTTCAGGTATCAGCGATGAACGACCCCGCGAATACTCCACCGAAGACACAAAAGTGCCTTTTTGGAGTGTAAACCTGGCTTAGCTGTACTTCGTGCCGATTCATGTGGAGAGAGATTTTTGGATTATCATAGAGGACCCATTTTTAATCTCTAGCCTCACCCACCATACTCGACCGATATTGCGCCATCGGATTTCCATTAATTCCGATCGCTAAAAATTTGAAAATTCTGATAATGTCTAAAAAAGATATTTTGCACAAAAACCAATTGATTTTTATCGACTCGGCATTGAAAATTTGCACACTAGATGGCAAAAGGTTGCCGATAACGAGGTTGATTACATCATTGATCAAAAACAAAACTTGTTAAAAATTTATTTTTTTACTTTAATTTAAAAAAATAACTACATTGCTTTCCGGTCCCCCTATTACTTAGTGAGCATTTAAGGAACGCTCGTGGAGTCCAGTAAGGATCTCTGGAAATAGTTTGTTTTTATACATTTGAAAAATACCTTTTAGTTCACAGATGGTTTTTTAGTCTGTAAAAACAATAAATCCTTTGAATAATGAAAATAAATGTCAAGGCAACTGATCATTGAATGTGTGTGACTCCGTAACTGCGATGAGATAAAAAAAAAAATCTCACTTTATGAGAATTTTTTTCTGATTCCGATATAGGAAGAGTATGAAAATCGATTCTAAACTCCCCCCCCCCCCTCGACTCTAACCCACCCAGGCTTGGCAGCTTGAAATATGTATTGCCATTAAATCAATATTACTCCTCTTGATCCTGGCTAATTTAAAAGCGTAATCAATATAACATTATCGTCAAAAGGTATCGATCGCAACTTAACTCGAGTGGGTTCCGGGTTATTTTTAACTTTGCTGTTTCTATTTGTGAATCTATTTGTTACTTTTATCCCGAGCCAAGTGATAACAAAGCTATCGCACTATTGTATATCGAAAATCATTCAGGAAAGATGAGCTTTCATAACGAGAAACGACTTGATACCTTACTAACTTTTAAATATGAACTTCTTTATTGTGATAAAATTACAATCTGCCTAATTGGCCGATAAGTAATTGTGTTAAATGTTCTCATTCATACCATATTTACAATTTTCATTTACTCGCTCATTCATACAGTATTTACAAACAGCCCAGAAACCTCCCAAATCCACATCGTTGTCACTTTGATATTTTAACAAAACATTTTATCGCGAAATTGGATCATCTACTTTAAAGCTTCTCTGACTGACGTCCTGTCCTGCACGTCACTCAGAAGCAGTAAAAATAATTTAATTACCTGAAATTCAATAGCTGTAGTAAATAACACTCAGTGTGTACGTTTTATTTAAAATATAGTCGTGAAAATTATGAGAAAAAGTCTATTTATTTACTGGCCCACTTATTCCTATTGTTAAGCTATCTAAAGTATAGTTTTTCCTTATGGTTAGGCTTCCATCTCGACAAAAGACTGACAAGGAACCCACATACGAGGCTAAAAAGACAAGAACTAAACAGAGGCTTTGGACAACTGTACAGACTACTTCGAAGTACATGCCATCTCTCATTAGAAAATAAACTACTTATTTACAAAGTTATACTTCAACCAATCTGGACATACGGAATAGAGCTATGGTGGACAGCAAATAAGTCGAACATCAAGCGCATCCAATCCTTTCAATCAAAAGTCCTGAGAACAATAGTAAATGCCCCTTATTACGTCAGCAACAAAACCCTTCACAATGATCTGAATATACACTATATTCTTTAACTCATCCCTTCCAAGTTCATAAAATTCCACAGTAACCTATCCAACCACCCTAATTCCCTAGCACAGTCATTGCACTACACCACTCATCCCTATAATCCTCCTCGGAGATTTAAACGGCAGTGGCCTCGTGACCTACTATAACTAAGTGTTAGTGGGAGTCCCGGCAATGGCCAGTTTCTCTAATCATGTCCTGAGCGTCTGTGGCTCTCGTGCTCTTGGTCAGCCTCCGCTGGCTCTTATCCAGTGACGCGGCTGACTTAGGAGCGTGGGGGACTTCCCAAGACTCCGCTGCCTCCTTCGCATGCGAGGGAGGTGACAACCATGTGGACTTGGGGGGCCTCTGGGCTGTTTGTAAATACTGTATAAATGAGTGAGTGAATGATGTTGTAAATATGGTATGAATGATAACATTTATCTCAATTACTCATTGCCTAATAAGGCAGATTGTAATTTTATCTAAATAAATTGTTGTTGACTCCTGACTCCTTATGGTTAACACCTTAAAGACGTTAACGCAAAATTATTTGACTGTATGAAATTTTAGTGTTTCGTTGATTTTTTTTTTTCAAAATCAAAAAGCCCAATATTTTGCATCTGTCCGTCAGTCCTGGTGATTGTAAGACCCACCCCTAGCTTGAGCCTGTGTTATCGTCTCCACCCCTGTATTTTTTCCCTTTGAGTATTGTGTAGGGTGTCGAATCACATATCTGGACGTGCTGTTTAATAATATGTACAATATGTAAGTTGTAGGCTTAGTGGACTAAAATATATATTTATACCAAACAGCTGAGTTTGTAGATAAGATAAAGAATAAAGAACATCAACTAATGGGATTTGTTTGATAATGTGCATGATAAAACATACGATTTAATAAAACTAACGAAGTCAATCAAGAAGGAGTAATTCGTGAAATCATCGAAAAACTTATTTTACTAGGATTCCTTCATAGTTTTTTAAAATCTCTTTTGTTCCTTCACTTTCAACGTTCGGTTATATACACATAAAAGATATATGTATAGATATAAAAGAATTTTAGTCGTCGAATGCTACTACAGGAAACTGATCCATGGGTCAACTAATTTATGATTTTTTGATTTTTAGTACTAAGTATTAATGGAGTTGTGAAGAACACTAGTCTTTATGAATCAAACTTACCTATTAACCTGATAATATAATACAATAGTTTAAACTGTAGATCATTAACTAGCAAATAAAATATATGTTTCAGAAAATTACTGGTTTTAGAAAGTACGAGTGAACAGCTTTTTTCTGTTTACACAACTGATCATTCGTGCTGTAAAGATGTAAAAAGCTGTTTTTATAATTTTATTGAATCTCAATTTGTTATTCAAATAAAATTATAAAAATCATTCTAAAAGAAATTACAATTAACAATCCAAATTAAGATTCCAAAATAATTATTGTCGTTTTTTAAACTATTATTTACTCAATCTTGGAGTTGTAGAAAGAGCTGATGAAAAATTAATTTTTCTAATTTCAAGAGCTTCAATTGAAATAAATTCTTTGTCCACTTAGAGGTCAAAACCGTAATTCTTCTTACCATGAAACTGTTTTTTCCTTTTGCAATTTACGTATAGTATTATTGAAAATTATAATGTATAATACTAATAGTATTAAGAAATGCTTTCTGTGACTAATTAATATTATGTTATGAAATATCTTATTTTATAATTACTATTTTAAGTCGAATTCGATATGTGGCATAGCTATTATTGGGTAGATTAAAAAATAAATCAATAAATTATAATTAATCATCTATTTTCAAACAATAATATTCATGGTACAATACAAAATATAGTTTGTACCAATCAAGTCTAGACACAAAGTATAAGATTAATAATATTAGTAAAATAATTAATTATTTGTTGGTTTTTTTTCAAAATCTGAAACACCCTTATGTTTTGTCTCCTGTTTGTCTGCATGTCTGTTCAATCCTTGGCGAGGCGGCAGTTTAAGACATGAAATGTTACCAGAGGTGCCTATTGGATAAAAGCATGACATGATGAATATATCCATCTCAATAAAATGTGATTAGAAAAATTAATTAATTACCTATTAATATAAAAAAGGTGCATTTTTTTTAATGATTTTGCGCAGGGCATGATGAGTAAGCTGGATACCGATAGCAGTCTCTGATCCTAGGAGAGGTCTGGTCGTCATTGCGTTCTCTTCCATTACGCAATAGTTCAAGGGATGGTTGCAACTTTCTTCTTCTTCGGAGGCAATAGCGGTCAGCCGGGCAAATGTCGAAGCGGGTCCACTTCCTTGTGAGCCCAGGAGGTCTTTCCAATCTGGATTCTAGGTGTTGTTAGAAGTACAGTGTCTGAAGGTAGGAAGATATGTAACCACAATTGCAATTGCACAGAATATGTAACCAACACATCTAATTGAGAGTGGACAGCTAGGTGATGCAATCCCGCAATTCCTTCTAATAAACCTAACAATTCAAGTTAATGCCTCTTGTTACGGCTAAGAAAATGATTTTAATAACTGTCTCAATGAAAGTTAGTGACTGCACTTAAGTCAGGACGTCAAGATTTTTAATATGATAAAATTTTGAGTATGTTAGGAAAATATTTTCTTGCCAGTGATTGCTAGTTGATAAATGCAATCAACACTATTTTCCGTAGTTTTGATATCATTTTTAGCATCAAATGGAACCGGCATCAAAAATGATACGCCTCTAAAAAACACTGGTCGAGTTTTAGTTACGGGAGTTTTAGTGACGTTTTTCAATTACAATGAAAAAAAAAAAAAAATATATATATATTCTTCAACGCGAAGTCAAAGTTACTTACTTAGTTCAAAAATAAACGTTACTTGATTACGTTTTATTGGAGGTGGGAGTATTTTTCATGTAGTCGCAACAACACGTGTCAAACTTCCAATAAATTTCATGCCCCTGGCTCACGTCAGACGTCAGGCTGAGACACACTGTCAAAAAAAAGAAAGAAAAGGATTTCTGTTATTGAAAAAACAAACGAAACCGTAAATAATAGCATAAATCCGAATTTATATTAATTTGATTTACAGATTAATGTCATGAAGAAGAAATAAATATTATCGCTGGAAAGCAACGAAAAATGACCGTAAAAGTGGCTTAAGATTATTTTGTATGATTTATGCTAAACAGCTTAGATTTCATCGAGGTCGGTAATTTCTTCATATTATGCCATATCGTATTGTGATAAGACGGTTTTATGTTAGATTTATGCTCTGATTATATGTAGGTGACATATAAATTATCTGGAGAATTAAAGCGGTTGTTATATTTGAACATCTCTCTTGATGGTAAAAAATCGATTCTAATTTAAGACCTTTAAATCATTCATAAGATGTTCCGTTCCTTCTTAATCTATTGTTTTATATTTGATTTATTTTCCTCTTCACAAGCTTATTTTGAGCTGATTTAATTTCCTTAGTCTCTCTTTTAAAATATATGCAATATTTTATATTTCCATAAACCGTAGAACCTCTCATTGGCTCAATGGTATCCAGGTATTACCCAAACCCTCTGGGCGTTCCATTTGACTCATCGGTGACTAACTCAAGACAGACCAGCGGTGACCGTGGGTTCGAGTAACCGGGATTACCCGAAGTATGTGATGGATTTAACATCAGCTGATATAATTGTCCAAATAATGATATGTTTTGGGTAAGGTATAATAAGGGATATATTAAATTTAAGTGTGAGAAAATAACTCGCTGGCTTGTAGGTTTTCTTCAGTCACAAGTTAAAAGCGCTTTTGAAACTAATTGATGCATAGGTCAGTAGCCTTACCATTTTTTTTTGAGCATTGTTTTCGTGTATTTTTTAGGACTAAAATTATTTTATATCGATTACGAAACCACATTTACTGACTCAAATTTAAGTGTCACTAGATCTCGCCTTTTCAATGAATAACAATTATTTTAAATATCCAAAACCGATGGTATATCTTTGCAATTATTTTGGTTTAACATCGAATATTAAATATTTTGTTTTTTATTTTAATCCAATATAGGTGTTTATTTTTTACTACGTGTTCCATAATTAATATTAAATACATGCATGATAGTACATGGGATATTATTAATGTTCATTTTGCTATGAAGTTATTTAATAAAGAAGAAAGAAATTGTTTAAAAAAATAATCATTAATAACATAAACAAACAAAGATTTATTTTTGAAGTCAAGTATTTCTCATGAAAGTAAAATAATTCTAGAATTAAAAATGATGGTGACTTCGATGGATCACTACCATAACTACAGTTCAAGCAATGCCACTTAAGTTTTGTCCCTTTGACAAAACTCAGGACGTTTAGCTTCCATTATCTGCGCAAGTAGTTAGAGGAATTCCCATGGCAGGTACTTCATTTCAAATTTCATTTTTAAATACAGCCTCCTCTTTGTTAATAAATAAACTTGCACAGTTAAACCATAATCTCTCAATCAGTTATAAAACAATATTTATCATAGTAATCTAATATGTATATCAGCAAATACATAGTATATATATATATATATATATATATATATATATAACAATAATAGTAATAACAATATGTATATACTTGAAATTCCATAGTAATTCATTCAACCACCCTAATCCCCTAGCACAGTCATTGCACTGCACCACTCATCTTTATAATCCTCCTCGGAGACTAAAAGGGCAGTGGCCTCGTGACCTGCTATAAATGCGTAACAGTGGGAGTCCTGGCAATGGCCAGCTTCTCCAACCATGTCCTGAGCGTATGTGGCTCTCACGCTCTTGGTCAGCATCCGCTGGCTCGTATCCGGTGAAGCGGGTGATGGAGGAGCGTGGGGGACTTCCCAAGACTCAGCTTCCTCTTTCGCACGCGAGGGAGGTGACAACTGAAAATTGTAAATATGCTATGAATGAAAACATTCATCACAATTACTTATTGCCCAATGAGGCAGATTCTAATTTTATCACAATAAAGAACTAAAGAAAAGAAGGAAGAGTATTTTCTGTGTTGGTTGACAAACGAGATCTGTCACATAGCTAAAACCAAAACTGGCGTTAAAATGGCTTCAATGCTAATTCTATCTGACGGGGTGAAGCCTCTCGTAAATTAATATAATCGATTTAAAATTATGGATATAAGAGGGATCCACATAACTTATCTCTTTACTGCAGCTCAGCAAAATATATGGCGACAAGGAATGTCAGCAAGTCCTGTCTTGAAGCTTGTTCCTGAGTCCACCCAATTATGCACAATTGTAAATTAAATTGTCATAGTAAGTCTTGCTTAGTTTGTATGTCACATTCATAGGTGAGGTTAGTTATTCCATACCTGAATACTAAATATCTTAGTCAGCCATGTCCTGTCAGTTTCGATAATTTCATTCCAAACTCGTGTCACTGTCTCGTCAAGTTTATGTTTGTCCGTGCATTGTCTTGTTTTAGTGCGAGTACATATTGTTTGCCACTGTCACTGTGGGTCGTGTCTTTTTAGTTGGTGTTTTACCCTGTACTGTGATGATGACAAGGTCTCGTTAAACGCAACTAATTAAGCTATTCTGTAAACCGTTTCGAGTTTCACTGTGTCCCTTCACTCAGTTTAGTCTGGTAGAAAGTCGTTTGATAGTAAGCAAACCAGTTCAGATATTGGGTTATATATGTTTAAATTGATTATCCTGCCAAGCTACTGTCTGTAAGTAGAACAAAATCTTCATTTTCCTGTCCGAAATACGTAAAGAATTTCATGTTGATCGAATAATATCACGACCACTGTCGTCACGAAAGACAAACCTATATGAAAATCACATTCTTAAGGGTTTCGCAATAGGATTGATTTGACTGTTAGTAATTTACAAATAATATATATATATTACTAACATTTATTTATAAGAAGCAGGTCTGTTGTAACCGTTAGCGAAATGTTACAGAGATGAGGGTAGCTGCTGTACGCCCTGCCTGAAGTCTATCGAACGCCCTCACACATGTGCTCAATGACCCAATTCCTGCCTGCTGTCCATCAGTAGGGCGTTAGCGGGATCCGGGAAAACGGGAACATCCCGGCGAACTTTCTCCTTTTTCAACAAATTCTGGAAAGCTGGATAAACCGCCAGATAATTGGCTTGGAACAGCTTTTAGTGACAGTCCCCCCCCTGACATTCGTCAACTCTTAGGGCTCCGTTGCTCACACGGCTTCCAGAAACTGAGAGACAACTCGGAGTGTGAAACCATCGATCGGACTCCCAAGAAGAGTGATGCCTATGTTCAATCCTGGTGAGGGAAGGGCGCAATCCCTTGGCTATATGCGCATTTCCCTTATCACTCTTGTTTGGAAGACACACAACACCGGGAAATGTTAGTTTTTGGGACTTATGCGAATTAAGAATATGCGAATAAAACTTGTTAAGGATTTAAAGTTCTGATTTCTTCCCCTTGTGTAACTTATAGAACGCATTAAAGAAAGTTTTATAATGCTAAGAATATTATAATGCTATAAGTAGAAGTGGCTAGAGCAGAACTGTATACCTGCCTGGTGACTTCATGGAAGTTACTGATGGTTCCTGTTATTTTTTAAGTAAGTTACCGCATCCCTCCAAAACCCCCCTACTTCCCATAACCTTATCCTTTGTTATGCATATATGTCTCAGGTTTACCCCACTTGTGCCTAGCCATTCCACCCAGTATGTAGTAACGTAACTCTTAATATTTGTATATACCAGTGTTTTGCTTGTACTTCATAATAAAGCGTTTCTTTATTCTCTTTTAAAAGACTCTCCTCTACAAAGATTAGTTAACTGACGACAAAGCAACAAAACAGTAGAAAGAATAATAGAAAACGTGTATTAATGTTCCATGAATCAGTATATTTGTATTTGTTGAAAAGGTGATTTTCAGTAGCCGACACAGTTTTAACGAATGCAATGAAAACTCGCTCTCGGACTAGTCAGTTTTACCGGGGGGGGGGGACGAGGGGGGGGGATCAGTCGTTCTAACAAAGTGCGAGACTGTCTTCTAACTTAAAGATGATTACCTTAGGCACGGACGAACTACCAGCGAACCAACACGAACTACGGGGCAGAGTGTGGCTAACAACGGACCGGCGCGGACAAAGGAGGCGAAATGGAGGCAAAAGAAGAAAAGAGAGAAGGGGCGGTTAGCAACAGGCGGGAAAAAAGGTTACAAGGTCATTACTGGCGGGAACGGAAAAAGAAAAAAAATAGGAAAGCTAGAGAGCGCAGGGTGTAGAGGCAAGGTTATCATCGACGGAGGGGGGGGGGCTTACCGCCTTGTTGATCTCGACTGCGAAACAGGGCAGGCAGGGCGCGTTGTTGCTACTTGTTGTATACTACGCTGTGTTGTTGCTGTAAAATACGGCATAATCAGAAGGGGTTTTACTGGTAAGTGGATTAAACGGTTTTTAGGCTGGATTAATAGATCTGTCTACCGTTACATATCACATTGATAATCATTAGTTGTGTTATAATGCAACAGTCATTAGCACTAATCAAACAAGATACCCTTTTGGCCAAAAAAACCAAAACATTCTTGTCACCTAACTCTAGCTTTTGGAGAGTTTATCTAAAAAGATTTGATATTGTCTTGTTGTTTTATCGTTTTACTTTGGAATAACCCCTTAACACAGGTATTTATTGTCGACTGTATGCCGCATAATTGAAATTATATACTTGTACAAAAGTACATACTACATAAATAGTATACCATTTTACTATGACGTTATAAATATTTAATAAAGAAGAAGAAATTTATATTAAAAGAAATAATAGAGATAATAAATAGATAACATAAATACACAGAAGACACATAAAGACAATAGAGGAATACAACAATAATAATGAAAATATAGATTAAATGATTAGTAATAAAAAAATGAAAATAATAATAAAACAAAGGAAATAAATGGCACTGCATGAAAGTGTCAGCTGAAGCAGTTCTTATTATGATAAAATTACAATCTGCCTTATTGGGCAATAAGTAATTGTGATAAATGATATCATTCATACAGTATTTACAAACAGCCCAGAGACCTCCCAAATCCACATGGCTGTCACCTCCCTCGCATGCGAGAGTAGAAGTGGAGTCTTGGGAAGTTGCTTTGGGCAAAGAGCGCGAGAGCCACATACGCTCAGGACATGATTAGCTGGCCATTGCCAGGACTCCCACTGTTACGCATTTATAGCAGGACACGAGGCCACTGCCGTTTTAGTCTCCGAGGAGTTTATAGGGATGAGTGGTGCAGTGCAATGACTGTGCTTAGGAGATTAGGGTGGCTTAATAGGTTATCATAGAATTTCATGAACTTGGAAGGGATAAGTATCAAGAATGTAGGGTATATTGAGATCATTATGAAGGGTTTTGTTGCTGACATAATAAGGGGCATTTACTATTGTTCTGAGGCCTTTTGATTGAAAGGATTGGATGCCATTGATGTTCGACTTTTTTGGCTTAAGTATAACTTTGTAAATTTGCAGCAGTTCTAAAACATCATTTCCTTCCCTTCCTAGCTGCGTCTTAGCAAAGACTATGAATACAAAATCAGTAAATATTGTATTGAAATTTTAAGGCCCTCTCATAGTCGTGGGCAAAATATTTTGTAGTAGAATCTATCGATTTTATCAGTATGTTCCTTGATCGTCGAGTAATGTACAGTTAAAAATTAAACAGCCACAGTCTTGTTCAGTTTGTGTGTCGCATTTGCAAACTTGTCAAGGCCTGTACTCTGCAGTGGTCAGTGAGCGCCTGGCCAGGATCAGGTTGTTTCCTGGTTAAATTTTCCTCAAACGACACCTGGCATAGTAAATGTTTATTTCATTATCTTCTGAGATTTGACAATACTTTCTCAAATCAGTTACCGATCCACCATTACTTATATAACCAAATTAAATCTACCAAATCCTACCTATATGAACTATAAGTCTTTTGACCTCTCATTTCTTCCTAGACCGTGCCAGAAATCTATGGAACACATTTCTCATTAATACTCTCCTTATACATAATTATATTTATTAATTCTAGTTTGTTGCAGTTGCTTATCTTGTCTCAATGTGGGCAATACTAAGTACTATAACTTAGTTCTTTCCCTTTTACCCTTTCATTATTATTTATATTATAATCCCTCATTGAAAATGTAGATGCATAAATATTTTCTTTCATTTGGTATTCCAAGGTAGAGAATACTCTTTACGTAGCTAATTTTAGCAATAAAATGTAATAAATAATAAATTTCCTATAGACTATCGCTGAAAACCATCCCAAGATGAACTTCCTTGGTTGTTACTGAGCAGCCTTCTCGACATTCCAGGTCTTCTCGCTTTCCCTCTGTCACGGTTGCAAGTCACATCTGATAATGCCAGGCGGTTCCTGTGCGCTTCTCAGAGAGGTTGTCTCATATCCTGAAAATTTGTCATAAATTATAATTAACACTGGGCTTAGAAAGGTAGATTCTAAATCCCGCATCTAAATACGGAATCATTTTTCCCGGCGATAGAAAAAAACAGAGTCAGTTAATACTGAAGACTGACAGACTCTTTTTTTTCTACCAGCTGCTCATTGAATAGGCACGCCGAGATTTGGCGGGAACATGGAGGTCACGCAAGGCGACCAGATCTCTGAAAACATCAGGCCCAATCAATAGAGGATAGCTTTTCAAATATGACTCTCTGATAAGGAAGCTATTGATAAGGAAGGATTGTGCTATTTCTTTATTGCTGATCAGCGCGTTTTTCGGTTAGGATAGAGGAATGTCCTCGTTTCGGGCCATTCATACACGAAATTAAGAGCGTGGAGAGTGAAGAAACGATATTGGTAAGTTAAATAATCTTTGTAGAGGAGAGTCTTTTAAAAGAAAAGAAAGAAAAGCTTTATTAAGAAGTACAAGCAAAACACTGGTATATACAAATATTAAGAGTTACGTTACTACATGCTGGGTGGAATGTGTGGGAACAAGTGGGGTCTGGGGCTAAAGCTGGGACATATATGTACAATAAAAGGGTAGTTCTGGGAATTGGGAGGGAGGTCTTGGAGGGATGCGGTCGCTTACTTAAAAAATAACAGGAACCATCAGTTACTTCCATGAAGTCACGAAGCAGGTATACAGTAGAAGGGGCTTGCTCCTACTTTTAGCATTATTTATAATATTAGCATTATAATATTCTTGGCATTATAAAACTGGTAGATTAGGATTTACTAAATGATTCGGAAAAAGCTAATTGGGTACTTGGCTAAAAAATACTTCATTTCATTTGTTAGAACACAAAACACTGCAATTACTATAGATCTTCTAAACCTGAAACCAACTTATTTTATTACTGTTCATAATTAGCGGTGAATTCAAATGGATTTTTTTGTTAGTATATCGGCTTAGGTTGATGATATTAGAATATTTGAAAATTTTCATAAAATTTATTAATGGACCAACACTGCTGGTGAGCAACCAACATCTTACTTCAATCAACTCCCTTTCAACAATCCACTCACAAATAAATATATTTCTGATTTGCTAAGGGCGCTCTGTCCTTACTTTTGTCCCTAAGTTTTATAATGCTAAGATCAAGTAGAAGGGGCTTGAGCAGAACTGTGTACCTGCCTCGTGGCTTCATGGAAGTCACTGATGGTTCCTGCTATTTTTAAGTAAGCAACCGCATCCCTCCAAGACCTCCCTACTACCCAGACTCTCATCCTTTTCTTATACATATATGTCTCAGCTTTAGCCCCAGACCCCTCTTGTGCCTAGGCATTCCACCCAGTATGTTCTAACTGATTTCTTAATGTTTGCATATACCAGTATTTGAGTGTACATTGTAATAAAGCTTATCTTTTAAAAGATTGTCCTCTACAAAAATTATTAAACTCCTAGACTCCTCTTCAACTGTAAACATTGACAATTACATATTAGGACTGTATTTGTTTTCTTTTTTGAATTATTAAAATGGTTTCAATATAAGACGTCACTCGGCGATTGCCCCAAGGAAGCTGGTAGGTTCCGCGCTTTACTACGAGGTCGACTACATCCCATCTTGAGCACAGTAAGAACCACCTTGTTACCTTCGATGCAGTTCCATTCCTTTTGCAACTCTTCAGTGATCGCCTCTTTGAGGACATACCTTTGTACATTGTCGTGCCAGCCTTTGGTAAGCCAACTTTACAGAAGCGTTGACCAGTTCATTCAGACGAGTCTAAGCTTTTTCCTGTTTCAATTTTTTACTTCCAAACTTTCTGTAATTGCATTTCAATCAATACCTGAACCGCAAATTTCAGATCATTTACGGCCACTATTACAGGGTGTGCAGGCAGAGACCCCCTTTCGCCCCGAATCTGAATGAAAGTGGACATGTTCTCTTCGATTTTAACAATCAAACCTAAAATAACTGAAGTGGGTGCTCGAGCATTACCGAACCACCACTCTAGGCCGATTGTCCGTTCTTGGATCTGAAACCGCTCCAGAGAGGTTATAGTGTACTTTCACCTTCCAAATATAGAAGGCTCAGGGAACGTGGAGTGACCTACTTAGGGTCTGGAGGTGGTTACATTACCGGCCGGCAACCTACCGTTACCAGTAACAGTCGTTACATTCCAATGGGGAGTGGTTGCCGAGCCCGGCGGGAGAGAAAAAAAGATGTTACACTTCATCAAATGTTTTCATGGACGACGTTTCGACATACTATTTATGTCTGCATCGTGCCTTCGCAAGAAGAAAGGAACAAAGAGGAGATGTTTAAAATAGTGTAAAATTGAAATTTAATTTTTTTAATCTCTAGGACCTGATGAACACATATATAGTCGAAACGTCTATACATAAAAATAAATTTTATGAAAATCTAACATCTGTCTTTCATTAAACTAATCCGATATCCCAAAAAAACGCCCTCAAATATAAATTAATGGCTACCTAGCTATGAAATCCCTCTTTATGCGTTACCGTTTTAAAGTTTCTTTAACCATGGGGAAAAAATTAAGGATTTTAGTCTTGAACAGTTTCTGGCCCGGAACTTAAGAAGTCTTAAAAGTTAGGGTTATTGCAATTTGAAAGTATAAGTATAAAAAGTATAAAGTATAAAGTATACTTATTTGAAATATAAAGCATATTTGAAGGAGGTTTTGTGGAATACACCTTTATAAATTCGGACTTAGTGAATAGTTTTTATGAATCAGATGAAAAGTCTTCGCCACATAACTGGATGGAAGTAGGCAATCTTCGGACTCGACAATTACTCAAAATTATCCTGTCATATTTGATGATATTTGACGATACATATAACATCATCTACCATATCATCACATCACATCGACAAACAGGAACACAGGGTATCGACCTTGTTAATGGTAATTAGCACAAAGGACCGCTATGTCAACAAGTAAGATAACACACAGAGCAGATAGGACACAGGGAACAGCAGTTCTGTTCTCAACATTAACACATAAACTACACGACGGGCGGGCCTCCAACCCTGAACAGGGGAAATCAGGTAATTACTACAAGCGATCCGTACCGAACCGCCACAGATCGAATCTTTAATTGTAATTGGTTACTCTGTACTAGTAATCAGCACTGTCCACATATTTCTCGACAATTAACAATTGTTTGGTTTGAAGTGAGGTTTAAGGGTTTGGTATATTTTTGTGTTGTTGGCTATATTAATTGATATTCAATATGGCTACCAGGGAATTGATTGATTGACATGGAGGGGGTTATCCATATGCAATCACTGGAACAATACCCACACTATCGACGAATCGTGATAATTTGTAATCAAGTAATAGTTCACATCATTGTATGTAAGAACTAATTAGCATATTTAGAGATGTGGAATGAAACTTTAGGGTCTCGATTGAATTATGTTTTCTACAAATAGACGAACGAAGATCCCACATTGGTGCAATCAGAGAGAACACTCAAAAAGATAAATAGGGGAGAGTTTCCGGGAGGTTTCCTCAGGATCAAAGACATTTTCGGGGTTTTTTTCTGGGATTCGTGAGATTCGAGCTTCCCTACTTCGAGTTCGTTGCACCTTGGAAGGAAGATGTTTACATCCGTGACCGCTATGAAAGAACTTTTACGTTTATCAGGTGATTGCTATTTCGGGCCGGGGAGCACGCATGCTCCCCTAGCAGTGGGTCAGATAGTGGCCGTGACCCTGCCCCATATGGGCGGATATTGATCGCGCGGCGAGTCCTCCCATTGGCCGGGGTCGGCGCAGTTCAGCCAATGGGGCATCGGCATCCCGGGTCGATTTTGCTCCCTCTGACGTCATGGAAAGCGATAGTTCGAGGGGTTAGGGTGTAAACTCCCCGACTGCCCCCTTCTTTCTCAATACTACCACCAACAAAAAGAGTACTTAGCCTTGAAATACTGATCCACTGTTGCATTATTCCAGCCTTTGTAAACAATAGATACGGTGTACAGGAGAAGCCAAAAAAGGTGAATACCGGTTTAAAAATTAAATTTATTTGACCCATTTCGCTTCATGATATGTTCTTTAAGCGGGGTCAGAATTCGTCAAAAACGGTATATTCTTCCTGCAAATGCATAGAATAACACCGAACAGTTCCTGATGGTCATTCGCGATTTTAATACAGTTTTCGACTTTCGTCGTACTATATTGAATATTAATATGTAGAGTACATAACGTTTACTATAGCTCTGAACTGGATTGAACTAGAAATACATATATTACCAAGTGTGTGAGTACAGTTCAAACTATAAATTATCACCTTTTAGGCGGGAAATATGTAGACCGTGCTGATCCCTGTATTACTAGTCAATACCAGGATTTGGCATAAAATCTGTCATTTATGGATCCTGATCGCTCGTTCGTGGTGAAATTTCCCCTGTTCAGGATTCATGATTCATCAAGAAAAAGCTCAATCTTGAAACATTCTAACAAAGAATGGTTCAAAAAGAGCCCTCAGGGGTCAAATATTAATAATGCATCTTTGGAGAAAAGTTCAATTGTTCAGTGTATCATTGGTTGTAATTTATTGTTAGTAAATTGTAATTACTAAACAACCGTCGGGAAAACTCGT
This sequence comes from Acanthosoma haemorrhoidale, assembly GCA_930367205.1. NCBI lineage: Eukaryota > Metazoa > Arthropoda > Insecta > Hemiptera > Acanthosomatidae > Acanthosoma > Acanthosoma haemorrhoidale. Next base: position 18,720,053 of record OV884011.1, on the reverse strand, counting down.
ATTTATGAACATATAATATAAGTTTTTCTCGATTTTAGACAAATTTTCTAAATATTTAATTTTATCTTTACTAGCACGAATGTGCTTCTAAGTCGAATGACCTGTGTTCAACCTTAAGCAGAGGAAATATTTGTCAAAAAATTAACGCCATCTTGACTAAACAACTACGAGGTTGTTTTTTTTCAAAGTTCATTTAGAAACATATTAGATATATCAATATCACATACTTAAACAATATACATACGAGTGTATGTAGATTACAAATTATTCATAAAATCTAACGCAGCCGGTCCGAAATATATGACTTATGGAATATGCCACTGAAAAAATTTATTTTTTGCATTCTTCTGTTTTATTGTATTATTAAACATTCGGGCTTTTGTCTTTGATACCTTTATAAGTTCATTTATACGAATTCTACGGCCTCAGCGTAGGCAGACAAATTGACATAAGCTGATTACTCTTTCTAAATGGAGGGTCTGTAACGAAGTAAGTTAGTTCCTCCTTCCAACATATTGGATCGTTGGTAATCAATAAGGAATGAGTTGCACTTATTTATTGTGGACAAACGTTCCCAGGGTAACCTTGTTCTCATGCTCTGATAACTTATTGTTTATTCATAATCTACAACCGTTTTGAACAGTAATACTAACCATTTAGATTATCGTAATAACTTATAATACAGTAATTAATGCCGCTTGGAAGTGGAGTAGCAGGACGAGTGAAAATTCAAATCACGTAGACTTCATAAAATTTTATTTTAGATTTAGTAAACTATGGTTGATCGTAGACAACACACCAAAGCGAATTATCTTTTTCTTTTTTTTTGTATTATAAATTTATTTTGTTATTTAAAATATACAGGAACTAAAAGCCAGAAAATTGAATAAACGAAATCAAGAGGTACTTCCGAGGTACGGTTTGGAATTTGTTAATCAATAAGTGTCAAAAGGCAACTCGTATTTTTTTAGCAAACTACTTCACTTTATTCGTTAGACTATTTTGATAACTGAAAATTGCTTTTTGAATAATAAATAAAAAGTTTAAATAGCTAAAATGTTGACAAAAAACTATCAAGTTCGGCTGGAATTTATGACTTTAAATTTTTTTTTGGATTCGACACCAATACAGATGGAATTGGCCCAGTAAAAGAAGTGAATACAGTGTCTGGTTACTGGAACGGTATTAAACCCCCGAATTATTACATTATATTGTTGGCTACCAAACCTTCATTTTTTTAGAATATCACATTATTCCCTGAGCTAGGACTAGCGAAAGGTGCTGTGTAATAAAAAGTTAAAATATCAGAATTTTAAATCACTTTTACGATTGCTATTGCATAAAATACATACAGGCGGACAATGCACAGAAGGGAAGTCAAGTCTTAACCATTCATAAAATTTACATGTCGGTTAAGTCAATTCCAAAAAGAAAAATGGATAGGCAAGTTCTCAGCTGGCAGCTTACATTTGTCACAGGAACAGCCTAGTGACTGATGCATAGTGTGTGAGGAGTTCTACATAGCAATGAATGGGGCGGAAATATGGCAAGAATGAATAATAGCAGTGCGATGAACTATTAATATTACGAATAATGGACTATTTATAAACAACATATGGTTGCCAGCTCATCGATTTAGGCGACAAAGGAACACCTGACCCGGAACCGGACCCTTCTTGAGAAACCCGATCGATAAGTCAATGGCAAGAACGGAAGCGAAACACTTGCATTGGTACATCGATATTTACTTTATATTATTGACAGCTGTTGATGAAGTAAGTAGATTAATTCTCTTCAATACGCGTTAGCGAGGGGAAAAAACCGCTTCGTTTTGCTTTACATCTAGAATTTGAATGAACTTAATTTCGCAATTTAAGAGAGCTTATCTATTGACAGGAAAAACACTATTATACACAATCACCAGAAACAATATTTACAGACCCTTTCCCTAATCCTACAGTCCTACCTTTCAAACCGCTTCTTCCAAGTCCACTGTGGGTTAGAATATTCTCATAAAAACAGGAGTTCAACAGGGCAGTGTCCTGTGCCCCATACTCTATAACCTATACACCGCCGATGCCCCCTCTACCCACAATACCTTCTTGGCAACATTTGCAGATGACCCTGCAGTCTTGTCATCCCACCCAGACCCCGATATAGCATCCCATAACATTCAAAAACACCTTGATGAAATCGAGTATTGGTGCAACCAATGGTGGATCAAATTTAATGAAGAAAAGTGTCATTACCTTCACCCTCTGTCGCAAGTCTTGTCCACTAGTTTATTTTAATTCCAATCCTCTCCCTGTATCCGAGACAGTACGGTACTTAGGCTTCCATCTCGACAAACGACTGACCTGAAACCCACACATGAGGCTAAAAAGACAAGAACTAAACAGACGCTTTGGACAACTGTACAGACTACTTCAAAGGACATCCCATCTCTCAATAGAAAATAAATTACTAATCTACAAAGTTATACCTAAGCCAATCTGGGCATACGGAATAGAGCTATGGGGGACAGCAAAAAAGTCTAACATCAAGCGCATCCAATCCTTTCAATCAAGTCCTGAGACCAATAGTAAATGCCCCTTATTACGTCGGCAAAAAAACCATTCATAACGATCTTAATATACCTTACATTTTTTAACTCATCCCTTCAAACTTCATAAAATTCCATGGTAGGCTATCCAACCACCCTAATCCTCTATCACAGTCATTGCACTCCACCACTCATCCCTATAATCCTACTCGGAGACTGAGGAACAATATTTCATCGACCTTGTTCTAAATACTCTTCTGCAGACCCACTGCATTATTTTAAGACTAATTGTAACTAGTTTAGATTTGTATAAAGTTTAAATATTCACATGCACCTTTTAGGCACATGCAACAATGCAACATACTTGATGGGAAAAAGGAATGGATAAATCTTCCATGAGTACCATAGAACAACGAAACCATCGTACAATCCATGTTTCTTTCGAGGGATTTCTAAATTCAATACTGTCTGTCCAATAATGACAATAAATCATACTAATATCATTCAAAATATTTGGTGATAAAGTCGGGTGGGGTTTATTTCACAGTAATGGTATTGTTCCTGCTGGGAAAACGATTGAAATGATAGCATTGATTATTGATAGCTGCGAATATATAACTGAGTAAATGCATTTGTTGGGATATCGGTTGAGTTTGATAAACAAGAGATGTTAAATTTCATCAAACATAATATGGACATCGATTCGACATACTATCTGCATATAGTCCTTCAAGACTACAACCAATCACAGGGAAGTCTGGACGTTGAATAATCTCCAAAACAGCCATTGCCAAAGGCTGCGTCCTTGAAAGACCTGGATACATACGTCAAAACGATAGTCATTAATAAATTTAATGACAATCCAACGTCTCTCATTCATCAAGCCAAGCCGGTATCTTAACACATATACACATTCGAATTTATTAACTTTTTTTAGTTATATTTCACTAAAGCCATAACCGATTTTATTGATGTAGACGCCGAGGTGTTTGATACCTAATCACATATTAATTATTTATTAATCATTACACACATTAATAATATTGCCAGAACATAAAATCAGACCTGTGTGAAAGTAATAGAGAGGAAGGTATTCAGACAGAGAGACTGCTTTAAATAACTCAAGAAGGGCATTAATTATTATTTATTATGCGATTCTCATTACTTTTCACGTCGTTAAGATAATCATGTCTCCTTTTTTTTTGTAATAAAAACCTTGTAAAGCCACAATAGATATTTACGGTAGGTAATTAATTAATAACCCTTAATTAATTTTTATAGGATTATTGGCATGGCATTTATTGTCAAAGGCAGATCGATACATCAGCGAATCAGGATTCCAGATTTTTGATAAGGGACTTAGTCAGGGATCTGAAGGCACTATACGCATTAATCTTCAGAGTTTCACTGGTACAGTTACAGAAGCAGGTATGTTATAATCAATAGGAGATTTATTTTAATAGAGAAATTTATCGATTGATAGTCGATCACCTTCGGTTCATAACCTGGCCTCTGACATTTATAAGGGAATTATGTCAAGAACTTGATATTACAACCTTCCATGGGGAACGATTCTTTTTTTCCCTCTCGTACCTCATACAGTGCAAAGATTATAAATACATCAATCTGTGGTAACTTAATAACGAATTTAATGGCAGTTTTAACAATTGTTGTAGTTATAGTTCAATATCCAAAATACATATTATTTGAATGGTGGATGGATATATTTAAATAAATCTTAATATAGTTTATTATTCACGAACGCTTTCGGCAGCTCTAAGCTGTCATCCTCAGTTATTTGATAAATATCTGATAGATATATAAAGTTAGTTTCCCTCACATCTGAAAATTTTAATGAAAAAATAGGAAATAGTGAGCACGTATGGTGAAACTCCCACACCTCTCCATACCTCATAAATAAAGCCAGTGAGTGAGGTCAGCACCAATAACAACCCTTTATTAAATGACTTATTATTTATATAAATAACAGGTCTTTAGAGTGTTAGACCAATAATTAGGTGAGTAACCCTAATGTATGCTACTCTGTATTTATTTTATTTTATCATACATAAAGTAGAAGGTCCTAGTCTATTTTACCTGCACTTAAGCATTTTAAATTGTTTATATTACAATGTTAAATAAACTGAATTCCATAGTAACCTATCCAAGCACCCTAATCCCCTAGCACAGTCCTTACACTCCACCACTCATCCCTATAATCCTCCTCGAAGACTAAAGCGCCATGGTCCTTGTGACCTGCTATAAATACGTTACAATGGGAGTGCTGGCAATGGCCAGTTTCTGGAATTATGTTATGAGCGTCTGTGGATCTCGCGCTCTTGGCCAGCCTTCACTGGCTCGTATCCAGTGACGCGGCTGACAGAGGAGCGCAGGGGACTTCCCAAGACTCCTCATCTCCTTTCGAATGCGAGGTAGGTGACAACCATGGGGATTTCGGAGGTCTCTTGGCTGTTTGTAAATACGAATAAGCGAGTGGATGAAAATTGTAAATATGGTATTAATGAGAGCATTTGTCACAATCACTTATTGGCCAGTAAATAAGTTTATAGTAAACTTATGTCGTGAGAGACCGGGGAGTATTCATTTAAAAATGCATATTTTTAAATCGTTAATTTGCCGATACCTTAATGAAAATTATAAAAAAATGTTTATATTTTGATTGCGAGTAATTAATTAATGACATTTAATCATGTTTTATTGAGATAGGTATAATTTTAATGTCTTATAAATATCGAATCCTAAGACTAACAATGTACAGAACAGAAACAAATAAGAAAACGTAAGGGTATAACCCGGTAAAACTCAATTATAATTTATAATGAGGTATTTTAATTGTTGATGTGTTTATAAATTATGTTGTTCCAACGGCATTCTTGACAGACGAGGCTTTCCAAGAATAAGATGTGTTGAAAATATAGATTTTGGTTGGAATGGTGCCTAATGGTCGCCAAATCTCGCCAGTATATCGTTCCAGTGGGGTGTGTTTTTCTTCCCCTTTGTAATCACTTTAACTTATATATAAATCTCAAAGTAGGTTTCAACAGGCCCTCAAATCCACAGGCCCCAGAGGCCTCTCAAATCCACATGGTTGTCATCCCCTCGCATGCGAAAGAGGAAGCAGAGTCTTGGGAAGTCCCCCACGCTCCTCCGTCAGCCGCGTCACCGAATAGGAGCAAGCGGAGGCTGACTATGAACGCGAGAGCCACATACGCTCGGGACATATTGGAAAAACTGGCCATTGCCAGAACTCCCACTGTTACGCATTTATAGCAGGTGACGAGGCCACTGCCGTTTTAGTCTCCGAGGAGGATTATAGGGATGAGTGGTGAAGCCCAATGACTGTGGTAGGGATTTCATTCACTGACTCATTCATACAGTATACACAAACAGCCCAGAGACCTCCTAAATCCTCCGTCAGCCGGATCACTATATTATTTATTATTATTATATTTATTTCATTTGTTTTTTTACAAGTATTCTATTATTATAATTTAATTGTTCAATGCCAACATGGTTACTGATATTCATCAATATAAACCATTGGCTCAGCGTTAAAAATGAATACATATGCATTTTGGTAGGAAATTTTTTGCGTAATAAATAGAAAATTGATATCTTATTGTTAATGGCTAACTCAACAGAAGGATTATTCCATGTTGAACGAGTGAAGATGTATTATGCGATTGTATTTATGTGCGTATTTACTTGAATAAGTACATTTATTATAAAAAAAAAAAAAATACACGTTGTTTATAATTTAATTTGGTATAAGTAACAGAAAAAGTGTCTACTGATACATCCATCAACTGGTTTATTATCTTAAATTACCCAGGTACGGCACGCAAACCCCCCATTCAACAAGTCCCTCGACGGTCCCCCCATTCACTAGACCCGGGAGTTTTGCATGTGGGACAGTTGTAAACGGTAATGTCGCCATGGCAATCGCTACGATGGAGTTGCCGGCCGTGTCCCTGGTGACTGGCTGTATTTATAATGCGAAGTCGAATCTGAGGCCAGGCGTTTATTTTTGACATTATGACTCAAACGGTGGAAGAGTCCTGTACAGATCTTGGACAAAGCTTAATTTACGGTTCCATAATCCCATGAGACTAAATTCTAAAATGTATGATCCTCTGTTGGACCACGTCCAGAATACCCTCCTGGTAAAACCTAAAAACATACAAGATACTTTAACTATTTCATTTTATTTCTATTAAATAAATTAACAAAATTGAGTACACTCAGTGTTGCATCAAATGAGGTATATATTCCAGGCAACAAAATGTGGCGACTAGAAGAAAAAAAATGATGCAGTGTTGCAATTTGGTACATTTGTTGGGGAGGGGGGTTTCCAATACATCACAAATGTACAAGAAAAAGGGGGCGGGTTAAAGAACTTTTACACAAACTCGCAAACCAGTGATTTTAGCAAAAAGTACTCTATATACAAAGTTAAAGTACATAAACAATTTCTTAAAAAATTGTATCTATTTATTTTTTCCATTGAGCCAATTGTTCAGAAGTTGTGCTTTAAGAAGCATCAGTAACAACATACACATGATCATGAATTAAGTATTTCGTTTACGTACCGGTGCCATACTCTTGTGTGTTTACCTTCGATGGTTCATCTGAGGAAAAACTACTGTCAGATCGAGGTCAGTGGAAAGATGTGGTGAGCGTGTAATTTTCAGTAACTTGAAAACATGTAAATCTGTTGCGTGCTTGCGTGAATTTGTACAAAAAAACATGAATGAAACATTGAATTCATCAAGATGTCAGGATGAAAGATAAGTTAAGTCTAATCGCAGGCGTACGAAACTAACATTTACCTACCGACAGACTATTGTATCGACAGTACTGAAGAGATGGTGCTAGAGACCTTGAGCGTGTTCTTGGTTTCTCTATTATCTGCAAAAAGAAGGGAACAGGATAAATTGAAGAGGTAACTTGTGTTGCTCAGGAGCCCCCCCCCCCCAACACCTGACCAAATTTCAGAACTACCTTTTTTTTTAATCTTTTTTCTTCGTTGCTTGGATTAAAACTAGTTGAGCCGTGGATCAGTGACCATGGAATTTCCTTTTATTTTATTTACATACTTTTCATATTAAATAGTAAGTTGTTTAAGAGTATATCTGTAAGACAATCATTGAAGGTGGGGTGAATAAACTGAAATCAGTAACAAAGTTAGCAATTTTATTCACTATGTATTATATTATAACAATTATTAATATTGATTTACACAATCTTGCCTGTAAACAAAGAAACGACAATTACAGTTTATAACTATCACTTCTATATTTACATAACATAACCTTCTCTGTCTTATTGCTGCTCCATCTGGTGGAGGCCAGTGGAAGCAGCGCAGCAAATTCAAATTGAAGAGAGAATACTTTCATTACATCTATAATCGGAACCAATGAGGTACCAAGTAAATAAATGAAATTGAGAGCTACTCGCTGAATCTTCGAGTTACTAAAACTCCAGGGTTAAGTCTATAGAGTTCATTCAGGGATGGATCAAAGATATACCCGACCAGGCATTGAGAATGTCCCGGCCTCCAAGCCCCATTTTCATTGGCATTATTTGGTACCTCCAATGTCACAAAACAGTGACCAAATAGTGTAATACGACATCCACATTCCAATCTTTCTTTGAGCGTTCTTTTCTTATCCGTGCCACAAAACATTGGTTAATATGCTCCCAACGTCGTTGTTCATCAACTCTCCAAATCTCCAAATCCACACTTTACCCGTTATTTACCTCCCTCCAATGTAACGATTCACAATTCATCATTGTTATTGCTATTATTTATTTTTCCTTCATACCAGTTAACTTTTCCACGCTCATTCCCCGCTTGTTATAATTCCTATTTTTTATTTATTTTTGTCATCTCTAGTCATTTTTCTGACTAAAAAACACTTATGTTTTCTGTTTTTACCAGATATGTAACACTGTGGAAGGAAGAGAGAAGTAGGCAAAGATGTGAAGCTACGCATCTTCAAGAAAGTATATCTGCCCATACTTTTGTATGAAGCTGAGAGTTGGATATTAACAGACCGACAGGAGAGCAGAATCACCGCTGCCGAAATGAAATTTCTGCGAAGGACGATTGGAAAAACAAGGAGAGACCGAGTTCGCAATGAAAGGATTCGTCAGGAACTGCCCCACTGAAAGAACTCCTAGAAACTCGTCAGATAAAGTGGTTCGGCCATGTTATCAGGATGAACGACCACAGAGATCCTCTAAAGACCATGGAATATGTCCCAGATGGCAGAAGACCTAGGGGTCGTCCTAGGATGTCCTATCTCAGCTACATTGAACGACTCTGTAAGGCGAGGGGGAAGGACCTGTGACAGGCGAGGAACCTAGCTGGAAATAGGGAAGAATGGAATTTCTGGCTGGAGCCACTAAAGAGGGAAGCTAAAGAAGAAGTTTTCTGTTTCAATCTCTAGCTGTCAGTTCTTCTTTAGTCGTCTCATATGTTAATTGCCTCTTCATTTTTTACAAGCTAAATCTGTGTAATGTTTTGTCATTTTTTCTTTTTTTTTTTTTTTTGTCAGCTAGAGATTTCTATTTTGTTTATACTTGTTATTCTTTAAAGGCAACATCCATGATTTTTTTTTTTTTCATTTTATCACAACTGATAATTCATTTGCCTTAGTTAGCAATGGTGGTTAGCACTACGAGTTAACTCACAACTTTAAATTCAGTTTTCTACAGTTGAATGTTGAATAAGCTTTAATGTTAGACGTGGTATATGAAAAATATTGACTCGTAAGTCCAATTTGGTTTTGATGATATCGATACTTTACATCTTATACTTATATAAATACGGCAACGATAGGATTGTTTAAGAATACAAATTATTAGGGACTGTTTTCAATTTATAAAGCCTGGACATGTAGCTAATAAGAAAAGTTGTTTTTAACATCAAATGTGTTTAAATAACAGTATTATTATATCTAGAAATAAAGATGTCGGCATGTGTGTGAACTGATAATCCTCTTGGCTTTCATAAATATGTTAGTTACAAACGTAGACATTGCTCCTTATTTAAAAAAAAAAAAAATCATTTAACCAAAAGTGGAAGGGTCAGAAAACCGTATGATTTGGATGAATAAGGTCATCGATTAGAAAAAAATGACATATCATTAGCCTTTCAACGGAGACAGGTAACTTTTGAAGGAGCCAACAATCGATCGAAATCGAACGATGAAGCTATAAATGTTTGTACGGGAATGTATAAGAAGTGATTCTTATATTCATGTATTAGATAACAAAACCAATGATTACCGTAATAAAATTAAGTGGCTAATAAAAAAAACATGAATATTTTCCTTTACAAAATTAATATTCATAAATTCTATAGATAGATAGATAAAACAACAACTTTATTATGATAAAATTACAATCTGCCTCATTGGGCAATAAGTAGTGATAAATGATCTCATTCATACCATATTTGCAATTTTTCATTCACTCGCTCATTCATACAGTATTTACAAACAGCCCAGAGACCCCCAAATCAACATGGTTGTCACCTCTTTTGCACGCGAGGGAAGCGGAGTGTTGGGAAGTCCCCCACGCTTCTCCGTAAGCCACGTCACCGGATACGAGCCAGCGGAGGCTGACCACATACGCTCAGGACATGATTGGAGAAACTGGTCATTGCAAGGACTCCCATTGTTATGCATTTATAGCAAGTCAAGATGCCACTGCCGTTTTAGTCTCCAAGGAAGATTATAGGAATGAGTGGTGCAGTGCAATGAGTTTGCCAGGGAATTAGGGTTGGTTGAATCGGTTACTATGGAATTTCATGAAATGATTGAATACGCCTGATATTTGACTTTTTTGCTGTCCCCCATAGCTCTATTCCGTATCTCCAGATTGGTTTAAGTATAACTTTGTAGATTAGTAGTTTATTTTCTATTGAGAGATGGGATGTCCTTTGAAATAGTACGTACAGTTGTCCAAAGCGTCCGTTTAGTTCTTGTCTTTTTCGCCTCGTGAGTGGGTTCCATGTCAGTCTTTTGTCGAGATGGAAGCCAAAATACCGTACTGTCTCGGATACAGGGAGATGAATGAAATTAAAAAAAAACTAGTGGACAGGACCTAAGGCAGAGAGTAAAGGTTATGTGAGAACATTTTGCTTCATTAACTTTTATTTGCCATTGGTTGCACCAATACTCGATCTCATCAAGGTGTTTTTGAAGGTTACGGGATGCTATATCTGGGTCTGGATGTGATGACAGGACTGTAGTGTCATCTGTAAATGTGGCCATGAAGGTATTGTGGGTAGAGGGGGCATCGGCGGTGTATAGGTTATAGAGTATAGGGCCAAGGACACTGCCCTGTGGAACTCCTGCTTTTATAGGATAGCAATTGGAATATTCTAAGCCACAGCGGACTTCATAAATTCTAAATTACAAAACATTGTTTTCGCATTTGTAAGGAAACCTATCCAAAAAAAACAACTAGCATACTAAAATCAGCTGAGAGCCATCGATTCCAAACTGCTCGACAAAAGACAGAACTAACATAACGACTCGAAAGAATGAAGCTAGATAAATATCTTGAACCTACGCTGAGCTTCCTCGGAAGAATTGGTTTCTACCAGGAGATTTAAATGAATAATGACATCGCTAATTATTGTTAGACGAGACGTTAACCAATGATTAATAACCCTTAATTGTGTGATCCATGACATTGGGCTTTAATTTCCAATAATGTGGTGTCTTCTTCTTTGTCTTCCTCTTGTGCTTTGTTATCAGCGTCGAGGAGCCTCAATAAATTGGAGCCATCTCTCTCGGTCCCTACATAGCTGCTTCATCTGCTGGAGTGTTTTGCCTTTTTTCCCTTCAATCCTCTGGATGTTCTCCTGGTAGGAAATTCTGGGACGTCCTCTCGGTCTTTTCCCAGATGGTCGGGCTTCTAGAACTTTCTTTGGTTCTCTTTCATTTCCCATGCGGCACACGTGGCCAAACCACTTCAGCTGTCGGGATTCGAGTTTGGTCTTTAGTTCTGTCACCTCAAACTGTTCTCTTATTTAAACATTTCTGATGCAATCTTCCCAACCGCTCTCCTCAGAAACTTCATTTCTGCTGCAGTAATGCGGCTGGCTGGCTTATCAAGCATTATCCAGCTTTCACTTCCATATGTAAAGGTCGGGAGATAAACCGATTTGTATATGTGCCTTTTAGTCTCCATACCTACATATGTGGTGCAAAGCCAGTAAAAAGGTGTTGTACTCGTATGTGAAGTTATAAATACACTCTAAGTGAAGCGTAATTGCCTAATGCGAGTTATAAGGAGTGATTTATTCCATGGTTCAGTTTGCTCTTAGCCAGACAGAAGAGAGAGTGTGGGAGTTGAGTGAAAGTGGTCCGTGCCATTCGCTGCTTTTGAACCGACGTGTGACCGAATTTTCAAGGTTTGGCAAGCACAAGTCACATGGAGTTACAATAAACTCTTCTATATGGCCCAAAATTGCAAAAATTTCAATTTCTATCATAAATTTAATACAGTCAATTCCTGACTCACCCCGCTACATTAACACCTTCAACGTCAAACATACAAAGTCGAGCCGAGGCTTATAACTGTTATAAAATTCATGAATGTAAATGAAAAACACACACAGAACACTGTAAATTCCAGGATTAACACATTAAATACATTTTCTCGCTAAATACGAAGGCCTTCTATGGATCTCCCACTACAAGAAGTGAACCATACCGTGTTCATATCTTCACCATAAATCTTGGACATCAACGACACAAGGAATGGGAACAGAATTCTGTCGAAGAAACGATTTCAATTTCTAAAGGAATTTTAAGTTGATAAGTACACTTTAAGTTGTGAATTTGTAAATATGCATTCTTTATGTAATTTTTAATTAGGATATCAATGACCCTGATGGTTGGACAGTCCGTAAAACTAAGGAATAAACATAAAACTGAAGTACTTAAAATTAACCACTTATTGTATCAGGTCGAGTCATAAGTAACTTCCGATGCAGCTGTAATCATAATAATGCAGTATAATCTATTGTTCGTATCTACCCGCTTTGAGTTACCATGACAAGTTTTTGTTTTCGCTATATAGACAAGGCTTCAGTTAGTCTTTTGCCAACTGTTTTGTGTGATACACGTTACGTTAAACTGTTTTTTTAAACCTCTGAAATGAAGAGTCAAAAAGTACATGTTCCTCATGTAATGCTTTGGGAATTTAAACAAGGCAATAGTGCTAGGGCGACAGCTGAAAAAATATGCAGTGTATATGGTGAAGGACTAATAACTGATCGGGCAGTTAGAAATTGGTTTATAAAATTCCGTTCTGGAGAACCGAGGGCAGGACTTCCTTCCGACTTTGACGACAATCTTTTAAAGGCAATATTGGAGCAAAATCCACGTCAATATATAAGAAGTATACCACATTTTACAAAGAAGGAATTGATAAACTGCCAGGAAGGTGGGAGAAGGTTATAGATAATAGTGGTGAATACATAATAAATTAATATAATTTTGTTATTTAATGAGAGCAAAATAAATTTCTGATAAAAAAACGAAAGTTACTTATGACTCGACCTAAATATTATATAAATTTACCCGTAAGTATGAAAATTCCAGTCTAGTGAGATTCTCATTCTCAATAGTACACAGGACCTTCTCATTTTTTATCCATCCAAATTGAACAGAGGTAAGACTAGGACAGGCAGATAGATGAGGATTTCTGGTTTTGAACAAACTCTAGAATAAATTTCGAGATTGCATAGTGGAATTAGACCAGATCATTAGACAGTCTTTGCTAATTGTCTCAGGGTTAATGCGATCAATAGTAATCTGTAATAATTTTAAACAATCTTGACAAGCCGCTCCGAAAACCCAGTGCTGGTGATTTTATTTTTGTTTTTTGAGAACAAAATGTCTATCTCCGCATATAACAAATATATCAATTAAGCAACGCGACATAAGTGTCAAGCAGAAGTTTATCGCACGGTCAGTTATATATGGTACGAACATGGTGGCGGAATGTAAAGAATATTCAAAGGTTTAAAGTTAATTATGGTTATATCCGCTCCTTTAATAACACTGTTTATAATGGGCATATTGAGATAGCAATCATCAGCAGTTACGGCAATCGCATTTCATTGTTTCCTTTACTGAGGAAAAAAAAAAAAACTGGCAAGTTTACTAAGATTTGAAGGTGTGTACACTTAATGATAGAATGCAAGCGTGTTTATCTATTTAGTTTCCTTGATTGCGTATTAAAAATGCATTGAAAACATTTACATCTGTTATTTTTTTTTATGGGATGTATCCCTGGGCGGTCCGTGATTTTAACACCAAGTGACGTATCTTTTTGTGGCGATCGGCGTACTTTTCTTTTTTCGTTCTGATTAAGCGTAAAAATTTACACTTATAAGAACATTTTTCTTTGTTAAATAATATTATAATTAATATAATCATCAATTATAACTTTGCTAATCAAGACTTCTAAAAAAAACTTTTATTTGTTATAAATCACAATATGTATATGGTTACAGCTGAGGGCTTACAGAACTACGTGAAGGGTTCTACAACGTTCTTAAGACTAGGGCAGTATATATGTAATAATAGAAATGATAATAATACATATATTACTGAAAGGTCGTGGGACACAAATATTCAGAATTAAATGGTAATGATAATAGTATAGATATTATTAAAAGGTCGTGGGGAAGGAAAATAAGTTATTGATAATTACAATAGAGCTGATAAGTTAAGAGAGGCAATTATTAGCATGTTATTGATAAACGTATCATTTGTTAGTGATACGATTATACATATAACATAACTATCGATTAAAACATTATTAGGTTGTTTATTTTTATATGATTCAGACAAAATTATAAATAAATGCTACTTCATAATATGTGACATCAGGGGCGAACATCCCCCTAGGTACGCAACTGCATGTATATTAGTATGAACAGAAATAGAGGGAAGCGTGAGGCCAAAGGCACAGGGCCACGTAGGCAGGGAGGGGATGAGGGACCGAACCCAGTAACCCAACCGTCGGAACTGGAACCTGTTACAGTAACAGGTACGCGTAACGGCCCAGGGAGCCAGTACACTGCGGGCCGGCAGAGCAGCACTATGGACTGGACCGAAGAGGCTTCACTGCGCCTAATCGATTGCTACAGGCAGAAGGAACTGTTGTGGAACACGCGTATCCCGGACCACTTCAACAAGACGCAGAGGTACGTCGCTTGGGAAGAGATCGGCGAAGGGATGGGCATCTCACCGGAGGAGTGCAAGAAGAAGATGAGTATCCTATTGGCGTCCATGAGGAGGGTCAAGTCTAAGCTCAGGAAGAGCTTAAAGGCAGGTATGTAACAATATATATAAGTAGGGGGTAGAAGTTTATGTTGAATTTATCATCGTCATCGTGTTAGGTTAGGATCTTAAATCATCTAATACAAACAAGGAAGAAATGCATGTTATATTCAATCCGTCGTCCACTAAATTCGATGAAAATCGACCATCTCCATTTCTCTAACCAAAACCACCATCCCATCAAATACAAATGTCTATCAATAGGGAGCTTAAACAAATCCATACAATGCCGGACGCAGCTGATAGAGGGGGAAATTTCCGCTCATTCGTGATACGCCGTACCTCGTTGGTGCCGAATTCGGCTGGGATCATTACAATTCCAGAATAAAACGTAGGGCTATTGCGGAACGATTTTTTATTCTTTCGGTTTCGACTCCACTCGTGTACGCCAAATTTGAGGTTAGGAACAATAAACTACGCTTTAGCCCGCCCGACTACCTCTGCCCAATAAACCTGGCAATAAATAATATGTTGGGGGTTCAGTTGACTTTAAAAAACAAAATGCATAAAATCAGATTAATGACTATTGTTTTTATTAAAAACAGCTGTGCCCGAGCTACAGGTATTATAACATACTACGACGAAAACACGTGGTAAACACTAACACGTGGTACGTCGTAACGGCACCCGTACCGCCCAACATCCAAACTAATATCGATCATAAATTTATTTAGTACAGTTCATATTAAAAACAAAACACCTAGATAAATAAAAATACAAAACAAGAACCGTTTTTCAAAATTAATAATTATGATGGGGACAGGGTTTGAACTCTGAACCTTCTGAATACCGTTCTAAAACCCCTTTTTTTTTCTTTTTTTTTTTTTCTAAACCTCAAATACAATGTACAAAAAATGAAAAATAACAAAATAATAATCGACTTACAAATTTCTCCTCTTCCTGCATTTAAATGCATTTGGAGGAGTGCATAATACAATAAATGTTTTTTGATGTTGTTAATAGTACTCAGTCTTATATTCACACTAGGTGATGAGGCTCACCTTCTTGAAACCCCTAATTTTATGCTGTCTGCGTATATGTATATCCTTATATATACCAGTTATAGTACCATCTATTACCTTAGTGGGTTTCATTAACCTTCCGAGTTAAAACCTTTTTTCAGAGCTATGTTGTATGGATGCCTAATACCTTCGGGCTTGGCCAATTGCTTAGATAGAGGGAACAAATAAAGAGAGAGACTATGAAATACGAGGATGGACATGTCGGATGACAAGGGAATCGTGTTTTAGATGTGTGTTAACCCCGGATTACAGTCATTGCACTGCACCACTCATCCCTATGACCTCTTCGGAGACTAAAACGGCAGTGGCCTCGTGACCTGCTATAAATAAGTGACAGTGGGAGTTTTGGTAATGGCCAGTTTCTCTAATCATGTCCTGAGCGTATGTGGCTCTCACGCACTGGGTCGGCCTCCACTGGCTCTTATCCAATGACGCGGCTGACAGAGGAGCGTGGGGGACTTCCCTGGACTCCGCTTCCTCTCTCGCATGCGAAGGACTGACAATCATGTGGATATGGGAGGTCTCTGGGCTGTTTGTAAATATTGTATGAATGAGATTATTTAACACAATTACATATTGCCTAATAAGGCAGATTGTATTTTTAGCACAATAAAGGTGTTTCAATGAGATGTTGGTTATGCTACAGGTACTGGTGAAACGCCCAGATGCACGTGGTTCGCCTTCAAGAGCTTGCAATTCATGTGGGCTAAGAACCTGCAACGGAACGTGTCTAGTACGGTAAGTACCGCTATTTGAAGTTTAAGCTACTACTTACTCATTACTTTACTTACTACTTATTTATATCTATACTATTTAAGCTAATTATTTATTCCTGTAGCTAGATAATGAAGATGCCCAAATATTTTCCACACCGCACGGTATTTGGCAATCCTCGAAGCAATACCTCCGCACGATGTACTCATCCACTAAGCCCAACTCGTGGTAGGCCTGCCTCGTGTTCTTGTGTCCATTCCGTGATCCTTTTTTATATTTGAATTAACACTAATTAATTTTTATTTGATGAATGATTTCCCAGTTGTGCTTCTTGACTTTCTGGTAAATTCAGTAGTTTTCTTTTAAAAAAATTCAACTTACAGACTACCTCGCAAGTCTACGAGGTTTTCCAGATCGTGGAGTGTATTTCTCATAAACTTTAACATATGATATGGATCCAAAAACACGTCAACAGTATGAAAAGTTTGAGGTCTTCATCTGAGAGCCGAGTCTTTAAAACCACAGCTCAATTTTCCTAAAGAAGACTTGTTTGAAGATGTTCCATCGCACATGATTGAATCAACCGTTATATTTATATCGCCAAGAAGCAATACTTTTATCCGAAGCCTTTTATAAAAAAGTATACTAAACGATTTCTTGGATTTCATACTTATTAATGGATAACAAATACTTAACTCGCTGTAGCAGTCCAAAAACTCAAGCCCATATAACCATACAGCTTTTTCACATCCCAGTCCATCGCCATGAAGTCAACAATTATAGAGCAAAGTAACCGTTCTTATATTTTTGAGGCAGACATGTTTGGAATGTATCTCTTAAGTAGTTATAGTTGTATGTTATAAAATACAGACCCTCATCATAAATCTTAGATAATTTCAGTTTTATGTTTTTTTTATGATCCCATTTTTACGAAACACAATGATGTTTTGAAAATATTGTTCAATAAATCACACTATTTAGTGTGAATCAATTTTTTTTTGGATTAGAAAATATTTTTCAAGTTGGCACTTTCAGATTCATGCTTTTATTCTTTAATTTTTTGTTCCGTAATTGTTTTTTGGTTTGTTGGATCACTTTTTTTTTAATAATGTTGCATTTTCCGCTGATTTTGGTATTTTTTTTGTTAGTTGTTTTCCTTTCAAACACTTCTTTGGCTAAATGAAAAAAAAAATTTAATGTTATTGCTTGAAACTATCCTTAAAAACAAACAGCAAAACATAACTTTTGGAAAACTTGCTTCAGATATACCGGAAATATTGAATATGTTCTAAGCGGTGGTGTTTTGTCGAAATTGTTTTCCTTAAAATGTTCACTAAAAATAAGGCTATGTTTTGTGGGTTTCCAATTTTCTCTCCTCACTACTTTTGTCCTAATTACTAATTATTGTCTTTTAATTTATGACTAACCGAAAATCTAAAAAGTACTAAAATTTGAACAAAGGGTGGAACATAATCGATTGAACAGAAAATAAAATTAAAACAGTTAACTGTGAAAAGTTAATTTAGGTTTCTGAGAGCATTCTTTTCTATTATTACATCCAAACACTACACACATTCCTCCCATTTTGAAAAATGTATCCACTTAAGCTGCCACGAAAACGTTCAAAACAGTTCTAACAAATAAAAAAATTAACACAAATCAACTAATTAACAATGGAGTGGGAAATGAAGAACATATTTACCCTCTATTTAACTCTATTATTTCATAGCTATTGACCATGAGCTGATTCCAGGTCGTTTAACCGTCCCTTTCCTTCCCACGCTTGTCCTTTCATAAGATATTCTTTGGCGAAACATGATTAAGTATAATTAATTAACATCAGAGATTAGTTTATTGCAGTCTAGTAATTGTTAATATGTATTATCGTTTCGTACTTATAGCACCTTTTAGCAATAAATCACCTGCCGTGGATGTTAACATAACCACTCGAGCCCCTGGGATGATAAGGCTCGATAGGTGTTATTAAATATTCCGCAACTCTGACACCGTACAAAGTACCGTTTCCCAGAGCCGTTCCTCCTAACCGCTGACAGATGCGGAGAGGCAGGTGGCCAACATCTGCTGCCCCAGGTGTCCAGAGGAACCTCTCTCGTCTTGTGGCAAGGTGAATTGGATCTCGTCTAACTTACCCCTCGTGGCGTCCAGCTCTAAAGGCAGGAAATCCCATTCCGAAGAGAAAAAAAAAAATTTTAACGTAATCCTTTCCATGTCCGAACACGAGCCAAGCCTAATCAAATATCTTTAGCTGCGCTCTGGCAAACCTCAGAGCGAAATGTTTCAAAGGAGACTACAAAGTGGTTCTTTGTTAATAAATTTTCTGAGAGCAGTAATAGAGATTTGATGCCTTCTTGGCTATTTACTCGATGTAGTGGACAGAATCCTCGGACGGAGATGAGGAAGTCCTCCCCTAGGTTCGATCTCGTGTCATTATCTTTTTTGGAACGATTGTTGGTCATTCATTGCCAATCAGTTGATTTGAGCATTGTTTCTATCTGTTAGAACTGTCATGAACGTTTAAGTGTATACAGTTTCCAAAATGGGAGGTGACATTTTCCATTCATAGGACTAAATTTACTTTTCACAAGTATTTCTATTTTATTTTCTGTTCAATCGATTATGTTTTCCACCCTTCGTTTAAATGCTATGGCTTATAATTTTAGATTTCCCGATAAGTGATGAATTAAAACACAAGTGGTTAAAAGTAATGAGAAAAAATTGCTAAACCACAAAACATAGCCTTATTTTTAGTGAACATATTAAGGAAGACGATTTTAACAGAACATCTCCGCTTAGAGGATATTTAAAAAAATATTTCCTTTAATATTTCCAGCAAATCTGAAGTAAGGCAAAATTATGTATATAATGTTGTCTTTGCTTTTACTAGATAAAGATTTTGTCATTATCTTTTTAGAATTTTGTTGATTTTTTTCAAAACCAGAAATGTCTGCCTGTTCGGTACTGTGAGGCCCCTGTTACAAGCACATGAATGAAATTCAACATGGAGGTCCCATTGAACAATTAGGAAGAAATGAGAAATATGACTATATCTATCAGGTCGAGTCATAAGTAACTTCCGTTTTATTAACAGACATTTATTTTGCTCTCATTAAATAACAAAATTATATTGATTTATTATGTATTCACCACTATTATCTGTAAACTTCTCCCATCTTTCTGGCAGTTTATCAATTCCTTCCTTGTAGAATGTGGAATACCTCTTGTTGATTGATGTGGATTTCGCTCCAGCAATATTGCCCTTGGTTCGTCTTTTAAGGTCGTATCTCCAGAACGGAATTTTATAAACCAATTTCTAACTGCCCGATCAGTTATCAGTCCTTCACCATATACACTGCATATTATTTCAGCTGTCGCCTTAGCACTATTGCCTTGTTTAAATTCCCAAAGCATTACATGAGGAATATGTACTTTTTGGCTTTCCATTTCAGAGGTTGAAAAAAACAATTTAAGGTAACGTGTATGACACAAAACAGTTGACAAAAGACTAACTGAAGCCTCGTCTATATAGTGAAAACAAAAACTTGTTGTCATGGTAACTCATAGCGGGTAGATACGAACAATAGATTCTACCTAGCTGCATCGGAAGTTACTTATGACTCGACCGTGAATAAGTTTCATTAATTAACTACCTAGTTGGAATAAAAAAAAAATCTATAATTTTAAGTCCTTAATTATTTATGAGATAATCACATCATTATAATGCCATGTATTTGTTACTGTGTGTTATTCATAGGAGACAGTGCTCCAGAATAATTTTAGTTTCGTTTTATAGATTCAGAGAGACGAAATACGATCTCTGAATGAAAGTCGAGCCTGACCCTTTGGGCTCGGCAAAAGCCTGTTACAATTATAGGTCGTCCATTGAAAAAAAGAAAAAAGGAATAAAGAACTCTATAACGGTGTCCACGTGGCCGCCTCAACAACAAAGGGACTGCTGCGGGCAGGTACAACGGTAAACCTTTCATACACCTTCTTCTACCTGGGGGTAAAGCACTCATGTAGAGGCTCTTATTTGGGCAAATAACCACTTCTAACTTCTAATTCTAATAACTTCTAACTAATTCTAATTAATAACCAGAGCTGCAAATTTAATTCTAGGAGCGTTTATGAACACTGTTCCCACACCCAGCGGAATACATTACATACCAGCGCCGCCAAACACAGTATTTTACAACAATTCTCATTAATGAGTAATGTTTACAGCACACATCTCCTGGCACTTGTGCAAACTTTTGTTCAAACAGCATGTCACCTGTACTCTGTTTCGGTAGTTTGTTTGGGTGTAACGCCCTTGTTTAGTAATATCTTCGTCAATTAACAGCTCTGAGATTAGGAGACTTTTTTTTTTTTTTAGAACAATTTAGTCCAAAGAGGAAGAAGGACGTGGAGGCTGTAATGCTAATTGCTAGGTTATTCTCTTGTTCGAAAAAATCTAAAGGTTTAGTTTTGTTTTCCACCAGCTGGTGTACGTGTACAAATGTATTCCGTTTGGTTCCAAAACTTGAATTTTGACAGGACTAATGAACCAGATGTTGAGATATCAATTTTTTTTTCGTCCTATTTGGACGTTAAATTATAATTTCATAATGAAAATTTCTATAACCTTGTGAAAAATCTGAAAATTGTTTTATCCAGACTTCAAAATGTCGTACCTAGCGAAAATCTTCTATGGTTGTGTAATTTTTATCTTTGGATGGCTCCGGGACGATTTAATATCTTATTAAATTAGATCTTCTGGAATCTATAGTATTATAGATTGCTCAACACTGCTCTAAACCTTCAGCATTTCTAGCCCCAACTCTGAAAATATGTGTTCGTGTGTTCATTCAATCGTTCTAAAATAGTTTTTATCAAATCTTCAGTGACCCCCCCCCCACCCTATGTTTTAAAGTGTCTTCAGAGAACTCTGTGAAGATTCCGTGGTACTCAAACTGCCAATGACCAGCTACTATTTGGCAGCTCACAAAGTAGCTGCAGGCAGAAGGGGAAGGTTACATGAACATAAGATGAATTTGAAATGCTAAAAAGGATAGGAATTAGAGAAGAAGAAAAACACGTCCTGCGCAGGCCACGTTTTCCTATAGTTCACCTGGAAGAGCTCCATCGCAATGTTAATTTGTTAATATTTATTCTTACATTTTAGAAATAGTATTCACCAATTCCTTAAAAAGTAGAATAGTCTATAATTTAAGAGAGTAATTCCTTTATTGTGCTAAAATTACAATCTGCCTTTTATAAGGCAATAAGTAATTAAGATAAATGCTTTCATTCATACCATATTTACAGTTCATCATTCACTCGCTCATTCATACAATATTTACAGACAGCCCAGAGACCCCCCAAATCCACACGCGAAGAGAAAGCGGAGTCTTGGGAAGTCCCCCACGCTCCTCCGTCAGCCGCGTCACCGGATACTAGCCAGTGGAGGCTGACCATGAATAGTCTATAATAGAAGGAAACTGTGATTACAATATTAGGATTACTATATTTAATATGAACACCTTTGGAGAAGAAGCCAGAAGAATATGTGTGTGTTTATATATTATGGTAGGGTAGGGCAAGTTAGGTACAGGGGCAAGTTTACACATTGCTCATAGTCCACAAACAGTTGGTTGGGTCGCAGCACATCTCCGAGACAACCATAAGTATCGACGCCAGCCTGCAGTCAGTGTAACGCCTATCAACCTGGAGAGAGCAGTTTTTGTGATTTTTGTTAGGATGAGTAAATGTTTATACCATTATTTCGGCATTAATAGTAACTAGGCCATTTAACGTTAATTTATTACAGTTAATCCAAATAGACTGTTCTTTTGCGGTTATTTAAAGATATTCAGTTGAATACCTCATTATCATTGCTTATAGGTGACGTGTTGACGAAAACATGGTGAAGGAGCATGTTTACACAAGTCAGGCGGGGCATATTTACACATTCCTCACGTCGTGTAAATGTGCCCCTTACTTTTTGATAGTATCGGGTAACGGTTTCTGATTCCTATATATATATATTTTTTTTTTGTAGATAAATATGGTGCGAACATACAAAAGGAAAAGCAAAAGACCCCCTATCGATCCAAACGTAATGAAAATGGCAGTAGAAGAGGTTAGAAACGGGCAATCTTTGAGAAAGGTGGCTGCGCAGTTTGGTTTTAATTTTAAGACTGTTTCTAATTACTGCAAAAAGTATCGACAGCTCGAAGTTTCTAATAACATTCAGAACGAGACTACGCCAACAGTTGTCCAAACATTAGGATCTAAGGAGACTTTCCTGCCGGAGATAGAACCAGCGGAGAACTTGAGCGAGGAGCCAGGACATTCAGATTCTTCAGATTTTGGGCCATTCCTTTCAGAGAATGTGGACACAGAACGAGAACCTGATGAAACACTAAATGAGGCTAAGGGAACTGCAGATATTGTGCAGCCTGGCCCGGATGCGGTGGCAGCAGCACCTGAACCGGAAGTGAAGAGGGAAGCAAGTAATTGGTCTCGATGTGACTGCACCATAGCGCGATCGGTGAGTTACAAGCTTTGTATATTTTCTATTTCACTAGTCTCCATTTTTTGCATCTTCGCCGCTCACAGTAAACAAGGGATATTGTGCCACAAGACGTTTCGAGTCAGAGCAGTTTATTTAAAGCAGTCACCTGACATTTGTTTTGGGTTCACACCTAAGGAAGTTAAAAGATTTGCGTACACACAAGCTAAATCAGCATACGGGCCTGTTCTGCGAACAAGAAGTCGTTGTTTACAACAAATTTGGACTTCTCGGCCTATCTCGTCTACAGATCTCTCCGTGCGCATCGCCTCCCTGCGGTTGACTATAATCACTCTTCTCTAAAACATCGTATTTGGACTTCTCGGCCTATGCTGTATGTTTTCGGGATTTTCAAAGAATCACAAATCTTAAATCAGCCTAGGGTGAGCTATAAGTTTCAATAGGACAAATATCGATGCTTTCTTTAATAATTTGATACCAGTCACAAGCCGCCTTAAGATTGGGCCATCAGACATTTGGAATGTTGATAAAACTGGCCTGACTACTGTTTATAAACTTAATTGGGTAGTTGGCTGCAGATGATTCCAGCAGATCTCCAGAATAGCATTCGGTGAACGAGGGGCTCGTGTCACATTGACAATAGTTGTAAATGCAGCTGATAACAGCGTAACTCCCATCAGCCACAGTTTGTTCGTGACGGCCTTGTTGTTGGTTGTGAAGTACCTGCAAATCCCTTGCTTGGGATGTATGGTTGAGAAATATGTCAAACGCTTTGTTCATCTTGGTGTTCTCCCAAGGGACTGCCTGTTGCTCCTTTATTAGCAACTCTCATTTGAGGTCCTAGATTTCTGTAAAAGTAATCGCGTTGCACATCTATCCTATCCATAGGACTAGTTGCAGCCCCTCGATAGGGGTCTATACGGCCCTTTGAAGAAGTTCGTGAACACTGCTTGTGATTCATGAATGGCAATGAATAAGTGTCCAATGGAGATTTATAGTATCCTAGTAGCACTACCCTAAAGTTCAGGCTGTAGAATTTTAGGGATATTCGCTCTCAACACTAACGTATTTCAACAACAACTTTATTATGATAAAACTACAATTTGCCTCATTGGGCAATAAGTAATTGTGATAAATGTTTTCATTCATACCATACAATTTTCATTCATTCGCTCATTCATACAGTATATACAAACAGCCCAGAAACCTCCCAAATCCACATGGTTGTCACCTCTCTCGCATGCGAAAGAGGAAGCGATGTCTTGGGATGTCCCCTACGCTCCTCCGTCAGCCGCGTCACCGGATACGAGCCAGCGGAGGCTGACCGAGAGCCACACACGCTCAGGGTACGATTGGAGAAGCTGGCCATTGCCAGGACTCCCACTGTAACGCATTTATAGCAGGTCACGAAGCCACTGCCTTTTTAGTCTCCGAGGAGGATTATAGGAATGAGTGATGCAGTGCAATGACTGTGCTAGGGGATTAGTGTGGTTGGATAGGTTACTATGGAATTTCATGAACTTGGTAGGGATATTGAGATCGTTATGAAGGGTTTTGTTGCTGACGTAATAATTATATTTATTTACTGTTGTCCTCAGGACATTTGATGAAAGGGTTTTATACAACATATTTCAAGACGAAGTCTTCATCCCATTTTACGTAACCGATAGGTCGGCACCTCTAACTTTAAACCCTGTCTCTAAGCTTTCTGTTATTCTGATTCACCACCAATGCTTCCTTCCAAACTGACTTCATCTACTTCTGGGCAAGCTGTCCAACCCATTTCTACTCGTATATCATATCTGCCTCCCTCTTGGCTATTACTAGGACTATGGGGTACTAGGTCGTTCCCAACCCCTGAAGCTGTGAAAAAGCAGGTCCAAGAAAATATCTGGAAGAAGGGGCAAACTACTATTCATACAGATACGCCTGTTAAAGATGCATTGAATACAGAACAGATAAAGATAGATATTACCAATATTAAGAGGCGAAAAGTTACTAAAAAAATGTTCTCCTTAGAAAGACGAAAGACAGCAAAAAAAAATATAAGAAAATAAGGAAACAAAAAGGTGATGCTGAACTGCTCAAATGATTCAAACGATCAAAACCTGACTTACAATAGAAGCAATACAGCCGGCCTAAGGGATAGGCACATGATTACAGTTGGCCTATTGAAAGAGATTACATTCTTTACATACAGATTTATTTCGTTTGCATCAATTGTGAAAATGGTTATTCCTAATTAATTTGTATTTCATATTAATGTAAAAATATGTTTATTATTGAATAAATAATTTAATAATATCCTACATTTATATTAATGTAAAAATATGTACACAGCACTTAATGCAATATTTTATAGTTTGTTTACCATGTTTTATTTACAATTACCCTGAAATTTCTCAATTTTAAAAAGTGTATAAACTTACTTTTAAAAAATATTAGGTACATAAAATATATCATAGTATGAGGCTTTTCATAGTTGTCAAAATGGAGCTAAATCTTAAGTAATGATTAAGTATGAAAAACATGTATGTAACCGCAATACAAAAAATTAGAAAAATAAAAAGCTGGGTAAACATGCACTTTGCTACTAAAATAATTTTTTTCAAAATGAAAATGAATGACTTTTGTTCGGTGCTACCAATTTATGAACAACGAACTTCCTGACCTGTGGTTCATCATGGTATCATGAGACTTCCGCTGTCTGCTTCATGCAACTATTTATACTCGCTGGGGTACAGTAATGAGATTCTATTACGAACACCAGTCTGTCGAATGGATTTGAACCTTGTCTGGTCGGGCAATGAAACTTATTTCTCATTTATAATTACTTGATGGATAATATTAATAACAGTAATGTTTAATTATCAACATAAGAACAAAAACTATTTTAAATTATAAATAAATCTTACAGGGTGTGAAATCCATCTGCTGATTCTGGACCACAACTCTCGACCTGAGTTTCCTTTCTACTCCACCCATTTCAACCCCCTGCCGATCTTCTTATGTTCTTATCCCATCTTGTCATGTCTTCCTTGGCCTCCCTTGCGGTTTACGGCTCCATTAGTCCTTTTGACAGTCCTGTTCTCGATCTCACTCTTCACATGGCAAAACATCATAGTTACTGTTCCTCCAATATTGTCTAAACCACCTTAGAGTCAAAGTTTGTTCAGACGCGTTCTCCCTTTGCTTTGCCTTAGATTTTTTTTCACATGCTCCCAGATGCTTTAAACTGGCTACTTACCCTAACATTTACCCATTGAGATTCCTGCTATCCACCTATTATGCTCAGAATGTTTGAGTACATTAGTTTTGTTGACAGTTATGTTATATGTATAATAGTATCACAAACAAATGATACGTTTGTCAATAACATCCTAATAACTGTATCTCTTAACTTATCAGCTCTATTGTAATTATCAATAACTTTTTTTCCTTCCCCACGACCTTTTAATAATATTTATACTATTATCATTCTGAATATTTGTCTCTCACGACCTTTCAGTGATATCTGTACTATTATCATTTCTATGATTACATATATACTGCCCTAGTCTTAAGAACGTTGTAGATCCCTTCACGTAGTTCTGTAAGCCCTCAGCTGTAACCATATCCATAATTGTACATATTGTGATTTATAACAAATAAAAGTTTTTTTAGAAGTCTTGATTAAAAAAGTTATAATTGACGTTGGACACTATGTCTCACTTGCATAGCAACTAATGATTATTAAAATTATGTGTGGTGTTACGTTTTTTTTAAGGAAAATTTTTTATATTTTGAAGCAAAAAACTACTGAAATAATTTCATATAACTCACCCCTTCCATTTAGAGATTACTTTGACAAGGTTATCTGTCATCCCCTCATTCTCTGAAAAGTTGGAAGATGCAAACTTGTAACTCTATTTTATGCTGATATATTTTGTCTTTTGCAGGAACCACAGATCGAGCTTCAGGATGACCCTCCTGCCCTGGACAGTCGGGAGGACAGCGACACTCTCCAGACAGATGAACCACGCCCTCAGCCTTCACACCCAGCAGTTTCCATGCTGAGGAAGCGACAGCGGAGGTTAAAGCCGTCAGCGACCGACGCAAGAGTTATCGCCAAGGCCACTTTCTCCAGGAGGGACGTCTTCACGGTCTTCGGGGAGTTTGTGGGGGACTCCGTGAGGAACTTGCAGGACAAGAGGTTGCAGAGTTGGGCGCGCCATCAGATCAATAACGTTCTGTATACGGCAGAGCAGGCCAGCTTCCAGGACTCTTCCGACACCTTGCCTGTGAATCTTTTCAACTTTGATCCCAACCAAGGGCTTGCCACTGTTAATCCGATAGACCTACTGGCTTCGGGCGCACGGAACACTCCTTCTTCACCACGGCCCAGCGATTCCTCAAACAATATGAGAATATTATTCAAAGAAGAACCTCCGTACTCCGACCCACCATCGCCGAATTGACTCCTCAGGGTGGACGGACTGAGAACAAGAGTTTGCAGCCGAACCGGACTGAGAAAGATCTTTTAGACTTGTAGACTTGTGTATAATGAATTCCAATCCATTTGTAAACATGTAAATAAAACCACTTTTTTGTTTTATAGAATCGTTCAATTTATTTCTGATTAGTGCACAAAAGCTTTCAACTTTGCTAATTTATAAAGTTATTGATAAACGACCCACGTTTATGGACATATGATTTATGGTCATAAGTCATATGACAATTGAAACCCCATAACATAGATAGTTTTGTATTTTATTTATTTTTTTAACAACTTTATTATGATAAAATTCCAATCTGCCTGATTGGGCTATAAGTAATTGTGATAAATGATCTCATTCGTACCAATTTACAATTTTCATTCATACTATATATACAAACAGCCTAGAGGCCAACATAGGTAGTAAGAGCAACCAGTATCATATCTCTACTTTGAATTAATCAAAATTATTAACTTATACTATCTAGCGATCACGAAACCGCTAAAATTCACCTCAAACAAGTCCTTCAAATATGAAATACTTCGTGAAGTGAAGATACTTCGTATTATCTCTTTTATATATGCCCTCTCTACAAAGAACTAAACATAAGAGATTTTCTTCCCTCAACTTCAGACATTAAAATATCTGTACCATATTTAATTAAATTAATTAAATACTCAAAGCATGAAAAATAGCCCCTGTTGGCTATTACATTAACAACACATTTATTTAATATTAAGAAAAATATACTTGTCATTGAATTATTTCGTCATTCGGCTCAAATGAAGTAAATAACGTTTTTTATTATGGAAATAATATTACAGTAGAACCCCGATAATTCGTATTGTCAAGGGACTGACGGTTTGGTACGAATTATCGGGAGTACAAAATTAAAAAAAGTATCAATGCAAAAATGTATGTATTAAGAAGTATGTACAATGTAGTAAGGTTAAAAACTATGCAATGAACACTGCTTAATACTAAACTAAACAATACATGCAATAAAAAATAAGTACATACTTCTATGTTCTAGATTAAATATACACCAATCATTTGTACGAAAAAAATCCATTATTTTTACGCAATCCTTGCAGACGGGTATTGTCAATTCTTTTTTATATTTCCTCCAACTGGTACATTTTAATTCCTTGCTTGCGCGAAACACTTTTTTAAGTTCTCTTCAATGTTGTGGGTAATCACCAGTCTTGAAGCGTTTTACTTTGCTGCTTGATGTCTGGGAAGTGATTTGGTCCTTGTTCTTCAGGATTGATGTGATCGTGGAACGAGGGACGTTAAAACGCTCGGATAAGTCAATTTGTTTAAAGCCACTGGCCACGGCATTTATGATTTGTTTTTTCTCTTTAGTAGAGAGGCTAACTTTTTTCGAAGGCATGGTAACGTGTCACAACGATAAAGAAAACGAGACTGAACCGTAGAAACGAAAGAAAAGCTTAGTACAATTCCTAAAATTTTCCCTCTCTCATTTCCTTTCAGTAAAAAGAGTACGAATTACATATGGGATTTCATAGAAAACATTTATCTCGCACTCATCCTGCTCTCTGGTCTCTCACTGTCCTCTTTCCCTTTCTTGAAAGAGTACGAATTAACGAGGTTTTAAAGCTGGAAATACGTATTATAAGACGTTTTAAGTGACCTCGAGCCTAAAAATAATACGAATTACCTAGGGGACTGAAATGCATTCTTTTTATACCACTTACCGGGATTTTCTCCGGGGACGGGGGAAATACGAAATATCGGGATTTCACTGTAGCGGTGACACAAACTAATTTAAGCTGTATGTACTCTAAATGTAATAGTTCTTTGATGTTATTACTATAAAAAGGAACGGTATGTACAAGTATGATTATTGTTTTACTTTGAAGACACGGCTTCAAGCTCTATTTACACGGGGAGTTTTTGCCTTACAAGCAAATTATGTAATAAATAAATGAAGTTTAATAGTTTAAGTTTCTCGGGGTGAATGAGCAATTAGGGAGTTGAATTGATTCTCTTGAACGTTTCAATGTCTTTCTCTATTACCTCTTTCACTTCCACAAGAAATATATCGAATAGATTAGTCTCGATACCAAACATTTTTTCACCCACGAAGTCTAATCTGACACAAACCTCTACTCCAAACGGAATTCCTGCTCTCAGTGAATCTGGATGAGATCATCTTGGGTTGGTGTTTAGCGTAGTGGAGCTATTACCACAGCCACTAAATAACTCGAGCTATGCTCTCTAGAAAATCGTTGAGAATAATTGTCAAGTTTGAACGTTAGAGCTAAGAACCCCTTACTTGCTACAAGAACTTATTTCAGCCATCAAAGCGGTTTGCTTTCTAGCGGGGAAAGTTAGACGGGTCTTCTATCGTGACGGAAACCAGCTTACGTCACTTTTGAAGGAATTGCACTTCCTCAAGGTGATAAAAAAAATAGTTGGGAGCTCTGCAGTTTTCAGATTTTTTTTTTTTTTGTAGATACAAACGTAAGAACTGTACGGAACTTAAGGATAACTACCGCCAAAGAAGGAAAACACGAAGTGAAGACCGAGGCTTCCGTGATGTGTAAGCATTTAACGATTTGGAAAGAGCAAGATACTTCAAGATTTATGGGTGTGTAAGGTTTTGTAAGTATTTTTATTTTTCAAAACCAGGACTATGTTTTTACCGGTGTGTTTATCTTTTCTGGTAACTGGGGAATCTACTGTTCAGAATAAACATGAAATTTTTGCCTCATCCTATAATACCAAGCCAAATTCACTATTTTGACTTAATCAATCTTATTTTAGAAGCTTGATATTTTACATGTTGGGCCCGATAAAAAATTTTCCCATATATATATATATATATATATATATACGAGTATAATAAAGGGTAATATTAATAAATTACATTACAATTAAAAAATAAATATTTTCTATATTGTGGAGGATATCAAATTAAAAAAAAAAAAAGTCCTGAGTGATAAATATATCGTGTCGAGTCCTAATTGACTAGAAATAAAAATTTATCATTGCGTCTGTTATCGACATTCCATTCGCATCTACAATTTATCTTAGAGGAGTGGTATTATAGACCAATGTCATCAATGATTTTTTATTTTTAAGAAGTATGAGTCAAGGGGAAGTTATTATAATAAGGCGAAAGGAAATTTAAATTGTTCGTTTCTCCACATTTAGATTTTTTTTGTATGTTAATTGACTAGGTTTCTATTAATAGAAAACCGTCAACATATAATGAACAAAGTGCTCAGCAAGCGATTATTTAGGTTAAATAACTGGCGGAATCGCGTTTATAAGGGTCTTTCACTAAGCGCTTTCTATCTTTAAATTTAAATAAAACAAAGTGTGTATGAGAAATCATAGACATTTTTTATTCGTTTGAGAGGTGCCATTATGTATGGCTGAATTTGACCGATGGCATGGGTTATGTTGGCTTTGAGGACCGCTGTGATTTGTGGCTTTTTCCCATAGACCTGCGACATAAGAAAACCCCACAAGAAAACGTCTAACGGGGTCAAATCGCACGATCTCGGTGGCCAGTTCACATCACCTCCATGTGAGATGACCACATGCCGTTGTCTATGGTCGTTTACCTTCAGCTCCTGGGTCAGTTGAATTTTGTACGTGTGCAGGCTCAAGTCACGACGCAAAATTCGCCAAGTTATGGTCTGCGAAAGACCGAGTTCTTGTGAGTGACGCGAAATCGACTGCTTCGGATTCTCCAACACACTTTCACGGACAGCGGCGATGTTTTCGGGAGATCTTGAGTTTCGTCGACGTACGGGTGTTGGTTGTTTGTTTACTGAGCCAGTGGACTCATATTTATCCACCACACTGCGAATAGTCCTCTCGGTAGGACGGTTATGGCAACCGTAAAATGGCCGAAGTGAGCGGACAGAACACCCATATCGATAAAACAATTTTATCATTTGCACGAGTTGTTGAACGCTATACCAACTTATGGCGATTCAGGCAAAACAGACTGAATAAATGACAGCCAATTCGACAGATGCATCTTCAACAATATGGCCGCTAACAACTGTCAAAGGTCGGAAGTCCCTATTGGAAGACGCTATATTTCCTTGGATTCAAACTCCGCTTGGTAATGGTTTATTTTATAAATATAATGCCTTAAAAGGAAATTTGAAAGCTAATGAAATAGATTAGAGTCAAATTTAAAAGCTTTAGTTTACTTGAGAGGTAATTGAGTATATTGTTTTCATTCTGACCCCTGATACATTCCGTCGAGTGAGAAATTGTGATGTCTTTTTGTTCTCTACAATACTTCAACTAGATTCAGACAATTTTCTATTGTTCGCGTAATTTTGAGTTGTAGTATTTATATAATGCAATTAGTATTTTGTATAATTACTTCTACATTTAACACCGAGTGACATTTAACGCTTTAAAGGTCTAATAGAGGATTCAAAGTAAATCTTAACGTTAATTTCCAGTTAGCCCCTATCCCAAGTCAAACGGTAACTTTAACCACCTTCTTGCGTCTATTTAGTCCAAGATTTTAAAATCAATAGACATTGTAAACTCAGTTATCAAGTTTTTTGATAGAAGATTTAAAGATGATTCGATGTGGAGTATGGGATCCAATATTTAGTGGAGTTCTGGTAGGGGGTGAAAACAGGTCAGCCACATCTTTAAGAAGAACAAAAAGAGAAGAAGGTAACGAAAGAGACTATCCGATAAAGACTACATAGATAATGCAGATGACGACAATAGTGATCCGAAGACAGTTTTCAAACATAAAGTGTTTAATGTTATCCTGCACAGTGGTCATGTCAGTTCTCTTTGTGTGAAAATTTTTCTATAGTGTGGTCATGCAAAGAAATGACAGGTAACCAAATCCAAAGACAAACAGCGTCACTGGTGCAGCGATAACCAAAAGATTTAGGAAATATTCTTCCTGATGAACCCCATAGCCTAAAATTGATGTATTCAGCCAACTTTGGTGACAAAACACTTTTATCTAAACCTCCGAAATCCCACCTAAACAGTATCAAAACTTTGAATTTGGAAACTTATTGTCCAAATCTCACAGTTGCTAGTACTGAGCGCTCTTTCTCTGTAGTAAAAAACGTTTTACGCTCCACAGTGTGTCGAAAATATCTTAGGCATGTTAGCAGTGTAGACAGAACTACAAATACAACGAACGATGATTCGATTAATTCGCCCTTAAAAAGGCCAGAAAGGTTTTTTTTGTGATTAAAGAGGAAAATATATATCATTCTTTATTCATCTTCATGTATATCTTTGATAACAAATCACTTTTTTAAAATTTGATTAAGCGTTAGGTGTAGAACTTAATTTCTCTTCAAAAATTGTAAAATTACATTTTTTACCGTACTAATTTCATTGCACTATTTTACACCAAATAGGTCTACGCTATAAGTTACATAGATTTTACGCTTTAAAGGTCTAATAAAGGATTCAAAGAAAGTCTTAACGTCCATTTACAGTAAGCCTCTGTCCCAAGTACCTATTTAAAAAGTAACAAAAAGTTAAGTAATACGAAGGCCCAGGATTGCTCGAGCGTAGCTACAAACATTTAATATTGACTAGGCTCATGATCGATGGGGACAGCAGTTGGAAAACCACCTTACTAGAGATATCTGTAAGGATATTTTATTATATTTATAATTTATAATAGTTTTTTTTTCTTATGTTGATAATTAAACATTACTGTTATTAATATTATCCATCAAGTAATTATAAATGAGAAATAAGTTTCATTGCCCGACCAGACAAGGTTCAAATCCATTCGACAGACTGGTGTTCGTAATAGAATCTCATTACTGTACCCCAGCGAGTATAAATAGTTGCATGAAGCAGACAGCGGAAGTCTCATGATACCATGATGAACCACAGGTCAGGAAGTTCTTTGTTCATAAATTGGTAGCACCAAACAAAAGACATTCATTTTCATTTTGAAAAAAATTATTTTAGTAGCAAAGTGCACGTTTACCCAGTTTTTTATTTTTCTAATTTTTTGTATTGCGGTTACATACATGTTTTTCATACTTAATCATTACTTAAGATTTAGCTCCTTTTTGACACCTATGAAAAGCCTCATAGTATGATAATTTCTATGTACCTAATATTTTTTTAAAGTAAGTTTACACACTTTTAAAAATTGAGAAATTTAGGGGTAATTGTAAATAACACAAGGTGAACAGACTGTAATATATTGCATTATGTGCTGTGTACATATTTTTACATTAATATAAATTTAGGATATTATTATAATTTTCTGATTATAACAACTATATTATGATAAAATTACAATCTGCCTGATTGGGCTATAAGTAATTGTGCTATATGATCTCGTTCATACTAATTTACAATTTTCATTCACTCGCTCATTCATACAATATATACAAACAGCCCAGATGCCCCCCAAGTCCACATGGTTGTCTCCTCCCTCGCGTGCGAAGGAGGAAGCGGAGTCTTGTGAAGTCCCCCACGCTCCTACGTCAGCCGCTTCACTGGATAAGAGCCAGCGGAGGCTGACCAAGAGCGCGAGAGCCACAGACGCTCAGGACATGATTAGAGAGACTGGCCATTGCCAGGACTCCCACTACCACGTATTTATAGTCACGAGGCCAATGCCGTTTTAGTATCCGAGGAGGATTATATGGATGAGTGGTGAAGTGCAATGGCTGTGCTAGGGAATTAGGGTGGTTGGATAGGTTACTATGGAATTTTATGAACTTGGAAGGGATGAGTTCAAGAATATATAGGGTATATTCAGATCGTTATGAAGGGTTTTGTTGTTTTCTTATTTAATGCTTTAAATCTAACTTTGTTCAGGAAACCTCTGATAAGAGCGATACGACAATCAACACTTGTCTGAACGTTTTTAATACAAAATTGAAGAACTTGTATTCGCCCCAGTGTTGTGAATTGTGCATGATTAATAATTAATTAAGTAAAAAAAATTTCCAATTGTACTACAGAACCGTGAGAGTTTCTAAATATTACAATAGGCAATTGAGTGTCATTTATTTTTGAATATAATGGGCATACATAATAAACGTCAGGCCGTTATAGAACGCTTCACATGACCCAGTTAAGCACGACCCGGTGATTGCGATACATTTTTTTAATGAGCATAATTACATCCCATGAATGTGCTTGTTTGGCTCATGGCGTCTCTCGACACATCATCAATATTAATTTTTTATTTATCCTTTTAGATAATCGCGTGCTCGTCTGAAATGAAAAGAGAGTGAAATTTCAAAAAAACTTTATGGAAGCCGAAGAGCGATCCCAGGTGCCAGCAGCTAGAACGAAGGGCGAACCACCTGGCCTTAATTGAAAAAAAGCCTACTGATTAAACAAAAAGCATATTAAGACTAAGTCAAAGCGTAGAGGATATAGAGACATTAAATGTCACTTCTTGGATGTTTGGTCAGTGGTAGCATAATGTAGTGAATGATCTATGAGCCCATGAATAAAAAGTATTTAAATTTTCTTCTCTCGCGCTCTTGGTCAGACTCCGCTTCCTCTTTCGCATGGGAGGGAGGTGACAACCATGTGGATTTGGGAGGTCTCTGGGCTTCCCTTGTTCATCGCTCCTACACCAAAATTTTCCGGAAAGAAATCTAGCCGCGAGTGAACAAAGTGTGCTTTTAAGGAAATATTACAGCCCAAATGTTTTTAAGATGATAAAAGAACCTTGGCAATATTAAGGGAATTTTTCCCCTTTTCTAAAATTTCCTAAATAACTGTGATTAAGATTTTGAATGCTTGCCAGGCTGCTTTCTCCAGTTGATTCAATAGTTCCTTAAACTTTTCTTCACGCGTTACTAATCCTATTTGTAGACCCACAAATATTCCTTCTTTAATTGTAGCCTCCATTCTCCAATCATGTCCTGAGCGTATGTGGCTCTCGCGCTCTTGGTCAGCCTCACAGGCTCGTATCCGGTGACGTCAGCAACGAAACCCTCCATAACGATGTTAATATACCTTATATTCTTGAACTCATCCCTTCCAAGTTCATAAAATTTCATAATAACCTATCCAACCACCCTAATCCCTCTAGCACAGTCATACACTTCACCACTCATCCCTATAATCCTCCTCTGAGACTAAAACGGCAGTGGCTTCGTGACCTGCTATAAATACGTGACAGTGGGAGTCCTAGCAACGGCCAGTTTCTCCAATCATGTCCTGAGTGTATGTGGCTCTCGCTCTCTTGGTCAGCCTCCGCTGGCTTGTATTCGGTGACGCGGGTGACGGAGAAGCGTGTGGGACTTCCCAAAACTCCGCTTCCTCTTTCGCATGCGATGTAGGTGACAACCAAGTGGACTTGGGAGGTCTCTGGGCTGTTTGTAAATACGGTATGAATGAGCAAGTGAATGAAAATGGTAAATATGGTATGAATGAAAACATTTTTCATTGTGGGCATATTATGTGTTGAGTAGGTAAAGTTAAAAAAAAAAATTCCAGTACTTTCACTGTTAATGTGGTTAAAGAGGCTTCTCTTCTTAATACGTTTATTGACAACTACGTCATATCAACCCAAAAATGTTAATCATATTCTTTCATCTCGACAAACGGCTAACCTGGAACCCACATACGAGGCTAAAAAGACAAGACAAAACAGACGCTTTGGACAACTGTACAGACTACTTCAAAGGACCTAACAATCCCTCAATAGAAAATAAATTACTAATCTACAAAGTTATACTTAAGCCAATCATGACATACGAATAGGGGGGGGGGCAGCAAAAAAAGTCAAACATCAAGCGTATTCAATCCTTTCAATCAAAATTCCTGAGAACAATAGTAAATACCCCAACAGAACCCTTCATAATGATCTTATTATACCTTACATTCTCGAACTCATCCCTTTTAAGTTCATGAAATTCCATAGTAACCTATCCAACCACCCTGATCCCGTAGCACAACCATTGCACCACCATTCCACCACTCATCCCTGTAACCCTCCTCATCAGTGGCCTCATGACTATAATATGCTATATAGCATGGGCTATAAATGCGTAACAGTGGGTGTCCTGGCAATGACCAGCTTCTCCAATCATGTCCTGAGCGTATGTGGCTCTCGCGATCTTGGTGACGCCGCTGACGGAGGCGCGTGGGGGACTTTCCAAGACTCCGCTTCCTCTTTCGCATGCGCTAGAGTTGACAACCAACTGGACTTGGGAGGTCTCTGGGCTGTTTGTAAATACGGTATGAATGAGCAAGTGAATGAAAATTGTAAATATGGTATGAATGAAAACATTTATCACAATTACTTATTGCCCAATGAGACAGATTGTAATTTCATCATAATAAAGTTTTGGTTATATATATAAATTTTCTCAACGTTGAGCACATTATTTTGATTTTATCGTAACGCAGAGATGAATGTAACGAGAATCTTAAAAGTGCAGGGAGATGAAGAGATAGATTTTCGCTTCTTTGGTCTTTGGCGAATGGCATGATGTAGTTTGATGAACTATGACTTTGTGGAAAGAAACTATTTAAATCTTCACTATGTTGAATGCAATACTGATGACATCCTAGATATGAATGGAAAGAAACAAAACTAAAAATCAACGGGTATGGTGGGGGGGAGGTTGTTATTTTAGTCACCCACCATATTAAATAAACACCGCAGTATATTACATTTCGAGACCTTTGAGAGAATGACCGAGTCAATAATATAGACAAATTTTGAATTTTAAAGTTTTACGCTCAAATTTGTACTTAAAAGTACTTAAAAGTATTTCGCTGATATCATTAGAGTTTTTATTAAAGAGGGGTTTCCATAGACACGGATAACAATACTATTATAGGATATTTTCAGGCGAGGAAAATACACACGTTTATTTTATGAAAATTCGACACTTTTTTTAATAAATGATTACGCTAATTATTACAACACGATAAGAAAAGAAATTAATTTACAAATTATCTTCCTTTAAGTATTAATTTTTCCCATTTAATAATTCAACGTTTAAGTGCTGTGTTATTCGTTTCGTAAGCGGCCAACGCGACTCACTCACATATCAATTTTGTATTACTATTGATTTTGTGCTTGCTACATAATGAATATATAAAGTCTATCACAGGAAAAAATATGAATGCACCGAGCGCCAGCGGGGAAGCATGGATATTAAACGAAAATTATTTTCTGTCAATTTTTTTTTTTTAATATTTTTTTGGATGGAATATTATGGCATATATTACACCTTATTACCTAATCGCCATGGAGCGAGTGGGGTCGGCAAAGGTGAAAGCTGAATCCCATTCAAGATAGTGTTTTCATGCATGTTAAAGAATTTAAAATTAGTCAAGGAAATTGTTTTATTAAAAGTAACAGAAAAAAAATAAAAATCACAGACAATAGTGAATCAGATACTTTGTCTATCAGCTCACAATGTTTGTTAAATCACATGTTTTTACATGAATGTGCCTACCTAAATACACGCTTAATAGGTACTGTTGTGGCCACCTCTTAGTTACGAATAATTAAAAGTTACCATATAAAAAATATCTGTTTCCATATTTGTACAAATAAAGCTTAAAAGGTCAGGCGGAGAGGGGAGAGAATCTAGTGGGGGAAACAACCGCAGGTGGGGAGCCATCCCCACCACAGCTGGCCGGCCTATATAAACCCCGGGTCTAAGAGGGAAAAATAGAACTTACCAAATCGGCACTACTCTCTCTCTCTCTCTCTCTCTCTCTCTCTCTCTCTCTCTCTCTGCACTAGCGCTTGCTGCTCTACTTAAACCAGGGTCTTCTCATTCAACTACCTCTGCATCGCTCTCTCTCTCTCTCTCTCTCTCTCTCTCTCTCTCTCTCTCTCTCTCTCTCTCTCTCTCTCTCTCTCTCTCTCTCTCTCTCTCTCTCTCTCTCTCTCTCTCTCTCTCTCTCTCTCTCTCTCTCTCTCTCTCTCTCTCTCTCTCTCTCTCTCTCTCTCTCTCCTAACCTCGCTAAAACCTCAATGTTTTAGTCCGGCGTTGTCAGACCCCACACCTTCCTAGTGAGAATCTCTGCCTTCGTCTCGCTAAATCTAGTACCTCCTTGGGAGAGACCTCTCCCTCGCGGACGAAGGTTGCCGTGGCCCTACAAATTTACCTAGTAGCGTCTCTTACGGCAATCCAGTCTGCTTCACTCCGGTTCACACTGGTTTTGGAATCGGACGGTTTTCACTCACCCTTAGACGCCGAGTGTGAATTCGTGGTCATTCCAAGGCTTCATAGACTACCTATAAACCTACCCTGTTCCTCTTCTCCTGAACATAGTGCACTGTCAATAGGGCACACCTTCTAAGATCTTATGGAGTCAGATCAAAACAAATTAAGCTGCCCACCGACTAGGCCACCAGCAAGGGTGAAAGACCAAAGGTCCACCCAATTTATCTCTTTCTTGGCACTCGCCGGACAGCGGCTAGAGGTTGTAGCGACCCTAGCCCGTGGCGGGCGTTCTACTATTTTTTTTGGTTTCTTACTTCCGCAAAGGTTTTCGTCAACTTTATAATTGAATAACGTTTTAACATAGCATATATGCCTGCATAAGGTACTGATAAGAAGAGAAAGTAGGTGTAAAGAAATAATGGTATGAATTAGTGACAATAAATTGCTAGAATATACAGAATAGACAAAACAGGCATTTGTAAACAACAAAATATGTATACAAAATGAAGTAGTTAACATCTCCAAGTGGAAAGTTTATATAGATAAGAGAAAAATAAATGAGTGTGTTTTTAAATTTGATGAGAATGAAAGTATTTAACAAAATACGGGGTAATCTCTTACGGTATTCTCACGTCTATTTCGATTTTCTATTTGCAGATAATAGTTAATTCATTTTTGAAACTACTCAGTAACGAACTAGCACATCCCTTTTTACATTGAATGTTAAATTTTATTATATTTATGTTTTTTTACAGAAATGGTTTTATCTATTGTTTATATTCTGGTAATTATTCAAACTCACGTCTTTTAATTTCAGTTCGTATTAGCTACTCACTCTCCATTCATATGAGAGTCATACTTTTTGTTTATATTCTTCTGTAACTAACTGTTGTTACTAATTATTACTACTTTTTTTTGGCTTACTACCTTTTCTTATTATCAGAACGTGAAACAAACGTACATATTATGTAATATGACCATGATGATCTTGTAAAAACAGTAAGAAAACCAGGAATGATTGTCCGAAACGATCCGGCGTTATTCAAAAGCTTTCATAGGGTGAATCGTGAACGTAAGCACTGAGTACAGCTTTGTAATGAACGAGTCGCCATCGATTGAAGCCAAGTAATCACATAAGTATGAATAATCCATCCCGAACGAGCCAGTGCTACAGGTAGCAGTGGTGCCACACTAAGTGGCAAGCCTGGGGCCGGTATCTTATTATAGGATGGTTCGGTGGAGGTCTTACGTCACTTCCGCTTTGGGTAAGGGACAGTGAACCGCCACTAAATCTTACTCCAGCAACTTGGAAAATGTACGCTCAACTTAAAGCTGATTTAAAAAGAAAAATTCGCATCTTCGCTGCGGCACTATTTTGAAATTGTTTATTTGTTCTATTCGGGCGGATGTAGAAGCGGGCAAAGAGAAAAGACAGGTTGACTCATACTGTTCCACCCCTTTGCAACCTCCCTTCCCCTCTTAAAGTTTTCCCCTCCCCATTAATTATCAGGCAAAGAAAATATATAGCGACGGGGTCGGGACTTAAAACCAGGAGACCCCTTCATGTTTGTTTAGTCCCACTCCTTCGAGAAATCGATCCTTTAATTATAATTGAATGAATAACCAAATAAATTGTACAACTGATCAAATTGAACTACTTCAATTGAGTACTAAGACCAGCAATTCAATTAATATGCTGGGAAACAGAGTGACTGGGAGGCTGTCTTCCTGCTTCTACTTCTGGGAGAGACCATTTCCTCCATCAATTTTGTTCAGCCGAGTACATAACCTTATATTCCTATTTTGAGAATATGGCCTCGTAGCAGTGCTCAGCAATGCTCAGTAATTTCCACGAACTCTCTTGATTTAGTTTTCTGGTTTCTTTGTTGATCTGGTTGGATAAACCACTTGCATTAGGGGCTAGGAGCAACATGAAACCATACTCAATCCATCTGGGAATTTGTTCCTCCATGAGCCGTTATAACATCTTTTAATTACTTTTATTAACGTTTTGGGTATTACGATTAATAATACTTAGCATTACATTTAAATAAAATCATTAATATATCATCAACGATTATGAACGAATAGTAAAGATACATGTTACAAGATGTCAGTTACAGGTAGTACCATCGTCAGTTATAGATGCTGAGAAAAGAGATTAGTGGAAAATAAGATGGATGAACGTTCATACTGCTATTTTGTGAAAATATGTCTATACATTATAAGATCTATGCTTGTTCTGCTATTGCGTACATGTCAAGTATCCTTTTTGGTAATGTTTCTTCATAACAGATGGTGGCTGTATTGTATGTCATTTGTGAAACACATTTGCGATTTCTGATTATATTGGTCAGGTCGAGTCATAAGTAACTTCCGATGCAGCTAAGTAGAATCTATTGTTCGTATCTACCTGCTATGAGTTACCATGACAACAAGTTTTTGTTGTCACTATATAGACGAGGCTTCAGTTGGTCTTTTGTCAACTGTTTTGTGTGATACACGTTACGTTAAACTGTTTTTTTAACCTCTGAAATGGAGAGTAAAAAAATTACATATTCGTCATGTAATGCTTTGGGAATTTAAACAAGGCAATAGAGCTAGGGCGATAGCTGAAAAAATATGCAGTGTATATGGTGAAGGACTAATAACTGATCGGGTAGGTTTATAAAATTCCGTTCTGGAGATACGACCTTAAAAGACGAACCGAGGGCGGGACGTCCTTCCGACTTTGACGACAACCTTTTAAATGCAATATTGGAGCAAAATCCACGTCAATCAACAAGAGGTATAGCAGAAAGGTTGAATACATCACAATCTGTTAACCGCCACCTGGTGAAATTAGGGAAAGTCAGCAAGTTAGGAGTGTGGGTACCTCACAATCTCAGTAACGGAATATAGAAGATCGCATGTCACTCGCCACATGTCTGCTCTCACGGGTAAAAATTGAACTTTTTTTAAACAGGATTGTAACAGGCGATGAAAAATGGGTTACCTATGTCAATATAGTCCGCAAAAGACAGTGGCTTGATAAGGATCAACCACCCCTACCAAATCCGAAAGCAAACATCCATGGCAAAAATATTTTATTGTGTGTACGGTGGGATTGTCAAGGAATAATTCACCACGAGTTGTTGAAGTAAAATTAACGATTACTGC
The DNA here is from genome assembly GCA_930367205.1 of Acanthosoma haemorrhoidale. Lineage (NCBI taxonomy): Eukaryota > Metazoa > Arthropoda > Insecta > Hemiptera > Acanthosomatidae > Acanthosoma > Acanthosoma haemorrhoidale. The sequence goes on along the minus strand of OV884011.1, from coordinate 18,678,052 downwards.
GGATAGATACGTTCAGCAGTTGCAAAGGGTGCTAGAGAAAAGCGTATTCAATACATTGGTAGGAACCTCTTCAATTCTCTTTGGGCCAACGCTCGCAATTACTGTAAGCAATGCCATGATGTCCACAGAAGATTAGCTCCATTGCCTATATTACAGTACTGATGTGGATTTGAGTAATAATTAGTAATACATATCTTTAGAGTTACTTACATAGAGTTACTTACACTTGACGTGCTTTTTACTTGTTATTGAACAATTTAAGTAACTAGACCTCCTAGGATTTAAGGACTTTGTCCAAGGAAATTATCTTCATCTACTTATTTTAGATGTATCCTTCTATTCAACCCCCTCTTGGACTCGATTCCTGTCTTAATGAGCATGTAGATATGTGATATTTTATAAGCAAAATGAAGATTTAACTGTTTTCGTCGAATGTGATAAAGAATCAGTTTAACATTGACGTTAAGGCTAATTATGTCGAACTATTATTTTCTTTTGTCCATTTAGTAAGTTAATTAGAGGCGACATGTGGGGTTGCCGGCTCCCGGTAGACATCTGAAGGGGAAGTATCAGTTAGGATAGACAGGTACAGGGTAGTAAGGACGAGAGAGATGGAAATGTACTGAGCGTGTAAAGAGAGAGAGAGAGTGAGAGGAAGGGAGGGAAGTAGGGAGGGATGCAGGAACACAGCGGGAGGTAGAGCCTCGAGGCTGGCTGGAGTTCCTTGCCCTTTCTGACCAACTCCGAACTTTCCCACAGTCAGGCTAACTAACATACCTTCAACCGACCCTGCTTACTTGTATCTATTTCATAAGTGTACCTCTATTATAATAAATTTACTCCCTTATGTAGAAATATGTGCGATTGTGACAATGTGTGAGAGAAAATCTCATCATTTTACATCACTTCTATTATTTTTTTTAAGATTTATTACTTAAAATACTTACAATTTTGTTGGATGCACTAACAACAAAATTGTAAGTATTTTAGTTTAAGCGCATCCAATCCTTTCAATCAAAAGTCCTGAGAAGAATAGAAAAATGCCCCTTATTACGTCAGCAACAAAACCCTTCATAATGATCTGAATATACCCTACATTCTTGAACTCATTCCTTCCAAGTTCATAAAAGTAACCTATCCAACCACCCTAATTCCCTAGCACAGTCATTGCACTGCACCACTCATCCCTTTAATCCTCCTCGGAGACTAAAACGGCAGTGGCCTCGTGACCTGATATAAATAAGTGACAGTGGGAGTCCTGGCAATGGCCAGTTTCTCTAATCATGTCCTGAGCGTCTGTGGCTCTCGTGCTCTTGGCCAGCTTCCGCTGGCTCTTATACAGTGACGCGGCTGACGTAGGAGCGTGGGGACTTCCCAAGACTCCGCTTCCTTCTTCGCACGCGAGGGAGGTGACAACCATGTTGACTTGGGGTTCCTCTGGGCTGTTTGTATATCTTGTATGAATGAGCGAGTGAATGAAAATTGGTATGAACGAGATCATATAGCACAATTACTTATAGCCCAATCAGGCAGATTGTAATTTTATCATTATAAAGTTGTTATAAAAACAAAAAAAAAAACAATTTTGTTACGAGGACAAATGATCAAACGATCCGCATACATGTTACACACACTAAATGTTCCCTAAACTAGTAATGCATTTACTACGAATAGCGGAAACAGTAGATAAAAAACAAAAACCTACATAATAAAAATATATCAACATAAAAATAATTATTTATGTTGATAAAAAAATTAATGAAGTTTTTAGGGTCATTGTAATGGATTATTTGTCATTTCTCTTATGGTTGGGGATGCTCGGGTGTGTATGTCTGGGTGTGCACATGTGGTCAATTCTAGGTCTATTACCATTATGGTGTATAGGTATTGTTAATTATTGCCTCATACTTCATTACGACTTCAATTATCCTTTGATTTGATCGTCAGAATTAGAGGATCAGTTAAATGCCAATTAATCACGGATTATATTTGAACAAAACAACTTCTCAGTCAGACGAGACGGCTTTCTTCCAATTATGGGAGGGCTTGGTGGAGGATGGTCACGCAGTGCCTACCTTATTGAAGAGTCTTGAACGAGATTCTCTCGAAGTCTTACTCAAAAGGATAAGATCAGGAATTCCATTGAGGAAAATATGGTACTGATAAGGTGAAAGAATAGTGCCACATGGTTGGAATGTATCCATGAGGAAAATATGGTATTGATTAGGTGAAAGAATAGAGCCACATGGTTGGAATGTATCCATGAGGAAAATATGGTACTGATAAGGTGAAAGAATAGAGCCACATGGTTGGAATGTATCCAGGAGGAAAATATGGTACTGATAAGGCGAAAGAATAGAGCCACATGGTTGGAATGTATCCATGAGGAAAATGTGGTACTGATAAGGTGAAAGAATAGAGCCACATGGTTAGAATGTATCCATGAGGAAAATATGGTACTGATAAGGTGAAAGAATAGAGCCACATGGTTGGAATGTATCCATGAGGAAAATATGGTACTGATAAGGTGAAAGAATAGAGCCACATGGTTAGAATGTATCCATGAGGAAAATATGGTACTGATAAGGTGAAAGAATAGAGCCACATGGTTGGGATGTATCCATGAGGAGATGGATAGGAATGACAGGATGGATTCTATTAGAAGTTAGTAATAAGAATATCTATTGACGAATTATACATCTTTTTCTATTTATCATTGTGTTTTTCATCACCTAGTTTGCACTAGAATTAAGATTTTGTACAAGAAACCTAAAAAATCAGACAAACACGTGGTTATAATTTTGTGTTAAGTGACATTTAATGAAGATTCTAATACTGACGATAATTATCTTCTAATTTTGATGAAAAAGTTGTTTATGCTGATAATTACAGTAGCATTAATTCAAAATAGTAACCCAAAAACAACAAAACAGTAATCCACCCCACATTGCCATAATATGCATTGTTTGGATACACGTGTTTTTCCCCACCCCGCCGCACAATCACCCAAAATGTGACCGCCAAAATAGCTTAAAGCTAGTTATATTATCTATATTTAAGCAGGCCAGGAACCTGGGACGAGCTGCCAAGACATCGCCTTTAGCCTGACCTGACATTATAGATGGCTAATGTCAAACCTACTAGGATAGCCACTGAGCTCACGGCTAAAGTCAGCGTGACTAACCTGGTCATGGTACGAATCCGTCAATAGCCGTCGCTCTAGAACCGAACGTATCAGTGATTCCGAGTAATAACGTAGGGAGCAGTTCATGATACCTTGCAGCTGTAACGTTATTTGACCGAATAGCTAAAATTACAATCTGCCTTATATTATATGCAATAAGTAATTGAGATAAATGTTTTCATTCATACCATATTTACAAACAGCCCAGAGACCTCCCAAATCCACATGGTTGTCACCTCCCTCGCATGCGAAAGAAGAAGCGGAGTCTTGGGAAGTCCACCACGCTCCTCCGTCAGCCGCGTCACCGGGTACGAGCCAGTGGAGGCTGACGAAGAGCGCGAGAGCCGCAGACGCTCAGGACATGGTTGGAGAAACTGGACATTCTGGATGTTGGAGGACTCCCACTGTCACGCAGTTATAGCAGGTCACGGGACCACTGCCGTTTTAGCCTCGGATGAGGATTATAGGGATGAGTGGTGCAGTGCAATGACTGTGCTAGGGGATTAGGGTGGTTGGACAGGTTACTATGGACTTTTATCAACTTGGAAGGGATGAGTTCAAGTATGTAGAGTATATTAAGATCGTTATGAAGGGCTTTGTTGCTGACGTAATAAGGGGCATTTACTATTGTTCTCAGGAATTTTGATTGAGATGATTGGATACGCTTGATGTTCGACTTTTTTGCTGTCCCCCATAGCTCTATTCCGTATGTCCAGATTGGATTAAGTATAACTTTGTAGATTAATAATTTATTTTCTATTGAGAAATAGGATGTCTTTTGAAGTAGTATGTACAGTTGTCCAAAGCGTCTGTTTAGTTCTTGTCTTTTTAGCCTCGTATGTGGGTTCCAGCGTAATAAAAGATCTGGACGCAAATCTCTGTACAAACCGTAAATTTTTCGTTTAATTGCTGTTCGGAGAATTGTCCAATATAAAAAAAACACGTTCACATTGTGCCACTGGCGATTTAAGTATCGATTGAGCACAGGAGTGCGCTAAGTATCACACCCCTTTCCTCCGTGTACGAGTGTGTACTACACCCGACTGTAATACTCAGGTTTCCAACGAGATGTCTAACGATTTAAGTTTAGGCTTGAGGTTTAAGGGTTGACATACTTGCTTCAATTATATTATTTCATTTCCGAATCTGTTATCAAATATCTGTTCCTAAAAAAGTCTTCAAATATATTAATTTTTAATCGTGTCACATTTTTCCTAGCTTGTAAAAATTACTATAAGTAAATTATTTTGACGATAAATTTATTAAATGGGTGCATTGTAATCAAATAACATCCACATGAGATTTTATTCATTACTATTGAACATTTTTGAGCTGAGAGTACTAAAGGGTATTCAACTATAATACTGAGACTTCTCAAAAGTTTTATTTTTTTATTCGTGCTTTCCCGTTTATAGAGTAAAAAACAAATCAGCATATTTCGTGGAATATTCCTTTAAAATCAACTGAATCTTTTTTACGTCCCCTAATTTGAATATGTGCAGACAGACAAACGATGAACCTAGAGCCTAGCCCTTCGGGGTTGGGAAATAATTTTATTTTTAACCGCTACACCGTATGAGATGCCAAACCGTAGCGGTTGCCTTTTTGATATAAAACAGAACAGAGGAAGGCTCGAACACGACAAGGTCGAAACAACACCGTCACAGCTGCTGACGTCAGGATAATAAGGAAGTTGAAATCACAATCGTCTTGTAGCGCTGCGTTTGACGGCGTTAGTGTATCCGGTCGAGGTGGGAGGTCAAGGAATGTATTATTCGTGATTAACTGACAAACAAATTTGAAAAGAGGTCCGAATTTATGCGCGTGACAAAATTTAAAAGAAGTTGACGCTCATAACTTTTTGTACGATCAGTCCGTTAATGCCCCATCCATTACACAAATTCCTTCAACCTAGAGATATTTAATCTGAAAGGTAACCCGCCTGTTCACGGACTATGAGTGGTTTCGGTAAGGTCGTGAAACCTATTTATTGCCTTTTTTTAATGACTGTAATAATAGGCTATTAAGGCTACAGTACATAATATATATTATTAAACAGGACGTCTAAAAGATATTTCATTCGATACTAATAATTAAAATTATAAGACAATATATATTCAATTAAAGGCAATTTATTAATAATGCAATTATTTTTCACGTGGCAGGTTTTATGGAGTGATCACATCTGGTTATTCACTGAAGCTATCATTCAAAATGGCTTTCCTCTAAAAGCGCAGGTTGAGTTAAAGTGGCAATGACAGCTCTTATCATTTTTTGACAGATCATATCTTTAAAAAAAAAAATCATATTCTTAATTAGGACTTCGAGATCATTAATATTATTATCTACTCAGTGTGATAGTTAACTAATTGAAACAAAATGACAAAAAAAATTAATTATATAAAGGGCATATGTAGCTATTTGATGGCTAAAATTAACTAACAGCATAAATTATAACCAGAAATGAATAGATATGAGATAAATTGCAACTGAAAAAGGGGGAAAAAATATAGGAATTATTACAAGGGAGGAAATATTGCTGGGTTGTAATAGGAAATGAAAAAAAATAAATAAAAAGAATAAAAATGGCGATTTATAAATTATTGGATTCGGGGATTGCAACTGCTCCCAGTGGCATTTCGAGTAGGGATTCCACAATCCAAGCACAAAAGGGGTTAAATACAGTTTTGATGTGTAAATTAAAGTCTTGATTTCAATTGCCTTTAAGATTATTTTAATTTCATTTATAAATATTTGTAAAAAAATATTTTAATGAGTATGCAAAGAGTCTTATTTAACAAGTATGTTTTTAAAAATTTAATTTGTAAATAAGATTTTTTTTTTTTTTCTTGAGTAGGTTTTTATATATCTAAATAAATATAATAATAATAATTTTTTTTTTTTTTTTTTTTTTCTTAGCTCTCAAACTTATAAAATAGGATGTGGGAAAAATAAAGGAAAATTATTTTGGGCTAATGAGTGCCTTTCACTAAGGGGAGTCCCCCATTTGAAGGATGTATGAGAAGGATAAAGGGTGTGGAATGCCTAAAGGAGGCGGGTGGAATCAGAAGGTAGTGAGAGTCTACCGAGGGTGGAGCCTAGGGGTACCTAGGCAATGGTTTGTAGTCACCCAGGTCAATTTAAATAGTATGATTTATTATATACATATCATTATGTCATGGCCAATACAATGTCATGGGAAGGACACTGGAACATGTAGTAAGTAACAAGTTGAATTGTAAATGAGATTGTGAATAAATTTTTCTTATCATGAAGGATAGAAGGACAGCCGTCCTAACTCGAGTTGGTTAATTGACTAACGACTCTTCATTATTTTTTATGAGGATGGTTTTATTTTTAGCATCATCTGGACATCAAATACGATTCGTCTGAGTTAAACTTGCAAACACGATTTTTATGATAGTTTTAAATGCATAAATGATTGTAATTATACTGTAAAACGAAAATTTCATGGTTCTGTGACTATCGATTCTGCGACTATCGGGCTTTGACTTATGGCCAGTCAAAAGAATCGGAAGCAAAGATGTGCAAGGACATTATGTAACATAAATAAACGAAGAATTGTTGAGGCGAAGAGGAGGATCTGTCAAAAAAGGGATTTCTTGTTTTTTTAATTTCCTTGAACTACAAATCCCGGCAGTTTAGTGGGGGCGGGGACCGTAACGAGGGTCAGAGACCCGCGCCGCCCCAGCCTTTGTTTAGGGGGTCCTCAGAGGTACTACACTCAGACCGCTCTTGTATTCACTTTACTGTTTGTGTTAACATTAACAACGGAAAGGCCGGTGATAATGAGGTTTTTCTATTGTATTTACCTATAGGGGTTTCACTTTGTTACGAACACAACTCAGGGCAGAAAAAGTAACACTCAATTCTTATGTACTCTCTGTCATAGAATTTTATCCTGTAGCAAATGATCAGTCTTCGAAACCTGAAAAAAAATCCTAACATATAATATTATATAGTATATAATATAATATATACTAAAATATAATTTTTTTTATAATATTTTATTTCTGAGATCTAAAACTACAAGCATTACATTATTAGATCCCGTTGTAATTTTATATATGCTACTAATGATTTGTTTGTGTAATTGGTATTTCGTAATTAATTCAATTCATATTTTGTTCAAAAATATTTGTATTTATAATTTTGAATAGATTACTTTTTTATTATTATTGACGGGTGTATTGTAATATATTTTAATTGTTAACGTTGCTATGTAAAATTGTAATATATACGTGAATTTTTCATTATCACTGAAACTGAGGGTATGCTACACTTGGGAAACATTTACTTTTTTTTTCTTTATCCTTTGAAGTAAGAACCCAAAACTAGACAAAATATAATATTATTGTCTTTTATATTCATGTGCATTGTATTTGAATATTCATTAGTATATTTATAAAGGGTGTCCCGGAATTAACGCAAGATTTGAATTTGCCGCCATTTGTGCAGTAAAGAGCTGGCAAATCTAAAAAAACAAAACAATTTGACTGACAGTTTAGGGTTAGTAAAAATGGAGCGTTACACTTAAGAACAACAAAAATTATGAAAGTTTGGCGGCCACAGTTCGAAAATTTCGTAGAAAATATGGTCGGAATAGTGTTTTGACTTCATCAACTGTGAAGAGATTAATTGAAAAATTTAGGGAGACTGGATCAGTTAGAGACACTAAACACATTGGCCGTCCAAAAACAAGCCGTTGAAATGTCAATATCGAAGCAGTGCGTGAGAGTCAAATGAGGCTGGTCAAGCAGTGACTGCTACTGGTGCTCGATATCGCGACATGATAGCACAGTTCTTTGTGCCGAAATTTGGATGATATTGATGTGGCCAATATGTGGTTTCAACAAGATGGTGCCACACGCCATACAACCTATGAAACAATTCAAATACTCCATGAGACATTTCCAGGTCGTGTACTCTCTCGTTTCTGTGATCAGAATTGGCCCGCTAAATCGTGTGATTTAACACCTTTAGATTTCTTTTTATGGGGTTATTTGAAATCAAAGGTGTATGTAGACAAGCCCACAACCACGCGTGCATTAAAAGAGGAAATTCAACGCTGCTTCAACGAAATTCAACCACATTTATGCCAAATGGTCATGGAAAATTTTGACAAAAGAGTGCGTATGTGCCAGCAAAGTCGTGGAGGCCATTTGCCCGATGTGTTATTCCATAAATAACCCTATCCTATTTACTTTATAACTTAATAAAAAAAATAACAACAAAAATACTAAAAAGTGTGTTTTCTATTTAAATCAAATCATGCGTCAATTCTGGGACACCCTTTACATTGACAATATTGTATTTGAGCGGAAGCAATTATTTCTAATTAATCAATCCATTCCTCCTTTTTGAGAAAAAAAGTATACATCATATAACCAACCTATGTACTGGATGGAGGCAAACCTGTAGCTGACCAGAAACTATACTAGGTTAAACCAAATGGGATCGAGAACCATTAAGCAATTGTTACAGTACATTTACTCAATCACCCCGTAATCCCTAACGATCTCTCCTCCGATCCTTTCTTTCGGTTCAATGAACTGACGTAATGAAATGCCAGAAAAGGAAATAACGAAGGAGGAACGGTCTCGTTGCCCAATTTACAAAGGGTGTTCCATATAATTACCAATTAGAATGGACGGATAATTAGTTAGCATAGCTCTCTGCTGATCCACAGCGATATGGTGCAACAATCTCTTCTATGCTACATAATGCTGACACGACCAATGATAGTTTTTTGGTACCTATTTGGCAAAAAATGTGCCTAATCACGCAATTAAGACAGCGAAAAAGATGCGATCCCGTTATTAATTGACTTTTTGTCACTATGCTTGTTGAAACATTAGAAGACAAACTTTTTTATAATTATTATTATTTAATCGGGATGTTCTCTTTGCTCAAAATTATACTAAAATATTTATAGCTTGATTTATTTCCTATCCAACCACCCTAATCCCTTAGCACAGTCATTGTACTGCACCACTCATCCCTATAATCGGAGATTAAAACAGCAGTGGCCTCGTGAACTGCTCTAAATAAGTGACAGTGGGAGTCCTGGCAACGGCCAGTTTCTCTAATCATGTCCTGAGCGTCTGTGGCTCTCGCGCTCTTCTTCAGCCTCCACTGGCTCTTATATAGTGACGCGGCTGACGTAGGAGCGTGGGGGGACTTCCCAAGACTCCGATTCCTCCTTCGCACGCGAGGGAGGTGACAACCATGTGGACTTGGGGGGCCTCTGGGCTGTTTGTATATATAGTATGGAGCAGGTGAATGAAAATTGTAAATTGGTATGAGATCATATAGCACAATTACTTATTGCCCAATCTGGCAGATTGTAATTTTATCATAATAAAGTTGTTTATAAAGTTCCTTACAGTTGATTTTTTAGCGTCAGCAGATGGCATGAAAATTATCATGCCTCTATATCAAACGTGGGACGATATGGGTTAAAACATAATGGTTTCAGGTTGTGAATAAAAACAACGAGACCATAAAAAAAAAAGTTCAAATTGTTTTCAAATTTTTTTGGAATGTACAATGATAATGTACAGATCTCGATTATACTCCAGATTAAGCGTTAAGATGTCTGCCACCCCGGGGACAGCACGCATTATCATTATATTTCATACTAATTACGGTAACTGATTCTGTTGATTACAACGTTATTATATTCTTCTTTATTTTTATTTGAAAGGACAATTTCCATCGCCCTAGTTACGCCACTGATATGAGATCTATATTACTACAATTCAGGAGGATATAGGGGACTTTACTATTAAATATGAACCTATGTATCCCTGTACGAAATTAATATTTAGAATTATCTCAATAGTCAGGAATATTAGTTATAAATCACCCGTAAAAATTCCTATTTCATATTGTTTGACTAAAATTTTGAGCGCAGGTACGGGTAACTCCGCTCCCAGAAGGATGAAGTTATTTGGAAACCAAACCTGGAAAAATTTCCACTACCTACCGGTGAAAATCGCTTCAGAAACAGAAAAAAAACCCCACGATTTTCCTTCACGCCGTGCCCGCAATACTGCCTCAGAGATAAGGAGCTGGATCGAATCCCATGAAATCCACGAAGATAGCTCCCACATGGATACTTGTAGCTTGGGATGTCGCTGGGTTCATTCCACCAGCTTGTGTATGTGGTTCTGTCTTATTTGTCTGCTGAGATAAGATATTGCATTTTTATCTTTACATAAGTTTTCATACGGCCTGTGGTGCTATTTTCACATATTCATATTACATATCCCACTGCCTTTAATCCAACGCCTTTTTTTTTTCTTTTTTTTTTGGGGGGGAAAAATAAAGGAAAATTAATTTGGATTGCTGGGTGCCTTTCACTAAGGGGAGTCCCATATTTGAAGGAAGTATGAGAAGGATATAGGGTGTGGAATGCCTAAAAGAGACGGGTGGTTTCGGGAAGGTAGTGAGAGTCTACCTACTTCTTCGCCTTCTTACTCTTGGTTTAAGCTGTAAAATGTATTTACAAAACTTTCTAAATGAGAAGGGAACATTTATATATCACTGAATAAGCAATAATTATTATATTGTTGGCCAGTTAAGCTCGGGCAGTATCAGTATTCAACCTTGATCCCTGAACGCCGGGATGTAAACATCCCGAATGTAAATACACAGTATTATAGACTTAAAATAAACAGTCTAGTTCTAACTTTCAAGCGTGTTGTATCTCTGTACCTTTTTTTCCTTTGTGTTGAATTCGACAGCCGATAAACATTAACTGGTGCCGAAACCCGGGATTCGTGGAGTGGGAAGAAAACTAAGCCACGTCTGTTCGATTTTTTTTTTTTTATTCTCCTTTTTGTCGTGTTTAATCAAAGAGTGGATAGAGAAGAAAGAATGGCGGAAGAAGGCGTGCTACGACCACCTGTTTTGAATGTAGTGGAACAAGTAGCAACGCGGAGGGTGGGCGTTTTGCCAGAAGCTCATGCTACCGCTCTTGCGTTGATGAGAGTGAAAGCACTGAACACTCAAGATCTGAGAAAGGCAATTTCAGAGCTGGAATGGTTCACTGGCGAATTAGGAGAACTCGACCACTTTCTGAAGGGAGGAGATCGCCTCACTGCGTTAATCCTAGCAAAATCAGAGGAAAATCTTCTTGACCCCAGGGATGCAGAGTCACTAAGAGCGGCCCTGATATGTCGGGTCAAGAGAATTATTCTCAACCAGATCCAAGCGGATGAGGAGACGTCGTGGGAAACGGTGAAGATGCGGCTAAAGAAAGCATATGGAGGAGGGCGATGGACCCCAGAAGAAGATATTTTTCAGATGTTCCGGGAGACAAAATCATCAAGGCAGAGTAGCGGCCAATATGCCACAGGTCTTGTAACCCGTTATAATGAAATAACGGAGAAAATGAGACCGACAATGAGCATCGAAGAGGTAGAGGGGAGAATGGGATTTTTGTCTACTATACTGAAGGTACAGTTGGCGAAGGAAACAGGGAGAAAAGGTGTATTCCCTAATGAGCACTCATTCCTCGAATGTGCCCAAGTCATGATTAGCACCAGCGCCAGGGAGGAGGAATCGAGGAGACAGGAGGATGAGGGAGAATGGAGCCGGAGAGTGTACAGGAGAACCAGGGTCCCTAAATCAAATTGGAAAAAAGTCGAAACACCAACCGGTAGGGACAGGGGAGCGGCAGGCGAAAGGAGGTTCAGGGCGGCGAGACCCAGGTACGGACCCCGCAGAGAAGAGAGAAAATGCAATGGGTGCGGGAAGACGGGTCATTTAGTGGCACAGTGCCCCCGCACAAAATGTTTCGAGTGCAGTGAGGAGGGGCATATCGCGAGGCATTGCCGTTACGTGTATCGGAGGAGAGATCTTCATAGGGCAGAACCCATGGAAGTGAATACGCAAACGATGCGGGAAAGAAGGAAGATATCACCCAGGGGGAATGGATCATCAGCTGAGGAATCTTCAGGGGCGTCAGGAACGTCGGAAACAGAAGGAAAAGAGCCGGGTCGCGACAGGAGCCGAGAGCACGAGCGACAGAAGACTAGTCCGGGAAGGTGGGAGCGGCGTGTGGCAGCCTGAGGAGGGTGGCATCAGAGTGGCGATCGCACCCTAAAGTGTAATACAGTAAGAGGGATACTGTGCGAGTTGCCAATAATCAGAGTCGAGGGGGGAGAGAGGTGGTTGGTGGATACAGGTAGCACCAATACTATAATGTCACGCGGTGCGTTGGAGCGGCTGTATGGCAGAGAGAGGGCACTCCAGGTCAAGGTATGTAAGTGCAAGTGTCCGCCTGGGCAGGCCCTGTGAAGTGGCGTGAGAGGCGGTCGTGAATTTAGAGAAATGGGCGAAAAAAGGGCGATATTAACGTACATATTGTGGAGTACATGCCGCGCGAGTATCATATAATCGTGGGGTGTGACTTATTGGGACGGGTAGGGGCAGTCAAGAGAATGGTGGACTGGAGGGAAAGCTTACGGAGGGAGTTCGGAGATATTTTTAACGTGGAGGGTGATATGCTTGGGGCAACGGGGAAGACAGTACATAAAATTCCATTAAAATCTGACCGAATAACGTACGTGAAGGAGAGACGATATCCGCAGGCACTCCGCCGACATATCCGGAAATAAATCGACAGCTTAAGACGACAGGGTATAATCGTGGATAGCACATCCCCGTATAATAGTCCTCTGTGGGCAGTACGAAAGAAAAGTAAACCGGGGGAGGAGGAGAGATATAGAATCGTCGTCGATTTTAGAAAATTGAATGAGAACACAACGGATGATAAGCATCCGATTCCCCGTTTTAAGGACATTCTCGACAGACTGAATGGAGCCACAATCTTCAGCACCTTGGATTTGAAAGCAGGGTACCATCAAATCAAAATGAGCGCTAATCACGATTTATGAGGCGCGGATAGTGATTACACCTATTATGGAGCAAAAACTTCGAAAATGCATGGCTCGACTGCAAGAGGAACCAATCCTGGCGTTTCCCGATTTTGAGAAGTTATTTACTATCACCACCGACGCAAGTGAGTATGCATTGGGAGCGGTGCTATCGCAGGAGGGAGAGGGGGGGGAGCTACCAGTGGCGTACGCGAGTCGAAGACTGACCGACACGGAGGCGCGGTACAGTGCCCTCGAGCGCAAACTTCTTGGCATCATATGGGCTATTGATAATTTTCGTCTATAATTCTTCCGGCGGAGATTCAGATTACATACGGACCACAGACCTCTTCAGTGGATGGGGAAGCTTAAGGAATCATCCGCCAGGGTGACACGCTGGAAGGAGATTTTGTCACAATACGACCTGGAAATTGTATGCAAACCAGGGAAGGACAATGTAGTGGCGGACTGGCTATCCCGAGCCGGCCGAAGCTCACTAGGGGCGCGGCCATAGCCCGGCCTCTTACATGCTCCTACAACACAGAAGTTCTCAGCTTTTTCAGACAGTGGGTTTGTTCATTCGCAGTAGACATATCAAATTCTTTGTCTCCCTAGAACACATGACAAACCCCGTGATCAACACGATTATTCCCGCCCCGTTCCCCCATCGATGGCAGCAAGCAGTCGAGGCAGGAACGTTATAGTTTGTAATTTTACTTTTTCCCTTATTGTAGGTGAGCCACCTAGCCCAGTCTATTGTTTTTGTAATTTTAACTGTAAAACGAAAAATGTTTGTAATTCTATCCTCATTCAAATGCATGTTATGCTATGCAGGAAAAGGAGCCATAAATCTGTAAATTTGTTCATTTGTTTGTAAAATTTTTTTGAATAAAGAGGATTTGAAAAAAAAATTTAGACAATTTTGGACGAATTTCAGACAGTCGGAATCAGAGACTTGAAGTGACCACTACTCTCTCTCCCTCTCTCTGCGCTGGTGCTTGCTGGCTTTCTTATTCAACGTCCTCTAAACCTCACTTTCTTAACCTTGCTAAGTACTAGTCCGGCATTGCCAGACCTCATACCTTCCTAGCGGGATCACTTTCAAGCAGACGACTGCCTCTGCGGTGCACCATACAGCAGAGTAGGCCTGATTATGCTCTTGTAGATCAGTAGCTTGAGACGCAGTGATAGATTGGGGGAAGTCAATAAGTGCGTAAGCCGGTAAGACTTCATGCGTGTAGGGGACACGGAAAATTGTTTGATGTATATATAGAGGTTTGAAGAAATATGAGCATAAAATATCAAATTGAATTTGATTCGTGGAAACATAAATGAATCGATTATTGCAGAAACCCCTTTAGTTCCAGACTTTAAGAAATTTAAAAAAACTTCTAACTTCACTAAAAGCAAATATTTTGTTTAAGGAAAATTCCTGAAAGTAAAAGTACCCTTAGTATGGTGTCGTCATATGTTCATTATGGTTTGAGGGCCAGAAAAAATCCTCAACACTCTGCAGTTATGCCATTTCTGCAATAAAAGTTGTTAACACTTTTTCACTATTGTTATGGTAATTAGTATAGTTATATAGGGTAAAAACCAACAAAGCAAACTGTTTATAAAAAATTTAAAATTTATTTTTGTCTAAGAAAAATTTAAAAGTAATTTTTGAAGTATAATATGCATTAATTTCCTTCATACTATGAATCATCCGTTTTCCCCTCTTCAACTGATGTCAACCAACACAAATTGATACCGTATAAGTCGGACTAATCTGTGATGTATCGAACAATCTTTTTAAAGTCATCGAACTGAGTGTTAAAAAAAAACATGAAGGTTTTCTGCACCAATATAAGTGCCAATAATCAAATAAAAAAAACAAATTAATGTTTCTGCAATAAGCGGTTCAAGTATTCTATAATTTGGGCTATCGATAGATAACGTTGAATTAAATTACATAACATGCAACGATATATTGAATTATTTGAAATGAAATGTAAATTATTTTTTAAAAAATCTTTATTTTATTAATTGTTTATCTTTGACTCCATATATGATAAACGGATATAATACCTAAATACCTATACTGACACTTGCCTTGTTTCAATTAAGTAACTTATTTATAATTAAGTAACACAACAGTAAAGTATAGAAAGAATTTCACCAAGAACTGCAACCAACTTCCGGACATTTCGTTACAGATCCACTGACTTCGAAATGTAGAGCTCGAACTGATGGAAAATAGTTCTGTATAACCTCATATTATTTTTTTTTGGAAGTAGAGCGGATTTTCCAAGAGTGGAGATTTGTATTCGTAATACATTAATAAATAACAATATTTGAAAATAATATTTGAACTAATTATGTGTGTTTGATAATATAAATAGTATAATATAATTTGGAAAGTTATATGATACAATATATCAAATAAAAAGATAAGAGTAACTGACAAAAATAAAAATTGTAAAATAACAAACCTGAGATACGTGTTAATATTCATATTAAATATACTTCATACTTTATTATGATAAAATTACAATCTGCCTGGTTTTCATTAAAACCATATTTACAATTTTCATTCACTCGCTCATTCATACAGTATTGACAAACAGCCCAGAGACCTCCCGAGTCCACATGGTTGTCACATCCCTCGCATGTGAAAGAGGATGTGGAGTCTTGGGAAGTCCCCCACGCGCCTCCGTCAGCGGCGTCACCGAATACGAGCCAGCGGAGGCTGACCAAGAGTGCGAGAGCCACAGACGCTCAGGACATGATTAGAGAAACTGGCCATTGCCAGGACTCCCATTGTTACGCATTTATAGCAGGTTATGAGGCCACTGATGAGGAGGGTTATAGGGATGAGTGGTGGAGTGCAATGGCTGTGCAAGGGGATTAGGATAGTTGGATAGGTTACTATGGAATTTCATGAACTTGGAAGGGATGAGTTCGAGAATGTAAGGTATATTAAGATCGTTATGAAGGGTTTTGTTCCTGGCGTAATAAGGGGCATTTACTATTGTTCTCAGGACTTCAAATTTAAAGAATTGGATACGCTTGATGTTTGACTTTTTTGCTGCCCCCCCCTCATTCGTATGTCATGATTGACAAAGTATAACTTTGTAGATTAGCAATTTATTTTCTATTGAGGGATGGGATGTCCTTTGAAGTAGTCTGTACACTTGTCCAAAGCGTCTGTTAAATTCTTGTCTTTTTAGCCTCGTATATGGGTTACAGGTCAGCCGCTTGTCGAGATGGAAGCCTAAGTACCATACTAACTCCGTGAAAGAATATGATTAACATTTTTGGTATGATATGACGTAGTTGTCAATAAACGTATTAAGAAGAGAAGCCTCTTTAACCACATCAATAGTGAAAATGTACACTTGTAAATTTCACTTATTAAAAACTTTTTGTTGTACTTTTTTTTTAAGTTTATCTGCTCAACACATGATATGGCCACAATAGTTTATTTTGGCGAACATATAGGAAAATTAAAAGAGGGGGGTGTTGATAACGAAGGGGATCGGGCGGGACCACTCTTTTGTTCTCTCGGTGCATATGATCCAGACGGCAAAAGACAAAGGAAGCGCTTCCTCTTATCTTTTTTTATAAGCCCTTCTGGCACGTGTACTCCCCACTTTTCAGCTAGAATTACAGCTTACCCTACCCTCCTGTTTTGACGAATTTCTTCATGTCTTCACCTTCTTTAAACCTCTTTAACAAGTGAAACGAGCTAGCGGAACTAGCAAAAAGGACATTGAAACGAGAGTGTTCAACAGCGATTGTGGAAAACTGTTTTCTGAAAAACGGACGCAAACGTGTCAAAACCAGTTTGTTGGATCTGTGGTAGAAATGTTTCAGTGCCTAAAAAATAGGGTTTGGAGAGCCACTTCACGAAGAATCATTCTCATTTTGATTCGGTTGCTTCAATCTTGAGATCGGATTTTATTTAAATCATTAAGTGAGCTTCAATTAAACAGTAGATCTAAACATGATGAACAATACCTCAAGGCAAATCTAATCATTTACCAACACTGATGTCTCATTGTTCGAGTTAATCCTTTCCTTTATATGACAGATTTTTTTGACAAACGACTGTTTCAATTCCCTTGTTTGCAAGAACTCGCTGGTCAAACTGAACTGGATCCTGACTGACAAATATAAAAGTTTCATTTTAATCCTTCAAAACCAGATTTGCTCACTTTGAGGGAAGAAAAATGCTTTTGTGCTGTTTGTATCAACCTCTTTGCAATAACAGACACGAAACTGCAGAAGTACTCTCCAGGAATTCATAGCAAATTAATCGACCTACATTACAACGTTGTTCTTTTACATCAAAAAATGCTGAGATTATAACTAAAAACGAATCACTGGATTATCGTGAGTTTTAGAAGCTATTCAAACACGCTGTTAAGCTTGTCGTTCGGTCCAACATATCTATGCAACCAATCGTTATCCAAGATGAAATTTATAAAAGATGGCAACAGGTTGTCACAACAAAAGTTTACTTAGATTAGCATTGACAGTGGTGTCTCAGTCATTGAGCAGTTGGTAAACAAAACACAATCTCAAGCTCGACCTTGAACTTGATTTGCTTTAAAAACCTTGTTTTGTTCATGTTTTCGCTATTCTCTTTTTTTCAGGTGCTCATGATAAATTCCTTGAATATAAAGTTTATCATATTATGTTTTCTAATTTGGTTCGAGTTTCTATAAGCTCGAATTGGGCTCGCGTTCGAATCAGGTGCTGTAAACCACCAATAACTAACGTATACTAAATATGTCGGGCAGTACCCACCAGGAAAATATCTGACCTCTGGTAGATGGGTGTCGATGGGTTGTTGACGCGCGCGCCAAGAGACCTCTTCGTCTGATCAGGTATAAATTGGGGAAACTCGACTGTAAACTCAGGTAAGACTGACCGGCTTAGGCATTTATTAACCTCCCCCAATCTATCACTACGTCTCAAGCTACTGATTTACAAGACCATACTCAGGCCTACTCTGCTGTATGGTGCACCGCTTTTTCGTCACCTATACGACAGCTCAGCGACTCCAACAATTCCAAAACGGTATACTGATGAAAGTGGTCAGAGGTACTTCATTCGAGCTGCGGAGCAACAGTGAGCTTCACGAGATCTTCGAGCTGCCTACGGTGGATGAATTCATCCAACGTAGACATATCAAATTTTTCGACTCCCTGCAATACTTGACAAACCCGGTGTTTAACACGATAACCCCCGCTCCGTTCCCCCATCGATGGAGGGACGCTGTCGCGGCTGGAACGCTTTAGTCTTAGGTTCTAGGTTTAGGTTTTAGTTTTTAGTTTCGCGGTTGTAAGCTGAAGGTGAGCCTCATCACCGAGTGTAGTGTATGTGCTATTGAATGATGCTATAATATCAAACTGAAACGTATTATATCTATGCTATGCCCTCCTTCGAATGCATCTATCTGTGTATGCAGAACGAGGAGAAATATGAAAATCAAAAATTATTTATTTATTTATTTTTTTGTTCATTGTATACTATTAATAAAGAGAGGTTATGAAATAATAATAAAAAAAAAAAAAAGGTAAGACTGACTGCGTAGTTTTCTCCATTCTGAAGGAAAAGAAGACACTGCCTACTAAAGCAGCAACGCAGCAGAACTCACCAACTAACAGTTTATTTGGGCTTAAAACGGACCGATACCTCCGTTAGTGTGGCTATTTCGCGAGGAAGTTACTACAGACAGGCACGAAGTCTTACCGACTTACACACTTGCTGACTTCCCCCAGTCTATCTCTGCGTCTCAAGCTTATGATTTACAAGAGTACACTCAGGCCTGTACGGTGCACCGCATTTTCTGACCCGAAGCGCCAACAAAGCGACTCCAACAATTTCAAAACGGTATACTCATGAAAGTGGTCCGACATACTTCATTCCAGCAGCGGAGAAATAGTGCGCTGGACGAATATTTTGAGCTCCTTACGGTGGATGACATCATTCATATCAAATTCTTTTATTTGTGGCAGTATTTAACGAATCCTGTGTTTAACAAGATTTCCCCCGTTTCCCGTATCGATGGCAGAAGGCAGTCCAGGCGGTTTTAAGTTAGTATGAAGATTAGATAAGATAGTTTTAGGCCCCATTATGTGAGTCCGAAGGTGAGACCCATCACCAGGTCCATTTTACATTGTATTCTAAAATTGTTGTCGGTTACGTTAACTTTCCTGCTTTATTAAGAATCTAATTACATCGAGATGCCCAGCGACAGCTGCACACTGAAGTGAGTGTCGGCCGCTTTCGCTTTGTGCCTTTAGGTCCGCTTTTTTCGATGTAAGATATTTCACAACATCATTATGACCATTATGGCAACATCTGGCTGGAGAATGGAAAGATGTATTCTTGTGTATATTTGTTGCGTTAACATCCTTGCATTATTAAAGCTTTTGCTAACTTAAGATTCCCTTCACCAGCAGCGAAATGTAACACTGTTACCCCTTCATTGTCTTTCGCATTTATAGCTACTCCTTGATTCAATAGAAATTCAACAATATTGAGGTGTCCTCCAATGGCCGCATAATGTAGTGAATTTCGGTCAATATTATCTTTTTCTTCTTGCTTTATATAATATGATTATGATTTTATAAAATTATCATTACATAACATCTGTTTTGTAAAGGGTGTCCCGGAATTAACGCAAGATTTGAATTTGCCACCATTTGTGCAGTAAAGAGCTGGCAAACCTAAAATAAAAAAAACAATTTGACTGAAAGTTTAGGGTTAGTAAAAATGGAGCGTTACACGATAGAACAACGTGTGTTTATTGTTGAACATTATCTCAAAAATAATAAAAGTTTGACGGCCGAAAATTTCATACAAAATATGGCCGGAATAGTGTTTTGACATCAACTGTGAAGAGATTAATTGAAAAATTTAGCGAGACTGAATCAGTTTGAGACACTAAACACACTGGTCGTCCAAAAACAAGCCGTTAAAATGTCAATATCGAAGCAGTGCGTGAGAGTGTTGTTGAAAATCCATAACACAGTTCTTTGTGCCGAAATTGGATGATATTGATGTGGACAATATGTGCTTTAAACAAGATGGTGCCACATGCAGCCCATGAAACAATTCAAATACTGCATGAGACATTTATTTGTGTACTCTCTCGTTTCGGTGATCAGAATTGGCCCCCTAGATCGTGTGATTTAACACCTTTAGATTTCTTTTTATGGGGTTATTTGAAGTCAAAGGTGTATGACAACAAGCCCACCACAAGCATTAAAAGAGGAAATTAAACGCTGCGTCAACGAAATTCAACCACATTTATGCCAAATGGTCATGGAAAATTTTGACAAAAGAGTGCGTATGAGCCAGCAAAGTCGTGGAGGCCATTCGCCCGATGTGTTAATAAAAAAAATAACAACAATACTAAAAACTGGGTTTTCTATCTAAATGAAATCATGCGTTAATTCTGAGAACGTGGGTTCATTTTCACTTCTCGACAGATCTTTATAAATTTGTTGTAATTGTGTCAAAAACTCCTTACAGTGCAAAGCATGCAGTACAAGGAGCCACATTCATATTATATATAAATTTAAATTAAAAAAAATATTCATATTATAGGAATTAAGGGGGGGGGGAACGCTGACTGGGGAAAGGTCTCTGTTCTGGATTCGTGATCCGTACGATTCGGATGTGTTCGTTATGAGTCAGTGCCTCCTTTAATAAGGCATATTCCCTCAAAAGGAACGAGATGAGGAGCTTTACTGCATTAACCTTTACCAATCGTCACCGAAGCCGGCCGGATTCCACGGCAGTTCTGAGAACCGACGAGCCGTTGGCAGATCGATGTGCCATCTGCTCTACAAATATACTTTTAGCCGGTACGACATTTTGGAAGCCTCTTCTCAGCACAGCGACGAGGAAGTCCGTGCTAATATTAAATATGGAGTACCGTCGTTGAAAAAAAAAATTGTAGTGGGGATGAACGAGAACGGACAAGGTCGCGCGTTCGTTGCCCGCCGCCTCCCTCCTTAGGGACGCCTTTAGATTCTCGGACTTGCTCGAGTTCACAGTTATTTTTCTAGGAAGCAGAACCTCCACGGAACAAACAATGAACTTTTCTGAACACATCTGTATTCAGGTTTCAAGTCGGTTCCAAGGAGAAAGAGTTACTTTTAAGAAGTTAAACAGTGGCAACTAATTCACGATGTACGACATTGGTGTTAATCCTACCCCATCTATCTGTTGCTTCTAGTGTCTAAAGATACTATTTAATATTTTAAGTATTGATTCTTCCTAATCTTCGTAAGGGACCATAAAGACAGTAATAAAAATAAGTTAAAATATGAAAAAAATTAAGTTTTATAGCCAACCCCATCGAGCCAATCGAATAGACATTTTTTTTTTGTTTGTAACCAAAGTGGTCTTACTTAAGGTTAGCATTGGTGATTATTTTTCTTAAACATCCACTTCTTATAATTATTTATTATTTTTTATTGCGTTATTAAATTCCATTTTCCCGGATCAATCAAAGAACGATCAAAAAAGTTTTAACAACTAATTTAAAAAGCCTACACAAATACAATTACAAATAAATTGTTCAATTAATGGAGCTTGATAAGTTCTTATTGTTATATATTGTTTCTGTCGAAGAGTAGTTGAGTTTGAAAACACAATGTTTCTATTTGAAAAAAACAACAACAAATAAACAAATAGCCTGTCTGATATATTTATACAAGATGACAAAAACAGTTTGGCATGTAGTAGCTCTCATATTTATCATGTTCATTTCGCGGTCGCATCCCGAGTAAATTAAAAAAAAATAACACAAATCGATTTTTCCTCCGGGCTTTTCAAGTGCCGTGGGTAGACAATACATTTTTAGACAAATATATGCAAAAATAGTACAGGGAATTGAACAAGTAGACGTAAATGTAATATTTACAAGTGTTTAGTTGGTATACTGTAGTTAACGGCTAAAAATAGGTCTGTTACAGGAAGAGAGGGGGCAGTTACCTCCAGTAACTTTCCTTTACGTCGCGGGTTATAAATACAGTTACAATACAATCACGTTTTTCCCTTTTTTTTTGTTTTTTTTCTTCATTTGTATTTTTTCCCTCCGTCATAATCCGAATAATGTCAAGATAACCCCTTTGTATAATGATGCCAGTGCTATAATGCTGTTTATGCTGAAATGGCATAATCAGATAAAAAAACAAAACAACAAGAAATAATTCATTGAGACCTCAGAAACGTGAGGGAGTGAATTCGTGTGAAGGACAAAACCACTCAAGATCCTTTCAAAGCTTTTTAATTATCGTTAAAGCTATCGTAAAATAAGACTTATCAAGTAAGTGTCTTAAAAACAAACACTTTTCGCAATTATTCAATCAAAGCTAAGACTGTTTAAATGAAAAATAAAACTCTTAATTGTTAAAGAATTAACATTCGCCTCATGTTTCCGAAGACAGCGCCACTTGCTGGACTGCGCTGTATCGAAACAAGGCGGAAATTCTCAACTCGATTACTGACTACCAATAGAAAGTATCGATACATCTGAACTTTTTTAATTCAATTAAAAGTTATCAAAACAAAGTTATCGAGATACTTTCTATGCTTTTTTTCTGTAAAATTAAATTACATACATTACTAAAATACGATTAAACATACTTTTATTATTATAGGAATTATTTTTACTAAATGATAATAAAGTACAAAAAGGTGTTCTAAGCCTGAATAGCCAAACAATAAAAAATAAATGAAGAACTTGAATGGAATGTCATAACACATAATTAACGATAATTATGTTATTCGATTATAAGGTATGGAATTCTATGCAACATAATACAAATAAAATAATAATGGAGTCAAGGAATGGAAACATTTCACTTAATTAATCTGATCTGATTTGATTCTGGGACGCATAGATTAATTTGATTTTTGAAGAAATTTCCTAAGTCGAACTATACACGAAAAACATCATTTTAGTAAAAAAAAATTAAAAATCAATGTAAAAAGTTACAATCTTGAGATACGAGATTTAAAAATAGTGATAGTGTTTTAATTTTATTATAATATATAGTTTTTTATTAATTTTTTACTTTTTTTTTTTGACCGATTATAATCTAGGCCTCATTGGTGTAGGATAGGACACTGACAGGTAGCGCTATCTAGGTAAAACTAAAGCTCTTAGTACTCACGCAAGAGTAAAGATGTCGCTAGCTACTGGATATTGTCGTTTGCTGCGCTCTTTGCGGCTGATCAACAACTATCTGCATTGACCCATTGAAAATCTGGGATAAGGGCAGCCATTTTTGTGCTTTTCAGAAAGTGACAGAACGCACTGTTTATTTTGTGTATTAAGTGGTTCCCGTGTGTCTTTTGTGTGTATATTTAGTGGAGGATTAGAAGGTAAGATGACAGACCTACGTAAATGGGTGTGTTGACCATATAGGAAGGTCACCTTAAATATATCTTATTCCCACCTTTTCTTCACCTGCCTGAATCTATTCCCTTGGATACAGAACTTCGGTTCTGACAAATTGGTGTATTGGGAGGTTGAGAAGTGATTGGGAGCCCTGGAAGGTATAAAAGGCAAGACCATGGGCAATGCCGCAACGGCCAACAAGAAGGGAGACTCCGCGGAGAGTGTCAAGGAATTCCTTGACCAGGCCAAAGAGGAGTTTGAAGACAAATGGAAGAAGAACCCTACCAATACAGCTGCCCTTGATGATTTTGATAGAATCAAAACCCTCGGGACTGGGTCGTTTGGAAGAGTGATGATAGTACAACATAAACCTACCAAAGAGTACTTTGCCATGAAGATACTTGATAAACAAAAAGTGGTCAAGCTGAAACAAGTGGAACATACCTTGAATGAAAAAAGGATTTTACAAGCTATCAGTTTTCCTTTCCTCGTGAGTCTTAAATTTCATTTTAAAGACAATTCGAACCTCTACATGGTTCTTGAATATGTGCCAGGTGGTGAAATGTTTTCACATTTGCGTAAAGTTGGAAGATTCAGTGAACCACATTCAAGATTCTATGCCGCACAAATTGTTTTAGCATTTGAATACCTCCACTACCTAGATCTAATTTATCGAGATTTAAAACCTGAAAACCTGTTAATAGACTCCCAAGGTTATTTAAAAGTGACAGATTTTGGTTTTGCCAAAAGAGTTAAAGGGCGCACTTGGACTCTTTGCGGCACCCCCGAGTACCTCGCACCAGAAATCATTTTAAGTAAAGGGTACAATAAGGCTGTGGATTGGTGGGCCCTTGGCGTCCTCGTTTATGAAATGGCGGCAGGATACCCACCCTTCTTTGCTGATCAGCCTATTCAAATTTATGAAAAAATTGTTTCTGGTAAAGTGAGGTTTCCATCACATTTTGGTTCAGATCTAAAGGACCTTTTAAGAAACCTTCTCCAAGTAGATCTTACCAAAAGGTATGGTAATTTGAAAAATGGTGTGAATGATATCAAGGGACATAAGTGGTTTCAATCGACTGATTGGATAGCAGTGTTCCAGAAGAAGATCGAAGCACCTTTTATACCCCGTTGCAAGGGACCCGGAGATACAAGTAACTTTGATGACTATGAAGAAGAAGCGCTAAGAATATCATCGACAGAGAAGTGCGCCAAGGAGTTTGCGGAATTCTAAATCTGCCATTTCCCTAATAGAACCGTGAGATCTAGAGTGTAGAAGAGAAAGAATGCCCATCGTGATAAACCTTCAATAGAACAGCTTTAAGGGTAATTGCTTACATATTTATTATACGGGTCTTCCTATGTTACTAAACAAAATTTGTTGATAGTCAAAATTCGTTGAAGAATCCTCTTTGATGATCTTGTATGTTTATCAGTAGACAGTAGAGGTCTTATCCCACTAACAGATTGAAAAGCCTGTAGCCGATGTTACATGTCTGAGTTTAGCGAAATATTGTATGCGAGTGAAATTATCCAGCAATTACAAATTGCCACTTATTTAATTATGTATTATAGCCATGGTAAAAAAAAAAAATGCATGTTTTGGTAATAAGTTAAATAAAATTTTCATAATAATAATAATAAAAAAATCTTGCATAATCAAAAGCTTTTAAACAACTTGGTAATTTGCCCAAAAGTTTCTGTACAAATTAGCATTATTCAACCTTAAGAGATTTTTAAGCTCATAATTGTAGTCAAAGAATATATTTGTTCTTCTATTTTCTACTTTTCTGTGGGCACGTGTAATATAATGACTACAAAAAGTATATGGTGGTAAAAACAGAGAAAATTTGCCCTAGTCTTTCTATATGCTTTTTGCTTTTTAGTTTTTAGTACTATTTTTCTGCCTACCAATACTCAAAATCATCTTGTAAATAGTAAATTCGCTTTACATTTCAAAAAAAAAATATCCGTTTTTCCTTCCATAAATTGTAGTATAATCCTGACTTAAAATGCCTTAAATGCAACAAATAGGAAAAAGCTTTAGCAAAATGATATCCATATATTTTTACTTATTTTTTTGATCCTTATAAAGACTAGAAATCGCCCATAGGGAGACAATTATAACTTAATCGATCCTATATCAAAATTAAACAAATATCTCGTTACACAGTATTGATTTTGAATTAATTAGCAATTTTATGTTTCTCATTATGTTATTTAAGGTGTGAAAGTTTTTATAGTCAGATGACCTTTAAATTAAATGTTACCAATTGTGACAGTATTATTACTGTTTTGGTTTTAAGTAATTTGTTCATAGCTTTTTAAGTTCAAGCACTGTAATATAGTTTTTATGTGTGAACATAGAATAGGAATTTTTTCATTGTTTTCCGATGTATTCAGCTTTACTATTTATCGAGCCGTTTTACATTAAAAAAAAAAAAAACGTTCACTTTATATAATTATAGGAGATACTTAATATTCTTTATTATTATAAAAAAAATATTTATTATTTAATTTATATATAAATTTGAGGGTTGTTTGATACAATTGGTGAGGAGATGGCATGTTGAAGATCGGGAGCAAAGATTTTAATGTTGATATTTTCTGTACAATTTATATTTAGGCCATAAGTTACGAGCTTCGGTCGAAAGGCTGTTGAAGCCTTTTCAGATATTTTATCTATTGTTTTTATCGATTGTAAATATTTAATGCCGTACATTTTGCTTGTTAAATTATAAGAAATGATAAAATATAAATATTATAATTCAATTTTTTGAGTTATATATCTATTTATTAGCATTTACTGCAATTGTGTATTTAAAGTGCAGAACTATGTATCATAATATGTTAATCATATCTGTATTTATAGAATTATATATATATATAAATATATAAATAGCTGTACTACTTAACAGGTAAAGGGATACTATTGCAATAGTGCCATAAAAAAGAAGGGAATTTTAATGGTTTGGAATTTTTTTCTGATGAACTAAATTTGATTGAAAAAACCTAATTTTTTTAGGTGAAAGATTTTAAAAAGTTTATATTTTATGAAGCACAATAGTTTATTAGTCTTTTAATGAACAAATTGTATTTTTCGCAATGTGATATTTGTATTTACAAATACATGAAAAAGCTCGTAGCTTTTTCTATTAAGTGTGGGGTAACAGGCCGTTGTATCAGAAGGAATAGTCCGGTAGGAATTGTCATTAATTAATAAAAAAAATTTGCCATATAGAATGATTGCCCTTTTGTCAAACCTTAAGTGTAAGTGATTTAATTTAATTGTCCTTCCCTGTGTATATTGTATAATGTAACACCAAACTCCTCCTCCGTGAATACACAATTGTCATCGAATTATTTAAAATAAATATACAAAATGAAAAAAAGTAAAAAAAAAGAAAAAAAAAAGAATGATGACTTAAGATCCTCCAATCTTTTTTTAGGTTATATTCTGAAAACTTTTAAGTTATTCAGATATGTTTATATTGTTTTGTTTTAAAGGATATATTCCGATTGCCGTAGTATTTGTGTGTGTTAGTACACCATATAGGGAGAAAGAAATTGTCTTATCTGCGTGTACTTTGTATTTATTCTTTCAGAATGTTATAATATTATTATTATTTTTTTTTCGAATTTTAACCTAGTTGGTTTTTTACTTGTTTTTTGTTTTAAAAAAAATTGTTATTTGTTTATACCAAGTGATGACCAAATAGTATAAATAAAAATATGTTGTTATCCCCTATTTAAAAATGTCTTTTATTTTATCGTCCCATATACTTAGTTTATGTATTCGTCGATTAAAAAATTATAGACAAAAGTAATAATGACAACTCTCGGACAAAATTAGCTCATTTCTTTATTAACTTTTGGTTAGAATATAAAAAAAATATGGTTTTGCCCATTTCTTTTCTCAATTTTTAACTATTATTCTTTGTTATCTTTTAATTAAATGGTTAAAAATAAGGTGTATAAAGCAACGGATAAATTAATAAATAAATAAATTAATAAAATCACTGAAAGACAACCATAGATTATAGGAAGTCATTTATGGTTTAAAAAGTTTGATCAAACATTAATGCTAATTTTGTCCAGTAGTTAGATACACAAAGAAGATATTAGTCTGTTGAGACGTGTGAATGACCGAATAGCCTGATGTTCTAAAAAAAAAAGCTATGTGTTGATTTAGTGGTAAATTTTTATTATCTATGAATAATTTAGGCGCTTCTCATTATTGCCGACCACCTGTTAGGAGTCTCAAGAAGGTCACCTAAGCTGCAAGGCTGTCCACTGTGTCAGGAAAGATACAAAATCCTTATTTTTACAATGCTATAGTTTTAACAGTTGACACATCAATAATGAAAACAAAATTTAAAGTCATTATTAAGGTTTAATGTTATTTTTTTATAAAGAAGGAATCTTAGATTGTGTAACATTTAGGTTATCTGAAGCGTTCTAATTTTAAACACAATGCAGTAATTTTTGTCCAAGCTTGTGTCGGATTTAATCGATTCCCATGACAGAACTCCTTGGTCGAGACAGAAATTTTGCAGCTTGACAATAGTGCCTGAAAATATTTTATAGAGGCATTGCTTAAGTTGATACATCTAATAAGATCTATAGGTTTATTGAAATTTTTTATCTATATGATAATTTTTAGATCTGTAAACCATTTAAATTTAAGAATAATATGAAATTTGAATAATTACAAAGAGATAATCGCCCCTAGTTTTAGGTGTTTTTTTTATATTTAGCTAAATGATACCGACTTACGTTACTTGAAGCGTATCTGGGATTTTGTATATTTTCAATTATGTCTAAGCTCATTTAATAAGCTGTCTGCCATATCTTACTTTACTTACGTTAAAACAACAACAAATCTAATGACGTTAGAACTTATTGAATACAAATACAGGTAACAATGTCAAAATGAGTTTAAACTTGAAGTATTTTTCGACCCAGCATCACCAGAAAAATATTCATTTATATCTTTCCCGCCACTGAGTAGAGGCTCTCCTTGCTAATTTAATTTTACATATTTGAACGTTTGTTTTAATTAAGAGAGAATTCATTTATTTTTTTACGATTATATTTGTGGAATAACGTTTAAAAAAAACAAAACCCAAAACAATATAAATATCTTTGATGAAGTAATCTAGACGTGACCTTAGTACCCGCGAAAGGTGTTGCAGGATTGGACGTGCCTAGGCCAGTCCATCAGTCTGAGGGATCACCGGTCGTTCTCGGAAGAATTTTTCATATTATTTTTTAATTTTTACTTAAAATTTAAGTTTTTAAGTATAAGCGTAGTGTTTTAAGTATTATTCCGCGTTAGATCGATGGTGGAACCCGATTATCACAGATCTGCTAGAAGAGATCTCCCTCCTAAGGTATGGAATTTAATTTATATTTATTTAGTTATACATATATACTATTATATTGAATCAATTACTTAATATCACACTACTAATCGATAGATTCGTCAGAAATGCTTTGACCTACTTTTCGCGTCTGTCTGTTACTGTACAGCAAAGAATATGACGAAACTTCGTTATTATAAGCGATTGAATGACTCTATTATTTGTATACCGTGAATTAAAGGCAAGGTTTATAGGGTATTAAAAAAAACAACTGATGTCTCATTTATTATTCATCGTAAAAAAAAAATCACACAAAAAGGGTGTTGTATACTTTTAAATAGTCTATAATTAGTATTGTAAATACTTTTATCTAAAACTTGACTGAAAAAAAGTACGGTTCAAATCGTGGAAAAATGTTTGGACCAGAAGTTGAATTGACGAGACGTGATAATCTTATCTTTCTTCCTGTTCTTAATCTTATCTCTAGAACTCCTGAACCAACTCAATTTGTGACATATTCAGTTGCGACTACTGTCCAGTATTTTTTGGATAACTTAATTTTTTTTTCAAGACTAGAAACACTTTTTACCCTTGTGTTTGTCTGTCTATTCAGGTCTACCTAGATTTCAATTGGGAGGTCCCATATGATATTGATGAAAATTATAAACATCCCTAAACAACACAATTGAATGTCATCAGTCAAACAGTTAATTAGTATTTAGAATCAAATAAAAGGGTGTTGTAGCCTTTTAAATAGTATTGTAAATACTTTTATCTAAAACTTGACTGAAATAAAGTACCGTTCAAATCGGGGGAAAATGTTTTGACCAGAAGTTGAATTGACGAGACGTGATAATCTTATCTTTCTTCCTGTTCTTAATCTTATCTCTAGAACTCCTGAACCAACTCAATTTCTGACATATTCAGTTGCGACTACAGTCCAGTATTTTTTGGTTTAACTTAATTTTTTTTTTCAAGACCAGAAACACTTTTAACCCTTGTGTCTGTCTGTCTATTCAGGTCTATCTAGGTTTCAATTGGGAGGTCCCATATGATATTGATGAAAATTATAAACATCCCTAAACAACACAGTTGAATGTCATCAATCAAACAGTTAATTAGTATTTAGAATCAAATAAAAACGGTGTTGTGGACTTATAAATAGTATTGTAAATACTTTTATCTAAAACTTGAATAAAAAAGAGTACGGTTCAAATCTTGGAAAAATGTTCTGACCAGAAGTTGAATGGACGGGACGTGATAATCTTATCTTTTTTCCTGTTCCTAATCTTATCTCTAGAACTCCTGAACCTTCTCAATTTGTGACATATTCAGTTGCGACTACAGTCCAGTATTTTTTGGTTTAACTTTTTTTTTTTTTTCAAGACCAGAAACACTTTTTACCCTTGTGTCTGCCTGTTTGTTCAGGTCTATCTAGATTTCAATTGGGAGGTCCCATATGATATTGATAAAAATTATAAACATCCCTAAACAACACAGTTGAATGTCATCAATCAAACAGTTAATTAGTATTTATAATCAATTAAAAACGGTGTTGTGGACTTTTAAATAGTATTGTAAATACTTTTATCTAAAACTTGAATAAAAAAGAGTACGGTTCAAATCTTGGAAAAATGTTCTGACCAGAAGTTGAATGGACGGGACGTGATAATCTTATCTTTTTTCCTGTTCCTAATCTTATCTCTAGAACTCCTGAACCTTCTCAATTTCTGACATATTCAGTTGCGACTACAGTCCAGTATTTTTTGGTTTAACTTAATTTTTTTTTTCAAGACCAGAAACACTTTTAACCCTTGTGTCTGTCTGTCTATTCAGGTCTATCTAGGTTTCAATTGGGAGGTCCCATATGATATTGATGAAAATTATAAACATCCCTAAACAACACAGTTGAATGTCATCAATCAAACAGTTAATTAGTATTTATAATCAATTAAAAACGGTGTTGTGGACTTATAAATAGTATTGTAAATACTTTTATCTAAAACTTGACTGAAAAAAAGTACGGTTCAAATCGTGGTAAAATGTTCTGACCAGAAGTTGAATGGACGGGACGTGATAATCTTATCTTTTTTCCTGTTCCTAATCTTATCTCTAGAACTCCTGAACCTTCTCAATTTGTGACATATTCAGTTGCGACTACAGTCCAGTATTTTTTGGTTTAACTTAACCTTTTTTTTTCAAGACCAGAAACACTTTTTACCCTTGTGTCTGCCTGTTTGTTCAGGTCTATCTAGATTTCAATTGGGAGGTCCCATATGATATTGATAAAAATTATAAACATCCCTAAACAACACAGTTGAATGACATCAATCAAACAGTTAATTAGTATCTAGAATCACATAAAAAGGGTGTTGTAGACTTATAAATAGTATTGTAAATACTTTTATCTAAAACTTGAATACAAAAGAGTACGGTTCAAATCGTGGCAAAATGTTCTGACCAGAAGTTGAATGGACGGGACGTGATAATCTTATCTTTCTTCCTGTTCTTAATCTTATCTCTAGAACTCCGGAACCAACTCAATTTGTGACATATTCAGTTGCTACTACAGTCCAGTATTTTTTGGTTTAACTTAACCTTTTTTTTTCAAGACCAGAAACACTTTTTACCCTTGTGTCTGCCTGTTTGTTCAGGTCTATCTAGATTTCAATTGGGAGGTCCCATATGATATTGATAAAAATTATAAACATCCCTAAACAACACAGTTGAATGACATCAATCAAACAGTTAATTAGTATTTAGAATCAAATAAAAACGGTGTTGTAGACTTTTAAATAGTATTGTAAATACTTTTATCTAAAACTTGAATAAAAAAAAGTACGGTTCAAATCGTGGAAAAATGTTTTGACCAGAAGTTAAATGGACGGGACGTGATAATCTTATCTTTTTTCCTGTTCCTAATCTTATCTCTAGAACTCCTGAACCTTCTCAATTTGTGACATATACAGTTGCGACTACAGGCCAGTATTTTTTGGTTTAACTTAATTTGTTTTTCAAGACCAGAAACACTTTTTACCCTTGTGTCTGCCTGTTTGTTCAGGTCTATCTAGGTTTCAATTGGGAGGTCCCATATGATATTGATGAAAATTATAAACATCCCTAAACAACACAGTTGAATGTCATCAATCAAACAGTTAATTAGTATTTAGAATCAAATAAAAACGGTGTTGTGGACTTATAAATAGTATTGTAAATACTTTTATCTAAAACTTGAATAAAAAAGAGTACGGTTCAAATCTTGGAAAAATGTTCTGACCAGAAGTTGAATGGACGGGACGTGATAATCTTATCTTTTTTCCTGTTCCTAATCTTATCTCTAGAACTCCTGAACCTTCTCAATTTGTGACATATTCAGTTGCGACTACAGTCCAGTATTTTTTGGTTTAACTTAACCTTTTTTTTTCAAGACCAGAAACACTTTTTACCCTTGTGTCTGCCTGTTTGTTCAGGTCTATCTAGATTTCAATTGGGAGGTCCCATATGATATTGATAAAAATTATAAACATCCCTAAACAACACAGTTGAATGACATCAATCAAACAGTTAATTAGTATCTAGAATCACATAAAAAGGGTGTTGTAGACTTATAAATAGTATTGTAAATACTTTTATCTAAAACTTGAATACAAAAGAGTACGGTTCAAATCGTGGCAAAATGTTCTGACCAGAAGTTGAATGGACGGGACGTGATAATCTTATCTTTCTTCCTGTTCTTAATCTTATCTCTAGAACTCCGGAACCAACTCAATTTGTGACATATTCAGTTGCTACTACAGTCCAGTATTTTTTGGTTTAACTTAACCTTTTTTTTTCAAGACCAGAAACACTTTTTACCCTTGTGTCTGCCTGTTTGTTCAGGTCTATCTAGATTTCAATTGGGAGGTCCCATATGATATTGATAAAAATTATAAACATCCCTAAACAACACAGTTGAATGACATCAATCAAACAGTTAATTAGTATTTAGAATCAAATAAAAACGGTGTTGTAGACTTTTAAATAGTATTGTAAATACTTTTATCTAAAACTTGAATAAAAAAAAGTACGGTTCAAATCGTGGAAAAATGTTTTGACCAGAAGTTAAATGGACGGGACGTGATAATCTTATCTTTTTTCCTGTTCCTAATCTTATCTCTAGAACTCCTGAACCTTCTCAATTTGTGACATATACAGTTGCGACTACAGGCCAGTATTTTTTGGTTTAACTTAATTTGTTTTTCAAGACCAGAAACACTTTTTACCCTTGTGTCTGCCTGTTTGTTCAGGTCTATCTAGGTTTCAATTGGGAGGTCCCATATGATATTGATGAAAATTATAAACATCCCTAAACAACACAGTTGAATGTCATCAATCAAACAGTTAATTAGTATTTAGAATCAAATAAAAACGGTGTTGTGGACTTATAAATAGTATTGTAAATACTTTTATCTAAAACTTGAATAAAAAAGAGTACGGTTCAAATCTTGGAAAAATGTTCTGACCAGAAGTTGAATGGACGGGACGTGATAATCTTATATTTTTTCCTGTTCCTAATCTTATCTCTAGAACTCCTGAACCTTCTCAATTTGTGACATATTCAGTTGCGACTACAGTCCAGTATTTTTTGGTTTAACTTTTTTTTTTTTTTCAAGACCAGAAACACTTTTTACCCTTGTGTCTGTCTGTCTATTCAGGTCTATCTAGGTTTCAATTGGGAGGTCCCATATGATATTGATGAAAATTATAAACATCCCTAAACAACACAGTTGAATGTCATCAATCAAACAGTTAATTAGTATTTATAATCAATTAAAAACGGTGTTGTGGACTTTTAAATAGTATTGTAAATACTTTTATCGAAAACTTGAATAAAAAAGAGTACTGTTCAAATCTTGGAAAAATGTTCTGACCAGAAGTTGAATGGACGGGACGTGATAATCTTATCTTTTTTCCTGTTCCTAATCTTATCTCTAGAACTCCTGAACCTTCTCAATTTGTGACATATTCAGTTGCGACTACAGTCCAGTATTTTTTGGTTTAACTAGGAGAACGCTTTCTTACGGAGAATGCTCTCACAGCAGACCACAACAACAAAACTCAAAATCACAACAATATGCCCCAAGACATATTGCGACTTTTTTAAATTATTTAAACTTTTTTTTTAGAGCCGTAATATTTATGTATAGTTGTTCGTTTTGATGAGTCGATCATGCTAGAAATAAAATCAACGCAATGAAGTTCATTAGTTTTTGTAATTAATATAAGTAATTGCTTCCATCACATGGAGAAGGTTATCGAACTACAGATCTAAACATCTTTATTAATAATATGTGTCAGTGGACTACAATAACTTAAAGTCATTAAAAATGCATTCGCAGCCCAAGTGTTACTTGGTGCCTCATATGCGTTACAAATAAAAGTAATCCTATGAAAAATAATAATGGGCCATTGGTTATTCAATTACTTCTAGCAACTGCTCACGAAATGTTAAACATTGCCCATGCGTAGAAAAAATATTTGATTTTGATTTAAATCGCTAAAGTTAACTGCTGTAATCAAGGTGATTACAGAGCATTATAATTTTAGAGATTAAAAAAAAAAATTTTCTCTTAGTTACAAAAGTAGCTTTTTGATAAAATCCTTTTAATTATATTTTAATGTTAATTAGGCGCATTAATTAGAAACGTAGCCATAATTCTAAGTAAAGCTCGCTTATAAGAGAGAAACCTCGTATACAAGGGTTATTAACAGGAAGGAGCCATAGTAGATTGACATCGATAGATTTTTTTCTTCATAATTTGACTAAAATTTAATTTTTTTTCTTGAATTTTACTAAAACCGGGCCTACATCCCAGCACCGCTGCTAAAAGCTTCGGCTGATATAAATAGAAAGACTGATAGTTCGTATAAAAAAAAAAAATTGAAACGGTGCCATTTTTTTTTTTTTTTTAGACTACAGGATGAGTCTATTGTGGACGTATTTTAATTTAATTAACGAAGTCATAATTGTGAAATTCATTTAAAAAATGAATAGAATATGTGTTATAAATATTTTATTTGCTATGTTTAACAATTTGTAAATATGACGGTTATATTAACTTAATTACGTGAGGAAACCCTTCATTTAATTTTACCCTCGTGATGTTATTGACTTAAATGCTAATTAAGTCGTCGGATACGGTGCCTTTGGGTAGCCAATATTACAGAGTAGATATGTTGTATATTTGCACTTTAAGTTTTTCAAGCATTAGTCTCCAAAATATTCTTTTGTTGATAATATAACATTTAGCAGTGATACGTATATGAATATATTTTGTGTATATGACACCTGGAGGGACTTTCATGTAAAAATTGATTCGGTAGATTTTGAAATTTTAAATGTATATTCGACAAGACCTCAAAACAGCTTTTGGTTATATTATTACCAACAACTTTATTATGATAAAATTACAAAATGCCATTGGGCATAATTGTGATAAATGTTGTTATTCATACCATATTTACAATTTTCATTCACTCGCTCATTCATACAGTATTTACAGACAGCCCAGAGGCCTCCCAAATCCACATGGTTGCCACCTCCCTCGCTATGCGAAAGAGGAAGCGGAGTCTTGGGAAGTCCCCCACGCTTCTCCGTCAGCCGCGTCACCGGTGTTTTTGGTTAAAGTAAAATAACAGGAAATATATAAAAAAAATCAACATGTGATGGTTTCACTAACGTTTAACATTTTTAAAGTCTCAGTTGAGAAACTGTTAAAAGTGTAAACTTATGAATATGAATCACTAGGATACTCCAAAGATCAGAGCCAACAATGACGCATTAATACGTTTTTGTTTATATTAATGTTGTATTTATTTACATTTTATTTTTGAAAAGGTAATAACGATTTTGTAAATCGTTAAATAAACTAACAGTCAAAAGTCAGTTAGACAATTGTCGAGTACCTGAAAATCTCTCTGTTCGGGTGTACATGTCGGGTGTAAAATGTACAATTCGTGCTCAGGAATTAATTAATTTTAGCCTGTATAAATTGCAAAAAACAACATAAAAACTCGAAGTGGGTCCTAAAAAAACAACTAAGTTAAAATAGAGCTTGTATGGGAGGTTTAGCGATGTATATTTGAGTAGGTGTCGATTCAATACTTGGGTTTCTCGTGGTTACTGCACCTTACTAAAAGTCATTAAACGCTTCGAAAATTAGTTTATTAACTTCGCGCTGGTTATTGTTCTGGGAGTTTTGGGGGCGAAGGAGGCGAATACAGGTCCCACATTCGGCGAGCACGCTGCAGTAGCCTGGTGCTGCTGCAAGTAGATCGGGGGCAGTAAAAATTTTACTACCAATAGGAGCATTCTTCTCATTCGAAGGCCGATTGTTTTAAGTAGCACATGTTGTATTTATTTACATTTGTTTATATTTTATTTTTGGTTTGTTATTTTTGAAAAGGTAATAACGATTTTGTTTTTTTAAAAATTATTTCTTTGCCAGTCCAAACGAGTATCTCGTTTTGTTTTTTTCACTTCATAATCTATGTATAGCAAAATGTATTTCCATCGATTAACTTTATAATTTGCAATGATCGAGTGGCACAACAACCATTTTCCCTCAGATTAACTTGGGCACCACAATGGTTTCGGCTAAATATTGCCAAGATAGTCTGTCGGCTTTGCCTGTACTTTCTCTTTCCTATTTTAGGCCTTAGCAGGTCGGAAGCCAAAAACTGGTTTCTTAATAACGAGTTTTTTTTGTTGTTTTTTTATCGCCTGTTCCCTGGCGTTATACGATTAACACAAACCAAAACATTTAAATTCGTTCTGACCAACTGTACAGTATAAAATCCTATTAATTGTAGAATGGGGTCAGCCAGTAACCATCCTAAACTGGAGTTTGATCACCAGTTTCATTTCGCAATAAAAATAAGTAGCAATTATCTACTTGATTGATGACACTTAATATTGTTTTATCGAATTGTCTTCGATACATCGAATATAACTATCATGCTTCTGGTTTTGAACAGACCACGAAACCCTGGAAAGACTAACCGCCTATAGATAAACCATTTATTCTCCCTTTGAAGATCTTTATTACATAGTGGGTTGATCTTTTTCTGTTTGACCTATATGTTTATAAAGTTTTATCAACTCCCTCTACAAATAATTGCCGTGTGTAGGGTTTCAAAATAAAGGTATGGATGACCTGATTCATGAAATGTAATATTTTTTTTATCGTGTTCTTCTTGCGATTTCTTATCGAAGTTTAATTTTATGAATGCAATAATAAAGAGCCATATTTGTAAATTTTAACACATTAGAAAACTGTCATGATAACCACATAAGTTGGTGGTCTAAGTGTGATGAATCTCTAAATTAAAGTTTTTTTCTTTTTTTTTTCAACTTATTATGATAACTTCTTTTTGATTTATAGTTCTAAAAATAAGAATTTTAAAAATTAAGAAAGTTCTATTAAAAAGTAAAATAAATATTCAAATCTCTGTAATATAGAGATTGTTTATAATATATACAAAGAAATTTATCAATTAATGAAACCTAATCATGTTTAATGAAAACCTCCTGTATTTTTCATATATTTAATAACAAGTGGGAATTTGTTGACTAGCTTGAATATGGGACCAATATCCAGGAACGGCAGACAATTAAGATTTTTTTTTTCCTTAGCTCTCGAATTATAAGATTAAGGATGAGGGAAAAATAAAGGAATATTAGGGTTGAGCGGATCCTTGTACTAGGAGTACCGGCTTGAAGGTGGTGTGAGGGAATTAAGGAGTGTGGGAAGCCTCGGTAGAGGTTGATTGTTGCAGTACAGTGGTGAGAGTCCACTGGTGGCTGGGCCTAGAGTCTCTCTAGGCATGTAGTTGCAGTCTTATTTAGTCGGATAGCAGTGTTGGGTGCCCGTTAGAGGCTTGTTGTTGGCGGGCCAAGCGCCGTGATGTCCACCAATTAAGATTCTTCTACATCCGCTCAAAACTTAATGTTGACTGGATGACTTCACATAATTTATTTTTTTTAGTTTTTTCATTGTTTGACCTATAAAGGTCGTTTTAAACCAAACAAAAACATTGCACATGGACTAAAATTTATTGTGTTCTAAAATACAACACAAAGATAACATGGTAACAACATAAACAACTTAGAACGTAAAATAATATGCGATGATAAAACCACATATACTATTAATTGTACATATGTTAAAACAGACTATAGTGAATACATATTGTTTCACTCTCGAGCAATGTATTAATTCTCTGATATTAAACACTCAAACCTCTAGTACACCCCTTTCACTCCCCTTAGTGAAAGGCACTCACTAGCCCAAAGTAATTTTCCCACATCCTATTTTATAAGTTTGAGAGCTAAGAAAAAAAAAAAATAAATAAAATATTTATTAATAGGCCGACTACAAACCCTTGCCTAGGTACCCCTAGGCTCCACCCTCGGTAGACTCTCACTACCTTCCTGATTCCACCCGCCTCCTTTAGGCATTCCACACCCTATATCCTTCTCATACATCCTTCAAATGGGGGACTCCCCTTAGTGAAAGGCACTCATTAGCCCAAAATAATTTTCCCACATCCTATTTTATAAGTTTGAGAGCTAAGGGGAAAAAAAAAAAAAAAAAAAAATCCATTAATGTGTATAATGCACTATTTGTGACTTTTGTAGAGGAAATAAATATGTATTTTTGTTTCAAAACCGCATATGTATCCCTTATGTTTAATACTTCATATCGTATACATCTTCACAGCACAGTTTTACTTAAACTATCATTGAATGAATCTCTGTTGGGATTTCATTCCTCAAAAACAAACGTTTAATTGAAATTGAAACAAAAAATTGATGACCGACAGCAGGATGTGAAATACTGAAATACTCGTTGACCAGTATTTGACCGGAAGGGTTGGCTATGAACAATTTGAGTAATTTCTATTGAGTTAGAAGGGGCTTAGAAG
The DNA here is from genome assembly GCA_930367205.1 of Acanthosoma haemorrhoidale. NCBI lineage: Eukaryota > Metazoa > Arthropoda > Insecta > Hemiptera > Acanthosomatidae > Acanthosoma > Acanthosoma haemorrhoidale. Next base: position 18,639,223 of record OV884011.1, on the reverse strand, counting down.
TATTACTATGAAACAGAAACTATCTCACTGTATAGTATAGATTATGAATGAATTATTCCATTCACTAATGCTGTAGGTAATGCTGTAGGTAATGCTGTACAACAACAGCAACAGTTTTTACGGACGACGGCATATCAAGGTCGACTCCGCCCCAGTCTTTTCCCCTCTCACGCAGAGGCCTCTAATCTGTATCATACTTCAATTTATTCGTTGAACCGTCTTGCTCACCAAAATTGGCCTTTTGATGCATAACAAATTTTCAAAAGTCAAAACCTCATTTTTTCCTGTTTCTTTCCTTAACCATGGAGAAAAAAAGCTAACATTTAAATCAAATAGTTTCAGAGCTATAACTTAAAATATATTTTTTTATATACATAACTTCTTCATTGTGCTAAAATTACAACCTGCCTTATTAGGCAATAAGTAATTGAGATAATATTCTCATTCATACCATATTTACAATTCATCATTCACTCGCTCATTCATACAGTATTTACAAACAACCCAAAGGCCTCCCAAATCCACATGTTTGTCACCTCCCTCGCATGCAAAAGAAGAAGCGGAGTCTTGGGAAGTCCCCCACGCTCCTCCGTCGGCCGCGTCACTGGATACTAGCCAGTGGAGGCTGACGAAGAGGGCGAGTGCCACATCAGGACATGATTGGAGAAACTGGCCATTGCCAGGACTCCCACTGTCACGCATTTATTGCTGGTCACGAAGCCACCGTTTCAGTCTCAGAGATTATAGAGAGGATTATTGGGATGAGTGGTGCAGTGCAATTTAAGATCGTTATGAAGGGTTTTGTTGCTGACGTAATAAGGGGCATTTACTATTATTCTCAGGATTTTCGATTGAAAGGATACGCTTGATTTTAGACTTGTTTTGCTGTCCCCCATAGCTCTATTCCGTATCTTCAGATTGGCTTCAGTATACCTTTGTAAATTAGTAATTTATTTTCTATTGAGAGATGGGATGTCCTTCGAAGCAGTCTGTACAGCTGTCCAAAGCGTCTGTTTAGTTCTTGTCTTTTCAGCCTCTAGTATGTTGGTTCCAGGTCAGCCATTTGTCGAGATGGAAGCCTAAGTACCGCACTGTCTCAGATACTGGGAGAGGAATGGATTAAAAATAAACTAGATTAACGCAACGAAAAAGGCATTTTTCTTGATACATTTTTTTCTGTACTTCCGTATATCATATTTTGACCAGAATATAATGATATTATTCTGAGAGGCTGCAGAATATACAATTTAAATTTAAGCTCGATTAAACTAACAGTCAAAAGTCAATTAGACAACTGTGGAGTACCTGAAAATCTCTCTGTTCGGGTGTACATGTCGGGTGTAAAATGTACAATTCGTGCTCAGGAATCAATTAATTTTAGTCTGTATAAATTGCAAAAAACAACATAAAAACTTGAAGTGGGTGCTAAAAAAACAACAAAGTTAAAATTGAGCTTGTAAGGGGGGTTTAGTGATGTATATTTGAGTAGGTGTCGATTCCAATACTTCGCTTACTCGGGGTTACTGCATCTTACTAAAAGTCATTAAACGCTTCGAAAATTAGTTTATTAATTTCGCGCTGGTTAAATATTCATGACTGGGTGTATACGAAATACTTCGGTAGCAAAACAGAAATATCAGTTAAGACGTTGTATAACTTTATGAAATATATTATGTTTTTTTTAAAGGTAAATGAAAAAAATGCTTGTACGTTTCAACAAACTTTTTTTTTCTTAAAAAAAATGTAATGTTAATGGACAAAAAAATTAAAAAAATGAAAATCCTATCTCTACTGCGGTGTTATTGACGAATCGTATTCCCAACTGGAAATAATTAACTGGTATCTGCAGTAGACACTCGTGGTCATGAAGTTTAACTTTAAAAGCACCAATAAAAACTCTAAATGCCCTTTAAAAGAACTTTTAGGTGGGAGTAAAAGAGAATAACTTCTTAGGACTTGTGGATTGTTGTTTCTTTCTCCTTAAGTTTAAAACCATGCCTATGGTTATTTCACTCAATCGTTTTTTTTTTTTGTTTTTCCCCCCCCCCCTTTATTGTGCTATAATTACAATCTGCCTTTTATAAGGCAATAATAATACATATAAATGATCTCATTCATACCATATTTACAGTTCATCATTCACTCGCTCATTCATACAATACTTACAGACAGCCCAGAGACCTCCCAAATCCACTGCGAAGAGAAAGCGGAGTCTTGGGAAGTCCCCCACGCTCCTCCGTCAGTCGCGTCACCGGGTACTAGCCAGTGGAGGCTGAACAAGAGCGCGAGAGCCACAGACGCTCAGGACATGATTGGAGAAACTGGCCATTGCCAGGACTCCCACTGTCACGCGTTTATAGCAGGTCACGAGGCCACTGCCGTTTCAGTCTCCGAGGAGGATTATAGGGATGAGTGGCGCAGTGCAATGACTGTGCTACAGGATTAGGGTGGTTGGAAAGGCTACTGTGGAATTTCATAAACTTGGAAGGGATGAGTTCTAGAATATAGGGTATATTAAGGTCGTTATGAAGGGTTTTTTTTGCTGATATCATAAGGGGCATTTACTATTGTTCTCAGGACTTTGGATTGAAAGGATTGGATACGCTAATCTAATAACCTAACAAATGTTTAAAGATCCCGATGGTCGAAGAATGATCTGTTTGAAATCACAAAAGGTATACTCCACATATTATGATTAGGTGTTCGTGAAATACCCGATAACGTGGAGTAATGACAGAAAATAGCTTTTCAAGGTTATTCTCTAGTCAGTCCTGTTTCGACTAGATTCCTCAAGTTCTGATTCCCCCCTTCCGAATGAAGACATTAATACACATCTAATTTCAATGATGCCCCGAAAAATATTGTCTAGAGAACCAACAGTAAAAAATATTAGAGAAATAGTTTTTTTTTTTGGTCAATATTTTGAGTATTTAAGATCTCATGCCTTCCTTGTATATTTGATTTATTTACTTAAAAAAAATATACCAATAACCCAATTCACTCATATTCCTGTCCCTCTATGGTTTTATAATGCTTGCTTTATATATAATATTTATAATCTTACTTAGAAAAAGTGTCTTATGTGAAGTGTCAATGAAGAAGGGGCTTAAGCAGAACTGTATACCTGCCTCGTGACGTCATGGGAGTCACTGATGGTTCCCTGTTATTTTTAAGTAAGCAACCACATCCCTCCAAGACCTCCCTACTTCCCAGAATCTTATCCTTTTCTTATACATATATGTCTCAGCTTTAGCCCCAGACCCCACTCGTCCCTAGACATTCCACCCGGTATGTAGTAACGGAACTATATACCAGTGTTACAAACCGTATTACACGTACGTAACCGAACTACAAAAATAACTTTGTTATTTAAGAAATTATATGACATTGGAAATGCTCCAATCTCATTCAGGGATCGTCATTCGTTTGTCTGTCTGTTCAACAGTTTTATAATGCTTGCTTTATATATAATATTTATAATGCTTCCTTTATATATAATATTTATAATATTGCTAAGAACAAATAGAAGGGGCCTGAGCAGAACTGTATACTTGCCTCGTGACTTCATGGAAGTTACTGATTGTTCCTGTTATTTTTGAGTAAGCAACCGCACCCCTCCTTACTCCCCTTACTCCCTACTTCCCAGAGTCTTATCCTTTTCTTATACATACATGTCTCAGCTTTTAGCCCCACTTGTTCCCAGAATCGTCCCTAAACCTTCCACGTAGTAACGTAACTCTTAATATTTGTAAATATTTATATACCAGTGTTTTGCTTGTACTTCATAATAAAGCTTTTCTTTCTTTTCTTTTAAAAGACGCTCCTCTACAAAGATTATTTAACTTATTATCTTCCGATATAATTTACAATTACTTCATATTTGATAAAAAAATATTTTACTCAGTAAATAACCATGATAAACCAGTTATTAATGTTTATTGAACTATGTTCGGGTCCCGTCACGCGGACGATTGAGAAGGTCATATTTCTTATACGACTGTTAGATAACACCAAATAATGCATCGTCCTAGATATAGATAGAGCCCCATCACCTAGGATTGTATTTATGTTTTAACTTTTAACCTCAAATCTAATTTATGTAACCCAACCTCCTTCAAATGCATCTGTGCGCAGCAGAATGATGAGAGAGCTGTCAATTCTTGTCCATTTTTCACAAATTGTATTAAATTCAAGGGGTTCGGAGGAAAAAATCTTGTCCAGTCTCTTTGATAGTGAATTTTTAACTGTGATGAATGTTTTGTAATGCTACCCTCCTTCAAATGCATGTTGTGCTATGCAGCAAGAGAAGCCATTATTCTGTCAATTTGTTCATGCTATTGAGTTAATATTTGTTAGTAAAAAATGTTTAAATAAAGGGGTTTTGAAAAAAAATAAAAATAAATAAAAGGAAGCTAAAATGTAAAATACAAGTACCACTCATCGACTCATTACTATATCTCAAGAACAATAAGCCTTAGGAAGCTGATATTTTATATGATTTTTCTTTTAATACTGCAGTTTTGAACTAAAAACGATTTTTGAAAATTTGACTCCTTAGAGGCCTCCTCCTCCTTAATTGGCCCAAGGGCTACATCTATCTATCAGTCTATTTTCTGGTTAATACAGAAGTATAAAATATAGAGTAGTGGAATTGTGCATCGTGATTATACTGCCAGAGAGGCGAACGAAAAATGTACTTAACAAATAAGTTTTATATAATAACAAAAGTCAAAAGTTTCTTAAACCACAATTTAACAACCATGTTCACTTCGCTAATGAAACAAAATATATCACACATTTATTGTTCCTATTTATTATAACTTTGAATTAATCACCTGGGAGGAGCTGGCTCGTGATATCCAAACCACGGTCAAAAGCTTACGCTTAGCTAATAAATATCAAACTAGTTCATTATTGTTACAAATACACCGCTGATGTCCCCTCTACTTCCAATACCTTCTTGGCCACATTTGCAGATGACACTACAGTGTTGTCATCCCACCCAGACCCCGACATAGCATCCCACAACCTTCAAAAACACCTTGACGAGATCGAGTATTGGTGCAATCAATGGCGGATCAAAGTTAATGAAGCAAAATGCTCCCACATTACCTTCCCCCTCTGTCACAAGTCTTGTCCACTAGTTTATTTTAGTTCTATTCCTCTCCCTGTATCCGAGACAGTACGGTACTTAGGCTTCCATCTCGACAAACGACTGACCTGGAACACACATACGAGACTAAAAAGACAAGAACTAAACAGACGCTTTGGACAACTGTACAGACTACTTCGAAGGACATCCCATCTCTCAATAGAAAACAAACTACTTATTTACAAAGTTATACTTAAACCAATCTGGACATACGGAATAGAGCTATGGCGACAGCAAAAAAGTCGAACATTAAGAGTATCCAATCCTTTCAATCAAAAGTCCTGAGAACAATAGTAAATGCCCTTTATTATGTCAGCAACAAAACCCTTCATAACGACCTTAATATACCCTACATTCTAGAACTCATCCCTTCCAAGTTTATGAAATTCCACAGTAGTCTTTCCAACCATCCTAATCCTTTAGCACAGTCATTGCACTGCGCCACTCATCCCTATAATCCTCCTCGGAGACTGAAACGGCAGTGGCCTCGTGACCTGCTATAAACGCGTGACAGTGGGAGTCCTGGCAATGGCCAGTTTCTCCAATCATGTCCTGAGCGTCTGTGGCTCTCGCGCTCTTGTTCAGCCTCCACTGGCTAGTACCCGGTGACGCGGCTGACGGAGGAGCGTGGGGGACTTCCCAAGACTCCACTTTCTCTTCGCATGTGGATTTTGGAGGTCTCTGGGCTGTTTGTAAGTATTGTATGAATGAGCGAGTGAATGATGAACTGTAAATATGGTATGAATGAGATCATTTATCCTAATTATTATTGCCTTATAAAAGGCAGATTGTAATTATAGCACAATAAAGGAATATATATATACAGAAAAAAAAAACAATTTTCCGTAGAGAGTATTCCGTAGTAAAGTACAAGTGTTTAACTATTTATGATATATATTTAATAGGTTATTTAAAATCTGGTATTTTCTTAAGAAATCTCAAGAAAAGTTGAGTTCAGAAATTCTGAAGAAAGATGTTGAAAGAATCAACCATTCTTACAGCGGGACAGTAGCCATTATATTATGCACAGAGATAAATCTGAGGACAAAATTGAGGAAGCTTAACAAAAAAAAAAAAACACCGTGAAAAACAACACGTAAATTGATTTTTTTTTTTTTTTCAACTCTTAAACTTTGAAAATGTAGAATAAGGGATAAATAAAGTAAAATATATTCTGGGCGAACGGACCCTTTTACTAGGAGGACTTATTTGAAGGTTTGGTGAAGGAATTAAGGAGTGTGAGTGACCTCGGTAGAGGAGTAATTTTGTCGCAGTTCTTTTCATTGTTTAAATTACATGAGGAATTAATTTTTTTTTTTTAAATATCGAGATGAAACCCATTTTTAAAAGAGAAATTCATAATACGAATCGGTATCTTTACGAGAAGTCAGAAACAAGTGACCTTCCTGCTTGACTGTTTTTTCTTATGCCAACTTTGCTTTATTTTACTGATAAAATTTTATTTTATTTTTGCAAAAAAATTGAAGAAACAAAATTGAGAGATGGCAACAAAATATCTGGAGATGGCATTTTTGACATTATCCGAATTTTCAAATGTTTAGCGATAGGAATTAATGAAAATCCGATATCGGGCGAGTATTGTGGTTGAGGCAATAACTCCCATCCCAATTCATTAATTTTGTCCAGGGTTCTTGCGTAAAAAATAGGCGCAGTGTGGTCTTCCATTATCGTGTTGCAGAATAACGCCTTTTTTTTTATTGACAATCGCTTGGCAATTTTCAATTAAAGATTGATTTACTCGATCCAATTGTTCACTGTAAAGATCTGCATTCACAGTTTTTCCAGGTATCAGCGATGATTGACACCACGAATGCTACACCAAACACACAAAAGCGCCTTTTTGGAATGTAAACCTGGCTTAGGTGTACTTCGTGCCGATTCATGCGGAGAGAGATTTTCGGACTATCATAGAGGACCCATTTTTCATCTCCAGTCTCACCCACCATACTCGCCCGATATTGCGCCGTCGGATTTCTATCAATTCCGATCGCTGAAAATTTGGATTATGTCCAAAATGCTATCTCCAGATATTTTGAACAAAAACCAATTGATTTTCATCGATCAGGAAAATTTGCACACTGGATGGTAAAAGGTTGGTGATAACGAGGGTGATTACATCATTGATTAAAAACAAAAACTTGTTAAAAAATTATTTTTTGACTTAAATGTAAAAAAAAAATTACTTTCCGGTCCCCCTAATATTTGACACTCAGTCGCGCATTAGTGTTCATACTTCAGTTTTTTTAAGTCACACCTTGATTTTATTCAACATTAAAAAAAATGGTAATGAAAATATGCGTAGTGCTGATTAGTTCGTGTTCGTTAAATCGTTAAAGAATTGGCATAGAGATCTCTACCAGAGGTTTGATAATTAACAAGTGTAAGTCGAGATGTTATAGATGACCTCAATTAGGACTATCTAGTGGTAATTATCACTCTGCGCTGACCTCCGCCTTTCCGGCACACGCGTCTAAGATATAGATAGCTCTTTTGCTAACCCAATCTCCTCACTATAACTAACAACTGCAATTTATAATACGAATGAATCTATTTGTTGGGCTATCTGATCGGGTTTATGAAAGAATTATAATAAATTAGATGAAATCTATCATATCCCACCCTTACAAATATATGCGACATCGTCTTAATTCACTATAATCTTTCACTATATAATTAATTATCTTAATAATTAATACGAACAATTTTTTTTTTAAATGTTTCTAGTATTCGTATAGTCTTCTCCCTTTAAACCCAACAGAGAGTATTCAAATTTGGCTGAGGGGACCCACACGGTTAGTGCGCATTGAACGATTACGGGCGACTCTAGTCTTAGGGTGATGTTGCTACAGATATTCCGCGAAAGAAAGGTAAAGGATTTAAGGATGTTGGTGTGATAATGACTCTGAAGAGATCAGTGGTAACAGATGGGAAACTCCGGTCGGTGTAAAACAGCCTCCGTTTTGGCATGTGAATCTGAAGGTACATTACCTATTCTGGTAAGTACTTATGTCGTTACAAATAACTATTTACATGGTTGAACGGTCATGGGATCAAATGAGGAGAGCGAAAACCAAGAAAGCAAAATAGGGGAGTATATGAACTTGTATAGGAATCACCGCTAGTAATGTACCATAGAGTCAACGCTAACTTCACTTCAGTAGATATAGAGGCCCTTATTACGTTTTTTAATTCCCGAGCGTCTGTGGGAAGTAATTCTTCAAAGTCTGTGTTGCGTCAACCTCTTAATTACGAATAATTAGAAGTTCCCCTCTTCTCGGTCCAGAAAATATTTATGTTTCCATATCGTAGTAATAAACGTAAGGCGTCAGTAGGAGAGAGGGAAGTTACTGGTGGGGAAACAGCCGCAGGTGGGGGAACCCCCCCACCACGTCTGGCCTGCCTATATGGGGTGGTTATATGGGTCTTGGGGCAGACGCCAGAACGTACAGAACCGGCACTTGGAACACTGATCGCTCTCTCTCTCTCTCTCTCTCTCTCTCTCTCTCTCTCTGTCTCTCTCTGCACTGGCGCTTGCTGCTCTACTCAAACCATGGCCTTCTCATTCAACTACCTCTGCATCTCTCTCTCCTAACCTCGCTATGTTTTAGTCCGGCGTTGTCAGACCTTCCTAGTGGCAATATCTACCTTCGTCTCGCTAAAACAAGCACCTCCTTCGAAGAGACCTCTCCCTCGCGGACGACGGTTGCCGTGGCCCTACAAACTTTACCTAGTAGCGTCTCCCATGGCAATCCAGTCTGCTTCTCTCCGGTTTACACTCGCCTTCAGGATCCGGACGGTTTTCGCCTACCCTTAGATACCGAGTGTAAATTCGTGGTCATTCCAAGACAACATAAACTACCTATAAACCTAGCCTGTTGCTCTTCTCCTGAACATAGTGCACTGTCTGGGCACACCTTCTAAGATCTTTTGGAGTCAGATCAAAGCGAATTAAGCTACCCGCCGACTACGAAGGGTGAAAGACCACAGGTCAACCCGTCTTATCTCTTTCTTGGCGCTCGCCGGACAGCGTCTTGAGGTTGTAGCGACCCTTGCCCGCGGCGGGCGTCATCTCCCCACCTTGGGGATCTTCACATCTGATAACCCGACAGTCTGATCTCGGTTTTTAAATATTTCCTTCTTCCGCAATCGTCGTCTTCTTTTTTTGGGATTTTTCATAATAATAAAAAAAAACCGCAGCGGTTAGTTGATCCATCGCACTATTAAACAATTGGAGTGAAGTTTTCGGTAGACAGTTTAGTGGCCCAATATGGATAGAAAAGACAGTTGGCGATTTTCAATGAACAAAATGTACGAAGTAGCCGATAATCGTCCAATGTTTACATACCTTTTCAGGTCATATGGAGACCTAGTTTGTGTGTTATTCGAGGTGATTCGGTGTGGCTTGCCCTTTCCCGTGAAATGTCGGTAGATGCTTCGGGCATCAAAAGCTTGTTCATCCGGCAGATGACCTGTTTGGTTTTGTAAAATTATTTTTCAAGTAGTTAACAACAATGGAGGGAATAGTGAAGTTATAATGGAGTTTTTGGATTTATAAGAGGAATAACTTATTATATAGAATTTAGTACTAGTACTAGCTTAAAATAAATAATACTTAAAATAATAGCGGTGGTGTACTGAAATATGAGATTTGCCAAACCACGCACCGTGTGAACGGTGGAATTCGACTGACCACAAGTCCTCAACTATGAACATCGAGGAATTCAGGTCAGGTGGTCCGTGACCTGTGGCTCCAAAAACTCATTTTTGTCACTTTTAGACTCTGTGAAATATCTTTTTGATTTAAATCGACATTAATAGGTCCTGATCTATCTGTACTCAACAAAAATTGTTTGTAAAACAAATTTTAAATGATAAATTTCATTAATTGCTTTGTGCCTGTTTATTACTACTTAGTATTATTCTATATAAACTACTGATTTTCCTCCATAGTTATGTACATAACTACACGTAGTTATGTACGTAGCTACGTGTACCTGTACAATATGGTAAAAAAGTGGACAAATAGAAATATACGCACCAAAAAATTACTTTCAAGAAACCATTGCCGTTCGCTCTGATTTGATCATTATTTTAGCTGCTTAGATTTTTTAAAAGGCGATCATCGGTGACCGAAATGGTTGTTTAACAGATAAAATGAAGTATTTTTAATAAATAATACGGAATAGTTTTTTTTCATAACTATTTAATGAGTATTAGCTTTTAAAAAACCCGTAACGATTTATTATCGGAAAGAGAATGGCGACCTTCACGGATCTACGATTCAGACCTCCTTTCTGCAGAAAAAATTATTATTCCTCAGAGTATTTCTTCGTTTGCATTGGGAAGAAATTTGTGGTAAACTAGTTCCCTTCCAATGAAAATTATCTAAATTAGAGAATTGAGTTTTTTTTTTGAGTAGTATTTTGCGAAATGTTTCAAAAAAGTTTCAAACACGATTGATTTGATGTGATATAGCTACATTTAAATTAAATGGTACAATTAACCATTGTATTTAATCTTCTACTGCGTCTTTATACTCCAAGCAGCAGTTTAACACAAAACTTTCTTCAGAGCAATCTGGATTCAGCCATTATTTCTCAACCATTGAATCTGCAACAAAAATAAAATCATTTTTATGACTAGTTAACAAATAACCAGCCAATTATACAGAGGGGTCCAAAAATATGTATCCACTGGTTAACAGTCCATAACTTGCAAACTAATTGACGGAGTTGTCTCATTTTTGGTGAAAGTGTAGCTTAAAGTCCAACTTAAAGATATCACGGTAGGTATTAAAAATGGCCACCATTAACATCCACACACAAACTATGCCGCCGAACTACTGACTGCAACGTGTTCAGTTGGATATTTGCACATGAATGTACGATGGATTCTCGAAGTTCATCCAATGTGCGTGGCGTTTGTCGATAAACGACGTCCTTTAGTGTTCCCCACAGGTAAAAGCCCAGAGGAGTTAAGTCTGGGAAACGTGGTGGATACTCTACAGCACCTCTACGGCCTATCCATCTTCCTGGTAGATTTTCGTCGAGATAAGCCCTAACACGATTGTGGTAGTGGACTGGGGCACCATCTTGTTGAAAGTAAAATCTTCCGTCTCCTTACAAGTCTTGGATGGCAGGTAAAATGGATGTTTGAAGCTTCTGAAGGTACACCTCACCGGTAACTGTGCCGTCAAAGAAGAATGGCCCAATCAAGCTAATGTTTTCGTACTTAAAATACCACTTTAAAACAGACTTCCTTTCATCAAATGTAAGCCTTACACCAGCCATAAATCGAGTAACAAGGTACAACTAACAATAAAACACTAACTATCTGGCGACTGTCATCTGACAAAACAAAACAACGCAATACAACGCTTGTATAGCGATTGCCGGAATTACAAACTATTACACTACCAAAAATGAGACAATTCCGTCAATTAGTTTGCAAGTTATGGACTTTTAAACAGTGGATACATTTTTTTGGACCCCTCTGTATATAAGATCTTTATTTAAAAAAAAAATACAATTTACTTGTACAGCTCTATAAATTCATTTTCCATGCACAATGTCCATTCATACCAACAATGTGTTTGTACATACATATTCTGCCCAGGAGCTCTCCCAATCCCTCTGAAAGCAATGGAACTCCCCTTGCCTCCATCTCCGACCGTTTCGCCTTGAGGCCAATGCCAAAAGCAGGGCAAGAAAGCCACAGGTGCTCAGGATATGAATAGGAATAAAGTTGGAAGACCCCATGACCTATATATCTATTTGCAATACCGCGTCGAGAAAAAGTTGTAGGAATGAGTGGTTCTTGATGAAGGATTGACTAGAGGATTTGGATGAGCGGATAGGTTTTTGTGGGAAAATCTCAAGGGTATAAAGAAGGACAAGGACAGTTGGAACATGTAGATCTCTGTGAAGGGATGACTTTGTAATGTAAAAAGGTACGTTGGCTTCAGTCCTGAGGACTTTGGATTGGAATTTTTGGAATCGTCTCGTCGGGTAGGTTTGGCTGTACCCCATAGTTCTATTCAGTAAGTCCAAATTGGTTTTAGCAAATGATTGCATATGTCAAGTTTTAGGTTAATTTCTGATAAGTAGGTCTGATGAAGGTTTTAAGTAAGTCTTTTGTCTAGTTGGAAACCTAGGTAACTAACAGTTTTGTACATGGTGGGTAATGTTACTAATTAATTGAGGTAAAATTTTCCTGCAACGTCCTAAATATTGGTCGGTCTGTCTTGTTTGAGTACAAGCCCAACTAATTTCAATACATGATGTTCTTACCCCGTTCACGATGCTTCGGCAGTCAAATAATACATATCCTAGTTCAAGTTTATGTTAGCACAAGTAAAAATTAAAATATTTCCGTCTATTAGGACATCTGGGAAATATTCCTGATCAGCTGTCTTTAAGGAAATACTTAATATATACACAGGCGGTCTGAAAAGTTTCCGCCTCAACTTGAAGATGATATTAAAATAAATAAAAGCTTTGTTAGGTCGGAAACTTTTCAGACCACCCGTAGTGCAGTATTGCTAAGGACGGGGAAGGGGAGGGGGTCGATACGAGTGCTCAGGACTCGAGTTAATTATCATGTAACGTAGTAATAAATAAACACAAAGTAATATTTTTTTTGTTTTGGAAAAATGGGTTTATTAAAAAAATTAATGAGGTGACCTTACATACAGATTTATTGCAATCTGATTTTTCCTGTGAAGTATTTCTGTATCGACTCCACACGGAAACGAATCTAGTTGAGGTCTTGACATCTGGAAGTCTATAGGTATAAACCAAAAATGCATTTCGTAAAGTCTAATAGTGACAGGATATGAATTTTTAGTCAAGTGGGAGGTTGGTAAAATTGGTTATTGGGAGAATTGTTTGTTCTTTTGCAGCTTCGTCTCCCTTTTATATTTCCTCCTAAGTTTAGATTATATTTAAACTTCTCTTTATAAGGGGTGTCCCAGAATTAACGCAAGATTTGATTTAAATAGAAAATACAGTTTTTAGTATTTTTCTTGTTATTTTTTTATTGAATTATAAAGTAAATAGGATAGTGTTATTTATGGCATAACAGATCGGGCAAATGGCCTCCACGACTATGCTGGCACATACGCACTCTTTTGTCAAAATTTGGCATAAATGTGGTTGAATTTCGTTGATGGAGCGTTGAATTTCCTCTTTTAATGCACGGGTGGATGTGGGCTTGTTGACATAAACCGTTGACTTCAAATAACCCGATAAAAAGAAATGTAAAGGTGTTAAATCACACGATCTAGGGGGCCAATTCTAATCACTCTTGAACTCTCTTCGCTGTGTATGGTCATTAGGCTTCAATTGTTGTGTTATCTGAATTTTGTAAGTATGGAGACCCAGATCGTTAGTGAGTACACGCTGTAGAGAGCTTCTTGAAATTTGAAATTCTTGTCTACAACGCCTGGATTCCTGGATTTTCAACAACACTCTCACGCACTGCTTCGATATGGACATTTTAACGGCTTGTTTTTGGACGATCAGTGTGTTTAGTCCAACTGATCCAGTCTCGCTAATTTTTTCAATTAATCTCTTTACAGTTGATGAAGTCAAAACACTATTCCGACCATAACTTGTATGAAATTTTCGAACTGCGGCCGCCAAACTTTCATCATTTTTGAGATAACGTGTAACGCTCCATTTTTACTAACCCTAAACTGTTAGCTGACAAATTGTTTTTTTTTTAGGGTTGCCAGCACTTTACTGCACAAATGGCGGCAAATTCAAATCTTGCGTTAATTCTGGGACACCCTTTATAAAGAGTTGAAGTACTGTTCTTAACGTTGACGCAACTACTGCGTCCTGAAGTTCCATACCACAGACAAGAAGGCAAGGAGAGAACGAGGAGCCCGTCCTAGTCGCGTGATAGGAAGGGCTGTGAACTATCGATTGTCCAGCGCTGGATTTGAAGGAGCAAGCTAAAAATATACTTGTTCATATGCTCTTTATATACTCTTTATTATTAAAGTTAAATTACTTTAAGCTTATATAAATGATGAATGCAGATTGATAGCCTAAATGCTTTGTGACAAAAAGGGGCTTGGTGTAAATCCGTAGATGAAAGTTGGTTGATTCTATGCATAAAGATCCTTCTCTAGATTTCTTGACGCACTTGTTAGTCTAATGAAACTTACTCAAGACCATAAGAAAAAATATTTATATTAATTTATTGTAAATTCCAGAAATTTGTAAGTTTGCAAAGGTTAAGTTTAAGACGTAACAATTCAGACGAACTATCAAAGAAATTAACTCGTCACTATGAAGGCTCCAAACGCATGGATCAGCTACCTCTACATTTTTTTTTTTCATTTAACATTTATTTCTACAAGGGTTATTACATTTTTTGAACTGTGCATAAATGAAATAATAAAACATAAGCTATACAAAAGAAACTCTAATTTTATTACAATTTTCCGAAATTCTAGCGAATTAAGAAATGAGAAACTAGAGAACCATATTATTGACTGATTCTCAAGAGAAATTTAACAATTTTTATTTGTTGACTATCAAAAAATGATTGTGATTTTACTCTCATCTAATCTTCATTGTGCCTGAAATTTCCACAGTCTTAGTAATGCTGCACTAGTTTTGATGCTTTAAATACTAATCAGTTGATTTATTTATTTTTTCAGAGACAAGTTGGTTTAGTAATATTTTTCTTTTTTATAGTTATTGAATAACAAAGAAGTTATAAAGCAAGCATTATAAAACTGTTGAACAGACAGACAGACGAATGACGATCCCTGAATGAGATTGGAGCATTTCCAATGTCATATATTTTCTTAAATAACAAAGTTATTTTTGTAATTAAGTACTAATTACTGTAATAGTTTACTTTTCATGTGCTAAATGGGAAAATATAAAAGCGTATATACTCCCTTGTAAAAGTGGCCAGATTATTTTAAGGTCAACCCCTTAACTAAATTGCTTCCTATTATTTAAAATATAAAATGACTTCTATTGAGAATGATTTATTTATAAGCAGGGACAGCTCGGAGAATAATTTAATACTAATAATACCGGGTCGAATCAGTTATTTGAATCTTAAATTTCTTGTGAGCCTGACCCTTTTTTTTTTACATACTTCCAGTTATTGCATTTTAACCAAAAAGTTATGAGTATATTTAGAGATATAATAGATCTTATAATAAACCTTACGTAATTTCAGATGGATAGATTTTTTTTACGACCGATGTCGTTAGTTAAATAATCTTTGTAGAGGAGAGTCTTTTAAAAGAAAAGCTTTATTATGAAGTACGAGAAAAACACTGGTATATAAATTTTTACAAATATTAAGAGTTATGCTACTACATACTGGGTGGAAGGCTTAGGAACGAGTCTGGGAACAAGCGGGGCTAAAAGCTGAGACATATATGTATAAGAAAAGGGTAGTTCTGGGAAGTAGGGAGTAATAAGGGACGTAAGGAGGGGGTGTGGTTGCTTAAATAAAAAAACAGGGACCAATCGGTGACTTCCGAGAAGTCATGAGGCAGGTATACAGTTCTGCTCAGCCCCCTTCTATTTGTTCTTAGCAAGATTATAAATATTATATATAAAGCATTATAAAACTGTTGAACAGACAGACAGACGAATGACGATCTCTGAATGAGATTGGAGCATTTCCAATGTCATATATTTTCTTAAATAACAAAGTTATTTTTGTAATTCGGTTCTTTTGTTGGGTGATTTCTTTGTTAGTTGTACGGACTATGTGCATAACTAATGGGAATAAATGACGGAAGTAGCAATTTTGACGTAACTCGGATCTGGCACGGCATGTTGCCTTAAGGTCGAGTGGACAGGAAGCCTTGGTAACGCAACGAGTCAAATTGTGTATTATTATTTTTGTGCTTTCTTAACAATATAAAAATCAAACAATAAGATCTTTTCTAATCTATTTATTCTAAGATAATACCGGAAATATAATGTACTATAAACATTTACAAACAAATATATTTTTTTTGTATATCATCAGTATTATTTCAAAATTTTGTTAACTAAAAAATAAAACAAACCGGTCCTAATGAAATGCAAATCTGCTTGAACCATAGCAAACAGGTCCGTCACTAATAGAAATGTTGACAATAGAAAAAATACAACTTTTCAATTGACTAGTGGCCTAAGATGTAACATTTCAGATGTATTCAAGAGAATTAACTCGTCACTATGAAGGCTCCAAACCCATGGACCAGCTGCCGGTTCATTAAGCGCATTCTATCTTTAAATTTAAATAACACAAAGTGTGTGTGAGATATCATCGAAATTTTTAATTCGTTTGAAAGGCCTATTGATGCCATTATGTATGAAATATAACATCGTGCAAATGTCCGCTGTGGCTTCGCTGGGTGGCGCGCATTCGAAATGTCCAATTTTCCATGACCGGCGCATAAATCCAGCTGAATTTGACCGATGGCATGGGTTATGTTGGGTTTGAGGACCGCTGTGATTTGTGGCTTATTCGCATAGATCTGCGACTTAAGAAAAAGTCTGACGGTGTCAAATCGCACGATCTCGGTGGCCAGTTCACATCACCTCCACGTGAGATGACCACAGGTCGTAGTCTTTGGTCGTTTACCTTCAGCTCCTGGGTCAGTTGAATTTTGTACGGGTGCAGGCCCAAGTCACGACGCAAAATTCGCCAAGTTGTGGTCTGCGAAAGACCGAGTTCTTGTGACCGACGCGAAATCGACTGCTTCGGATTCTCCTGCACACTCTCACGGACAGCGGCGATGTTTTCGGGAGATCTTGCGTTTCGTCGACGTACGGGTGTTTGTTGATTGTTTACTGAACCAATGGACTCAAATTTATCCACCACACTGCGAATAGTCCTCTCGGCAGGGCGGTTATGGCGGAACGTTGCCCGAACAGAACACCCATATTGATAAAACACTTTTATTATTTGCACGTGTTGTTGAACGCTGTATCCATCCATGGTGATTTGGCAAAACAGACTGAATAAATGACAGGCAATTTGACAGATGGAGCTTCAACAAGATGGCCGCTATCAACTGTCAAAGTTATTACATTTTTTGAACTGTGTATAAATGAAATAAACGGTCTAGAAATAATAAAAGATAATCTATACAGAAGAACTTTGAACTTTTAGAACTTTATTGTGCAATAATTACAATCTGCCTTTTATAAGGCAATAATAATACAGATAAATGATCTCATTCATACCATATTTACAGTCATCATTCACTCGCTCATTCATACAATAGGACATGATTGGAGAAACTGGCCATTGCCAGGACTCCCACTGTCACGCGATTATAGCAGGTCACGAGGCCACTGCCGTTTCAGTCTCCGAGGAGGATTATAGGGATGAGTGGCGCAGTGCAAAGACTGTGCTACAGGATTAGGGTGGTTGGAAAGGCTACTGTGGAATTTCATAAACTTGGAAGGGATGAGTTCTAGAATGTAGGGTATATTAAGGTCGTTATGAAGGGTTTTGTTGCTGACGTAATAAGGGGCATTTACTATTGTTCTCAGGACTTTTGATTGAAAGGATTGGATACGCTTGATGTTCGACTTTTTTGCTGTCCCCCATAGCTCTATTCCGTATGTCCAGATTGGTTTAAGTATAACTTTGTAGATTAGTAGTTTATTTTCTATTGAGAGATGGGATGTCCTTTGAAGTAGTCTGTACAGTTGTCCAAAGCGTCTGTTTAGTTCTTGTCTTTTTAGTCTCGTATGTGGGTTCCAGGTCAGTCGTTTGTCGAGATGGAAGCCTAAGTACCGTACTGTCTCGGTTACTGGGAGAGGAATAGAATTAAAATAAACTAATGGACAAGTCTTGCGACAAAGGGTGAAGGTAATGTGGGAGCATTTTGCTTCATTAACTTTGATCCGCCATTGATTGCACCAATACTCGATCTCGTCAAGGTGTTTCTGAAGGTTATGGGATGCTATGTCGGGGTCTGGGTGGGATGACAAGACTGCAGTTATACAGAAGAAGCTCTAATTTTGTTACAATTTTCCGAAATGCTAGTGAATAAAGAAAGGTATTAAAGTGAAACTAATTGGTGTCATTCAAGCCTTAAAAAATGGTGCAATAACCTCATGAAGAGTTAGTCGAAGGAAGGTTGTTGCCGTAGTTGCCGTAGAGGCCCTGAGGTAGCGAGGTGTAGTCAGCACTAGGCATTATCTCTTCATCTCAAATTGGATTTTCTAAACCGGATTCACTGGGTCTTTGTACAAGAGCTACTTACTCACCCATACCCTAAAGAAAAACTCCTTCCATCGCACCAGGGCCTTCGCAGTTAGAAGTCACAGCCTTCTGACCTCTAGAATACGGCGGTGGACTGGATGGTCAAAAAACAAGAATACTGAATATTTTTTTTAAAGCCAGTTCCATACATAAAAATCTTTTTCTCAACAAATTAATATTAAAAAACCTCTTGAAATTTCCTGAAACAACAACGATTTTTTTTGTATGCCAAACCATAATAATTTTAAAGCTTGTTACCTTCTTTTTACCTTATATAAGTGTAGAGGTAGGGTTATATATAATATTTAATCAAAAAGATGAGCCCCATCACCTTTATTAGTCAGTTCAGCCCAGTCACGTATAATGCATATCATTATACTTGTTTATTCCATTATAAAATAACAAAACCTGTTTTATTCGGTAGACTCTCACTACCTTCCTGATTCCACCCGCCTCCTTTAGGCGTTCCACACCCTATATCCTTCTCATACATCCTTCAAATGGGGGACTCCCCTTAGTGAAAGGCACTCATTAGCCCAAAATAATTTTCCCATCCTATTTTATAAGTTTGAGAGCTAAAAAAAAAAAAAAAAAAAAAAAAAAAAAAAAAAAAAAAAAAAAAAAAAAAAAAAAAAAAAAAAAAAAAAAAAAAAAAAAAACCTGTATTAATGTAGCGATGCTACAGGAAATACAAAAATTATTTGTAAATATATTTGCCTGAGAATCTATAATTGTATATAATTATCTGTGAATTTAAAGGGTCTATGAAGGAAAAAAAAAATTTAAGTTCAAATTGGTCCACCCGTGAATTGTAACTGGTCCTTTAGTTTTAACTTAAAAGTGAAACGAGATCGAGTTTACATTTGTATTATGACAAAGTACTAACATTTCGAACTTCTGTGGAATATACATTTATATATGATAGGTTGTGTCATTGTTAGGGTTTCGTTCATTTGTATCAAAACCAGATAACTTATGTACTTAGTGGTGTACTGTCTGCCTGTTTATCTTTCCTGGTTATTGTATATATATATAACATAGATATCCTGGATAAAATACTATATATATATAACAGACCGATCGCCCAGGGCCTGGCTAAAAATAGAGCCTCTCCCTTCGGGATGTGCAGTTAAAATAAAACTTATTTCACGAGCTTCTAAACTGGGATCTTAGTTTTCTATAGCTTAAGTTCAAGCGTAAAGATTCGATTCAGACTCTTTGACACGTTCTGATGAAAATGTCAAATGGCTATGAATAGTATCTCATTTCTTTTTTATAGGTATAAAAAAAAAAAAGCTGACCATACCCGATTCTGAAACACTTAAACCGAAGAGAGCAGCGGGCTATTGAATATACCGGTTCTGTAAAACGTCATGTGTAGCGATAAATGTCAAAGCGAACGGCCAAGGTACATGTCAGCGCGGACAGAATGGGCATATAATGACAACATATGTGCTGTTCAATGTTATTGATCGTTTTGAACGATGTGAATTATCGCTCTCTGATGGCCCATCAAAAGTTTTTTCAACATATCCCAGTATACTGATGAGATTGTTGGTAAAGCAGTAACTGTTAGTTGGCTGTTGAGGTATTCGTTAGATAGCCTTCTCATGGGATGTCAGCTTTAGATGATGAAAGTAATATTTGTTGATTTATATTAAATACGCGACAGTGCGAGTCCTGGCAATGGTCAGTTTCTCCATTCATGTCCTGAGCGTCTGCGGCTCTCGCGCTCTTGGTCAGCCTCCACTGGCTCTTATCCAATGACGCGGCTGACCGAGGAGCGTGGTGTATTTCCCAGGACTCTGCTTCCTCTGTCGCATGCCAGGGAGGTGACAACCATGTCGATTTGGAAGGTCTCTGAGCTTTTGGTATATACTGTATGAATGAGCGAGTGAATGAAAATTGTAAATATGGTAGGAATGAGATCATTTATCACAATTACTTATTGCCCAATGAGGCAGATTGTAATTTTATCATAATAAAGTTGTTGTTGAATATTAATTGATGACATTTCGAAATTTCTATGTCTCCATCAAGTCCTGGTCTGTAATGACTGTTGGAGGATGGAAGTAAGATGTGCACTGCTTGACAAAAATGAACATTAGTTTGCCAACATGTGTTGACCAAGTGAACATATTTATTCCATCCTTATATAATACCTCATAAAGTCCTGAACACCTGTTGTGCATAAAACTAAATTTTTTTTCTTCAAAATTTGAAATACTTAAGGTGTCATCTGAAGCCTATAGCGCTAATCAATATTTCATCATCTGTAATGAAGGGTGACCTAATCAAGGCGTGTCTGGAAGACTGGTATTGCCAGCATCGAACCGTTCCCTTATTTCGATGCAGCACCCAATCTCTTTTTTCAATAGTGTCTTAAAATGTTATGAAACGAATTTTTTCGTATTGTTATTTTTGTTGCATTATAAAGTAGGGATATATGTAATATAATAATCCATCTCAAACTGATGATATATAAATGTGTCCTCCAGCCTGCTCTGCTGTACGGTACCCCGCTATTTACCCACTTGACTGACAATACAGCCAAATGTCTCCAACATTTCCAGAATGGGATCATGCGAAAAGTGGTCCGACATACCTCTCTCGAGAGGTTGAAGAACGCTGATCTGCACCCGTTGCTCGGTGTGCCGTCGGACGGTGAGTTCATCCACCGGAGAAACATCAAGTTTTTTGACTCGTTGCAGCACCTGACCAACCCAGCGTTTAACATTATCACCCCACCACCCTTCCCGCATCGATGGCAACAGACTTTCGGGGAAAAATTAGGTTAAGAATAAGTATGTAAGTTTGTTTTATGTTTGATCAAAAAGGTGAGCCCCATCACCTTTATTTGTCAGTTCAGTCCAGTCACGTATAATGTGTATCATTATTCTTGTTTATTCCATTATATAATTTTTATAAAATAACAAAACCTGTATATAATGTAGCGACGCATGACATACAGGAAACACAAAAATAATTTGTAAATAGATTCACCTGAGGATCTATAATTGTATATAATTATCTGTAAATTTAAACGGGCTATGAAGAAAAAAAAATTATAATAATCATCAATGTGAACAATGAAATAAATTATCTAATGAAAAAAAAAAAAAAAACCAAAAAAGATTTAATATGTTATTTTAAATTGAGGGGTTTCACGATTTTGGAGGATTCCTGACTTTGTAAATATGTCTGTACAGTATGAATGAGTGAATGCGATATTCTATAAATTTTATAAATGAAATCACCTATCATTTTACCCATTGGCCAAATAAAGATTTTTCGATAAAAAACATTTAACATAGTTTAGAATCATGAGGACCTAGTTGGAGTAATCGTTGTCAATTACTACATTTCAAGAAAATCCAACTTTTATCAAGCTATGACGATATGCAT
This sequence comes from Acanthosoma haemorrhoidale, assembly GCA_930367205.1. Lineage (NCBI taxonomy): Eukaryota > Metazoa > Arthropoda > Insecta > Hemiptera > Acanthosomatidae > Acanthosoma > Acanthosoma haemorrhoidale. The sequence goes on along the minus strand of OV884011.1, from coordinate 18,617,397 downwards.
ATAATACAAAAAAATACATTTATTGAATAATCATTAATGTTTTATTATATAAATATATATAGCTGAATAGTCGAATAGCTTTCGAGCTGAGACTTGAGGTATGTTAAAAATTAGAGGAATGTTTTGAAGGCAAATTTCCTTTCCTGTGCTACACCTTAGTGTATTTCAACCAGCCAGCTTATTTAAGGACATTATCCATTTAAACATGTAGATAGCTTACCTCATTTTCATAGAGCAGATTCTGCTTGTTATATTCACTACCCTGTTACACTATCAATATTCCGTAACGTGTTTTATTATTCAAATTTACGACTGTAGGTAGGACCTCGGAGGCGACTGAATTAGATCAACGTAGAAAATTTCTCAAGCGGTGGGGAAGTGCCAAACCACTCTTTCTGCCGGTCCAGTTTCAACGGGACAAGGACAGACGCCCAAAAAACAATAATGAAAAAAAAAAAAAGAAAAAGGTGAAACTCAGCACCTTGTTCCTGAGGCGGATCATAGCTACTTCCATTCGTGTCCTTCTGTACGCACCTAATATGGTCGACGAAACAATTACAGTGATCTGCAATTTAAAAAAAAAGTACATGTTATAACACTTCAAAAAATTGTTTTTACAATTTCGGTACCGCTAAGCTATCATTTCTCAGAAGCCTAAGCTCAGAGGTTATATTCATAAAGGTCTGATTCCCCCCCCCCCAAAATTAAGGACAAATTTCAATGGAAGTCCGCCGATATAATTTCTTTCTGAGTAAGTTTTTTATTTTGTTTTTTTTATTATCTATTTCTACTGTTTACTAATTCATTTATGATATTTGAATGAAATCGCAATTCTTTTATCGCGTTGGTATCTTGAAGGATGTGCGATAAGAAGAGAGCTTTTCTCCTAATGCTTTGCAAATAAAAATTTGTCTGCGGGTAGTCAAAACACATTTGAAATTTTATAGTTGAGAACGGAAACAGATTTAAATTGTGATAATTCCAGGTAACCAAGTTATCTAAATATTCCAAGCGTTTTGGTTGAATTCTAAAGTTGCTACAGTTTGTAGTTGACGCTGAGATTCTCTGTCGTGAACATTTATTCTTTAATTTACAAAAGACTCATTTTCCTTCACGAGGCTGAGTAAATACCAACTAGACCATCACGTCCTCTTGATATAAAGAGAACTTTAATCTTCGATTCGATACAATAAGAAAATAAGTATTAGAGTCATCAAATGCAACTACTAAGAAAGCTATGCATTAGATGATATTTTACAATTATAATTTAAAAATACAAAACAAACATAACATATTGTTGATCGGTACTCCGACTTCATTAATTTGAGACCATATTATAGTAGGGTAGAATTGTAGAAAAATAAATATGTTGTTAACACAAAACAATTTTTTCTTAAATTAAATGGTCAGTTGTGGAAGGGCCTAAATTAATTTAAATTACAATCTAGGGGAAATAAATGATTGTGATCAATGATCTTATTCATGTATGTATAATCATATTCATAACATCCGGATATGGAAAAGGAGGGAAGGTTCGGGGGGAGATCCCCGATGGTACGTTTGCAGCCGTATCACTGGGGCAATGGAGCCTGAGGAACTCCGAGCTCCCGTGACTCAATATTTACAGGGGGATCGGGGGACTTCCAGTCCAATCTCCGAGGAGGTTGTAGGGTTGGGTGATGCTTATGTGGTTGGGAGCTCATATAATTTTTTATGGATGGTGTAAATGTGATCTTGGGCAGTGGGGATGTTAAGGTTATTATGGAAGGTTCTATTATATATTGCCGGGATTAAGTGCGCTTAATATTCATGGTTTCACTGTCTCCCATATTTCATATCCAAAAGTCCACATTAGGTTTAGTTAGAGTTTGTATATATTTTCTAACGGAGTTGGGAGGAGCTCAATGCTACATTTTTTTTTTTTTTTTTTCATAGCCCCTTTAAATTTACAGATAATTATAGATCCTCAGATGAATCTATTTACAAATTATTTTTGTATTTCCTGAAGCATCGCTACATTATATACAGGTTTTATTATTTTATAAAAATTATATAATGGAATAAACAAGTATAATGATATACACTATACGTGACTGGACTGAACTGACTAATAAAGGTGATGGGGCTCACCTTTTTGATCAACCTTAAAACTAACTTACATACTAATTCTTAACCTAATTTTTCCCCGACAGTCTGTTGCCATCGATGCGGGAGGGGTGGTGGGTGTTAAACACTGGGTTTGTCAGGTTCTGCAACGACTCAAAAAACTTTTTGTCTCCGGCGGACTAACTCACCCACCGACGGCACACCAAGCCACGGGTGAAGGTCAGCGTTCTTCAATTCTACATAATTAATTAAACGTACTTTATCGTTTTATGGCTTTAGCTTGAATGGGAGGGTATCTACGCCCATAATACACAGACGAGTAGTCAGGAACACGACTGAAAAAATAAAGGTTTCTGGTTCTGAAAAGAGCCAACGAAGTTCTGTTTTTTTTCCTTATCCAACTGTTAATATAAATTCGACGGAGTTAAATTGACAATTCGTTTGTATCAGTGAGAATTGCAGATGTTAGCCTATTGTTGCCAGTAGGAGCGTTCAGCAGCGAAAACATCTCTTATCCATTGGCTCTTATACAAGAGATTGTCGCTGAATTTGCGATATGACGAGAAACGCGTATTCAAAATTGAAAACAACACGTAATTGAAAAAAAAAAACTACAAGATTTTCCACTCGGCATAAGTGATGTAACGATTAATCAAGCGGTGCTAAAACGTAGCATACATTAGTTAGCCATCTATAAAAGATGATAGCATTAAACACCTGAACAAAGGCTTGGTGTTCAACTTTTTATCACAAAGTTAAAAGACTGCCGTGGAAAATTAGGTTAAGATTTAGTCAAGTTTTTATTGTTAGATGAAATTTAGTTTTAAGCCTATGGTAAATAAGGTGAGCCCCATCACTTTTAAAAATTCAGTCTATTAATGTATAATGTACATCATTATACTTTTTGTAGCAAAGCTATAGGAAATACAATGAAGGAATTGTATATAGATTCGTTTGTAGAATCTATATTTTGTACATGTATAAATTTGTAACAAGGGGATATAGAACAAACAAAAAGCAATAAGTTTTGACAACTAACAATATAAACTAAAAATGCTGTTCGTGATGGACTTCATAAAGGGTTTCGCTCAATATTTTAGCCATTTAAAAATTTTTATCAGTCTGTCGAAAAGGCAACCAAGTATTTTTGTTTATAACCATTTCATGAGGTTAGGTTTATACACGAGGTATAAAGGACGTAGAAAATAGGTCAATGGCCATTAATTATCTTCTAATTTTCCCCGACAGTCTGTTACCATCGGTTAACATAAATTTTACAAAAGTATAATGATGTACATTATACATTAATAGACTGAATTTATTAAAAGTGATGGGGCTCACCTTATTTATCATAAACTTAAAACTAACTTACATCTAACAATAAAAACAAAATCTTAACCTAATTTTCCCCGACAGTCTGTTACCATCGATGCGGGAAGGGTGGGGGTCATGGTGTTATAAAAACTTTTTTATTGTTTGCTAACGTGTTAAAAGACTGAGCTTTAGAATGGAAATAGGCGACCCTTCCACGATAATGTCTGCTTCACAAATAAAAAGGAGAGAGAAACGCTTATTATTTAAAAAAATAAAAATAAATTAAGGCACCCCAATTTTAACTGTGTTGTTAATTTACACATGAAACAAATCAATGGCATTACATTAGTTAAATTTAAGAAAAGAAAATCAAATGTGAATAAACAAGAAATATTAATACATTTCGACAAATCATCTTTGACAAATATTGAATCAATTGATATCGTGGAAAGAATCACTTGTAACCACTAACAGCGTTAAATGGAATAGCGATAAAAACGACTACAATACCAACCGTCTACGCTCAAGTTCAAAATCAGTTGACTCAAGCTTAATTGATGCTAACTGAAGACCCGTTGAATGCAATTAACAAGTCGAAGCTGGGAAAGATTTCATCTCTTAAGGTCTCGGACGCCGGAAAGACCGACTGCGTAATCTTCTCCTTTCAAAAAGGGAAAAAAGGCTTGCCAAATCCTATACTATAGGCGGGCAAGAGAACTCACCAGCTTTCTCAATATACTATCAGGGTATAAAAATAGACTGGCACCTCCATTTCTCTACTCATTTTAGTAATAAAATAGAAAAATTACCGGCTTCATCGCTTGCTAACTTCACCCAACTTGTCGCTGCTTCTCAAACTAATGATATAAAAATGTGTCCTCCGGCCAGCTCTGCTGAACAGTGCCCCGCTATATAATCACTTGACTGACAGCTAAAATTCCCCAACAATTCCAGAATGGGATCATGTGAAAAGTGGTCTGACATACTGCACCCGTTGTTTGGTGTGCCATCGGTGGGTGAGTTCATCTGCCGGAGACACAACAAGTTTTTTTACTCGTTGCAGCACCTGACAAACCCGGCATTTAACACCATGACCTCCACCCTTCCCGCATCGATGGTAACAGACTGTCGGGGAAAATTAGGTTAAGATTTTGTTTTTATTGTTAGATGTAAGTTAGTTTTAAGTTTATGATAAATAAGGCGAGCCCCATCACTTTTAATGAATTCAGTCTATTAATGTATAATGTACATCATTATACTTTTGTAAAATGTAGATCACTGTTTTGTGTACTAGAATTTGTATAAAATGTAGCCAAGCTATAGGAAATACAATGAAGCAATTGTAAATAAATTCGTTTGTAAAATCTATATTTTGTACATGTATACATTTGTAAGAAGAGGATACGGAACACAAAAAAAAATAAGGTCTCGGAGGAGAGATGTAACCCTAGAAATCTTGAAAGATCTTGAATTCGATCATCTTTTTGGGAATCGAACTGGAAATAAGTGCTCAAATTTGCGGTGTAATCATTAGTTATGTTTTAGTGACCTAGCCCGAATGGAGAGGCATTAGTTTCATGTTTTTTTGCTCGTCTGTTGGCCTATCTTCATCTTCCAAGATAGTGGTTGCAAAAATGACTCGGTGATCTGTGATTTTTCTAACAACATCTGGAAATACACTGATTAAATCTCAGTAAAAATAAAATAATATAAGTCTAAAAAAAAAAATAAGTAAAAATTACGATTAAATCGGCCATGTGTTCACTTTAATAACCGGACCGTTATATCTTTCAATCAATTTTTTGAGATTCCCGATATGGTTAAGAATACATAATTAAATAATTTGTAGTAATGGGGATTTTCGTAAAGGGTTATTGCGCATAACTCGTCTATACTATAACAACATAGTATGCTCTTTAATGAAAATCTTGTAGTTCTTAGTTGGCTGTGGAGGTATTCGTTAGGTAGCCTTCTCATGATTGGGATGTCAGCTTTAGATGATGAAAGTAATATTTGTTGATTTATATTAATTAGCTCTCACGACCTGCTATAAATACGTGACAGTGCGAGTCCTGGCAATGGTCAGTTTCTCCATTCATGTCCTGAGCATATGTGGCTCTCGCGCTCTTGGTCAGCCTACGCTGGCTCTTATCCAATGACGCGGCTGACGGAGCAGCGCGGGGTATTTCCCAGGACTCCGCTTCCTCCTTCGCACGCCAGGACACACCATGTCGATTTGGAAGGTCTCTGGGCTTTTGGTATATACTGTATGAATGAGCGAGCGAATGAAAATTGTAAATATGGTATAAATGAGATCATTTATCACAATTACTTATTGCCCAATGAGGCAGATTGTAGTTTTATCATAATAAAGTTGTTGTTGAATATTAATTGATGACATTTCGAAATTTCTATGTCTCCATCAAGTCCTAATCTGTGATGATTGTTGGAGGATGGAAGTAAGATGTCCTCTGCTTGTCAGTTGACACTAGTGACATTTGAAGCCACTATTGTACGTAATAATTATGGATTAGCACTGGTATTACAAGCATTAGAGCATTTGAACCAAGTGTTCTGCTTAATTTCGTTGCAGCATCCCTTCCTCCTTCAGCCTAACAAATTTCTTTGGCTGTCAGCTTTGTACTCAATCCTGCTTTCTAGAAATATCTTAAAGGGTCGTGAATCAAAATGTTTACTGCGGAAAATATATATAAATAGTAACGCAAATAAGTTAGGGGTACATAGGAATAGGTACATTTAATAAAGGATTAGTCAATATCAAGTTATTTGGTTAAATTGATTTGTTTAAAATATGAGAGAGAAAAATTGCTGCTGATCTATGAGTTATGATTTACTCAAGAACTATGTGAAAGCCTTCAAGTGTCCTAGACACGTGAGATTTGATCTTAAATCCGTTTATTAGATCAAGGCACTCTATATCTGCAGTAAATAATCTTCTGATTGCTGATATATTTAATACGTCAAACGATAGCGCAAAAACTATTTATAAAGATTTTTTGTTTATTTGTATATATATAAAAATACCGGGTCTCCAATTAGCATCAGTGTTGGTATCTCGATGCCTCTGTGTTTTTATCCTCATCAGGTTTTATGCCGGTTACACGGCATCAATACTCGATAAAGACTGAGATACAAGTTAATAAGTCAATTTTCAATTCAAAATGTAAATTTAAGTTTAATTATCAGCCGAAAAAAAACTGACATTTTCGGGATTTGAACTCTCCCCAAGCTTTTTCAACCTCAGCGCATAAGCCTAACTGATAAATATATAATTATCATCATCTAGGATTTATGTGTTTTTAAGAGCATTCACGATTTTCCAGCCTTACTACCAACAATTAGGCCAGTTTAATTAATTATTGCACTGAGTCCGCTGACCGAGGTTCACTTTGACCTTTTCGACATTTTTCCTTTTCCTGTATTCGTGGAATCATTAATATATTCTGTGTTTTCCTCGTCAATTTTTTAGCTCCTTTTCCTGTTATCTCTCAAACTCTTCGATATAAAGGGTGCCCCAGAATTAAAACAATTCGAATTTAATTTAAATAGAAAACATTGTTTTTCGTATTTTTGTTGTTATTTTTTTATTGAATTATAAAGTAAATAGGATAGGGTTATTTATGGAATAACACATCGGGCAAATGGCTTCTACGACTTTGCTGGCACATACGCACTGTTTTGTCGAAATTTTCCATGACCATTTGGCATAAATGTGGTTGAATTCCGTTGATGCAGCGTTGAATTTCCTCTTTTAATGCACCGGTGGATGTGGGCTTGTTGACATACACCTTTGACTTCAAATAACTCCATAAAAAGAAATCTAAAGGTATTAAATCATACGATCTAGGAGGTCAATTCTAATCACCGAAACGAGAGAGTACACGACCTGGAAATGATCATGCAGTATTTGAATTGTTTCATGCTGTATGGCATGTGGCACCATCTTGTTAAAACCACATATTTTCACATCAATATCATCCAATTTCGGCACAAAGAACTGTGTCTACGACGCCGAATCGATGTTCCTGGATTTCAACAACACTTACACGCACTGCTTTGATATTGACATTTGAACGGCTTGTTTTTGGACGGCCAGTGTGTTTAGTGTCTCCAACTGATCCAGTCTCCCTAAATTTTGCAATTAACCTCTTCACAGTTGATGATGTCAAAACACTATTCCGACCATATTTAGTATGAAATTTTCGAACTGTGGCCACCAAACTTTCATTATTTTTGAGATAATGTTCAACAATAAAGACACGTTGTTCTATCATGTAACACTCCATTTTTACTAACCCTAAACTGTCAGGTGTCAAATTGTTTTTTTTTAGGGTTGCCAGCACTTTACTGCACAAATGGCGGCAAATTCAAATCTTGCGTTAATTCTGGGAACACCCTTTAGGACAACTATCCATAAGCATGGGATCATTTTTGTATTCTAGAATTTGTACAAAATGTAGCCAAGCTACAGGAAATAAAATGAAGCAATAGTAAAAATTTGTAACAAGGGGATATTGAACAATAAAATAAGGTCTCGGGAGAGAGGTTGGGGTTTTTACTCTGACCCAGTTTTCGATAACCTTTTGTTCTATTTGCGTTTATATGGTAACGTAATAAAAACGCTCTTAGAAAAATCAAAATCACCTCTTCCTACCAGCTAAATGATCTAGAAGTAATTATGTAGAGTTTTCATACCGACGGTGATTGATGGTACAGGATCATCGTATTTTGGTTCTGATCCATTCCACATTTCTGATTCTATAGCAATTAGACTGTCTTGGTCGCCTGGGATTGTATTTTTATTCTTTTGATAATATTTTCTTATTGAAATTACATTAATAAATGCGATTTGGGATATGAGTTTATGCTTCATGTAGGATTCAATTCGTACTATATGGTACATACACAATGAGTGCAGGAATCCTAGTGCTCCCTCTAAGAACACTCGCCACTTCCTCCGCCCTTTTTGTAAGGTAGCTCGGTATAAAGGGAAGGTGGAAGGCCAGACCACTACCGCTTTGGCCTACGGGTACGGTTGCAAGCATGAGTGCTGAGAGATAAGCGGCAGAAATCTTGAGTTGAATTCGAGATGAAGTGAAGAGTTGACTGAGGAGTTTGACTTAAATTCGTTTGATGTTTGGAATGTTTTGCTGTTCCCCAGAGCTAAGTACATATCGTATTGCTCGTCCGCTGGAAAGACGAATTATCTGCGAATAAATACTGTCTCAGGAAAAACGAACCGAACAGTATTTTTCCCGCGAAAGGTCTTCAATGACACAACTTAACCTCTGGGGGGTAACTATCATTAATATGGTTCCATTTAAACCAAAATTTTCTCACTGTTTGTCTCTGGGCTGTTTGTAAATAGTTTATGAATGAAAAATTGTAAATAAAGTATGGATGAAATCATTGCCCAATAAGGCAGATCATTTATCATAATAAAGCTGTTAAATGTAATAAAATATATTGTATAAAGTCATTTTATCTACTACTTTTTAATTGGCTGCCTGTTTTCTTCGCTTTTCTCATGCTTTCGAGGTTGATGTGGGAAGTGTCAGTAGTTTTTAGAAGTTTTCCGTAAATGTGATGTTTCTGTGTTATGCCAGCAGTTTACAATTTCAGATTGTATGCATCCAACCCCTTTCTTCCAGTTTCCACTAACTCTTCATTTCCTCCCGGAAGCTGCATCTTTTCTAGATTTATCAATATCAATCTTCTTTTCATAGTTATCATACTGAATGCTTCATCCTTAGCTGAGCCTACCAGAATACTCAGACCTTATTTTCCCTCATTTTATTGATTTTCTCACCGTGTTTGAATGTTACACCATTTAGGCTGCTAAGCTGTTTCGTATAAAAACATGAAGAATACAGGTCGGCATTGAATTGCCTAGACCTACTGACACAAGTAAAGAACATGGTGGTTTTTCTCAACTTAAGAGCGCAAAATAGTAGGATTAAACTATTGTTATCTTAAACCATCTGGCAAATTTTTGCACCGAGTTCATTGTTTACAAATATTTTGCATAATCTGTTCCTGGTAAATATTTTTGGTCTACTACTTCTCGCTCAATTCCCTCCTTGTTGTAGTTTATGACTCTAATGTAGCGTTGCGGCTAAACAACATGATAACTTCACAACTTACTGGACAATTTATGAAAGAGGAGAGAAAGAAGGATATGATCGACTAAAGCGCTCAAGTCCAACAGTAAGCCTCTTAACTTTATCTGTCCTCTCAAATCTTCTTAACTTTATCTTCCACCACCTGTTCCATGACTTGAACAGGGCTATTCTGAGAAAGTTGTTTTTTTATTATGTACCGATCAATATATTTTTTTTTGAGGGAGGATTTCTATTGGAGCGGATTAAAAACAAGGATCAATGAATTCGATTAATAATTCGTAAGATATATGACATATAACCGTAACCTACAAACCATTCATATTACAAAGGTCGTGCATGGTAGCTCAGCTGGTAGAGTCCCTGACTGCCGATATGGAATCCCCTGCAAGCATATTTTTTCTTTAGCTAACTTAGCAATGGTGAGATCGATAAAACAACTAAATTTGACTATACAAACCATAATTTACAGATATTCAAAAATTATACAATTTAAATAAAAACTTGGCCTCTCCACAACGTACGAGTTAAGAACTATCTATCCAAAAAAGGCATCGAGCACATACTGTACAATTTAATGTAGGATGCTATACATTGATTTTAAGGTAACTTGACTTAATAAAAAAATAAGATGATAATCAACATCTCTTCAACTCATTAACCTCAGCCAAGGCTAAGGCCCAATCACGTCATTTACGACTAACAATCAAAGCTTAAGTTTTAACAGAGTTTAACTATTTTAAGCTTGTTATGTTTGGTTGCAATCAATCCAATGCCCCACTGATTCATCTTAAAAAATAAACTGACAATATTTTTATTAATTTTTTTGTTTTGATGCTATTTTAAATACAGCTGTTCTTTCAAAAAAGTTATTTCAGTTTTTCCCTTTCAACTGCGGGATGATAAAAACTCTAAATGACTCAGAACATCTAATTATTACGTAGGAGAATCAACAAGATATTGACAGTTCTGCATATTAAGATGTCTTATAAACCTATTCTTTGTTCCTTTTTCTTTGTTTCTTGTCCTGTTTTTTATTAATCTCGTTCAGAAACGGGGCTTATATATATATTTTCTATGAAAGTGACTATAATAAATAAAGAAGTAAAAAGAGAGAATGTCATTGTAACAACCGCTAACTACATAAGATAAATCATCCTATACTCTATTGTATATATATATATATATTGTAAACAAATGTAAATAACATAACCAAAATATAAATCATTGTAAATATGGTAAACAATAAATATGCAGCTGTGAGCCAATTAGTTATATGAGCTGGGGCACCAGCTACCAGCAGCAGGTACTAAGCGACCCTTACCCAGGGCACGTATCGGACACATGTCTCTTTGTCAGAGAACAAAGAAAACCACATACTCAACTGCCATTGGGTACTATAAAACCTGCGCTGATTGGCTACTGACGAAGCCAGCTGGGTATTTAAGACCGGATTTAAGGGCTGTAAATCATTCTCCTGGGAACTAACTGGCTCGTGGCTGCTCTGATGTAAATTCTGAAACTTGGCCTCTTCACTATGAAAACCTCTACATCTCTCTCTCCTCACATCGCTATGTTTTAGTCCGGCGTTGTCAGACCCCACACCTTCTTAGTGGGAATCTCTGCCTTCGTCTCGCTAAATCTAGCACCTCCTTGGGAGAGACCTCTCCCTAGTGGACAACGGTTGTCGTGGCCCTGCAAACTTACCAAGCAGTGTTCCCCACGGCGATTCAGTCTGCCTCTCTCCGGTTCACACTCGCCTTTGGGATCCGAACGAATTTCGCCTACCCTCAGATACCGAGTGTGAATTCGTGGTCATTCCAAGACCACACAAACTACCTACACCACCTACACCACCTACCCTATACCTCTTCTCCTGAACATAATGCATTGTCGGGGCACATACCTTTCAAAAATGGAGTCAGATAGTAAAACCGTCATGAAGCGATTGTCCATGTTATAAACTTAATCAGCCCTCACTTCGTCACCAGGGCTAGGGTAACTAGGCGCCCCCCTCGTGACGACCCGACAGTCATAGATGTTCGATTTTTGAAGTTATGTTTTCTGATCTAAAAATTCTATGTTCATTTCGGTTCTTTCATATCCTGTTGCTAATGCCCGTGTGCTGGGCTCAAAAATTCCTCAGAAACGCTGATTTTTTTTTTGAATAATTCATTTCTCATTAATTAAACGTATAGATTTGTGTCTACCCACAATTTTTAGCACTTGAAAGACATAATCGTTTTCATTGGTTTAAACCATTATCTTCAGGTGCTACAACAATATTCAAAATATTTAAATTTAAATGCCTATAATTACCATTGCCATTTACAACATATATATATATATATGTAAAAGCTTATATAAAACTGAAAACATAAATTGAAAGATAAATTATTATAAACAATAGAGATAAAACTATTCAATTTAACTGCTATTTGTTGTATTCCAAAGAAAAAAATCGTCCTTTTTTAATATCCAAATGAGCGAGGGGTTGTTTTAAGAGAGGGAGGTTCAGATTCCAAAACAGCTTGAAATATGATCATTAGGTCTCTAAGTACAAGGAGTCTAAGTCCCCCCCCCCCCTCCACCTTCCATTGCATTTAAAAAACGTAAGATAGTTTCATTTCCTTCCCATTCTCTCTTTTATTCCCAGTTTTATGAATCGGAAGAAAAATATTTACTGCTTGATTGAGTCTATAGTGAGCATTCATTCATGCAGTGCATGTTGTAATAAACTTCAGTTCCCTTTAGGTATTGTAGAGAAATCACTAACGACCGCAAGGCTGCATGGGGTAGTAATAATGTTTTCGAAGTCAGTGCTGTTATCTGATGGCCTGATCCACTTTAAGCTGACATTCACTAGCCGGAGTGGCGTGGGCAGTCCACAAAGGCGTCACTATCTTTCCCCTGTATATATTTTCGCAGCCACGTGGAAGCCATTGTGTTATTTACGTTAATGGGTGCAATTTGTAATGCATGTATGCATGCGAGCTGATCTTATCGGCTGATACATGGATCTGTAAGTAGTCGCCTTGCCAGATTGAAAAAAAATCTATTGACTTTAATTAAATTGAATAAGGTTGTTCAATCCTTTCAATCGAAAATAGTAAATGCCCCTTATTACGTCAGAACAAAACCCTTCATAACGATTTTAATATACCTTACATTCTTGAACTCATCCAAAGTTCATGAAATTCCTTAGTAACCTATCCAACCACCCTAATCCCCTAGCACAGTCATTGCACTAATCCCTATAATCCTCCTCGGAGACTGAAACACCGGTGGCCTCGTGACCTGCTATAAAAGCGTGACAGTGGGTGTCCTGGTAACGACCAGAAAATAAAAAAGAATTTACTAAAGATTTTTTTTTTCCTTTCATAGCCCCTTTAAATTTACAGATAATCTATTATTACCTCAGGCGAATCTATTTACAAATTATTTTTGTATTTCCTGTAGCATCGTTACATTATATACAGGTTTTGTTGTTTTATAAAAAATTATATAATGTAATGATACACATTATACGTGACTGGACTAATAAAGGTGATAAGGGCTCACCTTTTTGATCAAACTTAAAACTAACTTACATACTAATTCTTAAACTAATTTTTCCCCGATAATCTGCTGCCATCGATGCGGGAGGGGTGGTGGGATATAGTGTTTAACACTGGGTTGGTCAGGTGCTGCAACGAATCAAAAAACTTTATGAGTCTCCAGCGGATGAACTCACCCACCGACGGCACACCAAGCAACGGGTGCAGATCAGCTTTCTTTAACCTCTCGAAAGAGGTATGTCGGACCACTTTTTGCATGGTCCCATTGTGGAAATGTTGGAGACATTTGGCTTTATTGTCAGTCAAGTGGGTAAGTAGCTGGGCACTGTACAGCAGAGCTGGCCGGAGTACACATTTATATATCATTAGGTTGAGACGAAGCGACAGGTTGGGTGAAGTTAGTAAGTTCGATAGCCGGTAGTACCTGTGTCTTACTTTTTCTATTTTATTACTAAAATGAGTAGAGAAGATTTTAATCAAATTAAATAGTTTACTAAAGATTCTGAAAAAACAATTTTTTTAATCAAAAATAATTAATTTTTTTCAATTGTCACCAATGTATTTAAAAGTTCAGATTAATTAGTTTTTAAACTACCGATCGAAGAACTGTGATGTGTGTATATCACTCTGGTGGCAGTTTTGCTAAAGACGAGTGTAATGAATCATTTGGAAGTTCTGTTGTCGATGATATAACAGTTTAAAAGACCACCTGGAGTTGCGTAACTCGAACCGTCTCGTTTGCTAAGCCTAACCCGTTGGTCACCTAGCATAAGTAGGAGTGAGGCTATTTTTTTATTCAGTTTATTTGTATGTCACTGTGGTAAATGTTAATGAATATTCCATAAAGAGTAAACAAATAGTTACCAGTAGGTATTCGAACTCTTGGAGTGGACATAAAATGAAACTACCATGCCAAATATCATGGCGCTACGAATGTATTACCTAATTATAGTAATTATAGTTAGAAAAGACAACAAAGTCAAGACACCATGCAAAATTTCATGTCTTTAGGTCGAACAGGGAACGAACAAAACCAAAACAGACGGGATCCAAGAGCTGAAAATATAAGGACGGCATTGTAAAATATTCCTTATGTGAATTATGCCATCATCAACAACAACTAAGTACCTCTGAGTCGTTGAGAAAATGTTGGAACATTTTGTAGATCTGCTGCAGCCATTCTCACATCAGTCTGAGTAACAGACACAGGTCATAATCTCGGTGGGTAAACGGGTAGTCCACAGCTGCCCACATTATCTTTTCAGGCTAGCTACACTCCGTACTCATATAGAGCTTTGATGAGAGGGTACAAGTGACACTACCCGGGTTTCTTGTACCAGCTGAGCTATGGTACAATGATAAAACAGACGGTCACGCGTACTTGTGTAAAAATATAGCACCTCTAACCTAGATACGAGCCTGACGACGTTTAGATGACGAGGAACCCGCCAAAAGGCTAGTGGATTTGGAGCATCGTGCTGGAGTTATTTCAACTTCTTTGGTCGATAGATGTGTTGGGTAACAGCCAGCCAGCTTGCCCCCTTATATACCGCATTACGGCGATATTTCGTTTTTTGATGTCTAGCCATAAATAGCCTTATGCTCATCCGCTGTTTATGTCCTGTCGGTTTGTTTGATATTTAAATTCACTTGGCAACCACTATTGACCCAGCCTAAAAGGCGTTTTTCCTAGAAGATACAAGGATTAGCGGTCTTGCCGTTTTATTTTACTTTTTATAAACAATAATTATTATCAAAAAAAGAAAAGAAAAGATAATGACAGGAGTTCAAGGCGATCTCTTCTTGTCGGGTGCTCGCTCCAGGGAGCTGTGGCTATCAAGTCAATATCAAGTCTCCTTAGCTGTGCTCTCGTAAACCTCAGAAGTACATCGTCGATTGAAATCTTTCAAAGGAGATGGAAATCGTGCTTTAAATATTAAATTTCAACAGAGATTAACTTAGATTTAACTTTTTAAAATGACTTTTCCAAAAGGCCCTAAGCTTTTTTGATCTTTTTGTTTATTATAGTAAAAGCCCTCTATAGCGCGTTGGTTATGTAATGAAAGAGTTTTAATTTTAAGCCAATTTTTTTTATTTTTACAACACCTTTATTGTAATTTATGATAAAATTACAATCTGCCTCATTG
This sequence comes from Acanthosoma haemorrhoidale, assembly GCA_930367205.1. Classification (NCBI taxonomy): domain Eukaryota; kingdom Metazoa; phylum Arthropoda; class Insecta; order Hemiptera; family Acanthosomatidae; genus Acanthosoma; species Acanthosoma haemorrhoidale. The sequence goes on along the minus strand of OV884011.1, from coordinate 18,602,133 downwards.
GGCAATAAGTAATTACTCGTTCATTCATAGAACATTTACAAACAGCCTAGAGGCCACCCAAATCCACATGTTTGTCACCTCCTTCGCATGCGAAAGAGGAAGCGGAGTCTTGAGAAGTCCCCACGCTCCTTCGTCAGCCGCGTCACTGGATAAGAGCCAGCGGAGACTGACCAAGAGCCCGAGAGCCACAGACGCTCAAAGCCAAATCTTTAGTTTTTCTATTTACAGCACGAATAGCTGAAAAATTTATGTAATGTAAGAATAATAATATATTTTTTTTATAGAGGTTTGTTTTGGACAAAACTCCGCATCAGAACATACTTAGTCACTAATAGTTTAATTTAAAACCCCTGCATTAACAGTTATAACTAATAGGTTATAACGTTCTGGCGAAGAATGGAGTAACATAGATTTGATATTGGCCAGACCCGTACTCGATAGAGATAGCTCGGTTGGAAGAGCACCTGACCGGAGATGAAGCTTAGACCAGTTCGAGCACCGGACCAGAAACCTTTTTTTGTCTTTGGCTAATATTTTTTTGAAACAAAAGTTGGAAATACGCAAAACCAGTAATTATTAATTTATACATCCGCATGGCAATGCTATGTCTCATTCTAAATAGGACACTAGAGTAAGAACAGCAGTAAGCAGCATTCTCAAAAACGAACTTCATTAAGAACTGGTCCAAATTTTGAATCACAGATGTCCCTTAAAAGCTTGATGAGAAGCTGCTACACCAAAATTAGTGAGTAGCATTTTTATATTAATATGTACTTTTGCTGAATGTTGTTCTATTCTAAGAATCATAAAAAAAAACCTATTATAGTGGAGGGATAACACCCCCCCCCCACCCACAAGAATTCCACCCGGTTTTGGGAGTTGGGATGGGAAGCTTAAGTTTCCTGGACCTCGAAAGTTTGGCGGGTTTTTAAGTGGTCCTCCAGGAAAAAAAATGGTTACCATTGATCTAAGCGATACAACAGTATGAGCAGAATTAAAATTGGACCATTCGGTCTTAAGATACAATAAGTCAAATTTAGCTCTCAAAAATTTGTTTTTCGTAATAATAACACTAAGTATTTAAAAATTTCTATATTTGATATATACGAAAAATATGAACGTGCTCTGATAGCCTTACGGTTATTTTATTTTGCCTTATATTACTGCATTTCAATAAAAATCCTAACCTGTGTGACTAAGATATGAAGGAATAAACCTTAATAATTTTAGATCGATAAATTCCACTTTTAACACTCCAAGTAAATATTACAGCACGTTTTTGTGTATGCGACCCCCCCCCTCGCATTAAGTAATTGATCCCAAGTTTTAATTGGCATGGCTTGGATGTGTATTTACCGTTAGGTACACATTACTTGACATTATTGACACTGAGGTCTCTCTAGTTAAATGAATGAAGTTCACCGCTCATGTTTAATGCTCGTATGTTTGCTACTGTCAAACATAGACATACACAGAACAGCCATATCATTCATGTTTTGAGCGTTGTGAATTTGTTTTGACACTACAAATGAGTAGAGTTGATATTTTAGACCAAAACCAAAATAACCCCAGCCTTCGCTCCAATAGTCCTTCCCTGCTTGTCTGCATCTTGAGGGGGGTCAGTGCTACAACCAACAATTTTTTTTTTGTTATTATCGATTGCAATACAATATATATTTCTTATATTAAGGGGAAAGTAATGTCGTTTTTTTTACATTAAATTCAAATTGATAAATTTTTAACAAGTTTTTGTTTTTGATCAATGATGTAATCGCCCTCGTTATCAGCAACCTTTTGCCATCTAGTGTGAAAATATTCAATGCCGAATCGATCAAAATCAATTTGTTTTTAAGCAAAATATCTGGAGAGGGCATTTTGGACATCCAAATTCTGAAATTTTTAGCGATCGGAATTAATGGAAATCCAATGGCGCAATATCGGGCGAGTATGGCGGGTGAGGCTGGAGATAAAAAATGGGTCCCTCCCACTCCAATTCATTAACTTTTGTCCAGGGTTCTTGCGGAAAAAATAGGCGCAGTGGGGTCTTGCATTATCGTGTTCCAGAATAACGCCTTTTTTTTTTATAGACACTCGCTGGGCAATTTTCAATTAAAGATTGATTTACTCGATCCAATTGTTCACTGTAAAGATCTGCATTCACAGTTTTTCCTCTCAAAAAAAGAAGTTTGTGCTTCAAAAAAGAAGTTCCTCTCCTATTTAAGAAGCACAGCTCAGAAGCTATAAAATATTATATAATATCTTATTTTTCCCCAATATTTCATTAATATGCTACTCTCTCTCTCTCTCTCTCTCTCTCTCTCTCTCTCTCTCTCTCTCTCTCTCTCTCTCTCTCTCTCTCTCTCTCTCTCTCTCTCTCTCTCTCTCTCTCTCTCTCTCTCTCTCTCTCCCCATCCTCTGCCGGTTTATGTGTTAGTTCGTCGCCCTCACCTGTCATACACGTGCGCCCTATACTGCATCTTTCCAGGCGCTTTTATAGCCACTTAAATTGTAAGCCTAGTCTGAACGGATCCGGCGATCATACCTTAATACAATTCCCAGTATTTCTATCTTATAAATTACATTTATGGCAGTTTCATAAATAATTTAATTTTTTTTTAAATTAAAATATTTTTTTCTTGACTCATAGAGTCCATGGGAAGAACATCCGGGAACGTGTCAAATATATGCCAATCTAGTACCACTAAAAAAAGTTTTATTGAAATTGGTGACTTCACGACCTCAGCTTCCAAATCGGTAAAACTAATAAAAATATGGTTATTGAAATAATGGGGATGCTACTGTTACTAATCCTTAGAGGAAATAATTAGTTTTATGGATTACATTTTCTTGACTAATCTTATATAAAACCTTTGGAAGTCACTTCTTGCAGTTGGCACTATTTTGGAAATCGGATCTATTTGCTTGAGATCTATATAGATCTATATATGATATCTATATTGGATCTATATAGCTTAAGCTCAATTTCTTGTTTCGAACCCTGAGCCCAGAGCCTCCCTCTGTGTAGGCCCTACCCGGTAAGCCTTAAAGTAGACTGCACGCTCCCCTCTGTAACCTTGACCCTCAGAGTCGGGTAGTTCTGCCCGCCCCCTTGTCTCTGACCTACAGCATTCGAATATCCAAACTCCGCATTTCCATGTTTTGTCTAAAAAACCCCAAAAAATAATTTTTCACTGATGCGAGAGCACTGGATAAATGCTTGTGGTTATTTCCGTAACTTTTTTAGTACTGAGTAGTGATTTCATATTAACCGGAGGCAATTTCGTATTTAAAATACATACATCAATTTAGTGGGCTAAAAATTAACACGTGATAAATAATAAACATAATAATAAATAACCTAACAGAAGTAAACCTAAACTTTATACCTAGTAAGTAAAGATAATAGTAAACCTATAACCAATAAAATCAAAACTCAGAATTCAGAGGGTCAGTACAACTGGAGTAAAGGAAAAGTTACAAGGAAAATTAGGGTCTAATGGAAATGCTAGTTAAAGTTGACCAGGAGGATTCAGTTACTAAATAGTTCTTCAGTTACTGAGTTAATACTTCAGTTACTGAGTTATCTATCGCACAAGTTCTCTCTTCATGCAGCTAATCATTGAAACAGATGCCAGGTCGATCTATTTCTAAAAACGTTTTCCCTCCTGATAATGTTAGGGAAGACATGGACTAAATTTTTTAGAGCCAAAAATATAAGTTATGTATTTAATATCGTGCTTTCGTGTTTATCATTTTTTTTTTTATCTGCGAGACGATATAATTTAATATTGTTACTTCACTCTCCAGTTTCTTGTTTTCCTTTTTTTAAAATAGGCTTCCATCTCGACCAAAGACTGACATGGAACCCACACACGAGGCCAAAAAGGCCAGAACTAAACAGACGCTTTGGACAAATGTTCAGACTACTTCGAAGGACATCCCATCTCTCAATAGAAAATAAATTACTAATCTACAAAGTTATACTTAAGCCAATCTGGACATACGGAATAAAGCTATGGGCGACAGCAAAAAAGTCGAACATCAAGCGTATCCAATCCTTTCAATCAAAAGTCCTGAGAACAATAGTAAATGCCCCTTATTACGTCAGCAACAAAACCCTTCATAACGATCTTAATATACCTTACATTCTCGAACTCATCCCTTCCAAGTTCATATAATTCCATAGTAACCTATACAACCACCCTAATCCCCTAGCACTTCTCACCCCCCTTCTTATTTGGCCATTAAAAGAACTTATAACCTTTTTTATCAGCACAAGCCGATAAACTAAAAATTTGTCTCTTAAGTGAGAAACAATTTAGTTCATGGAGAATAATGATGAGAAGACTTGAGGCAACTCATCCTTTAATCCACTACTCATTTGGGCTATAATAACAAACAGTTAAGGCTGTGATTCACATTGAAGTCCGTTACATAGCACTCACTATTCCATTTACGGAGTACAAATCTGTTATGGTGCCAGATCCACCCACTCCAGTCGCCTACTCAAAGGTCGCCTCCTTTGAGTGCCGATTGTTCAGCTTCCTCTTGTACATTCCAAAAGAACATGAACCTCATTCATCATTCACGGAGTCAGTCGGAAGGAATTCCCTCCTCTCTACTCTGTTGGAGTCCGAGGAGAATTTCTTCTAACCCGATCTTCACTCATTCTTTGTGGTATATTTCACATATAGCGGACAGTTCGACCACTCCAGTCTTGTCAATCACCATCTTCCAGCTATGGTTTCTGTCAGTAACAGCTTTGAGATCAGGTCATCTTTCTAATAGACACCTCACCCTTGCAGTAATATTATCAATACATCGAAATATAAAGGGAACATCTTTATTATTAAACAGTTTTATTATGATAAAACAACAATTTGCCTCATTGGGCAATAAGTAATTGTGATAAATGATCTCATTCATACCATATTTACCATTTTCATTCACTCGTTCATTCATACAGTATTTACAAAGAGCCCAGAGACGACCCAAATCCATATGGTTGTCACATCCATCACGTGCGAAGGAGGAAGCAGAGTCCTGGGAAATCGCTCCTTCCTCAGCCACGTCATTGGATGAGAGCCAGCGGAGGATGACCAAGAGCGCGAGAGCCACAGACGCTCAGGATATGATTAGAGATACTGGCCATTGCTAGGACTCTCACTGTCACGTATTTATAGCAGGTCACGAAGCCACCTTTTTAGTCTCCAAGGATGATTACAGGGTTGAGTGGTGCAGTGTATGGCTGTTTTAGGGGATTAGGGTGGTTGTATAGGTTACTATGGAATTTTATGAACTTGGAGTTGAAGAATGTAGGGTATATTAATATCATTATGAAGGGTTTTGTTGCTGACAGAATAAGGGGTATTTACTATTGTCGTCTGTACTTTTGATTCAAAGAATTGGATGCGCTTGATGTTCGAATTTTTTGCTGTCGCATGCTAGAGATGAAGCGGAGTCTGGGGAGTCCCCCACGCTCCTCCGTCAGCCGCGTCACCGGAATAAGGGCAACCAACAAGAAAACAAGGTTATTGATTATTCGACGAAAATCTATAAATCCAGAAATGAAACATTTAATGAAGATTCCAGTGAATAGATCATTGAGGAAATGACGGATTTGATGACAAGAAACAGTTGATAATCTTTATTGAGCTTAAAATGTGTGTATTGATCACAGCTTTATATCCCTTCATTCAACAATCGCTTAGGTTGAATATTTATTAAGTAAAGTATAAAATAAATAGCCAAACATGTTTTTCTTCTTGCGTCTTGGAGTGCGAAAAAAGCCTAGTCTATCATTAGATTGTCAATTGTATTGTTGGTGTACATAGTTATGAGATTTATAATTAATTATTATGAGATTTATAATTACATCTGGTTCTGTGAGCAACAGGTGTACCTCCTGGTCCCTTCCTCGTGTTGACTCACCTGCAAAAGGAATGTGTACATTCTTCGGGGTATTTTCCTTTTCCTTGGGTATCGTTGTTATACAAGAACTGTGAAAATCAATGTCTTATAAAAAATATGATGAAAGTAATCTGCAGTAATCCTAAATAAAAAAAAATTTATGGTTTGATCCTTAAGCCGGATCTAAACAGTGAGAGTTTTCCTCGTGAGTCAGCTTCGCGAATCAAAACCCGAATGAATCTCATCAAAAGCGATTCGCACCAAAGGTTCACGTAATGTGGATTGAAAAAGGACAAGGTCGAGTCAATTTGTTTGATTGAATCGTATAAAAATTATTATTCATTGTATAATACAAAAGACAAAAATTATTGACATAAAACTAAAAGAGAAAATATTTGGAAAGAGACAAGGAATCAGGTAAAAACAAATCGAAATTCACAATATCAAAAGAAAAAAGTGATTGAAAAAATGGTTAATTGCGGAATCTCAGTTAATTGGTATAAAATAATTTAAACAAACCCGAATAGTAAAAGAAACGAATCACTTAGCAAAGTCAAAATTCACAATTAAAAAATTAAAACAAAAAAGCAAAAAAAAGAGGTTAATTTCAAGTTAGTTCGCTCTTGGTCAGCCTCCACTGGATCTTATCCTGTGACGTGGCTAACGGAGGATCGTGGGGACTATAATCCTCCTCGGAGACTGAAACGGCAGTGGTCTCGTGCCCTGCTATAAATGCGCGACAGTGGGAGTCCTGGCAATGGCCAGTTTCTTCAATCATGTCCTGAGCGTATGTGGCGCTGTTTATCAGCCTCCACTGGCTCTTATCCAGTCACACGGCTGACGGAGGAGCGTAGGGGACTTCCCAAGACTCAGCTTCCTCTTTCACATGGAAGGGAGGTGACAACCATGTGGACTTGGGAGGTCTCTGGGCTATTTGTAAATACTGTATGAATGAGCGAGTGAATGAAATTGAAAATATGGTATGAATGAGATCATTTATTACTATTACTTCTTGCCCAATGAGGGAGATTGTAATTTTATCATAATAAAGTTGTTTTTAAAAACAAAAAACAATTTCAAGTTATAATTTCAAGTGTTTATGAACTTTATATTCAGTGTTTAATCGGGTTGTGATATGAGATGTGTCGGTGGGATATTAAACGTTTCTGGTGGGTTGTCGGGTCGTGGAGGGTTCAAGATTACTTTGCTGGCCCTATGTCAGCCTCTGACAAAACCTCGGAGAGCAATTGGTCTTTTGGCATATGTCAGTTATGGGGATCGTACTCATTTCTCAATGTTGACCACATTCAAAATACGGGCCTGTTCCCTAGCCATTCCTTGACTTCAGCATACTCTAACCATAGTCAACGATTTTCAGATCGTTTCTTTATCTCCTTTTTGCCTGTTTTGCGCAGAATTATTTTTTTGGCACGGCTCTGCGTCCGGAGCATTTGAGATCTGAAATGCCATTTGTTTCAGTAGCCCAATGAGCATTGTTTCAGTAGCGTTTCATCATTTATAGTCTAAAACATAAAAAAAAAAATACAGGTTATTTCAATGAAAATTATTGCTGAAAGTATACTAGAATTGTTAGTTTATATAATGTAATAAAAATTTTTTTTTTTCTAACTTATTCATTTTACATCGGTTTTGTACGAACTTGTGCCAGGATTTGAGCCTATAAATTCAGATGACTATTTGGTATTATATAATTTTTTTTTAACGTCAAACCTTTTACTATTTTCGGACCAACCAGTGATTCGTCATAGTCATTCTCGTAAAACTGTTTATTGTATCGTCAATATTATCGACTGTCACGTATCGGATCAGAGTTGCCTTACTGGAATCGTCGACAATTATTTTTCTGTTGCTCAATAACTCAAAAAAAGAAATTGTATTTGGTATAAAACACAAATGTACAATTATAGATGGTTAGAAGCTGAGAGCTCAGAGGCGAATGAGGCTCACGAGGAACTAACAACTGTCTTATGCCTTGGGGGTATTTATCTGTGTAGAAAAGCTTAGGGTAGGGGCAGCAGGGAAGGGCCGGACAGAAAAGGTCGTGGGAGCCAATTATTTAGAATAGAGTTCTGGGAAGGGAAGATAAATTACTAATAGGGCTGATTATTATAAGTTATAAGACACAGTCCTTAGGATGTTACTGATAAACATACCATTTGTCAAGATAAGATTATATATATGTGACATAACTGACGAAAAATGTCCTTACCCACAAGCGGTATTTACGTCGCTTCTAGATTTTAGTCGTAGCTGCAAACACGGTTATGATTGCTACCAATACTCTAGCATGTTGAGGAACAAGTGCTAACAGAGTCGCTATGCCGACTTGTCTCCAACTGGCCCTTTACCATTGAATCAAGTTGAATCGCAAATCACATTGTTGGATCGTTTTGTGCCTAACTCACGAGGGAGTTCTCACTGTCCAATTATGCTTTTACAATGAATATATAAGGCCGAAAGAGGTTGTCATCGCACTTGACTGTTGTTCCACTCAACAGCTCAGTTCTACAAACTGGTTCCGCACGCTTCTTTATTCAATTAGCAATCCATTTTTTTCTCTCAGGTCTGAGTGAAACCCAACCTATCCTCTAAACAAATTAAATCCTTATAAGGAAGCCGGGAATTCAAGCCGGATCTCTGGAGTCAGCAAGAAGGCGCTTGGCTTCCTCCAAGCTCTACGTTACAAGGATAGATTTAAATCGTTATAAAAATAAATTAAACTATTAAATAGAGAACACAACTTGAAAATTCACTTAGGTCTCTCGTCAAGGGCATCGTATATTTAATTAGATTGCGATTAGATGAATTGTGGCGTTTCCTCATTTCATGTTTAAAGTTCAACAGTGATATTTAAAGGAAGCGAATCACAGATAATTACACACAACTTGGAAAAGAAAAATGGAAAATTGTGGTTTCCAGGGGTGGTATTTTCGTTTCAAAAAGAGATTTATATAATCATACTACCTTGGTACTGTGGTAGTCAACGCACCTGTCATGAGGACTGGAGTTTTTTCTTTTCTCATCGGATTATTTGTTACCATTATATGGATTTCGTCATCTTCAGGAAAAATGATCCGCTTTATTAATATAATGCCTACAATAGTTGTAATTTAAATGGATTGTATGGGCTGGGGCCGGGATCTTTACGGTTGACTGTAGTAAGTTACTTTATTGAGTTTTTAAGACCAGAAACGCTTATGTTTTTACCCATCTGCCTGTCTGTCTGTCTGTCAGAGAAAAAAATATATATATAAATGAAACCTCAATATATGTTTGAGCTCCATAGACAGTAAATATGTTTTGATTAGACGGGTATTTGCAAAGTAAGAGACCTCATTGTTTTGTTTAAACTTAATTTTTGTTTGAGAGGATTTAAGCAATATTTTATTATTATGTTAATGAGATGAGCGGAAAATTTTAAAATTGTAAATTTTTTTTTTCTTTATTTTCTGATTGTTTTGGCTAGTGAAAATTAGGAAAAGCGTATGTAAATATTGTATACACGAACATATATTTAAAAAAAAAAAAAAAGAAGAACTAAGTGCTAAGTGTAGGTTATGAAATGTGTTTGTTTTATTTCATATCAGCAGTTTTATTTTTGTTCTTATCGCCGCACTGCGGTTGACTATACGCACTCTTCTCCGAAACATCGTATCGTGACAATAAACTTTTTTTCGTTATTTATTATATATTATTTATATTTACTGACAAACAGGCCTGGTTAAACTGTGAAATTGCTTATCACTTTTTTTTTTTTTTTTTTTGAATAAAATGAATGGTTATTTATATATTATTTTTGGTACTTTGTTTAATGTTTATGCCTTGATGTTGGCAATTTTGTAATGCTAACCGACTCAATCCACCATCCAGCTTCTAACGACGTAACCGCCGCAATTTTCTGGCGTTTGGGGAATTCTTGATTCTTAAGAGCCCTAGCGCGAGCAATATATATATTGAGGTTTCATTTGATCACCCGATGATATGAAATATTCTGCCAACTCTACAAAATGTGTTTAAGAGTCACTATTAATTGTGTTACATCACACTTGTTTTTATTTATACATTTTTACTTACAAATCGGTCATCATAAGCCTATCATAAAAAGATGAAATAAGCACGCCCTAATCGTCATAGTTTTTGAGGAAGTAAAAATGACTTGGAATGACTAAAAAATTGTAAAATGCCAAGTCCCTTGTGGAGAATGATGACGGTTTTAATTGCCGGAGAGTTTTCTAAGCGACAAAAGGAAACTAAAACGGGTGGGAACTCTTACAAAGTGCTCGCTTTAAAAGAGCGTTGAACTGTTCTTTTTATCTTTGTTTGAACACGGAGGTAGACACCCGCCAACTTCAGCGACAGATCCTGCCTTCACGGAAACATAGTGAGGAAAATGAAGTGTTTTATTTTTGAAAAAAATACCCTTTCCTTACTTATCAAGCCCCAACACATATTATGTAATTTTGACGAATGCGGTATTGTACATATACTATGGTAGGAAATGTCATATTTATTTTGTAAATTACAAGGCTTTGAGGGACTGCACACAAACTTCATCCCTCTCTATGAAAGTGCGATTGGAAAACAATTATTACTAGACCTTTGTTGACAGTTTTAATGACATTACGTAATAATAGTTCACTTCAGCCCCAGAATATATTAGATACTATTTATCAATGTGTAGAGATCTTTGATGTATCCTACTCAATAAGCTAGGCACATTTTTTTTGCTAGTTTGTGCATGTCTTTCAACCTGCCCGTTAGATTGGGGGTGATAGTTTGAAGTTAATAAATGCTCAATTCAGAATTGTTTAAAATCAGACGACATGAAAGTACTTTGATTGTCAGTGAATGAAGCAAAATGTTCCCACATTTAAAATAGGCTTCCATCTCGACAAAAGACTGACATGGAACACACGAGGCTAAAAAGACAAGAACTGAACAGAAGCTTTGGACAACTGTACAGACTACTTCGAAGGACATATCATCTCTCATTAGAAAATACATTACTAATCTACAAAGTTATACCATAGCCAATCTGGACATACGGGATAGAGCTATGGAGGACTGCAAAAAAGTCGAACATCAAGTGCATCCAATCCTTTCAATCAAAAGTCCTGAGGACAATAGTAAATGCCCCTTATTACGTCAGAAACAAAACCCTTCATAATGATCTTAATATACCCTACATTCTAGAACTCATCCCTTCCAAGTTCATAAAATTCCATAGTAACCTTTCCAACCACCCTAATCCCCTAGCACAGTCATTGCACTGCACCGCTCATCTCTATAATCCTCTTCGGGGGCTGAAATGGCAGTGGCCTCGTGACCTGCTATAAATGAGTGACATTGGGAGTCCTAGCAATGGCCAGCTTGTCCAATCGTGTCCTGAGCGTATGTGGCTCTCGCGCTCTTGGTCAGCCTCCGCTGGCTCTTATCCAGGGACGCGGCTGACGGAGGAGCGTGGCGGACTTCCCAGGACTCCGCTTCTTCCTTTGCACGTGGGAGAGGTGACAACCATGTGGATTTGGGACGTATCGGGGCTGTTTGTTAATACTGTATGAATGAGCGAGTGAATGAAAATTGTAAATATGGTATGAATGAGAACATGTATCACAATTACTTATTGCCCAATGAGCCAGATTGTAACTTTATCATATTAAAGTTGTTGTGTTTGAAAAAACGACTGTCAGTGACTATGGTCCTAGGGACAGACTGAACCGATTTAGTAGTTGTGATTTTATTCAGTCGATTGTTTTTTTGCTAGGCATATCATTGAGAATACCTAGATCCATTTGGAAAAAAGCATCTAACTTGAGTGGTATTATTTTACCTTTAATGAAATGCAGTGAAAGAAAAGACGACCTGAATGAATAAAGAGCCTTTTGTCTTTCGGACTCGGTAACAAACAAATCAAAAAAACGCTATGAGGAATTTAAGCTGCTTTTTTTGGTCAGAATTTGTACAATATTTGCCGATGAGAAATGCTTTTACAAGCGGAAAAGTCTACTTGCCTCTCGATGAAGCCTTGAAATACAAGTGGAGTTTAAACTAGGCCAAACTAGAGAGGTGCTCGACGCTGTTTTAAATATAGCGTCTTCTCTATAACCAAATATATACCAAATAGTCTGACATTTTATATAATTTGTAAAAGTGAAAACGTATGCAAGTGTTTGTACATGAATCAGATATATAATCACGATTAAGGTCGTATCAATTTCGGGAAGTGCCAACCGTACTCAGTTTAAGTATGTTTACGATTAAACGATATCGAAAAACTACTTATTTTGATGTATTTGTAAGGATTAGAATAGGTAATGAATCTATATAAATGAGCTTTTTATATTTATTGGTGCTACGTTTTATATAGTATATACAGTGTAAGGTATACAATACTGCCAGAACTAATTCTAATGTATTTAATATAATAAAAGTTTATATGAAATGTTAAGGTGGCTGCGCAACCTTCGAAAGGTTGTAGACTAAAACTAACTAAACCTACGTTTCCCGGACAGTGTGCCGTCATCGATGCGGGAAGGGTAGTTATACAATGCTTATTATAGCTTACATTTATGCTGATAGTAGAAGCTAGTGTATACTTGCCTCGTGACTTCATGGAAGTCACTGATATTTTTAAGTAAGTGACCGCATCCTTCCTAGACCTAGCTCCCTATTCCCGGAACTACCCTACCCTTCCCTTATACATATGTGTCTCAGCTTTAGTCCCAGACACACTTGTCCCTAAACCTCCGACAAAGTATGTAGTAACATAACTCTTAATATTTTTATATACCAGTGTTTTGCTTGTACTTCATAATAAAGCTTTTCTTTTGAAATACTCTCCTCTACAAAGATTATTTAACTGGGTGGCGGAATCGTCGTGTTAAACATCGGGTTCAAAATACTACTCGGTATTTTAGATCGAAAATACTTCACTTCATTTATAGATGAAGTAGGAGTAAGACTTCGAATCAATAAGATAGGATAGTTAAAAAAAAATGAATACAAGCTTTGGGCCTCTATAAATTCAGGCATGTACTGGACTAAATTCTTAACGCATCTCCATTTCTCTACTCATTTTAGTAATAAAATAGAAAAAGGATGACACTGGTCTTACCGGCTATCGCACTTGCTAACTTCACCCAACATGTCGCTTCGTCTCAAACAGATGATCTATAAATTTGTCCTCCAGTCAGCTCTGCTGTACGGTGCCCCGCTATTTACCCACTTGACTGACAATACAGGCAAATGTCTCCAACATTTCCAGAATGGGATCATGGGAAAAGTGGTCCGACATACCTCTCTCGAGAGGTTAAAGAACCCTGCACCCGTTGCCACCGGTGTGCCGTCGGTGGGTGAATTCATCCACCGGAGACACATAAAGTTTTTTGACTCGTTGCCGCACCTAACCAACCCAGTGTTTAACACTATGACCCCACCACCCCTCCCGCATCGATGGCAACAGACTGTCGGGGAAAAATTAGGTTAAGAATTAGTATGTAAGTTAGTTTTAAGTTCGATCAAAAAGGTGAGCCCCATCACCTTTATTAGTCAATTCAGTCCACTCACGTATAATGTATACCATTATACTTGTTTATTCATTATATAATTTCTATAAAATAACAAAACCTGTATATAACGTAGCGACGCTAAAGGAATTACAAAAATAATTTGTAAATAGATTCGCCTGAGGATCTATAATTGTATATGATTATCTGTAAATTTAAAGGGGCTATTGAAAAAACAACTAAATTCTTAATTTTAATTGTTTAACCATCTCGGTCAATAAAATAGCCGTTTTAACATTTAGAAAATTACAATCATTTGAAATATTGACAAAACAATTTTATTGAAATATACTCGAACGTTATAGGTTTAAATTCTTTTAATAGCTCTCAAATCGTTACAATTAATATGTCCTCGACTACTAGGAAAATACAGGACCATTAAATCTTAAATAGATTAGCTTCATTGACTCGAGATAAAACTTAAAGTTAAATAAAAGTCGGAGAGGACTTTTTAGTATGATTAGTCAGTTTTCAAACACCGTTGTTAAATTTTAACAAAAAATCGCGCAGCATAGCCTAATTTGTTTTGGATCTATTTATAGAAAATTTCGACTACCAAATTCATCCCTGTAGCTTTCCTTTATTGCCTATAAACAAAACAATAAATAACATATTTCGAGATGTTGTTAGGGTATGCCTTTGAAATTTCAGAAAGTTTTGATAGTATTTACAGCAGGTTGTATCACACAACTTACAGCAACTCACGAGGACACATCCGATACAGATGCTATGGGGTTTTTCCCGGCACGTGTTTTAAACTAGACCCCCTCCTTTCGGGCTGGGTAATAAAAGTTTCATACGCTTGAGTAGAACCTATTGTGTAATTGTTATTGGTGAGATAAACGTGGCAAGGCGGGGGTGGGTCACGTTAAGCTGACCTTTTGTTGAACCGATTTAGCAACAGCCCTCCTAATTTAGAAATTAAAAACTGTCTAGGTATAGCTAGTTGGCATAAATTCATTTGTGTCGTTAAAACGTTGATAATTCTCCTTAGTACAAGTACCAGTTAATTCATGGATCAGTTCTTCGCATTTTTTTCCGACTATGAATGACGTAGAAAGTGATTTTTTTTGTTAATAACACTAAAAATTGAAATTACTAAAAGCAATTAACACAAAAAAAAAGTATAAAATAACTAAAACCTGAGGATTAATTAGCTGGGAAATCTTAAAAGTTAACGGAACTTTTTTCTCGTTTAATTTATTCTTATTAACTTCACCCTCTGTCGCAAGTCTTGTCCACTAGTTTATTTATATTCCATTCCTCTCCCTCTACCCGAGTTAGTACGGTACTTAGGCTTCCATCTCAACAAACGGCTGACATGGAACCCACACACGAAGCTAAAAAGACAAGAACTAAACAGAAGCTTTGGAAAACTGTACAGACTACTTCAAAGGATATCCCATCTCTCAATAGAAAATAAATTACTAATCTACAAAGTTATACTTAAGCTAATCTAGACATACGGAATAGAGCTATGGGGGACAGCAAAAAAGTCGAACATCAAGCGTATCCAATCCTTTCAATCAAAAGTCCTGAGGACAATAGTAAATGCCCCTTATTACGTCAGCAACAAAACCCTTCATAACGATCTTAATATACCCTACATTCTGGAACTCATCCCTTCCAAGTTCATGAAATTCTATAGTAACCTATCCAACCACCCTAATCTAGCACATTCATTGCACTGCACCACTCATCCCTATAATCCTCCTCGGAGACTAAAACGGCAGTGGCCTCGTGACCTGCTATAAATAAGTGACAGTGGGAGTCCTGGCAATGGCCAGTTTCTCTAATCATGTCCTGAGCGTCTGTGGCTCTCGCGCTCTTGGTCAGCCTCCGCTGGCTCTTATCCAGTGACGTGGCTGACATAGGAGCATGGGGGACTTCCCAAGACTCCGCTTCCTCGTTCGCACGCGAGGGAGGTGACCATCATGTGGACTTGGGGGGGGGGCTCTGGGCTGTAAATATAGTATGAATGAGAACATTTATCTCAATTACTTATTGTCTAATAAGGCAGATTGTGATTTGAGCACAATAAAGAAGTTATATTAAATAAATGTATTCATACCAGTAATTGTATTATAACTGAAACCCCATATACATTCTTTTTAAGCATTGGATATTTCAGATAGCTTGAATAGTTACGTCAGCTGTTAGAGAACAATTAATCAGACTAATGGACGTACTAACTTTCTAAACGATAGACATATCCTTATACTGTTAAACATTTACTTATCAATAAACTGTCTTAAAGCAATAGAAATATGTGTTTTTCTCGCAAAGTTTATTTCTACACCTAATATTGCAGTATTTTTATCATTTTTAAAAAAATTTCCTAAATATGTGCTCCCTACCGAATAATAAATGCAAGAAAAAATAACGAAATATGCCAAGAATCTAATTGGTGTTACTGAGATAAAAATTAATTATATCCGTTAAACTGTCTCAGTAAATGAACAATACCTTTTCAATAATAAAAAAATATACACTTAAAAAAATTTATTTATGCAATATATTTTTCTAATTTCTTATTGCGTTAAGGCCTTAATGTGAACTTAAACACGAAGAGTCCTGAATAATAAATCATAAACAGTCTGTGTGTTGTGATTTGTAAAAGCTTAATAGTCAGTTGATTAATGCGTGACCGACTTTAACAAGTTGAAGCCGCAGACGCTCAGGACATTGAGGAAATTCCTAGTGAATGAGTACATATTTACAAAAGATGACAGGACAGCTTCCGCTTCAGTCTTTGAGGAGGATTGTAAGAGAGGGTGACGTTTGAAAGATTTAGTTGTACTTGAAGACTCAAGGCTGTAAGACCTGGTGTAAATTAAGTCCTAGTCCATAAGTTCAGATTGGTTTCCGTATTGTTTTGTGCATGAGACTTGTATTGTCTAATGAGAGTTGTGATTTCCTGTTGTCTATAGAGTTGACCGAACCGAGTTTATAGAGCTCATGTCTTTTAACTATCGGATGTGGGTCAAGGCGAAAAAATACATCATTTGTTCCCTCTCAAAAGTTCACAGCCACAATGTCCCGCAGCTGATAGAAATACTGCTACGATGATGGACAGTTGTTTTATAGGACTCTGATATAAGGGACCAACTACAGCGGACTCGTGTGTTGTTGATTGAAACAACGGCGGCGCAGTCAAGTTGTCACTAGTTGTTTCGTTTCTTTCTGTCGCTATCTGTTCAAGCATTGTCCTTGCTCACGTCATCCCAGCACGTTTGACGTCTTCGCTCCCGAGTCTGCATATAAATACGACTGCCTGCCTCCCCCCCCCTCCCTAGTTCCCTCTCGACGAAATCAAAACTACAGCTCTTATCTCTGATGTATTATATCATCATTATATTAACATTTATTTGTTGCGATTTATAAAACCACTGTTTTTGCAATTATTATCCAAAGGCAAACCAACCGTTGGACAATTTTAAATTAATGGTATCCAATACAATTGTTCAATCTCTGAGTTTAATGAGGTGAGCGTCTGTGTTAGCTGTGCTCAAAGGTATTAGGATTTACTGGGAGCTCCCTCCTTTAGCTAATATTTTATATTATATATATTGAAACCTACCTCATTTTTTACCATTTATTTTTCTACTTTATTGATTACTTTACCTTAACTAATTTGGCAGGTCCGTCATGAGATCTTTAATTCAAATTGTTTTATGTCTTTGACATAGGAATTTATCCCGATTGAATCGCCCGATTTCAAGGCTAATGTTCTAGTTATTAATAAATTGAGAAACTGGGAATTGTGAAATATATTCCAAATAAAATGGTTTTAACAAATAATTATAATTGTATAGAGTTCTGACAAAAATTATATAAAAAATATTCAATTCCTTTTGAACAAGGATAGTTACTACTAATTACAAAAAAAAACATAAAAATTGAGCTCAATCTCTTTTAATGGATCCATAATAAAAAAACAATATCAATATCACCCAATCGATGATCTCCGTATAATCCAATCAACGTTACTTTTGATCTCTTCTTCTTCTTCTTCTTCTCCTCTTCTTCTGTTGGTGACCGCCAAATCGGGAGCTTGCTCTGGTTCGCTCTCTGGCTGTTAGGCTAAGACTGGCCCTTTATCTCATCCCCACTCCTAAGAGGACAAGGGACGGTGCTGACCAGATGGAAGGGTTGCTGGTCATGATATTCTCAAATATCATGAATGTTACAATATATATATATAAATTATTTTAAAACCTTACCTATTCTTACCTGATAGCCTGAGAAAGTTTCTTATTTATCGCTGTTTGTTTTCAAACGACCTTAATTCCTCACATTAAGATAATATTATTTCTATGACTAGGTTTCAAATCGTGGGGTGACAACGAGGTTAAAATACACAGAGAAAGTAGACAGTAAAACTTTCATCGAATGTGTATTGTGAGCCATCTAACCTTAATATAGAGGGATGCTATTTTGCATGAATGGTTTGTTTGATTCGCCAAAAATGCTACAAATACAAACTATCATATGAAAAAAAAGAAGGGCCCGGTTATTTGTGAAATAATTACAAAATACTTTTCTATCAGGACAAAACCCAAATCCCACTTTCCAATAAGTTTTTTTTTTTTTTTTTTTTTAAGAAGATAAAAAAATGTAGCATTTGATTCTAAAATTAATGAAATCGTATAACATACAAATATCCAAATAAATTAACTAATTTTTTTTTTTTAATATGAAAGCCAAAACGGTTAAAAATTACTGAAATAAAACAAATTCAATTAAATTAATAAAAATTAAGATTCCAATTAAAAAAATAACTTGAAATTATTGTATTGATTAAAATTAATCTATTTACAAGTAAATTTACTATTAACAATTTTGTTACATTTTGGAATACTTCATATTTAGAATGAAGATGGAATATATATACATATTGAAGTGATAACCGGTACTTATGTAGAAATAAATTTAAAAATAAACAAATAAATAACTCGGTCTCAACGAGACTGATCCCCTCAGGCGTGTAGTTGTCAACTAGATGTTCTGCCCGCTTTTTTTTTTTGTCTTTGCGGATATTGTTCATTGTCTAGCAGTTTTCTTGAAGTTTTTTTGAAGAACACGCTAGGAGGTTTTACACTTCATAGTGGACTATTTTTAAATTACGGAAACGGAGTCTTGGGAAGTCCCCCACGTTCCTCCGTCAGCCGCGTCACCGGATACGAGCCAGTGTAGGCTGACGAAGAGCGCGAGAGCCACATACTTTTCTGATATAAACTCCTAAAATAAAAATTTTATTTAGAACTGACACCAAAAGATATTGCAGAGTGCATTTCAGATGATTTTCAAAATAAACAGCATATATAAAGATTGGAGACACGCACAATTTTCCAAAAAAGCTTCTTCCAACTTTCAAGGAAGCAAAGTGGAATTTTCAAAAATCCTTAAATACCTTTTTTTTCATTAATAACAAACGAAATACGAGTACATAATTAACAACGAAATACATTTGAGAGAAAATCATCATTAAATTTGAGATTCTAGCTATAGGTAGTGACTTTAATTTCTGTATCTAACGAAGTAGGTTTTAATTTCGAGGTGTAATTTGTTAACTTTTAATTAAAGCAACTAAAACAAAATAGTAAACATAAAAAAAAAAATGAACAAATTTTGTTATAGTTATAGTTTACAAATACATAGGTCTAGAACCTCAGGAGTCGCAGATATTGAAAAAAAAATTTTTTCTATAACTTTTATTCCAGGTTCGTGTCTCCTATGGAGATTTGCAATTTTGAGTTTGGAGTTGACAACGAAAATGGCATTTAGTTATTGGCGAATAGTGCTGTCTACAATTGGGAATTTGCTGTTGAGCGAAATCAAAGTTTACTTAATTTTTTTGTATATTTTTTCTCATTTTGAATAAAATACCGACATTTAAATGTCCCTTCAAGAATATTTACTTTATGAGGCAAAGACATTTTTTTCGGCCATTACAACAATAGTACCAGCACTAGTAACCTTTCTTTAGATGCTATTTTATGGTTTAATCGAAATTACTCCTAAATAGAATTTTTTTCCAGATTAGTTCTGGAGGGATCACTTTCGATCTGATAATTGAAAATAAGAGCCTTGAAGTTTTCCTACCAATATGTTTTTTTTTTTGTTACCTGAGTTATGCATTGAAGTTACATATAGTCCCTCTTTACTGACAATTTTCATTTTCATAACATTCTTTCTTCATTTGGTTCCGTTATTATCAAATTCATCTTATTCTTTATTCCCATATCAATCAATATCTTCCTGTAAGATTTTTTCCCAGGATAATTTTGGCCTTCCTTCTTTTTTTTCCGTAAGCTCCCATATTTCGTTAATGCCTACATTATTCGGAGTGCCCATTCCTTTACGCTTAAGTCGATTAATTAAAATACTTTATTTAATTAACTTGAATTTATTAGAGATGTCATTTAATTATTCAACTACTTGATTTGATTACTCTATCAAACTCTGATCGTACTACATTGGCTTGGTGTCATAAAAAAAAAAAATGAATTAATATTGATTTGATATTGTCCCAATCAATTCTAATCCAAAGGTAAATATGTGTTGATCAATGGAAGGAATCTAGTCAGTAAAATAGAATTACGATAAGGTATGTTTTATATTCACAGCACTGATAAGATAAATGCAATGAAATAAAAATAGAGTGAATGAAATGATGGATGATAACACTACTTAGAAACAAAATATTAATATAAATTTTAGACAATAATTCGCTGTCTTCGTTGAAGAAAGGTGTCCTCAGCCCGTCCTCTTTTCCACTTCTTCCTCTGATTCCTTTCGATCTTCTCCTTGCCAAAAAGTAAGGGGCTTTCACCCCTTTTTCCTCTCGACCACCCCTCCAACTGCCCCCTTCTCTTCTACCACGCCTAAGGGAGCGGTGTTTCCATTGATTTCACTGCAAAAAAGGATTTTTCTTTACACCTTTCTGTGTTTTGCCGGATACTGGCCCATTGTGAACTCCGGGTTCTCTGGTTTTTTTGACCTGTTTTCAAACTGTTAAAAAGGATATTAATCACCTGTCTGTCAAACCCCTTTTGACGGCCGCTGACAAAGACATTTATATTTACCAACACATATATAGTCAATGTATATTTCTTAATTCTATTATGCTATACATTACGTCTATGTGGCGAGTTACACATATAGAAGCTTACATGTTTATTCTGCCATAGCAATGGTGAAAATAATACAATATTAATGGTATATTTCAAGAAACCACAAATTTTCCTAAAACACGTTTACGATCATGAAAAACAAAATAAACTTGGAAAAGGCTGTCTTTTAATTTTTTTAAAAATAATTGTTCATTCTACTGATACCACATAATAATTATTTTGAGATTTTAATTCATTTTACTTAAAAATCATTTTAGTCAAAACTAAAAAAATGCGTCAACTGTGATTTTTCCGCACTATTTCTTGACAGGACAGGCGTTTGAAAATGTTTTCTAACCGAGAACCTCAATAGGGGTATTTATTCAGTCTGAGGACGTTCTTATGTTCTCTTAAGAAATTCATCCGTTCATGAATGAATCCACTTGAATCATTCGGTCATTCCTTGCCGACTCCAAAGCAGCATCGGAAGATGTCTTCAACAGGGGCTCCCGCGATGCTGGCAGCTGTCATTTAACCCAAGAATACGTCACTGTGTTGAACCCATTCATTCCAATTAACTATTTAATTAACTTCTCACTGCCTGAAACCGGATCCAGTTTGTAAAATCTGGCTCTTGATCAGGATCGCATGTCTTCTGGGTCTTGGGCTCATTCATAGAAAGCAGTTGGATTTCTCAAAGTAGTTTTCTCATCATAATTCTTATGTGATGTTCTCATATATTTCATTAGAAGGCCGAACAGCCTGGTGAGAATTTGCCTGACGTATAGTCGTACGTCTGCGCGAAAGAAAAAAAAATTAAGTCTAGGATGACATATCACACAATTAAAAAAAGGTTTAAATATATTTATTTTTTTTGGAAAAAATCCTTGTTTAACAAAACAAAGTCTGCCCTTGATAGCAATGGATAATTTTGACAAATGACCTTATTTAGAGAGATAACTGTAAAAATTAGAAACAGTAAAAGGGAAAATACGGTTTTCTGGTAGGCTCAGCTAAGGATAAAGCATTAAGTATGATAAATTATGTAAAGAAGATTGATATTGATAAATCTAGAAAAGATGCAGCTTCCGGGAGGAAATGAAGAATCAGAGGAAACTGGAAGAAAGGGGTTGGGTGCATACAATCTGAAATTGTAAACTGCAGGCATAACACAGAAACATCACGTATTAGTTTTGACAAGTTATTGTTGCTGTTTTCAGAAAACCTACTTTTCTATATATATAACCTCTTTATTGTGCTAAAATCTGCCTTATTAAGCAATAAGTAATTGAGATGAGAGAATGTTCTCATTCATACCATACTTACAATTCATCATTCACTCGCACATTCATACACTATTTACAAACAGCCCAGAGACCTTCCAAATCTACATGGTTGTCATCTCCCTCGCATTCAAGAGAGAAAGCGGAGTCTTGGGAAGTCCCCCACGCTCCTCCGTCAGCCGCGTCAACGGATACGAGAGTTAAATAATCTTGTTCGAGGAGATTATTTTAAAAAACTTTATTATGAATAACAATCAAAACACTGGTATATATACAAATAATTATGAATTACAGCATTAGAACATTCCTTGCCTAAGGCAAAAGGAGAAGTTTTGGGTTTTGGATGTGGATTGCTGGATGCAGGTAGTTTAGGGCTAGGCGGGTTGTAAAATAACAAAGGAAGGGTAGACCATGCCCAACTGAAGTACACATTTCAGCTGAAAACGAATATTACATAACTGAGCCAGCGGAGGCTGACCAAGAGCGCGAGAGCCACATACGCTCAGGACATGATTGGAGAAACTGACCATTGCCTGTACAATATACTATACAACCTCCTTGCCTGCCGGGGTAAAACTTTAATTTTATAAATGTGAACTAAACATATTAATAGCTATGTTATTGGACACGTACTATACATAGAATATTGTGCGCGCCTAGTCATTCATACATATTTACAATGTACACACAAACAATATTGACATCCCCCCCAAAACACCCCTTCGCTTCCCCATCAAAGGAAAAGAAAACAGGATCAGGGAGAACTCCCACACTACTCTTCCAATGAGAGTTTTTAATCAAAGCCTACTTAGATCATAACACATATTACATATTATAAATCAGGATGAGAATATTTTCAATTTAGGACCTAATATAATAGGGAAATATTTTTTAAAATTAATTGAAGACATCTAATCATAAGTTGTGGACAGACAGTCATACCGGTGGAAACAAGGTTTTTAAAATAACTACAAAACCCTAACAATTTAGTTACCGTTGATATTATCTCTTTTTGAGCACTGTAAACAAAATAAATCAAAAGTTATCAGTGTTTTGTCATTAGTAGCTCGCCTTGGGCGAAGGACGTCGCGCACTACACACTGCGTACCAGTAAATTAGAAATAATATATACTTGTTAATTAATCATTAAAGTTAATTGAGCTTTGAAAATGTACGAATGTGTTGAAAATGAGTGCTATGTGTGAAATGTTTTTATTTGATTCTAAAAATAATACATTGCCTTCCGCACAAGACTTAACAGACAAAGTTAAACAGACGTTTTGGACTACTTTAAAGACTGCTTAACAGACAAAGTTAAACAGACGTTTTGGACTACTTTAAAGACTGCTTAACAGACAAAGTTAAACAGACGTTTTGGACTACTTTAAAGAATGCTTAACAGAAACTCTAATCTCAGTTTCAAAAATGCGCACCTATACAAATTACTAAAACCGATTCGGACAGCCGGACCTGAAATGTGGGTTACGGACAAACCTCCGAACATCCAAATAATTCTACCATTCCAATCCAAAGACCTCAGAACTGCAGTGAACATTCGCTTCTACGTCACAAACCGACCCCTTCACAATGATCTCAATGTGCAGTTATCACCTTATAAGCTTAAGATTATTTACAAAATTCCATGAAAACTTATGCCCTCATCCAAAAAAAAACCTAGTCAATTTCTCCTTGTGATGTGCCACTCATCCATAAAATCCTCGTCGTCGCAAGTCTTGGGGTACCGAAACTGGCTGCTATCCCCACTCGCATCCTGAGCGTCAGTGGCTCTCTTGTCGTCTTTCTGGTTTTCGTGAACGGAGAGTGAAGCAGGGCGAGCTACCAACTCTTCGCTGGTGAGATCTTTGATAGTGGCATAGAGGCTTGTGGGAAAAGTTTGTATGTATAAAAAAAGTACGTTGTATCATGCGATGCACTAATAAATTACCTGCTTATTATTGATTTTCTACGTATGCCATTCCGGAGCAAGATTTATTGCAACGTTTCTTTTTTGTAACTCTATCCATTTTAATCGTTTATGATATTGGGATGAAATTTCGGATTAATGTTCAGCTTTTGAATTGCCTGAATGTAAGAAATCAATTTTTGAGTTTGTAAATGAATGGTTACGATATAGTCTAGATTGTTTAAATATGTTTTTCAAAATATGGGGACTACTTTGACAATGGTTTACTACATTGATATGATGATATTTGAAACCAATGGACATGTGGGACTGTGTTGCCTCCTAGGCCCCTGGCAGTTCCGACGAGCCTGGGTCTGCCTTGCCCTTGTACTAACTTGTCTCCTCAAAATTAGTTTAAATAAACACACAACGGAATTTATGACCTGTGGGTTTTACGCCGAAATAAATCCCGAAACAAGCAATTCGACTCCGACTATCCTTCAAATTTTTATTTTTTTGTTTTCAAAATTAATTTTATTAACGTTTCTCTTTTTTTAGTCACTTGGAAACGAATTGTAGGGCATAATAACCTAAGAGGTTGCATCAGAAAGAACCGAGAATTTTATAATCACCGTTTTTTTTTCGATTTCAATGGCGTATTGCCTTGAGTTCCTGCCAGAAGGTCGTACTGCCAATAAATTATATTACTTGGAAGTAATGCGCCGTTTACGTGGAGGGATCCGACGAAAACGACAGGAATCGTGGCAAAATAATTCGTGGAAATTTTATCATGATAAAGCTCCCGCTCACACCTCACTGATTGTTCGTAAATTTTTTTTTGCAAAAAACAACACTGTTGTGTTGTTTGTTGCAAAAAACAAAACTGTTGTGTTACCTTAGCCACCGTATACGCCGGACATGGATCCCTGCGACTTCTTTTTGTTCCCGAAGTTGAAAAAAACCTTGAAAACGTTTTAACACCATTGATGAGATAAAAGAAGAATCGATGAAGGAGCTAAGAGCTATATCGAAAAGTGAGTTTGAAAAGTTCTTAGAAGATTGTAAAAAGCGCTGGCACAAGTGTATTATATCTTAGGGGAATTACTTTGAAGGGGACGAAATTGCTATCGATGAATAAATAAAAAAAATTTAAGATAAACGAAAAAATTGGTTACTTTTTTATCAAACCTCGTATATTTACTAGTATTAAACAAAATCGCTGAATAATTAAATCGCTTTGGCCACTAAAAATAAATTTTTAACGACAAATTTTAAAGTTACCAAAAATATACATTGAAGGAAAAATTGCTATTCAGATTGCCTCAAGCTATTTTTTTTAATGAGTAATAGAGTTTGTTGGGAAAATCAAGGGGACGATACTAATACGATTTTCATCAAATTTATCGATATATTACGTATCGATATATTATTTTTGTCTGCATCAGGTCTTAGTGTGAGATGGTAGGTGATGATGACTGTTTCAAACATTTTTTTGGCTATGTCTAAGCCATCAAACTAAAAAGTCTCTCGCCCCCCTCTCTCCAACAAACTCTTCAAGTCATTTAAGTTCACGCAGATAAAAACAACTTTATTACGATAAAATTACAATCTGCCTCATTGGGCTATAAGTAATTGTGACAAATGTTCTCATTCATACCGTATTTACTATTTTCATTCACTTGCTCATTCATATATTATTTACAAACAGCCCAGAGACATCCTAAGTCCACACGGTTGTCACCTCACTCGCATGCGAAAGAGGAAGCGGAGTCTTGGGAAGTCCCCCACGCTCCTCCGTCAGCCGCGTCAACAGATACGAGCCAATGGAGGCTGACTAAGAGCGCGGGAGCCACAGATGCTCAGGACATGATTGGAGAAACTGGCCATTGCCAAGACTCTCACTATCACTTATTTATATCATATATACTATATATAGCTATATGTGCTATGGGAAGGATGATAAGAATGAATTCACAATATAACATTATTTTTGGTATCGCTATTACGTTTGGGAAAAAATCATAATTTATTTTTCACGGGCACTATCTTAGAACAAATAGACAGATGGAAGGCGAGTGTTTCGTGACTAAGTGAAATAATGAAAAAAATAATGGTGGATCTACTCATCCTAAATTAGTAATAATAATAATAGTATAATATTGAGCGAGGACCACGCCAGCGAAAACATATTCGACATGACTCTTATTTCCCCCGAACCTAAATCGTTCGAACGTTGTCACTGGCGGTATCTGGAATGCGCCTACCTTGAGTGTACGGCTGAGATATTTACGGACTCAACCAGTCCCCCACCTACTCCAGTTTACACAACCTTAAAGAAAACAAAAAAACATTCTAATTAAGAACTAAAAATAGCCACGGCTAAAGATATAACGTTTATCGCACAGGCAGAGGTAGTGTGCTACTAAAAATAAATGAACATCTTTAGAAACTGAACATGTATAGGTGGTTAGCAGTAAAGCTGTTCGAATGTTTAATGTTTCCTATCTACGCTTAAACATAGATACATGATTCACCGGATATATTCGCAGAGGCCAACAGCCAAGCTCTCATTCAACTTCTTTTGAGAGATCGCCTTTTGTCTTATGTTCTACATTAATGACAGTTAAAATGATTAAACCAGTCTGAAATATTTTTTATATTATAACAACTTTATTATGATAAAATTGCAATCTATCTTTATTATGATTGGGCTATACGTAATAGTGCTATATGATCTCGTTCATACTATTTTACAATTTTTATTTACTCGCTCATTCATACTATATATACAAACAGCCCAGAGGCCCCCCAAGTCCACATGGTTGTCACCTCCCTTCCATGTGAAATGGGAAGCGGAGTCTTGCGAAGTCCCCCAAGCTCCTACGTCAGCCGCGTCACTGGATAAGAGCCAGCGGAGACTGACCAAGAGCGCGAGAGCCACAGACGCTCAGGACATGATTAGAGAAACTGACCATTGCCAGGACTCCCACCGTCACTTATTTATAGCAGGCCACGAGGCCACTGGCGTTTTAGTCTCCGATGAGGATAATAGGGATGAGTGGTATAGTCCAATGACTGTGCTTGGGAATTAGGGTGGTTGGATAGGTTACTATAGGTTACTGAAATATTAAAGCTGAATTATTCCACAACACCCCGAAATATTCTAATTAGTTTTGAGTAAAAATAAGTCAAATTAACAAAATAAACTATGTAGGATTCATGCATTTTATTATGTTTTTGTTTTTTTCAACTAAGCATCGTTTTCCTGGTGATATTTTTCGTAATAGTTAATGTCATGACTTGACATCAACTATCGCACACTATCTCGTTTGAGAATATGCTGAGAGTATTCTCACGATAGTTTATTGTCATGGTTTCTTTCTATTGAGGAATTGAAGAACTCATTTCATTCTTGCTATGTGCCGGGTTTTTTCATTTATTTATTGTGTTTTTAGTGGCATTTTTAGAACAATATCAAATGAATATCGTGATATTTGCTACCTAAAGGGTGTCCCAGAATTAACGCAAGATATGACTTAAATAGAAAACACAGTTTTTAGTATTTTCGTTGTTTTGTTTATTGAATTATAAAGCAAATAGGATAGGGTTATTTATGGAATAACACATCGGGCAAATGGCCTCCACGACTTTGCTGTCACATCCGCACTCTTTTGTCGAAATTTCCCATGACCATTTGGCATAAATGTGGTTGAATTTCGTTGATGCAGCGTTTAATTTCCTCTTTTAATGCACGGGTGGATGTGGGCTTGTTGACATACACCTTTGACTTCAAATAACCCCATAAAAAGAAATCTAAAGGTGTTAAATCTCACGATATAGGGGGCCAATTCTGATCACTCTTGAACTCTCTTCGCTGTGTATGGCCATTAGGCTTCCATTGTTGTGTTAACTGAATTTTGTAGAGACGCTGTAGAGAGCTTCTGAAATTTGCAATTCTTGTCTAGGACGCTGAATTGATGCTCCTGGATTTTCAACAACACTCTCACGCACTGCTATATGCTATGATATTGACATTTGAACGCCTTGTTTTTGGACGACCAGTGTGTTTAGTGTCTCCAACTGATCCAGTTTCCTTAAATTTTTCAATTAATCTTTTCACAGTTGATGAAGTCAAAACTAGTGTTTTCCGACCATATTTTGAATGAAATTTTCGAACTGCGGTCGCCAAACTGTCATTATTTTTGAGATGATCTTTAACAATAAAGACACGTTGTTCTATCGTGTAACGCTCCATTTTTATTAACCCTAAACTGTCAGTTGTCAAATTGTTTTTTTTTTAGGGTTGCCAGCACTTTACTGCACAAATGGCTGCAAATTTAAATCTTGCGTTAATTCTGGGACACCCTTTATAATGAACTCTCTTAAGTTAAAGAGCTTTGGCTTGATCTGCACAACCTCTTTGGTAAGTTTTTGTTTGTATCCACTGCATCATTTATTTATTTATTTTTTTTTGGAGGGGGTGCTTTCATGTTTTATTATTACTAATGTTACTTAAAATGTTTGTTTATCGTTATTAATGTTAATGTTATGTTTGTCATGTTAATTATTCCACCAAGGCAGCAGCTAGGTTAACTAGCTCGGTGCTTAAAATAAATATTATCAACCCGACGACTCAAAATGGTTACTAGTGATAGTCAAAATAGGTAGCAGTGATTGGAAAAAGCTGGGCATTGTTAAAAAAAAAAAATTGAATTTCATACATATTTTTCTAAAGCGTCTTATACTTGTGAAGCATCTATCGAAATTCTCTGCAGTCAAACTCCACATTATATCCGTAGTGGTAAAAAAAAAAAATTAATGTGACGATGTTCAGTTAAAAACATTCTAAAATGGTTATAATAATAATTATTATATAATATCAGTATTTCAAAACCAATAATACTGACATTTGAACCATACCGCTTGGTAATGATTGAATTAGCTGTTTTATGCAAAATTACTTTGAATGTGCACTTATCTCGCTTTAGTATAATTTCTGTGACCTGTTATGTATTAAAATACAAACCACACAAACGGGTTTATGAAATTTGCCTTTGTTTAATTTGCTTATTAGAATATAATAAGTAGTATCCTATATGTATTGAGGATTTTGTTTAAGTGAAAATTGTATAATGCAACATAAATGAAAAAAAAATATAGCTGTACCTCGCGGTTAGATGAAACTGGCTGACGAAAACCGTTTACACTGTTAGTGTATTAGTTGTAGACTGCACATCTAATAAGCCTTTGATTGTCATCGAAATCGGTTTATAGCTGTAATAGTCTGACAAATAAAAAAAATAAAATTGTCTCGTTATATATCTGTGACAGTATGGAATTATTGGGTAGTTATGGGTAATACTTAAATGGTTTATTCAGATTTTTAGTGCATTTGGTTCAAGCGGAGCTATTTTAAATAAAAAAAAAGTAATTTTTCGAAATGTTAAAACGGCTTATAATCTTTTTTTAATATTTGAATACACAGTTTCTTGCGACTGAGATAGTTAGATAAACTAAAGGGAGTATTTTTGATAAAAAATACCGACACTTTTTCTTTCCTATTTTATATTTTCACATTATTTATATTTATAGCAAAAAATGCGATTTGGACAAAAGATTTAATAATTGATGTGAAAAATTTTGGTCGTGGAAAAGTGAGGAAAAATTGAAAATGAATAAATATTATATGGTCATTGGTGGCTGTGGAACGATATAATTAAATAATGAATTTCCCTTCTCTCCACAGTACATGTTTATTACGAATAACGTTTTCGACCCTCGATCGAGAAGATGCTGTCATCTTAAGCTGAGTCGTAGAGTTAAGTCAATAGAGAAAGCAAACCTATTTCAAAGTCTGAAATAATTTCAAATGTTGTAAGTTTTTCAGACCGTCCATTGGCAACTCAAGATGACATCTTTGAGTCGTCAAAAACGCTATTGCTAAATAAAATATATTGTGGAGAGACGGCAGATTTATTATTTAAATAAATATTAGTTATAATATTGCACAATATAAATAACCAAAATTCAAAAAACCATTATTGTCATCAAATTACAATCTGCCTTATTGGGTAATAAGTAATTGCGATCAATGTTACCATTCATTACAAACAATATAAATATCAGTAATATTTATCCTCATGTGGTGGTTCAATGACAATGCTAGAGAACAAATCAACAAGTCTTTAGAGTACTTAGGCTATAGTGTACATTTAAACTGAAATGTTATCATTGGACACCTGCATAAATGATTTGAAATTCAAATCAGTGTACTTATCACTACTTGGGAGGCACGTCACATTCTCCTTCCCTTAACATTCCAAAAAAAGGAAAAAATTGGGAGGTGAAAATTCAAAAGATTGCTCGAAAATGATATAACGGTTTGTTTATGGCCGAGTCCGAAGGGAGAGGATGTACTTTCAAAGGTCTCTTGTTTGTATACAACAAAACTGCCGTAAAAATATTACAATTGAGCAGAAATTTGAATAAATCCTGGGAAGGACTGAATTTCAGTTAAGATATTGGGAGCATTTTAAGTAAAAACAAATATAAAAAAAGGTCGTAGCATTTATTAACTGGCCACTCGTTGACATTTAAGCTTTATGAAACCCTTGGTGAGAAGCTGCTTAGATTTAAAATTGTGATTATTTCTTTATTGTCAGGGCATATCAAAGTCAGAAAAAACAGGAGTAATTCCGATAAATTAAGTTTTGAGGTCCAATGACCTTTTGATTCAGTTATTTGCAATTACTTGTATAGCACTTGGAATTGTTATGCACCAAAAAATTGTAAATATTAAATCCTAATTCATCTTATATTTATATAATTTATGTTATTACTATATATATATGTACTAATCCTTCATTCAAATATGCGTCGTCAGTTCTTATTTAAGAGAATGTCAGAAGAAAAAATATTACTCGTGAACTTATAAGACACTACTGGAAAACAGATTTGAGTAGAAAGCTGGCAGCCGAAGGTATTTATTCGAAATACTGTGAAGGGGTGCTATATCGAAATACGGTGATGGTACAAATGCAGTATTCAAGACACAAACAGGTCGCCCCTTCAGTTGTCGACAATTATATTTCTGTTGCTCAATAACTCTTAAAAAGAAACTTTATTTTGTATAAAACACAAATGTACAATTATATATGGTTACAAGCTAAGAGCTCAATGGGGACTGGGAGCCCCGAGGAAACAACAACTGTCTTATGCCTAAGGGCTGTTTATCTGTGTAGGTTAGAGATAGTAAGGGCAGCAGGAAGGGCAGAAAAGGTCGTGGGAGCCAATTATTTAGAATAGAGGTCTGGGAAGGGAAGATGAGATAATTATAATAGGGCTGATTATTATAAGGCCCAGTCCTTAGGATGTCACTGGTAAACATACCATTTATTAAGATAAGATTATATATATATGACATAACTGATGATGATGAATTACTTGTGAAGAATGTAAACCAGGACAGGATTACTATGTGAGTGGGTTAAAAAGTGTATTATTTTTTTAAATAAACTAGTTTTATGTTCTTTCTGAACATGTTAGTTTGGTTAGTTGAACTGGAGGTATATTGGCTCTGTCTGTCTTTCCAGACTTTCCAGGGTCCGAACTTAGGGGAACAGTCTCTAAGCACGTTGAGAAAGTTACTAAAGGACTGTTTGCAGGGGAAGCCACATTTCACGTAGGATTGCCATCGGCAGGAAGTGCAAACACGGGGACAAGGGGCTCTACGTTAGTTATCTCTGTTGGTCAAAGGCCCCTCAAAGCTCTAGGCCAGTCGCACATTACAGCACGATCAGAAATACCAAGGGTAATTTCGGCTAGTTGTGCCCGGCCTCTTTTCGTAACGGATCACTATATGAAAAATATATATTTGAAAAATCATTAGTTAACATATTTAATCTTCCCACACTATCAATAATTATTAGCCAAAGAAAATAGATAACTGCAGGGCCAGGGATATTGAGGGTTACTCAATGTACTATTTGTTCATAAAAATGAATTGGCGCCCCCATCTTAGGGACAAAATAGAAAAAGGATGTCTTAAGTCTCACCGGCTTTCGCACAGATTACCTTCACACTATTTCTCAAAAGGATGATACATATATATACATTAGATAGACGTACATTAGATTTGTAGAACAAATATTGAATATCTCCAATATACCAATATATATATATATATAAGTTAAGTCCAGGCGCCGCTAGTGCCCAGCCTTAATCCCCAAACATATGTTATCTGTATATGTTTACAGGTAATACCTATAGATAGAGGTATCTTGGTCTAAATAAAGCAGTCTTGTTATAACGTTCTACGTGTTCTTATTACCAACCTTTCTTAGCTTGTAATTTAATAAACATTAACTGGTGCCGAAACCCGGGAACCGTGGAGAAAGAGAGTTATCGAGTGCGAGCGTAATTTTTTTTTGTTTTTTTTCTTCTATACGCGAAAGAGAGAAGATGACTGAAGGAGGAGTTTTGAGACAGCCCGTCTTGAATCTCGTAGAGGGAGCAGATATTAGAAGAGTTGGAACTATGCCAGAAGTTCATGCCACGGCGCTCGCGCTGATGAGGGTAAAAGCGATGAATACCCAGGATCTGAGGAAGGCTGTTGCGGAGCTGGAGAGATTCACTGGGGAACTGGGTGAGCTGAACCATTTCCTAAAAGGAGGAGACCGTCTCACAGCTTTAATTGGAGCTAAAGCAGAAGAAAATTTAATAGATCCCAGAGACGCGGAATCGTTGAAGGCGGCCCTGATATGTCGGGTCAAGAGAAGTATACTGAATCAAATTCAGGCAGATGAAGAAACCCCGTGGGAATTAATTAAGATGAGATTGAAGAAGGCGTACGGAGGAGGACGATGGACTCCCGAGGAGGACATATTCCAAATGTTTAGGGAGACAAAGTCCCCAAGACAAAGTAACGGGCAATATGCTGCGGGGTTAGTAGTCCGTTTCAATAAGATAACGGAGAAGATGAGAGAGTCGATTAGCGTAGAAGAGGTGGAGGGTAGAATGGGATTCTTATCCACAATTCTAAAAGTGCAACTGGCCAAGGAGACAGGAAGAAAGGAAGGATTCTCTGATGAGCGCTCGTTCTCGGAGTGTGCACAATCAATGATCGACACTAGTGCCAAGGAGGAAGAAGTGAGGGTGCAAGACGTCGACAATGAGTGGAGCCGAGTTGCATACAAAAGAACCCGGACCCTGAAACCAACCTGGAGGAGACCAGAAACGTCCGTTATTGGCAGAGACAAGGGAACGACAGGAGAAAGAAGATTTAGAGGAACGAGACCGAGGTATGCCCCGCCCAGGGAAGAAAGAAAATGCCACGGACGTAGGAAGGCAGGACATTTAGTGGTACAGTGTCCTCGAACAAAATGTTTTGAGTGTGGCGAGGAAGGACACATCGCGAGGCATTGCCCGTATATCTTCCGGAGGAGAGAATACCAACGACCAGAACCAATGGAGGTAAACACTCAAGAAGTAAGAGAGAGACGGAGCATGACACATGGGGAGAGTGGATCATCAGAAGATGAGTCATCAGGGACTTCGGGAACTGAAGGAGAAGAAGCGAGGCGCAGCAGAAACAGGAGACAGACAGGGCAGAAGGTCGAGTCACGTAGATGGGAGCAACGTGATGAAGCCTGAGGAGCGTGTTGGCAGAGAGGCGACCGCATCCTGAGATGTAATGCAATTCGGGAGAGGATGTGTGCGTTGCCAATAATTAGGGTCAAAGGAGGAGAGATGTGTCTGGTGGACACGGGAAGCACCAACACCATTATGTCCCGCGGAGCGCTGGAGAGGCTGTATGGCGGAGAGAGGGCACTCCAGATTCAGGTATGTAATTGTAGTTTAATCACCCTGGGAGGCCCTTGCGAGGTAGTGGGAGAGTTAGTCATAGGGCTAAATAGGTGGGCGAAGAAAGGGGGAGATCTAAAGATACATATCGTAGGAAACATGCCGCGGGAGTACCAGGTGATAGTTGGGTGCGACATGTTGGGGAAGGTAGGCGCGCGTGTGGAGAATATCGGGGAAAAATGGAACATTAAGTTGGGGAAAGTGGAATATAAATGTCAAGGGACTATATGGGACGGAAGAGCGCGGATAGGGGCGGTTAATAAAATAGAGGGCTGGAGGGAAGGCCTACAGAGGGAGTTTGAGGATATTTTTTACGTAGAGGGAGACACGCTAGGAGCGACTGGGAAGACGGTCCACGAGATCCAGTTAAAGAAAGAACGCGTCACATACGTGAAAGAGAGACGATATCCGCAGGCACTACGTAGGCATATTAGAGAGGAGCTAGAGAGTCTCAAACGGCAAGGGATTATAATTGATAGCACTTCGCCATATAACAGTCCTCTATGGGCAGTGAGGAAGAAAAATAGACCTGGGGACGAGACGGAGAAATACAGGGTAGTTATCGATTATCGGAAGTTAAACGAGAACACGACGGACGAGAAGTATCCTATTCCCCGATTTGAGGACATATTAGACAGATTGAACGGGGCGACAATATTTAGTACCCTAGATCTAAAGGCAGGCTATCACCAGATCAAGATGAGTGCGAACGACCAAGACAAAACGGCCTTTACATTTGAGAGGGGGCATTATCAATTTACCAGGATGCCATTTGGACTGAAAAACGCCCCGATTACCTTTCAACGCCTAATGGATGAATTTTTGAGGGGAATAGACGAAGCGGTATGCCAGGTCTACATGGACGATCTGTTAGTTTTCAGCAGAACGGAGGCAGAGCACGTTGAGCACCTAAGAAGTGTATTTCAAAGAGTCCGCGAATTCGGATTAAAATTGTCCATGGAGAAGTCTCTGTTGGGGAAGAAAAAAATCAATTTTTTGGGCCACACCATCTCACAGGAGGGGGTTAAGCCAGACTCTACGAAGGTCGAGGCGATTAGAAGGATGGTGGTGCCCACAGATGTAAAGGGGATCCATCGACTTCTGGGGACGCTTAATTATTACAGAAGATTTGTGCCGGACATGGCGGCATACCTAGTGCCTATTAATAATTTACTGCGAAAGGGAGCGAGGGTGGTAATTACCCCAATCATGGAGCAGAACATCCGGAAATGTATGTCTAGCTTACAAGAGGAACCAATATTAGCATTTCCCGATTTCCAACATCCCTTCACAATCACCACTGATGCCAGCGAATACGCACTGGGGGCAGTGTTGTCGCAGGAGAGAGACGGTGGGGAGCGCCCGGTGGCGTACGCTAGTCAACGGCTCACAGAAACGGAAGCGCGGTATAGTGCTCTAGAGAGAGAGCTCCTAGGTATCGTCTGGGCTATAGACCATTTCCGCCCATATGTCTTCGGCAGAAAATTCCGTGTTCACACCGACCACAGACCCCTACAATGGGTAGGAAAGTTAAAGGAGTCCTCGGCGCGGGTCACGAGGTGGAAAGAGTTTTTGTCCCAGTACAATATGGAGATCATATATAAACCCGGGAAAGAGAACGTAGTGGCAGACTGGCTGTCCAGAGCCATTACTGTGAATGCATTGGAAGAAGGGGAACCATCCGGGGAAATCCAACAGTTTCTCCGGGAATGGACACCCGGGGAGGATGGAAGCCTCGGTACGCGAGGAGATAGCGAAGGTGAGGAAACCCTTGAAGAGGAAGGTTCCGCCGCCGAAAGACCTGTTGAAATGGAAGTAACAGAAGGGATCGTGAACGACAAAAGACGGCAGATCATTTGGAAATCCAAGACCTCAGGGCGGCTGCAGATCGCATATGACAGTTATGGGAGGAGTAAAATCGCGACGATTTGGTCGCCACCAGGGGTTAGGAACGACCAAATTTGCCGTGCATTGAAAGATGCCTCGGAACCTGGAAAGACCCATCAAGTATTTGTAGGGAATGCCACTATTTGGGAGAAAATTCGTAGACTCTGGCGAACGGAACAACTTGGAGTGGATAGGATATTTATTCGGTGCACGTCGATGGTGGAGACACTCAAAGACAGAGAACAGCAGCTGGAAGTGACGCTGGCCTATCACCAAGGAAAAACGAACCACCGTGGAGTTCAGGAAACGTTGCAAGCGTTGCGGCGGAGGTACTTTTGGTGGGGAATGAAAAAGAGCATACAAGAAATGATAGGGGCATGTGCAGTTTGTCTCACTACGAAGTATGACAGACATCCGCCACGGGGGCGACAAGAAGAATCGCCCACCGCCGAGACACCGTTGAGTGACTTACAAGTGGATACCTTCACTTGGAGGGGGTATAAGTGGGTTACCACAATCGACAGCTTTAGCAAAGTGGCCATGGCGCACCCGGTGCAAGATCGGTCATCAGACGCGGTAATGCTGGCATTAAATACCTGGTTCCAGTTTTACGGAGTACCAGACCGGATCTCGTCGGATGGGGGCAGAGAATTTGACAATGCCAACATCCGAAAAGAAATGAAGACTCTCGATGTCTCTTGGCATCTTAATACCCCAGGGCACCCTAAGAGTAGAGGAGGGATAGAAAGATTGCACAGCACCCTGAGTGACCACCTGCGGGTATATCACGCGGAAAAGGGTCTGCCGGCGAATGAGGCAATGCCGAAGGCGGTGGCCGCTTACAATCATTCGATCCACACCGCGACGGGGTTCTCCCCGTTCGAGATCCTCTTTGGGCTGCGCGAAAGACGGAGAAATGGGGCAGAGACGGTAGCAGACGAGGGAATGGCGGAGAAAATGGCGAGTAATAGTGTCGGTTTGAGGAAAATATGTGACAAAGTCCGAGAAAGGCTAACAAGGGACAAAGCGAGACGAGTGGAACGGGAAAACCTCAAAGTCCGGGATCGAATGGGGGAACTTAAAATCGGGACTATCGTCTATAAAAAACTAGGGTCAAATAGGAGCAAAGAGCTGGTGCGATATGAGGGCCCATTTAAAGTGGTCGTGATTAGGGAACACAACGTCGTGACAATTGAGAGTATACGACGCCCTAAGAAGCGGCGAAATGTCCACATAGAACAGTTAAAGCTTCCACCAGGGGGGGAGGTTGTAGATCAGGAATGAGCTGGAGTGTCCTCGCAGCATACACGCGAGGAACATTGTAAATAAGTATAGTTATGTGATTTTTCCCACAGAAGTATTGTTTTTTTTTCAAAGTCAAAGTTTTCTTTTATGTTTTTTTTTACAAGTGACAGTTGGTTTTTACGTTTTATAGGTTTAGAGCTTAATGTGAGGGATTACAGGCTGTGTACGGGCGGGGCTGGCCTTTGCTCCTTTGTAACATTAGCGGAGCATTATTTGAATGGACTAAGACGTCCGAGTGTTGGACTTCAAAGTTTTCGAATGGGTGTTCGTAAACTGGTGGGGGGAGTTAAGTCCAGGCGCCGCTAGTGCCCAGCCTTAATCCCCAAACATATGTTATCTGTATATGTTTACAGGTAATACCTATAGATAGAGGTATCTTGGTCTAAATAAAGCAGTCTTGTTATAACGTTCTACGTGTTCTTATTACCAACCTTTCTTAGCTTGTAATTTAATAAACATTAACTTATATATATATTGTAACATGATATTTGAGGATGAAGATCATGACCCTCACTTATGGTAAGGGTCATTTTTTTTTCCCTTATACTCCTAGGAGTGCGGATGAGCGGGAAACCAGTCTTAGCACAACCGTCGAGAAGAACACAGTTAGCAAGCTCCTGAATTGGCGGTTACCATACAGGAAGAGAGGAGAAGAACCAACAGTGGAAAGTAACGTTGATTGGATTACAGGAAGATCATCGATTGGGTGATATTAATATTGTTTCTCATTATGGATCCATTAAAAGAAATTGAGATCAAATTCATGTTTGTAATTAGTAGTAATTATCCTAATTTAAAATGAATTGAATATTTTTTTATACTTTTGTCAGTAATCTATGTTAATTATAATTATTTGTTATAACCATTTTATTTGAATATATTTCACAATTCCTAGTTTCTCAATTTATTAATAACTACAACATTAGCCTTGAGATCGGGCGATTCAATCGGTATAAATTCCTAAGTCAAAGACATAAAACAATTTGAATTAAAGATCTCATGACGGACCTGCCAAATTAGTTAAGTTAAATTGATCAAATAAAGTAAAAAGAGAAATGGTAAAAAATGAGGTAAGTTTCAATATATATATATATATATATGTCCTCCGGTCTGCTCTGTGGCATATACTCACTTAACTGCCAACACTATTAAAGTCTCCAACGATTTCAAAACACTCTGACTGGACGCCGCCCTGCGTCCGTTCCTTGGCATTTCAATGGTGGGCGATTTCATCAATCGGGAACACATAAAGTTTTTCGATTCGTTTCAGCACCTTACCAACCCTATGTTTACCAACACCATCACCCCCATTCCCACATCGATGGCAACAGGCTGTCCGGGAAACGTACGTTAAGTTAGTTTTGGTTCGTATAATCATCCTTAATATGACCCCTTATCACCGCGTATTACGTACATTAGATTTGTAAAAAAATAAATATTGAAATCCAAAAAGTGTTTAAAATATAGCTATGCTACAGTAAATTCTTTAAGCATATAGTGCAATTTTAGTCAATATATTCAATTTGTAGAATCAATACCATGTTTTACGTTTTAGAATTTTTCGAATAAGAGACTACGGTGTTAGTCCTTTAGTTTTGATTTTTCGATTAAAAGAATATTTCGTTTAGTAAGGGCACCTGATCAGATATCGAGCGGTCCTGATTACGTCAGTCTCTATCTTTAGCTAATAATTATGAAAATTTATTTATTTCTGACGTTACAAAAACCTGTTTTTTTTTTTTTCAAAACAAGAAACCCTCACGTCCTTCCTACCTATGTATATGTCTGTCCTGGTCTTTGAAAGTCCCTAGCCTAGTAACTGATCATACGATATTGCGAGTTTACATGGATGATATAGCCATTTCTTTAATGATGAACCATAACAGGAGTAATTATAATCAGTCAGTATTAAACAATATGCAATACAATTTATGTTTATAAAAACTATAATTTCAAGCAGTCATTAAAACGGTCATTAGCATCTTGTTTGCAACTTTGAGTCAACCGGTGGTTTTCTATAGGCATGGCATTTGCATGGTAGTTTAGTTTGACTGCATTTCAACTAATTGTGGATTTCCTGTGATAATAATAAATATAAACATAATTGCATACAAAGAATTCTGGCGGGGAATAATTCTTTTTTTCCTTACAAGTAATATCTTCCAGTTTCAATCAATTTTATTAAGATAAAATTACAATCTGCCTTTAATTAGGCAATAAGTAATTGAGATAAATGTTATCATTCATACCATATTTACAATTCATCATTCACTCGCTCATTCATACAATATTTACAAACAGCCCAGAGGCCCCCAAGTCCACAAGGTTGTCACCTCCCTCGCATGCGAAGGAGGAAGCGGAGTCTTGGGGAGTCCCCCACGCTCCTACGTCAGCCGCCGCGTCATTGGATAAGAGCCAGCGGAGGCTGACCAAGAGCGCGAGAGCCACAGACGCTCAGGACATGATTAGAGAAACTGGACATTGCCAGAACTCCCACTATCACTTAGTTATAGCAGGTCACGAGGCCACTGCCGTTTTAATCTCCGAAGAGGATTATAGGGGTAGTGGTGCAGTGCAATGACTGTGCTA
This sequence comes from Acanthosoma haemorrhoidale, assembly GCA_930367205.1. Lineage (NCBI taxonomy): Eukaryota > Metazoa > Arthropoda > Insecta > Hemiptera > Acanthosomatidae > Acanthosoma > Acanthosoma haemorrhoidale. The sequence continues at coordinate 18,562,694 of OV884011.1, read as the reverse complement.
GGGAATTAGGGTGGTTACTATGGAATTTTACGAACTTGGAAGGGCGAGTTCAAGAATATAGGGTAATTCAGATCATTGTGAAGGGTTTTGTTGCTGACGTAATAAGGGGCATTTACTATTGTTCTTAGGACTTACAAGTAATATAAATTTTCAAATATTTGTTTGTAGAATTATGATGAATCCAATCATCAACGATCAACAGGAATTATTGTGAATAAGAAGAAAATAATAACAAATCAAAGTTATACTGTTATTTCATTGATTGCTAGGATTTAGTGACAGATTTATTGAGCAGGTATAGATAGTACTAGTAATATATATGATTCAATTAAAAGTTGTATGTTTCTTAATGATTACTATTTTTCTTTTACCTTGAAATGAACTAAGGGTAAATTTAAGGGATCCCTGTGGTACTTATATATCAATTTTTGTATTTTGTAAATACAATATGAATGTGATAGTTTGTACATTTGGTGTGAATGAGATATTTTAACACAATTATCTTCTATTCTTTTACATCGAGACATTATTCATTAATAAATTCTCATGATAACCTAACTACTCTTTCTTCAATCTAATCCAAAGCTCTTCTATTCAAATAAAAGTTAATTTACGTTAATCCAAACTCCAAAAAATACAACACTCCAAAAAGAGACAACTGTATTTTGATATTTACACAGTATAACAATTTAATTATTCAAAACAGCTTTTGAGTCTCTCCAAATATATTTTACTTATGATGTTACATCACCAGATCACCTATTCAGGCATTCTCAGGACTATGAATGATAGAATTTGTTCATTATTGTATAGGGTGTCCCAAAATTAACGCAAGAATTTGCCGCCATTTGTGCAGTAAAGTGCTGGCAACCCTAAAAAAAAAACAATTTGACAGCAGAAAATTTAGGGTTAGTAAAAATGGAGCGTTACACGATAGAACAACGTGCCTTTATTGTTGAACATTATCTCAAAAATAATGAAAGTTTGGCGGCCACAGTTCGAAAATTTCATACAAAATATGGTCCGAATAGTGTTTTGACTTTATCAACTGTGAAGAGATTAATTGAAAAATTTAGGGAGACTGGATCAGTTGGAGACACTAATGACACTCGTCCAAAAACAAGCCGTTCAAACGTCAATGTCGAAGCAGTGCGTGAGAGTGTTGTTGAAAATCCATAACACAGTCAATCATCTTTGTGCCGAAATTGGATGATATTGATGTGTCCAATATGTGGTTTCAACAAGATGTTACCACATGCCATACAGCCCATGAAACAATTCAAATACTGCATGAGACATTTCCAGGTCGTGTACTCTCTCGTTTCAGTGATGAGAATTGCCCCCCCCCTGATCGTGTGATTTAACACCTTTAGATTTCTTTTTATGGGGTTATTTGAAGTCAAAGGTGTATGTTAACAAGGCCACATCCACCCGTGCATTAAAAGAGGAAATTCAACGTTGCATCAACGAAATTCAACCACATTTATGCCAAATGGTCACGAAACATTTCGACAAAAGAGTGCGTATGTGCCAGCAAAGTCGTGGAGGCCATTTGCTCGATGTGTTATTCCATAAATAACCCTATCCTATTTACTTTGAAATTCAATAAAAAAAAAAAAAAAAAAAAAAAATACTAAAAACTGTGTTTTCTATTTAAATCAAATTTTGCGTTAATTCTGGGACACCCTTTATAACATAAATAAAATATTGTATTATTATAAAACCATAAATACTCCAAAGTTTTTTTTAGTTCACAGAGCAAATACGAGTATGAATTTTTTTTTTACATCTTCCTCGAAAAAAAACACACTCTCAACGCTCATGAACGATCCAATAGCATCGTAAATTAAACAATCAGAGAAATTATCATTCTGTGATGCCTCCCTCTGATATCTATGCAATCTACGTCAGTTCTTCTATCGATATCGAACGGTTCTTATCGATAACACATGCACAAGATACCTGTGATATCGATAACACACGATACTCGCAGGGAGCATGGTCCTCTCACAGGTGATATGAAATATCAGAGCGAGCCACTGCCTACACGATTGATGAGAACCAACTGTGGTAGGCCAGGTATAAATAGACGTGTATATTTTCTTCTCCTGGCAATATTCAACAATATTAACTTCTATATTTCCAACGTCGCGCGCGTTATAATCCCCGTCGCACGGCGGTTACCAAAGCTCTAAATTTGAACGAAATTTGATTTTTTTTTTTTATGATGAGTTCTTTTTTCCGTAATATGAAATGTATTGCACCAGAATACATGAAATACGTAATGGTTAGAAACAAAAAAAATATCAATACTTATATTTTAATCAGTCCGTTTCATAACACGAAGAACATGGTTTAACTTTGACACTTCATTAGAGATGAATAAAAATATTAATATAGGTTATCTATTATAGGTTACGAAAAATATGAAATAAACTAAAAATAACAACATTAATATATATATATAAATTCAAAGGCAGTGGGCTCGTGACCTGCTATAAATAAGTGATAGTGGGAGTCTTGTCAAAGGTCAGTCTCTCCAATCATGTCCTGAGCGTCTGTGGCTTTCGCGCTCTTGGTCAGCCTCCGCTGGCTCTTATCCAGAGTCGTGGCTGACAGAGGAACGTGGGGGACTTCCCAGGACGCTTCCTCCTTCGCACGCGAGCACCATGTGGACTTGGGAGGTCTCTGGACTGTTTGTAAATACTGTATAAATGAGCAAGTGAATGTAAATTGTACTAATATTGTATGACTGAGATCATTTATCACAATTACTTATTGCCCTATGAGGCAGATTGTAATTTTATCATTATAAAGTTGTAAAATTAAAACAAAAAATTTTCAATTAAAAGAATTATTTTCTCAATGATAACTAGTACGGGTAAATTCGGGGGATCCCTAGGGTACTTGTATATTTATTTGAAGTATTATGTAAATACAATATGAATGACATAGTGAATATTAATTTGTACATTTGGCGTGAATGAGATATTTTAACACAATTATCTTCTGCCCTTTTAGGGAAAATTGTAATTTTCTTAAAATGAAGATTTATAAAATAAATGTACTGTTTATGAACGTAAGTTTTTTTCTAGCCTTACCTCATCCAAAAAATCAAAAAACGTGACTTAGGAGTATGTACGAGGGTGGTCTGAAAAGTTTCCGACCTAACAAAGCTTTTATTTATTTTATTATCATCTACATGTTGAGGTTGGAAACTTTTCAGACCACCTATGTATACAAGAAGAGTATAAAAGTACAATCACATAAAAAAAAAAAAATCATAAAAATTTCATGGTCAAATTCTGACAATCGGTTGTTATAATAAAACCCGTACTTCGACAAAAAAAAATTATTTTCGGCTGAACAGTTGTAATTTTTTCAATGGAATGTATTGAGAGGTGACTGTCAATTTTAATTTGCAAATTAAGCTCTCTCTTTGTAGTTAGATTAGGCTAGACTCCTAACTTTAAAAATAAAAAAAATTGGGAATTCGATTTTCAAAAGTTGCAGCTTTGTTAAAGTGAAATTCTAACCACACCATAAGCAGTAGAATAACGAACGAAATTTAATGAGTTCGTCAGAACCAAAGTTTTTCCAAATTTACAGGTTCGGAAATCCACATTGGAGATAGTCACAGCTCGTACTTCTCAAATATTGTTTTCACAAAGATATGTATGCACTCTTCATAGGGTCAACGTTTTATAATGTATTTACGATTTTTTTTTTACTGAAAACGCTATTTTCGTTGGGTTCTGTTCCCTTATCTCGTTTATTTATCTTTCTAAAAATAATATTTAGTTCATAATTGATGTTAGAATTCGCTAAGAACTAAAATTTCTTTGGTGAAAAAATGACTCCTTGGATCGGCTCAATTGACGATATTTTACCGAACTGAAAATAATACCGTATTGGAGGTCTACCGGAGCTGTCAGTGTAGTTGGTAGGTGGCGTTGATAATACTAATACCGTATTGGAGGTCTACCGGAGCTGTCAGTGTAGTTGGTAGGTGGCGTTGATAATACTAATACCGTATTGGAGGTCTACCGGAGCTGTCAGTGTAGTTGGTAGGTGGCGTTGATAATACTAATACCGTATTGGAGGTCTACCGGAGCTGTCAGTGTAGTTGGTAGGTGGCGTTGATAATACTAATACCGTATTGGAGGTCTACCGGAGCTGTCAGTGTAGTTGGTAGGTGGCGTTGATAGCTGGTAGTATTAGTAGCATAAGTATTAGGCAGGGTATATAAGTATTAGTTCTAAAGCTATAAGACTCAGTTTTCTGAGTCTCTGACAAATTTTCGCCAGAGGTATTTCAAAAAATAAATTTTAAGTTAGTTTTTGTTCGTATAATCATCTTTAATGTGAGCCCTATCACCGTTTAAATTATTAAAAAGCCGTGTATTACGTACATTAGATTTTTAAAAGAACAAATATTAAATATCTTCAAAAAATGCATAAAGTATAGCTGCGCTACAGTAAATGGTTTAAGCTTAGTAGTAATAAAACTTTGTAAAAGGTAGCTGGACCTCTTTACTATCAAATCCATGGCAACTAATTCATTGGTTATACCTAAATAAACGCACCCTCAAAACGGAAATAATTTTTAAAATTAATTAGTTTATTTGAAAAAAATTGGTTTTAATTAGCCCTGCTGCGAATTAGACTGAGTCTGACACACCTCCTAGTGGGACATTCACCGTTGCTCTAACAAAGATACATTCCACATACATTGCAGTCAATAAGGCAATTTAAGATGGTAAATTTTTTAAAATAAATTTTTTTTTACTGAAAACGCCATCTATTTTCGTTGGGTTCTGTTCCCTTTTCTCGTTTATATATCTTTCTAAAAATAATATTTAGTTCATAATTGATGTTACAAAATTTAATTCGCTAATGTTTTGGTAAATCCGTTAATGCCAATGAAAGAGTTGTCTTGAGTTCTTATGAAATTTAGTGACGGGTTCGTTAACAATTCGTAATATAGCTGAACAACCCCTGTACTCATTCAGAAACTCCAGCGCTGTCGTGTTGATCATTGGACTCACAAACAATTTAGATTCTATTTGATCTAAATAAGGATCTCGCCTTCGTGTTTAATATGTATTTAGGACTTTAGATGGCTGTGATTACAAAACGTCAGTTGAACTTTAAATCAACCCTGTTTGGCATCTAGGCATGATGGTAAAAATAAAATGGCATAAGCTTATGAATAATCAATAAGGTTCCTTAAATAATTATTTAGTTGCAAAAGATAATTAGTAGGGTATCACATGGTTTTAAAATCATTAAAGCGTGAATTATAACTTATTAAATAAATTAATAGTACGTCTGTGTGCATATATAAAAGTAAAATAAATGCCTGGGGGGTGTGCCGGGGTCGAGGCTGACTACCGAAGCGGTGCTAAAAGACCTTTGATAATTGTTGAGTAATCGTTATGCCAATATCGGCAACACCTTACATGGCCGCGGTAGTCCCCTCGCAGTTACATTTCTCCTTAAGGGGGAACTGAAAATCATGGCTCCTTTAAATTGCGATGAAATAGATCAGTTTTGATTTAAATTATTCAGGGCTTTGCTTCCAGACCTATTTATCACATCTGGTTCTGATATGAATAAATAAGCCCGTGGCACAACATATCATGAAGAGATACGAGTAAGGTTGGTACTGTAGCTTGGAGATCTGTGGTTGGTGCTAGGTATTACCTCCCAACATTAATTTAAATTTTCTTAGCCGTGTTCACTAAATATTTATACAAGTTGCCACTAATAATATGTCAATATATAAATGGCTAAATGGGCCTCGACCTTACCCTTGTCCTTAAGAAAAAGTTCTTAGGGGAGAAGAGAATAGAAGGGATTAGGAGTTGGGAGTCACCTCAATTACCAGAGTTGAGCTGCAAGGAAGAAGGAAGAAAATCGTAGGAATTTACCAAGTGATTGATCAATGAACCTTCGTTGGTTTCTGTTTTCAGCCTCATGGAACCACTTAGGAAAATAATTCAGGATAGTTTAATATTGCGAAAATGGTTTAAATTAATTTTTGAAATAAAAATAAATATTATATATTATTCATCAAAAGTTGAGATAAATATTTGTTTTTGTTATTATCTATCAATAAAATAATTACTGACACTTAATGTGTCATGGAGTCTCTGTCAGTTTTCAAGACTTCACGTCATGAAATGAAATATTAAATTTCGTGGCTGTAGGTCAAACATGGGTCCCTACATCGTCAGACAGAAACTTTGTAAAAGGTAGCTGGAAATCTTTACTATCAAAACCATGGCAACTAATTCATATACCTAAATAAACGCACCCTCAAACGGAAATAATTATAATTAATTAGTTTATTTGAAAAAAAATTGCTTCTGCTGTGAATTAGACTGAGTCTGACAAACCTCCTAGTGGGACTTTCATCATTGGTAAAACAAAGGTACATTCCACATACCTTTCAGTCAATAGGGCAATTTAAGATGGTAATTTTTGTTAAATACATCCCATAAATAAATTTTTAAAGTGTTATGGTCTTTTTTAATAGTAGAGTAAAAATGGTCAAAATCCATAAATCTAAACTTAAAATTTTTAAATTAAATTATTGTAAATAACACTATATACTTTACTTTCGAAGAAATGTGACAGTTTTGAGAGATTCCATTACCATATATTTTGATTTAATAGGGGTTCTTTTAATTTATTCAAAACCCGTATACTGTGAGATCATTGTTAATATTTAAATGAGTAGAAGGATTTGTCGGTAAAATTAAAGAAAAAAGAATAATTATATATTATTCATCAAAACGTTGACATTCTCAAAATGAGATAAAAATATTTGTTTTTGTTATTATCTATCAATAAAATAATTACTGACACTTAATGTGTCATGGAGTCTCTGTCAGTTTTCATGACTTCACGTCATGAAATGAAATATTAAATTTCGTGGCTGTAGGTCAAACATGGTTCTCGGCTTCGTCAGACAGGTACCGGGATATTATCATAAAGGCTTCTGGTTTTGATCTCAGGGAAAAGTTCATTCATCCGATTCATCCTCTTTGAAACATATCTGTCAATAAAATCCAAATTAAAAAACTTTATCATGATAAAATTACAATCTGCCTTATTGGGCAAGTAATTGTGTTCTCATTCATACCGTATTTACAATAATAAAATAAACAGCGTGTTTTTCTTGTTTTTTGATTATTCAGATAGTTTTATTATTATAAAAATAATGTTTTTTTTTATATTAATTTTGTATATATCCGGAACGTGACGTATCCTTAAAACAGGTGGGTCCTTGACCCCAGGATTTAGCTCAGTCTAACAGAATTCAGCTATGAACTAATCTCCTCAGGGTGGGATCTAGTATTGTGTAAGTTGCTATCTGATCTGAATTAGAGAAGGTTGTGAATTTATGGAGGATTTTTAGTCATGATACTACTGAAGAGGGATCCAAGGATGTTATGGCAATGGACAGAAGGATACAGCCATCGTGCCGGAAATTTTAACTCTCTGGGGATCCCTAGTATTAATATAAGGAAACAATTCATCAGCCAATTTAACCGAGCCTCGAGGTCCTCCAAGAGGCTACCATACACCACGCAACAGTAGTCAAACTGGGGGAAAAGAAGAAAACCAGGAATTTGTGCATACGTTGGGGACCGATTGAGCAGTTTAAGGATGTGATACAGCTGTAATTCCAAATTTATTTATTTATTTTTGTCATTGTATATATATATTATCAATAAAGAGGTTTTGAAAGAAAAAAACAAAACAAAAAAAACTGAGGGCAGAAAGAAACAAACCGGCACCTTGAACACTTCTCTCTCTCTCTCTGCACTGGCGCTTGCTGCTATACTCAAAACCATGGTCTTCTTATTCAACTACCTCTGCATCTCTCATCTAACCTCACTATGTTTTACTCCGGCGTTGTCAGACCCCAAACCTTCCTAGTGGGAATCTCTGCCTTCGTCTCGCTAAAACTAGCACCTCCTTGGGAGAGACCTCTCCCTCGCGGACGACGGTTGCCGTGGCCCTACAAACTTACCAGTAGCGTCTCCCACGGCAATCCAGTCTGCTTCTCTCCGGTTCACAATCGCCTTTGGGATCCGGACGGTTTTCGCCTACCCTTAGACACCGAGTGTGAATTCGTGGTCATTCCAAGACCACATAAACTACCTATACACCTACCTTGTACCTCTTCTCCTGAACATAGTGCTTTGTGGGGGCACACACCTTCTAAAGATCTTATGGAGTCAGATCAAAGCCAATTAAAGCTGCCCGCCGACTAGGTCGGCCGCCAGGGCAAAAGACCACAGGTCCGCCCGCCTTATCTCTTTCTTGGCGCTCACCGGACGGCGTTGTAGAGGTTGCAGTGACCCTAGCCCGCGGTGGGCGTCTCCTCCCCACTTTGGGGATACTCAGTCATCTGAGCCCGACAAGGATGATTTGGGAAATTAACCGTTCCAGGATAGATTTTTTTTGACTGATGTAAAGAATTGGAAGAAACCCCCATACATTTATTTGTTGTGAATTTGTATCAACTTAAAGTTTGAAGATACATCTAAGTAACCAGTTCTTACAGTTTTATACAATCATAGCCAGTTACAATCAGTTACAGTACCATCAAATATAGGTGGACTACAGTCTTAAATTTATGCAGTGGAAATAATAGTGAGTTTGTGTGATGAGGTTCACCTTAGTCTTTTTCTATATTTGAAGAGGCCTTGTTTTTTAAACTGTCAATTAGAATTAGAGGAATTGGCAAGGACTTTTCAACATTCCGCCAAGTTTATTATTAAAATTGTTGCATATTAAAATGGATTATCCAGAACTGTAAACAATACGACGTAAACTCGACGATACACGGTCCTTGAACCGACAAACATGATGTAACAGCAGAATATTTGTTCTCTTTATTATATGAAAACAAAATTGAATAACCACTTTAGACTGTAATTTTCGAGTTGTTTGAAAATGTTTGTTTCACATTTTCAACTTCAATGCAGAAGTACCTAAAAATACTTTATTTTTATTTTTGTTTAGTTAAACCGTTTTGAAAATTACTTGCTCGCCTATAGAAATTATCGAAAATACAATACGAATTTCAGACCGATTTAATAATTTTTACTGCTAGCGCATACATAATAAACAATCTTAAACAGACAAATAAACGAAAGATGATCTGATACCTGAATCAATGTTTGGAAATGATTCTGTTCCGTACCGTAGAGCGATAAGAAATTTTCATTACAGTTTAATTTACAATTCAATTTGTTACTAAAATGTTATTACATGTTCAAACAACTAAAAAATTTTTTAAAAATTAAATAAAAAATGTTTACGAATTTAATAAATAAGTTTACTAGTTAACACAATACTAGTTATAATATAATAAACAAACGTATTCATAAATTAAATTAAGATAATCTTTAAAAAAAAATCATAGTAAATATTTTTTATTTAAACAACATTTTGTTTTTTGGATACCCAAACTATTGGGTTGGCAAGAAAGTGGTTTCGGTTTGCACCAGTAGATAGCGTTATGTTTGTTTCATTACTCTTTTGTGAATGTTAGAATTTTTTTCTTTTGAGATTTGCTAGTCGATACTTTTAGGCTGCTATAGAAAGAAATTCCGTGCAATTTTGTTTACAACAGCCAGTTTACGTTCAGTTTTAACATGGAATGCAAAAATAAGCATTTTCGACACATTTAACCTTTTTATTTTCATATAGGCAAGAAAGCGGCTGAGGCTCACAAAGAGATATGTGAAGTTTATGGCGTCGCTTGTTTAACAGAACGCACTTGTCAGAATTAGTTTAAAAAATTTCGTTCTGGAGATTTTTCACTGAAAGATGACCAACGTTCTGGTCGACCTTGTGAAGTTGATGATGCCAAAATGAAAGCCATAATTGAATCGAATCGTCATATAACTGTGCGAGAGATTGCAAAACAGTTAAATGCATCACGCACAACATTTGAAAATCATATAAGACGTCTTGGACTTGTTAGGAAGCTCGATAATTGGGTTCCGCCACAATGCGACACACATCTTTAATACGTACGAAACTATTGGAGCTGGGTTGGGAAGTGATGTCACATGCCCCATACAGCCGACCTTGCACCATCGGATTATCATATATTTCGAAGTTTACAAAACTTATTAAATGGTAAAAATTTCAGTAATAACGATGACCTCAAATCCCACTTGGTTGAGTTTTTTGTTGATAAGGACCAGAAGTTCTATGAGCGCGGGATCATGGAGTTACCAAAAATACGACAAAAGGTCATATATTTGACTGAGTAAAGTTCATTTTTTGTATGGAAAAAATTGAGTTTTATTTCACACTAAAAAACTGAAATTACTTTCTTGCCAAACTCAATATATTTATCCTATTTAGTTATTGGATTGTGGAATCCTTACTCTAAATTAAACAGACATTTTTTATTTAGCAACAGATGTTTAGTTCTTATATGATTGTATCTTTTGAGAGAATAATTGCTGTCGTTAACGATCTCCCTTATTAGTGAATTTTCAGAAGCTATTGTTTAGTTAAAATATGTTTCAGTTTGAGAAGGGACAAATTCTTGAATTGTGGAAAGTTATGTTAAGCATAGTGGTTATTTTTGTGAAGTGAGGTAGTTTTAGATAATACGCATTACTGAGTTTTGGCTCCTTTCTAGTTTCCTATAGTTAGTTTAAAAGTGAACGTCCATACTGGTGAAGCATTGGATGACTGATTTTTAGAGGATAAGTTTGTTTTTGGGACTTAACTGGGATTTTTTGTTAAAATACGGGAACAGTTTTTTTCTGTAATGGGCCAAGCAAAGATAATTGACTAATTTTAACCACGGGATGTGTGCAGAGTTTATGAAAATATGGTGGATGAGATTTTCCTATTTTGTTGAAGCCTCAGATAGGTATGTGTTTGCATACAGGAGGACCTGCTGTTAGCGAGAATAATGAGGTTTCAGATAGATCAAACGGGCATGGAGTAGTAATTAGGTCGTGACCTAGACCGGGCATCAGGTAAAGGTCGTTGAAGCAATCGGGTTACATTGGTCAGATCAGGTGGCCGTCTAGACACATCTAGGTTGCTTTTGTAGTAATTCTGACGATTTATAACTATAGGTAGTATGCGATATTTGCAAACTATCTGAAATTTTTAAACTACACAATAACTCGAAATATTAAGTTTGGTCCAAATAAAATAACTATGGGATGTATGGAATCATTAACTATAAATATAAAAAAAAGTTTGTACCGTTTAGCTAAATTTTAAGCTAATTATAAAAGCTCATGTTTTTCAAAGTATGCAAAGTGAATTCCAAAGATATTACAGAAAATAAAAATATTTGGGGTGTTTTTGAATATTACTTACAAATTTACAATTACAAATCGATTAAAACGTTTTGAAAACGAATACCTCTAGAGCGTATATATAGGGTCTTTCATTAAGCGCTTTCTATCTTTAAATTTAAATAACACAAAGTCTGTGTGAGATATCATCAAAATTTTTAATTCGTTTGAAAGGCCTATCGATGCCATTATGTATGCAATGTAACATCGTGCAAATGTCCGCCGCGGCTTCGCTGGGTGGCGCACATCCGAAATGTCCAATTGTCCATGACTCTGCCCCATAAATCAGGCTGAATTTGACCGATGACATGGGTTATGTTGGGTTTGAGGACCGCTGTCATTTGTGGCTTATTCGGATAGACCTGCGACATAAGAAAACCCCACAAGAAAACGTCTAACGGGGTCAAATCGCAAGATCTCAGTGGCCAGTTCACATCACCTCCACGTGAGATGACCACACGTCGTTGTCTATGGTCGTTTACTTTCAGCTCCTGGGTCAGTTGAATTTTGTACGGGTGCAGGCCCAAGTCACGATGCCAAATTTGCCAAGTTGCGGCCTGCGAAAGACCGAGTTCTTGTGACCGACGCAAAATCGACTGCCTCGGATTCTCCTGCACACTCTCACGGACAGCGGCAATGCTTTCGGCAGATCTTGCGTTTCGTCGACGTACGGGTGCTGGTTGATTGTTTACTGAACCAATGGACTAAATTTATACAACACACCGCGAATAGCCCTCTCGGTAGGACGGTTATGGCGACCTCGGAACGTTGCCCGAACAGAACACCCATATTGATAAAACAATTTTATCATTTGCACGTATTGTTGAACGCTATATTTGTCCATGGTGATTTGGCAAAACAGACTGAATAAATGACAGCCAATTTGACAGATGCAGCTTCAACAATGTGGCCGCTATCAACTGCCAAAGGTCGGAAGTCCCTGTTGGTAGACGCTTTACATACAGAGAATGAAGGTTCTGTCTGCTTCCTTCTAGCTTGGCAATTATTAACAAGTTAGCAAACTGTTATTATCGACATACATTCGTGTCGCTTCGTTAGTTCAAAAATCATTACGCTTGTAGTATATTTATATTTTCACGAATTGCCTCAAAACGGGAATAGTGTTACAATTAATTACTACTCTTTAATGAGGCTGAGGTGTCCAGTTCCTACAGAAGATGATCGATAATATTTACAAAGGTAAAGTCGTTAATTGGAAGCTTTTAAGGCCATTCTAGTCCACTACGTCTTTAATTTTTTCCCCTAAAGCTATAATTAAACAAAGTAGGAGCAAGACAAATTATGAAAGCCATAATTTAATATAAAAAAAAAATACAGTACCCTGCCAAGAACAGGTGTTACAAAGTGGTCTAATAAATTTCTTTTTGTTCTCTTTTTAATATTTTTTTTTTACGTTTGTTCTTTTAGAGAATTTTAAGTTGGCCACACCTTACGTAATAGAACACAGCATTATTGAAAACTAATTCTACAATTCGTATGATTCAAATCTATTTTATCAATCGCTCTGTCATGTGCAACATTGTACGAGAAACGACCGGATCGTGATGATAGCCCGTTCATTCTTCAACACAATGAAGTAAATTATAAAGTAGAATAGAGATTAGCATGCATTAGGAACTACACTGCCCCATTAAAACCTTAAATTCTTTATAAAGTTATAAAAAAATAAAATGTTCATTCCTTAATAAAAATGATATGCAAAAACATTTTTGAAGGGAATTGAGTTGTTTTCTTTGAATAAAGGGATTTGTTAACCATATTTAATCCTTTATGTTATTGTATAAACAAAAAATAAAAGTTTTATCATCATTTACTATCGTGATTTCTTGCGAAACTGATTTCTAAAAATTTAGCAAATTTTTCTGAAGTTATTGGTTTGCAAGTAGACTGTGTTTGTTTCAAGGGTCGAAAACAAAAATATGCAGCCCTTACACTGGGTTTACGTGAAACTGCTGTTCGGAGAGCAATTAAACGTTACCTTAAAACGGGTTCATGCACACAGGACAGCAGTGAGTGACAGAGCCAAGAGATGACTGTTTTATTGTACTTTCCGTTTTCCACAGCTACTGATAACTTCTTACTATTCTCGGAGTATCAGTATATGCAGAAACTGTTTTAATAACACTTGAAGTGAATTCAAACCCTTAAAGACTAGTGTTAGGACTACTGTTGCACAAAGAACATCGTAGAGCTCGTTTGGTATTTGTTGGGGAATAAGTTATGTGGACTGAAAACGTGTTGCTACACTTCTCTGTTTATACACCAGATGGACGGATGTGAGTTTTCCGAAGGGCTTGTGAACTTTACGCTCAATGTAATGTCACTGGCAGAGTTTGGTATGGGGTGGAATTTCTTTGACGGGAAACAGAGAGCTCCCCGCTATCCAAAGGCATTTTCTTAATGTCAATTTGTATTTGAGGGAAATTTCATTTTCGTGCAGAATAATGCGTGAACGCACGTGGCAAGGTTTGTTTTTCAACACTTGATCTGGGTAGGACTTTGAGGTGGCCAGCTCGGAGTCCGGACAAGTGTGTGGGAGCTTGGCAGACGTGTAAGACGGCAGGTCAACCCCCCTTTAACTTATCCGAGTTAATAACTTCTTTAGTAGAGGCGTAGGAGGATATGAATGAAGAGGTTGTAGCGAACATGATAAGAAAAACTTGAGGTTGTAATTCAAGCGCCAGGCAAATTATCCGGTACTGAAACGAAATTTTATAAATCAGATATTTTTCGTGATCAGAAATGTATGTATAATATTTTAAAAATAAATTTATTGGGTTGGTCGTATATATAGCCCTTGACCACTGAAAAGGTTTAATATTAAATAAAACAATATAGAAAGCTGAAATAATTTGATTTCACCACGTGCTAATTTTTTGTAGAGCAGAGTAGTAATATGCCTCCCTATTGTTTATTTATTCATAACATTAAAGACAATGAATAATTACTAATTAATAAATGTTTCATACTAAAAATTGTGTTAAATGCTGTAATTTAAAATCGTTTCAAGGGGCCCATTATATTCTCAAATATACAAATTCGATTATTTAGATAAGACAAACATTATTAATTCTTGTCATTTCGCAACGTAGAACCTCTTCAATTAAAAAAATACTACTATATTGCAAGTAACCGCTATTCTATAAAATTTTACATTTGTGTAGTTTAGTGTCATTCTTTCCAGAATTTATCTTTTATCTTTAATATACTACTGTTAAAATATCAAATTTGTATTGCGTTTTAAAATTACAAACTCAAAATATCACCAAATTCGTAGTTTTTTTATTCCCTAGCCACATAAGGTATATAAATTAAATGAAATGGCGTAGAAAATGAAATAACAAAGAGTTTCTTAAAAAAGTTAACCAGCAATTTTGTTTTAAAGCACCTGATTTTATATCTTGAACCGCCTTTGACACTAATTCAACAAATTAGAACTATATATAATTAGACAAAACTACTTTAAAAACAATTGAAGTCGACTCAAACAACTTTAAATACTCAATTACTTCATTTGTTTAGAATTGTTTGTTTTCAAAACTCTGTTTACGCCCTTGAACTGTGACTAGAGATATCTTAAAAGTCAAAGAAAATTTATCGACTTTTTTGCTATGCTTAATTTATGTTTTTTTTTAAAATTATGTAATTATATTTTAACCTAATACCGTAATAATTAGTATTGGGCGAATACAGATGAGAGGCACTCCTTTGTGCATGTTAAAAAACGAGATAAAATGGTATACCAACCATTGTGAGCGAGAGGTTAACCAACCCTGGTCAGGGACCACTGCTTGTTGAAACATCACACATAGCACACCGTCATCAGCGTAATTCATGGTTGTGTGTGCTAGTCCAATTTACCAATTCAGTTTCTTTCCTGTCGGTTCTGTCCCCATGGAATATTCATTCGATGAAGTAGAAAACATTCGTTCAAAACACATCCATGATTCATTATCCTTGCTGATTATTTCAATTTTACCAGCCGAAATGTGTTAACATCAATTTTTAGATAAAAAATTATATTTTTAGGAACACATAAATGAAAACAAACATCGACACTCGCATGACTAAGCGTATATTAACTTATTAAATAATTTTGAAAAAAAAAAAAGATTTTTTTGGAATACTTTTAAAGATATTTTTGTGGGAAAATTCTATTCACATAATGGCCCGTGATGTGGACTTAACCAAGAAGGAAACAGCCTGAGCTTGAAGTTTAAGGTTTCTAAGCACGGGGCTTGAGAAATCTTAAAAATACATTATGACATTCATATGATTTTTAAGGACCACTCAAACCACCATTGGTCTTCCAGTTGTAGGGTTTTTTTTGTATGTTTAGTATGTGGATATTTATGCTTTAGTTTTATTAGGGAAAAATCCTCCAGGGTAGAATCTCCATGCACATATTGTATGAATGTTGGTGTATTGACCGCTAACTACCTAAGATAAATCACCCTGTACTCTATTGTATGTATTGTAAATTAGTTATAATATGTTGTAAATTAATTTAAACAAATGTAAATAATATTACCAGACCACAAGTCAGGTCAGTGTAAATATTGTAAACAATAAAAGAAGTAGCTGCAGACGAGATCAGAGGCAGGCCCAGCAGGGGTCAAGTAGCCAGCCCTGGGCCCCTTCCCATGGAGGGTCTGGGTCCTGGTCTAGAACATTCCAGCTTCATCCAAGCCTGCAATGCGGGTGGCCAGAATAAGACCCCAGCCCATTGGCTACTTGTGGTTATATACACCCCCTAGTTTTAACCAATAATTCATTCTAACTACGGCTCTCTGGACTAGTACTTGCAGCTGCACTGATGTTTCTGGATTTGGCCTTCTCATTTATGAAAACCTCTGCATCTCTCTTTCCTGACCTAGCTATGCTTTAGTCCGGCCTTGTCAGACCCCACACCTTCCTAGTGGGATTCACCTTCATCTCGCTAAAACTACCAACTCCATGGATGAGATCTCTTCCTTGCGGACGACGGTCTATTGGGGATCTTTGAACTTTACCTAGTAGCGTCTCCCCCAGTGATCCAGTCTGCCTCTCTCCGGTTCACACTCACCTTTGGGATCCTGACGGATTTCGTCTACCCTCAGATACCGAGTGTGAATGCGTGGTCATTCCAAGACCACATAAACTACCTATAAACCTACCCCGTTCCTCTTCTCCTGAGCATAGTGCACTGTCGGGGCACATACCTATCAGATATGTAGTCAGATAGTTCAGTAGTAAGACCCGCAATGAAGCAATTGTCCAGGTCATAGCCTAATCAACCCTCACTTCATCACTAGGGCTAGGGTAACTAGGCACCCCCTCGTGACGACCCAACATTTGGTATAAGGGTGAACTGTACATATTGAGTTAGTGGAACTGTTTATAAAGCATGAAATGAGTAATTGTAAATTTACAAATGAAGATATTTCAAAGTGGTATGTCCTAATTTTATTGCAGTTTTAGTTTATAGGTTCCCTATTGACGGGTGACCATTCGTATTGGTAACATAAAACTTAATTAAGTAATTAAATTTTACTCAACTGACCGTTGACACGAACTGACAGAGTGGCATTCGTAGGACTTACACTTGACCTAAGGCTTAGTTGAGTGCAAAAATGGGGCTACAAACACTGAATCTTCGCACTTGGAACAATATAACTTTTGCTTGTATTTGTACAGTGTAACTAAAAAAAATTGTTCAAAGTAAGGGAAACATACTTTTTTCACAATTATTGATTTTATCATACTATATTGTTATTACATTTGACTCTAAAACTAAACAGGACTTTTTAAAATGTTTTGGAATATTTCTGTAATAATTTCAGATGGATTGAATAATTTAAACGACCGTTATCGTAGGACAGATTTAAGACGATCGTCCCCTGTACCTGTATGAAAGTAGAGCCTCTTCCTTTGGGCTCGGCTACTAATAAATTGTTTGTTAGGTGGCAATAATTTAACTATGACCTAACTGCGGCGGGAAATGAAACAATAGGGCAATGAAGCATTGTTATATAAATTGTCTGTTGAGGGCACTTGCTCGCTATTTATAGTTGCTTTCACACACGGGCCAACAGCGTGATTCAAAAGTAAACAGTGTTTGATCTTATCATCCTGCGCTTTTGTCAGGCACCTTGGCCAAATTTTGAAAATAACAGAGAGGCCATGTCCTCTCTGTGCAGTCCAAATAACACATGAAGTGCATTCAGCCGTGGCAGACGTCACCTAGTATGTACACTGGACATTACTTGACCGAACTTAACTGGATAATTAATTAATTAAAAGACTACGAAATCATGACACATGAGCCTTCAACCTTCGTCTTGGTCACAATAACTCTCCTTAAATCTTACTCAACTGACCGTTGACACGAACTGACAGAGTTGTATTTAAAGGGCTTACACTTGACCAAAGGCTTACTTATATACAAAAATGGGACTGCAAACACTGAATATTCGCACTTGGAACAATGTAGATAAAGTATTGCTTGTATTTGTGCAGTGTACCTAAATAAAAAAAATGTATACTACACGATGTGTTTGTTATACTTACAGCTTATACAAAACGGATACTTGGCCTGTGATATGGTGTTAAACACCAAGTTGGTTATTTCTTTCAGCGAATCAACTTGTAGAAACAATTAGTTATAAAGGGTCTTTCATTGAGCGCTTTCTATCTTTAAATTTAAATAAAACAAAGTGTGTGTGAGATATCATCGAAATTTTTTATTCGTTTGAAAGGCATATCAATGCTATTATGTATGGAAAATAACATCGTGTAAATGTCCACCGCGACTTCACTGGGTGGCGCGCATCCGAAATGTCTAATTGCCCATGACTCTGGCGCATAAATCAGGCTGAATTTGACCGATGGCATGGGTTATGTTGGCTTTGAGGACCGCTGTGATTTGTGGTTTATTCGCATAGACCTGCAACTTAAGGAAACCCCACAAGAAAAAGTCTAACGGGGTCAAATCGCACGATCTCAGTGGCCAGTTCACATCACCTCCACGTGAGATGACCATGTTGTTACCTTGAGCTCCTGGGTAAGTTGAATTTTGTACGGGTGCAGGCCCAAGTCACGAGGCGAAATTCGCCAAGTTGTGGTCTGCGAAAGACCGAGTTCTTGTGAGCGACGCAAAATCGACTGCCTTAAATTCTCCTGCACACTCTCACGGACAGTGGCAATGTTTTCGGCAGATCTTGCGTTTCGTCAACGTACGATTGTTGGTTGATTGTTTACTGAACCAGTGGACTCAAATTTATCCACCACACTGCAAATAGTCCTCTCGGCAGGACGGTTATGGCGACCGTGGAGCGTCATAACACCCATATTGATAAAACAATTATATTATTTGTACGTATTGTTGAACGCTATATCCGTCCATGGTGATTTGGCAAAACAGACTGAATAAATAACAGCCAATTCGACAGATGCAGCTTCAACAATATGGCCGCTGTCAACTGTCAAAGTTTGGAAGTCCCTATTGGAATACTGTTATACAGACCATGAGGGAACTGTTTCGCTCGAAATGGGCTAACTGTGAACTAACCTTTCGAGAATATATTATTGCTAAGCCCGAGACTTTCTCTCAGGTAGGAATCGATCGTCTTTCGTATGTCTGTCTGCCAGTTTTGGATAATAGTTTTTAATATTCATTTGTCTCAAAATTGTAAAGGTATTTCTCACAACACCGCAAAATATCGTGTTTAGTTCTTGATGAAAAATATTAGCGAAGACTGTAACACGAAGAGAATTTCAAAACCCGTTTTGGGAGCCCTCGACAGAAATGGCGTATTTAATGGAACCAATTCAATAGTTTTTTTTTTAAGTTATAATTTTATCCAGACAAACGAAGGCAGGTTAAAAACGTAGCCGTTCAGGCTCAGGATGCTTCAAGACGAACTCTTAAAAGAAGTAACAGTTGACGACAATACAATTTTATGGATGAACAATACTGATCTATAAACTAAAAACACAAACAGAAGCATAAAATAATCAGTACAAATGGACACCACCCCCATATTAAACGTTCCCAGAGACAGAAAACTGTCTGAATTTTGAAGCTTGGGACCGATAAGCTAGAAACATTCCGAAAGCAGCCTCAAAACGCAAAAGCTGTATAGTCTACAAGTATGATGACAATTAAAGAATACATTTTGCACAACCTGATGACATCTAACAGGAGGTTTAGGCGCTGACTCTGAAATTCGAGTAATACATAATGTTACTGCCGGATTGTGGAATGGTGTAATTATAAAATAGTTTTACTGTCTTTCCACCACTGAGTTAATTTCTTCTTTTACTGTAATCGCGCTTTCGACAGCTCTCAGCTGTCATCTTCAGTAATATCTACAATAAAATAAAAAGTCAGATGATAAAAACTTTTACCTGCTCATATGGAGACAAACTAATTACTATTATATTATACGTAACAATGGTTACTTATATTGAAATTGTCTTTCTAATCTATATTACTACATTTCCTGACACAGCCACCTATTGGCCATTTGAACCCAACCGAAATCCTGATCTCCTTGACTTATTTTTCTACAATAGTTTAGGAACACTTAACTATTCACTCACGCGCCCCGATGACCTCTCCTCTGATCATAGTCCTTTATTATTAACCATTTCCCTAAGATCAATTCACAAACTGCCTCCTCCTTAATTTATTAGGGGTCCAGTCTATTGGGACCACTTCCGCGAGCTTCTTATAGATTCCGTAGACTTCAAAGTGTCCCTGAACACATCCCAAGACCTAGACGATGCAGTGCATTCTTTCACTACTCTGGTCCAGAGGTCGGCTTGGGAGGCATCGTTGACCCACCGCCATCCAAAAATTCATAATCATAATCGTTTACCTCAGCACAAAGCGAGGGAGGTGACAGATATGTGGATTTGGGAGGCCTCTTGGCTGTGGGTGAATATTGTATGAATGAGAGCATTTATTTCTTTTATTTTATTTATTTATTCCCCGACATAGCATCCCATAACCTTCAAAAACACCTTGACGAGATCGAGTATTGGTGCAATCAATGGCGGATCAAAGTTAATGAAGCAAAATGCTCCCACATTACCTTCACCCTTTGTCGCAAGACTTGTCCACTAGTTTATTTTAATTCTATTGCTCTCCCTGTAACCAAGACAGTACGGTACTTAGGCTTCCATCTCGACAAACGGCTGACCTGGAACCCACATACGAGACTAAAAAGACAAGAACTAAACAGACGCTTTGGACAACTGTACAGACTACTTCAAAGGACATCCCATCTCTCAATAGAAAATAAACTACTAATCTACAAAGTTATACTTAAACCAATCTGGACATACGGAATAGAGCTATGGGGGACAGCAAAAAAGTCGAACATCAAGCGTATCCAATCCTTTCAATCCAAAGTCCTGAGAACAATAGTAAATGCCCCTTATTATGCCAGCAACAAAACCCTTCATAACGACCTTAATATACCCTACATTCTAGAACTCATCCCTTCCAAGTTTATGAAATTCCACAGTAGCCTTTGCACAGTCTTTGCACTGCACCACTCATCCCTATAATCCTCCTCGGAGACTGAAACGGCAGTGGCCTCGAGGCCTGCTATAATCGCGTGACAGTGGGAGTCCTGGCAATGGCCAGTTTCTCCAATCATGTCGTATTGTATGAATGAGTGAGTGAATGATGACTGTAAATATGGTATGAATGAGATCATTTATCTGTATTATTATTGCCTTATAAAAGGCAGATTGTAATTATTGCACAATAAAGATTGTTGTAAATAATAATATTTCTATTATTTATAGGCAGATTGTAATTTTAGCACAATATTAAGATATATATATTCTACTACAGTTAAAAATTCTTAAAATTCAAAACACACGACACTTATGGAGTAAATAATTGAAATCCAAAAACAAAATTAAAAACTGTCAAATAGCCATTAAAACGATTAAAAATTGTCAACAAGTTGTCATAAAATTATAAAAACCTACTTAACCTGCTTGTTTTTGGACTTTTTATTTTATTGTAGAGATAACAGAAGATGGCAGCTTAGAGCTTCAGAGTCGTGCAGTTATAATTAGCGGACAGCCAATAAAACTGGTTTGTGAGAATTTTTTTTTTTTTTAATTTAATTTTATTTATTGAAAACGTGACTTTTAGTAATGACGGAGTCTCTTAGAGTATCTGGATATTATTTCTCCATTTTCTATGCCTTTATTTATACATCTAACAAAATAATAAAAAATATTAACTTGTGTCCATAATTCCAGTAGGTACAAAAGGCAACAGTGTTTATTTTTTGGTTCTGAGCCAAGCATATCGATCTGGACGACAGAGACGATAGGCCGAGATCGATACCAGGGTAGTGAGGAAATTGGCCCCGAACCCACGTGTTGCTTCCTGTTGCCTCGCATCTTATCGCCCTAATTAGTTAAAGGGCTGTTTTAGACGTCGTCTTCGATGACCTCCTATAGTCAGCTCTTTCTGCTTTGATTGCGACGGGGAAAAAGTTATAGCCGGAATGGACAATTACGGTTCAATCTGTATTGTAAATATCACTTATAGTATTATTTGTGAGGGTGTTTCGATACGGTGAGTCATCTACGGGCGGGTCCAGGCCTTCCATGAATAATTGAAGCGTGTTTAAATTGGGTCGGAGTGGCCGGGAGGAGGGAACTGATAACCACGTGCCGCGCTGCTTGGGAAATTCTCAAGGCTGCTTCCAGCCAGGGCAGGGGTTTTCATTGATCAACTTATCAACATTGGGCTCCTCTCGCCTCGGATAGAAAATTATTGTTTTTATAACAGATTTTACATTCCTTAATAAAAATGATATACAAAAACATTTTTGAAGGAGGAAGTGACTTGTTTTCTTTCAATAAAAGGATTTGTTTATCTTATTTAATCATTTATGATATTGTATAAACAAAAAAAATATAAAAGTTTTATCCTCATTTACTATTGTGATTTCTTATGTAACTGATCTCTAAAAATTTAGCAAAGTTTTCTAAAGTCAATGGTTTTAACGGTCGAGCAAGTAGACTGTGTTGTTGCAAGGGTCGAAACTAAAAATATGCAGCCCTTGCACTGAGTTTACCGGAAACTACTGTTCAGAGAGCAATTAAACGTTACCTTGAAACGGGTTCATGCACACAGGACAGCCGTGAGTGACAGAGCCAAGAGATGACCGGTTTATTGTACTTTCCGTTTTCCACAGCTACTGATAACTTCTTACTATTCTCGGAGTATCAGTATATGCAGAAACTGTTAGAATAATACTTGCTGAAGTCAATTCAAACCCTTAAAGACTAGTGTTATGACTACCCTTGCCCAGAGAACATCGTAGAGCTCGTTTGGTATTTGTTGGGAAATAACTTATGTGGACTGAAAACGAATGGAGCAACACTTCTCTCTTTATACACCAGATGGACGGATGTGAATTTACCGAAGGTCTGGTCATGTCACTAATTGAGTTGAATTTGGAGGTTCTTTTTAGTCATTGTGTGACGTGGGATTCGACGGCGAACGGAGAGTTTCAAGTGATCCACAGGCATTTTCTTAATGCCAATTTGTATTTGAGGGAAATTATCAAGAAGTAGCTTATCTCGTTTCATTTTCATGCAGAATAATGCGCGAACGCACGTGGCAAGGTTTGTTTTTCAACACTTTATGTGGGTAGGACTTTGAGGTGGCCAGCTTTGTTTGATATTAAAGAGGGATGGGAAAAGAATAAAAATCAATTTCATATGCAGTAAAACTACTATTATACAGCACACGCTTTAAAATTTTAGAAACTATTTAAAGAGTATGGCACACGCAAAGTGTTCTTTTTACTTTTATGCTGTCTTTTACTTTGGGGCGAAGAGTTGAGCGGCCATTGTGAGAAGCCACTGCAGTTGAATGCGTTTTATAAGAATCTTCGGAAGGACAAGAAAAGACTGCGTCTGAATGGACAGACTGAGGTCAGTAGGACCAACAAAATCAGTTTGTTGAACGGTTGATAACCAAAAAACTAGATGGCTTTTTGAGGTTGAACCGTGACCCTAAACGCAAACTCAAGATCATCTTTCATTATACAGGGTGTCCCAGAATTAACGCAAGATTTGAATTTGCCACCATTTGTGCAGTAAAGTGCTGGCAACCCTAAAAAAACAATTTGACAGCTGACAGTTTAGGGCTAATAAAAATGGAGACACGATAGAACAAAGTGTCTTTATTGTTGAGCAATATCTCAAAAATAATGAAAGTTTGGCGGCCGCAGTTCGAAAATTTCATACAAAATATGGTCGGAATAGTGTTTTGACTTCATCGACTGTGAAGAGATTAATTGAAAAATTTAGGGAGACTGGTTCAGTTGGAGACACTAAACACACTGGTCATCCAAAAACAAGCCGTTCAAATGTCAATATGGAAGCAGTGCGTGAGAGTGTTGTTGAAAATCCAGGAACATCAATTTGGCGTCGTAGACAAGAATTGACAAATTTGAAGAAGCTCTCTACTGCGTATACTCACTAAAGATCTGGGTCTCCATGCTTACAAAATTCAGTTAACACAACAATGGAAGCCTCTCTCGTTTCGGTGATCAGAATTGCCCCCCTAGATCGTGTGATTTAACACCTTTAGATTTCTTTTTATGGGGTCATTTGAAGTCAAAGGTGTATGTCAACAAGAACCTCTAACAAGAATGGAGACGCAATTATAGAGATAATTTATTAATGATTAATGGTCAATAATTCACGTTGTGAGTAGGTAGAAAAACTTTGTATTCCACAACTTAAGTTTTCTTATATTCCTTCGTACTATTTTCAATAATCTTCTCTTAACTTTGTTTTCTTTTTGCACTATCTAAAAAAACTACCGTCCTGTAATGTAAGTGATTTATTTGTACTAACTGAGTTGCTGTCTTCGTTTCTTTGAATAAAACTCTTATTACATGAAATAATAAGAATAAACATTTAGGGGAATTGTATATTATACCATTTTAATATCATTATATTGGTGATAGGTAATATTATCGATCAACAACAACATTGTCTGTCCACAAACCAGTAATGTATTATAAGAACTTGCGCTGCTATTAACAAGGAGCTAATGGTGTTGCAGATCAAGGCGGTGCCTGATATCCTGTGGTTGATGAATAATAACTTCATCCACAACCAGCACAGTGTTATTACGAAGTATTAGTGATTGTACGTTTTGGGTATTCTCTAAGCAACCGTTGCATGAAAAATGAAAAATATAATTCTGTAATGCAGTGGTAAAAAAGAAGAAGAGGTCATGGCACACATTCCCTAAAAAAAACAAAACACGATTTGCCCAATATATTAGTGAACTTTACCCCCCCCCCCCCACTCCTAGTAGTCTTATTAAACTTACCTCATTTATTACACTTTTAACAATATTCATTTTTTGGATTACACCAATATTTGTTTTTACAATTACAAAATGAACAGGGTTTTGAAAATAATCCACCTTGGCACACACATAAGAACATAATTTATTGTACATTGAACAATTTTCAAAAAAAAGTTTACAATAGCTACTCCCAGAGAGGTATCTATTAGGAACATAAATTTACAACGTTTTATCTTCATACAATGTATACATGTATATATATTTGTATTTATTTATATATATATTTATTGGGATGCTCATAGTCAGTTTTAACAAGTCCTCTATTATAGCTACTTATCGATTTTTTTAAATTTCTACGTACACATTAATCTAAACTTTTTTTTTGTCATATTAATTATATTGAATTTAAATCATGCTGAGCTTGAAGGTTTGAAGAAAATGATTTGTTAATTGTTTATAAAAATAATTAATTTTTTTCTTTGAGCCGAAACTCATCTGAATGACTACAGTACCAGTCTTTATTAAATCAGCTTTGAGACTTTTAAAATGAAAATATTTTATTATAATTTTGAATTAGTATTTTTGAGAGGCTTATCCTATATCGTTATGATATTTTACTTGCCTGTTTAATGAATTTGAAATTCATGTTTTTAAGTTTTGTTATTTGAAATTGACCGAGGGAGAAAGAGCTTCAATCCTTCATGCAGAGCAGGGCTAAACGACAGAAGAAACAGAAACAGTTGGTTGGGTCGGAGTACTTCGGGTGTCTTCGGCTCTTTAGGCTTGGCGCCGCCTCCTGCCAGGGCCTCCTGCATAGTTGGCCGCTGCAAGTCCCATTAGGTGCTTGGCTGCCTGGGAACCGGAGAAGCCCCTGCTAAGTCCAAGGTCCAGGCCTCTCTTGGAGCTGCAACAAGGATAAATAATAAACAAAACGTTCATATAAACATTAAACAAAAATATTGTTAGTGAATAAAAAACAACACAATACATACAAAAGTGTATTGTTTAAAAAATGTTAGAAAAAAAAAATGTTAATTTTTGACAATATTGAACAAATCGCAGTCCTCATTGAACGCTGTCACACTAGTCCTAAGCCCACCGGCACTGTAAAGTTGCTCTCACTGCTAACTTTGTCTTATAAAGGGTGTCCCAGAATTAACGGAAGATTTGAATTTGGCACCATTTGTGCAGTAAAGTGCTGGCAACCCTAAAAAAAAACAATATGACAGTTTAGGGTTAGTAAAAATGGAGCGTTACACGATAGAAACAACGTTTCTTTATTGTTGAACATTATCTCAAAAATAATGAACGTTTGATGGCCGCAGTTGGAAAATTTCATGCAAAATATAGTCTGAATAGTGTTTTGACTTCATCAACTGTGAAGGGATTAATTGAAAAATTTAGGGAGACTGGATAAGTTGGAGACACTAAACACACTGGTTGTAAAAAACAAGCCGTTCAAATGTCAATATGGAAGCAGTGCGTGAGAGTATTGTTGAAAATCCAGGAACATCAATTCGGCGTCGTAAACACAGTTCTTTGTGCCGAAATTGAATGATATTGATGTGGCCAATATGTGGTTTCAACAAGATGGTGCCACATGCCATACAGCCCATGAAACAATTCAAATACTGCATGAGACATTTCCAGGTCGTGGACTCTCTCGTTTTGGTGATCAGAATTGGCCGCCTAGATCGTGTGATTTAACACCTTTAGATTTCTTTTTAGGGGTTATTTGAAGTCAAAAGTGTATGTAAACAAGCCCACATCTACCCGTGCGTTAAAAGAGGAAATTCAACGTTGCATCAACGAAATTCAACCACATTTATGGCAAATGGTCACGGAACATTTCGACAAAAGAGTGCGTATGTGCCAGCAAAGTCGTGGAGGCCATTTGCCCGATGTGTTATTCCATAAAAAACCCTATCCTATTTACATTACAATTCAATAAAAAATAACAACAAAAGTACTAAAAACTGTGTTTTCTAAATAGATTTAAAAAAATCAAATCTTGCGTTAATTCTGGGACGCCCATTACATGGTCATCATGAAGTCAAGTGAATGAGTACGCACAATAAAATATACTTTAATTATGTCTAAGTTTGTTTGTTCATTTATATTCCCTCCCTTCGCATTTGTGATTGGTATATGTCAATATTTCATCGTATTTGAACAGTGATAGGAATGGGAACGTCTTCGAACTTTGGGATTGTAGCTTGTAATAATAGATTTAACAGACAAAGAAAACATTTTTAGTCGGCCTGCCTGCCTGTCTGTTTCTTCGAACATACTTTCGACGATAGCTAAAGTAAAAATGTTGCAAGCGATCTAAATTTTTGAATATATTCACTGGATATCGATGAAAAGTAACACCTCGACGATCTCTCAATTTCCACATCACAAGCTATTTGACATTTAAAATTCTGACTTTTCTCCCCTAATCAAAGAATTTTAAGCTAGGAGAATACATAATGTTTTTGAGTCATCATTAAAAAATGCGTATTTAAAGTCGTCAGGTGCAGTTGGATCTATGATAATTGAGAAAGTCTTTATTACCCTAAAGACATATACATAAATACTTTTAAGTCGAATCCGGATCATGTATTTTCCAATTTAAACATTACTTATAAGAACGCCGATACATTCAATTTAAAATCAAACTCATAGGTGATTTATTTATAATATCCATTAACTGCTTAATAGGTGACCTTAATTATTTTTCGTGTCATTGGGAAATCACGGGAAATTATTGACTAATAAAATCCTGTCACATATTATTGACATTTTGAACGCCTTTCCTTAAATTATGATAGATTCAATATAGCTGGAAAATAGATTCAAAATATGTTCATTTGTATTGACTGCCAGTATGTCTGTATGAACTATAGTAGCGTGTATATTCCACAATAACTTGAAATATACTGATTCGTTTTTAGTCCAATTGTACAATAAACGGAATAAAACTGAATTTTGAGATTTAAAATTCTGATTTTTTTTCCTTTTGGCGAGGACTCCGTAAATACGACAAGGCTTAAATAATATTAACGGTATTAACGGTAGACATTTCGTTCCAACTGATTTCAATAGGTTTTTTTTTTGGTTATTACTTACTAAGTATTTTAAAATGCGATACTCACCGACCGTACCCTCTCGGATTTAACAAATAGAATGAAGTACTCCATTATTATTTTAATCTTAAACAAAAATTTATATTTATAGTTTCGTAGGGGATTCATTCGATACAAATGTAAGCTTTTATAATGATTTGTACCGTTTTTACCGAAATAATCCCATTAAGAATCAGACTACAGATATATTCTCTAAAAACTGCTCTCTGTCCGCAAATATATTTTTTTTCTATTTGAAATAGGCGTGCCCATTGATAGGGGTACGACGGGTTTCCCCTCCAATTGCACAGTTGAAAACTGCCCTATGGCTATATACGTTCTCCAGAGGGAGAAAAAAAATAAATAAAAAAACAACAACAAAAGTGGCTGGACAGAAGTAATCTTGGTGAGTGGGTGGTTGGAGTAATGGGCCCAGTAGTCTCCAGTTTTTATAAGCCCGGTGTGTCTAGTCCCCTCACACGCCTCTCCACTAGGTAGCTGAGGACTCTTGCCGTTATAATGTAGTATTGGGTTTATTACCTGAATGGACCTTATTTTTATGAGACAATATTAGTTTATATAGTTTTGAAGAAAATTAACTATATACCATTAAAGTTCCGGGGTTTTACCGTTAAAGTACGTCACCTATTTGACCAGGAGACATGGAATTTTAAATAGGGGTTTCAATCAGCAGGGTTAACAAGGCGAATGCAGTTTACTGTGATAGGGAAGAGAGAAGTAGGCAAAGATGTGAAGCTACGCATCTTCAAGACAGTGTATCTGCCCATACTTTTGTATGGAGCTGAGAGTTGCATATGAACAGACCGACAGGAGAGCAGAATCACCGCTGCCGAAATGAAATTTCTGCGAAGAACGATTGGAAAAACAAGAAGAGACCGAGTGGTTAGGCCATGTTATCAGGATGGACGACCACAGAGATTCTCTAAAGACCATGGAATATGCCCCAGATGGCAGAAGACCTAGGGGTCGCCCTAGGATGTCCTATCTCAGCTACATTGAACGACTCTGTAAGGCGAGGGGGAAGGACCTCCGACAGGCTGGAAATAGGGAAAAATGGAATGCCTGGCTGGATGCTCCTTAACGCTGAGAGGCACTAAAGAGGGAAGCTAAAGAAGAAGAAAAAGGTTTCAATCAGAAAAAGCTGTAAATAAGACAGTAATTAAAGGAACTGACGTGTAAATAGTTGATCCACGGATTTGTAGCCTCTAAATTGTATTTAAATTAACTAAATTACAGAAAGAAAAAAGTTCTGCGACCGCGAGAACTAAAACCAAAATTCTAATCTTAGATAGCTTATGAGCATGGACTCAGGTAAATGTAAAAGTAAGCGAAACGGGTCCCCACTCTTTTAAATTTAATATTTCAATTTTCGACACTTTCCGTCATTGTATTTCTAACAAATCCTTATCAGCACATTCCAAGGTATACGGAAATGACGAAAAACAATCAAGACAAATTGTCTTGATATACGCAATATTTGTGCGTACCGAAAGTGGATATGAAATTATAATAAAGTCGTTAAAACTGTCAATAATATGGCGAAAGATAGTTAATAATGCAAATTACCCTATACTGACGTGTTGAATATCAAGTGGAAACGGAATCTCGTGATGAGTAATGTTTTCTGGAAATTTCTGGACTAAATTAGAAAAACAATCATCTATATAAATATATTTATCTTTAGGAGTATGAAGAACTTTTCAGTTATAATATATGACTTGGTAATCTGGAAGCTTTGACTGGAGGGCCTCGAGATCATATATGAGTACCTACTTGAAGAAGCAGGGGATCCGGTTATGAAAAATGCAATATTAATTGCGAGGTAAAAGCCTAGCGCAAAACTATTGAACAAACTTGACTTTATTTTCGATATGCGCAGCAAACAATTTTCGACACACAAACAGAAACCTGACAAATTTAAAAGTGAGCTCAGTGTAAAAAACGTATTTTCATTGTGAAAACGTCCTTGGAGAACAATACTGAATGACATCCTCGAAATAGCGGGATTGATGCAATACTGAATATTGACGCAAGCTAGCAACTGCTTTGTCTAATAATTGGCTAACCCTACTTAATATATATTTTTTTTAGAAGCTATTATTTGCGACTTTATTGCGTTTTCTCTATCGTTCGAACCTAATGTATTCAACTTGTGGTCCAGGAACCTGGCTGCTTACTAAAAGTATAATATACAACGATAAATTCTCATGAAGTTTTAACACTTATGTATACAATAATCATAAATACAATATCTACTGTATAAATTTAAATTTAAAAACACACATAAGCAATTTTTAACTAAATATTGATTTTTCTCCATGCAATATCCATGCAAAACGTGATAATTACTCACCTTTTTATTCCGTGTGCTATAGTGTGAATAAGTGACTTACCGTTGAACGGTCCAGTTCATTCCTGGTCGGTACTAGACATGGATAGCTCGGATGGATAGAGCGACTGGGAGGAGACTAAGTCTCGGGTTTTACCCCGCCACTGTATGTTTTCTTTGGCTAATAATCATCACATTTCTACAATATTGAATAATACCCACTTAAAATATATTCATTATTGCTGATGTATTAATTTATTAACAATTGTAGTAGGGTTCTCAAAATGCACTCTCTTAACTTGAGGTAATGCAGTTTTGTTTATTAATGTTTTATATAAACGTAATTTTATTAATTTTAATTTATTGAATTTGGACATTAGGTTGTTGAAGGTTTTTTTTTATGATTTAAAATTCCTTATTATGTCAGCAACATAACCCTTCATAACGATCTTAATATACCCTACATTCTTCAACTCATACCTTCCAAGTTTATGAAATTCCATATTAATCTATCCAACCACCCTAATCCCGTAGCACAGTCATTGACCACTCATCCCTATAATCGTCCTTGGAGCCTAAAACGGCAGTGGCCTCATGACCTGCTATAAATGCGTGACAGTGGGAGTCCTGGCAATGTCCAGTTTCTCCAATCATCTCTTGAGCGTCTGTGGCCCTCGCGCTCTTGGGCAGCCTCCGCTGGCTCGTATCCGGTGGCGTGGCTGACAGAGGAGCGTGGGGGACTTCCCAAGACTCCACTTCCTCTTTCGTATGCGAGAAAGGTGAAAAACATGTGGATTTGGGAGGCCTCTGGGCTGTCTGTAAACATTGTATGAATGAGCAAGTGAATGATGAATTGTAAATATGGTATGAATGAGAGCATGTATCTCAATTACTATGATCGATATCTGATCATATGTTGTATGTTTATTAATGATTTCGTCATGGTTGTGAAGGTTAGCAATAATATTTTATGATGTGATTTAAACATAACATTTTTATCCTAGATTGACAAGCACTTAAGTGTGTCATTCCGAATTACGACCGTAATAGAATCATTTAATTGCATTGCACTGAAAGTGTAGGATGAACTGTAATAAAAGAAAAAAAAACGGTCGTTTTGTGTAGATATAGCATTATATTGAGCACTAAAAGCCACTGTATAATAAGAGATAAAACAATTTTTATTAAATAGATAACGATGCTGGAAAACTCGCGAGGTTTACATTTGTCAATTTTTTGTCGGTAATAGACCAAACATTATGGTAATAGGGGCCGGTAGGCTAAATATAGATGCAATCCACTCTCGGGTTTATTGGCAGCTCGGATCGAAATTGATACAAATTTGCAGACCACGATGTAACTCTACGCCCCCACTCCATATTAGATAATGGCCTCCATTTAGGCTAAAGAGAACTCTCCCATCCAGTAAAGTCCAGTACAGTCCAACATATCATCGTTGTAACATCGCAAACAAACGACGTTGGCAATTGACAATCAGTGAATTGTTATTTTTCTTTTCAATTTTACTGTTTTTATCCAGCCACATAAAATTTGTATATAGTAATATATAAATATATTATATTATATAGTAATATGTAAAATAAGTGCCCGGGTCTGAACTGGGCTGTACATGCTACATCTACGTACACAACCTCCATCCAAAATAAGTACAATATAACGGGATTGAAAATCAAAATTTTTAACGCACTTTTGATGGCAGTTTCAGTGTCGATGCGTAATTGTAGTTCACTTAAGCATATTATCAATCAAGGCGCCGAGTTCTGTCGTTAGATACTTTACTCAATATCGCAGAAAACTATTATTTTTTCTTACTACTAATTAATTTAAAAAAAAACAACTTTATTTTTTACGGTTCATTTTTATCAAATGACGCTAACATGGAAAATATTGTTCCTCTAAAAAAAAAAAAAGCACTGTTTGAGTTGCAAATGTTTAATGACTCTTTAACAACATTTTTCTATTATAGTGTGGAAAAAAAAATAAATGCATCTTGCCAATCAAGAAGTTTTGAGATCAGATAAAATAAGATAAGAAACGTTATTTACAATTCACCTTTTTAACTAAATTGTAATCACATGCTCTGGTACATAATGTACATACCAGGTAAATAATGATGCATATAAATAGAACAATTTTTAAATAGTAGGAAAAATAAAATAAAAACCTACTCAAAAAAATTCCGAAGAAAAAACCCAACGTAACAAAAACCTTAATTACAAATTAGAAAATGAATATTTATTAAATAAAAACGTTTACAAGTTAACTAACACTATTTACGAATTCTTAAGGTAATCGTACTCAAGATTTTTTCCTTGATATAACATGCCAACTTATCCTTGGGCTAACTATATATTTTTTTTCTGATTTGGCTAGTGTGAGCACACCATTATTGTTTAACTTATAACCTTGCAATCCCCCCCCCCCGTATCAGTCTTAAAAGCGTTACAAATCAAACGCAATTTTTAAGCTATATTCTACAACGATCTTAATTAAACTGAATGTGATTCGTTAAGGTATAACGACGAAAACCAATTTTCTTTGTCCTTTATGAATTCTCAAGACGCTAACACAAAAAAAATGATATAATATTCTAAAAAAAATTACCTTCGACTGCTCTAAACCATTTTATATTTTTAATTCATTATAATTATTGATAGTAATCTTTTTATTAAAAATAAATTATAAAAAAATTGTTTTTTAAAACCAGTATCCCGCTAATTATTTTCGGGAAATCTAACAGTAATGTTTTAGACTTTAACAAATGAGATAAATTAAAATTTTAACAGTGGGTGTCCTGGCAATGGCCAGCTTCTCCAATCATGTCCTGAGCGTATGTGGCTCTCACGTTGTTCATCGCCCGTTACTGGCTGGTATCCGTGTCTGACGGAGGAGCGTGGGGGACTTCCTCTTTCATATGCGAGGTAGGTGACAACCATGTGGCTTTGGGAGGTCTCTGGGCTGTTTGTAAATACTGTACGAATGAGCGAGTGAATGAAAATTGTAAATATGGTGTGAATGAAAACATTTATCACAATTACTTATTGGCCAATGAGGCAGATTGTAATTTTAGCACAATAAAGTTGTTGTTGCTGTATCAAAAAGTAAATGCAAATATTTCTAAACGACGATTTTCACACTATGCAGACAATACATAAAACTTTGAATGTAGTTTGTAATACCCGAAAGGGGCAAATTCTCCAATCATCTACAAAACAAATATATATTTAGTTTAGAAAGGATATAAGCACTATTACTCAATCGTTTAACCTTTAATTGCTCCAGATACAAAAGCTCCCGTCAAATAATAATTCTCACCATGAAAGCCACGGTGAAAGGGCGTTAATTAGAAAGCCATTTATTATTCTGGGCGCATATAACGCATAGGTGCCTGGGAGGTTCGTAAGGTCGGAAACCCTAAATTGTTAATGGGGTGAGGCAGAAGCGTGGGTTCTACGCCCTTGCTCCTGTATATCCTGCAACCTTGATTCGGGACTCGAAGGTAATCAGTACAGGTTACACCATAGGAAGGAGAATATTTAATAGCCCTGATTTTGTAGATTCCTAATAGCACTCAGTGTACTGTCGAAAATGTCTATCGTACAATAGTTGAACCAATGCTTATTATTTACGGGGCTTTCTCTCATCCGTCTGTCTGTACCTTTTGTAAAAATGTTTCAATCTATCTGAAATTTTAAAGGTATATTCCACAACAGCTTGAGGTTTGCAGATTTGTTTTTGGCTTAATTACAATGGCGGAACGCATGACAAATCAAAAAACTGTACTTCAGATATTACATTTATAAATAATTTTTATTTGTTGAAAGGGAAATTATTGAAATATATACAATTTCCGTGAGATAACCAGCGTAAAAAATGTATTGAGTTAAATTAAAAAATGATGAGGTCACTTTTCAATAAATAATAGAACAAGTATGTAGTTAATTTTGAATTTATTTAAAGAAAAAAAAAACGCAACGAAAAATAATCAACCATTTAATGTTTAATAAACTTTATTAAGTAGAGGAAATGTTTAATAAAACAATACAGCAGTGAGATTAATATGGTCATAATATCCTTGATATAAGGAAATAAAAAAATATTCAGTTCGGGATAATGTATTGCTTATCCTTATAAATTGTTACTTTAAGTAATACTACGGTACATAAGGTACATGAATTTATATAGCTTGTGTACTCTACGCAGGCTGATAAGATCAACGTCTAGGTTTTTGGTTATTTTTATAATTTTGCACCGATGTCTGTATGTGGCTATATCCCTTTTATTTATGTTTTAACTGGTAGTAATTTAATTTATGTTTTTTTAAAACATATTTGTCAAACCAACACAGTATATATATATATATATATATATAAGTTAATGTTTATTGAATTACAAGCTAAGAAAGGTTGGTAATAAGAACACGTAGAACGTTATAACAAGACTACTTTATTTAGACCAAGATACCTCTATCTATAGGTATTACCTGTAAACATATACAGATAACATATGTTTGGGGATTAAGGCTGGGCACTAGCGGCGCCTGGACTTAACTCCCCCCCACCAGTTTACGAACACCCATTCGCAAACTTTGAAGTCAAACACTCGGACGTCTTAGTCCATTCAAATAATGCTCCGCTAATGTTACAAAGGAGCAAAGGCCAGCCCCGCCCGTACACAGCCTGTAATCCCTCACATTAAGCTCTAATCCTATAAAACGTAAAAACCAACTGTCACTTGTAAACAAAAAACATAAAAGAAAACTTTGACTTTTAAAAAAAAACAATACTTCTGTGGGAAAAATCACATAACTATAACTATTTACAATGTTCCTTGCGTGTATGCTGCGAGGACACTCCAGCTCATTCCTGATCTACAACCTCCCCCCCAGGTGGAAGCTTTAACTGTTCTATGTGGACATTTCGCCGCTTC
The DNA here is from genome assembly GCA_930367205.1 of Acanthosoma haemorrhoidale. NCBI lineage: Eukaryota > Metazoa > Arthropoda > Insecta > Hemiptera > Acanthosomatidae > Acanthosoma > Acanthosoma haemorrhoidale. The sequence goes on along the minus strand of OV884011.1, from coordinate 18,527,559 downwards.
TTAGGGGGTCGTATACTCTCAATTGTCACGACGTTGTGTTCTCTAATCACGACCACTTTAAATGGGCCCTCATATCGCACCAGCTCTTTGCTCCTATTTGACCCTAGTTTTTTATAGACGATAGTCCCGATTTTAAGTTCCCCCATTCGATCCCGGACTTTGAGGTTTTCCCGTTCCACTCGTCTCGCTTTGTCCCTCGTTATCCTTTCTCTGACTTTGTCGCATATTTTCCTCAAAGCGACAGTATTACTCGCCATTTTCTCCGCCATTCCCTTGTCTGCTACCGTCTCTGCCCCATTTCTCCGTCTTTCGCGCAGCCCAAAGAGGATCTCGAACGGGGAGAACCCCGTCGCGGTGTGGATCGAATGATTGTAAGCGGCCACCGCCTTCGGCATTGCCTCATTCGCCGGCAGACCCTTTTCCGCGTGATATACCCGCAGGTGGTCACTCAGGGTGCTGTGCAATCTTTCTATCCCTCCTCTACTCTTAGGGTGCCCTGGGGTATTAAGATGCCAAGAGACATCGAGAGTCTTCATTTCTTTTCGGATGTTGGCATTGTCAAATTCTCTGCCCCCATCCGACGCGATCCGGTCTGGTACTCCGTAAAACTGGAACCAGGTATTTAATGCCAGCATTACCGCGTCTGATGACCGATCTTGCACCGGGTGCGCCATGGCCACTTTGCTAAAGCTGTCGATTGTGGTAACCCACTTATACCCCCTCCAAGTGAAGGTATCCACTTGTAAGTCACTCAACGGTGTCTCGGCGGTGGGCGATTCTTCTTGTCGCCCCCGTGGTGGATGTCTGTCATACTTCGTAGTGAGACAAACTGCACATGCCCCTATCATTTCTTGTATGCTCTTTTTCATTCCCCACCAAAAGTACCTCCGCCGCAACGCTTGCAACGTTTCCTGAACTCCACGGTGGTTCGTTTTTCCTTGGTGATAGGCCAGCGTCACTTCCAGCTGCTGTTCTCTGTCTTTGAGTGTCTCCACCATCGACGTGCACCGAATAAATATCCTATCCACTCCAAGTTGTTCCGTTCGCCAGAGTCTACGAATTTTCTCCCAAATAGTGGCATTCCCTACAAATACATGATGGGTCTTTCCGGGTTCCGAGGCATCTTTCAATGCACGGCAAATTTGGTGGTTCCTAACCCCTGGTGGCGACCAAATCGTCGCGATTTTACTTCTCCCATAACTGTCATATGCGATCTGCAGCCGCCCTGAGGTCTTGGATTTCCAAATGATCTGCCGTCTTTTGTCGTTCACGATCCCTTCTGTTACTTCCATTTCAACAGGTCTTTCGGCGGCGGAACCTTCCTCTTCAAGGGTTTCCTCACCTTCGCTATCTCCTCGCGTACCGAGGCTTCCATCCTCCCCGGGTGTCCATTCCCGGAGAAACTGTTGGATTTCCCCGGATGGTTCCCCTTCTTCCAATGCATTCACAGTAATGGCTCTGGACAGCCAGTCTGCCACTACGTTCTCTTTCCCGGGTTTATATATGATCTCCATATTGTACTGGGACAAAAACTCTTTCCACCTCGTGACCCGCGCCGAGGACTCCTTTAACTTTCCTACCCATTGTAGGGGTCTGTGGTCGGTGTGAACACGGAATTTTCTGCCGAAGACATATGGGCGGAAATGGTCTATAGCCCAGACGATACCTAGGAGCTCTCTCTCTAGAGCACTATACCGCGCTTCCGTTTCTGTGAGCCGTCGACTAGCGTACGCCACCGGGCGCTCCCCACCGTCTCTCTCCTGCGACAACACTGCCCCCAGTGCGTATTCGCTGGCATCAGTGGTGATTGTGAAGGGATGTTGGAAATCGGGAAACGCTAATATCGGTTCCTCTTGTAAGCTAGACATACATTTCTGGATGTTCTGCTCCATGATTGGGGTAATTACCACCCTCGCTCCCTTTCGCAGTAAATTATTAATAGGCACCAGGTATGCCGCCATGTCCGGCACAAATCTTCTGTAATAATTAAGCGTCCCCAGAAGTCGACGGATCCCCTTTACATCTGTGGGCACCACCATCCTTCTAATGGCCTCGACCTTCGTAGAGTCTGGCTTAACCCCCTCCTGTGAGATAGTGTGGCCCAAAAAATTGATTTTTTTCTTCCCCAACAGAGACTTCTCCATGGACAATTTTAATCCGAATTCGCGGACTCTTTGAAATACACTTCTTAGGTGCTCAACGTGCTCTGCCTCCGTTCTGCTGAAAACTAACAGATCGTCCATGTAGACCTGGCATACCGCTTCGTCTATTCCCCTCAAAAATTCATCCATTAGGCGTTGAAAGGTAATCGGGGCGTTTTTCAGTCCAAATGGCATCCTGGTAAATTGATAATGCCCCCTCTCAAATGTAAAGGCCGTTTTGTCTTGGTCGTTCGCACTCATCTTGATCTGGTGATAGCCTGCCTTTAGATCTAGGGTACTAAATATTGTCGCCCCGTTCAATCTGTCTAATATGTCCTCAAATCGGGGAATAGGATACTTCTCATCCGTCGTGTTCTCGTTTAACTTCCGATAATCGATAACTACCCTGTATTTCTCCGTCTCGTCCCCAGGTCTATTTTTCTTCCTCACTGCCCATAGAGGACTGTTATATGGCGAAGTGCTATCAATTATAATCCCTTGCCGTTTGAGACTCTCTAGCTCCTCTCTAATATGCCTACGTAGTGCCTGCGGATATCGTCTCTCTTTCACGTATGTGACGCGTTCTTTCTTTAACTGGATCTCGTGGACCGTCTTCCCAGTCGCTCCTAGCGTGTCTCCCTCTACGTAAAAAATATCCTCAAACTCCCTCTGTAGGCCTTCCCTCCAGCCCTCTATTTTATTAACCGCCCCTACCCGCGCTCTTCCGTCCCATATAGTCCCTTGACATTTATATTCCACTTTGCCCAACTTAATGTTCCATTTTTCCCCGATATTCTCCACACGCGCACCTACCTTCCCCAACATGTCGCACCCAACTATCACCTGGTACTCCCGCGGCATGTTTCCTACGATATGTATCTTTAGATCTCCCCCTTTCTTCGCCCACCTATTTAGCCCTATGACTAACTCTCCCACTACCTCGCAAGGGCCTCCCAGGGTGATTAAACTACAATTACATACCTGAATCTGGAGTGCCCTCTCTCCACCATACAGCCTCTCCAGCGCTCCACGGGACATGATGGTGTTGGTGCTTCCCGTGTCCACCAGACACATCTCTCCTCCTTTGACCCTAATTATTGGCAACGCACACATCCTCTCCCGAATTGCATTACATCTCAGGATGCGGTCGCCTCTCTGCCGACACGCTCCTCAGGCTTCATCACGTTGCTCCCATCTACGTGACTCGACCTTCTGCCCTGTCTGTCTCCTGTTTCTGCTGCGCCTCGCTTCTTCTCCTTCAGTTCCCGAAGTCCCTGATGACTCATCTTCTGATGATCCACTCTCCCCATGTGTCATGCTCCGTCTCTCTCTTACTTCTTGAGTGTTTACCTCCATTGGTTCTGGTCGTTGGTATTCTCTCCTCCGGAAGATATACGGGCAATGCCTCGCGATGTGTCCTTCCTCGCCACACTCAAAACATTTTGTTCGAGGACACTGTGCCACTAAATGTCCTGCCTTCCTACATCCGTGGCATTTTCTTTCTTCCCTGGGCGGGGCATACCTCGGTCTCGTTCCTCTAAATCTTCTTTCTCCTGTCGTTCCCTTGTCTCTGCCAATAACGGACGTTTCTGGTCTCCTCCAGGTTGGTTTCAGGGTCCGGGTTCTTTTGTATGCAACTCGGCTCCACTCATTGTCGACGTCTTGCACCCTCACTTCTTCCTCCTTGGCACTAGTGTCGATCATTGATTGTGCACACTCCGAGAACGAGCGCTCATCAGAGAATCCTTCCTTTCTTCCTGTCTCCTTGGCCAGTTGCACTTTTAGAATTGTGGATAAGAATCCCATTCTACCCTCCACCTCTTCTACGCTAATCGACTCTCTCATCTTCTCCGTTATCTTATTGAAACGGACTACTAACCCCGCAGCATATTGCCCGTTACTTTGTCTTGGGGACTTTGTCTCCCTAAACATTTGGAATATGTCCTCCTCGGGAGTCCATCGTCCTCCTCCGTACGCCTTCTTCAATCTCATCTTAATTAATTCCCACGGGGTTTCTTCATCTGCCTGAATTTGATTCAGTATACTTCTCTTGACCCGACATATCAGGGCCGCCTTCAACGATTCCGCGTCTCTGGGATCTATTAAATTTTCTTCTGCTTTAGCTCCAATTAAAGCTGTGAGACGGTCTCCTCCTTTTAGGAAATGGTTCAGCTCACCCAGTTCCCCAGTGAATCTCTCCAGCTCCGCAACAGCCTTCCTCAGATCCTGGGTATTCATCGCTTTTACCCTCATCAGCGCGAGCGCCGTGGCATGAACTTCTGGCATAGTTCCCACTCTTCTAATATCTGCTCCCTCTACGAGATTCAAGACGGGCTGTCTCAAAATTCCTCCTTCAGTCATCTTCTCTCTTTCGCGTATAGAAGAAAAAAAAACAAAAAAAAATTACGCTCGCACTCGATAACTCTCTTTCTCCACGGTTCCCGGGTTTCGGCACCAGTTAATGTTTATTGAATTACAAGCTAAGAAAGGTTGGTAATAAGAACACGTAGAACGTTATAACAAGACTACTTTATTTAGACCAAGATACCTCTATCTATAGGTATTACCTGTAAACATATACAGATAACATATGTTTGGGGATTAAGGCTGGGCACTAGCGGCGCCTGGACTTAACTTATATATATATATATATATATATCTATAACAAGGCAAGCCGTTTGCCCCAGTGATTCGATTTAAACAGGGCATTTGATCTGCTCTCTTAAGCTATGAGTATACTGAAAGAAAAGCAAATGATAAATAGTTGCCTGCATGTGGTTCAAACACATGGGATTGACACGTGGGTACTGTTGGATGAGCATGAACTACTCATGTGGGAGCATGATGAACGGGATGTAGCGTTGGGGCAGGTACTTGTTGCACGGGAAAGAATTCGGAAAGGCTACACGAAGAAGAAAGTGTTGTCTGGTTCGTTGAAAAAAATTAAGACTAGCTTTACCAGAAAGAATGGTATGTGGCCAGAATTCACCAGTAAACGAGTGAGACGCTTTTAGATGCATGATGGGTGCCAGAAGATGGACACATCTGTTAGCATACACCGACGGGAGAGGATACTGAATGAGATACATGATTGTAGCATTACAGCGGTTAGTATAATCAGAATAAATGACGAAGGAAAAATATCGAGAAATGGCAAAGGTGAGGATTGATGACTTCGCAAGAGTCTCTTGAAAGCAGTTCAATCTTGATAATTCGCATCTCGTGGTAGCTGGCGAAAAGAAAATCGATTGAGATGACGAAGACAAATTCCTCATTATTACGACTGTGGAGGGAGTTCTAGGGCAGAGGCTCTGTAGCCTAGCAAAGGTCAGCTTGGCGTAACAATCATAGAAGTAAACATTGGCCAATAATACATTTGTCCAAAAGTATATGTATTTGTTGGATGAAAGAAGTTACTCAAAATCATTGAAAAAAAAAAAAAAAGTGAATTTAATCTGAACTATCAATAGTTAAATAATCTTTGTAGAGGAGAGAGTTTTGAATCGTCAAATTGTGGAAACATGTTCATAAGAAAAAAATTCTGACCAGAAGTTGAATTGACGGGACGTGATAATCTTATCTTTTTTCCAGGAAACTCTAGAACTGAACCAACTCAATTTGAGACATGTTCACTTGCGACTACAGTCCAGTATTTTTTTAACTTAATTTTATTTTTCAAGACCTGAAACACTTTTTACCCTTGTGTCTGACTGTTTATTCAGGTCTATCTAGATTTCAATTGGGAGGTCCCATATGATATTGGTGAAAATTATAAACATCCCTAAACAACACAATTGAATCAGTTAGTATTAAAAAGGAAAAAAAAATTGTGCGTGCAGCTTTAATTTTAAAAACTTAATGTAAACTTTTTTTTAATTATTTAAACTTTGTTTTTAGAGCCGTAATATTTTGTATGGTTGTTCGTTTTGATGAGTCTATAGTTAATTAATCTTTGTAGAGGAGAGTATTTTAAAAGAAAAGAAAGAGAAGCTTTATTATGAAGTACAAGCTAAACACTGGTATTTACAAATATTAAGAGTTACGTTACTACATACTGGGTGGAATGTGTGGGAACAAGTGTCTGGAAACAAGTGGGGTCTGGGGCTAAAACTGAGACATATGTGTATAAGAAAAGGGTAGTTCCGGTGAATAGGGAGGGAGGTCTTGAAGAGATGTGGTCGCTTACTTAATAGCAGGAAACATCAGTGACTTCCATGAAGTCACGAGGCAGGTATACACTAGAAGGGTCTTGCTTCTACTTTTAGCATTATATATAATATTAGCATTATAATATTGTTAGCATTATATAACTAATGAAAGCTTACGAAACGGAACGGACTTTTTTTCCACAATTTTTTTTTCCTTCCGGTTATTGCATTTTACAAAAAAACATAAACTGCGTGACTGCGTGATCCTATCACTGAGCATACCTATACAAATATTGATCATTTTCATATAAGATAGAGACTGTTGAATAGATATATTGACAGAGACATAGACACTGTTGAAGAAGAAGGCACCAAAGGTCAGAGAGAATTATGTTATATCCTGGAGAGTCATCCTTGGCCTTCAAGCCACATCCACAACGGCAGATCATAAAGCCCCCAAAGGTCGTCCTCCACAGAGCTCCAACAAGTAGTACGCCTCATACGATTCCATTTATTTATATACTAGTAGTTCCATGGTAGTTCCATCCATAATAGTAGCATTAATTGACTTTGAGCATGTTTTAGCTCTTACGGGGTACTGTAATATAACGACAAAAATTAGTCAACTGTGGTGTACTGCATACTAATACTTTTTTGGACATTTAAAATATTTCAAAAATGAGATTTCCCTGAGTATTGTTGTTAAGTCGTAAAGACAAAATTTCCATCAATTCTATGTGTCGGAAAGGTCAACAATTGTCACTAGGGGCGTCACTAGGGGAGTGCCTGATCACTCTAGCCCTGGTGACAATTGCGGATTGTTGTAGTTAATAACATGGACCAGGTTCCATGTAGGCGCTAATATCTGACTCCATTTATTGATAGGGATGTGTCCCGACAATACACTGTGTTCAGGATGAGGTTCAGAGGTTCATAATAAGAATAAGACCAGTTTTCAGAGTTCGGGCGAGAGATCGGCAGCGTAATAGGTACAAGTCGTCAGAGGTCTGCTAGAGGCTGTGAGGCAAGGTGCCGTCGCAGAGGTGTGGCAGAGAGAGAGTGTGGACCAGTGGAAGGCTGAGTGGGCTTACTCCCAGGGCCCCGGGGCCCTGGCATATCGCGACGAGTGATAGCGGCTATCTAGCTGAAGAGACAAGGAAAGAGTGGTGTGAGCCTACCAGGGCCAAGTGGCCCTGGTGTAAAGTAACAAGTAGTGCGGCTGTGGAGACTAAGAAACAGAGTGTTTTTTCAGGGCGAAAACCCTTGATTTAAATATCCGTCGCCCCTCCCTACCGGGAGGCGGAGCCTTAAGTTTTATGACCGTTGGCCTAAAAAGGGTGTGCTTTATGATGTCACACCTCCCGAGCTACGTGACCTAAACTGTTTCTAGCATGATTTTATGACCGCCGGAACGTGACTGAAGGTCTATTTTATCAGGGGCAGTGGCTTATCCTCTAGGGTTTTATTGCAGGACCTTCGTCCCTCTGTTACCTGTTTCACGACTACCGACCTCTCTATGATTTATTACAAGAAGTTTACACATTTGCATTTCTATTATAATACATTATGCACCAGAGCATAGGGTAATTTACATATGTGATTGGCAATCGCGACAGTATGTAAGAAACGAACAATAAATGGCTTCCAGATCTACAATTATATTATTCATTTGGCTTCTAGAGGTAATCTAATTATTGATCCTTTTGGTGCTGTTTCGCAGTGGCGAGTTCTCAAAATAAAGTGAGGCCATAAAGCCTTAGCGGTTTCGTTGAGGTCTATTCCCAATACAAAATACATACTTATCATTAATCAAAATGTCGATATTATTATCATTATCATATTATTATTATGTACGACAATACACAACAAGGGTCATATTTGCTAACGATCATTCATTACATATCACAATTGAATTTAATGTTTTTTTTAATTATATTATTTTTTTATACGTTGCTATAGATGAGTATAGATGAGATGTTTAAATATACTTGCATAATATGAGGGCTTTTATCAGTCATAATCATTCAATTTTGGATCTTCTATTGTCGTGTACGTCCTGTCAACAGGTCTCCCAATAATTTTTCACCGAATTTCAGACCCTTACAGTATAATACTAAATTTCATCAAAATGGCAATGTGATTGGTATTCAGCAATTGAAATCAACTAAGCAGTAAAGCCAATAATGACTTAGTTAATTTTATTAATGTCCATGGTGTTGGTTTTATTATCAACATCATCATGTTAAGTGGAACTTCAAATAGAGGTTATGGCCAAGATACTACTAAATTTTCAAGCAAATATCTAATTAATTAACTTAAGGCCAATCGTGGTCAGTGTTTCGAGTCGACGCTAATCAGAAGGGGTCATTATTGAGTCCAGGTCAAACAGGGGACAGATTGTTGTCGGTGCGGAACAGTATTGTAAAATTAGATTTTAATAGTAAATAGGAATTGAAGCGAGTAGCGGTATTAATTAAAATTTTGTAGAAAAAAAGGTGATCTGTTGTTAAATTAATTGTAATTTAAATTAATACTCTTATAATTTATACACTAAGCCGATCCGGTTTGGCGTTATACGTATGCATCCTAAAAGATTACCACTATCGGTGAATCGTTTCCTGTCAGTAACATTAGATTTACTTGTAATAATAATAACGATACAATAAATTGTATCTATTGAAATTAATATAAAATAGTAATAATTTATCTGAGGATCAGTGGTTTTGCCTTGTAATTTATTTCTTATTTTATCAAATATTCAAAGCATAAATGTTTAAAATGTCTGCTATAAAAAGTATTTTTAAAAAATTGAATAATTTTATGTTTTCCTCTTTTTAAATTAGAAAATAATACAAAATGAATTATTAAAAATAAAGTAATTAATAAAAGCGTTTAAAAAAAAAAAATATATATTTGGCCCATGAGGGGATCGAACCCGCGACCTTCGCGTTATTAGCACGACGCTCTAACCAACTGAGCTAATGGGCCAACTGATCAGTGCCGCTAGTTTTTGCTATAAGATCTGTTTTTCTTTCTAAACCCATTGAATTTAATACAATCTGTGAAAAATGAACAAAATAAATGAACAAGAATTGACGACAGCTCTCTCCTCATCCTGCTATGCGCAGATGCAGATGCTACAACAACTTATATCATCTCTTTTTGATGGGTTTATGGATAGGCCGTACTAGATGTTTTTTTTTTTTTTAAATAAACTTAATTCGTTACTCTTCTGTCATTACCACTACCTCACAAGGGATGAACGTAACGACTTCAACAGGTTTTTTTAAGCACAAAGGCTCGTGGTGAACTCAGGTAACAATGCTATTCTAAGTTAACTGAGATAATTAACATTCTTTTGATCGGTGAAAATTTAAATAGATAAAGAACACAAAATATTCCGGAAAAAAAGTCCCCAATGAATAACAAAGATGTGCATATAACAAATTCACTTCTGCTAAACAAAAATAACTATCACATTAAGTCTATAAAAAAATAATACAAATAAAAAGTGGAATCCTCTATCACCGAAGAAAAATAATATAATTTGTTTAACTGCCCTCAGGCAATGAAGTCATTGATGAACCGACATAAAGGGTGTCACAGAATTAATGCAGGATTTGATTTAAATAGAAAACACAGTTTTTTGTTTTTTTATTGAATTTTAAAGTGAATAAGATAGGGTTATTAATGGAATAACACATAGGGCAAATGACCTCCACGACTTTTCTGGCACATACGCACTCTTTTGTCGAAATGTTCCGTGACCATTTGCCATAAATGTGGTTGAATTTCGTTGATGCAACGTTGAATTTCCTCTTTTAACGCACGGGTGGGTGTGGGCTTGTTGACATACACCTTAGACTTCAAATAACCCCATAAAAAGAAATCTAAAGGTGTCAAATCACACGATCTAGGGGGCCAATTCTGATCACCGAAACGAGAGAGTACACGACCTGGAAATGTGTCATGCAATATTTGAATTGTTTCATGGGCTGTATGGCATGTGGCACCATCTTGTTGAAACCATATACTGGCCACATCAATATCATCCAATTTCGGCACAAAGAACTGTGTTATGGATTTTCAACAACACTCTCACGCACTGCTTCCATATTGACATTGGAACAGCTTGTTTTCGGACGACCAGTGTGTTTAGTGTCTCCAACTTATCCAGTCTCCCTAAATTTTTCAATTAATCTCTTCACAGTTGATGAAGTCAAAACACTAATCCAACCATATTTTGTATGAAATTTTCGAATTGCAGGCGCCAAACACTCATTATTTTTAAGATAATGTTCAACAATAAAGACACGTTGTTCTATCGTGTAACGCTCAACAATTTTTACTAACCCTAAACTGTCATCTGTTAAATTGTTTTTTTTTAGTGTTGCCAGCACTTCACTGCACAAATAGTGGCAAATTCAAATCTTGCGTTAATTCTGGGACACCCTTTATATAAAACAAACAAGGGGAAAACACTATATGAAGACGTAAATACAAGCAATGAAACGAAAATATAACATACGAAAATATGTTAAGAATAAAATAATAAAAATAATATATAATGAATAAATAGTTCCCAAACTAGCATGATGATGAGGTGTTTTGAAGGTTCTTACTGAGGGAGTAGTTTCGTAGTTAGATTGGATGGTTGATATTAGGAGGGAAGGAGTTCAGAAGAGTAGTGGATAGAGAGAGGAAGGAACGATCGTACCCTGTACTTAAATAAAATTTCAAATAAAAGGCTTATTAAGGAATATTTATAATTAACACAAATACCACACGGCGCTCAGTGGGGGACTTGGTCAATTCAACGGTGCAAAAATAAAAAGTCGCGGTTAATAAGTGGTCTTTGATCTCTTTCACAATGTATGACAAACAGGCGTTCGGTCTCAGTCACCAGAGGGCTGCAATGAACATGCAAATAGACGCTTAAGTAAACGCCTGTCAGTCAAAAAGTATTTACACGTTCAGAATCTCTTAGTTTCAAGATAGCTGTTAACAGTTATGGTTGTATTTTTTCTATCGCAATTTGACCCGACATTTAAAAAAATTGTATGTTGGGAAACTAAAATTTCTTATTAATTATTTAGTTTTGTAGTCGTGAATTGTTAAATGTGTTGGATTGCGTAGCAGTTTTAGTATCTAGGCTTGCTTTAATTGTCATTGTACTTTGCTCCGAGAGACCTTAAGTTAAATCCCTCACAAATATTTTTGTTCAGAAATATGTGGAAAACATGTATGTGTTAATTTACGTAAAAGAAATATTTTAACTTTTTCTGATATGACCGCTATTCTAAAATAATAACACTTCGACGTGCTGGAACTGAAATAACGCAAACAGAAAAAAAAACCTTGGCTGTATATTGTACTCCATTTCAAACAAACGAGGTCTCCACCTTCCGCTGTAAGGATCGCAAAGAATTTTATTAGCAAGTTAAATGGGCTATAAATAAAATTATTATGACACTGATCACAGGAATCGAGACAAATTGGCTTGGTGAGTGTCTAAAACTTTTTTAACAGGTATCTTTGATGGCAAATCCCTTAAAATAATGTATTGTCTTCCAATTTTTATGTATAAGTAATATAGCGTGAACTGGACACAACACATAGGTCATTTTTTCTGAATTCTAAGCATCAAAGAAAATTGAATTGCCACTATTCCTTGTAAAGAGTTATTCACAAAATTTGACTCCAAAATCGTGTTCAGTGTTCCCTGTACTGTATTTAGAAGACAATGTAACTTTCTGAAATAAGGTAACTTTTGGCAATGCAAGTCGTTTCGCCTATTCAGATAATAACTTTGGCCTAAAAAATTAAGACTAATAGACGTAATACCCATCAATAAGTTACATTTAAAATTGTAATAATTATCACCCAACTAACATTAATTTAATAAAATTATTCATCAATCAATTTTCTGTCACCACAGCCTAAACAGCGATTATTGGTATATAATGTACTCACATAATTAGTTAGGAATCTTTTTTAAACTGATAATAGGTTTTGAGAGGGGGAATTTGGAAAAAACCTGCCTTAAATTCGCCACACGAATGTGCAGACTGTTTATTGATGTTAGGTACTTTTAGGTGGTGAGCATGGTACATTAGCATGGTGATGAGGTGTTTTGAAGTTTCGTTGGGAGGGAGTAGTTTCGTAGTTAGTTTGCATGGTAGGTATTAGGAGGGAAGGAGTTCAAGAGAGTAATGGAGAGAGCAAGGAAGGAACAATCGTTCGCTAGAGTTAAAGAAAATTTCGAATAATTTCGAGAAAACCAACCTTAAAATCGCCTCACGAATGTGCATACTCTTTGTTGATGTTGGGTGGTTTTATTGTCAGTGACCGTTGTTATGTTCATTTCGGAGCAAATTCATTATTACTGACAAGGAACCTTAAATTATTAAATTAATAAATGTTTTTATTTATTCAAGGTTATAAGGATTCCGCTTTTGTTTAGGTTAGTAAGGTTGTCCATCACACGGTCGAAAGGGGGCATTAAGTGGCTACGTTTCGTACATTGTAGTTAATGTCGTTGGATCAAAATGATTTTAAAAGACTAGTGGCCAGACAATGACAGAATTAAATTTTGTATACAGTATATACTGTGTATTGTTACTTGTCCATCAACGCACAACAGTCAAATAATTTTTTTGTTTAATTTCCATTACATTACAATATTCTATGAAATGTACAGTATAAATAACTTGGTACCTTGTAAAATGCCCGAATTTTTAAAACTAAATACAATTTAGCCAGTTTGTTTATATTTATTTATTAATAGTATTTATTAATAGTTTTTTTCGGTCTTTTTAGCCCCATCCGACCTAACTTTGACCTACTAAACCCCCCGACATGCTTAGTCCATTGCTGGAGACAAGATACACGAACCTGAGCAGTTAAGAGGGAATTCAGGTCGATAGAATTAGAGTACAGGTGACTGCCCGCCTAGCAGGACCCAAACTCTCTTACGATCATGCGACACCTTTATATATTCACTTTTGGGAGTGCAGATTCATTTTCTCCACAACACATTCAACAATTTACAGTTCAATTTACAGTAGGCTATAACATTTAAGAGATTTTTTAAGACCTTTCCAATTACATATTTTTTTTTTACATTTAATACTTAATCGTATTTTTTAATAATATTTATGAAGCAGCCCTGTCTTTTATATTATATTATAGAATATAAGAATACACATTTATAAAGGACAGTACGGTACTTAGGCTTCCATCTCGACAAACGGCTGGCCTGGAACCTACATACGAGGCTAAAAAGACAAGAACTAAACAGACGCTGTACACACTACTTCAAAGGACATCCCATCTGTCAATAGAAAACAAATTACTAATCTACAAAGTTATACTCAAGCCAATCTGGACATACGGAATAGAGCTAAGGGTGACAGCAAAAAATTCGAACATCGAAGCGCATCCAATCCTTTCAATCAAAAGTCCTGAGAATAATAGTAAATGCCCCTTATTACGCCAGTAACAAAACCCTTCATAATGATCTTAATATACCTTTCATTCTTGAACTCATCCCTTCCAAGTTGATACAATTCCATAGTAACCTATCCAACCACCCTAATTTTCTAGCACAGTCATTACTCATCCCTATAATCCTCCTCGGAGACTGAAATTGCAGTGGTCTCGTGACCTGCTATAAATGCGTGACAGTGGGAGTCCTGGCAATTGCCAATTACTCCAATCATGTCCTGAGCCTATGTGGCCCTCGCACTCTTCGTCAGCCTCCACTGGCTAGTATTCGGTGACGCGGCTGACGAAGGAGCGAGGGGGACTTCCCAAGACTCCGCTTCCTCTTTCGCATGCGAGGGAGGTGACAACCATGTTGATTTGGGAGGTCTCTGGGCTGTTTGTAAATACTGTATGAATGAGCGAGTGAATGATGAATTGTAAATATGGTATGAATGAGAACATTTATCTCAATTACTTATTGCCTAATAAGGCAGATTGTAATTTTAGCACAATACAGAAGTTATTTAGAAAGGGATTGTCTCACACTCTGTATTATTCATCTACTTCTTGGTGGTTTTCTTTTGTTCCTATTCAAGATAACATCGTTGTTTGCGATACTGTCTTCCTGTCACCCATACTTTCGGATCTGTTCTTTACTGTACCATCTCCACCAAGAAACACAAACCTCTGTGACACCATTCCCATCAATATCCGAAACTATCCTTTCTCAAAAGTATTAGGTCTAGTTCGTTCTCCTCTCTTAATGACAATTAACAGTACCGTAATTTTAGCCTTAATATGTTACTCGTCAAGCCGTGTGTTTGTAAACGTTTTTCTATCTTTGTCCCATTTCACTCAGTATTCCGAGATAAAGAGAGATTTCCAAGAGGAATACTGTTTAAAGTTCATTTGCAAAGAATTGAAATCTTATTTAAGACATTTAATCAACCACACTGATGGTGCATTGATACTTAAATCTTTAGTATTCTTTCAGTATTTTTCCTAAATGCCTTTTAGTTCCTTTCCTTAGTTTTCCTCATCTTGTTTTTTGTTATAAGTCATTTATGAATGACTTAAACCGACAAAAAAAGTGAAAATGTTTCACCACATTAATCATTTTTACCATACGATTACGTGATATAAAGTAAATATTGGTTTGTTTTTATACAAGTTTCTTAAATTCCCCGTCATTATCACTGAATATTTTCAAATATCCGATCATTGACATCCATGTCAAATTTTTACAGTCAATCAAACTACAGTAATGACCTCGTGACTGTCATCACAAGAGGCGGTTTTTCTCTGTCAAGTTAATCGTCTTTAATGTGTCTTTAACCATCGAGGGGAAATATAACTTTAAATATGGCTTCTGAGCTGAGACTCGAGAAAACATAAAAGTACTACCTTCCGTTATTGTACCTAAATAAAAACTAAATCAGCATATTTCGAGTTGTTGAATATGGGTTTCAAATGTCAGAAACATTTAATCATTTTGACGGCCGCTGTCCTAGAACTTACATACAGACGGACAATTGCCACGAATGAATGAAAACTGTCCTGATAGGCTCCGGAAGAACAATGATGAACTTTACCACAATAGAAGGAGGCTACGATCTACAATGACTACAACTCGACCAGCCAAATTTCTCACTGAGCCCTGGTAGTTGATATCGAACTTTCAGCTCTTCCATTGCCTAATTATAATTTAATAATCCTTCAATATTTATGAAGATGAATATTAATGAACGACATAACTCTGGAATGTGAATATGTATAGATATATAAATTATTCCGGGTCCAACATTTCGGATTGATAGATTTTATATTTGTTGGACAGCTAAATCATTTATTCTCTCTTGACACTTCTGATTTGAATTTCAAATAAAAATCGCGTTTGTCAAATCGGTTATTAAATATTTGAAAAAAACTCATACGTGAAAAAGTTTTTTTTTTTCATTTTTCATAAAATATGAACCCCTACACTTTTTTTTTTTTACCATGCATGGTAACCACCATGGCACCAACATTCTTATTAAACCTTAAATTAGTAGTTACACGTACCTCAGGGAATTGGGGAAATATTTTCTGAAAATGAGGTTTATTTAGTACTCATTAATATTACATACAGTTATGTACAGTTATGTACAGTTATGTACAGTTATGTACAGGTTAATCTAACTGCAATAACTACCATAGAAATACATTATCCAATGTGATGGTCCTGTAAATTGGTAAGAAAAACCAATTATCATCACTATTGCATAGTTAAATATGGTAAAATCTTTAAAAATTGTGATTAATTTGACTAAAAATCTTTATCTAATAATGGCAAAAAACGGGTTTGAGATCTGTTAAACTTTATTTATGCCGCAAAAAAAAATAATTGTTTTTTGCATGGTAGAATTGTATGTGGTAGTGATGAGGTACGTGGTTAAGCAATGGTTGTTACCTCTCGACGTATATTATTAGGTTCTATATCGCCAAATCTTTAATTGAGTACCCACTCACTTTTCCCTCAAGACCACCACTCCCCTCAGAAAAAAACAGCCCGTCGTTTTACTCAAACTTAAAAGACCTTGAAAAGTAACCAGATAAGAACAGCATTTCTGGTCACTGCATGTGATAGCAGCATACAGGGCGAACCAAGGGCGTTACATTCTAATACGTTTTTATGATATCGAGCTTAATTTTTATTGTATAAAATATTATTCTAATGTTATTTAATTAGAAGAAAAAAAAATTAAGGGGCCAAAGTTTAGTGGGCAAATATTTCATTTCAACTGACATATCCAGGTACCATTATCCAGTCAAGGTACGTGAAGATTAACTAAGGGTGTGCTGGATGCTTTCCCGACATAATGATGGAAGAGAAATGGGTGCTGGAAAATAAGAAGATGACGTCAATCTAGATAACAGAATTCAAATAGAAGAGCAAAGAAGGAAGGATAAATCCGTGTTGGTGTCTTTAGATCCGCCATTGTTAAACTGCCAAAGGGACACCTGTGGATCTTCAGCCGTATTAAGGATATCCCAAAGTAACAGCGTCCGGGATTTGAACCCGTATATGACAGCTGATATATCAAAATCATTTAACCAATATGTTGTTATGTTTGGCTAGTTAGTTATAGCCTGATGGTGACCACAGAGAGAGAGGATCAACTTTAATTCAGGTACAATTATCTCTGAGGACAAATATTTGGTGAACAGTTAGTACACAGTAGCCCAATCGCTCACACACTAATAGTTCCGAAAACATACGTGTCCACTACACTCCGTACTTAGATGTTTGACAAGAGGGTAGAAACATCTGGGTGCCTCGTACTTCCTGGTTGAACTGTATTTGGCGTTCCCTATTCGTAGGTCTGCTGAAAAAATAATTTAATCGATCCAAAATGTTAAAGGTATTTTCTACTACTGTATAAGTTGTAGTCCAGATATACAACAACTTTATTATGATAAAATTACAATCTGCCTCATTGGGTAATAAGTAATTGTGATAAATATTTCATTCATACTGTTTGCGCTAGGGCTCTTAAAAATTAAGAAGTCCCCAAACGCCAGAAAATTGCGCCGGTTACGTCTTGAGAAGCTAGAGGTTTGATTGTGTCGGCTAGCTCACAAACTTGCCAACAATAAGGCATATACAATATACAAAGTCAAAAATATTAAAGAAATAACCATTCATTTTATTAAAAAAACAAAACAAAAAAAAATGACTGATCAGCAACTTAACCAGGCCTGAATATTAGTATAAATAATTGTTAGTATAATTAACGTATAAAAATTACGAAAAAGTTTATAGTCACGATACGCTGGATGTTCGGATAGTCAGCCACAGGACGGTGATCTTCGGATAGTCAACCGCAGGGCGGCGATGTGCATGAAGAGATAAAGACAGATAAGTTCAGTTGTAGAAACAGCGACTTCGTGTTCGCAGGGGAACAGGCCGGTATGGAGTTATCTTCATCACTGACTAATAACAGGCTCAGGCCTAAAGCCTTGTCCTCTAATACGCAAAGACGTGTTTATTTACTTCCTCGAGCTGTATAATCCTTCGAACTATTTCCTCTGTCTGTTGATGTATTCAATATTTACATACTCATTGTCTCCAGCCGAAACAATCAGAAAAGGAAAGAAAATAAATTTATAATTTAAAAATAATTACGATCATAAAAAAAAATCCTCTCAAACAAAAAAATTAAGTTTAATAAAAAGTTATTTACTGCGTAAGGGGCTGAACACATACCATATTTACAATTTTCATTCACTCGCTCATTCATACAGTATTTACAAATAGCCCAGAGACATCTTATATCCACATGTTTGTCATCACCCTCGCATGTGAGAGAGGAAGCGGAGTCTTGGGACACGAGCCAGCGGAGGCTGACCAAGAGCGCGAGAGCCACATACGCTCAGGACATGATTGGAGAAACTGGCCATTGCCAGGACTCCCACTGTTATGCATTTATAGCAGGCCACTGGCGTTTTAGTCTCCAAGGAGGATTATAGGGATGAGTGGTGCAGTGCAATGACGATGTGCTAGGGGGTTAGGGTGGTTGGATAGGTTACTATGGACTTTCATGAACTTGGAAGGGATGAGTTCGAGAATGTAAGGTATGTTAAGATCGTTATGAAGGGTTTTGTTGCTGCCATAATTGTTACTATGTAACAAACCCAGTGCCACGTCCACATTTCCCTCATCGATGGTTACTTACTCCCGTTGAGGGGCCTAGGCAAGGTAATCACTAGTCATCTAGTGGTTCAACTTCGAAAACTTTTTTTTGATTCTTACTGTGTTTTCCATTTCATTTTACTTTCCAGGGCTGGGGTTTGCTTTTCATCTGTTCAAAATATCACCTACTGCTAATTGAAGCGGTATACTATTGCAGTTAGAGTGCTTATTTGATTATTATTTCATAATAAACAGGGCTATTTCAACTCTGTTCCAAAACAAATCCAAAGAAAAGCCGGGTTTCGGCCCAAGCCTCATCTCTGGCTACTAATAACTAAAATAGTATCCATATGGTGACATTAAATCACACAACTTGTTTGTTTGTTAATAGTTAATTTTTCATTTATCATTTTTATAATGGAAGTATGGGCTGATAGAAGCAAAATTGGGACACTAAGCCCCTTTGTATATGTGAGAGCCAGTAACTAGTAGCCTATATCCTATGGTGGTGGCATTGGGGCGAGAGATCGACTTAGCTGTCGGTTCTGTGATCGCTCTTGTGGTAACTCACGCTCTAGCCAACACTCTCAGGCTGGTGGGCAAGCAGTCTCAACCTCTGGCTACGGCCTCAAGTGGCTAAGTGGTTCAGAGTATTCTTATTTTCTGGAAATAAACACAATTTGTATGGCAAAGAGAAATATTTTTTTGAATCATCTCAGCTAAAATATTGTGGGGTCTTCTTAGATGAGAAGACTGGTATCCATCAATCAAGTATCATAGACTAGCATAGTATAAGTAGTAGAATCGGTACTTGAATTAGCAGTAGGTGATATTTTGAACAGATGAATAAAAAGCCGACCCGAGCAAATACCCCAACCCTGGAAAGTAAGATCTTGAAATGGAAAGCGCAGTAAGAATCAAAAAAACGTTTTTGAAGATCAGAAGCGCTAGATGACAAGTGATTACCACAGAGGTGAATCCTTGCCTAGGCCCCTCAACGGGAGCAAGTGGCCATCGATGAGGGAAAGGTGGAACGGGCACTGGGATTGTCAGTGTGACAAATGCGTTATATCTGGACTACAACTTGTACAGTAGTTGAAAATACCTTTAACATTTTGGATCGATTAAGTATTATAAGTTCTTCTATCGTTGGATCTTAAATCTATTATCAGGAATATTTTTGTAATTAATTTTTAACAACTATAAAAGGAGGAGAATAACAACGCTAAATCATTAGAGCTTCGGAGGAGTGACATGAGAAAACTGAAAAGTCAGGGAACAGCGGGTCGAAAAATAGATCTGAGATTTTTTCAAGTTTAATGTATTTCGTTTACTTCGCGTAATTATGTCTTAACCAAAATAAATACGGCGGGATCTAGTTTGTTTTTAAATGTGCCATTAACATTTCGAATCAATGCAACTATTATTACGACTGCTATCGCAATCTTAACGATCTTAACACCAGTGAAGAATTAAAAAACAGTTTAATATTAATAACCCTCTCACGCTCTTGGTCAGCCTCCGCTGGCTCGTATCCGGTGACGCGGCTGACGAAGGAGCTTAGGTGACTTCCTAAGACTCCGCTTCCTCTTTGGCGGAGGTGACAACCATGTGGATTTGGGAGATCTCTGGGCTGTTTGTAAATACAGTATGAATGAGCGAATGAATGAAAATTATAAATATGGTATGAATGAGAACATTTACCTCAATTACTTATTTCCCAATGAGGCATATTGTAATTTTATTATAATAAAGTTATTGTTATATTATCTTCAATAGTAATAATAAAAACAATTCAAGATAGTTTACAGTAACTGACCTAGATACATTCTTGGTCTGTTTAAGGGGGGGGGGGGCTAGTCATTTAAGTCGGCTTTTCTATCATCTCATTGATTACTCGATATATGTATGTCACCTACCTTAACTCAATATATATGTTTACAACAGACGATTACACACGACAGGCACGTTTACAGTACAACTTATTTTTTGGTTTGTTCGTTTGATGCTAAGCAGACTTTTGCGGGATTACATAGCTTTTGTTGTACAACAGACGAAAAATGATTGACAGTATCTTTGAAAGTAGAGACCGAATGGAGAGCATTCGTTTGTTATACGAAAATAAAACAACTCAAAAACAAGCTAATTTCTTGTTTCCTCCCGTAGCCTTTCATTGTTTTTCTACTTCTGCGTCGATAAAATGCCTTAGAAACTTTTGTCTGAGACTCAAGAATGTTGGTGGAAGTGCAGAATTTTTCTCTATCAAACGTTATCCATCATACAATAATCTCCTTATATTTAAATCCTCGATTTTGTGTTGGGGCTTGTTGAGTAGTTAATTTTGCTGTGCATAATAAAACGATACAACTGTAAAATATTTTTTTTTATATATATCTTTTCTATTGTGCTAAAATTACAATCTGCCTTACTAAGCAATAAGTAATTGATAGAAATATTCTCATTCATACCATATTTACAAACGGCCCAGAGGCCTCCCAAATCCACATGGTGGTCACCTCCCTCGCATGTAAAAGAGGAAGCGGAGTCTAGGGAAGTCCCCCACGCTCCTCCGTCAGCCGCGTCGCCGGGTGGAGGCTGACGAAGAGCGCGAGAGCCACATACGCTCAGGACATGATTGGAGAAACTGGCCATTGCCAGTACTCACACTAAAACGCATTTATAGCACGTCACGAGGCCACTTCCGTTTCAGTCTCCGAGAAGGATTATAGGGATGAGTGTAGGATATTATGAAATTAATTCGCTTCCCTCGGTGACTGAAGCTCTAGATCAATCTCCTACCTGTGGCAATAACTGGGTAGAAACAATGTTTTAGGAGACAAGGAGGTAAATATCCGCTGATATCTGAAAACTACATTCTAATAACACACTAAAACGCTTTGTTTGAACAAATATGTCTAAATAATTCTGACTTACTTTCCCTACTCTGCTATTTAACCGCATAATAAATACACCTCCACCATAATAAGGGATTTCCCCCTAAATCCTTGGATTTCAACCCTTAAAATCAGACTAATTATAAAAACAAATTTAATTTGTCATATAAACATGGACAAGGGTTTGTGGTTAGATTCGATGAATATTGCTCAACTAGAGTTTACATTTGCATGGGATTATGATTACACAGCAATGCCACGGACACAGGGAGGAATGGTTACGTGTTTTTATCGGATCTCTTTTTAGGCTAATGACGTCGTTCGGTGGGCGGGGATGCTCCTCTTCTGTCAGCGACTGCAATGGGACGTCTTATGTAACAGATATCATGGAAGATATCCCTTCTGGCTCTATCGAACCGACCTGAGTAGCTGCGGTACCGATCCGTGCTAACTTCGTGGAATAAATCATAGCCAGATATTCAAGACAGGAATACCTGATACGGCCGAGGAGGTAAGTAAGATGGAAGCGGATGAATTGCAAACAGAACCTGAAAATTATTCATAGTGTTTTATAGATGATTCCAGACAGGATCAAGGGGAATACCCAATTAGTCTCTCGTTTCAACACGAGTATCCAAATGTAATTGTAAGCGTTAAGGGTTTTTGTCGGGCTCGAAGGGAGAGGCCATACTTTCGTTTTGGCACAGGATCACCATATTTTGCCTGTCTCATATAGTATGTATGAGCCTGCGAATGAACATACGACATCCCTCATAAAAAAGAGCCAATCGATTTGACATCTTAAAGGTATATTCCATAACATTCAAAAACATGAACTAATTCCTGCCCATCCTGTAACTTGTAAGATGTCTCAAGTCACAGCTCATTAATGATTTTGATCCCCATGGTGAAGGACAGATAATAATTTAAATGATATTTCAAAAAATAAATTTTTGGTAGCCAACGCTAAAAATCGCATATTTAATGCGCCCCGAGCTGGTTTTAAGAGTTAAGTTTATTTTTTTATCGAGAGTTATTAGTTCATAAAGGGTGTCCCAGAATTAACGCAAGATTTGAATATGCCGCCATTTGTGCAGTAAAGTGCTGGTAACCCTAAAAAAAAAACGATTTGACAGCTGACAGTTTAGGGTTAGTAAAAATGGAGCGTTACACGTTAGAACAACGTGTCTTAATTGTTGAACAATATCTCAAAAATAATGAAAGTTTGGCGGCCGCAGTTCGAAAATTTCATACAAAATATGATCGGAATAGTGTTTTGACTCCATCAACTGTGAAGAGATCAATTGAAAAATTTAGGGAGACTGGATCAGTTGGAGACACTAAAACACACTGGTCGTCCAAAAACAATTCGGCGTCGTAAACACAGTTCTTTGTGCCGAAATTAAATGATATTGATGTGGACAATATGTGGTTTCAACAAGATGGTGCCACATACCATACAGGCCATTAAACAATTCAAATACTGCATGATCATTTCCAGGTCGTGTACTCTCTCGTTTCGGTGATCAGAATTGGCCTCCTAGATCGTGTGATTTAATACCTTTAGATTTCTTTTTATGGGGTTATTTGAAAACAAAGGTGTATGACAACAAGCCTACATCCACCCGTGCATTAAAAGAGGAAATTCAACGCTGCATAAACGAAATTCAACCATATTTATGCCAAATGGTCATGGAAAATTTCGACAAAATAGTGCGTATGTGCCAGCAAAGTCGTGGAGGCCATTTGCCCGATGTGTTATTCCATAAATAATCCTAGCCTATTTACTTTAAAATTCAATAAAAAAATACTAAAACTGTGTTTTCTATTTAAATCAAATCATGCGTATATTCTGTGACACCCTTTATTATTTATGCAGTTCAGAAAAAAATAAAATTTCTAATAAATTGGTAAAAATAAGTTAGAAATAAAGAAAAATGGCTAATCCATGGATGAACTGCACATAATACCATGCCATAGCTGATGAAGATTTTTATAATTTTTTAGAATAATTTACTGACTATTAAAATGGCAACACATCATGCAAAATTTGATTAGTCTTCTCGGTATGATTTTGTAGCCAGTCATTTATTTATTAATCGCCCTTCCTAAATTGTCATTGGGTAGCTGCAATTATTTTTGGTTTCATGTGAGCATCGAACAACAAGCTCAAGTTGCGAACAGGATTTTAATGGCGAATGGATTTTGTAATTATAGTTTGAAAAGTCCCGACAGTAATTTCACATTATTGAGATCAAGGTGCTGAAGTGTGTTTCATTTAAATAAAAAAAGTTACAGTTCAGTAAGTGAAAAAAAGTGGCTAAGCTACTGATCAATTTAGCGTAATTCAGTTGAAAAAATAGTTGGGTTAAACTATTTAATTATAATTATAAAAATATAAATAAAAAAAATTAATTTCATGCAAATAAAAGGTTGTTAGCATGAATTGCCCAAGATTTGATTTAATAGTACGGAGCAAGGGCTACATCACAAATCAAATGGAAAACTTTCACTGCAGCTTATACGACCTAGATACTGCGTAATATTTCAGGCCTGTGGCATTCTCCCCTCTGTATCAAATAGCAGGAGGTTGGACTTTTACATTGTTAATTATTTAGAATTACCAGAACAAGGAACGCTGCTGTGGTGCCTGTACAAAATGGCAGACGCAGTTATTCGTTTTATTATTCGTTACAGCTTCTAAAACGATTTTAGTTTTTATGTCTTTTTGTAATTACACTGAACTGTAAACACATAATACATACCCAACTCAATAAGGTAGGAAATATACATTAGTCAATTGATCAAGAATCTTTACTGTGATAAAATTACAATCTATTTAATTGGAAAATAAGTTGCGATCAATGTTCACATTCAAACCATATTTACAATTCTTCGTTCACTCGCTCATTTATACAGTATTTACAAACAGCCCGTATACCTCCCAAATCCACATGGTTGTCACCTACCAAACAAGCGAAAGAGGAACCGGGGTTTGGGAAGTCCCCCACGGTCTTCCACCAGCGAGCCAGTGGAGGCTGACCAAGAACGCGAGAGCCACAGACGCTCAGGACATGATTCGAGAATCTACCCAAACACCTACTGTCACGTATTTATAGCATGTCACGAGGACACTGCCGTTTCAGTCTCCGAGGATTATAGGGATGAGTGGCGAAATGTAATGACTGTGCTAGGAGATTAGGGTGGTTGAATAGGTTTCGATGGAATTTCATGAACTTGGAAGGGATGAGTTCAAGAATATAAGGTATATTAAGATCGTTGTTAAGGGTTTTGTTGCTGACGTAATAAGGGGCATTTACTATTGATCTCAGGACTTTTGATTGAAAGGATTGGGTACGCTTGATGTTCGACTTTTTTGCTGTCCCCCATAGCTCTATTCCGTACGTCCAGATTGGCTTACTTTGTAACTTTGTAATAACTTTGTAGATTAGTAATTTATTTTCTATTGAGAGATGAGATGTTCTTTGAAGTTGTCTGTACAGTTGTCCAAAGCGTCTGGTTAGTTCTTGTCTTGTTAGTTCTGTTCTTTAAATGAGTTTAAATGTTTCGAAAAAGATTGGATTAAGCTGCTTAGCTTAAAAATGACAAAATAAACTTCATTTTTGGCCTATGACCACTGACCACTGTGATTAACAACTTTACAAAAAAAAGAACAATACATTTCACAGGGAGGAAAAATTATAGAATATAACTGAAATTAGAAAATATTTTCAAGTATTCCAGTAATTAGCTAAATGCAAAACAAAACTAATATAATTTAAATGTATTAAAATACAATTCGCTACACGTTACTACACAGTGTAATCTGTGGGCTTATTAATTTATTAGCTGCGAGAGCAATGAATTTAAAACATATAGTAAAGTTAAATTGTAAATTAAACACATCCGGAAATAGGAAACCAAAATGATTCATGTACAAAAAGTATACAATAATATTAATAATGAATACAAATTTCTAGGATAGCGTCTAGGATAACCAATCATCTATTTAAGATTGATTCGTGGATCCGCTTATTAACGAACATTTTAAGCTTTAGCATTGGTTAAACGTTTATACGTTTTAACGAAATTGATCCATCTTGCCTCTGCACAGCCTCGCCAGTGTGTGTGTGTGGATGTGATACAGCAATCAAAACTGACAGTGATTGAGAGCTCTTTATATTAAGGATACCTTATCGCTGGTACCTGCGCCCGACTGAATGTTTCAAACGCTATGCCTTCAATGAACTGTGGGGATATCAAATTATTATTAACTATTAACTTTATTATAGTCTACGTATATTGGTAATTGCCGAACTCGCAGGGAGAGGCTATACTTCCATTCAAGTACAGGACAATCGCCTTCTGTCTGGTTAGCGATAGTGGTAGCAAGAATGATTCATTATATCTGAAATTTCAAAAGTATGGCCTGGTTTCGATAACTTTTAGGTTTACTAAAAGAACACATGGCCGGTAAAATGAAAAGATTTTCGTCAGAAAACAGGGTGATTTCCTCTAATTCCATAGTTGTTCTTAAATTTAAGTCCAAGCTACTTCAAAAGCCTTCGGTTTAGTCAGTGGTTTTAGTCAGCTTGATTTACTTTTAAAGTTCACATTTGCACAGCCATTGTTAGGGTTTATTGGTTATTTATTTTCAAAACCAGAAACCCACATATTAACCAAAACCACCCCTGAATATTGCCTCCCCCCGCTATTAAGGCTCCAAGCGTGCAATTTTACCTTAAGGTCCTATAAATCATGATTAAACGCCATTAATTAATTAATCAAAATGCATTAAAAAAAATACATGCTCCTACAATTTTGTGTAGCGTTAAAAATTCGACGCCCTAATTAACAATATTTTGGTTTTGGGCTTAGTTGGGCTTATGTACATTGCAGCCGTCTCCATGGAAAATTACTTAAGCGTATTAATTAATTATTTCATATTAAAAAATAATTTTTTTTTCTTAGTAGGGTAACCGATTGTTTTTCCTTGTAGAATTATAATTGCCATAGCCTGAGGATTGCAGACGAGGGATTTTGAGTAAGCATTTCGATTAAAAAAAAAAGCTTATAAAGAGTAAGGAACATTGTTGTTTCTGTGGCATGCCGAATGTAGCTTTTTGTTTTATCAATTGATGGTATGGTTTGTAGATACAAACACTATTCATATCTTTTTCATTCATTAATTGTCCTCAGAGCATTCAACATATAAATGCCATTGTCAAAGGTTTTATATATACATAATAAAAAATTGGTGACCTCGTGACATTATTTGATTAAACATCAACAAGTTAAAATAATATACCATATTAGTATGACTGATAAAACCCAATAAACAGTAGATAGATAATAGTACACGAATAAATTATTTATCGATCATTTAGTGTTATAGAACAATTACTGGTTGAAATAGAATATTATCGTCCCGATTTCACGATCCTCCCCCTTGTAATAATTCCTGTATTTTCTTTATTTTCACAGTTTCCATTATCACTAAAAGTCTTTCACCTCTACTCGTTTATATTTTTGTTTCCATATTTTGCTGTCGGATCATTGTAGTCATCAAATAGGTACGTAGGCCCTTTATTATTTATAAAGCAATCACATCATTATAATTATAAATATACACTCTTCCACAAAAAAGTGGCTCACTTTAAAATCTTTGCTTTCTAATAGAATTATTTCGGCTTTCAATTATACTTTAATAAATATTATACGTTTTCAGTGATGAAAGGCTGTGCATATGAAGGAAAAAAACATAATAATATTCAAAAAAATATAGAAATTTCTATTTTCTTTTTTTGGGTAACACTGATCTAATTTATCAAATAATTTAATTTAATAATTTATCAAAAGATTTTTAAAAGTTTTTTTCCATTTTAATATGAAACTACAGTTTGGAGAGTAATTGCACGTTACCTTGCGACAGATTTGTGCAATCGTACACCCAGGACTGCCGCGAGTGGCAGAGCCAAGAGATGACCGCTTTATTATACTACACACGTTTTGGAATCGGTTTTAAACTAGTACTGAGATTGCTCAACTTGTTCGTGCAACGCCGGGAATAGCAATATCTACAGAAACTGTTACAAGAAGACTCGCTGAAGTGAATTAAAACCCTCAAAGACCAGCATTTTCGTCATTGTTAACCATGGAACACCATAGAGCTCGGGGACACCTTATGAGGAATGAAAACGAATGGAGCAACGTACTGCTTTCAGATGAGTCACGCATTTTTCTTTATACACCAGATGGACGGATGAGAGTTTACCGAAGGCCTGGTGAGCGCTAAGCTGAGTGTAATGTCACTCGGAGAGTTTTGTGTGGGGTGGAATTTCTTCGATGACGAACACAAAGCTCTACGATGTTCTCTGGTCCACTAAAGCAACTACACGGGCTATTTCCTCAACCGTAAACCCATTTTAAAATTAAAATAAAAACGATCGGATACACAAGAAATAAAAATAGTAATTTATGTTTATTTTTTAAAAATATCTTACATACGGATTGGCGCTACAAACTGGGGGAGCCGGAAACCCGTAGACCTCCGGAAGGAGAATCTATCTTAGCCACCCTAGACTTCGCGTACCATTTATTTTTGTTTCAGACCGCCAAGAAGAGCGTAACTTGGGGGAGCAACGTTGTACCAACTTCTTTGCCACGAATTGAAGTTCCCCTCTTCTCGGCCCAGAAAACACCCCCCTACGTTTCCCTATTTTAATAATAAAAACCTTAGGCGTCAGTTAGAGAGGGGAAATTGCTTCACGACTCAGCTGAAGCACACCAGGGAGCGTGGGTGTAGCCCGGCCTCTGACTTTCCTATATAAGGCCAAAATTCGGAGTATTTTCCATTTCATCGGAACCCGGAACCTGAAGTGAACACTCCTCTCTTTCACTCTGCACTTGCGCTTGCTGCTCTACTCGAACCATGTCTTTCTTGTTCAACTACCTCTGCATCTCTCTTTCCTAGCCTCGCTATGTTTTAGCCCGGCGATGTGGGATTCTCTACCTTCATCTCGCTAAAGCTGGCACACCCTTAGAAGAGATATCTTCCTTGCGGACAACGGGCTCTGGGACCCTACAAAATGTGCCTAGTAGTGTCTCCCCCAGCGATCTAGTCTGCCTCTCTTTGGTTCACACTCGACTTTGGAATCCGGCCGGTTTTCGCCAACCCTTAGATACCGAGTGTGATTTCGTGGCCATTCCAAGACCACATAAACTACCTATAATACCTATCCTGTTCATCTTCTCCTCAACATAGTGCACTGTCGGGGCACACCTTCTAAGGTCTTATGGAGTCAGATCAATACGAAAAAAGCTGCCCGCCGACTAGTCCGCCAGCAAAGGTCAAAGACCACAGATTTACCCATTTTATCTCTTTCTTGAGGCCCACCGGGCAGATGCCGGGTCTTAAAGACCCTAGTCCTCGGCGGGCGTCCCACTCAAAAACGAACAAATATTTATTGGCGTTTTCCTTCATATTTACAGCCCTTTGTCTCTGAAAATGTTTTTTAAGCTGAAATAACTCTATTAGGAAGCAAATACATTTTAAAGAGACCACGATTTCCATTTCATTTCAATTAGTTAATAATTAAAAATTTCCTGTACACTGAGTAGGTTATCAAATTAAAGATCTTGACCTGATTAGCAATATGCATTTTTTTTTTTTTTTTTTTTTTTTTTACGATAATTACAAAAACTCTTCAACCACTGTTTTTTTTTTGTTAGAGAACTCATATTTTCCATGTATTTTAGACAGTTTGGGCGCAGCTTAAATTAAATCCTCTTGTGTCGGTTGCACGAGGGCAGATGAAAGAGGCTGAAAGGAGCGCGCGTGGGCTATCTTCCCATTACCTCCCACCGGCCGCAATTTCCCGATTGTCATTCACATCTCGACGACGAGGAAATGCGCTGATTGGAGCTAGTTACGAGACATGCCAACGGTTCAATCCAGAGGCCGGCAAATAACGAATGTCTTTGCATTGCAAGCATTGCAAGTAAAGAGACATTAGCTTCTCATATGCAAAGCTGTGCCCAAACCAATCTGCACTTACGGGCTTGACAATTGTAGGGGATGAAAACCTTTCAGCATCAAGCAGATCCAATCTAAACGCATCTTTTTATATCATCAATAGAAACCTTCTTCATAAAAAGTATCACAGATTTCGAAAATTCCACCATAAATTAGCCAATCACCCAAATCTTTTAGCAAGTTCACCACGAAATCCTCTTTGGAGATTGATTGGCCTCGAGATATCTTTTGAAACATTGCGTCATTGGGAGTTCTGGTCCAGCAAGCCCTGAGCGCCTGCGGCTCTCCCGCTATCTCTCAGCCTAAATAGCAGTGATACGGCCTCTTTCCCCATTGGCCATTGTTGGGGAGGTGACGATCCTGCAGATAAATTCAACGTTTTACCGCAATCCGACTTCTAGGTTTAATTCTTTTTAAGCAGTTTTTATGCCAGTGGGAACGGTGAGGTTTTGCTTTGAATAAGTTAAGGAGAGTCATAGCCTCTATATAAAATGCATAAATAAATAAGTTGGATAAAAAAAAAAATGTTCCTATTAATAATAAGTAATACGTGTGAGGAATTGATTTGGCGATTACAAAAACAACATTTAAATCGTTTTCGCAGCAATAACTTAATGGTTCGTTAGAGGCTACAAAAAATAATTGAATATATCTAGTACACACTTTAAACCCATAGGAAACAATGAATAAAAACATGAAAAAAGTCGTACCAATAATATAATAACCAGTAGTTCAAAACTCATAAAGTATTAATCTAATGGATGGTTTTTTTTTTTTTTTTAGAGTGTTTCAGAGTTTTAGAGGAGAATGTCATTTCCCTGTTTAAGGTAGGGACATAATTTCCCTGTTTAAGGTAGGGACATAATTTTTCACATGGATATTGTGAAGACATGAAAAATATAGCTCCATAAAATATTATAGTGTCATGAATTAATTACTTGGTCGTAAAACAAAAGCTTTTGAGTCGGGTATCAAACCCTCGACATTCTTGATTAACAATGTGTGTTCGGTCCTTTGTGTTTCGTATGCTTTAATCTCAATTACTTCACAAGGCATTAATTTAAATTTACTTCGCACGGTAGTTCCATTTTGTCAGGGACGATCCTAAAAATAAACCAACTACATGAAAAATAAATGTTTTCCTATCGTACCGTGGAAAATACCCAATCAAAGAGTTAGTCATCCTGGTTAGGAATATGTGTTGGGACTACAAATACAAAAATTTATTAAAATGTTTGCATCAGTAACAAAACCCTAAACTTGATGCGTCGTATGTGTCTTTTTGCGAACACTACGGTACATCTCCTGTTCGCGCTAGGGCTTTTAAGAATCAAGAATTCCCCAAACGCCAGAAAACTGCGCCGGTTACGTCGTGAGAAGCTGGATGTTGGATTGAGTCGGTTAGCGTTACCAAATTACCAACAGTAAGGCATAAGCATTAAACAAAGTACCAAAAATAATATATAAATAACCATTCATTTTATTCAAAACAAAAAAAACTGATCAGCAATTTAACAGTTAATTTAACCAGACCTGATAGCTAGTAAATATAAATATAATGTATAATAAATAATGAAAAAAGTTTATAGTCACGATACGAGGTTTCGGAGAAGAGCGCGTATAATCAACCGCAGGGCGGCGATGCGCACGGAGAGATCTGTAGTCGAGATAGGCAAGTCCAAACTTGTAGTAAACAGCGACTTCTTGTTCGCAGGGGAACAGGCCCGTATTCTGCTATCGTCAACATCGACTAAACCAAGCTCAGGCCTAAAGCCTTGTCCTCTAATACGCAAAGACGTATTTATTTACTACCTCGAGCTTTATAGCACTTCAAACTCTCTTCTGCTGATGAAAACTATCTGTATGTTGATGTAACAAAATAAAACTGCTGTTAAAAAGAAATAAAACAAAACACTTCATAATCTACACTTTCTTTTGTTTTTTTATTCTTAAACATATGTTAGTGTATACAATATTTACATACGCTTTTCCTAATTTTCTCTAGCCGAAACAATCAGAAGATAAAGAAAAAAAAGAAATTCACAATTTTAAAATTTTCCACTCATCTCATTACCATAAAAAAATAATAACAATAAAATGTTACTGAAATCCTCTCAAACAAAAATTAAGTTTAAACAAAACACTGAAGTCTCTTACATTGAATTACTCTTCTGATCAAAACTTATTTACTGTCTATGGAGCCGAAACATATCCTCTTTCGATGTAAATCTGTCCCCTTCGTTTGCAAGAGGCTGAGGTTATGCCTCAAGAAAACCCCAGGAAAAGATTTTTCCCCGCTGGAAAACCCGGGCAGTCTCTACTGCCGACAGAGAAGAGGGCAGCCTAATGCGATTTGGTATCGCTAGCGAGTCTGGGGAACCTTCATCGAGTTATGGGCCCACTCTCAAAGTAAAACTTGCTTCTTAGCAATTAACCTAATCTCTTTATCTCTTAACCTTCTCCTCCTCCTCCTTGGGCCCCTCATTTACATGTGGCTGATTGTTTATTGTCTGCGGTACAGCCGAGTATATCGTCATCCAAACAGGGCACAGTGTGATGGATCAAACGATCAAGGGTTTCGTTAAGGACTTTATGTAATCGCAGTACATAGTATTAATCGGTATGTCGAGATCTTACCCTAAAACCTATAACCTTCGGTTTTTTACTATTTTTTAAAATATTTTAATCAATTTCGGGGCCTGAAATTGAACTAACAGAAAAAAAAAAAGGTCCACAAGGTAACAATTGATCTCAGGTGCTCAAAAATCCATGATACCATTAAGGGTTTCGGTACAGTTGCGAAAAATATTTTAATAGTCCACTAAAGCCCTTAACCGCTTAATAATTAACCTCTTTATGTTTTTTTCAAAAAGTTTCTTTTATTCCTTCTTTTTTATGATGGGAAAAAAATTTTAAAATGGGAAAAAATGGGACAGTTTTAATGACTTTACGTAATTGTAGCCCCGACACGTGTCATATTAATCAGGGTGTCGAGATTTTTAAATTGAAATGCTACTCGTTATTTTTTTAGTACTAACTACATTTTTAATGATTCGTCATTGTTTCTCCTGGTATTAGTATTTAAGTTAGTTTTAAGGTTGATCAAAAAGGTGAGCCCCATCACCTTTATTAGTCAGTTTAGCCCAGTCACGTATAATGTATATCATTATACTTGTTTATTCATTATATAATTTTTATAAAATAACAAAACCTGTATATACGTAATGTAGCAATGCTACAGGAAATACAAAAATAATTTGTAAATGAGGATCTATAATTATCTGTAAATTTAAAGGGGCTATGAAAGGGGGAAAAAAAAAAATTCTCCTGGTCATCAGGCAAATTATCAGTCCTCTAAAAAGATTACTTTTTGAGTTAAAGTAGTTAACGATATTTTTAATGGGGTCTTGTTATAGATTTAAAAAAAAAAAAAACCAAAACAATCATTAATTTAATACCCTGTTTAAAATTATACAAGCATGTATATATTTATTTTTGAACACCTAGTACATATTTAATTAACAATGACATTATCGTATTACATGGCTTTGGCTGTATTTTTTATTTCATCCCAATGTAAACCTCGATGTTAAGTTTAATAAGGACTTCTGATTTCGAAAAAAAATCATTGATACCCTAACAATAATGATCACAATATATCAATTAAAGCATGTGAATAAAAAGCATCAAGGAATCATAAAAGCTTCCAATGGTACCTTTGCCAATAGAGTTTTTGTTGAAAATATATATTTAAAATGTCGATTCAATCGTTTTTACTATTGCTACCTTAGAATATGCAGGCATACATGCCCTTCGGACTAGGCAAAATACTTTTCCCTCTATAAAATAGCACAAGAAGAAACCTTTCAGATCTATTTTTAAACTGACAAAAAAGATGACGGACACGCCCGATGCTCCTCGGCTAAATTTGAATTGCAAAAAGTATCAAAACGAGTTTATACAGCTCACTCGGGGAGGGTCCGCTTTATAAACAGAACCTCTTTGAAATATGCACTATTTGCCTCACCTAGTTTGAATTTTGCAGGGGGAGATCTGTGCGGGGCCAGTTTCTTTCCTGGATGGCTTTTATAGGCGTTGGCTGAATATACACAGCTGTTTATTTTCTACATAATGTGTCTGTCTCATTGTACATCCGCTGCTTATTATAGAACCTTTAGATGTAAGTATAATGATTTATACATACATATATATATATATATATATATATGTAAAGAAAGTAAGCTTTCTTCAATTAAATTAGCAGCGCTTTGTTATCACGCGCGTGCTTCAGTTGGCTGCCACTAGGTGGAGCTGGAGACATATGACCAGGAGGTTCTTATAAGGTGTTCAGTGTAAAGAATTAAGTAAAGTGAAACAGTGGTAACAATAAACTGTAATTGTTGTTTCTTTTGTTTTACAGGTATGAATTTAGATTTTATTTGTAATAGTTGTAACCTAATTATCAATTAAATAAACCTTTTGTTTTACAGAGAAACAGATTACTTATTGTTATAATAAGAAGACCTAGCAACCCTTATAAAACAACAATTTGTTTATGATGTCAAAACTGCAGTTTGAATTTACGGTAGTGACTTCACCAAAAGACAGTAAAGCAAATGCAATTGCCATCACCTCAATTGGTACAGAAGATGGAAGAAGATATACATTGCCAGAAGAATTCAAATATATGGAAGATCATGTGGAGTTGAAAAAGACAAGTAAGTACACAAAGTTAGTTAATTCATTAAACAGAAGAAATCAGATAAGAAGAGTGTGGATTACAATGACAAAAGAATTAGAGGGCACATACATAGATGAAGATGGAAATCTGCAATTTAAAGATCAATATTTAGAGGAAATAAATGAAGAAAGTACAAACAAAACACAAGATCATAGTCTAAAGGAAATACTAGAGAAACTGATAGAAACAACACAGAAGAAAGATAACGAGAAAGACTTAAAAAAAATATCAGAAAAACTTCTCATAGAAACATTTTCAAGCAAAAATACTAATGCTAAACAGTGGATAGAAAGCTTTGAAAAAGAGTGTTCTAGATTTCAAATAGATAAAAGTGAGGAAAAAATTGAACTAATGAAACTATTTTTTGATAAACCAAGTTTAGACTGGCACTCTTCCACACTCATAAGACTAACAATAAATGCTGGTTGGTCTGAATGGAAAACAAGATTCTTAAAATGTTTCACAGATAATGGATGGAATAATATAACCTATGCACTATCATTTAAATATCGAGAAGGTTCGTTAACGGATTATGCTTTGAGGAAAGAGAAACTTTTGATAGATTTTAACAAAGATATGGATATAAAGTCACTTATAGCATTAATAGCAGTAGGGTTACCAGAATTTATATTGAATAGAATAAACAAGGAAAAATTAAAAGAAACTACAGACTTATTTAATGAATTGAGACAACTTGAATGTTTAGTAAATAAAAGAAATTTTCAAAAAAAACCTACATTAGATTCTCAAAAGAAATATGAAGTAAAGATACCTTGTAAAACGTGTGGAGATTTAGGTAAAGGTGTGAGATACCACCCAAAAGATAAATGCTGGTTCCAAAAACATGAAGAAAGTAGAGAAAAGAACACTACACCAAAAAAAGTAAATAACAATTCTATCCTAGATGTAGAAATATATAATGAATCAAAAAACGAGTAAACACACCACTAATTAAATTAAACATTGTATTGGAAGATAAGATAAAAATAGAAGGGATCTATGACTCAGGATCTCAAGTTTCATTAATTAATAAAAGATTAATAAAAACTATAAAAAATAATAATATAGATAAGAACAAAATACAATTAAAAACAATTAGTGGTGTG
This sequence comes from Acanthosoma haemorrhoidale, assembly GCA_930367205.1. Lineage (NCBI taxonomy): Eukaryota > Metazoa > Arthropoda > Insecta > Hemiptera > Acanthosomatidae > Acanthosoma > Acanthosoma haemorrhoidale. The sequence goes on along the minus strand of OV884011.1, from coordinate 18,492,337 downwards.
GCACTCACAAAGGGATTAGCAAGAATAAAATTAAAAATTTTCAATATTGAAAAAGAAGTAGATGTATTTATTGTAGAAAATGAGACTTTTCATGATTTTTTGATAGGCCTAGACATAATAAAGGAATTTAAATTAAGGCAAGACGAAAATCTAAATATAAGCCAAAAACAATCGCAAAGAAAAGATATAATAGAAATAAATTTTAATGAACATATTAAAGAGAAAGATTTTAAAATAAATTTAGATCATTTAGATAATGAAAAAAAATTCAAAATAGAACAATTGATAGAAGAATATAAAACAATATTTGCCAAAGACAAGTATGATATAGGGACTGTAAAAGATTATGAAGCAAGAATAGATCTCTTGATGGAAAAATTTTGTAGTAAAAGACCATATAGATGCACAATCGAAGACAGAAAAGAAATAGAACAGCAAGTGGCAAAACTATTAGAAAAAAATTTAATTGAAGAATCTTATAGTCCATTTGCTGCACCGGTAACTCTAGCATTAAAAAAAGGTGAAGGAAAAACCAGATTATGTGTCGATTTTAGAGATCTGAACAAGATTGTCACAACCCAGGCCCAACCTTTTCCGCTAATTGATGATTTAATAATTAAAGCTAGAAATTGTAAATATTTTACATCACTGGACATCAATTCAGCATTTTGGTCAATACCACTAAGGATAGAAGATAGAAAAAAAACAGGCTTTATAACCCAAGAAGGACACTATCAATGGACTTGCCTACCATTCGGTTTAAAAACAGCACCAGCAATCTTCCAAAGAATTTTATCAAGTATACTAAGAAAAAATAATCTAAAGAACTTTACAGAAAATTATATAGATGACATATTAATATTTTCAGAGACTTTTGAAGATCATATCATGCATATCAAACAAGTTTTAGAAGCCATAATAAAAGAAGGATTCAGATTAAAATTAAAAAAATGCATGTTCGCATCTAAATCAATTAAATATCTCGGACATATAATAGAAAATAATACAGTAAGACCAATTAAAGACAATTTAGTATCAATACTCAATTTTCCGACTCCAAAAACGCAGAAGAACGTTAGACAATTTCTAGGTAAAATAAATTTCTATCACAAATATATACCAAAAATCTCAACAATACTAGATCCACTACATAGATTGTTAAGAAAAGATGTAAAATATAGTTGGTCTGAAGATTGTGAAAAATCATTCACAGAGATAAAAAAATTATTGTGCTCTCAACCAGTCCTAGAAATATTTGATAAAGATTTACCTATTAAGATATTTACAGATGCTTCAATAGAAGGTATAGGTGCAATACTGAAACAAACCCAACAAGATGGAAAAGAAAAGCCAGTAGCCTATTTCTCAAAAAAATTAAATGAGTCGCAGAAAAGAAAAAAAGCTATATACTTGGAATGCTTAGCAATAAAGGAAGCGATAAATTATTGGGAATACTGGTTAATTGGAAGAAGATTTGAAGTTTATTCAGACCATAAACCGTTAGAAAACCTTAATATAAAATCAAGAACAGACGAGGAACTAGGTGACTTAACATATTATTTGTCTCAATTTGACTTCAAAATTACATATATACCAGGGAAATTCAATATTGAAGCAGACTGTCTTAGTAGAAATCCGGTATTAGAGTCAAAAGATAATACCCAAGAAATATTAAAAATAGTAAACATGATCCAACTACAAGAAATAATTAAAGATCAAAATGAAAATACAGCATTAGGAGAACTTAAGAAAAAAAGTACAGATAAAAATGGTATAATCTATAAACATATTAAAAACAAAAAGAAGATAGTTTTATCAGAAAAATTAAGCATTAAATTAATACGAGATACACATATAGACTGGTGTCACATCGGAATAAGGCAAATGATGAACAGAATATGTCCTTATTACACTTCAAAAAAATTAATAAAAAACATTCAGAATATATGCAGAACTTGCGAAATTTGTAAAAAGAATAAATCTAGAGGTCAAGCAAAATATGGATTAATGTCTCAATTAGGACCAGCAACAAAGCCGTATGAGATAGTGTCGATTGATACGATCGGTGGATTTGGTGGTCAAAGATCAACGAAAAGATACCTCCATCTTCTAGTTGATCACTATACAAGATACGCACATATATTAACTTCAAAAACTCAAGCTGCAAGTGATTTTATAAAAATAGTCCAAAATACATTAGAAATGAACAAGATAGGTACAATATTAACAGACCAATATCCAGGACTAAATTCTAAAGAATTCAAAAATTACCTAAAAGAACAAGATATCAGACTCATTTATACAGCCTTAAATGCACCATTTTCAAATGGCATAAATGAAAGATTAAATCAAACAATAATTAATAAAATAAGATGTAGAATCAATGAATCTAAAGAAAAGAAAGCTTGGACAACAATAGCAAGAGAATGTGTTGACAAATATAACATAACAGAACACTCAGTTACAGGTTTTACACCTAAATATTTACTAGATGGTACTAACACAAGTATGCTACCTGAAGAACTAAGGAAACTAACACATGCAGAGGTTTGGAAAGAAGATAGAAAATTAGCTCTAGATAACACTATAAAATCACATGAATACAATAAGAAATTATTTGACAAAAACAGAAAGGAAAGGGAATTCAATACAGGTGATTTAGTATATATCGAAAACGGACATAGATTAAATAGAAAAAAATTAGATGAACTTAGGGTTGGACCATTCAAAATTGCAGAGAAAATATCAAATACTATATTTAAAATCAAAACTGAAAAAAGAAACGAAGACACAGGATTATTCCACATAACAAAACTGATACCAGCAGAATAAACATTATATAATAAAAATTCTCACGAGAATTTTCACAGTGGGAGGGGGAGATGTAAAGAAAGTAAGCTTTCTTCAATTAAATTAGCAGCGCTTTGTTATCACGCGCGTGCTTCAGTTGGCTGCCACTAGGTGGAGCTGGAGACATATGACCAGGAGGTTCTTATAAGGTGTTCAGTGTAAAGAATTAAGTAAAGTGAAACAGTGGTAACAATAAACTGTAATTGTTGTTTCTTTTGTTTTACAGGTATGAATTTAGATTTTATTTGTAATAGTTGTAACCTAATTATCAATTAAATAAACCTTTTGTTTTACAGAGAAACAGATTACTTATTGTTATAATAAGAAGACCTAGCAACCCTTATATATATATATATATATCCATTTATATTAGGGGGACCGGAAAGTAATGTTGTGTGTAAATTTACAGTGCCTGACCGATCAAAATCAATTGGTTTTTGAGCGAAATATCTGGAGATGGCATTTTGGACATCATGGAAATTTTTAAATTATTTCCCACTTAAAAAATGTAGCGATCGGAATAAATGGAAATCCGATATCGGGCGAGTATGGTGGTTGAGGCAATACCTCCCACCCCAATTCATTAATTTTTTCCAGGGTTCTTGCAAAATAAAATAGGCGCAGTGGGGTCTTGCACTATCGTGTTGCAGAATAACGCCTTTTTTATTGACAATCACTGGGCAATTTTCAATTAAAGATTGATTTACTCGATCCAATTGTTCACTGTAAAGATCTGCATTCACAGTTTTTCCAGGTATCAGCAATGAACGACCCCGCAAATACTCCACCAAACACACAAAAGCGCCTTTTAGGAGTGTAAACCTGGCTTAGGTGTACTACTTAATACAACAAACAGTCCAACCGAGCTTTCTGACTTTGCTGCGAAGAAGCTATTCGGGATTTAATTTTCTCGATTTTCCCCATGGTTGAAGAAACATAAGTTCAGTAATTTATTTCTTTAATTATACAATAACTGCTATTTTTTCTAATGTATTAGGGGGACCGGAAAGTAATGTTGTTTTTTTTACATTAAATTCAAACAGATAAATTTTTAGCAAGTTTTTGTTTTTGATCAATAATGTAATCACCCTCGTTATCAGCAACCTTTTGCCATCTAGTTTGCAAACTTTCAATGCCTCGATCAAAATCAATCGGTTTTTGAGCGAAATATCTGGAGGTGGCATTTTGGACATCATCGAAATTTTGAAATTTTTTCCCACTTTGAAAATGTAGCGATCGGAATAAATGGAAATCCGATATCGGGCGAGTATGGTGGTTGAGGCAATACCTCCCACCCCATTTTTTCCAGGGCTCTTGCGAAAAAAATAGGCGCAGTGGGGTCTTGCACTATCGTGTTGCAGAATAACACCTTTGACAATCACTGGGCAATTTTCAATTAAAGATTGATTTACTCGATCCAATTTTTTACTGTAAAGATCTGCATTCACAGTTTTTCCAGGTATCAGCGATGTAAGACCCCTCCAATACTCCACCAAACACACAAAAGCGCCTTTTTGGAGTGTAAACCTGGCTTAGCTGTACTTCGTGCCGATTCATGCGGAGAGAGATTTTTGGACTATCATAGAGGACCCATTTTTCATCTCCAGCCTCACCCACCATACTCGCCCGATATTGCGCCATCGGATTTCCATTAATTCCGATCGCCAAAGTGCCATCTCCAGATATTGTGAACAAAAACCAATTGATTTTTTATCGATTTGGCATTGAAAATGTGCACACTAGATGGCGAAAGGTTGCTGATAACGAGGGTGATTTCATCATTGATTGAAAACAAATACTTGTTCAAAATTTATTTTTTGACTCTAATGTAAAAAAACAACATTACTTTCCGGTCCCCCTAATATAATTGCCGATCGTAAAGGCAGAGCCTGTACTCTCAATCAACTTAAACGTTTGAAGGAATACTCGACAACACCTATAATTATTAAAGAAAGATAAGATACCTTAAATTATTAAAGATTGAAAGAAGACGAAAAAATTAAAGATAAATTCATTAGTTTTTGGTTGAAATACTTCACTGGAAAAACTTCCCTAGCTTCGCTGCTTATGATTATAGTTGTGATTTTGTTCTCTTGGTCAAGGGAACTTTAAAGTCATTAATGAAAAAATAACTACAAATACGTCTTGACCAATAAAGTACTGAGAGTAATCAAGTCTTTCATTTTCTATATTGTTTTATAGATGATATAAAAATATTTTAAATCTTTTAAATAGCAATTAATAGGATGTGGCTGAAAAAGGAGTGAGAGATACACTTATGAAGACCTGTGTACCCATCGGCATGTTTGCTCTAGGCCTAATAAAGTATTCGTTAATGATTTGATATTGAAATTTATGTTGATTGATTTGAAAGAAATAAAATTGTCATCGTATATGATGATTTGAAAAGAGTATTTGAATCTATAAACCATACCAAGCTGTGGTAAAAATGACATTGGCAAAGGAGGGACTGTTTCAACAGCTAACAAAACTGATAACAGCAGTACTCTGATCTCATTTATGGCTGAAAGGTGGGTTATCCTACTGGCGAGGGTAATCTCTCTGTGCATATGACCCAGGCACCAAGAGACAGAGGGAGCGCATCCTGTGACATTTTCTCATGATCTACTGGCACGAGTATTCCCCACTTTTCAGCTAAAACTACAGCTCCCCCTACCCTCCTATTTTCATGAATTTCTTCATGTCTTCTTCTTTTATTAGTGAAATAAGAAAGGGTATTAAACAAGATTGTTTAACTGCGATTGGGAAGAGCGGTGTCTGTTTACAAATGGAAACGTATCAAAACCAGTTTGTTTGACCTGTGGTGGAAATGTTTCAGTGCCTAAAATATCAAATTTGGAAAACTACTTCACGAAGAATTGTTATGATTTTGATTCCAAGTATCCGGTTGGCTCAATTGGATATCATTTAAAGTAAGAATAAATCGTTGTGCGGGCAGCAGTTAATATTCTAAAAACCAAGTAATGAGCTTTCTTCAATGGTAACAGCTTCCTATAAGACCTCTTTGCTCCTGGCACAACAAATGAAACCCAGTGGAGACGAAGAAAAAATTATCAAGTTCGGCTTAAAAAATATTTGCAAATCAGACAAGCGATTTGAAAAACTCTAAAAAAAAATTTTTATATAACTTCTTTATTATGCTAAAATTACAATCTGCATTATTGGAAAATAAGTAATTGAGATAAATGTTCTCATTCATACAATATTTACAAACAGCCCAGAGGCTTCCCAAATCAAGCGGAGTCTTCCTCCGTCAGCCGCGTCACTGGAAACGGCCAGTGGAGGCTGACGAAGAGCGCGAGACATGATTGGAGAAACTGGCCATTGCCAGGACTCCCGCATTTATAAGAGGTCACGAGGCCACTGCCGTAAAACTAGTGGTCGAAAAGAAGCCCTCTTAGTAATAGGGCAGATTGGCAAGATGGCAGAAGATGTGAGCTCCCAGGTAATTTCTAAGCTTTTCTTTGGCTAGGGAGGAAAGTTGCAAACAACAAATTATCTACTTAGAAATTCAGGAATCGTTTGAAAAATACATTGAGGAACAAGGAAAACTAGTTATCGATTGCGATGTCCGTTGGCCTAAAAACGTCTTTGGGAACCAAGCAGTGGTGTCTCAACTTACCTAAAAGAAAATAAAGAACTTTCTCACATATCTCCCCTCCTTGAAGACGATAAATGGTTTTGGAATACTTTTCTCTTTGGCATGACTGCACACTCGATTTCAAGGTGAATCTATTCATTTACCAATACTGATGTCTCCTGTTGCATCGTTCAAGGTGAATCTATTCATTTACCAATACTGATGTCTCTTGTTGCATCGTTCAAGGTGAATCTATTCATTTACCAATACTGATGTCTCTTGTTGCATCGTTCAAGGTGAATCTATTCATTTACCAATACTGATGTCTCCTGTTGCATCGTTCAAGGGAAAACCTTTTAAATGACAGATATTTCTGAAAGCCAACTGTCTCATTTACCTTGCCCACTCAAGATTGTGGAACCACAAATTTGTTTGCACGGAAAAGGTTGGCCACTCCTAATCTAAAAGATTCGGACCCAGAACTTCTATATAATGATGTGGTGACATTGACCATTTGAAAGCCTTACTTCAGTTTGTTTGTTTCGTTTTTGTATGTTGATAGATGTAAAAAACTGAGCGACCAACAACCCCTTGTAGCCTTGGTATACTAGTCTAGTAAAGACTACAAGCCCTTAACGGACACTGGGGGCAACAGAACCAACCCCAACAATGAAACACCAGGTCTATCCACATGCCAGGATATTAAATTGTGTTTCGGTTTTAGAATATATTAGTGAGTTTCTAGATATGTAAAGATTTTGTTGTATGTTATTATGAATATAACTAGATTTGTTTTCGATGTGCTGGACTAGTTAGGAGTTTGATTATTTTGTCAATGGTAGTTGCATAAGTTTTGAGTGATTATTGATATTGTTTTGTTTTTGTTAATATGACATAATAAATGTTTTCACCTAATGTTACATATATATATATATATATATATAATGATATTTACTAACTTCTTATTGTGATAAGATCCCATGCCTTCAAGTGAATTGCTAAATATAGCAAAGGAAACTATCTTGCAGACCTAAATGATAAGACTTATCTAGCTGGCAAGGCCAATGTATTGTGCTATTGAGGGACTGTTAGACAATTAGCTTGTACTCAGACTGTGAATTTGCTTGAAAAGCCTAAATATTTCCAAAATACCAACTAGCATTTATTTACAATTAATTTAACTTGATGTTTTATATTGTAGGAACTTTGTTTATTTATTTAAAAAGGAGCTCATAATCAATTGAGTGGCTTGCTGATTTGTTTCACTCATACCATATACCCCATCAATCCAAATTTAAAACCCCCACATCAAACAAGATGAATTAAACCACAAATACAAAAGCCAAGTCAAGTTTTATGTATCACATAATTAAAGGATTTTGCCACTGCTGAGAAAAATTTATGAACACGATTTAATGATAGTTTTAAAGAAAATTTGTAATTATAGTCCAATAAAGTCCCATTACATGTATAACAACGTAAGTATTGTTATTATATTTCACTCTGTTGTGACCTCAAGTGGTACTTCTGTGCAAAATTTCAAGTCTGTAACAACGGTAGCACAGAGACTGTGATATTATTGTATTATATTTTTACAGCAAGTTTTAAGCGCTTAAGCTCCCGAAAGATAATTTTGTTCTTAGTTGGAATGTTAAGACCTTTAGTTTAATCCCCTATTTATCAGGAGAAATCAGCTTAAGTTTTACTGTTCTCATGACAAAATTGGACCATTAGGTTAAGCTGTGGACAGGAAATCAGTGGAACAGAAAGACAAAAATTAGATCAAGAGGACTGGATATAAACCAAGAATGCCGTAACAATTAAACTGTTGGATTGTATTAGAACATTTAAGCGATTCTTATTATAATTACTGTTTATGTTCAATAATGCAGTTGATTGTAATGTTTGCTTGTGTTAACAACTGTGGAAGGGACTTAGGGTAATCTGAGAAGAAGTTAACCAACAGAGTAACTCTTCCAACCTCCTTGGTATAATAGTGTCAATAAGGGGTCGGATGTTTTAATATCACCAATACACCACAACTTCTATTTATTCGCAATATTTATATTAATAAATAATAGTTTGCAATCGAATTTACAGTCTTCAACAGAGAAACCAACATAAATGTAACCGATTAAAAACAGACTGTCAAGTAAAGTCATTGATATGGCCATATTATTTTTAGTTTCTACTCATTACATTCTGTTAGAAATTATAAAGGAAATTACATTGTGGTTTGTGCTTTAAAGACATAAGAATACTTTCCTTTCCACAAGGTTTTATTTAGTTTTACTGCACAAGTACTTTCAACAGTTTAACTGTCATCTTGGAGTTGATATACAAAGCTTAAATTCCACTAAGAAAGCCATCCTCCTATCTGAACTCAGTTCATGATTTTTAATTTTTTATGTCAACTGAAATATTATTTCTATAAGGACATGAAGTCAGAAGATTTTAACTGTCGAAAGCACTATTGCTGTAAACTCGAAAAGAACCTTGTACGAAGACAATAATTCTTATTTCTTTAAAATTACTTCAATTATATAATTTATTATATAAGATTTTCTTTCCTCAGCTAGTCATTATCTGATCAATCTATAGAAACGTTTTGAAGAAAATTAGTATGTTCAATATATTCAGTATATTAACAATAAAATGAGGCTTATGATTTAAATATACAAATATCACAGGCGGATAAAAACACTTGAAGTAGGGTTTTCTAGTTCCAAATGAATTTATGATTTAAATCTTGGAAATTTATTGGCCAATGTTTAAGCAGCTGAGACGCCAAACAGGAAACTTATATTTGTGCATTTGAACATTATACAAACGATCTAATTTTGCTGAACTTGTTCTAACAATAATTAAGCAAACTTTTCTTTTATTACACACCATTGCATTTTGAAATCCAATAAAATCAAAATAAATATATTTATTATACTTTGTGTTCAGTTATTGTGTTCAGTACACAAATTTTGAAAAACCAGTAACAACTAAATATGAGAAATTTTGATGAAGGGAATCTGATTAAGTGAAATAAATATATTTATTTTGATTTTATTGAATTTCAAAATAAAATTGTGTATAATAAAAGGAAAGTTTGCTTAATTATTGTTAGAAAAAGTTCAGCAACATTAGATCGTTTGTAGAATGTTCAAATGTACAAACATAAGTTTGGCATTTCAGCTGCTTAAACATTGGCCAATAAATTTCCAAGATTTAAATCATAAATTCATTTGGAACTAGAAAACCCTACTTCAACTGTTTTCATCAGCCTGCGATATTTGTATATTTAAATCATATGTCTCATTGTATTGTTAAACTAATGTATAGCACATGTGCTGTGTGAGATTCTTTGAATACGTAAACGCTCTAAGGGCTATCTTCAGTTATTATCATGCAAATTAGAAGTCATTACAACTCATTAACTCAGAAACTGCTTACATTTTGTTATTTGTAAACTTATTGAAGCTCATTAAGATTTGTTAGTTAGTTATTAAAATATTTACAGCAGTAAATTGTATGCTGTAAGAGAAATATTTACTTATTTTAATATTTAATATTTACTTGCTAAAAGTTTTAAAACACTGCCTATTTATTTATATTAATTTTACTTGAATCTCTTTTGTAAATTGTTCTGTTCTCAGCTCTTAGTCTGTTACAAATTTAAATTCCTAACAGGCGGTTTTATTTCTTCATGCTCAACTAAATTTTCTTCGATGAGAATGAAGTCACAGAAATTTAAAAAAACATCAGCGATAATAATAAAATACAGCGATTATTTAGCCTCAGTATCTTATAAAAAAGAAATTGACAGGATCGGGTTTGAACCAGGGGCCCTCTGACCTCGAGTCAGGCATCCTAATAAATAGTCTAACCATGTGAAATAACATATCAAGACTAGTAATTGTTAATATCCAATGCGATCTGACACGTCACTGACTCTAGCTGAAATATTGTTCTTTATCTGAGTATTGTCATAAATGGGGGGGGGGGGATTTATTTATCAACTAATACCAAAGTATTAGGTTGGAATGGATGAAATGCAAGATTTTTTTTTTTAAACTGGTGAGACCAGGGCCTCTTACTGTTCAGAAATGGACAAATTTTATGAAAAATTTCCGGCCCTTGTCAACAGGACAGGACCTGTACTTCTTCATGACAATGCCTGACCACGTGTTTGTCAGTTGACTTATGGAAAATAAAAAAAAAATTATGTAATCTGAAAATAGAAGTTTTACCACGTCCCAATTGACTTTCATTTTTTCAGAGTCTTTGATGCCTTTTTAAAAAAACAAAATATTCCAAAATGAAAATGAGGTAAAATTTTCATTTTTCAAATTTATTGGTACAAAGCCATAAAGTTTATTTGAGCAGAGGATAAAAAAACCTTGTTGAGCTTTGAGAGAAATGTATTGAAGTTAACGGAAGTTATTTTGAATAAAAATAATATCGATACAGTTTGCATTTTTCTTTCATTTGCCTCATGCCCTAGAAACTGACATTTCATATGTTCCAAATTTATCCAACCTGATTTCCTTGTCCAGACTGCATAATTCCAGAGTTTCCCATCTGCCCAGTCTCCCTCCCACAATCCTCTTCCAGCTACTTAATTTATCGTTAATCCCTCTGGTTCTTTTCTTCTTGTTCCTGGAGGCTATCTCTCATGAATTTTATCAGGTTATTTTCATTCTTCTGTCTTGACCATATCACCTCAGATACTTATTTATAGTCCTTTCTGTTATCTTCACGGACATATCCATGAAATCCGATACTCTTTCCTCACTAATTTTAGCTATCCAAGTGATAATATTAAGAGATTTAAATATAGAGTTCTTTTTTCCAAGACTTTACTTAGTTTTGTCCATCTACAAATATCATTTTCAACAATTATTGTCAATAATAGTTATATTGCCATGGTACGAAATGTGGCCATGATGGCCTATTCAAAAGTTTCCCCAAAGGATACCACTTGAAAGTTGATGTTGGTGTTTATTAAAATAATTAATTATTAATAAAAAGGATTTTTAATGAGTGATAGCTGATAATTGGAAATTACAAAATAGGTGTTGAGGTATATATTGCTTGTGTTTCGGTTGATCTTAAATAATCATATGTCTATTCCTTCACAATGGATGAATTCTTTCACGCTAGGGTTTGGGCTTCTACTTAAATCTATGTTGATACTTTGTTTTTTCTTAATGTTTTGAGATCATTCACGTTGATGGTTAACGATATCCCCTGCTAAGGTTTTTTATTTAAATAGTTCAAACCCTTGATGGAAACTTGCCTCTTGCCAAAGCTGCGTTTACTCAAATCTTATCTGTTCCGTTTACAAGTTTGGTCTCAGAAGAACTCTTGCATAGGCAACCATACTATCCGATTTCATCAACCAGTAGTATGCCTTATATTATTTTCAATTCCTGTCTATTTCATTCTTGAACAATGCTGGGCCAACCTCATTGGTGCGTAGACTATTTAAACTTCACTCTCTTCACTTTTGATTCGAGCTGCACAAAATTTTTATTCTTTTCAAGCCTGCAAACATAGCTTGGTCAATTTATACTTTATTTAATATATCAAAATGGTAATCTTAAAAGCTGTTATGCAGCATTTAAAATTTTTAGTCTTGAAATTCAGTGAATATAGTATTGTGGGTTTCAAAATGTTTGTATTCAATTAATGAGCTAAATTTCATTTTGTTGAAATAGAATCTTGCGAGTGCTTTGTTAGTTTTCCTGCTGTCTTAAATACATTGATAAAATAATACCTGTTTACCCCACACACCCCCAGCACTTTGGAGATTCAACTAATGTTTGTAAATTATATATTTTGCTGAATTTGTTTTATAGTAGTTATATTTCAGGTTATAGTCTCTTCGGTAGTTACATTTTAGTTGAAATGGTGTCTTGTCGTTTTTTATGACACCCATTCTTAATTTCCAGAGCTTCAAGTTTTCAAATTTATTTTAATTTAAGCATTTAAAACCAGGTTTTCGCTACCAGTAGTTAACTCAGACACTCACCGCATTATATCACCTAAGTTATTTTATAAATTATGGAATTTTGGCTTTTAAAACAGATAGCTGCAGTCAGTTTTTATTAAATCCAAAACTTACAATGGCACATACTGCTTGAATTTCTTTGATTCAATTATCATGTGCAATATTGCATGACTAAGTTAATTATTCCATTTTAATCCTGATTTCCAGTCATATTAATAGTATTTACAATAAATGTTTACCAAACTTATAATATAAGGGCTTTTTACAACTTGTATGGCAATATGGATGAACTTGAAAACTACTAATGAATGTGTAAAACAAAGATTCCACAAACTTTACTCCTCAAAACAAAACTTTATAAACCTCTAATCATTATTTTTAACTAGTGATTATTTGAATAACATTTGTTGCTAGGAATAAAATTATACAGTTTAAAATACTATTTGTTGTTAGATTTAATAAAAATCTTACTTTTAGTTCTTAGGATGGGACCAATAATTCTCTTATTTGGACAGTAATATTTAAAAACCAGGAAAAGATTGAATTCTTGTGAAAATGTATGTTGTATTTTGTTATAATTGAACTTCTTTGAATATCCGGGGATACAATTCAAATGAAAGACAGAGCCTTTCTTGTTTGTTGGGTCAAATCACCTTTGCTATATATTTTTTTTTTCAAAGAATCCTTGAAATGATTGCGTGGATGACAGGAATTTGTAGTTCAAAGGGAATGCTAAAGTTCCTCACACTTCTTCAGCTTATTAGTACTTAGAGGTACTTTATCTCAGCTGTTGTGATTCGACTTACCAAGTTATCTACTTTCCACTACCACAGGTGGGAAGGTAAATTGCTTTAAAACATGAAACTTATTTAGAAAGAAATTTCTATTTAATATGACATTCATGTGTGATATGAAATCAGCTTATTGCAGACGAAATGTCGGAACGATTCGGTGACATATGTGTATTGACATGTAGATTTTCATAACTGATTCAACGAGAGGCATTATGATAATGAATTATGTGTAGGTATGACCTCTTTCTTAATGATATTTTTATAAATTAAAAAAAATTATTTATAGCTAAATTGATTATTACATTATGACTAATGTCCACCTTTCTTGGAACTTCTTCTTTTTGCTTTCAAGGGGAGAAGTGTACTCAATATTAATTTGGGCACCCATTGAATAAATAGGCGGGTCAGGCTGTCCTGGTGGTTTGCCTCCTGAATGCTGACAGGTCCCATCTTATCAAGGGGAGAAAGGTGTTCTAAGGTCATATGAATATGGTCATCTTTGCTTAGCTTGGCTAATCTACTGACTTACACACTAGTCCATCAGTTAAAGGCTTCTTTAATTTATTTATCGATCAGATGCATTTCTTAATTTCCCTATTAAAGCAAAATTTTCACTGATGTTTATCAATGTATGTTACTTTTCAGCAATTAAAATGACTGGTTGGTTAATCTAAATATTATTTTAATAAACAAATTAGTAGAGACAAGACTACTTAATTCATTCTTTTTCTCTTGTTGTTGTTCTTGTCTTTTGTAATTTCTTGCATCAATTATGGATATTCTCAGTACAAATTTCAATTCCAAGAGGTTCATAAATGAATCATTATACAATGTTTCCAATATGCAGGCAAAATCTTTGAATTTGCATCAGGAACACGATTTTTTAAAAGAAACTTATCAATTTGTAAGCAAGATAAATAACCGCAAACCAAATCAACATTATTCTGACTAAACCTAACACAAAAAGTGAAATAGAGTAAATGGAGCATATTTGCAATATACATGGGATTTAATACTAAACCTTTGCATTTAAGAATTTTCTTTCTAATTTATCAGGCAATATTCTTGTTGATTAGCAGCTTCAACATGTCATTTCCATTTTTGTGAATATCAGTTTCTTAATAAAGAATGAATAGGTCGATTATATACTAATATGAGTGCATTAAGTAGTTATATATCTCCATCTTAAAGTCCTGATCAAACTTAATGAAACATGAGGTGCAAACAGAATAGAATAGGATGTGGAGAAAGTAAGGCATTTCATGTTGGGAGAACTTACAGAAAATTGTTTATAAGATGTAACATATCAGGTAAAAGAGCACCCAATCCTGACTAACAAAGGAAGAGGGATACAGACAGATATGCACCACATGCAGTAACATTGTTACATAATTTCAGGAAAAAACTAGCCTGTATCAAAATAAAGCTACGATGCTTTGTATAATTTGAAATGGAAAGAAGAAATTATAAATACATCCATGTTGAGAAAACCTCCCTCTCTCACTAACAGAACCACTAGACATCTTACGTCAGTTCCTCTTACAGTATTCTGTAAAAACATAACTTTTATTTTTATAATCATATTAAATTAATTAATCTAGGTGAATCCCATTCGACTGTATACGATTTGATTTATATTTATTTATTCACCAATCATAACATACAAAAATTTAGAATGTTTTGAGTTCAGCTTTAAAAATATCTGAGATTTTTTATGGTTTAACTGTTACACATGTAATATCTGTACTTTTTATTTATGTTAATCAATATATATCCTTTAATGTTATCGATGAAATAAATCTCTTTTTAGATTCACCGTGCATAAACTAGGGCCTGTCTTAGTTCACCTTCTTGCCTCTTTGTGCCTCCTCGTCGGTCAGTCATCTGTCAAATAAAACAAATGTAATACTTTTGATTGCCGCTATTCTATAAATGTTTTTGCTGCACAAAGTCTGAGCACATCCCTTATAATTTCACTCGCAATATAGTTTTTGTTTTTTTTACCAGGGATATTCTTAAATATCTCATTTCAACTGCAGCGGCTGCCCAACTCTCTGCTCCATAAAGTAAGACGGTAGGAAAACTCTTAAATATTTTTATTCTTAGTGGTTTGTTGCTTATTTCTTGGGTCTAATGGAATACACCATTGCCACAGTACACCTCCTGTTCAATCTGTCCTTCTGATCTGAACTTTGTGCTTAGGTACTCTTAATGATCAACAATCTATTGCAAGGATAGCCACTTCTTCTGACATGCACCGTCTTATTTAAAGCGGGATTGATTTACATTCTCTTCATCTGCAAGGCTTATGATCTGCCACTTATCCTGGTAGCCAGTCGTCAAAACAATGTCATCAATATATGATAGGCCTTGCACTAGTAAATGTTCTACTTATGTACAGTAAAACTCTCTGGTACAGCCGAGATATTGATTGGATCTAATAATAATGAAATATATCACTCTTAAGCTGTCAGACCTCTCGTGAAAGGTTTTTCTTATTGATTTTATGCTATAATCGCTTACCTGCAAAATAAACTCAGCCGTCTCTGCAGTTTTTTTTATATTTGATAATTAGCATCGTTACTGTTTTAATTTTTCATGCCTTTATTATCTTCACAAATTGAGAAGCAATTTTTTTTTTATTCGTGGTTATCATCATTACTAAATCCTTGGATAAAATCTAAAAAAAACAAAAAACTAGTAATTAATGAGGTGATTAAAAGTTGCTCATCTTCTTATAATCATCAATTAATGGAATATAACATGAGATATAAAAAATTACTGGTACTTTTTCTATATAAATCACTTAATACGTTTATACAACATTCTTAAAGTGAACGAGTGGTTTTTCAAGTTAATTAATTTAAATCTATTATTAAAATGATCCGAATGTGTTTGCACAAAATCTATCTGACCAAAAAAAAAAACTTGTGATAGTTACAAATTTCATTCTTGGATAAAATATTTTGCCTCTTCTGTAGAATTGCCAGTACTACTGGATAGAGATTCTTTAAGTATAGAATTATGTAGCGTCTTCTTATAAACAAACTTTTCATTTTAGTATTTAATGGTTCCTAGATTTGTATTAGATTGATAGTAAAATGTATTTGCTATAAGCATCATATATGAATAGCCTTATACTATTAATCATTTTTGTTGTATATAAAGCAGAAATTGAATCTTTTGTACCAACTGAAGAATCTGTTATATCCACTTCCTTCCCTGGAGCCCAGCACATAATTAAGTCGGGAGTCTACTTGCTTGTATTTAGAATATTTCATGATGTAATCCATCCCTCTTTCTGTTCATTAGTGGTATACAATGGATAGCGGTCACTTTTTTTCTAGGCTGTCTCCTCTTGATATTGTTTTTCTAAAGTTCTGTGCGAGTCTTATGAGTCTAATATTTCTTCTTTCTCTATAATTGGTCCTTCAAGTTGGGTCTCCTTTGGATAGTCATTGGCCCTTCCATTCCTGAATGTCATAGAATGGTCAAGTTGCTTAGCAATTTCCAGTGTTTTTTTATTAAAATAAAGACAAATATATTTAAAAAGATACTGCAGAAAAAAAAGCTGCTAAACTACAAATTTAGCTACTAACATTTCTCAAAGTTATAGATATTAGGGAGATAATGTGAGAAACAAAGAGATGAATTTATTTAGGGTATAGTTTTTAGTACCCGCATTTACTCATTTTATTTCGAAGCAGATAATTGAAATTAAAAAAAACCTCTGTGGAATAATTGTGGCTTTGTTTTATTGGTGGATGAAATGGTTTATCTTCCAACATATTATTGATAGCTTTTTCATTATCCTGTGCACTTACAATCGTTCCCAAAGGCTAATACAGAAAATCGTGCACATAATTACTCGATACAGTGTCAACATGTTAAAGTACTAGACTGACATAGCAGTTAAAGCAGATGACATCCAATAGTCAAAATATCACAAGAACAAATAATCAGAGATCACTTAGCGTTCTTTAAAAATTACAGGTTCAAATAATAAGTTGACATTTTTCTGTTTAGCTTTTTAGAATGACATTTATGAGTTGACAAATTATTTCATCCACCAATAAAAAGAAGTAGTAAGCTACAATATATATTTATTAGGGTTTATAAATGTCATGGACTTGGTTTAGTTTCTTTGGACGAGCCACCAAACATAACAGGTAAAGTATATTTAATATTTCCAGAACCAAGGGTAGAAGGGTATGAGAGATATAGTTTTTGGTTTTTAATAAGATGTAAATTCAACCCCCGACATTGTTCATTAATTGTGGTTACAGCTAAAAATATAATGATAAATATAGAACATGAATTTTGTCCATTGTAAAAGAGGTAAAGGTATTTAATTCGTGTTACTCGATATAACTTATTAGTTAAAGGTTTTACAACTTGTACTCTTACAAATCAAGCTGATGATTGAAAAGCAGAATATTTTGCAAAATTGTATACTATTAACTGCTTCAATGAAAGCCACAAGGAATGATTGAAATGAAAACTATTTTAACATTTATTTCCAACCACACGGAATAAGGGCCATATTAACAATCATTCTTCTTTAGTACAGTAGACAATATCTACATATTTTTGAAGAAAACAATAAACAAATGGTAAATTTTGGGGAACTTATTGCTCTAATCTTCAGTTATTTAAAAATTCAGGTTGTCTTATAGTAACATGAATAAGGGGTGGTTTAGCAGATTATAAGTTTGGTTTGATTAGTTTTTTCTCTAATTGTTTTCATTATTGAAGACAAAAACACATTTTTTTTTAAATTTCTTTCAACTTCTGAAGACTTTATTTTTCAATAAATTGCTTAGGTTTGTTAAAGTTGTATTAATGTCCTCACTTCTCAGCTAAATACCATCAGGTAATCAACTTTTCATTTCATGCAAATGAACAATGTAACATTAGGGATATGTCAGCTATTTTAAGATTTATTTAGTTTATCAAAACAAAAGGTAGTTTGAATTTCAATTATACCTAAATAGTGACTTTCATGGAATAGAATTCAATCATTTTCTTTTGATGCCATTAAATATATTAACAGACATGGGTTAGAAATTAGAAATGGTATACAACCTGTTCATCAGAGATGAATTTACCTTAATATAATAAAATTTAAATTGTGATTATTGCTATTATTATATGTCATTGACTTAAATCTTGAGATGAAAAGAGTTAAATTAGAATTTTAGGAGGGTTTTACATTTTTATTTTTAAATCAGTGGCAATAGACTTGCTGAGTTTTAGCAAAACCACTTTAAATTGAATTGAATCTATTTCATCATAGATGGATTAATTCTAGTTAATAGATAACGCTGGATTCATTTCGTCTAGAATACTATTAGGCTTATTGCAAGTTCACCGAATAATGTACATAATTTCCGGTAAGAATATACAATTGCCAGAAGCAGTGTAAACTCTCTTTAAACAGCTGGAAATATCAAACGAATAATTTATGTGCATTTTTACAGACATAAAAAAAAACTATATATGCAAATATGAAAATATAAACGATATTGAGTTATATATTATATCATGAAAATTATGATTGATGTATTACTACTGCTGAAGGACTAATTGATTAATTTTAACTAATGTAACATTACTATTACCACCTAAATTATTTTGATTATTTTTTCTTGCATGTAAAACTAAAAAATTTCTTTATCAGTTGAATCATAGATTCAGATGATAAATTTTAGTTTCATGTTTCGCAGAGGGGAAAATTATCGAGACCAACCTAAGTTTTCTTTCCATATCCCATTATGGGAGCAGTTCCACATTTTTACTCTGAATACATTATTTTATAATAGACTTGTCATGAATATGAGTGGCCTTTGTTGATATTGTCATATGGTACGATTTCAGGTACTGTTGGGTCATAATTTCTTTGTTTTTATTTCATGCATCTTCCTGGGTATAACAGCAGCCACAATGACCTGGAATATAGTAAATTATTATAAAACAGTTTTATTGTCTTTCCACAACTTATCACTTCTTCTTTAATCTAATAGCACTTTCGACAGCTCTAAGTAGTCATAGCACTTTTTATCTATTCAATTAAGGTTGCTACATCCACGCTCCTCACTCTACGATATCGATTAAAGTCATAAACTTAGTCAAATAAATAAATACTAGTGTTTTGGATTAGGTATATATCCAACATAACCAATTGGAGATAACTGAAGTTGACAGAGCTGTTAAAAGCACGATTAGATTAAAGAAGAATTGATAAGTTGTGGACAGACAATAAAACTGTTTTATAATTATACCATTCCACAATCCAGCAGAAATTTTTAATATAGAGAATTATGATCATAATTATTAATAAAATGGCTCAATTTTTCACTGTTGAAAGTCTCTCTGTGTTGCTGTTAACAATGTAGACTCTGGGAACCGCACTTGTGTAGTCCACATCATTTATTCATCTTATTTTTTAGTTTCCTTCAGTTGTCATTATTCCATAAATAATATCAGTGCCTTCTTTGACTCCGCATTCTTCTCTCGTCCTCAGTGCACCGCCTGCCTATTATAAAACAATAAAAGGAATTTCTCATAATTAGCCGTGGTAGTTTAGTTATTATCTTATTGTGCCAATTGATGCAAGCATCTATATCGCCTGTTTAATGCAGGAAGAGACATTTAGTCATTCCTCTCGCCTAGTTGCCGAGTTCCAGCACTGTACCGATATGAATTATTTTCTGGCTCTTATTTGTTATTAGTGAATCTGGTTAAAAAACCCAAAAATAAGGCTGAGAGGTAACATCTTTGGTCATTAGATCTCCTCCAACCAGTTATGGTGCTAATTCTTCCTGAGAATGCTTAGAGACGCCGTTTTTTTAATTCATTTTGAGCTGAAAATTATTGTTGACATTTTCAAACAATATACATATAATATATTTTCATGAAAAGTTTTGATATTTTCAACGGTTCTATAATAATAATTTTTTTATTCAAACACAATTCCATGACAATCTGTCTTTTTTTTTTTTTTCCTAAGCTCTCAAACTTTATCTGTATTTAATTTACTAGAATACTATATATATATACCCTAACAAACAATGTTATTATTCTTATTATTAAAGAAAAACTATATTTAAAGATTTAAATTTCCTAACTGTACTAACTAAGTTTTATTTTTGTAGGTCTAATAAGAATCGGTTAATAGACAATTTAGTGTTACAGACTTTGTACTCTGTTTATAACGGTAATACTGTTAAAGAAGTTGGCTCAGCTGGAGTGATGTTTGCAAGTCTTTGAAGGTGATTTTCCAAAAAAAAAAAAAAAAATTGCAGGATTTCCTTGATTGGGTGTGCCAGTTAAGGAACTTTCATACTTATAATGTAATGTAAGTGGAGTCGAGCAGACTGGGAAAATAAAACCGTCTGTTAATCAATAAAAACTTAGAACCTTACCTCGGAGACTAAAACGGCAGTGGCCTCGTGACCTGCTATAAATGCACGACAGTGGGAGTCCTGGCAATGGCCAGTTTCTCAAATCATGTCCTGAGCGTATGTGACTCTCGCGGTCTTCGTCAGCCTCCGCTGGCTCGTATCCGGTGACGCGGCTGACGGAGGAGCATGGGGGACTTCCCAAGACTCCGCTTCCTCTTTCGCATGCGAGGGAGGTGACAACCATGTGGATTTGGGAGGTCTCTGGGCTGTTTGTAAATACTGTATGAATGAGCAAGTGAATGAAAATTGTAAATATGGTATGAATGAAAACATTTACCACAATTACTTATTGCCCGATGAGGCAGATTGTAATTTTATCATAATAAAGTTGTATTATCAATTTAATTTATAACCTTATTACTTATAAACTAATAGCGATCGGGTGTTTTTGAGTCATTAGTTGTAAAAATATTGGTTTGATTGATTTATAGCTGTTATTTTTATTTTTATTAGGTTATTTTTACAAGGTACGATCGGATTATCCTGAGGATAAATGAATCATTCTTAACGAAGAATCAATTGGGTAAATATTTTCATTCCCGTTCTGATCTTTAGCCCATACAACGGTTCGGAAGTTTCATGAAAAAAAAAACACATCCAAAAAAAAACAAACAAACTGGGGAGGGGGGTTTGTTTTTTGTGGCTAATGGTTTACGTGCTGCACGTACGGAAGGGGGGGACTATTTGGACTTTTATTCTCGTCAAGATTAATTCAATATAAGTCATTATTAATTTATTTTATTGAAATTTTTGTTGTAGTAATTGCGGCATTCAAAAGAAAAACAAATAAAAAATTTATATTCTATTAGTCAGAGAGTGAAATGATGAGAAAATGGAGGGATTGTATATATATTTTCACTGACGGTTATTTAAGAGAAAAAAAGAAATAATAAAATTTACCATTCAATCTAATAAAATAATTTACATTTTTTATCATAAAAGTTTATGTAAGGTGCTTGTTACTTTTATGCTCATGCTAAAACTAAAAAAAAAATCGGAACGTATTAATCGAAAATATAATTTAGTTCATTTTTTCGGCGGCGTAAGCTAAAAAATTAATTTTTTGAAATAATGATGTTATAATACTTAAATGATGTCACAAAATGAGACCCACATGAGCTTGAACAAAGATCTTATTATTTCCTCAAAATTCCATATAAAATTTTCCTACTTTACAATCCCTTAGGAAGTTCACTTTCAAGCATTACCCATCCCTAATATCTTCCTCGAAGATTTAAACGAAATTGGCTCCAAGATGTTTGGTAAATGTTGCATCATTAGTTTTCTCCTCTTATGCCGCCTCTGCGTGTGTGCGGCTCCCTCCACTACCTCTAATTAACAGTGAGTAGTGTTGGGAATCTCCCCATCAAAAAGATGAGCCCCATCACCTTATAGTCTTATCAATGTAGCCAAGTACATTGTGTATCATTGTACTTGTATTAATTATATAACTTTTATACCGAATCCAGACCTTGTATAGAATGTAGCGATGCTACAGGACATATAAAATGTGATATGTGAATAGATTCGCCTGAGAATCTATAGTGAATAATAATTTTGTCATTTTTAATAGGATTAGGAAAAAAAAAAAAAGAAAAAAGAAATTTCCCCGATCCTTGACATGTCTGCAGGTGTACTGGGGGGGGGGAGGTGATCCCTGGGTTATGTAAACATGTCTTCATATTGTATGAATGAGCGAGTGAATGCAATATTGCAAATATGATATGAATAAGATCAATTATACATTGACCTATTAGGCCAGATTGTAATTTTATTCAGATAAATATTGTTATAATTAAAAATAATGCTTATCCTTGAATTAACCAATTATAATTGCAGCTGTTATCACAGTTTATATTTTAGTACTTCTACTAAATACTACTAAGCCACTATCGGCGAATTGTTACGAGTCTGTATGAGGCCCATAAAGACGTTATGTTTGATAAGATTTGTCGTGGTGGGCTGTCCCATACTTCCTAAGCTGTATCGTGTACACAATATCGATCTCTGAAACTCTATTTGTTGATGGTAAAGTTTATCCTAGGTTATATTTCGGCTTCGTATTTAATGCCATCATTTCAAAATCTGAGAAAATCCCAGCCTCAAATAGTGTGATAGCGGTCGCTAAAATAATTAAACCTATCTGGAATTTTAAAGGTATAAGCTATTTGATGGTCAAAATGTAATAACGGGAAGTACGAATAGAAAATACATGAGAAAACATTTGGGTCCGTTTCACAAACTTTTGTCAAATCAAATATTTGTTAACAAGGTAATTTTTCGGTTCAAATATGAGGTTTTTTCATAATCACTAAATATGAAACTACTATGAAATACCCTATGGTATTGTTTATTAATTTGTTACATCTTTTATATGAATTAGAAAATATTAAGGTTTTTAATCGACGTAAAATTCAAAAATCTATGATTCCCGGATCAACTGGTTATTATTATTATTATTATTAGTCAAGCGTTGTATTAATCGATAGTTTTATAATTCTAAAAACAAGTAGAAGGGGGCTTGAGCAGAACTGTATACCTGCCTCGTGACTTCATGGAAGTGACTGATGATTCCCTGTTATTTTTAAGTAAGCAACCGCATTCCTCTCAGACCTCCCTACTTCCCAGAATCTTATCCTTTTCTTATACATATATGTCTCAGCTTTAGCCCTAGCTGCATGACCTTCCACCCAGTATATAGTGACGTAACTCTTAATATTTGTATATACTCTCCTCTACAAAGATTATTTAACTGGCGCCCCGAACAGGCACCTGTCAGTATACTTCACGGTAGTCCACCATCTAGAGATCCCTCATTTGGCAACGTACAGTGAGACCACTCCAATAGCGTGAGAAGACCGATGCAAATACCTCTGGGAAGATACCCCACAGGACAGGACTTCACCGATATTGGGTACTTATCTATTTTAATTAAGAAATTCGTTATATATCTCAGGAAGTTGAAGGAAGAAGAAAGCTTGTTTACATTGAAGACATTATTCGCTTGGGACCTGCAAACATCAAGTCAGAAGAGAAGACGGTTCGTCATCATGCTAAGAAGATCCGAAGAATAATTCTCTGCATCTGCGAGTACTTCCTGAATTATAAGATTGCTTAAATAACATGATCTGGGATTGTTTGGCTACCACTCTGACAGACAGGCTAAGAAGGCTCGAGGCAATATTAAGCTCTGGGACTGTTCTCTTGAAGGTGGGTTTCAACGCTTTATGCTGGTTATACAGAAACAATACATTTAATACAGACCAAGGAAGACTTCGTTGGAGAAATAAAGACTTTAAGGTATTATTTTTGCATACAGTGTAATTATATATTTTTTTATTTTTATGACAAGAACAGGTATAAGAGATATTTTAGACATTATAGGTACCAGTGTTCGGCTTGTAATTCATAATAAAGCTTTTCTTTCTTTTCATTTAAAAGATTCTTCTCTACAAAGATTATTTAACTGATGACGAGCGGAATGTTATAAGCATTAGCTGGTATATTACTCAAGCTGTTGCTGTAGAGGTACAAATATATTTCAAAGCTCCAGTGCTTGGAGGAAATGTAGTGCCTACTCCAGTAGAGGCTGGAATTGGCGATGACTGGCGCTAAGCCAGCTCATGCCGTGGCCCACTCTCCTGTAGGCTCTATAGCCCCTGCTTTGATACCTCCCCTGTCTATGTAAATAATAACTCACTCTCATCGCTCAGGATAGATTTCCATCCCGTGGTCGGGTGATAAATAACGCCGCTTTTAACCAGCACATCCAAAACATCTACCGTACTTCTGCCGTACAAAA
Organism: Acanthosoma haemorrhoidale; assembly: GCA_930367205.1. Classification (NCBI taxonomy): domain Eukaryota; kingdom Metazoa; phylum Arthropoda; class Insecta; order Hemiptera; family Acanthosomatidae; genus Acanthosoma; species Acanthosoma haemorrhoidale. The sequence goes on along the minus strand of OV884011.1, from coordinate 18,467,823 downwards.
CCCACTACGGTTTTCTAAAGACAATTTGAGGGGAAAAAATGTGTCTAATTTTAATCAGTTTGTACCTGAGAGGATGGGGACATAAAAGAAGGATAAACAGTAAACTAGTGCCTCGCCTGTTCTGAAGAGTTACTTGTCAACACTTAAGTCAACTAGGAAGTTTCTAAGAAGAACAGAAGGGAATACTCGAAAAAGGGTCAGAAATACTAGGGCCGAAATCGAATACTAGGATGGGGACATAAAAGAAGGATAAACAGTAAACTAGTGCCTCGCCTGTTCTGAAGAGTTACTTGTCAACACTTAAGTCAACTAGGAAGTTTCTAAGAAGAACAGAAGGGAATACTCGAAAAAGGGTCAGAAATACTAGGGCCGAAATCGAATACTAGGATGGGGACATAAAAGAAGGATAAACAGTAAACTAGTGCCTCGCCTGTTCTGAAGAGTTACTTGTCAACACTTAAGTCAACTAGGAAGTTTCTAAGAAGAACAGAAGGGAATACTCGAAAAAGGGTCAGAAATACTAGGGCCGAAATCGAATACTAGAGCAGCATAGTTCAGAGGACACTCTAGGGAGATCTGGGAGGAAGGTGTTCGTTATTGGAAGGGGAGAGGAGGTGGTTGGTACATAGCTTCCCGAATTAGGCTTTCCAGAAGGAAACCATTCTTTCTCTGTTGGCAAACGTGGAACATACTAGAATGTAGACTAAGAGCCACTAAACGTTTCAAAAGAAGTATGAAAATAAATAACAACTAATGCAAAAATGTGAGTGCAGTGGCTGGACTTGTGTATTTTTTCATACTTATCGTCAAAATTCCTTTAACACGTTGACCACGAACTCATGCTTTCTGCCTCTAATTGTATTAAGGGATTTGCTTGATAGTGTAATCCTCTTGTAAAAAAACCAAACTTTAAACTTACCGGGGGACCTGGTAGTACTGTGAACATCAGCAATAGGAATGTGGATGAGAAGGGGTCTAACAGAATCAGAAAAGCCAACTTTGTATTCTACCTAATATGTGATTCAACTTTGAAAAACGAAATGTTAGTAAGGATTGGATAATACTTAAAGTGAACAAACTGCCTAAGTTTTGAGGCTCTATCTATCTTATAATAAGGCTATAGCGACCAATAACTACATAAGATAAATCACCCTATACTCTATTGTATGTATTGTAAATTGGTTATAATATATTGTAAATTAATTTAAACAAATGTAAATAATATTACCAAACCATAAGTCATATCAGTGCAAATATTGTAAACAATAAAAGACGCAGCTGCAAAAAACTAGTTCAGAGACAGAGGGAGTCAGGTAGCTCCTGGGGCTGGGCCCTGGTCTGGAACATTCAAGCGTCATCCAACCCTGCAATGCGGTTGGTCAGAATAAAACCCTCACCCTATTGGCTGAACGCCATTGGCCAGAATAAAACCCCAGCTCATTGGCTACTTGGGGCTATACATACCCCCTAGTTTTAGCCGATAAGTTATTCTAACTACGGCTCTCTGGACTGGTACTTGCAGCTGTACTGATGTTTCTAGATTTAGCCTTCTCATTTATGAAAACCTTTGCATCTCTCTTTCCTAACCTTGCTATGTTTTAGTCTGGCCTTGTCAGACCCCACACTTCCCTAGTAGGATTCTCTGCCTTCGTCTTGCTAAAACTAGCTCCTCCTTGGAAGAGACTTCTTCCTTGCGGACGACGGCCACCTGGGGCCCTACGAATTTACCTAGTAGTGTCTCCCACGGCGATCCAGTTTGGCTCTTTCCGGTTCACCCTCGCCTTTGGGATCCGGACAGATACCGAGTGTGTATTCGAGGTCATTCCAAGACCACATAAACTACCTACAATACCTACCCTATACCTATTCTCCTGGACATAGTGCACTGTCGGGGCACAGAGCTATCAGATATGGAGTCAGATAGTACAGAAAAAGACCCGTCATGAAGCAATTGTCCAGGTCATAGCCTAATCAACCCTCACTTCGTCACTAGGGCTAGAGTAACTAGGCACGTTACTTAGGTGTAACTAGAGTAACTTAGGCCCCTCGTGACGACACGACAAAGGCAACATTTTTAAGAGAGCATCTTATTTAAAGTTTATTCGATTAAAAAGAAAAATATTCAGTGTTATTTTAATGTGGATGCAGCCAATATCAAAAAAAAATTGTCAATATTTGGATATATATGATTCCAAGGGGCTTGATAATTCACATCAGTTATTTCTCCGCCCTTAGAGCTACAGTAATTACAGACACTAAGTGGAGAATGGACACAACTAGAAAGTAATTGACTCTTTTGATGTCCCGCCGTTTGCAGCGGAGTCGTTTATCTTTGCTTTGTACCTTCCAAGACTTTGGCCATCGCAGGCCCTAATAAGGTAAAACTCACAACCATGGTTTAAATAGAAATAAACATTTCATAGTAAGTAACTGTACTTTTTTTTTTTTTAAATCTCTTTGGTTCTGGCTCAATCGCTTTAAGTGTTAATACTGTCCACTACTTTGAGGAAGGATCATTTGATTTAACATTTTTCAATCATTAGTTTAGATCAATTGAATGGCTTTACGTAAAAAGGGCACGAGTCACAATTTGATCGAAATTGAGAAATCAATTGTTTTCATGTCTTGGGAGGATAGTACCTTTTACAACCACTTCTTCATGGTAAAAACACCACTTGATTTGATTAAGTGTAAGTATCCTATACCGGGACTGTTTTATGTAAGGACGGCACCATTTAAAAAAAACAAAAAACACTCTGCCCTTAGTCATTCTCCGATTAAAAAGTTTCAAATAATGTTCTTTATTGATGCCATCGCGTGATGTCTCGAGCTCTAAATATTGATTTTTTTTTTTTGTATTATTATTTTCCTCAAAGTTGACATGACTGAACTTCCCTAGAAGGATCCATTCAATTATAAACTAAATTGTATTTTTTAAAACATTGAAAGGAAGCAATTATCTAGGTCAGTGCTCTGATGAATAGAAAATGGGAAGTGTTTATAGCACAAAAGCGCGTGTAGTGCGGATATTTCTCTTTCATCAAGCTCGATTTTTTTCAGGCTGATAACCTATTGAAAAAAATGGCTTTTAGACTTTCAAGGTATCTCATTCAATTTCGTTTGGCATTCAGGATTTTTTTTTGTATCGAGTATAGAAACGCCATTTAGTACCATTCTAGTAGCTTATTTTATAAAGACTGGGTGTATTCATACATAAAAGTTACCTGATGGAAAAAATAATGTTGTCTATATGTAAATTATTTTCGATAATGTGTGACCTCAGCTCAGGGATTTTGAATTAGTGCCTGTTCGCGCTATGATGTACGGACAGTTTCATAAAAGATTATTCAAACTTTCATAAATATTCAGCTGGCAAAGCGTTTGCATAATGAAGATTCCCTTGTTGAGGAAGTTTCGAATAAAACGTTGTCGCCTGAACGACCCTTGAGAAGATAAAGACTCTTTGGACAGGGAGGAAAACAGGGAATTGAGGAATACTTCATTGAAAGAATATTGGGAGAAAAAACTGTTCTCGTGATAGTATTTTTGAAATCTGTTATTATGTTGAAGATGAGGAGGACCTAATTCAAATGGTAAATGCCAGGGAGGAGATGAAGCCATGACAGACGGCTGTAAAATGATACAATAATAAATAAATTTAATATTTCGCTCAAAATATTTCATTCAAGAAATTTTTTTTTATGCAAACAAATTAAATTAAACTTCGAATGTCTTGGAAGAGACTGGAATCCATCGATGTTTGGACCCATCTCGTAGTCTATAGAAAATCAGATCTATACTCAACTAAATTTTGATTATGAGTCTGATTGAGAGTCACAGCCGATAGAAATTTTGGCGTTGCCTGCGTTACTCAATACTGTAGTTCAGTGTGTAAACAAGAGCGTTCTTTGACGAATAATATAAGCGTATAAACATAAGCACATAGTGGACAACTAAATAGGAAGAACACAAGACACCTATAGATACAAGACTAGGAAAATAAATAAACACCCCAGGGACTACTGGTATTAGTGAGAGAAAAAAAGGTAACGGCGGAACCAGGTCTAGGTCTCTGGGCAGAGCAGAGCCTATACAATGAGACTGCAGTTTAATAATTTGTAATCCCACTGTTTTGAGAGTTCAATGTTCTTACTAGGTTCTCGAGGGGGTAGCTAAGAGATCTGATATTGTCATGACTCAAATCGAAAAATTCCGCTGCCTACTACTTACACAGTAGGAACGCAGACAAACTCACCGTACCAGTATACCAACAACCTAGTATATCTGGTCATTAAAATGGACATACACCTCCGTTTTATAACCATTTTACGAAGAAGTTGAAGCAAACTCGCACAAAGTTTTACCGGCTTACGCACTTATTGACTTCCCCCAATCTATCACTGCGTCTCAAGCTACTGATCTACAAGAGCGTACTCAGGCCTACTCTGCTGTACGGTGCACCGCTTTTTCGTTATCTGACTGATACAACAGCTAAGAAACTCCAACAATTCCAAAACGGCATGCTGAAAGTGGTCAGACATACTTCAGAGCAACGAAGCAACAGTGAGCTTCACGAGGTCTTTGATCTGCCTACGGTGGATGAATTCATTCAACGTAGACATATCAAAGTTTTTGACTCCTTACAATACTTGACAAACCCGCTGTTTAACACGATAACCCCCGCTCCGTTCCCCTATCGATGGCAGGACGCTGTCGAGACAGAAACGCTTTAGTCTTTAGGTTCTAGTTTTTAGTTTGTAAGTTTCCCTTTTTGTAATCCGAAGGTGAGCCCCGTCACCTAGTCTTGTATATTTGTGAATTTGATATTTTCACTGTAAAAAGGCAATTGTATTTGTAAATCTACCCTCCTTCAAATGTATCTAAGTATGGAGCACGAGGAGAATTTCATGTAAATTTTGATCATTGTATTTTGATCATCTGTTTGTAAAATGGGTTCAAAAATGGGTTTTGAAAACAACAAAAGACTCAAATCGGACGGCGATAGGTCAGCTGGTAAAGAACCCTACAGGAGATCGGAAGGGGCTCGAATCTCGGTTGTATCATCGACTTTTTCCTTAGAAACTCTACGATTTTTTTTAATTTAATTATTACGACTTAATAAAGGAAAGTTTTCTCTGAAAACTTTGCTCTCGTGCACTTTGGCCTGTACCATTGCTCTCTCTCTCCCTTAAACATTATGACCCCGTTAAAGAAGGCACCTCTAACTGAGACGGAAAGCTGCATTAACAAAAGGTGCCCTGATTACTTGCTAAGTAACCAAAGTAACCCCTAACTGCATTACTTAGTTGTTGGTTATGCCCTTACCTTGGGGGGGGGTGTGATGTTCTGCGAAACTGTTGCTAATGTTGTTAGTGTTCTCTTGTCCTTTCCTGTCACTTCCGTCTCATCCTGCTCGAGTATAACTACCATTCGAGAAACAAAATGTTGCTTATAAATTAATACCATGACATATAAAACACTTAAAAAAAAAATCAGAATCAGACTCAGAATCTTATTAAGGTAAAACTATAGCTTTTTTCCTGAATATATTCATTTAATTAAATAAGTTTTACTGTAAATTGTCGACTTTAAGGGAGGTTTATCAATTTTTGCCACTGAGCGATGGGGCTTTACATACAATAGTGCACAAACCTAACCAAGGTTTTCTGAACGAGCACATGTTTCCACACGGTGCCAAACACCGGGTTTGTCATTGGGTTCATAGTATCATACTTCGTGAAGCTAACCTCTCTTCCGCTTGTGGAGTGATATATGTTGGACTACTGTTCCAAGTACCCCATTCGAGATTCCTCATAGGATTTTAGCTGTCTTGAGCCAGGCTGAGTAACCGCAAAATTATTGACGGAATCGATCTCGTAAAAATTAATATTACGAACTAAATTACTTAGCCTTTTTGAAAGTTACATTTCCAGCCTTAGTCTAGGTTAAGTCTTAGGTTCTAAGTTTAGGTTTTGGTTTGTAAGTTTTTCTCCCACATTTTCAAACTGAAGGTGAGCCCCATCACCTAGAATTGTATACATGTTTTAACTTTTAACCTCAAATCTAATTTATGTAACCCTTCAAATGCATCTGCGCATAACAGAATGAGGAGAGAACTGTCACTTCTTGTTCATTTTTCACAGATTGTATTAAATTCAAGGGGTTTAAAAAAAAAAAAATACTTTGCCATTTCGAGTTTTTGCGCATGCGCTACATCCTGAAACACCTCTCAACTTCGCTCGTCCTTCAAACACTTTATTCTACAGTTTTTAGGCCACAGTACATCAAAAAATTTTGTTCTACCAGGCAACTTACGTGAGCTGGTCACGAGGAAGCCCTCAACACGTAAGTGAATAGCTTATTACATTTGTGCAGAACAAAAGTGAAGTGAAATCAGAGGAGAGGTCGGCCATTAGACATTAGCACCATTCGGATCGTTCACTAACGTCGTGCAATTGTTTCTGAGCCAGTCGGTCTTGTGGCTCAGAGCCAAGACCCGTGACTCGCCACTGGAGGTTGTGAGCTTGATTCCCACCGGCGCCACGTACTTTTTTTCCTACAAACTAAAAACCTTTGTTATGATAAAATGAAATTTTATCAACAAGTGATCTCTCAAAATAAAAAAAAAAGATCGAGATCACTAGGTCCAACCCCGACAACGTCGCCTGTAAAGCGTAAACCAAGACGATCAACCAGGAATGTACAAATAACCTCTTCTGCGGCTAGTTCCATGGAAGAGATACCTCCACAGGCCAGCACATCCAATAATGATCCCGCCATAGAGTCACCTTTCTTCACGCCAAACACCTTTGAGGCGTTGAAAAATATCCCAGCAGAAGAAATGGAAGTCAACAAAACTCCAACACAGCCCCAGCCGCCTCCTATATTTGTACGCAATATTAGCAACTTTAAATTACTATGCTCACAAATGAGCAAAATTGTTGGTACCGGCAAATATACGTGCCTAAATCGCTCTCGGGACACGAAAATATCTCCGGACACTCCCGATACTTATCGGGCAATTATCAAATATTTGGACGAAACCAATGCTGACTTTCACACCTATCAGCTGAAACAAGAACGCTCGCTCCGAGTAGTAATTAGAAACTTGCACCCGACCACACCAGCTGACGAAATCGAAGATGAACTCTTTGCTCTTGGATTCAAAGTTCGTCAAATAACGAACGTGTTACGTGAGGATAAACAACAAGAGGGATCAATAAAAACGGCGTTACCACTGTTCTTCGTCGATCTCGAGCGAACACCTGGAGTAGAGAAGATTTATGAACTAACACACCTGTACTATACAAGGGTACAGGTTGAAAAACCGTTCCCCAAACGAGACATCGTCCAGTGCCATAATTGTCAGGCATATGGGCACACGAAATCTTACTGCCACCACCCTCCCAGATGTGTAAAGTGTAGTGGGCAGCACAGAAGCGATTTGTGCAAAAAGCCCCTACAATCTCCTGCGGTATGCGTACTTTGCAAGCAAGGCCATCCGGCCAACTACAAGGGCTGCGAGGCTTACAGAACGCTGAAGTCGAGGACCGATAAACGCCGTCAGCCAGAAGTGGAAAAACTTGCAGCGAGAAGCGGCCCAGCCAGAAACTTGAGGACTACTGTCTCTTTCGCCGATGCCGTTCGCAACAGAGAGCAGTCACAGGCACCACCCACCCCCTGTACACAAGATCACCTTTCCCAGCATTCCGTTCATCCCGTCAACCCACAAACTCTATCCCATCCTCAGCCACACATCTCGTACATTCCTCCACCTTCAAGTTCTTCGGATCTCACTAGCCTTTTAACCTCATTTCTTACAGAGTTCAGAACCCTAATTACTCCTCTCATTTCCCTACTTACAAATCTGGTCTCCTACCTTATCCCCGTTAAACAAAATCCATAAGTGGATCCTTCCGACTCCTTATCCATTCTCCTTTGGAATGCGAATGGTGTTCGCACCCACACTAACGAACTGACAGCACTACTCCACGACAAAAACATCGACGTAGCTCTCATTACTGAAACAAGACTTACTAGCAAACGATCATTTACGATTCGACAGTACCATACTTACCGAACTGATCACCCAGATGGAAGAGCTCATGCAGGTACCGCTGTCATTGTTCATAATTCCATTTCTCATCACATAGTTCCTTTGGTAGCACATGATTTCCTTCAGCCCACTGCAGTGTCAATCAGCACCTTCCCTTTCCCCCTTACTCTAGCATCAGTGTACTGCCCTCCCAATAAATCCATTTCCGATTCCCAATTCATCTCCTTTCTAGACTCCATAGAACATTGTTTCCTTGTGGGTGGGGACTTTAATGCAAAGCACCAACACTGGGGGTCAAGATCCACGAATACACGCGGACGTGCTTTGCTGTCTGCACTCACACGGAAACATTGCTCCACGATCTCACCTGACACAGCCACCTATTGGCCATCAGATCCCCACCGAAATCCAGATCTCCTAGACTTCTTCTTCTACAATAGTTTAGGAACACTAAACTATTCACTCAAGCGCCTCGATGACCTCTCCTCCGATCATAGCCCTTTATTATTAACCATTTCCCTAAAACCAATTCACAAACTATCTCCTCCTTCATTTATTAGGGGCCCAGTCGATTGGGACCACTTCCGTCAGCTTCTTACAGAGTCCGTAAACCTCAAATTATCCCTGAAAACATCCCAAGACCTGGACGATGCACAGTGCATTCTTTCACTACTCTGGTCCAGAGGTCGGCTTGGGAGGCATCGTCACCCAAAAATTCATAATCATAATAGTTTACCTCAGCATCTCAAAGATCTAATCCTATCCAAACGCCGCTCCAGAACAGTGTGGCAAAGATCCCGGCATCCTGCCGATCGCCGCTCGTACAATCAGTACTGCCGATTGGTAAAGCGGCGATTGGCATCCTTCCGTTCCGATTCTTTCAATTCCTACCTCTCCTCTCTGTCTACCAGGGATAACTCCTTGTGGAATGTAACCAAAAAAATCCTAAAGTATCAACCTGTTTCACATCCGCTCCGTCGTGATGATGGGTCCTGGGCGGCTTCGGATGGGGATAGGTCGGAGGAATTTGCTCTGCATCTTACCCATACTTTCACACCTAACCTTTCTCATCAAAGCCATACTCACAGCACAACTGTGGAAGATTTCCTCACTTCACCTATTCCTCTCTCTCTTCCACCAAAAGCCGTTAATCCCTCTGAGGTCAAATACCTTTTGAAAAACTTACCTCACCGAAAATCCCCTGGATATGATCTGCTTACTCCTCAAATTCTCAAACAACTTCCTCCTAAAGCCATAATCTTCCTAACCTATATATATAATTGCATTATCCGAACTACGCACTTCCCACTCCTCTGGAAACATTCCATTATTGTCCTATTCGCCAAACCCGGTAAACCACCCAATGACGCCTCATCTTACCGTCCAATAAGCCTACTCCCTATCCTCTCAAAAATATTTGAGAAACTTCTACTAAAACGTCTACTTCCAATTATTGAATCCAAAAACCTTTTTCCTACACACCAATTTGGTTTCCGCCAACGGCATTCCACTGCTCAACAAGGCCTTCGCGTTGTTGATCACATCTCCTCAGCCCTTGAAACCAAACAGTATTGCACTGCTGCCTTTCTTGATATAGCTCAAGCTTTTGACAGGGTTTGGCACGCAGGTTTACTCTACAAGCTCAAAAGATATTTACCACAGACCCTTTTCCTAATCCTACAGTCCTACCTTTCAAACCGCTTCTTCCAAGTCCGCTGTGGTTTAGAATATTCAAACTACTATCCTATAAATGCAGGAGTTCCACAGGGCAGTGTCCTGGGCCCCATCCTCTACAACCTATACACCGCTGATGTCCCCTCTACTCCCAATACCTTCTTGGCCACATTTGCAGATGACACTGCAGTCTTGTCATCTAACCCAGACCCCGACATAGCATCCCATAACCTTCAAAAACACCTTGACGAGATCGATTATTGGTGCAACCAATGGCGGATCAAAGTTAATGAAGCAAAATGTTCCCACATTACCTTCACCCTTTGTCGCAAGTCTTGTCCACTAGTTTATTTTAATTCTATTCCTCTCCCTGTATCCGAGACAGTACGGTATTTAGGCTTCCATCTCGATAAACGACTGACCTGGAACCCACATACGAGACTAAAAAGACAAGAACTAAACAGACGCTTTGGACAACTATACAGACTACTTCAAAGGACATCCCATCTCTCAATAGAAAATAAACTACTAATCTACAAAGTTATACTTAAACCAATCTGGACATACGGAATAGAGCTATGGGGGACAGCAAAAAAGTCGAACATCAAGCGTATCCAATCCTTTCAATCAAAAGTCCTGAGAACAATAGTAAATGCCCCTTATTATGTCAGCAACAAAACCCTTCATAACGACCTTAATATACCCTACATTCTAGAACTCATCCCTTCCAAGTTTACGAAATTCCACAGTAGCCTTTCCAACCACCCTAATCCTGTAGCACAGTCACTGCACTGCGTCACTCATCCCTATAATCCTCCTCGGAGACTGAAACGGCAGTGGCCTCGTGACCTGCTATAATCAAGTGACAGTGGGAGTCCTGGCAATGGCCAGTTTCTCCAATCATGTCCTGAATGAATGAGCGAGTGAATGATGAAATGTAAATATGGTATGAATGATCGTATATCTTAATTACTTATTGCCTAGCAAGGCAGATTGTAATTTTAGCACAATAAAGGAATTATATATATATACTTTGCCATTTCGATGTTGAAAGTCAAAATTTTCTTTAGTAGACTTAAGAGGATAAATGTACATTAGGATTAATAGTATATTTCTTATCGTTCAAAGTCGAACAAACACGATTTGAAAAAAACAAATGACCGATGTATTTACAATTATTATATAATTCATTACTTGAACTATTGAAACAGTCAAATTTAGTTTGGCATAGATTTCACTATTATCAATAATTATTAGCCTAAGAAAAATATATTGGCACAACTGGGACTCAAACCCGGGACCTTCCTGATAAGCCCCCTACTGGATTTTTGATAGGCCCCGTTTTAAAATACCACATGTCCTGAGCGTCTGTGGCTCTCGCGTTCTTTGTCAGCCTTCACTGGCTCGTATCCGGCGACGCGGCTGACGGAGGAGCGTGGGGGAGTCCGCTTCCTCTTTCGTATGCGAGGTAGGTGACAAACATGTGGATTCGGGAGGCCTCTGGGCTGTCTGTAAATATTGTATGAATGAGAGCATTCATCTTAATTACTTATTGCCTAATAACGCAGATTGCAATTTTAGCCCAATAAAGGATATATATATTTAAAATACCGGCTCTACCAGTATATTTTTTCTTCGGCTGAAAATTGTTTAAGCATACCTCTATTCATATCGTTTTATTAGGGTATATTTGTGATTTATTTTGTTTGTCTCTAGAAAAGATACCTAGTCGTTAGCTGGTACCGTTCGTAATTTACGTTTTTTCTGCCACTTTCTTCCATGCCATTTCCTATCTAGCATTTAACGTCTAATTTTTTAGGAGTTCGTTACTTTTAAATCAAGTCGCAACTTACTTCTCAAGGATCACATTTGTCCTGCAGATGGAGAACGGTAAATGACTCCAAAAAATTGAAGGGGAAAAGACTGGTAGGTATGACAGACTAAATGATCACTCTTAAACGAACCGGTGAGGTAGTGTACCGTCAATAAAAGCTTTCCGGGCCGGTCCGGTTAAATAAACCATTTAAAATTTACGAAACTCCGCCTTCTATTGTCAGAAATGTGGAGACATCGATCACTGAGAGACTAAAAGGACCTGAGTTCTTCCTACGAAGCCTGTTCAATGAAAGGCCACCTACCTGTTGCTTGGCACAATCAACAGATTAGCTCTGAAATACCTCTCTACAGTTAATTTGTCAAAGCTTCATATCTTTTTTTTTTTCCGCCTGTGATTTGTATAACTACTTATCAGTATTGTTTATGTTTACAATAAATATTTTACTATTAAAACATTTAGGTTAATATAGCTATCACCTGTTGATTATCAGCCAAATAAAAATATCTAGTTACTGCGCAGAGATTCCCTGAACTCTTTATTACCATTAAATAAATATCATAAAGGAGTGATTATTACCTTATTATTACTTTATTACCATCGATGACTCCAGAGTTTAGTTTACTATTGAATTCAGGCACTTACCTCTTGTATTGTATCTTCTTCATCAGAAATGTATGCGTTGAATCATTTTGCGAGGTCAGCCGACCGTTTTATAATTTCCTCTATTTATTTGTAGAAAATATACTAAAGCTTGGGTCTAATAAAAACAGATATAAATTAATTTATTTACAATAATGCCTCAATATTTCATGCTATCGATATATAGATTAAAAAAAAAATGTTGAATATTCGTTTTCGAATGCCTAAATGCCTACGACTGTAAAAATCCAAAAGTGAAACTTTTTGAGCAACTAATTTGTTATGATATGATCACATACAAGTTAATTACACCATTAAAACAATCCCTACTTGAATGGACGGTAAAATATGGACCAAAGAGAATGCTTGTAATAAATATTCAAAATAAAAGCCTTAGGTCTTGCATGTATAAATATATATTGTAACATACCTAGTTTCCAATTTTATTTTTTCTGGTCGTCGGTATGTCCAATCATTGCTTAATAACTTATAATATTAACCGATCACTAAGAACGGGAGCACCACCTTCATAAAAGACTAGGCTTATACTAAACTTTTCCTCTTCAACGCCACCTGGCACTCACTCTCATTGGGCAAAGGAGTGGTCATGTGTTCGGAGTTTGATTTTAATGGAAATTAGAACTGCAGGTGGTTAAATTTTCGATTTTTAGAAAACGAAAATCCAGAATATATCAATATATATTTAGCCGTTTCACCAAATTCAGGCATCAACAGGACTTGACAAAAATTCAATTAAATCCCAGAATTAACGCAAGATTTGAATTTCCCGCTATTTCTGCAGTAAAGTTCTGGCAACCCTAAAAAAAAAAAAACAATTCGACAGCTGACAGTTTAGTAAAAATGTTACACGATAGAACAACGTGTCTTTATCGCTGAACATTATCTCAAAAATAATGAAAGTTTGGCGGCCGCAGTTCGAAAATTTCATACAAAATATGGTCGGAGTAGTGATTTGACTTCATCAACTGTAAAGAGATTAATTGAAAAATTTAGGGAGACTGGATCAGTTGGAGACACTAAACACACTGGTCGTCCGAAAACAAGCCGTTCAAACGTCAATATCGAAGCAGTGCATTAGAGTGTTGTTGAAAATCCAGGAACATCAATTCGGCGTCGTAAACACAGTTCTTTGTGCCGAAATTGGATGATATTGATGTGGCCAATATGTGGCTTCAACAAGATGGTTCCACATGCCATACAGCCCATGAAACAATTCAAATGCTGCATGAGACATTTCCAGGTCGTGTACTCTCTCGTTTCGGTGATTAGAATTGGAAGAATGATTAGAAGGATTTAACACCTTTAGATTTTTTTTATGGGGTTATTTGAAGTCAAAGGTGTATGTCATTAAGCCCACATCCACCTGTGCATTAAAAGAGGAACGAAATTCAACCACATTTATGCCAAATGCTCATGGAAAATTTCGACAAAAGAGTACGTATGTGCCAGCAAAGTCGTGGAGGCCATTTGCCCGATGTGGTATTCCATAAATAACCCTATCCTATTTACTTTATAATTCAATAAAAAAATACTAAAAACTGTGTTTTCTATTTAAATCAAATCTTGCGTTAATTCTGGGACACCCTATAAGTACGCCCAGTCTTGAGTCAGAAACTTTAAACTGTCAAAATGATTATAACGTTTAATTATTACCTTTTTATTTTAAAATTCTCATCTGAAAATATTTTTCAAGACAAAAATAAATATGAATATTTTTAAATGAGATTTATGAAGTAAAATGTTTAAACGTGGTTTCGCCATGCTGTATAGTTTCTATTTTTTTTTAAAGCACTTTAACTGAAAGGGAGAACTGCTGAGTGTATTTATAATTCAATTTTTTCTCTCCTGTGATGTCTTGATGAGGCCTGAATTCAGCGAAACACTGAATTCAAAAGTATACAAATACAGGAGAGAGCAATTCATTTTGAATATTTATGCCAACATTTCCTATTATTATTATTATTATTATTATTATTATTTGTTCCGGCATTTGTGCACCGCGGCCTCAGTGAGACCTATTGTGCGCCGTCCATGTCTCTGTCCTATATATGTGACAGGCCCACGGCCTTTGCAAATCTGAGGATACTGAATGGATCGATCAGTTCACATAGTTTGGGGTCTACAATGCGATCACTACCAAAGTGAAAGTATCGCCTTCTAGCTAAGTTATCACAGTCACATATTATATGACGTGCCGTTTCTCCCTCTTTCTTGCAGAATCTGCAGATTGGTGATCCCACTATCCCCAAATTAAAGAGGTGTTTATTTAACCGACAGTGACCTGTATAGAGTCCTGTCACACTTTTGAGTGTCCACCTGTCCATTGATAGAAGTGCTGAGCTTCTTTTCTTACAGGGTCCATTAAGAAACAGTTTCGAGTGTTCCTGTTTCTAAGAACATTTCCTAACTCATACTGAAAAATGTCACAGTTTCCTCTCCAAGAGCGACTAATTTTAGTCTTTGTAATAATAATAATAATTACTGTACAGAAAAAAAAAGTAATAATCAATACTTATTAGAAAGCAGCCATTGTACCTGTTATTTTTTTCCTTATTTATTTCATAACATTTTCCAAATATACCACAATGGAGGCATAACAGTCGATATGATATATCATATTTATGGCTCAGTCCACAAGTAATTAGGACATTTTTAATTTTAATTTTTGATATGACCTTCTCCGGTTTCAAATGCTTTTAAGTAGTTTTGTAAAGAGATTTTATCTTCTCCTCTTTCTCAAAAGTCTGACCTTTTGGCACTGAGCCATAGGTATTGATATTTAATATTGTTTTATTATTAATAATTTCCAGTTTTTAATGGTTTCAAAACTTATTATCTAATTTGTCGGCTCCTTGCAAGCTATTTGAACCATTCTCAAAGCAGCTCTTATTTCTAGTTTTTTTTTTAATACATTTTTTTAATCTTACCTTTGCAAGTATCCTTTGTAGTAGCTGTTTGTTTTAAAAAGAATATAAATATTACATTCAATATGTCAAAAAATATATGTACACTTTACACTATAGAAGCTATTTTTGTGAAGAACGTTGAAGTAGTGCGATTGTCCTTCACAATATATATAATTTCTTTTTTTACTTCAATCTATGCTTATTATGCTATATAATGTACATGATTAATTAGTAATTAGTTTTGGTAGGTATAATTACTTTTCTAGATCGTTGGCTCTCATTATTGTTTGGCCTAATTTCGCGAGAATCTCGAGAATCACTTCTGGGTCAGGCTCGCTGTCTGCTTCTCCGAGGTATCCCCTGTGCCTGAAACAACATTGTCAAAACCTGTTTAACAATTGATATATAAATAATAAATCTAAAATCCTCATCAAAATACAGTAATAAATGCATTTATTGTTTCGACTATACTAGATGCATCGGCATTCATAATTAAATATCAGCAGCCTAGTCAAATTATTTTATTGGCTAAATTTATTTTTAATCGACCATTAACCGAAGCTTTTTTAAACACTCATCTTCTCTTATACCTATAAAACTGTTTAAGGAATGTTTTTAAAACGTGATTTCTAATATAGGATAATGTTTTTAGAGGATGTTTGAAATTTTCTTTACTTCAATGTATCAAGTGACCGTGAAAAAACCTAACTTTATTATGATAAAATTTCAATCTGCCTCATTGGGCAATAAGTAATTGTGATAAATGTTTTCATTCATACCATATTCACAATTTTCATTCACTCGCTCATTCATACCGTATTTACCAACAGCCCAGAGATCTTCCAAATCCTCATGGTGGTCATCTTCCTCGCATGCGGAGTCTTGGGAAGTTCCCCGCGCTCCTTCGTCAGCCGCGTCACCGGAGGCTGACCAAGAGCGCGAGAGCCACAGACGCTCAGGACATGATTGGAGAAACTGGCCATTGCCAGGACTCCCACTGTTACGGATTTATAGAAGGTCACAAGGCCACTGCCGTCTCCGAGGAGGACTGTGCTAGGGGATTAGGGTGGATGGATAAGCTACTATGGAATTTCATGAACTTGGAAGGGATGAGTTCGAAAATGTAGGGTATATTAAGATCGTTATGAAGGGTTTCGTTGCTGACGCAGTAAGGGGCATTTACTATCGTTCTCAGGACTTCTTATTGAAAGAATTGGATACGCTTGATGTTCGACTTTTTTGCTGTCCCCCATAGCTCTATTCCGTATGTCCAGATTGGCTTAAGTGTAACCTTGTAAATTAGTAATTTATTTTCTATTGAGAGATGGGATGTCCTTTGAAGTAGTCTGTGTAATATAGCTTTAAGATTTCAGGGCGATTTAATAATTTGTAAACTGGCACGTTTACTCACTAACCAGAATGTTATAATTTTTTTCTTATGTAAGTATATCTATCATTAATTCACCTAAAAAAAAACAACTATTCTTACTTTCTTCGTCTTTTACAGCATTCAAATATAGCGGCTTAGTTGTACAAAATATTGCAAATCCTACTACACAATACTTACTTCAAAAAATATTCTAGCGATCAGGATCCACATTAAGTTCAATCAGTTCTCTTTTACCTTCTGAAATAATTTCTGCATTGTGAGTTCTCTCATCTGTCCGGATTTAACATTTTCTTTTTAAAGCATCGGTCTTGGTCCTTAGTTTTCACTTGATTAACATTTGGTTTCACTTTTGATTCATATGAAGAAATGAATCAATTACTTTTCAGATAGACTAAAAAATACAATTTTCAGGACCTGTATGTAGAGAGTAGAGAAAGTTATTTAAGTTATTTAGTTTGACGTGAAAATAAAGAAAAAGATACTAAAATTAAAACCTCGGGAAAAACTTTCATCTTCACAATGCTACCAACAAATCCTAGTGGCAAGTTTTAGTAAAAACTGAAACTTTTAGAGTCCTGATTAAACTTTCTAAAGCCTTGGCACGTTTAGGAAACTAGCTTCTCCAATTCTATTTTAGATGTTTTTTTTCAACTTACGATTTGAATGTTCTACGAGACTTCAGAGCTGAAATATTGAAGCTACTTTTTCAATAAATAAGAAAACTACGGATTCTATTCTGTAGTATCCGAATGCATCACGTCCACGAGTATTTTACTCCATAAGAGCAATTATAGGACTAATCCATTTTGAACCAATTATTTTTAGGAATATATTTGAAATTCCTTTCGAAATACATTCATTCATTGAAGCGCCCAGGGCAAAAAATTGAATTTAAATTTTGAGAAAAATAAGAACATTATTAAATCTTAAATATTATCTCAGCGGGGACTAGAGATATTTTTAAAAATTAACGAAAACACGAAAAAAACTGATCAGCGTACTTTGAGGCTTAGTGAACTATGATTTTAAAATTTTGGTTTGGTTGAATAATTTTTACGATATGTATCGTAGAACATAGATGCACACAAACAGACGAACGATTTGTGTACCTGAATGAAAGTATAGCCTATCCCTTCGGGCATGGAAAAAAAAAAAAAAATAAACAGGACTCGAACCCAGTAACATAATACTCAGGTGTGCTAACAGCCTCATTATAAAATCCGTTGTTAAAAAAAAAAATTACTCCAGACTAACAAGAGAGGTAAGTTAGATCTGTCATAGGACTTTTACGTGATGAGAAGTTATGACTGGACTGTCCGTATGAATGCTAAGTTACGACCGTATGAATGAGGTCGCTTTGAAAATATGAATTGTGGCAGGTATCCCTCGCTGTCCGGAAAGCCTGTTTATCCCAAAGGATGAAAGGGATGTATGAATAATTAACATACTACTAAATGTAAATAAGTTCCTCTTGGCTTCCTGGAGAAATAAAAACCATCCCTGCTACGTTTTAATTTTAATAACATTCGTGAAAATTTATTTCTAAATGATTTTGATGTGAGCACATGCGATTTTGGAAGTAATCTTGTTGTAATATAAAGATTATTCACATTTAAGTAAATCTGTCAGCCAGCCTGTTCCGAATATTTGTCACTTTGCGAGTCTCCTGGTCAAGAACATTATGCCCTATAAGAAAATCAGGGGCATCAAAGGGTTTCTAGCAGGCTGTTTAATTGACTGTAGAACACTTTAGGGCAGCTACACTATGACAGAACATGATAGTGTTGGCTATGCCCAAAAGTGTTCTCCTGCTAGAAACCCTTTGATGCCTACTAATGATACTAATGAAAGAGATTGCATGGATTTTGACACCAAACAACATAAGGTTATATCCATACAATCGTGAATGACCAAGTAACTAAAATTCTGGCTATAGAGAGGATTTTAAATCTTTACTCCATCGGCATTGGTTCGGTTAATATTTTTAAATTATTATATGGTGAAAGAGTAGTTGATGTAATGTGGGAGTGCTAATCTAGACGCTTGGGCATAGTAACCCATTTTGAAAGTAACTTAACATATCTAGTTTTTCACAATTGGTATGAATATAATTAACTACCAGACATGTAACACTGTGGTAGGGAAGAAAGAAGTAGGCAAAGATGTGAAGCTACACATCTTCAAGGCAGTATATCTGCCCATACTTTTGTATGGAGCTGAGAGTTGGATATTAACAGACCGACAGGAGAGCAGAATCACCACTGCCGAAATGAAATTTCTGCGAAGGACGATTTGAAAAACAAGGAGAGACCGAGTTCGCAATGAAAGGATTCGTCAGGAACTGCAGATAGCCCCACTAGAAACTCGTCAGATAAAGTGGTTCGGCCATGTTATCAGGATGGACGACCACAGAGATCCTCTAAAGACCATGGAATATGTCCCGGAAGGCAGAAGACCTAGAGGTCGCCCTAGGATGTCCTATCTCAGCTACATTGAACGACTCTGTAAGGCGAGGGGAAAGGACCTCCGACAGGCGAGGAACCTAGCTGGAAATAGGGAAGAATGGAATTCCTGGCTGGATGCTCCTCTACGCTGAGAGCCACTAAAGAGGGAAGCTAAAGAAGAAGGTATGAATATATGTTCCCTCTATTAGTACCAGATACCTGACGACACCTGATGCCTGAGTGATATTTTCAATTCTACATACATTAGTTAGTTAGTACTAATAAAACATGTTTCTAAATTAGTGGGGATGTGTAACTTGTGTTTGTTTGTAGCACTAGTCTGTTTCATACCCACTATGCACTAAATAGTTTGGTCTACTGAACAGATATAACCACATAATATAATACTTGAAGCATTTGAACATTGTTCAGCCTTCTGGCCCTCCATGTTGTTTAAACCAAACCAAACTTAAAATATTACACTCTTAACACTTGTGAATAGATTTTAACTTGTTTTCCGTTGATATTATGGTTTTTATAGCTTTATATTTGTAAATTCCATCGTAGTAAGTAAACATTTCCTTATTTAACCTTACTAAAAGGTTTTTGTTGTAAGACATACATCGTTAGTAAATTATTATTGTTATAAAAAACTATGGATATTTTCTTATTTCTTAGGTGAGACAGTATCAATAGAAGGTAGGTCAGGGTGGGGGCCAAATTTGGAGGAGTAGCACCTCATCACTGGTATAAATAGACAAGCATTTTTTTTAAACGTTTTATTTTTTTTTCGATTGAAAAAACAATTTCTTTGATGTTCCAAAAAAAAAAAAATGTCAGGAATGGACAAATAGTTCCGGTACTTTATCTCTCTCCTTCCCACAAGAATTTATTGTTGAAAACTATGGCATACCCCTTTTCGTGATATGAAGGCTCCCGACATCCACGAAAAGTTCGAAGTCCCCACCATCACCGAAGCCATCCAAAGAAGACACATCAAGTTCTTCGACTCGATGAAACATAGTCAAAACCCTCTATTCCGAGACATGACATCCCCACCGCTACCGTCAAGATGGCAACTCGCAAGATCTAGTAAAGCAGACCAAATGGTGGACATCACGGTGCTTGGCCCACCAACAAGAAGCCTCTAACGGGCACCCAACACTGCTATCCAACTAAATAAGACTGCACTACATGCCTAGAGGAACTCTAGGCCCAGCCACCAGTGGACTCTCACCACTGTACCACAACTATCAACCTCTACCGAGGCTTCCCACACTCCTTAATTCCCTCACACCACCTTCAAAGCAGGTACTCCTAGTACAAGGATCCGCTCAACCCAAATATCCCCTTTTTTTTCCCTCATCCTTAATCTTATAATTAAAGAGCTAAGAAAAAAAAAAAAAAATGTTGAAAACGTGATTTTCAATGATTAAGGATTAGAAATTGGGGTTTTTTTTTTTCGAAAATACCGGGTGGTGTTTACATAATCATTTCATTTGTACATATTAGAAAAATCGCTAGAATAATTAGTTTTAGTTATTAAAATTGATAAAAAACACATACATTTTGATTTATGAGTAATACTAAAATAGGCATTGTATAAAAAAGACAACAGTTCAAACAGAGCTTACAGGAACTGTTTAATGACATAACCTATAAATATTTGATAGGGAGAGGGAGTCAATTTAGTGCTTACTCCAGCATTATTCAAATTGCTTGCTCAGGGTTTCTGATTCTTACTTAAAGCCGGCCCAACTCTTCGAAAATTAGTTTACTAACTTCCTGTTTGATAAATATTCATAGGACGCCTAGCTGCCAAAGTAATTTTTCACACTGATGGGAAAGAGGAGTTAAAACGTGAAATAACCGTTTAAAATATTGGGGGGGGGGTCAGTTAAATGGACTAATAGTTGAAAAAAAAGTAATAATAATACATTAAAAACTCGAAAAAAAAATAATAATTACGAATTGCCCCTTTCTACTCAAAATAATTAACCGGTGTCTGGAGTAGGCACTAGCGGTGATAAAGTGTTACTTTGAAAGTCCCATTAAAAATTCGAAACACCCTTTAAAACTACTTTGAGACGGTAGTAAAAGAAAAGAACTTTTTAAAGCTTCGATTAAGTGTTTCCCCTTAAGAAAAAAAAAACGAGTAGCTAACGATTCTCCCACACACTCTAATAATGTAACGAATGCTTAAAGATGGTGGTGGTAGTTAAAATAATTCAATATATTTCTTATTATAAAGTTGATCTCGACAATAACTCGAAATATTCTATTTATTTATTTATATTTGTGTATATTTATTTATTTATAGAAATATTAAAAGTCGGTCACGCTTCTGCTAACCTTTACGATTACGTAACTCTCAAGTTCTGTTTTTTTTATTTTCTTTTTTTTTTGTCCTGCTAAAGATACATTATGCATTAGATACGCACATTTTTTTTTAATTTGTTGAAAATGTGATTTTCAATGAACGTGTTAGTTTAGCGAATATAGCGAGCCGAGGACTTAATAAGTGTTTCTTCGCTTTCTTAGTCCTATACACACTGACAGGCAAAAAATTTCACCCACTTGTAAAAAAATTGTATTTCTATATAATACATGGTAATTGTATATAATACTTATTATTTATTGAATTTATAAAATCTTTTTTACCTTTAATAAGGTTTTTAACGTTTATTAAATGAGTCTTTGTTTAAAAATTTAAAATCAAAATGTGAACTGCTAAGAAACATGAAAAAAATTTTTATCCTAAAATAAATTAATGACAGGATCATTTAATAGCGCGTATTTCCTCCTCTTGCCTTTGTTACTTCTTGAAGACACCTCGGCATACTTTCCATCAGTCGGGAAATGTTCCTTTGCTGGAGGTTAGCCCATTCTTCCCGAAGAGCCCTTTGAAGGTCCTGCAGTGTATCAGGAAGTGCTGAACGCGCTCTTATTCGTCTTCCGAGGTTATCCTATCAATGCTCGACAGAGTTCAGATCTGGAGAACGTGCTGGCCAGGCTAAGACCTCAATGTTCTGCTGATGAAGGAACGTCTGTACTATGCGAGCGGCATGTGGACGTGTTGACGGCGTCTCGTAGAGTTTCATAGGGAACTCCGATGGCATTAGCTGCATATCTAATGGCACGTCCATCATCAATAAGTGCCACACCACGTGCAACATCCTCAGCACGAAGACCGAAAACTAAGAAATTTGCGGCACTAGAACGCAAATGACACTGAATAAACATTTTTAATTCCATGGAAAGTAAACATTGGGAACGACAGTCCTTTGATTGAATTAAGGATTATGGGTTACTATCCTCTATATTGACATTTATAATTGAAAAAAAAATACATATTTATTCATAAAAAAAATTGACCAATCCAAAGCAGAAATATTTTGAGATGAAAACATGAAAAAATCAGGAGGGTGGAAGTTTTTGCCTGTGAGTGTGTATATATTTTAAATATAGTTTAGTTTATAATTGATTTGACAAAAATACTAGTCTATGAGTGACAGAAATTAAGAGGCTCCTGGTCCATGGATAATCATGTACCAGGAGCCATTGTTTGTAACTGATTTATCATCAGCGACAATTCCGAAGCGAACTTCGCAGTAGGGTCGGCCGGGTCGTTAGCTTTGATGTCGTAGGCAAAGGATGGTGACTACTTCATCTATAGGCATATAGATGTTGCCGATAAGCTGGTTCTGCTATTGCTGGAAGTCATATCGTATGCTCTTATGATGTTGTGATAAATTGGGTGAAATCAGAAGATATTTATGTAGAAAAGTCTTTCAGGATTGTTTGAGTCGAGTCTGAAGTGTGCAGAAAAACGGCGCCAATGCCTCGCTATGGCTGAGTAGGTACAGTAAGGGGAGTTCCGTTGAGTTCTGATTGGAAGGAGAATATTATATGCCACCTGGAGTAGAAAATCATATGCCAAGTCAAACGATTCCAAACCTTTACCGACATCCAAATATTTGACGAAATATCCATGTTAAAGCAGTGGCTCAGCGATTGGATGGGGTTTGGCACCGGTCAAGAAACTCCAAAGCCTATAAGGGCCAAATCAAGCTTGGGCAACACTCAATGGATTGATCCCATAGCAATTGCACGTGATTAATCATTTTGACAATAGGGTATCCCCCCTCCATATGTTTATATTTCTTCTCAACCTTGACAGACCAATCTGCGAGGAGTTTTAGCATCAGTATTTCTAACTGTTGGAGGGCTTGATGCATATTCCTTTGTGTTGCATCTAAGCAAGAGCTTATTCACCAAAGCAGGCTGAACTTCTTTAAACGAGATGTCTTCTGCCAACGAATTTGAGTAATCATTGATACTAATGCAGTATATACTAAAGATTAATAAAAAAAAAATTGATTGAGGTTTGGGCTGGATTTTATTTTTAACTTGACAAGCTCATGTTCCACTGCTTCGAAAATTTTAATATCCATATACGCATTGTGACCCAGACTACTTTAAGCTTCGCCACATACACATTAGCTTAACTACTAATATGGTCGTAAACTTGGAAAAGTCCTAAAGCGATCCCTATATAAGCATGACAATTTTTTTGCCATACGCCGATTTGGTGGAATACCTAACTGAAATTTTAAATATCCAAAAATCTGCCGATTAGAGTCCAAAACTAACAAAATTTTATGACAATATCCAAAATCACCCTCCATAGGAACCTGTTCATTGTACCTACATTCGCTTATATTGGAGGATTACCTCATGTTTTCATGAGGTTTCCAATTGAGGTTGTCCAGTGATGTTTGTAATTAAACAGTGTATATAATTACTAAGCATACATAAATCCCACGGCAAGTCTGTCAAGCTGGAAAGTTTCAAGAACGGATCATTTTAATTATAATTTTAAAGCAGCGCAGAAAAAAAAAACTATCGGTGTCATATCGTAAAGAAATAAAGTTGAGAAGGAATTTTTATCGTGAGAGCAGTGGATTATTTGAAAAAGTTTTGATGATTTTCTTTCTAGTGAAAACTTAGTCTACTTGATATCAAATTCTTTTGCCACCTCACTTTATTACGACACTCTTCTCGAAATGTTTATTTTAACTTTTTTTCACCTTTAGAGCCCCATATTTTCATTTTCCTATTTTATTTCTGCATCATTTCATCTCCGATAAAAGTAGCCACAAAATGAAATTTCCGAAATTATTATTAGTTATTTTTTCCCTCTAAGCTTCTGTCGTATATTTAGTTTATTAAAAATTTTGTTAAACGGCGGACAACAGAACAAAATGAAAACTTACTTAACTACTGAATGATAGGTGCTTCATTCCTTTTGCATGGAGTACCAACAATTAGCTTTCGAGCAATTGTCGTTTGTTCAAAATTAAGCTAATTTTTGATGCGTTGCACTAATTTTGACGATAAAAAAAAATTGCACTCGAAAAAAAAAATCAGGTAGACATTTGGATTAGTTTTATTTGGGACAATTGAAAGAAGTAAACCTTTGTAGTCTGGGTGTCATATAATTTTTATTTAAATCCTAATGTAAACAATGTGTCCGCTATACTCAATTGTAAACAACAGAGTGAGGGACCAGTCGTGAAAAAAACAAAATTGTGTTTTCAAATTTTCTAATTGAAACTGTAATTGAACCCCTTAAGGCTGTACTTATACCATAAATTCATGGTTTCTTACTCGAGTTTAAGTGAATATCAGCTTTTCCTGACGCGATTCATGAAGTAGAGCGACTGATTTATTAATAAATAAATGGTTTCGGCAAAGTGTTTTGCAATATATTTAGGATAAGTTGTGCTAAATCGACATCCGTAAATGAAAAATTTATATCATTCTCACTTATTTTATTTTTCCAAACAAAATGGAAATATTTATTTATATGATTTATGATTTATCTTACTCGCTCAAAGATAAGGGTGTCCGAGACATCAATTAACTTTCTATATATGTATGAGCATGTGTATTCTTTAAATGACACTGTCGGGCCAAAAGTTGTCGTTGAATATCCCCAAAGTGGAGAGGAGACGCCCGCCGCGGGCTAGGGTCGCTACAACCTCGAGCGCCAAGAAAGAGAAAAGCTGGTGGACCTGTGGTCTTTCACCCTGCTGGTGGCCTAGTCGGCGGGCAGCCTAATTCGTTTTAATCTGACTCCATAAGACCTTAGAAGGTGTGCGCCAACAGTGCACTATATTCAGGAGAAGAGGAACAGGGAAGGTTTATAGGTAGTTTATATGGTCTTGGAATGACTACGAATTCACACTCGTTGTCTTAGGGTAGGCGAAAACCGTCCGGATCCCAAAGGTGAGTGTGAACCGGGGAGAAGCAGACTGCAATGTCGTGGGAGACGCTACGAGGTAAGTTTGTAGGGCCACGGCAACCGTCGTCCGCGAGGGAGAGGTCTCTCCCAAGGAGATGCTAGTTTTAGCAAGACAAAGGCAGGGGCGTGTCAAACCGGTAAAAAAGTTAAATTGTGTGTAAATTAGTTTAAAATGTACATGAAAAGATAGTGTCACGTGTATTATTAATAAATAGACACAAAATAATAAATGAAATTTGCCTGCAAAAATTGTTTCATAACATGAATACAGAATTAAAGATTTGTTTCTATAAAATGTTTCAAAATGAATCCCACGCAGAAGTGAATTTTTGAGTTTGAGATCATTGTTGAACCTCTCACGGTTGATTTAAACCAAAAATGCAGTGGCATATAATGAGTTTATATGGTCACCACGTAGCCAAATCTGATAGAAATACCATCACATATTTGACACTAAGGTTCAGCTCTGTAAAGTTTGAAGAATTTTAGTTGAGATTTAATAACTCAGTATTTAGTGGATTTTGGATTTAAATATAGCTGCATTAAATTATAGCTATCGATTGAGCTGTTTTTCTTTCTTGTATGGCATAAGTCCATCCCCTATAACGAATGAGTTATCATCACTAACTCCTACGAAACTTTTGTAGAACCACTGCAGAAAACCAACTAACAGGGGTACCCCATTGTAAGTTTTAAACGCTAAAATAGTTTCATTTGGTGGTAGGATGTATCCACGATCGGGTTATGGTTTGCTAAGTCAGTCACTTGCTAAGTTTGTTTCTCGCGAATCCAAATACCTGTTACCTGGTATGCTCTCTTGCATTTGATGTTATGTCTTGGTGGAGCATATGAATGGATTCCTATCCTTGTTAATAGGGTACAGGAATCAGTTACTTAATCACCACCTACTCCGTTACTCCGGGGATACAATAAAGAACAATTTGTTTATATTTCCCGGTTTCAATTAGGGATCTGATAATACCGCAAGCGGTTACACTTGTTGAATAATTTCAAATTACTTAAGTACGTTAGTTCTTTCACAGTTATGAGGCATAGAACTAGGAAGATACGCTTGGATGAAACGATAAATCAGAAAAGAAACTTTAAATGAGTATTGCTGAGAAGTTCGGAAGTAATTTATTCAAAGTTTCGCCATCCCCTACCCATTTACAAACTAAATGTTGCTTTACCGAAGAAATTTGGTCTTTTATTAATATGAGCGTATAATTATTTGATTTCGCTTTACCTAATTATCTGCGGAACATTTCCTCCCAATTTTAAAAGATTTTTTTAAGTAGTGTAGTCTTATATAATAGGAAGTGTTTTGTCAATATACGAGTTCCTCTTCAGCAGCTTCCACTTGACTTGAAACATTTAAAATATTAAGGGCTTTACCAATTTGCTATCGAGCCCGACGGGAGAGGCACTACTTTGTGTGTTGAAAATGATCTGAAACGTTAAAGGTATATTATATAACACTATGCAATATGTGGTACACTTTTGTTTTTGTTTTAATCAAATTCGGAAAATATGATGATGGGAATTATGGAAATAGTCTTAAACATGATTAAAGTCATTTCGCCAACTTTTAAGCTCGCTTTCGTCCCAGCAGAGAAGGTAAAATGTAGGGTTTCGATTACAACCCAATGGAAACCATTGATAACGGTAATTTTGTAAGAAGAATTTCTACGGTATTGTGGAAAAATATTAATTTTGAGAGTTAACTGCAAACTGACAAAAAAGGATGAACATATAAAATTAACTACCAAGACAAACATGGATGGATGAACTGAAGATTTTGCCCGGCATTTGAGGGAAAAGCGTTGTTTTTCTTCATAATCAAATTGAATGTTAAAAATGTTAAAGACAAGATTTGTAACAATTTCAAAGAGTAACAAAAACGTTAAGTGTTGAGCGCTAACAATAGAAATCTTCATTTAATACGCTTTTTATGCCAACGTTTTTACATATATTTAACAAAAAATAAAAAATCCAGTAATAAAAGTGTGTTAATTAATAAAACTATTTATTTCTGTTCAAAACTACTGAGTATGTTTTCATCATCAGTTATATAATGCTAATATTGTATATAATGCTAAAATTAGAAGCAAGCCCCTTCTACTACCTGCCTCGTGACGTCATGGAAGTCACTGATAGTCCCCTGTTATTTTTAAGTAAGCAACCTCATTCCTCCAAGATCTCCCTACTTCCCAGAATTTTATCCTTTTCTTATACATACATGTCTCAGCTTTAGCCCCAGACCCCAATCGTTCCTAGGCATTCCACCCAGTATGTAGTAACGTAACTCTTAATATTTGTATATACCATTGTTTTGCTTGTACTTCATAATAAAGCTTTTCTTTCTTTTCTTTTAAAAGACTATCCTCTGCAAAGATTATTTAACTATCGTTTCCCAAAGATTTTAAGAACCTGACGTGGAGGTTTCAGTCCAATTTTGGACATATCTCCACTTTGTGTCTTTTTTATTTATATTTCCAAAAAAGCAATATAGCTCATGGTTCCAGTTAACAAAATTTGAACACATAAAACCAAATCTATGATCTGTTCAGAGGAACGGATGGTTTGGCAGGTACAACAAGTGATACGTAGTCCATTCAAACTTCAACAGAATCGGGCGAAATTTCTATGCTATCCACTGAAAACAAACAACAACATAAGAACGATCCGGAAGTAACCAAAATCTGTAGAACAAGGTACGCAGGAGTGTGTTAGAATGTCAAATCAAAGGGACTGGAGGTTAAACCCGAACATTCCCCCGTCTGTTTGATTAGGGGAAATACAATACGATTTCCCCATCACACACGGGCCTACACGGGGGGGGGGGGGGGGGGCATATTTATGGCCTGTTGTCTCTCAGAATCATATGTTTTACGAAAAATCCTTGAAGCTATTGTTAATTTACGGTCTTTACCAGGAGTCACTTAATATAAACTCTTTTAAATAGCTCCTGACGAGAAATTAAAAATTTTAGCGAAATCTAAACAAATATTATCATGTTAGATTTTTTGTTGTACTTTCCTGTCACTACATGACAACCAAAAATAATCAGCTTATTTCTAGATGTTGTGGAACATACATACAAATTTTCAGATCAATTGAATTATTTTTCGTGTCTGATTAACACAGATGACAAACGAAAGTCGATCTTCAATAAAAGTAAAGCCTCTCCCATCTGACATTACTCTTTTAAAACCGGTATCTTTTTAAATA
This sequence comes from Acanthosoma haemorrhoidale, assembly GCA_930367205.1. NCBI lineage: Eukaryota > Metazoa > Arthropoda > Insecta > Hemiptera > Acanthosomatidae > Acanthosoma > Acanthosoma haemorrhoidale. Next base: position 18,439,318 of record OV884011.1, on the reverse strand, counting down.
AAAAAACTCTTTAATATTTAAAAATTCTAATAAAAAACCTGAAAACCCTTTGCTAGATAAGGTTAATATTAATATCAAGCGTAGAAGTCGGAAGGATTCTAAAGAAAATAAGAAATAATGATGGCCCAGCTTCTTTTTATGGAAATGGCTAATATCATCTGTCCTCTTGAGTCTCACAGCAACAGCTGCTGGAGGGATTTTAATATGATTTCATTTAATTTTAGAAGAATATTAAAAGTTGTTTTTGAATCGGAGTGAAATTTTTGCCGAGCCCGAAGGTACAATTATCATTCGGGTTCGCAGCGATCGAATTACGTTTGTGTCTTCTATGATATAGGTCGCGAATCAATCCAAATCAAATTTCATAAGAATATCCCACAATATATGGTGTATACTCATTAGTTTTGGGTTCAAATTTAATTATGGGAGTTAAGAGGGAAAAGGTCCGTTTCGCTAACTTTTAAGGTGTCTGATTTTATCTGTATGGTTAAGGCCACATACAAAAAAATGTCAGCAAGAACAATTTTTTATTTAATTATTTAAAAAACCGCTAAGTATTGACCAGATCAATGGGCTAGTTTCATTAAACTGTCGACTAAAAAGTTTTATTTTTATATTAGACGCTTTAAAGATTTAACTTTTAGGCAGGAAGGAAAAAAAAAAAATCGGAACAGTCTGCCCAATCAGGAGTAAGACAACTTGATTTCATTTTGACAGACAATTGCTACAAATTAGAGTTGGGCTTAAAATCATTCTTAATTAATCCATTCAAAAATTTCAAAGTAGGAAAAATTTACGCCCGTAAGTCAAGTTGGAGATATTTAGTGAAAATATATTTGTGACTTACAGTCACCCTTCCTGCCAATTAATCCATTTATTGTCTGTCCTGAAGGGAGAGGTTCTACTTTTGATGAATTGATGCTTAAATCGATTTTTTTTTTGTTGAGTGGCAGGAATCACTTACTTAATATCAGCTAATCGGTTTGAATAAGTTTTATTCTGTACATAGTTCAGCTATTTATGATTTTCTTCATTTGATGCAAAGTTGATTTTGAATATTTTAGTTCAAAGATATAACTTAGCTTTTCATAAATGGTAACATAACTTAAAAGAGTAGCATATGGTCCCGTGAGTATCTCATTAAATTGTATGATTACTTTATACTAATTTAAAAAAAAAATCTCTATCTCTCTTTATATATATATAAGGATAAATTTGATGTTGATCCTTGGCTCAACAAGGATATAGTCAGCCAAACTGATCAAAAAAATAAAGTTTCAAACTATCTTGCATGCCTTGTATAACATAGGTTTTTTAATGCATATCTTTTGCATATATTAATTTTAATCAACCGTCTGTATTTATATGAGGTCATTATCTCATGCATAATAATACAAACTTAGATCCTTTGCTATCTAACCCGTTCAGAAAGGCTTTTGTGTCCTAATGAAACTGACTTTATTCGGAGGATTGCTAAGATATTCATTTAGATGGGTGGGATTTCTTATCGGGTGTAACCAATTCGAATTTAGGGTGCTTAAAGTAAAATTCAAAAGTCCGTGTTGAGATTCGAACCAAGTACATTTATAAGCCTTCATCTTGACTAGTGCCCGTTTTTGGGAGGAGGCTCCAGTTCTGTATTCAAAATTTGACAGCCGAAAAAATGATCCAGTCAGTTTGAAATTTGTAAGTTATATTCAACAACCCGCCGGGCTACATTGGAGTTTTGGTTACGGTTTAATAATGGGAAACGAATTTCAAAATATATGTTCCGGTAGGTACCATTAAAAATAACCGACTGCGATGTGGGTTAGAGAACCAATGGGGAATGTCTTAAGCATCCCGGTGTATTGTTTTGTCAGTCCTGGCAATGGCCAGCTTCTCCAATCAAGTCCTGAGCGTATGTGGCTCTCGCGCTCTTGGTCAGCCTCCGCTGGCTCGTATCCGGTGACAGCTTACGGAGGAGCGTCGGGGACTTCCCAAGACTTCGCTTCCTCTTTCGCACGCGAGGGAGGTTATAACCATGCAGAGTTGGGAGGTCTCTGGGCTGTTTGTAAATACTGTATGAATGAGCGAGTGAATGAAAATTGTAAATATGGTATGAATGACATCATTTATCTGTTGTTGTTAAAATAAATATAAACAAATTTCAACCAGTGAAAATTCAAATTGAGTATAAAATGGCGAGACTACTAATCTTAAAAACTGGAGCATTACTGTGGAAATTGCATAAAGTGTGGATGGAGGTCCGAAGTACGACCATCTCTAGCGGGCTTCGTCATTTCCAACATTGGATTCCGTCAAATAAGGATTGCGAGATTGGTTTCATTCAATAGCTGTTTAAATGAAAATTTCAAACTGGAAAAAGTGAATTTTGTTATAATATAATGGGCAATGTAATTTAGGAACGCGCCCAGAAAGAGTCGCGGAATACAGTTTCATTAAACTAACGTATAATGATAAGCCAGATTTACCCTAGCGGAACTAATAAAAATACAGAGTCAAAAAAGCTTAGGCTTTTATCTTGATTTATTTTCTGCAGATTAGGATTCGCCTAAGGGTAGAGTATTCGCATTGTCTTAATAAGCCGGATATGTAATTTATAAACGCCAGATTTTTTTTCCCTTGGCGGATGAATAGACAGGTATACCATTATGCGGTACATAATGGAGGGTAATTGAGGAGTAACAAGTGATACAATCAAGACACTCCGGCCGCCATGGTCCAATCTTCAATGGCCGCTACAATGACGGCAATCAACCCTTGAGTTAGCCCTAACTACCTAAGTGTTAGTTGCTACTTATAACTACCTAAGTGTTAGTTGCTACTTGTAACTTGTTGACTCGCTTATTATCATATCAAGCAGTGTGGTAATTATTGACCATCAGCTAGATCCGATACCATTTATATCTCTCTTAAACTTCTGGAATGTTCTATGACGTACCACTTGTTAAAATTGTTCGAGGCTTTTGAATAGCTGTGATTTCGGCCAGAGCGATCTTGTACATCAAAGGTGGGCTAATGTTACAAATGGTTTGATTGTGTTTAAATCAGCTATGCAAATCCCTTGATTCATATATTACAATTGTCATTCAAACAGTATTTACATACAGCCCAGAGACTTCCCAAATTCACATGGTTGTCTCCTCCCTCGCGTGCAAAAGAGGAAGCGGAGTCTTGGGAAACCCCCCACGCTCCTCCGTCAGCCACGTCACCTGACACAAGCCAGCGGAGAATGAAGAGCACGAGAGCCACATACGCTCCGGACATGATTGGAGAAGCCGGCCATTGCCAGGACTCCCACTGTTACGCATCTATAGCAGGTCACGAGGCCACTGCCGTTCTAGTCTCAGAGGAGGATTATAGGAATGAGTGGTGCAGTGCAATGACTGTGCTAGGGGATTTGGGTGGTTAAATAGTTTATGTTTTTCAGGCGTTCCTACACCGATACAATTTACTTTGATAATAAATTATAGATTGATGTTAAGGGTATTTTGAGTAAAGTATTTTATACCGCCTAGTATATTATTAAATGTAATTCCTAAAATTTATTAAAAATTGAAAGTATCAAGTGTACCATGTAAAAAGTTTTATAATCAAGAGAGACTGCATTTTCCGGATAGCTTTTCCACGTAGCTGGCAAGTGCCATCATAGAGATGAAGCTTTTCTGGTACTGATGAAAGAAAGGAGGGAAAAGTGACGCTTTTTTTTGAAAAATCCTTTGACTGTCTCTAGAGAAAAGCTCACCGAAACAAGAGGAGCCTGAAGGGCTAAAAGGTAAAGATCATGAGCGCTGACGACTTCAATTTAACTGTAGCCACAGTAATTAAATCATTAAATGATATAACGTTATTATTGCAGCGCCAAATATGTAATACTGGTAGATCTAAGGATCACTAAACTCACCATTTTTGTTTATTATTTGAACGATTTAATTACTAACTAAAATTTGTTTACATCAATTATGAATTAAACTGTAATTAAAAAAAAATATTTATAAAGGAAATAAAAGACGCAGAAAGTGAATATTATATTATGTGAAGGATGGTAGTGGGCTATTAGTTATCAAGTATCTTATAAACTAAATATTCAAATAGGACAAAAGTTTATGAATAATAAATAAAATGTTAAATTATATTTCGTGTTCAACAAATATAGCATACAATTCTGTTACTCAAACCCTTCCACTAACAGATCTCATTGGACTACTGCAGTTCTATAATAGGAGACTTTATTTAACATTAAAATTTTTATTTTTAAACTTTTTTTTTTCCCCAAAACCCCTTTATTTATCAACATTTTTACAATTTACAAATGTCTCCTCTTGATGCATCCGAAGGAGGGTAGAATTACAAGAACAATATTTTTGAAGTTAAAAGGTCAAAATATAATATACTAAGTGATGGGGCTCACCTTCAGTAATTTTTTAACTTTTATGTACGATCTCGTTATATTATTTATATGACACATCAGAATGGTGGTGGTATAGCCACCGGAAGTTCTCATTTCAATGTAAAATATGTTTTGTGTAGACGAGAAGGGGTGTGTATTTATTAAGAAACAATATGTCACTAACTGATAGTGAAGAAAAGGTTAGTTTTTGTCAAACATATTTCGTTCTTTATTTAAGTCAGGTAATATAGCCATTTCAAAAATAAAATCATATCTAACTAAAAAAACATATCAAAATTTGTTGAAACGAGATTTGAAACGAAAATCCGCCGGAGACACATTAAGTTTTTTGACTCGTTTCAGCACCTGACAAACCCAGTGTTTAACACTATGATCCCACCACCCTTCCCGCATCGATGGCAACAGACTGTCGGGGAAAATTAGGTTAAGAATTAGTATGTAAGTTAGTTTTAAAGTTGATCAAAAAGGTGAGCCCTATCACTTTATTAGTCAGTTCAGTCCAGTCACGTATAATGTATATCATTATACTTGTTTATTCATTATATAATTTTTATAAAATAACAAAACCTGTATATAATGTAGGATGCTACAGGAAATACAAAAATAATTTGTAAATAGATTCATCTGAGGAACTATAATTATCTGTAAATTTAAAGGGGCTATGTAAAAAAAAAAAAAAGTTAGCGAAACGTGGTGCTGACATTGTATTTTAACCAAAGATTCATAAGCGTATTTTAAGGAGTTATGGGATTTACCTTTACAATTTCAGATTGGTTAAGTAATTTTTAACACCCCAAATCCTAGGACGTGAAGACAGATTAATTGAAAATTTACGACTATGCACTGCATACTGACATTATATTTCTTGCAAATAGTCCAATGGCACAGTATAGCTTGATGTAATTTTTTTTTTTTTTTCTAATGCTCAAACTGGAAATGTAGGATGTAGGAAAAATAAAGGAAAATGATTTAGGATGATGGTTGCCTCAGTTTCTTTATGTAACACTGTAGCTTACGTAGTATAAGGATTCGTTTATTTATGACTAACTCTTTTCTAGGGGAAGACAAATAAAATCAATTTAATTAAATTGGGCCTTGTATTTTCGAAAGTAAACATGCCTTCCAGCTTGGAAATAATTGAGATTATGACCCCAGTTCGTTAGTATAGATAGAATTCACTAACGAGCGGAGGAATTCAATCAGTTAAAAAGAAAAAAAAATGGCATAACCCTAAATTAATTAACATCTTAAAAGGATTTGATGTTAACATCAACTAATCGGTAGTACAAAATAGTTTCTTTTTCGCGGCCGAAGAATTATCTGAAACTTTGAAGGTATAATAGACAACACAACCTAAATATAATCCGGTTACAATTCAAATAAAAAACACAACTTATTACTCATATTTTATAAAAGAAAAACATTAGTCGGCAAAAACAACATGAAATCAACTTTAATAATTATCGCTTGTTAGTAGAGGCTAGGTTAAATTCCAGGATATAATTAGTACGTACTAAAACAAAAATTAAGACCTTTTCGATTAATTTTTGAACTCATAGTCCATTTAAGTTCAATTACTAAACAGGGAGTCAAGATCTTCAACTTAGAACCTTATGCAACGCAATAGAAACATATTTATTGTTTAAATAATAATTAATTGATTAATTATTCGCGGTACTAAGGGGTCGCCTTTATTTTTAGCATCATTGAGGCATCAAATGGGCCTATGCGCCTAATATGATAGAAGCTCCATTAAATATTAAATAAGGGTAGCATTAAATATTATGCCCCTAAGTGAAACAAGACAGTGATGACTTTTCTCATGACTTCAAATATAAAAACAAAATATGCATATTATTAACGAAGGACTTCTGAAGCACTGAAATATTTAATTTTATACCATACTATAAATTTTGTTTTTATACTTACAACAGCTTTATTATGATAAAATTACAATCTGCCTGATTGGGCTATAAGTAATTGTGATAAATGATCTCGTTCATACCAATTTACAATTTTCATTCACTTGCAAACATTGTTATTTACTACTGACTAACTAATTAGTTATTAACACTTAGTAATGTTTCAAGAATAGGTCTACATTTTTCATGTCTTGTCTAATATTGGGGCCTCCATGTAAAATGACATGAACATGGGGCTCACCAGACAGGGTTTCTGGTTTTGAAAAAAAACGACAGCGATATTTTGAGAAGCGTCGAATCAACAATTTATTTATTATAATTTATATTTATTCATTATAAATAAACTGTTCAGATCTAGGTGGCATATCGCGTTAAACATTTTAAAGGACTGATATCCACAGAAGATGTAATCATCACGTTACCGAAAGGGGAACTAAACGTGGAATGGATGAGAAAAAAACCTGTAGAACTCCTCAAGTTACAGGTGAGAGGCAGCTTGTAGGAAGTGGAGTGGGTTCGACACCCAAGAGTGAGGAGAAACTTGATTAGCTCCGGAAAACAAGCCGGTACCTTCTTCTCGAGCTTCCGGATCTTTCTTAAGGTATCATCCTCTCCAAAAATCCTAATTGATTCGTTGTTTAATTAATTTTTTTATTATTTGGATTAATTTGTATTTTTTGAATTATATAAAAAAAAAAAAAATAAACCGCTAAGCAAATGAAAAAAAAAATATTGAGAGTTAATACTCTAGTGACTCAGCGAGTTTTTCTTAAAAAAAATTATTAAATGATTTTTAAGAGAGTGTGGTCATTTTTTTATCAAAAGTAGTTAATTTTATTTGTTAAACCATTTTTAATATTCCCTTAGCCATAAAGAAAGGATCATAAATTTAGCTTCTTACCTAAAGAACCTATTTACTGTAGACATACATACGTGTTAAATCTCTTACAAATTTAGATATTTTTTAGAGCTCACTGCAGTGTTACAGCTGTAATCACTACTTACTTTTGAAAAAAAGAGTCTTTCACAAAATTGAGCCTCGTCTATAGGAGTAATTTAAGTAATTAATTACGAAATCTTAATTTTGAATTTCACACTACCCACTTCAACGAATATTCTACAAACCAGCCACTTGAAGTTCTGTTTTCATTTTTAAATCACTTTTGCACGAAGAATCGTAACTAACATCCGTCTAATACAAACATTTTCGAAAGTCTATTTGACTCTTCCTTTTTAGTTGATTGATTGGTTTTCATTTAATTCGGCCAAAGGAACAAAAGGAATTTATCGATTGCAGAACTGTAAATACTATTAAATTAAACACATGGTGTAACATGTCATGAAGGGGTGGTATGGTTACGATAGTGTCGAAAGGGCGGATGGCTCCATTTATTTCCTCTCGAGGCTGGATGAACCCTGACAACGAAATCCTCCTAAAACATCCCTTAGGGGTAACGGGAATTTAACCCAGGTACCGGTAGCGACCGCTAACCTTAGGGGTGGCTATTGCAGAAACCTATGCCTACTTTAAATTCCAAAATTATAAAATAAAAAAAACTTCACTGAGGATATATTTTTTTTTTATATACAACTTTATTGTGATAAAATTACAATCTGCCTCATTGAGCAATAAGTAATTGTGACAAATGATCTCATTCATACCATATTTACAATTTTCATTCACTTGCTCATTCATAAAATATTTACAAACAGCCCAGAGACCTCCCGAGTCCCATGGATGTCACCTCCCTCGCATGCGAAAGAGGAAGCGGAGTCCTGGGAAGTCCCCCCACGCTCCTCCGTTAGCCGCGTCACTGGGTTAGAGCCAGCGGAGGCTGACCAAGAGCGCGAGAGCCACAGACGCTCAGGACATGAATGGAGAAACTGACCATTGCCAGGACTCCCACTATCACGTATTATACGAGGCCACTGACGTTTTAGCCTAAGGTGTAGCGCAATGACTGTGCTAGGGGATTAGGGTGGTTAGATAGGTTTCTATGGAATTTCATGAATTCAAGAATGTAAGGTATATTAAGATCTTTATGAAGGGTTTTGTTGCTGACATAATAACGGGAATTTACTGTTCTTCTCAGGACTTTTGATTGAAAGGATTGGGTGCGCTTGATGTTTGACTTTTTTTGCTGTCCCCTATAGCTCTATTCCGTATGTCCAGATTGGCTTAAGTATAACTTTGTTAATTAGTAATTTATTTTATATTGAGAGATGCGATGTCCTTCGAAGTAGTCTATACAGTCGTCCAAAGCGTCTGTTTAGTTCTGAACTGAGGATATTAATGCTAAGAAAAGGTGGCCGAAAGCGATCGAAAAAGTTTTCATAAAGAGACTTGCTTTAAAGAGAAAAGGGGCTCTTGATTGACATTCTTTTATGAAAAACTTCCATTGCTGCTTTTTTATTAAAAATTTAAATTAGAATTATATTTAGGAAACAAATAAAAACATTTCAAAAGTTCACAGATCTTTCAAAGTACCGCCGACTCGGTGTTTAGTGATGAGGCTAAGATATTATTTTGCATAAATAACATGTTACGAGCACTCCCATACACTTGTGTATAATTTTATATATATATAAAGTGTAAATATGTGAGGATATAAAATTGTAGATCTAATTTACAGGGGTAATGTTTGGGTTTGATATGTGCAAATGAAATGGTTTATAGGAGGTGTGTCCATCAGAACTGAGTCTGGTATGGATTGGAATGCAGTCTATTCCAGATAGTGTTTTGAGAGAGGTCGGGACTTGCCAGCAATCTCTGACTGGAATTTTGTAAGTATTAGCAACTTCTGCTATTCCCTCTTCTGTTCGTGGAAGAAACATAAAATTTACTGAGAAGACACGTTTCATACTGGGAAGTCATGTTTGTTTTTTTTCCAAACTATAATCATTAAAACTGTCAATCAGTGTCGTGTTTGACCATGGCTCTTTAACCAGATTTGATAATAATCGCATTTTTAATTAAGAACAGACTAAATACTATAACGCAAACATTAATACAATCATAGCCTGACTAATTACTTAGCTCTCAATAATTCATAGTAAAAATCTATAGCTTAGCTGTGTTCATTTCTTTAATTGCTAAACTAATAAATTGCTACAATAAGGCAGATTGTAATTTTATCACTATAAAGAAAATATATATCAAAGTTAATTAACAATTCGCAAATCTCATCAGATCACGCAGTGTTTTACTAATGCGTGTAACCTGAGAAATTTTGGATATTCTAAAAAATGTTATTTTTAGTTTTTTTTAAATAATAATTAAAGTTTTGAGGGGTGATGTTAGTATGAATAAGAACACTTACCTCAATTACTTATTGCCTAATAAGGCAGATTGTAATTTTATCACTATAAAGAAAATATATATCAAAGTTAATTAACAATTCGCAAATCTCATCAGATCACGCAGTGTTTTACTAATGCGTGTAACCTGAGAAATTTTGGATATTCTAAAAAATGTTATTTTTAGTTTTTTTTAAATAATAATTAAAGTTTTGAGGGGTGATGTTAGTATGAATAAGAACACTTATCTCAATTACTTATTGCCTAATAAGGTAGGTTGTAATTTTAGCACAATAAAGAATTTATATATAATAAAAAAAAATTCTAAACTCGGAGGGAAAGAAACGGTGTACTCTTAAACAGGTTGCCAATCATATTCACAAGAGATTCTTCGTAAAAATTAGCAAATTTGAAATACCATGTTCTTAACCAGTGATGCGGCTGACGGAGGACCACAGGGGACTTCCTAAGACCCCGCTTCCTCTTCCGCACGCGAGGGAGGTGACAACCATGTCGACTTAGGAGGTCTCTGGGCAGATTTTAGATACTTTATGAATGAAAACATTTATCATAGTTACTTACAGCCCAAAGAGGCAAGTTATTAAAGTATAAAAAAAATAAAATAATTTATTAATTCGATTAAGCTGTTTTGGCTAAGACCTGTTTCGCTAACTTTTAAAATTTCTCAAATCATAGTTTATAAGCTATTTAAGACTTGAAACCTCACGCTTTTAAATTCATACACTTTCCTCAATATTTTGTTTAAAATCTTGCTCTGCGTCATTAAATACTCTACTTAAATGTTCATACTCTTGTTTTAAACATTAGCTTTCGTTCCTTCTCGGATCCCTGTGTTTGGAGTTCTGTTGCAATTTCTAGTGCTGTAATCTGTTGCACTTTTTCTTTCCGGCTAAGTAAGGGCGTCCACTAAATGGTCCGAGAAGAAGGGCTTAAAGAAAAAGATAAGGGTGGGAGAAGGATATTTGTCCCGGGAGGGCCCCCGTAGATAGCCAGCGGAGGACATTAACAGTGCTGACTTTCTCTGGGGAGGTACTCAATCAAGTAGGCCATTTCTTACCCTCTCTGCCAATAAGCGGTCGCGGATTTATGCCACTCTAGACGAAAAAAAAAACCCATTCGCTGTGACGATTCATTCGAGAATAGCAGAACATTTTATCATGTCAATATCAACAGGTTTATTCATAATCGATTATTAAAAAGAGTGGTAATATTGCGAAATCTACTTACTCAGAGACAAATTAAACAAGCATAAAATAACCTTTCTTACTTTCCATATATTGTTTCTGAAATAAATAATCAAAAAAACCGTACACAAACCCAAATAAGTGCCTCGCCAATGGCCCAATCATTTCATTTCAACTACGGCTGAAACACTAGCAAACATTTTTTGAAGTGAATATTTTTTTACAATGAAGAAATTTTACTAACCTACCGATACCTTCCTTCCTTGAACATTAACAAGAAACAAAAGTTCATACTTACTCGTTTTTATTTATTCGTTAAGCAGTCCACCAACAAAAAAAAAAAACCGTAGTTTGCGGCCCTGAAAAACTATTTTTCATACAAATTTTAATATTTCCTTTATTATAATCCAGGCTTCATATGTATGATTATATAACTAATAGTATACTGAAATTATTTTCTTAATTTTTTCAAGTTGGTCGGCCACCACTAGCTCGTATCTGACGGAGGAGTGTGGGGGACTTCCCAAGACTCCGCTTCCTCTTTCGCATGCGAGGGACATGGGACAAACATGTGGACTTGGGAGGCCTCTAGGCTGTTTGTAAATATTGTATGAATGAGCGAGTGAATGATGAATTGTAAATATGGTATGAATGAGAACATTTATCTCAATTACTTATTGCCTAATAAGGCATATTGTAATTTTATCATAATAAAGCTGACTAATAAATAAATAAAAAATTAAAGCAAAGTCAGTGTTCGTACAAATGAAATTGTCATCTTCATCATTACACCACGTACCTTGTCTCTGGGTTATTAATTTCCACATTGTAACATAAGTACGTTACTCTTTGTGGGTTTTATTAGTATGACTCATTTTTGTATGACAATATTCTGACTTAACGAGAGGTCACATCAAATGAAATCAACGAAGCGTGTTGACAAGAACCTGCTTCAAAAACACTCATTATAACAGGGTCTGCGACCTAGACCTGGAAAGAAAACGAGTTTCACCCTTCCAGATTAGTCCACTATTTTTTTTTCTCATTGCAAATCACATGTTTTTATACGGGATTTTCGCCCTTCTAGGGACCTTTGAACAGAATTAACAGATGCATATCCATTATGGCAAGGCAGCGTTGGAAACAAAAACGAACCTTCAGTCTGTTTAATGTGAAATCGAGAAAACAGTTATTGGAGAAAATAATTACAAGAGAGTAAATAGGTGGGTAAGATCTGTACGCAGTACCCTTCAAATCTTTATTCGCTTCTTATTTATTTATTTTCCTTTTGATTTTTGTCCTTCTGATTTTGAAACGTTAATAGTGTCTGTACTGAGGAGCTTTGCATTGAGAGGATGCTGCAGCTGTTGAGAGGATTGCTTTGCATTTTGAGCTTATTTTTTGTTTTTGTTAATTAACAATTACCAATGGCTGACCTGGAACCCACATACTAGAGGCTAAAAAGACAAGAACTGAACAGGCGCTTTGGACAACTGTACATACTACTTCTAAGGACATCCTACCTCTCAATAGAAAATAAATTATTAATCTACAAAGTTATACCTAAGCCAATCTGGACATACGGAATAGAGCTATGGGGGACAGCAAAAAAGTCAAACATCAAGCGTATCCTTAATCAGAAGTCCTGAGAACAATAGTAAATGCCCTTTATTACGTCAGCAACAAAACCCTTCATAACGACCTTAATATACCTTACATTCTCGAACTCGTCCCTTCCAAGTTCATGAAATTCCATAGTAACCTATCCAACCACCCTAATTCCCTAGCATAATCATTGCACTGCACCACTCATCCCTATGGATGATGTCCTCGGAGACTGAAACGGCAGTGGCCTCGTGACCTGCTATCAATGCGTAACAGTGGGAGTCTTGGCAATGGTTAGTTTCTTCAATCATGTCCTGAGCGTATGTGGCTCTCACGCTCTTCGTCAGCCTCCGCTGGGTCGTATCCGGTGACGTGGGGGACTTTCAAATACTCCGCTTCCTCTTTCGCGTAGGAGGTGTCAACCATGAGGATTTGGGAGGCCTCTGGGCTGTTTGTAAATATTTTATGAATGAGCGAGTGAATGATGAATTGTAAATATGGTATGAATATGAACGTTCATCTCAATTACTTATTGCCTAATAAGGCAGATTGCAATAAAGAAGTTATATATCAATGTTAATTAACAATTCACAAATTGGAATGGATGTCTCATTCAACAGATCAGGCAGCGTTTTACAAATGCGTGTAACCTGAGAAATTTTGGATATTCTAAAAAATGTCATTTTTAGTTTTTTAAAATAATAATTAAAGTTTTGAGGGGTGGTGTTAGTTCAAAACCTAAAACCCTTATGTTTTCGCTGCGATGTCTGTACCGGAGATTCTCCTGTGTGACCAAAAAACAAGAGATTTTACACGGAGGTTCCATTTGATAAATAACCTTGATGAAAAATACCACAAAATATGAAAAAGTCTCGATAAATATTTGATGGACTGTAATTGGTAAAAGTCGTTGCATTGGCCATTATCATACGATCAGAAAATATTTTGCAATCTGCGTTTGATGCAGAGGGATAATAATTTGTGTGTGCTATTATTAAAAGTGCTAGGTCAACTTTATACCTCAATGGCGAGAAAAATAAAATGAATAAGACGGAAAATAAAGAGAAATTGTTAAATAATCAAATTATTGGTTTCTTATTTTGATGTATTGGTTTATATTGTATTGGTAATTATCACACGGAATCACAACAAGGGAATATAAAGGGATAAAAATCCTGAAATGCCATTAGGGTATGAAAGTGAAAGAAATCCAGTGATACCTTCCCGTGATTCGGTTAAGGATTCTTCTTACCGGATCCCTGTTCCAGCTTGTCTTGATTCTGTTATTGTTTTGTTTTTCGGTGGCTTAGCTGATAAGGAGACGGTTCTCTGGTTAGTGGTTAGCATGTCTACTTCTAACTGCAGGAGACCCCCGGAGTTTGATTTGGAGCTCACTTAAGAAGTTTTTCTTTGGGGACTGGTGAGGTCGTGGTTAACTCAGGCTCTTTAGGATAAATGAGTAGCTAGTTGAATTCAAAAGTAGCGGATACGATTAATAAAACTGAATTTAAGGTCAAAGGGTAAAGCCTAGAGATCATATAGGACCACACCAACAATCAAATATGGAAACAACCTCATGAGGTTTAGCGCAATTGTTTTAAAAAAATATAAACTAGTTTGGATGGGTGTACATGTACATGTAAATAAGTATTGACTATGAAATTATGCATGAAATGAACATTTGTATGGTGCTTACTCCCCAGTATGATCATTTATATCAATGAAGTATTCCATAAGTCAACATTTCGCTTATTCAAGCTCCATTTCGACTAAATATTTAACGATGACACACAAAACAAAGTTAACTTAAAAATGATCTATGAATGTGTCCTCCGACCAGCTCTGCTGTACAGTGCCCCGCTACCACTTGACTGACAATACAGCCAAATGTCTCCAGCGTTTCGAGAATGGGATCATGCGAAAAGTGGTCCGCCGGAGACAAATCAAGTTCTTTGACTCGTTGCAGCACCTAACCAACCCAGTGTTTAACACTATGACCCCACCACCCCTCCCGCATCGATGGCAACAGACTGTCGGGGAAAAATTAGGTTAAGAATTAGTATGTAAGTTAGTTTTAAGGTTGATCAAAAAGGTGAGCTCCATTACCTTTATTAGTCAGTTTAGTCCAGTCACGCATAATGGGTATCATTATACTTGTTGATTCATTATATAATTTTTATAAAATAACAAAACCTGTATATAATGTAGCGACGCTACAGGAAATACAAAAATAATTTGTAAATAGATTCCCCTGAGGATCTATAATTGTATATAGGTATCTGTAAATTTAAAGGGGCTGGGTCTTGCCATAAAAAATTAATAACGACTGGTCATAAAAATTTAAAAATCATAAAAAAAAAATAACTGGATCAGGTAGTCAAGCCTGTTAAACAAAGAGCTGACAACCAATCTGTAATAGCCAGAAAATATTGTCTATTGTTAAATTAAAAAAAAAAAAAGCACATATATACCTTATGGTTATTATCTGTGTTCATGTCAAGTGTTAAATGAAGAATTGGCAGAGGGTCGATATTGGCGAGACATAAGATATATTTTTGTCTTCAATACTTATGACTTAAAGTTGTCTCTTTTTGGAGCAATACTCCCAGGCTAGTTAAAGCACTTATTAATAAAGTAGATAAAATGTTTAGTGTGACCCTGGTTTGACAGTCGGCATCATCGAAGGACACCATCCAACTTACCCAATGTACGGTACACTCTCCGCAGCTGCGCTCAACAGAATCAGAGTTCCCAGGGTGAGGCTGAATGTTACAAGGACCACGCTGCTGACCATTCCTGAAAGTAAACCGTCTATTAGTAATCATTCATAAGATTATGAATTACATAAGTACATTTAGTAAATATAGTTTATTACCACATTAAACTATTGTATCAAAATCAGCAGAGAAGGCATATAATATAACACTCATAACAACTTGACAATATTTGTAATAGATATTTATAAATATTTTAACAACTGGCTGGACTGTTCATACCCTGATGGGTATGATAATCTCTGCAAGATGATCCCTGCAAGATCCCTGCCGTGTGGATTTGGATTAGAATCTTGTAGAATAAGGACGAGTGTGTATGAGCTTTCTGTTCTCAGGTCGGCTACTTGAATCTATAATCGGGTACACTAACCTTCCATAGTTACTCTTTAAACCGTTGGTAACAACTTGAAATTTAGCCGAGAATATGTTTACTGTGATGTGCAATCTAGTGCTAATTCGTAGTGGCAGAGATCTGACCTCAGGTGCAAAAGACCCGCTCATCAATCAATCGTCAGACCCTACATGAGACAGTATGAAAGGAGCATCACGGAGTACTTTGAAACTCCAGGTGAACTCGAAGTAACTCCGAAGAATAACACTGGGAACCAGAATTACTCATGCAGACAGGCAAAATAATCTTGTTCTATATAGTCGTTTAAAAGTGATCCTTCTTTAGGCGTGAATACTCGATTGAAAAAAAAAAATATTGTTTATGCATAACTCAAGCAATTTTTTTTTTCACGATTTATACAGTATTAACAAACAGCCCAGAGATCTCCCAAATCCACATGGTTGTCAACTCCCTCGCATGAGGGAGAGGAAGCGGAGTCTTGAGAAGTCCCCCACGCTCTTCCGTCAGCCGCGTCACCGCATACGAGCCAGCGGAGACTGACCAAGAGCGCGAGAGCCACATACTCTTAGGACATGATTGGAGAAACTGGCCATTGCCAGGACTCCCACTGTTACCAGGCCACTGCCGTTTTAGTTTCCAAGGAGATTATAGGTATGAGTGGTGCAGTGCAATGACTAGGGGATTAGGGTGGTTGGATAGGTTACTATGGCATTTCATGAACTTGGCAGGGACGAGTTCTAGAATGTAGGGTATATTAAGATCGTTATGAAGGGTTTTGTTGCTGACGTAATAAGGGTCATTTACTATTGTTCTCAGGACCTTCGATTGAAATGATACGCTTGATGTTAGACTTTTTTTCTGCCCCCCATAGCTCTATTCTGTATGTACAGATGGCTTAGGTATAACTTTGTAGATAAGAAATTTGTTTTCTATTGAGACCTGGCATGTGCTTTGAAGTAGTCTGTACAGTTGTCCAAAGTGTCTGTTTAGTTATTGTCTCTTTAGCCTCGTGTGTGGGTTCCAGGTCAGTCGTTTAACACGATTTATAAAAAGCTAAATTTATGTTATTTCTCTTACAGCGCAGCCCTCTCCGAGGCTTCAAGACAATAACAATATCCTCTAAGTTTCCTCGTGTTGCGTAATTTGTCGGTTTATTTCCACCCGCGACTCAGTGAGGACAATGTTGCTTGGCTGTCAGATACAATGATTCGTGTACAGTTCGCTTCGGTAGGAGAAAAGCTTTTGAGCCCGGTGATTTTAAAATTGCGCTAGGGAATATGGTCCCTGTGTCAGAGGACTAATAGCTTTTTTTGTTGTATATATTTAATACTACGGTACAGGTAGGGAGGGCTCTAATCCAGCTATCAATATCCTGACATAGGATTCCAAACAGCTGCCAGGATCTCTTATTCTAAATTTAGGTTCTGGATTATTACAAATCCTTTTAAAATGTCAAATAAAATCCGGAGCTATTACTTAATCTTTTTAAATGTACCGCTGTTGGGCTACAGTTTTTAATCGACAGTAACGAAGGGAGAGGATGTACTTTGATCTACTCATTCTGTATACCATATGCTACCTGATCGAGCTGATGGTAACAATAGCATTTGCCAAAGCTTGCTATCAAGTATATTGATGAATGGAACTATGAATCCTTCGATGGGCCTTTTAAAACGTTCGGCTAAAGATCGATAAGATGATAATCTGCGGAGAGGCAGAAATTGTTTCAATTCATAATATACACACGCGATACCATACACCATTCCATCAATAATTATAATGCTAAGAATATTATAATGGTAATATTATATATAATGCCACAGGTAGAAGCACCTTCTAGTGTATACCTGCCTCGTGGCTTCATGGAAGTCACTGATGTTTCCTGTTATTTTTTAAGTAAGCGACCGTATCCCTCCAAGACCTCCCTCCCATTTCCCAGAACTACCCTCAGGTTTAGCCCCAGAACCCATTCGACCCTAGACCTTCCACCCAGTATGTAGTAACGTAACTCTTAATATTTGTACTTCATAATAAAGCTATTCTTTTAAAAGACTCTCCTCTACAAAGATTATTTAACTAATGATAAAGTTTCACTTAGAATTTATTAACGGGAAGTTTTTATGAAAAAGGACATCTTTAGACTTTCTCAATTCACAGTTCACAAGTTTTTTAACTATTATTATTCGGAATAGTAGTTCTCAAGAGACACTTGTACGTTGGTATTTATATTATGTTACCAAAAAAAACCTTGGAGTCTCTCCAAACGTATATTTTTTTTTATTGATATACTATTTGGTTATATACTATAACCAACGCCTATTCAGGCATCCTCAGGACTACAATTTGGAACAAAATAGTTACGTTTAAGAGTATATTTAACACAAAAAGAGTAAAACAGCATACCTGTGAATAATTTTACCTATGTTAATTTGTATTAATATATCGTTTTATCGTTATATTAATCCATCGTTATATACTGCTTACATAAATTATATTTTAAAATAGTAAATCAATATGGCCTTTGCAAAAGTATCTTTGTCACTATTTTTTAAAACTATTTTAAGTTTAAAGTTATGATTTGTTCTGTACGCCAAAGGGGTTACAGTTTTTAGAATACAAAAATTGAAATCATTCATTCATACAAATTTCAATATTGTTTTTTTTATGTTTTAGTTGCTGACAAGTAATTTTTTTATTTGATTTCGGGAAGGTACCACTACATGAAGCTAACGAAAAATTATTTAAATGCTCCTTCTTACTGATCCATGTTAAATACCTTTTGAACGAACAGATCAAACAGGAAATACATAGGTTAGACATTTAAAAACGAGTTATTGATCACCTAGTGGCTTATGATATCACTCTACTATATCAGCCTGATGGAAAAAATTTTTAATTTCAAGCAATATTTAAATCTAACGGATCTGATGAAATTTATGTTGTATGAGAGAAAATATTTCTTAATAAGAAATAACCTGAATATCTGATCCCGCTTACAACGCCCCACTCCTGCTTCTTCCAACTCCCCACCTCCGAACAAAGATAGAATTATAGGTCTCTCCACTTAGGCAGATGAACTGGCTTCTGTCAGATCTACGCCTCAGGTTCTGTTTCCTCTCCTTTGAGACCCCGTCGGAAATTACCCTTCTGTGACCTTTCTATCTGTCACCTACCTCAAATTGGTGTCAACCGATAACTTGGTTTCGTTGTAGGACCTAAATTATATTTGCATTAAGTGGTTTTGGCATCTGGACTTATGAGTGTTTAGATATTTGACAGAAATGCCACAGCTGTGACTCATCCTGTTGCTTTAGTTAGTTTAAAAACATGGTTTATTTAAGCAACTCCATTAAACCAGAACCCGTCCTATGCTGCCAAGCTCCTTAGCGATGATGTAGCGAGTACTGCAGAATCTTACGCTGAGGCGTACAAGACTGCTTCTCTTGTAAAAATATAGCAAGATTTCCTGATTTATCAGTGACCACCATGTAGGTGCAACAACTTGACTTCAAGAAACCAGATCAATGATCTTAACTATATGATTAAAAAAAAAAATGAATGATTTTTTCCTAGAGTTTGGACCCATTTTAAATTACTAAAATTTGGTAAATTCAATGGTTGTCGCCAAAATACTTAGTTACTTAGTAGTAGCTTACTAGAGTTACCAATTAAGACATGATGCATTCCCTTTTTTTTTTACGTGGTCGAAGAAATACTCCAAAACGAACAATTTCATCTTATATATGAAAACTCCAGCTGTTGATCTAGCTGTTTTGTGTGTGAAAGTCACATTCAAGATAAGGCTTGTTTTTTATTGTTTGATTATGTGTTGTGACTATCCACTAAAATAACGAGTACATTTAATTATAAACAATTATGGTTCAGTTTACCAGCTGATTTCCGGAATCTACAACATCATCAGGTATTATGAACAAAGTCAACTATCAAAAACGCTGTCTCCGCAATAAGACCTGTCAACGGATATCGAAAAGTAGACGAAGATTTAAAGAAAGTGTTTTTTGATGAAGATGATAACCTTTGTTTTAACAACTTTCCATTAGAGGATATCATCATCTATTTATGAAGTTGGCTGTGGAAAAAAGAAAAAGAAAATATCAAATTACTTTCACAGCAGCAAACTGTCACTTTTCTCGTCCTCCCGGAAAAGCGATCTCAGGGGGGGGGGGGGTAACATTCAGCTGATGATCTAGCTAGCTGGGTTTTTTGTGTGGTTACTTTCAAGATAAGACTTATTTTTTATTGTTTGCTTATGTGTTCTAACTATCCATTAAAATACCTGGTAAATAACGTGTACTTTAATTAATCTATACAGGTATGTTTATTTTATATTGTTCAATCGTTTGGTGCATTTAATTCTAATGCCATTGTAAATCTTTACAGATTAATAAAATCAGTTATTGAATTATACTAAGTTACTATATATATATAATATATTCGAATAAATTGGTATTTGGCGCTAATATTTAAACGTTTATGCATTTAGCAAATTAAATGAGTTAAAAACCAGCCTTGAATTAATACCACAGACTATTCTGAAACCCCCAATTTATAAAGCAATTTCGCAAAGTGTTTTTAATAGTTTTCCAAATTTGGAAAATAAAACATCAAATATGCTCGGTTAGAGCTTATCGAACTGGTTTCACTGCATAGAACTATTAATTAATTGTTTTCGTTATAATAGTTATTGGCCTAAAAATGTTGTGACAGGGCCTGATATATGTCCAGGGGCTCTTCCAGCCGAGCTATCGAGCATGAACGTAGCTGCAAAACCTCTTGGCACGTAATCCTCAAAATTCGTTGCCAGGGATCTTTCAAAAAAGACTACAATTTAGTTATTACTATTGTTTCTTAGTTTTTTTGCCCCGAGAGTTAGTATATTACTGCAGTATATGTTTGAAATATTTTGCCTCATACGGAAGTATATAATTTTTTTTTATTATTAATCCTTTATTGTGCTAAAATTACAATCTGCCTTATTAGGCAATAAGTAATTAAGATAAATGCTCTCATTCATACCATATTTACAATTCATCATTAACTCGCTCATTCATACAATATTTACAGACAGCCCAGAGGCCTCCCAAATCCACATGTATACGAAAGAGAAAGCGGAGTCTTGGGAAGTCCCCCACGCTCCTCTGTCAGCCGCGTCACCGGATACGAGCCAGTGGAGGCTGACCAAGAGCGCGAGAGCCACAGACGCTCATGACATGAGTGGAGAAACTGGCCATTGCCAGGAATCCCAATGTCACCCATTTATAGCAGGTCACGAGCATACTGCCGTTTTAGTCTCCGAGGAGGATTATAGGGATGAGTGGTGCAGTGCAATGACTGTGCTACAGAATTAGGGTGGTTGGGAAGGCTACTGTTGAATTTCATAAACTTGGAAGGGATGAGTTTAAGAATGTATGGTATATTAAGATTGTTATGAAGGGGTTTGTTACTGACGTAATAAGGGACATTTACTATTGTTCTCAGGACTTTTGATTGAAAGGATTGGATACGCTTGATGTTCGACTTTTTTGCTGTCCCCCATAGCTCTATTCCGTATGCCCAGATTGGCTTAAGTATAACTTTGTAGATTGGTAATTTATTTTCTATTAAGATAGGATGCCCTTTGAAGTAGTCGGTACACTTGTCCAAAGTATATAATTACACATGATTTCTCTCAAGAATAAGACAAAATAGTTATACAAATGATATTGACCTATCGCAATCCGTTTTCTAATAAAAGAAATCGATGAACCGATATGTACGCCTAAAAATCAGTGAAACACGCTAACACTTAACCACACTTGACAGTTATAATTAATTAGGTTTTGAACTCAATTAACATATAAATTGAGCATTACTTGCTAAGTAACGGGCTGGGGTTGCTGGCTGGGGCCTGCGGTCTCGTTCAAGTGTCTACGGCTGGAACACTTGTTCTCGCCCACTTTATTGTCTCCAGGTAAATGCCAAGCATTTCAGTAAATGCTGACTGACGGTTTAAATTTTAATTGTATTGTTAATTTCCTGCTTCATTTAGGCCAGCCAGCCTTAGCTTATACATTATAAAAGCTCCCCCGGGATGTACAGAGGCTGTAATTGGCACGTTTTATAAGAAGGGGACTAACAACCAGCACAGCGATGAATAGAGGAGCTAGAAATAATTGGCGACCGGTTTCTTCTCAAACCGACCCTCACCCCTCCGTCAACAAACCCTTTTTAGTTAGTAGATTCCGAAGGTATAGGGTCTACTTTCAACCAGGTATATAACCCCGTTTGAGGTTTAGACCTCAGGATGAAAAAAAAAAAAGGTATAGGGATATAGCATCTATATTCTGCGAAGGACGAAAAAAAAAAAAAAAAGATGAAAATATCAATGTGACTCTGAAAAATGCTGATTAGTTTTCAATTCCATTAATAAAAATGAAGCTGACACCAATTAACCCGTCGGGTTTCTCAAACTGGTTGGTTCAAATGTAAAAAAAAACTACCCCTCAAAATTATTGTGATAACATTTTTTTTTTGGAAATAAATGAAATTAAGGACCTCAGGTGCCTAGATTCGGGGGCGTGGTCTCCGATGATAAATAAATGGCGAGAAAATGCCACCGGAAGTAGATTGATAACATTCTATTTCAGGTAGATTAAAACACCTCCCTTATTCTCCTTAACACTTACCCTAATGAACAATATCGCTTAACTGTGATAGCCAAAGATTAATTCAAAATTTAACTGACGATTAGGCTGTTCTGTTGCACTTAAAGGCAGGGCTATTTATCACGACAATGAATCAATATCTGCCTCTTTGATTATGGATAGAGTCATTGTGGTAAAATACATTGTTTTCAGATATAATTAGTAAATTTTCATCTTTTGATACTTATATTTGTACTAACGATGACCGACAGAAATTTATTGTATTTTGTGGTAAAGGATCCTGTCCACCAGTTTTATTTTAATTCAATCCTCTCCCTGTGTCTGAGATAGTACAATATTTAGGCTTCCATCTCGATAAAAGACTGACATGGAACCCACACACGAGGCTAAAAATACAATAACTAAACACACGCTTTGGACAACTGTACAGACTACTTCGAAGGACATCTCATCTATCGATAGAAAATAAATTACTAATCTACAAAGTTCTATATCTCTACTCCCAATACCTTCTTGGCCACATTTGCAGATGACACTGCAGTCTTGTCATCCCACCAGACCCCGACATAGCATCCCATAACCTTCAAAAACACCTTGATGAGATCGAGTATTGGTGCAATCAATGGTGGATCAAAGTTAATGCAGCAAAATGCTCCCACATTACCTTCACCCTTTGTCGCAAGACTTGTCCACTAGTTTATTTTAATTCTATTCCTCTCCCTGTAACCGAGACAGTACGGTACTTAGGCTTCCATTCCGACAAACGACTGACTTGGAACCCACATACGAGGCTAAAAAGACAAGAACTAAACAGACGCTTTGGACAACTCTACAGGCTACTTCGAAGGACATCTCATCTATCAAAAGAAAATAAACTACTTATCTACAAAGTTATGCTTAAGCCAATCTGGACATACGGAATAGAGCTATGGGGGACAGCAGAAAAGTCGAACATCAAGTGCATCCAATCCTTTCAATCAAAAGTCCTGAGAACAATAGTAAATGCCCCTTATTACGTCAGCAACAAAACACTTCATAATGACCTGAATATACCCT
Source organism: Acanthosoma haemorrhoidale (assembly GCA_930367205.1). Taxonomy (NCBI): domain Eukaryota; kingdom Metazoa; phylum Arthropoda; class Insecta; order Hemiptera; family Acanthosomatidae; genus Acanthosoma; species Acanthosoma haemorrhoidale. The sequence continues at coordinate 18,416,028 of OV884011.1, read as the reverse complement.
ACATTCTTGAACTCATCCCTTCCAAGTTTATGAAATTCCACAGTAGCCTTTCCAACCACCCTAATCCCGTAGTCATTGCACTGCTCCACTCATACCTATAATCACCTTGGATACTAAAACGGCAGTGGCTTCGTGACAGTGGGAGTCCTGGCAATGGCCAGTTTCTCCAATCATGCCCTCGCGCTCTTGGGCAGCCTCCGCTGGCTCTTATCCAGTCACTTTTTATCATTCATCACAATTACTTATTGCCGAATGAGGCATACTATAATTTTATCATAATAAAAGTTTATTACTAATAAAAAAAAAAGTGGTAAAGGAAATTTGTGAATTTGTTTGAAGGTTTCCTCATTCGAACGTTGCTGAACGGCTATTGTGATTTAGACATATTACGTAAGCTCTTACAAACAATGTCTTTGTCGCTGCAATCGTATTTTTAACCCAAAATATCCATTTATTTATCAAGTAGTTTCCTTGTTACCATGCGTAAACAATTTTCCTGTATTATTTTTTTTCGGCGTGTTAGTGCATGGACTTTTATATATATTATCTGTGATTTTTTTTATTTATTATATTCATTATCTTTCTGTTTATTTCTATATACCAACGAGCCATCAAGTATTTTTCTTCCTACAATACGTAAACGATTTTTATGGGTTTTTTTTTTTTATTTTCCCTGGCATTCACACAGTACAGGCACACGGTTGGTTAATTACCTGTGTGCTATGGCATGTGTTTTACTCGAATTCTATTCAAACATTCAGGATTTTTAGGATAGAATAAAAGGGGATATTCAGGATTTTTGAGGTGGGTCTGTTTTGATTTCTTTTCTTAATCAGCGGGATCATGGAAATGGAAAAGTAAAACGGATGGGTTTGTTATTCTATCAGTCACTGTTTGTTGCTTATTTGAGTTTTATTGTCATTTATTTCTTGTCCTCCACTGGCTAGTATCCGGTGACGCGGCTGACGGAGGAGCGTGGGGGACTTCCCAAGACTCCGCTTTCTCTTCGCGGTGGATTTGGGGGGTCTCTGGGCTGTCTGTAAATATTGTATGAATGAGCGAGTGAATGATGAACTGTAAATATTGTATGAATGAGATCATTTATCTTAATTACTTATTGCCTTATAAAAGGCAGATTGTAATTATAGCACAATAAAGGAATTACAATATATAAAAATTATTTCTTGTGAGGCAATGTTGAGATAAAGTTTCATTATAATTCTTTCTCTTTCGATAAATATAAGCATATATATAAGATTTGGAAAGTTTAATTTTTAACTAAAAGAATATAATTTTAATTTATACTTACATAGTTTTTAATTTACTATTTTACTTTTTAGCTTTATAACTATTTATCTATCGCATTATAGCCGATGTTGTAGCACTGAGGATGACTGTTTAAAGCCCTTTTTTTTCAAATATAAAACTTTTTGGAGGGACAAGACGTCCTGTTTCCTAAACCATGCCAGCTGTTTATAAATAACAGTTTGAACATGGAAAAGGTTCATTTGTGTCCCGCTATCAACTGTCAAAGTTTGGAAGTCCCTATTGGAAGACGCTTTAGATAGAAATAGATCCATTTCAATAGAATCAATGTTTAATTCAATAATTTTGATAACAAGGGGATATGGAGAGAGAAATTAAAATACTCGAAAACTTCCAGCAGTGGAAGAACAGTGAGCTCCACGAATATTTTAAGGTGTCTACGGTGGATTTAATTCATTCGCTGTAGACATATCAAATTCTTCGATTCGCTGTAACACAAACCCAACCCCGTATTTAACACGATTTCCCTCTCTCCGAATAGCAGTAGCAGTAGGCAATCGAGGTGGGAACATTTTAGGATAAAGTTAGTTTTAAGGTAGTTTTAGGTGTGAATTGTGAAAGTGTGAGGAGCACCTCACAGTTAGCAAACTGTGTGAGCTAGTACTAGTCCTAGGCCCTTTTACATTATTTAAATATGATTTACCTAACAATAAATATGATAGGTTTACAAAAACTGCTTGCAATAGATATCATGTGGTATAAGAAGCCATTTACAGCTCATTATATATTATGTTATTGTATATAGTTAATTTTTTTTTAATCAATTTTAAAAACAAAACAAACAGAGAAACATTGTTTGTTATTTCAATAATAATTTTATATATATCTTTTTATAAATGGAATTGATTTAGTAATATTGGTTACACTATTATTTATAGTTAACATCGAAACAAAAAATCACTGGCAAGATCGAGGGTCGAAACCAGGACCTCCCTTTATCTAGTCCAGGGGTTCAACTAAATGAGCATCCTGGTAGGTATATTTATCCTATGGCTGGCTACAAAAACTTTCACAATTAAAGTACATAGAATATAAAAGTACATAATTGTATTTATTCATAAAAACATTTTTCTTTGTGCCCTTAGTGACGCAGCGTACGGAGGAGCGTAGGGGGACTTCCCAAGACTACGCTTCCTCCTTCGCACGAGAGGGAGGTGACAACTATGTGGACTTGGGAGGTCTCTGAGCTGTTCGTATATACTGAATGAATGAGCGAGTGAATGAAATTGTAAATATGGCATGAATGAAATCATATATCACAATTACATATTGCCCGATGAGGCAGATTGTAATTTAATCTAAATAAACTTGTTTATCTCTCAGGTCGAGTCGTACATAACTTCCGACGCAGCTAAGAAGAATCTATTGTTCGTATCTACCCGCTATGAGTTACTACAAGTTTTTGTTTTCACAATATAGACGAGTCTTCAGTTAGTCAACGGTTTTGTGTGATACACGTTACGTTAAACTGTTTTTTTTAACCTCTGAAATGGAGAGTCAAAAAGTACATATTCGTCATGTAATGCTTTGTGAATTTAAACAAGGCAATAGTGCTAGGGCGACAGCTGAAAAAATATGGAGTGTATATGGTGAAGGACTAATAACTGATTGGGCAGTTAGAAATTGGTTTATAAAATTCCGTTCTCGAGATATGATTTTAATGACGAACCGAGGGCGGGACGTCCTTCCGACTTTGACAACAACCTTTTAAAGGCAATATTGGAGCTGAATCGATAAACTCCCAGAAGGATGGGAGAAGTTTATAGATAATAATGGTGAATACATAATAAATTAATATAATTTTGTTATTTATTGAGAGAAAAATAAATGTCTGATAAAAAAACGGAAGTTACTTATGATTCGACCTAAATATCTATTTTTGTTCTCTACTAATAGGAGTGTTCATTACAGAAGTGTACAAAACGATGTTGTTAAATAGGCTTGCCTATCCCATATGCAACTCCCGCTTATATTTATCAGCGGCTTTATTGACTTGATTAGGAATTTACATCATTGATTACACGTTAGCAAACACACATTCCGACTCCAAGAGTGGTTCTGTTTGCTAACTGTGTTGTGTCGACTCCGGATTATCTCGAAGTAGCACACACCGCCCCCCCCCCTATCTGCGAGAAGATTTACACTGAGACCGGATCGGCAAAAGTGAGTTAAATATTAATCGGACCGAGATTCAATTGCTCCGGCACCGCCCCCGGTTCGTTACCAAGTCACATCTGTGTTAGCCAACTTCTTCGGCTGAACAAATTTGCACTTACTCCAGCTATCCACCAGTTCCCTTTCCCAACTCACAACTCTAAGCTCGCAAAGCGATACCCTCCTCGACTGGAAAATGGAGTGTTAAACATCATTTAGTAGGATAGTTCCTCAGATAGATAAATAGTGCGTTCAATCATTCAGATAAGTAATAATAATAATACCGTACAATTCCTATGGTTCTTAATACCATTTCAACAATTTTTATTAACTTTTCCTTGGTGTGCCGTCGGTGGGTGAGTTCATCCGCCACCAACCCAGTGTTTAACACTATGACCCCACCACCCCTCCCACATCGATGGCAACAGACTGTCGGGGAAAAAAAGGTTAAGAATTAGTATATAAGTTAGATCTAAAAAATGAGCTCCATCACCTCTATTAGTCAGTTCAGTCCAGTCACGTATAATGCGTATTTATTATACAAGTTTATTGCATTATATAATTTTTATAAAATAACGAAACCTGTATATAATGTAGCGACGCTACAGGAAATACAAAAATAATTTGTTAATAGATTCGCCTGAGGATCTATAATTGTATATAATTATTTGTAAATTTAAAGGGGCTATGGGAAAAAAAAGTCAGTTTCGACAGTCGTACCGGCTTGCTCACTTGTTAACCACTTTGCCCATCTTGGCGCTGCGTCTCAAACTGATAAATATGTCCTCCGGCTCTGCTGTACGGTGCCCCGGTATTTGCCCACTTGACTGACCCTACAGCCACAAGTCTCCAACATTTCCAGTATGGGATCATGCGAAAAGTGGTCCGGCATACTCTCCATAGGTTGAAGAACGCTGACCTGCACCCGTTGCTTGGTGTTCCATCAGTGGGTGAGTTCATCCACCGGAGACACATCAAGTTTTTTGAATCATTCCCGTATCGATGACTCTCCAGGATGACTAGGTAGAGTTAGTTAGTTGGGTTAGTATTAGCACAACTCATTCTTAAGGTAAGCCCCATTACGTAACATACAGGCATAGCTCACCCAGTTCATAAAGGGGGGGTGGATGCTTATGCCTCAATTAAAGATGAACTTCTAATGTTCCTTGAAAATATAAGCGTTAATATATATCTTCTTCGTAGTTGATACATTATGCGCAATATGTTTTACTATTATTATTATATTATGGTTGCTACACGAACAGTTTTCTAAAACTTCTGGGTGCTTTCTTTTGTTATGCTTAAGTGGTAATGTCTTTGGTTTCTTGTATTACTTGATTTTTTTATTATTCTTAGAAATTTATTTTGTACTCTTTGCAGTTTATGTTACTAAACTGGGGATAAATAATTTAAAAGAGGTATGCCAGCTATAAATTTTTGCTTTGTATATTATCATCAGTTTAGATGTTTTTCAAATTAATTGAGTCATCAATGATAAGATGTCAGCGTTGCTCGATGCTCTAATAAGACTTATGTAAGGTGTAAAGGTTTAGCTTTTATCGAAATGCCGCCTAAGTACTAAACAGTCTGGGAGCATTTAAGCTCAGTATTTCTCAAATTATGTGTGATTAATTTGAACGCTAGTGAATAGAATCGCTACATTTCCCCAATAGTTACGCTAAAGTAAATATAATTAGCATGATGTGCATTTATGTAAATATTCTACATATTGGAATCTGTAACTCACTCTTTATATATTAAATAAAGGGTTTTAAAACAAAGAAAGAAGAAAAAGTGAAATTAAAAATCATTAAGAGTAAAAAAAGTAAAAAGTTGGAATAAACAAGACTTATTTATTTTTTTTATTTATAGCAGACCACTGCCGTTTTAGTCTCCGAGGAGGATTATAGAGATGAGTGGTGCAGCGCAATGACTGTAGAGAATTAGGATGGTTGGATAGGTTACTATGGAATTTAAATGAACTTGGAAGGGATGAGTTCAAGAATGTAGGGCATATTCAGGTCATTATGAAGGGTTTTGTTGCTGACGTAATAAGGGGGATTTACTATTGTTCTCAGGACTTTTGATTAAAAGGATTGGATGCGCTTGATGTTTGACTTTTTTGCTGTCCCCCATAGCTCTATTCCGTATGTCAAGATTGACTTAAGTATAACTAAGTAAATAAGTAGTTTATTTTCTGTACAGTAGTCCAAAGCGTCTGTTTAGTTCTTGTCTTTTTAGCCTCGTGGGTGGGTTCCATGTCAGCCTTTTGTCGAGATGGAAACCTAAATTCCGTACGGTCTCAGGCACAGGGAGAGGAATTGAATTTAAAAAGACTGGGGGAAAGGACTTGCGGCAGAGGGTAAAGGTTATGTCGGGACATTTTCCTTCATTGACTTTGATTCGTCATTGGTTGCACCGATACTCGATCTCATCAAGGTGTTTTTGAAGGTTTTGGGATGCTATATCAGGGTCTGGATGGGTTGACAGGACTGCGCTGTCATCTGCAAATGTTGCCCTGTGGAACTCCTGCTTTAATGGGATAGTAGTTAGAATATTCTAAACCAGAGCGGACTTGGAAGAAGCGGTTTGAAAGGTAGGACTTTAGGATTAGGAATAGGGTCTGCGGTAAATATCCTTTAAGGTTGTAAAGCAAACCTGCGTGCCAGACCCTGTCAAAAGCTTGAGCTATGTAAGACTTATTTAAAAAAAAAAAATGTATGCTATTGCAATAATACAGAATAATGTATTTACATGTACTTCAGTATGAAGCTTGCGTGGCATAAATTGTTTTAAGTTATAGTACGGGGGTAGGGATGCGTATGCAAGTGAATGGGCGCTCTTGATTGGGATGAGGTATATTTAATCTTCTAAATCATACAATTACGAATCAGCTGTCAAAAGTTCCTTGCAAAAGCCGATGGACATGGCTATCTTTACAATTTGATCACACTTAGCTTGACACGGATAAGTCCTAGCTGGGTAAGCTCACCGAAATAGGGACCTAAGTCCTTTTAAGCCGTAGCGAGCGGACGCTATCGCGAACTGCTAATATTTCACCGGCAGGTAGCAGCTACAGATAGCAGTGATAGCACATCACCTCTATGACGGCTCTGATGCCCCCTGTCTCTGATAAGGCGCTGCCATGTCGCTTTTCAATCGTTCGGTAAACGCTATTTTCAAACTTATCCTCTTCCCATGGCTGTTTCCCTATCTCCGAGTGAGCTGTACAGTTTCGACGGTATATTTCGCTTATCTATGATATATTATCTTGCTATATTACTTATTATACTTGCTATATTATATATAGCAGTAGAAATTATTTAGGTCGAGTCATAAGTAACTTCCGTTTTTTTATCAGACATTTATTTTGCTCTCATTAAATGACGTTTTGGCGATTGACGAGTGCAGGACGCTTTTCATGGAGTTTCTCATTCGCTCTTTGCACCCGCTGAACGTATCTATCCGCAGTAATCGTTAAATTTGACTTCAACAACTGGTGGTGAATTATTCCTTGACAATCCCACCATACACACAATAAAACCTTTTTGCCATGGATGTTAGCTTTCGGATCTGGTAGGGGTGGTTGATCCTTATCAACCCACTGTCTTTTGCGGACTATATTCTCATAGGTAACTTGCGGACTTTCTCTAATTTCTCCAGGTGGTGGTTAACAGTTGAATGTATTCAACCTTTCTGCTATACCTCTTGTTGACTGACGTGGATTTTTCTCCAATATTGCATTTTAAAGGTTGTCAAAAGTCGGAAGGACGTCTCGCCCTCGGTTCGTCTTTTAAGGTCGTATCTCCAGAACGGAATTTTACTAACCAATTTCTAACTGCCATATCAGTTATTAGTCCTTCACCATATACACTGCATATTTTTCCAGCTGTCGCCCTAGCACTATTGCCTTGTTTCAAATCCCAAAGCATTACATGACGAATATGTACTTTTTGACCCTCCATTTCAGAGGTTAAAGAACACACTTTAACGGAACGTTTATCACACAAAACAGTTGACAAAAGACTAACAGAAGCCTCGTCTATATAGTGAAAACAAAAACTTGTTGTCATGGTAACTTATAGCAGGTAGATACGAACAATAGATTCTACTCAGCTGCATCCGAAGTTACTTATGACTCGACTATAAATTCATTGGGTACGAGGACGAAGCGAGGTCAAGGGAAGCTGCAAAACCATCTACTTTTCCCTAAATTCAATTCCAAAAATTCACTTGACTGACCTGACAGCAACTTACACGAAATAAATCAAGAAAATTCGAACAAAGAATATTAGAAAATTCTCAAACTCAAAGAAAACGAATAAACAGGCACTTGGACATTCTCGGCAATTCCCCCAATGTTTAAATCTAGCACACAAAAAGAATGTACTTCATCTCCCTTCAGTCTAACAATTCATGATTCATTATAATTATATTTATGCTTTTTTTTTATATAATTCATTCCCTATATTAGTACAGTCCAGTACCTATCACCAGCAACTCTGTACCACCTGGTAATAATTCTTATAGTTTCAATATGCCCACAATGTATTTGTGTCAATATTATGCTGCTGATTAATTAGCACTACCTCATATGTACATTGCCCCATTATTATCGATAAGCTAATCAGTTCAAAGTAATTTATGCCATATTGTTTGGTCAGCTAGACATACTTATTTGTACATTTGGGTTAGCTATGTTCAGGGGACAATATCACATAATAAAGAATTTGCCCAAAGGGTGAGGTTGTAATTTCATTAGAGTACGGATTTTTGAGTAGCTGTGCCTGTTCTAAGACAGAGGATGTTCCAAAAAAACTCGGTTAAATAAATTAAAATGTTGGCAATGATTGAAAAGTAAATTTAATCGAATCGGTCAAGATCTTTACTCGTTACTTTTAATATGATTTTCAGTCAATCAAAGTTAATCAAATAAAATGTATACATTTTTTCCACAATCATTTCAATTATTTTTAAAGAAAATTAATGGAACCAGTTACTTTACTGCCCACGTACATTCATAAATACAATTTAACGTAATATATTTTAATCAAAGAATCAGCGAAGCGACTGATTGATGGATAAATTAGTTTAATAATGTTGGTTTTCTTTATAAAATGAAAATTCTGCTGTACAGTTCGACGGGCCAGTATATTGACTGGTAATAAATATATAATACAATGCAATGAAGATTTTAATGGTATCATCAAAGAAAAATAAATTCCTTGTACAGTGGCGTGTAACTCAATCGAGGATATTAATAAGAAAATATTTTCATAGTCTAGATCACAGGCTATGTTCAAAAAAGAAAATTATTCAATTTCAGTATTCATGCCCAATTGAATTATATTCTCATTTATACTGATATAAAATTTACTGCTTACTGAAGTATAAATTAAATGTTGTTTCCCCGCTTGTCCGTCGTTTTCACTATGACAGAATCGTAAACTTATCATAAAGGGGTTCCTCAATTTTCACCGGATAGGCTCTTATATGTTCTACAAAAAAATTACATACCTTGATTAACTTTAGTGAATATCGAGCAACGTGATTTTCCGAGCAAAACATGGACGTATCAATCACAAACCTATCTTTTTATTGTGTATTTATTTACCCGCAGTGTTCAAATAATCGAAAAAGAAACGAACAAAATTTCCCGAATTCGAAGAGATACGCTCTAATTTTATTTCTTCTTTATGCCTTATTTATTTCACGACTCTCATAAGCATATTCCTGTTGATTTAAAATGTTAGAGCTTTATTCCTCAATATCTCGAAATACGCTGATTGGATAAAAAGCAATGAAGAAAAAATCCGGCCGTTTCGCCAAATTTACTTTAAACTTTGAAAATTTAACAGCTCAAAAACTAACTAAGATGGTTTCTCATTATGCAATAGTCTTGAGAGCATGTGCACATTATTTTTTTTTTTTTAACCCATACCCCCTTTACATATAATTATAGATTTTATAATTTTAATTTTATTTACAAATTATTTTTATTATATAGTTTAATAGTAAAATATTTTATATATAAATTATTTATGTAGTATAATGATACACATTTTACGTGACTGGACTGAACTGACTAATAAAGGTGATGGGGCTCACCTTTTTGATCAAACTTAAAACTAATTTACATACTAATTCTTAACACAATTTTCCACCGACAGTCTGTTGCCATCGATGCGGGAGGGGTGGTGTGGTCATAGTGTTAAACACTGGGTTGGTCAGGTACAGCAAAGAGTCAAAAAAATGTGTCTCCAGCGGATGAACTCACCCACCGGCGGCACACCAAGCAACGGGTCCAGGTCAGCGTTCTTTAACCTCTCGAGAGAGGTATGTCAGACTACTTTTCGCATGATCCCATTCTGTAATAATAATAATGTTCCCATAATAATGTTGGAGGCATTTGGCTGTATTGTCAGTCAAGTGGGTAAATAGCGGGGCACCGTACAGCAGAGCTGGCCAGAGGACACATTTATAGAGCATGAGACTGAGTCGAAAGCCTGCCTGCAATCCAACGAGATCATAGCAGTTGCTGTGTTCTTGATACCGAGGGTGGCTTCCGTCTGTACCTTCACAAGCGGATGTTCTGTACTCAGATGAGCCTAAAAACGTGTCTGCTCGTACGGAATGATAGCATTTTCCGAACAGAACTCAGGTAATTCAGTATTATCTTTTCGAGAATCTTCCCCACGTGAGGAAGGAGACAGATCGGGCGATAGTGGGCTGGGTGGTCGCCTCTCTTTGTGGGCTTCCGCAGCGGGAACAAGATAGCTTGTTTCCACGCTGTCGGGAAGTATCGCAACCTGATACATGAATTGTACAAGTTAACGCACATAATATTTGATAATTTCCTGTTATGTCTGGGAAGAGAGGCGGTAAAGATAATAAATGTACTAACAAGATTGTCACAGTGTGATTAACAAACAGGTACACTTTTGATATTCACTGATACACATGGGAGAGACATGGCATGTAAACCATGTTTAAAATAGTTCCAAGCTAGCTGGACCAAAGGACTGAGCCCAGTGCCCACGCCCCCAACCCCGGAGGACTACTGACTCTACAGTAGTATACTATATATAGTATACTATTACATCAATCGACAATATTTTACACAATTACTTATAACTTATTACTAACACCTTGCTTAATATTTTGAATTTAACTTACAACGTTCAATTTTGGGTAAAACTTCTGGGCGGGCCTACTCTTCTTTCCCTGGGTTGTCTTATCACAACCTCACTAGCCCTATCTGGCTGGCCATCACGCCCTTTCAGTAATCCATGGAACCAACACCCTCCTGAACCGATGCTTCCCGGTGGATGTAATTTTTCATCTAAATGACTAAATTCGAATCTGATTAGCCCGAATTTTGTGGACTAGATTAGAAGTACTATTGTTCTATATTCACAACAGCTCCAAAAAGACTGATTTCATAGGTGTTTTATTTAAATATTTTACTTATTATATTTATTGAAAATGCTAGTTAAATTTCATCTTGAAACCGTAAATAATCGCCACAAGTTTTGACGAACATTTGTATTTCTAAGTGTGCTGGAATACTCGCACTAGAGCATATAAACGGGCACACTTAAGTTTTCGTTCTCTCTTCATGTTTTTCTCCTGTCTTATAAATGATTATTTTGTAAAATTTGTATCCTCTTGCTTATTTGAATATTTAATTAATTTTTCATAACTCTATAATTAATTAGTATTCTAAGCAAAACTAATCAGAATAATCCCAGATGTTTCAGGATTTAATTCTGTCGTATAGTTACTAAGATATATTTTTAAACTGATTATTTATGCAATTTAAACCTACAAATTTTCTACACTAACAGATGCTTTGGACAACTGTACAGACTACTTCAAAGGAAATCCCATCTCTCAATAGAAAATAAACTACTAATCTACAAAGTTATACTTAAACCAATCTGGACATACGGAATAGAGCTATGGACGATAGCGAAAAAAACTCGAACATCAAACGTATAAAATCCTTTCAATCTGAAGTCCTGAGAACAATAGTAAATGCCCCTTATTAAGTCAGCAACAAAACCCTTCATAACGATCTTAATATACCCTACATTCTCGAACTCGTCCCTTTGAAGCTCATGAAATTCCATTGTAACCTATCCAACCATCCTAATTCCGTAGCACAGTCACACTGCACCGTTCATTCCTATATTCCTCCTCGGAGACTAAAACGGCAGTGGCCTCGTGACCTGCTATAATCAAGTGACAGTGGGAGTCCTGGCAATGGCGTGCTTCTCCAGTCATTTCCTGGGCGTATGTGGTTCTCGTGCTCATTGTCAGCCTCCACTGGCTCGTATCCGGTGACGCGGGTGACGGAGGTGGGTGGTGGACTTCCCAAGACTCCACTTCCTCTTGTGGATTTGGGAGGTCTCTGGGTTTGTAAATACTGTATGAATAAGCGAGTGATGGAAAATTGTAAATATGGTATGAATGAGAACATTTATCGCAATTACATATTGCCTAATAAGGCAGATTGTAATTTTAGCACAGTAAAGAAGTTTCAATATATAATTTGATATAATTGTTTAAGCTACTTTGATTTTGTGTATTTTAACGGTATAATTAGTAGGGTATATTATATTAACATATCTGACATTGTATGAAATATTTTTCTGTTTCAGCTTTCGAGAATGGTTCTTACATGTTGAATTTTCTCAGTACAAAAAAGATTTATTAATTTGTATTTGAGTAGAAAAAACGTTCTGGTATATACGATCAAAATGTCAAATCAGTGAAATCATTTCACCTCTATCTAAACAATATTCATACAGACATTCAAACGAACGGTGACCGTGCACAAATCAGTGCTCCCAGGTACTGATCGCAGACGATCTCCGGGGTAGTGCAAATTCGCGGGTTCGAGTCACCCACCGAAGCCGGCGGGGATATCGTGTGTTCAGCCAGCTAATATCCAGCCGACGATATGAAGACTTGGTTCCCGCCTATATACCCCATAATCCTCCGGCTCAACTCGCCCTCCTTCCATAGTCGAGGTAAACTTGCAACTTAGTTATAGAGCCTTTTTTCCCTTTCGCAAACCAATTTAAAGTTCTTTTTATTCAATATGCAACCGCACTGTCGCATAGCTTGGTAAACCCTATAAAAATCTATCATACGTGGCTATATTCCTAGTATAACAAAATCTAACTTCTTACATTATGCATTCAAGCTTACTTTAAGCATTTAGATCTAAAATATATGCAGAAATAAGCAGAGGTTATTCATTCGGACTGAAGTAGTTATTGGCTTCTAAGTAAATAAATATACATGACTTTGAAACTAGGACTTAAAATAGTAATTGTCCCCATGTAACTAACTACATGGAGACGTAACTATTTTCTTTTCTTTCGTAGCCCCTTTAAATTTACAGATAATTATATACAATTAAAGATCCTCAGGCGAATCTATTTACAAATTATTTTTGTATTTCCTATAGCGATGCTACATTATATACAGGTTTTGTTATTTTATAAAAATTATAAAATGAATAAACAAGTATAATGATACACATTATACGTGACTGGACTGAAGTGACTAATAAAGTTCTCACTAACTAAAGGCTCACCATTTTGATCAAATTCAAAACTAACTTACATACTAATTCTTAACCTAATTTTCCCCCGACAGTCTGTTGCCATCGATGCGGGAGGGGTGGTCAGGTGTTAAACACTGGGTTGGTGGGGACGTAACTAAAATATATCAGGTTTTTTTTTTTTTTACACGACGGTATGTTACGTTTACGGGAATGAATGAATTAAATGCCATTTGTAAACAGCTAGGCAGTGTTGTTTGGTTGAAAGTGTTTCTGAACTTTTAAGGCATACTGAAATTTTAAAGACACCCAAACCTACTGATACAAGGACATCATCTGAGATAATTGGCAATATTCAACAACGACTGAGGAAACAATGGAATAGATATATTATAAATAATAAATAACAATAACATATCTTCTAACTTAACTTCGTCAATATAAGTGAGAACTTACAGAATGTCCTCTGTGTTAATGTCACGAATGCTGTTTTATCATATTCACATTACATTGTGGCTTCACAGTCGTGAATCAATAAACTAAATAAATAATAATAAATAAATTAAAAGTCAAAAACTCTAGATATTCCTGACATATTTATCTCTTGGAGAGTTAAGGCGTTCAGATGAGATAGCTAAAGTGGCTTATGAGGTACATCATGGCTGTGCCAATGCCAATAGACAAGTATAGAATCCGGACAAGTAAAATCGACGTTGTTTACAAATATATTCAAAAAGTGTCACAATTACAACCTTTCTTTTTTGATTAACTTTCAGGAAGAAAGAAGCTTGACCGAGCCACGCAGTAAAATCTTAATATTTTTTGGGAATTTACTTGAGAAGCGCTGATTACAGAATTGAAAAAAAAAACATTATTAAAGCGTACTTCGCGCATTTCATTATCACATTTAGGAATGCAGGTTTTGATGTGGTGATTTCCAAATATGCTAAACGTTGAAACCTCGCCGTAAATCAGGATTCTGTTCATTTGAACTCGTTCAATCTCACATATGGCTTTGATATTTTTGATGCCAGTTTGTCATTTTTGTATTTTCCTTGGTATAACAATAACAATTGAGACATGCAGTTATTATCTTCCTTAGCTCAGGATGTGGCCTCACACTACAAAATCTGGGGGTCAGCTTAGTCAATTGAATTGCTGAAAATTAAACGCTTCAATACAATTGTTAAAAAACCTAAGGTCTGAAGAGTATTAATTAAAAATAAATCCCCAGGATACCCTAGGTTATAATATTTGCTACCGGGGCTATAGGTACTGAACAAGTACGAGACTGCCTGTCTTGTCAGACGATAACGTCCATAAAAATGTGCAAATTGATTTAAAATTTGTTGGTCAAGATGTTATTGTGGCGTGCATTACAGTCATAATACTAGATAATAAAGTCGGCCCTTTCCTAGTAGCAAGGGTGCTAGTAATATAAATTAACCATTTATTTTAGTTCCAGGTGACTTAAATAGAAATTATTTATAAATATTTTATATGTGATTATTATTATTATTATTTTATTTTTGGAAAAATAAATTTTTAGTCCCGCTTAGGTCTAAGAGCATTGAATAAATACTTCAATCATAAGATAACTATCTTAAATAAACTACGGTTTAAGATGATATCTTTCAAAGTTTAAACATTAAAAATACTTCCTTGCTACCTCATCCTAATATTTCATGTAGAACCACCCCCTGACTCAGAGATTCATTCAGCCGGAGGGGAAGTTTTGAACGTGAATGTACTCTTGATAAAGTACACCAAAGCCGATGTATCTCGTGTGTGTTTGTTCGTAACGAGCTAAAAATGATAACTCAGTGAACAATACTAGCCCTCCTGTGGACTCGAACAAAAATATCACATTAATTACTCCCTTGTAAAACAATATTTGCTAGCCCTATGGGAGAAACTTTGATATCAGTTTACTCCTAAATACCAGAAACAGATACAAAATCAAGTTATTGTACCAACTTTTTCACCACGAATAAATAAAAGTTCCTCTCTCCTCGTACCAGAAAAGACCCGGATACGTTTCCATATTGTAATAATATAAATCTTAGGCGTCAGTTAAAGAGGAGGGATTGCTTCACGACATGGGAGCTCACATAGCCTCTGACGTGGCTTCAGATAAGGCCGAGATTCAGAGAATTTTCTATTTATTCGGAAGTGAACACTGCTCTTTCTCTCTGCACTGGCGTTTGCTGCTCTACTCGAACCATGGCTTTCTTATTCAACTGCCTCTGCATCTCTCTTTCCTAACCTCGCTATGTTTTAGTCCGGCGTTGTCAGACCTCACACCTTTCTAGTGGGAATCTCTGCCTTCGTCTCGCTAAAACTAGCACATCCTTGGAAGGGATCCCTAGAAACTTTACCCAGTATCGTCTCATCCAGCGATCCAGTCTGCCTTTCTCCGGTTCACACTCTCTCTGTTTTCGCCTGCCCGAGTGTGATTTCGTGGTTATTTCAAGACTACATACACTGCCTATAATACCTACCCTGTTCCTCCTCTCCTGGACCTAGTGCAATGTCGGGGCACACCTTCTAAGGTCTCATGCATTCAGATCAATACGAATAAAGCTGCCCGCCGACTAGGCCGTCGGCAAAGGACAAAGACCACAGGTTTGCCTATTTTATCTCTTTCTTGACAACCCGACAACAGGTGACCCCCGACAACTGTAAAAGACTCTTTACCAGCACACAAAAAATAACCAACGCCATGGTTATGGAGGCAGGCCCAGTGATATAATGATGTACATTGTACATTAATGGACAGAATTTATTAAAAGTGATGGGGCTTACCTTATTAATCATAGACTTAAAAGTAACTTACATCTAATAATAAAAACTTCATAGTGTTAAACACTGGGTTTGTGAGGTGCTGCAACGAGTCAAAAAACTTAATGTGTCTCCGGCTGATGAACACACCAACCGATGGCACACCAAGCAACGGGTGCAGGTCGGCGTTTTTTAACCTCTCGAGAGAGGTATGTCGGACCACTTTGCTCATGATCCCAATCTGGAATTGTTGGAGACATTTGGCTGTATTTTCAGTCAAGTGGGTAAATAGTGGTGCACTGTACATCAGAGCTGGCCGGAGGACACATTTATGTACCGTCAGTTTGAGACGCAGCGATCGTATATATGCAAGGTTGGTGGAAAAATTGATTGATTGTGGAGTGATCGCTAACGTCATCTCTCATGTCCTAGAAATAGCTGTTTAGGCCCATAAATATTTTAATGAAACTTATCGCTGAGTTAAATAATCTTTGTAGAGGAGAGTGTTTTAAAAGAAAAGCTTTATTATGAAGTACAAGCAAAACACTGGTATATACAAATATTAAGAGTTACATTACTACATTCTAGTTGGGATGTGTGGGAACAAGTCTGGGGCTAAAGCTGAGGGTAGTTCTCAGAAGTGGGAGGGAGGTCTTGGAGGGATGCGGTCGCTTTCTTAAAAAATAACAGGAAACACCAGTGACTCCCATGAAGTCACGAGGCAGGTATAAACTAAGGGGCTTGCTTCTACTTTTAGCATTATATATAATATTAGCATTATAATGTTCTTAGCATTATATAACTGCTGTATAACTATATTTTATTAGAGCTCAATTTTAAAAGAATCTTTTGAAAGAATGTAAGAGATTAAACCGGAATAAATTTGAGATAAGATTAGGTCTCTTACCTTGTAATGGAATTTATAATCTTTTTGAGAAGACTTTAGAGGTGCTAAAGTTGTGTAGGCAGGACCCACACTCTAAATAATAGTAAAGCTGGGGTCCTCGGTTATGGGCAATTTGAGAGCCTTCTGCTTAATGTTCCTTCGCTTCATGGTCTATTCATTTAACGGGTTAGCCACTGCTTCCCTACTGCAGGGTTGGTCTTTTAGGGGGAGGATATGGTCAGTATACGTATATGGTGCTGAGTATATGTTCGTGTATCAGCTCAGAGTAATAAAAAAAAATCCCGGTCAGGGTTGTATAAGTTTGAATCCTGTAGGCGTGCAGTTTCACTATTGTCCGGAAATAATTGAAGGTTTAGATTCATACTCCATTATAAGTTATATAATGCTAAAAGTAGAAGCAAGCCGCTTCTAATGTATACCTGCCTCGTGACTTCATGGAAGTCACTGGTTTTCCTGTTATTTTTTTAATAAGCGACCGCACCCCTCCAAGACCTCCCTCCCTATTCCCTGAATTACCCTTTTCTTATACATATATGTCTCAGATTTAGCCTACCCCACTTGTTTCCAGAAACTTCTTCCCAAACATTCCACCCAGTATGTAGTAACTTAACTCTTAATATTTGCATATACCAGTGTTTTGATTGTACTTCATTATAAAGCTTTTCTTTCTTTTCTTTTAAAAGGCTCTCCTCTACAAAGATTATTTAAATATAGACAAAATTTAATCGTACGGGGGTTGAATCCATCCAATGAACTTTTGCCTAAGTTTGCCTAACGCGCTCTAAACAGAAATTGATGATTTCTAAAAAAGTCTTTTTGGTCACGATATTTTCTTTCTGGCAATCTAAAAAAGTGGTTAACACGCCATGGTTATGGTAGGCGAGAGTTCTGGAGAATTGGGTAAAATACTTGCAACGAACCCACTAATTGAAATTGATATAAACCCAATTCCAGAGAATTCTTCCGATAGAGGCGTTCGATTGCACCTCAGCTACTATTGGCTTACGCATGACTGAAGTAACTATTACCAATTTTAAACACAAGATCACCTGCTCAAACGAGACTGCCCTGCTCGCTCTTAATGACAGGAACCCTTAAGTCGCTATTGACGTAATATTAAACGATTTAAGCTATTTCTTAAATTGAAGGAAAGATACTCAATGCTAAAAGTACTCTAAACCAATTCCATCGCCAGGAGCTCCTCACTACCACCAGGAGTCACCGGAGTTTCAAGATATAGAGGTTTGAATAAATTTTTTTTATTTTTGGAATATGTTAGAAGAATAATTATAGATAGTCAGCCCCTTGCCTAGTAGCATGGACGCTAATAATTAACATTTATTGTACTTTCATCTCTTTCTATTTTAGTACATACCAGAAAATAAACTGCTTATTAAAAGATCCCGTAATTGTTACAAGCCAGGCGTGCAACGTTTTGAAGAAACCCATTTTGTCTGGTTTTCAACCATGTGAGGTAGTGTACAACGGTTGCTATGGCACCCCAACATTAATCGATTTAACAACAGCTATAAATTGATTTCCTTCTTGGCTTAAAAGGCTACCGGCACGATGGCAACTCACAAGATCGAGTAAAGCACAAGAAATGGTTGACATCACGGTGCTTGGCCCACCAAAAACAAGCCTCTAAGGGGCACCCTCACTGATATCAGACAAACTACGACTGCACTACATGCCTAGAGAAGACTCTAGGCCCAGCCACCAGTGGACTCTCACCACTGTACCGTAACAATCAACCTCCACCGAGGATTCCCACACTCCTTACTCCTCTCACACCACCTTCAAGTAGGTTCTCCTAGTACAAGGATCCGATCACCTTAAATATTTTATATTTCTCCCTCATCCTAAAATTCTAGCTAGAGAGCTTAGAAAAAAAAAAAACTTAAAATTCAGGTGAGAAGCTTACTTAAGTACTTAAAACTAATAAAAATAAAAATAGACAGCTACCTATGTCCTGACCTTTATCGAATGCGTCTTTCGCCATGACCTATCGACCTCCTTCTTTATGTCAAAAGCCGGGTCTTAAGGTAACACAATACATTGAAGTATTTTAATAAAAACGATTGAATACCCCATGTTGGGTAGAGTGCACCCAGTGCAACACATGGCAATGAGGAATAACGATTCTGTTTTTTGTTTTTTTTCTGTTTTGGAGTCTTGTTTGTAGAGACGAAACTCTCCCACTGTAGAGTTGGCCTCGGAAGAAATCTTACTTTCTCAGTTGATAGTTAAACTCACTCAGCTACGTCCTAAGATTTCCCCACCAGTCGACGAAATTCTGGCGTGCGGCAGACCGGAAGAATCACAAGCGGTTCATTACTATTCAAAACTTTAATATTCCAGATGCGGTAAGTCATTATAATGGAATATTCCAAAAGAATGAAGTCACACCAGAAACTCAAACACTGACTTGTATTTTAGCTACCGTCTAACCATTATGAAGGCCCCATAATCCCAAAAAATCAAGCGATAAATTATTTTGAGCTTTTTACGGTATATAAATCAGTTGAATTCGTGGTGAATGATGATTTGAAGAATTAATCTAGTCAAAATGGTACAAGTCAATTTTCAACCTTTCATCACATTTCACTCCCTGTTTTTGAATATTTAATGAAGTTTTCTTCGCAGCGATTAGAAAATGTTTGAAATTTTCAAGTTGTTTTAAAGTTGTCCTAGGCTGTACGTATTTATATACATCGTATAATTGACTGATTAAATGCAGAACGTTAATTATGGAATGAAAGAGGATCATTAATGTACCCATTTGGGTACATAATAATTTTTTTTTTCAATAAAAAGGTATACTAACTAATACGAACGAAACAAAAATACGAGGATATTTACGTATTTATCCTAGAATGTTACAATAATTAATAATTTGTTAATGTTTGTAACTTAAAGAGCAGATTATTGAAGTTTTACAGCCACGGAAATGATGTAACGACTAAATCGCGAGTAGTATAACGGAAAGAAAACAGCTGTTTCTACCTTAATCTAATCCTTGCTAACAAGTCAGCCACTTTACAAGGTTTTTTTCGGTGAGGGTTTTTTTGGTTAAGAAATTTCAATTATTTCCAGCGGAAGAAAGTATCGCGACAGAGCTTGACGCAAGGTTGTAAACATAGTGACATTAAATATTTTAAGTTTTCCTTCTTTGCCTCTTCCAGTCATGACTGAAACAATATATTGTAACATCATCAACATGAAATGCAATACCAAACAAAGGCTCAATTACCATGCGCCATCGTCGTCAAAAAACTTACACGTAATGCTCAAATAAACAAAAAAGGACTTAGTTCCTGTCCTAGTAATAATTACAATTGTAAGTTGTTTCTTCGGCTCCTTTATAACGATCGAAATTGACTCTAAATAGACCAATATATAGAAGTTAAGTCCAGGCGCCGCTTGTGCCTAGCCTTAATCCCCAAACATATGTTATCTGTATATATGTTTACATGTAATACCTATAGATAGAGGTATCTTGGACTAAATAAAGGAGCCTTGTGACAACGTTTTACGTGTTCTTATTACCAACCTTTCTGAGATTTTAATTCAGTAAACATTAACTTAGAACAGTACTGAGAAAATGACTTACGGATCGATACGCTGCCAAAACGAGTCACTGCACCACATTATGTCGCAAATTATGCATTGAGACTTTCTCTACCAAATTAAACTAAAATTAAAATATTGGATTGGAAGTGGTGAAATGTCAGATTCCTGAGAAATGTTTGTGCATTTTTTTACTGTTAATAAAATCCTAGAGATTACGAGTTATATGTTTATAGGAATTTAAATTTGTGCATAATGCTTCCGAAGTCTTTCAAAACTCCATAATGTACATAATACTCTGTACATTCCGATTCGGTAATACAACTCTTTAGAATGAATGCCATGGAAGGCCAGAAACAAACCTCTACGATGTTGAATTAAAGGCTTTAGTTGAGGCCATTCCACATCAGACAAGTAGAGAACTGTCAAAACACTTAAACATCAGACATACTTCTGTTATACACCTTCATTCTTCAACAAACAAAAACAAGAAGATCTAAATGATCACCAGAAACTCTAGAAGGTAAAAAGAAAAAAAAAAAAGAAATGTTTGTTAGTTAACTTAACTAAATTACGTGATCTGAAAATGTAAATTTTACCACATCCACCGTATCCACGTGACTCGTCCCTAACCGTACAAAACAACATATTCGAACATGAGGTAAATATTTTCATTTCTCGAATTTATTCATTCAAAGCTATAAAAAATTCTTTGAACAACAGATTTAAAACCCTGCTGGGCGTAGGGAGAAGTGTATTGAAGCTAACGAAAGTTATTTTGATTACAAATAATATCCTTAAAGTTTGTTGTTTCTTTCATTTCCCTCGTGCCCAAGGAAGTGGAATTTCCCTTTTTAATTTAAATAGATTTTATGAATTCTGACCACGATAATGAACTTTTTATTTTAAGGAATTCTCCCTCACGACTTGCTTTTCATAAATTATATTTTTTCTATAGACATCACAACAATCAATTTTCATTTTTCCCATTCTTTCTAACTTTAAATTTAACCTTCAACATTGCTATGCTTTTATAAACCTTTGCCAGATGAGGGTCGAAACCATTGCGGTCGGCAGAAACCATAACCTACACATTGGAAGGCCATAATGTCTCCATGCAGTCCATATGTCTTCCACAGTTTATTCAGAGGGTGACCGCTATGAAATACAATTTTTTTCACAAGCTTTTTTTGTAACTTCGCTCCGATATTCATTGATCCTCGTAAAGTTTACGTATTTTTTTTTTTATGTGCGGGTTTTTTTCGCGTGTCCTATTTCATTGTACTTCATATCCAACAACTGCCGTATACAGTCAAATTTAAATAACAGGTACACATGTGCCGTTATTATTTCATGCGACATATATCATATCTGTTCCTTTCTAACCGAGCGATATTTTATTTACGATTTGTAAAATTTCATATGATGTATCTCACATGTTGGATGACGACAACTTTTTGTAATTATGGACCTTTGAAATCCCAACAAAAGATGTATATTAAACTATACGTCGGGATATTTAATTTTTTATGAGAATATCGTGTACGTTAAAGAATTGTCAGATAAAACTTACTTGCCTCTAGGCAAGAATAAAAAGTTTACAACATTGAACAAATGGAAACATAATGGTTTCTAGATTCAAAACAAAATCAAAGAAACTTCAAAAAAGGAAGGGTTCTATTAGGTCGAGCCACTAGCAACTTCCGTTTTTTTATCAGACATTTATTTTTCTCTCATCAAATAAAAAAATTTATATTAATTTTGACGAGTGCAGAACGTTTTTCATGGAATTTGTCTTGCACTCCTTGCAACTGATGAACGTATCTATCCGCAGTAATCGTTAAATTTGACTTCAACAACTCGCGGTGAATTATTCCTTGGCAATCCGACCATACACACAATAAAATCTTTTGCAATGGATGTTTGCTTTCGGATCTGGTAGGGGTGGTTGATCCTTATCAAGCCACTGTCTTTTGCGGACTATATTGTCATAGGTAACCCATTTTTCATCGCCTGTTACAATCCTGTTTAAAAAAAGGCTCAATTTTTACCCGTGAGAGTATACTTGTGGCGATTGACATGCGATCTTCTTTATTCCGTTCACTGAGATTGTGAGGTACCCACACTCCTAACTTGCTGACTTTACCTAATTTCTCTAGGTGGTGGTTAACAGTTGATTATGATGTATTCAACCTTTCTGCTATTATATGATGGGGATTTTGCTCCAATATTGCCTTTAAAAGTTTATCGTCAAAGTCGGAAGGACGTCCTACCCTCGGTTCGTCGTCGAATTTTATAAACCAATTTCTATCTGCCCGATCAGTTATTTGTCCTTCACCATATACACTGCACATTTTTTCAGCTGTCGCCCTAGCACTATTGCCTTGTTTAAATTCCCAAAGCATTACATGACGAATATGTACTTTTTGACTCTCCATTTCAGAGGTTAAAAAAAAACAGTTTAACGTGACGTGTATCACACAAAACAGTTGAACAGTTGACAAAAGACTAACTGAAGCCTCGTCTACATAGTGAAAACAAAAACTTGTTGTCATGGTAACTCATAGCGGGTAGATACGAACAATAGATTCTACTTAGCTGCATCGGAAGTTACTTATGACTCGACCATATATAAGTGATTTACCTTGGAACAAAAAGAGGAAAAACATCTCAAAAATGAGAATTAGGAAATCTAATCAAACTGAATATTAATTGTTGGGTTAGTTCTCCCTACCGGGGAAGTCTGTTAGAAAGTTCAGTCGTAACTTTCTTTATTTACAGTTATAATCCTTCAATATTAACTAATTCCCCAACTGCGGAATATCATGTTTACTCGGTTGGTCAGAGCTCTGATAGTTTCTCAAATACGACGGAGAGGTCGTGGTTTGCCTTTAGTCATATATTTTTTGGTTTTTATTGTTTCAGGCAAAAACAATATAAATTATTATTATTATTATTATAAGTCTATAGAGTGTCACATGAATAAATTGTATTGGTAGGGCCCTTTGCAAAGAAGATGGATTGCTGTAACAGAGAGACTAGACAGATTTACTCTTATTGATTATATTTGATGCGAGTCAAGAATCCACAACAAATAAAACAAAACTGTTCTGGTAAATATTTTCCAGTTTTTCAAAAATAATTCAATTTGAATAATTCAATGGTGGTACTGTTTTACAATTCATGAATTGTATCAGCTAAAATTTCCGAACCCAAATCTATAGGCTTTGCCATAAAACAAGTACAGGAAGTTCAGCCTTTTCTCTTAAAAAATATAATCTGATGAGTTCTTGTTTAAGTAAAATAACAGCAAAAACAATTAAATGTGAATAAAGTTTCCCTCATTTCCCTAACATTTAAAATAGAAGATATTGAAGATGAAGTTCTATTTTTTTCCCGTGGTTAAGGATAATTTAAGGATGCTAATACAAGAAAATTTTTTTGCAAAAACTAAATATTTGAGAGCCAACAAGTCGGGTATTTAATAGGTTGTGTTTTAGGTATTGTTATTATTTCTTAAAAAGAAATTATAAACGTGCTTTGATGATACAGTTACTCGTAACTTTAATCATAGGATCGTATCACGTAATATAATGAATGTCAATGATACAATATACTATTATATTTGACGTGACTTGATGACACATTTACTCGTAACTTTAATCATAGGATCGTATCACGTAATATAATGAATGTCAATGATACAATATACTATTATATTTGACATGACTTGATGACACATTTACTCGTAACTTAAATCATACGATCGTATCACGTAAATATAATGACTAGTAAATAAAAATAATTAGTATCGAACCATGAAAGACTTAAATTAAAATCACAATTGCGGCAGTAGAATTTACAAAGTTTTGAAAATATAGATATATTTAATTATTTGACTTCACTAAAAAATTTAAATCAATGTTTCTATTACAATAACAATTAATTACTAGTTCAATTTCATCTATTTTCAATACAACACTATCAACACTGCAGCGACTACCTTCAATACGACAGAGACAGTTAGCAAATTAAAAATTATTTCATATATCTACACTATTTTTTCTCATAAGTCTCAGTTGACACTTAACAAAATAATTTGATTTATGTCCCAATGAACTGATTACATTAAAATTAAATTAATGTCACTTTCTGTACAGAAGACGATTCTACAAGATTCTTTTTAGCTGCCCTGACCTGGTTGAAAAAGTCAAGGCTGGAGGGAAGGGAGAGCGTTGGATAAAGAGATTAGTTCACACTTAATCCTTTCGATTAGAGAAATACTGTCCCAGAAGGTATAACCCAATAGTGGTTATTCCCCAGCATTTCCTCGAAGCGAACTAAATTGAGAAACATTGCATTCGACGAACCATTTCGGTCACTAAATGATAGATGAAAAATAGTTTATCGTCAAATAAAAAACCTGTTGATGATTAAAAAATTAATCTAAAAAAAAACTGTTCAAATCAGCGCAAGCGTTTGAAAATTTGTATTGTGTACTCTAATATTAATTTATAACTTCTTTATTGCGCTAAAATTACAATCTGCCTTATTAGACAATTAGTAATTGAGATAAATATTCTCATTCATTCCATATTTACAATTCATCATTTACTCGCTCATTCATACAATATTTACCAACGGCCAGAGGCCTCTCTAATCCACATGTTTGTCACCTCCCTCGCATGCAAAAGAGGAAGCGGAGTCTTGGGAATCCCCCCCCCCGCTCCTCCATCAGCCTGCCGTCGGCTGACCTAGAGTGCGAGAGCCACATACACTCAGGACATGATTGGAGAAATTGGCCATTGCCAGGACTTCCACAGCCGTTTTAGTCTCCGAGGAGGATTATAGGGATAAGTGGTGCAGTGCAATGACTGTGCTACAGGATTAGGGTGGTTGGATAGGTTACTATGGAATTTGATGAACTTGGAAGGGATGAGTTCAAGAATGTTAGGTATATTAAGATCGTTATGAAGTGTTTTGTTGCTGGCGTAATAAGGGGCATTAACTATTGTTCTTAGGACTTTCGATTGAACGCTTAATGTTCGACTTTTTTGCTTTCCATACTCTCTAATATTAAATACTTTTTCATTAATATCTAAAAAATTCTTTTGGATTACTGTCATTGATGTGTATTTAATTATTTCGCCCGTTTAGTTTGTTTTTTTTTTTCTAAAAAATATTCCCCCTATTTTCTTTAAGTCAAAAATCCAATGAGCACACTTCAGCAGTAAACCGCTTGGGCTTGATAATAAGTGACTTTAGTCAAGTGTGTACGCGGAGTAGGCGTTCTAAACGCAAATTGACCGAAGCATCGAAACCTGTTGCACCACCAGGCCGATCTATATTCAATGCTCTTTCTGTTTGTTCTCCGGCCTTTGAGCTCCGATGTCTTTCGGTTGTCTGTAACTAATAAAACAACAGCGTGGATTCGATTATTGAACAGCAAGGCATTTTTCGTATGGCGCCGTAATAGAGTTAAATATGCAGATGACTGTTTCTCCCGCAATAGAAGGCCAGAAAAAACTTTAAGCCCCCCCCCCGTAAAGAAAAAAAATCTAGAAAATCACAAGTTGCTTAAATTAAAACGGGCTGTTTATAACCCTATTATTAGTCCTGTAAAGGAGACATTTTTTTGCTTTTTATATCAGGCACAGCTAACAACCGTGGAATACTAGGCAGAAATGGGATCGGTATAAAAGTTTACTTGTAAAATTATAGTAATTATTTAACTTGTTGGATCACACAATATACCGTTTCGACTGCGAAAAAAGATTTTAATGGTGGTTGGGATTACAGTCCACTAAAGGTGGTTGAGTATAAATTGCATAAAAAATATCATCCGTCGAAAAAGTAAAAAAAAAATTTAACGCATTTTTCTAATTAGAGTATAGAACATTCAATATCAAATTTGCATATTATTAATCAGAACGTCGAAATCTTCAATTTGACGCGCGCAAAGACCAGATAAAAATAACAGTGTTTCTGGATTTGAAAAACCCGAAGGTTCCCTTAAAAAAATGGACATTTTTAACACTTTTTAAATATAATTGAATTATTAAAATGCAATATATGCCTGTTTTTTTTTGTTTAATAAATAAAAAAAAAATAATTCAACACGTGTGAGGAGATTTATTTAACTGGGAGACTGGGTGAGCCTGCATATGCCACAAGCAATCTGTTCAGAGTTGAAAAAACACAGTCATTTCCCGAAATGAAAACTGTTGCTCGGCTTGAGAGTACCCGACCACGTATAGAGAGGGGTTAAATATTGATGGTGACAAGTTAATACACTTTTTTTTACGTGTGTGTGTGTGTTTTATTTTGGGTTTTGACGGGTGTCTGGGCTGTAAGGGTTTACGTACTCCACCAAATGGGTCAGGAAGATTGGACAATCGGTTGAACTGTTGTCAGCTACTTCCGATTAAAAGAGCTGCTAGTGACAGACAAAAAAAAACCGTTGACAGGGTTAGGATATGAACCCGAAATCTATATCTTAACCACTACACCACATTCGCATCTAAACCGATAAGCCCTTGCTGCGATTCTCAATTATATGACTTTTTTTAATTGACCATTCAAGCAGTCACATTCAACCTAAGTTTCTGTCTTTCTATCCTATTCATCTTCTCTGTCATTCTTTATCATATCTTTATCCTTTCAACCACACCCCATTTTCACGATAAATCTTTTTTTTTTGTTCTTTTATTTTTAGGGGCTCATTGTTTTCACTTTTATGGTAGACTGCTCGTTCTGGTCTTTATTAGTCATCTTTTTATTTAAGTTAGAGGCATATAAGTTTACATGGAGGCTGACCAAAAGCGTGAGAGCCACATACACTCAGGACATGATTGGCCATTGCCAGGACTACCACTGTCACGCATCGATAGTAGATCACGAGGCCACTGCCGTTTTAGTCTCCGAGGAAGATTATAGGGATAAGTGGTGCAGTGCAATGGCTGTGCTACGGGATTAGGGTGGTAGAATATGAGACTGCTTTTGATAAATCTCCTCATCTCAAACATTAATCAGGAGATCCAGGAGGAGATAAAATAGATAAAGAAAGACATAACGATATAAGAACTACGTTAGAGAGTTTCAGTGATTTTAGTGCGTCGGATTCGACCAAATCATTTGCCAGCTCACGAGCCTCATACAAGTCGACTAAATCATTTTTAAAAGACAGCTTGAAATGTGTTGATGATCCTTTAGTTAAAAAGCTAAACGGGAAGTGTGAAAAATACTATTGAATCTGAGAGTTAACATTTGAGATTTAGCTCTGACAATCTTAAAGTGTTTCAGCAAGGTTCGGCCTATCTTCGACTAATCTTATTCCAGTAATTCATTCAGAATTTCATTCGAGCTGAAAAGTTATAAGATATTTCGTATTCTTCATTCAGGAAAGTATTAAGATAGTCCCTTGATCCCTATAATCCTCCTCGGAGACTGAAACGGCAGTGTTCTCGTGACCTGGTATAAATGCGTAACAGTGGGAGTCTTGGCAATGGCCAGTTTCTCTAATCATGTCCTGAGCGTATGTGGCTCTCGCGCTCTTCATCAGCCTCCACTGGCTCGTATCGGTAACGCGGCTGTCGGGCGTAGAGGACTTCCCAAGACTCCGCTTCCTCTTTCGCATGCGAGGAAGGTGACAACCGTGTGGATTTCGGAGGGCTCTGGGCTGTTTGTAAATACTGTATGAATGAAAATTGTAAATATGATATGAATGGAAACATTTATCACGATTACTTATTGCCCAATGAGGCAGATTGTAATTTTATCGTAATAAAGTTGTTTTTATATACATATACAATTATGGCTCTTATTAATTGTTCATTGTAATTATATTTCAATACAAGCACAATACATAATATACATTCACGGCACATCACCAAACATGTTTCTCAGTTTGTCTTAAATCAATCTTAGAGAATATATTTTTTTTTCTAGACATGAATATGAAAACATTACATAAGCCATTCTTAAGGTATTAGTCTGATATTATCCCTTAATAGTACACCTTATAACATACACTGCCAAGCATTAGATAAACACCTAACAGCCAAATTTGTTAACTTAAGAAACTTAATTTTCCATAGTCAACAGGAATATTAGAGCGAGTAGGAGGTGTCTATTAACGACGAACACGTGTCGGAAATTAAAACTTCCTAGGTAACTAGCTTGTATAATTTAAGTTTATAGAAAAACATCAAGATTAAGCTAAAAAGTACAATTCGAATCTAAAAATGCACACGTGGAAACGATTCTTAAAATCGATAAAAATAAAAATTGTTACCCCCCTCCCGTAATTTACATAATCACCGGCCATTTTTTGTTGACACTGGGGATCATCCTAATGTGCCAGATCGGGTGGTGAAAAGAAGTTTTTTGTACTGGCTACAATCCTGTTTGGACTGAAATATTTTTTTTTGGCCGCCCACAGCAGGTGCCGGAATGGGCAGGCTAAATGCATGCATTTGCGCGCTATAGTATACTCAAAATGTGAGAATATTGTGAGCCACTCCATGTAAACGCAGAACTTCCATTACAATAATGCCGAATACTTCAGTAAAATCGAGTCGTGGATTATTTTAAAATAAGAAACGTTTCAAACACAGTATCTGTTCATGTATTTGTGAGTCCTCTTTAGCAGTATTAAAATTTGTTCGAATTCATAATTTTTATCCACCTCCACAGTACATAAATTATACAATTTTTAATTTGAAAAAAATCTTGTTATAATGATGATAACTTATCTTATTAGTAAAAACTATGATAATAAGCCATATGATATGCATTATATTTCACTTTTTCAATAAAAATGAAAGAAAATTATTGAAAATATGCATTTTAAATACAAAAATGTGCAAAAGACAAATTTTGGCCGAACATATAAACATACAAATTTACTAAAAGATTTTTAATGTGTTGATTCTTGAAGACATACACTCATGTTGTAGATCTTGAGGTTCTAATTAATAATATGTGTTCGGGCTTTATTGTGTTATAACTTCGAGAAATTATTACTATCTGAACAAATAATTATTGGACACATCACTTTACTTGAATACAAATCTTATATTGTATTTTCTTTGACACCAACGTAAAGGCAAGTAGTGTTCACAGTGGCATATCCTACGACGTGGAGTATGTTTTACGTCGACTTAAAATATTTTGTTCATTTGTATCACTTCAAACTTGCCTTTCTAATTTGTTATTCCAAGCATCCGATAAAGGCTACGATGCTCACACATCTGTAAATATCGCGGAATGTAATTTGAAGTTTGAAAGAGAGTTTATTTGCGAAAGATAGGCTCGTCCGCGCAGTGTGTGGTTAATGGAAGCACATGCAAATGAACATGAACTTCCAAGTGCTACGAACTTTAGTTCAGATATAATCACCATATAAAATGTACATCGTTTGGCGTCTCCATGAGCCCAAATAAGTAGGCTTTACTTTTAAACAAGTATGGAAAGTCCCTATCTGTATTCAACGAAAACAACCGGATCCTTTTATAAATTTATAAGTTCTATTTTTCAAGTTCTTATCGTCAAGAAAGGTTTATGGTAAAGTATAAGAAGTTCCTCCTTTGAATAAACTCAACAAAACTCCAATGAAGGAAAATTGAGCGCAAGAAAGCCTATTGTGCTTTTTAATAAAGAAAAAGATGAAAACACCGAATACCTTGATTCACATTTTATGAAAGAACAGTAGTTATTTCATGAACCATGAATGAAAACTTTATGAAAAGGAGAACGTAGAATCGGAAATCGAAAGGAAACAACGAAGAAGAAGATAACTTCGTAACGTTACCGAAGTACGTTGGAGTGGAACCGTTCCTATTGGCTGTGGATGATGAATAAGAAATGTTCAATTTTCATCAAATTCATTAATCGACTTTGTATTTTTGCATCATGTCATTATATTTATCTGCCATCTACGTGTTTGGAGGCTTCCATATAAACTAAAAATTTAGGACAAGTAAACAACTAAAGTTTTTGTTGGAGCTGTGTATATGATTTTAATTCATTCGTTATAATCCTTTAATGTCCGAACATATAATTCATATCATAGTTTTAAAAAGTACTTCACAAATTCCATACCGTTGATAAAAAAAAGTCGAGATGTTTATATCTACACCATACTCATAATTTCACTTATTCAACAACAACTTTATTATGATAAAATTTCAATCTGCCTTATTAGGCAATAAGATTGTGAGATAAATGTTCTCATTCATACCATATTTACAATTCATCATTCACTCACTCATTCATACAGTATTTACAAACAGCCCAGAGACCTCCAAAATCCACATGGTTTCCATCTTCCTCGCGTGCGAAGGAGGAAGCGGAGTCCTGGGAAGTCCCCCACGCTCCTCCGTAAGCCGCGTCAACGGATAAGAGCCAACGGAGGCTGACCAAGAGTGTGAGAGCCACAGACGCTCAGGACATGATTGGAGAAACTGACCATTTCCAGGACTGGGTCACGAGAACACTGCCGCTGTCACTCATAATTTAAAAAAAAAAAGTATTTTTTTTAAGAAGAAACAATGAATTAATTAATAACACTTAATAAATTGTTATGTAGATGTTAACATTTTTCATCTCTTTTCCATGTCAGGTAGGATCGATATGAGAATTCACGTCTCTACCACACACGATAATCGACAATTAACGTTCTCTCAGACAGAGAACGCAAGGGTTTCTGGACTCATAAACCAGCGAAACCTCAAAAAAATAACTGCGTCAGATGTCAGTTTCAAAGGCGAGAATCTATAAAGAGACCGATTGACACGAGGTGCACAATAGACCCCACGACCAGGACATCCTTATCTGCCGAAGGCAGTTCTCGATATGAAACTTAGTGAGCTGTGACCAAGGAACTGTCCTGTCACTGTTCCGATACGGTGACACGTTATTGCCTCCAATCGAATCCTTCAACTACTTCAGGGACCGATTCCTTATGTAAGGTAGCTTTATATAAGCCAAAATATCAGGTGTTTGGTAAGATTTGAGGGAGGTCACTGGTAGTTGGTATAGATAGCATTTATCACAAGCTAAAAAGAAATTTCCATGGAAATTGGGAACAGAATTTTTTATTTTTTTTTTCAGGGGGTTGCTTTTAATTCTAAAATCATCGAGATAACCATGTAGAACACTACGCAAAATACCATTGCTTTTTTTAAAAAAAAGTAGGGTTTTCATGACTTGCTGTAATTGTAGTTTTAAAAAACAACTTTCTTGGTCGTTCTATCCTTTCTCTAGAGTTCTTCCTCCTAACAGCCACCATGCTTTATCCTTACGTACCTTCAGAACCATCCTATATGAACACTATTATTCTATATCTAAAGGATCTAGTTTCAAAATGGACAAAATTTTATATCCAACTTCGATCACAATTTGTTTTTATTTCAAGGGGTGGAGGTCACTGGTGGTTGGTATAGATAGCATTTATCACAAGCTAAAAAGAAATTTCCATGGAAAATTGGGAACAGAATTTTTATTTTTTTTTTCAGGGGGTTGCTTTTAATTCTAAAATCATCGAGATAACCATGTAGAACACTACACAAAATACCATTGCTTTTTTTAAAAAAAAGTAGGGTTTTCATGACTTGCTGTAATTGTAGTTTTAAAAAACAACAAACAAATGACATATTGCTTTCTTGGTCGTTCTATCCTTTCTCTAGAGTTCTTCCTCCTAACAGCCACCATGCTTTATCCTTACGTACCTTCAGAACCATCCTATATGAACACTATTGTTCTATATGTAAAGGATCTAGTTTCACTTGGGATTGATTATATGTCATATGTATTGGTATTGAATGTCAAACCCCCCACGCTTGATTCGTATTATTTGAACAAGACGTCGAGATGTAATTACAAGTAATTGATAAATAATTTACCATTATTAATTTTTTCATGAAGTCGCTTTTATTTTTAGCAACTTTTCTGGATAAAGCGGATCTCTCCTGGAAAAATGTCATCCACCTACATAAAAGTGGGACTGAAAAAACTTGGGAATACGCCTTTGATAGCATAACTCAGTTATTTTTCATTTCAGCTCCACCGCATATTGTACATCAATGAAGGCGTCGACTTATTTTATTTCATATCCTACTCAATATGTGATAGAAAAATAGTTTTTTACTGCTAATAAATTTTTTAATGGCCCTTCACGGGTTTCATTTTTAGTATTATCGATGCAACGATTGGAACTATTTGGCAAACTATCATCCCCCCCCCCTTAAAAAAAACACTGAGTTAAAGTTGCGAACACGTTGCAAATTACAGTTTTAGTGACTTCTTGGAGTTATAGTTTCAAAAAAAAATTACAAATGGTAAAAATTACTGATTGTTACCTCCGGAATTCCTTTAGTTTTATAGAAAAACATATTTTTCAATATTATTTAATTAGATAATTATTTCATACATTTTGTATGCATACATATTTAAAAATACTATTTTAGTCGCTAAACTTGTATAAAACTCAACAAAATGGTTTAGATAAAAAATATGTTTTAGAGGAGTGTTTGCATCCCTAAAATATAGGGTTTTTTTTCTATGAAAACATGCTGCTTACGTGACCACGATATTGGAATTTGAATGACCCGTGGGAACTACATAAGGTCCCAGAGGACTAATGTCGTATTTTTACATTTTTTTTTTTTTTTATCGTTAGTATCAAAATAGTTAATCCGTGGATCAGTATCTTCGCCATGTTTTTTTTATCGACCACCAGCTAAATTTTATTTACTAAAATATGTAAAAACGAAATCAGGGTCGTATAAAATGCAAGGAATAATATTAAGAGAGATAAGCTTAGCATTTAACTTAAGAACTTATCATACGATTCTGAAAATGACTTGATCACGAATACTTGAATATTCCATTTTAAAGAAACATCTTTAAATGGTTAGGATTTTTCTCCGTAGGTTCGATTGTAGCTGACTATTTTTGTCGTGGTTTTCTTTTGCCGATTATTGTATTTCTCAATCGAAAATAATGTATTGTTGCTAGCTTTTAAAAATTCATCTGACATTTTCTACGATTCTAATCCCAGTCAAACGACTGGGTCTTCCCCAATCACGGGCAATGGAGAATTGTGAAAAGATCTTAAATAGTAATTAAGTCAGATTGTTTTAGCAAAAAACCTTCAATATGAGTCTAAACCATTCTGGAAGAGGTATTGCAATTTTTTTTTTATAAGGATCTTTTAGGCGTCCTCAAATTCTCATTCACAACGCCTCTTGCCTCACTCGTTAGCTTTCGAATGACATGACAAATGGCCACATTTGCGCGAGGCAAACTTCCTTTACAGTTGGCATGTTCAAAGCGTGATCGTCACTGTCACTTTAGAACGACGTCATTTTGGAGACCCTTCATCTCTGTATCTTTTCAACCCTATTTCATTGTATTTTGTATATTATTTTGTCTCTGTGAGTTCTTTATGAAAACTATTAAATTATTCTCTATTTAAAATTGAATATATTTTTTTTTCTACTACAAAAAAT
Source organism: Acanthosoma haemorrhoidale (assembly GCA_930367205.1). NCBI lineage: Eukaryota > Metazoa > Arthropoda > Insecta > Hemiptera > Acanthosomatidae > Acanthosoma > Acanthosoma haemorrhoidale. The sequence goes on along the minus strand of OV884011.1, from coordinate 18,382,205 downwards.
TTATTGTGATAATATTACAATCTGCCTTATCAGGCAATAAGTAAGAGGCTGGCCAAGAGCGGATATGATTAGAGAAACTGGCCATTGCCAGGACTCCCACTGTTACGCATTTATATCAGGTCACGAAGCCACTGCCGTTTTAGTCTCCGAGGAGGGTTATAGGGATGAGTGCAATGACTCAATGCAATGGGTGGTTGGATAGGTTAGTATGGAATTTCATCAACTTGGTAGGGATGAGTTCGATAATGTTAGGTAAGTTAAGATTGTTATGAAGGGTTTTGTTGCTGACATAATAACGGACATTTACTATTGTACTCAGGACTTTTGATGCTGTCCCCCCATAGCTCTATTCCGTATAACAAAATTTAGTATTAAAAAGATGAATGTAGGCATGACTACGATTTCAAAACAACGGTGCAGACGTTCTGATTAACAATATGTCATTTGTCTGTTGTTTTTTAAAACTACAATTACAGCAAGTCATGAGAACCCTACTTTTTTTTAAAAAAACCAATGGTATTTTTCGTAGTGTTCTCAATGGTTATCTCGATGATTCTAGAATTAAAAACAACCCCCTGAAAAAAAAAAAATAATAATCGTTATAATTCTGTTCCCAATTTTGCATGGACATTTTTTTTAAGATTGATACATTTTACAAGAACCATCAGTGACCTCCACCCCTTGAAATAAAATCAAATTGTGATTGTGAAGTTGGATATATAATTAAAGATTTCAACGCCTGATTAATTCTCCATGTTCCATGGGTTAGACCTTTTGTAGATGATTATAATAAATATAAAATTAAAACCGTTTTCTCACTCGTAACGGAACGAAACTCAAATTAAATTATAATAGCTTTGAAAGGTACAGCTAGCACGACCATGTTTAGAAAACTATGACGTTGACACAAGCCGAGCGTGGACAAGTGAAGATGCGCCAATACCTGTCATCTGCAGCCGAGTGGTGACAGAGTCACGTTGACAGCTCGACAGTCGAGGCACATGTCAGCCACACTTTAGGCAACATCACCAGGCAACGTAAATGCAACTTTTATTCCGCAAAATCAATTCGAAATTGCAGCTTAAGCTTTATTTTATAGGGTTTCGCTGTTTTTTTCCAAACCATAAATTCACAATTGTTATGGAGGTTTCAGTTGATTAGTTAACAACACGAAAAATGCCCGCCAACTCCTATGTGCCACTATCAACGACTTGGTAATAAAAAAAATACTTCCTGTCATATTTGATAGAGAAAATAGAAAATAAACTACTTATTTACAAAGTTATACTTAAGCCATTCTGGACGTACGGAATAGAGCTATGGGGGACAGGAAAAAGTCGAACATCAAGCGTATCCAATCCTTTCAATCAAAAGTCCTGAGAACAATAGTAAATGCCCCTTATTATGTCAGCAACAAAACCCTTCATAACGATCTTAATATACCTTACATTCTTGAACTAATCCCTTCCAAGTTCATGAAATTCCATCAAAACCTATCCAACCACCCTAATTCCCTAGCACAGTCATTGCACTGCACCACTCATCTCTATAACCCTCCTCGGAGACTAAAACGGCAGTGGTCTCGTGACCTGGTATAAATGCGTGATAGTGGGAGTCCTGGCAATGGCCAGTTTCTCTAATCATGTCCTGAGCGTCTGTGGCTCTCACGCTCTAGGTCAGCCTCCGCTGGCTCGTATCGGTAACGCGGCTGACGTAGGAGCGTGGGGAACTTCCCAAGACTCCGCTTCCTCCTTCGCACGTGAGGGAGGTGACAACCATGTTTACTTGGGGGGCCTCTGGGCTGTTTGTAAATATTGTAAAAATTGTTATAAACGGAACCGTGCCCGCGAATAAACCTCTACTTGTCTTTGACCTGTTTTTCCTGATAATTTTGTTACTATGATTGAAGCATATTTAAAAAAGCAAATACTACTTTTTCTCTACCGTTACGAAACTCCTCATTGTATGGTACATCTTGAATTTACAAATGCTGAACTTTTTTGTGTTTCTATTTAACTCTTGTAAGTTCCGGTAGAAAATAATCCACGTGTGAAATCCGTTGAAAGGAGAGAATAAAAATAAAATAAACCTCCGCATAACGCTGGTCAAACCCAGCAACCGTTACATGAGTTCTGAAACAAAGAAACTTGGCCAGCGGCCATGTCCACGAATTAGCATTCAAGAATTAATTCACCCTTCGCCCAAGCAGTAAACGCTTATTTCATTTTTTTTTTTTTTTATAAAGAAAATATGAAAAGCATTGCAAATAGAACACAGAGGCACTGGGCAAGAATATTCCAGCGTTTAGCACTTGTCCTGACAGTTTTAGAGAGATAGAGACATTAGGTCTGAAGTTGAAGTAAACTGGTTCATTAATTTATATAACCGTTGGAAAAAAAATTTAAAATTTAGAAAACATAAATTGATATTTTCTACAGGTTTAATTTGTATCCCCACAGTACTTCTAACCAATGCATAACAAGTGCATATCGAGGCATTGTAAAATTTTATAGTGAACGCGTGACAAATGCACAAAGACATCGGTAAATAATGCACTTACAAAAAAACTTATGGTGCATTTATTCTAATGCAACGATAGACCTTATAAATCAAAGAATTAGACCCTGTGATATTCGATGGTGGGACATTTCCTGATGCTTTTTTCCACCGTTAAAGATCACTACCCTCTATACTTCTTTTATTTTTATTAAAAACAGCTTTATTATGATAAAATTACAATCTGTCACATTGGCCAATAAGTAATTGTGATGAATGATCTCATTCATACAATATTTACAATTTTCATTCACTCGATTATTCGTACAGTATTTACAAACAGCCCAGAGACCTCCCAAATCCACATGGTTGTCAGCTCCCTCGCGTGCGAAAGAGGAAGTCTTGGGAAGTCCCCCACGCTCCTCCGTCAGCCGCGTCACCGTATACGAGCCAAGAGCTGACCAAGAGCTACACCCAATCTTTCAGTATGTACACACTCAGACATTAAACTTTTTTTTTAAGCTTCCACATCTCAAATCCTTTTAACAAGAGAAGGATGTAATTACCAACGCACACGACGTGTCTTGTCAGAATAACGTTTCTTAATTAAATTTACTATTTACATCCTTAATTTTGTTTTGTTTTTTTTACTGTTTACTCTATTATTTGTAAATTATATTACCATTATGAGAAATATACATTGTAAACATGTACACGAACTAAACCATACTACTATAGTATGTATAATTTCAATTGTGCTCCTGAGCAAATTATACTACTAATTATTGTAATTGTAATATTGTGGGATTTATATCAAAGTAATTTAATATCTTTTAAAATGTTTGCGATAAATAAAGATCCATAAATCCTTCTAGGGTTTATCTGTATTTAACAAATACACATTAAATACTGGACGGCACCCGCTGATAACCGAATCGTTCCACTCAGTCTACAAGGTATTTTAATTGAAAATAAATCTTATTAATCTGTTTGTGTGCTCAGAAAGGTTTTATCTGAGAGCTTGAGTGTTGTCAGACAGCTAGTGTAGATATATTGGACAATTATTATTTATATCGAAGTAATAAGGAAAACAGTAGAGGAAATAACAGAAACAAACCTGGGATTACAGACAATCCCGCATCGCAGTTAGGCTTCTGTAATCTGTTGATTACTTGAAAATAAATAAATAATAAAAACGGGTTTTGAATTATATAATGTTTTTATAATAGTGCTCTGGTATTAGATAAAAGAGGGATTACATACAAAATGTAATTAAAGTATTAAAACAAAAACTGGCTATATTGTCTTAAAACTTTAAAGAAGTCCCTTCAAGCCCAACGGAAATTCCTCAAAATTTCCAGGCTAAGCCCTTAGTGTCAAATACAGTTCAAGCTCGTATTTCAGATCAGGTGACAGGGTCAAGACCTGTGAACCTAAAACTGTTTTCTGTCATTTGTATACTCTGTCCATTCCAGTCATGCAGTCATGGCGTTTGACGCTTGAATTTAGTATTAGTCACTTTCAAACTTTGTAAAATGTTTTTGTTTTTTTTGATCGACCTTAATAGGTTCTCACCATTATGTACACTAGCACTTCGTTATTTTTATTTCAACAATTTTTATTATGATAAAATTACAATCTTCCTTATTACGCAATAAGTAATTGAGATAAATGTTCTCATTCATACCATATTTACAATTTATCATTCACTCGCTCGTTCATAGAGTATTTAAAAACAGCCCAGAGGCCCCCCATGTCCACATGGTTGTCACCTCCTTCGCTCGCGAAGGAGGAAACGGAGTCTTGGGAAGTCCCCCACGCTCCTCCGTCAGCCGCGTCACTCGTTATTAGAACAAGTTGTACTTGTTTGTAAATTTGACAAATTTATCTATTACTATGAACAATACTAAATTCCCTGACCTAGGAACTATTTTAGAACCGTGATCATGCCCAGAACACGGCCAGGGGATTACAAGTTGTAGTACAACATTTATGATAAATATGAGACACTTATTTTAATGATTTCATATTTTATAGTAAAACTCAGAAGTACTGAATTATTTCACTTTCGCCGAAGGGTGAGAATTTAATCTGACACAGGGTCAGGGATCGCGCTGCCATTTTGAAAGTATCCTCCTCGATACCCCCCCCCCCCCCCCGATTTCAAATGTTTAAATGTCGGTTATAGAGAGGGGAATGACAAAAACAATTCCGGCTGAATCAATTACATCTCTTAGTTCTAAAATTTTTAGATTGCCCCCAAGGAATAGATAGATTGCACCATGGAAATGGTGATGGATCGGTTTCACTTAAAGGAAAAAAAAAATCAAGTAAACTGGGATTGTTCAATGTGGTCTCAGTCACCCATCCAAGTGGTTCCCTCCATTTTAGTAACCATTTTACGAAGAAGTTGAAGCATATTCGCACGAAGTCTTACCGGCTTACGCAATTTATTGACTTCCCCCAATACTCAAGCCTACTCTGCTGTATGGTGTACCGCTTTTCCGTTATCTGAGGTATACGACAGCTCGGCGACTCCAACAATTCCAAAACAGTATACTGATGAAAGTGGTCAGAGGTACTTCATTCGAGCAGCGGAGCAACAGTGAGCTTCACGAGATCTTTGAGCTGCCTACGGTGGATGAATTCGTCCAACGTAGACATATCAAATTTTTTGACTCCCTACACTACTTGACAAACCCGGTGTTTAACACGCCGTCGCGGCAGCGTTCTAAGTTTAGGTTAGTTTTTTTGTGTTTTCACGGTTGTAAGCAGAAGGTCAGCCTCATCACCTAGTGTTGTAGATGTGTTTTTTTTACTACAAATTGAAATGTATCATATTTATGCACTCCTTCGAATGCATCTGCGTATGCAATACGAGGATCTAATTGTAATCCAATAAATTTTTGTTCACTGTAAATAATAATAAAGAGGTTTTGAAAATAAAAAAAAAAACTAAACTGCGATGCATCTGATAATTAAGGGTTTCGTTAGCTTTGTGAATGAGACATTTTAATGACTCTATTTAATTATAGTATACTTAAGTCCCATTAGCTGATACGTATTACTAAAAATAAAGTCTTACATTAGTAGCCGGGGACAAACACAGACGTGCAAGGTATCGCTAAAACCAACTAAGGTGTGTATGTTTTGATAACAATATACTAACGATGATTAGTTGTTTTGATTTTTAATGATTTTTTTTTTTTTAAATTTCTATTCAAAAATGTACAGCTTATTTTATACAAAACAGTTTTATTGTCTTTCCACAACTTCTTCTTTAATCTAATAGCGTTTTCGACAGATCTGTCATTTTCAGTTATCTCTGATTGCTTACCTGGGTTATATAACCCATCTAAAACACTATTATATCTATTTATATATAACTACTACTGTATGTAATTTATATTTTTATTTATTTAACCAAGGTTGCTACATACACGCTCCCATTTTGCGACAATGATTGCAAAAAACAATAAAACTGCTTTATAATTATACCATTCCAGAATCCGGCAATAATTTTTGTTACACAAAGTTATACTTAAACCAATCTGGACATACGGAATAGAGCTATGGGGGACAGCAAAAAAGTCGAACATCAAGCGTATCCAATCCTTTCAATCCAAAGTCCTGAGAACAATAGTAAATGCCCCTTATTATGTCAGCAACAAAACCCTTCATAACGACCTTAATATACCCTACATTCTAGAACTCATCCCTTCCAAGTTTATGAAATTCCACAGTAGCCTTTCCAACCACCCTAATCCTGTAGCACAGTCATTGCACTGCGCCACTCATCCCTATAATCCTCCTTGGAGACTGAAACGACAGTGGCATCGTGACCTGCTATAATCGCGTGACAGTGGGAGTCCTGGCAATGGCCAGTCTCTCCAATCATGTCCTATTGTATGAATGAGCGAGTGAATGATGAACTGTAAATATATGTATGAATGAGATCATTTATCTGTATTATTATTGCACAATAAAGAATGTCTATTAAAAAAAATTTTTGTTACAGGTTATTTTTTATTTACTTAATCATAGGAGCAAAATTATCATACCAAAATGTCAAACAGGAGTTAAAATTGTTAACACCATTTTGATGACTTTGTGTAGCTATAGTTTTTGAAAAGACAAAACAAAAGTTGCACATCATTATTTATTATATTAACAAATAAAATTAAGTATCTATCATAAAAAAAAAATTAGATTAGATCTTTCGCAATCTTTAAGAAAATAATTTTTAAAAAATAAGTCTCGTAAATATTTCTCAATTATTCCTGAACATTCTGCAATGAAACCCAGATGTTGACTTGAAAAAAAAACCTTGCAGAAAACCATATTTTTTTTTTTTTATTGTATTCAAAGACAATAACCTCCTTTTTTCTCCCATGTGTCTTTCTACCCCTCTGTTTTTAGGTATAATTGAGCAAGATACAAGGAATTTGAAAACCTCACCTCTCGCATACTGGAGTTCTTAAACATTGCCACATATATGCATCCACTGCCTCAGGCGCCATTGCCGCGGGCCATTGTCCTTGACAGAACGTCCCTTACCGTGTTTGAGATCACATACTGAGAGCCAAAACCCATGACAGTGTACATAGTTTGTATGTCGATGTCATGCACTGCTGGTTTCAAGTACATAACACAGACCGCGCACCACTTTTGCGGTCAACAGTCACCTCGTCAAGATCATCTCACGGTAGTCATCCTTCACGTTACATTTAATTAATTATTATTTTTTATACGGCAGAAAAAAAATAATAGATAAAACTGTACGAAACCTTAGATTCCATTGCTACAAAATACTTGGAACACACACGCCTACCTCCGAGACTCAACCGATAACAAAAAATTCTCAAGGACAAGTTATTTCAGATGAAACAGTTTTGAAAACTAACAATAAAAATGTCTGTTTTGTGTGTGCGAGTGTTCTTTATTCTTGGAACTATTTCTAGTAAGAAGGGCTAACAAATAAAATGGATTATTTTTGGACAAAAAGACCGATTGATTTTTTACACTATCCTACAATTTTATATGTTTTCTTCTCCAGAGGTGACCAATTTTTTTTATTGTGTTTCGTCTACCTCTGCAGTGTTTGTAGACTACAACACATCTGCTTTTACGTAAATTTCGTTCTCCTTTAGTACCGCGCAATGCCACAATAGCTTCGATGAACTGCCCGATAACTTTACTAATGCATTTCTTCACGTTTTCTCAAGTCGGATATCAGAAAAAAGTTCCTCAGTTGAAATTAAGACGTCGGTGTGGTTTCGGGGGCAGTATCACAGCTGACGGGTGCGACAGCCATTTGGTGTAGTACAATGGATTGAGTTCCTTGTAAAGCCATACACATTTCGGCTATTTTGTGTCTATAATGGTTTCACAAAAATAATTCCATATATCCCGAATTAAAATAGTCCAAATGCATTGAAATACTTTGCTGAAAAAAAATACCTGAATAAATATGGAATGTATATTTGAGGAGGTAGGAAGAAAAAAACCAAGATTCTCGTTATCAGCTTCTTTAAATAATACTGATCAAATGATCGTGAAAAAAACCACTTGATATTTTTGACCAGAAATACTTCATATTATATTTTTAAACCAACTCAGAAATTAAACATCGCCATTTAAACGCACAAAATAACTTCTAAGTCCGATTGAACTGGGTCTTGAAAGTTAGCAAGACGGGTATTTCGTTGTGTTATAGGATATACTTTTTAAATTTCATATAAATTAAATTGTTTTAACTAGATTGACACAAACGTTTTTGTGTATACAAGTATTGTTAACTTTGAAAAAATAGATTCTTATATTTGATTTATATCAATGTATCTATTGGTCTATGTATCCTTTACCTAAGGATGTACACCACCCGTCTTTACGTTATATTTACTAGCATATATTGTAACAAGAATGTCCTAAGAAAAAATTGTGACTTGTGGTCTGGGGATTGAGTGCTAAGGTGGGACCCGGTAAAATTTGTTCGGTAGTAGTCAAAGGGTTGAAATCGACAGAGTTTTGGTTTAAGAGATTCAATAACAGTCGTTAACACTCTTTTCGTCCTTCAATTGTGTTCTTCAGAAAGTTAGGACTATCCCCTTTGGTGATCCCCTCAGTTCGATTTCACTTCTTGAGATTTGAATCCAGAAGCTTCAGTTACGCAAACCACTGTAATAATTTGAAATGAAACACTTTTTTGTAGCTTCTGTTCAACTGATAATGATTGAAAGTAAATACACTGACAGGCAAAATATTCCATCCACTTGTAAAAATATTGTATTTGTATATAATACATGGTAATTGTATATAATACTTATTATTTATTGAATTTATAAAATCTTTTTTACCTTCAATAAGGTTTTTAACGTTTATTAAATGAGTCTTTGTTTAAAAATTTAAAATCAAAATGTGAACTGCTAAGAAACATGACAAAAAAATTGAAAAATAACCATTTTTATCCTAAAAGAAATTAATGACAGGATCATTTAATAGCGCGTATTTCCTCCTCTTGCCTTTATTACTTTGAAGACGCCTTGGCATACTTTCCACCAGTCGGGAAATGTCCCTTTGCTGGAGGTTAGCCCATTCTTCCCGAAGAGCCCTTTCAAGGTCCTGCAGTGTATCAGGAAGTGCTGAACGCGCTCTTATTCGTCTTCCGAGGTTATCTCATAAATGCTCGACAGGGTTCAAATCTGGAGAACGTGCTGGCCAGGCTAAGACCTCAATGTGGTACTGATGAACGAAGGTCTGTACTATGCGAGCGACATGTGGACGTGCATTATCGTGCATTAGAAATGAATGATCGCTGATTTCGATGAGGATAGGCAACACATGAGGTTGCCGTCAAAGACCCTCAACGAACAACAACCAATTCTGTGCGGCACTCCATTAAAATCCCGCACCACTAAAGAACCACGTTGAAAAGGTTGGCTCTGTGTGAAATTACAGGCTGCATACCTTTCATTTTTTCTTCTCCACACCCTTTCACGCCCATCTGGAGATCGTAGAGCAAATCTAGATTCATCTGTAAAAAGCACAGCACACCATTCGTCCATAGTCCAATGACTGTGTTCTCGAGCAAAAGCCAGCCGTGTAACTCTGTGAGTTCTAGTAAATTCTGGTCCTCATACTGGGCGAAAAGCCATTAGACCATACTCATTTAATCTTCTCCGAGCAGTACGTTCAGAAATTTGCACACCTCAAACTTCTTGTAGCTGATGAATCACTTAAACAACGCTAAGGGGCCGATTTCGTAAAATTCTTAAAATAAGAAACCGGTCATCCTGTGGTCATCCTGTTCTGTCATCCTGCCCTAGGCCGTCCAGAACCGGCCCTTCCGGCGTCTCGTAGGGTTTCATAGGGAACTCCGATGGCATTAGCTGCATATCTAATGAAACGTCCATCATCAATAAGTGCCACACCACGTGCAACATCCTCAGCACGAAGAGGCATTTTAAACTTAACATTGAGAAAATTAAAATATCGAAGCCGAAAACTAAAAAATTTGCTGCACCAGAATGCAAATGACACTGAATAAACATTTTTAATTCCATGGAAAGTAAACTTTGGGAATGACAGTCCTTTATTGAATTAAGGATTATGGGTTACTATCCTCTATATTGACATTTCCAATTGAAAAAAAATTAAAAACTTCGGTAGAAGAAGCTGAAGAGGAGCAATGCTGGGAATACTAGTCTTCAAGAGGCTTCAAGCCGTTCAGTTGTCGATATGGGTGAGTTGCAAGAGAGTCCAAGCCAGGATTGGTAAGTGGTGGATTTGTGACGACATTAGGATCGATGGTTACAATAAAACTAGTTTTATGGTGAAAAACGTATGAACTTCCGACATAAGGGTACACCAGCTTGAAACGGACCAGCTGGCGTTACCCAGCCCGTAAGTATCCTTCGTCAATAAGTCTCCCCCTTGGCAGACTATATCAGCGGGAGGCCGAGCCTAAGAAAACAGAGGGGCCACTTAGCGCAGATATGGGCATGGGTGCTGCATATAGATCGTGCATTAGGCTATATACGGTCCACACATCTTCGACGGTCAGCAATCTTTTCCTCTCCATAATGTATCAGCAATCGCAGAAACGGCGTTGTATCGGTCTTATGTCCGCCCGGCGAGGAACCTCTGCCGGAATGAATTCTTTATGATCTAATCGGGTCGTTTATTCAGGTCGTGGCATCGAAAATTCATAACCGTTTTAGTTCAACAAGAGGGGAAAACTAGTAGATGAGTTATAGGGCTTGAGTCCCAGCAAGGGAATGTTAATAATTTAATACAGTCTACGGTCCTCGAAAACCTATCGGGTCAAATCCAATATAGCGGTTCTCGTCTAGCAAAATTACCGGTGCTTTAAGCGTTGTATCGCAGCTCAGGTAGTACAATGCACCCGGCTGGTCTTGCTACTACCCTCTAATCAAAAAAATCTTACATAATGCTGAGACTAGTGGGGAGGTACGTTTTCAGAACAGGTAGTGTGCGAGCGAGTGGTCATCTCTGTACTACCTACTCAACCAATATACGAGCTGTACCGCTTAATACAAAGATAATTTTTTTTTTCATTTCTTAAGGATTAAAGTCAAATTTGTCTTAATTATAAACAAATAAAAAGATTTCTATCGATGGCTTTCAAAACTTTATTTTTTTACAAATCGTAAAGTTAGCGAAACTATTTCAATATTTTTCATGTTCCCGTAATTTTTTTTTTTTTAAACCGAAAAATATATCTATTCTATAATACATATTCGGGTAGTCGGCAAACTTGGACCACGTTACCAAAATGAAACATATCATACTGGGACCTGTATAATTTTGACCGTCCAATTAAATTCGCTTCACAAAATATTAAATGTAATTAACAGTAATTTACTTTTCTTTTAATGATAAGTAAACAATAATATAAGCTGGTATTAATTAATTGTTTTATAGCCTATTATTGTTATTTTACCATTTTTATTTTAATAGTTATATTCAGTTGACGGGCCATTTTGTTTTAATTAATTATGATGACCTTTGTCTTAATTTTAAGACAATTTTTGTTTTAATTAGTTTTTCTTTGCTTAATATGATAAAGGGAAAAAACTTTCAGACTTCGCCTGTGGTAAGTCTATGCAACGAGTAGAGCACAACAATTGGTTTTTTTTTTTCAGTCTATCGACTTGTCTGTTCATAGTAGATTTCCCAAAGAATAGAAAGCTTTATTTTAAATATTATCATACTTAAAAGGTTGACAAACTTACGAAATTGAAAAAAAAAAAAAACTTGTTGACTTTAATCAGGTTTTCAATTTTCGGGCTTATATTATCCTTGTCAATCGAACTTTGAACGTAAATTCAACCAAGAATGTAAGGTATGTTGGGGGAATTCCGGTTAATTTTTAAAGACACTTTGATCCATCAAAGCGCTGCAACAAAATTATTTCTTATCTATTCTGGGTATAAGCATCACCTTTTTTCGTTTAAAAGTTCAGTGGTGTCTGGTGATCTTTTATCTTACATTATTTTGGGTGCGTAAGTAAAACCAGGGAACTCAAAAATATTTTCTTCACTATGTCTTTTTTTGAATGCAGTATCCCTCCACTGGCTTGTGTTCGGTGACGCGGCTGAAGGAGGAGCTAGGGGGACTTCTCAAGACTCCGCTTCCTCTTTCGCACGCGAGGGGGGGGGGGGGGGTGACAGCCATTTGGATTGGAAGGTCTCAGGGCTGTTTGTAAATACTGCATGAGTGAGCAAGTGAATGAAACCTGTAAATATGGTATGAATAAAAACATTTATCACAATTACTTATTGCCCGATGAGGCAGATTGTACTTTTAGCAGAATAAAGGAGTTTCAATAGTAACATTTTTTATTTTTTCAAGATTAAAAATTGCTTATTATTGTTTTTAGACGTTTGTAATTTTATCATAATAAAATTGTATATAATGCAGTATTAATTGACAGAGATTAGTGATGAATAGTTATTGATATGAACAGAAAATGTTTATCAGTGACACAATAAGGATTCCCGGGCAAAATGTAAGAAGCCTGATTTGTCTTTAAATATATACTTACCACAGGCGAAGTCTGAAAGTTTTTTCCCTTTAAATGCCTTTAGGCAGGTCCTACCGTTCTTCGTATACAGAACTTAAATATATTCTGGCTTAATAAACTCTATATACCAGTAGATGTCAGATTTTAGAGAATCATTTCGTAAATTGTTCAATATAATGACTCTACGTTTTACGTAAATCGCGTATAATTAATTAAAACATCCTAAAGTTCCTTTATGCACTATCTATCTTTCTATCAGACATTTATATTATATGTAATATTGATAGATGGGCTATTACACTATAGAATTAGCTTATACAATTGATTATATTGTGGGATTTATAGCGTGACCGAGGGTAATTCGTATCACTGGAGCGTCACATCACAAATTCCGAACAACAGTCTCCAAGAAAAGTCAACGATAATGGGTACAAAAAGATTCCTTAATTATAATAATGATATTATATGTTGATTTGTGATGAAAGTAAAAAATTACGGATGGAAATTTAAGTCAAATTAATAATTTACTAATAATCATTTACAAGACCCTTTATAATGATCTTAATATACCCTACATTCTTGAACTCATCCCTTCCAAGTTCGTAAATTCCACAGTAACCTATTCAACCACCCTAATCCCCTAGCACTCCGCCACTCATTCCTATAATCCTCCTCGCAGACTAAGACGGCAGTGGCCTCCTGACCTGCTATAAATGCATGACAGTCCTGGCAATGGCTAGTTTCTCCAATCACGTCCTGAGCGTATGTGGCTCTTGCGCTCATGGTATCCTCCACTAGCTCGTATCCGGTGTCGCGGCTGACGGAGAACCGTGGGGTACTTGCCAAGACTCCGCTTCCTCTTTCGCATGAGAGGGAGGTGACAACCATGTGGACTTGGGAGGCACCTGGGCTGTTTGTATATATTGTATGAATGAGCGAGTGAATGAAAATTGTAAATATGATATGAATGAGATCATTTATCACAATTAGTTATTGCCCAATGTGGCAGATTGTAATTTTATCATAATAAAGTTGTTGTCAATATCAATAATCATTTACAGAATAGATTTAAGTATTATAACTATCGAATATTCAGGTCCAACAAGGGTACATTTATTGTTTTATTCCGTTTTTTTTTAAATATTATGTGGTCGTAATAAATAAACTGATGTATTTTTGGACAAAACTATTTTCAAACTATCCAATAAGAAAGCTCCCTTAGCTCTTTCTCGTTCAAAATCTTAATATCTGTTCATACATTATTTAAAAATCTAAAATCTAGATGTTTGAACCCATTGCTTGGTGTGCCGTCGGTGGGTGAGTTCATCCACCGGAGATACATTAAGTTTTTTGACTTGTTGCAGCACCTGGCAAGCCCAGTGTTTAACACTATGACCCAACCACCCCTCCCGCATTGATGGCAACAGACTGTCGTGGAAAAATTAGGTTAAGAATTAGTATGTAAGTTAGTTTTAAGGTTAGCCCCATCACCTTTATTAGTCAGTTTAGTCCAGTCACGTATAATGTATATCATTATAATTGTTTACCCATTCTATATTTTTATAAAATAACAAAACCTGTATAAAATGTAGCGATGCTACAGGAAATACTAAAATAATTTGTAAATAGATTCGCCTGAGAATCTATAATTATCTGTAAATTTAAAGGAGCTATGAAAGAAAAAAAACTATATGTTTGAATTGGGAAACGGGGACTCTTAGCTCGACTATCTAAAGATTGGAACAGGGGGAAAACATCACAGAGTTAAAATGAGAGATATTTTCTGTGATGAATGATACAAGAGTGAGAAATAAAGCTTTTTGATGACACCATTGCAGACACGTAAAATACGACGAAGCGCACGAGAGTTAACGAGAGATCTAACACATAGTGGAGTTACTAAACACGATTTATTTCACACGATTCGGACCGCAATCAAGCAACGAATCACACCGATCAACCCACTCTCCTTCGTACTCGTTCCAAAAAAGTTAAAGAGTTTTGAAATGCCAATGCAGTCTTGTCATCCCACCCAGACCCCGATATAGCATCCCATAACCTTCAAAAACTCCTTTCCTGAGCATATGTGGCTCTCGCACTCTTAGTCAGCCTCCACTGGCTAGTATCCGGTGACGTAGCTAACGGAGGAGCATGGGGGACTTCCCAAGACTCCGCTTCCTCTTTCGCATGTGAGGGATTTGGAACCATATGGATTTGGAAGGACTCTGGGCTGTTTGTAAATACTGCATGAATGAACGAGTGATGAGGTCCCTACAGGTACAAGGATCCACTCATCCCAAATAATTTTTCACTTATTCCCAATTTGTCAAATTTGAGAGCTTTGAAAAAAAAAATAGTTAATTCAATTTAAACTTCTTTACTGTGCTAAAATTACAATCTGCCTTATTAGGCAATAAGATTGTGAGATAAATGTTCTCATTCATACAGTATATACAAACAGCCCAGAGGCCTCCATAATCCACATGGTTGTCACATCCCTCGCATGCGAAAGAGGAAGCGGAGTGTTGGGAAGTCCCCCACGTTCCTCCGTCAGCCGCGTCACCTGATACGAGTCAGTGGAGGCTGACGATGAGCGTGAGAGCCACATACGCTCAAGAAATGACTGGATAAACTGGTCATTGCCAGGATTCCCACTGTCACGCATTTATAGCAGGTCACGAGGCCACGGCCGTTTCAGTCTCCGAGTAGGATTATGGGGATGAGTGGTGCAGTGCAATGTCTGTGCTTCGAGATTAGGGTGGTTGTATAAGTTACTCTGGAATTTCATGAACTTGGAAGAGATGATTTTGAGAATGTAATGTATATTAAGATCGTTATGAAGGGTTTTGTTGCTGACGTAAAAAAAACAAAAAACTATAAGAATTATAAGGTTACAAGACATGAATCTATTTAAAAGTCATGTTTTTTTTCCTTTGTGGGGCAGATTGGAGACTTGAAAACGATTACAAAGATATTGAAAAAAAATAAGGTTATGAGAGACAACAATAAAAATATTATTATTATAATAATATACATTGCCTTGTAACTAGTATATCCACGAATCTACCCTTATTTAGGTTCATTGAGTAGACTACCAAGTTCAAATCTCAATAATTTTCAGTTAAAGTCGTTTATTTGGAGTACTTAAGCTAAAATAAAAATAACTTAAAGTTTTCATATGAAAATGTGGAAAAAGTTCGCTTTTATACAGCTATAAGGAATTTCATATATTAATAAATGGAGTGATAAGGCTGAAAATATAAAAGGACGGCGTTTTCCACAGCTTTACACAAAAGCTGATACAATCTTCACCTGCATAAGGCTTCTTTATTCTTTATTCCCTAATACACGGGCATCTGATAAGGGCGCAGATTTGCATAATGTAGTGCTAACTTTAGACTTTAATATGTATAAATATTTTTGAAGGAGAATAACTCAGGGAAGGTAATACGTTAGCATCATTTAATGCATGTGAGAATTTTGTTATGATACGAGCAAGACGGAGTGGTTAAGCAATGGTGACTAACTTACACATTTTTAGGTTGTTTTTTTTTTTAACCCACTTGACTGACAATGCAGCAAAATGTCTCCAGCATTTCCAGAATGGGATTATGCGAAAAGTGGTCCGACATACCTTTCTCAAGAAGTTAAAGAACACCGACCGTCACCCGTTCCTTGATGTGCCGTCGGTGGATGAGTTCATCCACCGGAGACACATTGAGCTTTTGACGCGTTGCAGCACCTGACAAACCCAGTGTTTAACACTATGACCCCACCACCCCTCCCGCATCGATGGCAACAGACTGTCGGGGAAAAATTAGGTTAAGAAGTAGTATGTAAGTTAGTTTTAAATTTGATCAAAAAGGTGAGCCCCATCCCCTTTATTAGTCAGTCCATCATCCCCTTCAGCCTCGTGAGTGGTTTCCAGGTCTGTCGTTTATCAAGATGGAAGCATGTACTGTCTCGGATACAGCATCGGTGCAAGATATCAGCAACATCAGTGCCATAATCCTGCTGATCTTACCAGCTGAAGTAAAATTTACAAAGTAGAAAAATCTTCATACAGTACTAAAAAGCTTATGGCCAATTAAAATTGCACGTGTAGCCAACTGTAGTACGAGCTAAACTCGAAATCTACAATTTTTTTTTTTTTTTTTTATGAATCGTTGAAATAATGCATATTTAATTACAGCTGTTAAAAAAAAATGAATTAAAGTTTCGGGAGTATCGATAATAAATCTTCTATTTAAAACATTCAAGCCGTTTTAGGTAGTTTTTTTTTCACTATTTAAATGTTATCAACTCGCAATTTAATTATCTAAACTAACTATGGAATACGGACTAGCACTGTTAGCACATCCAAACCGTGCAACGTTAAAAAATTCTAGTCCCTTAAATTATAAATCCATGGAAAAATCACAAACTATCCAATTACACTCACCTAACCAATTATATTAACCTAAAATAGTTATAACGATTCCACACTTCAAATTTTTGTCTGATTAATCAGTTACAGACATAGTGATCTCTAGTCATATCCGCCAATAAAGATTTTGGTAAAAACTTTTAATTAATCTCCACATGTCACCATATTTTCCTTCCTCCTTATTTCTTACTAACTTGCTCTCTATCACTCACTAGTTTGTCAAATCTTTCGCCTTATCTACTCTTAAAATATTAACCCAAACCATTCTAACCTATCATCATTTCTCCATTGTTTTAATATGAGTATACATGTAATATAATAATTTTAAGGAACGATTGTTTTTTTTATATTGTTTGGGCAGAAACATAAGCTCTTTCAATAAAAGAAAGAAACATAATTAAACCTGAAATACGGAATAGAGCTATGGGGGACAGCAAAAAAGTCGAACATCAAGCGTATCCAATCCTTTCAATCCAAAGTCCTAAGAACAATAGTAAATGCCCCTTATTATGTCAGCAACAAAACCCTTCATAACGATCTTAATATACCCTACATTCTAGAACTCATCCCTTCCAAGTTTATGAAATTCCACAGTAGCCTTTCCAACCACCCTAATCCTGTAGCACAGTCATTGCACTGCGCCACTCATCCCTATAATCCTCCTCGGAGACTGAAACGGCAGTGGCCTCGTGACCTACTATAAACGCGTGACAGTGAGAGTCCTGGCAATGGCCAGTTTCTCCAATCATGTCCTATTGTATGAATGAGCGAGTGAATGATGCTGTAAATATGGTATGAATGAGATCATTTATCTGTATTATTATTGCCTTATAAAAGGCAGATTGTAATTATTGCACAATAAAGATTGTTGTTCCGACTAAAAATTAAACCTGGAACTGTAAGTTTAGTTATTTATAAAATTTTGTATGCCACTTATTTAAGTTTTGACGAGTTTAAGTTTATGGATCAATGGTAGGAACTTAGATATTTATTTCGACATAGAGTTTTAAACACTCCAGCGTTCGTTATGTTTAAGTATATTAATAAGAGATGAACTTATACATGTGGGCCCGGAGATAGTAGAATGGTTAAATCGAAGAACTTTGCTGGAATTGAAATGTAGTGACGAGGCAATGGGCATTGTTCGATACCGCACAGGGGAGAACTATTCAACTTAAATTTAACTCCGATCCCACACAATACCTCGCCTCTCTCAAACCTCTCTGACTGCTGATTTTTGTTTATAATATCAATGGTAATATCGCAAAGGAATTTTTATTGTTAGTTTATAATATTGGGCTGTCATTTCAAACAGGTAGATAACTGCCTCTTCTATCTAATAGATCTCATATTTTTAAAGGGTTTTCAAGTTGACAAGACGGTTTTAGAAATGAAATGAAATATTTGATCATACAATTTGGAGCAGTTTTAATGAAATAATCCCATTTAAGTATCATTGTTACTTCATTGATAACGCCCTCTATTTTGTTCATTTACGCTTATTCCGTTAACAATCGATGAAATCAGTAAGAGTTTACAAAAATGGACGATGTCGTATTAGTTAGTGATATTAGTTTATAAATGATCTGATCTTGTTTTGCTTTGAACTTTTAACCCGAAGTTAAGTCTTTACAGGAGCTTAATAAAACGAACGTTGTCCTTCAAATCCACAGAAATCATCTAAGGAAAACTATTTAAAAAAATTCAAAGTAATGGCTACATATTTACAACCTTGTGAAGGAGTAGCCCTGACATATTTTGTTTTGTTTTCTTCTTTTTCTAATTTAACTGTTCATTATACAATTTTTGGTAATTTTCAAACAATTTATGTATGTATTAGTTTCTGGAGTCCTTGTAAATATAGAGTTTCATTTATTTATTTGTATCTTCAGCCCCAGTAAACGTATTGTATCGAGTATATATCTTGCATATATAAATTTAAAAATTTCAGATTGTGAATATAAAGTGGTTGTTGGTCACTGTTATGCTCAGGATGTTAAGTTCTGTCAATTTTTTTTTTTAGTTACAAAAAGAGGGTTTTTAGTTTAGAAAAAACAAAACAAATTATTATTAAATAGATTTTTACTTGGATTTCCAAGAGCACCGCATATGAAAACCCCCTCAGATAATATGATTTATGGAGAAAATTAATTTTTTACCGAAATCGCCGACAAAAGTGAAAAAAAATACGTTTTGTGATTCTCAAATCACAGATTAGAAACTAAAATATTCACTACAGAAATATTCTTCGAATGTATTTATGATTCTTTTAACTTTTAGTGCATTTTTTACCTTTGGCAATAATCGGAACACTAAATAGTTTCTAATTTGTGATTTGAGAATCACAAAACGTATTTTTTGTTCACTCTTTCCTTTATTGCAACTTAGCCAAAAGTAATATTTATAGGTATTGTGAAATACGGTTTTTAAATTTTAGATTAGTTGAATAAATTTACGATGGCTAACGTAGAACATACACGGATAGACAGGCATGCGAAATACTACTGCCCTTTCCTGTTTGAATGTAAGAAATATCTAGATGTAGAAATACATAAAAAAAAATAGTATAATCAGGAGAAACAGGGAAGGTCATTGTTTTATTCATTTCAACCCCTCCCTCCCTTCCCCTCGTTACACAAATTTCTTTTTAAAAGTTAAATTTCAATTTCGCAATAGTAATAATTTATTTTTTAAATTGAACAACTTTTGTGGGCGATTTCTTTAAAAAAATTAATTTTCTCCTTAAATTATATTATCTGAGGGGGTTTTCATATGCGTTGCTCTAAGCAATCCAAATAAAAATCTTTTTACTAATAATTTGTTTTGTAAATAATTGACAGAACTTAACATCCTCAGCATAACAGTGACCAACAGTCACTTTATATTTACAATCCGAAATTCATAAATTTATATGTGTAAGAAAGATATATACTCGATACATAATAATTTATTGGGGCTGAAGGTATTTGTTATCTTGGACAAAGTACGGATCGAACCTGACACCACTTAGAAGGGGAAAAATCCTCTGGTATACAAAGTAGCATTTTTAAACAATGTAAATAAAATACTAATACATAACTTGTATAAAAATCCAACCTGAGAACTGTTGAGATATCATTCCTCTTTTACGAACATTTTTTGGAACTTGTTTAGGTGTTATAGCAAGTATTTAATATAGAACAAGAAATAATCTTTATAATCGGGCTATTTCTACAATAAATAATAATAAGATACAAATAAATAAATGGAACTCTATATTTGCAAGCCCTACAGAAACTAATACATACATGAATTGTTTGAAAAGTACCAAAAAATGTATAATAAGCAGTTAAACTAGATAAAGAAAAAAAATATGTCAGGGCTACTCTTTCACAAGGTTGTAAATATGTAACCATTAAATTGAATTTTTGAAAATAGTTTTTTCTTAGATGATTTCTCTTTTTTTATTTAATAAGTTATTATTATTTTAATTGGTAATAATATCAGACCGATTATAATTCTTGTGGATTATAATATTTTTGTACAAATATTAATTTCATATAAACGATACTGCATTTTTCAAATAGGGAAAAACAAAATTTTGATTCATGATTATGTGCATCCGACATCTATATCATAGTATTATTGTTATTATTACGTCTGGATATCGGGAGGTCCCAGGTTCAAGTCCCGATCCTGACAGTACATTGTTTCTTTGGCTATTAATATCTAACAGCGTGGACGCTACATACTTTATTCATACGGAGTTATGACGTGAAGCCGGTAAGTTTATCTCCGTCTGTCGTGAGCCTTGATGACAAACATCGTTGAAGATTTATAGTTTCCCATGGCAAAGCTGAAGAGTCGCTAATAATATATGAAGCAACAGGAGGCCGAGCAACAACTCCGCGGAATAAACCCCACAGTTGTGTTATACAACTCGACTCTTATTCCCATCCTCTTCGTCAGGACCTCAATTCCCGATGCTATATTTCAAAACGAGGTTTGTTAAAGATTCTCAATTTTATTTAGTAACTGTTCGGCAGTAAATAAGTTTAGATTAGAAGGGTAATTCAAAGTAAAGATACCTCATTTTTTTGTTTGAACTTAATTTTTGTTTGAGAAGATTTCAACAATATTTTGTATTATTATGGTAATGAGGTGAGTGAAAAATTTTAAATTTATTTTCTTCTTTTTCTGATTGTTTCGGCTAGAGAAAATTAGGAAAAGTGTATGTAAATATTGTATACACGGAGGTATATTTAAGATTAAAACTTTAATTGTAAGTTATGAAATGTATTTATTTTATTTCTCTTTAACAGCAATGTTCATTTTATTACATTAGCATACAGAGGAAATAGTTCGAAAGACTATAATGCTCGAGGAAGTAAATAAATAGGACTTTGCGTATTAGAGGACAAGGAGCTTGGCTTAGTCGGTGTTGAAGATAGCAGAATACGGGCCTGTTCCCCTGCGAACAAGAAGTCGTTGTTTACTACAAGTTTGGACTTCTCGGCCTATCTCGTCTACAGATCTCTCCGTGCGCATCGCCACCGTGCAGTTGACTATCCGAACATCCATCGTATCGTGACTATAAACTTTTTCATTATTTTTATACGTTAATTATACAAACAATTATTTATACTAGTTATACTTATATTCAGGCCTGGTTAAGTTGCTTATCAGTAGTTTTGTGTTGTTTAAAAAAGTTTTAAAAATTAATTGTTATTTCTCTATTATTTTTGACTTTGTTTATTTTTTATGCCTCACTGTTGGCAAGTTTGTAATGCTAACTAGCTCAATCCAACATCCAGCTTCTCACGACGTAACCGGCGCAATTTTCTGGCGTTTGGGGAATTATTGATTTTTAAGAGCCCTAGCGCAAACAGTAACCTTTTGCCGAGCCCGAAGAGACTTACGTTCATTCAGAGGTCTTGTTCCCCAAATACCCACCTGAAATTTCAGAATTCCATTGCACATCAACTCGAAATAAGCTGGTTACTTTTTCGATTATTGCAACAGAAAGCACAGCAAAAAAAACAGGCCCTTTTCACGATATTTTAATATTTCTCAACTTCTAGTTCAGTAGCTGTTTAATATTTTAAGTTCTCATCCCTTTATGTTTAGGAAAACTATGTGGACTGTAACGCAAAAATAAGCTCGAATATGTTACAGCAAATATTTTTTATTAGGTACAATAGAAACAGCTTATTCTATATGTTTTTTAGTCAATATTTTAATTTTGCGAAATTTATTTTTATTTGTTGAAACGTACATTATCTAGGTGGCTTATATCCCTCAGGAAGTAACAGGATGTTTCCAATATCAGTCTATGTCGAACTTGACTCATGTCCTTCTATAATAAATCATATATTATATTACTAGTGATTTTTTACTTATAATTTGTTTGAAGTTTTCAGTGTAATATATTATGAAAGTAATAAAATCATTAAAAAGCTACTCCTATAAGATATAATGAGTGAGTTTATCGATAGTATTAAATTTGAAGTCATCCGATGTGCTGGGTAGTGAAAGAGTGACAGCTTCAAGGATCCACAGGTGGTGGTGGCAGATTTTATATAAAAGCCTTTGATGTTTTATAGGATAATTTTATTGCTGAACTCTTTTTATAGTCCGTCTTTAATAAACCTTTAGCTTTATATTTTATAATATCATCGGAAAAATTTAATTTATTCTTCCACCAAAGGTATGAGTGGTGTGCGTGGTTGTAATCGTGATGTGAATGAACCCCGACCTAAGCAAAAGAATAATTTCTTATGTGTTCGAACTCGGGTTATTAATATGGATTTTACGTTTTAAAAAGCACAATGTAAATTCCCAATTTTAAGATTAGTAGATTATTAACACAGCTTTATTATGATAAAATTAAAATCTGCCTTACTGGGTAATAAGTAATTGTGATAAATGATCTCATTTATACCATAATTACAATTTTTCATTCACTTGCTCATTCATACAGTATTTACAAACAGCCAAGATACCTCCTAAATCCACATGGTCGTCACCTCCTTCGCATGCGAGAGAGGAAGTGGAGTCTTGGGAAGTCCCCCACGCTCCTCCGTCAGTCGCGTGGGCAAGTGCCAGTGGAGGCTGACGAAGAGAACCGAGAGCCACATACGCTCAGGACATGATTAGATAAACTGGCCATTGCCAGGACTCCCACTGTTACGCATTAACATTGGGTCACGAGGCCACTGCCGTTTTAGTCTCCGAGGAGGATTATAGGGATGAGTGGTGCAGTGCAATGACTGTGCTATTAGATTAGGGTAGTACGATTAGTAAATAAAGTAAACATCGTTTAGCTTGTTTAAAAGTTCTTATAGTTTCAAAAGACTTTGAAATTGGCCTAAACAAAACTGTTTTAAAAATTAATAGCTTACTTCTAAAAAACGGGAAACACTTTGAAAAATAGTTAGATTGATTAAACCTAAAATTTTAGCTAATCAAGATTTTTTGGTTCAAACTGCCTTACAAGGAAAACGCTTTAAGTAAACATTAAATTACACTAAATTTAATGTTTCCTTGAAAAAAGGTTGTAAGGATACATCTACAAAAATCCAAATCCTCAGAGATTGGTTGGGGCGGCCAACCTTGTGGTATACTGCCCATAATGAAACAAACAAATAAGTACCTCGGTAGTCAAAAAATTCCAAAAACCTTTACAAAAGCTTCACATTATTTTGTGATGCCACAATACCACAATCTAATAAAAAGTCATTCATTTCCACAGCAGTGAAAGCCACTGCTCAGGTACTCATTTTAATAGTGGACACTGATTGGTGCAATAGACAAAAAATCATGTATCCGTGATTGAAATTGTTGGTTATGATAGCTAAGCCTCCCTCGAACGGATAAAATTTGGAGGGTGATCAATCTGCAAGAAGGAAAGTGACAGATGGTTTCGGGATAAGATGCCTTAGATTATACAGCCACTGGCGAATATTCTATGGAAATAAATGGTCCGATAAAATTATACGGTCGAGGCCCTCAGGATAAAGAATAACAGGACGGCCAAGAACCTAATAGGTGGAAGGCCACCAAATGCAAGTTAAAAAAATTGTTGAAAGAGCACTGAAGGATATTATGTTATTTTTTTATTATATAACTGTTCTTACATCGGGCTCATTGTTAGCTGCGAGTATTTAAATGATCTGCAGAGTTTTTTTTTTTAGTACGTTTTACTGTCATTTTCAGAAACTAGATATCCTTACTTTTACCTCCTGGCCTGTCTGCCTGTCTTGGTCCTCTGTTCAAGCTAGATCCATTAGATTTAACATGGCGGTCCCATTTAACCTTGCGGCTATAAAAAATTTCATCTCCATAAAACATGATTAAGTCCTATCAATCAAGTAGTCAGTTGGAAGTAAAAATAAATCTAAAATGGTAAACTATGATTAAAACACTCCGTAACCGTAACTGTGTATATTAAACAGTTAAATTAGAAAAAGAAGAAAAGAAAAAAGATATGTCAGGGCTACTCTTTCACAAGGTTGTAAATATGTAGCCATTAAATTGAATTTTTGAAAATAGTTTTTCCTTATATGATTTCACTTTTTTTATTTAATAAGGTGTTATTAGCAAAAAGTTTTTAACATTTCAACTGATAATAATATCAGACTGATTATAATTGTGGATCATAATATTTTTGGACATGTTCATATAAACGATACTGCATTTTTCAAATAGGCAAAACCAAAGTTATCGATTCATAAAATTATCATCCACATCCGACAATTAAAAACGTCTGGACTTCTTTGTGCCTGACAAAAATTCACTTTCATCTCCATAAAACATGCTTAGGTCCAATCAATCAAGTAGTCAGTTGGAAGTCAAAATAAATCTAAAACTATGATTAAAACACGCCGTAACTGTTGTTTTATCGTGACGCCATTGATTGTGTCATGTATCATACATAAGTTCATTCATTTTTATTTCTTAAGTTCTAATAAAATGTACATGTCCTGAGCGTCTGTGGCTCTCGTGCTCTTGGTCAGCCTCCACTGGCTAGTAGCCGGTGACGTGGCTGACGGAGGAGCGTGGGGGACTTCCCAAGACTCCGCTTTCTCTTCGCGTGTGGATTTGAGAGGTCTCTGGGCTGTCTGTAAATATGGTATGAATGTGATCATTTATCTGTATTATTATTGCCTTATAAAAGGCAGATTGTAATTATAGCACAATAAAGGAAAATTAAAAAAAAATAAATAAATAAAATGTACAGGTTTTTCTACAGTCTTCTGGAAGCGGAAAGAATGATGAACCACATCATCATATATAAATGTCATATCAGATTTTATTTTGAGGCGTTATTATTAAAAATGTTTTAGCTTATATTCTAGTTATTGTGATATGAAAATTTCATATTTACTTCTTCCACAATACGTTTTATGCATACTCCATCCCTCAACTCCCTCCACTGTTAAGTATTCAGGCCGAGGCCTGCTCCGGGGTGGGCAGTGGGACGTAAGTTTGGAGTTGAGACGCCTTCGCCGTGGGTCAAGTTGACTGGCATAACAATGGACGATTCAGCTCCGACTTATCCAACGGCTAGTCAGTGCCAATTATATAAGCAGTGGTTGAACAATACAGCGATAATAGTCGCTCGAGCGTCCTTATCCCCGCCAATACTCAACATTGCTTATGCATACCCTCAGCCCTCGATGAGTGAATGAAAATGCAACTCATGCCATTTTCACCATAGAATAGCCATAAAGTGTTTAGTTAATGTTAACTAATGTTACATGCGAATATAAACATCGTTATATTCGTTCACAGAAACCTAATTACAGACAAATGACAAAACAACCCAAAACAGATGTCCAGTATCCTAGGCTAGCTCCGAGCTACTGGTCAGGTATTGGACATCCATTTTAGATATATATCAGAGTTAAGTGGTTTAGATGGTTTTTTTCTATAGAGTCCGATCATATTACATAATCTATAAAACACCATCTAAAGAGTGTCCCAGAATTAACGCAAGATTTGATTTAAATAAAAAACACAGTTTTTAGTATTTTTTTTGTTATTTTTTAATTGAATTATAAAATAAATAGGATAGGGTTATTTATGGAATAACACATCGGGCAAGTGGCCTCCACGACTTTGCTGGCACATACGCACACTTTTGTCGGAATTTTCCATGACCATTTGGCATAAATATGGTTGAATTTCGTTGATGCAGCGTTGAATTTCCTCTTTACACCTTTGACTTCAAATAAGCCCATAAAAAGAAATCTAAAGGTGTTAAATCGCACGATGCCAATTCTGATCACCAAAACGAGAGAGACCTAGAAATGTCTCATGCAGTATTTGAATTGTTTCATGGGCTGTATGCCATGTGGCACCATCTTGTTGAAACTACAGATTGGCCACATCATTCATATCATCCAATTTCGGCAAGTACTGTGTTATGGATTTTCAATAACACTCTCATGCACTGCTTCGATATTGACATTTGAACGGCTCCATGAATGAATCCAACTGATCCAGTCTCCTTAATTTTTTCAATTAATCTCTTCACAGTTGATGTAGTCAAAACACTATACCCACCATATTTTGTATGAAATTTTCGAACTGCCGCTGCTAAACTTTCATTATTTTTGAGATAATGTTCAACAATAAAGACACGTTGATCTATCGTGTAACGCTCCATTTTTACTAACTCTAAACTGTCAGCTGTTAAATTGTTTTATTTTTAGGGTTGCGAGCACTTTACTGCACAAATGGCGGCAAATTCAAATCTTGCGTTAATTCCTGGACACCCTTTATAACCACCACATGATATGTAAGAATGATATTGCTCCGGGGATCCTGGGTCCGCGCATTGGCGGGTTCCCCAAAATGAGTTTTAATGTCGCAATACCCCCCCTTCCCCCCAAAAAAACAAATGATTTGCCTCCTCCAGAGGTAACCGTCTAGGGCAGGTAGTTCTATGTCTTGAACACCAGCTGGACCAACTCGTTCTCGATGAAAAGATCTATTTGACAATTAGAGACTAAGTGGTAGAATACCTTCGGAAATTTACTAATTGCTAAAGTTTCTAAAAGCCACAAAGCTCATTGCTGCTTTGCAAATATATAACAACTTTATTATGATAAAATTACAATCTGCCTGATTGGGCTATAAGTAATTGAGCTATATGATCTCGTTCATACCAATTTACAATTTTCATTCACTCGCTCATTCATACTATGTATACAAACAGCCCAGAGGCCCCCCAAGTCCAAATGGTTGTCACCTCCCTCGCATACGAAGGAGGAAGCGGAGTCTTGGGAAGTCACCCATGCTCGTTCGTCAGCCGCGTCACTGGATAAGAGCCAGCGAAGGCTGACCAAGAGCGCGAGAGTCACAGACACTCATGACATGATTGGAGAAACTGGCCATTGCCAGGACTCCCACTGTCACTTATTTCTAGCAGGTCACGAGGACACTGCCGTTTTAGTCTCCGAGGAGGATTATAAGGATGAGTGGTGCAGTGTAATGATTGTGCTAGGAAATTAGGGTGGTTGGATAGGCTATTATGGAATTTCATGAACTTGGAAGGGATGAGTTGAGAATTTATGGTTTGGAAAAGGATTGCACCGAGGTAATATTGTGATAGGGAGGGGACGAGCCCCCCTCTGTGTAGAGTCAGGAGACACGTGAGCACCGCGGCGTCCCAAATACGTAGTTTTGCAAATATAATGCAATTTTTGTTTTACATTACGTAATCATATAAGAGATTCTCAGAACAGAAGTCAAAGAAAGAAAACTATTAGGAAAATAGTTTTACTATTTGGTTTAACAAAAGGAACAAGGTCATAATGAAGATGGATGGAATACGAATGAAGAAAGACTAAACGAGGCACCTTTCACCCCGTAAAGTATTTTAAGAAATCCCTCACAACTAAATAAATACGATTACAAGTACTCCCATCCTGTTGTGAAATACGTAGTGAAAACAGACAATGGCGAGTTTAAAACCGCGTAGGGTAACTTTTCTGATTTAACTGATAAATATAGTATTATTACTTTACTGGTTTGGTACTCTGCCCAATATGATTCCGAATACGTTTCTTGTATGGTATATTCTTCTTGCCAAGTGATTATTGAGTGAACCTTAATTTTGTTTTATCGAGTCGGCTGTACTTTTGTGTCTTGTTGGGTTATCCAATGGAGCCTGCTTGTGACATTTCGAGACTCCAGGTCAGACAGGGGGCATATAATTACCAGAACAGAAAGATTGCTGCAGAGGTAAAATTTTAAAAAACTTTTTTTTTTGCTTCCATGTTAATGAAAACTATACAAATAAAAACAACGCTTACAAAGAAAGTTCATAATGAATTAGAAAAGTACAGCATAGGAAGTTTCAGGACAGCAAGCCAATTAATTCGGCTCTTGTTTGAAATTTTATTTGGGTAACAACAGCTTAGTTATAAAGTTTGTGCATTGTAAGGAGTTACAATACAAATGAGATATTGGCGGTGTTTCAAGGATAATATTGCCTGATTAAGCCATCCCTTAAGCTATGGGCCTATCTCAATCTTCCTCACATTATGCTGATACTGTTAAGTCATATGCTTACATAGATCAGTCTAAGCATGCTAGAAAACTATTTTCTGAAAAGTGAGAAACTAATATTCAAATAATTAATATTAGTTTCATCCTCTGCCGCATCTTTTTCACTAGTTTTTTAAATTCCATTCTTCTTCCTATATCCAAAACAGTACGGTATTTAGGCTTCCATCTCGACAAAAGACTGCCAAGGAACCCACACACGAGGCTAAAAATACAAGAACTAAACAGACGCTTTGGACAACTGTACAGACTACTTAAAAGGACATCCCATCTCTCAATAGAAAAAAAATTACTAATTTACAAAGTTATTCGTATGCCAATTTGGACATACGGAATAGAGCTATGGGGGACAGCAAAACAGTCGAACCTCAAGCGTATCCAATCATTTCTATTGAAAGTCCTGAGAACAATAGTAAATGCCCCTTAGTACGTCAGCAACAAAACCCTTCATAACGATCTTAATATACCTTACATTCTCGAGCTCATCTCTTACAAATTCATAAAATTCCATAGTAACCTATTTAACCACCCTAATCCTCTAGCACAGTCTTTGCACTGCACCACTCATCCCTACAATCCTCCTCGGGGACTAAACCGGCAGTGAGGTCGTGACCTGCTATAAATACGGGACAGTGGGAGTACTGGCATTGGTCAGTTTCTCCAATCATATCCTGATCGTCTGTGGCTCTCGCGCTGGTCAGCCTCCGCTGGCTCTTATCCAGTGACGCGGCTGACGGAGGATCGTGGGGGACTTCCCAAGGTGAGTCTTTCCTCTTTCGCATGCGAGGGAAGTGACAACCATGTGGACTTGAGGGGTCTCTGAGCTGGTTTTAAATACTCTATGAATGAGCGAGAGAATGAAAATTGAAAATTTGGTATGGATGACAACATTTATCACAATTACTTATTGACCAATGAGTCAGATTGTAATTTTATCATAATAAAGTAGTTTAAAAAAAATAATTATTAATATAAATCATGACGATACGAATTAGTTTTAATGGGTTTTATAGTGTTTGTCATTAGTAACCGTTGCAGACGCTATAAACTCTATAAAAACCCATAGTAAAAATTTGCTTGCTTTAGCTACAGATCAGACGGAGACTTGTGACCATCCGATGTGGTTTGCCAGCATGAAATTACTTAAAATGGCAAATAAAAGTTTTTAAGCCTTAGGCTGTTTATCGGATCAACGCTTAATTAAAACTTTGGAATGGCCTTAAATTCGCGATTAAGTTCTTCTGATCCAATTAAAAGAGGTAGTAGTTCCGTTGGACATTTTGCACTAGTCCATTGTTGCCTAGTCAAATTTAAAAAATTTATTTATACTGGAGATTTTCATAAAACATTTGTACTTCTACCTCTAAGCAATTCATGAACAAACACCAGCTTTTCTTAAGCTGATATTTTTTGTAAACAGTAGCATCATTGCCTCAACTCATATTTATTAATAGTTTTAATGTGGATATGGCAATATGTTTCGAACCCATTCGTTCATTCCTAAGCTCAATATACAAATGTGCATTTATAATAACAAAGTTTTACTATACAAATAATTCTAATAACTAACACACGAATCATTTTACAAAACATGTTGTGTTGAAATTAAATTCTTTAAATACAATTCCATGCTAGGAGAATCGTTATATATTTAGTTTTGCTTGAGTGTAACTTTGGCCCTTTAGATTTACCCTTGGCTTAAGAAGGTTAGAATCGGTTATGTCTAGTGAAGAAATAAACATATGATAATAAAAAAAATAAAACGAACAATAAAAAGAAATGATTGAAGATAATAAAATGTTGATAAGCGTACTGATTAGTTTTAAATAAAAAAAAAAATTTTTTTCTTAGCTCTCAAATTTTTAAGATTATGGATAAGGGAAAAATAAAGGACTTAATTTGGGGTGAGCGGATCCTTTTACTAGGAGTACCTGTTTGAAGGTGGGGTGTTTAATAAAATAAAAAACTATATTAATTATATTCATAACCAAGTAAATTAAGGTGTTGGTTAAGTAAATTTATTAAAGCCCCTCTCTGGATCTGTTATTATGCGGGCAATTTTTTTTGTAAATCGTATTTCGTTTTTTTATTAACTTTACTGTACATACATCTTGGATAGATTATTATTTTGCCCCCTCTTCCTATATCTTTCTTAAATCAGTTTGTTTGTAATAGTTATCATAAGATATTGATACAACATCCGTTCCACGATTGACGACATAGGTCTTTCTTCCAATCTGGCTATTCCGAGGGAAGCTTTGAAGACACGCCCATGTTTAATAAATACCGGTATAGTGTTTCGCGGAGGTAGCCTCAGAGATAAAGCAATAAACATTATATAATTAACGTTATTGATTGCTAAAATTGATAGCTTAAGTTTTTTCTCATTGAAGAAAATACTTTTTTTAAGTCAATCCTACATGTTTGAGCTTCAGTTCAAGGAAAAGAAAAGAAATTGTTTGTGAGAAGGAAAAGATCTATTGGGATTGTGAGAATTGGCAAACAGTAGGGCCGGGCCACAATGGCCGGGGCGAATTGACCAGTGAGTTTGTGGGGCCTGAGTCAGTGGAAGGGCTTCTTCTTGGAGTGCTTCATTCCACCGGAAAGAGGAAGAGCATACATTAAACGAAATTTGTACGTACAATATATTTTTTTTAATAAAACACGTATTCTTCAAATCATGGCAGCATCGAAAACTTCACATGAGTCATTCTAGTCGAGTTTCTTATCTAGAAATTAACTGATACAATTGCTTCATTTGTATAAGAAATTTTCGTTTGAGGTGCTATTATCAAGGGGACCGGGAAGTAATGTCGTTTTTTTTACATTAAATTCAAACGTTTTTGTTTTTGATCAATGATGTAATCACCCTTGTTATCAGCAACTTTTTGCCATCTAGTGAGCAAATTTTCAATGCCGAATCGGTCAAAATCAATTGATTACTGAGCGAAATATCTGGAGATGGCATTTTGGACATCATCCAAATTTTGAATTATTTTGCTACTTGGAAAATGTAGCGATCGGAATAAACGGAAATCCGATATCGGACGAGTATGGTGGTTGAGGCAGTACCTCCCACCCCAATTCATTAATTTTTCCAGGGTTCTTGCGGAAAAAAAAGGCGCAGTCGTGTTGCAAAATAACGTCTTTTTTTATTGACAATTGATGGGCAATTTTCAATCAAAGATTGATTTACTCGATACAGTTGTTCACTGTAAAGATCTGCATTCACAGTTTTTCCAGTAACAGCGATGAACGACACCACGATTACTCCACCGAAGACACAAAAGCGCCTTTTCGGAGTGTAAACCTGGCTCAGCTGTACTTCGTGCCGATTCATGCGGAGAGAGATGTTTGGATTATCATAGAGGACCCATTTTTTCATCTCGAGCCTCACCATACTCGCTCGATATTGTTCCATTGGATTTCCATTAATTCCGATCGCTAAAAGTTTGAAAATTCGGATGATGTCCAAAATGCCATCTCCAGATATTTTGCACAAAAACCAATTGATTTTTATCGATTCGGCATTGATAATTTTCACACTAGATTGCAAAAGTTTGCTGATAAACGAGGGTGATTACATCATTGATCAAAAACAAAAACTTGTTAAAAATTTATTGTTTTACTTTAATGTAAAAAAAAAAACCTTAGTGAAATGTTTTTACAAAAAGTCGTTAAAACTGGACAGGTAGCCTCTAGTTGATGTAATGAAGTTACCAATGTTTTAATCAAGCGAGTCTTATTACTGTTCTATCAGTTGTACCTTTCGAAGGCGAATGAATTTAACGACATAAATCTACAAGTGGCCGAGAGGTAATGCTATCATATAAAGCCGGTAATAAAAAGACATGCAATTAAAAAAGGACTCGTAAGAGAAGCAGTAAAAGTATAGGGCAATAGGAGGAGGGCAGTTAGCGCAAGGTGACTGGTTATTGCCTCGCGCCTGCAACCCAATCTCCCATTGTATTGGCTCCACTTGCACTGGCTAATAATTGTCCCTGTATGTTGTAGGCATTATCACGCTCTCTTACCCACTCGATACACCGGGTCGAGATCATTCTTCAACATTTTGCGTGAACACCAGGTGATGTTGTTACCTTAGCTTGGTAATATATTTTCGTCAAATTTATTTACAGGCGACGTTTTGGCAAACAATGTCTGCATCTGCCCCTTACATACGGACTGGGTGTAAGGTGTGCCCTGTTAGATCCTCAATATGTATTTCTCAAATATATTATACTATAAAAAAAAATAAAAGGACATATAAAGTAGAAAAAATCATATCCACGGAAGCTTACATTGTATTTTTATTAATTTATTCCTTAAAAAGGACTTCAAATGTTTAACCGAAATTCCTATTTATATTCTTTTATTGGATAACCAACCCTTTATTGGGTTGGACTCTAAAATGTACCTATTTAATAATTAAAGAATTTTCGGTCGTAATATAATGAAAGTATTCTCTAACATAATAAGAAAAACGTGGTGACTAATCTATATATCTAACAGTAATTGGTTGTCATAATATTTAATTAATTGATTCCTTTGTAGAGTAGTTTATAAAACAACGGAATATATGCTATTTCATTAACAGTAGATATAAGAAAAGTTGTGCTATGGAATCAAGTACCACTGTGACTGAGTATCGATTCGACAGTCAACAGATGACATTTGAAAATGCCAGGAAAAAAACAACACGAGAAATGAAGTTGAAATTGTAAAACTCCTTAGAATGAAACGTCTAAGATTCGTCCATACGTGTGCTTTTGCTCAAATCTGTATTTTGTTAAATAGAATATTTGGGGCGTGATAGCCTGACTGATTCAAACCCATAACTCGTAAACTGGACAACACAAAAACGTTACATATCTTATGAAAAATATCTTATGTTGGGTCTTTCATGAGGCGCTTTCTATCTTTAAATTTAAATAAAACAAAGTGTGTGTGGCATATCATGAAAATTGTTTATTTGTTTGAAAGGTCTATCAATGCCATTATGTATTGAGTATAACATCGTGCAAATGTCTACCGCGGCTTCGCTGGGTCGCGCGCATCCGAAATGTCGAATTTTCTGTCTCTGGCACATAAATCAGGCAGAATTAGACCAATGTCATGGGTTATGTTGGCTTTGAGGACCGCTGTGATTTGTGGCTTATTCACGTAGACCTGCGACTTAAGAAAACCCCACAAGAAAAAGTCTAACGGGGTCAAATCGCACGA
The DNA here is from genome assembly GCA_930367205.1 of Acanthosoma haemorrhoidale. Classification (NCBI taxonomy): domain Eukaryota; kingdom Metazoa; phylum Arthropoda; class Insecta; order Hemiptera; family Acanthosomatidae; genus Acanthosoma; species Acanthosoma haemorrhoidale. The sequence continues at coordinate 18,348,462 of OV884011.1, read as the reverse complement.
TCTCGGTGGCCAGTTCACATCACCTCCACGAGAGATAACCATGCCCTCATATCGCTAGTGCATAATGTCTAATGTGACATGAGCTGTGTGGCACGTATCACCGTCCTGTTGAGCCACATGACGGTTATGGTGACTGTAAAATGAGCGAAGTGCGCGGAACGTTGCCCGAACAGAACACCCATATTGATAAAACAATTTTATCATTTGCACGTGTTATTGAACGCAATATCCGTCCATGGTGATTTGGGAAAACAGACTGAATAAATGACAGCCAATTCGACAGATACAGCTTCAACAATATGGCCGCTATCAACTATCAAAGTTCGGAAGTCCCTATTGGAAGACGCTTTATAGCGTTAGATCTTGAGCCGGGACTTCAGAAATCTCTAAAGCCCGCAAAACGTGCCAGACTTTTTTCTCGCTTAATTTTATTTTGATACTTAATTTAAAAAAACAAAACTAATATTCAGAGGGGTCAATATATACAGGTTTTGTTATTTTATAGAAATTATATAAAAAAAAGGGATTTCTATAAATATTATGATCGGTTGAACATACAAACCAAATACCTCTGCCCTATACCTATTTGAAAATTAATTATCTCACTTCGATTTGCATTAAATATAAATGTATTTTTTTTTATAAATGACGTCTCTTGGGTTTTTAACCATGGGAAAAAATCCAAAGTGAAAATATTCAATTCGTTTTACGATCTACCGCAGAATGCCGTCAGACGGACATACAAAAATCTATTGCTTCGTAGCTGATTGAAAGTATAGCCTATTTCTCATAACAAGCAATCAGCAGACAGGGCAGATACAATTTACAACTCCTCACCCAACTCAAATGTCATTTCTGATTAATTGAAGATGTTATCATATTTATTTTGATACCGCACAACTGATAGCATCAGCATGTTCAAATCAATCCCAGCCTTGATTGTCAGCGAGCGAATCATCCGATCTTTAACTTGCAAGTTTCATTATGAGAAGAAAAGTCATCAATGGGATCGAGAGCCACTTAGATTGATTGTATTCTCCTCATGCAATTCAAATATGCTGTTTTTGTAGCGCGATGATAGTTATTGTTTTATCCATTGTTCTTTCAATCAATCGCTAGTTGTTAATTATAAATATTTTTTGGCAGGGCTAGGCGATTGTAAAAACAGTGGTAGTTTTTTAATCGAATACTTTCTGACAGTCGAATTGATCATGTGGTTATTTTGGACCGTCGAGAAATCCCCCCATGTACAGAGGGGTCCAAAAAAATGTATCCACTGTTACAAAGTCCATAACTTGCAAACTAATTGACGGAGTTGTCTCAATTTCGGTAGTTTAATATTTTGTAGTTCTGGCAATCGCCATACAAGCGTTTTGTCAATGTTTTGTTTTGTCAGATGACAGTCACCAGGTAGTGTTTTATTGTTAGTTGTACCTTGTTACTCGAGTAAACATGGCTGGCGTAAGGCTTACATTTGATGAAAGGAAGTCTGCTTTAAAGTGGTATTTTAAGTAAGAAAACATTAATGAGGTTCAACGGCAATGGCGAAATGTGTGTCGAACAGAGCCACCGACACGTTTAACGATTCGTCGCATTCGAGACAAATTTTAAGCCGAAGGCTGTGTTAAAGATGTACACCAACAACGATCTGGACGACCTGTAACAGTAACAAGTCCATTAAACTCCCATCTTGTGTTACAACAATTCACTCGCTCACCACAGAAGTCTGTGAGACAGTGTGCCCGTGAAACTGGAGTGAGTCGCTCAAGTGTTCGGCGAATTTTGAAGACAGCAAAGTGGAAGTGCTACATCCCAAGATTGCTACACGCAATGAACGAGGACGACCCAGATCACCCCCAGACCCAGATCGAGCCATGTTTACTCGAGTAACAAGGTACAACTAACAATAAAACACTAACTATCTGGCGACTGTCATCTGACAAAACAAAACAACGTAATACAACGCTTGTATGGCGATTGCCGGAACTACAAACTATTACACTACCAAAAATGAGACAACTCCGTCCATTAGTTTGCAAGTTATGGACTTTTAAACAGTGGATACATTTTTTTGGACCACTCTGTATTTGTTAAGTGTCCATTTTTTGTGAATGAGTTTTGTAAATATTAATTGTAGAGTTTGTAGGTTATGTTCGTGGTGAATGTAGATTGTAAAGGATCCACTGTCTAATGTAATTGTATAGAGGGATGAGCTGTTGTGTAACGTTTTCAATTATGTGTTTCCATTTAGTTTAGTACAGATTCTGCTATGGTAATATTGTTTATATTAAGGAATATACATTTTATTTATGACTGCAAATAGTTTTCATGTTTATTACGGTAAGGATATTAGGTTAAGTTGTAAATATTTATTATTAGTATATTTTTATTTATATTGTTACTTCTCTGTACAATGTAACAGTATACTTTGTAACAGAGTGTCTGTGTAAGAAATTGTTTTTATTAAAAATTCTGTGACGTTTCACCACTACCCTATTGTACAGGATCTGTCTGCACAGCTTCTTTTAAAACTTCTATTTCCAAGATTTTTTTTTAATTATTTATGAAAAACAAACGAGAACCTTGAGCTTCGTTTCATCTAATTTTATAAAAAAAAAAATTATGTAAGTGTCAAAACAAGGAATGGTTCAGTTGAATTTGTTCGTAGACAGTCAGTTTTATTAATATACCCTTGTCATATTTATCGAAAAAGCTTTTCATAAGAGAGGTGATGTTTGCACTGGGTCTAGTAAGCCGTTATTTGCAGACTTTGTAATTTTTTTCTGTTTTATTTTAAGAAGCTGAAATGTTTGGTCTTTGTGAGAAAGAAAAATAGTCAAAGGAAAACTACCAATGTTTTCTCTCACTCTTTTAGTTTACACCCCGCAAATGTCTCGCTCACGGAGGACCACGCTTTGCGAACTATTTGCGGTTACTCCACCGCGAGTTTGTTCAAAATATACCATGAGAACCTCTAGGTATTTTATGTAAAAAAAAACAAAAAAACTTAAGTAAATAAAACAGTAACAAAAGAAAAATTAAATTTGTCACCAGAGAAATGCTTTCTACGGCACAAACTTTTTTTTTAGAATGTGTCGGTCACATCTGGGGCCAAGAAAGTATAACTATTTGGTAATTATCACACTTGCTAGTAGCCAGATACTACCTGCTGTTTTAATTTTATGGTGCATTAATAAATTTTTGTTAAATGTTATCACGTTTTATGTCTCATTAGCTTCTGATCTGGGACTTGGTGTATTAAAAGTTGAAAAAAAATGGGCCGAAAATTTATCACCTTCCAATCTTTTGATGTGTAATAACTTTTAAAGTTCACAAAGAAATTATAATTTTTTGACGACTGCAATCGCTAAACCACGTACCTGAATGAAATTAGAGCCTCTCCCTTCGGACTCGACGACTCGTCATTCACACACTTTCTATCAAACGGCTAGTCGTAACGTTTCACGTGAGTAAGAGGATCGCTCGCCGAAATAGTAGGTACATCACACAATTAAGACGGTCGGAGGATTTGAAAGTGGTTAAGTTACCTAAGGAAAATGTAATCCGCAAACTAAGCCCCGCTGGCTTGTCAGGGCTTGCTCTCATTAGTATAGCTATAAGGACGAAGTTAAGTTAAGTTCAGATAAGTAGTATATGAATATTAGTATTGTTTTAAAAAAAAATTATATCTTCTTTTTTCACTGCTTATATTCGAGTCTGGCCGAACAGGAGACAAAAACAGCACGTCTTTCATAGAGAGACCAACAAGGGCTTCAAGTGAATGAACAATCATTCATCACGAGTCCTAGCCTTGCCTCTGCATGTTGCTAGGAACTAGGTCATTATTGACAGCACTAAAGCATCACTAAGCTTTATCATTACAATACGACGAAGCTTATATTTATAATACTGGATGATGACCTCACCGTAACTACACTCCCTTAAGGATTTTACTATTCGCTAACTTGTTATTATTATCAATTTTGTTAAACATCTATTACTTGTCAATTGTAAATTTAATAGACGCTTGTAACTTTCCCGGGGAGATGCGGAAAATAAATATATAAAAATAGAACTATGGAGGGACAGTAAAAAAGTCGAACATCAATTGTATCCAATCCTTTCAATCAAAAATCCTGAGAACAATAGTAACCTATCCAACCACCCTAATCCCCAAGCACATTCACAATGCACCACTCATCCCTATTATCCTCCTTGGAGACTGAAACGGTGGCGGCCTCGTGACCTGCTATAAATGCGTGACAGTGGAATTCCTGGCAATGGTCAGTTTCTCCAATCATGTCCTGAGCGTATGTGGCTCTCGCGCTCTTCGTCAGCCTCCACTGGCTCGTATCCACGTGGCTGACGAAGGAGCTTGGGGGACTCCCCAAGACTCCGCTTCCTCTTTCCCACGTGAGGGAGGTGACAATCATGAGGATTTTGGAGGCCTCTGGGCTGTATGAATGAGAACATTTATTTTAATTACTTATTGTCTAATAAGGCAGATTGTAATTTTAGCGCAATAAAGAAGTTGTTATTATTAATTATAAAAATTATGGAAAAACCATAAAGAAGGACTAACTTAATTGTGTCGTACTTTCGCATATTACATTGCGGAAAAAGTAAATTCCATAAGTAAAAAATAGTAGATGTATGCCATGCAGCTTTTGAAGAATATACGGAGCACTGTGAACTCAAAATGTCTAGGGAAAAAACAAAACGAAAAAAAAAAAAGAGAAGATTGGCGACTGTGACTCGGATAAAAATCTGAGTGAGCAAACAAAAGAGGCCCAGGCTGGGGCAATTAAAAGAGTGTCGCTTTAGAAAGAGAAACTGTCACACCTGACTGGCACAATCAACTCCCTCCTTGCCCTCCCGTTTTCCCTCTCACTCCCTGCTCCTGTTCCTCCTCATCTCCAGGCGGGTAGGTCACCTGTATCAACGATTTTCGTTATATATTCTAATGACAGTTAATTATGCAACGGTGATCAGCGCAAGTCCCGGTGGGACTCGATGGCCGCCAGTAGTGAATTTCAACGTCAATTATTTAGGAAACTAACTGCCCTGGGGAGAATCAGCTAGTTGTGTTTAACGTAAATGTCGAATGAAGGGGCTTACTGGTCAAGGTAGGAAGATTTTCGACCTCAGCGGAGGATGTAAACTTCTCATTTGTCCCTGGTAGTAAGGTTGTTCTTCAAAAGTGAGGATAAATCGAATATATTTCATTCATATTGTAGCATTCATGTTATTTGAGAATAAATATCATGAACCCTCACATGATGGTAGGCAACCACTTTACCTAATACTATTACTTACGAATACTACTATTGAACACTAACCGAGTGGGGATGAACTGAAGACTTTAGTCTTAGCACAACCGTCAAGAAGAACGCATCTGGCAAGCTCCCGAGTTGGCGGTTACCAAATTATTGAAATATTGAAGAATGCATAATAGAAAACAAACGGTTTTTTGAATTATTGGAAAGTTATTGATTGGATCTAAGAAGGGAAAAGAAGGAAGGCGGTCTACTGGCTGAGACAATCATCTGTGAGCATCAGGTCGAAGTCTTGGAACGCTGGATTGGCGTGGGGACACCGAGGAACGGAGGGCATGCGCGAAAGAAAAAAAAAAACAGGTGATTTTTTATTGAACACCATGGTGTGTTGAGGGGGATAAGTGGACAAAGTTTTAGGTGGGTGTCATCAACATTTGTTTGCTATTGTGGATCCATTCATAATAAAATGAGCTCAATTTCATATTTTGTAATTATTTGTTCTAGCATGAGTTAAAACGATTTGAAACATTTTATATTGTCAATATTTTATTGTTTAACTATAATTATTAATTATAACCATTTTTATTTGAATATATTTCCAAATTCCTGGTTTCTCAATTTCATTAATAACCATAATATTAGCATTGAGATCGGGCGATTCAAATGGGATAAATTTTTATGTCAGAGACATAAAACAACTTGAATCAAAGATCTCATGATGGACCTGCCAAATTAGTTAAATTAAATTAATTAAGTAAAGTAAAAACTATGGTAAAAATAAGGTAAGTTCCAATATATCATTGATAATAACAACAAGTTAGTGAATAGTAAAAACCTAAAGGGAGCGTATTTACCGTGAGCTCACCATCCTGTATTAATCTTAGTGTATTCAGGTATAAATAAGTCTGCTTATAATTTATAAATATTGACTAAGTATTTAGAACGTAGAAATATTCCTGACTGGTTTCGAAGAATCCATAAGAAAAACTAGATGCATGTAATGTCGAACTGAAAACGCAAGAAATCATATGCTGTGGAGTCTAGAGTCTTTGAGAGGATCATCATTGTCGGGGGCGTCACTAGGGGAGTGCCTAATCACCCTACCCCTGGTGACAAGTGCGGATTGTTGTAGTTTATAACATGGACCATTGTTCCATGTCGGCATTTAATATCTGACTCCATTTATGATAGGTATGTGTCCCGACAATACACTATGTTCAAAAGAAAAGGGTACAGAGGTTTCATATAGAATAAGACCGGTTCAGAGTTCGAACGGGGCACGGCAGTGTGACAGTAGCGAGGCGTCTGACGGTCTGCAAGGCTGTGAGACAGGGTGACGGCGCAGAGGTGTGGCAGAGAGAGAGTAGACTAGTAGAAGACTGAATGGACTTACTTCCAGGGCCCCGGGACCCTGGCGTATCGCGACCGAGTGATAGCGGCTGTCTAGATGAAGAGACTGGGAAAAAGTGTCTCTACAGGGCGAAACTTCCTGATTTAAATATAATTTCCCCTTCCTAGTGGAAGGCGGAGCCGGCTGAAAGGGGGAATGTTTTATGATGCCCAGGTGGCCAATCCCCCTTGATTTTATGACTGTTGGTCTAAAAGGGTGTGTTTTATGATGTCACCCCTACCGAGGTACGTGATCGCTCGTCCCCTAAAGGACTGTTTATGGCATGATTTTATGACCACGGGATGGTGACCAGAGGTCTACCGTGTTGGTTTTATTGGGGGCAGGTGGCTTACCCTCTCAGGTTTTATTGCAGGACCTTCGACCCTCTGTTACTTGTTTTACGACTACCGGCCTCTCCATGATTTATTACCAGAAAAGCATGTTTTACATCTAATTATAATACATTATATATGCACCAGAGTATAGGGTGATTTAACACTTATGTAGTTGAGTCACTACAATCATCAAACAGGGTATTGATATTGAGACTAAAATAACTTATAATATTATACAAACAAACGCTGAAAGGAGACATGCATAACTTGGTTTTCTATTAAACAAGCCTATTTTCTTTAATGTTCAATCTATGTGCTAAAATCGAGAAATTTTCTTGTGTCAAAATTACATAATGATTCTACAAAAGTATATTGTTCAGTGCACTTTTAGCTAGGACAGTGAGCTGGTGCCGATTCTCAGTTTGGTCATTGTTGCTTTATGACTTCTTCTGAAGTCTTCTATTGCCCGAAATGAGGAAATTTACTTCTTTAGTGATGGTAACTTGTTATTATGTTCCACCTTAGCATTCCGGTATACTCGTCTGTTTCTAGGTCTCTTTTCCTACCGCCAAATCTCCGATGTAAACATGGACCCAAAATAGAAAAATTTATCTTTTCGAATTAAAATATCTATTTACAAATATTAATAATAAATATTAATAAGTACATTTATAAGTATTGACTAAGTATTCTTAAATTTTCACCTAGTTAGATGAATATCTAACTATATTTTCTATTCAATATTTACGAACTTCATTACGTTTTTTATGATTGATGAAAAAGAATGTAGAAGATTTACATCCACCGATCAATGTGATATATAAATCACGCTTTTAATAATCATGATTCACAGTTTGGTCATTGTTGCTTCTTGTGGAGTCTTCTATTGCCAAAATGTGGAAATTTACATCTTTACGGATAGTAAATTGTTAATTTTGTAATATGTTTTTGGTTTTTAAGCCTCTTTTGCTACCGCCTTCCGATGAAACCATGGGCTCAAAATATAAAAAAATATCTTTCAGGATTTTTAATAGGAGTCTTGTTATCTGACCAGACGGTAATAATAACGACATCGCTGATTGTGCAAGGACTTATAGCAAATAGCACATATATAAGGATACAAATAGTACAGAAATTAAAAAACGAATAATATTGATTTTTTTTCTGTACAATCATTGGTTTTTTCCTGTTCTTTCATGTAGTTGCAAGTTAAGAAGAGTTTTAGGTAATCCCAACTCATCTTAGCTATGGATGGACGGATGGAGTATTCATTAAAAGTTCATAATTGATATATTTAGTTATCTTAATCCACCTAGGTGTGATAATAGAATATATGTGTTTCCTAATGTAAAAGGATTCGGAACAGAACTAAAACTCCAAATGTACTTATCTAATCGGAATTAAAAATGCTTGAGAAAATAAATCTAAAGATTCTGTTAAAATTGTACGATATAACAGACCGTTGATATGAACGAATCTGTATCCAGAGCAATTGGAACCCGTGACTAAACACATTCGCTCCCCGTACCTGTCGGTTGGCGGTTGGCGAGTCCCAAATTAACGGCGAAGCCACGACTTATGGGACTTTTGTGTGTTTGCTCTCTTTACTGTTCGATTTACATTTATTTGCATTCTTGACAATCTCACATCTCTCCCACTAAGTCAGTAGGCCCCTCAATTTACATAGGGCTATTTCAATTTACATCTAATTCGGTCCGGCCCCTCAGCTTCTTCACCGCTTTAAATCGTATTCGGATTTGATTGGAGGTGGGCGTCGGGCTGAGGTGACCAGGTGTCCCTAACGCGGGCCTCGTCGTTAGTTCTGAATGAGGAGTTGATGAAATGTATTCATTTTTAGTGCTAACGACATGAGTAAGGGTAGAAGATGGGGGAGGGGAGACAAAATTATGTACATGTATGATAACGGTGGGACAAAACTCTTTTTATTCAACCGAATTTCGCATTTGAACATCCTCATATAATTTAATGAATGGCTTATCAGTTTTAGAATGTTATTTTGAGTTATCCGTAGTTTCGGAATAGTTCGTATAGCCACTGAGAAAAGGGGGCAACATAAAAACAGATAGCGATTTTTACTAAGCCCAAAGGGAGAGGTTAAAAAAAAAAATTTTTTTAATGCGATTTTCGTCAAAAGAAATGGTTTAGCAAGTAAAATAAAGACAAAAGCTCCGAAGCTACTCCCTGCTGGTTCCACGTCCAAAGAGATTTTTTTTTTCACGTATTCAATCTACTAAATGTACATCCTATAGATATTTACATATGTTAATCAAATATTTTCATTATATTAAACATTATTCCATATCAAGTAAATGAGAGAAAATATTAAAAAATTGATATTAAATAAATAAAAAATACAATAATGAAAGTAAAGAACAAAGGAGAAGAAAAAAGTATACTAACGAATGATAAACTGACTAAGCTGCATAATCAAACACTTTAAGCGATGGGGGTGGGAGAGCTGATTCTTAGTTTGGCATTGTTGCTTCATGACTTCTTGTGAAGTCTTCTATTGTCCAAAATGAGGAAATTGACTTCTTTAGGGGTGGTAACTTGTTACTATGTTCCACCCTAGCATTCTGGTATACTCGTCTGTTTCTAGGTCTCTTTTCCTACCGCCAAACCTCCGATGTCAACATGGACCCAAAATAGAAAAATTTATCTTTCCGTAAATATCTATTTACAAATATTATTAATAAGTAAATTTATAAATATTGACTAATTATTCTGAAATTGCCACCCAGCTAGGCGAATATCTATCTATATTTTCTATTCAATATCTACGAACTTCATTACGTTAAAAATGATTGGTGAAAAAGCATGTAGAAGATTTATTACCACGGATCGACTGATGTAATATATAAATCACGCTTTCAATAAAAATCTGAATAAATGAGAAAGTCCATCTAATGAAATTTCATAAAAATATTTAAATTGGAGAGTTGTCTACTAACGTCATAGATTTACCTCATGATGGATTACTAATGTAGTTCAACAAGGGGGGAAAGCTTCGTTGCTGATTAAAACAATGCATCATAAGATATTAATTATTAAACCACTTGATTAACTGCCTTGGCTCAATTTGCAATCTAATTAGGCTACAATTGAATACTTATCGATTTGATCTGTTCTGGACGGGTACTAATTAAGGATCCTGAATGGGGTTGAAAGAATAGAATGTTTTTGAAAGGTTAAGCTCCATTTTGGCACTATATAAATCCGAAGGTGAGCCCCATCACCTAGTCCTGTTTATTTGTATTCAGATTTTAACTTCAAAAAGACATTGTTATTGTAATTCTACCCTCCTTCGAATGCATCTGTGCATGCAGCACGATGAGTATTATATTGTAGATCTTGTTCATTGTATATTGTAAAATTTTTAAATAAAAGGAGTTTTGAAAAAAAAAAAAAAAAAAAAAAAAGAACTATATATACGAATACTACAACGGTTAGCTACCCGTCTTTGAGTCGGAAGCTCAATAGTGCAGATGCCAAAATCGGTCGAAGATGTCAAAAAAAAAAGTATTTGTTTAATTTGATGGTATCTGCAAGTGATGGTATGTATTCTGCTTAGCAATTCACAATTAATTTAATGGAGCTAAAATATCCCTCACGTAGCTTGAATAATCAATCATGCTGTTTCCTCCCTTTGGGCTTATACTCGCATGCCTAAAGGGCGCTGATTCGATTTGCCATCAGGAGATTCTAAATGCAATACAGTACAAAAGGAGCCCTCCTAAGTAATCGAATCTGCATCCAGAAATAAACGGATCGGCGTTTGGCTCCCTTTAAAAAACAGAGGGATCAAACAGGTTAATCAAAAAGGTCTGAGCCCTAATCTTTTCAGCCTTCTTATGGACAGTGTCTGTAAAGTGAACAAGACATGACCTACGGGATCGTGGAATCTCATTTATGTTCTCAATGAAAAGTTATTTGTGATAACCAGCATATGGTCTATGGAGCCTAAGACTACCAGGCATTTAAAAAAAAAAGTAACCAAGGCAACAGGACATGAAAACAGAAAGAGAGAGGCCAGATGCTAGGATTTAAATATAAAGGCTACTTAGAAAGCTATCATGTGTATTCCATGACAGTAGTAACATCACAGTACAGAAAAAAATTAATAAGTGTCCCGTGGCTGCTCTCTGTCGGTTTTCACATCATCTCCTAAGTATTATATGCAGTATTTTAAACATTATTACCAATGAAATAAAATTATACAAAATTGATAATAAATAAATAAAAAAAATACTAATGAAAGTAAAGAACAAAAAGGGAGAAGAACTAACTAATGATTAGACAATCAATTAAACATTTTAATGCAATGTACTGTATTCAATGATGATGTCAGTAAATAAATTAAAATATTTATAAAGCACATCTAGAAAATATGGCTTTGTTGAGTTTCTTCTTCAGCTTTTATCGTTATTGTGATTCTCGGTCCGCTTGGGACCATATAGCCGAAAATTACATGATGTCCATTTGTAGTTTTGGATCTATATAAATAGCTCCTTTTCGTTCCTCCTTGTCCTCTAAGTACTTGTGAGCCTTCGCAGTATTTATAGTTAACTCCATGTACTCATAAAGATGTTTTGCTCTTCTTGATTTGGACAAATAGCCTATACCCTTTGTCACAACGGTCTAAGACCGTAGTAAGTACTTCACTATAAGCCACCATTTGTGCAGTAAAGTGCTGACAACCCTAAAAACATTTTGACAGCTGACAGTTTAGGGTTAGTAAAATTGGAGCGTTACGCGATAGAACAACGTGTCTCTATTGCTGAACATTATCTCAAAAATAATGAAAGTTTGGCGGCCGCAGTTCGAAAATTCCATACAAAATATGGTCGGAATAGTGTTTTGACTTCATCAACTGTGAAGAGATTAATTGAAAAATTTAGGGAGACTGGATAAGTTGTAGACATTAAACACACTTGTACAAAAGCAAGTCGTTCAAATGTCAATATCCAAGCAGTGCGTGGGAGTGTTGTTGAAAATCCATATCACAGTACTTTGTGCCGAAATTGGAAACTGCATGCCAGGTCGTGTACTCTCTCGTTTCGGTGATCAGAATTGGCCCCCTAGATCGTGTGATTTAACACCTTTAGGTTTCTTTTTATGGGGTTATTTGAAGTCAAAGTTGTATTTCAACAAGCCCACATCCACCTGTGCTTTAAAATAGGAAATTCAACGCTGCATCAACGAAATTCAACCACATTGATGCCAAATGGTCATGGAAAATTTCGACAAAAGAGTGCGTATGTGCCAGCAAAGTCGTGGAGCCCACTTGCCCGATGTGTTATTCCATAAATAACCCTATCCTATTTACTTTATAATTGAATAAAAAAAAATAACAACAAAAATACTAAAAACTGTGTGTTCTATTTAAATCAAATCTTGCGTTAATTCTGAGACACCCTTTATATACTTCCTAAATGCTTAGACTTACAGTAAAAATAAAGTTATATGCTAAAAAAAAATTTATAGCATAATCAAAGTTAATGCAGCTAGAAGTGCTGAAGGACTTAAGACTGGCTTTTAGCGATCTCTCTTTCTCTCTCTTTAATATGTACAATACAGTAAGGTATTATTAATCTTCATTTATTGTTTTCATCATAGTTATTCCTATAGTAGTAAAGTAAAGAAAGTACATTTCGAGATGTTATATTATATCCAATTCAGCATTCATTTTATATTAAATAAAGTATATATATAAGAGTATCACTCTATTTCATTTATTGACAGGAACCAAATGTTGGGAAATATTTTTAGAATAATTCTTGAAAGCTTACCAGCCGAAATAGATAATTTAAAAATAGGAGGGAATATTTGATGTGTTCTACTTGGGGTAGGAACAATGCAGTATCTCCTTCTGTTGTAACTTCGGTAGGGATAACTTTAGGGATATATGCATATATAGTGCACAATCCACGTGGACACCAAATCTGTACGTATAAAGACAATATTTCTTATTGTGATGATATATGCAGTTGAATGTAGTGTAAAAATACGTAAGTAATATGTAATCATTTTGTAAATTAAACCTTCGCAGATTCTGTTTCATATCTAAGCGTGAACCATATTGAATTAGTTCTGTGTTCTACGTCCTAGGTTTGATCCCCGTTGATTATAGATGCAAGAAACCTTGTTTGTATAACATTCAAATAAAGATGATTTAGAGATCAATAAAACCTTAGTGAGTGGATAAAATCTGACTATGGTAGTTGTACAGCCCCATCTACAACTCATCCGACCCTATCTCTTCATGAGGTATTGTGAAATAGATTTAAATTATTTTTTTTATAAGCAACCGGTGCAGAGGCATTAGCTGTTATATCAATCAACTGAGCTCCCAAGGACAGGCTTTGCCAGTAAGTACATCGCTCCATCGACTATATATACAATCACCTCCTAATGTTCGCCTCCGAAATGAGATCGGCGAACGAGTGGGGAATTGACTAGGCATTGTGTTAACTCGGCCGAGCCTTTCGGCAAATGTTTGCCGTTCCGATTCGATTCAGTTCCTCCAATGTGTCAAGTGCCGAAAGTGTCTCCTTCTTGACATTTTCGAATCGGTGCCTTGAGCCAGCAGTTGACTCGGTAAATTCACTTACGGTTTGTGATTGGTGGACTTATGAATCAGTTATGACAGGGACTTGTAGCCTTCACCATTCATGAGAGCTTCTCTCAAGATTAGGCTGTGACATCTCGACAGTTGGTTGGAAATCAATGTCATCGCACAGAATAATTATAGACCAAAATAATGGATTAGTAATTACTAGCTGGTGTCTATAATCCCACTATATGTTTTTCATTGAAATTCATTGACAGGTAAAAAATGAATCGGTGTTCGTTTGTATGTGTTTATTTTATATTTTTCCCACATCCTAAATTCAACCTAGAGAGCTTCGGGAAAAAAAAAAAAAATTGTATGTGTTTTAAATGAATAGAATTCCAAGTTTTGTTGCTTACGTTATGTAAAATGTAAGGGCTTCAAATTGTCGAGAAGTAAACGGTTTAAACAGGACCGGACGATTGGACTCGTCTCTAGCTCACGACCGCGTGGAAACTGAGAAGGAGACATGGTGTTAAACACCGAGTTTATCAGACGGTTCAGTGAGTAGGACTTGAGGTGTGCTGGGTTTATCCCTGAGTGGGTTTTCAAGTATACATTTCAAGGATTGTTGTAGTATTTTTTACGTACATTATTACTCAATAATACAAGTTATTTGTTGTAACAGGATAACATTTTCGAAATAGTGTACGGGTATTTAAAGTTACTGATATTTTCAATTAGCGGTCAGTCCACATTTCCTTCTCTTTTAATATGAGTGAATAAAAATCCTTTCAAATAAAATTTACGTTATGTTCGTAAATCGCACATTAAAAATATCACATAAACATAAATCACTACCCGATTGTATGCGAAACAAATATTGCTGGTTTCATTATCTTATAGAACGATTAAAAAGTAGTAAAATCTTGGAGTCCTCCCAATATTTGGTCCCCAACAAAACCTAATTGGAATTTGAAAATAATTTCGTGGATCCTATCTGTTAGCTAACATAAAAATAAACTCGTATGTATATACGCATATTGTATGTAAAAAATATATATGGACAACATTATCGTACGTCCCTTATTTTTTGAATAATTTCCAATGTTCACAAATTTCGGGCATAAAAAATATTTTTGGATGGAAAAGTAAGTGATTTGAAAACGAAATTGTATTTTGCACACATAATTGAAGGTAGATATTAAAAAAATATTGTGAAAAAAGGTAAACTTGAAATAAATTTGTTAAAAGAAAACGTACTCTATAAAGGTTATTACGGTCTCTGATACGAATCTCTTGAACGGCTTGTAAGTGATTGGAAGAGGTTTTCAATGAATTTCTGAGGGGTATTGTCCCATTTTTCAACAACAGCACTTTCCAATTCTCCAAGGGTGCTAGGACATGGATTCTGACGTCTTCGCTTCAGTTGGTCCCAGACGTGTTCAATAGGATTTAACGACCCTGCGGTGGGCACACCAAGCACTCAAACCCAACCTCAATCAGGTAATCATCAACCATTTGTGCTCTGAAGGGTGTGGCATTATCATCCATTAACAAGAACCTCAAATGGCTAACGGCACTTCATGTTCCTGGATTATGTCTCCTGAGACAGAGGAGCCTTCTCCGAACAATTAATTCAGTACGAGCGTCGAAGGAAATAGCGTCCCAGAACATCCGTGAGCCACCACGAAATGCCACTTGGGTTCATTTTTCGTACCTCTCTTCCGGTCGTCTCCACCTAAAATTACGGCCATCTGAAGACCTTCACCTATTCTGTAGAGAGAATTCTCTTCCAGTTTTCCTAAGTCCAATTCTCATGTCCACGTACAAACTGAAGCCTGATCATTTAGTCCCACGGGAAGGATGTCGAGCCCTGAGGTAATTTTATTAAGCCTCCTTCTTACAGTCCTGATGCAATTGACATCATTCGCCTTATGAGACTGACTTCATATCTCATTTCCGGTGATGCATCACACAAATCGAGGTGCCGGAAGTACCTATCATCTCTTTCTGCTGCTACATCTAGGCCGACCCTATCCTTCTTGACCCTCTGTCTCCCTAAATCGCATTAGAGCCGTGCCTATGGACGAGTGATGTGCAACCAGTATTTTGCCGACGTCTCGCTGACTGTACCCTTCCTCTACCAATGTCACACCCCTAACCCAATCATTTAAATTTTATGTTGTGAAGATTGGATAGACCAATTTCTACCCTCTTTTAAAAAAAGGATTTAAGAGTAAGCAAAGAGTTATTCACGGTTTATATTTACACATAAATACAATTAGTTAATCAAAATAAAATTGGAAAATAATTTATTTAATTTTAACTTCAAAAAATTGAGTTGTGTATTAATTTTGTCTATCGGTGTATATATATACATTATAGCAAATATCAATGAATCTTTTAATAAAGTCACATGTCAAAAAGTCCGTAAATCGTACCACTGAATGATGCTGCGTACTTCAACTTAAACCGGGAAGACCAATTGATATGTCGAACATGGTGCAGGTTCAAAGCTGATGTCTACATAGTCAGTTTTTGGAGGGGCGATGGGGGTCAGTCTTTTTTTGTTCTACCGTCTATAGGTATTAGTGGCTTATGACTTCGACATGCCTCTGTCGGCTAAGGTAGGTTTGCCTATATATTTTGACCATCTCGAAGTCTCGGGATTTCCTTCGACGTTCGTACTGAAGTGGTTGTTGTGAGGGGTAGGATCCTACTGTTTCAGAGGTACTTAGGAGACATAATCAAAGAATTATCATATGTAGGGACCTCCCTCCTCTTGGTCATCCTAGCTAAGGACCGTTCCTGTCACTTTGTCTATCCAAAGTATGAACCAACCAGCTAGACCGTTACCGCTTGTCTAGTTCCTTATTGTTTCTTCTTCTACCATTCTTCGTGTCTTAAGAGGACTTGCTCCAGTATATATTACTTGAAGAAATGAGGCTGTGACAGGACCAGGACTGGACCCAAGGAGATTCTGATCTTTTCAGTGTTTTTCATTCAAGCTCTTATCGAACAACGACCGTTGCGAAGTCTTCTACGGTGTTAACTCATCAGGACCTTTCAACTCTTAACACAAAGCTCAATAGAATATGGGCCGAATTAAGCTCCGTATTGTATATTTGACGTTATCTGGTCATCGTAATCAAAGTCCTAAGGCAGTAAAAATTATACGGTCGAAGAGGTTTATAGAACATAAAACAGCACATTGTGTACAAAGAGTTATGTAATAAAAATAAGAATGAAAAATCTAAAAATGCTCAATATCCACTGAAATAATATGGTCTTGGCTGACCTCGTAGGAATTTTTAAAACGATTTTCTCTATTATAAAGCTTTTATTCTATTTGAAACGATTCCAAGTTTATATTCACTCATATTAAAAGAGAGGGAAATGTGGACTGGCCACTAATTTAAAATATCGGTAAGTTTAAATACCCGTACACTGTCAAAAAAATATTTTACTATTTCAACAAATAACTTGTGTTATTAAGTAATAATATATATATAACTTCTTTATTGTGCAAAAATTACAATCTGTCTTATTAGGTAATAATTAATTGAGATAAATGATCTCATTTATACCATATTTACAGTCCAGAGGCCTCCCAAATCCACGTAATTGTCACCTCCCTCGCATGCGAAAGAGGAAGCGGAGTCTTAGGAGGTCCCCCACGCTCCCTCGTCAGCCGCGTCACCGGATACGAGCCAGTGGAGGCTGACCAAGAGCGCGAGAGCCACATAAGTAATAATATACGTAAAAAAATCCTCCAGCAATCCTTGAAATGTATACTTGAAAACCTACACAGGGATAAACCCTGCAAACATGTCAAGTCCTACTCACTGAACCATCTGATAAACTAGGTGTTTAACACCATGTCTCCTTCTCAGTTTCCACGCGGCCGTGAGCTAGAGACGAGTCCAATCGTTCTGTCCTGTTTAAACCGTATACTTCTCAACAATTTGAAGCCCTTACTGTTGCCAAAAAATCTTCATGTGCCCAAGCACGAATCCCGGAATTCGTCTGCGAGCCAGCCTACACTCTTGAGTAATTCATCATAATCGACAATTAAAGGGCGATCGAGTCTTGAAGACTGCTATTTTACTATAGCCTATAGACTAGTATTAAAGCATTTTATCCAAGGCAGTGGCGTATTTCGTTACAGAACACCCACCACCTTTCGCCGACCAAATTTCTTCGACTAACAGATCGCAATTTATGTTTAGTAAATAAAACCCAAATGCGGCTAGTGTCCATTATTATGTAAAGGATTAGCCAATGTAAACAATGACACAAATTTTTAAAGTTGTCAAATAAGAAATTAATTTTGATATTTAAAGTCAATTTTTTCATGGTGACAGGCTTTTGAAACAACCTAGTTGTTTTAATTTGCTCCAGTCCATTACTTCAATTATGTTTTCGGGTAATTTAGCTGCCAGGCATGGGTTCGAAACCTACAGGTGGTCAATGCTAAATTAGATTTCCCATTGAATAGACTGAAATATTCACTTTGTATAGAATTCAATGACAGGAACCTACCTCGTATTGGGCAACATAAAATTTAATTATCGACCGATCAGATGTTTTATATTGACTAAATTGTGTTCTAATTAATTTTCAAGTGATAATCAATACACTGTATAATCATATCATGTAGTAGTCAATTATTCTTATCTGGTATTTATCAGCATAACGACCTATATGTAAGTCACAGGGTACTCATACTCGACCCTTAAAGTAGTTACCTCGTGCCTGTTACTAGCTAATAATCTTTACCTGCCCTAGTTAAAATAACCCTTTGATGATAGTTTAAGGTATTTATTACTAATCTACAAAGTTATACTTAAGTCAATGTGGACATAGTGAATAGAGCTATGGGGGACAGCAAAATAGTCAAACATCAAGCGTATCCTTAATCAGAAGTCCTGAGAACAGTAGTAAATGCCCCTTATTACGTCAGCAACAAAAATCTTAACAGCGATCTTAATATACCTTACATGCTTGAACTGATACCTTCCAAGTTCATGAAATTCCTTAGTAACCTATCCAACCACCATAATACCCTAGCACAGTCATTGCACTGCACCACTCATCCCTATAATCCTACTCGGAGACTAAAGAGGCAGTTACCTCGTGACCTGCTATAAATGCGTGACAGTGGAAGTCCTGGCAATGGACAGTTTCTCTAGCCATGTCCTGAGCGTATGTGGCTCTCGTGCTGTTAGTCAGCCTTCACTGGCTCGTATCCAATGACGCGGCTGACGGAGGAGTGTGGGGGACTTCCCAAGACTCCGCTTCCTCCTTCGCATGCGAGGGAAGTGACAACCACGTGGATTTGGGAGGCCTCTGGGCTGTTTGTAAATATTGCATTAATCACATATTGCCCAATAAGGCAGATTGTAATTTTAGAAGTAAAGAAGTTATATATAGTGGTCATTTATTACCTAAAAAGCCTTGTTAACTTTCCTGCCTTGGCCTATAAGTACCTTCAAATTTCTTTTGGGCTATATGCTTCATTTCCAGTTTTTAAGCTTTCATACTATACTTAAAGTATACTACTAGTAGTAAAGTACAGTAGTAACTTAAATATATCAAAAGTTTTTAATTTGCGGTGCATAACAAAATCACGTGCTTCGTTACGTGTCGAGAAAACAATTTTAATGACCTTTGAAATGACTTTTCGTAATTATACGTCCACTAAAGCTCCAACGTATAGCAAAAATATGATATTACATAAATAATAACTAATATTATTATGAGATAGATTAAGATGCAAATAATATATCAGAACTCTCAGACCACAATGATTTTATTTGTAGTATTGATACCTATAATTTTAAAAACGTTGACGTTCTTGAGTTGTCAATGCAACCTATAAAATACCTTTGTTTCCTTGAGGGGAGGGCCATTGTATTGTCAAGTATTCACCTCGAGAGAACCCCTTGAGACAGTTTTAATTATAATATTTGAAACTTGAAAATTTTCCTAGGCTTTATTTATTATAACAACATTAGGGAAAGGGCGCAACAATTACAGGGGGTTGTATAAGGTGCTGTGAAGAATCTCAAGAGAGAAATTAAAAAGAACAATAGCTATTCTCGGATGGTGATTAAAAGAAGGGGGCGGCGTCTAAAGGGTCTTTTATAGCGGCTCTTAATACAAAAGGGCCGTGAAATCAAGTCACCAAGTCCACCGAGGACGGGACTTAACCTGCTTAGCTGTTCGCACCTAGGCGAAGTCGCTGATTATTCGCCAATCGGCTTTGTTCTCTTCAGGCTGTATTGTTCTTCCCAGGTGGAAAAGGAAGCAATGGGAACTATTAAAAAACAAACGGTTACGAACCAGCGGAGGCTGACCAAAACGCGAGGGCCATATACGCTCAGGACATGATTGGGGAAACTGGCCATTGTTACGCATTTATAGCAGGTCACGAGGCCACTGCCGTTTTACTCTCCGAGGAAGATTATAGGGACGAGTGGTGCAGTGTAATGACTGTGCTAGGGGATTAGGGTGGTTGGATAGGCTACTATGGAATTTCATGAACTTGGAAGGGATATAGCTCGAGACTGTAAGCTATATTAAGATCATTATGAAGGGTTTTGTTGCTGACGTAATAAGGGGCATTTACTATTGTTTCTTGTGGACTTTTGATTGAAAGGATTGGATGCGCTTGATGTTCAACTTATTTGCTGTCCACCATAGCTCTATTCCGTACGTCCATATTGCCTTAAGTATAACTTTGTAGATTAGTAATTTATTTTCTATTGAGAGATAGTAGTCTGTACAGTTGTCCAAAGCGTTTGTTTAGTTCTTGTCTTTTTAGCCTCTTTTGTGGGTTCCATGTCTGTCTTTTGTCGAGATGAAAGCCTAAGAACCGTAATATCTCGGATACAGAAAGAGGAATGGAATTGAAAGAAACTAGTGGACAAGACTTATGGTAGAGGGGGAAGCTATACCTATAAAAAATATTTTATAATTTTTTTTGTTGGTTTTTCGTGCTCGACGGGAAGAGCTACAATTTACAGTTCAAAAAAGTATAAAACTGTCGATATTTTTTTCCCTTATACTAGCATAAAATTTGTTGCTATTTATGAGATATTTTTATCAAATTTCTAGGAATTTCATCATTTTTAAAAAACAAACCAAGCGAACTCCGTAGTTATACTACGCGCTTACGAATAAGAAAAATACCAATACTTCTATTCCGGGGAAATTCAGCCGGGTTATTCAGCTATTAATCTATTTCATAAAAAATATTATTAATTATAATATAATATGAATGATAATAATAATAGATGAATAATTGATACCATCATTGTCACCATTTTTTTTTTTTTTATAAAAATGGTATTAAGGACTATTGTCGTCGTTTAAAAAAAAACAAAAAAACATTGGTTCAAATCCCAAAAAAGAAAATATTATTCTTTAAAATGAGGTACATTTAACGGTAAAAAAAAATAATAAATTTTTATCGTACTCAATATCACCCTTGGGCCCTCCCTTTACTTCACCATGTCGACTATAAAAACTCACAGTTTAAACTACTGAATAATATCTTCTTTTTTTAGGTACCCCACTATATACTTACTTGACTGACAATATAGCTAAAATTCCCCAGCAAAATCATGAGAAATGTTGTCAGAAATACCTCTCTCGAGAAGTTAAAGAACGCTGACCTGCACCCGTTGCTTAGTGTGCCATCGGTGGGCGAGTTCATCCGCCGGAGACACATTACGTTTTTTGACTCGTTGCAGCACCTGACAAACCCAGTGTTTAACACTATGGCCCCAACACCGCTGCGCCTCGATGGGAACAGACTGACGGGGAAAATTATGTTAAGATTTAGTTTAATTTTTTATTCGTCTACTGTATCTACTGCAACATCTAATGTAAGTTAGTTTTAAGTCTATGATAAATAAGGTGAGCCCCATCACTTTTCAAGATGTTCAATTAATTAATGTATAATGTGCATCATTATACATTTATACAAGCGCAAATCACAATATAGGACAATCAGAAATTGTATAAAATGTAGCCAAGCTACAGGAAATATAAAAAAAAAAATATTTTACTTTAAATCTTCTATTCACTCCCTGGATCCCTGGAGATCAATCCAGTCCACAGATTATCCTCGTTTGGCCGACCATTCCTAATGGGAGCATACATCCTCTGGAAGTTTATTGCTCAAAATATCCCCTATCCCTTTCATGGTATTATTTTTGTATTTCCTGTAGCATCGCTACATTATATACAGGTTTTGTTATTTTATTATTTTTTTTTTTTTCTTAGCTCTCAAACTTATAAAATAGGATGTGGGAAAATTATTTTGGGCTAATGAGTGTCTTTTACTAAGGGGAGTCCCCCATTTGAAGGATGTATGAGAAGGATATAGGGTGGGGTATGCCTAAAGGAGGCGGGTGGAATCAGGAAGGTAGTGAGAGTCTACCGAGGGTGGAGCCTAGGGGTACCTAGGCAAGGGCTTGTAGTCGGCCAGGTCAAGCATTTTATAAAAATTATATAATGGAATAAACAAGTATAATGATATACATTATACGTGACTGGACTCAACTGACTAATAAAGGTGATGGGGCCATTGTCCCAGGATAAATTTATTAGAAATATTTTGTTAATTAACTACTGACATTGCCTGCTGTCAAAGTTACTATACTAATGAAGTAATTCCTTTAAAATTTAAATATTTCATTTGGTTCATATAATTAAACCCACTAATAAACTCGTTTTTGATCTTATTCAGGTACGACAGGTGGCTCACGAAAATACCTAAACAGGCATCCAAACAAAAAATAGCGATGTCATGGAAAATTATAATATATACATAGTCGAGTTTCCAAAGAAGTAGAACAAAAAAAAAAAGTGGTATAAACGTATAATAAAAAACCTCAATTAAAATAAAGTATCCACGTTTTGGTGTTTTTTTTTGTTTTTTACTATAGAAGGAAATATTTTATTGCATTAATTATAATTGGAGCAGTGAATATTTCATTAGGAGATAATTAGGTGAAATCCTGATCCGTCAGCAAAAAGAGGGTGGTGAATAAATTATAAAACCCGAGAGACAGAATCAGTTTAGGGGTTGGTTTCACGAACCCTTTTCCGATAAAAAAAACTTGTCATTACGAAATTTGTATTCAATTATATATTGATAAGTCTTATTATACTTTTGCACACGTGAGGGAATTATATTCCTGGTTTCAATCCCTACAGGACAGTGGGTTTACTCATTTTTTGTAATATCAATAAATGATAAAACTCAATATAAATGAACTAGGTTAGTACCCATTACTAAAATATGTTAAACATAAAATCGCCTATCACGAAGCTAATATTCTGTACTCAAACCTAGCGATCGATTTTCGTCTGTGTGTTCCAATAGTTAAGTATAAATTCAAGACAGGGACTTATAATAATTAAAATAATTTGGAAAATCTTCCAAAAAATAAAGTTTTGAGATATAACGATAGAAACCACGACACTAAAAAACGAAATTTTAGCATATTAAATGGCGTTTGTTGTCATTATTTTAGTCGTGTACAATTTATTATATTTTTTGAAAAGGAACTTTACAGTGTCGGTTTAGTAATTAAAATGATATATTTTATATAATAGAATGCTAAGTCAATTTTTCAGAACGCATTCATTTTTGTTATACTAGTATTTATAGTTTTATTGTTAATAAACATTTCGTATTGTTTCATTCTGGTCAGGCATGTGTGGGATGGATGTTGAAGGCTGTTTTATTTCATCATGTATGCCAGACATGCTTCAGACATGTCCATTTAATAACATCCTCCACTTAATCAAGTCCTCAACTTGGAACCTTTTACATGAAAGAAAATGTCAGGAGCACGACGAGAGTCTACGCCGCATGAAAAGGGTCTGTCAAAACTGTCAAGATACAACTGAAATATTTTTAACATGTAACATATATCAGAGAGCCGTACCTTTTTCATATTATTTATTGCCGAGCCCGGATACATTCAGCTGTATGTCCGGCTTCGTGTCTTGTAAATGATCCAAGGAACCATTTCCAAGAATATTTGTATGGAAAAAATAATAAGAAGCTTTTTATGAGTTTTGGTTTTGTAAGCATGGTTAAGAAGGCATTCAAAAAGGTATCTCAAAAATGAAGTTTTTCTCGTTCAATAAATTTTCATGCTGAACAAAAAAGACTTTTGATCACTTTTTAAGAGAATGAGTACAAAGTAGCTGTTTCAATTATTCAATTATATAATTATAGGAAGAGACTCGGAAAGCGGAGCTTACACAATCAGTGTCAATGACCTTAGGTTATACCTTCAAAAATGAGACAATCATTACTCCTTCATTACTCTTCAAGCTACTGATGAAAAGTAATGTCATTCTAAAGTAATTTAACACTGATAGTGTAAGGTCCGCTTAAAGATTCTTTCTTCACTTCCTACGTCCATTCTTTTCCATATGTATTTATTTATTTAAAACGAAATTTACAATTTTTCTTGGTAAAAAAAAAAAATGTTCCTATCAACTCTCCCGAAAACAAAATTAGGAAGATACCCCGAACCATATCCTATGAACAGCCATTTTTTTCTTTGCGTTTCCGGTAGACAAGGACAGTGTATCCATGATCAACGACTCATGAGATCCTGGAATCATTTCCGTTTATGGTAATGGATCGTAGACCGATATTCGAAACTAACGATGTTTACGTCTTCTAGCCCTGACAATAAATTAGAAACTAATTTACATTTTTTTGTTATTGGCCATAAGACATCTTTTGTCTTTTCCGCAAGAAACTAACCAGACCTTTTTTTTTTTTTTACTCCCTATAGTAATTATGAGCTAATGTGTGTTTGTAATATATATATATTTACTATCAAATCAAATCAAAGCGTAATGGAGTGATAAAAACGTATTTCTCAAAAACATGTGAAAAATAAACTACAAGGAATTTTATTTATAACAACAATTAAAACTAATGTAAGAATCTAAAATCAACGCCGATAAAGTTTTAAAGGGGCTCTTCAGAAAATTTATTTATTTAACTGTCAACATTTCACTAAGATATCTTGAGGCCTTTGCAAATTCACTAACAAAAGCATTGAAATATATGATTTATCGCGATAAAATTTCATGTTATTTGTTTAACATGAGTTACCATGTTAACATGAAATTTTATACCTGTACTTGAAATCGTTGGGGCGTTACCTATGTTAAAAATGGATACTTCTTTGCGAAACCATGATATGCTATTTTAATGAGAATGTTAAATTATCGTGTTAGCTAAAATGAAGGGAAGAAAAAAAACCCGTAAAATATACCATCCCAAGAAATTTGATGACCTGAAGCATCTTTGACTCCAGAAAATTAAAATATTTCATCCGAGGGTGGAAAATGGAACTTTTTTCCCTCGTGTTGCATTTTCTCCTTTTACTCTTTTACTTCA
Organism: Acanthosoma haemorrhoidale; assembly: GCA_930367205.1. Classification (NCBI taxonomy): domain Eukaryota; kingdom Metazoa; phylum Arthropoda; class Insecta; order Hemiptera; family Acanthosomatidae; genus Acanthosoma; species Acanthosoma haemorrhoidale. Next base: position 18,323,441 of record OV884011.1, on the reverse strand, counting down.
AACCTAGAAAGTTTCTAGCACTGAGAGTTAAGTAGATTTGATTGAAAATATTTATATATATATATACTTATTGGTCAAACGTTTCTCGCTGAAGTTGTTCGACTTGGGACCGATTCTTCCTTTGAGGTTATTTTTTAATCTTCCTCGGGTATCGAACACATTTACACTTCAAAGGTTCCGCTCCGATCTGAGATACATCGCTCACGGAGATATACCGGTACAGTCGAACCCGCGTGATAAAAATACAGAAGCAATGCATGCAATGTCAAAAGGTATTTCTTTGATCTATTTTATTAATGGATTAGGAAGAAAAAAATCTTGACATATGTACATTGGTTTTAATGGTATTGAGAATAATCACTTGTCTTGGGATATCACCTTACCTACATGTTTAATGCTGAGACGCGAATGTCATAAACCATATGTTGTCCCAGTGCAGAAGTTACTTCTTTATCGGAGTTACGGTGAAATTTTTGACAGCTACGCGAATACTTCAGCAACTTGGACCGGTGTAAGACATTTTCAAGACATAAATAACTCAATTCTGGATGAAAAATGCAACTCATATGTTTTTTTTTATTTCCGATAGACTTGTATAGCTTTTTAAATATTTTCTTTAGGTAAATACTATTGGATTCCTCGAATACTGGCTAAGCAGTATTTAAAACTATTAGGCTAAGAATCCGATTGTCCATGGCGTTAGTCTTGACATTCTAACGGAATTGACAATTAGTTTAACAACTTCAAGGTTTTTGTTGACCTGCAGGTGTAAAATTTTACATGAGTTTCCACCATTTTTTATCTTTGCCCAGACAAAGCAAATCCTGATTAAGCAAGGTTTTGTAATCATCTAAAAATTATTAATTATGTATTGCGGTAGTCATCTGTTGGCAGTTCGTGCATGGATAGCTAAGAGGAAGGAGCAACCGACCGGAGATTGGGGATGCTTTGTAAAAATATTTTTTCTTTTGCTAATTAAATCCTACGTTAAGGGAAGTACATGAGGTCATGGTTGGGCTACAGTCGGGGATTTTTATACGGAATTTTCTTTGACATCATTTCTGCATGAAAAAACTAGCGAGGGGAAGTGGGAGTTTTTTTTTTTTTAAAGGTTACGAAGTGCAACTATTTTTTTTTCAAATTAGAATATTTGTTCATCGTGACCTGCTATATATACGTGACAGTGGGAGTCCTGGCAGCCAGTTTCTCTAATCATGACCTGAGCGTCTGTGGCTCTCGCGCTCTTGGTCAGGCTCCGCTGGTTCGTATTCGGTGACGCCGTTGACGGAGGAGCGTGGGGACTTCCCAAGACTCCACTTCCTCCTTCGTACGCGAGGTAGGTGACAACCATGTGGCCCCCAAGTCCACACTGGGCTTTTTGTATATATATAGCATGAATGAGCGAGTGAATGAAAAAATGTAAATTGGTATGAATGAGATCATTTCTCGCAATTACTTATTGCCCAATCAGTCATCAAAGTTGTTGTTGTAATAAAAAAATAAAATAAAAAGGATATTGGTTTATCCTATACGGTATGAATACCTCCATATAGCTCGAATTTAAATTATTTTTCAACTTTTACGGCCAATAAACGTAAAAAATAAGGTGGGAAATTAGCAATTGAAAGCCACTTCTTTCAAGATAAATTTTATAACCCGAAAACCATCCAAAATACCTCTATTCTCATTTTGGCTTCCCATTTCGGTGAGTAAATTAGGGCTTTTATGTTTTTGATTAAGAACCTGTAATGTTTTTGGGAGCTGTAGTTCACTATAATGAGCGCAAATCCTTAAAGCTTGTCATTTTAGAAACTGCGCTGTTTCTACCTGTGTTGGACTTGGAGCCAGAAAACTCATCCCCTTAAAAAATAACAACATTTCTCCCGTGAAGGGCGTAATTTGAATTGCATGATTCCTGTTCAGATTATAATTTGTTGTCTTTCCGTGTTGTGTGTTCTCGGCATCTTAATAACTTTACATTCTCTGAATAAGTAGCGCTAAACCTCCGTATCTCTACATTCCTCACGATCTAGATTTCCTGGTCTGTTCAAAAAAAAAAATCCATCCAGTTTGAAAACTGCTTTCGAATGCAAAATGTCACATATTCAATACGCGTCCTGACTAGACATGTAAGGCATACCATACTCGAGTGTGTTTAATGTGTACTACAACTACGTATACTGGACTTGGCCTGTTGTATTAAATTGTTTGTATGCTTAAAATGAAAAACCGCAGAATCGGTTCCACAAATTATATTCCGTTAAGTGGTTATACTGGCGAGACCAAAGTGAGGCCAGCGTGCCTATTAGTGCAAGCCCTTGTACTCAGTCTATGAGATGGCCATCAGAGCAGTTGGGTAGCCTGATTGTTCCTTCGAGGATCGGCTCTTGAGTGAATAGCCAGCTGCAGTTGGCAATCCTGTTCTGTCTTCAGGACATGATTGTAATGGGCGATGGTTCCAAGTAGTGCTTTAGACATTTTTTTTTGTGTTGGAACGAGTTGGCAACTCATTTTGAAGTTTTTTTTTTTAATCTTCTAACTACTCTACTTTTTCAATTCGCCTAGGTTTTGTCAGACAGAAAGTTCATTTGTTTTAGGTACTCTTATGAAACTGGAATTTTTTTTTTTATTATTTTACAAATGCGTGTGTTCCATTAAGTAATTAAACTTCCGCCGTCCATTAGAATCTGAGGATAAATTGAGTTTCAGCTTGGTTCGGTGCATTTTAATACAGAATAGAGGTGATATAGAGATTATTTAACAGAAATTTGTATAGTTTCAGAAGGATAAAACGCTAGAGTATTGTACCATATATTACAGTATAAATATAAAAAAGATCATCAAATAATGGATAAAAAATGATGAGGCTACACTTTTACCTATTTCTTTTACGTGCAAGAATTCAATCGCAGTCCTCGGAGGTTTTCTGTAGATGAAACCGTTCCGACAGAAGTTTTCCCGCCTACCAACAATACGGTCCACCAGAAACTATGGAGGAAGGCAAGTATTTATGAATATTTGGAGATATATCTTACGATGTCTAATCAGTCACGTTTGAGAAACTGATTCACTACTTCAGAAGCGCGACCAATACGAAGTCCTGGTAAGACTTAGAGGTTCGATGCTTTGGACCCAGCTAAATGACCAAACACCAGGCACAACCTTAATAATTATGTAAATAAATATTGTAATTATAATAAATAATTAGGTCAGAAACGGAAACTTCCATCAATCATTACTTGTCTTCGACGATCCATATCCTCAGAGATTTGGACTATTCAATTGAGTGAGGGCACTTCTTTGATAATTTAACAAATTCTAATGTTTGGATATTTCCAAAACGACTCATTTCTAAATTTAAAAGAGTTCACAAAATTGGTTGCTCCCATTCTGAATGTTGGCATAAAATGGTTCCAAGCATTTTAATGTAGTTACTAAACAAAGGGTGTCCCAGAATTTGATTTGAATAGAAAACACAGTTTTTAGTATTTTTGTTGTTATTTTTTTTATTGAATTATAAAGTAAATAGGATAGGGTTATTTATGGAATAACATATTGGTCAAATGGCCTCCACGACTTTGCCGGCACATACGCACTCTTTTGTCGAAAGTTTCCATGACCACTTGGCATAAATGTGGTTGAATTTTGTTGATGCAGCGTTGAATTTCCTATTTTAATGCAAGGGTATTTCTTGTTGAAATACACCCTTGACTTCAAATAACCCCATAAAAAGAAATCTAAAGGTGTTAAATCACACAATCTAGGGGGCCAATTCTGATCACCGAAACGAGAGAGTACACGACCTGGAAATGCCTCATGCAGTATTTGAATTGTTTCATGGGCTGTATGGCATGTGGCACCATCTTGTTGAAACCACATATTGGCCACATCAATATCATCCAATTTCGGCACAAAGAACTGTGTTATGGATTTTCAACAACACTCTCACGCACTGCTTCGATATTGACATTTGAACGGCTTGTTTTTGGACGACCAGTGTGTTTAGTGTCTCCAACCGATCCAGTCTCCTTAAATTTTTCAATTAATCTCTTCACAGTTGATGAAGTCAAAACATTATTCCGACCATATTTTGTAAGAAATTTTCGAACTGCGGCCGCCAAACTTTCATTATTTTTGAGATAATGCTCAACAATAAAGACACGCTGTTCTATGGCGTAACACTCCATTTTTACTAACCCTAAACTGTCAGCTGTCAAATTGTTTTTTTTTAGGGTTGCCAGCACTTTACTGCACAAATACTATACACCCTTTAAAACCAGCAACACTATCTTGTCGGACACAAACATGGTTTGGAGGCGATATAAATTACAATACTGCTCTCCCTTGTATTTATGCCTGATAATTCCATCAGATATCAGCTGCGAGTGCCGGTGAATCCAAGAGCCAGGATTCAGTGCTTTATTATCATAAATTGATTGGACCGAGTATACATTCAGATCCATTAAAGATACCCTTATCGAAATCGAATCGTTAATTAGCACATCAAGTCAATTAAAATCAATTGTTACTACCAATTGAGTTTGTATCTGAACAGTACGGTATGACGGAGGTAGAGAGAGATAATACAAAAAGGCAAATAGGATATCCGACTAGGTCAACTCACAGGACCGAAACGGTCTTTAGCCACACACATCTCCCGAATTTATTTGGTTTATCCTAACAAAACAAGAAGATCTTCTTAGTTCATTTATCGAGGATTTACTTTATAGAGGAATCCTTATTTCTTTTATGTTTTCGAGTAATAGTAGTTTATTGTAATGGGGTACTTTTTGGGTACTCCAGTACCCCTACAGCTCGGCCGTACGTCTCGTGAAGATATTACAGGTTATATTAATACATTTATCTTTGTGTTTGGTAGTTCAACCCTCACAGCTTAGACTATATATAAACAATAAATAAATATTACATCATCGATTTAGTGTATATATATCGTAATCGTAAGTTAGGTACAATGTAAAAATAAACGTAGAATGATAACATAAAATGTTAACATTATTGAAATAAAGGCTATTTAATACGGGAGTAATTGAAACTAGTCTTCGATGAAATATGGTACGAACGAGCGCATTCATCACAATTACTTATTGCCCAATAAGGCAGATTGTAATTTTATCACACTAAACAAAGGTACAATAAACAAAAATACACAGAACTAAATTTAAAAAAACCAGCTATATCACTGCCGTCTGATAATTTTTATCGACATAAATAATAAATAGATATAAAAGTAGGTGGTTTATACTTTGTCTAGATAATGAGTCCTGATAATTCATTGTATTGGGTTATATAAATAATTTACTGACTAATCTTTTACATCCATTACTGCCCCGTCACTGAAATTTCAAGTTTTTTAATAAATTATTGGTAAATATTAATAATTTACATTGGATAATAACTTTTTCTACAGCTCTAAGCTATCAATTCTAAACAATTATCTGTAGTATCTGAACCACCACCTGTACAGAGAAGATTTAAATATTTATAATCAATTAGAGTTATCAAATTTGAATGCTGATTGTATAATAAAAGTTGTACTTATTATATTACAATTCAGAGAAGAAAGCTTAATCATAAACGATTCAGTAAATCAAAAAAAAAAAAACCGATGACTTTTGGGCTCTTGTGTCAGTGACAACCGGGGCTGAGCTACCAAATAAAAATTATTAGGCCAGAAAATTAAAAAAAAAAATAAAATAAATATTACCGCATTCTAACCATTGGAAGCCTGTTTAATGGTTACATTGACCATTGGAAGCCTGTTTGACATTATCAATTCCCACCGTCGGAATTTGGTTCCAATCTTTAAGAATGGCTTAGTTCTGAAAGCGAAATAGGTTGTGCAATTCGATTAAAAAGTCACCCTCTTTTTTTTTTGATCGGTCACATATTACATATTCAATAGGATGGAGGATCATGAGAAGATATACAAGTCAAGTTCCAGACGTAAATATACGTTATATATTTTATGAATGGCAGATGGGTAAATAAATATATATATGAAAACTTGTATAAAGTACACCCATTTAAAACCAAAACACAATATATATATATATAAATTTTACTCAGCTCTGGTTTAGTATCGACGCCCCTATGTTTTATTATTTATATTATTTTTTTTACGCCTTTTCAATATTAGGGAAGATATGAACAATAAAATCCTATAATGATTAGCACTCACGGGAAAAACAAATAGGAAAGTTTTTATACTGGCGGGTGAGAAGTCATGAAACCCACTTTCATTGGGTGATTGTGGAGGATATACCAGAGCATAAATGCGGCAGCTTTTGAGTCGTAAATGTCTTTTCTGAGTAATTTTTGAGTTCGTGGGGAGAATCACCGGCTTTTATCATGTGAGGATAACACTTATCACGGTTCAAATCACTGAAAATTCATATAACTAGGGAACAATAAAAAAAAAATTGACCACTAAGGAAGGAGCTCTAATTATGTCTGTCTGTCAGTTCTAAGTTAGTTTTCTTACAAGTGATTCAATTGATCAGAACTGTTTAATTAGACAAATTAAACGAAAAAAAAGAGAACCAATTTCATTAATTATTTTATTCCTCAAATTCAGAAGCGATTAAATAATTTATGTACTCGTTATTTTCTCTGATTAAGAACCTACTCAAGACAGTTAATAAGGGCTCGATCGTATTGTTGCACACTTGGGTAAACATTAATCATTGTTTGTTGTCATTTCTTTTACAGTGATCTTGATTAAATTTTGTAATCGTGAAGTAGCGTGGCTAAATTCTAATTGTGTAGCTACTTTCAAAGATTTTATCCATTTTATTTTCTTTTAGACAATGGCTCCTAAATTGCTGGAGCAAGAAAGAATTTTTTTTTAAGTAATAAAATAAAAAAGATTTGATTTGATTATTTTATTTATTATTTGATTTGATTATGTTATTTATTTATTTTTTTTTGATTATGGTATAGTTAAGTTGTTCGATTGTAATTTATTCAATAATAGTAGAAATAATTAATAATGCTTTGTATTTGTATAATTCTATAGCCTGAGATTCATCTCAATTTACAATAAAACATTATACTTTAACAGTATTGCACTATATACTCTCTGAAACATTCTGAATACTGCATGAGGAATCATAAGTAAATGTTACTTAGTGATTTATGAAAGTATTTGTGAAGCTTGAAATGGCGTAAATGTTAGTTGCAACCATTTTTTTTTTTAGAAGAGATTTATGAGGTTTGATTTTCTGTTCTGTGATTATATATTTTTAACATTGTTACATGTTAAGTCCCTAATGATATATTTTAAACAATTTAAGATATAACTATTATTATTATCATCGTCCAGTTAAATAAATTATAGCGGGAGGACGAGTTTGTTTACGTGGAAGGAATAAAGAGTACAAGCGCATTGTTACCTTATCGCTTAGATCGATTCCGACTTAGTGAGTCCACGGCTAGTGTTTGCCAACGGCGCTTTTTCCGGGTGCTATCGTCAAAGACATATCGACTTTCTTTTGAATTCATCTACAACATAGATGCCACGACCCAGGCGGCCCAGGGTTCAGACCTTCAATATTCCATCTCAGTTATGACGACCACGGCACCCAGACCTCATTATTGTTGGTAAAAACCACACACTTTTTTTTTCTAGTGGACAAAATTATTTGATAATTAATGCTCCACCCCCTAATTGGATAATGATGCTAGTTAATATTTTTTTTTAAGTTAAGCGTACTCAATTAAAGTCACCACTAATAAAAGTCAGTAAGATTGAATTCTTTTTTTTACTAATTTCCTTGTTCCTTTTAACTTGACCATAATAGTGGTGGTTGGCCTAACAAAGAAAAGGAAGGACGAATCAGCCCTTATCAGGTAAGAAGGTTTGCGGTTAAAAAAAATTAAAAAAATACCGCCACTTCCCCTACATTATTGGTCCTCCGGGCTCGATCGTATTGTTGCACACTTGGATAAACATTAATCATTGTTTGTTGTCATTTCTTTTACAGTGTTCTTGATTAAATTTTGCTATCGTGAAGTAGCGTGGCTGAATTCTAATTGTGTAGCTACTTTCAAAGATTTTATCCATTTTTTTCTTTTACACAATGGCTCCTAAAATTGATCCCACCACGAAACAGGAACAACGTTTTGATGATATCGTTTCCGAAGCCATTGATTTGGCCGAAGATTTGAAGGAAACAGAAGAGTTAAGTCGTTCAATAGCTAATGACCCCAGCCAGTAAATTCTGTTTAAAGTTAGACTTTCTTGTCTCGGTTCAACCAAGACAAACATCTAGCGAAACCACAACTTTAGCACAATCGCTAAGTAAATCCGAGGATCTTCAGAAAGTTTTCAAGAAGGATTTTGCACTATATTACAAAGCCTTGTAAGTAGAAATTCAAGAGCAAAAATCGTATACTCAATCAACGTCATTAAACCACACGCTGAATGAATTTTCTAGTCGTGCCGTCAAACTGCCTTCTATCCATATACCAATATTTAATGGCGATGTAGCTGAATGGACATCCTGCAAAGATACGTTTATTTCACTAATCCATGAAAATACAGATCTGCCATAAATTCAAAAATTCCACTATTTAAAATCCTCGTTAAAGGGTCATCTCAACCCAATCTGCGCAGTCTATCTCAACAATACCAATTTCGGAGCTTGGTTACACTCAAGCATGGGATACCCTTTGTGCAGACGCCTACTGGCGTCCAATCTTTTTTGTCAATTTTTTTAATTTGAAGCCTATTCAATGAGCCAACTTTAATACTCTGGAACATTTTTCGGAAATCATACTCGAGAGTGCAGCAGCTTACAACGCATTGAACTTAAAAGATCCTGCCGGGTTTATTTTATATACTTATGCCCTGCGATTGTTGGATGCGAATACGCGAGAGCGCTTTGAAGCTGAATGCGCTGCTAAAACGGACATACCAGATTTTAATTTTTTTCTCCGATTTCATACATCGTCAGTTTTTACAATGGCAAGCAACGAACCTTACACTAAACCCCAGCTGGCAAAATCAAGGAAGTGCTAATATTTCCTCAAAGAACACCAAACTAATTTTCATGAGCACGAAACAAGAAAGTCCAAATAATTGTCCATGCTGTCATCAGCGTCATAGAATATACAATTGGGAGAAATTCCTCAAACTGGACCTTCAGGACTCTATAGGGAAGTCAAGGCACGGGCACTTTGTGTAAATTGTTTGGTTTCTTCTCACACGAATCGATGTTCCTGGATTTTCAACAACACTCTCACGCACTGCTTGGATATTGCCATTTGAACGGCTTGTTTTTGAACGAACAGTGTGTTCAGTGTCTCCAACTGAAAAAAAGGTTACGCCATTTAATTCTGAAAGTGAGATAAATTATGTTTACAAAATTTCAATTACCGATTAACTCACACGAGCCTAAGCTTAAATGGTTGTCTTTGATTCAAGCCCCAAGTAGATTTACCCTGCCTGTTCACGAAGAGTCGATGCGTGTTGTCCCCGATACGATAGCCCATACTGGCCCAATTAGTCACCAAGCGTTAAATACCTTCGATAACACCACACATGTATGCGAACAAAGATAGTGTCAATTTTGAATTCGACCCTTTACAGCAGCGACCATCAGCAAATGAAATCATAATTCTGTTTTAAGACATTACTTTATATTTTCGTAAGACTGACTGTCAATCAAATGCAAGGCTATAACAATGAAAACAAAAAAAAACACTTGATTGATTTAAGAACGGGAGAAAAGTTACTGACCTCAATTGCCCATTCATTCGACATCTGTTCCTGATTTATGATTTTAATTAGTTTGATTTCGAAGGTATAAATCAATTGTGAGAATCCCCACCTCTCGAAATGAATGACAAAAATGAGAATCACAGAATCGCAGGGATTAGATTTATTTCAGAGATGCAAAAAGTTATTCATCTTACTTAAAAAGTTTCATCTTAATTGTTTCAAGAAAACTTTGGTTTATTTCATTCCAATACATAAATGTTTGATCTTGTTAAATTATATAAAGTCATTCAATCAATCAAATTTGTGACTCTAGAATTAATAATGTATTCCAATATATATTTTAAAATTTATTCAAATGTATAAAAAATGAATAGTCCAAAACTATACGTAATTGCGCTAAACAAAACAAAAGATACCAGAAACTACTTCAAGTACCCTAAACATACCTAATTCGTTCAGATGTCCCCGTTTATCAAGATGGTAACTATCATGGACACGCCTCTATCTCAACAGCCTACGTTGCATGTATAATGAAGTCAACCCAGTTCTCGGCATACAAATGTTATCAATTACTTTAATATTAGCTTAGATTAAAATAAATTATATTAAGTCGTGTTTATCTTATTAAATATTATTTTAAATATATTTCTTTACACAAAAAGCTCTTAAAGAACTTTTTCAATTCAAAATAAATTGGAAAAATAGTCCTTTAAATGGTAATACCACCTAATTGAAACAAAATTAGCGTTAACGTAAATACACTGACAGGCGAAAAATTCCACCCACCTGATTTTTTCATGTTTTCATCTCAAAATATTTCTGCTTTGGATTGGTCAATTTTTTTTATTAATAAATATGTATTTTTTTTTCAATTAGAAATGTCAATATAGATGATAGTAACCCATAATCCTTAATTCAATTAAAGGACTGTCGTTCCCAATGTTGACCTTCCATGGAATTAAAAATGTTTATTCAGTGTCATTTGCGTTCTGGTGCAGCAAATTTCTTAGTTTTCGGTCTTCGTGCTGAGGATGTTGCAGGTGGTGTGGCACTTATTGATGATGTACATTCATATGCAGCTAATGCCATCGGAGTTCCCAACGAAACTCTACGAGACGCCGTCAGGCACGTCCACATGTCGCTCGCATAGTACAGACGTTCCTTCATCAGCACAACATTGAAGTCTGGCCTGGCCAGCACGTTCTCCAGATTTCAACCCTGTCGAGCATTTATAGGATAACCTCGGAAGACGAATAAGAGCGCGTTCAGCACTTCCTGATACACTGCAGGACCTTGAAAGGGCTCTTCGGGAAGAATGGGCTAACCTCCAGCAAAGGGACACTTCCCGACTGGTGGAAAGTATGCCGAGGCGTCTTCAAGAAGTGATAAAGGCAAGAGGAGGAAATACGCGCTATTAAATGATCCTGTCATTAATTTCTTTTAGGATAAAAATGGTTATTTTCAATTTGTTTTCACGTTTCTTAGCAGTTCACATTTTGATTTTAAATTTTTCAACAAAGACTCATTTAATAAACGTTAAAAACCTTATTAAAGGTTAAAAAGGTTTTATAAATTCAGTAAATAATAAGTATTATATACAATTACCATGCATTATATACAAATAGAATTTTTTTACAAGTGGGTGGAATTTTTTGCCTGTCATTGTATATCTAAACAGCTAAATTATGTATGGTAATTTATTTCACTTGGAAAGGTATTGAGGTTAAGGAATATGAATCCCAAAATGAACTGTACAAGTTAAGTGGCTATCTTATTTAAAAACAACAATGACAGAAATATAATAAACGCAATGAACTTAGCCCTCAGCAGTAAACATACAGACGACAGCGAATGTCAACGGGCTATCGGAACCAATCAAGTGTCCATAAAACAGTTAATTAGATAAAATACAGAATTTACCTCCTAAACAAAGGAGGAAACGTGACAGAACAAGAATACGATGGAAGAATATGGTGTTTTGTTATCACGTTTTTATGTATTATAATATTTTATTTTTGGCCTGCACCTATAATTTTTTATATTATTATATTATATAATAAATTATATACACTAAAAGGTAAAAAAGTTCCACCCAGTATTTTTACTGGTTTCCAGTCTATTTGTTATCATCGTCTCCGCATACTTTTCAATGAGCGGTATACGGCTGCAATCTTTTCACGAAGAAGGGGGTATGGTGGAGGAGAAATTACGATTTGAGCTAGGGTTAATTCTTATGGAGGGGTCACTAACAGCTGCTGCCTAAATAGAGGACTTTCTTCCGGAGGTTGTCCAATTTGCACCATACATTGGAGATGAATTTGCGTTTATGCAAGACTTGTTTCCCCAAACCTGGAAAACCCTTCAAACCCATATTCGGTGTGGCCATCATGTATTCAAAATCTAAACCCAATTGGGAGTCTACAGCATGAATTGACAAGACGAATAAAGAGACGTCCAACTATACCAGATTGGCCTCAGGAGTTAAGGGTTGCCCTAAAAAAATCCAACAGGACTTTATTTAAAACCATATTAGATCAATGCCCCATCGAATTACAACCGTAATAAATGCAAGAGGTGGAAACACATTCTATTAATCAAAATTTTTTTTTTTAATACCACAGGATTTTATACTTTCAATTCTCCTAGTATGTTTCGTACGGCCTGTTATTTATTCTAAAACTAAGTGGAGACGTACAATAAAAAATGTATTGGAAATCACAAAAAATACTGCAGGGTAGCCACTTTTTTGTCATGTCACTGTATTTTTTTTCCTTACTATTTTGTATTTCGGGCATATAATAAATTTAAATGTTTTGATCTTTTAACAATTTAAATTTTTTTATTCTTTTGAAAACCTTTTGAATGCCATCTTATATTCGTAAAAGTTACTTTTTTGTTCAATTCTTTATGGGTAGTATAATCATGTAAGGCAACTGATAAAACCGGATGAAGTAGCTGTTGAGAATTAATAATCATAAGATAAGCCTAAAATATCACGAAGTGGGATATTTTAAATATATATAGTTTTTAATATCTGTTTATAAAATAGTTCAATAATTAATAATAGAAACATGAGTAAATTCCATAGTAACCTATCCAACCACCTCTAGCAAAGACTGCACCATTCATCCCTATAATCCTCCTCGAAGACTAAAACGGCAGTGGCATCGTGACCTGCTATAAATACGTGACAGTGGGAGTCCTGGCTATGGCCAGTTTCTCCAATCATGTCCTGAGCGTCTGTGGCTCTCGCGCTTTGGTCAGCCTCTGCTGGCTCTTATCCAGTGATACGGCTGACGAAGGAGCGTGGGGGTCTTCCCAAGACTCCGCTTCCTCTTTCGCATGCGAGGGAGGTGACAACCATGTGGATTTGGGAGGGAGGTATCTGGCCTGTTTGTATATATGGTATGAATGAACGAGTGAATGAAAATTGTAAATTGGTATGAATGAGATCATTTATCACAATTGCTTATAGCTCAGGCAGATTGTAATTTTATCATAATAAAGTTGTTGTTAATCAGAAACATGAGTAATAGCTAAAAAGAAATAGCCGATGTAAGGCTTTGCTGATTTAGGTGGGTGTACTAATACCACCTTCACTAGAAGTACCTTTTGTACGGAGGGGTTGGTGCCCTTCCTGCCCTACACCGGACGAAGATACGAAGTTATGAATCAGCAAGCAGAAGGAGAGAGACACCAAGACACCTCTTGAGATAATGAATTAGCCGACTGAGGGAGTCAGTTAACCGCTTCGGAAGTAATTATTTATTTCGTTTGACGTAACGGCCTCGTTTGCCCGGAGGAGGCTCTCACTTAATTCTGTTATTCTTGACGGAATTGACTTCTACCCTCCGCGCCCGCCGACCGCCTGCAAAAATATTACAGCGCCCCTTTCTTCAAGGGATCGTTCCAAGCAAGTTTTACTCAGACTTTATTGACTACTAACTTACTGGCTAGTTGTTTAGATGTAATCAACACTAACCCGATCCTGATATTCCCTTTATTGCGTCAACCTCATAATTACGAATAATTAGAAGTTCCCCTCTTCTCAGTCCATAAAATATTTACTTATGTTTCACTATTGTAATAATAAACTTAAGGCGTTAGTAGGAGAGAGGGAAGCTGCTTGTTGGAGAACCCCCGCCTGCCTATATAACCACCCCGCCTTGGGGCAGACCCCAGAACGTACAGAACCGGCACTTGGAACACTGCTCGCTCTCTGCACTGGCACTTGCTACTCTAACTCAAACCATGGCCTTCTTATTCAACTACCTCTCTATCTCTCTCTCCTAGCCTCGCTATGTTTTCGTCCGGCATTGTCAGAACCCTCACTTTCCTAGCCCACTAGGATCACTGCCTTCGTCTCGCTAAAACTAGCACCTCCTTGGGAGAGACCTCTCCCTCGCGGACGACGGTTGTCGTGGCCCTACAAACTTTACCTAGTAGTTTCTCCCATGGCAATCCAGTCTGCCTCTCTCCGGTTCACACTTGCATCAGGACCGTTTTCCCCTACCCTTAGATACCGATTGTGAATTCGTGGTTATTCCAAGACCACATAAACTACCTAAAGACCTACCCTGTTCCTTTTATCCTGAACATAGTGCACTGTCGGGGCACACCTATTAAGATCTTATGGAGTCAGATCAAAGTGAATTAAGCTAGGCCGCCATCAAGGGTGAAGGACTAAAGGTCCACCCGTTTCATCTCTTTCTAGGCGCTCCCCGGACGGCGGTTAGAGGTTGTAGTGACCCTAGCGGCGGGCGTCATCTCCCCACCTAGGGAACAACCTGCACATCTGATGACTCCCGACACCCTTATAGCCAAAGAAATTTGAAATGGTCTAGCCTCCAACCTGGGACACCCTTATATCCTACCAAAACCTCTTGCAAATAATCTATGCCTATTGAAAACGAGGCTATTCTTGCTTTATAAAATCTATTTAGCTTCCAAGCTATACTTCAATGTAGTTCTTAATTTTCTGGGGCCAGCTTCTCTTCCGCCAATATAATATTATTGACACAGGGCACGCTCGTACTTAATAGCTCAGTTGGAAGAACAGCTGGCAGGAGATCGAAAAGTCCTGTCACTTGTCTGTAGTGTGGATTCTATCACTCTCTAGTAAATGCGGTAAGTTTATTCCGTGAGGTAGAGATGAATGAAAACCGTCTCTCACCGATTGGGATCAAATTGACTGAGTCCCGATATATAAAAAAATTTTGTCGAAAAAATTTCGAATTTGTCAACTATTAGGAGGCTGGTTGAACCAGGAGGAGTTTGTCTATAGGCTTACTATAGAGAAATTTAGCTTTAAAATTAGTGAAAGAGAGCTTTTGCTATTAAAATAAATTATCGAATCACCGAAATTATCTGGTGAATTGACACTTAAAATAGAGACTATTCAATATTGTTGTAAAATCATTGTATGAATTTTGAATTACTTGAAAAGTAGAGTATCAAATGTTAAACTTTCGTACATTGATAGAAAAACAAATAATGGGAACAAATAACATATAGTTGATTATTTACAGTTATTTTCTAACTGTTACAAGACTTAATGAAACTTACTAGTAACCGTCTCATTAGTCGCTTTCGATTTATGCTACATCTCCCACATGGTCGAAGGATTTATTTAAACAATTATTTATTATCATAAATAAATTGTATATAGGAACAGAGCCAAGAAAGAACGAGTGAACGTCTCTGAGAGTGATGCTTCTTTCTAGCGTCACCTGCCGATCCCCTTGAAACAAGATAGCCTTGTCTGTGAAGTGCGCGGGTGATCGGTTCCACACACCGAACAGTATTGAATCACTGTTATAAGGGACCTGGACATAAGTGCGATGTATCGTTGTGGCTTTTCTGGATGGCCTAGCTTAAATGCGTCGAATCAACTTAATAAATCGAAATGATATATTTGGGATATTTGTTCTACAAATATATTTATAAATATTTAGTCATTAATAACATGGTTTCTTTTAATTCCATTCCTCTCCCTGTATCCGAGTTAGTACGGTACTTAGGCTTCCATCTCGACAACCGGCTGACCTGGAACCCACAGACTAGGCAAGAAGAACTAAACAGAGGCTTTGGACAACTCTACAGACTACTTCAAAGGACATCCCATCTCTCAATAGAAAATAAATTACTAATCTACAGAAGTTATACTTAAGCCATTCTTGACTTCGGAATAGAGCTATTGGGAACAGTAAAAAAGTCAAACATCAAGCGTATCCAATCCTTTCAATCAAACGTCCTGAGAATATTAAATGTCCCTTATTATGTAAGCAACAAAACCTTTCATAACGATCTTAATTACCTTACATTCTCGAACTCATCCCTTCCAACTTTATAAAATTCCATAGCAACCTATCCAACCACCCTAATCCCCTAGCACAGTCATTTCACTGCACCACTCATCCCTATAATCCTCCTCGGAGACTAAAACGGCACTGGCCCCGTGACCTATTAATGCGTAACAGTGGGCGTCCTGGCAATGGCTAGTTTCTCCAATCATGTCCTGAGCGTATGTGGCTCTCGCGCTCTTCGTCAGCCTCCACTGGCTCGTATTGTTGACGCGGCTCCGCATCATGACGCGGAGGAGCCTGGAAGACTTCCCAAGACTCCGCTCGCTCACACTCAATTACGTAAATCGAAAATAAAAGTTAATTTTGCTATTTTTGATAAATGAATTGTGAATAAATTTAATTTGTTTTGTTTATGTTATGATGTTATGGATGTGATATCGGTAAGAAAAGAGCAGTGTGTGAGAGAGAGAGAGAGAGAGAGAGAGAGAGAGAGAGAGAGAGAGAGAGAGAGACACAATAAATAGGAGACGGTAGAGAGAGAGAGAGAGAGTTAGGGAAGAGAACAGTTGTTATTGTTTACCTTACGTGTTAAAGGATTATCTTTGTCAGTATTGCTTGATCAAGCCATTGGAAATGTGCCATCTTGCCTGAACGGCCTTTACATTTCTAAATTTGTGAATGATTTCGCACTTAAATGGGATGTGGAAGTTGGAGAAATCCAACTTGAGATTTCGTCTTTTGAGAGGACCGCCGACATTGCATCAACTTGCCTGGTTCAACACTTAGAAGACGACAACGACATTATCACAGATTGAGAGGTCAGACCCAACAATTTTATTTGCGCTATTCTCTCTCTCTCCAAAACAAAATTAAAACTAGGAATTAATTATTAACTTAGAAGGTTCACGATTTTATTTTGTTAAATTGAATTTAATATTTTCAACAACCAACTTGATTAATTTATTGTTTATGAAAAAATTGGAATCAATGTGGTTTGGTATTATATATGTATACTTTATTTTTCAAATAAATTTATTGTTAAGCATTAGCCAAATTTTCTTTCACAATTCATTAATATCAGGTTTATGACAGCATTTATTAGATGAAGTTGCATTGTTACAATTCTATTTTCAGATGCCCTTTCAATTCAATTATTAGAGTAATTATTTTCAGAATCTTGACTTCAAAATCATCTTATTTTTGATATTCATAATTTTCTGAATATTGTTCAATATTGCCTTCGGCTCGAGTTGTACTACAATGAGAGGTAACGGAATCGGCATATTTTACTAGGGTGCTCGGGGATTTCACTATTATTGATTTTTTAATTTTGTGCACCTTGGCCCCCAACAGTGTGGCTGACCACTTCTCATGATCCTATCCTGAAATCGCTTGAGTCTTTTAGCTGTATTGTCGGTCAAGTGAGTATATAGTGGGAGAGCGCTAGCTGGAGGACACGTTTGTATATCATCAGTTTGAGACGCATAATGATTATATTATTATTATAAAACATCATAATTTTATACCTTAAATACCTTCTGAGCAGGCACCTGAGAAACAACAAACGTCAGCAAGAAGCGATATTAAGTGTTAAATATAAAAGGGAAATAGATTTTCCGTTATTTCGTGGAGGGAAAGAGAACTCGCCAGTTTTCTCAATGCACTATCTGGGTATTAAAATGGATAGGCGTCTCTATTTCTCTCATTTTAGTAAGAAAATAGTAAAAGTACGACACAGGTCTTACCGGCTTTTGCATTTGCTAACTTCACCCAACCTGTCGCTTCGTCTCAAACTGATGATCTATAAATGTGTCCTCTGGCCAGCTCTGCTATACGGTGCCCCGCTATTTACCCACTTGACTGACAATACAGCCAAATTTCTCCAGCATTTCCAGAATGGAATCATGCGAAAAGTGGTCCGACATACCTCTCTGGAGAGGTTAAAGCACGCTGACCTGCACCCGTTGCTTGGTGTGCCGACGGTGGGTGGGTTTATCCGCTGGAGACGCATTAAGTTCCACCCCTCCCTCATCGATGGCCACAGACTGTCGGGGAAAAATTAGGTTAAGAATTAGTATGTAAGTTAGTTTTAAGTTTGAACAAAAAGGTGAGCCCCATCACCTTTATTAGTCAGTTCAGTCACATCACGTATAATGTGTATCATTATACTTTTTTATTCCATTATATAATTTATATAAAATAACAAAACCAGTATATAATTACAAGTTAATCCGTTACAAGTTCTGTTCGATGTTCAATGTTTTCATGTTTCATGTGTAAGTCTCAATGTTTAATTTCCTATATTTGAAAGGGCATTTTATTTGGTTGGAGTTTGAGCTCTTCGTCATTTCATCTCCGTCCGTGGTTTCTCAAGCCTTCACGCGCCCACGGCTCATTTCCTATGCGGCCACGGAACACTGTTGGCTTACGATAAATTTTCATCCAACTCACTCAAGCTATGCAGCTCAAATGGCTCCTACTTGTTACCCAAACGACCCGATACTGTTATGTAGATTTGTTTAAAATGTCAATAACTTCAAAATTACTGAATCGCTTTAAATTAAATCATAAAATTTTTTCGAACCCCAATCGATCAATACAATTTAATAAACTATTACAAATTATTCAACTGATATTATATTTTAACTATTTAAATTTTCACTTTTATTTATTGAAATTCTAACTATTTACAAAATTTTAGAACTTGAGTGTTATATATTGTAATATAAATAGCTCTAATTATTTTAACCTACAATTTGTATTTTCATTTCCTAATTTTATATGAACTATCTAAATTGTAATAGGTGATGTAATTTCAGTTTTGTAATTTTTGAAATTTTGTACAATATTTAAAAACAAGAGTACACTTACTTTCTGAAACTCAAGTGTCAACAGAAATACAGAAAAAAATACCACATACAAGGGTGGTCTGAAAAGTTTCCGACCTCAACATGAAGATAGCAGCAGTCGTAAATAAAAGCTAGTGAATTTATGTTCATCTGTTGACATTTACTCACCAAAGTTTCAGCCATTTTGGACGCGCAGTTGTGTAACAGTCGTTTGAGTGAGTCGATCTGAGTGTTTTTATGAAAATAGACAAAATCGAGTATCGAGCTGTCATTAAATATTTGTTTTTGAAAGGCAATACGCCTACGCAAATCAAAGATGATTTGGATTCTGTGTATGGGGACTCTGCACCATCATTTACCACAGTAAAATTTTGGGAAGCTGAATTTAAACGTGGTCGGAAGAGCTTGGGAGACGATGAACGTTCGGGACGTCCAAAAACTGCAACTACCGACGAAAACATCGCCAAAGTTCACCAAATGGTGCTAGACGACCTCATCTGAAAATTGCGCTCGGAGGACAGAGATTTTCGTCAAATGGCAATCACCTTCGTGAACGATTATTTTGCAGAGAAAAACGCTGAGTACTATTTGGATGGGTTACAGAGATGGGAGCATCGCTGGGAGAAGTGTGTAGAGTTACAAGGAGACTATGTTGAAAAATAAAAAAAAAATTTCAGAAAAAACGTCTTGTATCTTTGTTAGGTCGGAAACTTTTTAGACCACCCTCGTATTTCAATGCAAACATTTTGTAGCTGTTGATTGAATTAATTATGACAAAAACACAAACTAGTGAACGACTTGTGTGAATCAGTGATTCTCATATTTGCCAGATGATGGTTTAAGACATTGAACTCATTCGTGTTTTATTAACAATTAACTGTTTTCATCCACGAATCTACTCGTTCAATAGTTAAATTTCAAGGTGTAACTAGCAAATACTATAAATAAATTAGCATTGACTAATTATAAGTTTAAACCCTCATTGAGCCAGTGATGTCCTAACGGCCCTTAGTGTGGTCCAAATGGTCCACTCCCAATTGCTCTGTCTGTCTCTTCTCGTTACCTCCTTTTTATAGATTTTACGCTTCGCCTCACCTCCCGTTTTCATATTTTATTTATTTTTTTTATTTCGCCCTTTAACGAACGTCTGAATGGATCACTGAGGGGACCTTAAAACGAATCAGATTTGGTACAAAAAAAGAAAGCTTCTTGAAAGTGCATTAGAAATATACCGTTAATTATTAAAATTAATAATTCGACTGTATAACATTGACAATGATTATTAGTGACAAAAAAGCTTTTTGAAGCCTACAAATTAATTTTAATTGTAACCTGAATGTAGATTGTATGGGCACAAAGCCATCACTAATTTTCTCAAATTTATTTTGTGTGTGTCGGTGGGGTGGGGGTTATTTGATAATTCACTACTTCCAAACCCCATCAGCGGATTTAAATTTTGATCAAATTAGTGCGGATTAACTCATCTGAATGTTTTGCTTGAAATGATAATTTACTTTATTAAAATAGGTCAACATAAAAATCATTAAAAAATTCTTTGAGATATTTATAAATTTATTATTATGTAATGGCCTCTCGAATATGCTTATGTAATTAGTGCCTTTGTTTTATTAGGTTTATTGGTTTGGTTCAGAACCGTGCATAGCTTACTGGCATATATTACCATAAAATACACGTATGTACCTATAATACGTGCTTGAGAAATTACTTTCGTTATGATTAATGGACAAGTGCATGTAATAAAGAAATATAGATCTACAATAGCAGTTTAAAATTAATCCTTCTCCCAACGGGGTGGGTGATTATATTTTTATTGCAAGTGGTTTAGTAATAATCTGCAAGAGGCGCACCCACAAGTACCACGGCCATACTGTCCTGAGTCAACAGAGCGTGTGTGTGAACCAGCCTCAGAGAATTAATGTTTCACCCTTGTGCTGTATGCAAAGTGCCAAACCAGTCCTAAGCAAACGTCGACTGCGCGTCTGGCCAGCTTTTGCAGTATTTGTCTATCACTGAAGTCGCTAATGAGATTACAATTGAATAAATATGTTTATGTTGGACATAATAGCGAGCTGAACATTAGTCAAGTTGGCTACATGTTTGTTATATATATATATATAGTTAAGAGAGCTCAACTTATTCTAAACATTGCTAATCCATGTCAACATTCCTCTCCTATATAAAGGTCCCGGAGTGTGACCAAGCCCTTATTCAATTCTTATTCTTATCCCGTTCATATTCTTATTTCTAGCGTACTTTCTTATTATTTTTGTTATGAGTTATTAGTATTTAGACTAGTCCATGTGCATACAAGTCTCAGTATAAAACCTTGTTTAGATTTCTGAATAAAGTGTTTTTAAAAACTGATAACCTGTGAAAGATTATTTAACTATATATACAGAGGGGTCCAAAAAATGTATCCACTGGTTAACAGTCCATAACTTGCAAACCAATCAACGGAGTTGTCTCATTTTTGGCGAAAGTGTAGCTTAAAGCCAAACTTAAAGATATCACTGCAGTTGTTCGAAATGGTCACCATTAACATCCACTCACAAACGATGCCGCCGAACTGCAGCACGAACTACTGACTGCAACGTGTTCAGTTGGATATTTGCACATGAATGTACGATGGATTCTCGAAGTTCATCCAATGTGCGTGGCTTTTGTCGATAAACGACGTCCTTTAGTGTTCCCCACAGGTAAAAGTCCAGAGGAGTTAAGTCTGGGGAACGTGGTGGATACTCTACAGCACCTCTACGGCCTATCCATCTTCCTGGTAGATTTGCGTCGAAATGAGCCCTAACACGATTGTGGTAGTGGGCTGGGGCACCATCGTGTTGAATGTAAAATCTTCTGTCTCCATACAAGTCTTGGATGGCAGGTAAAACGGATGTTTGAAAGGTTTCGGTGGCTCTGTTTGATACACAAACATACTTCCTTTCATCAAATGTAAGCCTTACGCCAGCCATGTTTACTCGAGTAACAAGGTACAACTAACAATAAAACACTAATTATCTGGCGACTGTCATCTGACAAAACAAAACAATGCAATACAACGCTTGTATAGCGATTGCCGGAACTACAAACTGTTATACTACCAAAAATGAGACAACTCCGTCAATTAGTTTGCAAGTTATGGACTTGGATACATTTTTTTGGACCCCTCTGTATATATATATCCATCCAAAGATTGGAGTACAAAAAAGTGTTAATCTCCTTCAAATTTAGAGAATCCATCCAGTTCAATTCACTAAGTTCAAGTATTAGATTTTGTTTATATTTATTAGTTACTAATACCATATAAAATAATTTCCGGAACATTTAAAAGCCTTGTGATCACATCACTTTGATCCAGTAAGTCATGTTTTGTCAGCCATTTCCTATGTTTGCAGACGTAGCTATTAATATTTTGCTATTTTAAGGACGTCCATTGTCTTTTTACTAATATTTTAGTGAAAACCTTGAACTAACTGTTAACCACAGTTTACTTTTGCATGTTTTTTTTTGGATAATTTACAATATTTTTAGTCTGAAGAACTATTTAAAATTTTAGGGGTGTAGTCAATGAATTTATTTGTATGGTCACACTACATATTTTGTACACTAAATGTATGTATTGTACTACATGAACAGTTGAGAAAAATTATCTAATAATATAGCCATTACATCTTTGTATCGCTTTATGGGTATGCTTATTGTATATGAATGGGTTTCCGGGTATGGTTGTAACTCTGCTTACACCTTGGTGATCTAGGACCTCGACTTAAACTTAGTGCAGTTGATTTTCTATCTAAAGCAAAAGAAAAAATATAATCTTAATACCAAGGGTAGCTAATACCAATTATTATTATTCAAACACACAATTATTAGTTTATTATTACACATAATTATTGGTACATACCAATTACTCATTGGTACATCATGTCATAGTAATGTTTATTTAATGATTTTTTGTAATCTAAATCTAAAACATAACTGTATTGTCAAAAATACTTTCAGCAAAGCATATCTCTGAGAGTTAATTGATATGTCATGTTAAAGAAACCTAAGTATAGTTTATTTTTTGTCGGTCTAAATATTTCTAATCGATTATAAATTATTGATGATTGGCTTTAGAGATTCTCGTTAGTTAATGTTTAATGTAATTTAGTTTTAGCAATTTACTTTCCGTGAACACGCACTAACTTTCGATGCTGTTATGAACCCTCGTTAACCTCTTGTTGGAATACACCTCGGGCAAATAAGCTGTGTGGAGCATGGACTACTTGAGCCAAAGTTCCAAGTAATAGCCCTTCCATCGTCGGAGCTGATGGTCTTCTCCTGTTCAGGAACCTAGCCATTGTCCAGACGTGCTGGGAGCATTGATGGGTTGGTAAAGAGTCTGGTCGAAATGTGAGTCTCGTCTAACATCTGTATGACCTGCTATATTCATCCTACAATATATTCAGTACACTTTCACTGTATTGGCTGAAAACTCGGGGGTTGGAGTTTTGTGTTGTTATCAAAATCAAACAATAGATTGTAAAACACGACTTCTATGAAGTGTACAACAGCTGTATCGTTTTATGTCCAAACCGAATTGGTTTCCTCTTTATTCAACTACCTGTTATCAATCTAAAGAAGCGTAGGCTGTAACAATAACAGTGATTCTGAACGATTTACTCAACAAGAACAGCGTATAAATGTTTGATAGATAAACATAGATGTAATGATTGGCCCGTTATTGAAGATGTGATGAAAACAGAAGAAACAGGCAATAGAAAATATAAAACTACAAGGCAATCTAATAAAAAAAAAAAGGTTCGTCTGGTATGCACTGATATAATGAATACTTGATAAAAATTAATAATACTATTAAATAACATGGATAAACAGATAAAAAAAATTATCATCCGACATTAAAATTTGAAAAAACAAATATACAACGATTTTGCACAGAATAAGCATGAAATTTCCATTCAAAATTTGGTGCTAGTTGCCATACTCGCTTAAATTGAAATTAAGGAACAAGGGTAAAAGAGCATAGAAGGGATGAATAATAAATGAAAAATAGACAGAATAATAAATGTGAGATTGGAGGGTGAAGGGAATTTTTAAGTCTAGACTTAAACTTTAGGAGAGTTGTTGAAGGACGAATATCGAAGGGAATAGAGTTCCAAAGGTTTTTTGACACGGATAAGAGAAGAACAGTCAAAGGAAGCAGATTTGTGGGAAGGAAAATACAAGTCGGAAGGGACGGGTCTTGAATTGTGGGATCTGACCTCACTGATTTGGATTGGAGGAGGTTGTGAAGGTAAGGGGGATTTTAAGTCATGATAGTCCTGAAGAGGAGGGTCCAAGGAAGCAATTGACGACGAGTGGAAGGCTCAACGAAATGCAACAGTTTGAGATCCCAAGTGTAAACTAAGAAAATTATTGGTGGGACTGTGGTCTTGGACCTTTGCTGGCAGCCTAATTGGTGGGCAGCTTTATTCGTATTGATCTTACTCTATAAGATCTTAGAAGGTGTTCCCCGACAGTGCACTATTTTCAGGAGAAGAGGAACAGGGTAGGTATTATAGGTAGTTTATGTGGTCTTGGAATGACCATGAATTCGCACTCGGTATCTAAGGTTAGGGGAAAACCGTCCGGATCCCAAAGGCAAGTGTGAACCGGAGAGAGGAAGTCTGGATTGCCGTGGGTGACACTACTAGGTAAAGTTTGTAGGGCCACGGCAACCATCGTCTGCGAGGAAGAGGTCTCTTTCAAGGAGGTGCTAGTTTTAGCGAGACGAAGGCAGAGAATCTCACTAGGAGAATGTGGGGTCTGACAACGCCGGACTTGAACATACCGAGGTTAGGATACGGAGATGCAGAGGTTTTCATAAATGAGAAGGCCAAATCTAAAAACATCAGGGCCGAGAAGAGGGGAACTTTTAATTATTCGTGATGAAGAGGTTGGCACAACATTGACACTAAATAGTTGAGTATTTATGTGATAGTTGATTATTTCGGTAGAGTTTACGACAATATGCTTAGTCAGAATCTTGTGGTTGATCCCAAACAACATACACCATACCTCTCATTTGCCATTGATGCTTTTTCTCAACTTTGCGTTCTCAGCTCATTCGTGGTCATTCATTCCGTTACTTTTGTATCGATGGGTCCTAGATGGTGTTTCGTGTTGTAAACTATGCATCAGGGGATACAAGTAGCTAAATAACTCTGAATTGTTTCCCCCCTTAGCTCTTAAATTTTAAAAATGTAGAATAAGGGAAAAATAAAGTAAAATTTATTGAGGGTGAACGGATCCTTTTACTAGGAGGACCTATTTGAATGTTCGGTGAAGGAGTTAAGGAGTGTGGGAGACCTCGGTAGAGGTGTAAATGTCACGGTGCAATGGTGATGTATGGGGTGAGCCTGGAGTCTGTCTAGGCATGTAGTGCTGGCACATTCAGTTGGATAGCAGTGGTACCCACCATAACTCTGAAGTGAAGCATGAACAGAAAACAAATGCCGATACAGCCTGACTGCAATATCGGAATGATGAGACATTATCCCACTAAGCCGCTTAGAAAAAAAATGACTAGGGAAATTCAGCTCTTGACACAGCCGGATTTTCTTACTCGGCATTGTCTCAAGCCAAGTAAATTGTCAAGGGGGGGGGACTTTTTGATTATTGTTTTGCGCTGGAAAATCACAAAATCCAGCTGTTCGGAGACAAAATCTTCCAGATTATTCAAAATCGATTGAGATGAACCATACATACTTTTTCGATTTAAAACCAAATAGCATCAAATTCAGGATTAACATTTTTCCTCATTTCGGATTTCTCCATTCCGAGTGAAAATAACCACCGGGCGTTTATTAAGAAAAGTGGCCTAGAGTAGATGTAATAATAAACTGAGAAGTGGAGGCAATGAAAAGCGAATGGCTCTTAGGAGGCAAACGGAGAGAAGAGGAAGACCAGATAATTTGCGAGTAATTTGAAAGTAAAACAGACGAAAGCAGTTTAAAAGGAAAACTGGAGTGGGTTCGATAAGTGGCTCCTGAGCCTGGGTTCTTAATAGTCCTTCTCTATCCACTTCTCCCTCTTCTGTCTCTCCTTCGTCCATTCCCACCCATTCTATAGATGTAAATCTAGCTCTGTTGCATATCAAACTAAGATTAATGGAAAATTTCGTCAAGGCTATGCACAATGTTCCTGATTTCATGTACTTAAAACAGAAGTTTCCTAAAATTAGTGATGCAAAAATTAAAGAAGGAATATTTTTGGCCCCAAGTTTGAGAAACTATTCAATCTACTGGAGAAGGCAGCATTCAAAAAAATTACTCATAATTTTTTGGGAAATCGTAAGGCGGAAAATTTACGTGATATCGTCAACGATCTTATATCATCTTATAAAAATTTGGGTTGTAGTATGTTCTTAAAAGTACACTTCGTGTACTCGTACCTGGATTTCTTTTTATTTTTGGACCATCAAGGGGGATGCTACACAGACAAAATATAACAGAAAATCGTCATTTGTTATTTTATAGATGAGTCAAATGATAGGATATTGCGTTCTTCAGAATGCAGAGTATTAAAATATTTGAAGTTATAAAGGCCTGTATCTCGGAAACCATGCACGCTGGGGAAAAACCGGTATTATATTTGAATGCAGAAGAAAAAATGCTATGAGAATTACATATTTTTCTTCCTGCGACAAAAAATTATTTTTTTTCTTACCATGTTATAGATGTTAACCAAATTATAATTGGTTTATCAGGAATTTTTTTTAACATTAAATACACCAGACAAAACATAATAAATTTGTTTTTTGAAATTTTGAATTTTTTTATTTATTTATTAGGCCAATGATACAAGGCCATCAAATGATAATTTTAACTATAGAATTTCGTCGAAATTAATAATGCTTTAAGGAGAAATTTTGAATTTTTCAACTAATTATACAATAGCCACATCCAATTTTATTTTATTTGGCTGACTATAACCACACTAAATATTTTATTGCTCTCTATGTGAGTATAACTGATAAATTTTTATTTTCACTTAAATATTATTTAGGTTGATTGGTTTTGGTTGTCTGTTAATGTTTCTATTGATCCATTTTTCTTGAATATTACCTAAATACTATAGACTAATAAGATTCATTATTTTATTAAATTGCGTAATATCAAAACAAAGTTGCTAAGTAACATTTTTTAGTTTTAACAATCGCTTTGGACACCATACTTTATCAAATTCATGAGAGGTGTTCAATTAATTCAATCTGGTCTAAAATAAATGTTTCAAACCATACCCGTACTAAGCTTAACGGCCTACTGGTACAATAAAAATATTAAGCAGCGCTCAAAGGTTGTAAAAGACGTCATTCCAGAGTAGACAGAAATGATAAATGGAATGATATACGTTTGAAGGGGACAAAGTCGGTTGACAGGTATCGGGACGGGTTCCCCTGTGCCGCTCTGAGAATCACATTTCAGTCTTAAGATCCGATAAATAACTTATTTCTCCATACAGCGGACCTCGAAACCAAAACACGAATCAACATAGTCCAGTGGAGATAATCATATACAAAGAAAAACATATTAAATTAAAAAAAAAAAATACTAAAACGGATCCCGTTTTCTATCTGTGTTTCCATCCCTTTCAATACAAAATCCCCTGGGGCATGGTTTGTCAATAACACCATTTAGCCACGAAGCAAAATATTAATATTGACTTTCAAATTTGAAAAGAAAAAGAATCATATATTTCCAATGAATATATAACCTCCACTTCAAACATTTTATGATTGTTTAAATTACCAGTGTATGTTAATAATTATTTTAAATGTTTAAACAAATATTTCCTACTTGAGAAGTTTTCTATATTATTGATATTCCGGGATTAACTCTATATATATCAGTGAAACAATATTAATCTAATTAATATGCGTTAAGTGAAGAGTACGTATTTTTAAAACACAATCACAAAAATTCAATATCCTGTTTATTAAAGTGTCTTACTATCTGATTATCATGCTAGTTTTAAATCCTCCCATTGTGCCCTAAAGTCGTTAACTTTTGTCTAAAACCCCGCCGCATTTAATGTCCAAATAATAAAATGAACCTATAATAATAAAAAGAATAATAATTTTTTTTTGAAAAAAAGTAATAATAAAAGGAACCTACTGAAAATAGTGAAAGACGGTTATTTCAATTACTTTGTAGTAAAAAATAAACATTTATTTCAACCACATTGAGTTGTCAAATCAAAGATCTCGTTTATTAACACGATGCAATATGTGTTGGAAATTTTTATGATAAGTGAAAGTCATAAAAAAAACCCAATTATGGTACATCTCCCATTGATTTCAATTTGCTTTATATCTTTCTCTATTTAGGTGATTAAAAGGAAATTAAATTCTAAAATTTTGTGATGGTCAAACGCTCACCATCTGGAACCCTATAAAACATTAAAGAGTGGAATGGGATTCCCAGGGAAAAGATTATTGGGAACAACCCCACGCCCCTACCGGGAAAATTCTTTCCTTCCATTGAACCGGCTACAAAGAAGCTTTAGGAACCGCATTTCAACAAAGCCATTATCAAAATCTAATTTAATCGTTTTAATGTACCAGCAAATTTTGGCGTTGAAAAAGTTAAAGAAACCGCTTCAGTGTATTTATGGTATGTACATTTGTCATTCAATTTATACTTTTTTTAATGGCTGACTTGCTAGATTAACAATAGTAATTGCTATAACTACATTTAAAACAGTTATCAGCACAAGCGCACACCAGCGCCTTGAAAGTGCTATAAGTTGTAGACCATGCCGCATAACCGTCATGCGGTGAAGGAGGGGTATACCCTAGCGCCTGCAACCCCTATTTTCCTGCTTCAGTCATAAACTATGTTATTTTAAATATATACAAACAAAGCTTAGTACTTAGAAAGGGGGATAGCTTTGTACCGTAATCGAAATTAAAAAGAAAAACAATCATATATTTCTGATGAATATATAAGCTCGACTTCAAGCATTTTATGTTTCGTTAAATTAACAGTGTATGTTAATAATTATTTTAAATGTTTAGACAAATATGTCCTACTTGAGCAGTTTTATATATTATTGATATTCCGGGGTTAACTCTATATAAATCAGTGAAACAATATTAATCTAATAATAATCTTCACGTCATAACATTATTTAAATATTGCGAAAAACTATACTTCACTTTCGCCCGAAAATTGTCATATTGAGCTATATTAAATTTATTTAAATAGTGTTTATTAGAAATTCATGCTTTCCGTTAGCCAATAGATAATCAGCTTATTTCGAGTTGTAAATGATTTAACTTAACAACATTTTATATCGAATTATTCTTTGAAGTATGAGACAAAAAGGATGAATCCCTTGTGTCTTTTTGAAAGTAGACTCTCTCTAGGGAGTTAGTAGAAAGTTAGTGCCTTGAGATAATTCATTTCTTGAAAGAAACTTCTAAAACTCACGTTCTGGATTCGGGTCACTGCTTAGATAGTAAGTACTCTTAACTTTTGTCAAAAGCACAATCGCGTCAAAATCTTTCACAATTGACACGGACCATTGTCGGGTGTATTACTGCCTAAGTCAAGAAGTTTTGTTTAGGATTTTGAATAACAAACTTATTACAACAAGGTAAATCCGAACAACCATAGCGTACAAGGATCTATTTTCCGCGATTGTTGAACAAAAAAAAAATTAAGCAAGTAGTTGGTTCCCAGTGGCGGAAATATTTCATTTCTCTAGAAAAGAGGACTTTAAATCCAAAATAATCAAATAAAACTTTGTCGGAGCCAGCCAAAATCTGTCTTTGAACATGTGTCTTCATAATTCAAACAATTTTTTTTAAGCTTCTTTCTACCTTACTATAATAATTTGTTCATATAATTTTTTTTGTGATACTACCCAGACAGAGCGGTGTGCTTGAGAGGAGAAAAAACAAACCTATAGCAAACATGACAAATGCATCAGACTAGACCCCCGCCGACGCAGCTTCTTTTGTACACACCTAGAAATAAAAGGCCATCAAAGAGGTACGTATGCATTCCATAAAGATCAAAAACTGTTGTAGCCTCAAATTATTTTTATTCACTACTTTAAATTTTTAAAAGAAATTACATTACTTATGAGCTATTAATTTTTATTTGCATAAATGAAAAAAGTTAAAATATTGATCTAAAAACACCATTAAAACCTACTTTAACCGCATTAAATACGCGATTTCCATAACTAGAACTGGTTATTTAAATACTATATTTGTGTTATCATCGTTAATATAGACTTGACAAAGTGAGGAAATTAAAATTTTAAATCTTATACGTCTAGGCTGGGACTTAATAAATATTTAAAGTTAGGTTTACGGGCCAGTCGTCGATTTTTATTCAACTATGCTTGTTTTCTTTACCAATTTTAAAATTTCATCAAATGTATTTATAGACAATTGAAAGAAAGTAAAAACTATTGATGTTTTGATGTCTCGTCATAAAATATTTTTCCTGTTACGTAGTTTGTTAATTGGGTATGTTCTAAGACCAAAGTGCGGAGTGCCAAGCCAAATAGTGTAATTAAAAAAAAAATGTTATATTCTGAAAACTGCCAGATCTCGTAAAGTTATAAAGCTGTGTGGATGTTAATCTGTCTTCAGAAGTAAAAAAAGTTGTTAAACCGGCAATTGTCAAAAAAAAAAAGCAATGATTTGTTTCTCCGCTGTAATGAACGAAATGACGGGGACATAATGCATGCCCCAGATGAAACATTTACTCTTAAGCACTGGGATAGAAGTGGATGGGGTGAATTTAAGTGTACTGAGCACGCTTTAAATAAAAATTCACAGTACGTGTGGGTATTTGATCAATGATCTTGCATTCCCTTTAAGGAAATCTCTTTGAGGGGCTCTCCAGGGACTCTCATGTGATATTATCTCGCTGGAAGGTACAAAAGTTGGGAGTGGGTGACTCTTGTACAATGACCCGGTAAACATAAAATGACTAGTTGATTACAAAGATCAGTTGCCTAGCAATAATTTTTTATTATTTGCACGCAATTTTTTTTTTTTAGTTTTTAACCGTCTGAAAAGTTTTTTCATATCAATAGTAAACTAAATTGTATTTTTGAAATATGTACAAACTAAATAAACATAGTAGAAAGTGAAGAGGGATTCTTTCGTGGGACTCTTGAATTGAATAACTAAAATATTTATGTAAAATTAAACCTGTACAAATTGACTTGGTCAAGCATGAATTCTGGAATATCTTCAAAATTATTTTTGAATAACAGTCTCTAATGTGCCCTTAGAAATGGAAAAACGACATCGATTCAGACCTTAATATTTCCTATCTGACTTTTTTAAGTCATTTCAACCAACAGATAACGAGCTTAATGCCAACGTATTACGTAATTAGCCTATGTTGGAGTATTCACTTTTGAAATAATTTTTAAGAACATACAGACAAACGAATAATAATTAGTGCCCCTCCCTTCGTGCTTGGCAACTAAGTACATCTTCAACCGAAACAAATAAACTTTAAATTAACAGGCAATACAAAAAACAATTAAATAAAGTTCTGTATCCTTTGAAGAAATAGTTCTTTCAATCTAAAATGATGCAGTAAAACTCCTATTTCCCGCAGTTGTTTCTCTTGGTTTGTAACTATCTTGTGTTTTTCTGTCGGTACTATTCTGTGTATTTTCTCTTTGATAAATTAAACAAAAGCAGAAGTAGTGGGCCGTCTCAGTTATACATATCAGCAACTTATTTAAACAAAATAAAAATGATACTAATAGAGAGAGTGAAATCTCTTGATTGACATTAATTATTTTTAGTTACATTAACTAATCGCCCTCATGTGATTTTAATTATTATTTAAAGAAAGAAATCATTGACAGAGCCGGGATTCAAATGGGAAAGCCCCGGTTTGAAATCCCAGCTAGCTCACATTTCTTTCTTCCTTATTAATAATTACAAAACCTTAGCTCTAATAATTTTTTTCCTGAATCTTCTAACCTTTGATTTAAATTTAGTTTTTTTTTCCATGATTGAAATTTCAACGAGTTTGAAACCTCACTGAAAACTGGGAAATAGTTGATGAAGCCACTCAATGAATTCGTGAGTTCGAAACTTGTCGCTCCACTTCCCAGCCGTAGGAACGACAACGGTTCCGTACAAGTTTCAAAAGTGACAAGTTCACCACCCTGGAGTATGATAGGGTACAATTTAAATATTATTAGCTCATCTTCATATGGGACTACAATTTTTTTATAGTATATAGAACAAAAAAAAACGCATGATTTTTCTTTATGAATTCCTCCCCCATTTTAACTTAGATTCTGTTGACTACTTTTGAAAAAAATGGTCTACTTAAATGGTTAAGAATAAATTAAGTAAATGTTTACCTTTTGATGACTGGTCTCCCCGTGTCTGATCCTTGTTTCTGTACAATTTCTTAGTCTAATAATTTCAAAAAGAAAAAAATATTACAAAATAATTTACTTTTTACTTATCCCTTCTCTGCTGATTATTATAACACAAATTCTTACCAGTAGATATTTCTATATGAATAATTCCAAGAAGAAACCTACACATTCTCAATATAAATAAAAATATACGAAAAATGTATTTATGTTTATTTGTAAATATCTTTTCATGTCTGTTGATGTGCTGTGTAAAGTGTTCTTCTACCTAAAAGCAACTAGTTTATAGGAAATACTGTATTGATACTCAGTCTTCATAAATTTTGAATATCTACATTTATTCCGATTTTTGACAGCTTTTTGACTTTTCAGTAGATTTGACAATAATTGCCTTAGTTTCAGACAAGGAAATATCTAACGAAAAAAATAATTTGTTTTAATCGTGCCCAAAGTTTCCATAGTCGGCGTTTTTGTAATGTGATTATTGGGATTGAGTATGATCATGATTTTATAGATGATTCCTTCGTTAGTAAAATAAATTTATTGATCATTTACTTCTATAGTTAGTGAAATAGTCATGAATTGAGAGTTAAAATAAATTAATTTTGGAGCGACAATAAGCCACATTTTTAAAAGAATATGTATAACTTATTGTTTGCCGGTTTTCACATTATAGTGATTCATTAGACCAATGTTTAAAAAAAAAAAATTGTATATTTACATATGTTCGTTGTTTAGTGATAAATTCATTTATACTTTAAAATTATATATATGGATTATATATAAAGATATATATATAAAATAAATAATGAGTATACGGTATCGGGTGCTTACTGGTGCTCGCCGAAGTGCAGGGGGGTGCTGGAGTGAGCGCTGGCCACGAACCGCCTCCTTTATATAGAGCCTCCCCCACCACCACGCCACCCCCGCTTGTCTCTGACTAATGAAAATGTTTCCAATCCGCACACCTTTCACAGTACGTTTGTCCAAGCAGGGTTTATCTCTTGTTTGCCGCAAGCGGTGTCAACAAGGACCAATTTATATAAAAGAAGGGACAATATACCGGATTCGGGGACGGTAATGAGTGTGCAACATACATAATCAAAATACTTCATTACATCGAGTCACTTTGTTTATTTATTTACTTTACTCCGAACAGAGCAGGAATATTTAGCTGTCTTATTTAAAAAAAACTCGGATAGCG
This sequence comes from Acanthosoma haemorrhoidale, assembly GCA_930367205.1. Classification (NCBI taxonomy): domain Eukaryota; kingdom Metazoa; phylum Arthropoda; class Insecta; order Hemiptera; family Acanthosomatidae; genus Acanthosoma; species Acanthosoma haemorrhoidale. Next base: position 18,289,910 of record OV884011.1, on the reverse strand, counting down.
CATAATAATTTTTCGATAAGATATAATAACGAAGAAGCATTATACCAGAAAATAACCCAAAGTTCTAATTGTTTGATAAGGATTAAGGTCACTTTAGAAAAATTAACACAGAATGATATTCCTAAAAATGAAGTTTTGGAAGCCGATAGACATTGCCTATTTATTTCGTTCAAGCGAAGTTCAACAGGTGAACTTTATCGTTATTTTAAATATGTACAGTTATTATTACTTTTACATTTATAAAAATTGTTTTTTTGGTTTTTTTATTAAACACAGATTTTTTTGCAGTCCATTAATAATTATTAAAACGTTCTCGGGAGCGTTTCTTCACTTTATACCTGTTATTTTCTTCGTACTTATATTTCTTAAATAAGCGACTTTTAAGAATTAACGTCAGAAAATGTTAACGATCTTTGATATAATGCAAACAGAAAAAATAGCAAGCCACCTGAGAGAGTTAACTATTGAAGTTGACGTTACTGTACAAATCCCACAGGAGAAATAATAACTTCTTCCTTGTTCCTGTGTAATTAAAATAAAGATGGATTGGATATTTAATTGATTAAAAATATAGCAAGTTAACTGTTCAATAATTAAAAAAAAATATATTGTATGAATGCTCATAAACTGATAAGTTAACTCCGCTGACCTCCTAAAAATATGAGCGTTACAATTTTTGTTTGAACAATCTAATGGCTTGTTGATAGTCTGTTGTGTCATGAAATATTCTTATAAATTCACCTGTCTCATAATATTTATTATGACTAGATGATATCCTTTATTATCACTAGAGAAGTAATAATTATTATTATAAAATTCCAGTTGATTGTACTCAATATTACTTCATCAAAACGTTTTTTTTTTGTATACCTCGTGTTTGTTATTTTCTTAACAAATTTTGATACATTTTTCATAGAAATTTATTTTGTATTCATATTATTCCTATGTGTTTTCATATATTTTAAAAGATACATGAAAATCAATCAACTTGAACTGAAACCTTTGAATGAATTGTTTTTTCTATTTACTTTGTTGTTACCTTATTGAAATTCAACATCCAGACTGCACAAAACCTAAAAGGAATTTATTATATCGCTTAATGTTATTATTTACTGTTGATAATTTCATCATGGGTACGAGTAGTTACAATAAATAGAGAATGCCTCGAAAAATTTCATAATGGCTTTGTGTAACTGTAGATGTCCTAATTTTTCTGACAAGGGGTGAAGAATATTTTACTAATTATAAATGTAAATAGCAGGCTACATCTAGCTTTAAGTATAAAATCAGTTATATTGTAATGGAAGGTTACTTCTTTTCACTTGCATTTTTAAAAAACAAAGTTATGGCTACATAAACATGTCATTTATGTATCCTGATCAGTATCGGTGTGAAATATGACTTTAACATGTGCGATTTGTACTGCTGCATTTGTAGTACCTAAAAACATTCAGACAAGTACTCGTCCTTCTAAACGTTCGTGCTCACCGACGCTTGGAAAATACAAGTGGCATTTTTTATTGATAATTGACAGGCAGAGATCTGGACTCTCCTGGAGACATCTCCAGTCAGGTGCTCTTACCAACCGAGCTATTGCCAGACCAGTGAAGACCTTGCCAATGTGGATTCTCGATGAACTGTCACATCTCGCAATGACTATCAGCATCACGCCAGGGCGACAACAGACGTGAACACCTTGCAACCCTTAATTTGAAGTTACCCGAAGTTAGCCTGCTTTATATGAAAATATAGCGTCTTCCAATAGGGACTTTCGAGCTTTGACAGTTGATAGCAGCCATATTGTTGAAGCTGCATCTGTCGAATCGGCAGTCATTTATTCAGTCTGTTTTGCCAAATCACCATGGACGGATGTAGCGTTCAACAACACGTGCAAATGATAAAATGGTTTTATCAATATGAGTGTTCTGTAAGGGCAACGTTCCGCGGTCGCCATAACCGTCCTACCGAGAGGGCTATTCGCGGTGTGGTGTATAAATTTAGTCCACTGGTTCAGTAAACAATCAACCAACACCCGTACGTCGACAAAACGCAAGATCTGCCTGATTGAGCAATAAGTAATTTTGATAAATGATCTCATTCATAACAATTTACAATTTTCATTCACTCGCTCATTTATACTATATATACAAACAGCCCAGAGGCCCCCCAAATCATGATTGTCACCTCCCAAGGGTGCGAAGGAGGAAGCGGTGTATTGGGAAGTCACCGGAGCTCCTTTGCCATCCGTATCACTGGATAAGAGCCAGTGGAGGCAGACCAAGAGCGCGAGAGCCACAGACGCTCAGGACATGATTGAAGAAACTGGCCATTCCCAAGAATCCCACTGTTACGCATTTATATCAGGTCACGATGCCACTGCCGTTTTAGTCTCCGAGGAGGATTATAGGGATGAGTAGTGCAATGCAATGACTAGGGAATTAGGGTGGTTGGATAGGTTATCATAAACTGGAACTATAACAAAAAAAAAAATATTTAGCTTTTTTGTGAGTTATAACGTAGCGTTCTGAACTCATTCCGAATTCCGGCATTAAAGCGGTTACTTACAACGGTTTGAAAATATTTTGAAGTATGATTACAAAAACAAAACAACGTCTCACTTTACAACCGTGAGCACCTGTTTATTAAAACATAGGTCCGCTGCAGCCTAATATTGCTTCTGGTCAGCAAAGACGTTTCGTGATTTCCTTGGGGATCAGCAAGGATTGAGTGAAAGAGATGAATTATTTTTTTCACTATTGAAACTTCCGTTTCTATTTCATTTATTTTTTTACTTTGTAAAAACAGTTTGTTAGATTTGAGTAAACTTCAATCAATAATGTGCTGTTTCTTAAATAGTGATTTTGTTGTAATCCACCAAAATCCAAAACATAATATAATTCTAGTGTCGATATTCAGTAGCCTAACCAATATGACAGAAACGTGTTTATATATCTAATGATTTCCTAATTTATTAATTATTTTTATTATTAATGACTGTTAAAAGCCATCCTATTTAAGATAAAATTATTAGTTTTTTTTTTACTATATACTTAATTAAATAATGTTTTTCATCTTAAACAGAATCTTCTTGCGTTTTTTCGTAGGTAGCCTCAGCGAGGATTTGCCAATTCTGAATGACTTAAAAATGTGATAGCGTAAGTTAATATATTTCGGAATAAATGTTGCAGGACATTAAATTGTGCGATTTTTAATTCCTAATCCGCATTTGGGATAGTTTTAAAATTTCCATTCGTTCGTTAATATTTTACTTGAAGTTCTAAACAGCCAAATTTTGCTAATGTCAAAAAAAAAAATAGGAAAATTACGAAGTGAAACCATTATTTCTTTTTTTATTGGTTATCTTCATGTTATCAAAATCAAGTAATATTATTGGAGAAATAATATCTAAAAGTTTTAACAATAATCTTTATATTACATTAGTTAAGTAGATCAATAGACAAGTTGGTGTATTATAAATTATTCAGAAACTTTATTATGATAAAATTACTGCCTTATTGGGCAATAAGTAATTGTGAAAAATGTTCTCATTCATACCATATTTACAATTTTCATTCACTCGCTCATTCATACAGTATAGAAACAACCCAGATACCTCTTAAATCCCTATGTTTATAGTCCCCCATCAACCCCATCACCAGAGACGAGCCAGCGGAGGCCAAGAGCGCAAGAGCCACATGCGCTCAGGACATGATTGGAGAAACTTGCCATTGCTAGGACTCCCACTGTCACGTATTTATAGCAGGCCACTGCCGTTCTAGTCTCCGAGGAGGATTATAGGGATGAGTGGTGCAGTGCAATGACTGTGCTGGGGGTTTAGGGTGGTTGGAGAGATTTTATGGAACTTCATGAACTTGGAAGGGATGAGTTCAAGAATGTAAGGTATATTGAGATCGTTATGAAGGGTTTAGTTGCTGACGTAATAAGAGCCATTTACTATTGTTCTCAGGACTTTTGATTGAAAGGATTGGATGCGATTGATGTTCGACTTTTTTGCTGTCCCCCATAGCTCTATCCCGTATATCCAGATTGGCTTAGGTATAACTTTGTAGATTAGTAATTTATTTTATATTAAGAGATGGGATGTCCTTCGAAGTAGTCTGTACAGTTGTCCAAACCGTCTGTTTAGTTCTTGTCGTTTCAGTCTCATATGTGGGTTCCATGTCAGCCGTTTGTCAAGATAGAAGCCTAAGTACTGTCCCAGCTCGGATACAGGGAGAGGAATGGAATTTAAAGAAACTAGTTTACAAGACTTACGGTAGAGGGTGAAGGTAATGTGGGAACACTTCTTCATTAACTTTAATCCTATCGTTACAAATACATTCACTGGTAGACTATGCATTTTTTTTTTCATAGCCCCTTTAAATTTACAGATAATTATATACAATTATAGATTCTCAGACGAATATATTTACTATGAGTCTGTATGTGTACTGGTAATGTATGCAAGTATGCGTAACGTAGATGTGGGTATATATTACAATATATTTTCCAAGGAACAAGCAGCGTAATTTTAACAGATTTAGTTTATACGAAGTTAACCTGGCTGCTCTGCTTCCGGGCATACAATTTATGCTAGTTGCGTTTCCCCTTTCCCCTATCTGATACAATGTGTGTAATCTCATTCTCCTAAAAATCGAACCCCTACAGTACCTCCTTTATTTATTTTTTTTTTCTACGTGTACGATATCTGGGAACTAGAAAATAAAAAATAAGTTGAAAAAAGTATATTTTATATATAACATTTATATCCAATGCCTTGATAATTCTTTTCTAATCGGTCTCTTATATTGCTGGTTAATCTTTCTATTCTTAACCCTCAAAGCGATTGTAAAAATGATCTGATTTTTGAAAGCTTTACACCTTTAACACATATGCCAAGCTCAGGTTTAGCTGTTTAAAATTGTTTTTATTTGTTGAAAACGCGATTAGTACAGATCAAGATGGTATAATGGTTTAAAAAGGAAAATTAAATTTTATTGGCCTATAATTGGCCTTAATTCGTGTTTTTTTATTCAAAATAATTAAATAGCGTATTGATCGAATTTCCTAACCTCCAATTTGCTCAAGATCACATATGTATATCTCAGTATGAAATTAATTAAGTTCCATTTGAATAATAATAAAAAAAAGTAAGTTTTTAACTAGCATTGACTATAAAAAATATTATACGTTTTCATTTAATTTCGTTTTATTAATACTGATATTGCACCATGCCTTTGAAATAGGTAATCATGGTTCGAATGTCAGTCCAATAAAACGAATACGTGTATGAACTATCTACTGTGAAAGATGCCGTAAAAATATGTAATGCCGATATAAAAATCAAATAAATTCAAACAATAAAAAAAATAAAATAAAAAGTTTGTTTTGTTGATAGTTATTATTGGCTTAACCTGTTAACCCGGGAATTCCCTTTTTAATTACACAGCATATAACGGGCGCGAACTCTGAAATTTGGGCGGTGTACAAATTTGTTTTCTCCTCATCTAAATATTTCAAGATAAAACAAAGAAACTTTGTTGAAGGGTAATGGTTGTCTTTCTGCATTTTGAGGTAGCCATTTAGATTATTTTTCCACGCGTCGCTTTATATTTCGATCAAAAACCTCATATTTCGTGATGTGAAATATATTTTTTTTGAAATTTAAAATCGATCAGTTTGCCGAGCATACAGACAGAACCTCGATGAAAGTAAAGCCTCTTTCCTCGGGTTCGACAGTAATAAATCGACAGCGTGGTTCCTGTGCACGTTACAGCCCCTGTACTCTACCCCTTGTTTAATTCTATTTCCTACATCTTCCCTTCCATTCTTTTCCTCCAACCCCACCTTAAATTGACAACACGCTGGGGATAGGTCTCATTCGATTTACCACTGCACCTGTTACGCCGGTCTGCAGTTACAAATAGATTATTTCAATAATGCTTTTGATTGTATGTATAAATACAACAACCCCTTGTATAAATGGTACTAAGAGAAACGAGCACAAGGCTTGCGTCACCACTTGCAAGTTCGATTATATAATGGCAGGAAGTAAGGTTTTTTTTCTTCATAGCCCCTTTACATTTACAATAATGATATATAATTATAGATCCTCAGGCGAATTTCTTTATGTATTTCCTGTAGCGTCGCTACATTATATACAGGTTTTGTTATTTTATAAAAATTATATAATGAACAAACATTATACGTGACTGGACTAAACTGACTAATAAAGGTGATGGAGCTCACCTTTTTGATCAACATTAAAACTAACTTACATACTAATTCTTAACCTAATTTTTCCCCGGCAGTCTCTTGCCATCACTGCGGGAGGGGTGGTGGGGTCATAGTGTTAAACACTGGGTTTGTCAGGTGCTGCAACGAGTCAAAAAACTTAATGTGTCTCCGGCGGATGAACGGCACACAATTTGTTCGAAGATCTAGATTTTACATTTTTAAATGATGTTTGAACAGAAATTAAGATTTTGAACGAGAAAGAGGTAAGGGAGCTTTCTTATTGGATGGTTTGAAAATAGTTTTGTCCAAAAATACATTAGTTTATTTATTACGACCCCATAATATTTTTATAAAAAAGAGAAAAAAAACGGAATAAAACGATAAATGTACCCTTGTTGGACCTGAATATTCGATAGTTATAATACTTAAATATATTCTGTAAATGATTATTGATATTGACAACAACTTTATTATGATAAAATTACAATCTGCCACATTGGGGTGGTGACCACCCATAATGTTAAACACTGGGTTGGTTAGGTGCTGCAACGAGTCAAAATGTGTCTCCGCGGATGAACTCACGCACCGACGGCGCACCAAGCAACGGGTGCAGATCAGCGTTCTTCTACCTCTCGAGAGAGGTATGTCGGACCACTTTTCGCACAATCCCATTCTGGAAATGTTATAGACATTTGGCTCTATCGTCAGTCAAGTGGGTAAATAGTGGGGCACCGTACTGGCTGTCCTTTTACTAAAGGAAGTATGTTGGAAAAATTCCAACTATTTAATATATTGGATAAAAATATTTTGATTGACAAGTGGGAAAGAAAAGTCATTAATCCTATAATAAAGCCCTGCTCCCGTTCCTTCACAGTAGTGTCGTGTCAAGTAGGACTGCGTTGCATGTATGTATGTATGTATGCATACATGAGGATTCGGGTGTCTGTATAATTTTTTATGTCTGTACCGATTCTTAAAGTAAGTCGCTGTGTAAAGACTGACATAATGAAATGCATCAGTGATAAGTCAAAGTAGCTTTGATTAAATTATAATAAGCCCCGTAAATCTTTCCTCCATACTTTCAATCAGGCAGTTATTGAGAATACAAAATCATCTTTACCTGAGAATATTTATCAAGAGATTGAAATGAACTTAACTATATCAATGATTGGCTATAACTCGATGTATTTATAAATAAACGCCTGTTGAAATCATTAAAACGCTCCGTTGACAGATGACTTAGGAATAACCAGTCCAAAAACGCGTCGCTTTAACATGTGTGCATAACCAACCGATCGTGCGTGTTGGTGCTTTTTCGATTTGGATCTCTACAAACTCCTGGAACCCGGACTTTCTTTGATCATTGCTTCTTCCTGTATTGGGATTGCCATCTCTTCAAACATCGCTGTTTCAGTCTTAAAATCCATCTTTTTCAATTTTTATTTGACATTTCGCCTTGCCATCGATCCTATTAACTATTCTCATTTTGAACACTTTATGTTATACCCTCATCTTCTCAAAGATAAGAACGATGAACGTAATTACCTCCTGGAACTGGAGATCGTCAAACAACTCTTAAATCATGACAACGCCACACACATAAACTAAACAAAATTACATAATAAACTAAAAGACAAGCAGATTCTGAGGAAAAAAACTGCAAACTGGCAGAACTCATTACAGAACATGGAACGACCACGAAACAAAATTTAATTATTAGCTGTAAGAGTTCCATTTATACTCAAATTAAAAGGAGTTACTCTTTTGAAAGTATCGAATAGATTCACCTCAATTTGATTGAGTTGAGTTTGATTTATGATGCATGCAACTTCATAATTTACGCACAAAACACTGACCGAACAAGCTACCGACTGCAAAATAAGAAGGGTCAGGAACAGTAAAGAAGCATGAAAAATCTGTAGATAGAAACCAACAACTAGATTGTTTTATTTTTGTTTTTAGAAAACTTTCCACTATAGTGGGAATAATCTCAAAAATATAGACCAGAGGTGGCCAACCCCACCATTCCGTGTACATATTTCCAGCCCACGAGATTCATCACACTTTCACAAAATATATTTATTTTATAATGGCAAAAGTAGTAAAAACCAATGTATTAAAAAAATACATTATTTGTGCATCTATATATTCAAAAATTAACTGTCGTAATTATGATAAAAATTAACTTTGATTTTAAAATAATATTCTTGCGAATACATGCCAGATATTGCCTGTTTTATTAATTTATTATAATAGTAAACACATTATGTTTCAATTTTTCACTCTACGAGGGTGGTTTGAAAAGATTCCGACCTAACAAAGCTTTTATTTTAGCTTTTATTTATTTTCTTATCATCTTCATGTAGAGGTCGTCAACTTTTCAGACCACCTGTGTATGTATAGTGGGTCTAAATCTAATATGGGGATATATAATTTTATATGTGGCCCCCGGAGTTATGATGCATTTCCAAAGTGGCCCGCAAGATCATTTGAGTTGGCCACCCCTCATATAGACCAATTAAATTGCAGTTGGTCTTGAAGGCATTTGCTCATGTTGACGTTTTGACACACACCACCATTCTCGTACAATGCCTTTTGTATGCCGATGACATCGTCCTGATTTCTGATTCCCAAGAAAAGACGCAGGAGGCCCTAATAGAATGGCAGGAAGAGCTACTCCGTAAAGGGATGGTCATTAACTCCGCTTAGAGCAAAGTCCTGGTTCTGTCCCGTGAAGACCAAGAAGATCAAGAGGAATTCCAACTAATCTGCAATGGGGAGGTATTGGAAGTGGTCCCGGAGTTTACCTACCTAGGGACCATTATAAGTTCCTCTGGTAAAATTGACCCAGAGATATCCCATAGAATTGCTAAAGCCAATCAAGTTTACTACCAGATCTCCAATAGTATCCATAATATCCAATACTAATCGGACACCGAGAAGTAGGTATGGAGAATAAAACGCACATATACAAATCGGTTTATCTCCCGACCCTTACACATGGAAGTGAAAGCTGGAAAATGCTTGATTAGTAAGTTAGCCGCATTACTGCAGCAGAAATGAAGTTTCTGAGGAGAGCGGTTGGGAAGACAAGAAGTGATTGCATCAGCAATGTTCAAATAAGAGAACAGTTTGAGGTGACAGGACTAAAGACCACACTCGAATCCCGACAGCTGAAGTGGTTTGGCCACGTGTACCGCATGGGAGATGAAAGAGAACCAAAGAAAGTTCTAGAAGCCCGACCATCTGGGAAATGAACGAGAGGACGTCCCAGAATTTGCTACCAGGAGAACATCCAGAGGATTGGAGGGAAAAAAGGCAAAACACTCCAGCAGATGAAGCAGCTATGTAGGGACCGGGAGAGATGGCTCCAATTTATCGAGGATCCTCGACGCTGATAACAAGGCACGGGAGGAAGACAAAGAAGACGTTTTGACAAATTCAAGCATGAACGGGACGGAAATTTACACACAAACTACCAACTACATTGGCAGCTATTGCGAACCATTATTTTCACATTATTTATGGTGTGGTGCAGCTGTTGAGTGTACATATTAAGATACCAAAATACCAAATATATTATATACATATTATACCAAATATTCCAAAAAAGTTTGAGTGAAAATAAATATAAACTGTGGATATACAAAAAGTGTTTTATTTCTTAAATATTTTTACAAGTCATATTAATAACATTTTAACTAACCTTCACATGTTTCCAAACATACTTTTAGTGGTTAAAATTACTTTGTTTAAACGATAATCTGCTTCAAATTATTGATTTGAGGGATCTATACCATACAACAAAAGTAAGAAAATTTATTTACATTATAAATAACCGCTTGAGGATACTATTCTAACTTAACTTATTGATTTTTTTTATGTTTGGCATGTTGATGTCATTCAAAGCCCCTGATCTATTTCAAAAAATATGTATAAGTGATGGATCCACAATTACTACTTTAAGTCATAAGTAAATGGCTCTAGCATTGATCACCCGCTTATTTCTCCCACAATAACCAATTTAAAAATATATATAAAAAATTACCTGCAGTAGTATCTAAAAAAATCCATGATAGTATCATTGCGCTTGCGCGATTTAATTCTGAGGTACACGAAAACATGGCTAAAGATATTTGACTTAGGCTTGACTTGTGTTCGGACAGGAATAACCCAGCCTCGTTATATTTATATTCTATATTAAATTATTTATTTAATATAGATACATAAACGTTAACGGTTAAGAAATACTCTTACAGACGTCTTGAGAGTTCCTTAGGAATTAAACGAACGATTGTGAAAAAAAAATTACTCGGAATTTTGGACAGGAAATATTACACATTTTTTGTTAGAACATCTCGAACACATATCAACGACATTGAGTGTTTCGGTTATATTTGTGTTTCCCGAAACTTGAATATTTCTGGAATTTTTCGAAACTCATTTAACCGTCTTTAATGTTTTCTTAACTATCAGGAAGAATCTGGACTTATAAATATTAATATGCTTTGGTGCGAGACATGTTAAAAGCTTTTAATGTTTTGTCCGTACGTTCTGTTAGTGCATTTCAACTAAGAAACTAACCAGCACCTAGTTTTGTAATGACTGTAGCAATACTGTTTAAGTTGGATTGAATCAGTTTTGGAGTGACTGTAGCAATACTGTTTAAGTTGGATTGAATCAGTTTTGTAATGACTGTAGCAATACTGTTTAAGTTGGATTGAATCAGTTTTGGAATGACTGTAGCAATACTGTTTAAGATGAATTGAATCAGTTTTGGAATGACTGTAGCAATACTGTTTAAGTTGGATTGAATCAGTTTTGGAGTGACTGTAGCAATACTGTTTAAGTTGGATTGAATCAGTTTTGTAATGACTGTAGCAATACTGTTTAAGTTGGATTGAATCAGTTTTGGAATGACTGTAGCAATACTGTTTAAGATGAATTGAATCAGTTTTGGAATGACTGTAGCAATACTGTTTAAGTTGGGTTGAATCAGTTTTGGAATGACTGTAGCAATACTGTTTAAGATGAATTGAATCAGTTTTGGAATGACTGTAGCAATACTGTTTAAGTTAGGTTGAATCAGTTTTGGAATGACTGTAGCAATACTGTTTAAGATGAATTGAATCAGTTTTGGAATGACTGTAGCAATACTGTTTAAGTTGGATTGAATCAGTTTTGGAGTGACTGTAGCAATACTGTTTAAGTTGGATTGAATCAGTTTTGGAATGACTGTAGCAATACTGTTTAAGTTGGATTGAATCAGTTTTGGAATGACTGTAGCAATACTGTTTAAGATGAATTGAATCAGTTTTGGAATGACTGTAGCAATACTGTTTAAGTTGGGTTGAATCAGTTTTGGAATGACTGTAGCAATACTGTTTAAGATGAATTGAATCAGTTTTGGAATGACTGTAGCAATACTGTTTAAGTTAGGTTGAATCAGTTTTGGAATGACTGTAGCAATACTGTTTAAGATGAATTGAATCAGTTTTGGAATGACTGTAGCAATACTGTTTAAGTTGGATTGAATCAGTTTTGGAGTGACTGTAGCAATACTGTTTAAGTTGGATTGAATCAGTTTTGGAATGACTGTAGCAATACTGTTTAAGTTGGATTGAATCAGTTTTGGAATGACTGTAGCAATACTGTTTAAGATGAATTGAATCAGTTTTGGAATGACTGTAGCAATACTGTTTAAGTTGGGTTGAATCAGTTTTGGAATGACTGTAGCAATACTGTTTAAGATGAATTGAATCAGTTTTGGAATGACTGTAGCAATACTGTTTAAGTTAGGTTGAATCAGTTTTGGAATGACTGTAGCAATACTGTTTAAGATGAATTAAATAAGTTTTGGAATGACTGTAGCAATACTGTTTAAGATGGATTGAATCAGTTTTGGAATGACTGTAGCAATACTGTTTAAGTTGGATTGAATCAGTTTTGGAATGACTGTAGCAATACTGTTTAAGATGGATTGAATCAGTTTTGGAATGACTGTAGCAATACTGTTTAAGTTGGATTGAATCAGTTTTGGAATAACTGTAGCAATACTGTTTAAGATGGATTGAATCAGTTTTGGAATGACTGTAGCAATACTGTTTAAGTTGGATTGAATCAGTTTTGGAATGACTGTAGCAATACTGTTTAAGATGGATTAAATAAGTTTTGGAGTGACTGTAGCAATAATGTTTAAGTTGGATTGAATCGGTTTTGGAATGACTGTAGCAATAATGTTTAAGATGGATTGAATCAGTTTTGGAATGACTGTAGCAATACTGTTTAAGTTGGATTGAATCAGTTTTGGAATGACTGTAGCAGTACTGTTTAAGTTGGATTGAATCAGTTTTGGAATGACTGTAGCAATACTGTTTAAGTTGGATTGAATCAGTTTTCTTAGACTGCGGGCTGGCAAACAGTCGCTCCGTGCCCCAAATGATAGTAGAACCATTCAGGTCCGGTAAAACATGATGTTAATGTAAAACGTTACATATGTCTTATATCCTATAACTAGGTTATATGTTCAGTTCCAACACCCGGTGAAAATGCCAGGTCGTAGGAAGATAAGAAAGGACAGAGGGGCTTACACCGTGGAACGTACAGATTGAGATCTCGGATCCACAACAGCCGACAGCCTTTTAACTTATCTCACTCTATTGTACTCTATAGACCTTCTTTATCGACAATCCTTATGAAAATATTCAGCGTAAGTGAAGGGTTTAGGTTCTAATCCGTATAAATAAACCCCCCCAAAAAAATTGAATGTATCAGACAATTCTAATAAGGTCGAGCTATTTAATACGATACACTTCTCATTGCGATGGTAAAATACTCATTGTTCAATTAACGACACATAATGTTTGATAGAGTATTTTCCCCCTGCTTCATATGAGTCTTCCAGACTGAACCTCAATTAGGGGACTCACAGTGACAAAACAAACCAAAAACCCTCCACTATTTATTGAAGCAAACATTCAGAGGAGGTTGAACTGATTTCAGAGAAATGGTCACTATCACGCTCCAATAGCTAATTGATTCAACGTCCGTTTAGTTACCCAAAGAGGTTAGTCGTTTAGTCGCAGTATTCCGACTTGCTAATTTCACAGTTCCATATTTCCACGCATATATATATCTATATATGTAAGACAATTATTAAAGGTGGGGTGAATAAACAGAAATCAGTTTCTTTGTAAAAAAAAGCAAGCAATTTTATTCACTATATTTTATATTATAACAATTATTCATATTATTTACACAATCATACCTGTTTATTTTATTTATTAGTAATCCTTTATTGTGGTAAAATTACAATCTGCCTTATTAGGCAATAAGTAATTAAGATAAGTTCTCTCATCCATACCATATTTACAATTCATCATTCACTCGCTCATTCATACAATATTTAAAGACAGCCCAGAAGCCTCCCAAATCCACATGTTTGTCACCTCCATCGCATACGAAAGAGGAAGCGGAGTCTTGGGATGTCCCCCCACGCTCCTTCGTCAGCCGCGTCACCGGATACGAGCCAGTGGAGGCTGACCAAGAGCGCGAGAGCCACAGACGCTCTGGACATGATTGGAGAAACTTGCCATTGCCAGGACTCCCACAGTCACGCATTTATAGCAGGTCACGAGGCCACTGACGTTTCAGTCTCCGAGGAGGATTATAGGGATGAGTGGTGCAGAGCAATGACTGTGCTAGGGGATTAGGGTGGTAGGAAAGGCTACTGTGGAATTTCATAAATTTGGAAGGGATGAGTTCAAGAATGTAGGGTATATTAAGATCGTTATGAAGGGTTTTGTTTCTGACGTAATAAAGGGCAGTTACTAATGTTCTCAGGACTTGGATACGGAATTGTATGTTCGAATTTTTCGCTGTCCCCCTAGCTCTATTCCGTATGCCCAAATTGTCTTAATTATAACTTTGTAGATTAGTAATTTATTTTCTATTGAGAGATGGGATGTCCTTTGAAGTAGTCCACACAGTTATCCAAAGCGTCTGTTTAGTTCTTGTCTTTTCATTTTTCATTGTGTGTGGGTTCCATGTCAGTCTTTTGTCGAGATGGAAGCCTAAGTACCGTACTGTCTCGGATACAGGGAGAGGAATAGAATTAAAATAAACTAGTGGTCAAGACTTGCGGCAGAGGGTGAAGGTAATGTGGGAACATTTTGCTTCATTAACTTTGATCCACAAATGGTTGCACCAATACTCGATCTCGTCAAGGTGTAATCTTACCTGTAAACAAAGAAAGGGCAATTACAGTTTATAACTATCACTTCTCTATTCACACTCTATTTACAACTTTAGTTACTTAGTACAACCGTTCTGTATCATATCACTTTTTAGAATATTGCTGATAGCTCCATCTAGTGGTGGTCAGTAGAAGTAGCGCAGCAAATTCAAATTAGAAAGAGTATACTTTCTTTACATATATATATTATATTTGTGTATGTAGGTATATGATACCGAAGAAAGGGACTTTTAAACAAGAAGGAAGAAGTAAAAATAAGTAAAGTAAAATAGCATTAGATGGCCTGTGACATTTTCAATTAGGAGGTAAATCCGAAAACTTGTGGTTAAATGTAGATTTTTTTTTTAATTAATGCTATTGATTTGAGAATTTTTTTCACAAGCAATTATAATTTCGGTTCAATATATTAGGTAAGATGAAAAAATGATTTGTTTTGTATATTGATAAAAGTGGGAAAAATAATAATTATAGAAACTGTAAATAATATTTAAGCATTACTTTTCATCGTTCAAATTCATAGGGATATATACATATTTTGTACAATAGTACATATGTATATGGTGTATATTTATATATATAATTGGAAAATTATATATAATGAGGAATATTTATTCTGATCACGTATGTTTAAAACTTGCCGTTCTTTGTTCAAATGTATTTATACATTGTACACCCTGTAGCAATAAATGACATTAACTACAATTAACCACTAATAGCAATATATTTAATTTAGTCGTGCAGTGTAACTATCTTCTTTTTTAACGCCTATGTTTATTTTATTTGCATTTTTTAGTTTTTGAATACGCAAAGCACAAAAATGCTCGATAGACGTGGTCATTTTTTCATAATATTTTTGATTTTACAATAGTGATGACTGTAATTATTTTACTTTTATTATTATTTCAGCACTGTTAGGCAGAGTTTTCTTAACTTTTGAGGGGTTTTACACTATCGTAAACTACAATAATATACCTTATAGATCCGAGTAAGCACCTCAACGGCCGGTCAGGGTGCCGGCGACACCCCAGCCCCACTTTTAAACAGGAAGGCTCTCGCGCTCTTCGTCAGGCTCCACTGGCTCGTATCCGGTGACGCGGCTGACGGAGGAGCGTGGGGAACTGCCCAAGACTCCGCTTCCTCGTGCGCACGTAAGGGAGTTGACAACCATGTGGTTTTGGGAGGTCTCTGGGCTATTTTTAATACTGTATAAATGAGCGAGTGAATGGTGAATTGTAAATATAGTATGAATGAAAACATTTATCTCAATTACTTATTGCCTAACAAGGCAGATTGTGATTTTATCATAATAAAGTTGTTACTTTAAAAAAAAAAAGGATGTTGGCAAAAACATATTGCCTACCAATATTTCAGACACTAGGGCCTTTATATTTATTTACCTTTAGTTATATACTTTTGTTTATTTTCTTTATGTTTTATTATTTGTTCTTTGTTAGCCAGAATAGAATGTATTTATTTATACCCTATTATTATTCATAGTGAACATGGTCCCAGATTTTTCCTAATTATGGGTACTGTAACTTCCTCCGTGCTTTTAAAGCAGTTTTTGATGAGCTGATGTTCGAAGACCGATGTTTTGGGCATCTTAGTTTATATTTTCGTACAGGGCCCACTTCGCCTGAGTTTTTCTCCTACATCAGCGGCAGAGCTGAAATGAGCCTACTCCATCATTCCAGCGCTAACGCACAGCTGCATGGTTTCCGGGCTGTAAGTAACGTCGGATTTTTTAAGATACAACTCATATTTCTGCAGGGGTGAGTAATCCTCTCGTATCTCGTCGCATTAAATGTAGTTCTGAATGATTAATTTCGAGCAATGCCCTTTTATAATTAGAGGCCTGACTCTCAATTCGGCCTGCTTTGAATTTGAGACGGAGTGATCGGCTTTCGTCAGTGCCTAGTCTTACAATTGAACTTCGACTCCGTATCTGTCGCCTTCTCTCAGACGTTTTAACATTAATTAAGTCACCCAAGGATTAATTCACCATTGGTTTATTTTCTACTAAGTGACTAATAACATATTCAAGTTGGTAAAGTAAACATAAATTTGAAAATATTCAAAAAAATGAAACTTTTAGGGTCACAGCCATGTAAATTAGTAATATTTGATATTTTCTGCCGAGTTCCATATCTCAAGATTCATCATCTTTTTACGTCATTTTGTTTCGTTTTTATAAAATTAAAACATTGGAATTAATAATAACAAAGAAATAGTTGGACCATTACATATATATGTAAGTTTCGAATCCAGAGACTTAAAGGAAGTGGAGGCCGTAAGGTTATTATTCGAACACTTGCAGATATAGTTTAGAACTGTAATATTTAACATATGTACAAATTAGCTTGCGCTAAAAATATTGCTATAAACAAATAAAACTTAAAACTAACCTGAATCAATACAATTGTCAATAATAAGCGTTTATAATTGTCTTAACAAGGGTACAGCTATTCACGAGGTTAACAGCTCGGAGCCTTCTTTGATACTAACTCCCTCTGTAGAGATACACCTAACATGTGTGCCAAAGTTTCGTGGTAACGTTCAAACTTACATATATATATATATATATATATATATATATATAAGTTAACGATCGTCAACGAAAAACGAGAAGAAAAAGGAAAGAGGTTGAATGTAGTTACTGAACGAGAGTTGTCACAAGACTGTTTTTATTTGAGCTTTTAAAGCCTCTCTAAATACATTCGGGATGTTTACATCCCGATGACTTAAGGATTAGGCTGGCTGCCTACGACGTCCGAACCTTAACTCCCCCCTGCCAGTTTACGCATATCTCTTCGTAAACTCCAAGGTCCGCCGCACTCAGCACACAGCCTGTAATCCCTTACATCACGTTTACGGTCTAATATATTCATAGTCCTCACAAAAAAACAAAGAAAAGAGATAATACAGAAATAAAACAAAAATAATAATAACAAAAAAATAATACATTCGCCCTGGACCCGGTGGCTGCCAGGTAAAAAAAAATGGAACATCCACAATATAAATAATGAAAACAAAAACTCTCTCTGAGCAGCACATGTGAATGTGAACATGTGAAACATATGATTCCGGATCAGTTGCTCCGTATCGGATCGAGGGCACACCATCTTACGCACATTCAACACCCTCCCCCCTGTGTTGGGAGTTTCAACTGTTCAATGTGAACGGTTCGCCTCTTCTTTGGGGTGGTCATACTCTCGATGGTCACGAGATTATGTTCCCGAATTATGATGACCTTAAAGGGCCCCTCATACCGAACAAGTTCCTTACTACGATTTGACACGACTTTTCTGTACACAACGGTCCCAATCGATATTGCTCCTATGCGATCCCACACCTTCAAATTTGCCCGTGCCACGCGCTTGGATTTTTCGCGCATAATCTTATCGCGTACTTTGTACCACATCTTTCCGAGCTGTATGTGGGTGTTATGGAGCTGTGCCACCATTCCCTCATCCGCCACCGTCTCTGGCCAGTTCCTCGGTCTCACTCGTAATCCAAACAAAATTTCGAAGGGTGCTAACCCCGTCGTGGCATGTATCGAGTGGTTGTATGCCGCCACCGCCATTGGCATCGCTACGTTCGCCGACAGGCCTTTATCCACCTGGTACACGCGTAAGTGGTCGCTGAGGGTGCTGTGTAACCTTTCGATGGTTCCCCTGCTCTTGGGATGCCCGGGGGTATTAAAATGCCATACCACATCCCGTTTTTGCATTTCGGCTCTCACGGTTGCAGTGTCAAACTCCCGTCCCCCGTCCGACGAGATCCTCTCTGGTATGCCGTAGAACTGAAACCATGTGTTGAGGGCTTGTAATATGGAATCTGATGACTTGTCTCCCACCGCGTAGGCCATAGCCACTTTGCTAAATGGGTCGATGATAGTGACCCACTTAAAACCCCGCCACGTGAAGGTGTCCACTTGAATCTCCGTCAGTGGTGCTTCTGCCGTGGGTGATTCCTCCTGGAGTCCCTGCGGGGGATGTCTATCATATTTCGTCTTCTGACAAACTTCGCATGCTCCGATTACCTCCTGAATAGTCCGCTGCATCCCCCACCAAAAATAGCGCCTTCTTAGTGCTTGTGCCGTCTCCTGCCCACCGCGGTGGTTGGTTTTTCCTTGGTGATACGCCAGTGTTACCTCGCGTTGCTGCTCCTCGTCCCGCAGGGTTTGGACCACGGAAAGACACCGAATGAACGAGCGATCCACCCCCAACAGCTCTTTCTGCCACAGCTTTTTAATTTTGTCCCACACAGTCTCGTTGCCCACGAATAAATGGTGTGTTTTGCCGGGTTTGGACACGTCCTTGAGAGCCTGACAAATTTGATCTCCTCGAACTCCCGGTGGTGACCAAATCGTCGCGATCTGACTCCTACCGTACGTACTATGGAGTATTTTCAGAGCACCCGATGTTTGAGTTTTCCATATGATCTGCCTCCACTTATCATTGATAATTTCGTCCGTCGTCTCCATATCACGCGGTCTCTCTCCTATAGACTCGTCTGATGGTGTGTCCGCACTCCTGTCACTATCTTTCCGCGTGCTGCTCCTGCCCGCTTCTCCAGGCGTCCATTCCTCAATGAACTGCCTCATACCGCTCGATGTTTCCCCTTCTTCTATGGCGTTCACCATAATAGCGCGCGACAGCCAATCTGCCACGACGTTGTCTTTGCCTGGCTTATATACAATATCCAGATTGTATTGGGCTAAGAATTCCTTCCACCTTGTTACCCTTGAGGAGGATTCTTTGAGTTTTCCGACCCATTGAAGAGGTCGGTGATCCGTATGTATTCGAAACCTTCTGCCAAATACATACGGACGGAAGTGCCCAATGGCCCACACTATCCCGAGGAGTTCTCGTTCCAGAGCGCTGTACCGCGCCTCCGTGTCCGTCAGGCGTCTGCTCGCGTAAGCCACCGGTCTTTCCCCGTCTTCGCCTTCCTGTGACAATACTGCCCCCAAGGCATAGTCGCTTGCGTCGGTGGTGATCGTGAAATCCTTCTCAAAGTTAGGGAAAGCCAAAATCGGCGCCTCCTGCAAACGTGCCAAGCATTTGCGGATATTCTGCTCTATCAGCGGCGTGATCATTATTCGTGCTCCTTTCCGTAGTAAATTGTTAATGGGTACCATATATTCTGCCATGTCCGGCACGAAACGGCGGTAGTAATTGAGCGTGCCCAGTAATCTCCGAATCCCTTTTACATCTTTTGGCACCTCCATTCTCTGGATCGCTTCTACTTTCGTCGAGTCTGGTTGAACCCCTTCCTGTGAGATTGTGTGCCCTAAAAAACTAATCTGCTCCTGCCCCAGTGACGATTTGTCTATTGACAGTTTCAACCCGAAATCCCTTAATCTCTCAAATACGTTCCGGAGGTGTTGAATATGTTCCGATTCCGTTCGGCTGAAGATCAGCAGGTCATCCATGTAAATTTGGCACATATTTTCGTCCATTCCTCTCAGAAGTTCGTCCATGAGACGCTGAAAGGTTATTGGAGCATTTTTGAGACCGAACGGCATTCTCGTGAACTCAAAATGCCCTCTTTCAAACGAAAACGCCGTTTTATGTTGGTCATGCGCAGCTAGTTTGATCTGATGGTACCCTGCTTTTAGGTCCAATGTGCTAAAAATTTTTGCACCGTTTAGTCTGTCTAGGATGTCTTCGAACCGCGGGATCGGATATTTTTCGTCCAGGGTATTATCGTTAAGTTTCCGAAAATCCACCACGACTCGGTATTTTTCCTCACATTCTCCCGGTCGACTTTTCTTTTTCACTGCCCACAAAGGGCTATTATACGGAGACGTGCTATCTCTGATAATACCTTGGCGCTTGAGATCCTCGATCTCCTTTCTAATGTGTTGTCTGAGCGCTTGCGGATACCGCCTCTCCTTCACATACGTCACCCGCTCTACTTTTAACGGGATCTCATGTAGCGTTTTCCCCGTTTCTCCTAGCTTGTCCCCTTCAGCGAAAAAAATATCCCTAAACTCGCTCCTCAGACTCTCCCTCCAATCCTCCACTCTCTTAACCGCTCCTATTTGCTCCGTTTCGCCCCTTACGCCCCCCCGGCTTCGATAGGTTCGCTTCCCTATTTTGATCCTCCAGTTCTCCCCCTCGTTTTCGATGCGCGCGCCTACTTTTCCCAGTAAATCACACCCCACTATTATCTGGTATTCCCGTGGCATGTCTTCCACGACGTGTACTTTTATGTCACCCATTACTTTCGCCCATTCTTCCAGCCCCACGACCGCTTCTCCCATTACTTCGCAGGGTCCCCCAAGAGTAAGTAATTTACACTTACATACCTTGATCTGGTGTGCCCTCTCTCCTCTACGCAACCTCTCTAACGCACCACGAGATATTATTGTATTGGTGCTGCCAGTATCAATGAGGCACCTCTCCCCCTTCCCGAACTCGATAATTGGCAAACCACACATCCTTTCCCGCACTGTATTGCACCTTAGGATGCGGTCGCCTCTCTGCTGCCACTCTCCTCAGGCCTCCGTACGCCGCTCCCATCTGCGCGAGGGATTCTTCTGCCACTCTCGTCGTCTGCTCCCGCTGCGCTTCGACTCCTCTCCGTCTGTCTCCAACGTCCCTGATGACTCGTCGCCCGATGATCCAATTTCTCTTGGTGTCGCGCTCCGCCTCTCCCGGATTTCCTGGTTGTTCACCTCCATTGGTTCTGCTTTGTGAAATTCCCTTCTATGAAACAAGTATGGACATTGTCTTGCTATGTGTCCTTCTTCCCCACACTCAAAGCACTTAGTGCGAGGGCACTGAGCTACCAGATGGCCCGTCTTTCCACAACCATGACATTTCCTTTCTTCTTTCCGAAGTGCGTACCTAGGCCTCGTCACTCCCAATCTTCTCTCTCTTGTCGCTCCCCTGTCTCTACCGGCAAACGGCGTTTCCTGTCTCCTCCACACTGCTTCCTGTTTCTCCTATATGGGATCTGGCTCCAATCGTTGTCATCTTCGTTCATTTTTACTTCTTCTTCCCTTGCGCTAGCATCTATCATCGCCTGGGCGCATTCGAGGAACGATCGCTCATTAGGGAACCCTTCCTTCCTTCCCGTCTCCTTCGCTAATTGTACCTTTAAGATTGTTGACAGGAATCCCATCCTGCCCTCCACTTCATCGGCGCTAGTTGTCTCCCTCATTTTCTCATTTATTTTATTGTAGCGGACAACCAGGACTGCAGCATACTGTCCACTATTCTGTCTCGGAGATTTCATTTCTCGAAACTTTTGGAATATATCCTCCTCTGGGGTCCATCGTCCCCCCCCCATATGCTTTTTTCAGTCTCGTCTTTACTATCTCCCACGGGGTTTCCTCGTCCGCCTGTATCAGGTTCAGCACCTTCCTTTTCACCCTGCACACCAGGTCTGCCTTTATTGACTTAGCGTCACCTGGGTCGAGTAACCCTTCGTCCATCTTGGCTTGTATCCTCTCCATAATCCTATCTCCACCTTTGAGAAAATGATTTAACTCACCTATTTCCCCAGAAAATTTTTCGAGGTCTGAGATCATTTTCCTCATGTCCTGTGACGTCACTACCCGCACCTTCATCCACGCCAGTGTGTTCGCATGGGCTTCAGCCATGGTTTCTTTAGGTAACTGTGGAACTTCAAACGCTGCCGGCCGCAATTCCACCATTACCTACTTTAATTAAATCACACGAAAGTGAATAAGAAGGAAAAAAAAAAAAAAAACCAACTCGCACGTTAATGACTCGAACCCACTCCGCTCCCGGGTTTCGGCACCAGTTAACGATCGTCAACGAAAAACGAGAAGAAAAAGGAAAGAGGTTGAATGTAGTTACTGAACGAGAGTTGTCACAAGACTGTTTTTATTTGAGCTTTTAAAGCCTCTCTAAATACATTCGGGATGTTTACATCCCGATGACTTAAGGATTAGGCTGGCTGCCTACGACGTCCGAACCTTAACTTATATATATATATATATATATATATATATATATATGAACAGATAATAATATATGTTACAGTGACAATACCACTAGTAGGTATTGTGAGCACACGTGTATAAATATAATTCCATACTCGTATACCTGAATACAAGTTTGTCTTCACCCGGATCATTTAAGAGTGAATCTCGGAAACATTACCTAGTTGCATGACCTCCATAAAATAAAATTTAATTTATTTGATAATTATAGGAAATTTCTTCCGAAACTGACCCGAACTACATATAAACCCTCTATTGCCATATATTTATTATTTATAAATTGACTATCAAAGGTTAGGTTGCTTTTTTTTATTTTTGTTTTTATCAGGTCCAGTCATAAGTAACTTCCGATGCAGTTAAGTAGAATCTATTGTTCGTATCTACCCGCTATGAGTTACCATGGCAACAAGTTTTTGTTTTCACTATATAGACGAGGCTCCAGTTAGTCTTTTGTCATACACGTGATGTTAAACTGTTTTTTTTAACCTCTGAAATGCAGAGTCAAAAAGTACATATTCGTCGTGTAATGCTTTGGGAATTTTAACAATGCAATACTGCAAAGGCGACAGCTGAAAAAATATGCAGTGTATATGGTGAAGGACTAATAACTGATCGGGCAGTTAGAAGTTGGTTTATAAAATTCCGTTCTGGAGATACGACCTTAAAAGACGAACCGAGGGCGGGACGTCCTTCCGACTTTGACGACAACCTTTTAAAGGCAATATTGGAGCAAAATCCACGTCAATCAACAAGAGGTATAGCAGAATGGTTGAATACATCACAATCAACTGTTAACCGCGACCTGGAGAAATTAGGGAAAGTCAGTAAGTTAGGAGTGTGGGTACCTCACAATCTCAGTGAACGGAATAAAGAAGATCGCATGTCAATCTCCACAAGTCTGCTCACACGGGTAAAATTTGAGCCTTTTTTAAACAGGATTGTAACAGGCGATGAAAAATGGGTTACCTATAACAATATAGTCCGCAAAAGACAGTAGCTTGATAAGGATCAACCACCCCTACCAGATCCGAAAGCAAACATCCATGGCAAAAAGATTTTATTGTGTGTATGGTGGGATTGTCAAGGAATTATTCACCACGAGTTGCACTTTCGCAGTTGCAAAGAGTGCAAGAAAAACTCTATGAAAAGCGTCCTGCACTCGTCAAAATTAATACAATTTTGTTATGTCTCATTGTTAATGAGAGCAAAATAAATGTCTGATACAAAAACGGAAGTAACTTATGACTCGACCTAAATATTTCATTTATCTATTTAAGCAACATAATGCTAGTGATAGTAATATTTTAGGTTATTATTTCAATTAATCCAGCATAAACAATAGTCATTATTTATATGTCATTACTTTTATTTTGTTACATATACGAGTATGTAAATACTTTCTACCAAACTTCAAAGTGTAAGCTGAAATACTACTGGGTCCTTTGTTTTTTCTTGATCATATAATATAATTTGTAAGTTGTAATTGTTGAATTGTGTACTAAATTTATATATATTTATATCTGTATGTGTACTCTCTTATTCAAAAAATACAATTTAGTTTATGTTTAGGGTGTAATAATTCTAGTCAGTAAAAGTTCTAGGAGTAACATATAATTTTGTTTTTTTGTTTTTTCCTTAGCTCTTAAATTTTTAAGATTATAGATAAGGGAAAAATAAAGTAACATAAATGTAGGCAACACAGCTGCATAGCCTTCAAAGCCGCTGAGTTATGCGGGACTGCTGACTTAGCCTGTCCATCTGATCGGCACAATTTTTGAACACCTTTATAAAAAACCAAGTTGATCCGAGGATCAGTTGCCTTGCAGATTTTTACCGTCTGAGATTAACCAGGGCTGTTATAGCCACCAAAATTGATTTATTAACCCATTTTATTTTTAGTCTCAATTAATTCATTCATAACTCTAAAATAAGATAAAAACCAGGGAATGTGAACGCCACAATAAAACAGAAATTAGATGAACGATTAAGCCACCAATTAGGGTTCGCATGAAGAGCGTGTGCTGACATTGTGTAGATGTTATTTTTATCAATTGTGAACATGCAATCCATCCATTTGTATATTTTGTTTATGTATATTTCATAACTACACGTGAAACTCAAATTTATGGATGCGGCAAGACTGACATAAAGACTATACAGACGTTTTGATGAAATGCTCTAAGAATTATGACAGTAATACCATTTTATGAACAAAATCATTTGGCGTCTGGGGATTCAATCAGTCGATCTAAGAGATCATTACATGATAGATTGAAAAAAATGATGACAGTTCATTATGTAGATGCGTTACTGGAAACATAACATTTTTTTATGTTATGTTTTTATGTCAAAATATTTCACTAAAATCTTCACGTATACCCAAACCCTGTCCAAAGGTCTGTCTACGCCTGACTTTCCTGGTAACATTTAACGACGACTAAGAAGGCGTTGGAATAGAGATCTTCTAAATTAATAATATAAACAATTATACTATAATAAGTATAAATATAAAGAAATAAATTATCTTCAAGGATACACGGGAATTATCACGGGATGGTCCCCTCTATCTTCATGTCAACCATTCCAATTTGTCATATTTACACCACATACATTTATTGCGATGCTAATCGTTGTTGTGAATAATCAATAAATATATCAGTTAAACTAAAATAAAAAAGACCCTAACTAATGTAAAACATTAAGTAAATGTTTAATAAACATAAAAATGTATGTTTCCAGTAATGCATCTACATGAACGGTCACCATTTTCTTCTAATGTAATCTTCTAATCTATCATGTAATGATATCTTAGATCGATTGATCCCGAGACGCCAATTGTTGACGGTTAAATTCGATTCCTCTCGCTTTGATTGAAACGTGTCCTTTCTTCTCAAGATGTCCATGCTGTTCCTCAGATTGTCGGAGGTCATTGTGACCATGCTCGCACACAAGACTCCACAAGTGAGTAAGAATCCGACAATCCCCAAAGTGCGGGCTGACTAGATTTGAGTGGCTTCGTTCCAAAGGAGCATTTAGCGTCTGCTCACGTTTTCGGCGGACAGATCATATCCTAGGGGGAGCATGTCAGGATCTTGTCTTCAGTGGGATGACAGGGGTTGTTTTTCTGGTCCTGAAAGGAGAGTTTCTACATACACAACAGGTATGGGACAATGAAATATGAGCACTCTTCAAAAGTAGATTAAGACATAACTTTCAAAATGTACATATACATAAATTAGGTTCATCTGTCATAAACATTTTTATGGTGAAGAATACGTCAACTTTTTGTGTACAGTTTTAATAGAAGGGAAAATGTGAATATTTTAGCTAAGGTTTTGTTACTTGTTTTAATATAGAGAGTACAGCGTTCCACAAAAATAATAATAATAAATCTAACATGATAATCTAAGGTCCGTAAAAAAACACACCTGGACTGGAACACTTAGGCATACCTGTCCATGAATCCAAGAGGGCACCTGGGAACTGGAACACAAGGTAAGGCCAACAAAACATATTAAAGATATGTTCCACATCACCTGGAAATATGCACATTGCACTTGGTGTATGAAATAAAGGTAGGGGACAAAAACATGTAAGATTCAATACCTTAAGTTTATAATGACTTATTACTATTACATATGGCTGCAATTATTACTACTGTGCAATTGTGGCTTGAGCCCAGGTCCTCCATAGGACCCAGTAGGTGGGACGGCTGTACCCTTCGGCCTGTCGCCAACACTTCCTTGGATCCCTCCTCTTCAATACTATCATGACATGGAAAACCTGGCTACATTCACAAGCTCCTATGATTCAAATCAGCGATTAAACCCCGCAATACTAGATCCCATCCGATCGTACTTACCGTCTCACAACAACAACTTTATTATGATAAAATTACAATCTGCCTCATTGGGCAATAAGTAATTGTGATAAATGATCTCATTCATAACATACTTACAATTTTCATTTACTCGCTCATTCATACATAATATACAAACAGCCCAGAGACCTCTTAAGTCCACATGGTTGTCACCTCCCTCGCGTGCGAAAGAGGAAGCGGAGTCCTGGGAAGTCCCCTAAGCTCCTTCGTCAGCGGTGCCATTTTATAAGAGTTAGCGGAGGCTGACCAAGAGCGCAAGAGCCACAGACGCTCAGGACATGGTTGGAGAAACTGGCCATTCCCAGGACTCCCACTGTCACGAGGACCTTCTCACAAATATGCGTATTTTCGATATTCGTCGGTCATCAGCTCTCCCAATCTTTTGTTCATCTTAGAGTCTGCCATACACAAGTGTCATCGACTCCCCACGTCCCCTAATCAAAAACATCTTTAAATCTAGACATAAAAAGTTCCCTATCTCCCTCCAATCTACTGATTCATCTTGTTGTTCTTGTTTGTTTATTTATAATTCATACATCCCAGCAACCTTCCATGATCCCCTTTCTAATAATTTTTATTATTTTTCCATCTCTACTCAGTTACGTTTGTTGTTGCTTCTTGCAGCTATATTGCTGTTGATTCTTTGTAGACTACTTAGCATAGTCCAATTATTAGTTATAAGCTTATCAAATATTTGTAACGTCACTTATTTTTTTTATTTTTCTCATAGTTATACAATCCTATTTTGTTCCTTTTTTAGTTTTTGTTATTCTTACAGGAAAATCGCCTAGAATATAGTGTTTTTTCATTTCATTTTAACTTCTTTCATCAAATTTTGCGCATTTATTTTCATCAATAATGATCAGGAGCTGGTTGCGGGTTTATTCATCAGATTCTCGTATTGCATTTTTCCAGTCGCCGATATAACCACCACGAAGAGCACCGCAAGCAATTTCGTGAAAATTTCATAATATTCCTTTGAACCTGTAGTGTAATTTCATGTAACCCTTCATTATATACAATTTTTTCCTGGTTTTTCTAAAAAACGATTTGCCCAAACTGTATATATCTGCATGTTGATTCCTTAAACGTAATAACAATAATAAGATCTTTATCATAATCGGACAATGACCCTTAAGAAGAAACGTTTCTCGTATGTAAAATAGATTCTTCAGCAGTATTAGTCTCTTTTAGTACCAGTATTAGTCTTCTCTATTGAGTGCCATTACTAAAACTTATCAACATATTTTGAGTTGTTGAATAATATACTTTTTCAAATTTCATTTTTGCTACGGCAGTCGAATTACATATATAAATACAGGCAAACTCCCCATTTCAAAATAAACGCAATTAATTATCATTAATAAGGACATCGCGTATATTTGATTGATACGTTAGTATATATTAGCTCATCTTACATTTTTCAAAATGTTTTTCTTCGTAGATGTAAGTGTTTCTATCTTGTAGGTGTTTATTAATAAATA
This sequence comes from Acanthosoma haemorrhoidale, assembly GCA_930367205.1. Lineage (NCBI taxonomy): Eukaryota > Metazoa > Arthropoda > Insecta > Hemiptera > Acanthosomatidae > Acanthosoma > Acanthosoma haemorrhoidale. Next base: position 18,262,074 of record OV884011.1, on the reverse strand, counting down.
CATGTTCCTTAATTAAAATTATATACATGTATGAATGTACATTTGGGTTTCATTTCACTATGAAATTATACCTTTTTGATAAACAAGAAATTTATAGAATAGTAATTACAAAATAGGGAAAATGAAATAAATTTATAATATCAAAGATGTTCTTGGGTAAATACCACGAACTCGAACTGGGGCCAAAATTTAATTCTCTTATCTATTAACGTGGGCCTGTTGTCGAGAAAGCTCCTACCTTTACTTAAGTCCTCTCTACTTGGTGGTCAAATGCATTGTTGTGGTATTATTGATTCTATCAGCTTGTTCCATGTAATGTACCACTATAAATTAAATAGTGATAAATTTCTTCAGTGTGATTTTCCCATTTACAGGCCAAGTTGTTAATTATCCCAAATCTATATAAGTACCTATTGTTTGTTGTTATTTTTTTTCAAACAGTTTGATTATCTGTATTGTGCCACTGACCCATGAGGTAAGTATTTGTACGTACATCGTCCTGTATTTTACGGTGTTTGACTTTGCACTGTTGTGATGGTGTGTGACAGATGCTTCTCTGTTATCAATCTCCTTCTCCAAGTTTCCACTGTCAGCCTTAACCAAGTTATTTATTATTAAACCAGTTATTAACAGACATAATATGCCCCCTTTTCAATGTCTGTACTGCTAATTTGAAAAGTTAGTTAATTAGTGGTACGGTATTTAGGCTTCCATCTCGACAAAAGACCGACATGGAACCCACACACGAGATGATAAAAAGACAAAAACTAAACAGACGTTTTGGACAACTGTACAGACTACTTCAAAGGACATCCCATCTCTCATTAGAAAATAAACTACTTATTTACAAAGTTATACATAGGCCAATCTGGGCATACGGAATAGAGCTATGGGGGACAGCAAAAAAGTCAAACATCAAGCGCATCCAATCCTTTCAAACAAAAGTCCTGAGAACAATAGTAAATGCCCCTTATTACCTCAGCAACAAAACCCTTCATAATCATCTGAATATACCAAACATTCTTGAACTCATCCCTTCCAAGTTCATAACATTCCATAGTAACCTATCCAACCAACCTAACTCCCTAGCACAGTCATTGCACTGCACCACTCATCCCTATAATCCTCCTCAGAGACTAAAACGGCAGTGGCCTCGTGACCTGCTGTAAATAAGTGACAGTGGGAGTCCTGGCAATGGCCAGTTTCTCCAATCATGTCCTGAGCGTATGTCAGCCTCCTCTGGCTCGTATCCGGTGACGTGGCTGATGGAGGAACGTGGTTCCTTTGAATTCCCAAGATTTCGCTTCCTCTTTCGGGTAGCGAGGGAGGTGACAACCATGTGGACTTGGGTAGCCTCTGGGCTGTTTGTATATATAGTATCAATGAGCGAATGAAATTTGTAAATTCGTATGAACGAGATCATATAGCACAATTACTTATAGCCCAATCAGGCAGATTGTAATTTTATCATAATAAAGCTGTTATAAAGTTAGTTAGTGAGTTATGCCAGTTTATTAACACATATTGAAGTGGAACATTTACAAAAATTTAGATATTTTAATTTACATTTAGGATGATTTGAAATTCTTTCCAGTTTCTGATAAACTATTTTTACAACTTATCCATAATCTTTGTCTTAATCGTAATCACTAGAACAATATAAATAAATCATTCTGTTTACGCAATGGGATTTAATCTTAATTTAATCACTTAAATAAATCAATATTCGTCTTTCACTCATTTAGCCAGTGTGCACTTTTTAAAGTGTCTTTACGAAGAATTACTGTTGAAGAACTATGGAGGGCTTTGGTTCTTTTAAAGTTAGGCCATTCTCACCGTGATGTTGGCCGTAGACTTGGTAGCTCTCACACGGTTACCGGAAGATCCTGGTCAGGATATCCCACTGATACTGCTCAGTACACTCATGGAGGAGGCCGAGTTCGAAAAACTACCCTTCAGCATGACCGATATTTGAAAATCCAGACCACTAGGCAACGCAAAGCGCTTTTGAGGACGCAATAAGGGTTCGGATTTCAACTTTAACAGTTAGAAACCGCCTCCATGAAGTCGGTTTGAGGACGAGCAAAGATGGATGTTTTCTAAGATGACAACAGAAAGCAGCGCGTCTCCTATGGCCTCGTGAATATGTTGATTGGCCTGATGAGGACTGGGACCATTGTTTATTTACTGACGAATCTAAATTTCATCTTCATCATCATGATCGACGTTTTATAGTGTGGAGAGAGCAAAACCAGCGATTTAATTCATGGATGACTGAGCCATTACGCTCTTATGGAGGAGGTTCAATAATGGTCTGGTTAGGTATATTGAGTAATAGAAAAACTCAACAAATATTGTTCAGGAATGAGCACGTGAGCGCACAACCATTCCTGGACAATGTCATAAGACCTGTCATTTTCCCTTTATAACTCGAAATCAAGAAAAACTTCATTTTTTTTTATAATAATGCTCGACCTAATAGAGCAAGGGTGGTTGAACGTTATTTAGAGGAAAGAAAAATCAGGCGTACGAACTGACTCGCTTGTTTACCCGAAATGAATCTGATTGAGCATGTTTGGTATAAACTCCAACGCCAGTCACACATGCGATAACCTTGTCTGGGTAACTTTGATGAAGTTGCAGATGCATTAATTGAAGAATGGCTTCTTTGCGTCAACATGACATGTTTAACGATACAAGGAGTATGAAACCACAATGTAAATCTTTGATTCCAAGCAAAAGAGGCCCAGCACCCTATTAAAGATGTTGAAAAATGAATTAAAAACATTGCTATTTTCTAGAAAACTGTACAAATTTAACTTTTCCTCACCTCCCTCCAATCTACTAATTCATCCTTATTGTTCTTGTTTGTTTATGTTGCTGACATAATAAGGGGCATTCACTATTGTTCTCAGGACTTTTGTTTGAAAGGATTGGATGCGCTTGATGTTTGACTTTTTTGCTGTCCCCCATAGCTCTATTCCGTATGCCCAGATTGGCCTATGTATAACTTTGTAAATAAGTAGTTTATTTTCTAATGAGAGATGGGATGTCCTTTGAAGTAGTCTGTACAGTTGTCCAAAACGTCTGTTTAGTTTTTGTCTTTTTATCATCTCGTGTGTGGGTTCCATGTCGGTCTTTTGTCGAGATGGAAGCCTAAATACCGTACCACTAATTAACTAACTTTTCAAATTAGCAGTACAGACATTGAAAAGGGGGCATATTATGTCTGTTAATAACTGGTTTAATAATAACTAACTGGTTTAAGGCAAACGTTATGGCAACGTTAAGGATTTTTTCTTATTTATCAACGAATTAATTGTTTCTATCAACACTCTTTTTTTAAATCCAATAACCAATAGAAAAGTGGTTCACTTCAATTTTTGCAGTTTATTTATTATCCTCCCTAGTGTCACTTTACTGTTCATTCAATTGCTGTGTCCAAAATGTTCTTATAACCTTTGATTATGGCAATTATTTCAGTCTGGTCGTTCGAACAATAAGGTCCTCATCTCTATTAGTACTTTTGTCCGTTGATAATTAGCCCAATGATCGGTCGTCTATAACGAGAGGACTCCTCATTCCGGCGCGAATCCCACAGTGGCCATAATGAACTTCTCATTCATTCAGTTCCTAATCAGATCTATTAATTGTCTTGTTTCGGTCAGCATTGTCCACTGTTTTTATCTGGCTTTCATTGAATCAAATTCTGATTTTCCTCGTCTCCAAGGCGCCTCAAATAATTAATGAGCGAAGTCTTTATTTATAACTAAGCCAAAACCGTTACGGAATAGAGCTATGGGGGACAGCAAAAAAAGTCGAACATCAAGCGCATCCAATCCTTTCAATCAAAAGTCATGAGAACAATAGTAAATGCCCCTTATTACACCAGAAATTAAACCCTTCATAACGATCTTAATATACCTTACATTCTTGAACTCATCCCTTCCAAGTTTAAAAATTCCATAGTAACCTATCCAACCACCCTAATACCTGAGCACAGTCACACTGCTCCACTGATCCCTATAATCCTCCTTGGTGGCCTCATGACATACTATAAATACGTGACAGTGGGAGTCCTGGCAATGGCCAGTTTCTCCAATCATCTCCTGGGCGTCTGTGGCTCTCACGTTCTTAGTCAGCCTCCGCTGGCTCTTATCCAGTGACGTGGCTGACGAAGGAGCGTGGGGTACTTCCCAAGCCTCCGCTTCCTCTCTCGCATGCGAGGGAGGTGACAAGTATGTGGATTTGGGAGGTCTCTGGGCTGTTTATAAATACTGTTTGAATGAGCGACTGAATGAAAAAATATAAATATGGTATGAATGAGATCATTATCACAATTACTTATTGCCCAATAAGGCCGATTGTAATTTTATCATAATAAAGCTGTTTAATAATTTGTGACCGTGGTTAGTTTTTTTAACTTTGGTTTGGTCAAACGTTTTTGTTTCATAGCCGCATTCATTGAAATTCTTCCGGAACGATAATCATAAATTAATAACAATTAAAACCATAAAGGTAAATTAATTACTTATCGATTAATACCCTACCCATAAAGGTAGTAAATTGTGATGAAACTGTGCCAAATGAAAATACCATCGATTGATTGTTGATGTTTTATCATGTTTCAACTCGCATGGAGTTTCATTGATTCTTTATCTCGACAAGGTAACTTAAAATCAACTTCTCATCGAATAAAAAAAAAATATTACAATTAATATGTATAAAACCTATTAAAACGCGCTTCAGACGATTAAGAAGGTTATTAAGACGTATATTGACACCTTTTAGGCAGTAATTAACACTATAAATTCGTTAATACATTCCATATTTTCCTGAATTTATCAACTTTAAGCTGAGTAAAAGATTCTAGACATTTTATGTCCAGAAGGTATTTTTCAATATATTTAGAATAAAGTGGACAAGTAATTGACAACCCGACTGAAAGGGTTTATTTAATTTTCACAATATAAATGGTATTATTAAATGAAAGTTACGGGTAAACCAGTCACGAATAATGTGTATCATTATACTTGTTTATTCCATTACATAATTTTTATTAAATAACAAAACCTGTATATAATGTAGCGACGCTACAGGAAATACAAAAATAATTTGTAAATAGATTCGCCTGAGGATCTATAATTGTATATAATTATCAATGAATTTAAAGGGGCTATGAAGAGGGGGGAAAAACGGGTAAACCACATGTATAGACAATGAATGTATAATGTACATTGTAATTTTGTAACAATCGCAAATCACAGTATGAAATTGTATAAAATGTAGCCAAGCTACAGAACATATTATATCGATCTGTTGTAAGTAGATTCATTTATAAAGAATCCATATTGAATTCCATAATTATTAAAAACAAGGGGATATAAAGGGGATATGAAGAGGGAATAAAGGGGATATGAAGGGGGAATAAAGGGGATATAAAGGGGGAATAAAGGGGATATGAAGGGGAAATAAAGGGTATATGAAGGGGGAATAAAGGGGATATAAAGGGGGAATAAAGGGGATATGAAGGGGAAATAAACGGCTAAACCGTGGAAACTGAATAAAATGCAGCCTAGCAACTGTAAATACAAGATCACTAAGTGGGAGTTGTTATGGATTCATAGTAGATTATAAACATTGTAAATATACAAAAGTAAATAAAGGGTTTTAGACACAAAACAAAATGTATACTCTATCTTACTGAGTTTTATGACTGACTGTATTTTTATGGAATATATTTAAATTTATTTTGGTCTTTCCACCTGTTATTTGGCCGCAATATCAGGTAACAATCCGTAACTGAAGAAAGTTTATAACTCTCCACCTCTTATTTGGCCTTAATATCAGGTAACAATCCGTAACTGAAGAAAGTTTATAACTTTCCACCTCTTATTTGGCCTTAATATCAGGTAACAATCCGTAACTGAAGAAAGTTTATAACTTTCCACCTCTTATTTGGCCTTAATATCAGGTAACAATCCGTAACTGAAGAAAGTTTATAACTTTCCACCTCTTATTTGGCCGCAATATCAGGTAACAATCCGTAACTGAAGAAAGTTTATAACTTTCCACCTCTTATTTGGCCGCAATATCAGGTAACAATCCGTAACTGAAGAAAGTTTATAACTCTCCACCTCTTATTTGGCCTGAATATCAGGTAACAATCCGTAACTGAAGAAAGTTTATAACTTTCCACCTCTTATTTGGCCTTAATATCAGGTAACAATCCATAACTGAAGAAAGTTTATAACTATCCAACTCTTATTTGGCCTTAATATCAGGTAACAATCCGTAACTGGAGAAAGTTTATAACTTTCCACCTCTTGTTTGGCCTTAATATCAGGTAACAATTCGTAACTGAAGAAAGTTTATAACTTTCCACCTCTTATTTGGCCTTAATATCAGGTAACAATCCGTAACTGAAGAAAGTTTATAACTTTCCACCTCTTATTTGGCCGCAATATCAGGTAACAATCCGTAACTGAAGAAAGTTTATAACTTTCCAAGCAGCTCCTGGGCAGATAACGCATGAATGTTAGTATGAGTGTGGATTGCACTTATTAAGATACTTTTTTTATTAGGTACTTAAGAATAATAAGAATAAGTATATTTTTGTTTTATTATTTACCTATAGCTGATGGCCCCAGACCCTGTTTTGCCTGAGGCTAGTAGGTATACCTTATCTCTTGGCTGTATGTTAGTCCTAGACTTTTTGGTGCTTTCCTTTCAGAACTATCTACACAGTCGCCAAGTTGTGTTCTCTCAGGCAGCCTTTAGTCTTTATTTTTTCAGAGTGGTTTTCAAGCAGCATCTGAAGTGTCTAACCCTCTTTTAATGCCAACTTCGTAGTGTACGTTTAGAACACGCCCTTGCTCATGTATGAACACGCCCTTCCAAAGGAAAAATATTACGCTTATACTCAGATACTTAGGTAAGCGAACTAATAAAGATTGTCCCAGAATTAACGCAAGGTTTGATTTTGCCGCCATTTGTGCAGTAAAGTGAAGCAACCCTAAAAAAATTTGACAGCTGACAGTTTAGGGTTAGTAAAAATATAGGGTTACACGATTGAACAACGTGTCTTTATTGTTGAACATTATCTCAAAAATAATGAAAGTTTGGCGGCCGCATAAAATCCATAACACAGTCCTTTGTGCCGAAATTGGATGATATTGATGTGGCCAATATGTGGTTTTAACAAGATGGTGCCACATGCCATACACCCCATGAAACAATTCAAATACTGCATGAGACATTTCCAGGTCGTGTACTCTCTCATTTCCGTGATCAGAATTGGCATCGTGTGATTCAACACCTTTAGATTTCTTTTTATGGGGTTATTTGAAGTCAAAGGCGTATGCCAACAAGCCTACATCTACCCGTGCATTAAAAGAGGAAATTCAACGCTGCATCAATGAAATTCAACCCCATTTATGCCAAATGGTCATGGAAAATGTCGACAAAAGAGTGCGTATGTGCCAGCTAAGTCGTGGAGGCCATTTTCCCGATGGGTTAATCCATAAATAACCCTATCCTATTTACTCTATAATTCAATAAAAAAATAACAACAAAAATACTGAAATCTGTGTTTTCTATTTAAATCAAATCTTGCATTAATTCTGGGACACCCTTTAAGACATTGTTACATGGTTTTATTTCATGCTCCGAAATTACTCATAAAATTAGCGCTCATATAGCATTTTTCAATATTGTTGAGAAAAGGCAAGGCTAGTGACTTTTTGATAAAGAAGCTTTATCATATCCAAGGATTGTTAAATTTTCAACGTCTTTTTGGCCTTAGCAATTATTCACATGCCAATTGTTTTTTCTAATTATAACTCCATTGGGTTAAAGGTTACCCGCATATTTTCAGAAAACTGTAATAGTACTTTAGATCATTTGGTTAGTTTCCTACTAAGAAAACCACTCACAACGAATAGGCGGTGCTAATTGTATACCTCAATGTGTCAATTAGCGTCGTCTGGCTAATTTACTTTTTGACACCCTTTCAAATCGAACTTTTGGACCGAAAAACTTCCTCGTCTCCCAAAAACTACCAAACCGAAGTATGAGTTCTTTAAGTCAACTCTAAGTAGGATTCTTGAAAGGGAGGGGGGGGGTGGAGCACCCTACCTTTTCGGCGGTAGGGTAGAGCACCTTAGAAACAAAACAGAACAGTGGGAAGGAAGCTTATTCAGCTGCTGGGAGTTTGAGGATAAGTTAATTAGCAAGTTGGCTGTAACACGACTCCGCCATCGCCAACCTCCGGCACCTTCAGCCAGCCTTCGTCGGATCGACGAACTGTCTCGATGCGCATTCATTAAGATGGATCGAACAGTCTAATCGAAGGAATTTCCTGTGTCGAACAAGACAATAGTCTTGCCAGGTCACGTCAATAAGCCAAGAGGACTTTCTTAAGAGCGTTTGCAGAGCATATTACTTCCACTGTATGAACTTCCACCTGACAACGAAACTACAAGAAATTTGAAATAATTCAAATTCTGCGCATGAGGATGATGAATGAAGGCCTTACACAAGCTCATCTGAAATGTTACCCTCACCTTCATTTCCCAAACACCCAAACGGAAAATTTGTTTACTAATTACCACAATATCAGACAAGAACAATCGTGGAAAATATAAAGTATAGCCCCCCTCAAGGTGTATCAGATAGAAAACTTCATGTGAAGTTTCTGGGTTCAAATTCCTGCTAAGTGAATGAATTTTATTTCACTTGATCTATACTCAGAGGTTTGTAGACCCCGGATACAACAGTGTGCCTTGCATGCAGCAAATTACTTCACGATATCGAGCCCTTGGGTTCAGATCCCAATAAATATTTAGTATAATTTCGATGACATACTCATCAATTAAGTATAGCTCAGGATGAGATCCACGCACTGATAGGTTAGGCCTCAACTCCTCATTACTCTCTCCGACCCTCCCTCGAAAAGAACATTAAAATTACCCATCAAATTTCTCTTTTTCGAGGAAATCCTTATTTTTTTTTTGGTTTGTGATAACGTAAACACTGTATAATTATGTTTTCTCCCAGCATTTCCTGAAGGCCTGCCCTTTTCCTTCAACCGTAAAATGACTTAGCGACTCTATTAAGAGATTCTTTGAATTTTTTTTTTTTTTTTGCTTCAACGTGTGCTTTAATACAAAGCTCGCCCTACCGGGAAACTTATATTAAAATTTCGCTTGGATAAAGTATGTGAACTGGAACGAAAGGGTTTAATCTCGGTAAAAATATAACTTACCTACCGAACTGACAGTTTTATTAATTTTGTTTAGATATGTAACTTCTTTTAAGCATAATAAAATTCTGTTGATAATACTTTAATGTCAAACCTAAACAGAAACTTTTTTGGGATGCATGGCTGGAAGATCTACCTATTCGATGAAGCCATCAGTTTTGTTTTTGTTTAGGGTTATACAAATTTATTAATAGTTATTATTATTTTAACAGCGTAATTTGTGTTTCTATTTTTTTAATATTGGTACCACACTTTTCTTCGTAAAATTCATTTTATCTATAAGACAACAAGTTGCTTATATTGTGCAAAAAATGTGCATTTTTTGTTTTGTGGAATGTTAGCATTGTTTTCTATGTAGTCACTTTTTTCTTGGATTTTATGTTTTGAATGCTGATTTACACAATTCCTGCGTCGTTTCATAAAAGCTAACATTTTCATAGGATTGTATTTTTTTTTCTAAAGATAAATTTAATTGTTTTCAAAACTGTAAAACACTTGTTCGACGAATACAATTTTTTTTCCTACCTTATGATTGTTTGTTAAAATTCTTTTATACCTGTAGAAATGACGGTTATTTGGTTTCCTAATGCCATGAATAAATGGGTAAGCCATCAGTGAACAATTGGGTAATTCCTGTACAGCACAGATGAATTCATTTATGAAAAACTTCCCATGTTTAATAAAAGTACTAATTCATAGCAGATGGTCATAAAATATAATTTTTTTCAAGTGTGCATACTTCATACTCCTTACAGATTTATATGGGCTAAGAACATATCATTCTTCCCTTGTTTTTTCCTGTTTCGAATACCCCTGCCTCGTTTATGCTCATCTCTTTAGGAACCTCGATGAAAAACTAAAACGCTATATGAACTGATGTTCCGAAAATACTGTTTCTGATGCCAGTACATTAAATCTTGCGATCTTCAACCAGCCGTTACGCTTATAGCGCCATCTCCCAGCGATTCTACAAAAACAAAGTGAAAGAGGTCAAAATAATTTCCACGGATCTGCAACCTTATATCTATCAAGAAAATTTCTTATGAGCATTATCTTGTGCCCTTTTATCATTTCTCAATTACTTTTACTTCGAAAATGATCGAGTAAAGGGGCTCTGCTTCATCGAGGGAGGAGCAGGACGATGGAGAATAAAACAAAGAATAATTTATATGTAAGTCAATCAAACATCTAAGTTCATTTAACACATTAGAACAATGACTAATTGCCATAGAAACGAAGGAACTGTATCACCCAATAGAACATACCATCTGCCCACCTTTGAGTTCCAGAAGAGATTAATTTCACTGTATATATACAATAATTTCCTTCTTTTTATTTTCTTCTCTGTAAATTCCCTGACTAAAAGCATTAACCTAACTGTACACCTTTTTCGGCCTTTATCCCACTTGTAAATATTATTGTTTTTAACAGTTAAAGATATCTTTAGCTAATTTAGCTTATCCAATGCCCAATCCACAAATACCATTCATACAGGCCCCTGTTTAATATCAAAATTGAATGTGCAGAATGAAATCCACTATCCTACATGAGTACATATTCAACAACTGCTCTCGTCGGTTTGTTTGTTAGTCCACATTAACACGTAATGCATATCCATAAAAAAAAAAAGACGCATATTAATCAAGAATAAAAAATAGAAAATAAAATAAATGTCAAAAAAAAAAGAATATGAAGATACTAAAACAAGAAACCTACTTGAAAGAAAAAAATATCTACATAAATGCACACACGGACTCGCACTTATTCAGATAAATACGTAAATACATACATGGCTAGATTTACACAGTAAATACATATATAGGTAGATTGACACAGTAAATACATATATAGCTAGATTTACACATTAATACATACATAGCTAGATTTACACAGTAAATACATATATAGCTAGATTTACACAGTAAATACATACATAGCTAGATTTACACAGTAAATACATACATAGGTAGATTGACACAGTAAATACATATATAGCTAGATTTACACATTAATACATACATAGCTAGATTTACACAGTAAATACATATATAGCTAGATTTACACAGTAAATACAAAAAATCTCCATCTAGCAATCATTTGTATCCCTCCCAGTTTTTTTTTAATTTGAATGGCATACTATTATCAACTAGTATCTGCCTGATATATTTAATATCTTGACAATTCGAAATCAGTTTTTATACATTAGTTTTAAGCTTAGGTCAATCCTTACGAGTTCTAATTTTTTTTTGTTTAATGTGTTGTTTGAGTTACTTACATTACATGTATTTATCTGAAACCACAGGTTTAATTTAGCCTTAAACTAAATTTTTATATTTAAGTTTATATTTTCATTTCGTCTATTAAGTGGCTTCACTTAAATAATGAAAACCCTGGCAGCTGGAGTGCAAAACCGAACACATAAATCCCTTGGGATAGCCAGCCACATATCAGGTTCACGATACATAATATATTTGTCCGGTGCTGAACCATTGGCTGCAATAGTACGGGTTTTTCGCTTAGACTTCCCCTCTGCTATTCCCTGAGTTAGCGGTCGGCTGCCCTGATTGTCGCATTCCCTCGGTCCCTCAGAACCAGGGATCAGACACATCCCCTATCCGGCGCAAACGGTCCCCAGGGACTTCCGCCCGTTCCTCGAACCCAGACAATCCCACAAGCTTTGCATGCAGGCTGCGGTTCACAGACCGGTAAACTGCCACCTGAATAGGACTTTTATCTTAATGCTGACCTTAGCGAAGGTAGATGTTCACAGTCAATAATTTTAGACATAATGAAAATATATTTTAGAAAAAAATTACATTTATCACAAAAAGAAAAAAAAAACTGGAATCACAAGTGGAGAAGGACATGTGCTAAAGAGAAAATAAATTCATATAAAGGGTGTCCCAGAATTAACACATGATTTGATTTAAATAGAAAACACAGTTTTTAGTGTTTTTGTTGTTATTTTTTTATTGAATTATAAAATAAATAGGATAGGGTTATTTATGGCATAACACATCGGGCAAATAACCTCCACGACTTTGCTGGCACATACGCTCTCTTTTGTCGAAATTTTCCGTGACCATTTGGCATAAATGTGGTTGAATTTCGTTTATGCAGCGTTAAATTTCCTCTTTTAATGCACGGGTAGATGTGGGCTTGTTGGCATACGCCTTTAACTTTAAATAACCCCATAAAAAGAAATCTAAAGGTGTTAAATCACACGATGCCAATTCTGATCACCGAAACGAGAGAGTACACGACCTGGAAATGTCTCATGCAGTATTTGAATTGTTTCATGGGCTGTATGGCATGTGGCGCCATCTTGTTGAACCGCATATTGGCCACATCAATATCATCCAATTTCGGCACAAAGAACTGTGTTATGGATTTCCAACAACACTCCCACGCACTGCTTCGACATTTGAACGGCACTTGCACTTTGTTTGTTTACATAAGTAGCCATGAACACGATAACAGCTAACTTAAGCCAAAGTTGAATGTAAACCAACTTCAAGCTTTTCACGTGTTGCTTCGCGTAGCTGCTTTTACATATTAAATACATTTAGAGTTCAATGCAAAACCTCAACGCACCAAAGCGCCACTTGTAATCACCCAATCCGTCTTCCACTAACACACAACACAGGCTACTTGCTTGGCCGTCAAAATTATAATTTAAAAAAAACACCTTTTTTTAGTTTAGAGCGATTAGTTTCACAAAAAATTAAAAATAAATTTCTGTATAATTTTTTTAAAATGATTTATTGCATATTTACATTCCCTTATCTCTGAAAACGTTTAATATTAATTAAAAATGAATTGAAAGCCTAAATAATTTTATTAGGAAGCATAAAAATTAATTTTTTTCTAAGTGTGGCACTTTTTTTGTGGATTATAGCATATGGAGCACATGCTAAAAATCACTAATACTACAAATCATTATTTCACACGAAGCAAATGTCATTTGCCACATTAAAGTAAATAATTTTTTCATTATATTCAAGTACATGATGTAATAAAAATCTGGTTTAATTGTTTGGTTTTTAGTTGCTTAGCCCACGATTGTCTTTTGCCTGTCTTTAAGTGGTGATTTATCTTCTATAATAGCGGTCGTAAAAATATTTAACAGTTCTGAAATTTAACAGCAGGAACCCTCAAAACCTTCAAATGTGTTGATTGGTTTTTGGATTAAAATGTAACAAATGAATATACGAAAAAAAAATCAAACATGAATTAATTTCGTGACCGTTTCGTCAATCTTTATGATTTCTCTAGTCTGAGTAGAAGAAGTTGTTCAAGATTTAATGTTTGGGGCCTGTATATCATTCTCCTGGGAACTAACTGGCTCGTGGCTGCTCTGATGTAAACTCTGAAACTTGGCTTCTTCTTTATGAACACCTCTGCAACTCTCTCTCCTCACGTCGCTATGTTTTAGTCCGGCGTTGTCAGACCCCACACCTTCCTAGTGGAAATCTCTGCCTTCGTCTCGCTAAATCTAGCACCCCCTTGGGAGAGACCTCTCCCTGGTGGACAACGGTTGTCGTGGCCCTGCAAGCTTACCAAGTAGAGTTACCCACGGCGATTCAGTCTTCCTCTCTCCGGTTCACGCTCGCCTTTGGGATCCGGACGGATTTCGCCTACCCTCAGATACCGAGTGTGAATTCGTGGTCATTCCAAGACCACACAAACTACCTACACCACCTACCCTATACCTCTTCTCCTGAACATAGTGCATTGTCGGGGCACATGCCAATCAAAAATGGAGTCAGATAGTAAGACCGCCATGAAACGATTGTCCAGGTTATAAACTTAATCAACCCTCACTTCGTCGCTAGGGTAACTAGGCACCCCCCTCGTGACGACCCGACATCTACTAATATATTTTTACTTATATTTTTTTTGATTAATTAACAACTGCAAACAAAAAAATAAATAAGACAACTAACCAGTGAATGAAATAATAAATAGTAACAGATAGGCATGAATGGAATTTGACAAAGAGCATTCAGTGATTCAGTGATGCCTCTAATATGAAGTATTATGTTTATTTATTTAATAAATCCCAATACCGGACGCCGTGGCGTACTGGGCAGATATTGTGTTGCTAGTCCAAGTATTAGAGGATTCGGTTATCCGTTCTTGATGGAAATGTCAGAACAGAGTCTTGAAGCAGATATGTTAGAGTGGAATTTGAAATGTCGTATTTCTGACGAACCGGGGTGCACCATTCATAACTCGAAGTGGTTTTGTCGCTGGGCTCGAAGAAAAGCTAAACCGATTTCAGATCGATTGAATAATTTTTACGATTATCGTAGGAGATACAGTCAGACAAATAAAAAAAAATCTTCACTGTTGGTCAATGGAATTAGTTACTGGAACTCTGCTTTCTCGGGCTCGGCAGGAAGTGAAACTGTTTTCAAGTGGAGACAAGCAAACAAGAGTGCACACCTCCCACCCCAGCCATAAACAGCTCTGAACGGACCACCTGTGACTGTCCGGCAGCCAGGCGCTCCATGTGAGTTATACATGTCGCAAATCGTTTCCATATCCCGAGCAACTGGTTCGTTAACTCGGGTAATTAACTCTATTGTTTATTGCACCGTCGATCGTACACAACCGGATTACTAACTCATTAGCAGCGATCGTTCTATGGGTCTCTTTGAGTCCATGTGCCTCTGTGGTTTATTTCTTAGGAAAAAAAAAGAAAGTAAATAGTGGACTAAAAGCATTGCAGTCGGTGTATTTAAGCAGAATACAGGGTAATGTAATAAAACACCTTCAGTTTTATTGATCTATACACGAACGTTTTCGACGGACTAGGACAAGAGTTCGAGCTGTAACATTTATGAATAAAAGCAATTGTTTACATCTGATTAGATTTTCCTGGGATAGATGACATCATTAGGACAGGGAAGCATTTTTTACTTTATAGTTTGACAGACCTCATTATGTTATTAATGATGAAAAACTACGAAGATCGATAGGGAATAAATGGGAAACGAAAGAGGGAAGACTGAATAGGAATAAACTAAAAAAAAGAAACCGCTATGAAGAAGATGGTTTTTGAATAAATACCGGATTTCTATTATTACCGTATGTTATGTGTCCTCAGTTAAATAATCTTAGTAGAGGAGAGTATTTTAAATGAAAAGCTTTATTATGAAGTACAAGAAAAACACTGATATATACAAATATTAAGACTTATGTTACTACATACTGGG
Organism: Acanthosoma haemorrhoidale; assembly: GCA_930367205.1. NCBI lineage: Eukaryota > Metazoa > Arthropoda > Insecta > Hemiptera > Acanthosomatidae > Acanthosoma > Acanthosoma haemorrhoidale. Next base: position 18,246,591 of record OV884011.1, on the reverse strand, counting down.
TGGAATGTATGGGAACAAGTGGGGTCTGGGGCTAAAGCTGAGACATAGGAGGGTGCTCTGAAAAGTTTCCGACCTAACAAAGATACAAGACGTTTTTTCAAAAAAAAAATTTTTATTTTTCAACATAGTCTCCTTGTAACTCTACACTTCTCCCAGCGATGCTCCCATCTCTGTAACCCGTCCAAATAGTACTCGGCGTTTTTCTCTGCAAAATAATCGTTCACGAAGGTGATTGCCTCTTCATTTGACGAAAATCTCTGTCCTCCAACCGATCTGTTGAGTAAGGGTGATGGTCAAGCAGTTCAAACCGTAATTCATGGATTTTCGCCATGGCAACCGCTGAGGTGTGAGACGGTGCGTTGTCTTGGTGAAACAGGATTTTCTTTTTCTGCAAATGTGGCCGTTTTCCCGCAAGTTCTGCCTTCAGCTTGTCAAGTAATGATGCGTAGTATGCTCCTGTAATGGTTTTTCCTTTTTGAAGAAAATCTATTAAAATAACTCCATCACTATCCCAAAAAACAGTCGCCATCACTTTCCCAGCCGAAAAACAGTTTTTGCTTTTTTTGGAGCTGGTTCCCCCTTTGCAGTCCACTGTTTGGACTGTATTTTTGTTTCGAGCGTATAATGATGTATCCAACTTTCATCCACAGTAATTAATTGGCGCCAAAACTCGGATTTATTGCGCCTAAACTGCGCCAACAGAGCGTTTGAAATGTTCATTCGAACACGTTTTTGGTCTAACGTGAGCAAACGCGGCACCCAACGTGTGGACATCTTTCTCATGTCTTAATGTTGATTTAATATGTGACAAACACGTTCTTTTGACATGTCTGTTGACTGCTATCGCTCTCAGTTTGATTCAGCGGTCGTCTAGCACCATTTGGTGAACTTTGCGATGTTTTCGTCGGTAGTTGCAGTTTTTGGACGTCCCGAACGTTCATCGTCTCCCAAGCTCTTACGACCACGTTTAAATTCAGCTGCCCAAAATTTCACTGTGGTAAATGATAGTGCAGAGTCCCCATACACAGAATCCAACTCATCTTTGATTTGCGTAGGCGTATTGCCTTTCAAAAACAAATATTTAATGACAGCTCGATACTCGATTTTGTCCATTTTCATAAAAACACTCAGATCGCCTGTTACACAACAACTGCGCGTCCAAAATGGCTGAAACTTAGGTGAGTAACTGTCAACAGATGAACAACGAAATTCACTAGCTTTTATTTACGACTGCTGCTATCTTCATGTTGAGGTCGGAAACTTTTCAGACCACCCTCGTATATGTATAAGATAAAGGTAGTTCTGGGAATTGGGAGGAAGTTCTTGGAGGGATGCGGTCGCTTACTTAAAAAATAACAGGAAACACCCGTGACTTCTATGAAGTCACGAAGCAGGTATACAGTAGAAGGGGCTTGCTTCTACTTTTAGCATTATAATATTGTTAGCAATATATAACTCTGGACCACTGGGAAAACTTAGAAATTTAATCCTTAAATAGCTTCTGAGCTAGGATTTAAACGTTTAAAAGTTACTGTAACGGTTCCACCTTTTCCCATGTTAAATTTATTGTATTTGTTCTAAAGCATATTGATATGCACATTTCGAAGCATCATCGAACATAGGACGATCGGCCTCGTGCATGAATGAATGTAGATCCTCCCCCTTCAGGCTTTTAAGAAATCAAAAAATCTTTTGGTGTTCCAGGCTGATTTCACACTGACTCTGAGCTATATAGAGATTAACACTTTTATCACTTTCAGGAGCAAAATGTCATCATACATGCTAAAAACTGTTTCAAAAAACTAAGAACTGTTAGGGCCATTCCGCCAGAAAGATACATTTCAACTTCATTTATTTTTATTCATGTAAAGTGTTCGGAAAATTATGAAAAAAAATCAGAAATGCTCTACTTTGGATTCTTCATGAAACCGGAGTCAGCAGCTCACGGATCGAATGTAGATGAAATCTGTAAATATTTAATTATAAAAATATTAATATAAATAATAGCTTTAAATGTGGTGGATGGAAGGATTTATTATTTAGACGATAAAGAACAGAACAAAGCAAAAATAATTCAATGAATCCATACTCTAAGAGAAAACAAAATAAATTCACAGTAACAAAATTAAACCAATGTAAAAAATAATCAAATGGGACAATTAATTGAGTTAAAGAACCTAAGTGCGAAACGAAACTACTGTTACTCTAATTTAGTATATTATTCGTTGGAGTATAGTTTTTTTTTAATCTTCTAAGAAAATTACCAAGGAATCAATCCATTTTGAGATCAAATTTGAAAAATTGGGGTGCCTTTATTCATTGTTTCACCCCCTTGTAATGTTTTTGGGTAAAGTACTGACGGATAAAGTAATGGCAAGATTGTAGTTTCAAATTATTACTTTTTATTGCTGTTGAACTTTTGTGAAAAAATCCTACATTTTCATCAAAAATAAATTATAAATAAGGTAAGATTATTTTTTTAAAAAAATAGACTCGGAATCACTTACTCTAAGAGGCTGGTGAAGTGTTTATATCAATTAAAACATGTACACGCACCACAGTGGTGTTCAACACTTTAAACGCCTCTAGGCCAACTGCATTCCCCCCAAGTGGTTCACTTGTTTAAAATATGATTTAATAACGTTAAAGGTACCTCTACTACCATCCAATTAACGGGAAGAGCTTAAAACTATTCTAGGTGAAGTAATGACCCAAATCGTCTGGAAACAAATTTTCAACAGGATTTTCCTATTTAAAATTAATCAACAAATGTTTTATTACAATTTCTGAAACTTGATAATACAGCTGATAAATACATGCAAATGGGGAGATTATAATCCAGTCTTCCCTGTTTTGTTTTCCCATTTATTCCCTATCGATCTTTGTGTTTTTTCATCATTAATAACATAATGAGGTATGTCAAACTATAAAGTGAAAAATGCTTCCCTGTCCTAATGATGTAATCTATTCCTGGAAACTCTAATCAGATGTAAACAATTGGTTTTTGTTCATAATATAAATTAGTTTAAGAATTAGTATGTAAGTTAGTTATAAGTTTGATCAAAGAGGTGGGCCCCATCACCTTTATTAGAGTCAGTTCAGTCCAGTCATGTATAATGTGTACCAATATACTTGTTTATTCCATTATATAATTTTTATAAAACAACAAAACCTTTATATAATGTAGCGACGCTGCAGGAAATACAAAAATAATTTGTAAATAGATTATGTAAATAGAATCTATAATTGTATATAATTATCTGCAAATTTAAAGGGGCTATGGAGGGAACAAAAAATATATATATATATATTCATAATATATACACAGCAATGAGCTTTGTGGCTTTTAGAAACTTCACTTGAGTCTTAATTAAAGGTTAAAGTGTCTTATTTTCTCTCTCAATAAGTCGGAATACTTTGAATTATATGATAACAATTGTGATCAATAATAGGATAAAAATGAACCCAATGTTAGAGAAAGAGGTTTGACTGTATGTTAACAAAAAAAAAATTCAATCAAACCTATAAGATCAATCAACAGGTTGTTATTAGTAAGATTACCAAAACCTCTAATTGTATGATACTGTTACTAACTATTTTTTTTTTCTTGTTTCAGGACCTATTACAGACATGGTATGTCGAAACATCATCCATAAATAAATATGATGAGAATCTAACATATATTTTTCATCAACCAAGGCTAATTCCCAACAAATACCCATTGATATTAGAAAATACTATACATATTATGATAACATTACAATAAAACATACACAAAAATAAATTTTAAAAAATAAATGAGAATAAATTTCTAGTAAAACACTCTAATAACAGAGGTATACACAGGTGGTCTGAAAACTTTCCAACCTCAACATGAAGATGATAATAAAATAAATAAAAGCTAGTGAAATAAAAGCTTTGTTAGGTCGGAAACTTTCTCGTATAAGTCAAAATTAGGTACAATTTAACATAGATTGCTTAATTATACTTGTGTTTTGTTTTATAACTAAATTAATATTAATTATTATTGTGAACAGAATTTTACTACAGATGAAGGTAGGTGGCTCTACACCTTTAAACTGTGTGGAAAAAATTCAAATGAATTTTGGACGAAGGTAACTTCTTGCACTGCTTCGAATGATTTACATTACAATCAGGAAAGTGAATGCTGATTGATGAAGGTATCTTTTACAAATTTATTGTATTGAATTTAATTATTTATTTAATTATGGTTATTTAAGTATGGTTAGTAACGAAGTGAGCATAAAAATAAATAGTGGATTTAAAAAAGTTTATGGTAGGTTTGAGGCTTTTTTTTTTTTTTTAAATTGCACTAACTAAAATTATTGTTTTACAGGGAAAAATATTGAGCCCTCTGCTGTTTTCATTATTTTTCTCAGATGTAGGTTATTTTTCCTATGCAAAAACAGTTGAGAGGATCTAGATTAGATTAATAAGTGGAGGTAATCATTCTTGCTACAATATGTAGACGATTTGCTTATACCAGCTTATTTATGGGAATATGCCAAATTTAAATTAAACCTTCTTATGCAATACTGCGAAGAAATAAATTAGGCTAGAGACTGATAAAACAGTACAAATTCCTTTTGATAAAGATGTAAAACTTGGAGAACTAAGGCCACCGTACCAAGGATAAGATGTGTTGAATGCTAGTGTCAATGCTAATGTAGTGGCTAAAAATATTTAACTATTCAAAGAGTGATACATGAAAGACTAAATACAAGCTGTTTAAATGTATCAGAAAGTGTACTTATATCTCTGCATGCTCATACCCCAACTCCTATTGGCAATACTAAATGGCAATGGCAAACCTCCTAGTTCTCAAAAGATCAGCCATTTCATATGGAATAAAAACAAGGCAAATTCTCAAAAATATCAAGATCTTTAAAAGAATGATCAAAAAATTATTTTTGTTATGCCTTAAAACCTTCTAGATATTTTTTTTAAGTTTATAGGTGTAAAACCGAGTGGTCATAAACGACTTCTAGTCTGTTTTATTTTAGATGTGATGAATTAGGTTGGTTGATGAATTAGGAATTTAATTATTCTGTCAATGACAGTTATACCATTTTTGAGTGGTTTGGATATATTTAAACTGCTGCATCAGTAAGTTTTCTACATTAGAATGGACAATTCTGAAGTATATGCTGGCCAAGTCAAAATTTAGCCTGTTCTACTGTACACCTTTTGAGTTCTGTAGGCTTTACCTAAAATATAGGCTTCATTTAGCCAAGTTGAGATTGATTGCCCAATTGCACTGCACTCTTTCAAAAAAAGTTAAATACAGTGTTTTTGAGTCATAAAACTCTGATTTTACATTTACAAAACACAACTCATTCAGTTGTAAAAACATTAGGGATACTTTTGTCCATCTTTTATTGTGTTGCCCTGTGGTTCATTGTTGCAGATTTGCACTGTTTGTTGTACTGAAAATAATAATTGATAAGACAATCATACCGACACCAAAATGTAATTTGAATCTTTGTTAGAAAAAGTTGAAAAAAATTGTTACCAATTTAAATATAATGATTCTGATTGATAATGTTTTTGTTTGTTATATAACAAACAAGCACATCTTGTACAATTAGTACTAATTATTAATTTTGCATACTCTATATTATAAATTGTTTTAATCTATCTGCAATTATAGATACATATAATAAGTATTTATATTTTTTGAGAAATAATAATGCTTAGCTGAATTTTTTTTAATTTTTCATTTAAAGCATTATAGTTATGCCATAACATTAGAAAGTGTTATGCTCACTTAAGTGTTCACAATGAATAATGAGTGAGTTTTATGCTTGATATGTTTATATTGTTGAAACTTTTGATTCTTTTTATGTTTTTAGTATTCCAATGTTACTATCCCAAGGGATCATATACTTGAATATAGTCTAAATTCAAACTCCGAACTTGCTATAAAAAAAAAACTCTTAAAAGTAATAAAAAATAATTATAAAATTAACAATATCTCATAATGGACTTTCAAAAAATGTGGCCTAGTAAATAATTATTAAAAAACAAACAAATACTAAATATTATTCTACTACATGAATGTAACACTTGAAAGGTTTAAAGTTCTAATGTGTGTTATTAAAATGTCGTAAAATTCCACAGTACAAATAACATTTGAATCCTCTATATTATAATTAAAACAGGGTTTTCTTTGAGGGCACCCATTTATTACTGTAGTAGTAGAAGTATATTAACTCTTTAAAAAAACAACTTCAATCTACATTAATGTGATCATTAGCACCAAATATGTGCTCCTACTGGCCTGTTCCACCTTACTTCCACTTTGAGAATTTCTTCTCGGGGTTTTTCAAAGTACTTACGTATACATTTTCAAGATTCATATATTACTATTTTTAAGTAATAAAAAATAAAAACTTTTATGATACACCCTTTTTTAAACCCTAAATAGACAGGACTGTTTGTTATGGTTTCTGATAGGATGTATTGATGGTGGTGCCATCTGTTGGTGAACGTGTGAAACTTATCTCCAAAGTTTTTATATATGAACTAAAATGATAAAATGATTCTGGTACTGCATATTCCATGAAGAAACAGGGACCCCACACTTCCACTTCATACAAGACTGTGCCACCCTAAAGGAGAGAAGGGTACTGTTGTGATAAGGTAGACTGCCATGGACACGGTCCAGTAGGATGGAAGTAAAGTTCAATTCTGTATTAAGACTTCAAACAATCTCTAAATATACTCAGCAACAACTGGCAAACTGGCTCGGTGACGAGCACATTGACCTCCTGAGAAGATCAACAGGATAAACAAGGAGCGACGACGACACCCATGGCAAAGGTTTACAACCGCCAGTACAGTGTAAACCGGTTTGTCGGTTGTCGCTGAGTATACGAGGGCGCCTGAAAAGTTTGCGACCTAACAAAGCTTTTATTTCACTAGCTTTTATTTATTTTATTATCATCTTCATGATGAGGTCGGAAACTTTTCAGACTACCTGTGTATATAAAGATTGTTTGGAGTCTTTATACAGATATGAACTTCACTTCCATCCTACTGGACCGCGTCCTCGCCAGTCTATCTTCTCATAACAGTTTCCTTCTCTCCTTCAATACAATCATTAGGTGAGTAACATATTTGTCATTAGTAATTCAACCATTGCAATATATCTGTTTATTTATTCTCGCTTGTTTTATAGTTATGTCTTCCGACGGTGAATGCCCAGGTCCCCAGAAACATTTATTATGTACGGAGGAGGAATCTCGGACATTCGCGGAACCAGAACAACCTCTAAAGAAAAAGAAGAGGACCTCCTCGAAAAAGATCTAGGAAAAAGGATTATATACTTTACAAATCAGGAAATGACCTCCCCAAATACTTACTATTTCAAGAAATGTTATAGAGAATTAATACTTGCCAACCGTTTTATGTATTATATGATTAGTGCCAGTTTTAGGAGGACATAATTAAATAATAACTTCCATTTCTCCACAGTATAGTATACTACAGTATATACCAATAAGGTTTTTGACAGACTTGTAGTCACAGAATGAATGTCTGAGCACCTTATTTTTAAGTTTAATAACAATTATTTCAAATGTAATAAGTTTTTCACAGCAATAAATTGGCAACTGAATATGACAATAAGGTTGAAAACGTTATTGGTAAATAATACTCTATTTTGAAGAGATGGAAGAGTTATTATTTAATAATATTCTGTAATTATATACTTAGGAGTTTAATTTTTGTACAATCAAATTGTATCTAAAAACTACTTTATTCTAGGCTTCATTGGTTTTTATCCAAAACCAGAACCTTTTATGTTTTCACCCATGGATTTGTCTGTCTGTATATCCTGGAGACTGCAAGTCCCCTGTTCGAACTATAAACATGCAATTTTATACAGTTTCCATTTAATTACTAGATGACATTAAAAATATTTTCAGCTTCAAAAAACATGCCCTAGGGTTAATAATTAATTACAAATTAGTGACAGTGGCTCATATATCCATACCATTTGTGAATAATCAGATAAGTCCTGATGCTTAAACAATGTGTTATTTTGTGCAAGAGGCTTATTTAGAACTTACCACGCATCAAGAAAATCAGTTTATGAAACAGTATAGATTAAAATCTACATTTTTCTTTAAAAAAATTTCAAGAGTGATGAACATGGAAAATGTTTAGATCAATCCAGGTCTTATTAGCAAGATCATTGAAACCCTTAATTTCACAATACTGTACACACTTTTCTTATGCCTTAGATTTTATTCTTATAGTACAATTAGTTGATAATAATACTGTATCACTTCCTAAGTAAATGATTGTCTATATCTTTGTGGTAGTGACAAAAAAGAAGACTGCATGGGTGAAACTGAAGGATTTTATATGATGGAATATCTTAAATAACCACATCTTAACTTCCTTGATCAGTAAATTAATAGTTTTTCCTCTCATGTAATAGTTAATATATTCTAACTATTATTTCTATGGTTTAATAGATCGTTTTCAAAATCAGGACCATTGTGTTTTCACCTGAATCTGTTCTCATTTTCGTGAGTCCCCTGTTTATGCTATAAGCTACACGAAGTAGAGATTCCAGTAGTAAGAAATGAAAAATAGTTAATAATAATGGAGTGAGTCATAAAAAATGACTAATTTAAACTTTCATCCCTAGACTATAATAAATGAATTTGTTAACAAAAGGACCTCGTCTTGTCATTTGGTTAAACGGCATGAGACAAAAATTTGAAATATTACACTATTATTGGAAACATAAGTTTTCTGCCGCTGAAACAACCTGTTTGGTGAGGCAATTCGTAGAAAAGGTTGTTCTTTCTGAACAGACTGTGAGTAGATAGTACCAGAAATTTAAAACTGGTGACATCAGCATCAAGAGGAAAGAAGGTGATTCCTGGGCGAAAATCATCATTTGATGAGGAAGCTCTACAGGACTCTGTTGAGACAGACCCAACAAAAAGTACTCGGGTGAAGCTACATAACTTGGGAAAAGTGAAGAATCACTCATCAAGAGTGGTTCCTCATGAGTTGACCACTGAGCAGGCACGACATCGAGTAGAAATTTGTCAACTTTTGAAAAATCCAAATAAACATCGTTTCATTAAAAGAATTGCTACTTGCGATGAAAAGTGGATATATTGGAGAAACCCTAAGACCAAGAAACAATGGTTAGACTGAAATTAGCCAGCTGTGCTAGTTGCTAACCTAAGACAATTAAAAAAAAAAATGTGCTCAGTATTTTGAAAATACAAAGCCATAATCCATTTTGAATCGATTCCAAAAGGTTGAACCATTGATTCAGAACTTAATGGTGATCAGTGAACCGAAATCAGGTTTTGTTTCAACAAGAATTTTCAGAACTGGATAGGATTGAGCTTCTCTCTTGCCCTGCTTACAGTCCAGACTTTCCCACTAGCATATGTTCCGTTCAATTTCTCACCATCTTCAAATAAATCCTTCAATTCGCAGGGCGAGGTTCAAAACGTAGCTGCAGAATTCTTATGTGCAAAACCCTGACCAGTAGTGTAGCCGGAGATGGCAACACACTATGGTGTGTTGAACATAACAGTATATACTTTGAATATTACAAAAGAATTATTAAAACTAACGATAAAAACTAATTTTTTATTACTTATCCCATGAACATAAAACATGAGTAAATAGACCATTATTTAATTGATAGGTTAGTATTAAAAAACATATTTTTCTAAAATTGCGGGTAGGGTATTAAATTAATAAAGATCTCCAAGTCCTGGTTAACAATGTGTAATTTTTGTTTTGGTTTTTCAAACTAGAAGTACAAGAATTCATTTACATTGAGTTCACAACTTTAGCTAACTGACTTTTTTTTAGAGCCATATCTTACATAGTAATTATGATGCTAAAAATAAAACAACCCCAGGGAAAATTTTTAAAAACTATCAATGAATCGATTAGTAATAAAAAAATAAATAAAGTTCTACCACATAGAGTAGGCTATCAAATTAAAGACATTTACCTAATTAGTAATATGGATTATGTGTTGCTCCTTATGTGAGATAAAATTACGTAAAACGGTATTAACAATTATTATGCAGACCCTGTTTCATATAGTGCGATCATTTTTTGCATGAAAGTTTTATTTGATGCCCCAAAGATGATCAAATAAAAGCTAACTCATAAAACTACAGAAGGGTCAATTTTTAATCGATTACTTGCAATTGAAAAATAAATATTTTTCTACCATATTGGGTAAGGTGTCAAATTATACTGGTGTACTGATCAGTATTACATGTTGGGGCTTGAGTGGACTATAATTACAAAAAGTCATTAAAGCCGTGAATAAAATTGTTTTTTTCAGCCCAGCGAAACCCTTAATTGCATAATGCATCACATTTGACTTTGTAGTCGGCCATAATTTATTTTTTGTAATATGACAAGACGAGTAGACATCGAATGAAACTCATTATGTTACAACAACAGGGAGTCATTGATAGATATGAAAACTCAAATAATTATACAGGAAGTCAGAAAACAAGGAAGAAAAGAAAACAATTAATTGTTTTTATGAGTATTAAAGCAATTATCACAATACAACTTCATCTCAAATATTGTTCATATTTCACTTAAATTTAACATATAATTTTTGATTCATGTTAATATCTAGATTACATGATGGTTATATTATCACATTTGAAACAAAAAAGTGTTCTTGTATACTTGGCAAAAAAGAAAGAATAATCCAGTCAAATTTTAGTTTACAAAAAATAATACAAAAAAATATGATTGCCTCTATCCTGAAGTGTTCAATACAATTTAGTTTGAGGTGCAAGACAGTGATGCTGTTAACTTTTAATAAGATTATTGGTCCTTAAGTATTTTCTTATTTCAAGTGTAACCATTCCTCTTAACAGCTATGAAAACAAAAAAGAAAAATAGACTATTTCTAATTTAGTTGTGTAATGAACAATAAAACTGAAGTTAAATGTAAATTACTAATAATAGTTAAGCACATCGAAATTGCTACAGTAACTTCAATAGAACAAAAACAGCATGTTCCCTTCTAGAGAAAATGTTAACACTGTTTAGAAACAGTTTACAATTTGTCAAAACATTTAGTTAAAATAAAACTAAAAAAATTAAACAACTAAGCACTTAATATAACCGATTTTACAGCTATGGCATAATTAAGAACTATGATAGGAACTGTAAAAATGAACATAATCTTGGGAATTTTTTTCATAAACTAATGACACTATTAAAAAAGTACTACTAATGAAATGGTATGGAGTACAAGTATAGTTAACATAACTATATCTTACAAAAAATAATATTTTAAAATATATCTAAAATGGCTTTTGCCTAAAAACTAATTTTCACAATTTCTTCAACAAATATAAATTGGGACTTCATGTATGTACATATTTCTTTCTCTTTATATATAACTTCTTAATAAAATAAACGACTAATATTGTCACAAATTATATCACATTATCACAATATAAACTTCCAAAAGTAAGGAGATGATATTTGTTAAGAATCTCATGGTTTTCTCCAATCCAAATGTTTAATTCTGGGCATCTTATCGTAAAATCATTCAGTATATCTTTATAGAATATCGAATAGGATAGAGTTTAGTATTACAGCAGTTGTCATGGTCCCAGTAATCTGGATGCCACCAGGGAATCACTGAAGGCTTTTGGGTGGGATGGAGATGAACCGTAGCCATACCTAATTCGCTATTTACCATTCCAGAAAGTGGAGCAGAACTGAATTTCATCGTCGTAGATTTTGTGTTGTTGTCCATGTTTCTTAATCTCATTCCAATTACATTGGGTATTGCAACATACTCCTTGCAAATGATCTAAAACAAAATAAAATAATACATTATAGCAGTATGTAATTCCATAAAACCAAACATTTGCTGTGAACTAAGGGAGAGGCTTACTTAGTAAGAAATTTAGGCTATTATTTTTCCTCTAACTTAATTATAGTAATATGCAATTATTCGTGTAAATAGTAGAGGGAAATTTAAAAAAATGTCTGTATAAAAAAAGGTTTTATATACTTAGCAATTGTTAACCACAAACAATACATAATGTTTCATTTTAACATATGAATTTATTTATTTATTATTCAGGTTTTTTTTTCTACCTCCTACAAAGTCTCTGTTTTGGGAATCCCAACAACCTTTATTTTTTTATAGCTTTTCTAAAACCCAAAATGTTTCCAATCCTGGGTATAAATTAGAATAAAATTTACTCTATTTTTAATTAAAACTCACTATATGAAATATAGTTACTATAAATATGAGAGCAGGATGTATATTTGAGATTCAATCTACCTGGAATTTGAATGTGCACTGTACTTCCCCGATGAACCCTGAGGCGAAAGTTGTGGTTAAGGTCAAACCATTATTAATTCAAAAAGGTAAGAATACAGGTTATTTTTTTAAATTAAATTAAGAAACACAATATAATGTTATGATATTTAGACGTTGTGAGTTTGTGATATAACCTTTGATATAAACTCGAAAGTGGCGGGTGTAAATTAGCGATGGGCGACCCGTGGATCATGGCTGTGTGGGAATGAACATTGTTTGTTGCCGTTATACCTAATGTTAATAGTTATCAAATAAATAAAATCAGGACTTAAATATAAATATTTTAATAATGGATTTGTTAACTTTAAAACAAGAAAAGTTAATAATATCCGAGACCACTGGAATTGGAGAATAAGAAGTTGAAAAATCAAGAAGGCAGCGGAAAGGTACGAGGACCAGGAGAACCCGGTAAGCAAGGCGCTCATTGGAAGAGACGCAAGCCCAGGGAGGTGAACTGCCTCGTGCACACAGAAGACAATGAGGCATATGGCAACCATGCTCAGCAACAAAGAACAAAGAAGAACTACGCGTAGAACACAACTAGGTAAAACTGGCCACACGCGATTATAATAAGGTAAATGTTAAGTTTAGTTTCTAACATTGTAAAATTTATCACGTACGTACTTATATGTATAATAACCACATGAATATATTTGTAATTAAACAATTTTCCTTTTGCCAGAAGAATTCCTTTTTATATTAACAGAACCTCTATAAACCTCAGATAAAAAATTATTAAAACAAAAAAGATAAAAAACGTAACAATGTAAACAGACAAAAGTCTGCCGTCACTAATCCTTTTTAATTTGTTGGTATAAAAAGTGATAAAATAAATGCATGGAGGGTGAAGAGGACATTTTCAGGAAGCTAGAGGATGTGTGCCATCGAACCCGTCACTAAATGATCTGCAACATTCTACTAATATGGAACAACTAACCATGAACACTTCAGGTCACAAGAAATGCTTGTGAATAGACCTTAATTAGTGACCATGAGAATGTTTCCAGAAGGATTCAAAAGATATAATGATAATAATAACAAAAAGGGCAAGATCATTTTAGTTTATATAAAAATTTTGGAGATAAGTTTCACACGTTCATCAACAGATGGCATCACCATCAATACATCCTATCAGAAAACATAACAAACACTCCTGTCTATTTAGGGTTTAAATTAGTTGCTGGGCAGGACAAATAACAAATAAAGTGTGAACCATAAAAGTTCTTATTTTTTATTAATTAAATATAGTAATATTTGAATCTTGAAAATGTATACGTAAGTACTTTGAAAAACCCCCAGAAGAAATTCTCAAAGTGAAAGTAAGGTGGAACAGGCCAGTAGGAGCACATATTTGGTGCTAATGATCACATTAATGTAGATTGAAGTTGTTTTTTTAAAGAGTTAATATACTTCCACTACTACAGTAATAAATGGGTGCCCTCAAAGAAAACCCTGTTTTAATTATAATATAGAGGATTCAAATGTTATTTGTACTGTGGAATTTTACGACATTTTAATAACACACATTAGAACTTTAAACCTTTCAAGTGTTACATTCATGTAGTAGAATAATATTTAGTATTTGTTTGTTTTTTAATAATTATTTACTAGGCCACATTTTTTGAAAGTCCATTATGAGATATTGTTAATTTTATAATTATTTTTTATTACTTTTAAGAGTATTTTTTTTTATAGCAAGTTCGGAGTTTGAATTTAGACTATATTCAAGTATATGATCCCATGGGATCAATGTTACCATTGGAATACTAAAAACATAAAAAGAATCAAAAGTTTCAACAATATAAACATATCAAGCATAAAACTCACTCATTATTCATTGTGAACACTTAAGTGAGCATAACACTTTCTAATGTTATGGCATAACTATAATGCTTTAAATAACAAATACAGCTAAGCATTATTATTTCTCAAAAAATATAAATACTTATTATATTTATATATAATTGCAAATAGATTAAAACAATTTATAATATAGAGTATGCAAAATTAATAATTAGTACTAATTGTACAAGATGTGCTTGTTATATAACAAACAAAAACATTATCAATCAGAATCATTATATTTAAATTGGTAACAATTTTTTTCAACTTTTTCTAACAAAGATTCTAATTACATTTTGGTGTAGGTATGATTGTCTTATCAATTATTATTTTCAGTACAACAAACAGTGCAAATCTGCAACAATGAACCACAGGGCAACACAATAAAAGATGGACAAAAGTATCCCTAATGTTTTTACAACTGAATGAGTTGTGTTTTATAAATGTAAAATCAGAGTTTTATGACTCAAAAACACTGTATTTAAATTTTTTTGAAAGAGTGCAGTGCAATTTGGCAATCAATCTCAACTTGGCTAAATGAAGCCTATATTTTAGGTACAGCCTACAGAACTCAAAAGGTGTACAGTAGAATAGGCTAAATTTCGACTTGGCCAGCATATACTTTAGAATTGTCCATTCTATTGTAGAAAACTTACTGATGCAGCAATAAGTTTAAATATATTCAAACCACTCAAAACTGGTATAACTGTCATTGACAGAATAATTAAATTCCTAATTCATCAACCAACCTAATTCATCACATCTAAAATAAAACAGACTAGAAGTTGTTTATGACCACTCGGTTTTACAGCTATAAACTTCAAAAAAATATCTAGAAGGTTTTAAGGCATAACAAAAATAATTTTTTGATCATTCTTTTAGAGCTCTTGGTATATTTGAGGAATTACCTTGTTTCTATTCCATATGAAATGGCTGATCTTTTGAGAACTAGGAGGTTTGCCATTGCCATATAGTATTGCCAATAGGAGTTTGGGTATGAGCATGCCGAGATATAAGTACCCTTTCTGATACATTTAAACAGCTTGTATTTAGTCTTTCATGTATCACTCTTTGAATAGTTAAATATTTTTAGCCACTACATTAGCATTGACACTAGCATTCAACACATCTTATCCTTGGTACGGTGGCCTTAGTTCTCCAAGTTTTACATCTTTATCAAAAGGAATTTGTACTGTTTTATCAGTCTCTAGCCTAATTTATTTCTTCGCAGTATTGCATAAGAAGGTTTAATTTAAATTTGGCATATTCCCATAAATAAGCTGGTATAAGCAAATCGTCTACATATTGTAGCAAGAATGATTACCTCCACTTATTAATCTAATCTAGATCCTCTCAACTGTTTTTGCATAGGAAAAATAACCTACATCTGAGAAAAATAATGAAAACAGCAGAGGGCTCAATATTTTTCCCTGTAAAACAATAATTTTAGTTAGTGCAATTTAAAAAAAAAAAAAAAGCCTCAAACCTACCATAAACTTTTTTAAATCCACTATTTATTTTTATGCTCACTTCGTTACCAACTATACGTAAATAACTATAATTAAATAAATGATTAAATTCAGTACAACAAATTTGTAAAAGATACCTTCATCAATCGGCATTCACTTTCCTGATTGTAATGTAAATCATTCGAAGCGGAGCAAGAAGTTACCTGCGTCCAAATTTCATTTGAATTCTTTCCACACAGTTTAAAGGTGTAGAGCCACCTACCTTCATCTGTAGTAAAATTCTGTTCACAATAATAATTAATATTAATTTAGTTATAAAACAAAACACAAGTATAATTAAGCAATAACTATGTAATTAAAATGATATAGTATCCCTTATATTTAGCGATAGAATCGTAATAGCTCTGCTGAAATGAAGCAATGGCAGAATATTCTAATGTCTCCTGTAGAAATCTTTAGCATTGCAAGCCACCTCCCTGATTACGCATAGCATGAAAGTACAGATTGCTAACAAGAGGAATTCAATATAAATAAATAATAAAACAACTTTTTAGTGAAACCAATCTTAAAACATTGATTTTTTGATAATTAAGTATTTAAAAAAAATATATATATAAACTAGTTGGTAAGGGAAGAAATTCAACTAATCATTAATTGAATAATTAAATATTTTTAGCACCAACACCCTTTATTAATTTAAAAATAAAATCCACGGTGTAAAACCTCAAGAGCTAAGGCCAACTGTAGTTACCGCTGTAATTGTACCATGGTTTAATAGGGTGTTACTTATCAACCATAATTTTATTTTTTTTAAACTGGGTCAGCTAAGAAGCAGATTCACAAGCAACAATAACATCCTATGGGAGAACACTTTTGAAAAAGTTAATTATTTCAAATATCTCAGCTCTATGGTTAATGAAGATGAGCAGGCAACACAACTTACTTCAGCCTTACGGAAATTCTGAACAAGAACAAATAGACTAATTAGCCAAATGCCCAAGTTCATCTTCTATAAAACCTTAATAAAGCTAATGATCACATCAACAGGGGAAACTTGGACCTCAACTAAAACACCTCAATAGTCTAGAATGAAAAATTCCAAGAAGAATATTAAGCGAAGAGATAAGAAAATATATGAGGCGTAGACATATAATGCTGTGATCCCCCCCTGCTCCCCGGAACCTCCCAGGGCCAAGGAGGCACCCCAGCCCCTCATGTCCGGCAGTGGTTATAAATAGTGTTTTGTAGGACACAAGGCATGATCGGAGGATGATAGATAAAAACCATGTAAACCACCTAACTTAGAAACATCAGTACAATCCATCAATGTTCTCATACACAGGGAAAAGGCAAATAATGAACTGATGAAGATCACTAGGGAAGGTTTAGAAAGGAACAGCGATTGGAGAAGACCAAAGAGCCACTGGAAGGATAGTATGCGACAGAACCTGAGTTTACTGATAATAAACATTAGCCATGCTGAAGAACAAGATGGCAGGATAAGGTTAAACAGCCTTTATGTGCCTGTTGTATCAATATAAAAAGAAAATATATATTGTTGTGATATTTTAATGTGATGATTTTTGATGGTGTTTTTGAGATAAACTCGAAATTAGCGAGCGTACATGAAAAATATACGACCCGTGGTTCACGATTCATGAATGTTTAAACACTATTCGTTGCGTTGTAGCTACCATTAATATTTATAATAAAAATAATATCAATAATTAAATATAAATATTTTATTTTAATGACTTCAAAACAAGAAAAGTAATCATATATCAGCCAAAGAGGATTGAACAACCAAATAGGTCAAGAGATCAAGATGGCAGCGAAAAGGTACGAGGATAAAGAACGACGCCACAAGGCCACTCTTTCATCTGGGACCGAGGAGACGAGACCTAGGTAGAAGCGGGGCACTCTTTCACCGACGGCCCGACTGAGAAGACCATGATCAACATGAGGTAGATATCCATTTCACTTTCACCGGGCACGCAACGAGGTACGCATCGAGAACAAAGGACGCTCAAGACAAAGGAAGAACACAAAAAAAAGACGCAACCAGAAAAGCTGACCAGCCACGCGTAGTAATTAAGGTACAATTTAACTGTAGTTTTTAATAATGTTATTTTATTTCGTACGTACTTATTTGAATATTAATTTAATAAATTTGTGTAAATAAACAATTATTCCTTTTTCCAGAAGTTTCCTACTTTTATTAACAGAACCTTGAAGATAAAGTAAAAGTTAAATATAAAGATTAAAAATAAAATATAAATTATATAAAAAAATATATAATTAAAATATATGATAATAAATATTTTAATAATATATTAGTGAACAATGTTTTGACTTATATTATCCCTGTTAAAAACTATGTTGGGAACATCAGCTGGCATGAAGTCCTCTTTTGAGGTATTTATCCCATCACCTTATTATTAGCTGGCTCTAAGCGCCCTTTGAATGTTAAAAATAAGGCTAATTCTGATTTGGTGAGATTATGTTCTTCATTAACTAAAAAAAGTCACTAAAATATGAATAAATATTAAAAAATATGGTAGAGTTCACATTGATACTATTAACTATACAGATGTTTTACTATATTTCAAACTTTTTTTTTTTTTTTTTTTTTACCCCTTCCTGGGCTTTCGCCCACGCGGGGAATCCTCATGGCCCGTGAAGCGGGCGCATGGGTCTGCTCGTCGACTATGGTGCGCGTATTCCGTGCAATGGGTGTTTGCAACGGTCAGCGCACCTAGGGTAATTCTGTTTAACTATATTTCAAACTACAACTAATATTTGAAATGTTTGTTTGAATAAAAAATCAAACCTTTTTTTGAATCCTCTGGATCCCAGTATGGAGAACGAAATTCCCAATCAAAGTATTATCAGGTATCGTGGTACTATTGATAGTCTTGAGTGAGAAAGGGACATAGAAATAATAAAGTGCCCTGATAACTCTTTGTTTGAGACTCTTTCTAATTTCAAGGCCCTGGTAAGAAAGACATTTCGGCATATCTATTTTTCTGTAATATCTGAAAGTGAAAAATATATTGCGGCAATTATTTAAAAAAATTTTTTACGATAACAAATTATGAGTTCATAGTTTGCAGAGAAATATGATATGAGTAAGTATTATGTTGGGAATCGGCGAAGGATGATGAAAAAAGCAATTTAGTAACATAAAGTTAGATTTCCTTTTCATTACATTTATTAATGGACAAAGTTTTGACAAGGCATATAATATCATCAAGAAACAAACAAGAAAAGAATCCAGATGAGAGATGTTATGAAAACCATTAAAGTGGTTATTAACAAGGAGAAATACAAGCTAATCTTTCGTGAAAGAATACAAACATATACACTGTCCCATAAAAAAGTTGCACACTTAGAAAATTCAATTACTTGCTTCCTAATAAAATCATTTCGGTTTCAATTCTTTTTTAATTAATATTTTTGTTGTTTTAACATTTTCAGTAATAAGGGGCTATAAATATGAAAGAAACCTCCAATAAATATGAATAGAAATTTCTATTTTGATTTCTAGTGTAACTGATCACAAAAATTTAACAAAAGGTTTTTTTTTAATTTTAATTTAAAAGAGAGTTTCGACGGTCGAGCAAGTAGCCCATGTCGTTTTAATGGAAGATGGTTGAAGCCAAAGAAATGCAGCCCGTGCATTAGGTTAACCTTACTCTTCGGAGAGCAATTAAACATTACTGTGAGGCAGATTTGAGCAATCGTAGACACAAATTAGGTTAGGTCAGCCCCGAGTGACAGAAACAAAAGATTACAGGTTTATTGTACTTCACATGATTCGGAATCGGTTTTCATGTGACAGAGACTGCTCAACTTCTTCCTACAACTCGGGTAGTACACTATGGGCAGAAACTGTTAGAAAAAGATTTGCTTAAGTGAATTTAACCCCTCAGAGACGACCATCAGGGAGCGCTATAGTTGAGAACATTACAGAGCTTGTTTGGAATTTGCTTGGGAACACCTTATATGAACTGGAAACGAATGGAGCAACGCACTGCTTTCAGATGAGTCATGCCATTATACACCACAAGGACAGATGAGAGTTTACCAAAAGCCTGGAGAGCGCTAAACTGAGTTTAATGTCACTAGGAGATTTTGTGTGGGGCGGAATTTCTTGGACAGCGAAGACAAAGCTCTAAAATGTTTTCAGGTCAACAATGGTCCTAACACTAGTCTTTGAGGGTTTAAATTCACTTCAGCGATTCATCTTCTAACAGTTTCTGCAAATATTGCTACCCGCCAAGTTCTGTGAAGAAGTTGAGTAGTCTCAGTAGTAGTTGAAAACAGATTCTGAAGGGTGTTTAGTACAATAAACCAGTCTTTGCTTCCTCTGTCACTAGCGGCCGACCTGATCCAGGTCTGCAATTGCTCAAACCTGTCTCACAGTAACGTCTAATTGCTCTACTAACAGTAGTTTCTGGTAAACCCAATGCACAGGCTGCATATCTTTGGCTTCAACCGTCGTTGAATCAAATTAAAATACAAAAAAACCTTTGCTAAATTTTTAAGACCAGTTACACAAAAAATCAAAACAGAAATTTCAGAAAGATATAAGTTTGAAGTTAATAAAAATAATTTAGAAAAGATTTTAGTTTCCCAATTTCTTCCAGGTTCTAAGAAGATATTCTGGATATCTGTTTCCTTCTCTTGTAACATTTTTTTTCTTATAACATCTTATATCTACTAAACCGGATGCTGTTTCCTGTGAGTAAAGTGAAGATAGGATAGTAAGTATTCAGTCATGAGAGGGGGGGGGACAGGGGAGAAGACAAACCTGTACAGGCGTCACTATTCACACTGAAAAATCAGGATGTTCAGGAATCATTACTCCTAGAAGTAGGAGTCAAAAAGGGGCTTGCATTTTGACCTTGGCACACTAGTATTACCTGTTAATTGAAACCAGGCTCTCATAGAACGACTCATATCTGAAGCATCAATTCACAGGAACTAATTACCAGTTTTCAGACAAGTCGGAATAGTGCCTGGGAAGCATGAATATCTGCATTATGCAGCATTTTTTTTCCAGAAAGTCACTCTAAAATTGCGGAAGAGGATAACCAGCAAACAATACCAAGAGTAAAGCATCAACAACTAGGGAGTGCTTCAGAGACCCTCAAACTAAATTAGAACATTCGATTTTATCAATTATTACCTTTTATTTCATCTTTTCATTGTAAATATATTACATTATGACTATCGATACCTCATATGCCTCATCAATCAACCATAGTCCACTTAAACCATTTAAATAATACCACCTAACCAACAAAAGTCTACAGCATCATATCACCCTCACAAGGGATAAGGGAAGATATATCTGAAATTATCAATTATAATTTATAGCCATTGAGTGAGGTATTTAAGAACATTTAGAAAAAAGGGCGACGGCAAAGAAAAATTTAAATGTCCAATATGTAAATTAAACATTAAACTGTTTTATCAGATTGAAAACCATCTCCATAGCCTAATGGTGAGAACAAGCTTACTTCTAACTACATAGTCCCAGGTTTGGTACTTAGGTATGGCCAGGGTTCAGTGCTCAGTGGGTTTACTTGACTAAAGAAGTAGTGAATTCAGTTAATAAAACTGAAATTAAGGCCTAGTGTAGTAGTAGTGCCAACCACACTACCTCCCTCCTCGGTGACATCTATTAATTATGGCAATCTCTTTTTTTTTTTCATTATGGATTAAAAGTTATAAGTACATAAATACTTAGTTTTGAGTATTAAATTATATTTTTAAAAAACACAGAGGAGCACTTCAAAGCACTGAGCAATAACTAAATTCATTCATTACAATACCATTTTGTATTAACTTAATCTTAAATTAACAATAGTATTTATTTAGCAATTATTGATCTTATCTTATAATATTATATATTTTCTAGCGAACTTCAAGAGTATATAGTAATGTTATTTTTAAGGAGTAATTTGAGAAAATGGTCGTTTTATTATATAAAATATTAAATGATATAAAATAAATTATAAAAAGTTTGATTTCAAACAAGTGAATGGAACAGCTGGGAGGTATGTGAGTAATTGAATCAGCTGGGAAGGATGACGAGAGTCAGAGACTTTAAAGAAGAAGTGGTCAGTGGTTTGGAATTGTTTCAGGCGAGAGGTGTGTCAGACAGTTAAAGATATTTTTTGCAAGGGCCCTCGTATTTCTTCATACCATTGCATACCATCATATCAATGCATACTATGATATGCATATTGGCAGAATCTACACGAGGCCATTGCGCCAGCATTATATTTGGAGCGCCGGGATCAACAAAACACAATACTTAGGCTGGAGCAAGACAAGTCAAGACAGAAAAGTTGTGAGCAACTTAAAAACAATGCATGTCTTACTTTTATTTATTTTATGTTATTGTCTGGCTGTGAAGGACCATGCTGAGATATAATAAATTATAAGTTTCAAAGGTTCATTAAATTTTTTTCTTTATATCAGTAAATTGACAAAAGATTACAATACGTACACTAAATTACTATTATAGTTTATTTTTGTTCACATAATGTGTAAGCTAAAATTGTTGAATTATGTATCAAATATATATATTAAAACAATGTAACATGTAATATCTGCAAAATGGAACATGTCGAAAATAATCAGTTGTGCTTTAAGGAAGGGTGTTGCAGAAGAAGAACATAAAAGAAAAAAAAAATTAAGAATTTGTTCTTATCTTATTAATATTTTGTAAAATCATAAAATATTTTAAAATCCTATGATTATTTATTTAGTTTTTTTTTTTCCCACCCTTAGCTCTCAAATTCATAAGATTATGGATAAGGGAAAAATAAAGGAATTTATTTGGGGTGAGCGGATCCTTTTACTAGGAGTACCTGTTTGAAGGTGGAGTGAGGGAATTGAGGAGTGTGGGAAGCCTTGGTAGAGGTGGAAATGTTGCGGTGCAGTGGAGAGAGTCCACTGAAGGCCGAGCCTAGAGTCTCTCTAGGCATGTACTACTTTAATTATAAAACATATTTAAAATTTAGAACAATATAGAGTAGACAAGTATACAGATTATGATGTGGGTTTGCAAAAACTAGGTATTCACGCAAAAATTTGGCATGGATCTAAGGGGCAAACCTAAGATAAGTAAGGAACTAAAAAAAGCAACAAACCCAAGTCCACCATGACATAAGCACTGCTTATAAGTGTTTGTTACAATACTTCTTTTTTTTCCCCCGTTTATGAATTTTATGCGGTAATTTATTATTTATTAAACAATGAACTGTATATCAAGGAATCTTATATTTTATAAAAGTATTATAATGATAGGAATATGTATAAAGGTAAAATTGCTGCAGTAAGGATTAAAAAATAGCACAGCCTTAAGAATAGTTAACTTAGCAACATTTATTTATTACCGCTTTGTATACAAAGAAAATATATTATAATCATGTGTGCTACATTACCTAATATATTATCTATTTACAAGATGAATGCATGGTACAAATGTACGGCTAAAAGCGAGTTTTCTTATCTTCGCATTGTTTTCAACATACTCTTCCCACAGCAGGCTATAAGTATGAGAAGGTGGTAATTTCAAAAATAAACATTGTAACAGTCTAATTAAGGATTATTGTTTTGAGAGCTCTTCTCAGTTTAATTGTATACATTTTTAAAAGGGACTAAGCACTAATCAACTTCATCATACATGCAATAGTTTTTTCCATAACAAAAACAAAAAAAAAAAAATATTTGACACTTCAAATCTGGTACAATTGATACACAAATTGAAACTGCTCCTTCCCTTGTTGAGATACAAAATAACTGTGACAAATTTATAATGATGATAATTTCCTAATTTATAACAGTTCAGAGAATTTCTCGATTCATGGGAGCTGATGTAGTATCCCCTAATAAATTACAGAGCAATCATATCATCTCTATAGCCATTTAGCATCTATCAGGTCGAGTCATAAGTAACTTCCGATGCAGCTAAGTAGAATCTATTGTTCGTATCTACCCGCTATGAGTTACCATGACAACAAGTTATTTGTTTTCACTATATAGACAAGGCTTCAGTTAGTCTTTTGTCAACTGTTTTGTGTGATACACGTTACGTTAAACTGTTTTTTTTAACCTCTGAAATGGAGAGTCAAAAAGTACATATTCGGCATGTAATGCTTTGGGAATTTAAACAAGGCAATAGTGCTAGGGTGACAGCTGAAAAAATATGCAGTGTATATGGTGAAGGACTAATAACTGATCGGGCAGTTAGAAATTGGTTTATAAAATTCCATTTTGGAGATACGACCTTAAAATACGAACCGAGGGTGGGACGTCCTTCCGACTTTGACGACAACCTTTTAAAGGCAATATTGGAGCAAAATCCACGTCAGTCAACAAGAGGTATGGCAGGAAGGTTGAATACATCTCAATCAACTGTTAACAGCCACCTGGAGAAATTAGGAGTGTGGGTACCTCACAATCTCAGTGAACGGAATATAGAAGATAGCATGTCAATCGCCACAAGTCTGCTCTCACGGGTAAAAATTGAGCCTTTTTTAAACAGGATTGTAACAGGCGATGAAAAATGGGTTACCTATGACAATATAGTCTGCAAAAGACAGTGGCTTGATAAGGATCAACCACCCCTACCAGATCCGAAAGCAAACATCCATGGCAAAAAGATTTTATTGTGTGTATGGTGGGATTGTCAAGGAATAATTCACCACGAGTTGTTGAAGTCAAATTTAACGATACGTTCAGCAGTTGCAAAGAGTTCAAGAGAAACTCCATAAAAAGTGTCCTGCACTCGTCAAAATTAATATAATTTTGTTATTTAATAAGAGCAAAATAAATGTCTGATAAAAAAACGGAAGTTACTTATGACTAGACCTAAATATGATAGATTTTACAGGTCACAAAGTCCTTTGAAGTGAGTTTTTCTGGATTTATTAACAGCTTGGGCGAGTTTGGGGACATTTAGTGAATGAGGATGAAGATAAATACCTGGTTGTCACAACGAGAAGCAAGAGAAGAGACAAAATCCTAATTGATATATTTTGAAAGAGTACAGGAATTCATTTGCCCTGAGTGCAATAGTGATTGTTTTAAACATTTCCAAAGGGAAAGAAATAGTAAATGTAATTGTCAGAAGCTAGTTGTCAATTCCATGGACTTGGAGCGATCTGCTCGCCCTATCCGAGAGAAGATTATCTTTCTTGTGATACACGTTATCAGAAATGAGTCAAGTTTTACTTTCTATTTTAATCATTTATAATTTGTTTGTTAATATCTTGCTCCTGAAAGTAAATTATGAAGTTATTGGATGTGGGGTGCATATCTCACTCCACCTTCCTCTGAATGTTGGCCGAAGTGGCCTGAAATGTTCCTTAGATCTTGTATACAGTTTTCTTTAAGTTCTACCATCATATGAATTTTGAAATGTCATTCTATAAATGAATAGAGAGCCAATAACAAAAAAATATACAGAGAGAAAATCATATCATTTATTAAATCTAAAACTTCACAACCAGTGCGAACATATTATGCTACTTTTTTTTGGCAGGGAAAATCTTAATTGCCCCTAAAAATCTTCCTTTTGAACATGGATCATGATAAAACCTGATGAGAAACTTCCCATAATATTTGAGAGTTTTTGCACGAATATATAAACTAGTACAAGAAGTGGCAAAAACATAATCAATTAATGCGAAGTTAAGTTGGAAATACTTAGTTAACAATTGAAAACGTTGCATAAATAATAAATTAGATAAATTAAAACAGGCTTCTTAAAATAATATGTTGCAGTTCTTACCTTTTGTATAATCTGATCCAGAAATATGGAGTGTTGATAACACTTAAAGTGCTTTTACAAATTAAAGAAAAGCATTTGACATCTTCTGGTCGTATGTACTCAGCTACAAGAAGCCATATATTAATTGGATATTCAGTATACTGATCATTATCGACTTTCTTTTTTTTCCGCATCGCATTAGCTGAAAAATGTCAATTTAAATTAAAAAATGAATGCTTGCTGTTTGAATTTTATTTATACTGACAGTAATTAATTAATATTTAGGTGTTAAAAAATAAATGAGCAAATACAGAAGAATATTGAATTCTTGGTTTTTAGGCTTTTCTTACATTGCTTAAAATTGTCTTCTTAAAATAGTAAAAAACAGTCAAGTATAAAATGCGTTGAAGAGGTTGAATTATGAATAAAATAATAAAGTTAATTATTTTTTATGTTTGGTAAGAATGTTTAGCAATGGTTAATACCGTCAGAAGGTAACTTATTTAACGTCTCTGAACCCGATTCTTCTTCAATATCCACTGCAGGAATGACATCTACGTCTTCGCTTTTACTGATCTGTCGAACTATAAAAAACAAAAATAAGGATAATTAGTTTACAAAAAAATCATTTATTGAATAGTTTATAGTCAAACAGAATATACAATATTAAAGTTATTGTATTAGTTCAACCGAGAAAACCGCAGCGTACAACTTCTATCGAATTCTAGGAGAGCTAAGTAGATGATCAATAATATTAGCATTCCGACATCAACTACAATACCACATTTTTTCTATCTAAAGTAGAGTTTTGTCAAGTAGAGTTTTGTTACTTGCTAGTATTTTTGACATTATGGTTTTGACTAAGCATCATAAAGGTTATTTGCATTATACGTTAGAAAATTATTTATTGCTAGACTGCCTAAACGGGTTTATTACCTTAAAAAAATTTAATGATTATTAGCCAAAGAAAATAGTATTTTAAACTTGGGACCTCCCCAATCTCTGGTCAGAACCTCTGACTATCCTTGCATGAGCACTTACCAAGTCAATATAAAATCTCATTAGCTCCTCTCTAACTTCGCAAGAGATCTCATCGATATTGGGTGAAGCCTGTCTGAGGAGGCTTTATACATTGTTGTGATATTAGATATTGTGGAGTTTGTATATTAATATTTAATCCAACCTTGAATCAAGAAGGCAAATAAAAACAAGTGAGAGTGTATGAAAAAAACAAAAGGGAGTATAGTGGTTGTTGTATCATCAGAAACACGCAGAGAATTACTCTCTAGTTTTAGCCAGTTATAATTAGTATAGTTGTAGTGTATTAAATATAATAACATAATAATATATGTATAATCAATCAGTTTAAATTAACTGAGAGCCTGTTTTGCGGCATTATTAAGTGCTGTGCTATGGGTCGTACTTTACTAGATAGCATGAAGAGTGCCCTGTTGTGTTAAACACTACTTTGTTACACTCTAGTGGTACTTTAGTTGTCCTATAATGAACAACACGTTTCGTTTCTATTTTCAAGATTTTAGTTCCCATCATGCTCTCAAGCAGTTAACAGTTCTTTTAATTTAACTTTTACATCCATTCCTCAGTACCTATCTAGGAGTCTATACCACATGATGTACACTCCAACTATTTGGTATTGTTCATATTTGAGTTGACAGTCCGTTCTTGGAATAACAATACTTTCTGTTTAGAAAACTTTCACTTATTTTTTTGAAATGGCTAATGGTTTTACTGACAATGCAAATGGAGATAAGATGCTCGACAGTAATTTCGAAGATTCATCTGATGGCAGAGAAATATCGGTTTACTCTACAAATATAAATATATTGTAGGATCTTGATCACAAAGGTAGTTAACAAATTGAGGAGGATGTGAAGTGCTTAGCTTAGTACATTTTGACATTATGTGACGTCCACATTTCAGCACCATGAGCCAAGTCCTCAGTAATTAAAAGTCTTCCAAAACTTTATCAGTCAAATTTTGCAATAAAATATACGTTTCAACATGGAAATATATGGTAGAAAACAAACTGTAACCAAGTATTCATCAACCTCCTGAAATAATTTAACAACAAACTGAAAGTAGGTGAAAAAAATGCTCTATTAAAGATCCAAAACAATAAAATCTTAAGGATTTGATTAAAGAAATAAAAATTTAATTTACAAATATTAAATACAAAATAAGAAAATAAAACCAATTTAAAGTCTGATAAGCAAACAAGCTACAGTAAGTTATTTTTTAGTAACAAAATACAATGATTATAATAGTAATGCTTAAATAAACTAACCGAAAACCTCTTGGTTCATTGGTGATTCTTGGTATATTGTGTGATAAGTATTTTGAATCACAATCATTTAAAAATAGAAGTTGTTTTTTTTGTTATAAAAATAATATAATCCTCAAGTGCAATAGTTATATAAACTCCAGCAGAGAATTCTTTACAGACGGAATGACCTAAGCGTCAAATGTTGAGTCTATGAATGACAAATATATACAAGCATAACTTGGAAGAGACCTCATAGCCTAGTCTGGGCTAGCCGAAGTTCACTTATCTTGAAAAATGTGTAGCTCGAAACCCCAAATAAAAGTTAAAAGCTAGTAGCCTACTGCGGCCCTCGCTTGATTTCAGTACCAATTAATCGCGGTAACTATGGTCAGCCTTAACTTTTCATAAGGTATGGCTCCATTAATTTTTAAAGATTTAGTTATTAGAACAATGACTATTGAAATGTGGAAGGAAACAAGAGTTTTGAATTGATTTATACTGTACATTATACATATATCATTTTGCAACTTACGAATCAAAAAAAAAAATTATCGACTAATAAAAATAATTTGATAACTTCTTACATACATTTGTCGAAATGGTAAAGGAAACAGATACAAAATTAAAGTTGTGATCCCAGAAATCAGTGTAGTGTGTTCCATAATAACAACTAACTACTTCAGAATGATATTTATAAAACAACTAAGGTGCCCTCCACCCCCTCAGTAAGGGAAGGCGTTAATGAAGATTCTCATTAATAGCACTCACTAGATAAGCCGAAAAAATCTCGTCTTGCATCTTCTAATACTGAGTTACATACTTCTTCCACGGTTAAGCTATAAAATCATCAAACCAACGTAACGTGTAGTTTGTTTTTAATTTCTTATTTTACCGACGGACAGCATATACTTCAGCAGTTTGAATTTAAGCAGCCTTAACACTGATGTGTGCTCTCAAGAGTTTTAACCCGACACACAGAAAGGTGAGAAAATTTATGGAACAAAAGATGTAAAATTAGGGTAGATGAGTCAACGATCAGTTCGTTAATAGTGAGTATGTACCACTTATTTTAAATCTTTTGGGAAAATTGTTTTTCACATTTTGCAGTTGTTAGTAATACAAAAATGAACTAATGTAACTATTAGTTACCCTGCGAAAGCACATTTTTTGACTTGCTCATTCGACCTCTTCTACAGGGGACAGTGGAGTCAGCAAATTCAGATAATTTCACATCTAAAATACAAATGATATTAGAATACACCTTATCATTGCTGATTTTTTTATTATTTCTGTCACTTATGAATCAAGTCAAGTGAACTCACCGCCAATTTTATCGTTCTGCCTCCGTGCAGGTAGAGAATGGATACGTCTCTTTTCACTGCCGGTTTTTCCCATAGTTTCGTGAAGCAATAAAAAACAATTGATAGCGGACTGTTATGTGATAGTAGGCATGCTGAATTGTTTATGGTCGACTCAGTGTTGCCTAGCCGAATTGTAAATGAATGTTGAAAAATGTTTGTATATCTGTTGTATGGATGTAGGGAAATATAATTGAAGGTTTTTGCATGATTCTAAGTGGAAAGTATTACCTTTAAGCGTAAAAGAGAGTGTTTAGAATGATTTTTTTAAATGATTGGGGTGGGGGAGGAGATTATGGGAAAGCAGGCGTGTGCTGGTGACGTCATGTGCCAAGATGGATGCCGGGTTGGCCGAGACTAGTAGTAGGCCGAATGGAGTAGGGTTTTGTAGGTGTGTCTGTTCCCCTCTTCATCATAATGCCGTTTTCAACTATTATCCGCCGTGTAAAAGGTGCTAAGTGTCAAATAATCTATCTAATAGTTACTCCAATACCACCCTCCTCCGCGTTTCGAGAATACGAATCAAAATGTTAAGTTAGTAGAGTGACTGCCGATGTTCAGTGTCGAATTTTCCTTGTGAGTTTGTTACGATAATAAAAAAAAAACCCTGCCAAAATGTGGAATATGATGTGTGACGTGATGCCGACAATATCGGAGGACGGGATAGCTCAGAGGAGTTCGCAGTTCCCGGCCGACGAAGCGAATTTCGAACAGCTTATGGTCACAATGCTAGACGAAAGGGATAAATTGGTGGAGAGCCTGAGGGAGACCCAAGAACGTCTCAGCGAAACAGAGGCGAAACTAGCAGAAGTGGAAAAAGAGAGAGACTCGCTTCAGAGGCAAATCTCAGCCACCCTGCCCCAGGTGAGTACTACGAAACTACTATCAAACCATTCATTCTCCCCTCTCTACACCATTCCCGAGGATTTGAAGCTTTATTGATTCCTCTACCCGGCCTACCCTCTCGGCCGATATGAAAACACCAATTTACAGCCCACGGTCATTGTCTCACTGCCTCATAAAGGCCAGTAATTCCATTCAGACAGTTGTGTAGTTATCAGACAATGCAAATTAGGTAGCCATTTTGACATGACTGAGGCCCTTCTGACCCTTAACTTAAATTATTATGCAGTTTTATCAGCCCTGTGAACGATTTATATCAAATATTTACTAGCAGAATAACTGATAACAAAAGAGAAGGGCCTGTCATATCTTGAGTCTGTATAACCTACCCACTTTTTTTTTGACATAAGCTCTCAATATTTCAACATACAAATTTAAAGGCAGATTCTATTTATTGCCCAAGTTAGTTCTAAAAATTCAATTCAACTGTGATGCTCAATTCAATATGATAAGAACATATTAAACTTTATAGGCCCTTCATTATTTTTTATAGGGTTGAATTTATTTTGAGCAGCACTAGGGCATTTAATGGAACTATAATGAAAAATTTCATGCTTCCAAGTCACACTCGTGTTGAGTTGAAGTTGCAAAACACAATTTTAATGGTTTTTTTTTTAAAATCAAGTTCAAAACATATAAAACAAAACTACACACTATTAATCAGAACACCGAGTCCTTTAATTTGACAATCTATTCAAGATAATAAAAAATGAACAGTCAAGCACAGGGGTGAAAACATGAGTTTTTCTGGTTCTGAAAAAAACCCAACCAAACTCTAATAACCCATATTATTTGCAAAAACAAATAGATAAAGGTTCTTTGCATGATAACAATTTATAATTTGTTATGTATAGTTAAGGCTGATAACAGCTTTCTTGTGAATATTCTCATAAAAGCAAAAATCAGCTTAGGTTTTGTTTAAAACTTTACAGGTTTATTAAAAAAAGCCTATTATAAAGAAAATAGGAAGAGACATATCTTATTGTATATACTTGAAAAAGAGTTAAAATATTGTTGCATTAAAGTATTACTAAAATGTCTGATGGTTGCAGTTGCATACTGTCCTTTATTTTAATTTTTACTCTACTTGAGAATACCCCCTCGAATCAGTATAATTTAAATACGTTAAATATTTATATAAGACTTTCAAATATTTAATTTATATCACCTAATAATTACTTGAGAAATTTAAGACTTTCATTACAATAGGAAATATTTGGTCCATTTATTAATTAGAACTTTCTTCCATTAAGAATATTGAATTGATTTTTATTAAAAAATATTATTTAAAATAGTTAGATGGTATTTCAAGTATTTCTTATATATTTTGTCTTGTTTTTTTAAATGTCCATTGTAAGTTTTTTACATATTATGGTTGTAGTTAAGAAGGGATTAACGATCCATGGATTGAAAAATGTTTAAAAAAATTATTCTCACGAAGCGAAAAACGAACTTGCCTCTTAAAATTCCAGCTGTTCATGCTTTTCAATTCCCGCCTTTAGCGGGATGGAACCGGTATTAATGTCGGGAGCTATGCCCCTATTAATTATTTTTTTCATTGCGTTTTGCTAAATAAAGCTTGAGACTCGTCGTAATAGTTTTATTGACCTATAAACTGTCAGTATTTCGGCATCTTCAATGACTATAATTATTTAAAAAAACATTTATTAATCTAATTATTAATGAAAAAAAATACGTATATCAATTATTTGTGTTTGAAAATATAATACAATAGAAAAAAAATTGCTATCAATTAAATATTATAACAATAGAAAAAAAATTGCTATCAATTAAATATTATAATTTAGAATGTACGAGATACATTATATCAAATTTATAGATAGAGAAAGATATAAATAAATGATACATAAAATGTATGTAGTTTATGATTGACATTTTTTTTATCATTACAGCATTGGTGCCACAGCTGTAAACAATTTTTAAAATGATGAGATAGTGGATATGTTAGTTATAATTGAACAATAATTAAAATAAATCATAGTTAACAAATTGCTTATATATTTAGACTTGCTCAGCAATTTTGGAAAAGTATAAAAATGTTGCCAAACAAACCAAATCATGTAAAGGTTTCATCTTATTTTATAAATTTAAATATAATGAACATATACGGTAATTGTTTTCCCGTTTTTCGAAATAAAAAATATAACTAATTTATTTGGTCATTAATAAATTTTCATCACGAACTCCATGCCGCAATGATCAAGTCAAAACTACCATGCAAACAGGCTCGTAATAGGATGCCCCTAAATGAATTTTTTCTATTTATACTTTGTAAAAAAAACAATTACAGAATCTCATCAGGGTGTAAAGTTCTTTAATTTGATATTCTACTCAAAATTAGAAATTTTTTTTTTAGTATATCAATTAATTAATCAATGACTCATGATGC
Source organism: Acanthosoma haemorrhoidale (assembly GCA_930367205.1). Classification (NCBI taxonomy): domain Eukaryota; kingdom Metazoa; phylum Arthropoda; class Insecta; order Hemiptera; family Acanthosomatidae; genus Acanthosoma; species Acanthosoma haemorrhoidale. The sequence goes on along the minus strand of OV884011.1, from coordinate 18,214,150 downwards.
TGATGACTATCGTTATATTTTTGTCACGTCTCTTCGATGCTAAATGGGACCTCCATATAAAATTCCATGTCTCTAGCTTAAACACGGTCTCACAAAATCTGAACAAATAAACTAAGACAGACGGGTGAAAATAACTTGTGTTTGGATATGAAAAGACCAAGGAAATCCTTTAAGATGGATTGTAACAGGACATGAAATAATCGGATTTTAATCTTAAATTAAATACTAGCTCTCTGGTATTCTCTCTTACAATGAAATGTTAACGGCCTTCAATTATTAACACCTAATGCCCGGTTCATGCAAACATATCTATACGGTTTAGCAGCTAAGCCTAACAGCTTGTCGATAAGAACACCACAAGTTTGAATCCCGAAGTGAATTCGTAATGAAACCCCCCCTTTAAATGTAGGAGGGGCAGCCACGGAAGAACATGTAAGGGTTTTAAAAAGTCAGGAGTATGGATTGTCTATTCTAGTTTATTATTCATACGAAATGAATAAATTATTAGTATAGAAACTCCGGGTGAATGTTTACGCAACCATTCAGTATTCGTATGTTTAATCATATTTGAATTTTCAATGGATCCGCCCTGTGAATTTATTAATTCAGTGTGCATATTATCTTTTATTCCGTCTATTTTCATTTTATTATCATACGACATTATTATTAATTTTCAGTTCAATGGAATATTTCTTATTTCTTGGATTTTCAAAATATGTAAGTTTATTAATGATTATTAATTTTTTTAAAGATGGTCCGTTACTTATCCACGTTTAAAACCTCTGGTTTGTAAATTACACTTGGTATTTTTAATGGGATTATCGTTAGTTTTGACGTCATCTACTATATTAGAAATCCCATCGTTTAGGGAATGGCCACTATTAGATCTAGCTACTAGCAAGATAGAACATTAATATGAACACATGTGATTGAGAAATAAATAACACAATACGTGAAGAACAACGAATGGAAAGTTTTTCTTAAATAAATAATAAAATTATACATTTAGAAAATGAACACAACAATAATTAGGAATATGCATGGTAGATCTAGTTATCATTCTCAGCTGACAGAGAATATCAAAATAAAAATATTCTTATTACGCCAAACAAGAATAATAAATAGTACCTTAACGAATAAATTTACTTCAAATGTATATTTAACACAGCCTGAATTTAGAATTTAATTGGTATTCACATAAATTAGCGAAGGCTATGGTACGTTGATAATTAAAAAATTCACTGTGGTTTTCAATGGCCAGCACCAACAGAGGACTCTTAGGGTGGCCCCAGGTCAGCCTCAACCATCAATAATACTCCAGCGCCATCCCCATTCGTCCAAGAGGTGTCATCCCTTCCGCGCCCAGCCAGCAAGTGCCGCGCTATTTTTCAGCTTGGGAAGAAACCGTGAAAGAGGGAAAACATAGTCCCTGTTATTTTTATGTATTACCGGCCTTAATTATGTACTTAAAACAATAAATTAACTAAAGGGGAGTGTTCCAGAATTAACTCAAGATTTGAATTAGCCGCCATTTGTGCAGTAAAGTGCTGGCGACCCTTAAAAAAAAAACAATTTGACAGCGGACAGTTTAGGGTTAGTTAAAATGGAGCGTTACACGATAGAACAACGTGTCTTTATTGTTGAACATTATCTCAAAAATAATAAAAGTTTGGCGGCCGCAGTTCGAAAATTTCATATAAGATATGTTCGGCACATTTTCATCTTGATGGCTTTGTTAATAGACACAATTTTCGCATTTGGAGTTCGGAGAGCCCACATGTGATTGTCGAAAAACAAATGCATCCACAACATGTCACTGTTTGGTGTGGATTTTGGGTTGGAGGCATCATTGGACCATACTTTTTTGAAAATGAGGCTGGTCAAGCAGTGACTGTTACTGGTGCTCGATATCGCGATATGATAACACAGTTCTTTGTGCCGAAATTGGATGATATTGATGCGCCCAGTATGTGGTTTCAACAAGATGGTGCCACATGCCATACAGCCCATGGAACAATTCAAATACTGCATGCCAGGTCCTGTTCTCTCTCGGTTTGGTGATCGGAATTGGCCCCCTAGATCGTGTGATTTAACACCTTTAGGTAACTTTTTATGGGGTTATTTGAAGTCAAAGGTGTATGTCAACAAGTCCACATCTACCCGTGCATTAAAAGAGGAAATTCAACGCTGCATAAACGAAATTTAACAACATTTATGCCAAATGGTCATGGAAAATTTCGACAAAAGAGTGCGTATATGCCAGCAAAGTCGTGGAGGCCATTTGCGCGATGCGTTATTCCATAAATAACCCTATCCTATTTACTTTATAATTCACTAAAAAAATAACAACGAAAATAATAAAAACTGTTTTCTATTTAAATCAAATCTTGCGTTAATTCTGGGGCACCCTTTACACGTAGGAAATTCGGTGTTCATATTTCCAGATTTTATGTACAGATTTATCTTACGTTGTTTAATTATAACATAAAGATATTCATACGCTGAGGGAAGCGAAGTCTGCAGCATCTGACAGTTAATGTCCCATAGAATAACTCCTAATTATGATCAGTTGCCTGTGACAAATCAGATTAAATATTCTTTATAAACATCTCCAGTCTCTCATGAAATTTTCCTTATTGTTAAAGTATTCTAACTTCTGACCTGTCCATTGTACTTAAAAAATTTGCCGCTTAATAGAGATATATTACATCACCTACGTACGATAATTATTAACAAAACTACAAAATTCACAAATAACATAAGATAAAATCTTCGTTAATTATTCATAAGACATATTTTACCATATCACAGTTAACAATTTAGTAATTAACTCTTTGGAATGAAAATTATTTATGTGCCCACTATAGCACAGTAAAATTCCATATATTTATCTAAAAAAAAAAAAAAAGACTTCGCCTGAACGAACAGGCAAGCGACAAAGGCAGGAACGAAATTAAACTAATTGATGATTTTAGAAATGAAAATACTGTTTTACAGCATTTTGTAAGTAGATCTAATATTATGAAAAGTAAATTATGTGTCGAACGAGATCTTATCCATCTCACTATATGCTTGATAGATATTCGTATCTCGCATGTAATTTAATAATTTTCTAAATGCTTTAAAAAAAAAAAATATTAATAAATAGCATTTGTCTTTCTTTTTTTTATATCCCCTTTAATGATTCAATGTACATTTTAACAAAACGTAGATTGAATCTAAGCATTTGCCGTATCAAGGGAGTTCGGGCTTATTCAAAAGCAGAATTTATTTTCTTCGGGGTTTCCTCTTGACCACATCATGTCTGTTGCTTAGTGCTATTTAAAATCGCTGCGAGTGAGTGGTATGTATAAAATAACCTCACATTGTGCACTGTTGGCCAACAAGCAATTTCGATCAATGACCCTACCACATAATTAGCCATTCTGCATTAACAACGGCTTTCAGTGAAGCATTTCATCACAATCATTCCATGATCTATGTACTTACATTCAAGAATTGGAAGTAATATATGTTTCATAATGGGAAAGAAACATTAAGAAGGGTTCGCTATTGTAGTAATTTGTTTGTTGTAATTGTACATTTGAGATGTTATACTCTTGCCAATCAGGGCTGGGATTTAAAACGAGGCCGAGTTTTTATCGGTTCCTCTTTTCTATGTATTGAAAAATGGCGCATGGTCAAGTAAACAATGTTACTTAATCCTGTATATGAGAAAACCTTATTTTATTAAATGCTTGAAAACCTCTAATCAATATTATAGAAACGAATTAATAGAATTCTGTTTCCGCAGAACCTTCTGGAAGTTTGTAGAAATTTAAAGAACCTTGTTGAATCATCTGGTAGTTTTTTAGATTGTCACCACAATCTCTGTTACTTACGAGTGGTATCGTCAAATATTTGATTAACGGTTTATGTAAAGTATAATAAATGTAGGTGTGAACAAAATTTTAACCCACGGACACCACTCATTCCGACGGACCTCCCTTTTAAATTTAAGTTATTTATAATTTACAGTGAGTCTTGCCTTCTCGACTGGCAACATCAACAAACCACAGGGGAAGTCTATTAAGTAGTACATAGTGGATTTGAATTCGCCATGTTTCTCTCCTTATAGCGTACTGCTGATAGCTCAATGATAGATTCACCGAGGAATTAAAAACTGGTGAAACTAAAAATATATTTTATAGTAAAGTTTTGATTTAAATAAATTTTATAGTAAATTTGTAAAAGAATTTACTTCATAGTAATTGCTCTTAATTATCAGCAAATAAAATGACTAGATTACACTAGATGCATTATTCATTTGTTTTCCTGTATATTAGATTAGGATAAATGAATAAATAATCTGGCAACGCCTTGTAAGGAACGTGCTTGTTTGTACGAGAATAACTCAGGAGTCGCTGAACGCATTTTGAAAATTATTGTTCTTTAGACTCTCCGTTAATATGTTGGCTCTTTTTCTTCTCGCTAACTCTTTTAGGAGTAGGGTTGTGAACTTGAAGAAGGGCGCAATGGAAATAGCCTCATATGATTAAGATTTCTATGATGCCAAGCCGCAGGGAAAAAAAGTAGGTCGTTTTTATAAAATAATGAATTCCGTTCATTTGATCAGTACTTTTTCGCGACCGATCTATGAGGGAAGATCTGGATTAGTATAGACTAACTGACTGCGTAATTTTCTCTTTTCAAAAGGGAAAAGTCCGCTACCTACTAGTTATATCTGGGAATTAAAATGGACAGACACCTCCATTTTACGAAGAAGTTGAAGCAAACTCGCACGAAGTCTTACCGGCTTACGCATTTATTGACTTCCCCCAATCTATCATTGCGTCTCAAGCTATTGATTTACAAGAGTGTACTCAGGCCTACTTGCAGTATGGTGCACCGCTTTTTCGTTTTCTGACGTATACGACAGCTCGGCGACTCCAACAATTCCAAACGGTATACTGATGAAAGTGGTCAGAGGTACTTCATTCGAGCTGCGGAGCAACAGTGAGCTTCACGAGATCTTTGAGCTGCCTACGGTGGATGAATTCATCCAACGTAGACATATAAAATTTTTCGACTCCCTGCAATACTTGACAAACCCGTTGTTTAACACGATAACCCCCGCTCCGTTCCCCCATCGATGTCAGGACGCTGTCGCGGCTAGAACGCTTTAGTCTTAGGTAGGTTTAGGTTTTATTTTGTAAGTTTTTCTCCCACTTTTTTAAACTGAAGGTGAACCCCATAACCTTGTAATGTATTTATGTCTTTTCCTTTTAACTTCAATCTTATATATGTAACCCAACCTCCTTCAAATGCATAGCAGAATGAGGAGAAAAATTTGTTAGTTCTTGTTCATATTTTCACATTGTAAAATTCAAAGGGGTTAAGGGGAAGAAAAAGAAAAATAAGGTATAGGCTATACTAGGCCCTCCGAGTAAGCCGGCCCATTAGCTCAGTTGGTTAGAGCGTCGTGCTAATAACGCGAAGGTCGCGGGTTCGATCCCCTCATGGGCCAGATATTTTTTTTATTCCAACCGTATCTATTTATTTACTAACTAATTTATTTTTAATTCTAAAAGAGAAAAATATAAATTTATTTACTGAAAATATAATAATTTTTTTTATTTTGATAAAATAAGAAATCAATTAGCTCACGAGGTCGTTAGTCCTGTGATCAATTAGTTTCTTAATATTAATTTCAATATATATTATATATGTATATAAATTGCGTCTTTATTATTATCAATAGTACATCTGTAGCTAATTTGCTGTAGTTGGGAATATTCTGCCAGTGAATGCATGCAATTGACGCCGAACCGTCCCAACCGATCTTACTCAGTTAAAACGATTATAGTACTCATTATTGTTGAGTACACAAACTTTTTCCTGTCGTACTGTCGTACTGAATTTGAATTCGTATTAAATACAATATTTATAACTGTATCCTCAGAGAACACTAGCAACCATCCGTTAAGAACGGTAGTACGTAGTCTTGCCCCCCCCCCCTTAAGTCCTACTAACGATTGGTAGGGAAATGTTCCCTTTTAAGTTGTTTTCCCCTCTTTTGCAGTGGACTTGTCCGTGAAATGACGGGATCGACTCAGTGAACCGACACCGGACTACTAAGACTTCCTCGAAGCCTTAGGACCGTCGTCGTCTACGTAATTGTGTAAGGGCGTGACGATTTCCTTCTTTGTAATTAATTGTTCTCTCAGACCAAGTAAACTAAAGTATTGTGGGAGAGCTCTTTGGTAAATTCAAATATCGTCTAAATTCCAGTTCCCTCCAGTTCTTACAATTTACTTACAATGAACAATTCACTGCCCGTCCTTGGGATTTAAACTTATGTTAATCATTAACTGTTCTGCCCTAGTTTAGGCAAGTAAGCCTAATATTTATCATCGGCGAGGTGATAACAAACAAATAAGATAATAAATAGATTCTTTATTTTGCTAAAATTACAATCTGTCTTATTAGGCAATAAGTAATTGAGATAAATGTTCTCATTCATACCATATTTACAATTCGTCATTCACTCGCTCATTCATACAGTATTTACAAACAGCCCAGAGGCCTCCAAAATCCGCATGGTTGTCACCTCCCTCGCATGCGAAAGAGGAAGCGGAGTTTTGGGAAGTCCCCCTCGCTCCTCCGTCAGCCGCGTCACCGCATACGAGCCAGTGGACGCTGACCAAGAGCGCGAGAGCCACATACGCTCAGGGCATGATTGGAGAAACTGACCATTGCCAGGACTCCCACTGTCACGCATTTATAGTAGGTTTCGAGGCCACGGCCGTTTCAGTCTCCGAGGAGGATTATAGGGATGAGTGGTGCAGTGTAATGTCTGTGCTAGGGGATTAGGGTGGTTGGATAGGCTACAATGGAATTTCATCAACTTGGAAGGGACGAGTTCAAGAATGTAAGGTATATTAAGATCGTTATGAAGGGTTTTGATGCTGACATAATAAGTTGCATTTACTATTGTTCTCAAGGACTTTTGATCAAAGGAATATTAAGTAAGCGCCGAGTACCTGTTGAAAAAAATATTATTAATAAAAATATAAATAACTATAGGCATATTTGACCTGATAAATAGAAAATAAAATAAGTAATACAGATGGATGTCAGGACAAATTTACATAGAGATAGATGGTAATGGATAAGAAGGTTTTGTAATGTGTGAAAACACTCAACTCCATAATGTATTGCACATAGCCTAAAAGTGACAAACATAAATGACAATTTTATTAGTTAGTCCTTCTAGAAGACTGCATTAAACAATCTACGATTTTTACATTTTTTTTTTCGATTCTTTAACATCCGCTCATAACTCTCAAAGCCGCGTAACCTGTTCTGATTTCTTGAGTTTGATGGACCTCTTTAGGTCAATTTAAACCAGAAATATGGAAAATGGATATTAAGATGAGCCGTCAGTTAATTAAAAAATTGTCAAACAGTTTTAAAAAAAATACTAATTGCCTTTCTGATTTAAAAAAAATTATTTATTTTAGTTTGTTAACTAACCTTGATGTACTGAGAATCGTATCGCCAAAATGTAAATTAGGAAAACTCAAAATTAAAGAGGAACGAAGTTCAGTTATTTGGCATGGAGTAGGGTTTTTCCCGTTTAATTTTTTTTACGTACATCCTGTTATTATATTTTTATCAAAACAAATAGTACCCAGAAGGATTTTTAAATTACAGATAGATTTGATCATTTAAAGTGTTGCTATGGTGGAAAATACGAAAGACAATCGCTACCTTTCCTTTCGTACTACGCTAGACCCATTTGTTGGCAATATATTTTGCCTCATTCACAGTTTTAGCCAGCCAGGAGCAACAGTTGCCTGGTAGCTGTGAGCCTCGATGAGATCATATGGCCGAGGTGTTACTGAGTAAGGCGCTGGCCGGCGGTTCTGTTACTCAACCGATCATTTACTAACTTAGCCGTAGGCGTTCTGTCGTATCCAGTCAGCACTTAATATTTAATTTCCGAGCCCAAGGGGGGGGGGAGCACTACCGTATTTCGTCTGTTCTACGAGATAGCTCTCTTCAAAATGATTTCGTTCTGAAATTTCAACAGTACATTTCAAGACAACTAGAATGCATGCAGTTAATAAATACAACGGAAAGTAGTAAACAAAAATAAACATGAAACACTGTTTTGATAGCTTTTATAATTTATCAAATTCCAGAAGCTGTTTTTAAAATAAAGTTCTATTTTTTTCCCCCCACGGTTATAAATTTGGAGACGCAGGAAAAAGTTTATTTAAAAAAATATATTTTTGAACAACATTAATTGCGTATTAAATGAGTTCTAGTTTACTTCAATAGTTTTGTTTATATTAATGTTATAGCTATTTGGAAGTGTTAAGTAATAAATATATATAATTTTTATAGCTATTATTAGTGACTGAGAAAATTCAATTAATAATATGGTGTATTTTTCATGAAAAATATCGTCCCGCAAGTTCTTGCTCGCTCTAAGACGTTGTTGGAAAAAAAAGTTAAGTTAAGTAAAGATTAATGGATTAACTAGCATTTTTTTATATTCATTTACATATCTGTTTTAAATAATAGTAATATAATGGGAAATGTGTGTTTTCTGCAATGTTTAATTTATTCAAATTATTTTATATATTTATTTTAACTAAGTTTAACAAAAAGAGATAATATGTAAATAAATGACACAAAATATTGCGTACATTTCACGACAACTAGAATGCATGGAGTTAATAAATACAGCGGAAAGTATTTAAAAAAAATAACCATGAAACACTGTTTTGATAATTTTTATAATTTATCTAATCCCAGAAGCTGTTTTTAAAATAAACAGCACGGTTTTTTCCGCATGGTTATAAATTTGGAGACGCAGCAAAAAGTTTATTTAAAAAAATATATTTTTGAACAACATAAATTGCGTATTAAATGAATGCGCATTAAATAAATGCCTATTAAAGTAAAAAATATATATATTTAATTTCTGTAGCTATTATTAGTGACTGAGAAAATTCAATTAATAATATGGTGTATTTTTCATGAAAAATATCGTCCCGCAAGTTCTTGCTCGCTCTAAGACGTTGTTGGAAAAAAAAGTTAAGTTAAGTAAAGATTAATGGATTAACTAGCATTTTTTTATATTCATTTACATATCTGTTTTAAATAATAGTAATATAATGGGAAATGTGTGTTTTCTGCAATGTTTAATTTATTCAAATTATTTTATATATTTATTTTAACTAAGTTTAACAAAAAGAGATAATAAGTAAATAAATGCCACAAAATATTGCGTACATTTCACGACAACTAGAATGCATGGAGTTAATAAATACAGCGGAAAGTATTTTAAAAAAATAACCATGAAACACTGTTTTGATAATTTTTATAATTTATCTAATCCCAGAAGCTGTTTTTAAAATAAACAGCACGGTTTTTTCCGCATGGTTATAAATTTGGAGACGCAGCAAAAAGTTTATTTAAAAAAATATATTTTTGAACAACATAAATTGCGTATTAAATGAATGCGCATTAAATAAATGCCTATTAAAGTAAAAAATATATATATTTAATTTCTGTAGCTATTATTAGTGACTGATAATTTTCAATTAATAATATGGTGTATTTTTCATGAAAAATATCGTCCCGCAAGTTCTTGCTCGCTCTAAGACGTTGTTGGAAAAAAAAGTTAAGTTAAGTAAAGATTAATGGATTAACTAGCATTTTTTTATATTCATTTACATATCTGTTTTAAATAATAGTAATATAATGGGAAATGTGTGTTTTCTGCAATGTTTAATTTATTCAAATTATTTTATATATTTATTTTAACTAAGTTTAACAAAAAGAGATAATAAGTAAATAAATGCCACAAAATATTGCGTACATTTCACGACAACTAGAATGCATGGAGTTAATAAATACAGCGGAAAGTATTTAAAAAAAATAACCATGAAACACTGTTTTGATAATTTTTATAATTTATCTAATCCCAGAAGCTGTTTTTAAAATAAACAGCACGGTTTTTTCCGCATGGTTATAAATTTGGAGACGCAGCAAAAAGTTTATTTAAAAAAATATATTTTTGAACAACATAAATTGCGTATTAAATGAATGCGCATTAAATAAATGCCTATTAAAGTAAAAAATATATATATTTAATTTCTGTAGCTATTATTAGTGACTGATAATTTTCAATTAATAATATGGTGTATTTTTCATGAAAAATATCGTCCCGCAAGTTCTTGCTCGCTCTAAGACGTTGTTGGAAAAAAAAGTTAAGTTAAGTAAAGATTAATGGATTAACTAGCATTTTTTTATATTCATTTACATATCTGTTTTAAATAATAGTAATATAATGGGAAATGTGTGTTTTCTGCAATGTTTAATTTATTCAAATTATTTTATATATTTATTTTAACTAAGTTTAACAAAAAGAGATAATAAGTAAATAAATGCCACAAAATATTGCGTACATTTCACGACAACTAGAATGCATGGAGTTAATAAATACAGCGGAAAGTATTTAAAAAAAATAACCATGAAACACTGTTTTGATAATTTTTATAATTTATCTAATCCCAGAAGCTGTTTTTAAAATAAACAGCACGGTTTTTTCCGCATGGTTATAAATTTGGAGACGCAGCAAAAAGTTTATTTAAAAAAATATATTTTTGAACAACATAAATTGCGTATTAAATGAATGCGCATTAAATAAATGCCTATTAAAGTAAAAAATATATATATTTAATTTCTGTAGCTATTATTAGTGACTGATAATTTTCAATTAATAATATGGTGTATTTTTCATGAAAAATATCGTCCCGCAAGTTCTTGCTCGCTCTAAGACGTTGTTGGAAAAAAAAGTTAAGTTAAGTAAAGATTAATGGATTAACTAGCATTTTTTTATATTCATTTACATATCTGTTTTAAATAATAGTAATATAATGGGAAATGTGTGTTTTCTGCAATGTTTAATTTATTCAAATTATTTTATATATTTATTTTAACTAAGTTTAACAAAAAGAGATAATAAGTAAATAAATGCCACAAAATATTGCGTACATTTCACGACAACTAGAATGCATGGAGTTAATAAATACAGCGGAAAGTATTTTAAAAAAATAACCATGAAACACTGTTTTGATAATTTTTATAATTTATCTAATCCCAGAAGCTGTTTTTAAAATAAACAGCACGGTTTTTTCCGCATGGTTATAAATTTGGAGACGCAGCAAAAAGTTTATTTAAAAAAATATATTTTTGAACAACATAAATTGCGTATTAAATGAATGCGCATTAAATAAATGCCTATTAAAGTAAAAAATATATATATTTAATTTCTGTAGCTATTATTAGTGACTGATAATTTTCAATTAATAATATGGTGTATTTTTCATGAAAAATATCGTCCCGCAAGTTCTTGCTCGCTCTAAGACGTTGTTGGAAAAAAAAGTTAAGTTAAGTAAAGATTAATGGATTAACTAGCATTTTTTTTTTATATTCATTTACATATCTGTTTTAAATAATAGTAATATAATGGGAAATGTGTGTTTTCTGCAATGTTTAATTTATTCAAATTATTTTATATATTTATTTTAACTAAGTTTAACAAAAAGAGATAATAAGTAAATAGAGTTCTGCGCCTGCGCTGCCATTAGTTTAACGTGTCTACATCGCTCTGCAACTGAACTATCATTATTACCTTTCGTAGGAAGTGTAACGGTGCGAAAAACAGTCCCAACAGACTATTTACGGGAAATCATCTCGAGGGAGAAGGTTGAACGTGAGTAGTGAATGAATATCATTGTAATACTCATAAGTGCTAGTGCATAGACAATTGGATAGTTACGGCGGCCATATTGGGACAAATCCCCACTTGGCTCACCGGCCGAGTGATAGCTCATAGCTCGTTCATAGCTCAGAGCTACCGTCGGCGGCTCTCGTACCGTACGTCGTGCGTTCGATACTGGGAGTAGTCATCGGTTTTTTTTGTTTTTTTTTTAAATAATTAAATTATTTCTGCTAGGCAGAATATGACATTATGCGTTTTCATCATATGGCGATGAATAATACTAAAAAAAGATCTCGGTCCGTTGATACCACCACACCAACAACATCACCAAAACAAAAGGCTCGTAGAGGAAGACCGAGTAAGAGAGACCTGCCGCCGCCACCACCATCTGTCACACCCACCAATAGATCCATGGAAGAGTTGCCTTCACCTCAACCAGGACCGTCTACTGCTCCGTCACCAGCAGAATCTCCGTTCTTCACCCCGAATCCGTTCGAGCCACTGTTGCAAGATGCAACAAATAATGACATGGAGACAACTACCACCCCTAAAACCCCTAAGCCACCTCCAATATTCATAAAAAATATTAGGTCTTTTAAAATACTATGCGATCAATTAAAAAAAAATTGTTGGGGTTGGTAAGTTTACCTGCCTCAATAGAAGCAGAGATACTAGGATCACGCCAGACAATTCAGATACATATAGAGCGATTGTTAAGTATCTGGAAAATACAAAAGCTGAGTTTCACACATATCAGCTAAAGGAAGATAGATCCTTGAGGGTTGTTATTAGGAACCTTCACCCGACGACCCCAGTTGATATAATTATAGAAGAACTGAGTGCCCAAGGGTTCAATGCAAGACAGGTAGTCAATGTCTTCAGGGAGGACAAGGACATGGACACTCCGGTGAAAACGCCACTCCCACTATTTTTCGTTGACCTCGAAAAAACGCCAGGAGTTGAACAAATTTACAATGTGAACTACCTCTACTACACTAGAGTAAAGGTGGAAAAATCACATCCCAGGCGTGACATAGTTCAGTGCCACAACTGCCAGGAATATGGCCACAGTCGTTCGTACTGTCACCACATACCTAGGTGTGTGAAGTGCGGAGACAAGCACAAGAGCGAGCTTTGCAAGAAGCCTCGCCAATCCCCCGCTGTATGTGCCTTGTGTCAGCAAGACCACCCTGCCAACTACAAAGGCTGCGAGGCATATAAAGTGCTGAAGAACCGCCTCCAACAACAACGCCGCCCACTCGTGGTAGAACAAGCAGTGAAACCGCGAAGCGTTCCAGCCAGAGAAGTGAATGACTCCACTTCATTCGCCAACATAGTGTCAGGTGGACGCAAGACATTATCCGAGGCACCGCCTCCTCCCCTCCCTCAACCACAGCATTTACCTCAGCCTCACATACACCAAATTCCTCCCCCTCCCAACTCCACAGATCTCACTAGCCTTCTTACATCCTTTCTCACCGACTTCAGAACTCTTATCACTCCTCTTATTTCACTGCTCACCAACCTTGTTTCCCACCTCATTCCAAGCTCTCCCAAATGAATAAAAAACCCTTAACTATCCTTCTTTGGAATGCCAATGGTGTTCGAAATCACACAAACGAACTGACAACATTACTAAATGAAAAAAACATTGACGTTGCACTCATTACTGAAACGCGACTGACTGCTAACAGATCCCTCAAAATCCCACAGTACCAGATTTACAGAACAGACCACCCTGATGGAACATCACATGCTGGTACTGCTGTCCTTATCCACCATTCCCTTTCCCATCACATCGTCCCATTGATTGCCCATGATTTCCTACAAGCCACAGCTGTGTCAATCCGCACATTTTCCTTCCCCCTCACCATAGCTGCAGCGTATTGTCCACCTAACAAGTCTATTTCCAACTCACAATTTACCTCCTTTCTTAACTCAATTGGACATCACTACCTTGTGGGTGGAGATTTCAACGCAAAGCACCAACAGTGGGGCTCTAGAACCACCAACTCCCGAGGGCGAGCTTTGTTATCTGCACTCTTATCCACAAACTCCACCCCTCTCCCTCCTCAGACTCCTACCTATTGGCCTGCAGATCCCTATCGAAATCCTGACATCCTTGATTTCTTCATCCACCATGGAATAGGATCGATAAATTCGTCCACTACACGGCTCGATGACCTGTCGTCCGACCATAGCCCTCTACTCCTCACTCTTTCGTTACACCCCATCCCCAAACTACCTCCTCCCTCATTCATCAGAGGTCCAGTCGACTGGGACCACTTCCGTGAACTTCTAACTAATTCCATTGACCTCAAAGTTACCCTAAAAACACCTCATGATCTAGACCATGCCGTACATTCCCTTACTACCTTAATCCAACAATGTGCATGGAATGCTTCAAAGCCTCGACCTTCCCCGTATGCCCAGAACAAAACTTCTTTACCTCAAAACCTACTCGACCTTATCCACATCAAACGCCGCTCCAAAGCCTTATGGCAAAGAACCCGACACCCTGCCGATCGCCGCTGTTACAATCAAAACTGTAAATTGTTAAAGCGAGAGTTGGCAACCTTCCGATCCCAAACATTTAATTCTTACCTATCCTCTTTATCCACTCAGGACAACTCTCTTTGGAGAGCTACCCAAAATATCCTAAAATACCATTATGTATCACATCCACTTCGTCGTGGCGATGGGTCCTGGGCTGCGTCAGATGGAGAGAGATCTGAAGCATTCGCACAGCACCTCTCACATACTTTCACACCTCATCCCAACCAGCATAATCCATCCCACGATACGAAGGTCGAAGATTTCCTTATTTCTCCGATTCCTCTTTCACTTCCTCCAAAGGCAGTCAATCCCTCCGAGGTCCAATACCACTTAAAAAACCTACCACTCCGTAAATCTCCTGGATACGATCTTCTCACTGCTCAGATCCTTCGACAACTCCCACCCAAAGCAATAATTTTCCTCACCTATATATTTAATTGTATCCTTAGAACCACCCACTACCCACTTCTCTGGAAATATTCCATTATCGTCCTCTTTCAGAAACCTGGAAAGTCCCCAAATGATCCCTCATCTTACCGCCCAATCAGTCTACTTCCAATCCTTTCAAAAGTTTTTGAAAGAATCCTACTCAAACGCCTTTTGCCTATAGTTGAATCCAAAAACCTTCTTCCTAACCATCAATTTGGCTTTCGCTTCAGACACTCCACTGCTCAACAAGGCCTTCGCGTTGTTGACCATATATCCTCCGCACTTGAAAGCAAACACTACTGCACGGGTGCTTTCTTGGACGTAGCTCAGGCTTTTGACCGGGTATGGCACCCAGGTTTGCTTTACAAACTAAAAATCTCCTTACCGCAGACCCTTTATCTAATCCTTCAATCTTATCTGTCTAACAGGTTCTTTCGGGTCCGTTGTGGTTCAGAATACTCCGATTATTACCCCATAGAAGCAGGAGTTCCTCAAGGCAGCGTCCTTGGCCCTATCCTGTATACCCTTTTCACTGCTGACATTCCGTTAAGTCCTAGCACCTTCCTTGCAACTTTTGCTGACGACACAGCAATTCTCTCGTCACATCCCAATCCGTCAACGGCATCCTACAACCTCCAAAATCACCTCACTAAGATAGAGAAGTGGTGCAACATCTGGCGCATCAAGGTCAATGAAGGCAAATGCGTTCACACCACATTTACTCTCCGTCGAGGATCCTGCCCGTCCGTAACCTTCAATTCAATTCCGCTTCCCATGTCCAATACAGTTAGATATCTAGGTTTTCATCTAGACAAAAGACTGACTTGGAACCCTCACACAAGACTTAAAAGACAAGAATCGAACAGACGGTTTGGACAGTTATACAGACTACTGAACAGAAACTCTAACCTCACACTAGAAAACAAACTCCACGTATACAAACAGTTATTAAAACCAATTTGGACTTACGGAATAGAGTTATGGGGGACAGCCAAACCATCGAACATCAAACGTATCCAAACATTCCAATCCAAAGTCCTCAGAACCATAGTCAACGCACCCTTTTATATTAAAAACTCATCCCTTCACAGAGATCTCCATGTACCAACTGTCCTCGACCTTATACCCTCAAGATTTTCCAAATTTCACCAAAACCTTTCCGCACATCCGAATCCTTTGGTCGACTCCATATCCAGTAACATTCATCCTTACAATCCTCCTCGACGCCTAAAACGGCGGTGGCCTCGCGACCTATTATAAATAGACATTCTATGTCATGGGGTCCTGGCACTGGCCATCATCCCCACTCATGTCCTGAGCGTGTGTGGCTCTCTTGCCCTCTCTGTGGCCTGCGCCGGATGGTGCCACGGCCGGAGAGGGGGCGGGGGGAGCTTCGCTGCTTCCGGACTTTCCGCCAGCTTGCTGGGGGATTGGCTTCGGGGGCGGGGGGGCTCCTGGGCTGAATCTGTATGTACATAGGTATGAATGGACTGTATATAGGTATGAATGGAATTGTATATAAGGTATGAATGATCTCTCAGCACAATTATTAATGCTGGAAAAGGCAAATTGTAATTTTTTTTCAATAAAGAATTTATATATAATAATAAGTAAATAAATGCCACAAAATATTGCGTACATTTCACGACAACTAGAATGCATGGAGTTAATAAATACAGCGGAAAGTATTTAAAAAAAATAACCATGAAACACTGTTTTGATAATTTTTATAATTTATCTAATCCCAGAAGCTGTTTTTAAAATAAACAGCACGGTTTTTTCCGCATGGTTATAAATTTGGAGACGCAGCAAAAAGTTTATTTAAAAAAATATATTTTTGAACAACATAAATTGCGTATTAAATGAATGCGCATTAAATAAATGCCTATTAAAGTAAAAAATATATATATTTAATTTCTGTAGCTATTATTAGTGACTGATAATTTTCAATTAATAATATGGTGTATTTTTCATGAAAAATATCGTCCCGCAAGTTCTTGCTCGCTCTAAGACGTTGTTGGAAAAAAAAGTTAAGTTAAGTAAAGATTAATGGATTAACTAGCATTTTTTTATATTCATTTACATATCTGTTTTAAATAATAGTAATATAATGGGAAATGTGTGTTTTCTGCAATGTTTAATTTATTCAAATTATTTTATATATTTATTTTAACTAAGTTTAACAAAAAGAGATAATAAGTAAATAAATGCCACAAAATATTGCGTACATTTCACGACAACTAGAATGCATGGAGTTAATAAATACAGCGGAAAGTATTTTAAAAAAATAACCATGAAACACTGTTTTGATAATTTTTATAATTTATCTAATCCCAGAAGCTGTTTTTAAAATAAACAGCACGGTTTTTTCCGCATGGTTATAAATTTGGAGACGCACGAAAAAGTTTATTTGAAAAAAAATATTTATGAACAACATTAATTGTGTATTAAATGAGTTCTAGTTTACTTCAATAGTTTTGTTTATATTAATGTTATAGCTATTTGGAAGTGTTAAGTAATAAATATATATAATTTTTATAGCTATTATTAGTGACTGAGAAAATTCAATTAATAATATGGTTTATTTTTCATGAAAAATATCGTCCTCCAAGTTCTTGGTCGCTCTAAGACGTTGTTGGAAAAAAAAGTTAAGTTAAGTAAAGATTAATGGATTAACTAGCATTTTTTTATATTCATTTACATATCTGTTTTAAATAATAGTAATATAATGGGAAATGTGTGTTTTCTGCAATGTTTAATTTATTCAAATTATTTTATATATTTATTTTAACTAAGTTTAACAAAAAGAGATAATAAGTAAATAAATGCCACAAAATATTGCGTACATTTCACGACAACTAGAATGCATGGAGTTAATAAATACAACGGAAAGTATTTAAAAAAAATAACCATGAAACACTGTTTTGATAATTTTTATAATTTATCTAATCCCAGAAGCTGTTTTTAAAATAAACAGCACGGTTTTTTCCGCATGGTTATAAATTTGGAGACGCAGCAAAAAGTTTATTTAAAAAAATATATTTTTGAACAACATAAATTGCGTATTAAATGAATGCGCATTAAATAAATGCCTATTAAAGTAAAAAATATATATATTTAATTTCTGTAGCTATTATTAGTGACTGATAATTTTCAATTAATAATATGGAGTATTTTCGATGAAAAATATCGTCTTGCAAGTTCTTGGTCGCTCTTAGAAAATGTTGGAAAAATGGAAAAAAAAGTTAAGAAGCTTCTAATTAATGGATTCACTAGCTCTTATTTATATTCATTTAAATATATGTTTTAAATAATAGTAATATAATGGGAAACGTGTGTTTTCTGCCTAATATTTATTCTGGTTAATTTATATATTTATTTTAACTAATATTAGTATAATTAATAAAAGAGATAATACGTAAATAAACGCCTAAAAATTTTGCGTTCTTCTTCCTTATTTTAACATCGTTCGAGTTCAGATTAATGTTTCTTTGTTACATTATTTAATATTTATGCGATATCCTTGTTATTGTTTAAGAACACTGTTTTGTTGGAGAAAAATACATCAATTAACTTAAAATAATACCGGCTATTACGATGGTAGATATGTACAAACCTTGGTTGCTTTTTTTTCAAAATCAATGTACCCTTATGCTTTCACCAGGGATGTCTGTCTCATGCTTTGTTAGTCCCCAGTTCAAATTTTACCCCAAGACATAAAATTTTACGTGAAGATTTCGTTTGATATTGGCAATTGGGTTGCATGGAACATAAAAATTTAGCTATCTCCATAAAACATGAGTGTCACTCATTAATTAATTACTTAAGTGTTCATTTTCAACCGGCTATCGATGTATTTTTTAGCGATGTGTAATTTATGTTTTTTGGTTTAAAAAAGCCTAATTACAAAAAATCGAATCCTTCTATTTGCTATTGTACTTTTATTTATTAACATCGGGTTCGCAAATTTAAGCCGAGAAGTTGGATTTTCATACTATTCGATTTTTTTTTTTTTATAAGCTACTGCATGCCCTACAATTTGCTACAAAAGCATGCTTACTGACCGGAAAAATATATATGTTTACAAATCTGTCTTGGCTTGGAGAAATGCTTTGAAACAGTCCGCCAACTAGTGCCAAGGTTTGAATGTCATGTTTTCCTGTTTACTTCTAGCGTTCCCCCTCCATCAAAATGTTCCGTTTAACGTTTCAAAACGCTGATGCATTGTTTGTTTTTTTATAAAAAGTTAGCGCTATCTAAAAATAGATGTGACGTTTTAAAATATCTCGTGGAGAATGGATCTCTTTTTGGTTCATTCTTTGGTCCGCTTCATCAAAAAAAAAAAGTGGGCATAACTTAAAATATACCGTTTATGCTTAAAAAAAAAAACAAAAAAAAATCTTAAATCTTCATTTTTTTAATAATAAATTAAATTAATGTCACTTTTTTTTTTCTTTCATAGCCCCTTTTAATTTACAGATAATTATATACAATTGTAGATCCTCAGGCGAATCTATTTACAAATTTTTGTTGTATTTCCTGTAGCATCGCTACATTATATACAGGTTTTGTTATTTTATAAAAATTATACAATGGAATAAACAAGTATAATGATATACAATATACGTGACTGGACTAAACTGACTAATAAAGGTGATGGGGCTCACCTCTAATGTCACAACAAATGAAAAGAGGTTAGACTGACCGAAGGTTGTCGCTTTTATTGGCAAAGAGCTAGTGTGGTTGGAGCTAGAGGTTACCTCTCAACCTTATTATCAGTTTTCTTCGCCAGATTCGCTTAATTCAAGTAGGCCCTTCCCGCTAAGAAAAAAATGCTGAAGGACACATATCATAAGTCCGTATGCCCCACACAAGATTAGGGGGAGGTATCTATTATAATGTACTAATAGATCTTTTCAAGCGTATTTCAACGCTTAATTGGTAACGAGTAGGTATAATAAAACAGTCTTATCTTCGATCTAGTTATTACACGAATTTGAAATCCTTCCTACTGTACTTACTAGTACCTTCCTTTGAACTCTTACCTTTTTTAATCGAATCACAGTTGTGCGTCTGATGTCGCTCAGTAAGGAAAGTTCTATGTCCACAAGGTGCTGTCAGATCAGTCGGCGTAGGTTCCCCTGCTCCTCGTCGTACAACAAGTTCGGTACGCTAGAGGTAACGAGGGGGCGGTACGCTAGAGGTAACGAGGGGACGGCACGGTAGAGGTAACGAGGGGGCGGTACGGTAGAGGTAACGAGGGGACGGTGCGCTAGAGGTAACGAGGGGACGGTACGCTAGAGGTAACGAGGGGACGGTACGCTAGAGGTAACGAGGGGACGGTACGCTAGAGCTAGAGGTAACGAGGGGACGGTACGCTAGAGCTAGAGGTAACGAGGGGACGGTACGCTAGAGCTAGAGGTAACGAGGGGACGGTACGCTAGAGCTAGAGGTAACGAGGGGACGGTACGCTAGAGGTAACGAGGGGACGGTACGGTAGTAACGTAACTCTTAATATTTGTATATACCAGTGTTTTGATTGTATGATACTTCATAATAAAGCTTTTCTTTCTTTTCTTTTAAAAGACTCTCCTCTACAAAGATTATTTTACTTTCGACAACTTTGCTGATTCTTCAAGTGCGCCTCAAAACAGTCTTCTTCGCCTACATCATAATGGCTTTATTTTTTTCACATTTATTCCCAGCCTACCTCTTAGTTTTCGTTATTAATAACATAATAAAGTCAGTTAATCCTTCTAGGGAAAACTGTATCCTTTCTCTAATTATTTTCTTCCTTCTGGTCAATTTCTGGGTAACTCTTCTAAGATAACACAACGTAATGCAAGGGTAAGCTAATACATATTTCAACACAGCAATCTTCTTTGTGGTTTTGCAGAAACTCAGCCAGTTTCTTAATAGCCCTCTCATCATCTCTCAATTCTTCATCACTTGGGAAATTTCCGAGAATAGATGAGTTATGTGTCTATATCGTATGCTAACTTTTCACAGCCAACATAATATAGACAGTAACTATCCAGTTGTCAAGCATCGCTCAGTGTAACTAGTTCCTATAGTCGGTTATTTATCGACAGTTAAATAATCTTTGTGGAGGAGAGTCTTGTAAAAGAAAAGAAAGAAGCTTTATTATGAAGTACAATCAAAACACTGGTATATACAAATATTAAGAGTATCTTTACTGCATACTGGGTGGAAGGTCTAGGGACGAGTGTGGTCCGGGTTTTTTTTTTTGTTTTTTTTATATCAAATCCTCTTCATTGAAAATTACAATGAACAAAATAAATAAATAAATAATTTATGATTTACATATTTCTCCTCTTTCTGCATACACAGATGCATTCGAAGGAGTGCATAAATATAATACATTCTTTTAGAAGTTAAAAGTCCATAAATCACATACACACACTAGGTGATGAGGCTCACCTTCAGCTTACAACCGGGAAACTAAAAACTAAAACTAAAACCTAAACCTAGAACCTAAGACTAAAGCGTTCCAAGCCGCGACAGCGTCCTGCCATCGATGTAGGAACGGAGCGGGGGTTATAGTGTTAAAACACCGGGTTTATCAGGTATTGCAGGGAGTCGAAAAATTTGATATGTCTACGTTGGATGAATTCATCCACCGTAGGCAGCGCAATGATCTCGCGAAGCTCACTGTTGCTCCGCTGCTCGAATGAAGTACCTCTGACCTCTTTCATTAGTATATCGTTTTGGAATTGTTGGAGTCGCCGAGCTGTCGTATACGTCAGATAACAAAAAAGTGGTCTGGGGCTAAAGCTGAGACATATATGTATAAGAGGGTGCGGTTGCTTACTTAAAAATAACAGGGACCATCGGTGACTTCCATGAAGCCTCAGGACAGGTATACAGTTCTGCTCAACCCCCTTCTACTCGTTCTTAGCATTATTAAACTGAGGGCTTCTACCGCAGACAAAGGTTTAGTTTATGAACGTGGTGTCCAGAAGCACTCTGGGATCATGTAATGTTTGCAGTCGTAGAAATTGATCTTGGATTTGAGTGGTTGAAATCGATCGCTGTTTCTATTTACATAATTCACTAACACCGCCTGCCTTTTAGTATCTCAACCGCAAATGATAAATTAATTAACTTTTTTCTGGTGGGAAGATCTGCAACAACGATTTTGCCACCTAAGCCAGCTTGAATTGTGACAATTACTGGTAACTGCATTTCACCACCATGGTTATTCTAAACATATTTAACAATAACTTTACCATCTTGAGATTTTAAATTATAATTTTTATTGTTGTAAAGGTTTCAAACAATATTATGCCTGTTGCTTCGCCTAGGTTCTTTTGATATGTGTGTATTCAACGGATCCACTTCAGGTCGTGGAGTTCCTTAGTTCAAATCCCACGACGTATAATTAATTTATTTGGGTCGAGTGCCATTATCTGGTCTAATTTTTGGTAGGAAGGACGTGCTATCGCTAGAACTCTTGCTAAAGAGCGACATTTTATTTTGTAAAACTAAGCTAAATACAATTGGCTCCCACTAAAATCGAAAGAAGAACTACGTCTCGGGCGATGTTCAACGTCAACAGTAACTCACATAAATTGACTGTAGGCGGTAGACATTGCTACTTTTTCGGTTTATCTGTTTCAATTTCATAAGTACCTTCATCCTGTTGCCCTCATCTGTTAAGTACTTAGTTTCAAAATGACTGCCCTAACTCGCAGCGATGATGGTAACCCTCTTTCCTTGATTTATTTTGAAGTATATTAGGTCACAACAAGCCCCGCTATTTACCCACCGGACTGACAATACAGCCAAACGTCTCCATTTCCAGAATGGGATCATGCGAAAAGTGGTCCGACATACCTCTCTCGAGAGGTTAAAGAACGCCGCACCCGTACCGTCGGTGGGTGAGTTCATCCGCCGGAGACACATCAAGTTTTTTGACTCGTTGCAGCACCTGACAAACCCAGTGTTTAACACTATGACCACACCACCCTTCCCGCATCGATGGCAACAGACTGTCGGGGAAAAATTAGGTTAAGAATTAGTATGAAAGTTAGTTTTAAGTGTTGGATCAAAAAGGTGAGCTCCATCACCTTATAGAGTCTTATCATAGAAGTCAAGTATAATGTCTATCAATATACTTGTATTAAATTATATAAGTTTATTCGGAATACAGACCTTGTGTACAGTGTAGCGACGCTACAGACAATATAAAACTGCAATGTAAATAGATTGTAAAGTGAGAATCTGTAATGAAAATAATCATTTTGTCATTTTTAAGGGTATAGGGGGAAAAAAAAAGGCACAGGAGGTGAGCCCCATTACCGTATAGATTCTTTCCATGAAGTTGATTATAATGTGTATCATTATACCTATATTGCATTATATAATTTTGTACGAAATCAAACCATGTATATAATGTAGCGACGCTACTGCAAACATTAAACTCACATGTAAATAGATTTGAATGATATTCTATAATGGAAATAGTAATTGTAATTTTTAAGGGGCTATGGAGAAAAAAAAAACAAGTGTTCATTTGTGCTGCGGGCAATGCAGAGCAGGGACATTTTTCTCACTTTTATGAGATTTTGAGAAGTAAAAATTTTTAAAATGATTCATTAAAAAATGCATTGGAACCAAATTTATATTGTTGGGTCTCAAAACTTTTTTTTTTTTCCAGATTTTCGTAACACCGCAGTTTTAATTATGTAGTTTGTTTAGATTTGAAGCTTTTTGGGGAAACGACAACTTTATTCCCATAAGTTAAAATAAGGCTGTCTGTTATACAAATAGTTATGATAATACTTAAACCTAAAAAATAGGCTGACTTGATATGAGTTTTTTCTCAACTATCATCAATCAATCAACTATCAAATATCAGTCTACAGTTTTATAATGCTAAGAATATTATAATGCTAAAAGTAGGGTTACAGAACTGTATACTTGCCTCGTGACTTCATGGAAGTCACTGATGGTTCCCTGTTATTTTTAAGTAAGCAACCGCATCCCTTCGTATCCTTTTCTTATACATATATGTCTCAGCTTTACCCCCCAGACCACATTCATTCCGAATCATTCTGCAGAGTATTAACGTAACTCTTAATATTCGTATGTTCCAGTGTTTTGCTTGTACTTCATAATAAAGCTTTTCTTTCTTTTCATTTAATAGACCCTCCTCTACAAAGATTATTTAACTTTGGATGCCATAGGGGTTTAAATGGAAGGTGTGGTGATTGGCGAATAGTTTGAAGGATAGAATTCCAGAGGTTGGATACTTGAATTAGGATCGATAGATCGGAGAAAAATGATCTCTAGGGTGGAAGACAGACGAGATCTCATGTCGCGTAGTGGATGGCGGATTCGAATTGAAAGAGATTGACTAAGCATGTAGAAATTTTCATTGATATGTCAAGGTAAAAGATTAAGGAAAGGATATGCTGAGATCAGGAAGACTTGAGCAACTTTGTGACGCGTGCTAATCTTTACCTTCCCTGAACATTGATAAGTTAATGTCGCCTTAACCACTACACCGTTTCAAAACACCATCGATTTCTGTGCCGTACAACTTATTCACTTGAAAGCAGCCGTTCTTAAACTTCTGTTCTAAATATGTATTCCAGGTATCAAAGGCGGTTTTCCTTATGAGCTATGTAGATTCCTTTGCCGACAGTCAGCCATTGTGTTCACAGTGTGCAATGATTCACGGTTCCTGTTACCCACTTAATATGCTTGAATGATATTAGAGCCTATTTGTCGTTACGTAAAACTCAAAATTGTTTCATCGATTCTCCGCCATCTAAAGAGTTAATTATTATTACTTCTAGCGCATATGAGCTACTCCGGGTTAATTTGCCGCTGTCGAGGCTATTAATCATCTCCGCGGGAAGTTAATTTGCTGAAGAGAAGTACTGGGCTGAGACCAGACCTGGCACTAAGGCCGCAGACCGGATGCTCCCAGACAGTAAGGAATTAGTTGGACGTCCGGTGCAGGCGGCATCTGTCTTCTATTATTAGCGGCTAGGGGTGAAAGTGGTCTACATGCTCTCTCCAATTACTACTTTTACTGTTCTATTTACTTGGGTTCTCTGGTTTAATACCTTTTATAGCAATACCTCTTGCTTCCTCTCAATATAGACCATGGTTAGCAAATTTCTGATCGAGAGATAGAGGACAATTTGATATCATGGTTGATTTTGGCACCGAAGGTAGTGGCTCTACTTTCAAACATGCATGGCTGTAAAAATCCATTCGAACTAAAAATGTAATACATATATTCAACGACAACCCGAGTTAGTAAGTTTTTTTTTTATTGCTATCTAACTACGGGAAGTATGAAGGGAAAAAATACGTCAATATGGGCCCCGTAGCTTTTATTTGACAGTCTTCTGTCTAAGTGAAGGTTTTTGAATCAGAAAACCTTATATTTTTACCTATGTGTTGGTCTGTCGGCCCTTGCCTTTCTGAGACCCTTGTTATAGTTAGAGTCATAAACGTTTCAAAAATCATGATTAACTTAATATATAATCAAATACTTGGTATTGAGGAATAAACTTAACAATATACAATATACAGAGGGGTCCAAAAAAATGTATCCACTGTTTAAAAGTCCATAACTTGCAAAGTAATTGACGGAGTTGTCTCATATTTGGTAGTGTAATAGTTTGTAGCCATACAAGCTTCTGAAGGTGCACCTCACCGGTAACTGTGCCGTCAAAGAAGAATGGCCCAATCAAGCCCCGGTAAGACAACCCACACCACACATTTACTCCTAACAAATTTACGGCTTTGTCTATGGACGTTTGGATTTTCGGCGGCCCAGTAGATGCAATTGTGGCGATTTACTGTACCATTGAGTTTGAACTGTGCCTCATCAGACCACACAATCATCTCTGCAAACTCTTCATCGTTGCGCACCATGTTATTAAACCACTCGCTGTACTCCATTCTACAATCTGGGTCGTCCTCGTTCATTGCGTGTAGCAATCTTGGGATGTAGCACTTCCACTTTGCTGTCTTCAAAATTCGCCGAACACTTGAGCGACTCACTCCAGTTTCACGGGCACACTGTCTCACAGACTTCTGTGGCGAGTGAGTGAATTGTTGTAACACAAAATGGGAGTTAAATGGACTTGTTCCTTTTACAGGTCGTCCAGATCGTTGTTTGTGTACATCTTTAACACAGCCTTCGGCTTCAAATTTGTCTCGAATGCGACGAATCGTTAAAAGTGTCGGTGGCTCTGTTTGATACACATTTCGCCATTGCCGTTGAACCTCATTAATGTTTTCTTACTTAAAATACCACTTTAAAACAGACTTCCTTTCATCAAATGTAAGCCTTACGCCAGCCATGTTTACTCGAGTAACAAGGTACAACTAACAATAAAACACTAACTATCTGGCAAATGTCATCTGACAAAACAATACAACGCAATGCAACGCTTGTATGGCGATTGCCGGAACTACAAACTATTACACTACCAAAAATGAGACAACTCCGTCAATTAGTTTGCAAGTTATGGACTTTTAAACAGTGGATACATTTTTTTGGACCCCTCTGTATTTTGTTACTTTAGTGGCCTATAATTGCACAATCACTAATTCTTATTGTTTATTTCATTTAATACATCCAGTTATATTTCAAAGTCGCTGGTTTATTTTTTTAGGAAGTATTGTGTAGCTAAGTAAGGTGACTTTGTGTGGTGCTTCTTGAGTCTTTCCTAAATGTGTTTGAAGAAGTACTTCCTTTTCGCAAGGTGTGTTCTTTATCTTGATTTTCCTGTCCGTTATTCCAACGTACGATTGCTTTATCCACGCTCTATACAGTTCATCACGATCATTATTTTGTATCACCTCTTCTAAGTGATTTTGTTACGGAGATGTGATTCTTACGCCACTCCCACACATCTTTTTTTTTTTTTTTTTTTGGTCACGGATAAGCTTCAAAGACCACGCGAATATCATTACTTTCAGTTCTTTTCTTGTTTTTGTTTTTCCTTTCCTTCCATTTTCCATCATTATCTCTACGTGCTTTTGTTTTCTTTCTTCTGTCCACGCGACTCCCTTTTTCGATTTTTTCTTTCCCACAAGAACCTTGATTTCCTTCAGTCTTTTCCTATATCTTTCTCCGTCCTGACAATCCTGGTCCGTTATTCCTAGTCTTTCAGTTTCTTCCCTCATCTACTTGGTTGGAGTATCCCCTTGAGCTTTTGTATCCTCGGATTTTCTAAAACATCTCTTGTTTATTTATTGTTCTTGCTAATATGTCTGGAGTGATTTCTAATGTATATTTCTTATTACATTCTTACACAGAGATACAGACCTATCGGTTTTCTATTCTTAATGGCGCTGAACTGTTCATTACGATACAATGGATAGTATATCTTATTATTATAAAAAATAAACTGCTATCGACATCAGACAGACGATTTGAGCCAAGGTTTATATCTAGCTAGCAGTGAAGTATCCGTCCTTGTTGGCACAACTTTAAGGAAAGCGGAAGTGCCTGTAACATCTAGATCTAGTTGGCCTCGAACATGGCCGCTGTATCTCGATGATCTGTGTAACACCCTTTTTTATTATTCTACCCCGACCTTCATGAGAGAGTCTTTACTCTGTAACAGGTGTTAGTAATCGTCTATCATTAAGCTGTCTGTATATTGCCGCAACTCTTCAAAGTTCTGCTTATTATGTGTTGGCTAACGGGAAGTATGTAAAAAAGAATAACTAACTTTTCCATTTCTATACATCATAATGTAGAATATATCTATGATAAAAAAAAAACGATTCTGACGCAATTTGTAAGATATTGACACCTTTTCTTCTTTTTAATTGGGGAAAGCAATTAGAGTTTTTCAAAGATAATACAATTATCGACAGTGATCTCACACATATATATAATCTAATCTTAACAAATGGTATGTTTATCAGTAACACCCTAAGGACTGTGTCTCATAACTAATCAGCCCTATTATAATTATCTTATCTTATCCTATTATTAACTTATCTTTCCTTCCCAGACCTCTATTCTAAATAATTGGCTCCCACGACCTTTTTCATCTGCGCCCTTATTTCTATTGTTACCGCCATCCTGCTACCCCTACTACAGCTTTTTCTACACAGATAAATACCCCTTAGGCATAAGACACTTGGTTGGTTCCTCAGGGCCCTCAGTCACCTTTGAGCTCTTAGCTTGTAACCATATATAATTGTATATTTGTGTTTTTTACCAAAAAAAGTTTCTTTTAAGAGTTATTGAGGAATAGAAATATAATTGACCTCGAGCCAAAAATATATACCTATACACATACTTATTTGTGTATAATCCAAATTACAGTGTATATAAAAAAAAATACAAGACTTAGAATGCTGAAATTATGCTTTGTTATTCTGTTAATACTCGTAGAGTTCCTACAAAGCAACATTTTTAAGAAATTCGATTCCGTAGATAACTAAATTTGTAGATTCGCCTGAGGATCTATAATAAAAAAAACTAAATTTGGGCTAAGGCCCGCCAATTTATCAGTCTATTTCAAAGGTAACAATTCATAGAGCGTTGAAATTTTGTAGACTGGTTCTTTTGATTGTCTAGTGATTTTGTGAGCAGAAAGGAGATTGAAAAATGAAATCAAGGATGTTTTATACAAATTTTGTAGTAAAATATAAAATGTTGCTTCAAATAACGGTTTATTATTTTTCTTTCCCTTATTTGTTAAATATCGAAGGAGGTCATTAATACTTCTAAGAAGATAATTTATCGAATCTTCTTCTAGATTACTCTGTAGCTATTTAGTTACTGGGTATGAGTATTTATCTCTTATATTTATATAGTATAAATATAGTGTAAAAACATATAGTTTATAGTGTAATTAGTAGTAACTCAGGAAAACCAAGAAAATATTGCCTGAGCGAAATCATAGAAAAAGGAGACTACACAGAGTGGTACATTTTTTCGTATATTCCGAGAGTTAGTTACGGTATTGATGTAGGTCCCCGGGTTCGATCCCAGTCGCCGACGCTGTCTTTATTTGACTAATAACCTTTTAGTAGTCCCTTAAAGTACCCGCCCACCCTACGTGGCCCTTCACCCTGGATATCGACCTAGCAGCCACCTGGACGGATGGCGGGCAGCCGTTGCCCAGACGACATATAGACGAACGACATACCGACAGACGGAGGCAGACATGGAAGAAAGGGCGGCGGCGTACCCTGGAATTAGGAAGGGCTGAGCGGTAGGGTCGACCAGCGGTCGATAGCCTGCCCTACATACTCTACACACTTCTCTCTCTCTCTCTCTCTCTCCTCTCTCCCTCTCTCTCTCTCTCACACTCTCCTTTTTACTGCTGTATCTGCTTTTCTCCATCCTCTGCCGATTTATGTGTTAGTTCGTCGCCCTCACTTGTCATACACGTGCGCCTTATACTGCATCTTTCCAGGCGCTTTTATAGCTACTTAAATTGTAAGCCTAGTTTGAACGGATCCGGCGATCATACCTTAATACAATTCCCAGTATTTCTATCTTATAAATTACATTTATGGTGGTTTCATATTTCTAGATATTTTAATGCGAATTTGTGAGACTTCCGACTTGAGATTATTAAAGGGTGTCCCAGAATTAACGCAAGATTCGATTTAAATATAAAACACAGTTTTTAGTATTTTTGTTGTTAATTTTTGAATTTAATTATAAAGTAAATAGGATAGGGTTATTTATGGAATAACACATCAGGCAAATGGCCTCCACGACTTTGCTGGCACATACACACTCTTTTGTCGTGACCATTTGGCATAAATGTGGTTGAATTTCGTTGATGCAGCGTTGAATTTCCTCTTTTAATGCACGGGTGGATGTGGGCTGGTTGACATACACCTTTGACTTCAAATAACCACATAAAAAGAAATCTAAAGGTGCTAAATCACACGATCTAGCGGGCCAATTCTGACACCGAAACGAGAGAGTACACGACCTGGAAATGTCTCATGCAGTATTTGAATTGTTTCATGGGCTGTATGGCATGTGGCACCATCTTGTTGAAACCACATATTGGCCACATCAATATCATCCAATCTCGGCACAAAGAACTGTGTTCACGACGCCGAATTGATGTTCCTGGATTTTCAACAACACTCTCACGCACTGCTTCGATATTGACATTTGGACGGTGTGTTTAGTGTCTCCAACTGATCCAGCCTCCCTAAATTTTTCAATTAATCTCTTCACATTTGATAAAGTCAAAACACTATTCCGTCCATATTTTGTATGAAATTTTCAAACTGCGACCGCCAAACTTTCATTATTTTTGAGATAATGTTCAACAATGAAGACACGTTGTTCTATCGTGTAACGCTCCATTTCTACTAACCCTAAACTGTCAGCTGTCAAATTGTTTTTTTTTTTAGTGTTGCCAGCACTTTACTGCACAAATGGCGGCAAATTCAAATCTTGCGTTAATTCTAGGACACCCTATATAATCAGCAACTGATGATAATTCAATGTGAGGTAAATATTGAGGGTTTTATCCCCCTTTAAAACGCTATACTAACATAAATTGCAGCTATTTCTGCGGGGAAGTAAGGAGGCAAAGAAAAGAAACAAAATAGTGAAAACTTTAGAATGCCATGATCATTTCTAATGGCCTGGACGTGCATGGTGAACACAGGCAGAAACAAACCACCCAATGTTTAGGGATGTAGAACAAATTGTCGAGAATTGTCAGAGAAAAAGTTGTGATGGGAGTTGCGTTTAAGAATGATAACTGTACGATAGACTCCTCTTCCCGGGTTGTAAAGGATCCTATGTTGGAATAAAATTAACAGGAAACTCAAAACTTGGTGCAAGTTTCTGGAAACTTCTCCTGATACATTACAGTTCAAGATCCCCAAGTCCTCTTTCCGGACAGCATCAAGTTCATTCTCACTTATAACTAGATACTAAATAAAAATAAAAATGGGTTCTAAATAATTTAATTTAGTTGATAATCTTTGTAAAAATTTATATCGAGACCAGTATGGATTAACGATCGCAGGATCTTCGAATATAATTTCTCTTTGACTGCATCTGCATCTTCCCAGACGCTTTCTTGGCTACTCAAATATTAGTTCTGCCTCGGTAGATCGTGGTCAATATCACGCTTGAACGCTGGTCCCACTGACCCAGTGAAAGGTTTATAGATCTGGGTGTGCCCCTGAGTGGGTCATCTGACGCATCGACTCTCCGCTTCAATGGCCCGTGAGAGAGTCCTCACATGGTTTCCCTCAATGGACCTGCTACAACTCACAACCATT
Organism: Acanthosoma haemorrhoidale; assembly: GCA_930367205.1. NCBI lineage: Eukaryota > Metazoa > Arthropoda > Insecta > Hemiptera > Acanthosomatidae > Acanthosoma > Acanthosoma haemorrhoidale. Next base: position 18,183,102 of record OV884011.1, on the reverse strand, counting down.
TCTAATTTTCACATTTAGAATGTGGGATTAACTAATTAGGCTTTTTTCGGTCTACCGTGCCTTCGTCAAGAGACAAAATCAAATGTGATGTGCCACAAAATCAAAAACTTCCTTATGGTCGAGAAAATGGTTTTATTGCCAATTCTAGGGATTAATGAAGTCCTAACAGGTAATTGGTATTATTGATAAAGTCGACGATTCTACTGTTTAAAATTTCTTAACAATTGACCTTTCATTATTTTTATTAGATTGCTTTCATTTTATTTTATCTTAGTAAATTGTCATAAATAATTTCATTCCTCATTATGAATCTAGAGAGTGAAACAGCGAATACACTTTGTTTGGCAGTTTTATGAGTTCACGTCATTATAGTCCACTTATCACATGTTATACACATATCTAATATTATTAGCTAGTCGAGATCTATTACTTGATCCCCTACTTAACAGTATTGAAAAATATTTTTTATCTTAATAGCAACTTACTACTATTTAATTATGATACTTATTCATATTTTAAGAGTGTGGTTATAATTGTTTTGTCTTTGTTAATTCAACTGGGGCCTTTCTATAAAATGACCTTGTTGCAGAGGTACTTTACATGTTTTATACTCCATGTGCGCAGAAAATACTCTGTGGAAATTGTCAAAGAAAGATTGTGTTTTCGCATCCTAGCTTCTTCGGTGACAAAATCTATTTATAAAACGTCACTTCTTTTTTAGGGTTTCGTTGAGTTTGTTTTTTCAAAATGACGTTTTGGTTATTTTAAATCCCCCTGTTCAACATTGAGTTATACTCGTAGATAGATAAGCAACTTTATTATGATAACATTACAATCTACCTCATTGGGCAATAAGTAATTGTGATAAATGATCTCACAGTATTTACAAACAGCCCAGAGACCTCCCAAGTCCACATGGTTGTCACCTCCCTCGCGTGCGAAGGAGGAAGCAGAGTCTTGGGAAGTCCCCCACGCTCCTCCGTCAGCCGCGTCACCGGATACGAGCCAGTGGAGACTGACCAAGAGCGCGAGAGCCACAGACGCTCAGGACATGATTGGAGAAACTGGCCATTGCTAGGACTCCCACCGTCATGCATTTATAGCAGGTCACGTGGCCACTGTCGTTTCAGTCTCCGAAAAGGTAAATAAGGATGATTGGTGCAGTGTAATGACTGTGCTAGGGGGGGGGGATTAGGGTGGTTGCATAGGTTACTATGGAATTTCATGAACTTGGAAGGGAGGAGTTCGAGAATGTAAAGTATATTAAGATCGTTATGAAGGGTTTTGTTGCTGACGTAAAAAGGGCGTTTACTATTGTTCTCAGGACTTTTGATTGAAAGGATTGGATGCGCTTGATGTTTTACTTTTTTGCTGGCCCCCATAGCTCTATTCCGTACGTCCAGATTGGCTTAGGTATAACTTTGTAGATTACTAATTTATTTTCTATTGAGGGATGGGATGTCCTTTGAAGTAGTCTGTACAGTTGTCCAAAAGCGTCTCTTTAGTTCTTGTCTTTTTAACCTCGTGTGTCGATTCCATACATTGAGTTATGAAATTTATTATATACGTTCCATTAAATGCTCAATAAAACATGAACAATGAAGTGGTATCAATTAATTTTGTGAAATTAATTATTTCTTCGTCCCCATTAATAATGTCTCGGGACTGAAGTGGACAATAAATACTAAAAACCATTATAATTGTCATTGAAATTCTGTTTGCAACTTTTTCGTAGGTGTAACCTTGGATCCTTGATTGTGTATCATAATACTTGACTTTTTACACACGTAACCATGCAAGGTAATGCCGCTCATGTGTACAGCCTGGACACACTACCCCTACACGGTAGCTCTTACACTAAGATCCTAATAGAATCACTCTTTGTACTAGCACCCTTCGCAGCACAATAGCATTACTCTCTTTGTCTGTTCGGCCCCTAGATTTTATTATCTTTGTAATACTATCGTTAACATTGTTATTACTGGATGTATGGGTTTTATATTTTAGAGAAAATTAACGAAAGAGATAGTGGGCAAACCCCCAAAACTGGGAAAAATTGACCCTTATGGTGAAAATGCATGCAATCTTCTAAACTAGTAAATACAATCATTGGTATTTTTTTTATATTGTATCATACATTTTAATTTTTATTATCTAAAAGTAAAAAAAAAAATCAATTGTGAATTAAATCGTATTTATAGGATGCATATAAATAAGTTAACTATAGGATTTGATTCACCATGTACATAATTCAAAAAATCATCACAATTTGGCTATGTTTTTAATTTTGACTAGAATTAATATAGTAGGATATATAAATAAGATAACTATAGGAAACAAAGTAGAAAGTGAAGGAGAATTTTGATTCTGAAAACATAAACTTAAATAACTTTTATTCATAAATACCTCATTCTCTTTTTTGTTCCAACATTTTCAAAAACTACTGAAAAATATTGACAAGCTATTAAAAAAAACTGTTAACAGTTGCTTTCAAGAAGAAAAACTGGGTTTGATAGTCAAACTGTACCATCAAGCTCGGCAATAATAATAAAAAATATGATTATAATCTTTCGGTTTTCGTTGCGTACATTCTGTCAAATGGCGATTTGATTCACCATGTACATAATTCAAAAAATCATCACAATTTGGCTATGTTTTTAATTTTGACTAGAATTAATATAGTAGGATATATAAATAAGATAACTATAGGAAACAAAGTAGAAAGTGAAGGAGAATTTTGATTCTGAAAACATAAACTTAAATAACTTTTATTCATAAATACCTCATTCTCTTTTTTGTTCCAACATTTTCAAAAACTACTGAAAAATATTGACAAGCTATTAAAAAAAACTGTTAACAGTTGCTTTCAAGAAGAAAAACTGGGTTTGATAGTCAAACTGTACCATCAAGCTCGGCAATAATAATAAAAAATATGATTATAATCTTTCGGTTTTCGTTGCGTACATTCTGTCAAATGGCGATTTGATTCACCATGTACATAATTCAAAAAATCATCACAATTTGGCTATGTTTTTAATTTTGACTAGAATTAATATAGTAGGATATATAAATAAGATAACTATAGGAAACAAAGTAGAAAGTGAAGGAGAATTTTGATTCTGAAAACATAAACTTAAATAACTTTTATTCATAAATACCTCATTCTCTTTTTTGTTCCAACATTTTCAAAAACTACTGCAAAATATTGACAAGCTATTAAAAAAAACTGTTAACAGTTGCTTTCAAGAAGAAAAACTGGGTTTGATAGTCAAACTGTACCATCAAGCTCGGCAATAATAATAAAAAATATGATTATAATCTTTCGGTTTTCGTTGCGTACATTCTGTCAAATGGCGATTTGATTCACCATGTACATAATTCAAAAAATCATCACAATTTGGCTATGTTTTTAATTTTGACTAGAATTAATATAGTAGGATATATAAATAAGATAACTATAGGAAACAAAGTAGAAAGTGAAGGAGAATTTTGATTCTGAAAACATAAACTTAAATAACTTTTATTCATAAATACCTCATTCTCTTTTTTGTTCCAACATTTTCAAAAACTACTGAAAAATATTGACAAGCTATTAAAAAAAACTGTTAACAGTTGCTTTCAAGAAGAAAAACTGGGTTTGATAGTCAAACTGTACCATCAAGCTCGGCAATAATAATAAAAAATATGATTATAATCTTTCGGTTTTCGTTGCGTACATTCTGTCAAATGGCGATTTGATTCACCATGTACATAATTCAAAAAATCATCACAATTTGGCTATGTTTTTAATTTTGACTAGAATTAATATAGTAGGATATATAAATAAGATAACTATAGGAAACAAAGTAGAAAGTGAAGGAGAATTTTGATTCTGAAAACATAAACTTAAATAACTTTTATTCATAAATACCTCATTCTCTTTTTTGTTCCAATATTTTCAAAAACTACTGCAAAATATTGACAAGCTATTAAAAAAAACTGTTAACAGTTGCTTTCAAGAAGAAAAACTGGGTTTGATAGTCAAACTGTACCATCAAGCTCGGCAATAATAATAAAAAATATGATTATAATCTTTCGGTTTTCGTTGCGTACATTCTGTCAAATGGCGATTTGATTCACCATGTACATAATTCAAAAAATCATCACAATTTGGCTATGTTTTTAATTTTGACTAGAATTAATATAGTAGGATATATAAATAAGATAACTATAGGAAACAAAGTAGAAAGTGAAGGAGAATTTTGATTCTGAAAACATAAACTTAAATAACTTTTATTCATAAACACCTCATTCTCTTTTTTGTTCCAACATTTTCAAAAACTACTGAAAAATATTGACAAGCTATTAAAAAAAACTGTTAACAGTTGCTTTCAAGAAGAAAAACTGGGTTTGATAGTCAAACTGTACCATCAAGCTCGGCAATAATAATAAAAAATATGATTATAATCTTTCGGTTTTCGTTGCGTACATTCTGTCAAATGGCGATTTGATTCACCATGTACATAATTCAAAAAATCATCACAATTTGGCTATGTTTTTAATTTTGACTAGAATTAATATAGTAGGATATATAAATAAGATAACTATAGGAAACAAAGTAGAAAGTGAAGGAGAATTTTGATTCTGAAAACATAAACTTAAATAACTTTTATTCATAAATACCTCATTCTCTTTTTTGTTCCAACATTTTCAAAAACTACTGCAAAATATTGACAAGCTATTAAAAAAAACTGTTAACAGTTGCTTTCAAGAAGAAAAACTGGGTTTGATAGTCAAACTGTACCATCAAGCTCGGCAATAATAATAAAAAATATGATTATAATCTTTCGGTTTTCGTTGCGTACATTCTGTCAAATGGCGATTTGATTCACCATGTACATAATTCAAAAAATCATCACAATTTGGCTATGTTTTTAATTTTGACTAGAATTAATATAGTAGGATATATAAATAAGATAACTATAGGAAACAAAGTAGAAAGTGAAGGAGAATTTTGATTCTGAAAACATAAACTTAAATAACTTTTATTCATAAACACCTCATTCTCTTTTTTGTTCCAACATTTTCAAAAACTACTGAAAAATATTGACAAGCTATTAAAAAAAACTGTTAACAGTTGCTTTCAAGAAGAAAAACTGGGTTTGATAGTCAAACTGTACCATCAAGCTCGGCAATAATAATAAAAAATATGATTATAATCTTTCGGTTTTCGTTGCGTACATTCTGTCAAATGGCGATTTGATTCACCATGTACATAATTCAAAAAATCATCACAATTTGGCTATGTTTTTAATTTTGACTAGAATTAATATAGTAGGATATATAAATAAGATAACTATAGGAAACAAAGTAGAAAGTGAAGGAGAATTTTGATTCTGAAAACATAAACTTAAATAACTTTTATTCATAAATACCTCATTCTCTTTTTTGTTCCAACATTTTCAAAAACTACTGAAAAATATTGACAAGCTATTAAAAAAAACTGTTAACAGTTGCTTTCAAGAAGAAAAACTGGGTTTGATAGTCAAACTGTACCATCAAGCTCGGCAATAATAATAAAAAATATGATTATAATCTTTCGGTTTTCGTTGCGTACATTCTGTCAAATGGCGATTTGATTCACCATGTACATAATTCAAAAAATCATCACAATTTGGCTATGTTTTTAATTTTGACTAGAATTAATATAGTAGGATATATAAATAAGATAACTATAGGAAACAAAGTAGAAAGTGAAGGAGAATTTTGATTCTGAAAACATAAACTTAAATAACTTTTATTCATAAATACCTCATTCTCTTTTTTGTTCCAACATTTTCAAAAACTACTGAAAAATATTGACAAGCTATTAAAAAAAACTGTTAACAGTTGCTTTCAAGAAGAAAAACTGGGTTTGATAGTCAAACTGTACCATCAAGCTCGGCAATAATAATAAAAAATATGATTATAATCTTTCGGTTTTCGTTGCGTACATTCTGTCAAATGGCGATTTGATTCACCATGTACATAATTCAAAAAATCATCACAATTTGGCTATGTTTTTAATTTTGACTAGAATTAATATAGTAGGATATATAAATAAGATAACTATAGGAAACAAAGTAGAAAGTGAAGGAGAATTTTGATTCTGAAAACATAAACTTAAATAACTTTTATTCATAAATACCTCATTCTCTTTTTTGTTCCAATATTTTCAAAAACTACTGAAAAATATTGACAAGCTATTAAAAAAAAACTGTTAACAGTTGCTTTCAAGCAGAAAAACTGGTGATAGTCAAACCGTACCATCAAGCTCGGCAATAATAATAAAAAATATGATTATAATCTTTCGGTTTTCGTTGCGTACATTCTGTCAAATGGCGATTTGATTCACCATGTACATAATTCAAAAAATCATCACAATTTGGCTATGTTTTTAATTTTGACTAGAATTAATATAGTAGGATATATAAATAAGATAACTATAGGAAACAAAGTAGAAAGTGAAGGAGAATTTTGATTCTGAAAACATAAACTTAAATAACTTTTATTCATAAATACCTCATTCTCTTTTTTGTTCCAACATTTTCAAAAACTACTGAAAAATATTGACAAGCTATTAAAAAAAAACTGTTAACAGTTGCTTTCAAGCAGAAAAACTGGTGATAGTCAAACCGTACCATCAAGCTCGGCAATAATAATAAAAAATATGATTATAATCTTTCGGTTTTCGTTGCGTACATTCTGTCAAATGGCGATTTGATTCACCATGTACATAATTCAAAAAATCATCACAATTTGGCTATGTTTTTAATTTTGACTAGAATTAATATAGTAGGATATATAAATAAGATAACTATAGGAAACAAAGTAGAAAGTGAAGGAGAATTTTGATTCTGAAAACATAAACTTAAATAACTTTTATTCATAAATACCTCATTCTCTTTTTTGTTCCAACATTTTCAAAAACTACTGAAAAATATTGACAAGCTATTAAAAAAAACTGTTAACAGTTGCTTTCAAGAAGAAAAACTGGGTTTGATAGTCAAACCGTACCATCAAGCTCGGCAATAATAATAAAAAATATGATTATAATCTTTCGGTTTTCGTTGCGTACATTCTGTCAAATGGCGATTTGATTCACCATGTACATAATTCAAAAAATCATCACAATTTGGCTATGTTTTTAATTTTGACTAGAATTAATATAGTAGGATATATAAATAAGATAACTATAGGAAACAAAGTAGAAAGTGAAGGAGAATTTTGATTCTGAAAACATAAACTTAAATAACTTTTATTCATAAATACCTCATTCTCTTTTTTGTTCCAACATTTTCAAAAACTACTGAAAAATATTGACAAGCTATTAAAAAAAACTGTTAACAGTTGCTTTCAAGAAGAAAAACTGGGTTTGATAGTCAAACTGTACCATCAAGCTCGGCAATAATAATAAAAAATATGATTATAATCTTTCGGTTTTCGTTGCGTACATTCTGTCAAATGGCGATTTGATTCACCATGTACATAATTCAAAAAATCATCACAATTTGGCTATGTTTTTAATTTTGACTAGAATTAATATAGTAGGATATATAAATAAGATAACTATAGGAAACAAAGTAGAAAGTGAAGGAGAATTTTGATTCTGAAAACATAAACTTAAATAACTTTTATTCATAAATACCTCATTCTCTTTTTTGTTCCAACATTTTCAAAAACTACTGAAAAATATTGACAAGCTATTAAAAAAAACTGTTAACAGTTGCTTTCAAGAAGAAAAACTGGGTTTGATAGTCAAACTGTACCATCAAGCTCGGCAATAATAATAAAAAATATGATTATAATCTTTCGGTTTTCGTTGCGTACATTCTGTCAAATGGCGATTTGATTCACCATGTACATAATTCAAAAAATCATCACAATTTGGCTATGTTTTTAATTTTGACTAGAATTAATATAGTAGGATATATAAATAAGATAACTATAGGAAACAAAGTAGAAAGTGAAGGAGAATTTTGATTCTGAAAACATAAACTTAAATAACTTTTATTCATAAATACCTCATTCTCTTTTTTGTTCCAACATTTTCAAAAACTACTGAAAAATATTGACAAGCTATTAAAAAAAAACTGTTAACAGTTGCTTTCAAGCAGAAAAACTGGTGATAGTCAAACCGTACCATCAAGCTCGGCAATAATAATAAAAAATATGATTATAATCTTTCGGTTTTCGTTGCGTACATTCTGTCAAATGGCGATTTGATTCACCATGTACATAATTCAAAAAATCATCACAATTTGGCTATGTTTTTAATTTTGACTAGAATTAATATAGTAGGATATATAAATAAGATAACTATAGGAAACAAAGTAGAAAGTGAAGGAGAATTTTGATTCTGAAAACATAAACTTAAATAACTTTTATTCATAAATACCTCATTCTCTTTTTTGTTCCAACATTTTCAAAAACTACTGAAAAATATTGACAAGCTATTAAAAAAAACTGTTAACAGTTGCTTTCAAGAAGAAAAACTGGGTTTGATAGTCAAACCGTACCATCAAGCTCGGCAATAATAATAAAAAATATGATTATAATCTTTCGGTTTTCGTTGCGTACATTCTGTCAAATGGCGATTTGATTCACCATGTACATAATTCAAAAAATCATCACAATTTGGCTATGTTTTTAATTTTGACTAGAATTAATATAGTAGGATATATAAATAAGATAACTATAGGAAACAAAGTAGAAAGTGAAGGAGAATTTTGATTCTGAAAACATAAACTTAAATAACTTTTATTCATAAATACCTCATTCTCTTTTTTGTTCCAACATTTTCAAAAACTACTGAAAAATATTGACAAGCTATTAAAAAAAACTGTTAACAGTTGCTTTCAAGAAGAAAAACTGGGTTTGATAGTCAAACTGTACCATCAAGCTCGGCAATAATAATAAAAAATATGATTATAATCTTTCGGTTTTCGTTGCGTACATTCTGTCAAATGGCGATTTGATTCACCATGTACATAATTCAAAAAATCATCACAATTTGGCTATGTTTTTAATTTTGACTAGAATTAATATAGTAGGATATATAAATAAGATAACTATAGGAAACAAAGTAGAAAGTGAAGGAGAATTTTGATTCTGAAAACATAAACTTAAATAACTTTTATTCATAAATACCTCATTCTCTTTTTTGTTCCAACATTTTCAAAAACTACTGAAAAATATTGACAAGCTATTAAAAAAAAACTGTTAACAGTTGCTTTCAAGCAGAAAAACTGGTGATAGTCAAACCGTACCATCAAGCTCGGCAATAATAATAAAAAATATGATTATAATCTTTCGGTTTTCGTTGCGTACATTCTGTCAAATGGCGATTTGATTCACCATGTACATAATTCAAAAAATCATCACAATTTGGCTATGTTTTTAATTTTGACTAGAATTAATATAGTAGGATATATAAATAAGATAACTATAGGAAACAAAGTAGAAAGTGAAGGAGAATTTTGATTCTGAAAACATAAACTTAAATAACTTTTATTCATAAATACCTCATTCTCTTTTTTGTTCCAACATTTTCAAAAACTACTGAAAAATATTGACAAGCTATTAAAAAAAACTGTTAACAGTTGCTTTCAAGAAGAAAAACTGGGTTTGATAGTCAAACCGTACCATCAAGCTCGGCAATAATAATAAAAAATATGATTATAATCTTTCGGTTTTCGTTGCGTACATTCTGTCAAATGGCGATTTGATTCACCATGTACATAATTCAAAAAATCATCACAATTTGGCTATGTTTTTAATTTTGACTAGAATTAATATAGTAGGATATATAAATAAGATAACTATAGGAAACAAAGTAGAAAGTGAAGGAGAATTTTGATTCTGAAAACATAAACTTAAATAACTTTTATTCATAAATACCTCATTCTCTTTTTTGTTCCAACATTTTCAAAAACTACTGAAAAATATTGACAAGCTATTAAAAAAAACTGTTAACAGTTGCTTTCAAGAAGAAAAACTGGGTTTGATAGTCAAACTGTACCATCAAGCTCGGCAATAATAATAAAAAATATGATTATAATCTTTCGGTTTTCGTTGCGTACATTCTGTCAAATGGCGATTTGATTCACCATGTACATAATTCAAAAAATCATCACAATTTGGCTATGTTTTTAATTTTGACTAGAATTAATATAGTAGGATATATAAATAAGATAACTATAGGAAACAAAGTAGAAAGTGAAGGAGAATTTTGATTCTGAAAACATAAACTTAAATAACTTTTATTCATAAATACCTCATTCTCTTTTTTGTTCCAACATTTTCAAAAACTACTGAAAAATATTGACAAGCTATTAAAAAAAACTGTTAACAGTTGCTTTCAAGAAGAAAAACTGGGTTTGATAGTCAAACTGTACCATCAAGCTCGGCAATAATAATAAAAAATATGATTATAATCTTTCGGTTTTCGTTGCGTACATTCTGTCAAATGGCGATTTGATTCACCATGTACATAATTCAAAAAATCATCACAATTTGGCTATGTTTTTAATTTTGACTAGAATTAATATAGTAGGATATATAAATAAGATAACTATAGGAAACAAAGTAGAAAGTGAAGGAGAATTTTGATTCTGAAAACATAAACTTAAATAACTTTTATTCATAAATACCTCATTCTCTTTTTTGTTCCAACATTTTCAAAAACTACTGAAAAATATTGACAAGCTATTAAAAAAAAACTGTTAACAGTTGCTTTCAAGCAGAAAAACTGGTGATAGTCAAACCGTACCATCAAGCTCGGCAATAATAATAAAAAATATGATTATAATCTTTCGGTTTTCGTTGCGTACATTCTGTCAAATGGCGATTTGATTCACCATGTACATAATTCAAAAAATCATCACAATTTGGCTATGTTTTTAATTTTGACTAGAATTAATATAGTAGGATATATAAATAAGATAACTATAGGAAACAAAGTAGAAAGTGAAGGAGAATTTTGATTCTGAAAACATAAACTTAAATAACTTTTATTCATAAATACCTCATTCTCTTTTTTGTTCCAACATTTTCAAAAACTACTGAAAAATATTGACAAGCTATTAAAAAAAACTGTTAACAGTTGCTTTCAAGAAGAAAAACTGGGTTTGATAGTCAAACCGTACCATCAAGCTCGGCAATAATAATAAAAAATATGATTATAATCTTTCGGTTTTCGTTGCGTACATTCTGTCAAATGGCGATTTGATTCACCATGTACATAATTCAAAAAATCATCACAATTTGGCTATGTTTTTAATTTTGACTAGAATTAATATAGTAGGATATATAAATAAGATAACTATAGGAAACAAAGTAGAAAGTGAAGGAGAATTTTGATTCTGAAAACATAAACTTAAATAACTTTTATTCATAAATACCTCATTCTCTTTTTTGTTCCAACATTTTCAAAAACTACTGAAAAATATTGACAAGCTATTAAAAAAAACTGTTAACAGTTGCTTTCAAGAAGAAAAACTGGGTTTGATAGTCAAACTGTACCATCAAGCTCGGCAATAATAATAAAAAATATGATTATAATCTTTCGGTTTTCGTTGCGTACATTCTGTCAAATGGCGATTTGATTCACCATGTACATAATTCAAAAAATCATCACAATTTGGCTATGTTTTTAATTTTGACTAGAATTAATATAGTAGGATATATAAATAAGATAACTATAGGAAACAAAGTAGAAAGTGAAGGAGAATTTTGATTCTGAAAACATAAACTTAAATAACTTTTATTCATAAATACCTCATTCTCTTTTTTGTTCCAACATTTTCAAAAACTACTGAAAAATATTGACAAGCTATTAAAAAAAACTGTTAACAGTTGCTTTCAAGAAGAAAAACTGGGTTTGATAGTCAAACTGTACCATCAAGCTCGGCAATAATAATAAAAAATATGATTATAATCTTTCGGTTTTCGTTGCGTACATTCTGTCAAATGGCGATTTGATTCACCATGTACATAATTCAAAAAATCATCACAATTTGGCTATGTTTTTAATTTTGACTAGAATTAATATAGTAGGATATATAAATAAGATAACTATAGGAAACAAAGTAGAAAGTGAAGGAGAATTTTGATTCTGAAAACATAAACTTAAATAACTTTTATTCATAAATACCTCATTCTCTTTTTTGTTCCAATATTTTCAAAAACTACTGAAAAATATTGACAAGCTATTAAAAAAAAACTGTTAACAGTTGCTTTCAAGCAGAAAAACTGGTGATAGTCAAACCGTACCATCAAGCTCGGCAATAATAATAAAAAATATGATTATAATCTTTCGGTTTTCGTTGCGTACATTCTGTCAAATGGCGATTTGATTCACCATGTACATAATTCAAAAAATCATCACAATTTGGCTATGTTTTTAATTTTGACTAGAATTAATATAGTAGGATATATAAATAAGATAACTATAGGAAACAAAGTAGAAAGTGAAGGAGAATTTTGATTCTGAAAACATAAACTTAAATAACTTTTATTCATAAATACCTCATTCTCTTTTTTGTTCCAACATTTTCAAAAACTACTGAAAAATATTGACAAGCTATTAAAAAAAACTGTTAACAGTTGCTTTCAAGAAGAAAAACTGGGTTTGATAGTCAAACTGTACCATCAAGCTCGGCAATAATAATAAAAAATATGATTATAATCTTTCGGTTTTCGTTGCGTACATTCTGTCAAATGGCGATTTGATTCACCATGTACATAATTCAAAAAATCATCACAATTTGGCTATGTTTTTAATTTTGACTAGAATTAATATAGTAGGATATATAAATAAGATAACTATAGGAAACAAAGTAGAAAGTGAAGGAGAATTTTGATTCTGAAAACATAAACTTAAATAACTTTTATTCATAAATACCTCATTCTCTTTTTTGTTCCAATATTTTCAAAAACTACTGAAAAATATTGACAAGCTATTAAAAAAAAACTGTTAACAGTTGCTTTCAAGCAGAAAAACTGGTGATAGTCAAACCGTACCATCAAGCTCGGCAATAATAATAAAAAATATGATTATAATCTTTCGGTTTTCGTTGCGTACATTCTGTCAAATGGCGATTTGATTCACCATGTACATAATTCAAAAAATCATCACAATTTGGCTATGTTTTTAATTTTGACTAGAATTAATATAGTAGGATATATAAATAAGATAACTATAGGAAACAAAGTAGAAAGTGAAGGAGAATTTTGATTCTGAAAACATAAACTTAAATAACTTTTATTCATAAATACCTCATTCTCTTTTTTGTTCCAACATTTTCAAAAACTACTGAAAAATATTGACAAGCTATTAAAAAAAACTGTTAACAGTTGCTTTCAAGAAGAAAAACTGGGTTTGATAGTCAAACTGTACCATCAAGCTCGGCAATAATAATAAAAAATATGATTATAATCTTTCGGTTTTCGTTGCGTACATTCTGTCAAATGGCGATTTGATTCACCATGTACATAATTCAAAAAATCATCACAATTTGGCTATGTTTTTAATTTTGACTAGAATTAATATAGTAGGATATATAAATAAGATAACTATAGGAAACAAAGTAGAAAGTGAAGGAGAATTTTGATTCTGAAAACATAAACTTAAATAACTTTTATTCATAAATACCTCATTCTCTTTTTTGTTCCAATATTTTCAAAAACTACTGAAAAATATTGACAAGCTATTAAAAAAAAACTGTTAACAGTTGCTTTCAAGCAGAAAAACTGGTGATAGTCAAACCGTACCATCAAGCTCGGCAATAATAATAAAAAATATGATTATAATCTTTCGGTTTTCGTTGCGTACATTCTGTCAAATGGCGATTTGATTCACCATGTACATAATTCAAAAAATCATCACAATTTGGCTATGTTTTTAATTTTGACTAGAATTAATATAGTAGGATATATAAATAAGATAACTATAGGAAACAAAGTAGAAAGTGAAGGAGAATTTTGATTCTGAAAACATAAACTTAAATAACTTTTATTCATAAATACCTCATTCTCTTTTTTGTTCCAACATTTTCAAAAACTACTGAAAAATATTGACAAGCTATTAAAAAAAACTGTTAACAGTTGCTTTCAAGAAGAAAAACTGGGTTTGATAGTCAAACTGTACCATCAAGCTCGGCAATAATAATAAAAAATATGATTATAATCTTTCGGTTTTCGTTGCGTACATTCTGTCAAATGGCGATTTGATTCACCATGTACATAATTCAAAAAATCATCACAATTTGGCTATGTTTTTAATTTTGACTAGAATTAATATAGTAGGATATATAAATAAGATAACTATAGGAAACAAAGTAGAAAGTGAAGGAGAATTTTGATTCTGAAAACATAAACTTAAATAACTTTTATTCATAAATACCTCATTCTCTTTTTTGTTCCAACATTTTCAAAAACTACTGAAAAATATTGACAAGCTATTAAAAAAAACTGTTAACAGTTGCTTTCAAGAAGAAAAACTGGGTTTGATAGTCAAACTGTACCATCAAGCTCGGCAATAATAATAAAAAATATGATTATAATCTTTCGGTTTTCGTTGCGTACATTCTGTCAAATGGCGATTTGATTCACCATGTACATAATTCAAAAAATCATCACAATTTGGCTATGTTTTTAATTTTGACTAGAATTAATATAGTAGGATATATAAATAAGATAACTATAGGAAACAAAGTAGAAAGTGAAGGAGAATTTTGATTCTGAAAACATAAACTTAAATAACTTTTATTCATAAATACCTCATTCTCTTTTTTGTTCCAACATTTTCAAAAACTACTGAAAAATATTGACAAGCTATTAAAAAAAACTGTTAACAGTTGCTTTCAAGAAGAAAAACTGGGTTTGATAGTCAAACTGTACCATCAAGCTCGGCAATAATAATAAAAAATATGATTATAATCTTTCGGTTTTCGTTGCGTACATTCTGTCAAATGGCGATTTGATTCACCATGTACATAATTCAAAAAATCATCACAATTTGGCTATGTTTTTAATTTTGACTAGAATTAATATAGTAGGATATATAAATAAGATAACTATAGGAAACAAAGTAGAAAGTGAAGGAGAATTTTGATTCTGAAAACATAAACTTAAATAACTTTTATTCATAAATACCTCATTCTCTTTTTTGTTCCAACATTTTCAAAAACTACTGCAAAATATTGACAAGCTATTAAAAAAAACTGTTAACAGTTGCTTTCAAGAAGAAAAACTGGGTTTGATAGTCAAACTGTACCATCAAGCTCGGCAATAATAATAAAAAATATGATTATAATCTTTCGGTTTTCGTTGCGTACATTCTGTCAAATGGCGATTTGATTCACCATGTACATAATTCAAAAAATCATCACAATTTGGCTATGTTTTTAATTTTGACTAGAATTAATATAGTAGGATATATAAATAAGATAACTATAGGAAACAAAGTAGAAAGTGAAGGAGAATTTTGATTCTGAAAACATAAACTTAAATAACTTTTATTCATAAATACCTCATTCTCTTTTTTGTTCCAACATTTTCAAAAACTACTGAAAAATATTGACAAGCTATTAAAAAAAACTGTTAACAGTTGCTTTCAAGAAGAAAAACTGGGTTTGATAGTCAAACTGTACCATCAAGCTCGGCAATAATAATAAAAAATATGATTATAATCTTTCGGTTTTCGTTGCGTACATTCTGTCAAATGGCGATTTGATTCACCATGTACATAATTCAAAAAATCATCACAATTTGGCTATGTTTTTAATTTTGACTAGAATTAATATAGTAGGATATATAAATAAGATAACTATAGGAAACAAAGTAGAAAGTGAAGGAGAATTTTGATTCTGAAAACATAAACTTAAATAACTTTTATTCATAAATACCTCATTCTCTTTTTTGTTCCAACATTTTCAAAAACTACTGCAAAATATTGACAAGCTATTAAAAAAAACTGTTAACAGTTGCTTTCAAGAAGAAAAACTGGGTTTGATAGTCAAACTGTACCATCAAGCTCGGCAATAATAATAAAAAATATGATTATAATCTTTCGGTTTTCGTTGCGTACATTCTGTCAAATGGCGATTTGATTCACCATGTACATAATTCAAAAAATCATCACAATTTGGCTATGTTTTTAATTTTGACTAGAATTAATATAGTAGGATATATAAATAAGATAACTATAGGAAACAAAGTAGAAAGTGAAGGAGAATTTTGATTCTGAAAACATAAACTTAAATAACTTTTATTCATAAATACCTCATTCTCTTTTTTGTTCCAACATTTTCAAAAACTACTGAAAAATATTGACAAGCTATTAAAAAAAACTGTTAACAGTTGCTTTCAAGAAGAAAAACTGGGTTTGATAGTCAAACTGTACCATCAAGCTCGGCAATAATAATAAACAATATGATTATAATCTTTCGGTTTTCGTTGCATACATTCTGTCAAATGGCGATTTGATTCACCATGTACATAATTCAAAAAATCATCACAATTTGGCTATGTTTTTAATTTTGACTAGAATTAATATAGTAGGATATATAAATAAGATAACTATAGGAAACAAAGTAGAAAGTGAAGGAGAATTTTGATTCTGAAAACATAAACTTAAATAACTTTTATTCATAAATACCTCATTCTCTTTTTTGTTCCAACATTTTCAAAAACTACTGAAAAATATTGACAAGCTATTAAAAAAAACTGTTAACAGTTGCTTTCAAGAAGAAAAACTGGGTTTGATAGTCAAACTGTACCATCAAGCTCGGCAATAATAATAAAAAATATGATTATAATCTTTCGGTTTTCGTTGCGTACATTCTGTCAAATGGCGATTTGATTCACCATGTACATAATTCAAAAAATCATCACAATTTGGCTATGTTTTTAATTTTGACTAGAATTAATATAGTAGGATATATAAATAAGATAACTATAGGAAACAAAGTAGAAAGTGAAGGAGAATTTTGATTCTGAAAACATAAACTTAAATAACTTTTATTCATAAATACCTCATTCTCTTTTTTGTTTCAACATTTTCAAAAACTACTGAAAAATATTGACAAGCTATTAAAAAAAACTGTTAACAGTTGCTTTCAAGAAGAAAAACTGGGTTTGATAGTCAAACTGTACCATCAAGCTCGGCAATAATAATAAAAAATATGATTATAATCTTTCGGTTTTCGTTGCGTACATTCTGTCAAATGGCGATTTGATTCACCATGTACATAATTCAAAAAATCATCACAATTTGGCTATGTTTTTAATTTTGACTAGAATTAATATAGTAGGATATATAAATAAGATAACTATAGGAAACAAAGTAGAAAGTGAAGGAGAATTTTGATTCTGAAAACATAAACTTAAATAACTTTTATTCATAAATACCTCATTCTCTTTTTTGTTCCAACATTTTCAAAAACTACTGAAAAATATTGACAAGCTATTAAAAAAAACTGTTAACAGTTGCTTTCAAGAAGAAAAACTGGGTTTGATAGTCAAACTGTACCATCAAGCTCGGCAATAATAATAAAAAATATGATTATAATCTTTCGGTTTTCGTTGCGTACATTCTGTCAAATGGCGATTTGATTCACCATGTACATAATTCAAAAAATCATCACAATTTGGCTATGTTTTTAATTTTGACTAGAATTAATATAGTAGGATATATAAATAAGATAACTATAGGAAACAAAGTAGAAAGTGAAGGAGAATTTTGATTCTGAAAACATAAACTTAAATAACTTTTATTCATAAATACCTCATTCTCTTTTTTGTTCCAACATTTTCAAAAACTACTGAAAAATATTGACAAGCTATTAAAAAAAACTGTTAACAGTTGCTTTCAAGAAGAAAAACTGGGTTTGATAGTCAAACTGTACCATCAAGCTCGGCAATAATAATAAAAAATATGATTATAATCTTTCGGTTTTCGTTGCGTACATTCTGTCAAATGGCGATTTGATTCACCATGTACATAATTCAAAAAATCATCACAATTTGGCTATGTTTTTAATTTTGACTAGAATTAATATAGTAGGATATATAAATAAGATAACTATAGGAAACAAAGTAGAAAGTGAAGGAGAATTTTGATTCTGAAAACATAAACTTAAATAACTTTTATTCATAAATACCTCATTCTCTTTTTTGTTCCAACATTTTCAAAAACTACTGAAAAATATTGACAAGCTATTAAAAAAAACTGTTAACAGTTGCTTTCAAGAAGAAAAACTGGGTTTGATAGTCAAACTGTACCATCAAGCTCGGCAATAATAATAAAAAATATGATTATAATCTTTCGGTTTTCGTTGCGTACATTCTGTCAAATGGCGATTTGATTCACCATGTACATAATTCAAAAAATCATCACAATTTGGCTATGTTTTTAATTTTGACTAGAATTAATATAGTAGGATATATAAATAAGATAACTATAGGAAACAAAGTAGAAAGTGAAGGAGAATTTTGATTCTGAAAACATAAACTTAAATAACTTTTATTCATAAATACCTCATTCTCTTTTTTGTTCCAACATTTTCAAAAACTACTGAAAAATATTGACAAGCTATTAAAAAAAACTGTTAACAGTTGCTTTCAAGAAGAAAAACTGGGTTTGATAGTCAAACTGTACCATCAAGCTCGGCAATAATAATAAAAAATATGATTATAATCTTTCGGTTTTCGTTGCGTACATTCTGTCAAATGGCGATTTGATTCACCATGTACATAATTCAAAAAATCATCACAATTTGGCTATGTTTTTAATTTTGACTAGAATTAATATAGTAGGATATATAAATAAGATAACTATAGGAAACAAAGTAGAAAGTGAAGGAGAATTTTGATTCTGAAAACATAAACTTAAATAACTTTTATTCATAAATACCTCATTCTCTTTTTTGTTCCAACATTTTCAAAAACTACTGAAAAATATTGACAAGCTATTAAAAAAAACTGTTAACAGTTGCTTTCAAGAAGAAAAACTGGGTTTGATAGTCAAACTGTACCATCAAGCTCGGCAATAATAATAAAAAATATGATTATAATCTTTCGGTTTTCGTTGCGTACATTCTGTCAAATGGCGATTTGATTCACCATGTACATAATTCAAAAAATCATCACAATTTGGCTATGTTTTTAATTTTGACTAGAATTAATATAGTAGGATATATAAATAAGATAACTATAGGAAACAAAGTAGAAAGTGAAGGAGAATTTTGATTCTGAAAACATAAACTTAAATAACTTTTATTCATAAATACCTCATTCTCTTTTTTGTTCCAACATTTTCAAAAACTACTGAAAAATATTGACAAGCTATTAAAAAAAACTGTTAACAGTTGCTTTCAAGAAGAAAAACTGGGTTTGATAGTCAAACTGTACCATCAAGCTCGGCAATAATAATAAAAAATATGATTATAATCTTTCGGTTTTCGTTGCGTACATTCTGTCAAATGGCGATTTGATTCACCATGTACATAATTCAAAAAATCATCACAATTTGGCTATGTTTTTAATTTTGACTAGAATTAATATAGTAGGATATATAAATAAGATAACTATAGGAAACAAAGTAGAAAGTGAAGGAGAATTTTGATTCTGAAAACATAAACTTAAATAACTTTTATTCATAAATACCTCATTCTCTTTTTTGTTCCAACATTTTCAAAAACTACTGAAAAATATTGACAAGCTATTAAAAAAAACTGTTAACAGTTGCTTTCAAGAAGAAAAACTGGGTTTGATAGTCAAACTGTACCATCAAGCTCGGCAATAATAATAAAAAATATGATTATAATCTTTCGGTTTTCGTTGCGTACATTCTGTCAAATGGCGATTTGATTCACCATGTACATAATTCAAAAAATCATCACAATTTGGCTATGTTTTTAATTTTGACTAGAATTAATATAGTAGGATATATAAATAAGATAACTATAGGAAACAAAGTAGAAAGTGAAGGAGAATTTTGATTCTGAAAACATAAACTTAAATAACTTTTATTCATAAATACCTCATTCTCTTTTTTGTTCCAACATTTTCAAAAACTACTGAAAAATATTGACAAGCTATTAAAAAAAACTGTTAACAGTTGCTTTCAAGAAGAAAAACTGGGTTTGATAGTCAAACTGTACCATCAAGCTCGGCAATAATAATAAAAAATATGATTATAATCTTTCGGTTTTCGTTGCGTACATTCTGTCAAATGGCGATTTGATTCACCATGTACATAATTCAAAAAATCATCACAATTTGGCTATGTTTTTAATTTTGACTAGAATTAATATAGTAGGATATATAAATAAGATAACTATAGGAAACAAAGTAGAAAGTGAAGGAGAATTTTGATTCTGAAAACATAAACTTAAATAACTTTTATTCATAAATACCTCATTCTCTTTTTTGTTCCAACATTTTCAAAAACTACTGAAAAATATTGACAAGCTATTAAAAAAAACTGTTAACAGTTGCTTTCAAGAAGAAAAACTGGGTTTGATAGTCAAACTGTACCATCAAGCTCGGCAATAATAATAAAAAATATGATTATAATCTTTCGGTTTTCGTTGCGTACATTCTGTCAAATGGCGATTTGATTCACCATGTACATAATTCAAAAAATCATCACAATTTGGCTATGTTTTTAATTTTGACTAGAATTAATATAGTAGGATATATAAATAAGATAACTATAGGAAACAAAGTAGAAAGTGAAGGAGAATTTTGATTCTGAAAACATAAACTTAAATAACTTTTATTCATAAATACCTCATTCTCTTTTTTGTTCCAACATTTTCAAAAACTACTGAAAAATATTGACAAGCTATTAAAAAAAACTGTTAACAGTTGCTTTCAAGAAGAAAAACTGGGTTTGATAGTCAAACTGTACCATCAAGCTCGGCAATAATAATAAAAAATATGATTATAATCTTTCGGTTTTCGTTGCGTACATTCTGTCAAATGGCGATTTGATTCACCATGTACATAATTCAAAAAATCATCACAATTTGGCTATGTTTTTAATTTTGACTAGAATTAATATAGTAGGATATATAAATAAGATAACTATAGGAAACAAAGTAGAAAGTGAAGGAGAATTTTGATTCTGAAAACATAAACTTAAATAACTTTTATTCATAAATACCTCATTCTCTTTTTTGTTCCAACATTTTCAAAAACTACTGAAAAATATTGACAAGCTATTAAAAAAAACTGTTAACAGTTGCTTTCAAGAAGAAAAACTGGGTTTGATAGTCAAACTGTACCATCAAGCTCGGCAATAATAATAAAAAATATGATTATAATCTTTCGGTTTTCGTTGCGTACATTCTGTCAAATGGCGATTTGATTCACCATGTACATAATTCAAAAAATCATCACAATTTGGCTATGTTTTTAATTTTGACTAGAATTAATATAGTAGGATATATAAATAAGATAACTATAGGAAACAAAGTAGAAAGTGAAGGAGAATTTTGATTCTGAAAACATAAACTTAAATAACTTTTATTCATAAATACCTCATTCTCTTTTTTGTTCCAACATTTTCAAAAACTACTGCAAAATATTGACAAGCTATTAAAAAAAACTGTTAACAGTTGCTTTCAAGAAGAAAAACTGGGTTTGATAGTCAAACTGTACCATCAAGCTCGGCAATAATAATAAAAAATATGATTATAATCTTTCGGTTTTCGTTGCGTACATTCTGTCAAATGGCGATTTGATTCACCATGTACATAATTCAAAAAATCATCACAATTTGGCTATGTTTTTAATTTTGACTAGAATTAATATAGTAGGATATATAAATAAGATAACTATAGGAAACAAAGTAGAAAGTGAAGGAGAATTTTGATTCTGAAAACATAAACTTAAATAACTTTTATTCATAAATACCTCATTCTCTTTTTTGTTCCAACATTTTCAAAAACTACTGAAAAATATTGACAAGCTATTAAAAAAAACTGTTAACAGTTGCTTTCAAGAAGAAAAACTGGGTTTGATAGTCAAACTGTACCATCAAGCTCGGCAATAATAATAAAAAATATGATTATAATCTTTCGGTTTTCGTTGCGTACATTCTGTCAAATGGCGATTTGATTCACCATGTACATAATTCAAAAAATCATCACAATTTGGCTATGTTTTTAATTTTGACTAGAATTAATATAGTAGGATATATAAATAAGATAACTATAGGAAACAAAGTAGAAAGTGAAGGAGAATTTTGATTCTGAAAACATAAACTTAAATAACTTTTATTCATAAATACCTCATTCTCTTTTTTGTTCCAACATTTTCAAAAACTACTGCAAAATATTGACAAGCTATTAAAAAAAACTGTTAACAGTTGCTTTCAAGAAGAAAAACTGGGTTTGATAGTCAAACTGTACCATCAAGCTCGGCAATAATAATAAAAAATATGATTATAATCTTTCGGTTTTCGTTGCGTACATTCTGTCAAATGGCGATTTGATTCACCATGTACATAATTCAAAAAATCATCACAATTTGGCTATGTTTTTAATTTTGACTAGAATTAATATAGTAGGATATATAAATAAGATAACTATAGGAAACAAAGTAGAAAGTGAAGGAGAATTTTGATTCTGAAAACATAAACTTAAATAACTTTTATTCATAAATACCTCATTCTCTTTTTTGTTCCAACATTTTCAAAAACTACTGAAAAATATTGACAAGCTATTAAAAAAAACTGTTAACAGTTGCTTTCAAGAAGAAAAACTGGGTTTGATAGTCAAACTGTACCATCAAGCTCGGCAATAATAATAAACAATATGATTATAATCTTTCGGTTTTCGTTGCATACATTCTGTCAAATGGCGATTTGATTCACCATGTACATAATTCAAAAAATCATCACAATTTGGCTATGTTTTTAATTTTGACTAGAATTAATATAGTAGGATATATAAATAAGATAACTATAGGAAACAAAGTAGAAAGTGAAGGAGAATTTTGATTCTGAAAACATAAACTTAAATAACTTTTATTCATAAATACCTCATTCTCTTTTTTGTTCCAACATTTTCAAAAACTACTGAAAAATATTGACAAGCTATTAAAAAAAACTGTTAACAGTTGCTTTCAAGAAGAAAAACTGGGTTTGATAGTCAAACTGTACCATCAAGCTCGGCAATAATAATAAAAAATATGATTATAATCTTTCGGTTTTCGTTGCGTACATTCTGTCAAATGGCGATTTGATTCACCATGTACATAATTCAAAAAATCATCACAATTTGGCTATGTTTTTAATTTTGACTAGAATTAATATAGTAGGATATATAAATAAGATAACTATAGGAAACAAAGTAGAAAGTGAAGGAGAATTTTGATTCTGAAAACATAAACTTAAATAACTTTTATTCATAAATACCTCATTCTCTTTTTTGTTTCAACATTTTCAAAAACTACTGAAAAATATTGACAAGCTATTAAAAAAAACTGTTAACAGTTGCTTTCAAGAAGAAAAACTGGGTTTGATAGTCAAACTGTACCATCAAGCTCGGCAATAATAATAAAAAATATGATTATAATCTTTCGGTTTTCGTTGCGTACATTCTGTCAAATGGCGATTTGATTCACCATGTACATAATTCAAAAAATCATCACAATTTGGCTATGTTTTTAATTTTGACTAGAATTAATATAGTAGGATATATAAATAAGATAACTATAGGAAACAAAGTAGAAAGTGAAGGAGAATTTTGATTCTGAAAACATAAACTTAAATAACTTTTATTCATAAATACCTCATTCTCTTTTTTGTTCCAACATTTTCAAAAACTACTGAAAAATATTGACAAGCTATTAAAAAAAACTGTTAACAGTTGCTTTCAAGAAGAAAAACTGGGTTTGATAGTCAAACTGTACCATCAAGCTCGGCAATAATAATAAAAAATATGATTATAATCTTTCGGTTTTCGTTGCGTACATTCTGTCAAATGGCGATTTGATTCACCATGTACATAATTCAAAAAATCATCACAATTTGGCTATGTTTTTAATTTTGACTAGAATTAATATAGTAGGATATATAAATAAGATAACTATAGGAAACAAAGTAGAAAGTGAAGGAGAATTTTGATTCTGAAAACATAAACTTAAATAACTTTTATTCATAAATACCTCATTCTCTTTTTTGTTCCAACATTTTCAAAAACTACTGAAAAATATTGACAAGCTATTAAAAAAAAACTGTTAACAGTTGCTTTCAAGCAGAAAAACTGGTGATAGTCAAACCGTACCATCAAGCTCGGCAATAATAATAAAAAATATGATTATAATCTTTCGGTTTTCGTTGCGTACATTCTGTCAAATGGCGATTTGATTCACCATGTACATAATTCAAAAAATCATCACAATTTGGCTATGTTTTTAATTTTGACTAGAATTAATATAGTAGGATATATAAATAAGATAACTATAGGAAACAAAGTAGAAAGTGAAGGAGAATTTTGATTCTGAAAACATAAACTTAAATAACTTTTATTCATAAATACCTCATTCTCTTTTTTGTTCCAACATTTTCAAAAACTACTGAAAAATATTGACAAGCTATTAAAAAAAACTGTTAACAGTTGCTTTCAAGAAGAAAAACTGGGTTTGATAGTCAAACTGTACCATCAAGCTCGGCAATAATAATAAAAAATATGATTATAATCTTTCGGTTTTCGTTGCGTACATTCTGTCAAATGGCGATTTGATTCACCATGTACATAATTCAAAAAATCATCACAATTTGGCTATGTTTTTAATTTTGACTAGAATTAATATAGTAGGATATATAAATAAGATAACTATAGGAAACAAAGTAGAAAGTGAAGGAGAATTTTGATTCTGAAAACATAAACTTAAATAACTTTTATTCATAAATACCTCATTCTCTTTTTTGTTCCAACATTTTCAAAAACTACTGAAAAATATTGACAAGCTATTAAAAAAAACTGTTAACAGTTGCTTTCAAGAAGAAAAACTGGGTTTGATAGTCAAACTGTACCATCAAGCTCGGCAATAATAATAAAAAATATGATTATAATCTTTCGGTTTTCGTTGCGTACATTCTGTCAAATGGCGATTTGATTCACCATGTACATAATTCAAAAAATCATCACAATTTGGCTATGTTTTTAATTTTGACTAGAATTAATATAGTAGGATATATAAATAAGATAACTATAGGAAACAAAGTAGAAAGTGAAGGAGAATTTTGATTCTGAAAACATAAACTTAAATAACTTTTATTCATAAATACCTCATTCTCTTTTTTGTTCCAACATTTTCAAAAACTACTGAAAAATATTGACAAGCTATTAAAAAAAACTGTTAACAGTTGCTTTCAAGAAGAAAAACTGGGTTTGATAGTCAAACTGTACCATCAAGCTCGGCAATAATAATAAAAAATATGATTATAATCTTTCGGTTTTCGTTGCGTACATTCTGTCAAATGGCGATTTGATTCACCATGTACATAATTCAAAAAATCATCACAATTTGGCTATGTTTTTAATTTTGACTAGAATTAATATAGTAGGATATATAAATAAGATAACTATAGGAAACAAAGTAGAAAGTGAAGGAGAATTTTGATTCTGAAAACATAAACTTAAATAACTTTTATTCATAAATACCTCATTCTCTTTTTTGTTCCAACATTTTCAAAAACTACTGAAAAATATTGACAAGCTATTAAAAAAAACTGTTAACAGTTGCTTTCAAGAAGAAAAACTGGGTTTGATAGTCAAACTGTACCATCAAGCTCGGCAATAATAATAAAAAATATGATTATAATCTTTCGGTTTTCGTTGCGTACATTCTGTCAAATGGCGATTTGATTCACCATGTACATAATTCAAAAAATCATCACAATTTGGCTATGTTTTTAATTTTGACTAGAATTAATATAGTAGGATATATAAATAAGATAACTATAGGAAACAAAGTAGAAAGTGAAGGAGAATTTTGATTCTGAAAACATAAACTTAAATAACTTTTATTCATAAATACCTCATTCTCTTTTTTGTTCCAACATTTTCAAAAACTACTGAAAAATATTGACAAGCTATTAAAAAAAACTGTTAACAGTTGCTTTCAAGAAGAAAAACTGGGTTTGATAGTCAAACTGTACCATCAAGCTCGGCAATAATAATAAAAAATATGATTATAATCTTTCGGTTTTCGTTGCGTACATTCTGTCAAATGGCGATTTGATTCACCATGTACATAATTCAAAAAATCATCACAATTTGGCTATGTTTTTAATTTTGACTAGAATTAATATAGTAGGATATATAAATAAGATAACTATAGGAAACAAAGTAGAAAGTGAAGGAGAATTTTGATTCTGAAAACATAAACTTAAATAACTTTTATTCATAAATACCTCATTCTCTTTTTTGTTCCAACATTTTCAAAAACTACTGAAAAATATTGACAAGCTATTAAAAAAAACTGTTAACAGTTGCTTTCAAGAAGAAAAACTGGGTTTGATAGTCAAACTGTACCATCAAGCTCGGCAATAATAATAAAAAATATGATTATAATCTTTCGGTTTTCGTTGCGTACATTCTGTCAAATGGCGATTTGATTCACCATGTACATAATTCAAAAAATCATCACAATTTGGCTATGTTTTTAATTTTGACTAGAATTAATATAGTAGGATATATAAATAAGATAACTATAGGAAACAAAGTAGAAAGTGAAGGAGAATTTTGATTCTGAAAACATAAACTTAAATAACTTTTATTCATAAATACCTCATTCTCTTTTTTGTTCCAACATTTTCAAAAACTACTGAAAAATATTGACAAGCTATTAAAAAAAACTGTTAACAGTTGCTTTCAAGAAGAAAAACTGGGTTTGATAGTCAAACTGTACCATCAAGCTCGGCAATAATAATAAAAAATATGATTATAATCTTTCGGTTTTCGTTGCGTACATTCTGTCAAATGGCGATTTGATTCACCATGTACATAATTCAAAAAATCATCACAATTTGGCTATGTTTTTAATTTTGACTAGAATTAATATAGTAGGATATATAAATAAGATAACTATAGGAAACAAAGTAGAAAGTGAAGGAGAATTTTGATTCTGAAAACATAAACTTAAATAACTTTTATTCATAAATACCTCATTCTCTTTTTTGTTCCAACATTTTCAAAAACTACTGAAAAATATTGACAAGCTATTAAAAAAAACTGTTAACAGTTGCTTTCAAGAAGAAAAACTGGGTTTGATAGTCAAACTGTACCATCAAGCTCGGCAATAATAATAAAAAATATGATTATAATCTTTCGGTTTTCGTTGCGTACATTCTGTCAAATGGCGATTTGATTCACCATGTACATAATTCAAAAAATCATCACAATTTGGCTATGTTTTTAATTTTGACTAGAATTAATATAGTAGGATATATAAATAAGATAACTATAGGAAACAAAGTAGAAAGTGAAGGAGAATTTTGATTCTGAAAACATAAACTTAAATAACTTTTATTCATAAATACCTCATTCTCTTTTTTGTTCCAACATTTTCAAAAACTACTGAAAAATATTGACAAGCTATTAAAAAAAAACTGTTAACAGTTGCTTTCAAGCAGAAAAACTGGTGATAGTCAAACCGTACCATCAAGCTCGGCAATAATAATAAAAAATATGATTATAATCTTTCGGTTTTCGTTGCGTACATTCTGTCAAATGGCGATTTGATTCACCATGTACATAATTCAAAAAATCATCACAATTTGGCTATGTTTTTAATTTTGACTAGAATTAATATAGTAGGATATATAAATAAGATAACTATAGGAAACAAAGTAGAAAGTGAAGGAGAATTTTGATTCTGAAAACATAAACTTAAATAACTTTTATTCATAAATACCTCATTCTCTTTTTTGTTCCAACATTTTCAAAAACTACTGAAAAATATTGACAAGCTATTAAAAAAAACTGTTAACAGTTGCTTTCAAGAAGAAAAACTGGGTTTGATAGTCAAACTGTACCATCAAGCTCGGCAATAATAATAAAAAATATGATTATAATCTTTCGGTTTTCGTTGCGTACATTCTGTCAAATGGCGATTTGATTCACCATGTACATAATTCAAAAAATCATCACAATTTGGCTATGTTTTTAATTTTGACTAGAATTAATATAGTAGGATATATCATAAGGATATATACTCGTGTCGAGTTTCTTTTCGATGTTTGCTCTTGATTAAATGTCTCATCAGTTCTGATTTGAGTATTTTATATATTTTTACAGCGGAAAGCGGAAAAAAACCAGTTTAAATTTCAGTGTTTTTGTTTTATTGTATTCGTCATGTTTTAAATTAACTTTGTGATTGAATTAAATTTCTATTTTTTTTTGTTTTATTCTAATTAAGAACTATAAATATCTAAATTCATCTCTAAAAATATTATTTGCCTAGTTATGTTTTAAATTCCAGAAAACAGAATAACTATTTTTTTTTTTTAGGCTAGTGATGAAGCGGCTAGAATCGCCACATTTTTTTTTTGTATGTGTGTATTTTTAGAAGCCACCCGAAGTTATTATAATATAAAATGTATGCTAGTCTAATATGGTAGCAGATAAAAGCACTTCATTTAAGGGGTTTTATCCGTAGGTCAATAAATGCAGCCTTGCCTAGACGGAAAGGGAGAAGGCTGTCGTAGTTTTTTTTTTTTTATGTAGGACAATTTTAGCTACCCTTGGTGGAAAAACGGCAGAGCTCTAGACCCACGCTCTGGGCCCCTTGATATTTTATAGTCTTGCATAAAACGCACGGGGTTTTTCACATCCGAAGCGGACTGCCCAGATTTCTACTCTTAGACTTACTTGCTCACGTTCAGTCTAACTGGAGTAGGCTAGAAAATAAAGATGTTACTCAAAATACATCACGCATTGTTTTGTCCGGATTCAGGATTAACGTAATCAGATAAGAGGTGATAAAAAAATAAGTGGGAGTCGGGGTGGGATATGCCAAGAATAACAAGCTTGCCCTTCGTGATATTACAGAGTTTATGCTGGAGAATTTAAACTAAATACAGTCGAGGTCGAGAGTGAAAACACAATGAAACAACACAGAACTAACGTTCTCTCTCTACGAAAATATGTCGCTTGGTGCACCCGAATGGCCTTTGTGTCTTTACGCGCATTCGAAAATATTAATTTTCATTATTTTTTTAATGATTGTTGTGCATATCCGCCAGGGAGGTCTCGTCGACCTAGCCACGGCCTGGCGAGCGCCAGAAAGAGCTAAACCTGTGATCTTTGCTGGTGGCCTAGTCGGTGTCCAGCTTAGTTCGTGTTTGTTTATTAATCTGACTCCATAAGATTTTAAATGGTGTGCACTATGTTCAGGAGTATTATAGTTATGTTACATGGTCTTGCAATGAGTAAGAGTTCTCAGTATCTGAGGGTGGGCGAAAACCGTTCGGATCCCAAAGTTAGTGGCAACCGGTAAGAGAGAGACTTGACCTCTGGGAGAGAAGCTACTAGATACATTGTATAGGGCACCAGAAGCCGTCGTCTGCATGGAAGTGGTCCCTTCCAAGGATATGCTAGTACAGTAGGCAGATGTCAGGGAAGGCTATAGGATATAGTGGACAAGGAAATAAGAAAGCTATGGGTCAGGTTAATCAGTCAGTGGTGAGAAAAGAGTTATCCGTATCCGACTACAAAAAAAAAATCGGTCTACCGAAAATCTAATAAAGTCCCGAAGATGTAATAAGATATTTGAAAAAAGTTATGTTTGACTCAGTGAAGGAGGAAGTGTTAAACAGTGTCCTCTTGACCATACAGAAAGAAGATGGAAACCATGCAGGTATATTTTTGTGCGTAGTCAATGAGAGGACAGATTAATCTGACCGATCAGGAAGGCCGCTATTCTGACAAATTGGGGTCGATTACGCTTGCACGCCTAGTGAGCGCCCGTGGTGTCGGGGTCGTGAACTAGTCACGTCTCTCTATGCTGGCACCGTAAATTTATTGATATGGATAGGTGTTTTCTGTTCCGTAAAAATGGTAACTTCTACTCCCCCGTGGAGAGGTCAGCACAGTAATGGTTTCTAAAATCCATGATTCTTCTAGGATGGTAAAATTTTAATTTATATTCGTTGAGTGAATATGTCGTACTTGGTACACTTGAAAGGCTTGTTCCAATGGTCCTTATCTGGATGGATGTATCCATTGTCCTAAAAATAACATATGCTCTTATGTGTTGGGAGTGCTCGTTAAGATAGAGCCGAGCAGATAATATGTGCTAGACACATATATTATATTTCTTGTGTTTTTTTTATATGTAGCGTTATCTCCTTGTTTTCAATATGTTTATAAATAGTCGCATTTATACATGGAAAGCATATGAATAATTTATGTAATAGTCGACCTTCCTTGTGTTTCAGGTAAGCTGGCATCTCACATCAAAACTGCTTTGATGCAACACAAAATGATTTCAGGTTTGATTTTTCATTTACTGCCTTCCCTTGTATATTATATTTGTTTAGCTTAGTGAAATAGTTTGTAAAATAAAATTACAGAATTTTAGGATGACATGAAAAAAATTTCCGAGATAATTGGCAAGACTAAAGTTAATAGTAGGACTGTGCGATAGGGGATAAGACGATGCTTCATATTACTAGGAAGTCAAAGAATTAATTATTTGTGTGGTAAACAAACTATGTGAAAGAGGTCCGAAGATGTAATAAGATATTTGAACAAGTGATGTTTGACTCGGTGAAGGAGGAAGTGTTAGTGTCCACTTGACAGGAAGAAAGAAGATGGAAACCATCTGATCATTGTAAGGATTCCCTTCAATCGTAAGGGGAAAATAAATTAAGACAAAGGGCTTTCAACGCATACACTTTGAAGGTTTCGTTGGTTTTCCCAAAACTACAATCCCTTGATGTGTGTCTTTATCTTTGTGAGTCCTGTAGACACACAATTTTATATAGTGCTCCCATTTGATATGGCTAAGTCATGAGAAATATATCTGTAATGAAAAAAAAAAAAATATAAATAGTTATCTATTATTTTAAACATGTTATTAAATTAAAGTCCCGAATAAAAATATGTAATTCGTGTTTTCTTTATTTAAACTATAATTACAAAAAGGTCACCACAGCTGGCATTGACATGGTATGCATGGTGTATGGTATTCGCAATTTAGCTCAAAAAAAAGTTTTTTTTGAGAAACGGTATTGTTTTTTTTTCAATTCGATAGCTGCTAGATTGTGCAGAAACAAATCCAGCCCAGTATAAAATAGTGTAGCGTTATTAATAAATTAATTATTAATAAAAGCCTAGACATCATATTGAGTAGGGTTTATAATTGTAGGGGTTGACGTTCTGATTAATAATGTATTATATCTGTGGCTATGCGTTATAAATAAAAATTTTAATGTAATTTCATAAATAGGGGGTGTTGTTTTGCTTGATAGTTTTGTATGATACCGTAAAGATGCTTAAAGTCAAAGTAATAGCGGGTCTGCTACTAATCAATTGCTTGTAATTACCGTATAAATACTTTCCTAGCGTTTTAATTATGTTGTTGAATTAAATATTATACGATGTACTAAGCAATATAGTAGTTCGGGGTTTTAGTTTACTGTAATTACAAAAGCTATGAAAAATTTTATTAAAATCGTTTTCTCGACCGTAACAAAACTTTTAATTGTGTGATGCATCTCACTTGCCTCGATTTTTTTCTTCTTAGATTAACTAGAGAGTTACGTCCGAATGAACTAGATTCAGATTCTCGTCTCGCGAGTCTTATCTTATCTTCAGTTGAGCATACATTTGATTCCGGTTGAAAAAAAATACTTATTTGTACACCGTATGAAGATTTCGAGTTCTATTCTTTGAAGGCATTCTCCTCCAGGGTGCATGCAACTCTCTTTCGTAGGCTATTTTCGTCGGGACACCGCCGAGATTAAATAGGGTGGCATAAGTAGGCACTATTTATAGAGGGAGCAGATGACTCACACTTGAATGTCTAGGCAATGTTCCACGCTTTTAACAGCTGTCTCTTAATTCTAAGCATTTCGTATAGAAATATAAGGAATTACTACATCTTAAGGAATTACTAACATTACATATAAAGTGGAAATGTACATACATTTAAAAATAGATCCAGCCCATTAAGTCAATGATAAATCAATTCCTGGCAAATTTGACTGTGCCAAATGAAATGTATGGGGTGCAAGTGTGGGAACTTTTCATTCTGACCCTGGTCCCATATACCGTGAAATCGCTATGGCTAACCATAGCCGTTGGTGAAATAGAGCACACTGAATTTGAAAAAAAAAATATATCGACTCGGTGCTGCTCTTTGACTATTACTTTCACTTTAATTTAAATAAAAAAAGGCTCCTGTTGAGCTACGTTTAAAAATTGGTTATAATTATTTTAATTTTTTTCGATTATTTATTGTCACTTAAATAATCATTGTAGAGGAGAGTCTTTTTAAAGAAAAGATAGAAGCTTTATTATAAAGTACAATCAAAACACTGGTATATACTATATACCATATAATACTGGTATATTAAGAGTATCTTTACTGCATACTGGGTGGAAGGTCTAGGGACGAGTGAGGTCTGGGGCTAAAGCGGTTGCTTACTTAAAAATAACAGGAACCATCAGTTACTTCCATGAAGTCACGAGGCAGGTGTACAGTAGAAGGGGCGTTTTTTTTTCCGTTTTTTTTTTTCCTAAGCTCTCTAATTAGAAATTCAGGATGAGGGAAAAATATAGAATATTTAGGTTAATCGGATCCTTATTCTAGGATTACCTGCTTGAAGGTGGTGTGAGAGGATTAAGGGGTGTGGGAAGCCTCGGTGGAGGCTGGTTGTCTCGGTACAGTGGTGAGAGTCCACTAGTGGCTGGGCCTAGAGTCTCTCTAGGCATGTAGTGTATTCTGATTTAGTGATGATGAGGGGCTTGCTTAGAGTATAGTATATTGCTACTTCCTATAGACGGTTATTTATCGAGAGTTAAACTATCTTTGTAGAGGAGAGTCTTTTTAAAGAAAAGATAGAAGCTTTATTATAAAGTACAATCAAAACACTGGTATATTAAGAGTATCTTTACTGCATACTGGGTGGAAGGTCTAGGGACGAGTGATGTCTGCGGCTAAAGCGGTTGCTTACTTAAAAATAACAGGAACCATCAGTGACTTTACAGTTCTGCTCAACCCCCTACTTGTTCTTAGCATTATAAAACTGTATATGAGTTTTGAGTGACAATTGTTTCAAATGCCACTTTAAAGTCAATGAACGCTAAATAAAACAGTTGGCAAATGTTACCTTATTTAGTAGTTTCAGTACTGATCCTATTACCTATCTAAATAGTAAAATAGTAATTTTGGCTTATGCCTGCCCGTGTTTAAAATCTTTACTGCTTCAATTGTGCAGTGGTATTTTAAGCGGCATCTTGAGAAGATGTTAATTATAAGACGTAACCAACGTTAGTGGTGATGAGGTGAAAGGAATTTAGATAAAAGGCGTTGCGAGAGTTGCCTGTTGCTGAGAGTCCCCTCTGAATTCTATCTGAATAATTGTTGAAGTGGGCCGAGTCTCCAACGGGTGACTGGATAATGGACTGTCGGCGATAGGCCATTGTTTCTGTTCTTCTGTCTACTGTCAGTTTTCTTTTTGTCTACCCCTTCGCTGTAATTAAATATAAACATTCTTCAGTCGTGCTGCGAGCCCCTTAACGGAAACAAAGTTACCGCTACAACCTCCTCTCTTCCAATTGCGTTTCCTCGTTGAACGGAGGAATTAGCGGTTGCGGTCTCTCCCCCTATCAAACCTGCGTCCCTGATTGGATAGGCGGTACTCCTTTGTGATTGAGCTATCATCTCGACTGAACCACGGTACAGCGCGGCTCATCTTTCAATTCTCCAGAGGTTCAAAGCTTCAATCGCTATTAATTATAGTTTATCGATACTTAGAGATAGTGCAGATAAGTCCATATTGATAAACGTTATATTGGGAGTGATCCGTCGATAGTTAAATAATCTTTGTAGAGGAGAGTCTTTTAAAAGAAAAGAGCTTTATTATGAAGTATGATACAATCAACTGGTATACAGAAATATCAAGAGTATCGTTACTATATACTGGGTGGAAGGTCTAGGGATGAGTGGGGTCTGGGGCTAAAGCTGAGACATATATGTATAAGACAGAAAGGATAAGATTCTGGGAAGTAGGGAGGTCTTGGAGGGATGCGGTTGCTTACTTAAAAATAACAGGGAACCATCTGACTTCCATGAAGTCACGAGGCAGGTATACAGTTCTGCTTAACCCCCTACTTGTTCTTAGCATTATAAAACTGAGAGATACAGGAAACTCCAAATTTGATGTATTAGTTGATTTTGGCACAGAAGCTAGAGGCTCTACTTTCAAACATGCACGGTAATAGACTTCCCTCTGCCAGTTCTACGATAATGGCTGTTAAAATCCATTCGAACTAAAAATTTAAACATATATATTTATCTTCGTGATGGTCCTGGGCGGCTTCGGATAGGGATAGGTCAGAGGAATTTGCTCTCCATCTTTTCCATACTTTCACAGCTCACCTTTCTCATCAATACCATACTGATTTGAAGATTTCCTCACATCAGTTATCCCTTTTAAAACTGATGATAACAGGGGTGCATTCTATCAAACTTATTGAAACTCATGAATTAACAGCATTCTACACATTTTATGTGATTTCACAATCATACTCTAGGGACTGCTAATAACACGCAGTGTGAAAATGTGCCTTTTTTTTTTTTTTTTTCCTTACTGGAAAATCGTTTAGCAATAAACTCGGAATTACTCCATAACTGATGTACATCCCCTTTTCAATATTATTATTAAGTTAAGGATGGCAGGCAGGGTGGGGAGTCAAGCATTAAATTAATAACCTCTGTACTGCTAGTATTATAAGAAAGGAATATAGCTTCACAATTATTTTTTAATTTATTTAACAATCGACACTTCAGTCAACATTTTTAACAGTCAAAAAGATCGGTCTAAAGTAATGTTAGCTACTGACTTATCTGTGTGAGCTGTCCCCTGTAACGACACTCCGTGTAGAGGGTAATAAAAATGCCTTGAAGCCAATCAGCCAAGAGTAATAAAATACAATTGAATATAAAATCTAAATTACAATTAAATATGTGATGGGTGACTCAAAGGAAGCGGTGTAAAATCATTCCCAAAAAGGAACAGGCATAAGTTTCGGCTAACCCTCAATTGCGGCGAGGAAGAATCGGAAAAAATGTTATGACCTGCTTAAGTTCACAATAGAAGATTAGTCTTCGACTATGGACAGATCTATCTTTGCCTGGAATTTACGCGAATTTAGCGCTCCTTTGAGCAGCTCTAACGGTTGGCTATAAATAAGTGTTTACAAGGTGGGTTCGAGACTGGCGGGTAGGAGAGTATCGACCAGTCGAAGGCAGGGTGCTTGGCCTACTGTAGGCCCTGAGTACTATCTGCCTCAAGTCGTAAAGTCACCACCTTTAGGTGCTTTAGTGTCCCACTTACCTGCAGTTTGAGGCTTACGGCCACTGGTGTGCTCGTCGGACAACTTGTATCGGTCAACTTTCTTATGTATGAGCCTATGCTGCTCAGTAAGCGCTGTCGTAAATGTACATTATTTTATAATGGAAGTCGAGGGACCCGCCCAAATAATTAGAGGATTACTTGTGTAGCGACCGCTAGCGACATAAGATAAATCATCCTATATTCTATTGTATATATGTTGTAAATTGGTCATAATATGTTGTAAGCTTATATGGTTATAAGTCATACCAGTGCAAATATTGTAAACAATAAAAGACGCAGCTGCAAAAAAATGGTCAGAGGGCCTTGACGGGGGATTCAGGTAGCGACCCAGGCCTTGGTGGGTCCCGGTCTAAAACAGTCTAGCGTCACCGCAATATTGCGGTTTGGTTGGTCAGAATAAAACCCCAGATCATTGGTTACTGGGGGCTATATATACCACCTAGTTTTAGCCGGTAAATCATTCTAACTACGGCTCTCTGACAAGTACTTGCAGCTGCACTGATGTTTCAAGATTTGGCCTTCTCATTTATGAAAACCTCTACATCTCTCTTTTTTAACCTCGCTATGTTTTAGTCCGGTCTCGTCAGACCCCACACTTTCCTAGTGGGATTCTCTGCCTTCGTCTCGCTAAACCTAGCACCTACTTGGGAGAGACCTCTCCCTAGTGGACGACGGTGCCCGTGGCCCTACAAACTTTACCTAGTAGTGTCTCCCACGGCAATCCAGTCTGCCTCTCTCCGGTTCACACTCGCCTTTGGGATCCGGACGGTTTTCGTTCCCTGTTCCTCTTCTCCTAAACATGCACTGTGCACTGTCGGGGCACATACCTATCAGATATGGAGTCAGATAGTACAGTAGTAAGGCCCGTCATGAAGCAATAGTCCAGGTCATAGTCTAATCAACCCTCACTTCGTCACTAGGGCTAGGGTAACTAGGCACTCCGTCGTGACGACCCGACCACTTGAAAACAAATTTATAAGGTAAAGCAGTATACATAGTTCAATTAGGACGTTTGGGACCTCTTGCATTTATTAGAGGTGGCTCCTGCTTATTTCCAGAGCCACTCGTCGAAATTGTACTCCCTTAAGCTCTCGACTCTTACGTGCGCTAGTTCTCGCATATCAGTCCTTTGGGAGTCAACGATCAGAGAACCGCTAATAACACTTAAAAGTGTAGGAAAATTCTGTCTGTCATCAGTGTAATGTCAGCTTGCATATGCCGTAATGTGATTCATCAGCAGGACGCAGACTATGTTCCTGATTCGTCACACGTTCCTTCGCTTCACCTAGCAGAGAAACCTTATCGTTCCAGTTACTTGTCTTTCCGCTGTTCCAATACTTTCTTCTTTATGTATTTTTTTTAATTACGATTAGATTTTATATTTAATTGTATTTTATTACTCTTGGCTGATTGGCTTCTAGGCATTTTTATTACCCTCTACACGGAGTGTCGTTACAGGGGACAGCTCACACAGATAAGTCAGTAGCTAACATTACTTTAGGCCTATCTTTATGACTGTTAATAGTGGTTCTCCCAGGGGAGTCCTTAGTCATCACTTTTGATTGCCAAATCGACCGTTTATGGTGGTATGATACTCTAAGATATACGCGCTATTATCTGATTTTAAGGGTTTTCGAATCTACAGAAAAAAAGATACTACTTTTTAAGTAGAAATTCCAGTATTAAGTTTTTTTTATTTAATAAGCTTATTGGTACTGGTCCATCGAGTACTTTTTGGA
This sequence comes from Acanthosoma haemorrhoidale, assembly GCA_930367205.1. NCBI lineage: Eukaryota > Metazoa > Arthropoda > Insecta > Hemiptera > Acanthosomatidae > Acanthosoma > Acanthosoma haemorrhoidale. Next base: position 18,145,737 of record OV884011.1, on the reverse strand, counting down.
CATTCGAACACCGATTTTGTAGTTTTACATTCTTATTTTAACATAATTTCCGGTATTTGCACAGAAAAACTAATGAAGCTAGGGAATTGTGTTGGTAAGACGCAACTTAATTGTGATTTATATTCGAATCATAGAATCCAATTGTACGTTCTGTAGTTTGGATTTTCTTTCTAAGAGGATCGAAATCACCGGTAGGGAAACCCGGGATCAATTCGTCCAACGTGAGACATAGAAGAACCCCTGGGGTATCCCGTGCTGCGTGGCCCTGGCCAAACGAGAACAGACCTACGAGCCTCGTCGTTGCTTTGAAGAGCGATCGACCGGCCGGCCAATTTCCCCGAGGAGGTGGCAGAAATCTACCTGAAGGTATATGCACACATTCCTCATGGATGGCGTGGAGAAGGACTCGCGCGAAGATTCCCTTATAAGTGAACATGCTCACCCCCCCCCCCATTACGAAAAAGAGGAGGGTGGACTTTCTCCAGGACTATGAGGTCGACCCCGCGATCGTTAGGGCCTCGTGCCTCATTTTGAAAGGGGCTACTTTACATCGTTAACAAGGCTTCTACGCTACTTTACGAGGGACTGGATGAGAGCTGAGCTACGCTTCGACGAACCACAGGCCTGTCGGCCTCTTCCCAGTCTTTGTAGAAGTCCTGGAACGGCTTATGTTCATGGAGCTAAGATAGGATTTACAGCGAGTGGGCACCCGAGGCATTACGGCTCCTGTAAGACCTGGATCTCACCTGACGCATTGGACACGACTTAGTCAAAGGACTTGCTCCAAGTACATCATGCTTTTGACTTTTGACATCTCCTCCGCTTTTGGCAGAGTGGCCCTGGCCAAACGAGAACAGACCTACGAGCCTCGTCGTTGCTTTGAAGAGCGATCGACCGGCCGGCCAATTTCCCCGAGGAGGTGGCAGAAATCTACCTGAAGGTATATGCACACATTCCTCATGGATGGCGTGGAGAAGGACTCGCGCGAAGATTCCCTTATAAGTGAACATGCTCACCCCCCCCCCATTACGAAAAAGAGGAGGGTGGACTTTCTCCAGGACTATGAGGTCGACCCCGCGATCGTTAGGGCCTCGTGCCTCATTTTGAAAGGGGCTACTTTACATCGTTAACAAGGCTTCTACGCTACTTTACGAGGGACTGGATGAGAGCTGAGCTACGCTTCGACGAACCACAGGCCTGTCGGCCTCTTCCCAGTCTTTGTAGAAGTCCTGGAACGGCTTATGTTCATGGAGCTAAGATAGGATTTATAGCGAGTGGGCACCCGAGGCATTACGGCTCCTGTAAGACCTGGATCTCACCTGACGCATTGGACACGACTTAGTCAAAGGACTTGCTCCAAGTACATCATGCTTTTGACTTTTGACATCTCCTCCGCTTTTGGCAGAGTGTGTTGGCCTTACTTGTTAAAGAAGCAGCTGTACCTCGAAGGTAATGCCTATGATCTGGTAGGGAGCTTTCAGAATCAACATAGGGCAGACATGGGAGAGATGGTCTCTCCAGATTAATACCTTTATCTCCTGTCAAGCCTTTGAATCCGCAAAAGAACGGCTACTCCGTTCGATAGGACGAATCCGACCCGCCTTCGCTGATCAGTACAGAAGAGACCTTCAAGGCACTTCTCTTAATCCAGAAGTGGAGGAAACTTCAGGTGCTTGTCCGCCTCACTATCTCGAGGAGTATGGTGCAGGATGAGTGGCAGGGATTTAGGAAAAGGCCCTCAAGAAGCCATCGTTGCACGTAATGCGTAGAGGTGATGTAAATATAGGATAAGTTTGAATTAAAGGGAAATATTATTAGTAAAGCTAGATTTAGAAAAATAAGTGGATGCACTACTTGTAAATATTAGGTCGAGTCATAAGTAATTTCCGTTTTTATCAGACATTTATTTTGCTCTCATTAAATAACAAAATTATATTAATTTATTATGTATTCACCACTTATTATCTATAACCTTCTCCCATCTTCCTGGCAGTTTATCAATTTCTTCCTTGTTAAATGTGCTATACCTCTTGTTTATTGACATGGAATTTGCTCCAATATTGCCTTTAAAAGATTGTCGTCAAAGTCAGAAGGACGTCCCGCCCTAGGTTCGTCTTTTAAGGTCGTATCTCGAGAACGGAATTTTATAAACCAATTTCTAACTTCCCAGCCAGTTATTAGTCCTTCACCATATCCGCTGCATAGTTTTCCAGCTGTCGCCTAGCCTTATTGCCTTGTTTATATTCCCAAAGCATTACATGACGAATATGTACTTTTTGACTCTCCATTTCAGAGGTTAAAAAAACAGTTTAACGTAACGTGTATCACACAAAACAGTTGACAAAAGACTAACTGAAGCCTCGTCTATATAGTGACAACAAAAACTTGTCATGGTATCTCATCGCGGGTAGATACGAACAATAGATTCTACTTAGCTGCATCTGAAGTTACTTATTAGTCGACCTGATAGTTTATAGTATCTAGTATCTCATTATATACCTGTAAATAAAGTAACGTGAGGGATCTCCCAAAACTTCCTTCTCCTTATCCGGGGCGTTCAATTTCTGGCGTGTATCGGGGGATATCTGGTCAATAGTTATGTCTGTATTGAATAAATTGAAGTTTGGATGCAATATTGTATATATGGTATGAACGAGATAATTTATAACAATTATGTATCTATTACGTTTTTAAGACATATTATAATATTCTTCAAATAAAGATTCATTAAAAATTTTATTTAAAAGGCGTAGAGGAGGTGTAAATATAGGATAAGTTTGAATTAAAGAGAAATATCATTAGTAAAGCTAGATTTAGGAAAATAAAAGGATGCACTACTTGTAAATAGTTTATAGTTAGTTAGTAAGTATCTCAATATAGCCTGTAAATAGAGTATATGAAGTTTATATAGTTTTAATTACAATTATAGTCTATAAATAAAGTCAAAGAAGTTAAATTTTGTTTTCATAATTTAAGAGGTTTTACAGCATAAGCCAAGGTGCGCTTACCGGTGTAACAATTCCAATTGCACTGCAATTCCTGCACCAGAGGCTACGAACCTCCCACGAGTCCGCCTAACGGGCTCGTGGGGAATTATCGTTACGGGATATCGATCCCAGGAAGGGGGGAAGGGGGAAATAAAGAAAGAAAAATTCTTTGATATTCTTATTTAGATCATAGACTATTCATTCATTAGGGACAAGTCTTCCTCGGAGGCTCGGGTCGTCTCTTGAAGGTTGGTATTGAAAAGCTTTAATTAGTTGGAACGAAGCTGACGTGTGGCACATTACACTTGAGCAATCTCCTTCCGGAACGTCGAGTTCTCTCATTACAATAGCTCAAAATGAATATTTATTTGAAGAATATTATAATATGACTTAAAAACGTAATAGATGGATAATTGTTATAAATACGTTCATACCATATTTACAATCTTGCATCCACACTTCCATTCGTAAGGTGTTTACAATACACATTTATTAAATATAGATATAGTTATTGACCAGATATCCCCCAATACACGCCAGAAATTGAGCGTCCCGGATGTGGAAAAGGAAGTTTTGGGAGATCCCTTACGTTACTCCTGCAGGCATATCACCGCTAGCTCTAATGGAGGGCGAAGAAGTGCCACAGACGTTCAGGACATGACGGGAGACAACAGACAAATGTCATAACTCCCAGTGACCTAATACTTAAAAAAAATTACGGGGTCAATTTCCGCTTCCATTGCTTGTTAGAGAATTTCGGTGGTCAGATAATTTCTGATGAAATTTTAATAATTTTGAGGGAATGTGATCTTGGCTAGTGGGAAATTGAAGGTCTTTAAATCACACAGTTAGTTAATATTCTTGTTTAACAATCTGTGACTATTGTATATTGTTAAGTGACTATTGTATATTGTTAAGTGACTCCAACGCATGGTGTATTGATTGATAAGTACTCAGTCGCTATCAGGCCTATTCTCCTCCTGCTAATTACCTCGGGTGTTGACTGACGTCAATCCGTCTTAATTTCCATTCGCCATTGAGCAATAAAGCGCTTAAATGTTTTCCTAATGTCGACTGGGGTAAGGATTATCTTCCTACGGCATCAACTTCCTCTTTTTCACCAGCGTAATTCGCATTCAAAGCTATGTCAGCGCCTCGTTAGTCCTAACAATAGAGCTCATAATTCATTTTCAATAATGGCTAATTATTCAATTTCAATTATCGAAAACCCATCGACTGCGACCATGTCAAAGGTTCTACCTGCGTCCTGATCTAGTGAAGGACGAGGTACAATGTTTTCGGGGTCCTCCGTAAGTGTAGGGATCTTAAGCTCAGACCTGAGACATCCATTGAGAAGACGGGATCCTTAAGGCAACCGATACTTCTGTTTTCGGTATACATTGTCTTGTATTTGTTATATTATAAAGCTTTGATTATCCCGCTTATCTCATCATTATTCGCAGTTAAATGATAGGAGGAGTGGAAAGTAGTGTTAGTGTTTTACATTAAATTCAAACACATAAATTTTTAACAAGTTTTTTTTTTTTAATCAATGATGTAATCACCCTCTTTATCAACAACCTTTTGCCATCTAGTGTGCAAATTTTCAATGCCGGGCCGATAAAAATCAATTGGTTACTGATCAAAATATCTGGAGATGGCATTTTGGACATCATCAAAATTTTCAATTTTTTTAGCGATCAGAATAAATTGAAATTCGAGGGCTCAATATCGGGCGGGTATGGTGGGTGAGACTGGAGATGAAAAATGGGTCCTCTATAATAGCCCAAAACGCAAAAGGCAGTGTCTCTCTGCGAATGAATCGTCACGAAGTACACCTAAGCCAGGTTTACGCCATAAAATGGCGTTTTTGTGTGTTTGGTGGAGTATTCGCTTCTTTTCTGCGAACAATTGGATCTGGTAAATCAATGTTTAATTTTAAGAGTGCTCAGCGATAGTCAGAAGGCGTTGTTCTGCAACAGGATAATGCAAGACGTACCCTAGAAAAAATGAATCAATTGTGGTGGGAGGTATCACTCACCCACCATACTCGCCCGATATTGTGCCATTGGAGATCCATTTACTCCGATCGCTACAACATTTTCCAATTGGCAATAAATTTGGATGATGTCCAAAATGCCATCTCCAGATATTTTGCTCAAAAACCAATTGACTTTTATCGATCAGGCATTGAAAATTTGCACACCAGATGGCAAAAGGTTTTTGATAACGAGGGCGATTACTTCATTGATTAAAAACAAAAACTTGTTAAAAATTTATTTGTTTGAATTTAATGTAAAAACAACGACATTACTTTCAGGTCCCCTTAATACAAGGATATTGCTGTAAATATTGCTATACTATAAGGTGGAGGAATTACCCTATATCTAACCAAACTTCCCGTGGATCTTTTACCAATAGCCACATCTTGACATATTTTTGCGGAACAATGCGAAGTGCGGAATGGGTGGCCTCTGCCCGTGAGGCACCCCACCCGACAGACAGGATCTCTCAGTTATAACCCACGTAGGATACACGGATGCGGCAATTGTACGTTAGCGCGCGGATTCGTTATGGATATTTTTAATATTACTTATCACGATGGAAAGTATCTTTAGTACTATTCACGCGCCACTGATATCTATATCTGAAAAGGTGGGTGCTCAGGTGGGTACTTATTAACGCTCATCGATCTGTTTGTACTTGGGGGTGGGTTGTGGGCAGATAACGGACAAAAATTCGCATTTTAACTTTGTCCTCGTTTCATCATCGAATGACGAAATATAACTGCCATTGATATCAATCATTCTCCTTCAATAGTTATTATATCATCAATGGAATGACAAACTGCTGTTTTGGTTTAAGCTAACAAGCTGTTGCTTTAGTTATAATATTTATTAATTTGTAACCCTCTTTGAAATACAGGAAGCTACGAAAAAAAAAAGAATATTATCTTATCCGATTATAAAATAGTTCTTTTGCAAGAAAATTTAATTATTTGCATACGATGGTAGGTAACTTTAGTCATTTCAATACTGTGTTCGCATAAAGTTTAAAGGATAATTGTTAATATTTACTAGTGGTTGTATGTAATTCCAGTGTTTTGATAATTATTAGCTAAGGAAAAAATGTAGTAATATTGCCGGGACTTGATCTCAGTCGAACACGAACGCCTATCCAATATCAAATTTCATCAGCTTGTACGGAAATTATATCTAATTCATTATCCTGTTCTGGGTAAATGAGGGAAGAGCGTGCGGTCTTAAGGAATAATATATTATCAAGAAATGTTTTTCTATAAGCATAATTTTTTTTATTTGCTCATTCTTTGAAGTTTTTTTAATTATATTTCTTTAATTAAATAATAAATTAAAATTTATAATTATCTCGATGAAGACTATTCATAATGAAGAGCGATTATGTTATGTTATACCTTTCGTTTTTTGACTGGATGCATAGAGTGGGAGTCCTGGCAATGGCCAGTTTCTTCAATGATGTCCTCAGCGTCTGTGGCTCTCGTGCTCTTGGATCCCGTAGCACAATCATTTACACTGCACATCGAATAACTATAATCCTCCTCGGAGACTGAAACGCCCGTGGCCTCGTGACCTGCTATAAATGCGTAACAGTAGAAGTCCTGGCAATGGCCAGTTTCTCCAATCATGTCCAGAGCGTATGTGGCTCTCGCACTCTTGGCCAGCCTCCCCTGGCTCGTATCCGGTGACGCGGCTGACGGAGGAGCCCCACATCCCAAGACTCCGCTTCCTCTTTCGCACGTGAGGGAGGTTAGAACCATGTAGACTTGGGAGGCCTCTGGGCTGTTTGTAAAAGATCATTTATCACAATTACTTATTGGCCAATGAGGCAGATTGTAATTTTATCATAATAGAGTTGTTATCAAGATGCATAAGGAGATTAATTTTTATTATGTAATTATTTTAAATAAACTGATATGATTTGTAATATCGGGGGAGTATAATTCTCAGAAGAACTTCTTTCCAGAAAAATCGACGAATAAAATGATACTAATTGCATGATTTACTCATTTGTCAGCTTGTAATTGCTAGACAAATTGGTTTTATAATTTTCATTTTTGTCACTTGGTAAGTCCTGGTGCAAAGATTTTGGAAAACTTCGACCTAATAAATGTCCCAAAAAGATCCAAGGCATTTATTTCTGAATACTTTTTTACAATGAATCCTAAATTTTTACATAATACAGTTAGGACTGTGACCTTCTGCCCGTGTGAAAATGTCTTTGAATAAAGTTCCGACAACCACGCCACGGTGAAATGTCCTTCAGGCATTCTGTGCAATAGGAAGTCGTTGTTTCGTAATGTATTTTTTTTTTCTCCGCCGACCATGTGTAGATAATTCAAATATTGTATTATTATGTCTTAGATAGTAATGTATGACTGTTCAGAACAGGAAGGTTTTCCCTGCCTGGGACAAACGCAGATCTCACTTAGGTCTCTCGTTCAACTGATAAACGTACTGCTGATAGTAGAATTATGCAGTTGAGAGTCCAAATCACCTGTTAGATTGTTTATTATTCAAATTTGTCTAACGATCTGGACCTTGAGTGGCTAATGATATTAATCTTCTATAGCCATTCCTATTGAGGAAGTCATCTTAAGGACAATTCTTGCATTTTAAATGAGAAGATTTTTCTTAAGGCAAGTCATCTACGGAATAAAACGTTGGCTCTGAGCAACACTTGATGCGAAATGATATTCAATGTGATCTGGTCAGGAAAATTTGGACTGTTATTTTTTTTTTCCCCCCCAATTTATTTAGATAAAATTACAATCTGACTTTTTATTAGGCAATAAGTAATTGAGATAAATGTTATCATTCATACCATATTTACAATTCATCATTCACTCGCTCATTCATACAATATTTACAAACACCTCAGAGGCCCCAAGTCCACATGGTTGTCACCTCCCTCGCGTGCGAAAGTGGAGTCTTGGGAAGTCCCCCACGCTCCTACATCAGCCGCGTCACTGAATAAGAGCCAGCGGAGGCTGACCAAGAGCGCGAGAGCCACAGGCGCTCAGGGCATGATTAGGGAAACTGGCCATTGCTAGGACTCCCACTAACACTTAATTATAGCAGGTCACGAGGCCACTGCCGTTTTAATATCCAAGGAGGATTATAGGGATGAGTGGTGCAGTGCAATGACTGTGCTAGGGAATTAGGGTGGTTGGATAGGTTACTATGGAATTTTATGAACTTGGAAGGGATGAGTTCAAGAATATAGGGTATATTCAGATCATTGTGAAGGGTTTTGTTGCTGACGTAATAAGGGGAATTTACTATTGTTCTCAGGACTTTAGATTGAAAGGATTGGATGCGCTTGATGTTCGACTTTTTTGCTGTCCCCCATAGCTCTATTCCGTATGTTCAGATTGGCTTAAGTATAACTTTGTAGATTAGTAATTTGTTTTCTATTGAGAGATGGGATGTCCTTCGAAGTAGTCTGTACAGTTGTCCAAACCGTCTGTTTAGTTCTTGACTTTTTAGTCTCGTATGTGGGTTTCATGTCAGTCTTTTGTCAAGATGGAAGCCTAAATACCTTACTGTCTCAGACACAGGGAGAGGAACCGAATTTTAAAAAACTAGGGGACAGGACTTGCGGCAGAGGGTGAAGGTTTTGTGGGAGCATTTTGCTTCATTGACTTTGATTTGCCATTGGTCGCACCAATACTTAATCTCATCAAGGTATTTTTGAAGGTGTTAAGATGCTATATCAGGGTCTGGATGGGAATTATTTTTTTTTTTTTTTTAATTAATCTTTATTTTTGTCGTATCAGTATCAGTTACTATTAATGACTACATTATTTATTTAAAGCTGTTCGTAGAAGCCATTTCGCTCAAGGAAGTTCAGCGTATTTTCATGGAATTTCCCCTGCTGTATTCCTGCGAGTCGTTCCAGAGATAAGTCCCTTGTCGATCAGTTCGGACGCCACCCAGCGATGATGTGATGAACGGTTAAAAGTGGTGATTGGTCTATCGAGGTTGTGAAAAAGGTATGTATGGGTCAGCCTGTTTTGACCTGTACTTAAACGGTAAGCGATTGCTTCGGCGTCATTCCATTCGATCTTGCCTAAGCTCTGTTTTCGCCTTTTAAGGCTCTTGAGCGACTGTCTCTTGACCGGTGCTAAACCTCATTCCATCGTCGCCCTACTACGGTTTTTGCTTCTGTCACTATGTCGATGTAAAAAAAGGTAATGATTTATCTGTTGGATATGTTAAACTTGTGGCTCTGTTTTGATGCGTAATTGGCAACTGCGCAACTGTCGATTCTATTGCTTCTGTGCCCAGATTCGTTTATAAATATGTACTGTTTAGACTTGCAATTTAGGATAAATGGCACTTAGGATTGGTGCAATGTATTTTATTTATTTGATTGTCAAAAATAGACCAAGAAAATTAAAGAGTACTATAATCTACTGAATAAAACTTGAAAAATAACAAATAACTTAGAAATAATTAAAAATAAACAGTAATTAGTAAAAAAAAAAAAAAAAAAAAAAAAAAACATGGCTAGCAATCTCAGAACGAGTGAAGCTGCTCTATTTTGAACATAAAACAAGACGTCACTTAATAGAGTAGAGTAAATACTATATCGACTTTGCTGGAAGGATACCTGCTGTTGGCAGCCACTCTTGACTACCTCAGCCACTGCCTCAAGAAACGTTCTTCTACACTCCACGGAATTAGTTGAATGAATCGACTCGATTTATAAGCGAATCATAACATTGGCGCTTAGAGGTGCCCCACATTGAGCCAACCAACCTATTTAGTTTTTGTTGTCAAATTATAGTAATAAATTCTTTATTGTGCTGTACTGCCGATTGGTAAAGCGGCGATTGGCATTCTTCCGTTCTGATTCTTTCAATTCCTACCTCTCCTCTCTGTCTACCAGGGATAAATCCTTGTGGAATGTAAACAAAAAAATCCTAAAGTATCAACCTGTTTCACACCCACTCCGTCGTGATGATGGGTCCTGGGCGGCTTTGGATGGGGATAGGTCGGAGGAATTTGCTCTGCAGGTTACCCATACCTTCACACCTCACCTTTCTCATCAAAGCTCCACAAGCCCTTCGCGTTGTTGATCACATCTCCTCAGCCCTTGAAACCAAACAGTATTGCACTGCTGCCTTTCTCGATATAGCTCAAGCTTTTGACAGGGTTTGGCACGCAGGTTTGCTCTACAAGCTCAAAAGATATTTACCACAGACCCTTTTCCTAATCCTACAGTCCTACCTTTCAAACCGCTTCTTCCAAGTCCGCTGTGGTTTAGAATACTCTAACTACCATCCCATAAATGCAGGGGTTCCACAGGGCAGTGTCCTGGGCCCCATCCTCTATAACATATACACCGCTGATGTCCCCTCTACTCCCAATACCTTCTTGGCCACATTTGCAGATGACACTGCAGTCTTGTCATCCCACGCAGACCCCGCCATAGCATCCCATAACCTTCAAAAACACCTTGAAGAGATCCAGTATTGGTGCAATCAATGGCGGATCAAAGTTAATGAAGCAAAATCCTCCCACATTACCTTCACCCTTTGTCGCAAGACTTGTCCACTAGTTTATTTTAATTCTATTCCTCTCCCTGTATCCGAGACAGTACGGTACTTAGGCTTCCATCTTGACAAACGACTGACCTGGAACCCACATACGAGACTAAAAAGACAAGAACTAAACAGACGCTTTGGACAACTGTACAGACTACTTCAAAGGACATCCCATCTCTTAATAGAAAATAAACTACTAATCTACAAAGTTATACTTAAACCAATCTGGACATACGGAATAGAGCTATGGGGGACAGCAAAAAAGTCGAACATCAAGAGTATCCAATCCTTTCAATCAAAAGTCCTGAGAACAATAGTAAATGACCCTTATTATGTCAGCAACAAAACCCTTCATAACGACCTTAATATACCCTACATTCTAGAACTCATCCCTTCCAAGTTTATGAAATTCCACAGTAGCCTTTCCAACCACCCTAATCCTGTAGCAAGAGCGCGAGAGCCACAGACATTCAGGACATGATTGGAGAAACTGGCCATTGCCAGGACTCCCACTGTCACGCGTTTATAGCAGGTCACGAGGCCACTGCCGTTTCAGTCTCCGAGGAGGATTATAGGGATGAGTGGCGCAGTGCAATGACAGTGCAGCGGGATTAGTGTGGGATGAGTTCAAGAATGTAAGGTATATTAAGATCGTTATGAAGGGTTTTGTTGCTGACGTAATAAGGGGCATTTACTATTGTTCTGAGGACTTTTGATTCAAAGGATTGGATACGCTTGATGTTAGACTTTTTTGTTGTCCCCCATAGCTCTATTCCGTATGTCCAGATTGGCTTAAGTATAACTTAGTAAATTAGTAATTTATTTCCGTTATCAAATTAAAAACGGAATAATTATTAAATTTATTCTATAGACAATTTATTTTAAACCGCGCTGAAAGATAAATAAATATAATGATATAAATATAAAATATACGTGAGAAAATTAAACTCAAAAAGGAAATTCCAACATTCAAACTTCCTTGTATGGATTTTGAACTTGGGTTGTATGGAATGAATCGATATAAACGTTAATGAAAAAAAAAACCCTGAGGCGAATTAATTCTGCTATATACAGACCAATTCGCCATATTCAAATAATTTGTCTTTAATAGATGGTATCCTTCAAAATTTATTACACTTTTAATCCATTTCTAAAAAAACTTCGCAGTGCACTTTAACTACAAATTTGATTAGTGAACTTGTATTAAGTTCTATCTATCCTTTATTTACAGAATATTTGGTGCACTTCAACGTATTCAAATTAAGGATTTATTTTAGTTCACTATCCCGTACTAAACATTTCATAACTGTTATTTGAAAATAATACAAAAAAATTGATCTTTTAGTTATGCTAAAACTACATTAGATGGTTTTGGTCTGTGCCCCGAGACTATATAACAGTGCTTAATTAAATTTCTAGGTTTCACGTTCTGCGGTTAAGAGGCTGAGACCCAGTCATTTGTGGTTTATAACTCTACTCCGCTTTGTTCATACGAACTAAGCTACTGCACGGTCTCCTTTCTAAATCCCAATTGTTTGTCTCAGCTTATTATATAATGCTAAGCATTTATTCACCTTTTTCTGCGGGATGAATGTAGAAGGATTAATGTAATAAGAAAACTTACAAAAATATTTTCCTTGTCAAAACATGCTTGGTTGCTGATATAACGGCGACATTATATCAATTATTTCAAAATTATTCTATTAGTAAGTCAGGTAATTTCACTGGTTTCTACTTGGTGGTTATTATAAGCATACAACACCATGTCCTTTGTCAAATGATAAGCTTAGATTATGTAACTGATTTACGTAATTTTATTGCACTTCGGTCATTCTCTGGGAAGAGCTCTTTGTTTATTTTTTTCTTATAAACAGACTCAAGTTGTATAATATAATATATTATAATGTCTTGTTTTTTTTTGTTTTTTTAAATAGTTCATGAAGGTTTTTTTTTTTTTATTCCTGAACGAACCAGGGTCGTTTTCGACCTATCTACTGAGAGGTCTTTCTTAGGTATTCAAGATGTATTATTGATTTATTATTTTTCCCTCTGGGGTACAGGAGCACCCCATATTGGTGTCGTTGAGTCTGTTATTACGGAAATTAATTAAAACTATCAATATATTATATTTTAAGGTAACCATGATATCAGAGGAAGTAGGGGGTGCCAACTTTGAGCGAAATATTTTTATAATAAAACTTCTTCGGTCTATCATAAAATGAATGGAATGTACTAAATATATTTTGTATCTCAAACATTTTCGCACTACATCAGACGGGTGGTGGCTAGGGATGGACGACATGGTAGTAAATAATCTTAGTTCCAGAGTTTTTGTGTTTCCCTCAGCAAGAGGGTTACACAGAAAAACGCTGTGACAAGACTTCAATTCCATTCCTATTATAAATCCAACCTACAATTATGAGATGTCTGTCCTATTCCTTAGTCAGTCTAATATTTAAAGTTTGATTTTTAGATTGAGGACCTATTTGAACTGAATACATGAACAATGTTGTGATTTCGATGAAACTTTGATAAGTGCCATATGTTAATTTATTATATAGTGTCGGGTTATTGTGTCCCCTAAGGGGAAAGGACGCCCGCCGGGGGCTAGGGTCATTACAACCCGCCCGCTGTCCGGCGAGTGTCAAGAAAGAGATAAAATGGGTGGACCTGTGGTCTTTGACCTTTGCTGGCGGCCTAGTCGGCGCCAAGAATAGAAGAGGAACAGGGTAGGTATATTAGGTAGTTTATGTGGCCTTGGAATGACGACGAATTCACATTCGGTATCTAAGGGTAGGCGAAAACCGTCCGGATCCCAAAGGCGAGTGTGAACCGGAGAGAGGCAGACTGGATCGCCGTGGGAGACGCTACTAGGTAAAGTTTGTAGGGCCACGGTGACCTTCGTCCGCGAGGTAGAAGTCTCATCCAAGTAGGTGCTAGTTTTAACGAGACGAAGGCAAAGAATCCCATTAGGAAAATGTGGGGTCGTAGAATGAGGTAGTTGAATAAGAAAGCCATAGTTCGAGTAGGGCAGCAAGCGCCAGTGCAGAGAGAGGTGCCGGGTGCCAAGAGTCTGTCGAATGCCTCAAATCTGGCTGTTTATATAGGCAGGCCAGAAGCGGTGGGGGGTTGCCCCCACACGCCACCAATAGTGCCTGGGGCTGATTCGTACCCTTAACCCTCTCTCTTAACTGACGCTTTAAGGTTTTTATTATTAAAAATATGGAAACATAGGTGGATATTTTCTGGGCCAAGAAGAGGGGAACTTCTTATTATTCGTGATAAAGAGGTTGACACAACACATGGCGTTAGAAGAAAAAATTATTCTATAATTTTAAATTGTGTATTGTACTAGAGGTCTTGGCTTCTTGATTAACGATATTTAATTTTTGTTGTTCAAATTTTTATCACGAAAATTAATCAAAACTGTCGTTATCGTCGTGTTCGCAAAAACCTAAGCACTGTGTTTTTTTAGAGGCATTATATTTTTGGTGGTAGTTTTCATTTGATACTGCAATGCAAAAATTAAAAAACAGCCCTAAAAAAAATCAATGAGTTCCTATCATGTAGAGTAATGCATTAAATGACGTGTAATATACGTTGGACCTAGGTGGACCATTATTGCGTGAAGTCATTAGAACTGTCATCATTTATTTTTACCGCATTATCAGTGTCATAGAGAGAGATATTATCTGCTTTGATGATGTACTTGATGCTACCGAGAGTGATATTGCTACCACAGGTCATTAACATTGGTGACAAAATCAGTTTGGCATAAGTAACGAGACTATTAATTGTGTGATACTTCACACTTGACTTGTTTATTGGTATTATTCGCATGTAGGATTATCTTGCCCAATCACAAGGAACGCGTGGGTTACCTCAGCGCGGTCTATCCTCGACCTCTAGGTTACGAGGGTGACCTTACTGAAGTATTCTATTGCGTAGCATTTCTCGGATGTTCGAAGTTGAATATCGTCTAAAGATTCATTCTATATGATTGAAGTAGTACTGATTATATGTTTATGATGATAAATTATTAATGATTGACTGTAAATTGCTTGATTAGCCAAACAAAATGCATGAATTCGCCCGATGAGGAAGTTGACTTATACCAAGTAGTAACTTATTCCGTTTCTTCAGTTAGCAATTCTTATATATATTTTTCTAAAGTTTTCACTATTTTGTTTCTTGTCTTTGCCCCCTGACTTCCCCGCAGAAATAGCTGCAATTTATGTTAGCATAGCGTTTTAAAGGGGGATTAAACCTTCAATATTTACCTCACATTGAATTATCATCAGTTGCTGATTATATAGGGTGTCCTAGAATTAACGCAAGATTTGAATTTGCCGCCATTTATGCAGTAGAGTGTTGGCACCCCTAAAAAAAACAAAAAAACAATTTAACAGCTGACAGTTTAGGGTTAGTAAAAATGGAGCGGTACACGATAGAACAACGTGTCTTTATTGTTGAACATTATCTCAAAAATGCCGCAGTTCTAAAATTTCATAGAAAATATGGTCGGAATAGTGTTTTGACTTCATCAACTTTGAAGAGATTAATTGAAAAATTTAGGGAGACTGGATCAGATGTAGACACTAAGCACACTGGTCGTCCAAAAACAAGCCATTCAAATATCAATATCGAAGCAGTGCGTGAGAGTGTTGAAAGTCCAGGAACATCAATTCGGCGTCATAGACAAGAATTGCAAATTTCACGCTCTACAGAGAAGCTCTCTACAGCGTATAATCACTAAAGATCTGGGTCTCCATGCTTACAAAATTCAGTTAACACAACAATTGAAGCCTCATGACCATACACAGCGAAGAGAGTTCGCTGAATGGACTATTGAACATCAACAAGTGGATGTTGATTTTTCGGGCAAAATTATCCTAAGCGATGATTTTCATCTTGATGGCTTTGTTAATCGACTAAATTATCGCATTTGGGGTTCGGAGAATCCACATGTGATTGTCGAAAAACAAATACATCCACAACGTGTCACTGTTTGGGCTGGAGGCATCATTGGACCATACTTTTTTTGTAAATCAGGTTGGTCAAGCAGTGACTGTTACTGGTGCTAGATATCGTGACATGATAACACAGTTCTTTGTGCCGAAGTTGGATGATATTGATGTGGCCAATATGTGGTTTCAACAAGATGGTGCCACATGCCATACAGCCCATGAAACTCTTCAAATACTGCATGAGACATTTCCAGGTCGTGTACTCTCTCGTTTCGGTGATCAGAATTGGCCCCCTAGATCGTGTGATTTAACACCTTTACATTTCTTTTTATGGGGTTATTTGAAGTCAAAGGTGTATGTCAACAAGCCCACATCCACCCGTGCATTAAAAGAGGAAATTCAACGCTGCATAAACGAAATTGGTCATGGAAAATTCCGACAAAAGAGTGCGTATGTGCTTGAAAAGTCGTGGAGGCCATTTGCCCGATGTGCTGTTCAATAAATATCCCTATCCTATTTACTTTATAATTCAATGAAAAAATAACAAAAATACTAAAAACTGTGTTTTATATAATGTAAAAAAAAAAAATTATGGAGTTTGTAATTTACATAATAGGAATAAGGGTTGTCAATAATAGGCAGCTTATTGGCATAATAAATAAACTAAAGCGGTTGTAATAAATATAACTATCCTGAATCTTGAACATCCAGCATATAAGTACTTCTAATGTGATTTGTAAGGTACATGTCACTAGTATATGCTAGTTATACATAGGTGCATTGAACATTTCAGTTTGGTCATTTACACTCTTTTACTTTACTATCCCTATTGATCATTGTACTAATGTATAACCCTTAGGTGAATGGCTGCGGTATGAGGCTCATGAAAGCTTTGAAGCTAATGGCGCCATAATGTACCCATTAAGGCCGCAGACAATGAAGGCTATCACTAATTAAAGCCGCTGTCTCGGAGCGGCCTATGCTCCTTGCCACTCTCTAGTCAACCATTCAGCCCTGGGAACGGTGAATGGTTCTTATCCCGTTTGTTACTGTGGGAAGCAATGGGAAAGATGAGAGAAACCAGGGAGTGTGAACTTAAAGGGAAGGAACATTGGCCTAGAATTCGTGTTTTAAGTGTTCGCGTTCGTGGGAACAGTCCGGCATGCACAGTTGCTAATATGAACATGATGATACAAAAAAAAAGCTTTTAGAGGGTTGTGAGGTATTGAAGGTTGTTTTTTTTTAGGTATCTGTCTGTTTTGGGTCCTATCTTTTCTACTCATGAATAAAACATGAGTCGTACCACAAAGTTTGGTATGGTACATTACATCACGAAGGTCCCCCCGATGCACACGAATTTGCCGTACCGAAAGATGTCTACCTGCGAAAACGTGCCATTTTCGCTTACCTTTTGTAGAAAATGTAGATTTGAAAAGAAAATTGATCCATACACTAATTTAAGAATTTCATGAAGAAGATTTGATACATCTTTTAACAGATTTGCGTAAAAACGAAAATAACTTTTTTAATTACTTCCGGAGGAGTGAAAGTACTTGGATGGGGCTCTCTATACCTCCTCATTGCCTAATTAATAGCCAACAATGGATTGAGGTCCCACGTGCGGTGTGTGGCTTGGTGGGGAATGCTCGAAAAAAACGACCGCAAGATAGAGGTACGGCACCGCAACGGCGCACAGTGGTTGAACATCACCTTATTAGGAGGAAAAAAACCTTGTCAAGCCCGATCTGTGAGCCATGGAAAAATAGTTTTGATAACTAATCTTAATCTCAATGGAAGTTGCTTTAGATGTATGCGTGTATAAGTTTTCACTATTGATATAATTGGCGAAATTGTGAGTTGTCTATTCCTAAAAGAAAAAATGAAATTTTTTCTCTTTTTTATAAACTAAATAAAGCCTATGTTCTGATTTTCTGGGGATATGAAAGTTGGCCAGTTTATATCGGGTTAGATACCGGGAACACAATCGTATTCAGAACAACTAATTATTTCTTAAAGGCAAAGTGATAAATGTTAAATATTAGGGGGGCCGGAAAGTAATGTCGTTTTTGTTTTTGATCAATGATGTAATCACCCTCGTTATCAGCAACCTTTTGCCATCTAGTGTGCAAAGTTTTAATGCCTCATCGATCAAAATCAATTGGTTTTTGTGCAAAATATCTGGAGATGGCATTTTGGACATCATCCAAATTTTCAAATTTTTCAGCGATCAGAATAAATTAAAATTCGAGGGTGCATTATGGGGCGAGTATGTCAGACTGGAGGTGAAAAATGAGTCCTCTATGATAATCCAAAACCCAAAAGGCAGTGTCTCTCGGCGAATGAATGATGATAAATTCTTGAATGTAACCCCTACATCCAAAATAAGCATAAAGTAATTTTTTTTGTGCTTAAAATATCGTCCCGAAGTACACCTAAGCCAGGTTTACATCCCAAAAAGGCGTTTTTGTGTGTTTGGTGGATTATTCGCTTATTTTCTGTGAACAATTGGAGTGCTCAGCGATTGTCAACAGAAGGCGTTGTTCTACAACACGATAATGCAAGACCTGCGCAAGACGAACCCTGGAAAAAATTAATGAATTGGGGTGGGAGTAATGCCTCGCCCACCATACTCGCCTGATATTGTGCCATCGGAATTCCATTTATTCCAATCGCTACAACATTTTCCCAGAGGCAAAAAAATTGAAAAATTAGATGATGTCCAAAATGCCATCTCCAGATATTTTGCTCAAAAACCGATTGACTTTTATCGATGTGGCATTGAAAATTGGCACACTAGATAGCAAAAGGTTGTGCTTCTTAAAAAAAAAAAAAACTTGTTAAAAATTTATTTGAGTGAATTTAATGTAAAAACCCGAATCTACCTTCCGGTCCCCCTATTGTATTAATATGTTTTTGACATCCTCATGAAAATCTAATATTTTTTTCTTCGGATCAACCCGAAGCTTACTAACATAACCACCGATGTTACGAGAAGCATGTCTAACACATCCTCGCTTGTAGATATCCTAGACTGCACATTCGGGAATGACTGGTCGGTATCTCCGATAATCTTCTATGCGCTTCTTCGGTTTATCATTCCTATTGGCAAAACTGGAGCTGAAATAATTTTGCTACTATGCAGTAGAACTTTATGGACACTAATTGAATGTTTTACCAACTGTACAATTCTAAATGTAGTTGAGTGGTTTCCTACCAGTTTACTTAATGACCACTACTCCTTTCATTTCAAATTAACGCTCCTTCAAAAATAACAAAAGTAATTCCATTTACAAAATTCAATTGAGCAGAATATGAATAAACAGACATAATAAATAAATAAAATAGAATAAACAAAACAGACACAGCTGCAATCTGTTTTAATATTTATTAGGAGTATTGTCTTATTAAAATTTTAGACCTGGATTTTTTAATGGTTTATTTTTTTGGTGGTTATTAATGATAGCCTCAAAAAAAACGAAAAAAATAAATTTTTGTGTAGTGTAGCGGATGTTGATTATAGATCATTCACTCGCTCATTCATACAATATTTACAAACAGGCCAGAGGCCTCCCAAATCCACATGGTTGTCACCTCCCTGCGAAAGAGGAAGCGGAATCTTTGATAGTACCCGCCCGCGCTCCTCCGTCAGCCGCGTCATCAGATACGAGCCAGTGGAGGTTGACGAAGAGCGCGAGAGCCACGTACGCTCAGAACATGAGTGTAGAACCTGGCCAATTCTAGGAATCCCACTGGCACGCATTTATAGCAGGTCACGAGGCCACTGCCGTTTCAGTCTCCGATGAGGATTATAGCGATGAGTGGTGCAGTGCAATGACTGTGCTACGGGATTAGGATGGTTGGATAGGTTACTATGGAATTTCATAAACTTGGAAGGGATGAGTTCGAGAATGTTAGTCACATATTATTAAACACTAAATACATGTTTCATGAATGTTGTCGGGTTATCCAAATGGAATCTTCTTGTAAAATTTCGTGACCTTCAAAAACATTTTCTTTAATCACCAAATCAGTTTCAACAAAACATTACACAGTCAATTATGATGAATCACTCAATTGCGGGTTTCCTTGCTCACGTTTAATTTACATCCTTCTCATTCACGGACGTGGAAAGTTTCAAGCAAT
The DNA here is from genome assembly GCA_930367205.1 of Acanthosoma haemorrhoidale. Taxonomy (NCBI): domain Eukaryota; kingdom Metazoa; phylum Arthropoda; class Insecta; order Hemiptera; family Acanthosomatidae; genus Acanthosoma; species Acanthosoma haemorrhoidale. The sequence goes on along the minus strand of OV884011.1, from coordinate 18,126,052 downwards.
TGATCAAATTGCTCGATTATGGCTTTTTAATGTGAGATAAGAGCTTTTCTCAGCTTCATAGTTGAGTTAGCGACAGTCGGTTACATCAATCAATAAAACTTCAATTCTCGGAGCACCCGTATGCTCATTGTGCCGGCTACTTAACGATAATGAATGGAAGCCTGCTGGTCTGATGTCCATGGGTTATTTCGTCTCCACGTTGATTCTAAAAAAGAAAAATCAAATTTCTTGTTACATTGCCACTTAAGCCAGTTTTCTCGTAATTTTTAAACATTATTGACATTGATTTCAATAAATCTGTCTTTTAAGCTATAAACCATAAAAATAGCTGACATTTTCTTTAAAAATATATATATATATATTTTTTTCTAATTTTCTAACATCTATGGTCCCATTTCCATATTTTTAGAGTAATGCAATTGTTTCTTTTTTTAATTCTTTAATTTAACTTTGATTCTAAAATAGAAAAATCAGATTTCTTGTCACATTGTCGCTTAAGCCAGTTTTCTCTTAATTTTTAAACATTATTTACATTGATTTCAATAAATCTGTCTTTTAAGCTATAAACTATAAAAATAGCTCACGTTTTGTTTAATATATGTATATATATATATATAGTTTTTCTAATTTTCTATCATCTTCTATGATTCATTGTTGTACAATTCCAGAGATAAGCATTTGTTTCTTTTTTCGAGCTCGAAAAATTACTTTTTGCTTATTTTGTATGTAGGGGTTACATTTAAGAATTGATCATCACGAGAGAGCTTGATTCAATATGAAGCAGTCTAGAGCGAAAGCTCTTCCTGTGGAAACAAGATCTATTTTTTTTTATTTTTTACTTACCCTGTTATTCGGTCCATCTTTATTTTCTATCTTCTCATTTCTTACACACCAACAGCTTTGTTTTATTATCTTCTGAATGTTTTAAAAAAAAACTTAAATAGAAATTTGTATAAATGACGAGCAGGGGGACTTTACCGTCAGTATTAAAGTTTTATCGCCCGCAGGGAGACGAGTGTTGTGATGCAGCGAAGAGGCGCAAAGAAAATGAGCTTTGTCTATAAAGAAAGAGTGAAGGAGACTAGACCAAGGGATGCATTGAGTGCGAGGTCGGAGCTGGAATATTGCCAGTGACTGCGGGGGCTTTGACCCTCAATAACCCCCTCCCTCCCACGCAAAGTACAGCGCCGCCCGCAGTTACTCTCATTATGTACCGAGATGTACGGAATCAAAAATCTAGTGGTTTGTTTATAGAAAAAAAATATTTTTGACAGAATTTTTTTTCTTTTTCTTTTCTTTCATAGCCCCTTAAAATTATCAGATAATTATATATCCTCAGACGAATCTATTTACAAATTATTTTTGTATTTCCTGTTGCATCGCTACATTATATACAGGTTTTGTTATTTTATATTAAATTTATATAATGAATAAACCTTTTTTTTTTTTTTTTTTTAAACTCTTGTGGTCTCCTTTCAAAGCGAATAAATCTTTCGCCTTTTACTAAAGAATGAATAAACTTTTTTTTTTTTTTTTTTCTTAGCTCTCAAACCTATAAAATAGGATGTGGGAAAATACTTTGGGGTAATGAGTGCCTTTCACTAAGGGGAGTCCCCCATTTGAAGGATGTATGAGAATGATGTAGGGTGGGGTATGCCTAAAGGAGGCGGGTGGAATCGGGAAGGTAGTGAGAGTCTACCGAGGGTGGAGCCCTAGGGGTACCTAGGCAATGGTTTGTAGTCGGCCTGCTGTTCAACATTTATACCGCCCACATCGTAGGAGCCTCGTACCCCAACTGCGAGGTATCGGCGTATGCAGACGACATTGGTGTTTACAGCACTAGCATCAATCCCACCAGAGCTCTGAAATTCGCTGAGAGCGCCAGTCAACAGATCGCCGAGAAACTCGATGCCGTCCACATTAAAGTCAACCCGGCCAAGACGCAAGGAATTATATTCAGCTATAAATCCGGAAGAAAGAAGCTCCCGAAATCCTTCGTCTTAGACGGCAAAGAGTGCCATGTAAGCAACAAGCTATGCTACCTTGGGATCACCCTCGGTAGACACTTGTCGTTCACAACACATCTCGGCAAGAAGTTAAAGAGTGTTAGGAAGAAATTCTTCAGCCTCGGACACCTACTTCACAGCCCGGCTTCGGTACGCCTCAAGCTGCTGATATACCAGAGCGTCCTAAGACCTGCTTTAATGTATGGGACCCCTCTCTTCAAGTATCTGACTCCTAACACTCTCAAAACGCTCCAGCAATTTCAGAACAGAGTTCTCCGCACCTCCCTCAAACATACCCCGTTCGACCGAATGAAGGCGGACGAGATGCATAAAAAATTTGAAGTGCTCACCATCCAAGATTTCATCAAGAGAAGACACATCAAATTTTTCGACTCACTCCGACACAGCCACAACCCACTATTCTCCGACCTTCAACCACCACTTATGCCCGTCAGATGGAAGCACTGCTGGACCGCCGAAGCCTGGAGACAGATGGACGTGATCGAACCCTAGCCCCCTGACGGAGACTGAAGATCTACACCCAGCCGAGAGATCGAGGCCGATCTCCGAAGCTACCGAAGCTACAAGACCCCATCTACCTGTGTAAGCAGGGTCGACCTTCCGGCCGAGAGGCCGACTTATTTCAGGCCCCTGCCGGGGCTGGCCAGGCTTGGGTCTAATAAAGGTGATGGGGCTCACTTTTTTGATCAACCTTAAAACTAACTTGCGTACTAGTTCTTAGCCTAATTTTCCCCCGACAGTCTCTTGCCATCGATGCGGGAGGGGTGGTGGGGTCATAGTGTTGAACACTGGGTTTGTCAGGTGTCAAAAAACTTTATGTGTCTCTGGCGAATGAACTCACCCACCGACGGCACACCAAGCACGTACAGATCAGCGTTCTTCAACCTCTCGAGAGAGGTATGTCGGACCACTTTTCGCATGATCCCATTCTGGAAATGTTGGAGACATTTGGCTGTATTGTCAGTCAAGTGGGTAAATAGCGGAGCATTGTACAGCAGGGCTGGCCGGAGTACACATTCAATCGTCTCAAATTGACAGAAAAACATAAAAAACTTTTAGCCACCAGACAAACCAGAGGAAGAAACAATACCTTTAACCAGTTAGCGAACAATTGTCTAAAATATTAAACAACAAAAGATACATGTAACGATTATTCAAGAAAATACACCACGAAACATTGGGAGTAGTAGTCAATATAAATCGTTGGAGCCGTTGAATACGAGGGCGGTCTGAAAAGTTTCCGACCTAACAAAGCTTTTATTTTAGCTTTTGTTTATGTTATTATCATCCTCATGTTGAGGTCGGAAACTTTTCAAACCACCTGTGTAGCTTTAGTTTTATTTACGATTTTAGCTCTTAATTGTTTGTATTAATTCTGTTTCTTGAAATAATCTGATCAAATATATTAAATAATTATGAACTATTCTTAAGCTTAAAATTCCAAACAGAGTCGCTGACGTATAGTTATTAACTGTGGTGAAATAAATTTCCTAAAGTCTCTTAGTTTGTATATCTTTATTTATAAAACTACGCAAATGTCAACTATTCATCATTTTTCATGACCAAAATTAACCAGCAAACTCACAAACAATCTAACAAACCAGGAGGACTTGACCAGAACAGACAACTCATAAAGTAGTTGTTGTATTACTCAGTATTAGTGAATTTAGATTTTTGTGTTAACGTATTTTTTTCTATAATCAGCTTTGAATTTTAAATTTTTAGCGATCTAAACCGATATTCTAATAGATGCGACCAGTCCAATGTTAAGTGTGTATTGAACAATTGTTCTAGGAACCTGCTAACATTGTTGGTTTGTCGGCGAAGGCAATAAGGTTGTAAATTAGACAAGACGTATTCCACAGCCTAGGATGGAGAACAGAAAGCAGTAACACAAGCCGCAACGGTATCCCTTTCAGTGGTATAGACTTACTCTAACTCTTCTTAATGACCGCTTCTCGACTCAAGCTCATTTCAGTATTGTTTTAACTGAGGCTCAACAACAATTTACAATTGTCATTAAACTGAAACATCTACCTAAGGAAATAATAATACAAAAATATATTTTTTATTTTTGGTGACCGGGTCTAAACCTAGCTGTCCCCGTAGCCAGTGGTCTGCATGCTGTCTCCCAACTGCGAACTGACTCGGGTTCCATTTCCTCTCCCTTCATGATTTTTTTCTTTAAGCTTATTGAGGGTAAATTAGTAGCTACTTGTTGTGAATCCGGTAAACAAATCCACAATAAAGGTGCAATGCGTGGTGTTATAGTTCATCTCAAACTAATATAAATAACTAAATTTTTTTATTGTAAGATGTGCGTGAAAAGTCTGTCTAAGATCTCTCCGTTTACTTGCGTGGAACTCCGTGGAGCGTGGAACCCCACAAATCTTGCGCATTGAGAGAATAACCCTGTTGTGAACGTTGCTTAGTCCAACGTTGGGTTTGTGTTTCTCTCAAGTTTTTTTTTTTTTTTAAATCCTATTTGAGATACACACTTCTAATTGCTACCATTAAGGGCCTGAAAATCTGTAAACTATATAAAAAAAAAAACAAGAATCAGAAAAATATTTCATGAAATAAAGTTTTGTAATACAACAAAAAATATAAATATAATTTTTAAATTACACTTTTTTTTTTATACTCCTTTATTGTGCTATAATTACAATCTGCCTTTTATAAGGCAATAAGTAATAAGATAAATGCTCTCATTCATACCATATTTACAGTTCATCATTCACTCGCTCATTCACACAATATTTACAGACAGCCCAGAGACCTCCCAAATCCACATGCTAAGAGAAAGTGGAGTCTTGGGAAGTCCCCCACGCTCCTCCGTCAGCCGCGTCACCGGATACTAGCCAGTGGAGGCTGACCAAGAGCGCGAAAGCCACAGACGCTCAGGACATGATTGGAGAAACTGGCCATTGCCAGGACTCCCACTGTCACGCATTTATAGCAGGTCACGAGGCCACTGCCGTTTCAGTCCCCGAGGAGGATTATAGGGATGATTGGTGCAGTGCAATGACTGTGCTAGGGGATTAGGGTGGTTGGATAGGTTACTATGGAATGTCATGAACTTGGAAGGGATGATTTCAAGAATGTAAGGTATATTAAGATCGTAAGGGGCATTTACTATTGTTCTCAGTACTTTTGATTGAAAGGATACGCTTGATGTTCGACTTTTTTACTGTCCCCCATAGCTCTATTCTGTATGTCCAGATTGTAACTTTTTATGTCCAGATTTAAGTATAACTTTGTAAATTAGTAATTTGTTTTCTATTGAGAGATGGGATGTCCTTTGAAGTAGTCTGTAAAGTTGTCCAAAGCGTCTGTTTAGTTCTTGTCTTTTTATTCTCGTATGTGGGTTCCAGGTCAGTCGTTTGTCAAGATGGAAGCCTAAGTACCGTACTGTCTCGGATACAGGGAGAGGAATAGAATTAAAATAAACTAGTGGACAAGTCTTTGCTTCATTAACTTTGATCCGCCATTGATTGCACCAATACTCGATCTCGTCAAGGTGTTTTTGAAGGTTATGGGATGCTATGTCGGGGTCTGGGTGGGATGACAAGACTGCAGTGTCATCTGCAAATGTGGCCAAGAAGGTATTGGGAGTAGAGGGGACATCAGCGGTGTATAGGTGGTTATAGAGGATGGGGCCCAGGACACTGCCCTGTGGAACTCCTGCATTTATTACACTTTAAAAAAAATTATGTTTTAGTGATTCACAATTTTTGTATTTGTTTAAAAAAGGTGGTTTTCAGCGGGAAAAAAATTGATTATTGTTAAACAAAACTACCAAATAAAATCTATGTTAACAATCATAAACGTCATAAATTATCTATAGTTCGACCTAACAAATGACATAAACAATTATTCAATGGAGGATATAGATGTATTTATTATTGAGATATTGATGAGGTATAGATAAATAAAAAAAAAAAATAGTTTCAAGATAATCTTATATTTTTCATTTAATAATTAAATGAGTCATATTTATCTGTTGCGCTGGGTTAGTGCAATAAATAATTTAATAGATAAGAAGAGGATATTTTTACGACAGTCACAAGTGTTAATGAATATCCATCTTTATTCGCATTTTTAATGGTCTTTGTCATGACCGAAGAAATAAATAATTTATCTGCCATATATCTTTATCTCTGTGTAGTCTTTTAATATCTGGTACTTTATAAAATTATGTACTGGTACTTTTGTACTATCCAATGTTACCTTTATCTTATTTATAATAATTTACTGAATTTTATTAAACATGGGGTTATTCGTGTCTTCGCAGGTGGTATTATTTAAAAACGTTTTCAGACTTAAAGATGACCATTTCTTCGATTCTGTAAGCCTGTAAACGGAAATTACCTAGATATTTGTTCATACACAATTATAATTATAATTAATATAATTAACTAGTTGAGTATAAGAAACCTTGTCTCTTTTATTGATGAGGCTATTGTATCATATATGTGCTCAGATAACAAAAGGTTATAAGTTACTTTTCCGAACAAAAAGATTTTTTTTCCTGAGTCTATAAGTACTGTAAAATGGAACTAGTAAGTATTAGCCAACCAATGCTGGTAATACGTTCACTCGTGTAAAACAACTTTGTGATTTTTCATAACACTATAGTACATATAGGTTCTGGAATGTGAAAAAATCACTTTGTTAAAAAAAATCATTTACCTTTTAGGCCACCTGAGCTATTGAACAGGGTTCTCCAAAGGTTAGTATTAAGTCCAGTTTATTTTTTAACGTCATCCTTAGTAATATAATTAGAAACAAATGTAATATTTGGTTATTTCCAGAATTCAAAAAATAAATACTTTACGAGTAGACGTATTTTTGTTTGTATTCTCTGCGATATCAGTCGTAAAACTTATTCAATCCACCGGTATTTCTAAGGTATATACCACATAACATAACCTTAAAGATTTGATGATTAGCTTTGGGTTAAAATGCAATGAGTGAGAATAAGGGGAAAAAAGTTAAACGTAGAAAATGTGCGAAAGGTTATAAGATTTTCCAAGGCCCAGCTGAGGCGCTTATTTAAGTATTTGATCTGGTGAGGCATCTCATCCTCGGACCAAACAGTTTGGCCTGTCAGCAGAAGTGGCAAAAATATTCTTTTAATTCAACACAGAAAATCAAAATAAAAAATATGGTAGGAATGAGTGCATTTATCTCAATTGCTTATTGGCTAATATGGCAGATTGTAAATTTAGCACAATAAAGAAGTTGGAATTATTAATAATAAAAATATATATATATATATTTTATATATTTTTATATAATATATATATTATATATATATATATATATATATATATTTTATATATTTTTATATAATATATATATTATATATATATATATATATATATATATATATATATATAAAAATCGAGCTGAAGGGCTATAGATGAATCATCGTTTGTCTGGATGGTGGTAAGAAGGGTAGTTCTGAGAAGTTGGCCCTGTGCAACCCCTATATCGCCAGACTGACAGCTATTGTCCCCGTCACAGCCCCTCCTGCTGTATCCCCTTCATCCCCATTCTCTCTGATCCAGTCACCACATCATATCTCCAGCTATCAACTCCAGTCTGCGGTCGCTACAGGAAATTGGAGTAGCTTACTCGGTTACCTTTCAACTGCTCTACGAACTCAACAACTATCTTGTTACAAAACTTTTTATGGATGGAAACGTTTTGTCTCAGATTCAGACGGTGGTATTTTAAGCCCCTTTCGTACTTACTGATCCTCGTTTGATAACATAATAAGATATGAATCGTGACTTGCACTCTGGAGTAGTAATACTAAAGGGTGTCTTGATACGTGCTATTTCCAGCATTGAAACGTTTGAACCAAAGTGCTTCCGAATTTGAGTGCAGCAATTATCTTCAAGTTCATCGAATTGCTTCTCCAAAACATTTCTTATTTTTTTCTCCTGTAGAGTATTAAAATACTTGGAATCACTTCTCAGATATTCTCGTTGCAAAAACTAAGTAAATGAAATGCAAAGACCTTTGGCATACACAATCGAAAAAAGGACTAGATCAGATAAAGAATGATATTCCCACAAAAAAAAAAGAGTCAAATAAGAATTTTACATGAGATTGTAATGTCTGCCATAATTTCATGCCCTGGGCTATTTGTAACAACTTAATAGTTTATATGATTATGGTTTGAATTACGTATAAAGGAAATTAAGTTAACACATTGAGTCCAGCTTGATAAACGTTAAATACACTGTATAGGTTATTGGCACACAAAACTCTCATTTTTGCATTACAATATATAGGGTCTTTCATTAAGCGCTTTCTATCTTTAAATTTAAATAACACAAAGTGTGTGTGAGATATCATCGAAATTTTTTATTCGTTTCAATGGCCTATTGATGCCATTATGTATGAAATATAACATTGTGCAAATGTCCGCTGTGGCTTCGCTGGGTGGCGCGCATCCGAAATGTCCAATTTTCCATGACTGCCCCATAAATCAGGCTGAATTTGACCGATGGCATGGGTTATGTTGGCTTTGAGGACCGCTGTGATTTGTGGCTTATTCGCATAGACTTGCTACTTAAGAAAACCCCACCAGAAAAAGTATAACGGGGTCAAATCGCACGATCTCGGTGGCCAGTTCACATCACCTCCACGTGAAATGACCACACGTCGTTGTCTATGGTCGTTTACCTTCAGCTCCAGGGTCAGTTGAATTTTTTTACGGGTGCAGACCCAAGTCACGACGCAAAATACGCCAAGTTGTGGACTGCGAATGACCGAATTCTTGTGAGCGACGCGAAATCGACTGCCTCGGATTCTCCTGCACACTCTCACGGACAGTGGCGATGTTTTCGGCAGATCTTGCGTTTCGTCGACGTATGGGTGTTGGTTGATAGTTTACTGAACCAATGGACTCAAATTTGTCCACCACAATGCGAATAGTCCTCTCGGTAGGACGGTGGCTACCGCGGAACGTTGCCCGAACAGAACGCACATATTGATAAAACAATTTTATCATTTGCACGTGTTGGTGAACGCGTTATCCATCCGTGGTGATTTGACAAAACAGACTAAATAAATGACAGCTAATTCGACAAATGCAGGTTCAACAATATGGCCGCTATCAACTGTCAAAGTTCAGAAGTCCCTATTGGAAGACGCTATACTTAACCGTTGAAAAAAATTCAAAAATCTCAAATAGATTCTGAGCAAAGACATGAAAAATTCAAAAATTTGCGAATTGAACAATTTTAGCTTTTAAATTTGTTTAACCTCAGTTATTGTACTTTAACTAACGCTTAATGGTCATACTGAGAAGTGTATTATAGGTATGCATTGACAAATTTTAGAAGAGTTAAAACATTTTTACGACCTCGAATGACATGCAGACTTAAAACGATTCCACTGTCCTAGAAAGTAGAGCCTCTCCCTTTGGGCTAGGAAATTTATTTTGACAGACAATGACGTTTCCACATTTTCAGCGCCGATGAGTAACTATTCTGTGGTTAGTTTTCCCTGTAGACTTTATTAATTTCGCAAGAGGTGCTACCTAGGTGGTCGGCAATAATTACTGAATCGGTACTCATTGCACGGCTGGTTGGGTTGTCTGAGGAAGATGACTTACCTGTTACCTCTTGGGTTGGCTCTCTATTGAATATTTACAATATTGTGAGATCGTTTCTGTTCCGCCCACTTATACTGAAGTCCCATCAGACTCAGCTTAAATTATTCACACTTTTCGAATTATGGCTTAGATGAGACACACGGTAATAGTAAGCTTAGTAACCAGAACAGACCGACAGATACATGAGTAAAAACGAAGCGGTTTTTAGTTAAAACCAAAAAAATATGATTAACCTTCTATCAGTTCCAAACTCTTCTGAAGGATATATTCTACTTGTGAATGTTGAGTACTGAAAGGAGTTCTGAAGTTCATGATCACCACCTAAAATTACTGGAACAATTTTGATTTTGTCGTCCCCGCTGTTATTCAAGAGCCAAAAAAAAATTCAGAGGCATATTGATATTATTATAATATTATTGTAATGACCGTCCACTCGTGCAGGCTAGCTCGGTTGGTAAATATATATATACATCTTTATCTTGCTAAAATTACAATCAGTCTTATTAGGCATTAAGTAATTGTGATAAATGTCCTCATTCATTGAGTATTTACAAACAGCCCAAAGCCTCCCAAATCTACATGGTTGTAACCTCCCTCGCATGCGAAAGTGGAGTCTTGGGAAGTCCCTCACGCTCCTCCGTCAGCCGCGTCACCGGATAATAGCCAGTGGAGGTTGACGAAGAGCGCGAAAGCCTAATACGCTGAGGACATAATTGGAAAAACTGGCCATTGCCAGGACTCCCACTGTCACGCATTTATAGCAGGTCACGAGGCCACTGCCGTTTCAGTCCCCGAGGAGGATTATAGGGATGAGTGGTGCAGTGCAATGACTGTGCTACGGGATTAGGGTGGTTGGATAGGTTACTATGGAATGTCATGAACTTGGAAGGAATGAGTTCAAGACTGTAAGGTATATTAAGATCGTAAGGGGCATTTACTATTGTTCTCAGTACTTTTGATTGAAAGGATACGCTTGATGTTAGACTTTTTTACTGTCCTCCATAGCTCTATTCTGTATGTCCAGATTCGCTTACGCATAACTTTGTAAATTAGTAATTTGTTTTCTATTGCGAGATGGGATGTCCTTTGAAGTAGTCTGTACAATTGTCCAAAGTGCCTGTTTAGTTCTTGTCTTTTTAGCTTCGTATGTGGGTTCCAGGTCTGTCGTTTGTCGAGATACTGTCTCGGATACAGGGAGAGGAATGGAATTAAAAGAAACTAGTGGGCAAGACTTGTGGCAGAGGGTGAAGGTAATGTGGTAAAATTTTGCTTCATTGACTTTAATCCGCCGGGTGGAAGAACCCTCGACTGTATTGTGGGATATTGAGGAGGTAATAGGTTCCAGTCCCAATCCTGCCAGTATATTTTCTTTTTTCCCGATAATTATTAATAATTCAAAATTATTCCTATAAATATAAAATTTTATTGTAATCAGTTGACATGATGAGATATTTAGTTTTAAAAGGGATGTCATTAACTTAATTTAACCCCTATCAAAGTTATACAAAATAATATCTTGCTCAAAAATATTTGATTAAATAAATTAACGTGGTGGTCAAGGAAGGAATAGAATGGAATTTTACAATATGCTTTATTATAAATGGTTGAAATGTTTAATGAAAAATGATTAAATTTGATATGAACAAAATAATGCAAAATATTACAGATTTACTGGCTAACAATAAAACATAATTCTAACTTAATACAACAAAGTCTTCAAGAGTTTAATCGTGCAACCTCAAAGCCAATCTCGCACATTCACCAGTCGTCAGTCAAAGCTCCAAAGACGACCCAAAGAAACATCGAGTAGTGGATGCCAAGGGACTGTTCTTATTTTTTTCTACTTGACCAGGTTATTTAGGTGTAGGTTATTTCCATGAGTGAAGGTAGTCTTCCTTTCTTTTGTGCTAAGAGAATATTACTTCACACCAGGTTGCAAAGAAGTAAGGACGTGCCTAAAAACACTATCCTGGGCTGCTAAGTCCCAGATACCTTCTGGTATCCTAAAAGTAGAAGCAAGCCCCTTCTAGTGTATACCTGCCTCGTGACTTCATGAAAGTCACTGATGTTTCCTGTTATTTTTTGGGTAAGCGACCGCATCCCTCCAAGATCTCCCTCCCTATTCCCAGAACTACCCTCAGCTTAGGCCCAGACCTCACTTGTTCCCAAACATCCCACCTAGTATGTAGTAAGGTAACTCTTAATATTTGTATATACCAGTGTTTTGCTTGTACTTCATAACAAAGCTTTTCTTTCTTTTCTTCTAAAAGACTCTCCTCTACAAAGATTAACTTACGATTGTCCTTAGTCTGTGTCAATTTAATTGTACGTGCAATTCTTGGACCTTAGGATTAATTTCTTCTATTTTATTATTTGTCTTAAGACCTAACGGTTGGGTAATTGTTTACGTTGAATTTATTTACCGAAAATTAGAGCGAAATGGGTTTCTTTATCCCTTCTATTGTATACATAGTTTATTTGGTAGAGAAATTATATACATATTCACAGAATTAATTCGAACGTGCGTAATTCAGGGAAAACAAGCACCCTTAGCAACCAACCCATTACATAACTGTTGATTGTTTTATTTACCAAACCGTTTTATTTCCGAACAATTAAACAACATGCACTGAATTTTATTGTTATTATGTAACAGTCCTTTCAACAGTCTCCGGTGTAATATAATATAACTATGTAAATTCCATCTAAAGCTATGATTGAATGTAAATTTTCATTGTTAGCCGTGCCTTAAGCCCTCTTGTAACCTTTGCGATAGAAATCTCTCCCTCTCTTTCTCTCTCTCTGCAGACGCGATTTCTCCTCTTCACTGAAGGAAGTAATCACTTCCTCTCGGCTGGATTTAACTGGATTAGCTTCATCTGGAGAGGAACTGTAGTCCGTTTCCATTTCTCATCTTCCGAGTCCTATAGAAATTTCTACTCTGTCCCTCAATTTTTTTTTTCTTTTATAACTCGAGCGAAGTTAAAACTCATTATCGCCTAATAGCAACTGATTGGTTGTATTAGTTTGTATATCGGTTTCGATCATGAAAACATAATTAGTTTTCAACAAATGTATTAAAGAACGGATTATCTTTGTGTGTAACTTCATCTGGTCTTTATAGAAGAAATCGCTATTACGAACGAAACGAATACGACGTTCTCAACAATATGGTCGGAAAGGAAACGTGTTGCTGTGAATCTGACCCAATACCGATGCCAAAAGTCATGCAAAACAACAACTCCAAGTACGGTCATATGAGTTGTAGAATAGCAACCGGTTTTTTTCCCATCTCCCCTCAGATCTATGAGGTTAGGCCTGAGAGTGGTCTGCTAGAACACCTCTTGTAGAATTCATACCGCCATTTATTCAAATTGAATAAAATTATATATAATAGGGGGACCGGTAAGTAATGTTGTTGTTTTTTACATTAAAGTCAAAAAATAAATTTTTAACAAGTTTTTGTTTTTAATCAATGATGTAATCACCCTCGTTATCAGCAAACTTTGGCCATCTAGTGTGCAAATTATCAATGCCGAATCGATAAAAATCAACTGGTTTTTGAGCAAAATAGCTGGAGATGGCATTTTGGACATCATCCAAATTTTGAAATTTTTAGCGATCGGAATTAATGGAAATCCGATGGCGCAATATCGGGCGAGTATTGTGGGCGAGGCCGGAGATGAAAAATGGGTCCTCTATGATAATCCAAAAATATTTCTCCGCATGAATCGGCACGAAGTACAGCTAAGCCAGGTTTACACTCCAAAAAGGCGCTTTGGTTGTTCATCGCTGATACCTGGAAAAACTGTGATAGCAGATTTTTACAGTGGACAACTGCATCGAGTAAATCAATCTTTAATTGAAAATTGCCCAGCGATTGTTTATAAAAAAAAAGGCCTTATTCTGCAACACGACAATGCAAGATCCCACTGCCCCTATTTTTTCCGCAAGAACCCAGCAAAAAAATAATGAATTGGGGGATTTCCATTTATTCCGATCGCTACATTTTCTAAGTGGGAAAAAATTTCAAAATTTGGATGATGTCCAAAATGCCATCTCAGGATAGTTTGCTCAAAAACCAATTGATTTCGGTCGATCAGGCATTGAAAATTTGCAAACTAGATGGCAAAAGGTTGCTGATAACGAAGGTGATTAGATCATTGATCAAAAACAAAAGCTTGTTTTAAAATTTATCTGTTTGAATTTAATGTAAAAAAAAAACGACATTACTTTCTTATCCCCGTAATATTACTGTTTCTGAAATTATAACTGCTGAACATTATCTCATCATGGTTGTAAATATGTGATAATCCTACTGTTTAAATAAGTGTTTGCTAACACAAAAAATGGCGGCAGAGCCGAGAAACTGGATTTTATGATTTCCGTTCAGGGGGCCCAGTTCCAGACTGCGCCTTCGTGAGGCAGTAGTTAAAATTATTTCGCTATAGTGATTTTTTTTTTAAGAAAATGATGACAGTTTTATAACACCCTGGGCGAATTGTACAAGCGAAACTGTTAATATTCAAACTTCTTTATAATACAAAATGTTCTATATTTCGAAGACACAAGCCCTTTGTCAATAGAAAAACGGAGACAAACGTTCTAATCCGTTAACAGGTTGTAAATTGAAGTTTTGTAAAAATAAGAATTAGAAACGTTAATAAGGGGTCTACATGAAGCAAACCAGTGGTTTTGTCAAGTCTAACTTGAAATATTATAGGATTGAGTAAACAAAACAATATTTTCTGCATCGGCGTGCTATTCTTACATTATACTGCACTATACATTATATTGTTACTTCCTACTTGGCAAGCTTCTGCAGAAAAATGCCTCTACTTAAATTTCTTTACAACGGAACATAATTTGGGTTTCCTGTTGGTCAGAGGATAGCCTTAATATGTTTCTTTCTTGGTAAAGATTCAATTATTTTCAATTCCTTTATCCTGCTACTCATCAAACTTAAACCGGCAGAACTCGCTATGAAAAGTGAGAGATGAGACTTTCTCAAGTTATGTATGTCTTTTAATCTCAATTTTTTTTATCAATCAGAAAATCAACTTTTAAATGCCAAATAAAATTATTATATTATTTAAAATAGATATATAGGAATAAGGTGAACGATTTTATGAACGAACAAATATTATCTTAATCAATAAATAATAAGGAAGTTTTTACCCAAAAAATTGTTAAAATTCATCTAAGTAATGTGTCATTATAATAGAGTTTAGAAATATAGATTTAGCATTAGAAAAACATAATCTGTTTAGATTCATAGTAAGTTAGATCATAGTTCGTTTGGATTCCGCTAGATTGGATGTTTATTAAAATGTTTCCATGTGGAGGGTACTATATTACATACATGAATACCATGCATCTGTTAAGAACAAATAGTCGTGTATGTCGATTTGCGCCCTTCATAAACAGTGACACAGGTAAATTGGTAATGAGGATGAGAGAGAGAAAAAATTCAAGGATACTTGAGTTGTTTTTTTTATGGACACGCACGTGAAAGTGCCTTTTACTTAAAATTCTTCTGACACTGACTACATTTTTCAACCCCTCCTCGTATGATTAAATAAACATTACTATTGAAATTGTGATAACATGAAAGTGATCAATCACGAACATATTTCGGGCACGTGTAATAAAATACTGGATTTTCCGCACATTTTCTTCGTTATTTTATTTTTCTATTCGTGGGCAGAATTCACAGAAACCTTCTCTCTCATACACACTTTTCGGAAATCAGACCATATTCAACTCCACCTATTCTTTTGGTGCTCATTCTTAGTTCACATGAGAGATTTGGTATGGAGAGTTAAATTATGTTTGTTTGAGGAGACTCTTTTAAAAGAAAAGAAAGAAAAGCTTTATTATGAAGTACAAGCAAAACACTGTTTAAGATAATATTAGAAACTATTAAGAGTTTTTCTTAAAATATTCCACTTTTGTAGAATGATCTTCAATTCTTTTCAGTTATCTCAAACACTATATTATTTACTTTATCCTATAGGTTGGTCATTTTGATTTTGCTGCTTGAAGAGATTTCGCTTATTATTTAGTTGTAATTTTGAAAACAAATGTAGAGTTTGTTATATTTTTTCTTATATTGCTGACCTATAGAACTTTCACCTGGAAACAGATTCGCTAAGTTAAATAATCTCTGTAGAGGAGAATCTTTTAAAAGAAAATAAAGGAAAGCTTTATTATGAAGTAGAAGCAAAACACTGGTATATACAAATATTAAGAGCTACGTTACTACATACTGGGTGGAATGTCTAGGGACGAGCATGGTCTGAGCTAAAAGCTGAGACATATATGTATAAGGTTGCTTACTTAAAAATAACAGGAACCATCAGTGACTTCCATGGAGTCGCGAGGCAGGTATACAGTTCTGCTCAACCCTTCTACTTGTTCTTAACATTGTCTTTTTTCTGACTGAGGAACATTATAAAACTGAGGAAAATATTATCAAATTTCCTTTCATCAGGCTGAAAGGTAAGGTCTTCAGGTATTCTATTCTTTCATTTAGAAATGCTCCGCCACAGATAAATAGATAGAACCTTCTAGTAATCAATAAATAATAAAAATATCCAGAAAACCTGATCACGGAGGTTTGGCCAACTCATGAAAATATCTTAGAAAAAACCTAAATATTATAATCAAAGCAAACATATACACGAATAGTAAATCTAATTGCTGTACTTACGAAAACGTGACGTGAACACGCTATCTCTCATGGTACGGATTTTTCCCACACAATTTCTCTTATTCGTGATTGTTATTGTTAGCACTGCAAAACGGTGCTTTTTGCAAAGTTTTCTTCAAACTTGAGAGAAAATTTCAAGGTGCGAGTTCCCCCGGGTTAAAACTACGTTTTATAAATCTGTATTAACAATTTAAAAAACAAAGATTGATAGTAGATATGGTGCTAGTGCCGCTGTCAACTCTTGAGTAAAGACTTCCCTCCTAGGGTTCTCATGCAGCCCCTAAGTGGTTTCATTGGGTCGGGGGCTGCTTGTGGGTTGTAGCGTGAAACTGATCATTTAACCGCCCCCACCGACTACTACCCTCCCCTGCCTGTCACTACCCCTTGGTCAAGGAACAGTACATTGTTATCCTCTTATATACCGCTAGTTCAATCGAAAGTTAAATAATCTTTGTAGAGGTGAGTCTTTTAAAGGAAAAGGAAGAAAAGCTTTGTTATGAAGTACAAGCAAAACACTGGTATATACAAATATTAAGAGATCGTTAGAACAAACTGGGTGAGATGTCTAGGGACGAGAGTGGTCTCGGGCTAAAGCATAGACATGTATAAGATAAGGATAACATTCTGGGAAGAGGGAGGGAGATCTTGGAGGGATGTGCTTTCTTAAAAATAACAGGGAACCATTAGTGACTTCCATGAAGTCACGAGGAAGGTATACAGTTCTGCTCAAGCCCATTCTACTTTTTCTTAGCATTGTAAAACTGAATACTACTTATAATAATCGATACATGTTAGATGCAACTATTAGTTATTTTTTTCATAACATCCAAGTTGATTGATTTTATATTCAAATTCCACCGTGCTATGGATTAATTAGTAGCCAAAAAAAACGCAGGGAACACGTTTCATGCAACTAACCAACGAAGCTGTTCTGTTCCAGTGGCTTTTTCATACTTCCAGCCTCTGACTGGATATTGGGTAGCTCCTCGATCAAGGCCCGATCCAGTCAGTTTATTTTTCCTTTGATTAAAATTACCGATGAAGATCACTATATTTTTACTAACCACTGATTATACATAATTTTTAACTCACTGAAAATATGTATTAAAATACAATTAACACGCCTTTCTACAAATATATTTTTATAAATAATAGCCTGTCTCAAAACCAGTACTTGAATCTGGTTAAATGACATTGAAAACACGATTATTCTACTTATTTGTTTTATTTGTATGCTGTATTCCATTTAAAATGTTACTACGATGTCACTAATTAATTCCTCTCTATTTATCTCCTAATGTCATTGTATTACTTTTATTTATATATGTATGTATACATCTTTATTGTGCTAAACTTACAATCTGCCTTATTAGGCAATAAGTAATTGTGATAAATGATCTCATTCATACCATATTTACAATCTGCATTCACTTGCTCATTCATACAGTATTTACTAACAGCCCAGAGGCCTCCCAAATCCACATGATTATCACCTCCCGCGCATGCGAAAGAGGAAGCGGAGTCTTGGGAAGTCCCCCACGCTCCTGGAGGCTGACGAACAGCGCGAGAGCCACATAGCTCAGGACTTCATTGGAGAAACCGGCCATTGCCAGGACTCCCACTGTTACGCATTTATAACAGGTCACGAGGCCACTGCCGTTTTAGTCTCCGAGGAGGATTATAGGGATGAGTGGTGCAGTACAATGACTGTGCTAAGGGATTAGGGTGGTTGAATAGGCTACTATGGAATTTCATGAACTTGGAAGGGATGAGTTCAAGAATGTAGCGTATATTAAGATCGTTATGAAGGGTTTTGTTGCTGACGTAGTAAGAGGCATATTCACTATAGTTTTCAGGACCTTTGATTGAAAGGATTGGATACGCTTGATGTTCGACTTTTTAACTGTCCCCTATAATTATTATATTACATTTATAGAAACGAAGCTGATTTGTTTTTTACACATTTTATTAGTTTTTGAGCTGTTTCTATTATTATTAACCAAACTATATTAATAAATATATTATTAACCATGAGTAAAAGGGATATTGAATATTCCTGAATGCCTATAAAGGTACAGCCTCTACCCTTGGTGTTGGCACAGGGGCTTTCCTGTTGACTTTATGACTTTATATTGGAACCAAACATAACTTGACCTCTTAATCAGCAAACAGAGCTTCGTCCGTTCGTTTTTACCCGTATCCGAAACTAAATACTTCTTTCTGTCCCGTCCTTGCATATTAAGGCATATTCATCAGGAGGGACAGACAGACAGGCGGATAAGAAGAGGGAGGATTTGCAGAGAAAGGGCTCAGGTTGGGAGCCGAGGACGTGTGAAATGGAGTGTGCTACCAACCCCCTCAGCCCTTATCGCCAGCCCTCTTTCACCGAGGGCCCCTCCCCTCTCCTCCAGGGCTAATGTTAGTCTTCCCATCTCTCGTATCCTCCTCCTCTCGCAATATTTATACTTTCATATATCTCCTTTTGTTATTTTTAGACGTTTAGTTTCTTCCTTTATTATATCTTTTTCTTTTTTCGAGAACAATTCAGGATTTATTGTGGTTTTTTTCTTCTCATATCTCAAGCAGGATGTTAGATCACTTCTGAAGGCAGGCAGGTATAATTATATAATTTAAATTCATTATCTGCCTTGGGATTTTAACCTAGGGCTTCCATTCGCGTACTGCAGGTTTGTTATAACAAGTGCCGCTGGGCTCCCAATAAGTCCGGCCAATCTGGACATACGGAATAGAGCTATGGAGGACAGCAAAAAAGTCAAACATCAGGCGTATCTAATCCTTTCAATCAAAAGTCCTGAGAAAATTAGTAAATTCCCCTTATTATGTCAGCAACAAAACCCTTCATATTGATCTTAATATACCTTGCATTCTCGAGCTCATCCCTTCCATGTTCATGAAATTCCATAGTAACCTATCCAACCATCCTAATACCGTAGCACAGTCATTGCACTGCACCACTCATCCCTATAATCCTCCTCGGAGACTTAAACGGCAGTGGCCTCGTGACCTGTTATAAATGACAGGAACTGAGGAATGTTATAAATGAAAAACTGAAGACTCATGACAGTGGGAGTCCTGGCAACGTCCAGTTTCTCCACTCATGTCCTAAGTGCCAGTGGCTAATGAATGAGATCATTTATCACAGTTACTTATTGCCCAATGAGGCAGATTGTAATTTTATCATAGTAAAGTTGCTAAAGTAACAAAAAAATTATTTTTTGAAGAGAACTTCTTGGGTGAATTCGAGAACATTAATAGAACAAAAATGACGTCTTAAACAAACTTGCGAATGGTTGGCAAGTAGAAAAAAACTACTTAATTCTAGTAAACAAAAATTATTATTATTTGTTTCATTATTACTTTTTGCTTAGGGGGCTAATTTATGCCCCGAAATTTTTGTTTTTTTATTTTTATCAACTGTTGTTGACACTCATAATATACATGATTAAACTAAGGAAAATCTATTATCCTGATTAATTAATTTTTGGACTAACCATTATTATATTCAGTAGCGGATTTGCTTTATAATTAATTGGGACTTTATTAGCTCAACTCAAAGTTTCTCAAGATAGGCTCTAGTCCGATCTTGCTTGCTTCCTGCCCATCAGCCAGTCTTTAAGGTCCAGTGCCCACAAGTCGCTCGACTGTAACTTATTGGCAGTCTGCTAACTAGCTGGCGGTTCAACTTGAAACTTAAGGCGTGAGATTGGCCTGAATATATCATAATATAAATAATATATATATCTATTATAAAGTTTTGTTTTATCAATTATGAACTGTAAATTGTATTTTGTAAAATATAATCTTATATTTCGTGTTGTAATGGCTCTCTATCCATTCCTCTCCCTGTGTCTGAGACAGTACGGTATTTAGGCTTCCATCTGGACAAACGACTGACCTGGAACCCTCACACCAGGCTAAAAAGACAAGAACTAAACAGACGTTTTGGACAAATGTACAGACTACTTCAAAGAACATCTCTCAATAGAAAACAAATTACTGATCGACAATACTTAAGCCAATCTGGGCAGACGAAATAGAGCTATGGGGGGCAGCAAAAATGTCGAACATCAGGCGTATCCAATCCTTTCAATAAAACGTTCTGGGAGCAATAGTAAATGCCCCTTATTACGTCAGCAACAAAACGCTTCATATCGATCTTAACATACCCTTCCTAGTATATGAAATTCTATAGTAACCTATCCAACCACCCTAATCCCCTAGAACAGTCGTTTCACTGCCCCACTCATTCCTCTAACCCTCCTCGGAGACTAAAACGGCAGTGGCCTCGTGACCTGCTATAAATGCGTGACAGGGGAGTCCTGGCAATGGCCAGTTTCTCCAATTATGTCCTAAGCGTATGTGGCTCTCGCGCTCTTCGTCAACCTCTTATCCAGTGCCGCGGCCGACGTAGAAGCATGGGGGACTTCACAAGACTCCGCTTCCTCCTTCGCACTTTATGTAATTATGTAATCGCTTATTATACTTGCAATTTATGTAAATGAGTCAATAATATATTTCAAAAATGTGTCATTTTCCATACTTGAAATTATATATTATATATTTGTGATTCCTATCTTCATTTATACGTATTTACTACAGTGTTAAATTGATGTTCTCTCTGTGATATTTGTTGGGTTTTCGTGGGATTATAATATGGGAAAGTCATTATGACTGTCAATAAATTCTGGTTCGCAACTATTTTGCAGATGTAACGACACTTTTAATTGTGCAGTATGTCATGGCATACACCTACTTGAATAGTATGACGTCGTTTGTGTAGTGGTTGAGCAGCTCTTGAAAAGCAGTAGTAAAAAAAGTTTTGTTTTTTTTGTATATTTTTTAAACCTAGTTAGCGCATAGGTGCCGATTTTTCGATTTCCGGCTTGTCTTCTACGTCTACGTTGTTGCTATATATTTCTATTTATAATATTTTAAGAATGTCTTCTACGTCTACGTTGTTGCTATATATTTCTATTTATAATATTTTAAGAATGCAACACAAAAAGAGTCACTGATTTTATTATAGTCAAAAATTTGTATCATTTATCTGTCAAGGGCCTAAGGGTTAATATATATATATATATTTATATATATAATTTCTTTATAATCTACCTCTATATTTTAATACTGTTTCCTATGTGTTAGATTTTACGGTTTTTTTTAAATGTGTATTTGAAAGTTTTATAGTATGAATTTTTTTGATTTATAAAATTTTATCATTTTTATCAAATTTGACAATGTGTTGAATAAGTGTTAATAAGGTTTTCAATGAGGTTTTCATTTATATGGCTGTTAGATTGTTTGTTGGCTCGTGACGATGTTTATTTTTTTTATGTTAATTAAAGGGGAATGAGGATAAAGGTGATATTGTCCACCTGAAATTGAGAAAAACACTGAGTTTTTCAAGGTCAGGTCTTATAGTGTTATAAAAAGCCTTCGTCACGTGAGTTTGGGGTAAATTATATATTTTCAGAAACTTGCACGAAGTGACATGATTGAGTAGCACATAACACCTTAATCTGTGATGGAAATACGGTTTTTCGAAAATTGTCACTTATCACTTTTATCCACTTGCCCCTTCAATTTGATTATTTTAATCAAGAAGATTGGTGAACCGTTGATACTGATGTGACTATTGTGAGGCTTTTGGCCTTATTGAAAATTTATTTTCATACAATTGTATTCAAGAGCGAGTGAATGATGAATTGTAAATATGGTATGAATGAGAAAATGTATCTCAATTACTTATTGCTTAATAAGGCAGATTGTAATTTTAGCACAATAAAGAATATAATTGTAAATTGTATTTTTGAGATAATGTTCAACAATTTTCATACTGCTTAGTATATATATAGATCTATTTTGATTGATTATGACTTGTATCCTATTTCTGGCATATAGTCTGTGTTAGTGACGTGTTTCCGTGAAAGAACACACACTCTAGCTGTTTTTTGCTCGAGTGTCGTCGCCCTCGTAGCTGAACTGTGTACCGTACGACTGTCTAAAACGGTTGTCATTCCAATAGAAAGAGAAAAAAACCGTTGTTTGTTCTCACCTGCGCAAAGACAACAATGGGTTCGGTTCCTGCCTGGGAAAGGCGGACTGCGCAGAACAATACCATTGGTGATACTCGACCCAAATGCAGAAATATTCTTGTTTGAAGTGAGCTGGCCGTGAAGGGTGAATACACACGCTGTGCCCCCGCGGTCTCGCTTCTCTCCTCTCCTCGGCCGGCTGTGACGTTTGGTCGATACTCCAAGTCTCTGCTTGTCTCCGACCCGGTCCGATTCCACGGTCCGAAATAGACTTATTCGGTTCCACCCCAGGCGGTACCAGGAGATGCCCCCTTACCACCCTGAAGCGCAATGTTGTAATCGTTTTATTGTTAAAAAAACGTTTTGTTGTTGGGTCATAGCAAGTTCGCATTCGTGCAATTAGTGGTCATTTTCAATATATGAACTTGGAGGCTGCCAGACAGTAGTGCTTCGTGGAGGAATTAAAGTGATTCGTCAATTGGTATGTAAAGGGTTCTTCCAGTGAAGTTAAAATACGTGTATCGACCGCTAACCACTTAAGATAAATCACCCTATACTATATTGTAAATTAATTTAAACAAATGTAATTAAATTACCAAGACCATAAGTCATTGTAAATGTAAAAAGCGCAGCTTCAAGTTAATTAGTTAGGGACTGGGAACCCTCACTCAAGAACAGGTAACGACCCGGACAAGGCCTGAGTCACTACAAGAACAAAGGCCACCACATACTGACCTGGCATTGGCCACAATGACGAGGCCCATGATTGGCCACTAACGAAGCCAGCCCACTATAAATAGACCCGGGGGGAGGCCTGTAAATCATTCTCAAGACGGCTCTCTAACTAGTGACTTGCGGCTGCATTGATGTCTCAAAACTTGGACTTCTCATTTATGAAAACCTCTGGGCCTCTCTTAGTCACCTCGCTATGTTTTAGTCCGGCCTTGTCAGACCCCACACCTTCCTAGTGGGAATCTCTGCCTTCGTCTCGCTAAAACTAGCAGCTCCTTGGGAGAGACCTCTCCCTCTTATACAACGGTTGTCGTGGCCCTGAAAATTTACCTAGTAGTGTCTCCCACGGCAATCCTGTCTGCCTCACTCCGGTTCACACTCGCCTTTGGGATCCAGACGGATTTCGCCTACCCTCAGATACCGAGTGTGAATTCGTGGTCATTCCAAGACCACACAAACTACCTACACTGCCTACCCTATACCTCTTCTCCTGAACATAGTGCATTGTCGGGGCACATACCTATCAAATATGGAGTCACTTCGTCACCAGGGCTAGGATAACTAAGCACGCCCTTGTGACGACCCGACATGCGCCTTGACTATTTCTCTCTGTATTAGCTAATGTTCTCAGTTCTTATGATTAGAAAAGTTTTATTGCTTTTACCGCATCCGTAGCCTAATGGTTAGTTGGGTCTTCTACCTGTGGAGGAACGGGTCTCATCTCAGGATTTCACCTCCTTATTCTGGTTCGATTTCAGGCTCGCTAAAGGGTTTTTTTTTCTTAAAGGGCTGCTATTGTTGGGGTTGATGCAGCCTCTTGAGGGTGAATGAGTAGCTACATGAGTAGAGAATTAGCGAGTCCAGTTAAGATAACCTAATTTAACGTTGAGACGCCTACTGCTATCCACACCATTTCAGCGCCACCTATCATCTACGGCGACAACCTTCAGTCCTGTACCTCAAAGTCCTTAATTCAAAATTGGTGACATTCGGTTGTCTATAGGTTGTAGTGGTGGAGCTGTGTAGTGCCTAACAATGTCAGACATGGGTTTTGATGAAAGCGCTTGCCAATCAAAGAAAGCTTTTGAAAATAAATGAACATTGGTTTTATTAAAAATTTAAAATATATAAAAACAATTTTAGCAATTTTCAAACAATTATTTGTACTCAGTCCTCAGTCCGAATGATGAGTTCTCTTTTGAGTCTTGTGTATGGAGGTGGAAAACGTTAAAAATTGAAATGTTCTTATCAATTTATATTTGAAAAGTAAATAGTACCGTTTTAGGGGCGACTCGAGGACTGCACCATTTAGGTAATTGACGAAGTTTTGCAGTGATCGAATGTAAATAAATCAAAAAAAAGTGACTCGTTTAAATGAAATCTTAGTGTTGAGTTGCTAATATCCGATTCGCCTTTAAGAAATTCTGAACCCAGTTACAGGAAAGGTCTCGTTATTTCTTATATATTTATAATATAAGCCGTTCCCTTTCTAATCCGAAGTTATGTAGTTGGAACATCACAAGATAAAAGTTTGTTTCAAATAAAGTTTTCTTATTAAATTTTAAAAGAGCATAAATCCTTCACGCTCAGGAAATGTTAAGGAAAAATCAGACTTCCGAGAAATGTTAGAGAAAAATGTGATAAATTCGTATATTTCTCCTCGTTAAATTACGAACTGAACTAGGAGTTTGGTTTTAGAGGAACAGTTATATAACTAATGATCTTCAATGGTGTATTCTTATTCTATATTATTTCCTTTATCCTGTAGGTCGGTCATTTTGATTTTCCCGCTTGAAGAGATTTCGCTTATTATTTAATTGTAATTTTGAGAACAAATGTAAAATTTGTTATATTTTTTCTTATATTGCTGACCTGTAGTAGGGAAGCTTCACCTGGAAACAGGTCCGATAAGTTAAATAATCTTTGTAGAGGAGAGTCTTTTAAAAAAAAATAAAGGAAAGCATTATTATGATGTACAAGCAAAACACTGGTATATACAAATATTAAAGAGTTACGTTACTACATCCTAGGTGGAATGTCTAGGGATTAGTGGGGTCTGAGCTAAAAGCTGAGACATATATGTATAAGAAAAGGGTAAGATTTTGGGAATAGGGAGAAGGGGAAGTAAGGTGGGTTGTTTACTTAAATATAACAGGAAACATCAGTGACTTCCATGAAGTCACCAGGCAGGTATACAGTTCTGCTCAACCCCCTTCTACTTTTAGCATTATATATAATATTAGCATTATAATATTCTTAGTATTATAAAACTGATAGATTGTCTTTCAGAAGGTATGACATACTCTCGTTTCAGAAGAAATTTAAGGAAGTAGCGGAAAAATAAAGATTATGAGTACAAATTGTTGTTGCGAAATCGCCATAAGTTCATGAAAGAGTGTTTGGTTTTCATCAAATGTAATCTAGTAATTGACAGCGATGAGACATAAAATGCTTGATACGTTTATATGTCTCAAAATTTGATGAAAACCACAGCTATCTTTCATCAACCTAATCCGATTTCACAACAAACATTTCTACTCATGGTTAACTATGCACTCACATTAAAGAGATCATACTAATAATTACACTATATAGAGATCATAGTTAATGATAATAATCATACTAATATTAATAGTATTGTAAAGATAACATCATATGTTAGATGAAGGTTCGTAGACTTTTTTTTTTTTAATTTCAAAACCCCTTTATTCGTAAAATTTTAACAAACAAATGAACAATAACATGAACAAATTTACAGATTTATGGCTCCTTTTCCTGCATAGCATAACATGCATTTGAAGGAGGGTAGAATTACAAACATTTCTCGTTTTATAGTTAAAATTCGTAGAGAACAATAATTGAAAATACTAATAGCTTTGGAAGCAGGGATTATTTGTGAGAAGTAAGTCCAAGGCCACTTCCTTTTCAGTAAGCGCTCCGAGTTCCTTGGAATAGGGGAAGGCGATAGAAGGAGTGGATTCTGGATAAGTGGCACTAAAGTGGATTCTCGTGTCCAGAAATCAATTCATGGAATCTGTTATACCTGGTTTAATTATATTTGAATGAAAATCCAGTTATGTGAACAGGCATAGGATGAAGCCTATAAAATCTTTATTTATCCTTACAATTATAATGAACATGAATTGTGACTAATATAATTGCTACGTGTTACTTATCGCGAAGCGAACTGAGAAGGTCCTGTTTCAGCTGCAGGGTTTAAACACCGAGATATGATAACTGGGAATGAGACACGTCATGATCACATATACGGACACTGCTATTTATGTCCGTAACTAGGTATAGTAGACGGTACTGTAATTATTCTGTTGCGACGCAGGATAGAAAATCTGCCTATCGTATGTAAAGCGAACCCACACCGTTCCGGCTCAAGCGAACCGTAACCTACTAGGTTCCAGCAAACTAGGACCTCATGGCCCTAGGGCATCCTCTGCGCGGACTTCGATATCTCCTGCATCTGAAATCATCTATTGAAATTTCACTTCAAAAATTCCACATAGTGTGATAGTCAACTGATTTTGATCGATATTTAATATTGACACTTTTCGGCTATGCAGAGCAGGCCATTTGAGTTTGTATGCCCAGCTTTGCGCTAAATTTATCCAAGTAAAAGGACTCTACCTACTCATTGGCATCATACCACATAAATATATTTTAATACGTCAGATCTTCATTAAATATTTGTAAAGAAACTATGTAAATTTTTTTTTAAGCAGCTTTATGTTGATAAAAATACAATCTGCCTTATTGGGCTATAAGTAATTGTAAGAAATGATCTCATTCATACCATAATTACAATTTTTCATTCACTCGCTCATTCATACAGTATTTATAAACAGCCCAGAGACCTCCCAAATCCACATGGTTGTCACCTCCCTCGCATGCGACAGAGGAAGCAGAGTCTTGGGAAGTCTCCCACGATCCTCTTTTTTTTTTTCATAACCCCTTTATTTATTAACATATTTACAAATACATGAACAAAATTATATGTACAAGATTTATAGATTTTTCCTCGTACTGCATGCGCAGATGCATTCGAAGGAGGGTAGAATTACAACACAATATATTTTTGAAGTTAAAAGGTCAAATAACGTATATACAAGACTAGGTGATGGGGCTTCTCCGTCAGCCGCGTTACCGGATAAGAGCGCGAGAGCCACAGATGCTCAGGACATTATAAGCGAAACTGGCGGCCATTGCCAGGACTCCCACTGTTACGCATGTAAATTATTAGTCTTGATCTCCGGTCAGGTGCTCTATCCACTGAGCTATTCCTATTGAGTACTCAATATAATTAGACGAAGTGTTTTCATTATTAGTTTCCTCTATATATCGGAATATGTTATTATTTTATAACTTAATTGATTTTTTTTTTTAATGTTCTTATTTACCATCGATTTAGATAAATATTTAACTGCTGTAAGATTTTTTTTTATAAGAGAAGTTAAATTATTTGACGTATATATACTTGTATTTGGTAGTATGAATGATATCAAACTGCTTTGATGCTATGCCACTAATGCCAGGCTCTATTTGTATAGGCAACTGCCCTGAACACTAATTATAATAAAATATTTTCCTCTACGGATATTTTTCTGATTATCAGCTTATCGTATATTTTTTTTTTAAAATTATTTTAAGTGGAAACTGCTAAAATAGTTTGTCGATAGGCAAAACTCTTTATCAGCAGATAAGATAGTCGAAAACCGTGATGTCACAGAATTCCTCCCGGAGGTGCACTATTTATATTCGTGAATATTATAGTGTCTCGCGTCGATCCTGAAGGGGTTATACAAAAAAAATAATATGTATCCTTTTTAATAAATTAAATTAATAAATACTAATTTAATAAATATTTATATATGTATATATATTATATAAAAATATTAAATAAAGTTTAATAAATTAAAAATTTTAATGGTATATTCAGCAGTAATCTGAATCACATATAATAATAAATTGTAAGCTAGAAAGAAAGCTTCTCTAAGTCATAAGATTTGTTAAATCTCAGCTCAATAGAAATTACTCGTCCAAGCCATTTTGATTCATTTTTATGTGGTCTTTTGGAAAATTTGAACAAAAAAAAAAGTGAATCTTTTAAGTGATTTAGTGACATATGTGTTTGTTTTTTTTTAATTCATGATTTAAGTGTTTATATATATGTACATCTTGTTTTCAATCGAGAGCTACTTATTATCTTGATATTTTATTTAAATATTCTTTAAGTGAACCTATTTATTTGTTTGTTTGCAGGTTAGTCCCCGAAGTATCTAACGTGACCTGAATTTGCTAACGTTGATAAGAGAAGGTCGACACGGTGAGTTGTTAACCTCAGAATATGATTTAAAAATAGCTGTGTTTACTTTCGCCGTTTTTGAACTGTGTGCTCCTTGGTATTCTTTTTAATCGATATTATTGATTATTTGTACACCTTATCACCATAAAAACAATAAAGCCATCCATGTATGTATTTAGAATAAAAACCCTGTTCTATATATCTGTACCTCGGAGGGATACAACACTATGTCCATTTTCATAACTTTACAGGAGAGGAGTTTTAAACTTTTTTTCAACAAAAAGTGTTATTGGCACAGCTATTTATTGAGATGTTGAAACAATATTTTACCAGAACATTCTATTTATTGTTATTTACATCATGCAGTTGTTATAAAATGAAAAAAAACCTTTTTTACGGTTTTTTTTCACTTTTTAATGGACATGGTGTTGTATCCCTTTAATAAAGTTATTGTACTATAAGACCTAATGTGGGATATTCAATAACAAACACAATACTATTTGAATTACAAAATGTATTTAACTATTTTATTTATAATTCTCTTTACAAATACAAATAATACATCTATGTATTCAACTAAAATGGTATTTTAGATGCAAAAAACTCAGTCATCATCAGGTAAGTCTCCTTCAGGGTACTCACTAGTGGTATTACTAGTATGCTTTAAGTTTTTATAAAAGTCATGGCAAACTGTAGGAACATATGGTAGTAATGCCAATAGATCATTATACTTTTGTTGTGATATTGGTATTGGACTTGGTGTTACCAGTTGCAAATCGTTTAGCAATGTAAGGTGTCGCCTTCGAAACCTAACAAGGTCAATCTCCTGGTTTTCATCAGCGAAATTACTTTTCAAAAACAGAGTTCCCATGCTGTTCTGTTTTACTTGCAGTTGAACACAGGTTGACAGAAGAACTTGTTCTTTGTTGACATCTTTTTTTCTATTAATAAAGGGTGGATTTTCACATGTTTTGACATCGTACAAAGACCTAAGATTTTTAAAATTTTCCAGTTCCATATTATGCACAGTATATTTCATTGAGGTCTGTCTGACTAACTGCTGCCAATCCCAGGGCGTTAGAATTGTCATGTTGTTAAGTTTTTTTCTCTTCCGCTCTATCAGTGCATGGACAGTATCCGCCTCCATATGCGTGTGGCCCTTTAGTAGAAACTTTTGAGTGATGATTTTTACTTGAGGATACTTATTGAGTATCCAAAAGAAACACATAATAAGGCTAATATTCTTATTCTGGCCGTAACAATTATCCGACCACAGAATGATTTCTTCAATGTCACTGCCAGGAATGACGGTATCTGCCCATTTCAGTAATGCAGATCCGATTTCATTTCCGCCACGAGCTCCTTTGGATTCGTCCCACATAATACAATGGACTGACGAATCAGAAGAATCAAAAAGGGTGTAATATTAAGGGTGTAAAACACATGGTGTTCTATCCCTCTAAATGAAAGTGGACTTGGTGTTGTTTTAAAACATGCTATATCCGGTTCTAACTGGTTTTGGACATAGTGCTCTATTCATCTAAGAAATATGAGAAAAGCTGATTTTAACTCTGTAATAAAGTCAATATGGAAAAAAATGGACATAGTATTGTATCCCTCCGAGGTACAGATATGTAACCGGTACATTTATTATTGTACATCGAGTCTCTATCTTCATATATGTATATATATTGTAACCTACCTCATTTTTTACCATTTCTTTTTCTACTTTACTTGATCAATTTACCTTAACTAATTTGGCAGGTCCGTCATGAGATCTTTAATTCAAATTGTTTTATGTCTTTGACATAGGAATTTATCCCGATTGAATCGCCCGATCTCAAGGCTAATGTTGTAGTTATTAATAAATTGAGAAACTAGGAATTGTGAAATATATTGAAATAAAATGGTTATAACAAATAATTATAATTATATATAGAGTGCTGACAAAAAGTATAAAAAAATATTCAATTCCTTTTAAATTAGGATATTTACTACTAATTACAAAAAACATGAAATTTGAGCTCAATTTCTTTTAATGAATCCATAATAAAAACAATATTAATATCACCCAATCGATGATCTTCCTGTAATCCAATCAACGTTACTTTCTGCTGTTGGTTCTTCTCCTCTCTTCCTGTATGGTGACCGCCAATTTGGGAGCTTGCTAAGTCCGCTCTTCTAGATGGTTGTGCTAAGACTGCTCTTTTATCTCATCCCCCACTCCTAGGAGCATAAGGGAAAATGCTTACCAGATGTGAGGATTCCTGGTCTATATTCTCAAATATCATGAATGTTACAATATATCGACCCAACATGCTTTATGAATGAATCGTAATCCATACTCTTCACTGACTTATTCATTAAATAGTAACACTAGCGTAATTAAGAGCGCCTTAAAAAAGAATAATGTTTTCGCCGTCAATTGTCGCTTGAACGATCGATAGTTCGTTCCATTAATTCCTAAGACTGTTGGGAGAAGCCTTTTCAATTCATTCTTGTAACTGAACCATAATTGCTGGAGACAATCGTAGTTTCTAGTACGTTTCGTTCAAACGCACTCTTCCTTTAAAAAAACTTTGGTGTTTTTTTTTTACCAGTCGGTATGCCAAGTATGAAGTGTCACCGGAGAGGGTTCCGTTCTTTTTGTGTTAGTTTATATTTATTTGTGGCAGTTTTTCTGCGAGCTCGTTTTTTTTTTTTTGTGATGGCTGATTTACGTGAACATCGCGACGCCGTGAATTTTTGCTTCCTGCTTGGGAAAACTGGAAAAGAAACTCTTGAAATGTTAAAATCAGCTTACAAGGATGATGCTACGGGGAAAGCTCGAGTGCTTTTAAAAGTGGTGAAATGTCAATTAATTATCGACCTCGCTCTAGACATCCTTCGATGGCCCGAACCAAAGATAATGTCGAAAAATTCGCGAAATCTTCCTGGAATTTCCTAGACCCCTAAATTTTTTTTTTATTCCCCACAATGAAAAAGGACTTGAATCGAAAGGGTTTAGCGGACGTTGAAGAAGTGAAGATTAAAACGACAGAGGCGCTGTCTGGCATCACAAAAGAGGAATTTAAAAGATGTTTCGAATATATTAGATATAAGTGTATCGACTCTAATGGAGAGTACTTTGAAGGAGATTAATGGTTTTTTGTAAACAAATTAAATAAATCATTTTGTAGAAAATTAGTTAGGTTTATTTCGGTTACACTCTAATATGAATAATGAAGGGTTCTTCAGTTCTTCCAATTCTAGGGCTAAAATCAAAATCAATAGTAAGGAAGGGCCTTCAAAATGAGCACCATTACCACTGAAATTTTTCGAAATAAACTAAAATCTTGCTGAATGAAGTAAATGTGCACGTTACTACTTTATCGCTGCAATGATCTCATCGGAAACTCTAAAATGATTTGTTGATATGTTGGTCTTCAAAAAGTAGAAAGTCGTGTCCACCCACCACCCGTGCTTGTTCTAGAGATTGTTAGTCTTCTTTTTGAATTATAGACAGGAGATGTGTTACTTGAAAGCTGCTAGTGTTGTCTCAAGCCCATAAAAATAATTGAGGGACTCTCATTGTTCAATTGGTAACGGTAGCTGACGGCTCAGAACACTACAAAGCAATCCCTGCATGTGTGTCCTTAATCACAATGACTGATTGTCTCGTTTTTTAATGATGCAAAAACTTAACAAACAATGAGGTGTGTAAGCTTGGAATAGATGGTATAATTTAAATTTTAAATAACGCCAATTTTCGTTTCTCTTCAAAAGCTTTTCTTTATTCAGCAGGCCCTTTAACAAACCACGTCTTTCATCCTCAACAACCTACGGATAACTCTTGTTGGATGACATTCGGTTGTCTATAGGTTGTAGTGGTGGAGCTGTGTAGTGCCTAAGAATGTCAGACATGGGTTTTGATGAAAGCGCTTGCCAATTAAAGAAAAGCTTTTGAAAAGAAACGAACGTTGGTTTTATTATAAATATATAATTTTCTAAGGTATTTTCAAACAATTATTTTATTTGATAAAGAATTTCGAAAATAATGAAAGCTGTTTTATTTTTTTAATACCCCTCTTCTACTGTTGGGACCATTGGCGATCCATATTTTTGATAACCTTTATGACAATTCGAATGATTTTTTATGATGGGTTACTCAACCAATGGAAAAATGCATAATTAGCCACTTTTAAACGGCATGGCACAACTTCTCTCCTAAAACCGCATGGATGTAAATTTTTTTTTTGTTCCCTTATATCTTGAAAAGCTTTGATTTTTTATAAGACCGAGTATCATCAGATTTGGACTAAATCCGTTTCTTCATACTGAGCCAGTCTATAATTGGTTAATATTACTGCATACAATATCACCCACTGATCGGGTTGCATTATCAGCAACCACATCCCCATGATTGCGATTGTGAGGACTAACATGATCACTGTGGGTTTTCTTCTTCTGAGTCATGGCCCATCAGATGGTATGTGTTTACTGGAACTATTGAATATTTAATATGAAACAATTGGAATAATTATATACCTGTTTCATCTAGAGCGCAGTTTCCTTGTTTCAGTTAGCTTTACCAGTAAACATTATACTCTTGTTAAATATTGTTAGGTCCGTCTACCACAGAGCAGCTTACATTATATGTTTTATTATATTTATTTGAGTTTAATTCATTTTAGGATTACTCTATACCTCAATTACAATTAGTTTCATAGCCTTACCGATAGTAGCCTCTCAATTTGTTTTCTATTTATTTTTTTTTAGTACGTTATAATTGTTTACATGAATCTTCAATTAAACTGTGTTTTTTTTGGGAATTTATTTAACGAAATTATTAAGCTCCTAGAGAGTAAAGTAACGATGCAACGATTTGTATTTAATTCATTTTAGGATTACTCTATACCTCAATTACAATTAGTTTCACAGCCTTACCGCTAGTATCAATAGCCTGTCAAATTGTTTTCTATTATTTTTTATTTTTTTTTTTTAGTACGTTATAATTGTTTACATGAATCTTATTAATTAAATTGTGTTTTTTTGGAAATTTATTTAACGAAATTATTAAGGTCGTAAAGAGTAAAGTAACGTTGTCGAGTGATACTCGCCGGTGAGTTTCTTGTAAGTAGAACCTCTCCCTTCGTATTCGGCAATATATTTTAAGCATAATTAGTAAGGTGGTATTTACATTAAACAGGTTTTTGTTTAAAGGCGGGAGGAGTCAAGAGTTAGTCCTAGTAGTTCACCAAAGCGACAAAAGATGGCTCTCGACTTCGCTGTTTCAGCCTCAGTCACACCCTCTATTGGGGCTTTCACAAACTTCATACCTAGCAAGGCAAATAAAAAAGAATTTTACAATGGCACTTCCATCAGTATATTTACATTATAAAATATCAGTATAAATTATTCTTATACTAGTTTTAATAATGATAATAGTAATCAAAACTGAAATAATTTACAGAAAAAGAATATCCCGACAGGATCGGGAGGGGACTCCCGAAAAATTGTGTTAATTTTTTTTAATTAAAAATAAAGTAGTTTAATAATACATACGACGAAATAAATCATCAATTGAATAACTATAATATTGGTTGTATTTAAAATTTATGTCTTCCATAGCTGAAAAATAAAAAATTAATTCCCCAGGTGAGGCTCGAACTCACAACCCCGGCATAGCTCACGAACACTGTCCTATAAGTACCGTGCGCTAACCAATTGCGCCACTGGGGAGCGCGTCTTCCCAACTGCCCATATTGGGGGATCCATTGTTGATCACTTCCTTCTTCCCTTTTGGAAGGTTTGTGTTGAAAAAAATGTGTTACAAATGTAATTCCATCGATAATTAATACAATTTTGGTTCTACAATCTTCTGATATAATGTCCTGCATATATATCTTGTTCAAGATTTGATATAATATTGCATGGCTGATAGGAGAAATAAACATGAATACAAAGCACATAAAGTGAACTTTATCATCGGCACTTTAAAATAAATGTCTAAATCCTATCAAACGTGAACACAATTAAATTTCTCGCTGATACTGTTCTTGCCATTTAATTAATCGGTTGTTAAATTGCTAATAATTAATCTGAAAAATGACTTTAAATAATTAAATTTAAAAATGACAGCTGCTTTCTCAATGTACTATCTGGGTATAAAAATGGATTGGAATCTCCATTTCTCTACTCTTTTTTAGTAATGAAATAGAAAAAGTACAACACAGGTCTTACCGGCTATCGCACTTGCTAACTTCACCCAACCTGTCGCTTCGTTTTAAACTGATGATCTATAAATGTGTCCTACGGCGAGCTCTGCTGTACGGTGCCCCGCTATTTACCCACTTGACTGACAATACAGCCAAATGTCTCCAACACTTCCAGAATGGGATCATGCGAA
This sequence comes from Acanthosoma haemorrhoidale, assembly GCA_930367205.1. Taxonomy (NCBI): domain Eukaryota; kingdom Metazoa; phylum Arthropoda; class Insecta; order Hemiptera; family Acanthosomatidae; genus Acanthosoma; species Acanthosoma haemorrhoidale. The sequence goes on along the minus strand of OV884011.1, from coordinate 18,091,190 downwards.
CAGTGGTCCTACATACCTCTCTCGAGAAGTTACAGACCCGTTGCTTGGTGTGCCGTGGGTGGGTGAGTTCATCCGCCGGAGACACATCAAGTTTTTTGACTCGTTGAAGCACCTAACCAACCCAGTGGTTAACACTATGACCCTACCACCCTTCCCCCATCGATGGTAACAGACTGTCGGGGAGAAATTGGGTTAAGAATTAGTGTGTAAGTTAGTTTTAAGTTTGATAAAAAAGGTGAGCCCCATCATCTTTATTAGTCAGTTTAGTCTAGTCACGTATAATGTGTATCATTTACCCCCCACTCGTTTCTAGACATCCACCTAGTATGTAGTAACGTAACTCTTAATATTTGTATATACCATTGTTCTGCTTGTACTTTTATTATGAAGCTTTTTTGTAACATATTTTCATAGTGAGTCATACAATGAGTTATACCACCTCCGTAAGTAGCATATTAGGTTTTCTGGATATTTTTATTATTTATTTACTACTTGTTTATTCCATTGTATAATTTTTATAAAATAACAAATATATAATGTAGCGACGCTACTGGAAATACAAAAATAAACTGTAAATAGAATACAGTAAATAGATATTGGTATTATTACCCATTCGTTAGAAATGTAAGGTTTCTGCCGCCGAAACAACGCGTTTGGTGTTGCAATTTGAAGAAGCGGATGCTCTTCCTGAACGCATTGTGAGTGGATGGTTTCAGAATTATGAAACTTCTAACATCAGCCTCGAGAGGAAAGATGATGATGAAAATCATCATTCTATGAGGAAGCTCTGCGAAGCTCTCTCGATTAAGGCAGGTCCAACGAAATATACTCGGGAATTGGCAAAGGAGTTTGGAGTTTCCCAATACTATTAATCATGGGCTGCATAACTTAGGGAAAGTGCACCGCTGCTCAAGAGTGGTTCCCCATGAGATGACCACTGAGGAGCCACGACGTCGAGTAGAAATTCGTCAACAACTTTTGAAAAACTCAAATGAACATCGTTGCATTCAAAGAATTGTTACTTGCGATGAAAATATGATATATTGGAGAAACTGTAAGACCAAGAATCAATGGTTTGACTGCAATTAGCTTGCCATGCTCGTTGTCAGAATGAAAGACATAGGTTGATTGAATATAGTAATAATTTATTAACCATAAAATAAGTACATCTAGCTCACAAGTTATATAGGTTAGAATAATATTGTCAGCCGGCTTTGTTCATTTAATAGAGATAACCCAACCATATGACATCTCCGTTTTTTTTGTTTGTTTTTTTATTGTAATACATAGTTTTCTTTTAGATATGCTGGCTGACGACTGATTCGTCCACTACGAGTTACATATGTGTCATTGTCATTATTGATATCTTCGCTCTGGCTTTGGTTCATTAATTGCTGATCTGCTGGATCGGCTGTATTATTAACCTTACCATTATTATTTGAATTTTCCGAAATTTGTGGTTTAATATTTTCATCAAGTCTATATTCGTTACTTTCTATTTCTAATGGTAGGCTAGTATCATTTCTTAAGTGTATTCTATTACGCGTCAATAAGGAGCCTCCCTCTGTCTTAATTTGATAAGCCCTATTGTTTATGTTTCTATCTATTATTACAGCCCGATCCCACATTCCTTGTTTGTTTCTAACTCTAACATTTTCTCCTTTTTCGTATTTTTTCAAATCTTTGGCTCGTTGATCATGAAAAATTTTTTTTTTCCTTTGTCTTTGTAACAATTCACCTTTTATATATGAATTTTCTTCACTTTTAAACTTTGGTATATCATATAGAACACCATTCACATTTTTACCTTGCCTTATCACATTTGGAGAAGGTATTGTATTAGATATTGGTGTGTTGTTTAATTCTAGTATTGCTAAGTACACATCTTTTTTATCAAAATGAGCTTTTCTAATTACATTTTTCACAGTTTGTATGTGCCGCTCCACCATTCCGTTACTTTGTGGATATGTTGGACTCGACGTAACATGCTTAAATTTCCATTCTCTTGTAAACGTTTTAAATAGAAAACTTGAAAATTGTGGGCCATTATCTGATCTGAATTCTTCTGGTATACCCCAGTGTACAAAACAAGACTTTAATGCTTTTATAACTGTTACACTAGTTTCATCCTTCAATGGTAAAACATCTACATATTTAGAAAAATAATCCACAACTAACATGTTTGGTTTTCTATCAATGTAAAAAATATCAGCTCCTACTGTTGCCCATGTTTTATCTGGTATTAATGTTGGTATTAGACTTTCTTTCTGATTTGATCGTTGGAACGTTAAGCATGTTTTACAGTTGTTTATTTTGTTTTCTATATCTTTATTTATATTGGGCCAAAATACTATTTCTCTCGCTCTAGCTTTTGTTTTTTCAATGCCTAAATGATTATAATGTAACTTACTCAAAACTTCTTCTCTTAATTTGTTTGGTACTATTACACAATTATTTTTAAACAGTAAGTCATCATATTCATAAATTTCGGCATGGTAAGTATGATAATATTTAACTATATTTGGTACATCTTTTATTTCTTTTGGCCAACCTTTTTTTATTGTATTTTTCAATGTCTGCAATTCTATGTCATTTTTTGTTGCTTCTATATATTTTTGTTTCTTTTGATTACTCATCTCGCTTGCTAACGTAAGTTCTAATATATACATTCTGGAATCTCCATCCTCTTTAGTTTCTTTTAAATGAGCTCTCGATAGTAAATCTGCTATTATTAAATTTTTACCACTTGTATACGTTACTTTAATATCATATGGTTGTAACCGCATTCGCATTTTTTGTAGTCTCATTGGTATATCAGTTATCTTTCGTCTTAAAATAGGGATCAGCGGTTTATGATCTGATTCTACTCCAAAAGGTTTACCGATTACATACTGTCTGAAACGCTCACATCCAAACACTATGGCATATAGTTCTTTCTCTATTTGAGCCCACGATTTTTGACATTCAGTGAATGCTTGTGATGCATATGCTACTGGCAAATCATTTTGTAACAGAACTGCCCCTACTCCGGTACTACTAGCGTCTACACTAATTTTGCACTCCTTATTTACATCGTATAATTGTAGAATAGGAGTTTTGCTTAAACATATTTTTATCTTTTTAAAACAATTTTCGTGTTCACTTGTCCAGTTGAAAATTGTACCTTTTTTAATTAGATTACGCAATGGTTCCGTTAACTGAGCTGAGTTTTCTACAAATTTACCCACATAGGTTATCAATCCTAATAATCGTTCTACTGCTTTAACATCTTTTGGTCTTTCCATTTCACTAATTGCTTTGACTTTGTCATCATCAATTTCTATCCCTTTGTTACTGAAGTAATGACCTAAAAATTTAATTCTTTCTTCTTTAAACTTACATTTGTTTTTATTAAATTTAATCCCATGCTCATAAGCTCTTTTCATTACTAATTCTAAAATTTCTAATAATTCTTTTTCATTTTCTGCCCATATCATTACATCATCGATATACACAGCTACGTTTTTTATACCTTCAAAAATCTCTGAATAAGTTTTATGGAACACTTCTGGTGCAATACTAACCCCGAAAGGCATTCTTAAAAATCTAAATGGACCATATGGCGTTTGAAAAGCCGTCATTAACGAACTCCTATGTGTAAGTTCTAAATGCCAAAACCCATTTGATGCGTCTAGCACTGCAAACATTTTTGCCCCCGCCATTTTACTAGATATTTCCTCAAATGTAGGTAAAGGACAATGTTCTCTTAGTAAACAAGTGTTAAGATGCTGTGGGTCTAAGCAAATACGTAATGATTTATCAGGTTTACTGGTAATTACGATTGGGTTCATAAATTCAGTAGGTTCGTTAACCTCTGTAACAATTTTATTGTCTTTCATTCTGTATAATGTTTCTTTGAAAAGATCTAATAATTTAAAAGGTATTCTACGACATGGTTCAATTTTTCCTTCATATCCTTCTTTTAATTTGAAATCATATATTTTTGAGATTTTTCCTATACCTTCGAATAGTTCTTTATATCTGCTAAGCAATTTCGTGAGACCATTATTTGTATTCATATTTATATTTTCAACTCTGGTAATTAATTTCAGTTTTTTAATTGTATCTAATCCCAACACAGAGCTTGAGCTATTACAGTTTACTAAATAAAATTTTATTGGTTCTATTTTACCCTTGATTACACAATCTAATATAACAGTTCCTATAACCGGTATTTCAGAACCACTGTAATTTGCCAATTTGTTATCAGTTTTATTTATTTTCTCTTTAATTTTCAAATTTTCATAGTCGCTTTTTTTTAAAACATTGCATTCCGCCCCTGTATCGAGCTTGACTGTAAGTGAAGTTTTGCTTTCCAATATATTTATAGATAATTCCCAACCCTTTTGAACATTATTTATTTTTAGAATTCTCCCTAAAGTGTACATTTCAGCATCCTCTCCCTCAATCATACTTACATTATTTATATTTCGAGTTATTCTACACATTTTTGCAAAATGATTTATCCTATTACATTTAATACAAATTTTACCGTAGGCTGGGCAATTTCTATACCCATGGACGTTGCCGCATTTATTGCACCTTAATCGCTGCTGGCTTCCATATTGCTGCTCTTGTTGCAGTGATGTCTTGCTGCTATCGCTGGTACTTGGTTTCGACGTCCACGGCTGCGTACTCACTCTCAGATTACTCGTCGCTGCTTTGGTTCTGCTCCTTTGCTGTACTATATTTATTTCCTCTTCTTCTGTACCTCGCAACGTCTTTATTCTTTGTTTTGCTAACTCCGCCACTTTGCATAAATTAGTACATTTATCTAGTGTTAGATCATCTTCCCGCAACAATCTATCCTTCACTTGTTCATCCTGTATACCACTTACAATTTGATCTTTTATAAGGCTATCCTTCAATGTTTCAAATGCACAATCAACACTTAACTTTTTCAAATCTGTAATGAAATCACCGAATGACTCACCCTTTCTCTGTTTACGTTGAAAAAAATTAAATCTTGCCACCGTCTCGTTTTTTTTAGGTATGCAATAATCTTCAAAAGCTTTAACTACAATTGCGTATTCCTTCTGTTCTTCTGCCGTTAAATTAAAGGTTTCATATTTATCTTGTGCATCTTCTCCTAATACGCTCAACAGTATACCAACTTTTACTTCATCTTTTTTATCTTGTGCTTCGATAGCCGACAAGTAATGATTAAACTTTCTATACCATCTTTTCCATGCTTCTGCTATATTTCCTTCGAAAATAAATTGTTCTGGCGGTTTCAAATTCACATGTCCTACCGACTGCGCCATGTCAGAATGAAAGACATAGGTTGATTGAATATAGTAATAATTTATTAACCATAAAATAAGTACATCTAGCTCACAAGTTATATAGGTTAGAATAATATTGTCAGCCGGCTTTGTTCATTTAATAGAGATAACCCAACCATATGACACTCGTCGCTAATCTGGGCCAATTCGTAATGAAGACAATGCTGTCTGTATTTTGGAATTACGATAGAATAATTCATTTTGTTTACACTTGACTTTAGTTACAGAGAATGTATGACGTTGTTACCCAGGATTATTAAACAGAAACAGTTTCTATAAGATACTCCAAGTTCACACACTTCTCCTTACACAAAACAAAAAGAATCAGAACTGGATGGGATTCGGCTCTTCTCCATCACCCTGCTTACATACAGTCCGTGATTAGCACCTTCCGATCGGCTAATGGCTTCATCTTCTAGCGAAAACCTTCAATTCTGTGGACGAGATTCAAAATGGAGTTGTTTATTAATGAGAAATAAAAAAAGAAAAAATTAATATTGAACAACTAATACTAGGTTAAGTGAAAAACGTATACATTTAACATAGAAACATATAACAACAGTACCTACTGTATACACATGAGCTAACTTTTTTACAGAAGTCCAGGAAACGAAGGCCAGATTATGACGATACAAAAAAAAAAAAAAAAAAAAAATGAAGTTTGAATTTTGGTACAGTGGTTGGAGGGAGTGTCCTGTATAATTTACTTTAATTCCCCGAAGGTGGGGAGTGGGGTTACGGAAAATTTTCCAATTATTTTTTCTAAATATCTCTCAAACTAGTGATTTTAGCAAATCTTACTTTATATGCGTAAAAACTTAAAACATAAAAAAAATTTTCAATTTTTGTAAAGCAGTTTTTTTTTATGAGAATTAATTTATTTTTTTAACCCTTACTATTCTATAAACCATTGACTCCACAGAAAAAATTAATAAGTTAATTTTTATAGACAACTTTTTGTACTTTAATTTTGTATATTAAGTACTTTTGTTAAAGCCACTATTTAGCGAAACAATGGCTTTTAGCCCCCCTGTCTCTCCTAATAAGTTCAATCCTTCGGAGCATTATTTTTGGAAACTCGAACATATTTATAACTCGGACTGCCGTTTCTGTAAGGTAGCGTTTTATACCTGAAGTATTTGTTCAGTAATTCGTAATCATGAGTTTTACAATGCTAAGAACAAGTAGAAGGGGGTTGAGCTGAACTGTATACCTGCCTCGTGACTTCATGTAAGTCACTGATAGTTCATGTTATTTTTAAGTAAGCAATCTCATCCCTCCAAAACCATTCTACTTCCCAGGCCCTTATGCTTTTCTTATACATATATGTCTCAGCTTTAGCCCCAGACCCCACAGTATGTTCTAAATGATCTCTTAATATTTGTATATACCAGTGTTTTGATTGTACTTTATAATAAATCTTTTCTTTTCTTTTAAAAAACTCTCCTTTACAAAGATTATTTAACTATGGATAAATGAGGGGTGCTTGGTATTCCCAGGATTGAAGTGTTACAACTAAGGTTGTATTCGGAAGCTGCACCGCTTCCCCTTCCACCGAACAACACCGCCTTCGCTCTCAACATTTTTTGCAGTAGTGTCTTAAAAAACCGCTTGTCTTAAAATATATATACCCTATTTGGCGGGGTACCTTGGAACGAAAAGGGCCAATGTCCAAAACTTAGAAATTTGAGTATACTTCACAATTGAAATCAGGATAGGATATACATTAATTGTTAAAAGGGACAGTCCTCCCACTATTAGTTACGAACTAGTTTCACTCGTGCAGTTCACTCTAATTTCAGAGTTTTGTATATTGGCCCTTTTTGTTCCTAGGTATATACATTTATATACACCAGGCGGATATATATACCATGAATGCTATTGTTTCGACGATGCAGATGAGATCGTCATGTTTTATCCTAGTTCCTAAACTCCCTTGATCGGGATCGCTACCAAACACATCAGCTTAAAGTGGGATCTCCAATTATTTTAGAACAAAACCTTGACTCGTCAAAAGTTAACTACGGCAATGTGTAAATACGATGCTGAGTACCTTAACTACCATTACATGAAAGAGTTTAAGAGTGAAACAGCTGTTATCCCCCGGGTATTACTCATTTCGTCGGAGTTCACGTTTACAGAGATCGCACTTTCCAGTAAGCATTCTCGACAAAGGTCAGGAAGTCACAGTGCAGTATCTTCGGAGTGGATTTGAGATCGCCATGTTTCTCCCATGAATAAATCATATTGCTTGCCCAAGTTTGGGTTCAACTAAGAATTCTTGCTGCTGGAGGTGAAACTAAAACTTGTTTATAATCTAGTTTCGAGCTAAATTAATATTATATTGAATTTTTGTACTGAACTTAAAATCTTAATTACCCATGAACAAAATTACTTTTTTTATTTCTTTTCCTGTCCAATACAAGATTGTCATCGATCCATACCATGGTGACTCTGGTTAAGGAACGTTAGTTGTACGATTTAAACTCGGGAACTGTTGAATGCATTTTGTAAGTTGAAATGTTCCTTAGACTGTCTCGTTAACTAATCTGTTGTATTTCTTTAGTTAATTCTTTTAAGGGTTGGTTGGGAACCTAATCTTGAAGATGGTCGCAATGAAATTAGTCTTAACGTTTCTACATGGGTGAAACGCTAAGATGTTTTGGGTACATTGAATAGATGACTAATCCTATAATTTAATCATCTTATTATGTTAACAAAAACGAAAGAGTCGAATACGTTATTTTTAACTGAACAATCTTTCCATTCACAAGGTCTTTACTAACAGCTTAGCAATTCTTCCGAATTAAGCCGATCAGTAATTGGCTCAAATGTGATTTATTTTCACAGATCTCCATCGTAAATATCCAGCCGCTGACAAGAGGTGGGAATACACCCTATAGCACATTTTCAGTAGGGGTAAATTTTAAAAGAGGTGTGGGGTGCGGGACAGAATTTGAGGGATGGTCGATGCGCGGCAGTGATGGATAGAGGGTGAGTATGACGGATGGCCGTTTCTTAAACACTCCCGCTGTTCTCCGCCTTGTCCAATCATCCACAGTTTGTTCCACATCCATAGAGCCAATTCTATTCATAGCTAAGGCTTTAAATTCATTCATAGGTAGGCTTTCCTTTCGAAAGAGTACGGTAAATCCACAGGTAAACAGTGTTAGCGCGCTTCCATTTATTTTCCCTACTTTATGCCATGAGCAAAATTCATCTTTACGCAATGATGGTATTCGTTACCGTCCTGAAATTAAATTATTGACATTTCTAATGACGTTTTGTAATTATGACTCCAGCACATATTGCGTATTATTATTATCAGGGATTCGAGATCATTAACTTCGAGTTTTTTTTATTTCTTCGTAGTACCATAATATGGGTAAAGTATCAAATCAATTTTAATTGTCTGTCTTAAATAAATAGTTAAGGGTGAAAACATTGTAAGATTTTGAAAAAAAATCTACCGAACTCTAATTCTGGAATAATGGAAAACAATTTGGTCTTAGCCTTATTGGGGAAAACAATACATTTGTAAAATCTTATATATCTCCTGAGCCTGAAATTCAAATTCAAATCAAATTATTCCCCATATTTACATAATAAAAATAATTTTGTCAAATAGATCTAGTCTAAAACTAAAAAGAAAAAATCAGTCATTTCTTTTAGTTATGAATAAAATTTTCATAGAAGTACTCACACATTTTAATGTAGAAAAAATATAAATAACAAAAAAAAAAAAATGTATGGTATTACAAATATATTTCTTAGTAATATATAATGGCCTAAGCCCTTGTGTTTAGGTAATTTACATATGTTGACATTATTTGAAAGTAATTTATTCTCCGTGTGTATATTCTACATTTATCTATACATTTTTTGTTTATTGCTTTTAAAATATCTAGAATATTTTGTGCTTTAAGATACGTCATGAAACGTAATTATTGTAGCGTACAATAGTCCGAGGTTTGAAAAATCTTAAAATATTTTCTATGCCCGTATATTTTAACAATTTCATTTTCACTTTTTGAGTACTTATATGTGTCCTCATGAAACGGTATTCTCAAGTCACCCTCGGTAGACTCTCACTACCTTCCTGATTCCACCCGCCTCCTTTAGGCATTCCACACCCTATATCCTTCTCATACATCCTTCAAATGGGGGACTCCCCTTAGTGAAAGGCACTCATTAGCCCAAAATGATTTTCCCACATCCTATTTTATAAGTTTGAGAGCTAAGGGGAGGGAAAAAAAAAAAAAAAAAAAAAAAAGTATTCTCAAAGCCTTATTAGTAATGAACAGTCATTATGTGCGATATGTTGGTAGGGTTCGGTATTGAAGTATATATTATATATTATATTAGATCTGTTAGGATTGTTATATTAATAAGTACCGGAGCATATCCTCCGATCAAGGAACTATGCCCTCGGCCGTCTGTTGGTACAGCAGTCGAAGCCGAAGATGAGAAATCCAATTATCCGAAACCAGGCACGAGAGGTATTTTCATAAGAGACATCTAATATAGCCTGGCTGTGCGCTACTGCGGTCCCGGGGGGAAGGGCCCAGGGGCGGGGAAAAGAAAAAAAAACAAGAAAAGCTCCATGCATTTTTCATGAGGGGGTTACCCCCCCCCCCTTCAACAGTACCTGTACCTGTTAAACCGTACGAATTCGATCTAATATCCTATGTAGCAATATGCAGCCTGAACTACTGGACAAATTTTGGAAATCGCTTTAAAACTCCCATTTCATTATTAATTAAACCGTTACATACTATATTGCTTTTAATCTTAATTGTTGTTGTTGCAAATACAGAAAGATTTTTTAATTCATAATTGAACCAAGTTAATGTTAAATATGACTTTTTAAATCAGTATATATTTTCATTTCTTGTAAAGTTATTTATTCTCTGACGTGATGAAAACACAGTTGAACAGTTAGTTAGGATATCCGCTTAGGTTGGATGAATGCTAGTTGTCAGATTTTCATCAAATTTACTCACGGGCAACGTTTTGAGTATGTATACCCTCATCAAGAACATGGATTGTTCTTTCATTGAAGCAAACTCTAGCCGTCAACTCACCCAGTTCACGTAAATGTTTTGAAGTGTCTACATCTATTTTCTTACGCTAAAGCCTGATGCAGACAGGTAGTATGTCGAAACTTTCTCCAGGTAACTCTCTCTCATCAAGCCAAGTTGATCTCCCAAAAGACTCAATAATTGTTTCCCCAAATTTTCCTCTGTACACTTTTTTTGTTTTTAAACGATTACTCCTTCGATTTGAACACAAAAGTGTAAAAACAGACTAAAATCTGTTCACATTTATTACGAACTGTCAATTGTATATTCAATGAAATAAATAACACATAAAGTGACAAAAATCGTATTCAGATACGCGCATGATGAGGCGTGAGTTTATTTAAAACTTATTAAATGAGATTTAGAACTACTTGTTTATCAAAAATTTTTCAGCTTATTATTAAAATCATCTCGTTCACTTAAAATTTAAATAACTAAACCATTAATTAACAAAAAAAAAAATGTTTTAGCCGGACGTTTTTTATTGCCGGTTCTCAACCCTTGAATATTTTTAGATCAGTCCTGATTTTTTTTCACGTTTTATTGTTTTTACATACTTCCTCTTATTGAAGTTTAACCGAATAGTAATATAATATAATAATAAATATTTCGAGGTGTTTTATAATATACTTGTAAACTCCAGCTGAGATCTAGCTAGCTGTGTTTGTTGTGAGAAGGTTACTTTCTAGATAAGATTTATGTTTATTGTTTGTGTTGTGGCTGTCCACTAGAATACCTGATAAATAACGGGTCAGTTATAAAAACAAACTTACAAGTTATTGATTGAAAAATGAATCAGAAAACAAGGGATTTCCAAATTATTTGTACATATCATAAAAACAGACGAAGGTGATTATAAACTAGTGGAAATTTCTGAAGATAAACAATTATGGTTCAGTTTACCAGCTGATTTCCGGAATCTACAACATCATCAGGTATTATGAACAAAATCAACAATTAAAAACGCTGTCTCCGCAATAGGACCAGTCAACGGATATCGAAAAGTAGGCATTAAAGTAGACGAAGATTTAAAGAAAGTGTATTTTGATAAAGATGATAACCTTTGTTTTATCAACCTTCCATTAGAGGAATCTTCTTCAAATCAGGACGATATTTTTACTCAGAAAATCAAGGAATTAGAAGCTAAATTAAATTCTAATAAAATTTGAGCCAGCATACTTACTTTTTGGAAAGCAATCGTTAATTTGTCCGATTGATACACTAAATCAAAATAATCTTGCTAAAGATAAAGATGAAGCATTTCTAAACTCTATGAAGAGTTTTAGAATAAATAAAATGAGAATAGACAAGAACCGAAGAACCCACGAATTCAAAGTTCGAGATGAAGTATATGTTGAAAACGGAAGCAAAATGCACAGAAAGAAGACTGATAAAGTGCGAATTGGACCATTTAGGATTCTAAAGAGGATATCGTCATCTATGTATGAAGTTTGCTGTGGGAAAAAAAAAAAATATCAAATTACTTTCACAGTAGCAAACTGGCACTTTTCTCATCCTCACGGAAAAGCGATCTCAGGGGGGGGGGTGTAAACTCCAGCTGATGATCTAGCTAGCTGTGTTTGTTGTGAGAAGGTTACTTAGCTGTGTTTGGTGTGTGAAGGTTACTTTCTAGATAACACTTATGTTTATTGTTTGTGTTGTGGCTATCCACTAGAATACCTGATAAATAACGTGTAATTTAATTAATCTTTACAGAGTAATAAAATCAGTTATAAAAACCAACTTACATACATACTAAAATTTCAGATCCAATGATGGATGTTTTTTTTAAATTCAGTGTTATACAAGAACTTACATAGGTTGAGGTGGTAGCGTTTTCACATAAACAAAATTTGTTTTAAATTTTATATAATGTGTAATTCGAGGAACACTATAAAAGTACGGAAAATAAACACAATCTGGATTTCGCTTTACGTCTTAACGTCACAAAATGTTGTCTAATTTATTAATTCTCCGCCCGGTTTACTGTGACAATTATTTCGATTACCTGACGACATTTATAAATTTTAATGTACGAAAACTCCTCAAAAAAAGTTTCTCAGTGTCCTCCTTTGACCGTTTTTGTTTGGTCATTTTGTTCATGGCGTGTTATGACAACATGTATCCTAAGTTTAACGTCGTTAAGGCGACGGATGCAGGAATCAACTAGTATATCTAAAATATAGGTGACAACATTGAGTAGTTAGCTCAAAATTTGTATTTAGGTTTAATAAAGCTAATTTAGTTGATTAGGGAAGATTAAAATTATATTTTTTTATTGAGTTTCCTATGTAGTTGCTAACCTAATTGTGGTGATTTAATTCCACTCCTTTGTATTGTTTTACCTTGTCTAACCTGACTCATAACATTGTTACCTTCTGTAAATTCACTCTATTCTACTGTTGATGTTTTAAGCTGATAAAAACCTTTTTAAGGGTTAAACATTCGTTTTTCTTTCACCACAATTTTATTAGCTTAAAACATCAACAAAGCGAGAGTGTTGACCAATACGTTCAAGCTCTGAGACTGTTGGCAAAGGATTGTAACTTCAAGGCTGTTTCTGCTGAAGATCATAAAAATCAGTATATTCGTGATTCTCTTATTAATGGACTGCTTCCTTCTCAAATCCGTCAACGATTACTTGAGGAGTCTAAAACATTGAGCCTTGATGACGTCATCCAACGCGCACAAGCTCTCGAGCTGGCCCATAAACAAGCTGAAGGATACTCAAATGGCGCTAATGATTTCTCTTGCTCGGCAATCGGGAGGAACTCCTCCCACTCTGGTGCACAATCCGTTGACCCCGGCTCTCAGACACCCAAATCAGATGATCTGAACGATCTTTGTGCTGGAACGGGTCAGAAGAAGGGCAGCCATTGTTTCTTTTGTGGATTTAGCCGCCATCCGCGCTCAGCCTGCCCCGCTCTTGAATCAGAGTGTGCCGCCAATTGCAAAATCAAGGGCCACTATGCCCGTGTATGTCGGAAAAATGCTCAGAAAACCAAACCTGTATCTGCAGCTATTTTAGCATCACTGAAAGACAGGTTTTTACCTCAGTTAAGCCATGCTGTTACCCCTGCTCTTGTGAATGGAATCCCCTGTAACTGCCTCGTGGGTACTGGGAGTTCTAGTAGCTTCGACAGCCTCGACTTTGTCCGTGAACACAACATTCAAGTTATGCCTGATGCAGGACGTGTATCGATGGCATCCACGTCGTTATGGACCAAATTTGAGGGTTTTATTCTCGTAAAGCTAGAAATTGCTGAACACACTTACACTAAATGTAAGTTGACTGTTTTGAAAGAACTCTGTTCCGATGTTCTCATCGGACACGATATACTCAGAGCACACTCAAATATTCTGCTAAAATTTGGTGGAGACAAGGCACCTCTCACAATCTGTTCGTATGCTGTAGCTAAGATTGGCCCTGTACGTCTCTTTGACCATCTCTCTCCTAACTGTCATCCAATTGCCACAAGGTCCCGCCAATACTGTGACGAAGACACTCAGTTTATCAAGACAGAAATTACTCGGTTGCTTTCCGAAGGAGTGATTGAGCCCTGCAATTCACCATGGAGAGCTCAGGTATTGGTTGTAAATAACAATGAAAAGAAGAGACTTGTGGTGGACTATTCTCAAACGATAAATAGGTATACACTACTTGATGCCTACCCCAAATGTTGACCAACTTGTCAGAAAAGTTGCTAATTACAAGCATTACAGTGTCGTGGACTTACGGCGGGCGTATCATCAGATCCCAATATGTGAAGATGAGAAGAAATATACTGGTTTTGAAGCAATGGGTAAGCTTTATCAGTTCACACGCATACCCTTTGGCGTGACTAATGGAGTAGCCTGCTTCCAACGCGCAATAGACCAAATAATAACCACCGATAACCTCACTGGAGTTTATTCATACCTCGATGACATAACTGTGTGTGGAATGGATAAGGCTGACCATGACCTAAATCTAAACAAACTTATGTTGACACTGGATAAACTCGGCATCGAAATCAACAAGGAGAAGAGTAAATTTCATCTTGCAAGCGTAAAACTTCTGGGACATCTCGTTTCATTCCATTCTATCAAGCCAGACCCTGCACGGCTTGCCCCGTTGTGGAATATGCCACTGCCACATAACTCCGAATCACTGAAGAGAGCTCTTGGTTTCTTTGCTCATTACTCGAAGTGGTTACCAAAATTTTCAGATAAAATCCGGGCCTTGATTGATGCCAAAACATTTCCGCTGAATCTGTCGGCTGCCTCTGCTTTCGAAAAGGTAAAAAAGGATATTGCCAACTCGGTCGTCACAACCATTGATGAATCTCGCCCGCTTATAGTGGAAACCGATGCCTCTAAGTTTGCACTGGCAGCTACCCTTAGTCAAGATGGACGGCCGGTTGCGTTTTTTTCACGATCACTAAGTCAAATCCGAAATCAGTGGTCATCCATCAATTGAAAAAGAGGCTGCGGCAATTGTTGAATCCTTGAAACATTGGAGAGCATTTCTTCTTGGCAAACATTTTCGCCTTATAACTGATCAGGAGGCTCTGTCTTTCATTTTCGACCGAAAGCATGGGAGTAAGGTGAAAAATGAGAAGATCACAAGATGGCGGCTAGAACTAGCTCCGTTCGTTTATGATATAACTTACCGTCCCGGTGAGGACAACACCAAGGCAGACACTCTCTCCCGTGTCTGTAATGCTTCCATTTCTACCGACTTGCTCCAGCTTCACCAGTCGTTGTGCCATCCTGGTATTACACGTATGTACCATTGGCTCAAATGTAAGAACATTCCCTATTCACTCGAGGATGTCAAGAAGATGACTTCAAGCTGTACCATCTGTGCTGAAGTAAAACCTAGGTACTTGAAAACTTCTGGAACCCTAGTAAAGGCCACCTCTTCATTCGAACGCATCAACATAGATTTTAAAGGCCCTCTTCCTTCCAAATCACGGAACTTCTACCTCCTCACCATCATCGACGAGTATTCCAGGTTCCCTTTTCCATATGCCTGTCATGATGTTTCTGCCGCCACTGTGGTTGATTGTCTCAAAAACCTCTTCTGTTTGTTTGGAATGCCAGCCTATGTCCACACTGACCGGGGAGCTTCCTTCATTTCTAGAGAAGTCAAGGACTTCCTCCATTCAAACGGTGTATCCACCAGCAGAACAACCCCGTATAATCCAGCAGGAAACGGACAAATTGAACGCCTCAATGGGACTCTATGGAAAACCATTTGTCTCTCTTTGAAGACTCAAGGACTGCGGACGGAGGACTGGGAGAGGGTCCTACAGGAATCTCTCCACGCCATTCGTTCTCTACTTTGCACAGCGACTAACTCCACTCCCCACGAACGATTTTTCAGTCATCCTCGCCGCACAGCCAATGGAGTCACCTTGCCGTCTTGGTTAACCCCTGGTCCTGTGCTCGCCAAAAGGAACGTGCGACTCAGTAAATACGAAGACCCCGTCGAAGAAGTGGAATTACTTGAGGCTAATCCACAGTACGCCCAGATTCGCAGGAAGGATGGATCAGAGTCAACCGTGTCCCTGAGACAATTGGCACCTAGAGGAACTCCTGAAGTGTCAGAGCAGCCTTGCCCTAAGGCTGATGAACCCGATGCAATATTGGAGCCCCCTCGCCTGGAACCTCCAGATGAATCATCTGCCGCTCCATCTGTTCACGGCCCTCCCTCTGTTGAAGTTGGATTACCTGTGTGTCCCTCAAGACCTCGACGTGTGTCCAAGGCTCCATCTTACCTTAAAGACTATATAACAAATTAAAAACCCTTAAATGTCGTAAACCATGAATGATGTTTCAAATCCTTTTTGTTTTTGTATGTACTTTAAATTTTGCCAAATGTTTCCTCAAAAACCCAGGGTGAATGTGGTGATTTAATTCCACTCCTTTGTATTGTTTTACCTTGTCTAACCTGACTCATAACATTGTTACCTTCTGTAAATTCACTCTATTCTACTGTTGATGTTTTAAGCTAATAAAAACCTTTTTAAGGATTAAACATTCGTTTTTCTTTCACCACACTAATAACCAAAGCCGTGTCTGTTATGGGTTAAATACAAAATTTTAATAATGCAATGACATGCTTCCTTTAGGTAATAGTGGATTTGGTTCGAAATTAATTTTAAAAAAACAAAAAAACTTTGAATGGCCACTGACATCATTGGAACCCTCTAACGATAAAAGTAGTTTACGTCAACAAATAGCGAAGGTTTTGTGGTAGTTTTTCTGACTAAAAAAAAAACAAACTTATTTTATGTTTGAAATCTTTCTTTTATTAGACGAATAAAAGTTCTCTTTATTCTTTTCTTATCAGTGCCATTTCAGTAAGTGAGTTAAGCCGGACCCCGTGTATTTTTTTTCTACTTTCGTATCACGCGCGCGCCCCCTCCCCTTGCCGCTTCCCCCCTCTGGAGGTGACAAGAATATTAAACGACGTAATCCTACGGAATGGCCTCCAACGGTACAACGGCTATTGCCCGTTCTTGTAGACCTGTTAAGTCCATACTAAGGGCAATGCTATATAACCAATACGAGCTAATAAAATAATTAAGCAATAAAGCATAATTATAGCAATCGTCTAGCGATAAGGCAATTTGTTATACAGATTATTTTATTTGATGGTTTTAAAGGCTCTCCCAGCATTAAAGGAAGATTTGAATTTGCCGCCATTTATGCAGTAAAGTGCTCGCAACCCTGAAAAAAAAACAATTTGACAGCTGACAGTTTAGGGTTGGTAAAAATAGAGCGTTACACGATAGAACAACGTTTATTTATTGTTGAACATTATCTCAAAAATAGTGAAAGTTTGGCGGCCGCAGTTTAAAAATTTCATACAAAATACGGTCGGAATAGTGTTTTGACTTCATCAACTGTGAAGAGATTAATTAAAAAAATTAGGGGGACTGGGTCAGTTAGAGACACTAAAACACTGGTCGTCCAAAAACAAGTCGTTCAAATGCCAATATCAAGTGCGTGAGAGTGTTGTTGAAAATCCAGGAACATCCATTCGGCGTCGTAGACAAGAATTGAAAATTTCAAAAAGCTCTCTACAGCGTATATTTACTAAAGATCTGGGTCTCCATGGTTACAAAATTCAGTTAACACAACAATTGAAGCCTAATGACCATACACAGCGAAGGGAGTTCGTTGAATGGATTATTGAACATCAACAAGTGGATGCTGATTTTTGGAGCAAAATTATCCTAAGCGATGAAGCACATTTTCATCTAGATGGCTTTGTTAATCGACAAAATTGTCGCATTTGGGGTTCGGAGAACCCACATGTGATTGTCGAAAAACAAATGCATCCACAACGTGTCACTGTTTGGTGTGGATTTTGTGTTGGAGGCATCATTGGACCATACTTTTTTAAATATGAGGCTGGTAAAGCAGTGACTGTTACTGGTGCTCGATATCGCGACATGATAACACAGTTCTTTGTGCCGAAGTTGGATGATATTGATGGGGCCAATATGTGGTTTCAACAAGATGGTGCCACATGCCATACAGCCCATGAGACATTTCCAGGTCGTGTACTCTCTCGTTTCGGTGATCAGAATGGGCCCCCTAGATCGTGTGATTTAACACCTTTAGATTTCTTTTTATGGGGTTATTTGAAGTCAAAGGTGTATGTCAACAAGCCCACATCCACCCATGCATTAAAAGAGGAAATTGAACGCTTAATCAACGAAATTCAAACACATTCATGCCAAATGGTCATGGGAAATTTCGACAAAAGAGTGCGTATGTGCCAGCCAGCAAAGTCGTGGAGGCCATTTGCCCGATGTGTTATTCCATAAATAACCCTATCCTATTTACTTTATAATTCAATAAAAAAATAACAACAAAAATACTAAAAACTGTGTTTTCTATTTAAATCAAATCTTGCGTTAATTCTAGGACACCCTTTATGATTCAACCCCATTGTATCTTTCTTGACCGCTATTCGAGTTTGCGCCTGACATAATTAAGTAAATTTGAGGTAACAGCCGATTGCAGAATATAATACTGTTATGTTATCGTTTACGAAAAAAAGTACCGCTCCGTTCGTTCAACCATTCCAAAAAAAAATCTTAATTGATAATTTACCGTTAAAACGGAGTGAGTTTTTAACGAACTTTCAAACAAGCTACTGAAATGTTTTTACGTTTGACAGATATATTCCTTGAATCTTATACGTGTATGCAGAATTTAATTTGTTGGAATGTTTTTATATTTTGAATTATTTTATTTTTAGCCTTGGAGAAAATAAAAAATAATTTCAATTTTCATCCAATTTATTCTATGGTTCTGAACAGCGACAAAGGCAAGAATCTGTAAGAACGCTTCATCGCGGTAGGGACCAATAATTATTAAAACAATCAATAATTCATAGCATTAATAATTAATGACAACTGATATTTCTTAGCGGAAATATTGAGTGCTGTCGGGAGATGAACAAAATATTAGCGAAGCCCCCGAACGGAGATATCGAATTAATCCATGCTTGATTCATAAAACTAATAGCGTTGAAATAGTTTCCCTATTCTAAACCATAAGTTTTTTTTTTTTTGTTTTTTTTACTCTCATTAGACTTGTAAATATAATAGAATTTAGAAATAAATAATTAGAGTGGCAGCCTACTGTAAATTAAGTATTAAGGAATTTATTTAAACCGCATTCTCACTTTCACTAGATTTTTTGGTAATTCAGTCAGTCCTAACAATATCAGAAAACCTCAAATAATTCAGAGTAAGTTCCTAAGAATAATGTTTCACAGACCAAAGGACACTACAATAGTTTAGTTGCATGACGTATTCAAAACTACGTGTATTCTAGATATTTAAGTTTAAGTAATATTATATTTGAAAACTTATGTCCACAAAATTGATGGTTAAATGTAAACGCAGTAAGAATCCATTCTTCAATATATTGCTAACGTCGATAAATTATTCAAATAAGTTCTTTGGGAATAGTTTTTTATTATATAACTTCTTTATTGTGGTAAAATTACAATCTGCCTTATTAGGCAATATGTAATTGTGATAAATAGTCTCATTCATACCATATTTACAATTCATCATTCACTTGCTCATTCATACAATATTTAAAAACAGCACAGAGGCCTCCCAAATCCATATAGTTGTCGCCTCCCTCGCATGCGGAAGAGGAAGCGGAGTCTTGGGAAGTCCCCACGCTCCTCCGTCAACCCCGTCACCGGATACAAGCCAGGGGAAGCTTACGAAGAGCGCGAGAGCCACATACGCTCAGGACATAATTGGAGAAACTGGCCATTGCCAGGACTCCCACTGTCACGCATTTATAGTAGGTCACGAGGCCACTGCCGTTTCAGTCTCCGAGGAGGATTATAGGGATGGGTGCAGTGCAATGACTGTGCTTGGGGATTAGGGTGGTTGGATAGGTTATTATGGCATTTTATGAACTTGGAAGGGATGAGTTTGAGAATGTAGGGTATATTAAGATCATTATGAAGGGTTTCGTTGTTGACGTAATAAGGGGCATTTACTATCGTTCTCAGTACTTTTGTATTGATATTTAGTTCTTTATTTATCAATTTATTACTAGATGAACATTAACGGTCCCCAGATTCATATTTCTAATTTATAAATACGCAATCTAAGATTTGAATCCGATACCACTGCACAGAATAGTTTGACGATTTTAATATATGCATAAAATATTGGATTTTTTTTTTTTTTTTTGGGCGGGTGTTATTCATTAATATATTTTTATCTAATTTATCATTCAAAAATATTTCATAGTATTTCCTGTTAGGAATATCCGTTGGAAAAATATTCTCGGACCACCCCGGTGGTAGATTTTATTGGTAGGGTGGTAAAGACAGAACGGTCGGCTGAAAGGTACTAAACGGCGTTTATTACCTGGTCTCTATGTAGCGATAAAGTACTCCCCAAGCATAACGGTTATGATTGCCTTATTTAAATTTCAGCTGCGCACATTACTCTCTGTACGTTAGTGACCATAAAATGTGATAGTGTTCATCCAGATTCTAGCCCTTGATAGCCAAGAGGATTAAACCGGGTCATACTTCTGCAGCTAGCTGAGTGTTTCCTCCTGTACATAACCCATCTAGTATGCGAGAAATTAAATCTCAAGGAATGGAAATGATTGCGGAGCCTGATAAGAGAGATTATACTCTCCGACAGAATCGTGTTAATCATACATCGTCAGGACCGTGTTCAAAAGCGCAAAGTCTGAATTCTTAGAATAATTGTATTCAACAACTTATAAGGGACCTCACGTTTTCAAAAGGAAGGATCTTTGGCGCATTTACGGACCTATTTTTTCTGCATTCGAACGTGACGAGGTTGTGGTAGCTTGGAATGTGCGACGAATAATTTCAGGAACATTGAGTTTCGACACTTCAAGATTCCTGTAAGAGCGAAGACTCGTTAGTGGGATGTAGAGCTGCGTTACGTAAGTGAGTAATTATTCAAAAAAAGCTCAGACCATGCTGATTAGCGTAGTCATCCCTATAGTGGGAATATTCCCCCTTCGAATGCATACAAACAATGCAGAATCGTACCGTTCAATAGCAATTAACAGTTATCCGGCATTAAATAATATAATAATATATACGAGGGTGGTCTGAAAAGTTTCCGACCTAACAAAGATACAAGACATTTTTTCAGAAATTTTTCAACATAGTCTCCTTGTAACTCTACACACTTCTCCCAGCGATCTCCCATCTCTGTAACCCGTCCAAATAGTACTCGGTGTTTCTCTGCAAAATAATCGTTCACGAAGGTAATTGCCTCTTCATTTGACGAAAATCTCTGTCCTCCGAGCGCAATTTTTAGATGAGGGAACAAAAAGAAGTCGCTTGGGGCTAGATCAGGTGAGTAAGTATGGTCAAGCAGTTCAAACCGTAATTCATGGATTTTCGCCATGGCAACCGCTGAGGTGTGACACGGTGCGTTGTCTTGGTGAAACCGGATTTTCTTTTTCTGCAAATGTGGCCGTTTTTCCGCAAGTTCTGCCTTCAGCTTGTCAAGTAATGATGCGTAGTATGCTCCTGTAATGGTTTTTCCTTTTTGAAGATAATCGATTAAAATAACTCCACGACTATCCCAAAAAAACAGTCGCCATCACTTTCCCAGCCGGAAAAACAGTTTTTGCTTTTTTTGGAGCCGGTTCCCCCTTTGAAGTCCACTGTTTGGACTGTATTTTTGTTTCGGGCGTATAATGGTGTATCCAAGTTTCATCCACAGTAATTAATTGGCGCCAAAACTCGGATTTATTGTGCCTAAACTGCCCCAACAGAGCGTTGGAAATGTTCATTCGAACACTTTTTTGGTCTAACGTGAGCAAACGCGGCACCAACGCGCGGACAGCTTTCTCATCTCTAAATGTTGATTTAATATGCGACAAACACGTTATTTTGACATGTTCATAACCTCTGCTATCTCTCTCACTTTAATTCGGAGGTCGTCTAGCACCATTTGGTGAGCTTTGGCGATGTTTTCGTCGGTAGTTGCAGTTTTTGGACGTCCCGAACGTTCATCGTCTCCCAAGCTCTTACGACCACGTTTAAATTCAGCTGCCCAAAATTTCACTGTGGTAAATGATGGTGCAGAGTCCACATACATAGAATCCAACACATCTTTGATTTGCGTAGGCGTATTGCCTTTCAAAAACAAATATTTAACGACAGCTCGATACTCGATTTTGTCCATTTTCATAAAAACACTTAAACGACTGTTAAACAACAACTGCGCGTCCAAAATGGCTGAAATATTGGTGAGTAACTACCAACAGATCAACAACGAAATTCTATTATCTATAACAACTAGCTTTTATTTACGACTGCTGCTATCTTCATGTTGAGGTTGAAAACTTTTCAGACCACCCTTCAAACCATTTATAACTACCGCATAGGTATAGAATGTGTCAGGTTCGTTAGAAAATTTTGATCTTGTGAACTTAATTCTTCGCTACCTGTGAATTCGGCTCTGTTTGTTAGCAGTCAGTGCTCAACTTGGGCTTTGAAAATAATTAAACATGTATAAATTTGTCTTCCTTCTCAAAAGATTTCTCTAATGAATTAAAAAAAATCAACTGTACGTACCGTGCATTTAATATTGTTTGAGCTGATTGAAATTGGGTTTTTTTCATTACTCTATTCGGGGGGGGGGGGGTGGTAAGAACAAATCTAATGTGACCAGTATCGACCGGGTACTACACAGTCGCCCGCTCGTTCGCATATCGCATGTTCTAAAAACACACCTACTCACTACACTCCGTACTCTGTCAGACGTTCGTTGAGGTGGTAGTAGCGAGACTGACCCTATGCCTTGTACTGCCCGAACTGTTGTTTAAAAGGCCTCACCTTTTGTAATCATCTCTAGTCGTTATTTTCGAACAGTGCCAGCAAATCACTGTAATGAAAAAACATTCGAAAATTCGATGCAATTAATTTTATCCAGGGTTACACATGTGGTTAAAAGGCAGGAGAATATTTCCATTTTACTAGGGCGGAATTGCAAAAATAAAACTGGAGGAGCAAAACCCACTTGACAAATAGATAAGTTATTGCCTTCTGTTGTCTCCTCGCTCGGTCTATTTTTCATTGTTCTGACTGTCTGTATCGCTCTCCTTGTAATACTCGTGTGCCCTCATAAATCTGTCTTCCGTTCTCGCGTCTCTGCAAATAGTAATTAATCTGAATAGCAGGTGTTGGGAAATTATCTATAAATTAATATTCTATGTCCTTAGGATTTACTTTTTGTATTTGTGTGGTATGTTCGCGCTATGTAAAAATTGTTCGATCTATCTGATGTCTTTTTATGAACATTTGTATCATACAAAATCCTAAAAGAAGCCCTTTATTTTATTTGTTGGTCCAACTTTTTAATATTATATAATATTTAGCTAGTGAGTAGACAAAAACAGCTCTGAGATAAACGGCATTTAAGGGTCATTTTAAATTTTTAACACACTAAAAAAAGAAAATCTTATGACTTTGCAAGACATGTTACATGAAGGTTTCAATTTTGACCTCAACAGAAGAAAATTAAGGTCAAAAGCATATCATTAGTATAAAATAAATAAAAATATTTATTTAGTAAACCGACTATAACCCCTTTGATTGATACACTCAATAAAAAAGTCGTTTAAGAAAACATGGTCGGTCCATTCAATGACCCTAAAAATAAAAACATCCCAATGGCAAATATATATAATAATAATTATAACAATATGTGTCATCCATAAATAATTTATTAATTAAAGATATAAATGTTCTAAATATTATTATTATACTGAGTAGGATATGATATTAAATATCACTTCCTCCTGGATAAATTATATGTTTTTTAAACAGTTGTGTTCTATTTTAATCTGTCGTGGTCCTCGGTAAGCCTTGTATTACATTACATGGACGTCATATTGTGCTTAATGAAGACATGAGAAACATTGAACTGAATCAAGTGTCATAAATTAATTAGTATACAAAATATCTAGTTTCGACAATCTGATTAATTATGTGTAATATTTCTTATTACTGTAGTATTACTCAACGGAACCTTATATTGTTTGATGTATCACATCTGAATTATTTTTTGTAATATTATTTATTACATTGTTCGGTTCGAAGATGTGTGAAAGCAGTTGGAACTCTTGTAAGGAGGCCGATTCAATATGCAGAAGTGACATATCGAATCCCATGCCCCGCCCCCCCCCCCCGGGATCGCCCCCT
The DNA here is from genome assembly GCA_930367205.1 of Acanthosoma haemorrhoidale. Lineage (NCBI taxonomy): Eukaryota > Metazoa > Arthropoda > Insecta > Hemiptera > Acanthosomatidae > Acanthosoma > Acanthosoma haemorrhoidale. The sequence continues at coordinate 18,067,044 of OV884011.1, read as the reverse complement.
CAGGCATGACAGATACAGGAGGCGGTTTGAACCAGATAGCGGCTGAAGTCATATCTACTTCCGATTCCGTCTGGTAATGTTGCTGTCCGTCGTCGGATGGAGTCAGGTCTGAGGGCAGGTCATGCTGGATCAGGCCATCAGAGAAATGCGTCGAAACCGTGTACGAAATATTTGGAAGAAAACTTAAATATTGACAATCGATCTATTCATTGTGATAATTTAACACAACAACTGCATGGTATACGTCCTGAAGAAGTAGGTTACCAAATATTCGAACAGCTACCTGAAGTAGCATACTCTTTGAATGCAGTGTCTGCGGAACGCATTAATCTAAGAAATAATAAAATTGAAAAACAATATTAGCTATATAATTTTGATTATAATTGATACAGGCAAATAGTGACCATTGGCGAATTAAATTAAAAAAATATATTATTTTTTCGTTTTCCTGCATTTTTGGTGTTTTTATCGCTCGTTTCGCGGTCTATGGCTGTAGTAATAGCTCATTGTCAAAACTTTTTCTACGCTTTGCAGAATTCTATCAGAATTTGTAAATGCTGTAAATTCATCCGTACGTCTAACTCGTAATAATTTCTAACTGCTCTAGTGTAGAATTTAACTTTACAGAGAAACATTGAAGAAATATATTACATTAGAATTTCAAATTAAATAAAGCATAGGTAGTTAGCTGTACGTCTTGTTTTCTCTAAAATAAAATTAAAACCCGGCCTAAGGTTGATATTTTCCTACCAGTGCAGACCGCGGATTGGAACGAGAAGACAAAAAGTAGTTAGGGAGGAAAGGTACTGTTTCTCAGGTGATCAAGTTAGGGTTGGGAGGGGGGCTCGCTTCTAATTAAATTAGAGAACAACCCTAACCCTAACCCTCTAAGGCATTGGTAATTATGTTACACACTTCCTCCGTCGATTAGAAAAATACTTGTTTACGGCACGAGGGTGAATTATTTATTCGCAGATAGTTTTAAAATACGTTAATAATTTACGTATAATTTTTTTTTACTTACTTTTTTTTTTTTACCGATCAAACTGCTATGTAATATATGAACTTATTCTTTTCTGTAATATATATCTATTTATGTATTAGCAAACCGGTGGGGGGTAGGGGGGGGGGTTAGAGACCTAAGTTCAGCAAATTGTGCGACATTCGGGATCTATAATGAATAACGCATTATGTAAAATGGAAATGTATTGATTGCCATTTGTCTGCATTCTGCAAACATGAATTCGTAACGGTTCAATCTATTTGAAAATTTAAAAATGTTTATAACGCTACAAAAAATTCTTATTACTTTTTTGTTGTAACTGTAATTATAGGAAGTCTAAAAAAAACGTTAGACGTAAAAAAATTGAACTCGTTTTGCTAACTTTGAAGATTTCTTATGCCCCAGTTCAGAAGACGTTGAATACAGTAACGCAAAATCAATTCCAAAGATGCTCCAATAGTTTTAGCCCTGACGATAGACACCGGGTATTAATATGTTCATTGCCGTTTGTTTTTTTACATATTTAGGCGCTGAGATAGTTCACCGAATAAAATGAAGCATTTTTGAAAACATAATAACGAGTAGTCTCATTTAATAAGTTATTATTATAACAGCTGAAGGCACTCGTGTATGTATGTACTCACTGGTGTGAGGGCATTTGAATGATCTTGTAGAGGAGAGTCTTTTAAAAAGATTTATTATGAATAACAATGAAAACATTGGTATATATACAAATATTAATCATTTACAGTGTTAGAACATACTTTATTGAATGCTTAGGCTCAAGTGAGGGTGTCTTGGCCCTAAGCAGGTAGGAAAAGTGTTAGGATTTTAGGGGAGGAAATGCTTACTTACAAATATCAATGGATACTTACAAAGAAGGGGTAGTGGGGTATTCTATGAGTTTTTTATTTGACGATTGTAGGGGGGCCTCGACCAAGAGGTGTAAAAATATCTAATTGAACATTTAACAGGTGATTGTCTCCAGTGAATCTCCTGATACAACCAAGAGAATATATATATAAGGGGACCATAAGTCTCAACTGAGGTACACGTTTCTACTAAAAATGTAAGATATAATGAGTATTATATAACTTGGCAGAAAGACATTGTGCGTAAAAATACGTTCAATCGCCTATAACTACTATTACTATTATGTTTCAACACGAGTTTTTAAAAAAAATATAGAAATAACAATTATATAACATATTCATACGATTGATCACACTACAATTTAACGATAGGTGAAATTAATTATGAATCGATACCAAAAATATACCTTTGTTCTGGTACATAGTACCCCTAGAATAATCAAAGTGTAAAATTGTCTTGCTGACAAAGTAATATTACTTTACACCATTGGGAGATTGATGATTTGATTTGAACGATTGGTGTGAAGAATTTTAATTAGGGGAATTTTAACCCTTGCATTAAGCAGCGCTGACAATGAATGAGCGGGTAAAAGAGGCATACAGTATTGTCGACAGTCTCTAGAGATATCGAGTACAAATCTCACAAACCAGCGTTGAATCGGAATCCATCCATCTTTACCTTATGGTGAATTATTTACAGATAAGAACTTCAATTTCGAGTTTTTTTTCCAACCGATTTAACTGTGAAGCTAGAACGTAACAAAACAGCTACAGCTAAAAATAAATACTGAAGATTGAAGACGCATTTGAGCTGAAGAAGTCGACGTAACGAGGCGCACCCGGGTAACTTTTCTATCACCCCAGTGGAAGTGGGGTATCGAACCTCCCCCCCTAAATCTTATCTCAGAAATATAGCGTCGATCTTGAGCCATTTCCTACCTTGAGGTGGAACATTGGGGAATGCATTTTCTTTTAAAAGGGCTCAGCAAAAAGGATGAAAAAGTTCGCTAGACATTGTGGGAATAGTTGTCGTGACCGAAGGCTCAGCCACTACTTTCAAACTATGCGGTCGCTCTATCGAAATGTAACGGTCATAAACAATATTCTTAAGGTTTATTCTATCATATATCAACTTGAACAAGATCATTATCTGTTAAATAACGGGAAGTATGAAGTATAAAAATTCAAGTTTTTCCAAGGCAAAAAGAGCCCATTAGGTATTTTAACTCAAACCTATTTTCAAATATTTTATGAAATATAACTTTTTCAAAGCGAACAATAGAAATCGCATAGGTTCCAAGGTTTCAAAAGGGTTTTATTTATGTGAATAATTTTAATTTTTTTATTAGTTGGGTAGGCAATTTTCAGTAATCGAGATTATTTATTGAATATAATGAATTTTTAATCGAAAATGACGGAATTATTTTCCACATTCAACGTCATTAATTTTACTTATAAATCTTTCCGTTTATCTTATATTTTATTTTACTCAACAACAAATATTTTTTTTTTTTAATTGTTTAATGGGGGGGGGGGCATCACACTATTGCCAATGGTAAGGCAACTTGTATTGTTTTAAAGGAAGATATTCTTTTTTTTTTAAAATGACTTTTTAAAAAGCGTACGTGCATTAAAAAATATTTATATTTTTATGACAAAGATTAATTCATAAATAAAACATTGAGTGAATTAAAATATAAACATGTTAAAACGGCAATGAACGAACTGACGGATCTCACAACCACGTGATGCAACTTAGACTAACTACGTATATTAGACCGCACAGTGTGAAACAGAATGAAGTTGTGAGCCTGGTAAAGCTCATGTAAACTGTAAATAATACGAAACGGCTCTTACCTTTTATAATTGGGGTTTTTTTTGGGGGGGGTTGGGTTTTTTCCTTAACCCCTTGGGTAATTATTTTTAAAATAATTCTTTAAATTGATTAAACTTACAGATGTGGATTTCTCCTTGTACTGCATTGCGTATATGTTAAGCAGTTATTGTCTTAAAAACTAACAATCTCTATGCGGTTAAAATTATATAAAGTAAAAAGGGACTAGGTGATGGGGTTCACCTTCGGGTTATTTTAATTGGTGACTGCGAACTCGTATATGTACCAAGAAAGGAAAGGAGGGGTAGTGCGAGGGTATTGTATGAATTTGTTAATTGACGATTGTAGGGGGCGCCTCGACCAAGAGGTGTAAATATCTAATAGAACATTTAACAAGTGATTGTCTCCTGATACAACCAAGAGAATATATATACTTCAAATAAAGAACTACAGCAAACATTACATCGCAGAGGTTTCAATCACTACCAGCAATTAGCACCAGGTGTGCTAACTCTCAGACATCGGACCAAAAAAAAACCTCTAGGTGTGCCCTAGGGATAACATATCCGGAATATCATCAGATACCATATTTGAAAACAACTAGCAAAAGACTTTTATTTATTATTTAACGGCTTTATTGCGATAAAATTACAATCTGCCTCATTGGGCAATAAGTAACTGTGATAATGATTTCATTCATATTATATTTACAATTTTTCATTCACTCGTTCATTCACTCAGTATTTACAAACAGCCCAGAGACCTCCAAAATCCACATTGTCACCTCCCTCACATTCGAGAGAGGAAGCGGAGTGTTGGGAAGTCTCCCACGCTCCTTCGTCAGCCGCGTCACCGAATACGAGCCAGCGGAGGCTGACCAAGACCGCGAGAGCCACATACGCTCAGGGCAAGGGTTTTGTTGCTGACAAAATAAGGGGCATTTACTATTGTCCTCAGGACTTTTGATTGAAAGGATTGGATACGCTTCATGTTCGACTTTTTTGCTGTCCCCCATAGTTCTATTTCGTATCTCCAGATTGGCTTAAGTATAACTTTGTAAATTTCTTTTCTATAAGTCTAAGTACCGTACTAACTCGGATACAGGGACAGGAATAGAATTAAAAGAAACTAGTGGACAAGACTTACAGCAGCAGGTGAAGGTAATGTGGGAACATTTAGCTTCATTAACTTTAATCCGCCATTGGTTGCACCAATGCTCGATCTCACGAAGGTATTTTTGAAGAAAAGACTTTTATTAGAATTGGAAATAGAAAATTCCCAAAACATAAATAATAACATTCGTTGACACCTAACATCGTGACTGTGTAGGTGTGTAGGTGTGTTGTACGGCAGTGGTTTTCTAAAAAATGGAACTGGTTGAGGTGGTCATTTTGAATTCTATTAGGGCAATGTCGAAATAATTATCGATGCCTTTGAAGAAAATGTTTACGATGTCACGTCTTGAAAAACAACCTCTGCTGGGTTTTTCCTTTGAGGCTGGAAACTAGATAAGGGAAAAAAGAGTGGACCTAGAGAGAGCTATCTCTGCCTCTGCTCATTAGATATTCCCTCGTGGACTTGGACCCCCCCCCCGGTCATAGTGAACTCTCATTGCTCCCGGTAACAGTTGCTGCTCACAGGGGTAGCAATTACTTCTACCTGTTCTAATACGGTTATTTTAGCCAGTATTCAAATAACCTCAACGGTCGCTGAATCTAACAGTGTCATAATGGAGGAGTGGAAAATATCCAGTTTATCGAAGGATGTTTTTAATTATTTTTACCGGCTATAATCTCTTTAAATCGATTATAAGCTCATTGATTTTTTGCACTTATGGTTTACACTTGATAAGAGACTGACCGGGAAACCCCACAAACAAAATGAAACGTCAAACATTCAGTCAGTTTTACTATTAGGATTTATTGAACCGGCGCTCAAAACTTCACTTACCCATTAAAAAAATTTTCTACTGAGACCAATTTGGACACGTGAAGCCAAAATTTACGGATGGACTTATAAGACTAGCATCGTAACTAAACAGAATTTTAAATCAAAAGTTCAGAGACTTATAATATTTGGATCATTTTACGAACGAAATTATACCCTTCACTCTGATCTAAAAATTCCATACGTTCACGACTGCACTACAACATTAAACAGAAACATTCACGACAAACTGCACTCAACTCAAATACAAGGACTCGCAAACCTGGTAACAGCCTCCTCTTCAGACGGTGACTGAAGAGGCGTTTTCTAAATTAATAACGATAAAATATTAGTTTTAAACATAGCTTCAAGGGTACAGGGGTGGTATCACTCTATACATCCTCTGCCTTCATGTCGAGCACGTCATTTTATCATATTTGCACGAAATTTACGTAGATAAAAGTTCATAAAAATGAAAAATCGCTGACGAGAGATACTCATGGGGTACAGGGACCTAATAAAATGTTCGTCTTTATCGTGCGCTCACCCATGAGAATAAAGTTTAGAAGTTAAAAAAAAAAAAAGTTGAGTTGAGAACTGAGTAATCTTTAAAGCAGTACTTCTGCTTGAATTTAATTCGATTTCACTAGCACAGCTCGAGATATAATGGATTTAAACTCTTACAATCGATTGAAGCTGGTACTCTTGAAGAAGGCACATAATAACAGATAGATGAACAACGATTGCTACAACTGAATAAAAGTAGAGCCTCTCCCTTTGGATTTGGCTGATGGGTTGGTGTTTATTTCTTATATGGTTAGTTGAATAAGTCAATTCGATTTTATTCCCGTGATATAAAGCTGCGTGTGTCTGCAACAAGTGGTCTATAACGCTCTCAGGCCGTTCCAGTTATCAGTTCCGGTACCGAACCTCATCAGTATAGTCCAACCAGGGGGCCGGAGGGGGGGATCTTGGGGCGCAAATTTTTAGGGAACGGGTAGTACACAGTCGCTCTAACATCGACTGTTCCGAAAACATATTCACCTACTAGACTCCGTGCTCAGTTAGAAGTTTGATGAGAGGGTAAACCCTTTGAATTTATACAATGAAAAATATGAATAAGATAATTTGCCATTTTCTCCTCATTCTGCTATGCACAGATGCATTTGAAGGAGGTCGGGTTACTCAACAATACAGGTTGTGGTTAAAATACAATAACGTGAAAACAAATCTAGATGATGGGGCTCACCTCTCGTTTAAAAAATGGGAGAAAAAACTTACAAACTAAAAACTATACCTAGAACCTAAAAAACTAAAGCGTTCCTGCCATCGATGGTGGAACGAAGCGGGGGTTATCGTGCTAAACACCGGGTTTGTCAAGTATTGTAGTGAGTTGAAAAATTTGACATGTCTACGCTGGATGGATTCATCCACCGTAGGCAGCTCAAAGATCTCGTGAAGCTCACTGTTGCTCCACAGCTCGAACGAAGTACCTCGGAACACTTTCATCAGTATACCGTTTTGGAATTGCTGGAGTTGCCGAGCTCTCGTATACGTCAGATAACGGAAAAGCGGTGCACCGTACAGCAGAGTAGGTGTTGTGTCTACCGAAGTATCGTATTTATCGATTCATCGATTAGGTGAAGTTGTTGTTATCTAAGGATAACCTTATTCATGTTCATGTTGTGTTTTAGTTATCAATCACGTATTAAAGCAGTGTGCTCAATAAGTATTTATTCTATTTAAATTCAACCAGTACATAATAGTAGGCCTGAGTATGCTCTTGTAAATCAGTAGCTTGAGACGCAGTGATAGATCGGGGGAAGTCAATAAGTGCGTAAGCCTTTTGCTACCTGAGCCGCGGTACAAGGCTTAAGTAACAAAACAGTTCAAATAAATCTGATATATTCAGCAATATTATCACGTTACATGTTAAAATACAGGTAGCGTTATGTAAAAAAAAAAATCGGTACCATATATTTAATAATCCTCAAATACCATATAAAAGATACTTATTATATGATCACTGAGGTTTCCAAGGGGACATTAGATATGACAACGTGAAAATAGTTTTGAAGATATTCCAAAATAAATTAACGGGAACCAAAGATAGAGTTCACGAACGACATTATTGTGCTCATTTCAACACATTTTCAATCAATAAGCCGGAAAAAAAAATAGAATAAACTATTTCAGAACAAATATACCTAGTCAATTTTTCTCAATTTTTGAAAATGTCTGCGGAGACCATCCGGGTCTTAATACTACTAAGTACTTAGTATAAATATTACCGTTTCACTTTGTACTGTCTTTATTTCAACTTCATATATTTTAAAAAGTCGATGTTTAATTAAAAACAAATTTTGTATTTGGTGCTAGTCGTCGTTCGATTTTTTTATAATGAATAATGAATCAAACACTCCTCCCCCCCCCGGGGTTAACCCGGTTCTATGTCACTTCCATGTTATCATAAAAAGACTCAATATATGGTACGAGAGAAATGTTGTTTATAATTAAATTTGATGAAAACCATTCATTCTTCGACCAAACGAGTTTTTTTTATAATGAATAATGAATCAAACACTTTTTCTATCCACAAAAAATTCTCTTTATAAGAGCGCAAAGGCTTTTGACTATACTACAGTAATTAGCAATTGCTATTAACTTGTCAAAACTAAATTGGTGCCAAAAACTAAATATTTAATAAAATAGAGTTGCTTTTTTTAGCAAATATTTAGGTAATTACATTTAATGATTTTTGGCCGGTGAATAGCTCTTGAAAATGGCTGTAGCGCAATGGGAAGCATTCTTGCAGTAATAAGAAAATTCTTCTGTGGAAAGACATAATTGTTTAATTAATTTTTTTTTTAATATATATTTTAGCCATTAAACACGTGACTATGTTTCTGGAACAATTTCGATCTGTATTCATACTTGATAGTTGTGATCTCCAAGTCTTTATAGCTTCTACCAGTTCCAACGGACCTTTGGAATTCTGCTTTAGTGTTCCCTTTCTCGATGCGATTGTATATTAAATTCAACAAATGGTTATAAGTACATCCTAAATCAGCGTGGATCTTGGGGTTCGATTGAAACACCTGGTGGATATTGGTGATTTTTCAATTCGAAATGGAAAAGATTTCTCGGATCTTGTATTATTACTTACAGTTGGGATTGTTACTTAAGTCGGAATGACGTCAATATTTCCTTGGAACCTTGTTTTATCTAAAAAAATCCAAAAATTCACCATAATTTTATATCTAATCCTTTCAATCAAAAGTCCTGAGAATAATAGTAAATGCCCCTTATTACTTCATCAACAAAGCCCTTCATAATGATCTTAATATACCTTGCATTCTCGAACTCATCCCTTCCAAGTTCATGAAATTCCATAGTAAACTAACCAGGCACCCTAATCTCCTAGCACAGTCATTGCACTCCACCACTCATCCCTATAATCCTCCTCGGAGACTAAAGCGGCCCCGTGACCAGCTATAAATGAGTAATAGTGGGAGTCCTGGCAATGGCCAGCTTCTTTAATCATGTCCTTAATGTATGTGGCTCTCGGTCAGCCTCCGCTGGCTCTTATCCAATAATGCGGCTGACGGAGGAGCTAGGGGTCTTCCCAGGACTCCGCTTCCCCTCCTTCGCACTCGAGGGAGGTGACAACCATGTGGACTTGGTAGGTCTCCGGGCTGTTTGTATATATTGTATGAATGAGCGAGTGAATGATATTGTAAATATGCTATGAATGAGATCATTTATCACAATTACTTATTGCCCAATAAGGCAGATTGTAATTTTATCATAATAAAGTTGTCAATTTCTAATTATATATCTCCTTCTATTTGAATCTGCCCTCCAATAGGGCACACTATAGTTTGTAAGCCAGGCTTTTGAGCTCATACTGGAGTACACTTACAAGAAATATTTAGTACCTGGCTTCAGTTGTTAGAGGTATATATAACCTGATATTCTTTCTCTACCTCTACGTGGAGTTATACAATATATCACTTGGTTCATACTTTTTTTAAGCTATTAATATTCATTAAACGTAAAGCACCATTAAATCTCCTGCAGTTCAAATCCTTAGTTTACCCCCCCTGAATACAAGTCTTTCTGATCTGAACTTCTACCGCTCTTTCCTTGTACATTCACTTGATTCTAATATGTGCCCTGGATGATCCTAATGTACTTTAATGTAAAATCTTCTTATTTCATTTCTACCTCGCCATTCATGCGAGTACGCTAATCAACTTGGGAATTATTCATTTACTATAATTATTATTAATCTGCATTTTTTATCTAATTTGTTTAAATATCCATAACTAGGATATATCTTCTTTCCTATGTCAAGGTAGTTGCAAGATGTTCTTCGCTTCCCTCATGGGCAGTGGATCTGAAACTACGTAGATCCTACTTCCCTATTGGTTAGTTGTATATTGACTACAACTCACGCCAAATTGAATCTTCAATTGACTGTTCCAGACTAGCCACAGTGATTTCCGGTCATGTCTACGTCACTTCCACACGAGCCCTGTATAGGATTCTTGTTTAACGATCTTACCTTGTGATTAACCCACACAGTTGGTTGAGTGCCAAAAATGGCCAATATGTCGTACCTAACTTTTAATTTTCTTCTGCCGAGAGAGCAAGTTTTTCGATTTCTGCTCCTCCTGAGGTGGTTTTCGCGGAGACTATCGCCCCGAGGGCGCATGCGCAGACGCGGAGGGAGGCGGCAGTGATGACTCCGCCCCCGAGCTGTCATGTACCACCCCAACGGGCCCAGGTTCCTCGGGATTCAGGCATTCCTCAAGGAACACGGCTCCCGATGCATCAGCCAGTTCGTACAGGTACGGCGTATGTGGCATTACCCTTCATTCAATACGTCAATATATAGTTGTATATAATGTCGGTGTTCGCTTATGTTAATTGGGTTAGAAGCAAAGGTAAGTGACACAGTTTAGGTGAAAGACGACTCGAAATTAGATCGTTTTAAAAAAAATCTAAGAATATTACAATAACCAATCAACCAAGACATTGGTTATTTTTCTAATGATATCTTTAAGGCAGAATAGATTTTGTACTGCATATCACGATACAGAGTATTTCAATTAGTATTCTTCAAAATTTACATTCAAGTCCCTTTGCTTCTAACCCCTTATTTAACCACGACAAGGATAAGCTTAGGATACGCTGCATCTTAGAACTGTTCCTTATAAGGTATCTAAAATAGAATTTTTTTTCTTTTTTTCTTTTTATAGTCCCTTCAAATTTTCAGACAATTACACATAACCAAAACTCGCCTAAAAACAAAAATAGAATGTGCGAGTTCTTAGTCCATAAGGACTACAAACACTCCAGTTTGTTGGGAATTCGGCTTTGGTTATTGTTAGATCCGACATAGTATGTATGTCTTTAGCATATCCTAGTGTGAGATGGTTGGAGAATGTGCGTAACATATTATTGGTTGCTTACCAGTTGTTTAACGACTAATATTCCATAAATATGTGGGTAAGCTTTAATACATTTGGTGAAAAGCTAGCATCTTTGTTTTATCCATCTAACCCCTCATATAACGACATAGGGGATTATGCTTAAGAGTTTTTTTAATTTTCATTGCACCCCTTTGCTTCTTACCTTCTTGACGATCATTAAAGCAATCAACCGAGATATTCTGCATCTTTTTCTAGATGCGATATGTACGGTAGAAGAATGTTAGGTATTTTATATACATTTCAGATTTAGGGGATAACACTAATGTATTATTCGGAATAAAACATTGTTATTTACATCCCTCCCCTATTTTTATATATCTCCGTCTCTCTTAAGAGAAAAAGTTGCCTGTTGTAGCGGATACTGTCCCTTTGTAAATAAACGTCGGTTAAGAAGCCACTCCCTTATAGGCCTTAGCAGCACTAATCTTATGCAGATCCCCGGGATATCCCTCTTGCCATAAGCTCCTATCGCTTCAGTCACAGTTCCCCGAGCAAGCACTCTTGCTGCCTTGACTATGCTCGCTTGGACATTGTTGTATCGAGTTAGGACGGCTTTGTTGAGCTCAAATAATGCTTGCGGACTCGTGAAAAATTTTGACGAAAACACCTGCATGTTTAATATCTTGGAAGAATATATATCAATGGGCGCACCTTAGCCTCAAAAGAATTCATTTGTATTTACTAATTTATAGGAGATTATTAAACACTAAGTTGAAATGAACTTTGTTGGGATATCTAGTAACGTCAATTAGCTGTTAGATGTTCATGTAATTTGTTAATGCATGTTTCGGCATACTTTGTACATCTAGACCCATGTCCTTAACATGTTTAAGCCGGTTCTATGTCACTTCCATGTTATCATAAAAGACCTGACCCAGCCCATACATAGTACGAGCGAAATGTCGTTTATGATTAAATTCTTCGACCAAACCCGAGCTTCTAATAAACAGATTCATTCGGATCTAAATCCATGATGAACTCGCAGTTTCATAAGTATTGTGTATAGGAATTCTAAGTTATTATGGTTCTCTAGGAAAGGTTACCCCATTTTGGAAATACCACGATTATAAATAATTGCAAATATTATATTTAACTGTATAACCTCTAAAATTGTATTTTATTCAAATGATATCAAACTGTTAGGCCCTTGGTTGGCTCAGACAATGGTAAGTGTAGCTTCCTCGGCCTGATTTATTCTACTATTCCATAGTCAATGGAACCCTCCTGACATATGAAGGGCTTTGTGTATCCCGTAGGTCTCCTTCCCTTTCTAGAGATAACCCTTCTTGAGATTCGAACCCTGGTCATTCACAGGGCGGAAAGATCTCCTCAATCACTCCACTACACCGAATGAAAGAAGAGGAGTCTTATTCGCTGGAAAAATTAAGGAACGGAAGCAATTACTGAAATGGAAGGACAGAAGCGTTGTAGGAATTTTAAGAATTTAAGAAGTGCACATCCCCTCGATATATTAACTTATGACCTTCACCCGTCTTTTGACATACATGTATATTTATTTAAACGTCTTTATAACTTAAATTAAAGGGGCAAGTGGATAAACGTGATATGTCACGATCACCTGCAATTTATAAAAACGCTTCCAAAGTGTTACAAAGTACGTTTATCGCGTGATTTTTGGGGGAATTATATGTTTTCATAAACCGGCACGAAGTGACATGATAGATTTAGCGCCTTTGTCCATTATAAAAAGATTTTTCAAAAACTGTCTGCTACCACCTTGCCCCTTCAATTGTAATAAAGGGTTACTTTGATGATATAGATTAGGCGGATGGGGTAGATGTCAATAATACTTGGGTGAAAAACAAGCGATTTTCGTCATTTGATTCTCACAAAAGCGCCTTTTTGAAGTGTAAACCTTTAGGTGTACTACTTAATACAACAAACAGTCCAACCGAGCTTTTTGACTTTGCTGTGAAAAAGCTATTTGGGATTTAATTTTCCCCATGGCTGAAGAAACATAAGTTCAATAATTAATGATATAATTTTAATTCAATTTATAATTATATAATAACTGCTATTTTTTCTACTGTATTAGGGCAGGGGGACCGGAAATATTTTTTTTACAATAAATTCAAACAGATAAATGTTTAACAAGTATTTGTTTTTGATCGATGATGTAATCACCCTCGTTATCAGCAACCTTTTGCCATCAAGTGTGCAAATTTTCAATGCCTAATCGATCAAAATCAATTACTTTTTGAGCAAAATATCTGGAGATGGCATTTTGGATATCATCCAAATTTTGAATCTTTTTCTCACTTAGAAAATTTAGTGATCAGAACAAATGGAAATCCGATATAGGGCGAGTATGGTGGTTGAGGCAATACCTCCCAACCCAATTCATAATTTTTTCCAGGGTTCTTGCGGAAAAAATAGGCGCATTGGGGTCTTGCATTATCGTGTTGCAGAATAACGCCTTTTTTATAGACAATCGCTGGGCAATTTTCAATGAAAGATTGATTTACTCGATCAAATTTTTTTTTAATGTAAAGATCTGCATTCACAGTTTTCCCAGGTATCAGCGATGTACGACCCCGCGAATACTCCACCGAACACACAAAAGCGTCTTTTTGGAGTGTAAACCTGGCTTAGCTGTACTTCGTGCCGATTCATGCGGAGAGAGATTTTTGGACTATCATAGAGGACCCAATTTTCATCTCCAGCCTCACCCACCATACTCGCCCGATATTGTGCCATCGGATTTCCATTAATTCCGATCGCTAAAAATTTTAAAATTCGGATGATGTGCAAAATGCCATCTCCAGATATTTTGCACAAAAACCAATTGATTTTTTATCGATTTGGCATTGAAAATTTGCACTCTAGATGGCGAAAGGTTGCTGATAACGGGGGTGATTACATCATTGATTAAAAACAAAAACTTGTTAAAAATTTATTTTTAGACTTTAATGTAAAAAAAAACGACTTTCCGGTCTCCCTATTGTATATTTTTGAAAAAACAATGAACCAGCCAAAAAAAAGCGAAACAAATCCACCATACAATTATAAAAGCTGGGTGAGGCAACTGACCCTTGACAAATGTTGGTGTTAGGTAAACTTTTTCTCTGCTCATGTATAATTTTAGATTGAGATTGCGGCATGTGATGAGCTCAGGCATACGAATTGATGTTAATTTGACTGCATCACACTGATTTTCACTCTAAAGCCTGGTACTGACTGGTAATGTTCTCGATTTGTTAATGTTGCGAGTACTCTCCGAGCGATTACATGCGAATGGCGAACTTCCGACTCGAATGGCGCGATCATTACAGCCATGTCGAATATTAATTTATAATGTAGTACACATTTCTTTTTATTGTTGTCGTACTGTTTTTTTGTTCATAATTGGATTTTAGTATTAAAAACGTATTACTAACTAGTACCACACGGCAGAATCCAGGTAAATCATTTATCATTGGAAGGGAAATAGTTTATGTTCGTGGTGACTTTCCATCCAATCTGGATCTGTGCATTAAGAGTAAATACCCACCTTTAGATTAAAGTTTCTCATATAATTTTTGTATGTATATATCTGTGACAGTCGTGAAAAGCAGGTAAGTCCAGTGTCGGGACGTCACGAGGGGGGTGCCTGGATACCCTAGCCCTGGTGACAAGTGAGGGTTGTTGAGTGTGAGTTTATAACCTGGACAATCGTTTCATGACGGCGTTACTATCTGACTCCATTTTTTTGATAGGTATGTGCCCCGACAATGCACTGTGTTCAGGAGAAGAGATACAGGGTAGGGTTATAGGTAGTTTATGCGGTCTTTGAATGACCACTAATTCACACTTGGTATCTAAGGGTAGGCGAAAACCGTCCGGATCCCAAAGGCGAGTGTAAACCGGAGAGAGGCAGACTGGATTGCCGTGGGAGACACTGCTGGTAAAATGTGCAGGCCCACGGCTACCATCGTCCTTGAGGGAGAGGTCTCTCCCAAGGAGGTGCTAGTTTTAGCGAGACGAAGGCAGAGATTCCCACTAGGAAGGTGTGAGGTCTGACGACGTTGCACTACAACATAGCGAGGTTGGGAAAGAGAGATGAGTAGAGCAGCAGGCCCCAGTGCAGAGAGAGGAGAGAGTAGTGTTCCAAGTGAAGGTCCGATTAGGTATGTTAATTTTTTTATTTTTTTTTTTTTTTTTTTTTTTTTTTACTAAACCCCATGAAGTTATATAATGAAAATATTAAAAGAAACTTTGCGAATTTCTCCTTATCCTGCTATGCACAGATGCATTTGAAGGAGTTCGTGTTACTTAACAATACAGATTGTGGTTAATAGGTAAATACTATGAATACAAATCTAGGTGATGGGGCTCACCAGATTTGGTCTGAGGCCGAAGCTTATATAGGAGGCCAGGCAGTAAGGTGGGGATAAGTCCCCACCTACGGCTGCTCCCCCACTACTTCAGTCCCTCCTCCCACTCTCACTGACGTCATAATCTTTATTTATTAAACATATGGAAAAAATGATAGATATGATATGATCTGATCGAGAAGAGAGTAACTAATAATTATTTGTAATTAAGAGGTGGCCACATCATCAAGTTTTATATTCACTATATCGCTACTTTTTGACGACCATCGCAGATATGTTTAGATAGTTTCGGTCCGGTTGAACAAGATACCGTAGATCATAGAGAAAGATAACAATGGTTTTCCTTTGAAATAGGGACAGTTAATAAATAGAATGCGGTGAAAATTGTCCCCCCAGTTTATGAACATACTCCATCTTCTTAGAATCGGAAACACACTAATGAAATATATTTCAGTATCACCCTGCTCTATCTTTCTCCCTCTCTCCTTGTTTTCTCCTATAGTTTATTTACTATCGCGTATCTTATTAACTTTATTTAGTACAGATACATCTTTCTTCAAGCCATAGATATTGATGGTGTAGCGATAAACTCCTGTTCTAATGAAATTTGTAGCAATAAATAAACACGAATATGTTTGCAATTGAAACATTTCAGGGGAAAGACTTTCCCTCTTATTAACGGAATAATCATGCAAATATAGAACAAAACCACTTGAAGTCGTTTTAAACCAAACATTTATTACACAATCTAAAAGTGAGTTGTTGAGATCACAGGCCATGGCCTCGTGATCTGATCAAGATGAAATACGAAAGTGGTCGTATTTGACGCTAAGGGTTTGTTCTGGAAATCATGAAGAATTTCTGTTGAGTTTGAAGGGAAGGGACGTTGATACGCACCATACCCCATATCTTTACGTCGATATGTACCCTATTTTATATCTTTACATTGATACGTACCCTTTTCCATATCTTTACATTGATATGTACCCTTTTCCATATCTTTACATTGATATGTACCCTTTTCCATATCTTTACATTGATATGTACCCTTTTCCGTATCTTTACATTGATATGTACCATACTACATATCTTTGCGTCGATATGTACCCTTTTCCATATCTTTACATTGAAATGTACCATACTACATATCTTTGCGTCGATATGTACCCTTTTCCATATCTTTACATTGATATGTACCATACTACATATCTTTACGTTGATATGTACCATACTGCATATGGTTTACCTGATGTTGATTAAGTCGAAATACTTCCTGATGGGATTATCCGCTCCCTCTCTTCTAGGGATACCAGAGCGAGGGGAAAACAATTGACACCAACGAAATATTTAATTTTTCTATCTTAAACAGGGGGGCTCAAAAACATCAAAACTGGCATGAAGGTTTCTCTTTTTGAAAATACCACTTTGAAGCCAAGAATTCCACGTCGTGATCCACTTGTCTTTTACAGTGTTGCCAGATTCCGCTCTGTGAGATTCTAAACAGATTCGCTATTCTCTATCCTACCGAGAGCGTTTGGAAATGTGTTAATTATTTGGTGGATGAACCCAGTCCATCGACATCACCTAGGTATTTCCCTTTCCTTACTATGTTAAAATATTCCAATATACAATTATGCATTGCAACAAATAGAGGTAGATTATACATTACACATAAACTTCGGCGCTAGAAATTATTTCCAAAACGTTTACTCTAATATCTTCTCTCCCCAATCGCCCGGAATCCATACTGCTGGAGGGGGGAGGGGTTTGGCCAAGCAATGCTTGTTATCAAGAGTAGCATGCCTGTATGTTCTGCGATAATATATGTTAGATATTATATATTCTACAAACCAATCTATTTGGAATTGTTTTACTATATTTCCTGTAGCATGGCTACATTTTATGCAAATTCTGTTTTCTACTAATAGTGATCTCCATTGTACAAAAGTATAATGATGGACATTATACAATAATGGGCTGATTTCAAGGATTTTGTTAAAGTGAGTGGGAAAAAACGTTTTGCTTAACCTTTTAAGAATTTCTTCTGTTATGTGGAAAGATATACCAGCTCGAAAGCTGTTTAATACTTAACGTCCGTAGTCGTAGAGTAAAGAGCGTGGATGTAGTAGACATCGTTTAAAAGTTGAAAAAGATATAATTTTCTTATTTGATTTAAATATCCCACATAATCAATTGGAGATACCCGAAGATGACTAGCTTAGAGCGTTCGAAAGCGACTTTTCAAAAAGAAAAATAGATTATCAGTCGTGCAAAGACAAAAAAGCTGTTTTTATAACTCTTAAAGTTCTGATTTTTTTCCCCCACTCAATAAAGGGTTGAGTTGCGCATGTGAAAACGATCTTTATAGTCCATCAATACATATTACACGCGAATCAGAGCAAGAATATCTTTAATTAATCTTACTCAATATGATGAGAACTTCTTGCCATAATTTTTTTTAATTAACTAACGAAACTTAAGCGTGAAGTTAAAGGACTTGAAGTTTGGTCTTGTCGAGCCATAATATGAAACCTTAATGTAAGCCACGTCTCTGGGACGAACAAGATATTCAAAATAGCCAGAACAGAAAGGGAGGCAGGGACAGTTGTAATAACATAGCTGTTTATGTTTAAATAAATCATTTAAAAATATAATAGAATATAATATAATATAATGTAATAATAGAATAAAATATTGGATTAGATTGAAGAATGAGATATGTTCGATTTTCGTCAAATTTATTAAGGTAAGGGATTGGTAGATGGTGGAATAAAAAGTGCTAATCTTAGTTAAATGGTAAACCATCTGGTACTAAGACCTGAAGGAGTATGCTGCATCTACTTTCTTAAAAAACTTTGGTGAAAATCTATCGGTTTTTTTTTTTATCAACCAAAGCCAAATAACTCAACAATGATATCCACTCAAAATATAAATTTATTGCTATGAAGTTCCAGTTTAATAACGGGTTTTGATTGAAAAAAAGAACACCATTACAACAACAAAATTGAATTAGAGTTATAAGTCTGTTGCCAAAATATTGCCAAATTTAGTGGGATTATAATAGGTTACTGAAAAGCCTTTAGGGAACCCACACATTTAGTTTTCTGCATTATATATTCGACAGACGCCGAACCTGGTTCACATAATAAATTACAATTTTTTTTTTTTCAAACCTCTCAAATTTGAAAAATTAAGGAATAAGGGAAAAATTAGTAGAAATTTTTTTGGATGAATGTATACTTAATAAATTTAAAAAAATAAAAGTACAATAAATATAGTACTTGGACTTAACACTAAGTGAGAAAGTACAACTATATACAGTATCATATGTACTTACGCAACCTCAAAATCTGGGGCTGAGCTTCCAAATCAAAGTTAGCATGCTATTCTACCCAATACTAGTCCACGTGACCGACGCATCCCTGTACGTTTCAAACATAACTCTACACTGTAGGAATGTAGTAATATACATTCGTAGATACATAAATAGTAAACTAAACAGTGATTCCCATCCGCTGCACTACCCACGAACCTATATATTACCATGCCTACTATCGAGGTAAAAGTGTAATACGCTGTTGCAATATGTATTGTATTTATAATTATAATGAGGTTAAGAATTAGTATGTGAGTTAGTTTTAAGTTTGATCAAAAAGGTGAGCCCCATCACCTTTATTAGTCAGTTCAGTCCAGTCACGTACAATGTGTATCATTATACTTGCTTATCCATTATATATTTTTTTATAATTGTATGTAATTTTAAAGGGGCTATGAAGAAAAGAAAAAAAAATTATAATTATAAATACTATAATTTATATTATTGTATATATTTACTATATTAATATTATAATTATATGTTAGGTAATTTCCCCAGATTTCTATTATCGCAATGTCGCTATAGGGAGCTTTAAAGTATCCCTTCAGGACGAAAGCTGTTTTTGCCCCGAAATGGGACGATGCGGTGGAATATCCTGGAAGTTTCAAAGGCCTAAGTGATGCAGAAGGCCGAGAATTCCGCTTAATAAGGTCCCTGACGTTAGAGTGGGGAATGTTAAGGATGTGCCGAGTCCCTAGGAACATCAGCGCGAGTACATAGGACCGGGCTCTAGTGAATTCCATGAGGCTTTTCCACTCTCCGGCACAGCTAAATAACTTTACGATACCACAATATGTGCGAGTTCCGGCCTAGAACACTTAGTGATTTGCCGTATAATCATCATTACACACACCTGGGATATAATTGCAAATCTATCTGAACTTGGGAATATCCAGAGTAGGCCATTAGGTCGGTCGTTGTACAGAAGTGTTCAAGGAACTAAATAGAAAATGGCTGGAAATTTTGAACATTAGAGGAAATATTGTCCTGCATTGATCGTAAATTTTCAGGAGTCACAAACGAAATCGTGAAATACCGTACAAGAAAAATAATATTAGTCAAGTGTAAATGTATTCGTGCTTATTATTCAAATCAGGATCGCTAATTTTATAACCAACTAAATATGACAGGAAAATTCATTTTTATCGTTGGTCAAATATCATCAAATCTAACTCCTACGCTAAATAGCATGGCTCTATGTCAGATATAGGTTGAATTAAAGTTGTATACACGATTTTAGAGATAGTCTTAGTGGCTTTTTTTAAATTATAGATTAACCTGATCATAAGTTAGCTGTAGTTTTCTTAGCTGTAATATAGTCACAATGACCAGAACAAACAGGCAGGGAGGGGTGAAAACATGAGGGTTTTTGGTTTCCACACACATCACGATAAAAAATTATTATAAAAATACACATTAGTTTCATCACATTTCTTTTGCATAATATAAAAACTAAAGGCTATGTTCTGGTAGTACCTGAATTTGGCCAAACGTTGACTTTAATTACACTGCAGTCCTGTCATCCCATCCAGACCCCGGATATAGCATCCCAAAACCTTCAAAAACACCTTGATGAGATCGAGTACTGGTACAACCAATGGCGGATCAAAGTTAATGAATCCGAGACAGTACGGTACTTAGGCTTCCATCTCGACAAAAGACTGACATGGAACCCACACACAATGAAAAATGAAAAGACAAGAACTAAACAGACGCTTTGGATAACTGTGTGGACTACTTAAAAGGACACCCCATCTCTCAATAGAAAACAAATTACTAATCTACAAAGTTATACTTAAGCCAATCTGGACATACGGAATAGAGCAACAAAACCCTTATAATATACCCTACATTCTTGAACTCATCCCTTCTAAGTTCATTTAAATTCCATAGTAACCTATCCAACCAGCCTAACTCCCTAGCACAGTTATTGCACTGCACCACTCATTCCTCTAATCCTCCTCGGAGACTGAAACGGCAATGGTCTCGTGACCTGCTATAAATACTTGACAGTGGGAGTCCTGACAATGGTCAGTTTCTCCAATCCTGTCCTGAGCATCTGCGGCTCTCGCGCTCTTGGCCAGCCTCCACTGGCTCTTATCCAGTTACGTGGCTGACGGAGGAGCGTGGGGGACTTCCCAGGACTCCGCTTCCTCCTACGCACGCGAGAGTGAAGTGACAACCATGTGGACTTGGGAAGTCTCTTGGCTGTTTGTATATACTGTATGAATGAGCGAGTAAATGAAAATTGCAAATATGGTGTGAATTAGATGATTTATTACAATTACTTATTGCCCAATGAGGCAGTTTTATCATAATAAAGTTGTCAATACAAAAAATTATTTTTGAAAAAATTCTTATTTATCAACATACTTTTATAAACGTTTCTTGAATAATCTCTAATTATATTTCTGATGTGACGGTCTTAGTCATATCATCAGAATTATCAGTCTGCTAGTTTCTACAATGCAATTAGTTAATTTTGCTTAAAGCTGAATATTCGGAAATTGAATAATTTCCACCGCCCGAAACCCCGCCACAATCGGGTAAAGCAGTTAACAACTTAGTATTCGGCCGTTTAGTCCCGTGAACTCGGTAGAGGGAAATGGTTTTAACCCTGTCTCTCCCCTTGCATCCGCTCCGACCCGTCTAACTTTCATATTGAATATGTTAAATATGCGTCATACATCTTGTACCTGAAGAGCTGCGTTTTACATTGTGCATTTAACCGTGGAACAAACATTTTTATTGCTAAGTCCGAACGTGAGGGCCATTAACGATACAGCTTAGTAGGAGACGTCAGTTTCGTTTTTATCCTTATTCTTCCATATAGGACTTGAAATGATCGTCTATATTTTCAATTTTAAATATATTCCAATCAAATTCTAGACGGTACTACTAAAAGGAAATAAAAAAGCAGACGGATAGTACATATAGCATTTTTAACTGTGTAAATTATAAAAGTTTTTTTGAGAATTTTTTAGAAAATTGATTCTGACCAAAAATAATTTCTGAATTCGTTATTCTATGCGTGTTCAATATTTGATGCATAAAAAGCTAATAAAGCCATTCGTTAATAAGAATTTCCACATAACATACATTGTAACTCGTCCAAATTTGTTTTAGTTATAAAATAATTATTTTATTGTCCAATGATTTAAACTAAATACCTTCATTTTGATTGTAACTATAATAAACAAATATAAATTGGGATATAAAGCTACACTCACAAAATTGAAAATTAAAGAGCACCAAATTGAAGATATATATCTTTTTATATAAATTTTAATAATTTCCCTCTGGCTGTGCTTCTCTGAGGTTTACGCGAAAGTGATTTGATATTGTGATCCGTGCTCGATAAAGATGAAGTTATTAGTGATCAGGTCCTGGAATCGTGTGCTCCATCCGGCTCACAATGTTTTTCCTTTGGCTAATAATCGCTGACGTCCAATGAGATCATGCGAAAAGTGGTCCGGCATACCTCTCTCGAGAGGTTGAAGAACGCTGACTTGCACCCGTTGCTTTTGGTGTGCCGTCGGTGGGTGAGTTCGTCCGCCGGAGACACATCAAGTTTTTGACTCGTTGCAGCACCTAACCAACCCAGTGTTTAACACTATGACCCCACCACCCCTTCCGCATCGATGGCAACAGACTGTCGGGGAAAAATTATGTTAAGAATTAGTATGTAAGTTAGTTTTATGTTTGATCAAAAAGGTGAGCCCCATCACCTTTATTAGTCCAGTCACGTATTATGTATATCATTATACTTGTTTATTCCATTATATAATTTTTATAAAAAAACAAAACCTCTATATAATGTAGTGATGCTGCAGGGAATACAAAAATAATTTGTAAATAGATTCGCCTGAGGTGAATTACCAAATGATGTTTAAACAGAAATCATTTTTGAATAAGTTTTACTTCATCTTCGTTTTTTTTCCTGCCTTCCAAATATCTATGAAACATGAGTAAAGAGAATAAGGCTCATAGAAATAATTGCATTAACTTGGATTTCGTTTCATATAAAATAGTTTAGCTGAGATGAATGTTTTATTTATATTTTTATTATTAGTCAAATTATTATGTAAATATGTCGTGCGTGTGCGTGTGGTTTAGACGAGGCGGGAAAAGGAATGGGCTTATGATTAAGTATTAATGCAGGCAGAGTCGGTGGGGGAAGATCGAATCATGTCCCCGCCAGCCTCCTGCTCTGGGAATAAACAGATTATACAGCTGGAGAATTTTAAGTGATAAACTCGTTTCGTAGATAAAAAAAAAAAACTCGTTATCGTCTTACTTTGTTATTTAATTATTCG
Source organism: Acanthosoma haemorrhoidale (assembly GCA_930367205.1). Lineage (NCBI taxonomy): Eukaryota > Metazoa > Arthropoda > Insecta > Hemiptera > Acanthosomatidae > Acanthosoma > Acanthosoma haemorrhoidale. The sequence goes on along the minus strand of OV884011.1, from coordinate 18,043,885 downwards.
TAACAAGAGGGGGGCTGATCCCGTTAGTCTTAGAAAGGGATGTAAGAATAACATCTGAGGAGTTTTATAACGTCATCATCTATGAGTCATAAATTTATCTAGGCATGTATAGATCTTGTGGAATGTAGCCGAGTTAAAGCAGTTATGATGCTGACTGCAGGTACCCGGGCTCGATCGCCACCTATTTTTCTTTAGTCTTGTCGGGGGGGGGGGGTAACTCAACCTCTCGAGGATAAATGAGTCTCTTGAACTACTTGTAACATCTTCATCCAACGTAGACATATCAAATTTGTCGACTTCCTGCAATACTTCACAAACCCGGTGTTTAAACACGATAACCCCCATTCCGTTCCCCAGGAACGCTCTAGTCGTAGGCTCTAGGTTTAGGTTTTAGTTTTTTAGTGGTTTCACGGCTGTAAGCTGAAGGTGAGCCTCATCACCTAGTGTTGTAGATGTGTTTTTTGACTTTTTTACTACAATCTGAAATGCATCATATTCATGCAGTCCTTCGAATGCATCTGCGTTTCCAGTACGAGGAGATATTTGTAATCCAATAATTTTTTGTTCATAGTATACATATTTAAAAAAACAAAACAGAAAAAAACTTGAAACATGTAGCGGAACGTTACCACATCAACGATTAATAACGACATTAAGAAACCATAATTTAAGGTTAAGAGGTGTTGATCACACTAGTGCCTAAGCCCCGCTTACAAACTAAAGGTCCTATCTTCGGTGGTTCCTACCTCTTTCCTCATGGGGTGGCATGCTATGGAATCTATTTTATAGTACTTAAGAACTATATCAGTCGCTAATTACTCCCACGAACCACCTTTTTGATTGTTGTTTTGAATTACGTTACGGGAACCGCTGGCAATTTTTTTTTTTTTTAAATATACTAAGATCGTCTAAGAATTAGTAGTAATTTATGTTATCTATGTCTTTAGTACCAGTAATTTTGGGAAAATAGACATCTCGTGCGTGACATATATCTTAGTCAAATAAATAAATATCATTATCGTATGAATATGTATTAATAATACCGTGGTTCTCGGGGGTCGTCAGAGTTTTCTAATAAATAGGGGTTTCTTCATTAAGGAAAGTGAGGAAGGAACAAAGTGAGTAGTGAAATGAAAATGGCTTGATCTTGTATTTTAAACAAAATTAGTAAAGTAGGTAAAAGACAAAAAATGTTTCTCTGGATTTACGTTCGAATACACTTGTTTCAAGTTTTTTTCTAGCTTTGTCGTGTTACCTATCTACCTTGTCATGTTACCTATCTACCTTGTCATGTTACCTATCTAACATTATCGTGTTAATTAGATCTATGCCCAGGTACTACTCTAATGCCTTTGACTTTTCATTTTTTCTACCGCTAGATTGACAATTCTCTGTTCGACTCTACGTACCTTTTAATGAAGAGTGTCTCCCGTTGGACACGGCATTGATTTTGTGCCCGTTTGGTGCTATAAAGTCAGAGCTTATATACAGATTTTCGGGAACAAAGGAGTTGGACAGGGACGTTGAACTGGGGGGTGATGTTGGCCGAAGTTCGGACCGTCTTCCCTTGAGACCCGACCCAGCAGAACTTGACTGTCTTGCCGGTGGGGTAGTCCGAGGCGCCGCACAGCAGGCTGTTAACCAATCTTAGGGGTTGTATAAATAAAAAGACACTGTTTGTAAACTAATTGCTTTTTTAGATCAGCAATATTTTTACTTATTGTTTTTAATTCGGGATAGTTTTTATACTCAATATAAGATGAATATTGCAAGACATCGTATCCCGGAAACTTGATTTTTCAGGAAAAGGAGAAAAAAAAATCTCGAAACCATTTAACCAGTATGTATAGGGTGTCCCAAAATTAACGCAAGATTTGAATTTTCCGCCATTTGTGTAGTAAAAAAACAATTTGACAGCGGACAGTTTAGGGTTAGTAAAAATGGAGCGTTACACGATAGAACAACATGTCTTTATTGTTGAACATTTTTTTTTTTTTTTTTTCGAGCAACATTATCCTAAGCGATGAAGCACATTTCCATCTTGATGGCTTTGTTAATCGACACATTGTCGCATTTAAGGTTCGGAGAACCCACATGTGATTGTCGAAAAACAAATGCATCCACAACTTGTCACTGTTTGGTGTGGATTTTGGGTTGGAGGCATCATTGGACCATAATTTTTTTAAATGAGGCTGGTCAAGCAGTAACTGTTACTGGTGCTCGATTTCGTGACATGATAACACAGTTCTTTGTGCCGAAATTGGATTATATTGATGTAGCCAATATGTGGTTTCAACAATACGGTACCACATGCTATACAGCCCATGAAACAATTCAAATACTGCATGACACATTTCCAGGTCGTGTACTCTCTCGTTTTGGTGATCAGAATTGGCCCCCTAGATCGTGCGATTTAACACCTTTAGATTTATTTTTTTACGGGGTTATTTGAAGTCAAAGGTGTACATCAATAAGCCCACATCCACCCGTGCATTAATAGAAGAAGTTCAACGATGTATCAACGAAATTCAACCACATTCATGCCAAATGGTCATAGAAAAATGCGATCGACAAAGTGCGTATGTGCGTACTTTATAATTCAATAAAAAATAACAACAAAAATACTAAAAACTGTGTTTTCTATATAAATCAAATATTGCGTTAGTCCTGGGACACCCATAGAAATATAAAATTACATTGATAAAACACATTATTAAAATTAAATATGTTTAGCATTCGTACATTTTGTGAACCCGAAGGGTGAGGTTCTTCTTTAGACAGGTACGTAACCATCGTATTTTATTTTTTGTTATAAATTCCTGTAAGTAGAACCTTAGAAACAGTATCGAAAGAAGCTTAAAAAGCTTGTTTAAATAATGGTGAAAGAACTAATTTTTGATCAAAAATAGTTCATTTTATTTGTGTGACTATCTCGGCATTAAAATTTTTCTTTTCAGTCAGCTACAATATTGACTAAATAAGTATGTTTTTTAAAAATTATTTTTAAGTTACCGTCTTCAATGTGTGACAAACTCTAGAGGAAATATCAGATCTGTAAATATACGAGTATATATCATAAACATCTTTCGAGGTGAAACTTGACTGTGAAAATCTAAAAAGTCAGCGAAACGGGCTTGAATACTACTATACCTTCCCTTATTGTGTTTTAGCAAAAAACTAATAGAATTTAAGATGGATTGAATATTGTTTCGACACCTATCGCAGAGAGGTTCGCGCGAATTGGTCACCTCCTTAAAACTTATCGTCTTTTGTCAAGGAGTTGCCATCACTATCGACCAGCGAATCTCCTGGGCAGATATATTTGCATATAATCAGTAGAGCTGCATTGAGATGGTGCCTCACAGCAGGGCCTAGGTGCTTCCGGAGAACGCCTTGACATTCACGAGTAGGGTCCGCTCAGACTACGTGAGGCCAATACAGATTAATAGCGACTCCCTGTTCTTCTCCAGACTGTGTGGAACATATCCAGCAAGCTGCTCACATATCGGTCGTAGGGGGGTCTTCCGTCTTGATCACTGTCTCCCCCTCTTCGTGCTCGTTAGCTGTGTCCACTGTTGGTACAATTTTAGTATCGACAATTTGCGGTGGCTGGAGGCACGCAGGGTGGTACTTTTTTTAGTTTGATTGTTTCTTTGTAGCTTTTACTGTAATTTTCGTGCTGCAGTATCTAGCGTGGGGCCCCTTATAAAGGTGCATGATTCGATTTTATATTCAATGAATGGTTTTGATGATTTTATAATTATCATAAATAAGGAAGCTTAATCATAATCAGTTTCTCGACTCCTTCCATTAATTAGCACTGTTGTTCAAATGAGTTTTTACCTCACGGTCACAGTATTTTATTTAATCTGATTTGATGTTCTTGTCTTAAATTCAGTCCTCTGAACCTCCTTGAGGTACTGTACATACATTCCTAATCGGCGAATTGAAGAAGTCTTTCATTTGGTTTTTTCTTGACCATACATGTTCGCGCTAGGGCTCTTGAGAATCAAGAATTCCCCAAACGCAGAAAATTGTACCAGTTACGTCGTGAGAAGCTGGATGTTGGATTGAGTCGGTTAGCGTTACCAAATTACCAACAGTAAGGCATAAACATTAAACAAAGTACCAAAAATAATACATAAATAACCATTCATTTTATTCAAAACAAAAAAAAACTGATCAGCAATTTAACAGTTAATTTAACCAGGCCTGATAGTTAGTAAATATAAATATAATGTATAATAAATAATGAAAAAAAGTTTATAGTCACGATACGATGTTTCGGAGAAGAGTGCGTGTAGTCAACCGCAGGGTGGCGATGGGCACGGAGAGGTCTGCAGACGAGATAGGCCGAGAAGTCCAAATTTGTAGTAAACAACTTCTTGTTCGCAGGGGAACAGGCCCGTATTCTGCTATCTTCAACACCCACTAAGCCAAGCCCAAGCCCTCCAATACGCAAAGTCCTATTTATTTACTTCCTCGAGCTTTATAGCACTTCAAACTCTCTTCTGCTGATGAAAACTATCTGTATGTTGATGTAACAAAATGAAAAAACTGCTGTTAGAAATAAATAAAACAAAACACTTCATAACCTACACTTTTGTTTGTTTTTTTTATTCTTAAACCTATGTTCGTGTATGCAATATTTATATACGCTTTTCCTAATTTTCTCAAGCCGAAAAAATCAGAAGATAAAGAAAAAAAAAGAAATTTACAATTTTAAAATTCTCCACTCATCTCATTCCCATAAAAAATAATAATAATAAAATATTGCTGAAATCCTCTCAAACAAAAATTAAGTTTAAACAAAACATTGAAGACTCTTAATTTGAATTAAAACTGATTTACTGTCTATGGAGCCTAAACAATACAAGTAATTAACTGATTAATGATAATTATTATTTTTCAGAGGTACTTAGAAACTTGTTTTAAATACAAATACTGGTAGTATAGTAAGTACTTGTATACAAGTGTTTGTAAAAGGCCAAATTTCTCAACAAATAACGTAGTGTCACTTCAGCTGACTACTTTGCCACTGCATACATCCACCAATTCAGCCTCTTAAGAAAATAAGTCTTAATGTCACATCATGCCCCTAGAACCTCAACCGAAAATTAGCCCAAAAACACAAAATTTACGAAGTGTTGCCATTCGATAATAGGCGGGAAAATTTCGTCTATTCTTGTAGAGTAAGTAGAAATAAGATATATTCTTATAGTTGTGATTCAGTAGGAAAAACAAAGGCTACCTGTTTTTTTTGTTTTTTTTTTGTAGCGTTGTGGCTTTCAATCAATCTGTATCAACAGTTTAAAGATGTCATAAATAGAAATAATCTTTTTTTTTCGTAACTTTAATTTTGTGTAACTAACTTTTTATTCATCTGTGTCCTGTGTAAGTTGATAGTTTTGTAATAGCCAACATCCGTCACAGCTCAGCTGATCTGACGAGTTAAACTCGCAATGACGTCCTTTAATTTAGTCAGTCGGATGTCAGTTTCATTTGCCAGCAATCTACGATTTGTTTGGATATACTCTATAGATGTTGAAACTCTGCCGATGTTGCCTCGTAATGCGTCCGTCTGCTCATCAGCAAAAATCACGCGATGACACTGAATACATTTCAATTTTACTTTTAACTGTCGTTATTTCGAAGATTGCATAACTAACTCCTGAGGAGGTAGGGAATAAATCACGAAAATCTATTACATACAGTCGGAGAAGTACGGGATAGTGTTGAGGCGACGGGTGTTCCCCAGGGTGCCTACGTCCGCCCCTTGTTTTATTCAATCGATCAGGGGCCTACGAGAATAATTCTACTCACTCGTGTGAAAATCAACACACCGCGCAATGGACAGTTTTAACACTCAGCATCTCTTCTATTAGAAATAATCAAGTAATAAAATATAATATTAAGTGTCATAACTAGTTTTTAATTTGACATAATCATTTCTTGATAGCTTTCTGATTTGTCAGGAAAAATATGGTGTTCGCAGTCCCTTTGCTAGTAAACCGATGAAATGTAAAATATATACCTACTCTCTGGTTGTTAGACTGAAATCAATGGTTTAGAATATTCTAACTACTATCCCATAAATGCAGGAGTTCCACCGGGCAGTGTCCTGAGTCCTGTCCTTTATAACCTATACACCGCTGAAGTCGCCTCTACTCCCAATACCTTCTTGGCCACATTTGCAGATGACACTGCAGTCTTGTCATCTAACCCAGACCCCGACATAGCATCCCATAACCTCCAAAAACACCTTGACGAAATCGAGACTGAAATGAAATTGCACGTTTTTCAATGAGATCGCTGGGGTTTTTTTTCAGGTACATATTTGACCATCATATGGTGATACTAAATAAGGTTGTACAATCGGTAAAATGACATAATAGAAAATTATAAAATAAAATTTATAACATAATAAAAATAAATTTTATTATATAAGGTTCAACCCCTCATGAAAAGGCAAGACGTCCGAGGTTGTTATTTCAACTTTAATTTATGTTTTCTCAACCGGATTCGCTACTTCTAGAAGGTCTACTGGAGGTAGCATTTTATCCTTAAAAACCCGATGGAACCAAATCGGGATCTGAAAGCAATCTCCGAGGTTAGATTTCAGAATGTTAATCAATTGCTTCTTTAAAACTTGGCGCTGTTTACTTCATGCCCTGAGGCCAACTAGGGATATCACAAATGAAGACGTCACTTAGTGAAAGTCAGTTTATGAAGAAAGTTTTGATGGAAAATGTCAGCTTCCATTAGAAAATTCTCTCGCCTGTAGTTAGTGCCGTCGTTTTTGATGGAACGTTTTGTTTTACAGCTCTGAAGCTTCCTCCGGTCTCGCTACTTCTCTCCTTAAGAGCAAAAAACTTTTTAAGGTGCTCATGTCAAACTGAACAGCGTTGTATATCTTTATACTTTTTATCGCCCCCCCCCCCTTCCTGCCGTTAAAGTAGACCTATTAATGCTTAATTATAGTTCCACGTCTCCGGATGTAATTCTTTAGCGTAGCTATATTTTTTTCTGAAATCTCTTCGTGGCCTTAAGGCCTTCATTATTAAATTTAAGTTAGGCCTAAGGGGGAGAGGGAAAGTGCCTCGATTTAAAGGAATTAAATTAAAAATTGTATCCCCAAGGTTCCCCCTCATTATAATGGGTATTAAAGGCCCGGCCAATATTGGGGTCGGCTATTTTTTTTCTTTTCTTATTACGGTGCAGAGTTCATAGTCGATATTTTTTTTGGGTTGGGCTATCGGCTTAATTAACTGCTACACCTTGAATTTATCTTTATATATATATATAGTTAAAGGCCCACGTAGCCTGCTGACTCGCATCCTTTCCTTCTCCTATATCTTTGTGAACCTCCAGCAGGAAGGAGGCAGTTATAATCAGATTATAGACCACTAAATATGTTGTAATTAATATTAATCTCCTGTACATTGTTATCAACATTAAAGTGCTTTTTAAAAAGATCATTTGGAGAAGAGAGAATTTAATTGGCGCTCGAACTCGGGACTTGAGTTGAGGGCTTTTCAAGAACACTACTCAGTACTTGGAAGGTCATTTAGCATTTTGTTTATAACTCACTTAATGACGTTTATATACATTCTTATTTTAAAGAATTATTCAGTTATTAGTATGTAAGTTAGTTTTAAGGTTGATCAAAAAGGTGAGCCCCATCACCTTTATTAGTCAGTTTAGTCCAGTCACGTATAATGTATTATACTTGTTTATTCATTTTATAATTTTTATAAAGTAACAAAACCTGTATATAATGTAGTGATGCTACAGGAAACACAAAAATAATTTATAAATAGATCCTATTTATAGATCCTATAATATATAAATATATATATATATATATATATATATATATATATATATATAAATTCTTGAAAATAATGAACAACGTTTTGTTTCCAAGCGTTCAATATACTCAATAGGATTTTCATTATATTTAGGTTTAGTAATAGATATTTCTCTAGCAAGTTGACAAATAGTACGATTGTCTTGGTAATGTTGTTTTAGAAATATAGAAAGTTCTGAAACTGTATCGAATTTCTTATCAAATGTTGCTTTTTTTACATTTCCTTCTAGTTTGGTTAATGCGCACATAAGAATAAGCTCTTCATTTCTTTGTCTGCGTACATTGTTGTCAACAATAAAGTGCTTTTTAAAAAGATCATTTGGAGAAGAGAGAATTTAATTATATATATATATATATATATATATATTGAAACCTACCTCATTTTCTACCATTCTATTTTTCTAATTTATTAGATCAATTGACCTTAACTAATTTGGTAGGTCCGTCATGAGATCTTTAATTCAACTTGTTTTTATGTCTTCGACATAGGAAATTATCCCGATTGAATCGCCCGATCTCAAGGCTAATGTTATAGTTATTAATAAATTGAGAAACTGGGAATTGTGAAATATATACAAGTATAATGGTTATAACAAATACTTATAATTATAAATAGTGCTGACATGGTTTATATAAAAAAATATTCATTTCCTTTTGAACAAGGATAGTTCCTACTAATTAGTTATATAAAAAAATGAAAATTGAGCTCAATCTCTTTTTAATGGATCCATAATAAAAAAAAACAATATCTATATCACCCAATCGATGATATCCGTGTAACCTTCTTCTTCTTCTTCTTCTTTTTCTTCTTCTTCTCCTCTGCTTGTGTTGATGACCGTCAACGGAACGGGAGCTTGCTCTGCTTTTCTCTCTGGCTCTTGGCTAAGACTGGCCCTTTATCTCATCCCCACTCCTAAGAGCATAAGGGCAGATGCTGGACAAAGTGGGAGGGTGGCTGGTCATGATATTCTCAAATATCATGAATGTTACAATATATATATATTAATGATTTACGTATTTTTTTTATGTTTCAAAAAAAAGGATATAATCAAAGGCCCACACTTGTCCTATTGAGTAAGAAGGGACTGAGGATACCTAGATGATCCTAAGTTACTGAAAAGAGCGCAAATTGGCTTTAAACTTGCAAGCCATTTAAGCCGCAGGTGGTTGGGAGAAACTAATAGGATTCCGGCTGTTCCTTTGGCAAGTTCAATTCTGCCCGTGAGAATTACTTCCTCCTCGCGTGTTCTATTAATCGCGTTATCCCTTTAATATAACTACGCCTTTGAAAATCTATGCAATAAAAGATAATAATACATTTAATTTTATTTTCTGAATTGTATGTGTTATTTGTGCCTTTTCCCCTTGGGAGCTATTTGTACTGTTTTCTTCTCACCGCCTATAGTTTCAAGCTGGAATTGTTGTTAGATCACACTTTGTCTCTTCATCGCGAAACGACATGTTATCACGAAATGAATTCAACGTACGCTCCAGAACGGTGAGGGTATTCACAAATATTTGTCTCTGAACGACGACGAGCTGTGAGGAGGAACGCCCGAAACTACAAGCAATTGTCCATCCAGCGTTAATTGAAAAACTTTCTGACAGCCGCAAAGTTATCAGTTCGACCCCACGACAATAGTCGACAATTTGCCTATCTCCGGTAGACCCGAGGTAGTTTCTTTCCTTCAGCGTGGGTTCCCTTCGCTTATCAGTAAATCATATTTTTAGAACTATCGTTTTTTTTTTTAACTGAAATCCTATAGCCTCACCGTCGTCGATTATTTGAGATGGTCAAAATAAATTTTACGCCTATAAATATTTTTTTTTAAATCTATTAAGTCGTCTTTGTACATATTAGCATGAAATATATTGTATAGTTAAAATTCTAATTTTAATAATTACATAATATGAAATCATCTTTTGTTCATATACAATGCAACAAGTTTTAAACTTGTTAAAGATACTTGGCAATCACACATCATGAAGTAAAAAAAGAGTTGAAGTTAGGCATAATACAAATAGTAAAAATATAATTAAATTGTTACGGAAAACATATGCTTTACGTTTTAGTATATTATCAATATTATAGTAATATTTTGAAGTACTAGATCAGCGCTGAGTTTATATTTATCAATACATTTTATTTTTATTGCTTTGATGTTTTAAACAATGTAATGAATACGTATTGCAACTTATAGATTAGTATTGGTATGACTGAGAGCTCCAACCAGGTGCTAAGTTAATAAGGGTTTCACTGTTAAACTTGCTAGAGTTACTTGTCTTAATTATTGGATGTCCGCTTGAAATCTGTAGGGTAGCTTACGTAGGTACTTATTAATGAGTGGCACTCCGGTCTTTTTTAATTTTTGGCTTACTTGCCTGAGTAACCCTTTGAAAATTTATTTCTTTATGTCTAGGTTGCAATATTTTTGGGGAGACTCCGCTCTAGCGACGTTTTTCGGAAGTTTCGAGGGAGTCCCTGACCAGATTTGATTTCAATGAGCCTCGATTGCGGTAGAGATAGCACTCAGTGGACCTGGCCAGAGATCAGGTGGTCATGGGTTAGATTTAGTCCCTTGGAAATGTCCCTATCCTTTTCTTTGACTAATATTTGTTTTTTTTTTATTCTATTTATTTATAGCAGGTCACGAGGCCACTGCCGTTTCAGTCTCCGTGGAGGATTATAGGTATGAGTGGTGCAGTGAAATGACTGTGCTAGGGGGATTAGAGTGGTTGGATAGGTTACTATGGAATTTTATGAACTTGGAAGGGATGAGTTCAAGAATGTAGGGTATGTTAAGATCATTATGAAGGGTTTTGTTGCATAATAAGGGGTATTTACTATTGTTCTCAGGACTTTTGATTGAAAGGATTGGATACGCTCTTTGTTTGACTTTTTTTATTCTATTAGAAATATCAATCCACACATACTTGTTAGAAGAATCGTACGAAGAGTGTGCGGTTGGAATAAGCTATGTGTTCTCTCAAGTGCGCTCTAAAGAAGACACTTTAATTTTATTAATTAAGAAGTTCCCAGTTAGTTTGAACTTCTCTCTGACGACATCAAATATTTAGCTAGCTAAAAGGTTTAAAGAACAGACCAATCGTCGCCAAGCTCTTACGGTCCTTGTTCTCTTCCTGTTACTTTACGCACCTGTTTATTTTTAAGGAACATGCCTAATCCCTGCTACCTCAGTCAATATAGAAACAATAGATTCTGAAATGTATTATTTATTTATTGATCAAATCCACAAAAGCTAAATGTTACCAACTACAAAAACTCCCATAATTTTTCTTGACTCCACTCCAATGCTTCGACCGTGACCAATAGAGGCCGCATTTAACTCGTAATGCAAATGTTGGGTGAACAGGTTGGAGACAGTTGCCCCCTCGCTCACACCCTGGCTGTGTCGAAAACTGCTGCACTCCGTACTTCGTCAGATGTTGAATAAGTGTGTAGTTTTTGTTTTTTTGTTGTTTTTTTTATGCTAATAGGTACAGTTAGGTTTAGGTTAGCCGGCTAGGAAATCTGGTGGTCAGAGTCGTTTCAAATCATAGACTATGGCAATACTTGAAAACTTCACGACTTTTAAGAAGAAAAGTGTACGCTTCAATTGTCTTCCTGTTTGAATATATCAAGGAACAAAAACCCATTCTATAAACTAGCCTTGCAAAACAGTTGACTTGAAGTGTACATGGTAATGGCAAAATCAATCCTCGCTGGAAGCTGGATATGTTTTGTCGACATATGTAAGGTATCTCAATGTTTCCGACACTGTGCCAACTTATGCACTATTAATAATATATATTAAGCGCTCAAAGCATAATGAGTGAAATTACAATTTAGATTTCCCTATACATTCATTTATAATATTACATTTTTAAAAATTGAATTGCTTCTTTTAATTATTTAGTGTGTGATAATTGCTCTTTATATGTTACAGGTGAGTTCTACCAATATGTGGTTTTTCCAAGTTCTCAGACGAGCACGGATCCTCTCTTATCACGCTTGGTTCTGATATAAGAAAGGTAGTTTTTATTAATTGATTCTCGACGATCTGATGATATTAATCATTAAACTTAAAAAAGATTAATGATAATATTTATTAAACAGTTTATTTATACAAGGTAATATTTTGAAAAGTGTGCTTTCAAATTAGATTGCTTAGTTGCTTAAGGCCCACACACTAACAGTTGAGCTCTAAAAGAAAGGAAAATTAAAGTATTTTTACCTCACTACGTGCAGATACATATTTATTCAGTCCTTGATGAAATTCTATATTTATCTTACCAAATAGAGTAAGTATTTAAATGAGTATTTTTCAGTTCGTGAATATCTACATCGTTTACAAAACTAGTGCTTACAAATAGTTAAATGAACGTGTGTCCGGAAGAAGGGCCTATGTCACGATTTTTTCGAAACTCAGGTTTTTGTCGAATAAGGGCCTATGTCAAGTGGTGTACGTATTGCCATGGTTATTAGTTGAAAAGGAAGCCGCTAGAGGTCAAGAGAATCACAATCGTTGAGAGAAATCACAAAACTTGAAGTGGAAGAAGGGCCTATGTTATCAGTTCATCACGACAGTTGCCACTCACCAACAACAATAACCTACGTTCGGTTATCATTTTGATTCCTAGTATCAGTTTTACGCGTGTTAATAATAAGTTATATTAATTCATAATGATATTATGATTATTAGCATCTACAAATTGGTATTCTGCGTGATTTTGAGGTTTTCTAGGTTCATGATTCGTGGACAAGTGATAAAGTTTTGTGTTTTATTGTCAGTGTAGTGATGAATATTTCGGAACGTACAATGGCTCATATGAATTTGTCACTTTCGGAAACGAGACATTTGAGTAGCGGAAAGAAACGTTCATTGAATGTAGATATGTGGAATGATAAGAAACAACAGGCTCTTCGAAATGCAGGCCAACAATACGTGAGTAAGCGTGGTAAAGGGAATGTGGTCCCGGCAAAGCAACTTCCTGTATCTAGACGAGGTTGCCTCCCCGAAATTTGCTCAAAACAAGGTTGTAGCACGATTTCACTGGACATGGTACACACCATGCATAGTCGGTTTTATAATCTAAATTACAACCAACAAACCCTTTTGTTGACAAAGTGCGTTAATATACGTGAACCTAAGTACAGGAGACCCGGAAAGAGTGATTCGACGTCAAAGAAGCTAGCAGCCTTTGATTACAACATTACTGGTAAGCCTGTGTGTTTGAAAACTCTGCTAAATACGTTTGAAGTTGGAAGAAAACGGATTCGTGTTATACAAGAAAAACTGAAAAAGGGGGAAATCGCACCAATGGATACAAGAGGATTTCATCTGAACCGACCACACGCAGTCGACAGTGAAAAACGAAAACTGGTGAAGCTACACATTGAAAGCTTCCCAGTAATGGAAAACCACTATAGTAGAAACAGCTCACAAAAAAATGTGTTGAGTGTAGACTTGTCGGTCAAGAAGATGCACCGACTTTTTGTGGAGAAATACCCTGAAAGCGAGGTGTCCTACAGCCTATACAGAAAGATTTTTAACAGAGAATCCAAGTTGAGGTTTGGTTCTCCACGTTCCGACACTTGTAACCAATGCGACAAATTCTATGCAGAACTGATTTTGGCCTCCAATACTGGAGAAAGGGAACGGCTAGAAATTGAGAGTACAATACACCACATCCAGGCGGACAGTGCATACAAAACTCTGGCCGAAGATGGAAGGAACAAGAACTTCATAGCTTTGTGTGTTGATTTACAACAAGTTCTTTCCACGCCTGCATTTACTCATGCTGATATGTATTATCAACGTCAATATTCCTCTTATAATTTTGCTATCCACAATATGACAGCCGATGTTGCAAGTATGTACTTATGGCATGAAGTACTCGCAAAACGGGGATCAAAGGAGATTGGTTCGTGCCTACTAGACTACATAAAAACTACGTATCGCACTCTTGGCCCAGGTGAAGAACGTAAGGTAATAATTTGGTCGGATCGATGCTGTGGGCAAAACAATAATAAGACAGTTCTCACGTTATATTGGTACCTAATTCAGTGTGGGTACTTCACAGAAGTGCACCAAAAGTTTATGGTCACTGGGCATAGTTTTTTGCCATGCGACCGTGATTTCGCTGTAATCGAACGGCGAAGAAAAATTCAAAAAGCTATTGTTCCTGGTGACTGGAAGCACATCATAGCATCTTCAAAAATTTCAAACCCGTTCTTAATCACAGAGATGACTCAAGATAAATTCAGAGACATAGACGTCGTTACTAGAACTTGTCTGAAAAAAAATGCCACATTCCAAATTACCAAGTACGTGTGGTATAAACTATGTAAGGATGACCCAACAACCCTGTATGCTAGGGAGTCCCATAACACACTGAGACCATGGAAAACATTCAGAATGTTCGACCCAACAGTTGGTATTCCGGTAATTCAAGATCTCCCGTTCCTTTACACAAGCCTGTTGCCCATTAGCAAGGAAAAGAAAAAAGATCTGCTTCAGATGACTACGTTTATGACTGATCCTACACATAAGCTATTTTATACATCTTTGCCTTCATTGTAGTAATTCAATGCATAATACTTACTTTACTATTTGCATATCTACTTCCTTTTCTTGTTCAATAAACGTTTGTATCATGGAAAATAGTTTGTTGTTGTTTCTGAGAATTTCCGTTTTTCCAAATGGAAGAAGGGCCTATGTCACTTTCGCTAATTTTTATTGCAAATACTATTAGGGATGTTTTAGTATTGAAGCTCTTGTAAAATTAGGAAAACGTGACATAGGCCCTTCTTCCGGACACACATTCAAATATTATTAAGGCCTGGGGACTCCTGTTACTCTCCACTGGCCCTTCATTCTCAACGCTGAGAGAAAACCTGGCGGTAGGAGTGTGATACTGACCATTTGGGTTATAACATTGGACCATAGTATTCGTCTGAACCTTAGCCCCCCCCCCCCCACCAACTCTCAAACCTTGGGAACAGTTCACCTCATGCTAATATGAATGTGAATGAACTACTCAAATTATAAGTTCCTCTAAATTTTACTATTTGAATCATTCCAGTTTCTGAAAAATATCTTCATGTTTTCATATGTTTGATGTATCCTTAAGCGTGGGGGAAAAAAAATCAGAACATTAAATCTTAAATATTTTCTGAGCTGGGACTTGGGAGATCTTAAAAGTTAGCGAAGCGTGCATGACTTTGGAACACACCTTAACAATTATAAGAATTGTATCATTTTTACAACAGGCGAAAGACGTATTGCCCCCTACCATTTTGAATGTAAAACCTCTCCCTTTGGCCGTGTTAATAATTATACAATACTTTATAAAACGTACGTTATAAAAACTACCCTTGCTGCAAAACCCCGTACAGACAACTTGTGGCGAGGACATGTAGTTAGTGGGGGGTTGGACCAACTCACTGGGGGGTGGTGCTGCTGGCCTGGCCCATTCTCACCCCACTTCTGCCGGCCAGTCTGTGCCCTGTCCTTGTTCTGTGCGGTAGCGTTGTAAAGCTGATCCTGAAGTGTTGTATGTATGTTTGTAACAATAGTATCTCTCGGCCAAAACCATATATGATTCACCTTCGACCACTTAGCTGCATTATCTGTCACTTTATACCCGTTTTAGTACAAAGTATAATATATGTTTACAAATATTTATATGATATACAAATTTTCTAGGAGGTCAATTGATTCCCTGAAATAATGTCGTGTTAACATTTCCATCGAAACATATCATATTTTTTTTTAAGGGCATGTCAACCGCAAGTGTCATTGACGCCCGCCAATCAGCATTAAGTAGAGACTATGATTAAAATTTTGTTATTTTATAGAAATACAGACACATTTAAAGCTCTGTCGTTGCTACCTGCAATAGCGCTGTTTGTATGGCTGAAGTATTTGTTGTATGCTTGTAACAAGACTACCCCTAAGCTAACTTCATAATGCCTCTTGTGTCTGTACATAGAGCTATACACATCCATTTTGAACACATGCATATATCGATTATGACTTGCTGTTCTTCCGGAGGGTGAGGTTTCACTTTTACACAACTTAGGCGTTTCCCTGTAGTCCATCTCTATTTATGTTCTTAGTGGATTCAGAATAGTATATTGAAAGTGTTACAATCATTTTAACCGAAACCCAGAAAGCTGAAATTCCGCATGACGATTCTTCTATAATTGTGGAGGGTGCACTAAGAAAATCATTTTGGGATTATACCCGCTTAAGACCTCGTTCCAAGCTCGGAAATTATTAACGATCACAGGGTGCAAGATCGACATATTATCAATACTTTCAATTTTTAAACATAGAGAGCTATTATTGGCAATACTTTTTTTTTTTTTTAGCTTGTAATAATATTTCGATTAATAATTCACCGGCGATTCCTCAGAGTGTAGAGATAACCCGAAAGTATTAAAAATCAGGCGGCATCTTACCTCTCGAGTTTCTTCTTTGAAAGTTAGATAAACTAAAGTTAAAATGTTTTTTGAAGTCCATTTGAAAAATGAACTTCGTTAACAATCCTTTGGGAAAACAAAACATGTTTTTTTATTAAAACAATATTCCTTCTTCTCCTAATTAATATAAGAACTTATTTTAAATATTTATCATGAACTCACGAGCTAGAAATTATTCGTTCAAATTGTTTACTCTACCTGTCACTTCACACTAGTAAACAATGTATTTGTAACCAATCAATTTTGAAATAGAAAAATTGAACATAAAAATATGTACTAAATGTACTAATGTACTGACAATACATCGCTTTTCCGGAAGAACATCGACACAATTGATGATTGTATACAGTTCTCCAGAATTTACAATTTAAAAATTTTAATTACATGCTAGCAATTTGTACAACAGGGAATAGCCTTGAACTAATGACTGGCCATATATGGGAAGTCGTTGTTCCACCTGATAAAATAACATTTTTTCTTAATTTTGTCGTATTTATTTTAAAAGAGACAAAATTTCCACTTGTTTTTTTGGAGAATGTTCTGAGCATTAGTGAGTATTTATCTAGAGGCATACTGCTATTTTTATGATCTTGTTTGTATGTTTCATCCTGCGTATTAGGTGTGTTAAGTTTTAAGACTGCTAGAATAGTGGAGGTTTTGTTGTATCGGAGAAATGATTATTGATTGTTATCATGCTTAAGACCTGGACATTGTTAAATTGTTTGCTATTTTAATCACGTATTATTTATATTTTAGTTATTTGAACATTTGTTTGTTAAGACCCGTCATTAGGCAAACATTTCATTGTACTATAGAAGAGTAGTTCTGTCTAGTGCTAGCTACCGATTATCTACTAATTCGTTTCTGACTCTGCTGCTCTGTTAATGTATTAACCTCGATGGTTGTCTGTACATTCATTGCTATGAGATAATCGCATCCCTAATAAATCTGAAGGCAGGAAGAACCTCGCCTAGTTACCAGCATCAGTTCATAAAAACTAAATGTCAGACAATAGCTGGGCACAGGTCGTCCCGGCTAATGGGGCATGACACTCATTGAACCGAACTTCCGCAGTCACTGCATTCAAAGAGTATGCTACTTCAGGTAGCTGTTCGAATATTTGGTAACCTACTTCTTCAGGACGTATACCATGCAGTTGTTGCACCTTCTACAGAGCAGTTTATACACCGTAGATGGCTAAAGAGGACTCAAGGGGGCCTACTATCAGGTCGAATCACAAGTAACTTCCGATCCAGCTAGTTCGTATCTACCCGCTATGAGTCACCATGACAACAAGTTTTTGTTTTCACTATATAGACGAGGCTTCAGTTAGTCTTTTGTCAACTGTTTTGTGTGATAAACGTTACGTTAAACCTCTGAAATGGAGAGTCAAATAGTACATATTCGTCATGTAATGCTTTGGGAACTTAAACAAGGCAATAGTGCTAGGGCGACATATTAAAAAATATGCAGTGTATAAGGTGGAGGACTAATAACCTGATTGGGGAAATTGGTTTATAAAATTCCGTTCTGGAGATATGACCTTAAAAGACGAACCGAGGGCGGCACGTCCTTCCGACTTTGACAACAACCTTTTAAAGGCAATATTGGAGCAAAATCCACGTCAATCAACAAGAGGTACAGCAGAAAGGTTGAATACATCACAATCACCTGTTGACCGCCACCTGGATAAATTAGGGAAAGTCAGCAAGTTAGGAGTGTGGGTACCTCACAATCTCAGTGAACGGAATAAAGAAGACACCAGTCTGCTCTCACGGGTAAAAATTGAGCCTTTTTTAAACAGGATTGCAACAGGTGATGAAAAATGGGTTACCTATGACAATATAGTCCACAAAAGGATCAACCACCCCTACCAATCCGAAAGCAAATATCCATGGCAAAAAGATTTATTGTGTATATGGTGGGATTGTCAAGGAACAATTCACCACGAGTTGTTGAAGTTAAATTTTTACGATTACTGCGGATAGATACGTTCAGCAGTTGCAAAGAGTGCAAGAGAAACTCCATGAAAAGCGTCCTGCACCCGTAAAAATTAATATAATTTTGTTATTTAATGAGAGCAAAAAAAATGTCTGACGAAAAAACGGAAGTTACTCATGACTCGACCTAAATAAATGATGCCTGCCTTACTTATACAACAAAAGCTAGTTTCTCTTCATTCATTGATGAAACACGGCTTCATGAGCCGTACGCAATGAAGTTATTGACCTGCCGGTAGTTAATTAGTATGTTTCCTCTGACGACTGGAAAAGCCACTTTGGAATTTGCTGTATCAGTACTGGATGGCTTTAATATACGTAATTTCTAAGTCGTGTATTGTCTTGTTGGATACGTATGTGGGTACTAAATTGATTCATGTATGCTAGATCCATTGTATGTTTGTTATTTATTCAGATTTATTTCGGTGTAAACCCCTCGGGTCGTCAAAGTTGTTTTCTGTATATTTAAACTCATTTTGGGAGCACGAGAGAGTACGAGAGCAAGCTCCCCGAAACCGTCCGAGGCCCACGAGGTCAGTCCCACCTGTTAGGAAGTGGTTGTAGATAGTGTTTTATATCGGAGGATGAAAATAATTAATAGAAATGAATCGTTTAAAATAATGTTTGAATCAACTTTATAACCGATCAATAAGAAGTCGGCTCATTGACATTTTTTGATCTGTGAAGGGAGAGTATTTATTTTGAAAAAAAATACTGCTAATATTATTATTGTCTGTCTATATCCCAAAACACCGTGGACTGTTAGTTATAACCACAAGTTATGAATGAACACAAATATGAAAACACAATATGGTGGGTTATTGTTCTTTTAGTTCTCTCCAACCAGAAGGTATTTAACATAAAAAAGCTCCGTTTCTTTTCTAAGGATTAGGATAAATTTAAAGCAATGATTGTAGATTTTTTATTTTAATTTGATTTTTTTTCCAATTAATTATTCTCGGGGGAATTATAATTTTTGTTTTTTAATCCTTTTTCCGCCGTAAATCTTAATCAGGTTTTAATGTAGTATATTTGAACGGCGAAGATGGTATTTAGCCTTTGCCCACTCTCGGTTAATTGAACTCAAAGCTCAGCTAATATGCTAAGTTCAAAGAGAAAATTTGTTTTCTCTTTTGACAGGACTAGCGGAATTGACTGTTTAAAAAAATTGTTTTTAAGCACAACGTCAGACATTAACCGTTCTGAAGTAATGTAGTACGAAATATTCTTATTTCTCTACAAATCCAGGTCCTTAGATATGTAGGAGAATCATAAATAATTTATTAATTTTCAATTCTTTTTATGTTACACATTAAGATCATTTTATCAAATTATTTCCATGTTAACGTTTCTAATTTATACACACGGGGAGGGGAAATAAGAACTTTAACTCTTAATTAGATTCTGAGCAATAAATTCATAAGTTGTTATCTAGCTTCTTTTTTTAATAAATCTTAATATTGTTCTAAGGAAACTTACTTGTTTCAAGTGTATTTTTTTTAATATATTATTATTTTTGTAGTTTAACGAGCACATAATCACAAGTAAGTTTTGTGGTTCTGTGAAATATAACTTCAAAATTCTAGACGATCACCGAGTTGTAGTTGGGGCGACGAACAGGGACGATATTCCCTAGTCTGTCTTGTTCATAGGAAGGAGGTTGTCGCCAACGCTCGAAGATCATTATACA
Organism: Acanthosoma haemorrhoidale; assembly: GCA_930367205.1. Lineage (NCBI taxonomy): Eukaryota > Metazoa > Arthropoda > Insecta > Hemiptera > Acanthosomatidae > Acanthosoma > Acanthosoma haemorrhoidale. The sequence goes on along the minus strand of OV884011.1, from coordinate 18,023,837 downwards.
GTGATGGAAAAACTTTGAACTGTACGGCAAAGTCATTCAAATAGTGCGTAAGACCACTCTGGGGGCTTTGAAATCCGACTTATGGATGATACTGCAGGGACCTTTCTTAACGCCAATGACATCTGCGGAGTCACGTGATGACTTTTCAACACTGATGGTATTCACATTCGAGGATATTGTATTTCCAACTTCCGCACAATACAGTGGAGTATGTCAGTTTCAACTACTCGGACTACGTTTTGACCAATGTGCTTTTGCACAGTGCAAGTTGTGATCTGTTGTACGTATTCCTTGTACATTGGTTACTAACAGACATACATATAATGAATAAACGACTTCTTGAGTCATTATTGTTGCATACCGTGATGAATTCAGTTCAGAGAAATGTCGAAAGTTAGCATTTCACAAAAGGGTTTCGTCAACCGCGGCGTTATATAACAGCAACTTGATCTAAGAGCATCTCTGATCTAAATTAAAAGAAATTGTTAGTTGTTCCTTAGTATCACACGATTATATATATAGCAATTTAAATTTCAACAAATCTTTTCCAACATAACCATAGAAGCATTAAAAATTACTTTAAAAAAAAAACCCGTGAAAACTTGGAAAATAAGGGAATGCCTGTAGTCATCACTGACTCCTGGTTTGCGTTGAAGGGACTACAAAATAAATGGCCAGCGTTTCTTTTATCTTATAAAGACTAGAAACATTATTAATCGAGTAGGGGACCAAAGAAAGATGTTCTTATGGCCACCTTCCTAGACAAATTGAAAGCGATGAAGACTCTAACAAAGCTGCAAAAGAAACCGCCATTAACGAACAACTTACCTAGGACAATTCTAACTTGTCCAAGCAAGTAAGAAAATAAAGTGAGAACGTGGATGGACATCTCCATCACCACTATCGGTCTGTTAACCAGAGTGAGAATTGGCTCCACCAAGCTGGCACATCTATATCTGCCATTACCCCTTCCTCCGGCCTACGCGTAAATTGTCTGGTTACAACTCTCACAAACAATCGAACATTTGTTCACATGTCCAAAATCCATAAGGGAATAATAGCACGAAGACTTCAAGCACATTTCAACAGTTCCGTATCCTGCTCAGTTAAACTGTCAGTTAATCCCATTGCGATTCTAATCAAATTTATCCAAATACATAAAATGTATGGGGTGAATCTTTTCAACGATTCATATATCCTTATATATATATTTACATGACTACCTCGCTGTTAAGCTCGAATAATTTAGATATTTAATTCAAAAGGGATGTATTTTAACAATCCATCTTCAACAGATTTAATTCCTCTATCAAATCCTGATCGTATTGCATTACAGTGTTTGTCACGCACCTTTTTATAAAAAATTATGTGCACAGCCCTCAGCTATGAACTTCTGGTCTGTGCTAAGGGACTACAAAACTAATGGCCAACATTTTGTTTTATCTTATAAAGACTGAGCTCTCAGCTCCGTTTCCTGGTCGGTCGAACTATGGAATATATGACACTCATTGCCCCAAAATATGGCGTACTTCCGCTTATGGCCGGCCTCCTTCGAGTGGTGTTAAAAACTATTTTTGAAACACCTCCTGAGACGACCCAAAAGAACTCTCTAGGGCCACCCCCTGGCTCCATATCCCTTACGGCTTGTAACCTGTCACCTGAATCTGTCTTTATGATGATCAATAAAGGGACCCATTTGAATTCATCTGGGGTCATTTATGTATGACAGCTGCCCCTGGTGCTCTACCGCCAGCTTTCGCCCAGCAAATTCTTTTTTATTTCTATACTAAATTCAGTTTACATGACAGGAGTAACCAATATAACAGTAATTATTACAATATATGTCATACAAGTTACCCAGTCTATATAAAAATTTTAAATTCTACAATTCTCCCTATTTCACAGGTATTTAGCTCAGTTACTATAAATGTTATTGTTACTATCCAAAGTGAACAAATGACCGTGGCTTGAACACAACCCTCTCGATCTCCGGTCAGATGCTCTTCCAGCAGGAGCTCCAGCAGTTACCAGATCTCTTTAGCAACTTTCTCGTGAATTTCAGTAACACATCGCTAGAGAGAAATCTTACATAGGAAACCACTACGTAATCCTTTAGTATTCAGTCGTTTTCCTTTTAATGCATTATTTTATATATTTATATATCCAATATTTAAATATTGAGCCCGTAATGACATAATATTACAGTCCAATTTTAGTATATGTACCGCCGAAGCGAGTACTACACAGGTCTTACCGGCTATCGCACTTGCTAACTTCAACCGACCTGTCGCTTCGTCTCAAATTGATGATCTATAAATGTGTCCTCCGGCCAGCTCTGCTGTACGGTGCCCCGCTATTTACCCACTTGACTGGCAATACAACCAAATGTCTCCAACATTTCCAGAATGGGATCATGAGAAAAGTGGTCCGACATACCTCTCTCGAGAGGCTGAAGAACGCTGATCTGCACCCGTTGCTTGGTGTGCCGTCGGTGAGTGAGTTCATCCGCCGGAGACACATCAAGTTTTTTGACTCTTTGCAGCACCTAACCAACCCAGTGTTTAACCCTATGACCCCACCACCCCTCCCGCATCGATGGCAACAGACTGTCGGAGAAAAATTAGGTTAAGAATTAGTATGTAAGTTAGTTTTAAGTTTGATCAAAAAGGTGAGCCCCATCACCTTTATTAGTCAGTTTAGTCCAGTCACGTATAATGTATATATCATTATACTTGTTTGTTCATTATATAATTTTTTAAAATAACAAAACCTGTATATAATGTAGTGATGGTACAGGAAATACAGAATAATTTGTAAATGGATTCACCTGAGGATCTATAATTATCTGTAAATTTAAAGGGGCTATGAAAGAAAAAAAAACATAATATTAACAAATTTTATAAGTAATCCCACCGGTTTAATAAGAATTAACCAAAGAAAGCTCGGTTTGTGTGATCTTACAACTGTACTAGAGCGTATACATATATTACAATATTATATAAGTATAGATAATATACAGTATTATATAATATATAAGTATATTATATATATTACAATATTACGAGAGCGTGCCTAAAGAGATTTGGTTATGTCACGGTTGGTACTCGATAAGGACCTAACCGGAGATCAGTAGGTCCTGGATCTGAGATGAGCTAAATTCAAAATTGAATTATTTTTTCATTAGCTAATTTATGTTTCTCCAATTTCTAATTTCTCTGTCTGCCCGCTTTACTTTAAAATTACAATCATATATTAAATGAAACGAAGCCTCGAATGGGTGGGTGGTAGGTAGGTCTATCCTATTGTAGCCCTTGCTTAAATAATTTCTCCTTGGCTACAATAATACTTTTCCCGTGACAAAGACAATGTCGGAAAATGGACAGTCGGCATGCTACCCGGCCATTCTAGGCGATAGTCCGCCATTGCCTGCTTTTATTTTAAGACTTCTTCTGGTGAATCGTCTAGAAACTATTTCCGTACTAAAATTGGATTAAAAAAATTAAATGTAATTCTATTTTCTACGCTTTAATACGATACTGCCTGCCTGCATGGTGGTACCAAATGATTGAAGAGAATTTCTTGATTTCATTTTACGTTACGTGGGTTCGTTAACTTTGGTTTCCAGACACCAGAGCGCTTCTAACCTAAAACACAATTTTTTTTCTCTCAACCGCTTTATTTAAACATTTTTAACAAGTTATGAACAATAAAAGTATTATACATTGGTGATAACTGGCTCCATCTTCTGCATTACTGCATATAATGCATTGTAAGGAGGGTAGTATTACAAAAACAAATTTTCTTTTTATGGTTAAAATTACAAAATTCAGTATACTGGACTAGGTGATGGGGCTCACCTTCGGTTTACAAAAATGGGAAACTTACATACGAGGGTGGTCTGAAAAGTTTCCGACCTCAACATGAAGATAGCAGCAGTCGTAAATAAAAGCTAGTGAATTTCGTTGTTCATCTGTTGACAGTTACTCACCAAATTTTCAGCCATTTTGGACGCGCAGTTGTTGTGTAACAGTCGTTTGAGTGAGTCGATGTGAATGTTTTTATGAAAATGGACAAAATCGAGTATCGAGCTTTCATTAAATATTTGTTTTTGAAAGGCAATACGCCTACGCAAATCAAAGATGAGTTGGATTCTGTGTATGGGGACTCTGCACCATCATTTACCACAGTGAAATTTTGGGCAGCTGAATTTAAACGTGGCCGTAAGAGCTCGGGAGACGATGAACGTTCAGTACGTCCAAAAACTGCAACTACCGACGAAAAAACGCCAAAGTTCACCAAATGGTGCTAGACGACCGCCGAATTAAAGTGAGAGAGATAGCAGAGGTTATGAACTTGTCAAAAGAACGTGTTTGTCACATATTAAATCAATATTTAGAGATGAGAAAGCTGTCCGCGCGTTGGGTGCTGCGTTTGCTCACGTTAGACCAAAAACGTGTTCGAATGAACATTTACAACGCACTGTTGGTGCAATAAATCCGAGTTTTGGCGCCGATTAATTACTGTGGATGAAACTTGGATACACCATTATACCCCCGAAACAAAAATACAGTCCAAAGAGTGGACTGCAAAGGGGGAACCGGCTCCAAAAAAAGCAAAAATTGTTTTTTCGGCTGGGAAAGTGATGGCGACTGTTTTTTGGGATAGGGATGGAGGTATTTTAATCGATTATCTTCAAAAAGGAAAAACCATTACAGGAGCATACTACGCATCATTACTTGACAAGCTGAAGGCAGAACTTGCGGAAAAACGGCCACATTTGCAGAAAAAGAAAATCCTGTTTCACCAAGACAACGCACCGTGTCTCACCTCAGCGGTTGCCATGGCGAAAATCCATGAATTACGATTTGAACTGCTTGACTGCTTGAGATTTTCGTCAAATGAAGAGGCAATCACCTTCGTGAACGATTATTTTGCAGAGAAACGCCGAGTACTATTTGGACGGGTTACAGAGATGGGAGCATCGCTGGGAGAAGTGTGTAGAGTTACAAGGAGACTATGTTGAAAAATAAAAAAAAAAATTCTGAAAAACGTCTTGTATCTTTGTTAGGTCGGAAACTTTTCAGAACACCCTCGTACTAAAACTTAAAGACTAAAGCGTTACTGCCTCGACTGCACAGGGGAACGGAGCGGGAGATATCGTACTAAGTAGCGGGTTCGTCATGTATTGCAACGAATCGAAAAATTTGAATGAATTCATTCACCTTAAGCAGATCAAAAACCTCGTGAAGCTCTCTGTAAAATAGAATTAACACGACAGCCATATATTTGTAAGTAGTAGGTGGAAACAAAAAAAAAAAAAAAGCCTACAACTAAAAGACTAACTTGTAGCGTTCCATAAGGAAAAAATGAAAATGTCATTGCTATCATACATAGAGACGCCGAGGTGAATTTGTCATTGTCCTTAGAAATATTCTGTATTCTCAGGAGTTTAGGGAATTCAGTAGTATCGGCCTTAGTCCAGGATACAGGTTAACATAGGTCTGCCGAGCATTTTATCTACTATTGTTTTATCATCGGGAGTTTAGGGAATTCAGTAGTATCGGCCTTAGTCCAGGATACAGGTTAACATAGGTCTGCCGAGCATTTTATCTACTATTGTTTTATCATCGGGAGTTTAGGGAATTCAGTAGTATCGGCCTTAGTCCAGGATACAGGTTAACATAGGTCTGCCGAGCATTTTATCTACTATTGTTTTATCATCGGGAGTTTAGGGAATTCAGTAGTATCGGCCTTAGTCCAGGATACAGGTTAACATAGGTCTGCCGAGCATTTTATCTACTATTGTTTTATCATCGGGAGTTTAGTTTTTTTTCAAAGCAATTGGAAACATCAATGAATATGGCAGCCTAGCCTTTTTCTCTAGTAGAATTTATCTAAAAGCCTTTATCGAAAATTACGCCTAAATACTTAACAATCCGGGACCATTTAAGTTCACTATTTCTTCAATTAATGTGACCCTATGTTCAGTTGATAACATTGCTTCCGTTTTTTTTAAAATATTTATTTGTAATTTTCATCAGGGGAATAACTTCATAAATAAATAAATTTAAGTGATTGTCTCGCATCGCCATACAGATGTAACCAACCGTCTTCACATCGTCTTGGCCATTTTCTATTTGATGATAAACACATTCTACCATTTTGATTTGGGAAAGTATGGGATGCGATTTTCCCCCTTTTTTTCAAGTCAAAGCTATTCGTGTATTCTCACAATCAGTATCCTCATATTGAAAAGCAATATTGATCGCATTTTGGCCGCTTTGCTCTTTTCAGTTCTGTAACTGTTCTTAGCCTGATAGAAACTCCGCTGTTAGCCAATGTTCGGCGAATGGGAACGACCCGAATGCACGGGTTAATTAACTCTTTGCCTCTTGTAGCTCTAGCCACTGTAGATTATCTTCGGAGCCTAATGCCCACGCCCCTTTACTGCATTCCCTGTGACAACTAATGAACCAATAGGGTCGATTCCCAATCGATTCTGCACTGTTTAAAGTCAAATCTGATGCGTCAAACAAAGATTTTCTTACGATCGATTACACGATATTAATATTTCTTAAGGAACAGGAGAATTCTAGTACCTGAGCCGAGACCTTTTTAAAAATCTTTAATCGTCAAAAATTCGAATATACGAAATTTAAACCGAAATACTGGACTGTAGCGACCGCTAACCACATAAGATAAATTACCTCTATACTCTATTGTATATATATTGTAAATTAATTTAAACAAATGTAAATAACATAAATAAGTCATTGTAAATGTGTAAACAATAAAGAAGTCACAGCTGCAAGTTAAGACCGCTACTTCACATCAGGTAGAAAACGACCCTGCCGGGTCAGTGCTTCGGCTGCCTACACAAAGCCCTACCGCATGAAAAACCTCTGCATCTCTTTCTCTCCTCACCTCGCTACGTTTTAGTCCGGCGTTGTCAGACCCTACACCTTCCTAGTGGGAATCTCTGCCTTCGTCTCGCTAAATCTAGTAGCTCCTTGGGAGAGACTTCTCCCTAGTGGACAACGGTTGTCGTGGCCCTGCAAACTTACCAAGCAGTGTTTCCCGTCCGCAGTGACAATTCAGTCTGCCTCTCTCCGGTTCACACTCGCCTTTGGGATCCGGACGGATTTTGCCTACCCTCAGATGCCGAGTGTGAATTCGTGGTCATTCCAAGACCACATAAACTACCTATAATACCTACCCTACCTCTTCTCCTGAACATAGTGCACTGTCCGGTTACCTATCAAAAAATGGAGTCAGATAGTAAAGCCGTCATGAAACGATTGTCCAGCTCATAAACATAACAACCCTCACTTCGTCACCAGGGCTAGGGTAACTAGGCACCCCCCTCGTGACGACCCGACATGGACTAATAATGATCCCTAAACACCATACATTTTTTTTTTTTCTCGAACCTCCTTTATTTGACAATATTATTTACAAACAGATGAACAAAATTCAATGTACAAGATTTACAAATTTCACCTCTTGCTGCATATGCAGATGCATTCCAAGGAGGGTAGAATTACAATAACAATATTTTTGAAGTTAAAAGGTCAAAATACAAATATACAGGACTAGATGATGGGGCCCACCTTAGGTTTACAGTGCGGGAAAACATCATACAATTTCAGTACTTTATTTTATTTTACACGCTCTATTTCATATGTTGGGGAGTAGCAAATGGCTGGTGTATATGAATAAGGGGTTATTATTTTTTAGTTAAGTGCTTATTTCGGTTTAGAAAAACTCTGGCATGTGGTAAATATAATGTAACTTTTAAAACAAAATAAACAGAATTATTGGAAAACAAAATTGTTGTGTAAATGATATGTTTCGACAGGTCACGATGATATTCTGCTTCAAGTACTTATTTAACTGTAAAGTAGGTTGGCTTATGGTGGGACTTCCCTGGAGGACTTGTTCAAAGTGAATTACAATATTTATTTATGTACAATAATTATAAAAAAATAATTAAACTTGACGCCTCTCCCAAAATATGTTTTATAATTGATATTGCATCAGCAGTCAGCGTTTCTCCTACTCAGGGCTGAAATTCAAACCAAATACACGCAAAACACTTAATACAAAATATAATAAAACGGGTAACGATCCAAAAAATAAAACGACACATCTATGAGTGATATTATCTTTAAAAATTCAAGCAACTAGGAATCATTAGTAAGAGCATCGAAATCCTTAATTGTGACTAACTTTTTATTAAATACCAATGTTTCTCGACAGTAAATTTTATTTTACATTAAGATTTTTTAAATAACAAATCTTCTGCCTCTCCTCAATGTAATTTATTCAACAAAAATATTTAAACAATTCCTTTTTATGAAATAGAACGGTCAAAAGAGATTACTTGTACTGACTGCACTTTACGACTTGACTTCTATTTGATTATATTTTCCCATCAACCCTATAAAGAATTTTATTTATTGTAGATCTGTCGAAGACATTTTACTTAAATAAAACTTATTGTGGAGAGACAGAGGAGTCGAGCGTTTTATTATTATAAGGAGAGAATCTTTCAGAATAAAGTTATGTTTTCGTTCATTCGTCTGAAGAGTTTTGGATACATTTCACAAGGGTGCGTGATTTTTTAATTAAGTATTCTTAAAAATCCTACTTTGTCGCTAACTAATGCCCCTTTGACATTCTATTGCCTATTCTAGTAACCTGTGCATACGCAATGTTTACGTCGTGAGTGAAGGCTTAACTGGCCGATGTTGAACAGTTGCTTGCTTAAAGGTTGAGTACCAATAGCCAGGCCGCTTGTTTGACTCGGGCAATTACCTGGTTTAGTACTGGCCTGTTTAAGCTTAGTGCCTGCCATCTCTACACAAAGGACAGCAGACTACACGGCCTCGGGCGGTCATCTTATCCTGTAGTACTTACACTAACTAGGGAAGGGTGTTAACCTGTAATCCCACTTCCTGGCCGAATATGTAGAGCATAACGACATCAAAAACAAAAATGAAATTAACCATCTTCATTCGTGGTATATAACCCCGCTGTATTAATAAATGTTTGCAAAACATTAAATTTGATTGAAATCAGTTCGAAATATCAGATTGGCCAAAAAGTCCGTTCGGTTTTTGTCGTCACGAAACTTCAAGCAGTCTAATATGTGGCTAAATTCAGTCCGTTCCTTGCGAGTGCGCTCTCGTCAGATACTAGACACTTCAACTATTCAATTATATTCATCTTGATCTCGAATAGTCACTAACGACAGTAAACTGACAGTACACACTACACCATTCGACAAAATACTACAAAGACATCAACCCAACTGACCTGGAACTAATAGTGAATTATCAGTTTGGGTTTAGGGAGTGCCACTCGTCATTATTGAGTGCCATCGCGTCGTAGATGAAGTCCCCGCCCCCACCAGCTTTGAGATGAAGGAATACTGCACGTTTCTGAAGGGTATTACCTAAGTTTTAGTTCTTATTTAGAAGGCAGAAAATTGTTTGTGCTTCTGTGCAATTAAAACCCGATATTCGAACCACATATAACAGCCGGAGTTCACCAAGGACGCAGTTCGAGTCCTTTCCCCTTTTCAATGTACGTCATACCGCTACACCCCGGCAGCGCCATTCCCAGACAACGTTCTCGTAAAGAAAACACGACATCACCCCCGCATGCGTTCAGACCCTATTAAATCTCATTGAAAAAACGCGGTCTAGGAAATAGAAAATCAAATTGAGCCCTACACGATCGTTACATATGACCGAAACAAATGCCCCAAAGAAAACTTAATCAGCAACACACCAGTAAACATCTCAGAGTCTGTGCGATACCGGGCAGTGGCTTGACCTAGAAGACTCGCATAAGAGCAAGACTTTCCTGCTTGTTTACCTGTCCTGTCCCCTCCTGGTGAGGTCCAAATCGATTCCCTGTTGATTCAGGAAGGACATGGGCCGAATCTTCAATTGAATGGGGAAAATCCAAGACAATCATCACTAGCACACGTCCCCTTCCCAAAACCCGAAACGATATCTCCTCCTTCACTAATAATGACCTGTCCAAATTCTTTACATCAAGTCAAAAATCGAAGTTTTCCCATTGACCGAACTCTATCCTGGAATGACCACATTTCCTGAATCCCCCGCCGAACTATTCCAATCCTTTTAATTGCTCAGTCGGTCCCGACATCTTCCATTACATACGCGCACCAACTCCCGCCTCGTTTCATCTTTTGTCTGTTCACATTTTGACTACGGTTGTGTGGTTTACGGTGGTCTCGATCACGGATCACGAGGTTCGATAGTCATCATTCATCAACTCTTATCATATTTCCTTCCCTTCCTTATTCCCCGCCAATCTAACAATTAATAATTAGTCTTATTATTTATTTTTCCTATATAATTCCTATATATATTTTTTTTCACCTCTACTCCTTTACGTTATTTGTTTCAATGTTTTGAGTTGATTCGTTGTAGTCATTTCATATTTACGTAGGCCATTCATTATTTTACAGCTTATAATATCTGTGTAATGTTATGTACTTCTAGTTATACCTAAACTCATTCCTTCCTGTTATTCTTAGGATACGATGTCCCAGAAAAAGTGTTTTTCATTTCATTTTAAAGAAATTAAATAAACGAGTGTCTAGCCGGAGAATAGTGTAACTTTATAAATAAAGGGTGCCCCAGAATTAGCGCAAGCTTAGAATTTTCCGCCATTTGTGCAGTAAAGTGCTGGCAACCCTAAAAAAAAAACAATTTGACAGCTGACAGTTTAGGGTTAGTAAAACTGGAGTGTTCGCGAGCGAAGAGAGTTCGTTGAATGGATTATTGAACATCAAGTGGATGCTGATTTTTCGAGCAAAATTATCCTAAGCGATGAAGCACATTTTCATCTTGATGGCTTTGTTAATCGACAAAATTGTCGCATTTGGGGTTCGGAGAATGCATCCACAACGCGTCACTGTTTGGTGTGGATTTTGAGTAGAAGGCATCATTGGACCATACTTTTTTGGAAATGAGGCTGGTCAAGCAGTGACTGTTACTGGTGCTCGATATCGCGACATGATAACACACTTCTTTGTGCCGAAATTGGATGATATTGATGTGGCCAAGATGTGGTGCCACATGTCATACAGCCCATGAAACAATTCAAATACTGCATGAGACATTTCCAGGTCGTGTACTCTCTCGTTTCGGTGATCAGAATTGTCCCCCTAGATCGTGTGATTTAACACCTTTAGATTTCTTTTTATGGGACTATTTGAAGTCAAAGGTGTATGTCAACAAGCCCACATCCACCCGTGCATTAAAAGAGGAAATTGAACGCTGCATCAATGAAATTCAAGCACATTTATGCCAAATGGTCATGGGAAATTTCGACAAAAGAGTGCGTATGTGCTAGCAAAGTTGTGGTGGCCATTTGCCCGATGTGTTATTCCATAAATAACCCTATCCCGTTTACTTTATAATTCAATGAAAAAATAACAGCAAAAATACTAAAAACTGTTTTTTTTATTGGCGTGAAGAATTTAAATCAAATCTTCAAAATTCTGGGACACCCTTTACACAAAAACGGCCTCTTTCGCAAAACGAAAGACGATTCTTGATATACCTGTTTGAATGTATAGCCTCTCCATTGGGCTTTGCCTACAAAATAAGTTATAGGCATTGGTACTCGTTTACTCATTACCGTCTCGCCCAACTAATCAATTCCACAGTGACTGAAAAAATTACAATTAGTTCAAATTCTATTTTGGCTGCTAAACCCTAAATAATAAATTTTTCCTCTTCTTGCTGCCACCAAAATAACAACAAACAATTTTTTTTGTGGTGGAGGGGGGGATTTGAAAGATATTTTGATCTTAAAAGTGTGTTTGTGGTTTTGATAAATCAATGTTGGAGGTAAGACCTCCTTCCCACACTGTTCACTATCTGTCACTTTTTTTCTGTGGTTTTGCTCATCTCTAATAATTCAGTTTTGTTTCCCTCGCCAACTGCATAACAATTTACGACTAGAAAATTCTCTAAACATATTCCACTCAATTCGCATACCAGGTGTATATTGTAAAGGAAAACATATTGAATTAAATAGTTTTTATATTTATTATGAAATAAATTGTATTTTTAAACGTATATAAAGGAAAATAGAACATGAATAAACAATATTTAGAGATAATCTCAGGATCTTTCTTGAAAACTTATTCAATTATTAATAATTCCAGGTATATTTTATCAAAAAATACTTCATTTTATCTGTTAAGTTACCTAGTTCACTGAATTATTCAACAAATTGGAAAAATGTAAAATACTAAAAAATTAATAACGGGAAAAATCCCAAATCAAAACCTCGAGTCTCTCCAGCAAAATTATTCATATAATTGCCAACGTTTAACTAAATTCAGGCATCCTCGGAATTAAAAAAAATGTAATGTACAAATATTTTATACTGTAGGTACTTAGACCGATGCTGAATAATATATAAGTTGTCTACATTTTTCAAACCCTTTTTGGATCCTGTTAATATTAATTATCTTTTGCTGTTATATTAAAGATTATTTTGCGTTTAGAGTCAAAATCACGGAGAATTTGAAGAACATTGAATCTGGCGAAGGAAAAGGTCGAAAAGTGAATAATTTCTATCTGTTTGAATTTAGTCATAGTTCCCATGTCCGAAACCACAGTGTCAGTTTGTCAAGAGAATTTTCAAGTTGTATTGCTTTTATGGTAATGTATGGTAGCCAATGGGGGCATACATTTCTAATTTAAATTAATTATATTTTTAAATAAAATTGACTCATATCAATGAGTTATAATTCTTCCTTTAACCGTTTTTTTTTTTTTTTTTTTTTTTTTTTTTTTTTTTTTTTTTTTTTTTTTTTTTTTTTCATATCCCCTTGTTACAAAATATAGATCCTACAAACGAATCTATTTACAATTGCTTCATCATATTTTCCTGTTTTATTTTATTATATTTCTTTTTCTACAAATAGTGATCTGCATTGTACAAAAGTATAATGATGTACATTATACATCAATGGACTGAATTTATCAAATCTGATGGGGCTAATCTTATTAATAAATAAGATATGCTTAAAACTAACTTACATCGAACAATAAAAACTTAAAATTAAATCTTTAACCATCACTGCAGTTCCGATAGACATTATATTAAGCTATCTTAGCATGTTGATGAGATGAGATTGGATAAATCTACAAGTGAGAAAAAGGCATCTAGAGACAACTGCTACTTGACAGTGGGTATGTGCACCTGTCGTTAAAGGGTCATTTAGCACAGTGGCTCTCTTCCTAACAGCTTAGTTGGTCATATCGCTCGCAGAAGCTATATGATTTTGTATATGGTGCATAGACTATATGATTTTGTATATGATGCAGAAACTATATGATTTTGTATTTGATCCAGAGACTATATGATGCAGATACTATATGATTTTGTATATGATGCAGATACTATATGATTTTGTATATGATGCAGATACTATATGATTTTGTATATGATGCAGAGACTATATGATTTTGTATGTGATGCAGAGACTATATGATTTTGTATATGGTGCAGAGACTATATGATTTTGTATATGATGCAGAGACTATATGATTTTGTATATGATGCAGATACTATATGATTTTGTATATGATGCAGAGACTATATGATTTTGTATATGATGCAGATACTATAAGATTTTGTGTATGATGCAGAGACTATATGATTTTGTATATGATGCAGAGACTATATGATTTTGTATATGATGCAGATACTATAAGATTTTGTATATGATGCAGATACTATAAGATTTTGTATATGATGCAGAGACTATTTGATTTTGGCAGAAGCCGCTTTGACTTGGTTCTGTTGCTTCAATTGCGTGTCCCTAATGATTCCATTTGTGCATTGAAGACTAAACGGTTGACGCCAAAATAGTTATTCGTTTCTGATATTATAACTATAAAGTGGATCCCAAAAGATACGGAACATGCTTGACGAAAAACTGGTAGAACATCTACGAGAAAACAGACTTAGGGGTCCATCGTACTTTTTCTATTATGAGTACTTTTCTACTTTGTCGCTCCTTCACCCAACTTTTTGCTTAGTCTCAAACTGATGATGTATAAATGTTTCCTCCGTCCAGCTCTGTTGTACGGTGCCACACTACATACTCACTTGACTGACAATACAGCTAAAAGTCTGAAGCAATTTCAGAATAGGATCATGAGAAAAGTGGTCAGACATACACTGTGCTTTTTCCGAAAATTATGCTACAAAGTACAGTCCAAATACTATTGTTTTTCTTATAATTTGTAATTTTTCATTTATAGTTTTCGTTTTAATAAAAATATAACAACATTTGTTAAACTAATATTCCATGTGTTAGTTCCGTACAAATACCATTCCCTCACCCTTTTCCATTCCCTCTACTTCTGCGTTCCCTCATAAAAGACATCTGTTCTAAAAATTTGCCAGTCCAGAATTAAGCATGCAGCTGCGGGTTAATACATTTACTATTAAATAAGCTAAGGAACTGAATGTTTTTATGTACCCCGGAAGTGTTATTGTGACACGTAACTAAGTACTACTACAAGAGGTTTGATTTTATAAAAGGCGTTTTGCCAAAATTTGATTTTGATCTTGACTGTCAAATCAAGAAAGACAACTCATTATAAGGATTAGCCTACCTTGAGGAATTACCTGGCGGAAGAATAAAACTTCAGTCAATATGGAGTGGCCAATCAGCCGTTATAAAAATATAACTTGATGCCTGTTCAACGCAGATTTTTATTCGAAAATTTGAAAGAGCACGTTGCTCTAAAGTCATCGGCTGAAATTCTTTTTTTAATAATTTAATATTCATGGTTGTCTCTTTTGTAGAAGGTAAACCAACTTTAAGCGTTTCATGTGTTGCTTCGTGTTGCTGCTTTTGCATATTAAATATATTTAGAGTTCAATGCAAAACCTCAACGCACCAAAGCGTCACTTATAATCACCCAATGCTCCATGGTTTGGCCACCTAGGGTGTAGACTATACAATACAGGAAATCCCTCACATTGAAAAACGAAATTCTCATCTACGAAGCCATACTAAAACCAATCTGGACTTACGGACTTAAACTATGGGGGGTCATACTAAACCCCTGAACTTTATATCTTTATACATCTCCAAACGAACACTCCGTAGTGAACGTTGAATTTCCCCATCTAAGAACACATTTCCTAACATTATCCGACCTTTACAATCACCTTCAAGCATCACACATCCTTGAAGTCCTTCGAAGGGGAAGTGACTCCGAAATATTGTCTAAAAAATGGATCTCTGGGAGTTTTAACTGGTCGGTTTCCCTCCTTTGTGTCCTGAGCGTCTGCTGCTGAAGGAGTAGCGTGTACTCTACGCCTCCCCGATCTTTTCCCCCTCCATAATCGAGAAGGTGACCATTCTACTACCAACTACTGTGTCTATATTTTAAATTATCCATCGCCTCCCATTGGACTAATTGTAATTTTATTCAAATAAAGACTAACAAAAAAATACAAAGAGCTTTCATGAGCGTCGTATTCGCGTCTTAAACTTGGTGAGTATTTTTTTATATGCATGAAAATTTCACAAATAGACCACATTTGATGATCCGATCAAGCTAAAAATAAAAGCGAACTTACGTAAAATAATCAAGGGTCATTACTCAACTACTCAATTATTAAAAATAAATATATGTCTATTTTACCAAAGCAAAGTATCAAATTAAATGTCAGACATACCTCTCTCCAGAGATTAAAGAACACTGACCTGCACTCGTTGTCTGGTGTGCCGTCGGTGGATGAGTTCATCTGCCGGAGACATCACGTTTTTTTGGCTTGTCGCAGCACTTGACAAATTTAGTGTTTAACACTATAACCCCACCCCCATGCCAAAAAGCTATGCAACAAATATCAGACATGACTTAAGCCTAACTACGTCATGTTAAGTTCTATTGTCCTTGACATCTACCCAAGTGCTTTAAACTTAAATGATGTTTAAGAATTGAGTTAAAAAGTAAAAGTGTACTATTGGTTTTGGCTCAGTGATACGTCAGGCCATAAGAAATGTGATGTCTGACCGCTCTGATGGGCGAAGCCTCAAGACTACCGAGAGCAGAAGTGGCCTCTTTGCTCCAGGGATGTTGTTCCGTGGACCAGAGGGCTTCAATCAGGGCCAAGAACGGCTTCAAGACGTCATGCGTCTGCGTACTCCACCTCTGTCTGTTACAGGTAAGTTACTGCGGTACAATACAGCTCATTTGGTTGCGGCTTCATATGATAAACACAGTGTTTCCATGTTACCTCCAGAAAATAGCGTTAATATGTCCTAATGCCCTAAGGTTGTAGAGTGCTTAGAGAGGGTTCTTCGCGATCCAGGGAGATTCTCACATATGCCAGCTGAATACTGACTGTCGTCTGGTCGATGTCAATACTTCTTTGGATCCTTCAGTTACTTGGCCTCATCTACCTAAAACTAAATTTACTTATCCGTCTCTTTCAGTTTGAATCCTCCGTCTACTCCAGTTGTACAATATTTCATCCATCCGAACTCTACCTTTCATCCCTGAGATTTTTCTTTTTTAAACAATCATTCCTGACGAGAGCAACCAACTTCTAGGATTCTACCCCTCAAAACATTCACGAGTCCCCTTCTCTTCCTAAATTTAAATACCATATTTCTGAATTCATTCTGAAATACTAAATCGATGCAAGTAGCAGTTTCAGATAAAAATAACCGTTGACATTTTTAGTTGAAAAATCAAAGATTGTATCGGAATATTAATTTTCATTAGTTTTATTTTGTCACTACATTAAATTTGACCTTTTTACTTTATTTTATCTACCCTATAGTTATTAATAATTATTTAAGCTGGACAGCCTATCTATTGCATTTTTTTCACATCTTTTATAAACTAATTGCATTTTTTAAATATATCTATGTTACATAAACAAAATTAAAGATGTAATTTAAAATTGAGATGACGGAAGGAGAGAATTAAAAAAAATCACAAAGAAATGATAATAAAATGGAACATATTATCTTAGTGCTTAATTTTTTATTATGTTAATTTTACCGTTAATGACCCTAAACAAGTTTTCTTATTTGGTTATAACTGCGATAATACTAGGAGGTAAAGTAAAAATTCTATAAAGGCACTACAAAATTATAAAAGTACCAAGTTTTAAAAATCATCTTTATAACATTGTAAGTGAAGTCCTCATATTCTCAGGTTCTGGTCCGTTCCATGATGAAATCGAATGTGAAAACACTGTGCAGATCCTACAGACTCCTTGAACTCCATGTCTTCATTTAATTATCCTTTTAGTTTCCTTAGACACTTTCAACATTACTCTGGATGGTAGTTTCCCATTCCGGGACACTAAGCTATTGCTATTATTAGTGTTGATAACATTTCTGTAAGTCTAAGAACCGATTTGCATTAGTTAGGGATTCTACGTATTTTTTACAACCAACTATTTTACAACATTTTTTTTTACATCTATGAACTAAATTGCATTTTTCCAGAAATAAATAAAATAAAATTTTTATTTTAATTAAACATATTTTTAATTGATTGAATTGTACATTAGCCTGTAAATCAAGAAACATGTAATAAAGACTTTTAATGCATAAATAAATATGTGTAACACTTATTTGTTTTATCACCAGTTAATCCGACCTTTCAGCCATTCCGACCTTCCCCCTGGTCCCCTTGAGGTCGCTCCTATTTTATTTTTATTAAAACTTTCTTATAGATCCACCTCTACTTTTTTTTTTGATAATTATTGTGTTTTATAAATGTGTTATTTTATTTTTTCAGGAATTCGCGACCCTTACAAAGGAGCTCAACCAGGCTAGGGAAAATCTGTTGGAGAGGGAAGAAGAAATCCAAGAACTGAAGGCAGAGCGAAACAACACCAGGGTAAGCCAGTCGTTTAAAATCTATCCCCAATTATTTATATATTTTGTTGAAAGTACATCTAAAAAATACAAAAATAAACAGTTTATTTCTTGGGAAAATAATTTGCATCAACAATCTAGTTTGTGTTGGGCCCAGTGAGCATTTTAGCTCTTAAATAACCTTGCAGTCAGAGTTATAGAAGAGAGGCTACTCCCGTTAATCAAGACTTCAAGTCGGTCTGAAGAAAAGACCAGCTTAGAAACAGTGAGAGATGTAAATACCGGGCCCCCATTACTTATGTTAATTACTTTTTCCATACCTACTTTTTCACTGTTGTTTAATTAGTTATTGTAAAAGAAAGAATTTTGATAAAAAATGTTTTACTTGAGAATTTAACCCTCTGTAGCACATCAAAAATATTATTATGTTTTTATTTAATTTGTTTTATTTTTAAATTTAATCTGAGGTTTATAGGTTCTTGTTAATGTAAAAAGAAAACTCTGGCGACAAGAAAATCAGATTTTACAAAATTCACACTTATTTTATTTAAATATACTACAATAACTTCAATTTTCTTCAAATTTTATAATTTACCTTAACATTTAACTCTAGAATGGCCAGATTTACTAGCTTGTATATATTATTCTTATTGTTTCTTTGCTTTAACTTGGTTTGCCATGCTGTCAGTAATATCCACTTCTATCTATTCAATCCTTCTACCCTGGATAAAATTCTTCTTCCTAATAATGTTCTTCCACGTTCCAGTTCTCTATTAAATAAAAATTGTTCATTTTTCTTCAAATTTCAATACTTTGCCTCATGCTTTCACTAAATGAATAACACTAACCATCATCCTTATATCAGAAAAGGACAACTCCTTTTCCCTCCTTTTTTCATTTCCCCCACTCTTTCCACTGGTCATTTGGCGCTCTTTTATGCCTGCTAATTTTTCAAATTCAAATTTCACAAGTCAAATATCACAACAATATATAAATATACAGACGAGCCTAAAAGAGACTGTTTCTTTAAAGATGAAGTTCAATATTAGAACCACAGTGGAACCTTACATTTTTCTAATTTTTTTTCTTGTGTAAGGACTGATGAAAATTATTATGAATCGCACTGATGAATTAATCATGAATATTAACAACTGAAAAAGTTTTTATATCATCTGCCTCTGATGAACTTGAAAGATATCGATAAGGAATAAAGATATAAACACTCCCCACATATGTTTAAAGGTCCAAAAACGTTAATAAGAAAATTACAAAATCTCGTACCAAGGTACTGACTTAATTCCACTATAGTTTGTCAGAATTGAAGCCCTTCAGAAGTTAACTTAACTTAATATTAGGGTAGCATGGGCCGCCTTATGGGTAGCATATGGGTCACACATCCCCCTTTAAAGCCTCAAGGTGAAATACCAAAATGCTTGGGTGTAAAAAGCAGACCTAATCTTTCTGCACAATGCAGGTATTTCATTTTTTTAATTTTGTCAATGTCAAAACTTTCCCTTGTAAAATTGAATACACTAATGAAATAACTTCAGAATGTTCTCTTCAAAATTCTCTTAGTAACATAAAATTTATGTATTATGTTTTTTTTTTATGATTAATCAGAAGTGGTATTAAGTCAGAAGATTTAAGTAGAAAATTCAGATTTTTTATGATATTAATTTATAATGATATTATTCAAACCTAGACTGTTTTTATAAAAAAATGTTTTCAATACTAACTTAATTGTCTAATATACCTCATTTTGACTTTTGGTGTATAGGTCGCCTGTTGTTTATAATTACAAAAATAATATGATTCAAATTTACTAATATAAAGCAGTAAAATAATTTTATATACCATTTTACATGGTAGATTTTGCCGTTATATGTGTATAGTTTAAGCCTTCAAGGTAGAAAACCAATTTGAAAATTCTTGAAAAAACCAAAGTACCAAAATGGCTTTGGTTTACTGTTTTTGTTTTTTTACTTTCAATTTAAAAACAAATCACCATTTGTATATTAAGCTTATATTGATTGTATGTGTTTAAGATTGAATACATCTCTAAGCCTCTTTTATTTTCCTGTTTCTTCTTTATCTAAATCGAATCCTCATAATTTAATTTACCCATCTTTCTCCAGTTCTTCAATTTTTGTCCAAGACTGACAAAATCAAACGACTTTTAGCTAAAGTTCTATAAATATCTTGTGAGAGGATGCATAATAATTGTTAAATTTTATTTTGAAAAACAATTCATATGAAGTTACACTTTTATTTTTTATGAACAACAATGTCTGCCCTCAAATCAGTGATTAATTATATGCGCTAGTGCTTTCAAAATTCACACTGCCATTATAAAGTGCTTCAACAACCAACAAAAATCCATCTATTACATTATGTCTTGTTTACTTCCACAAATTCATGCCTACACATCACTTCATAGTAGACAATTCTATTAAAAAAATTAAGTTTTATTTGCAATTTTTTAAAAATATTTTTTCATTAATTTTTTGTGTTATTCTTCAATTTTATCTAAAAATTTTTATTAAAAAATGAAACTTTCTGAAATGTGTTTACACTTTGATGATAAGAAAACTTAAAGTATTCATTTAAGAAAGATAGAGTATTATTTATCAATTGTAAAATATGAGATCCCCATTTGTAATAATTAAACTTTAACTAGTTTAAAAATAATTTGTTTGTTAGGTTGTTAATTATATAATTTGGTTGTTAATTATATTAGTTAAAGTTTTAGTTACAACTATTAATTATAAGTTTTTGTCAATCTTTGCGCAAAGTGATATTCACTTTTATAAATAAACTTATAGTTTTTGCATCCATGCGTAGTTGTCTAATAAATAGCCTTATCTAAAGGAAAAAGATTTTGTCAGAGCTGGAGCCTGTAGCTTGGACCTATCATCTGGTCAGATGCTCCATCTCTGTGCTATCTCTTTCCTTTTCCTTTTAGCTTCCTTTTTCATCTTTATAACCAACTTTTTAATAAGACATGTTTTATTAATTGATTTATAGTTATTTTGTTTTTTAATTGTATCTTTTTGTGCAGCTTCTCTTAGAACACCTCGAGTGCCTTGTATCCCGTCACGAAAGATCCCTGAGGATGACAGTTGTTAAGCGGCAAGCGGCAGCTCAGTCAGTTGTATCTTCCGAAGTCGAGGTACTGAAAGCTTTGAAGAGCCTGTTCGAACACCACAAGGCCCTAGATGAAAAGGTAAAATGAAATCTGATAGAAACCTAGAGAAAAAATATTCATTTGAGTTTCATCAATATTCGTAATTAGCTGACCAGGCCCAGCGATTCCTGTGCGGAATGTTATAGGGAAAATTCTCCTTTCAAAGAGAAACATTAAAGAAATTTAAAACCTTTTTCTATTTATGTTTTTTAATATATAACCCCTTTATTTTATTTTATTTTTTTTTTCTCTTCCCTTTCTGAGGACAAACTTCATGCAGGGTTCATTAATAACTGTAACCATTAGAAATGTATTGTAAATACTTGAGATGCTCTAAGTTTCATCCTTTTTAAAATAAAACACAAACGATCACCACAGCTCTACCCATTGTAAAGTGAAAAATCACAAAAATTTGAATTTGAAACCTGAATTAAAAATTTGGTAATTCTGCTAAAAAAAAAAAAAGTTAAATAGTTAAATAAAATGATCAACCACAGCAACAAACAAACTATATTACTACTAAAGTTGTAAAAATCAAATATCTCAAAGCATAATTATATTAAATTCCTCACTGTGTTTTTCTGAATGTTCAATATTACTCTGGGTGTTACGGTCTTTATGTTTAAAAAAAATTGACTTTCAGTCTTCCATTGTTATTTGTTTGAAGAGCTAACCTGCTGGTTTTAATGCGGTGTCAGTCAACCAACAGTGATTTTATTTCTTCCGAAAAGATATTTTCACTCAATAATGACAATCATTTACATTTCATTCTTTCGATTTTTTTCCTATACATTTTTCAACTAACAACTTTGTAATCAAGTTATGAGACTTCAATGCTTTTATGTCTATTCTTGGGTCTAGGGAATACCCATGCAGTCTTTGGTCCAGATCGGTTTAAAATTAAAAACTTGTATTAAGGACGCAATCTACGAGAATTCATTTATATACATGTATACAGAAACAGAGATAGATAAATTAGAATTTTCTTTTCAGTTCAAAGTATATAAAAAACAATACAACTTTAAAAAATGTTATTTTGAGGGGGTGAATAAATAATTTTTTTGGTGATGTTTCAGGTACGTGAAAGGTTAAGGGTAGCATTAGAAAGAAATACAACTCTAGAAGAAGAACTGCAGAACACCAAAGATGAAGTAAGTTCCTCACAAACCATTAAATAATTGCCATCACAAACTAAAAACTAGTTAATCTAATCTTACAATACGAGTTATGATAAATTAATTGTTGTTATTTTCATTAATGTCTAGTTGCAACAGTACAAAACAGGAAACGTACCACCTTCGGAAGACTCAGACAACATACCCAAAGAAAATGGAACCCAGGAATGTGATAGCAAACCAATATCACAACAATCACAGGTATGAGCCCCTTTTATACTTTGGTCTGGTAATAATATCTTTGGATGATCTTGTTATTCGTTTAGAAATACATGAATGATTATTGTGAATTGTAACATTGAAACTTTTACATTGCCTGAAATTTGAAACATTGCACTGATGTTCTTTTAGAATGTACTTTTCATTTCTGTTAACACATCTATTAAAGTATTAAATGTTTTATAAGTTAATGGCAAATGTAACTTTCCATATAAGAAGATGTACAAATCAATTTTCACAGTTTACATGTTTAGTGTTATTTGTGGAGTAATTATTTAATTAATCAATAACTTAGTCTATCCACATCAGCTTGGGGGCTCAGATAAAATTTTGTATATAGAAAAATTTATTGATTCTTCCAAGTTTATCTGTGATTGTTGTCTAATGTTTTTCTTCATTTTTAATTAATTCTAATTTAAAATTATTAAATTAGAAACTTTTCCTCCAGTTAAGCAATAGTCATTTATTTTTTGACTCCCTTATGTAGCTTTTTTTGTATTTTGTGCACGTACCCCAATTATCATAATTTACTACCAATTTAATTTTGTATATTTTTCCTATCTTATTTAGTTAATTTTTTTTACATAGTTACATTATGTTCATATTATGTGTTATGCATTAGTGTGTTTATGTTGAATTGTTTTAAAAACAGTCGGTGTCAAATGGATCTATCGAACCTGAAAGCGAAAAGTCTGAAACCCAAGTCACAATTGATAAACAGGTAAAGGATTTTATAATGTTCATCATTACAACTGAACGGTTTTTTGTTTGTTTATTTTTCTCATCGTTTTATTTAAATGCTATTTAAAGTATAGGGACATTTGGGTCATTCCATGTAAAATCAACCGTCGGTCTATTTTTAATTGTCGTGAATTTGTCTCTTTTTTGTTTGGTGTTTTCCTAAAAGGTCAACATTGCAAGCTTTTGGTGATCTCAAAATGTATTGATTTTGGAAAAGTGCCAGGTTTTTTTTTTGGTATTTATCCATGGTTTGTCGCACAAAATTAAAATTAAGCTGTAAAATCAAACTTTGATGAAAATCTAACCCATTCATCAATTAAGTAACTAAGTTGTTATGATTGATTCACATGCCAATCTTTGATGTCTATTGTCAGCCATAATTCAAAAACATATAGTTTAAACAATTTAGAAATAAATACTTATTCCATGTCTCATATAAATCAGAGTTAATGAGGTTGCTGTTTTTTTGTTTGTGATTTATTTGTCTTGGAATGACCTATGTCATTGCTAAGTAGTTGTTAATTTTGATTTTAATGATACCATGATCCAGGATTTGAATCAAGGACTTTATAATGTCCGTCCAGATGCTCTAGCTGAGCTACTGCCTCACATCCAGACATTATCTCTATGTTTTATTTAATGGGTCCGTCCCTCATTTTAACTCTAAAAGAAAATATTGTAATGTTCTTAAATAAGCAATAAACATATTAACATATTAAACAATAAAAATATTGTAATGTTCTTAAATAAAACAATAAACATATTAACATATTAAACAATAAAAATATTGTAATGTTGGTGGTGAAAGGGTTGCTCAGTTGGAAAAACATCTGAACTGTGACCAGAAAATCCAGCCATTATTAGTTATCATTAAAAATGACATCATTGATCTGGGGACCAAATATTACTACAGTTAATAATAATCCATTAATATTTATATTACACGTGAATGTACTCTGTTACTTATGACATCACTGTACTATGATTTCATTAATGAATAATTCAGTTCTCAAGAAGTAATTATATGCCATTTGTGCAACTTTGACCATACAGATAAGTTTTTCTTTACTAATATTATGTATAATAATATGTATTTTATCATACTATCAGTAGATGTACTCAAGTTGAATTAGCATGAGGGTTGTTTTGTATGTTTTGAATTTAATTTGATGATGATGATATGTTTTTATCCTGCATCATTTCCCCGAGTAGGAACCTCTAGATTTACCTTGGTATTATTATTCTTAGATGAATGTATCATATTTAAAAAAATTCTAATCTTAATGCTCTTATTTATTTATTTACAGAAGTATTTTCTAGCATTTCTCATCCATTTGGATAACTATTACAGAGCAGTAGATAACATTTTCTTGAAATTTCAGAACATAGAGCTATCTAGATGGGAGAGGAAAGTTGGTGAATTGACAGGAAAGGTTTCAGAAGTTGAGGACAACTTGGGCAAAGCACAAAGAGAACTCGGGCGGGTCCAAGATATTAACTCAAAACTTCAGAGAGATCTTAGGGAGACAGTTGCTCAAAAGGAAGATCAGGTAATAACTTTTGCTTAGAGATTATTATTGTACATTAAATTGAACGTTGCAAAACCTCTGCCAAATGCAAATAGTCTTTAACACCACTAAATGTCACTCAAGGAAAATATTGACTTCCGAATGGTTGATATGAAAGACTGGCGTATTTCTGGTGTATATATTGTGGAAATGTCTTGTCTATGAATGATGCATTAAATAAAAAAAATTTATTCTGCAAGGATAGTTCATAAGAATAACTTATAAGAGTAAAAATTATAGCCTGGACAAGTACAATAACTTATAAGAATACAAATTATAGCCTGGACAAGTACAATAACTTATAAGAATATAAATTATAGCCTGGACAAGTACAATAACTTATAAGAATACAAATTATAGCCTGGACAAGTACAATAACTTATAAGAATATAAATTATAGCCTGGACAAGTACAATAACTTATAAGAATATAAATTATAGCCTGGACAAGTACAATAACTTATAAGAATACAAATTATAGCCTGGACAAGTACAATAACTTGAACACAGGATCACATACAGTAGATAGTAATGTGAAAAATATGAGAAATTACAAATAAAATAATATCAGAATCTGTTATTAGTGAAATATCATAATAATAGTTTATTACAAACATTATGATTATTAATAATAATAACACTTGAACATTAAAAAAAAAAAGGTTCTACTATGTCTGCCCACTATGTATATTTATATTCTCAATGGTTTTTATTATACTGCCATTATTAAGTTCTCCAAACAGCTATTAAGTTTACTTGCTATTATGGTTTGTTACTTTTAATGCACCAAGTCATTCACCCTGATCAAAACAACAACATCTGTACAATAACAATAACAAGCTAAGTAGTCTAGGGAACAAAGGTAAAATAGAAAAAATTAATCATACAGTTCTGAATTTTGGAACAGTTGTTCATGGAGTGTCCTGTACAAGTCACCATTAGTGGGGGGAGGGGAGCAATTGAAGGCCTCTTTTTTCATTTTTTTTTCAAATATCTCGGAAACTTTCAACTTTAGCAAAAAATACTGTACTTCGTTTACAAAATTTAAGTAGTACACAAAATTCTCTATCAGAAAGGTTCATTTTTTTCATTGAGTCAATAATTTGGGAGATGGAGGGATCGCAAGTTGAATTTGCCAAGGTGAGCCTGTTTCACCTGTGAAACTTCAGATTTATTATGATATTTTGAATGTTTTACTATTGTTTATCTAACCACTAAGCGCATGGAGTGACATAAAAGTATTTCTTATCTGCGGATCCGCAGACCGGGTACATCACACCAAATTTGAGCGTCCAAGTTGTAGAAATGAAACAATACTCTTTCCAGGTTAAAATATTATTTGCAAATATTGGGATATTTTGCTTAAAAAAAATGTTCTTAGTGGATGTGAGATAGATATCTGAATGTGGTTTCATTCGATTCAGTCAAACAAACAGTTTGAAATAATGACATCATGTTTGCCGGACGCACTTATGAATTTTAATTGTACATTAAAGAAAGGTATAATTCTTTTTATTATACTTATAAGTAACCCACACACAACCAACAAAAATATTATAAGATTAATACTTTAATTATTTAACAACTATTTACATTTTGAGAGTTATTTTCATTTAAATATCGGAAGAAAATGTGATTATGGAATAGTTAGAGGAAAATGGTACTAGAGGTTGGATGATTCTGCTAAAATGATCAATGAAATGACATCTATAGGATGGAGGATGAAGGGCAGATGGCAGAAATCCAGTGTTATAGGAGTGGATGAAGGATTTAAACTGAAGGGGACAAACTAAGTACGGTAAAGAAAGGGTCTAAAGAAATATTAATTTCTAACTGTAAGCCAAACACAAAGTAAATGTGCAACATACCTCAATTTATAACGTAACAACTAACAAAAAAATATATAACTATAAAAAAGTACAAACTAGAACTAAGTATTATTTAAAAGCTAAACTTAAATGTATTTTTTGTTTTAGGTTCTTATTTCTGTTTCCTTGCTATCATCAATTTAGAATAGAATAGAAAAAATGTTTGTTATGGGACCATGCCCCCCCCCTTTTTTTAGGACTAAACAAATATTAAATATATTATGTTTTATTTAATTATCAATATAATTGAACAGAAATATCCTTTGTATAAGTCTTTGTAATATCTTTAGTGAATAAGGCTTACCCCGATTCCTGGTTACTCAGCTTCAGTTGCAATCACAGTCCGCCTATTAGACCTATGGAAAAAGGTTCTTAATTAAAAATTCTATAAAATTAAAAGTTTTTATACCTATGTTTTGTTCTTTTGATGATGAATTATAATGAAGAAATATACACTTCACAAGTAATGATGCTGTAACAGACTGACACACAAAACTTTGATCTAAGTATGCCATTAAAAGTTTAAATTTTACAGTCAAGTCGTCAATTCTATATGTAGTGTTATGTTTTTTATCTTTCTTGCTATTATTTAATTTTACCTGATGGTTAAAGATTCTGTTAATATAAAAAAGAATTCTGGCAAAAAGGAAACTGTTCAATTACAAACTTTTCTTTATTTTTTCAACAAGCACATCTGTGACACAAATCTACAATGGTTTACAAAACTAATTTTTATTATTTTACCTTATATTTATTCGCAGCTGGCCAGATTTACTACTTTTCATGTTCCTTTCTTATTGTTTCATCAATTTTTCTTCGTTCTTCGGCGAATTTTCTTTTATTCCTCGTTTGTTCCTATCCTTTGCCATGTGGTTAGTAAAAAATGCGTTGTTATCACTTCAATCCTTTTTCTGAGAGAAAATTCTTCTTCCGTCAACTCTTCCTTTATGCCCAATCACCTTTATCGAAAAAAAATTTTAAGTTTCACAACAGTTATAATCTTAACTTAACACTTCAAGATCAAAAAAAGCACCACGCTAAATACACCATATTGGTTTCCAATTCCTTGTCTCCTCACCTTCTAGATTTATCCACGGGTCGTTTACCGCCCTTTTATGCCCGCTAATTTCAAACTCCAATCCTTGTTTTATTTCTTATTTGAATTCAAATCGGAGGCAACATCACCAAAAATCATAACATCCAAATATCACAACAGTAGATTAGATAAACAAATTGAACTCCAGACATAATTTGTTTTGTTTTGTTTTTATAGGAAGAAAGGATAACGACCCTTGAAAAGCGATACCTGAATGCTCAAAGAGAGTCCACTTCACTTCACGAATTGAATGAAAAACTTGAATCGGAAGTGCAGCATAAAGATGCACAACTCAAGGTCAGAAACATTTTCCTCGCATAATTTATGCTATTTCTGATTCTTAAAATTTTATTATAGGTTGAGTTAGCGGTTATTTTAAATGAAAGTATAGCCACTAGAAGCAATAATTAGAATATTTAAAGTTACAGTAAAAGTCAGAGGAATGCATCATACGCTTTTATTAGTGACAATTTTTGTTGAGGTGGTAAAAATTAAATATGATATATTGTTATTATTTGTCTTATGATACTTTCAGATTCAAGATGACAAAATCAGAGCACTCCAGGAGAAGCTCGAGTTGTGCGAACAACAGTTAGCTCAGTACGCCGAGTTGCCCGACATGGAAGAGGAGTTGCGAGCGCGGATGGCAGCTCTCTCCCAGGTGAGGCAGTCACCACATAATAACCAGTCTCAAGATAGGAAGGGAGATTCTTCTCAAAAGGCATTTATAGATTTTACTTATCGGAAAATAGACAATGTTGTCATTTCTTCTAAGTGCACATTTTTTTTTTTTAAATACTTTAATAGGTGCATCATCAGTTAATTTATTCAATTAAAAAAATTGGTACTTTGTCAAAACCTTTTTGTGATTGCCGGAGAGGTAGGTCTGCTATAAACTGTCTGAACGTTCAGCAGGTATAACTAATCATGTATATATTATGAAAAGTCCACAGAAGGAATAGGAAATAGTGTGTATTTCTCTTTTTGTAAAATTATTTTAGTTTTGGAACCCCAGCTGTCATTCCTTTAGTTCAACTTTTTGTTTCACGAATAATAAAATTGGGGTTGCAAAGGGCACTCGAATCTTATAGTAGCAGCTATGAACGAACACATTAGAAAAAAAAAAATCTAACAATTTCTTAGTAATCTGTGTAATGTAAAAAAAAAAAAAAAAAGGTACATATGAACTAGGTAGAAACATCAAAGATCCATTTGAAATCGGCCTTGAGATGTATATTTTAAATAAATTTTGTCCGGTCTAATACCTGTATTGGAAGCTCAGCTATATTTGGAAAGGAGGAACTGATGAAGTCAAATTAGTTTTTGACATAGAACAAATCGAATGCTGTCAAAACCATGAAATCAGGAGTATACCGAGAAGTTTCCACTAACCACGCTGCAAAATTAACCAGTGTCGGATCAGATTTTAACTAAAACTAACTTGTTCAAATCTAATGAAATACCTAAATAAAACAGTTACTACGTGTTCTATTAAAAATTGTATATTTAAAGCAATGTTGCAGTAACACTTGATGTTGAATAAAAAAAAAAAATTTCAGAAAACCTAAGTAATCTATGAAACTAAAAATGAGGATAATAATTCAGATAATTTTATCAACCTATTGTGCCTTCTTCTCAATCATTTAGGGTTTTGGCTGATTTTACCAAATTTGGTTTTGAGTTAAATATTTTTGATATTTGATTCGGTTACGTTTCTATTATTTACAGAAACATAAGCATGTCATTAAAATATTCTATTTACATTTTTTATTTTTTTCAGTCACACTATTAAAAAATATCTATAAAAACATAGAATGCATTCTGCATGTATATGTATTTATTTATTTTTTTTATTTCATTCAATTTGCATACTCTAATTGTAGAATCTTAGATTTGCATTTTAGTTTATATTTAAAGGAAACTATTGTTAGACGATTTCAATTTTTCATTGTATTAAGTCGGTTTGCTATTTAAAAAAAAAAAAAAATATGTGTATGGTGGTGGTTATTGGTCATTATATTATGCTGCTATTTTTATTTCTATGGATTTATTACTGTTTACAGAATATTTCAAATTATTTATTTGTAGCGGTTGAATTATTTTTGTTATTAAATGAAACTATGATTCGACAGCAATCATCAAAAATATTTTGGGGAAGTGCCTATTTATTTTATTCAATAACAGAAAGAAGAATGAATACATTTTGTGAAATAAAGTACGATTTGTATCCCTTAGCAATTGCTTCATTACATTTTTCATAATTGATTCAGCTACAAATGTTTAAGATTAAAATTATTGAATACTTGGAAGATACCATTGAAAATATATCAAAAAACTGGGAGATACTCAAAAGGATGAACCCAAGGCCATCCGAGGGTGATAAATACATAACTCAACAGCTTTGAGTGTCCAATATCTATTTGCTAAAATACATAATCATAAATATGTTGTTATAAACAGTCGAGAGAAAACTGAGGCAGTGATTTAACATCAAGAAGAACATAGGACCACTTCTCAAGTCTCTGGTTTGAGAGATGGAGATTGGATGACAATTTTGTTAATAATTGAGCTAAACAAATTTAGTCATTAAAACTTTTTTGAAAAATCTCATAAATACTGAAAAGGTTATTATGATGGGGTGGGTCCTTGGATTGAAAAAT
This sequence comes from Acanthosoma haemorrhoidale, assembly GCA_930367205.1. Taxonomy (NCBI): domain Eukaryota; kingdom Metazoa; phylum Arthropoda; class Insecta; order Hemiptera; family Acanthosomatidae; genus Acanthosoma; species Acanthosoma haemorrhoidale. Next base: position 17,993,407 of record OV884011.1, on the reverse strand, counting down.
TAATTCATTTTCTAAAATTTGTTTTTTAATTCATTTTTATGAAAAAGTGACAAGGGTGCTCGATTTTCCAATGTTGGAGAATACTGGAATAATTTCGTCTAGGAATTTATTATGGTTGTAATAATGAGTTGGAAGAATTTAAATATAATGAACATTATATTGGGAAATCCAGAAATATAGACAATACATCATATAAAATGACATAATGAGGTTTTATTCAACCCTAGTTTTTTCTTTAATTTTATTATATATGCATTCGTTAAAATAGGTATACTATTAATTATGACCACCTCCGTAGTCTAGTGGTTAGCTTGTCTGACTCCAAATTTTGGAGATCTAGTTCTAATTGGAGGCCTCTTGTAATTTTCTGGATGGGGCCCAATGAGCTTTCTAAAGGAAACTGAGTAACCACTTGAATAAAGGCATGGGGAATCTGGTCCAGAAAAATAAAATGATGAGATTGAGAGAATGTTTCTAACCACTACTAAACCTCAGTAGATTCTGTCTAACTTGAGTTTGCTGGTGAGGTAGTGGGGAGAGAGATGTGCACTAGCCCAATATTCTTCCCAGGCCTTGTGAGCTCCCCTCACCTACCGGCAAACTCAACACCAGTCTCTAGCAGCTATGACGTCTACCTCGGTAGGCCTAGCCTCTTCCAGAGATGTTGCGCCATTTTTTTTTTACAATTCATTTTTTCTATTTATGGTTTTTTTTTTAGATACCTTTTTTTTGTATAGGCTCAAGAAAGGCATGGCACGGCTGAAGATAGAATACAAAGACTAGAAGGGCAAGTTGAAGAAAAGAACACCGAGCTCGTAAGGTTAAACCAGAGGCTTAAAATGAACGAAGAGCATAATACGCGCTTGTCCACGACAGTCGATAAGCTTTTGTCAGGTATCTAATAATTACCTTTATATTTAATCTTTTATTGTTGGTCATTATGAAAGAAAAAAAAAAGTGATATGAGAATTTTTATATTTTATTGTATAGAATTTGAATAATTCTGTTAAAAAAAGAAAACAAAATAAACATAAAAATCAGACTGTTTTAAAGAAGGTTTACAATTAATTTTACACTGTTTACTATCATTATGAACTATAATGTAAATATTTTATTGTAATGACTTAATTTAATTATTGTTCAGGGGTTTTAGTTTTTTTCTATGTTTTTTTTGGAAATGTCATCAAATACTTAAAACAAAATATCATATTAAGATAGATGATAGATGTTCTTATCCATATTCTTACTTTTTTCACTTATTTCTTCTGATTAAATGTTTAAAAACTCACAGTAGACTGTCATAATAAAAAAAATTGTGAATACGTGTTCACATCCAGAGACATTTCTACATCCGCACATAACCACGCGGCAATTGGTTTACCCTCCCTTCTGTACTTTTCTGAAGCAGTTCTTAAAGGGCTGACATTTTTATGCAGTGGAGTTGTTTCTCTAATTCATTAAAAAACTATATATATATTTTTTATGGTCTTCGCTTATTTACGTATTCATCCTGCCCATCAAAAACTTTATAGGCAGAAAGTCATATTTATAGGTCATACATTTTTTTTGAAAACATATGGGTTTTTCGTTTTGAAAAAACGAGCAAAATCCGTAACACTATCATATGTTGTCAATGTCTTAATTATTCATTGTGGAAAGTATCTTTTGCAGCTAATGGGTTTGATTTACCAATTCTTTTTAGAATCAAATGAAAGGCTCCAAGTTCATCTGAAAGAAAGAATGCATGCGCTGGAAGAGAAGAACGCACTTACTCAAGAGCTTGAAAAAATTAGAAAGAAATATGAAGACCTTCAGATTGAAAAGGTACTGTGACCAATCAGAAATGTAACTCATAAAGTATATTCATTTATAAATTTAAAAAAAATTGAAATTATCCAATTATGTTTCAGGCCGAGATCTTAAAGGAGTTGAATAAAGCTAGGCTAGAGAACGACAACATTAAACGTCAAATGCTTCAGCAAGAAATAGCTTTTAATATCCAGCAAACAGATGCCCTTACGAGGTGATCATTTTAAATCTTGTTATTTTTCTTTCTGGGAAATCTTACTAACTGGCAATTATTTGTCATTTATTTATATAATCAATATTATTCAAAATTATTTTGCTAGCTACTATTTTAGAAAGTTATTTGATTATGGATGCAGTATATTATTATGTTTTTTATCTTTTAATTGTTTATATTTAAATTTAATCTTAGGTTTATAGAGGTTCTGTTAATATAAGAAAGAATTCTGGCAAAAGGAAAATTGTTTATTTACTAATTGATTCATGGATGGTTTACACATAAGCACGTACGTGATAAAATTACACTGTTAAAATTAAACATAAAGTGTACCTTATTATAATCGCGACTGGCCAGTTTTTCTTTGTTGTGTCCTGCGCGTTGTCTTCTTTGTCGGCACCACGATGCGTGCCTCGTTGTGTGCAGAGCGTGGTCCTGGTGCTGGCCTCGTGCCTCCCACGACGAGTGTAACGGACAAAGCCCAACTCCTCTCGTCGGCGGGTCCTAGTGAATGAGAACGATCCCTTGGTTCTCCCTCGGTTTTATACCATTTGTTGCCATCTTGGATTTTTTAACCTCTTTGGTTTTCCAATGTCTCATATATTATTAACTTTTCTTGTTTTAAAGTTACAAATCCAATATTAAATTATTTATATTTATTTGATAACTATTACTACTAGACATAACGCAACGAATTGTTTTCAAACCTGAACTGTGATCCTTGGATCGTATACCGTTCATTTATGCCCGCTAGTTTTGGGTTTATATCAAAAGTAATATCAAAACTCACAACATCAAAATATCACAACAATATATATATATATTTTTTTGTTTTATTTATTATCTGTGTTATAATTTAATTATTTACAATATTTTACACAAAAAATACAATTTTATGTCAATTGTGAACAGGAGCCTTTCACCGAGTGGAGGGGACGGGGGATTTGTCCACAGTACCAGTCATCCTAGCTTTGATTCGCACTCATTACCGCGGAGAGCCCTTAAATCTAGGATGGTCATGGATAACTCTGTCCAGGCGAGTAAAGTATTTCCATAATATAACATGGTTTTAATCATCATCGATTTTTGTAATATTTTTTAATTGGACAGGACTGGGAGAAAGATGTGCTCCAACAGGGTTACGAATGCAGTGATATTGACGCGGACGATAACGAAAGTTTGTTCAGCGGGGCAGAGATCCTTTCTCCCACTGGGCACACAGATGCCCAGACCCTCGCGCTTATGCTCCAAGAACAACTCGACGCCATCAATAATGAAATAAGGTAAATGTAACCGATATAAATTTTGTAATATTTATGGAATGCTTATTTCACTTAAGGACTCATAAACCTACAAAACAAATATTAGCCTAATTAATTGATGATCCTGAAGAGAGAGGCTCTACTTTCGAACTGGTAGTTCATTTCTTTTTCTTTTTTGAAGAATAGTTCGATATATTGAATTATTAAGAATTCATCCACCAACTCATCTTGAACAAATCTTGTTCTTTTTCAAGATCTTTTACTATCTTTTCTGTAGTCAGAATGGTGTACAGTCCAATCTTGATAATTCAGCAAATATGGGACCAAAAAGTTGTTGACCAAACAACATTATAACTGGGAATATTAGTTGACACTTACACTTAAAAACTTCTTAAAATCATTTTTTTTTACTTTTCAAGCCACCAAACACGGAAATCTTCTTTCTCAGTGATTTTGCTCTAAAAAAATGTTGCCTTTTCTTTTAAAATGTCACCTGATAGTTATTGTACCTGTCTTTTTGTTGTTGAAACCAGGCATTTAAAGACGGAAGGCTTGTTCAACTTTCAGGAATTCACCACTCCTCATACATTTTTCTATTTTGCAGTTCACTTACGACGGATTTTACAAACTTTTCAATTTTGTCTTTATTTTTCACTATATCATGTACAGTAGGCCGTCCTACTCCTAGACCCCACTGAAAACAGCAATGTGTTTCATCAACTTGTGCCATATCATTTAGCTTTAAGTATTGCGTGTTTACCTTTTTTTTTTAATGTGAACTAAACAAAAACAAACAAGAAAATCACAACGCAAAATTTGCAGCACTGTCTTATTAAGTGAGTAAACTGGGATTGTTTAAAGGTAATCAATGAACATACGACAGGAAAACAACCCCCCTCCCTTCCGCTTCCCCCCATTATGACCAGTCAAAATGTTCTTCCCATATATGTCCCAAACTAGTCGGATTTAGAAATTTTGTACTATCAAGATTGTACTGTACTTGACTAACAACTTTCTCATGTTGTAGAGCCTATTTTTTTAATAGCTCCTTTCTTAACTGCTCATCACTGACCACTGTCTTATCTGACTCTTAAAAACAACTGTTTCACTGCCTTTCTACGACAGTCGAGTATATCCATGACCTCCCAAAGTGTGAATCTCTTCAAGGCTGACTTCAAATCGGATTCATTATTTTTTTTTTAACTGTGGTGAAATATAATTTTCAATTTTATCATGTTTTTTTTTTGTTTCTGTATTATCATTATCATTTCTTATTTTACGTATTTATACGTTGCCATTCCTTTGTCAGACTGATCCAGGAAGAGAAACAGAGCACGGAAGCAAGAGCAGAAGAGCTGGAATCAAGAGTGGGGAGCCTGGAGCATATGAACCTAGTCGCGAGGGGAAGGACTTTAGATCGCGGATCACCTCCACTTTCGGGAAGATCCACGCCTAAGTCTCCTCATCGGGACTACCTTCATAAATACCATACGGTAGTTAATGCCATATCAATTTAGCTCATTATAGAAGAGAACTTAATTTTTCTTTTTATTTATTATATGAATTTATAAATCAAATCAATGTTCAGGGGTGTAATAAATAATTGTTTTGTGATATAAAGGTCATGGATTCAAATCCTTCAAAACGCTCAGAATTATATTAAATAAATGTATATATATTTTTTCTAATGAGAATCTCAATAATTCCAAGAAAAATAATGATGATTTAATCAAATGTTGGCATCTTGAGTTTTAAATTGATATTTTTCTCTAAGTGTCTCAATTCTTCACCCTTTTGGCCACTCAAATATTTCAAGAGTACCTTGTTGTTAAGGGGCCAGTCCATCATAAATGGAAATAAAATATTAATCCAAAGATATTTTTGTAAATCTAGTAATGAATTTATAATATATATTTTTTTTTTTCAAATTCTTAGAATTTTCTTGGTGTTTCCTTCTTGTTTTCATAACTAACTAAAAACGGTCGATTTGTTAACAGTTTCACATGTACGTTGTCTGCTATGATAATGTTATTTGTCATCAAAAAGTATAGTAAACAATAAATGCAACGGGAATAAATTAATAATTTTTCATTAGTAAATTTATTAATTTTTGCTTCAAAAAATTTCCTTTTTAAATTTAAAAAATGTATTAATTAAATTATTGTTAAATTCCGACCTTTCATGTTTTATATACCTGGGGATTTGTCCTTGTTTATATATGTAAAACAAATGTGTCCTCTAAACCCACCTGCCTACGGATGCAAATGATCTGTTGCAACCTTGCAAATTCTTGATCAGTAGAAACAATTGAAGGTTTCTTGATTGGTTTGAGAACAATCAATCAAATAGTGATGTTTTAGTGAAATTACCTACTCAGATTATAATAAAAATGAATTAGTTTTCTAAAACAGACAGTTTGATCTAAATATGAAGGTATTTTTTTAACTTATTATTGTTATTCCATACTGTTGCACTGATCAAGTCGGTCAGTTCCAAATTGAGTCATTTCCATAAATTGTATAATATACTATAATGTACTTTTGTAAAATACAAAAAAAAGTTTTGCAAAAATTTTATGCGCAAATTTCAGAATTTTTGAGATTTTAATTCTTCCAATTGTAAATCAATACCTCCCTTGCTTTTTTGTAGAAGACTCATTTTGAAACAGACCAACTATTTAAAAGTAGTATTTTTTTTTTGTCAATTACAAGTTGAATTTTTAGTGTTTCATTTTTTAAATTGATCATTATTATTCACCTTAAAAAATAGTTGTTTAATGAATTTTCTTTGTAAATCTGTATTAAATTAACAGAATGTCCTGTTATAATTAAGTCAAACTTCAGTATCTCATAAAAAATTAAATTATGGACCAAAAACTTTGCTTAATTAAAACATGTGCTTGTAACACACTTCCTAAATAATGAACACTTTCAAGTACTGCTCAACTTATCGATAAATACAGTTAACTAAATGTTTTAGATTTTTCAGCAATTGAGACAATGATCATCTTGATTGGATCAATACTAAACTCATGAATCAATTTCGGAAGTATGTAACATTTAGGAAGTTAAGAATGTAGATTAATAATATCACTTTTTACATTTTAAGTTTCTAAATGTGATCTGCATCAAAATTGATTCGTTGTTTTGCTTTCCATTTGCTGGAACTATTTTATGGTTCTATTGCATTTATTCTAACAAGTTCCTCGATAAGTTGAGTTATTCAAGAATTATTTTAGAAATGTAATTTTTTTTTTTTTCACCTAAGTGTATTAGAAGTTTTTAGTTGAGAATTTAATTTTCTATATTATCCTGAAGTTTGTAACTGGAACACACAATTTAGATATTTTTTCCTAGTTTGGTATTTATAATTTAACCCCCTCTTAGATAACTATATTTTAGGGGGTGAATCTATACAAACTAGCAGCATAAAAATATTTTTTTTTATTGTTTGGTTCCAATCTATCTTAAAAATAGTTCAAGTTTTAAAATTATATCAAAGCTGCCTTACAGCTCATTTGGAGATATCCAATTTTACAAAAAAAAATTCTTATTGTATGTAAAACTTTTTACATTTATGAGATTTATTATAAAAAAGATTGATCATGATAAAAACTTGTGATGCAAATTAAATATAAAAAAAAGTCATGCTTCTTCGGACCTATATTGGACAATATTGATAGTTGTTGAATGAAGATTCACTCCATAAAATGTAGTGATTTATGATAGTTCCACCCTGCACACCTTTTTACAGGATTAGGTGTTAAAATTTTATGATTCTAGTTAATATTATATAAATTTATAGAATTTCTGTGTTATCATTATAACTGTTATTGACTGCTTTAAAGTAGTATTGAAAATTTTATAAGTTTTTATCTGTCGTTGGGTGATCTGTTGTAATACGGTATCATGTCGAAAATCGAATGGCGGTGTGACACATGTCTCTGTCCCAGGCACCCGCATCTATGTCCCCGGCTCACCTCCATCAGTATGCCTCAACACTCGTCTCCCCGAGCCAGCTCTCTGAATCGCTTCCTGCTAGCCAGGTTTGTCTCAAATCGGACATAAAAACATAAACAACGGAAACCACAGCTTACATATTATTTTTCCTTAGAGTTAACGTGCCCACTCCTGTTTATACATAATAACACCTTAGAAAAAGAGAGAGAGAGACTAATTCAAGTGTGGCTATGTGTGTAGTCAGAGCCCCTCAAGTTTTTGAATCATGCATTTTTTTTTATTTTTTTTTTAATCTTGATTTTTCTTTTAATAGCCATCTTGAGTTAAACCTATGCCTTGTTTCCTTTTCTAGGGCTGTCAAATATTAAATTATACAAAACTCCACTATTTTTAATTTTGAAAAATTTCACTTGAGAGTAATTGAAGACTTCTAAAATTGAATTTAGATTGCAAAATGATAAAATCTGGCGTTTTAAAATCCATCTTTGCATACTAATGCTAATGCTAATATAAAAATATTAAATACAATAAAAAACATTCAAAATCAAAAAAAAATATAGTAAAATATCACCGATTTCAGTTTTTTAGCTAAGATGGTTTAAACTTTTCTTTTCTTTTATCATTATGTTACAATGAATTCATGGTTAGGTTTGAGTAGATGAATTTTGAGGGAATCAGTTAAGGCTGATTATAGAAAGATTATGGCAAAAATTTAATTTTGTACGGTTCAACATAATATGTATTTTATAAAATGTTCCAAGGAAGTAAGCATATTCTATCAATATGTGTTAAATTGTTCTTACTGCTCCGTATGGATGACTTTCTTATCTAAGAATATGCGGTAAGTGTCCAGTCAGTATACTCAGCTCATTCCTTGACAGAATAAAATTAAAACCTGCTGTCTACTTAGAGAAGGTTATAAAGAGTTTTGAAATTAAGAAAGTCTCAGGACGTAATTTCCACTTTTATTTGTTTTTGAATGGTGGTACAGAAAACATATTTCAGATCCTTTTTCTGGGCAATTTTACTTTTAGTGCTCTCAAGTCCAGATGCATACTTATATTAAAGTAATCCTGTTGTTCTTGGATAGATCTTTGAGTTTATAGCATAAAGTCATCTTGGGTAACATAATCCATGTACGTGGACCTTTCTTCCTTTCTTGAGTCTCTCTTGAACCTTTGAAGCTCAAACATTTTACTAATATGCATTTGCATTTTAAATAGAAGAAAGACACAAATGCATTGGAACCTTTTCGCAATACAGCGTCCTTATATGACCCTGAAAGGCTACAGCTTTAAACATAAAAAATAATGATATTTTATTTCCACTAAATAAAATGTTTTTTCCCAAAATCGTACTACAAAAATGTTTTAAGTCTTCAATTACTAAAAAATAATTATTATTATGATTGAAATTAATTTTTCACTATTAGGTGGAAGTTCAACATTTGTATGTAATTGCTGTAGTATGTTATTTGGTAAAATGCTATTCTTATTAGATGTAGTCACATTTTACAGATCGATGTTTGTCGTATAAGTTTAATAACCTGACCTGGTTAGTAAAATAGTTAGGTTTTTATTTCTTACCATTTATTTACATTTTACTAATTTCTATGGAGAGTCAATAGTATGTGACCGCTATCCCAAATCTTGTAATTACCAGTTTTATTGCTGTCTTTCGAAGTGTTACCTCAAAAGGAAATTTATGTGAAACCTACTTCCACAGCTTCCCTCAAAACTTCTGGATTGAAAGTAACATCGATCATTGCTTATTTTATAGGGTTGTATAAAGTATGTAACAATATGTATTTTGATAACACAGGATTTTTTACTAATCGCAGAAGAACAAAGAAAAATAGATGAAACAATAAGAAAGGGACATGAAAAGTAGTAAATCTGGCCAGTCGCGAATAATAATAATAAGGTAAAATAATAAAAATTTGTTTTGTAAACCATTGTACTTTTGTCACAGATGTGCTTGTTGAAAAATTAAAGAAAAGTTTTGTAATTAAACAGTTTTCCTTTCGCCAGAATTCTTTTTTATATTAATAGAACTTTTAACCCTCAGGTAAAATTAAATAATAGCAAGAAAGATAAAAATCATGACTATATGTATCAGAAAAGTTAGCCGTTAGGGACCTGCTATATTGAAGGGTATAAGCAGCCAAGATGGACAATTGGAAAAGATGTTTGTGGGTGACTTGATCTGATAGCATTCAAAACGAGAGGTTATGGGGGGGGGGTGTGCCGGTGATGACAAAGGGGAGGATAACATAAAAAACACTTGAGACATGGTATGGACATCGTAAGATGAAGCCAGCAGAATGGTGGTGTAAAATAATTCTACATTGGTGACTGGCAAAAACCAGAAGAAGTTGACCCAGGACCAAGTGGGTTTAAAAGAGGAGGGTTAAATGAAAGCAATTGGTTTGACAAGGACATCTGGCGGTCACCTATAGCTAGAAAATGCAATCCTCTCCTGGAAAGTCTAATAAATAAACTAATAAATATAATCCTTTAGCTTATCCATACTATTTAAATTTTATTTTAATTAATGTTGTAAAATTTATAAACCACAAACATCCTTACCCAAGCTAAATTTATGCGACTATTGACTCTCCCTAGTATTATTTTGTTGTTCCCCTTTTAGTCTATCACATTTAGTAGAAAAATAGACATGACAGTTAGTGAATTCACATCTTCTTCAATTTTTGTGAGATATTAAGGTGTCGGAAGATCATATTTGTCGTTAATATTACGATTAATTAAATTTTCAAAAAAATTAATTTTTTTCTGTTGACTGACAGCCCTGCTTTTGTATTAATTTGCTCTGCTTTACAGCTTTTGCTTACAGTGATTGCGCTAGTCTCTTATTGACTGCATACATTTCTTATTTCCCCTCCGAAAATATTGCATATTAGTCAGTATTCCTGGAGAAATGAATGTTTTATTTTGTGTGCTTATTTTTGATTTGTATTGATTTTTTTTTTTTTTAAGTTTTAAACAAATTAGTTGAAGAATTGCTTTTGATTATGAGCATTATTAATTCGTGTTTTTTAAAGTAGAACCTGTTTGTTTTATAAAGGAACAAACATTAAACAAGTGATTAACATTAAAATCTGCTTAAGCTTTTTTTCCTTAATCTAAAAATCTAAATTTGTGCAGTATTTTTTCTCTGGTTTTTAAACGAAAACTGGTAATTTTTTTTTATAAAGTAAACCTTTCATACTATTTGCTTGTAAATTACGCCATTCTTGGTTCTTAGAGAAATATTATGGAATTAATTTCATGCACTGCCTTTTCTCTAACTTAGTATAGAATTATTACACAGAAATTTGCTACATTATTTTTAATGAACCCATAGTTTATGTTATAATTGTATTAGAGATTAGATATGTTTAAATAAAATATGTTTTCATAATTTCTGTTAATCATTATTATTTTACTAAAAAAAACTTATACTTCACTTGAATCTTAGCTTGAAAATAATAAACCTCCTACCTAGAATTTTTATTAGACATTTGGCTCGCAGCTGGGGCCCCACATTACCTCCAAACATGAAACTATCAGACGACAAGACTACTTCTTCACCTCTTTGTCAAACTACGAAAAACGAAAATCCATACTAAAACCGTTCTGGTTATTTGGAACAGAAGTCTAGGAGAGTGCCAAGCTATCTTTCACATTCAATCCTTGCAATGCAGAATTCTCCATCAGATATCCATTAATCCCTTCTTTTTTAACTACCTACTTCCTTTTATTCGAGTACCTCTTTTAGCCTCTTTTCTCATTAACGTAGTTTCTATTTCCCGAATCCCTTTGTGTATGCTACATTCTCTGATGACAACCCCAGCAATCCAGATACAAAAAAAATTAACATAAATGCATAAGTGACAAGTGAAGTGGTTTGACTAATGAGCCTTTTTCCTCAAAACAAGACAAGTAACAAGCACAAATTAACACAATGTTTAAATATAGCTTATAATTCTGTTTGAATTGATAAATAGATCTTATATAACTTTATAAAAAATATTGTAATTATGAAGCAGATTTTGTAAAGCTGTGATCTGGCAGTGCTTAGATGGTATGTAAATCTGTCAGTTACAGCTGGCGCAGCTCTCCAGCGAACTGTCGGATGAACTGCAATCATTGGGTGGAGGCGAAAGTAGCGGTGCAGCGAGCCCTCTTACAGCGAGATCGTTAAGGTTGGAACGTGTTGCCCAGGCGCTGGCTCATAGTCAGGAGGAATTGAGGAGGTATTTCCACATTTGTGTTTAGTACATTGTTAGCCAAATGTTGATGGAACCTTTTGTGTTGATATATGTTCACAAGTCGTGCAAAAATGGTCGTGATGTTGGCAAATAAGCTATCTGCTTACATTAATTTATATGAAAGTGACCAAGACTTGTTAATCTTATATAACATTCAGAGTCCAGAAAAGAAAATATTATACACATTTAAGAAAGTTTATACAATACATACAGATTTTTAATATACCCTAATTCTCATTAAATAGTATTTTCAACTTGCTTAACTTATAACTAATTCATACTAACACATTTGTACTAATGCTGATCATTTTGTTTTCTTGTGTGCTTGTGTTTTTAACCTACTAATATGAATTTTAATATTAAATTTTAGAAAAACTGGTATGAACTCATTACCTTCTGTCGGTGGTGGTTACGCTGGTCAGGTGACTCTTAGGTAAGAATTTTAGAAATATCGCTATTTCTATCGCTAAAAAATCACGTCATGTAAATTATGATAATGGTTAGATGGAAATTTGATTTAGTTTGGTTTTTAGCTGAAGTTTGGAAATATGATTGGGATTCACTTGTACATAAAGCTGGGTTTAACTGTGCTTCTGTTTTTATTGTTACATTAATTATAGCATATCAAATTTTTTTCAAATATATTTTTCCTAAATTGTGGGTTTCACTTCGCAAAGTATGTTTTTGGAAACCATTTGTAATATTTTTTTGTTGTTGATTTTAAATGGTATAATTTTAACAAAAAAATTCAACAGGCTGCTTTTTCAAATGGTTTATTTCCTTCTATTCTCACCTTTATGTATTTGTAAAATTAAATCATTGGCATTGTCTTATCAGTATACTAATTTGCCTTTTAACATGGACGTGTGGGTCAATTTAAAAAATCATCCCTGGCTATTAACTCACTAACCTATTGCCCCTATAGTAAGCATTGTTAGCCTGTAAAAAATATTATTTTTATATGTACAGAATGAAGAGTGCATTTTTCATTAGTTTTATCTGAATATAGAAAAGAAAAGCGATAGCTGTCATAGCAAAAACGTATTCGTACAATAAAGCAAAAATTACACAGGTGTTTTAGTGACTGATTATTTGGAGCTGATTTCATTTAAAATTTGATGCCCTGAATTCAAATATGGCATTAGTTTATGCCTAGAATCTCAAATTTCTAAGATATAACATTTCAGTGAAATGTACATTACACTATTTGAAGTTAAATCCATGGATCAAATAAAAAAACTAAACACGGAACTTTGATTACTATATTATACAAATATTATTTTATACAAAGATAGTGAAACAAGTCATTGATGAAAACAACTAGTCACTGAACATTTCGGAAGCTTCTTTTCCGTGACATTCTTGAATGCATTTTGGAACAGTCCCTTTTTAAACTCCAGCAGTAATCTTCCATCATGTGCGTATACCATCTTCCTTGGTAGCGGGCCCATTCTTAGTTTTAATATCCTGGTGAAATCTACCACCTTGTTCCTCACTGGTGGTGGCAAGGAAGGAAGAGCACGTGAGCTGGAAGGTGAGGAAGGTTTCCCCAACCTGAACAGTCAGAGGCTACCTCTATCCATTACAGATGGAGTGTTGGGAACGCCACCTCCCTACGCCATACCCAGTTCATCTAGTTGACATCAATACCAGTGGTCAGGGACCCTAGTGTATCCTATCTTTCCTTGTTGTTAGTTGGTTAGGGCTCTCTTGCCTTCCCTTACTGAAGACGATTTTGGTTCTCATGAAAAAAAGTACCATTATCACCGATTTTCTGTCCGGGCATATTCTTATGCTGCTTGCTAGCTGTTAGAGACATGCTTGTCTCCTCTGCAATTGGTTTATGCTCTATCTCCTGTATTGGATAGATAAGCACCAGAACCTGATGATCTGAGGAATTTCTATATTCAAATAGGAAATATAAATCGCAATTATTCTTTATATCATTCAAAATGCTGGAGAGATTTTTTAGTAAAATACTTCTTAGTTTTCCACATAGTGGCTATGGCTTTTTTTTAGTTGATCAGGTGGGCAATCTAGTTTAATTTGGAGTCTAGTGTGACCCCTAATTGGTACTTATTACCACATCTGCTGTGACAAAACTGAGTATGTATTTTACTAAAAATCTCCAACATTTTGAGTAATATCCATAAAGACTTGTGATTTATATTTTCTATTTAAATATAGAAATGTTAATTTGCTTTCATTTTTCTGATGAATAGTCACTTTAAATCAACATTATAGTAGAACCCTCTGTTAACCGGTCTAGTCGGAACCAAGACTTTGGCTGGTTGATCCGAGGTTCCCATGAAAAATTGATTTTTGTTCAAAAAGAACCTACATATTTCATCAAGTTTCATAAATAAACAAATATTAAACATTACGATCTTACATAAACTTTGTAAACTTAATGTATATATCATTGTTTTAAAAATTCACTTATATTTTTCTGTTTTTTTTCATATTAAAGATTTTTTAAAAGCCAAATCTCTCCATTTTCGTACGTTCATCATGTCCAATGCCGTTGAATTTATTTGCTGCTCAACATATGCAATAAAATATCCACAGCTTATTTTGCTTTGTCCTGTCCTATTTCTTGCTAGTCCTCCACATCTGCTTTACAACCACCACTTATTTGAGCCAAATGAATCCCATGATGCTTTTTCGAACAATCAAACCATCCCTGACTAACAGAATATACTGGTGCATTCTCAATTTTACTATGAATCACCAATGCTTTTTCAATCAAAATTGGGCCACTGATTTAGTTTAGGGGTTTCCTCTCTGAAGTTCTTGAACAAATCACATCCAATGAGCTTGCACGAACTGTTTTTTTATTAGTGCATCAAACTGCTGGAATCTTTTCGGACTTAATTTTTGAACACATTTATTCAATCGATTGTCTATTTTGTCACTAATTGTTTATGGTACTTTTTTCTGTTAAAGTCATATATAGTCAACACTGTTCAATGTAAACAATGTAACCAGTGAGGGAGTTTATACAAAATATATTCTTACCAATGTTAACATGTGTTGTTCACTGTCCCTGATTCATAATATGTTTAACATGGTGTCAGAAGTTAAAAAACTATAAAACACGGAGATGCCCAATAGCGACAACAGTAACAAACGAGAAGAAACAATTACACAGAAAAAAATGACAGCGCCGACACCGGTACCGTCAACCTCACGTTTCTTCTCTGCACAAGTCGATCCACTTCCGAGTGAATCAGATATAGAGGAATGGGAAGAATGGTTTTTTAATTATGAAATCTATCTAAAAGCATCAAACCTATATAAAGAGGACGATGAACAAAAAATAAATCTTCTCCTTTATAGTCTGGGAAATGAAGGTAGGCAAATTTACAAATCATTTACAACGAAACCAACAACTTACGACAACTTGGTTAAAATTTTCAATTCGCATTTTGAACCAAATAAACACCTTGCTATGGAAAGATACAAATTGTTCACGAGAAAACGCACCTAGTGAATCTATTCAAGACTTTGTCGTTGCTCTAAAAAACCTCTCTTCGTCCTGTGAACTAGGTGATTTGCAGCAGTCAATTGTTCGAGACCTGCTGATCGTCGGATTGGATCCAAAATACACTACAATAAAAGAGAGACTTCTTGAAGATGAAAATATCACCCTGGACAAAGCTATTCAGATTGCATCACGGATGGAGTACAGCCAACAAGAAATCCATGATATCAACGAAAACCTCAACAAAGGACAAGATAATCATCATCCCGTACAAAAGATCACAAAGGGACACAAAATGGACTACAGCAAGAAATCTCAACAACAACAGGTAGAAACGTGCTCTAGGTGTGGCAGGTCTCATGCAATTCGCAACTGCCCTGCTTTTGGCTCTGAGTGTTTCAATTGTTTTTATGTAGTCTATATTTGTCATAAGATACCTTGGTCTTATGATTGCTTTATTTAAATTTGTAAGTGTTTCAATTGTAATAGGTTCAATCATTTTTCTAAAATGTGTTTATATATACTGCCAAGTAATAAAAATAGAAGTATGCCAGAAAATAAATATACAGTTGAGACGATAACGTCTGAAGTTCATGACCATGAAATTGCAGATAATGAATATTTTATTGGCAAAATTGAATCCAAACTAGAAAACCCAATATTGATTTCCATGAAATTATACAATAACAAAATAATACAATGTGCATTAGATACGGGCTCAAATGTGAATGTTATGAGCATCGAAACGTTCAATTCATTAAAGGTAAATAATAATGTAATATTAACAAAACCATAAGTAACATCATTTACAAATCATGAGGTACCCATAATAGGAAAAGCAGAAAGTCTTGATTGTTGTTATGATAGTAACTTTAAAAATGGTGCAAAATTGGAATTTTTGATAAAGGATTTATCTAAACATACTATTATTGGTCGAAAGGCTTGTCTAGATCTTAACTTTATCGCTATAAATATGCACACAGTTACCCAAAGTTCTAAAAAAGAGAATAATTCAGAAAGTTTTAATAACATATTTGAAGGATTAGGACACATTAAAGATGTAATACACTTGCACATGGATGATAAAATAAAACCAGTCATAGACTCTATGAGAAAAATTCCATTTAGTTTATGCAATCCTTTCACAGAAGAATTAAAAAGAATGGAATCCTTAGGTGTAATTTGTAAAGTAAATGAACCTACTAACTGGGTAAGCTCGGTAGTTCTTGTAAAAAAGCCTAATGGTCAACTTAGGGTATGCCTTGATCCAACAAATTTAAATAAAGCAATCATTAGACCAAGGTATCCAATGACAAATATAGACTACATAAAAACAAAAATTGGTGAAAGCAAAGCAAAAATCTTCTCAATCTTAGATGCAACATCGGCATACTTTAGAATTTGATTATGAAAGTTCTCTCTTAACAACCTTTAACACACCTGTAGGTCGATTTCGATTTCTTAGATCACCATATGGGATAAATAGTGCATCAGAAATTTTTCAAGCTAAAATGGAAGAAAATTTTTCACTTATAAAAGGATTATTAATATACCAAGATGATTTTTTAATATTTGCAGATACTAAAGAAATCATGATAAAATACTTAAAGAGGTTCTTGATAAGGCTTGTGAAATAGGTCTTAAGTTCAATAAAAATAAATCAAAATTTGAACTTAATAGCGTAAAATACTTAGGCATGATTTTCGACAAAGATGGCATAAAGCCAGACCCTGATAAAGTTTCTGCAATTATTAATATAACACCCCCTAAATCTGTAAAAGAATTACAGAGAATTTTGGGAATGATTAACTTTCTTGGACCATTCTGTCAAGTAACTTAAGACAACTGTTAAAAAAGGAAAATAAATATAACTGGGACGAAAATCATGATAAATCATTTAATAGATTGAAACAGTTAATTACTTCAACACCAGTCTTGGTGTACTATAACACAAATAAACCACTAACGCTTTCAACTGAAAGTAATGATGCAATTGGTGCAGTAATATTGCATGATAAAAACCCTATTGCCTTCGCTTCGACTACATTAAACCGTTATCAAACTATCCAATAATACACAAGGAGTGTTTAGCTATATATTATGGATGTGTCAAATTTCACCAATATGTGTATGGTAGGGTAGTTAATGTTGAAACCGATCATAAACCCTTAATTTCTTTATTTAAAAAACCGTTGCACCAGTTACCACCAGTAGTGCAAAGAATAATGCTTAAATTACAGAAATATTCACTAAATGTAACTTATGTACCTGGTAAATTTATGTCTATTGCGGATACCTTATCAAGGACTTCAAACTATCATGATAAAG
Organism: Acanthosoma haemorrhoidale; assembly: GCA_930367205.1. Classification (NCBI taxonomy): domain Eukaryota; kingdom Metazoa; phylum Arthropoda; class Insecta; order Hemiptera; family Acanthosomatidae; genus Acanthosoma; species Acanthosoma haemorrhoidale. The sequence goes on along the minus strand of OV884011.1, from coordinate 17,976,081 downwards.
ATATATTAAAAGATAGTGTAGGTAACGTTTTTTCTTCAACTTTTAACCGTGTCTCAAACAAGACCATCGCTCATTTCTGTTAACCTAACTCACTCATTTTTATTTAACAGATCATAATCATCATTTAACAAATGCAAGAACAAAACTGACATAACAAAACTTTTGTCTTCCCCAAAACAATCAATGTTTGTGTCACTTGCCAGCTAGTACACAGGTGGTCTGAAAAGTTTCCTACCTCAACATGAAGATGATAATAAAATAAATAAAAACTAGTGAAATAAAAGCTTTGTTAGATCGGAAACTTTTCAGACCACCCCAGCATATATATGCTGTCATAGAAAAAAAAAAAGCTCTTTTCTATGGACCAGGCCGAGGTCAGTTAAGAGGGGACATATTATACATACAGATTTTTTTTTTCCTTTTATACATTTTAGACTTACCTTTTAGAGCACTCATGTAGGTTTTTGTGTTTGTTTCCTTCCCGTGTATGGGAAGTGTATCCTTGTAAAATGGGCATTTATTATTTATTAAAAATATTGTTCTAGAGCTTAAGTGAATTCTGTGGACAGTAAACTAAGTAAAAAGAAGTTAAAATAACAATAATATGTATCTGTGCTATAATGCAAGGACAAAGTCTAATTGGTATTATTAGTAACCAAAATTTCCAATCATTCATTCTCAATATTGCTGTTGGTTGTCCTCAAATTGAGTCACAGATATTCTTTATGTATTTTAGTACAAAATTTTGTGATAGGTATTGGTGGTATATATAGATATAGAAATAGATATTAGCTGTCTATGCCGTATGTATATTTTTGAATTCCTTAAGCATTTGCCATGAAGATGTCCTAATGTATATAATTGATATGAATATAGTTAAAAATCATCTCAGCCATTTTTAAGTAATTCCATGAGTAAGTAATTCTTGTAAATAATAGATGCTTTGCCGGTGAAAATATCGAACTATTATTTTTTAACTATTGTTTATCATTTTATTGAAAGAGATTGTTTCTATTGTTGAAGGAGATTAACCATGTAAATACAAGTATAAAAAAAATATATCTCCTAAGAATCTGTTGTTCCCCCATCCAGGGAATGGAGTCGGGATTTGATTAATTTAACGGATTGAATAGCCCAAGGAAAAATACATTTGTACTTATGAAGTCTGATGTGTAATTTTGCAGTACAACTAAAATCGGTACATTCACAGAACTACTCCATTTTCCTTGTAAGCCTCATCTTGGCCCATTCCTGTCATAAAAAGTTCTTTGTGGAAGAGCCAAGGGTTAAAACCCAAGTCTCTACAGTTAATCATGGGTGTCACCACAAACTATGTGGATAGACTTAATTTGAATATTAATTACCATAAATCATTATTTGTGTATTTATTATAAGGTTGAGATGTATTTTTAATTGAATTGTTGCTTGCCATTTATCAATATGACAGAATATTTAGAACAAATTCTTTGATAACCTGTTGCCTATGCTTAACTACTTCAAGTGAATTTATTCAGCTTTTTGGGCATTATTGTTTTATTAAAGCAGTTTTATTGGTTATTACTACGAAGTATATTAATACGAGTCAAAAGACTGCATATTTTTGGTGGTTTATTTAATAAATCTAAGCATAAAAAAATCATATTGCCAAAAAATGTAGAACAAATAGTGCAAAATCAAAAATTGAACCCCATGGATGTGTGAGCAATTTACACCACAGTGATTGTCATCATTTTTATTCTGATTTATTTTATTTATTAAATGGAATTATTCAAAGGAGAAAATAATGGTTAATATATCTTGCTTGATTGGTGGGTGTCAATGTCTGTCAGGTATACCCTAATATATCCTTTTTTTTATGTATGATGACACAGAATAACCTTAGTTTTGATACTTAAAAATAATGTATTATAATGCCAACCTCTTAATTGGAAAACTAAATACAGAATTTTAACATTTTTTTGTGTTATATAATAAAATCCACAGACTTATGACTCCTCTTAGTATTATCTTTAGTCATAATTGACAAATGATAATAAATTAAAAATACAACATTTACGATTGTCTGTCTATGTTAGCCAATGGCAAACGGCATCAGAGTTAGTGTAGTTTTGGCTAGAGCTTGCGTAGTGCGTAGCTGGTAGTAAGTAGCAAGTGTGTGTGTGTTGCCCATAGGCCGAGCGGGTTCTCAACACCCCCTTCCCCTCTGTCCTCTCGGCACAGTTCCCAGGACTCTCTCCACAAGCACGCTCTGGTGACCAGCATCATCCCCCAACCGAGCTACGCAACTGCCTCCTCGGTCGCGGGCCAGCAACACAAGAAGAAAGGCATCAAGTCATCACTGGGAAGGTTCTTCAGTAAAAAGGAAAAGGTCAGTCAACAAATACAATTTAAATTATATTCTTTAATTTTTAATTTAAGATTCTTTACAACTCAAAACTTATTTTGAAAAACAAAAAAGTAGGTTTAGTAGTCTAATCAGAAATTCATTAACTCAAATGAAAATCTTTCTTTATTTGGTTCCATTTCTTTTCATCACAAATGTACACGGCATCGCACCGAATGCTTAATCATTAGGCTTATATCGCATATTAATGAACAAAATGTTTTTTCCCTTGCTGAATTTGCTTTTTTATCAATCAACTTATTTGCCTTATATTCATAGGAACAACTCAAAATTATTTATTAGCAAAGTATACTATAGAGGCATGCCAAGGATCGCACATGTTTGACTATTAATCAAAATGTTTTGTCCATCTCATAATACAGTATAATCTTCCATATTGGGACTGTTGGTGAACTGGTCCTAAACTGTCAAAAAAATCACTTTGTTTTATTTCCTAGTTTGGATTGAAACATAAGAAGGTTTCGATAACTTGTTTTTTTATCATACAATTCATCATTTAGCTCTCTATTACTTGCGTATTATAATGCAGTTTTGTAATCTGGGGGATAATTGGCTCCCCAGATGATAAATTGTGTAATCCTATATCTATTTTTCATTTGATTTTGAATAAATGTTTTATCATTATTGATTTTCAACTTGTATACGAATAGGTGAAAGGTAAGGAAGTAGGAGGACAAGAAACAGTGACGATGTCTACATCAATGGGAGAAGCAGATTTTGCTGCAGACAGTGCATCATTAGCTGGAACCCTCGGTCAGCGAGCAGACCTTGACCGAAGAAAGAAAAAGAAGTGAGTTTAATTGATTTTAACTTTTGTTTGATGTACAATAAAACAAAAATTGATATTAAAGTGTACAGAACAAATGGTTTAAAAAATTCATCTCAATTTTCAGCTGTGTAAGGCAGGAGCTGCTTGCTGAATCGATGAAAGCGGGTACACCCTTCGCCTTGTGGAACGGGCCCACAATAGTTGCCTGGCTCGAACTGTGGGTCGGGATGCCGGCATGGTATGTAGCTGCTTGCAGAGCGAATGTCAAATCAGGGGCCATCATGAGTGCTCTCTCCGACACCGAGATACAGAGGGAAATCGGCATCAGGTATCATTTTATACTATTAATTCTACAATTTTGGTGAAATCCCAATGAAAAACATGTTGAAGTATTATTCTAAATATTTTTGTAACATAGCTAAAGGTTCTATGATAATAGCAGGCATAATGCAGAGGAAGTGCGTTAAGCCCACTACTTTACTTTTCACACACTCAGAATATCTCAGAACAGGAAAACGCTACTTGTATTTTCAGGTGACACACCTATTTAGCATGAGCGTCTATTACGATACAAACACATTTGGAATATAATTAAACACTGTCACTGACACAATTCAATACTCAACTAAACCCACTAACATAAACCCCACACTCCCTTGGGCTTTACTGGACGACAATTTACATTATCAATAGATAACAAATAAGCAATGTTAGTTGTTTTTTTTCATTTTCCTTGGCTCTTTCATCTGAGGATTTCCATTGTTTTCTCTCAATTTTCATCCACCAATGCAGAGGACTTCTTCAGGGGCGAGGGGGTCTGCTCTATTCCTAGGGAAGACAATTAGAATACATTCCTAGGGAAAAGACATACATAGCTAATTACAAAAAAAATATTTTTTTTCCCAGGAAAACAAACAATTTTTAAAGATTAATTTTTCTTTTCTTTAGTAACCCCCTGCATCGCTTGAAGCTTCGGCTGGCGATTCAGGAAATGGTCTCTCTGACTAGCCCCTCGGCACCCAAGACCTCCCGTACGACTCTCGCTTTTGGTGACATGAACCATGAGTGGATTGGCAATATGTGGCTACCCACCCTTGGCCTGCCTCAGTACCGTACGACGTTTATGGAGAGCCTCGTAGATGCCAGGATGCTCGACCATCTTACCAAGAAAGACCTTCGGGGTCAGTTGAAAATGGTTGATAGTTTTCACAGGTAACGGCAGTCCATTATTTATAATGCATGTTGTTTTAAATTTGCATCATTTACCTAATGAGCTTAGTTAAAATCAGGAAATAGGTTTAACCTTGTATTCAAATTTTAATTAAAACTACTCATGAATAAGACATTCATAGACAGAGTAGAAGACATTCCTCAATTTTTGTAAAGAATAAGTATGTAACATCTAAGTGCAGAGGTAACAATTGAAGGGTTTGCTGCAAAAAGGAGGTAGCTCCATCCCATAGCTGTTGGGAGTTAGAAACACTTTCTTGTGTCAAAAAAAAAACTCTTTTATTTGGCACAAAAAGGATGCAGCTCTAATCGTAATATGTAAACACCATAATTGAAAGTAAGCAACAACAATATTTTTACATAACTTAAAATTTGAATTTTTTAAACGTTTTGTTTGGTTTCCCAACAAATGGAAAAATTGGAGCTACCTCCTTTTTGCAGCAAACCCTTCAATTGTGCTACCTTACAGTCTATAGCAGTCTTAAAATCTTACATTTTACTTCAAAATTGTCAACTTGTTATTACTAGTACATGTTGAATGAAAAGAAACTTGTAAACAAGTTCAATCATATCATTTTTTTTTTTTTTCAGCAACACTTCATTTTTATTTTCTTTCAAAGATAATGAAGACATTATCAGCAGCATAACACGAACGTTTCTTTGGTTTGAAATCACAAATTTTAGTACACTGATTATTTTTTTAGGACTAGCCTCCAGTTTGGTATTTCCTGCCTTAAGCGAGTAAATTATGACAGAAAACAGTTAGAGGATAGGAGAAGATCATGTGAAAATGAGCTCTCCGACGTTCTGGTATGGTCTAATGAAAGAGTGATGCGCTGGGTTTCATCTATAGGCCTCAAGGTAACTCCATCGTTTTTACAAGCTTGCCAAATTTTATATTGTCAGTTTTTGTTGGACCTACTATTATTAATAATTATTATCCAAAGATAAAATATACTGGCCGTATATTATATTAAGTAATATTTCATTGTAATTATTGTACCAACTACTCTACCAACTTCTCTACGAATAAATAGAAGTTCCCCTCTTCTCCCAGGCCCAGAAAACACCCGCCTATGTTTTCATATTTTAATAATGAAAACCTAGGCTTCAGTTATACCTTAGCCGCCAGCAAAAGTCAAAGACCCATTTTTGACTCAAAACCCAAAGGTTTACCCATTTTATCTCTTTTTTGATGCCCGTCGGACAGCGGCCGGGTCGCAGAGACCCTAGCCCGCGGCGGGTATCGCCCTCACAACTCGACAGTAATACATAATATTGCGAAGATTTAGGAAAACCTGCTATATAGTTCTATCTGTTGGTAGTGACATGTCAGCTGTGAATTAGTTTTGGTGAGGTACACATTAAATTATTAATTGGAAGTTGTGAGAGTCAGTCCAGTTCATTGTTTGATAAAAGAAAACAAGTTTTGAATTAAAGAGTTATAAAATATATTAAAAAAATAATTACAACTACAGAAGAGATAATATTTCAAAATTTTTAGAATTTCAGATAATAATTCAGGCATTTTGAGAAGTCAGGTAAGTCACAGCAAATGAATTAATTAATCAGCGAGCTAACCAAAGATAGAAAACAACTAATGAAAACAACATTGTAACTATTAATAATTCTTTATTTATCTATATCTTTCAAAAATCTATCATAGACCGATAGGCAAAATTTTCACAACACTCAATTTTTTTTTGTTAAATTTAAATAAATTATCTTCCTCTTTTGGAGGAATTTTGACTATTGGTATTTAGGTGATTTCAGTGTAAATATAAAGCATGAATAATGCTTTGTTTATTCTTAAATCCCTTTTTCACAAACAGTAGCATTTTATCCATCCCATCTACACATCATCAAATTTTTTCTCACTCATTCTTTCTCTTTATGGACTTTTTTGATTTTTTTCAATGGTCCCCAATAAGGCATTTAAGTGGGCACGATTGCATTAAGGCTGTGACATTGACAGAGGAAGGATACAGCCAGCGTGAAGTCGCCGAGAGACTGGGTGTACATATCACACATACATTTGGTAGGGCTCTAAAGCGATTTAGGGAGACGGAGCGTCACCCAAAAATAAATGCGCAGGGTCGGCCTGGATGTACAGCAGAAGGACTAGGCACTTGGCTTTGCTAAACCTAAAATGTTTCCGTTTCCATCAGGACTGTAAGAAGACGGCTTGATGAAAATAATCTTAGGGCTAGACATCCTTCCCGTGGGCCTCTCCTTACCACAGCTCACTAAATGGCCAGGCTTCATTTTCCACGTGAATCGGACTTTTGAAAACTGGAAGAGAATCCTCTTTACATAGAGGCAGTCAGGAGAGAAATACGCGGCAATCTGTATGGTTCCCCAGGTAAAATTTTGTGATGACTCATAGATGTTCTGGGGTGGCATTTCCTTTGACGCTTGTACTTATAATCAAAGAACATGTACTGCCGTTTGCTCCTTCATCAGCAAGGTATCTTTTTAATGGATAATAATGTCGGACCCCACAGAGGATAAATGGATTACACCTGATTATACCTAGTATGATGATTATACCTGATTGATGTTGGGATTGAGTGCTTAGTGTGGCCACCACAGAGTCCAGACTTAAATTCTACTGAACAAGTCGGGGACCAACTTGAGTGGAGAGTACGATGTCGAAATCCATGTCTTGAAAAATTTGAAAGAGCTGTTGGTGAAGCATGGGACAATATTCCACAGGACTTCATTTAAAACCTCTTCCAATCACTCTCAAGGCGTTTAGTAGAGGTTATTTGTGCCAGAGGCTGAAATACATGTTATTAAGTACGTTTTCTTTTAAAAAAAAATTTCAAAGTTATTTTTTTTACAATATTTTTTCTTTTAGTCATTATGTACCTTCGATTATCTATTCAAACTACAATTTCGTTTTCAAATGACTTATTTTTTCTACCAAAAATATTTTCAAAGTCTAAAATTAGAACGAATCAGATATCTTTCAAAAAATATGGGTGGTGCGTTAATTTTTACCATCAGTGTCTATTCAATATTTCAATTGGAAGGTAGGTACCCACCCACTTGATACATTATGCTATAACTTTTAAATAAATGTATTTTTGTCAAACATGTATCTTTATAATTCAAAGTCTCATTTCAATTAAATTTATAAATAAACACATGTAAAACTCAGTACAATATTATCCATGGATAGTGGGGAGGTCCCAGGTTGGAGTCCTGATCCTTCAAGTATATTGTTTCTTTGGCTAATAATTAATAATAAATTATAAATCTTACAAAAAATAGTATGTGGTCAAAATTTTAAACCTTAAAATTTTATATCTAGCATGAATTTATATTTAAATTGTCTCTCTTTTAGGATTATGCAGTTCATCTGACCGAATCTGGAGTCCATGGCGCGTTGGTAGCTTTAGATGAAAGCTTTGATCACAACAGCATGGCACTTGCTTTACAGATTCCAACACAAAACACCCAAGTGAGTTGGCCAAATGATATTATGGTACCCTTAACCTTCTTTTATTGTAATAATGTAGCATTATAAAGAAGTAAGTTTAAAAGTCTATGAGTTTTCTTATCGTTTATTCAAACATTTAAATTGTGGGTTGTATGGCTCCCTGAGAACCAGAACTCGAGGAAAAATTTATGTGTACTTTTGTATTTCCAAATCATAAAAATAAATTTATTTAAATCCTGACATGATCAGTATTTATAATCATATTTTAGTTGCCAAGCCCTAAGGTAGAAGCTCTACTTTCAAATATGTATAGTGTGATCATTTAGATGCAGTTTGTGACGATAGCAGTAATGATTCAATCTATATGGAAGTTTAAAGTTGTTTTCTATAACGCCTTGGGTTATGCTAACTAACTATGTGTTGGTTAAAAGACAATAACGGAAAGTAGGATGAAAAAATAATTAAGCGTGGTACAAGTCAGGCTTGTTTCACTATCTTTTAAAATTTCTCAAGACCCAGCTCAGAAGCCATTTCAGATTTAATGTTCTGATTTTTTTCTACGGTTAAGGACAAATTCCAGACAGTAAAAAAAAAATAAGCTTTTTTCAATGGCCTATTTCATTTAACAAACAAAAGAAATAATTTTGCTCCAATTTTCATGATCAGTTAATAATTATTTAAGAAACCTTAAAATATTTTGTACTATAAAAACAATGAACATGTTTTGCTTCATTAATTTTAAGAATAATCCTCTTCAGACAAAGATGATTTTACCTGCTGTTATATGTTTCAGGTGCGGCAGTTGTTGGAAGTAGAATTTAACAATTTATTGTCTATCGCTACCGAGAGGAGACTAGACCAAGATATGAAATCTTGATACGCGATCCCATAGGCTTTCTACTATGGAGACTCGAATCATCCAAATGATGGCCTAAATAGATAACGGTTTGTCTAAACTTCCAACTGACGCTCCTCCGAGCTGTACACTGAAGACCCTTAATTTATGACTGCAAGGTAGCCAAAGATTATTATCAAGTGATTGGCTTTTTAACCAAATAATTTAAATAATAATAAAAAATAAATAAAAAGCTAACAGCTTGTTCTATACCAATAGCATTTAAGTGTAAACCTGTAAAAAAAAAACTGTCTTACTTTTAAGTGTCGTGGATGTTACCTGTATATAAATGCATCCAAATCGGAAATTTGCTTCACATACCATTATTATTAAACTAGTCGAAAACTACTGTTCATTATAGACTACCTCCTTAAACTATTTCATCTTAATTGTAATCTTCTGACCAGCTTTAAATATTTATAAAAAAAATGAAAAAAAAAAACGTGAAACTTAACAAAGATCGTACAAAAACTTCCAAAAGCCTTCTTAATCGAGTACCATTGAAAGTGATTTTTATATTATATATTTAAACTAAAAAGGCTTTTCCTTCTGTAAAATAATGTTTATGACAATACTCGACTGTTTCGCTACGTCTGACTGGTATGTTTTTTCTTCCATCGGGATCACATAGACTTAACGCAGCTTTGATGAGTACGCATCGTTTTGTATAGCCTAATATAGTAAACATTTCATAGCTTGTATAATGATTATGGATGGCTCTTTTCAAATTTTTGTGATTTTTTTTTTTGTAATTATATTCTTATGTAAACTAAGTCACCATATTTAATTTATATTTTTGCTCGAAAATCCACTGTATGAATGTTAATTTTCGCTTTTTTTTTTTTAATTTACATCAGTGATTTTGTAACTGTAAGCTCTGTGACAAGTGTACATTACTGTAAATTTCAGGAGTGTAACATTCCGCTTTGTTACATAGCGTTAGGTATATTTATTAACATAAGTATATATATATATCATATATATATATATAAATATATAAATAGATTTGTACATTGAACTGTGAAGATGAAATTTGCGTTGTTTTCTTTCGCAAATGTTGTTGGTGTTATATACATACAAATATATATATATATATTAACTTAGTATAATTTTTGGCTGTTATTGTTAGTGAATTATAGTGATGTGTATGATTTTCACACCGAATACACTTGGTTTTTGTAATAACACGTTGACAATAGGCACAGCCAATTGAGCAAGTATGATGTGAAAAGTGGTCATTTTTTTTTAGTTTATATAAATGTATTAAAATGATACATTGATGACGAGGGTCCATTAAGTGGTACTTTCGCAAACTGTAGACACAACCAGGGTGTCATTGCAAAAATGTAGTAAGTCTACAGTTTGCCAATAGCTGAGTCCTATAAATTTAGAAAATGTACTTTATCTAAGTGTTCCGCCTTTTCAAAATTATTTTACTTTTATTTTTTATAAAATAACTGTTTTATTGTAAATTGTTTCTGTGTTACCTTTTGTAAACATTGTAGCGTAATAATTAATTTTATTTATTTTTGTCTTGTGTTTTTTTTAATGTAGCCTTGTTAAAATAAAAAAAAATTAATGCCATATAAACTTTAAAGAAATTATGATACAAAATCCTTAAATGTGTTTTTGTTTTTATATTTTATTTTCAAAAAAAATTAGATACTTCAAATGTTGCCTTGAGCGAGAAACATTTAAGTAAAGAGTTAAGTGGGCTACAAATAAAAGTTTGTAAATTGTATGAAAAAAATTGTATTTCCTTCCGTCGTTGGCTTTTTATAACCTCAATAGTAGTTGTGATAACCGCGATGAATTCTGCTTGTAAATGATGAAAGTATAATATATATATATACGTATATAATCATGTTATTGAAGAAGACATTTTTAGCTGAAGTACATTATTCTTCGATAAACTGTAACGGCAGTATTAAAACAATATTTATCGAAAGATATGTAAAAAAAAAAAATTATATATCTGAATATCTTTTGCATTGTTTACAAAAATTAGTATAAGTTTTCAAACTGACACTAGTGAAATATTTTCCTTTTCAGGAGTTTTATTTCAATTAGAAATAAATGACAATTGTTATCAAAACATAAATGTGAATAAAAAATTTAAAAAAATGTTGACCTTTATTTTAAATTGATTAACCATTTATTTTTTTATTTCTGTCTATTATGTTTTCAATTCTATCTTTATAAAGTTAGTACCTAACCCATCTAAGGATGGATAGCCAAAAACTTTTAAAGCTTGATGAAATACCACAATTAATACCAACACAATATTGCATTCCAATAGGAAAAGACCAAAATTAAAATAAGATATGTGCGCTGGTGGTTGTGAAATGAGCTCATATCCATTAATAACAATCCTATTAATGGTAAGTTGCATTATTTGCTGCTTGGAATAAAAATGGAATTGAAAATGGTGCGTGCCTTTAATAAATAAATAAATACTCATTTGTAGGCAGACGCTGTTATTGTTGCCTAATCCACCATCCTAGCATAGTGCATGTCGAGCATTTGGTGGCCAGATAATCACTATAAAGACATGTTGCGGACTTAAAAAAGTAGTAAATCAAACACTGGTAAGCAGTATTATTAGCATTTAAAAATGGCAGCATGAGCTGTTGAAAGCACTAGTGTGTAAAATAAAATATAATATTTCGTCGGCAGGCATTGTTATTTAGGAATAAAAAAATTACATTGGATGAACTTCTTTGAGAAATGGTACAAAGTCAAAGTTTTAACTATTTTGCAAGTTGTTATACATATTATTAAAAAGGGCAATTGTCTTTTGTCTGTCTACTTGTACATGTTCTTTAATAGTGGCCATAAAAATGATTCCATCGATCTCAAATTTTAAATTTACATTCTACGACACCTGATATTTTTTTGTTAAAGTCCACCTAGGAGAGGTCGTGCTTGTTATGCTAACTTATGACCTATCCCATGTCGTAGTCTAGCTCAGAAGCTTGGTAGATTTAAAATTCTGATTTTTGCCCCAAAGTTAAAAACCTATTTAAGTCGGCGACTCAAAAAGAATACCCATTCAAAAGGGACCCTTTTATATAAAAAAAAATTTTAAAAATATTACTAAGAGGCTTGTGAGCAAACAATAGAAACCGTATATTTAACGTCATCAGCTAGAAGCCAAAAGTTTTGTTAATATTATTGTTTTAGTTATTATACAAAAGCTTTATTCTCATGGTTCACCTGCTGTCAACAGAGTACTTCTGTGGTACAAGTATAGATATATAATATAAGTATCGATGAATATAGGTTCTTCTCTTACTCATTCATGGCTTGATAGATGAATGCTTGGAGTATAATGGGTTTCGTGCGTAATATTTGTTTTTGTCTGTTTTCTAGTCTTTTTTTTTGGATTAATGCCTAGCGTTGCACCTTAATTATTTAATTAATAGCGTGCCCACAGACTGTTGTTTATAAGGCAGCACTTAGAGTGGCAACTAATGCTGCAAATCTTGTCTGTGATTTACTTACTCATTTCCAGAACCATGTTTAAATGATTTTTTTCTAAATCTCTTTTTATTGTTTATCGGTTTAAGTTATTAATTTTTACTCGATGTTATTTACATTTGTAATGGAGGATGTTCGTTCGCATATCGTAGTTATGGAAATCTGCTATTTAGGGATTTACTGAGACCTTCTAAAGTTCCATTTGATTTATGGATTAAATAGTACTTTGCTTTATTATATACTTTTGCAAGAACATTTCATATTTTAAATGACTTTGTTTAAATTTATGATTAAAATAAAAATAATATAAATAGGTAAATAAACAAATACCTTATAAAAGTATTTTTATTCATTACGGCTTGTAAACAATTAAAGTACAGGATTATACAAAATTTAACATGTTGAATCGTCAAACGCATACAAATTTATAATCAATATGATCTTTATGGCCTTTAACGACACTGTTGATGTAGTATCTATCATCTTGCTGTCGCAAATCCTATTCGGAAGTTTTCCAAATCGAATACTGTGTAATACTGCGACATGAAAGCTCCACCAAATGTCCAACCTCCGTTGTCATAAGGCGTGAATGCTGACATACATAGTGTAACAGGACCATAATTCATCTAGGGCAATTATATATATATATATAAATAACACTTATAAAGATGCACATATACATATTACTACATTGTGTTATTTTATATTTTGATGAAAGAAGGGAATGAAAATAATATTTTTATAATATCCTATTGTATATACCTTAGATCAAAACTGTATCATAACTCACATTCTATTAAAACCACTCTGTTTTATTCATTTAACACCATTACAGATCAAAAAAATTTAATCAGGTTTGCCGGAACAAGTTAGTGAGCGAACTAAGTTGATTCCAGATTATGTCAACAACTTCTTTTCAAATAACAATAAAATCATTTTTTTTCTCTTTCCATTCTAAAATGGTGGGACTAAACTGAAGCCATCAAGAGGGATGATACCAAGAAGCACTAGGCATGCCAAGGCATGAAATGCCAACTAATGCTGCAAACTTGAAGACAAGGTTGAGGTAAATTAAAAGTTAAAAGCAAAAATGGGTGCGACTCGTGTGAATGTGGAGCTTATTTGAACAGCTAACAGGAATTAATCGCCTTCAGCTACCTTTGACTTATGATGCTGTATTATTAAGTTTTAATTTTGGGTAAGACACCTAGGAAATTGACTTTTTTTCATTCCAGTATAGCATGAAAAGAACCTAGGATTAAATTTTAATCTGTTACATATTAGAATGAAGAGGATATATTTAATAAAAGTTTCCGAAGAGAAAAGAAGTATTGTCACTTTTTCCTTTATTGAGACAGGTGCACCTTAAAAATAAGTATTAATGTAGTTTATAGTTATTAATTAAATATTCTATATATCTTACCTCTTGAACGAAATCGCGTCCTTTGAGGACATACGGCTGGTTGTTTATAGTGATAGTCACGTGGGGCAGCATAGGTATTCTCCCACAATCAATCTGTAAAATCATATTAATATTATTATTATGTACAATTTTATATAGTGTGTGGTATATCATGACTTGATCAGTAAGCACATCGAAACGATAGAGGTGGTAAGTAATGTCATTATTAAATCAAAGCTACAATATTTAATTCAAGATGGATAGCAAAATGTGATAAGCAACAATATTAATGAAGATTGTACAATCATTTACTTTCATTGTGTATTGCTGACTGTGGAGTGAGAAACGAATACTTCAATTCACTCATTAATTAACTATAATTATAAATAATATTCAATTAACTCATTAATTATTTCTAACAGTTCAGAATAAAGACGGCTACAAAATTGCAATATATGTTAGTTTTCAATTACAGTCCAATATTGATATACAGATGTGGGACCAATATTGTGTGTGACAAATGTCGGATTATCAAATATTCTGGACTACTTGAAAAATGCAAAATAAGGAACTAAGGAAAAATAATACAGAGCTAGAAGATATGTTTTAATAATTCTTCTTTATTCAAAAGAGTAATAACCATAACTTCTAAATACCACAACTTTAAAACTAGAAATGTTAGTTGAGACTTCGACTGTAAAACTTTAACAACAATTTTTAACATAATATGTAAAATAGTTACATCACAAAATAATACTGATACTGATATTGGAGTACAACATTAACCGTAAATGTGTTTTTTGTTTGTGGACACCATCACTAAACAACAAAATCACAAATGAAACATGTTATAAAAAACTAACAAACAAAATTTGCAACACTATCTTAATAGGCAAGAAAACTGGAGTTGTTAAAACGGTAATCAATAAACATGTTTTGAAAGGAAAAGAACTCCCTCTCTTCCGCTTCTCCAACTATGACCAGTGAACTGTTCTTCCCTTTGAGGTCATGAGCTTGTTGGATTACCGAACATGTCAGATTAACAAATGTTGGAATACCAAGATTGTACTGTTCGTTAATTATCAGATTTTAATGATTATGTATTAATTAAAGAGAAATTTTAATCATCTTGTGAGTAAGTAGGTAGCTTCATTCGTAAATTTGTAGAATCAGGATTCGGTTAGGGTCACTGATGGTTATTTTCTTTTGAGAGCTTTTGTTCTTATTTGCAGAATATCAATTTCTTATAAACTGTGTTATAAGTATTTAATTTTAATGAAAGTAATGAGATTATTCAATATACAAACTCAATACAGTAATAACTTGATAACTGACTGAGTTAGTTACGACAAAACATTTACCTGCATTGAATTTCCCATGTCAGATACAACCATGTTCGGAGAAGCAGCTCAATTTATGTTAATATTTACCATATAAGTCTAATGAAAGCATATTTATCATTTAATTTCCTTTTATTTCATTTATGTAAGTGCACATATTGTAAATTAAATTATGCCATACCTTTATTCAATTTCAATGTCTAAATCCTTTCCATTGATCCACACGAAGTTTAACTTTGGAAAAGAATTAATTGGGGCAAAAATCAAATCAGTTCAATATTAATCAATTGTATTTTATTATAAGCTTATGCCAATGCAGTATACTCAGAGTTTTATAGAGTAATCAAACCAAGAGATTAAACAAATAACTGGCATCCCAAAAAAGTTCATTAAAAATATTATTTTATTTGTTTTTGAGATAGCATAAGAGGGGTGGATAAGGTTGGTGAAATATATACATATATTTTTATTTATAAGTATTTAAAATATATTTTCTTTAGACCGAACCTAGAAGTAATTTAATTGAAATTTAGTATATAACTTTGTTTTGTTATGTATATTGAGAAATTATATTTAATTGCTATGATTTTAAAATTAAATTCTAGAGAGGAGAATTATTAGTAAGTTTCATTGTAACTGTAAAATTAACAGTAACATTTTTATGATCAAATTGAATTGAATTTGAAAATAAATATAAGATTGCTGGAATATTGTTAAGACCTTAGTTGTGAGGACAGGAAGCCAAGGGTTACTTGTATATGGTGGTGGGGGCGGTAATGTGGTGGCTGATAAATATGAGGGAGGTTGACAAATAAAGTAGTTCAGTTGACTAACCCATATGCCAGACCAGAGGGTAGAAGTCATCAAGGGTGAAGAAACTAATCCACACCCAACAACAAAGAATGTACTATTTTATCATAAGTCATTGTTTGTATTAGGTAACTATTAATTAAATTATATATTGTTGTGATATTTTGATGTGTTGATTTTTGATGGTGTTTTTGAGATAAACTCGAAATTAGCGAGCGTTGATGAACAATATACGACTCGTGTACCACGATTCACGAATGTTAAACACTATTCATTGCGTTGAATCTACCATTAATATGTATAATATAAATAATGTCAATAATTTAATATAAATATTTTATTTTATAAACTTCAAAACAAGCAAAGTATAAATATCCGAAACAACTGGATGGCCAATGCCAGTTAAAAAAGGATCAAGAAGGCAGCGGAAAGGACAAGGAGTTATAGATACCGAGAAGCTCAGGCACTCATTCTAGCTAGAACCGGCAGGAGACGAGGAAGCACCAAGAGGGACGCAAGCCCAGGCACGGTTACTGCCTCGTGGGGCACTTACATCCGACCCCGGGCACGAGACAAGATCACGCACTCTTTCACTGACGCTCAAGACAATAGAAGACAAAATCCGAACCTCACCAGAAGATGACGCATCGAAGATTATCAACAAAGAAACACTGGCCAGTATCAGCTACGTAATAAATAAGGTACATTTTAACTTTAGTTTTAATTTAATAATGTTAAATTTATCAACGTACGTACTTATTTGTATATTAATTTAAATCAATTTGTGTAAATAAACAATTATTCCTTTTGCCAGAATTGTCCTATTTTTGTTAACAGAACCTTAAGATAAAGTAAAAGTTAAATATAAAGATTTAAAAATTATTTTAAAAATATATAATTAAAATACATCAATAATAAATATTTTAATAATATGTATATATATTATTACGTTCTTTTAAAGATATGTCGTAATTCTATTTTTTATTCTTTAACTTTAAATTTTTTATTAATTATTATTAGGTTCTATTAACAAAAATAATTCTAGCAAAAAGATGAATTTAATTACAAAAAAAACAAAAACTTAAATTAATTATTTATAAATACTTGTTTACAATTTTGCTTCTTCTTCTTCTTTTATCCCCATCAATTATTTCCAAACCAAATCAATTCTTTTTCTTTTCTTGCAATGGCTCTTTTTAGTTCTGCCAAGTCCAATACCACTAACCAAAAGAAATTTTAAATTCTTTCTGACTCACAATTTACAGCTAACATGTATCACAGGCCGATCCCAAAACCAGAGTCTAACTGTGTGTGTTCTCTCAGAACCACAACAACAACTAATTATAACTGGCTAAAACTAGAGAGTAATTCTGTATGTGTTCATTATGATACAACAACAACTATACTATCCTTTGTTTTTTTCATACACTCTCACTTGTTTTTATTTTGACTTCTTGATAAGTTGGATTAAATATTTATATAAAAACTCCACAATCTCTAATATCACAACAATATATATTTACTTTAGTCAATTATGTTAATATAAAATATTTTAGGTAGACAAAATTATACGCTAGAACCATACGATGCCCTGAGATCATATTAATATCAAATGAAACATTATCAAATAAATTATTACTCTTTATGAATATCTTTTGAACTCTTATAAATAGGAAAGTAAAATCTTAACAAAGACAGAATATTGAGGTAATATTATTTTGCATATTAAAGAAACCACTCACTATAAATCTGTTGAAATAAAACCTTCTCGCTTTTAAAAGTTGATTGATAGTATTTATTTCCTCGGTAGGTCCCCTTATTTCGTTGGTACTGGTGTCTATAATAGACTTACAACCTCCTTTACAAAATGGAGTTTTACCTTGAGCAGTCTTGACACTTATACTAAAAAAATAAAAATTAACATTCAAATTCAACTAAAATGGAGATTTTTGTTTAAAAAAAAAACATTATTTCTTTACCCATCAACCTGTATTTGCCAGTAACCAGAGCCTGAATCGACCCTTGCATAGGAGAAGTTTCCGCGGTAATGTTTGGGGTCTATATCTCCAAGCACAAGAGCTCCTCCTTTACTGGTCGACAAATCCCTGTAAGCAATTAACCATATGTACAAATTAAAAAGTTCGTTTTAAAAATAAAATAGTTATGGCATTATTCCCAATTATTATTAGCTAAATTGAAATACATTAGGAATATAGCCTGTCAGCAAAAAAAAAAAAGTCGAAAGTCGAGTTTACAAAATTAAAAAATACTAAAGCAATTAAATTACTTTAGGAGGACAAACTATATCTCATAAACATCAGGCAATGTTAATGTTAAAAATGTTACAGTCTTGAAAATTAGTATTTAGATTCTTAATGAAAAATAAAGAAAAACATATAAATAATAAACATCGCTTTTACATTAAAACATTAGCATGTAAGTATTCCTACAATCAAGAAAAATCTATTTATAGCATAATGTGCAAAACTTACTAACTCCAATGCATTTTTATATTATAGATTTTCTTTTATTCTAATGCGTAATAAATAAAATGAATCAATACCTGTTGAAATAAAATGAAAAAATTTGCTTTTCTATTGTTTTTTGTTTGAGCATGTTATGTAAAAAAGGCGTGATCCCGTCGGAATAAGCAAAACCAAGCCCAAATATTCCATCCGCTTTGGTAAATAAGAATTCTCTCCATGGGATACTCATTACCTCACCGAAAGTTTGGTCCGTTATGTTTATTTGTCCAATCTGAAAGCAATACAAGTGATGGAAGTTTCATAAATGTGAATGAACAAGTGTTACTTAATTTTTTTTTCTAAGACTGGTTTCAGTTACTCACATGGACTAGATCACTTGATATTTTTCCGGTTAAATTGTATTTTCCTAGGTTCACATTGAATTTTTTTCCTGTGGGCTTGTAACCAGAAGAAGTAGAAGAATCGTATTTATTCCGGTTAACTGCAAAATAAATTTAACCGTTTAACCCGGCAGCCAAAGCATTTGAAGCACTCTCACAGCGATCCACTGAAGATTGAGATGTATCTGTGGACCGCTGTAGTCCATAGAACTAGCAGCCCTCATATATATATATATATTTTTTTAACTCTTACATTTCATTTAAATTTACTATTAAAGCACTGAGAATGGCTGATTGACAGTCAAAATCGCTATGTCAAACATAACTTCATGGAGAGACAAGGTTTTTTATTTCTTATAATTATCAATGTTAATACCCAAATAAGTTAACAAAAATACATTCCAATATAACTACGATCCTTTCCAGTATCCCTACAATCCTCCTCATGGATTAAACCAGAAGCTGCCTTGAGATCTTTTATAAAGTTCTGGCTGTGGTCAATATTATCTTCTCATGTGCTAAGACCTTGCACCTCTCAAGCTTTACTACCTAGCAGTGATATGACTGCTGGAGTAGCGTAAAGGAGACTTTACATCTCTTAGGATTCCTACTGAGGATTGTCACAATTTTGTGTTATACCTAGGGTATGGATATGTTCCTGTATTGTACGTATGTGTTTTGCATAAATATGAAAAAACAGTGCGTGAATGAGATCACTTATCGCCATTTCTCATTGCTCTGTAGATAAATGATATTCTAAATAAAAAAAATAATACTAACTGCAGGCGATGTTGATTACTGGGCATAGAATAGATGGAACCCAAAGATCTCCCCATGAAGTATCAAAAACTACCCTAAACTTTTGCCCAGGGTGTCCGATCAAAACCTCTCCATAGAACTCATACTGAAAAATTATTAAATCATTAACATTTTTTTTTTTTATGGTAATCATCCAAACAATTGTGTTTGATTAAATAGATTTTAGTAGCTATTAATATTACTTACATCAAGAAACTTAAATAATGGTACAGTATTGTTGCTATTTTTAAGCGATTCGAGGTGGTGAATGATCTGCTTATAACGGGGTTGATCGCTGTGAGCCATCAATGTTTTTAAAGGGCTCTGCAACCTATTCAGGGGAATACTGCAAAAGAAATAATCAAGGTTATTAGTGATAGCATTTTTTGTTTATTACATAAATCATCAAAGTAGAGTTTCATCTGTAAAACTATACAGAAAGTATTCAAAAGTACTAAATAAATCAATTTTTCTTTTAATAATAAAATTATGACTCAAGACATCTTATCAGGTTTTTATTGTCATGAGGTATGTATTAGAAAACTCTTCTGATTCAAATATGTAAAATGTGAGTCTTCTAGTTGCATTTGTGAAATAATTTTGATTCTACAAATTGTATAAAATTAATAATTCCATCACATCAAACACTTTTGCATCTGACACTGTCATTCTAAAAAATAATACAAAAAATCATAAATCACAATGTCATAAAAATATTTAAAATAATAGTAGATCATATACATTAAACTCAAAAATCATCAATAATACAATAATGTATATCAATACATAATTTACAGATAAAAGGTCACACAGTTAAAAAAATGTCTTTTCTGAAATTATCATAAGATTCTAGAAAGGGCCAGAATGCAATGTATATTTTTTTTAAAGGATAAACAAGTTAAAAACAGATAGGTACTGAATACTAAATGGTAAAGGCAATGAAATAAAGTTTTAAAAAACCACTTGTAAAGGAAGCAATCTTACCTAAGAAAGTCCATTCCACCAATACAACTAATATGACAAAACATTTATGTTTGGATTTCTCAACAACTGGTTGAACAGTGCACCCTTAGGTAAGACAGAGCGGAAGAAAGAAATGATAAAGATAGACATGGCCATAGCAAATGAACATCCCCAAAGATATGGTCCTGCAACATGTTGAAAGGAAATGAGAAGGAATAAAAGTTTCTTTTTCAAATGCTGGAACACTTAGTAATCCTAGCCTAAAAAATAACCCTATCCCACTTGAAGATGGTTCCGGAGTCTAGAAATTTTCCTGCGGAAACTATAGTGCTACCTATGTGGGAAGAAAGAGCTTACAGGAAGTTAAATACTAAGTAATGTCTTGAACATTCAAGACACAAAGACAGTCAGATATTCTCACATATTAGTGAGGTTGGCCATCAAGATTCACCACATACAATATCTGACTGTTTCATAGAAACAAAAAGTAAAAACTCCTCACCAATTACCAATAAAATTTGGAAATTAAATTGAATGCCCTCAATCCTAATTTCCTAAAAGCGCAAAAAGACAATAGGCTATTGTCCCCCCCCCCATTTTGGGAGACCCACCTCCTATGCCTTGTTATGTGTAACTCGCCACATAATATACAATTTATAATATAATAGAAATAAGATATGAAAATGTACTGTAGCTTATATATATAAGTGTCTTTGTCAGTGGTTAACAAAAGAGGTTTTACAGACAAGCCGACTGACCAGTGATAAACGCCCCTTTCTTCACCAAGGAACACAAAGGGTTTTTAGCAGGTAAAGAGACAGCAGGTCATGCATTTAGCAGGTAAATGCAAAAACCCTTTTTTGTGGAAGAGAGTGCAGCTCATTAAAACACCCTTCTTTATACTGAGTCGAGCTCTGGTAGAAACATGGTGGAAAGGGGTGTAAAAAAACACTTTCTGTTGACAAAAAAGGCCATAAACAGCCTTCTTTATTCAGAGTCGGAACACAGGTCAATTTAAGGAGTGCTCGAGGAGAAGGCAGAGAGGGGAGTTCAGTTTTGGATGAAGGAGAATACGGAACAGATGCAGAGTTGAGAAGAGATGAGAGGCTTGACGAAACACTGATAGGGTACTGGGCTAGACTGCCTGGCTTGCTTCTAGATAAATCGTCTTCAAGACACTGACCAGGTGTAAAATTAAATAAGAGACAATCTATATTAATATTTAGTTTATAAGTCAAATGTAATAATATCTATTATTTAATTTTATTTAATTTAATCACTTATCATATCATAAATTCAATTATGCTGTTCCTTTATTCAATTTAAATGTCTAAATTCCTTCCATCGATCAACACAAATGTATTGGAAAAGAATTAGCTGGGACAAAAAATGAAATCTGTTCAATATTAATCAATTTTATTTTATTATAACTTTATGAATTTGATAGAGTAATCAAATCAAGAATGTAGTTTTAATAATTAAATGGCATCCCAAATAAATATTATTTCAATTATTCGACTTGTGTGTAGAGGCGTGGTACTCCAGGGATAAGGTAGTTGGAAATATATTTGTATCAATAGATAGATATATATTTTTATTGATAAATATTTAAACTATATTTGTCCCAAGGACCGAACATAGCAGCCTCTGGGGAAAAAACTCAAGTCTGTTGCAGGTCTGACTCCGCATTGTTGACTAGCCTTTGTTGGCGAGACTGGCTCTCCTTTGTATGTTAAGTTTTTTTTTTTTTTAATTGTATAACATTTGTCCTGCCTGTCCCACTTTGTGTTTTATTTGTATTGTGTACCTATCCATTTTGAATTTTTTAAAAAAATTACAACATATATGTTTATTTCCTTTGCCATTTGTATTTTTTTTTTATGTATTCTGGACATTTATAGTTTATAATTTTTTTAATATTTAGAAAAGATATCTTTTATAATTGTGTGACCTATTTATCTATAAGTTATATATTGACAAATGTTATTGAAGATGGTTCATGGCTTTTAATCTATCAACTATTATTTTAAATATTTTGCGATTTATGATGTGTATCATGTTTTACACTCGTGAACGACAGTGGGTAGAGTGCGTTAAATACAGTCATTTTTTGTGGGTAGACAACTACAACTGAATTTTTTTGTCAACCCTTTGACAATTAACATTATTAGTTCTATGAGATATTAATAATTTAAATTAACTAGTCTCTATCATTTATAAAGATGATTAATAGAATATTATTTTTTAGTGTTGGATTTTAGTGGTTATTGTTTTTCAAGAATTATTGCCAAACCTGAAGCTAGTGGCTCTACTTCTAAATATGCTGAATTAGTTTTTAAATTCCTGAAGCCTGGCAAGTATAAGGCTTGTAAGGTTTCTCAGGTCACAGTTTAGATACTATTTAATATTTTTTTATATTTTCCTCATTTTTTAAAACATATCTTAGACGATAATGCAAAATTAATTTCTGAATAAAAACAGAAAATAAAGTTTTGAGAGCCAACGCGTATTTACATTGTCCCAGGCAGACTTAAACTATTTTTCTCAATATTTCAGCCCTTATAAAATCAGTAGGTTGTAAGGGCCATTTTTTGGACAGTTATTTTGTTTTTTTTCGGAAACATTTGATGAGCTTTTAATAGACTGACGCGAAGTCTACCGGAAGTATCTCTTGATATTATCCCTGTGTAACGAAATTTCAGTTTTTAAAGATAAAAATTTGATTTAATGTAAAAAAAAAATTATTGAGTTCGAAATGGTGGAAAGTGGACTCTTCTTACCTTATAGGTTCAGCTGACGTCATAAGCACCCAAGCTACCAAATACAAAAGAAGTTGAAGAACTGACATGTTATTTGGCGGAGGGTTCAATCTGAGCAGACTTAATTTAAGCTGGATACTAAACAAGACGACGTGAGCCTTCGAAGTGAGAACAACGACTGAAGGTCAATAATTCTACAAATGGCAGGAGGCCGGGTCGGAACCACTTCTGTGATTTCCAGACCGCGAATATAAAAAAAAAACTGATATCTAACAAGCGACTGTGCCACTCGCGATAGCTTCTTATCAAGCCATTTATATCGCCCCATGAACATTTGATAATGTATTTTTAGAGATTTATTGAAATATTTACGGGTTATATTATATATATATTGGTTACGGGTCACTACAACAATACCGGGGTACAAAAAACATTCAGTCCCTTAACTTATTTAATAGTAGATATATTATACCCGCAGCTGCATGCTTAATTCTTGAATGGCAAATTTTTAAAACAAATATCTTTAATGAGGGAATGGAAAAGGGTGAAAGAATGGTATTTGTACGGAGCTAACTCATGGAATATTAGTTTAAGAAACGTTGTTATATTTTGAATAAAACGAAAACAATAAATGAAAAATTACAATTAATGTGAAAAACAATAGTATTTGGACTGTACTTTGCAGCATAATTTTCGGGAAAAGCACAGTGTATGTCGGACCAATTTTCGCATGATCCTATTCTGAAATTACTGGGGACTTTTAGCTTTTTTTTCAAAACCCCTTTATTGATCGAAATTTTTTACAATTTACAGATTTTCGATTTACATATTTCTCCTCTTAATGCATTCGAAGGATGGTAGAATTACAATAACAATTTTCTATTTGAAGTTAAAATTGCAAATCACTGGGTACAGGACTAGGTGATGGGGCTCACCTTCAGATTATAATGAGGGAACTACAAACTAAAACCTAAAACTAGAACCTAAGACTAAATCATTCCTGCCACGACAGCGTCCTGCCATCGATGGGGGAACGGAGCGGGGGTTATCGTGTTAAACACCGGGTTTGTCAAGAACTGTAGGGAGTCGAATATTTGATATGTCTACAGTTATGGAAGCCGCTGACACACGCACACCGACAGACAACACCCAGCTGACACCTGCACCATCGCCTAAGTCAGCACTCCTTAATCTAATCTGTCATTATATAATCCTTCCTTTCCTCTCACCAGCTCTCATTCATCTCGTTACTGTACCCCTGACGTATTACTTAATCACTTTGTCATATAAGTTGTATTCTTTTGTCTAGTTAATAAACCACTTTTTAAAAAGGCCCCTTTGGTTATCAATTATTTAACTGGCGCCCGAACAGGGACCTTGGCAGTGTTTATATAACTTCAGAAGAATCTCCCCATTCAGCGATCCCGCGTTTGGCTAGGCTAGACCTGAGAACTTTTCGATTCTTTCCATGAGAAGGCCGATGCTATATTGAACAGGACTTCAGGACTGATCGAGCACTGGTATATTTTAATATACATTCACCGAGGCTCCAAGAACCACAAAATCTGTTATCTAGCGACCAGAGGAAGCCGATAGAAGGCAACATTATCTAGAAGAAGACATCACTTGTATTGGTAAATATATTTTTTGTACACATTTACATGCCCATTACTGACAGACTTAATATAAACCGTAACTTAGAAGAAACCGTAAACATGACTTCTAACGATTACAAAATTTCTACTACAAACCTTAAACTGATCCCAGAATTTGACGGAAATCCCAGCCATCTAGTACGATTTATTAATAAAATAAATTTTGTAGCGAATAACGTCTGCACAACTGACAATCCACATCACGAATATAACGCGAAACAATTGATAGGACATGCAACAAACAAATTAGTAGGACATGCCGAATATTGCGGAAGACGGAACTATAACTCTTTACTAGAACTGATCCAAGAACTCAAACTTAACTTTCGTGACGACAAAACAATACCCCAATCCATAGCAGAAATATATCAAACTAAACCCTTAAGAAACGAACATCCCAATAGCTATGTAGAAAGACTGATATTATTACGAGACGACCTTGAAGGTAGATTATATACGGACGACACAAAAACAGACTTACAAAAACACACAGAAATAAACGTATTTGATGAACAAATAGT
The DNA here is from genome assembly GCA_930367205.1 of Acanthosoma haemorrhoidale. Classification (NCBI taxonomy): domain Eukaryota; kingdom Metazoa; phylum Arthropoda; class Insecta; order Hemiptera; family Acanthosomatidae; genus Acanthosoma; species Acanthosoma haemorrhoidale. The sequence continues at coordinate 17,950,744 of OV884011.1, read as the reverse complement.
TGACCATTGCCAAAGACAACTTGAAACTTCAGTTGACAATTTCCTCCAACACCTACGAATTAAAAATTTGAGGGATTTGAAAAAGGCATTAAAAACCACAGCAGTACGAGTAGTCGAAAGAGCATACGGTAACAAACTAACACACAACGAATCCACACAAAGACGCAGTCAAAACCAACCACCCTCCACTAGCAATTATAAAGGGAGGAATTACGACCCACATTATCACGAGAAAAAACGTGAATTTTATGACAATAATAGACAACAATTTTATGACAATAATAGACAACAATCCCAACAACCAAGACAGTACAATCAAGAACAACCACGTTTTAACAATAACTACCCCCGAGACGAAAACGAAAGACACAATCAATCATGGAAACCCTATGAACAAAGACAATACTTTAACAAACCAAACCCCAGACCGGAACAAAGAGAAAATCAGACCGTATCAATGCGCACAGTCAGCAATCGCGTACACTACACGGAAAATGACAAAGACCAACAAATAAATGAATTACAAGACAGAATACAACAATTAGAATCTCGTTATGAGGATTTTTTAGACGTAGGTCCCAACAACAACGAACCTCCAGACCCGAATACCAATTAAATTACACGGACAGTCTCCCAAAAATAAAAGACAAAAAAGGCAAGACATGGCTAATTGACACTGGAGCTTCTAAAAATTATATCAATCCCCATTCCTTACCCGAGGGAACAAAAATTAATTCGGAAGACTTTGTAATGAAAACTCCTACAGGCAGAGCCGAAGGCACTCAAAGCGCCATAATCGATCTCTATCCCCTGTTAGGAATTCAAGCAAAGGTAAAAATGCTGATATACCCCTTTAGCAATCGTTTCGATATTTTATTAGGATACGAAACGATGCAAAATTTAAAAATAAAAATTAACTGTCAAAATAATGAATTAATAATAAATAAAATAAAATTTAAATTAGAAAACGAAAATTTAGAAGATAATAATAATAGTAATAATAATAAATTAAAAAATAAAAGGGACCAAACATACCCGGAAATAAACAAAATTAAAAGGGACCAAACACACCCGGAAACGAACAAAAATAAAAGGGACCAAACACACCCGGAAAATAATGAAAACAATAAAAATAATAATAACAATAAATCTAATAATAATAAATTTAATAACAATAATAATAATAAATCAAAAGAAAAGAACGAACTATACTATATTGATGACAAACAAACAATTAAACAATTAATTCGAACAGACTATATTGACGTTACTCACATTAATGGAAAAACAAATTACGTAGCGGACTTACTATCACGACAAAACGAGAACTTAGAACAAAACACAAATACTAACCATATAGACGGAGATTTTGACGAATTTCTAAACGAACTAGCAATACTCCCGTTAGACGAGAACCCAGACTATGACACACTTATAGAAGAATTAGAAAACATGACTCAAACAGAACAAATAAATGACGCAATTAGTACATGTGGAGCAACTGTTCACTCCCAACGATCATCCAACGAACAAATTTGGATAGTAGACAATGACAAGAATATTAACATAGAGAAACATCAGATAATAATAAAAAAGGGAATAAAAGAAATAAACTTTACTAAACCATTCAACAAAAAAAGACATGAAATTAAATTTGACAACTTAGAAGACTTAGAATCACTAATCGAACAATTTATTAGACCCAAAATTACTTATGGAATTTACTGTGAACCAGATATCCCATTACTCCAACCATGGTACGATAAAACATTTAAAGACATTTCTAGACTAATACAAGAATCATACCCAACAGTTAAACTAAAAAGATACAAAAACTATGTAACCGATATCTTAGACAAAGAAGGACAAATTGAAATAATTAATGACTACCACATAGGAAAAACATCCCACAGAGGCACAATCGAAACATACGACAAACTTAGAAAATTATACTACTTCCCATTAATGAAAGAAACAATTAATGACTTTATTAACAATTGTAAGACATGTAAGAAAACTAAATACGAACGCAATCCTATAAAAGCAAAGTACATGATAACACCAACACCAAATAGACCGTTCGAAGAATTAATGATAGACACATTACATTTTGACAGAAAATATATCGTAACTATAATTGACACATTCTCGAAAAGACTATTTACACACATGATACCAGCCGTAACTGGAATTAACATATGCGAAGCCATTAAACTTTACTTAACACTATATCCAACACCCGTATCGATAAAAATGGACAACGGCAAAGAATATAAAAATAATTTAGTACTCAACTTCTTACAAACTAACGAAATCGAACCAATTTACGTGACCCCAGGAAATCCTAATTCATTAGGAACACTAAACAGAGCACATAGTACAATCATCGAAATATTACGAACAAACACATCATTAAATAACAGACTAATGCTAGCAACAATAGCATACAACAATACCTTAAACTCTAAACTAAACATGACACCGGACGAAATAACATTCGGAATAACAAGAAGACCTAACAAACAAATAGAAATAAAAGAACAATACGTACAAAAATACCATGACGAAAAGAACATAATACATGAACTAATACGGAATAAAATCGTGACAGAAAAAGAAAGTAGAACAGAATTATTAAATACAAATCGCGAAGACCCACCTGACATAAATGACGAACAGATATATATAAAAACAACCCATCACCGCAAATACAATAATCCCTACAGACCCGTACTATTGTACAAAGACAGAAACGAAACAAACAAAGCACACGTTAATAGAATCAAAAGACCACGTAAACAACACTTGAGACCGAGACCAAACATTACTGTTTCAGAAGGAGAAAATGAATCCTACTCGGACAGTACTAATCCAGACACTTCTATGGACATTAACATATACTATGACAGTGACTGATATAAGAGATAACCCCGGAGTCCTACATTACACTATAAAGAACGCAAAGGTAATAGAAAATTACTACAGGACATACCATTTTTATGACATTAGCTTACTTGACAAGGAACTAAACAATATACAGAACAATGTACCATCTTATAGGGACCTACCGACATACCCTATAATCAAAAACCTTATCATACAAACACAAAACAAATTAAACCTATTAAAATCACACAACAAACGAACTAAGAGAGGACTAATAAACGGACTTGGAACAGCTCTCAGCTGGCTTACTGGCACCATGACAGCTGATGACAAATCACATTATGACGAAGTAATAAATGAGTTAGGACGGAACAACTATAATATAGAACACAACATAGAACAAGACATAAAACTTAATAAACACGTAATTAAAAACTTTCAAAAGGACATTCAATTAATTAATAATAATTTTAAAACAGAACAAGACAACATAATGAAGATAAACAAGGAAATGACATTCTTTGACATGTACATAATTCTGACACACCTACACAACAAAATAGATGAACTTACATTAACACTGGAACTATGCAAAATTGGCATCACACACTCATCATTAATGTCCCAAATACTACATGACATAAACCAAAATGTAAATCTAGCTTCTAGGAACCCTGAAATCCTGTGGATAATGAGTAAAATTCACTGCACTACTCATAATGAAACACTCCATATCTTTGTAGACCTTCCTAAGGCAACCCTAAATATAAAGACTTATTTACTCATACCTTCGCCTGTAAAAATTAACAACCAATATGTAACTTTAGATATAGACGAAACTATTATAATAAAAAAATTTAATATGTTATATACAACAAATTGTACATTTTTAAACAATGAATATTACTGTAAAAACCTTTTTATTTTAAATAATACTTGTATAAATAATATTATTTCATCTGGAACGATGAATGCATGCAAATATAAATTAGCCAATACTAACATTAGATATATAGATAATATAAACAGTTTTATAACCACTAACCTCTCCAAATTAGACAATTGCCTTACTAATGATACTGTATACCTACCACCCGTTAGCTTACTCACCCTAGATCAAAATGATTGTTATAAAGAACTCCCCAAAATTTCAAGACATATAATAGACTCCACTATAAACAAATTGTACAATAAAATAGATATAGATGTAATCGCAAATATAAGCGAAATAGAAAACCTAAATATAACAGACATAGTTTTAGAACCACTTATATTTAATCAATCCAATACTTATTTTTATTTTTATTTAATTATAGGGGCAGCTATTATAATTGTAATCCTCTACTACCTTAAAAAATGTAAAACTACCAATTCCTTACAAAACCCTACACCAACAGTTGTATACCATCCCGGACAACAAGAGCCTATCAACATTTTGGCAACAAGGGTTTATCACCCAAATAACAGCCTTCATGCACCCGCAGCCATCAACTTAATTTCTTGATGGAACAAGAAACCTAAAGTCGGAAGGAGTTATGGAAGCCGCTGACACACGCACACCGACAGACAACACCCAGCTGACACCTGCACCATCGCCTAAGTCAGCACTCCTTAATCTAATCTGTCATTATATAATCCTTCCTTTCCTCTCACCAGCTCTCATTCATCTCGTTACTGTACCCCTGACGTATTACTTAATCACTTTGTCATATAAGTTGTATTCTTTTGTCTAGTTAATAAACCACTTTTTAAAAAGGCCCCTTTGGTTATCAATTATTTAACTTACGTTGAATGAATTCGTCCACCGTAGGCAAATCAAAGGTCTCGTGAAGCTCACTGCTGCTCCGCTGCTCGAATGAAGTATGTCTGACCACTTTCATTAGTATACCGTTTTGGAATTGCTGGAGTCACCGAGCTGTCATATACGTCTGATAACGAAAAAGCGGTGCACCGTACAGCAGAGTAGGCCTGAGTATACTCTTGTATATCATGAGCTTTAGGCGCAGTGATAGATTGGTGGAAGTCAATAAATAGCTTGTCATTCAAGTGAGCGACATTTATAGATCATCAGTTTGAGAGGCAGCGGCAGATTGGGCGAAGTTAGCAGAAGCCGGTAGGACCTGTGTCGTACTATTTTGTTACTAAAATGGCTAGAGATCCATTTTCAAACCCAGATATTACATTAAGAAATGTGGTGAGTTATCTTGCTTTCCTATTTTATATTTTAAGTCCCCGCTAGAACTCAAATTATAACCAGAAGAGGGAATAAAACAAAACACTGGGACACGCTTTTAATACGCTCCCAACCCAACCGTTTTACGATATATTTTAAACTCTAGATTAAAGAATTTAGGAATCTTCTAAATAATCCTTATCAGCCCTCAAAATACTGAAATATAAAAATTATCCATTGTGCCTTAGTAATTTTTTTTAATTTTCAATATGTCGGTTAGGATAGAGCGAGGGAATGAAAAATTTGATATTTAAAAATTGTTTTTTCCTCAAATCTCTATAAGGGCGTTCCAGAATGTTTCAGTGCTTATTGCTGTTTATATTGTTTTGCAATATTTAATTAGGACTAAGGCTATACAGTTGTAAAAGTAGTTATACTGTAGAACCCACGCCCCGAAGGGCTTTTTGGCACAACTGACCGCTTCCTATCATCGACTATCATCGAAACACATTCAGTCTTTTTAATATTTGTATTTTTGTGGAAATGAAAAAAAAAAATATGGTTTGATGCGGACCGATAATTGTGTCCTCCTTATGTCCAAACAACGAACATATATCATTTAACATATTAATATCTTAAGCATTTAAAGGTTTATGATACAGTTAAAAGCACTTACAACCACGTGGTCTTAACTATTGAATTTCCTTCACTAGTAAAGGGTGTCCCAGAATTAACGCAAGATTTGAATTTGCCGCCATTTGTGCAGTAAAGTGCTGGAAACCCTAAAAACAATTGACAGTTTAGGGTTAGTAAAAATGGAGCGTTACACGATAGAACAACGTGTCTTTATTGTTGAACATTATCTCAAAAATAATGAAAGTTTGGCGGCCGCAGTTCGAAAATTTCGTACAAAATATGGTCGGAATTGTGTTTTGACTTCATCAACTGTGAAGAGATTAATTGAAAAAATTAGGGAGACTGGATCAGTTGGAGACACTAAACATACTGGCTGTCCAAAAACAAGCCGTTCAAATGTCAATATCGAAGCAGTGCGTGAGAGTGTTGTTGAAAATCCAGGAACATCAATTCGGTGTCGTAAACACAGTTCTTTGTGCCGAAATTGGATGATATTGATGAGGCCAATATGTGGTTTCAACAAGATGGTGCCACATGCCATGAAACAATTCAAATACTGCATGAGACATTTCCAGGTCGTGTACTCTCTCGTTTCGGTGATCAGAATTGGCCCCCTAGATCGTGTGATTTAACACCTTTAGATTTCTTTTTATGGGGTTATTTGACGTCAAAGGTGTATGTCAACAAGCCCACATCCACCCGTCCATTAAAAGAGGAAATTCAACACTGCATCAACGAAATTCAACCACATTAATGCCAAATGGTCGTGGAAAATTTCGATAAAAGAGTGCGTATGTGCTAGCAAAGTCGTGAAGGCCATTTGCCCGATATTTTATTCCATAAATAACCCTATCCTATTTACTTTATAATTCAATAAAAAAATAACAACAAAAATACTAAAAACTGTGTTTTCTATTTTAATCAAATCTTGCGTTAATTCTGGGACACCCTTTATATTCAACAGAACAAGAATATTGAAATTAATTTGCTCTAAATATAGGTAATTATTGACGAAACTATTACAACTCACAATTAATATAAAGTAAAAAATCTTCGTTAAGTCTTCATAAGATATGGAGACACATGTTTTCCCAAATTGCAGAATATGGGGCAACCTCCTAGAAAGGGCGAATGTTTGGTGAATCGTTTTATAGGTTTGCTAGCAGCGGAATATGAGAGAACCCGAAGGTGAGCCCCATCACCTAGTCCTGTGCACGTTGCGTTGTTAGTTTTAACTTCAAATAGAATCGTAATTGTAATCCTACCCTCCTTCGAATGCATCTGTGAATGCAGCACGAGGAGAACATTGTAAATTGTAATTGTAATTGTAAATTATTTAAAAATGTTATTAATAAAGGGGTTTTGGAAAAAAAAAAAAAATTAATAAAGGGTATTTTTATGATTAGTAGAGTCGTTAGAGGGCCTTGAGGTTTTAGTGAGTTGTGTTTTAATAACGTCGTGTCTCGAGAATGTTAAGCTGAGAGGTACCCCGTCTGTTGCTAAGTAGTCGGAAACCTCAGTGGAAGTTGTTTTCAGAAATTTATTTTTTTTTTCTTTCTAAAACATTTAAAATGCTAACTGATTGTAATAAATTTTGTTATTTTAGGGCATTAACTCACTGTATAATATTTATGCCCTTTCGAATTATGCCTATTTTTATGAGAGGATTGATTTTAATGTCCCCAAAATGGAGTCAACCCCCCCCCCCCAAAAAAAAAATGGTTGAGAACCAGGCCCAGGTTCTATATGTGTTTTTTTCTAACAAGTGTTCTGAAAAACGAGCAGGTAAAGTTTCTGACTTGAGTCCAGAGATCGCCTTGTACAGGCAACAAGTAGCTTCGAACTTCGTTTAAAGTTGAGCTATTGCATGTTACAACTAATTAAGAATTGTTTATTTGACATTTTGCGTCCACATTATACTCCAACTAAAAATAGAAAATGTGTGCGATTCTATCGGCCTTCCATTTACGGATTTGAGATAAAATTCGAGATCTTTTTTTTCCTCCTTGACCTTTTGAGATGAATAGTAACACTCCTGATTCCTTGCGTGTTCAAGCTCAGCCCTATCAGTATGAGGGGACAGATCTCTCTTTTAATGCGTTAGTTGTGAATAATTTCAATAGATGCCACAGCCCTGGTAGCTCCTATAATTATGTACTAACAGAAGTCAACTTGAAACGAATTAACCATCAATTAAGTTAATCATACTACATTACTATTCACTATGCTATTCTAAATCTACTATCTGCACTAAATCTACGCCATCTTCTTATATCTACACTTTTTCACCCATGCCTGGCGACATCTGACCTTAGTGGCCCTAATGAAAGTGACCCTGATCCTGAAGCTCCTTCCACTTCTAGACAAAGATAAGAAACCCCCTGTGGTTTTCTTCTTTATCGATTAGATACAGAGTCTTTTCCTGCGCAGAAGTTGTAGAAATTCCTGGGCACATGTTCTTCAGTTTGGACAAATCCTTGTCTTTTATCATTATGAAACATTTTATGGCTTGCTTAGGAATGTTTGTTTCAATACCTGATCTAGTTTAATAATTAATGACTTTTTAATACTTTTTGACTCATTAAAAGGATAATATAGACTGTAGCGACCACTAACTACATAAGATAAATCACCCTATACTCTATTGTATATATTGTAAATTGGTTATAATATGTTGTAAATTAATTTAAACAAATGTAAATAATATTGCCAAACCATAAGTCATATCAGTGTAAATATTGTAAACAATAAAAGACGCAGCTCAGAGGCAGGGCCCTGGCCCTGGCCCCTGAAGAGGGGCTGGTTCCTAGTCTAGAAGATTCGAGCTTCATCCAGGCCTGCGGTTGCCCAGAATAAAACCTCGCATCATTGGCCAGAAGAAGACCCCACCCAGCCCATTGGCTACTTGGGGCTATATATACCCCCTAGTTTTAACCAATAAGTCATTCCAACTACGGCTCTCCGGACTGGTACTTACGCTGCACAGATGTTTCTATATTTGGCTTTCTCATTTATGAAAACCTCTGCATCTCTCTTTCCTAACCTCGCTATGTTTTAGTCCGGCCTTGTCAGACCCTACACTTTCCTAGTGAGATTCTCTGCCTTCGTCTCGCTAAAACTAGCACCTCCTGAGACCTCTTCCTTGCGGACGACGGTCACCTGGTACCCTACGAACTTTACCTAGTAGTGTCTCCCCCCCAGTGATCGAGACTGCCTATGTCCGGTTCACACTCGTCTTTGGGATCCGGAAGGTTTTCACCTACCCTCAGATACCAAGTGTGAATTCGTGGTCATTCCAAGACCACATAAACTACCTACCCTATGCCTCTTCTCTTGAACATAGTGCACTGTCGGGCCACATACCTATCAAATAGTACAGTAGTAAGACCCGTCATGAAGCAATTGTCCAGGTCATAGCCTAATCAACCCTCACTTCGTCACTAGGGCTAGGGTAACTAGGCACCCTCCTGTGACGACCCGACAGAGATGTTAAAAAAAACAAACAGAAAATTGAACTTGGACGCAATTAAAAACAAAGCTGGTAAGTGGAGGGGGTGCAAGTTGTTTTACTGTTTATAATATGCAATTAACAGTTCACCTAAGAATTGTCTTATTAAATAAAACTGAAACTAAAGGATAACTTCCATAATGCGTCATGAATAACCGATAATCCTACTGATCTTGCCAGCTGAAGTAAAATTGTCAAAGTGGAAAAATCAGCACACAAATCTAAAAAGTTTATTGCTAATTAAAATTGCATGTATAACCAACTGTTCAGTTTTCATTCTAAGGAATAGGTTTGGCGACAAATAACAAAAAATGTTAGACGTCAACCAAATCGATTATTTTTATGTATCACTTCTGTTTATAAAAGCTTAAATTCTGGTTAAAATTTAAGTATAGACTATTAATTTTATATTATTGGAATAAATAATGGAGTATGATTAACTTAATTGATGTTTAATTCATTTCAAGTTGACTTCTGTCTACTTCTATAGTTATAGTAAATAATTATAGGAACTACTAAGGTAGTATCTATTATATGGTATACTATATATATATTACAGTACTTAATAGGTATATTAGTAATAGGTATATATTATAGTAGCATCTATTAAAATTATTCACAATTAACACATTAAAAGAGAGATCTGTCTCCTCATACTGATGGGGCTGAACTTGAACTTACAAGGCATGTTACTATGTATCAGGAATGTTACTATGCATCTCAGTGACCCCCAAAAATATAGATTCAACTTTAACATCGGCCGCTATTTTCACATATATATTTTATTTATAAATTTACTATTTGTGCATTCCGATTATTTACATAAAATAATCTCCCTTTCTCTCATTCCTTAACATTAACTAAGCCACAAAATTTAAAATCAGGATAGTGAAGTGTACTTCTCAATCAGCAAATAACTTACTTATCAATTATGTTTTGTTTTTATATTATAAGTGGTTTATGAAATAGATTTGTAATGTGTCGGATGAAGTATTCTAAATTGAAATAAGTATTTTTGTGTTTATTGTCCTTTTATGTGGTTACTTTACCACACCATAATATTTGAAACTTGATCTTACATATAACCACTATCAAAATATGAATTAAATAATTTTGTATTTGATTTTTAATTAACTCATATATTTTAAGTCATGGGTCATTTCTGAGTTTGAACCGTGTAACAGTTAGCTCCTAGAAATGTTTGCAGTTCTTCTTACTTAAAATGAGGAAATATGTGTACGTGAGAAACTATAAAAAAAGTGAGCCCCATCACCTTATAGAGTCTTAACAAAGAAGTCAAGTATAATGTGTATCAATATAATTGTATTAAATTATATAATTTTATATGGAATTCAGACCTTCTATATAATGTAGCGACACTACAGCAAATATAAAACGGCAATGTAAATAGACTAGAGTGAGAATCTATAATGAAAATAATCATTTTTAAGGGGATAGGAAAAAAAAATTGAGAAACTCCAATTAATATGTTTTAATTCAATTTGCTTCTTTATCAAATGTATTAAATATTTTTGAAACAAAGTTTAACTTATGATATTAAGTCAGTAAACATAGATTAGCAGGTATAGAGACAATATATTATATTATTAGTAAAAGTTTTACTATTTATTCAACAGTTTTATACATATTATTAAGTTACTTTCATGCTAATAAATCGTCAAAGTGTCTAGATTATTTTAATAAATAAAGATTGAATCAGTTTTTCATTGTTTAACTATTTTTCTACTTCCCATCCTATTTATCCAAGCAATGCACTTTTTATTTATTATGATTCTTATGTGTTAACTTCCATATCTGATGATCATGGTATTTCAATATGATCACACATCCATTATTTACTCTAAAATATTCCTTAATTGAAAGCTTTTTTTTTTAAAAGGCGAGTGATGTTTTCCCCACCACAGAGTTTATTTAAAATGCAGTTCTTTGAGACTAATAAAGTTCTTCATTATATCATATTTACAGCTTATTGTTATTGTTCCATATCTAGATAATGTTCCATTGATCATCACGATTTTTGACCGTGAGAAGAAATTTTGACAAAGCCTTGTATACAAATATTGCTAACATGAATTGAAATGTTTTTTTGATGTAATATAATGCCTAACGGTGAGCATAACAAATAATCAAAATCAGGTCATTATTATGTGACCTAAATTGGTGTCCCATTAGTTCTTTACAATAAAATAAAGCTATTCTACTGAATTCAGGATAAAATTCTCTCAACGGTAGTGGTCAGGTGATTGTCTATAAGGTAAATGACCCAATAGACATGATGACTCAAAGTAGTTTCTATCATATTGAGAAGAGCATCAAATTGAAGTATTTATTAACAATACATAAATTGTGTTTTTATAAACCATAACTACACAATGTCAATATATTGTCATTGAAATCGTGTTCACAACATTAAATCAACCCAAGTTACATCTAGAGACATGATATTTTCCATATTAGTTTAAATGTACTGATGATCGATGACACAAAAAGAAGCAGCTATGAAGTAAATAATAAAGAGTCATAATTACTTTGAAATGAAAAAAAATAATATATTACCTGGAAATACATTTTTCTTGTTTCTAACTTCTCGAATGGGTATTAAATCAAAGATCTCGACATCCTGATTAATATTTAGTAATAATCTTTGTGTGATTTGTCGAATACAATTTAAAAAAAAATCACTTACAGTAAATCAATCCATTAGTCTGTCTCGGCAGTTTTTCAAGCCACCCTTGGAAGTGGAGATAATTACATCCCATACAAAATTAATTTGTAGGTAATTGAAATTTTTGTTTTGCCATGATATTGAGTATAGTATCGAATAAAGGATCTCATCACTTTGAATAATAATATGTAATTTTTTATTTTTATTTCTGAATTGTAATTTCACAGTCATTAAAACTATAATTAAAATTGTGTTCATGATTGTAATTCATTTTGTGTTTTACTGACAGAAATTTTATTTTGCACGTTCATTTCATTAAATGCTTTGTTGGTGGAAAAAATCCTTTTCTATTGAGTTTCAAAATAAATGTCTTGTCAGCCTGATTAATAATGTGTAATAATTATTTTGTTTTAGAACTTTAATTATACAGTCATGTATGTTGCGTTCATAACTTGAGCTGATTTGGTAATTTTTGTAGAGACATAAAATTTTGCATGGTACATTTGATGGACTGATCATGGCTAAAATAAAAATAATTCTATCACATAAAACATAGCAAGTGACATTAATCAGTTAACTAATGTGTAATGAAAAAAACCAATTTTTTTCATAGTATATTTTGTAGGGCTTCAAATTAAAGATCCCACTGTCCTGATTAACCACAAGTTTAATAAATTTGTGGGTGGTGGGCTTTAATTACAAAAACCCTAAAATCAGATTAATGACCACCAACAGCTATGGTTGTTGTTACAATTCCCTTGCAACAAAATAGTTAGGGTACTTAACATCGTAAATAAGAGAATAATGAACACATACATTAAGAGAACATGATTTAATGAATACTGAACATAAGGTAGATAAGAAGTGAGATAGCACAAAGCATGCGCATGCAGCCTGGACAGGACTAAATGCCAGTGGCGTAACTATATCATCTGGGGCCCGTGGCAAATTCCTTTAATGGGGGCCCTATCATTAAGCTTTATTATACTTACGAGTAGTTTAGTTACCCACAATCAATAACAATTTTCAATTGAAAAGAACATGGGTTCATACATTTACAATAAAATAACAATTTAATTTCAACAAGATATTTATTAAGAAAAATCCACTTGGGCCGGGGCCCTCTTGGGTCGGGGGCCCGTGGCATTTTGCCAGCCCTGCCGGGTACAGGGTTGTAGTTACGCCTCTGCTAAATGCCCCACATATTTAAATTGTATATTGCAAAAGTATATATGATTAATATATTTGATATTCCTTCTCAATTTAAACTCTATAGATTTTCCCAAGTAATAAAAATGAAATTAAATGGGAAGAACAATGTAGTGTTATCTGCAAATATTTAAGTATAATTTTAAGATATATAAATATCACAATATGGAATATACATATTAAGGCATTCATTAACTTTTTCACATTTCAGAGACTCAGTGAAAATGTTTTTGAAATAAGACTTTTGACAAAATTATACTACATGTCCAGTTTTTTTTACTATTTTCATAACTTTTACAGGTGTTAATTCCACTTTGATTGTTAACATTTATTAAAGGCACAACAGAAATTGTAGGCCACGCTACTACATGCTGGAAAGATATATGCAAAAAATTGGTCACATCATAAGTAGATAAGAAATCAAAGTTTCTTTTTCAAATGCTGGCACACTTAATCCTAGCCTAAAAAATAACCCTATCCCATTTAAAGATGGTTCCGGTGTCTACAAATTTTCCTGTGGAAAGTGTGATGCTGCATATGTGGGAAGAAAGAGCTTACAGGAAGTTAAAGACTAAGTAATGCCTTGAACATTCAAGATACAAAGACAGTCGGATATTCTCACATATTAGTGAGGTTGGCCATCAAGATTCACCACATACAATGTCCGACTGTTCCATAGAAACAAAAAGAAACAACTCTTCACCAATTACCAAGAAAATATAGAAATTAAATTGAATGCCATCATTCCTAATTTTCTAAATGTTCAAGAAGTAAATGCCCCCCTTGTTATGTTAACAGCAATTTGATTGTCAACATATAATTGTGCCACAGAATCACTATTAAAATCTTTTAAAATGCATCAGAAGTACACCAAGTAGCTGTCGATGCACATGCATGCATTCTGATTGTACAATAGACTAGAGAATACAAGACTGTTTTCTAGGATAACATGAGATTGGATTTCCAGGACACACCCATTTGTAATTTTTCTGTAGGCAATGTCCTCTGCCCAATCTGCAGCTGGGTAAGCGAATAATTATGTGTCACTTTTTTTGTGTAATTTAAGGCGGAGATTCACACCACACAATTGTGTTTGGTTTGCGCAGGTATCTGCTTAGGACTGGAGTGGCCTAAGCTATATCTGGTCTGCCTACTATGGATATGTATGCATGAGAATCCACCGGTTCTCTGAATGTCGAATTCTTGTTGATGGCTTGTGTAACGTCTACTTGGAAGTTGTCTTCCATAAGATGTATTCATAGTTTTTCCTTTATCCACACAGAATTTGGTAATAACTTTCTATATAAATTCTTCTTTAGAAATACTAACATATTCTTTTTTAACTGAGATTTCCATTCCTAAAAAGTTCTCGATGGTTCCAAAATCTGTAGCATTGAATATAGAAAATTAATGGAATAATGTCATCAATCCATAGGAGTGGAAAAACATTAATACCTTTGTTACCTTGCAGAAGTCTTTTAAAGACCTGAGTAGTCCATGTTTTTTCATGGTTTTAATAAATCTCTCATTTCAATTTCTTAGGCTGAACGTAATCCAAATAAGCTTTTCTTAAACCTTTAAGCATTACTTTGGCATTTTACTCCTCTGGGTAATGTTATATAAACTGGACAAGTAGTGGCTCTATTTTACCATTCAGAAAAGCTGTTGGAATATCTAGCTACCTGATGTCCAAGTCTACCCAGTTTATTCGGTAGAATTGGAAGCGTATGCCCAAGCTCTTGATTCAGTGAAGTTTTTCGAATTGGCCTTTCGAAGATAAATCTCTGCTTGCAGTTCACCTTTTAAAGCGTTCATTGGAGATTGGTTCAACTGATAGGGAGTTCAAGTAATTGCCTCGGCCCATAGATGCTTCGGTAAATTTGCCTTTGCAAACAAAGTTCTCACTTTACGTGTAAGAGTAAAATTTTCCGTTTTTCCTTAGAGGTAATGTTTTGGTTGTCCGCGTCTTTACTAACTACTTTGAATTTGCTCCGTAGTTCTTATGTTGTTATTTTAATATTTTTATTATAATTTCTTCGTTTTTAATTTTTTTTTTCCTTTTTGTGTTACAATGGAGGGGCACGTTTCTTGAACTACCCCGATTTATTGAATGTGATCAAAAAGAAAATTACTGCCATGGAAGAAACAGGATAATGTTCTTTTTAATATTGTACTAATAATTTAATACTTCTTTAACCCTTTACTAATAACTAAACCTTTCTCGACCTTCTAAAGATTCGCACTTCTAAGACGCTCACTCATTTTATTTTTTTTATTTAATTTATTCCGTTTGGTATCGTTCTCTATCAGATAGTAGACAACATACCTCAACATACAGGAAAAGTACAAATTGCTTTTCAAATGGGCAAATAAAGACCTAATTTACTATACAATTATGTGCAGATGTGTAGCCGGAACATCCTGGAAACGTTGTGAGATAATCCGGGTCTCCTTAGTTAATTCTACCCTTAAATTAAAGGACTTCCTAATTTGCCAGAACCATCAAAATAGTGAAGGGTTGATTAGAAATTATGCAGCTTGAAAATAGTGAAAACTGGTACCACTTGTGCACAGGAAATATTTAGAAAAATTCCCGTCACGTACCTTTTTATTAGTTTCATAAATTATGAATTCCCTTATATTCAGAAATTTTTATTACACACAGTTACTCCCATTATTTGTGTCCGATCTAATTTTGGGAAAGGTGGTGGGGTCATAGTGTTAAACATTGGGTTTGTAAGATGCTGTAACGAGTCAAAAAACTTGATGTGTCTCCGGTTGATGAACTCACCACCGATGGCACACCAAGCAACGGGTGCAGGTCGGCGTTCTTTAATCTCTAGAGGTATGTCTGACCATTTCTCTCGAGATCCCATTCTGAAATTTTTGGAGGCTTTTAGCTGTATTGTCAGTCAAGTGAGTATATAGCGAGCCACCGTACAGAAGAACTGGCCAGAAAATATTATGGATGGACCATCAGGTCTTGTACAGAAATGGTAACAAATGTAATACCAGAGGCTGGTATAGAGGTCAAAGCTGGAAAATTCGGTGCAAAAGAGACAACCATTAATAATAAATTATTAAAAAAAGAATTTCACCCAATTATTAGGGGGACCGGAAAGTAATGTCGTTTTTTTTTTTACAATAAATTCAAACAAATAAATTTTTAACAAGTTTTTGTTTTTAATCAATGATGTAATCCCCCTCATTATCAGCAACCTTTTGCCATCTAGTGTGCAAGTTTTCAATCCCGAATCGATAAAAATCAATTGGTTTTTGAACAAAATATCTGGAGATGGCATTTTGGACATAATCCGAGTTTTCAAATTTTTAGCGATCGGAATTAATGGAAATCCGATGGCGCAATATCGGGCGAGTATGGTGGGTGAGGCTGGAGATGAAGAATGGGTCCTCTATCATAATCCAAAAATCTCTCTCCGCATGAATCGGCACGAAGTACAGCTAAGCCAGGTTTACACTCCAAAAAGGCGCTTTTGTGTGTTTGGTGGAGTATTCGTGGGGTCGTTCATCGCTGATACCTGGAAAAACTGTGAATGCAGATCTTTACAGTGAACAATTAATTGGATCGAGTAAAACAATCTTTAATTGAAAATTGCCCAGTGATTGTCAATAAAAAAGGCGTTATTGTGCAACACGATAATGCAAGAACCCACTGCGACTATTTTTTTTCGCAAGAACCCTGGAAAAAAATTAATGAATTGGGGTGGGAGGTATTGCCTCAACCACCATACTCGCCCGATATCGGATTTCCATTTATTCCGATCGTTACATTTTCTAAGAGGCAAAAAATTTCAAAATTAGGATGATATACAAAATGCCACCTCCAGATATTTTGCAGTGAAGTATCATTGATATGTAGTAAAGTTCAAAATCAAATTTTAGCAAAACGCCTTTTATAAAATCAAACCTCTACTAAGAGATATTAAATGATGGAAAAAAAGCCTGTAGCTCATTCATATATGCAAATAAAATCCATTCGTACCACTGTGCTACCATATAATAAGGGATAACCATTCTTGAAATAAGAGATGAATTAATCACCAAGAAGCTCCGGTGTGTAAAATAATCGACAGGTATTGGAGATAAAGGCTGGTATAATAAAAATAGATCAATGAGTTTAAAAAATTTAAGGTTTACTATTAAACAGCCAAAGATAAAATGTACTGACAGGATTAAAACTTAAGGCATAATTAAAATCTCTTATGTAGATTTATATTGGTTTTTCCCAGTAGAAGCCGTTCCGCCGACAGCTCGGAACTGTCAAAACTTCTTGTTCGTTCCATTCCAATCATGGAACCGACGATTCGGAACGGCTCTGCCGGGAACGAAGCAGGCCTGATCGATGCTGTTGCCTTACTGAACGCGAGGTTATAGTTAGGCTACAAGAAGGCGGGTTATTATGAACCTTGAACAGGAGAATGTTTATCTAACAACTCTTTTAAGGATATAGTCTTACCGCTGATACTTATTTTGGTTAAATTTCATATCCTCTAGTCAAAAAATGGTTGTCGCTTTAGGATTTGAAGGCAGCGCTAACAAGCTTGGAATAGGCATTGTCAGGGATGGGGAAGTGCTATCAAATTGCAGAAAAACATACATTACTCCACCTGGAGAAGGTACATAACTACTTAAAAATGTGAAATGAGTGAATGTATGTGTTTTACATTAACTGTTTTGTAATGTAGGATTTTTACCGAGAGAAACTGCTGAGCACCACCGATCCAACATATTGAGCCTTCTGAAGGAGTCTTTAGATGTCGCCAAACTAACTCACGAGGACATAGATATCATTTGCTTTACGAAAGGTCCAGGGATGGCCCCACCTTTAGTCAGTGTTGCGGTTGTAGCACGAGCTATTTCTAAACTATGGAAAAAGCCTATTGTTGGAGTAAATCATTGCATTGCTCGTATCCTTTTTATAATTTGTTTAAACAGACAAGCTATTTTTCATGTATATAATTTATATTTCATATATGAAAGGCCCTGATTATTTAATGTATAAATATTATAATCTCTTAAAGCATACCATACCTATTATTTGCCATCTATATTACCATGGCAAGTTGGCATATCTGCCTCTTTATTTAGTCGAAGTTAGCACTCTGCAGCTTTGATGACATTTATTGGCTTTTAAAAATGTTGAGGTTCACATCCCAAGTTGATAAAAAAGTAAATTTGATTAGACACCAAATATAATAACGTAACACTTTTAGGCCTTCCTACAATTCCTTAATAGCTACAATCTCTCGAAGATAGGGAATAGCATGTAACAACCCCCAAATGCAATAAACAAATCCGCATTGGATGATGATTTGGAAATAGCCACTAAATGACTAGAAAACTTTATTAACTGAGGGGAACATGAAAAGTCGCCTTGCATGTACATTTATTCTCGAGAAATTTTAATAACTTGGCTCCCTGGTTACAGATGTAGTTAGCAACATCAACTAATAGATATACTGATGAATAATTAAAATTGATTCCACCATCTTCAATTTTAAATTGTAACCCATAAGTCAATAATTATATGTAAATATAAACCTTTAAAACCCTCCTCTGCCAACAACTCCTCACCACCTTGACAGACGCTCGTTAGACTGCTAATGATCCATATTATATTTTCACACTGTTCTATTTTTGTATATATATTTTTATTTATTTGCATTTTATTCATAATAACTTTTTTTTATAGAAATATACACTTTATTTTACATTTTCATTTTTTCTTCTTCTTATTTTATTTTTTGAAATAATAGTTATTTTTATTTGCCAGACATGATTTTGTTATCTGAACATTAATGTTATTCAAAGGAGTTAAATTTTTTTCTATTCTATTCTAAATTCAAGCATGATTTTTTTTCTTTTACCAAAAAGTATAATGATTTGTTCTTCCTGAATAATTGCTAAGATATTGAAATGGGGCGGGAAATAACGGGAGCTAAGAATCCTACAGTGCTGTATGTAAGTGGAGGAAACACTCAAGTTATCTCTTATGCTAGGGGCAAATACAGGATTTTTGGTGAGACTATTGATATCGCAGTAGGCAATTGCCTCGATAGGTTTGCGCGCCTCATTCACCTTTCAAATGATCCTAGCCCCGGTTACAATATTGAACAAAAAGCAAAATTGTAAGTGAAACATACAGTATCACTAAGCACATAACAATTGTTTTTTGTTATCAGTCTGTATCATTTTCAGGGGGCAGAAATTTTGTGCTTTACCTTATGTTGTAAAGGGTATGGATGTTTCTTTCTCCGGGATTCTTTCCTGGCTAGAAGAGCGATTAGAAAACCTTAAAAAAGAAGGCTATACAGATGAAGATTTGTGCTATTCCTTGCAAGAGACCATTTTTGCAATGCTCGTAGAGACAACAGGTATTCAAATTAATATAGTAAGCTAATATCATTCTGTATTGTATATATGTAGAGTACATATATATTAAGTACATTGTAGAGCGAGCTATGGCACATTGTGGTTCTGAAGAGGTTCTTGTAGTCGGCGGTGTGGGCTGTAATGTTCGACTTCAAGAAATGCTGGCATCGATGGCTGAGGACAGAAAAGCAAAATGCTATGCGACTGATGAAAGGTAAGCTTTTTTTTTTTCATATCTAATAATGTTTTCATAATTGTTAATTAATAACAACGTGACCTGCTATAAATGTGAGAGTCCTGGCAATGGCCAGTTCCTCCAATCATGTCCTGAGTGTATGTGGCTCTCATGCTCTTCGTCAGCCTCCACTGGCTCATATCCGGCCTCGTGGCTGACGGAGGAGCGTGGGGGACTTCCCAAGACTCCGCTTCCTCTTTTGTATGCAAGGGAGGTGACAACCATGTGGATTTGGGAGGTCTCTGGGCTGTTTGTAAATATTGTATGAATAAGCGAATGAATGAAAATTGTAAATATAGTATGAATGAAAACATTTATCACAATTACTTATTTCCTACTGAGGCAGATTGTAATTTTATCATAATAAAGTTGTTTTATCAATTAAATTAATAACAAAGTCAGTTGAGCTGAAATAAAGAGTTATTATGCATTGAAAGACTAAAGCACTGTTATTATTTTCCCAGTTTTTCATAATCAGATTTTGGGATTTGAATTATGAAGTTTTTTGAAATAATATTATTGCTTGAATGTCAGCAGATAAAATATTTTTGATTAAAAGTTTGTGATCGCTTATAATTATTAAAGCATTGTTCCTTTTATATAGGTATTGTATAGACAATGGTGCCATGATAGCACATGCTGGTATACTGCTTTACGAGCATTCTGGAGAAACAAAATGGGAAGAAACTCGTATAACCCAGAGGTATTTGTATTGTAATAATAAAAAACAATACATTTTACATCCTGTTTTTTCTTTATTGTTAAGGCAAATGGTATTAAGTATTCATTTTTTGACCAAGACAAAAAAATATATAAAATAAAAATAAATTTCTAGTTTCAATTGTAAAATAAAACTGCCTAGCAGATAAAAATCCAATCTTTATTTGAGAATAACACATAATTAGCATTTGTAAGTTTTTAAGATTTCCAAACTTTTTTTTTTTAGGTTTCGTACAGATGATGTCAATGTGACCTGGAGGTAATTTCAGTCTTAAAGAAGTATAAAAAGTGAAATACATCTCAAAAATGTATTTTAATTTATGTTTTAATATATAATTTTAAAAAAATCTTATTTTTTTTAATTTGAGATCCTTAATTCCTCGCAAGTTAGGTCAGAAAAGGCAGGGTATCATAAAGTTCCCAAACCTATTTATAGAACTGAAATAAAATTCACTGTCAGCAAGCTGTGAGTGATTTGAGCCCAGAACCTTAACATTGTGAATGTAGCAATTTTCCTAGTTTTTGGTCAGTTTCTCCAATATAATTAAAACCTATACAATGTAATTTTATTTTTAAGAAGTAACTTGGAAGAACGATTATATTATATAAAATATTAAATGATGTGAAATAAATTGTAAAAAGTTTAAATCCAAAACAAGTGAATCTAATAGCAGGAAGTATGTCAGTAATTGGGACAGCTGAGAGGAGCACTGGGACTGCGGTTAGAGTTGTTATAAAGGAGAGGTTGTCAGTTTTGGAATTGGTTTGAGAAGGGAGATGCTGATGATGATTTTGTGCAGTTTGCGGATGGTCAAACATATTTGACTTGAGGGCCCTCATGCTTTGTATTTCTTATTTTTACGTATAACCTCATACTTCTTATTAACTCATAGCACTGCATGCCGTCATAGAGCCTAATACACCATATTTGGTATATATGCGGAGTCTACAGAAGGCCATTGTATTTGGAGGATCAGGATCACAAAACTCCATACTTGGATGGAGCAAAGCAAGCATTTGATGGAAAATTTGTAAACAACTCAAAAACTGTGTATGTATTTATTGTTTATTTTTCTTTCTTTCTTTTAAATGTTTGGTTGTCAAGGACCCCATGAGATTAAATAAATTATAAGTTTAATTTACTTTTTTTAATTATAAATTAAAGCTATACTATAATGTGATAAATGGAGTATTTACAAACAGCCCAGAGACCTCCCAAATCCACATGGTTGTCAACTCCGTCGCATGCGAAAGAGGAAGTGGAGTCCTCTGTCAGCTGTCACCGGATACGAGCCAGTGAAGCCTGACAAAGAGCCCGAGAGCCACATACGCTCAGGACATAATTAGAGAAACTGGCCATTGCCAGAACTCCTTATATATCTTTTGAAAAGAGAAATACCTGCAATTAATAATAGTAGAAATATATCACAGTGAGTTTTAATGTAGGCGAAACATCTCATTGTTTCATCTGTTGACAACAGTGCCAGCTATGTTTTTTTTTTTCAAAGTAATCCATGATACAAGAAGACTTGAGAGTACAAAAATTGTACACTGCGGTTTTCGGGTCCCAGGGGTAGGAAAATGCTTGTTGGTGGTGTTGGCAAGGCCAGGTTACGTCAGGAGGGGGGAAAAGGCCATATATTCGCAAAGATTGGAGACATCTACACAAAGGATTGGAGACATCTACACAAAGGATTGGAGACATCTACACAAAGGATTGGAGAATGTGAAGAGATGATTCTGTACAATCCCTGAGCAAAATAAAATCGTCAAACATAGTTCAATTTGATGAACTAGAAACCATTCCACCAACAACAATTTCCCGAGAATCAGAAGAAAAAGTGAAACTGCTTTTCGATTTTATTTCTGAAGCTATATTGACTTTATTCTTTCGGTAGAGACCATCAGTGTCAAATTAGTATTTAGGAATGCCAATTAATTTATGAGACTATATCAGCCTCCCCTCCTGACTTAACCTATCCTTGCAGACTCCAGCACCATACATTTTTTACCCACTAGAACCCCCCCCCCCCCGACACTAATTAAAAGAGAAACCATGGCGTGGAATTTTTACCTGCCCAAGTCCTCTCCTAACCCTGAACTATTGGTTGACCTGTAATGTAAATACCATTTACTTCAGATATGTCAACACTATTACCACATTCAACACCTACCAAAATAAAAGTTTTTTTTTTTTTTATAAATAAACCTGCATTAGAACCTCACTAACCTGACCTTGACAGGTAGGTCAGAATGGCGTAACCGGAGATGAAACAAATATGTTTTGCATATATTTTTTTAAATGAGTTTATTATAGGCTTTTTGCTTTAAAGGATAATATACAATTGAATTAAACAAAATAATATATAACTTAAACAACTACATGGTCTGGAGGCCGTCAGAGGATTCGGCTAAACATTTTATTTTATTTCTTTATTGTTGTTTTACATATTAAGTTTCCCACTGACATCAACACAAACCTATGGTTAGGCGTTCTTTTGATGGTTTATAACCTGCAACTTTTTTCGGTGCCAATGTATTATTGGGGAATAATTTATAATTTAGGCTTATTAACTTCACTAGACCAAATTTGAAATAAAACTTAAAGAACTAGGTCTAAAGGATAAGAGAGGGTTTCAATTGCATTAACGTTTTTGGATAAATTCTCATCTCCTGAACTCACTGGTTTAGGTTACCCGGGATTTCAAGAATATTGAGTGGGGGCCACAAGACGGACTAGCCAGAAGCCAGATTAGTGAGGTTCTACTGTACTCCAAAACTATACCCGCATTTAGTTTTAAAATATTTATTTACAGAAAACAATTACATATGAACAAATGTTAAAAACTAAATATTGGAATATAAATACAATTCTATCAGGTACGTATATTATTTACATAACAGCATGATTGTACATAAATAAGATTAATTGAATCTTAAGCCCCCAAAACAGAACATTAAGAATTAATGGTTTTGACATTCCACTTTTGCGATTTTGGGGAGCAGATCACATCAATGGAAGGATGGGATTCAGTGGAAGCAGAGATTTCATCTTTAAACTTGATTTTTCGCTCAGATTTTTTCTCATTTTTCACAAGACTGCTGTAATCAATTTCTTTACGTTTCTTTTTCGGAGGGCGATCTTCCTCACTAAAACCAACACAAAAATCCAGTAATACATAAATTATAAATAATAAACAATTAGTTCATCTTCTTTATATTTTACCTCATTAATTTGGAGACAGTGACACAGGTAATCCTACATGAGGTATCAAATGATGCCTTCTTCTTTGGTTTATTTTCCTTGTTTATGGTGTCATACACATACATAGCACCTGTCAATAAAAACTTACATTAATGAATAAACTATACATAAAAGTAATACTTTTTTAAATTACTCCTATATTAAAAAATATTTGATTGCTTTCTCCTTTACAAGAAATGGATGAAACAACATATATACAAACAGCATACTACAAATGCTAAGAACTTAAAAATAAAATTCATGACAAATATAATTCAAGCAAACAGAAGAAACAATTTTTTTTTGGTGCCTAGGATTTTAGCAATATTTGAAGCACTGAATATAAATATGAAATCAGTTTTTCTTTTTTAGATCCCAGTTTTTTTTTTGATGTGCAGTTCTACATTATATATACAAGGATTGGTTCCTACATATTTACCCTATTGCCAGTCTGCTGTCTAGTTAGTTCCAGGAAATGAGCTCACCAGAGATCTCAATAATATCAAAAGAAGCTTCTGAATTACTGGCTTCCAGGTTGTAGGACAAAAATTTGCTTGAACAAGGAACCAAAATTACCTTTTACCGTACAAGAGAAAAGAGTCTGCTGCCCTTCTTCTCTGAGGAAAACAATTGTGTTTCGTCACAAAATTAGAGGACTCCTGGAAAAAATGGGCTTTCCTAACTATAGGAGCCTATTTATTTACAGCTCAAAGCAGAGTTTGAAATATTTCCTACTACACAATGGGAATAAATATGGTTCAATACCAATTCCTCACTCAAGGAAAACCTAAGAACAATATATAGCTTTGGTATTGGGGAAGATGAAGTATTATGAACATCAATGGGTGGTTTGTGTAGACTTAAAAGTGGTAAACTTTCTCCTTGGACAGCAAGTGGCCACACCAAGTATCCTTGCTTCTTGTGACTTTGGGATAGCAGGGACAAAACACACCACTGGGTTGGAAAAGAGTGGGCTAAGAGACAAAACATGGACGTTGGTGGAAAGAATGTCATTAGCGACCCTTTAGTTGAACGAGAGAAAATCATCTTTCTTCCACTGCTTATTGTTTGTAGATGCTATTGATAAGAATGGATCATGCTTTGCATATATGGGGGGAAAATGCCTCAGTTGAGTATAGAAAAAATTAAAGCAGGAATAAGACAACTCGTTAAGGAGCGTACCTTTGTATATTTGATGAATAAGGCTGAGTGAAAAGCCTGGACTTTATTTGTTGCAGTTATCAGAAATTTTCTGGGCAAAAGCAAAGCTATGTTGAACTGGTAAACAAGATGCTTAACAGTTTCCAATCCCTTGGCTGTAACATAAATTTAACGTGCGCTATTTATACAGCCACTTAGACCGTTTTCCTGAAAATTTAGGAGGCACCAGTGAGGAATAAGGTGAAAAATTTCACAAGGATATTAAAACTATGGAGGCTACCCAGCTACCAAGGAATACGCACATTATGGAAGATTACAGCTGGAGTTTAAAAAGGGACTGTTCCAAAATGCATTCAAGAATATCATGGAAAAGAGAATTCCTAAGTGTTCAGTGACCAGTTGGTTTCATCGATGACTTTGTATATAATAATAAAAATTCTGTTTTTTGTTTTTTTTTAATTTTATCCGTTGATTTAACTCAAAATAGTGTAACTTATATCTTAGAAATTTGAGCTCCTAGGCTAAAACTAATGCCATGTTTAAATTTAGAGCATCAAATTCATCCGAAATCAGCCCCAAAACACCTGTTGGCCTATGTTACATACCTTGTCCGTCAACGCTTATCACATAATTTTCGAACATAGTTAATGCTTTAAGTCGTGTGGAGCCTTCTGTTATTTCCCATAATTGTTCGCCCGACTCAAGAGAAAAGCAGGCCAATTTTCCTGACCAGTCGCCTACGCATACCCTTCCGTCCTAAAAAAAAATTATTTTTCCTAATTATACTCATAGAAATAATATAATTTATAAGAATAAATGATATTGGAACTGTTTCTTCACCTGAATGAACACAATACAAGCGATTCGAGAACTTAATTTAAAGCTGTGAACTACGTCTGCAGTTTCTACTGTATATATGTCTAATACTTCATCATTGACGATTCCGTAAAATTCACCACACATGCTCCACTCAACTATTTCTGGTCGCTTCACCTTTCTGCAAAATATATTTAACATAACTTAAAAACTGAAGATAATATATTCAACGATTTGTTGATATTGTATTTTTGTAATACAAAACATGATTAATGCATTCAAAAATCCAACAACTCAGCAGCTGTACTATTTATGTACATCTTTAAACAAGAAGAAAAAAAAAAAAAAAAAAAAGTAAAATCAGTTTTGGAATTTTGAGATACTAACAGGTTTGATTTTTTCATTATTAAATGATCTGTAAGTTAGATGTGTTAATATAAAAATGTGTATTAAAAGAAAAAAAACGTCAAAAAGTATGAGAAGGCTGAATTCTCAGAATACAGTCATTTGGGTCACATCACTTTTAAATCACATTCCCAATTCCAAAAAACTAAATGATGTAAAAAATTGGTCATTCATTTCGTCTTTAAATTTACTTTAATAACAGAAAGATGTATCTCTGAAATTTTTAATTAAAAGCTGTAAGTTAACTGACAGCAACCCTGAAGCTTAAGAAAATTAGTTCTATCATACACCTTAAAACTTTTATTCTACTAAAATTGTTTTTTTTTGGGGGGGGGGAGTTATAAAGCTTTATAGTTCAATAGATACATTAATGCATTAAAAAGTTTCAAGAAGAAGAACACATAAATTTTTATTTAATTAATAATGTAATCACCACCCTCGTTATCAACAGCCTTTTGCCATCTAGTGTGCAAATTTTCAATGCCGGACCGATAAAAATCAATTGGTTACTAAGCAAAATATCTGGAGATGGCATTTTGGACATCATCCAAATTTCTTATCAATCAGAATAAATTGAAATTCGAGGGTGCAATATCGAACGAGTATGGTGGGTGAGACTGGAGATGGAAAATGGGTCCTCTATAATAATCCAAAAGGCAGTGTCTCTCTGCGAATGAATCGTCACGAAGTACACCTAAGCCAGGTTTACACCCCAAAAAGGCGTTTTTGTGTGTTTGGTGGGTGGAGTATTCGCGGGGTCGTACATTTTAAAGTCCTGAATCATGGACAAACTGTGAATAAAATTTTTAATTTTAAGAGTGCTCAGTGATTGTCAACAGAAGGTGTTATTCAGCAACACGATAATGCAAGACTGCACTGCGCAAGATGAACCCTAGAAAAAATTAATGAATTGGGATGGGAGGTATTGCCTCATCCGGCATACTCACCCGATATTGTGCCATCGGATTTCCATTTATTCCAATCGCTACATTTTCCAAGTGGCAAAAAATTTGAAAAATTTTAATTAAATATTTCTGTTAAATAAAGTTACCTAGAAAGATCAATGGTATATGCAGGCCTTCCTTTAACTAAATTCCAAGTTCTTAAAGTTTTGTCTGCCCCGATTGTTAGTGCCATTTTGCCACTCGGATGGATACTCATATGAAGAACAGCTAAAACAATAAAAGCAAAGTAATAACTAAAATTTATGTTGAAACCTAACTCGTATAATTATTAAACCAAAGTAATTGAACATAAGTTGTTAAGATTAATCAATATTGTTTATCCATTTCTCTTATTTAAACAATTAAAATTATAAATATAACATACATAAGAGCAATTAATGAATGTAAATGTAGTGATAGCATTAATCCATAAGTAATAGCAAACAGAAAAAAACTCTCACCTAATCCTTTGTGCGCTTTCGGCCATACTTTCTCCAAATACCAACTTCCGACTTTGAATATGGCAACGCTGCCATCTTCGCTGGCTGTCACTAAGTGGGATCCGTCGGGAGTGAATTTTACACTGGTAATAGTACCTAATGAAACATAATATAACTCCATATTAGCTAACCATTGGTTTAAGATACGAGAATTTATGCATATATCATTGTGTGGACATTCACTAAATATCCTAAAGTATATTAGCCAGTCATTGGAATAATAAAACACAAGACGATTAAGAGTCATCCCATCTAGACTAGAAGAACAAGTCATAGACAGGCGTTCATGTATCAGTATTTTGTATGGGTTCCTACTCATTTAGTACTTTAAAAGACTTACCAGAATGGTTAGAAAGGACTCCGCATTCTCTTCTGCCACGTAAGTCGTACAGATGAACAGTTTCATCCGCTCCCCCAGTAGCTAGGAGATCATGTATAGGACCATTAAACACCCCAACTGCTCTCACACTAGCATGGTGCGAATGAGTCGCTATGGTCTGAACTAATTTCATTTCCTGTCAATTATGTAAGATATGTTAATTATAAATAAATAAATTAATACATGCAATTGTTGGTTCTTTGATTACCTTGTCTTGCTGAATGCATTGATACCCAATTGTATACTCTTCATAAGTACCAGCTAAGACTTCGAATAACACTTTTCCACTATCCATTGTCCTACACTTTTATTAAATAAACAGGAGAATAGAAAAAGAGAGGTCCTTTGAATAAAATCTAATAAATTATCTGAATGGTGCTTAGGTTTTATAATGAGTGGTTGTAATCCAAACAACCATAACCTAAGTTCACGTGGAAACCTCTGCAGCCGGACGACTGAAACCTACCGACTACATAGAGGTAATAAAATAAATGTGACGTCACAAGTTACCCAAGACGAGGTTCATAGCTTTATAAAGGGTGTCCCAGAATTAACGCAAGATTTGATTTAAATAGAAAACACAGTTTTTGGTATTTTTTTATTGAATTATAAAGTAAATAGGATAGGGTTATTTATGGAATAATTCATCGGGCAAATGGCTTCCACGACTTTGCTGGCACATGCACACTCTTTTGTCAAAATTTTTCATGATCATTTGGCATAAATGTTGAATTTCCTCTTTTAATGCACGGGTGGATGTGGGCTTGTTGAGATACACCTTTGACTTCAAATAATCCCATAAAAAGAAATCTAAAGGTGTTAAATCACACGAGCTAGGGGGCCAATTCTGGGACACCGAAACGAGAGAGTACACGACCTGGAAATGTCTCATGCAGTATTTAAATTGTTTCATGCGCTGTATGGCATGATGGATCCAACTGATCCAGTCTCCCTAAATTTTTCAATTAATCTCTTCACAGTTGATTAAGTCAAAATACTATTCCGGCCATATTTTGTATGAAATTATCGAACTGCGGCCGCCAAACTTTCATTATTTCTGAGATAATGTTCAACACGTTGTTTTATCGAAATAATTTTTCGCCCTTTAATATTGGTATTGGCAGGTTCGAAATGCAGTTGCTGGATTTAAAAAATAAAGAATTGCAGAGCTCCAAATTCGAGCGTCTTTATGCCGTTTTAGAGCTATTGGAGAAAAATAAATTTGAATTAACTTTACAGCATAAGTGGTCTGAAATTAAAAACAACATACAAACCTGACTTACCCTTACTTTCCAAGAAAATGCTTCACATTAGTGGAGTATTTACATATATTTTTTTTAAAGGATACCTTTTATATTATTTAACTTGTTATATTTTTAAAAAAATATTATGTTCATATAATTATGATACCAAGTTATATTTAATGTACCGTTAGTTAAACTAAGACATATTCAGCAAAGGCAAGCTCGAGAGTGTACTGTTAATTATTTCCATAAAAATGTCTCTACTAAAGCAAAGTTTAAGTTTAAAAAAAATGGCTCTTTGAATAAACTTCAATTTTGTATTGTTTATATTTGGCTCCTTTGGACGAGTTTGCCGACCACTGGTCTAACCTATTGCCAATGCGGATTTCAATACGCTAGAGGACCCGTTATCATGGTTAACTAAAGAGAGGTTACCCAAACTATTCGAAAACCATGGATAATACCCTGGAAAGAAATTAGAAACGATATTTCTTAAATTGTCGCTTATTTTAACTTGAAATATACATAATATTCATAAAAGATAAACGCAACATTTTATATTAAATAAGTCTTTTTTTTTTTGTTGTAAAAAAGTGTCTTTTTTTTATTAAAAAAAATTAATTAATTTAAGAAGATTAAGTATCTCTGGAAAATTAATTAATCATCGATGACCTCTAGGTACGCTAAAAATGTTTCAGCAGGTATTAATGAGTCTTCATTGTTTAATTTTCGAAGCGAATTCGGACTTCCTCACATTCTGTCCTGGTTTCGACGTCTTCTGGATTATTTGGTCATCAGACAAAACTCAGTACCCTAGTACCTCGGAATCCATTTTCATCCCCTGTACTCATCAACTGGAATTAACATTTTCCCACCCTAGGAAATTTCACAAGGTCTACATATAATCTGAAACATCGAAATTTTCCCCTTTTAAAAATGTATCTCTCTTTAGATATAAATGTTCAAATATATTCTTATAACATGTTTTAAAAATTGAAAAATGAGCAGTTGATTACCTCATATCTCAAAAACCATTGTACTGTATCAATTTTTTTAGTATGCTATTTTCAGTGACTGCGATGGCTTTGGAAATAGTGCGAAGTATTTTGACCAATATTTGGTAGCTTATTCACAGACATTTAACTAGTAATTATTTAAAAAACTCGATTGGAAATATAGAAAACAGCACTTAAGTAAGATAAATTGTTAAGCTGCAATATATACAAAGTACAATAATAAATGTAATTATATTTAGGTCGAGTCACAAGTAACCCGTTTTTTTATCAGACATTTATTTTGTTCTCATTAAATGGCGTTTTTGATGATTGACGAGTAGAGAACGCTTTTCATGGAGTTTCTCTTGCACTCTTCGCAACTGCTGAACGTATCTATCCGCAGTAATCGTTAAATTTGACTTCAACAATTCGTGGTGAATTATTCCTTGACAATCCCACCATACACACAATAAAACCTTTTTGCCATGGATGTTTGCTTTCGGATCTAGTAGGGGTGGTTGATCCTTATCAAGCCACTGTCTTTTGCGGACTATATTGTCATAAGTTACCCATTTTTCATCGCCTGTTTAAAAAATGCTCAATTTTTACCCGTGAGATTAGACTTGTGGCGATGACATGCGATCTTCTTTATTCCGTTCACTGAGATTGTGAGGTACCCACACTCCTAACGTGCTGATTTTCCCTTATTTCTCCAGGTGGCGGTTAACAGTTGATTGTGATGTATTCAACCTTTGTGCTATACCTCTTGTTGATTGACGTAGATTTTTCTCCAATATTGCCTTTAAAAGGTTGTCCTCAAAGTCGGAAGGACGTCCCGCCCTCGGTTCGTCTCGTATCTCCAGAATGGAATTTTATAAACCAATTTCTAACTGCCCGATCAGTTATTAGTCCTTCACCATATACACTCCATATTTTTTCAGCTGTCGCCCTAGTACTATTGCCTTGTTTAAATTCCCAAAGCATTACATGACGAATATGTACTTTTTGACCATCCATTTCAAAGATTAAAAAAAAAATAGTTTAACGTAACGTGTATCACACAAAACAGTTGACAAAAGACTAACTGAAGCCTCGTCATGGTAACTCATAGCGGGTAGATACGAACAATAGATTCTTGGCTGCATCGGAAGTTATGACTCGACCAGATAGTTCAAGTTGATTGTAAATAATTAATTATGTTTATTTGCTAAAATTTACAGATTCCAAGGAGTAATTAATTTGACTTACTTAGAGAGATTAATCGATTATGCGAAGGTTTCGTGTTTGGCTCGGTGGTTATAACCTACATGGGATTTTTTGTATGTTTTACGAAGGCAGTTTTATAATCACCAGGAACTTATTTACCCCTAAGTGATTTTATGTGCTGCCCCGCCTAGTCATTTATTTTATTGTCAATTTAATATTTGGTCTCCTTCGCAGTGAATCATATTCTGAATTCTAAATGTCTGCCAACGAGGATTTAATTAATGAAGGAAAAAATAAGTTCACGGTCTATTGCAGCCGTTGCCCATCGAAAATTCTGATTTCTGGAATGGGAATTTATACAGACACCACGGTAATTTTATTTATACAGTATTTGAACTGCTTCATATTATTGTATTTTTCTTGCCTATTGAATAGAAATGATTGTGATACATTTGAAATGGTATGACAGCTGTGGTTAATTTTAAAACTAGCTGGACGAGTTTATTAGAGTTGCTGACTGGGGCTTAGTGCTTAGGAACTCCCAGAATTATATTTTTGTCTATGTCTTTTAGAACTTATAAATCACAAAGCTGCTTACAGTCTAATCTAATTATCAAGGAACTAATGACCTGACTATTTTGTTACTGCTCAATATTCTTGATAGAGATTAAGGAATTTAACACTTAAAGCGACTGTCTGGCCAATGTATCATAAGTTGGAGCTTACTCCTGAGAATCATTAAATCCATTCTTACGAATTAGTAATGGTAGGTGACACCTTAATGGTAGGTGACAAAGTAGTACCACTGTGTTATCACCAGGATGTTACCTTTCAACCAGTATTATAATATTATTAAATATTATAAATTATTGCTACTTCTTCATTTTAGTAGCCACTCTTTATCCTTTGCTGAACGAATCCTTGTGGGAGTTGGGAATCAAATCTGGGACTCTGCAGCTAGATGAAATTTAAGTTCTTATAATCAGTTGATGATGTTGTGTAGCTATTCCTACATATTAAGCACAGTTGGGAGAATACTGAGCTGGTCATCGTGCTTTATGTTACTTTGTTTTGTTCAGTCGTAATGGAATTTAAGTCTTTAGATTTAAAAATCTATGATCAAATTTTTACCGTCTATAGATTTATAATATCTTTTTCTTATTTCAGTTTAGTTTGCCCTCGATGCACCACAAAACAGAAGGGGATTCTACAAACGGGGAAGATGTAAAAGGTTATTGGCAAGTTAATGATATATACACCTTTGAAAATTTAGGTTTTTCGAATACTATCGAAAACATGAAATACCTAATATGCGCAGACTGTGAAATTGGTCCCATCGGTTGGCACGACTTGACTACAAAGCAGAGCTACGTTGCCCTTGAAAGAGTCAAACACTCATGATGGACAAACGTTTTTAACAAAATTTTATCATAAGGCTGGGGTTTAAGAAAATAGCACATGATAATGTAATATGCAATACCCAATTTTTAAATAAATAATTTTGTATTTATTTTTTATCATATTCACATATATATATATATTTATATTTGTATTATCAAATAGTATTTAAGTATATTTCCCTTTTGTTAACAGTCATAATCATTTATAATTATAATAAAAATAATTATTTATTACGAACTGCTCTGTCATTTTTTGATATTTATTTCCTTATAAGTGTCGGTTTTTGGTTGATGAAAGAAAAGTGTTATTAATGGATGACATTTTAATATATTTTGTATACTGCTTCACTCCCTCATAACAAGAAAAGAAAGGATGATGTTAAACAATTTTTATTAACAAAAATAAAATATAGATATAAATAAAAATTAGATATAAGTCTTAACACAAATAGTTTTACAAATAATGCAAATATGAAACTGAATTTAAAGAACATTCATAAATGTTTTAATTCTTAAACACGATACCTTTATGTCTACTTCTTATTTGTATTCTTTGTTAGTAAAAATTTTTACGCCTCTCATTTTTTTTGATATCCAGACCTGATGTAGACATTCATAAAATGTTGAAATATAGTTCATTAATAAATTTGTTGTAAATATTAATATCTTTCTTTCATCAACCAAAGCAGATATTCCCACAAATAACCCACTCATATATAAATAAACTTATGTGACTAGTCTATGTATCAGCAAATGTGATTTTATGACAATACAGTTTTTAAGACGATCATTGATTATCGTCTTTTCTTCAGAATAGCACATGTCTTTGTCAAAAAATTTTTATTGACATTTCTCTTGGTCTGTACTGTAGCCCACAGTGAAATAGTAAATGGTTTGTTTGTTTACATGCTAAAATCTGAGAATTTGTGGCTTTGCTTTAAATATCAACTTTAACTAGGTGAGTTGGAACCACCTTTCAAATGTAATGTGCTAAAATCATTTATTTAAACATATACTGGCATTCTTACTGGATAATTGTTATTTTATATATGAGGGGGACCGGAAAGTAACGTAGTTTTTTTTACATTAAATTCAAACAGATAAATTTTTAACAAGTTTTTTTTTTAATAAATAATGTAATCACCCTTGTTATCAGCAACCTTTTGCTATCTAGTGTGCAAATTTTCAATGCCTGATCGATCAAAATCAATTGGTTTTTGAGCAAAATATCTGAAGATGGCATTTTTGGCATCATCCAAATTTTGAGATATTTTGCCGCTTAGAAAATGTAGCGATCAAAATAAATGGAAATCCGATATCGGACGAGTATGGTAGTTGAGGCAATACCTCTCACCTCAATTCATTTATTATTTCCAGGGTTCTTGCAGAAAAAATCAGCGAAAAAGGATGGATGATGTATTATCGTGTTGCAATCGCTGGGGGCAATTTTCAATTAAAGATTGATTTACTCTATCCAATTGTTCACTGTAAAGATCTGCATTCACAGTTTTTCCAGGTATCGGCGATGAACGACCCCACGAATACTCCACCAAACACACAAAAGCCCTTTTTTGGAGTGTAAACCTGGCTTAGCTGTACTTCGTGCCGATTCAAGCAGAGAGAGATTTTTCATCTCCAGCCTCACCCACCATACTCGCCCGATATTGAGCCATCAGATTTCCATTAATTCCAATCACTAAAAATTTGAAAATTCGGATGTTGTCCAAAATGCCATCTCCAGATATTTTGCACAAAAACCAATTGATTTTGATCGATTTGGCATTGAAACTTTGCACACTAGATGACAAAAGGTTGCTGATTACAAGGGTGATTACATCATTGATTAAAAACAGCTTTTAAAAATTTATTTTTTGAGTTTAATGTAAAAAAAAAAAAAAAAAGGAAATTACGTTCCGGTCCCCCTATTACTATATTTTGAATGCTTTTGTGTGCAGGAAAATCCTTTCAAATTAATGAATAAATAAAAAGTTGTAAATTGACTGAGGAAAATCTCGTGTTGAGCCATTATTGAACACAATAAAATAATATGTTTTATTTTAATGGTATTAATTATTCATATGTTACATTTATTTATGTTTACTTTTATAAATTATTGGATAATAACATTTTGTTTCAATGGTTGTTCCTTGTAATGATCTCAATATCCAAGTTTGTGATATCTTTAATGTAAAACCCCTAAGAATTCATATGCACTTCAAATTGCTATGCCATGAATTTCAAGAGAAATCATTTGTGATTAAAAATAAAACAGACAAAGTACAGATTGTTACTATCACCCAGCCTTTAACTGAATTCTTCGAAATTCAAAATTTAGTATTTGAGAAAGTAAGTAATTTTTATTTTTAAATTATTTCTGTTGTAAGTGTTGCCAGAATGTTTATTTATTACAGTATTATTGGTTGTTTCAAGTGTCGAATCAAACCTGAGAAGTCACTGGAATTACAGATCAAATTTCTTGGGAATTCAGAAGCTAGGCCCTACTACGATAGAATAATAGTCTCATGCTCGAAAGGATGTGAGGTTTACGTTAAAATTGTTGCAAGTCCTATCATAAAAGATTTGCTGAAAATCCCCCTTGCGATTAATTTTGGGAATGTTCCTCTAGGAGAAAAGTAATTTATTTTGTCAAATTGAAGATGTAATGATATTCTTAAACTAGGATAAATTGTATCTAGCAGAAAATTAGTCAAATTAGTTATCTGCGTGGTGTTTAAATGCATTTCTATGGTTCTGAATAAAGTTTTACAGAACATTTGTTGAACATCATGAATCATTTAATAAATGCACAGAATTCAGTTTGATAAGTTAATTATTTTCTGTATTTCCAGAGCGTGTTTTAAGATAAAGATTCCAGTAATGGAGAAAAAAACACCATTTCTGTTCCTTGGTTCAATTTACAATCCAGATATAGCCATACACCCAATGAAAGGTACACCCAGGGCCAATATAATAATTTTTAATATTTATTTTTGAACAACTTCATTTTAAGTTTTGTTTCTAAATTGTATGGGGATAAGTTTTAGTCAATATATAAATCACTTCAAAACCTTTAAAATTATTTACATACAAATTAATTATTTACTCATAAAATTGCTTAGAATAGAAATTAGGTAACAGAAATAAAATAAACATAAAAAATGAATGTAATCTGAATTTTGACTGTTCGGACCATAATTAGAAAAAGTCATTAACATTGTGTTAGCATCTTTAATTGAACCAGTTTATTTTGTGGATACTTATATTGCATGGTAATTTTGTTTGATGCCCTGATGGTAAAAATAAAACTAATCCTACAAATAATAATAATAATTAAAAATCAATCAAATCAAAATTTTATTGAGTATGATATTAAATTACAGAATGTGTAGAGGGATAAATAGTTTATAATTACTTAAGTCATCAAAAGTGTATTAATTTAATAAGTATTATCAGCTTCACATAGAGGGATGATGTTTCGCATTGAAACTTTACTCGATGCCACATAGGTACTAAGTATGAAAACAACCTTATGAAAATTGTTGAATGTTCAATTATTATTCAATTTCTTGTAAATAGAAATTAAATATTTCCCTATACTATTTAGTAAGGTATCAAATTAAAGATTTTAATGCCCTGATTAATGATATGTATTATTTGCCGGTGCTTAGTGGACTATTACTACAAGAAGTCATTAAACTGTCGTTAAATCCTTAGTTGGGCGTTGCATCACACCTGAATTGATTCTTTAAAATTAGCGATTATTTAGCAAAACTATTAAATAATATTAATAAATAAAAACTATGATGAAAAAACCTTTAGATTTTTTCCCTTTCTATCCTACTTGATCTTAGCTTAAAGTTTAACAGAATTACATATTAAACAAAAACAGTTTCAAATTTTTAATTATATATAAGTAATAATAAAATATGTATTATATAAATTTATGTATTATTTATTCTATAAAATATTGAAGATTTTAATAAATTATTGGAAGTCTGCAGGCGTAGTAGACAAGCAGGATAAAACAGTAACAATATACTATGAACCGAAAGCATATGTTACCCTAACGTACCCTATTCACGTCTATTTCCCCTCTTTATCGGTGCTGCCTTTGTTTATAACTGTGACGGCTGATTCGAAACCAGGAAAGATGAGGTAAAAATTTTTTAGTTAATACCTTTTGTTTGTTTGTTTTAGGGCATGTCAACAGTTTTAGGCCATTTGGAAGATATCACCGCATGTCTTCTACTATCATGACATTACAACTGATTTCTTCATATTTGCTAGTTGGTTGTAATAATATTTTAAAGTGGTAATGGTAGACATAATTATAACATATAATCAAGGAAAGGGAAAAGAATCATTTAACATTTTGTATTGAAATATTTCAATTTGATGTTTATAGTGAATTGATATTCAAGAAAGATGAACAAGAAAAAAAGATATTGGCTATAAAAATGCCTTTTGCCATATCAAATTTGCAATCTACTAAACGGATCTCAAAACAAAAAGATACTGGGTGGTCTCAACACAAAACGAACCTTTTTATGTTAAAGAAGGAGGAAGAAAAAAATCCAGAGTATGAGCTTAGAGGTAAAAGAAACAGAAATAATGTTTTATATATAATACTAATTTTTTTTTCTCATTTAAATGATAAAATGAAATATTCATTAAAATTACATTTTTTTTTTTAAATAAGTTATATTTTAACAAATTAATAGCCACTATAGAATTGTATTTTAATTCATGAACTTACTAAGTTATTATTTAGGATTTTCATGTCTAATAATAATAATACAATGCAATTTAATAATACTAATTGAGTACTGTCGGGAATTGTGTCCCCAAGGGGGGGAGGCCGCCCGCTGCGGGCTTGGGTCACTACAACCCGGCCACTGTCCAGTGAGCGTCAAGAAAAAGATAAAATGGGTGGACCTGTGGTCTTTGACCTTTGCTGGCGGCCTAGTCGGCGAGCAGCTTTATTCGTATTGATCTGACTCCATAAGATCTTAGAAGGTGTGCCCCGACAAAGCACTATGTTCAGTATGTTGTCACTGCAACTAAAAAAATAATTTACAATATATTTAGGTATATACACCTAAACAGGTCCGTTTTCCTTCACGACAGCATCTTGAATTAAAGAATCCACCTCTTTCTTCATTCTCTACTAAGAGTGCATGTGTTCAGAAAAGGCATATAAACCAGTTAAGATAATCACTCCAAATTTGGCATTGATATATTCTAGCATCTTGTGCAAAACTAAGTTGCTACCTCAAAATTTCAACCCTTATCCAATTTTAACTCCATTGCTTCGCTCAATTTTTATTTATGTATTGTCAGATTTTAAAGAGCGATTATCAGATAATTCCAGGGTTAGATTGTAAGAATAATCACATCTAATTTTTTTATTGATCTCATAGGCCCGTTTGGAAGATACTTAACCGAAGAAGAAGACATAAAAAAATCAAAGCAGTCTGATTTCTTCAAACAAGTTCTGGCTTTTAGGAAAACTTGTTCAGAACCTTTGAACCACAGGAGGACAGTACTGAAGGAGCTGAAAGTTGAAGAGAATAAGGAATGGGATCTGGTTTGGCAGGATTATGAGGTATTGCGAAGTTCAATAAATTGTTTTTAATACCTAAATTATAGAGATATGTCTGCGATTCGAACACAGGATCTTTCCCCAAGTTTATTATCATTAATGTTATTTATTTCTTGGATCGGCATTACTTTATCCAATACTTATTATATAATTGTGAAACATTACTCTGCATTATAATCAAAAGTACTTTGTTTTGTTTGTTAAACCCTCTTATTCAGGTCACTAAAACTCTCTTCTTCAACAAGAAAAAAAAAAATTGTAAGTAGCTCAAATATCCATCAGAAATGTTAAATTGTATGAAAGGAGATTAAAAAAAAATAATTCATCTTATTAGAAACTTAAAATTTGTTTAAAAGTATTTTACATTCTTTTTGTGTTACCGTTTGTTTCTGAGGGAAAAAATTGCATCTGAGCTATGACTTCAGAAATATATTTTAATTTAGAGTACAGGACCTACTTTTTTCACGTTTCTTTTTATACTCCCCCTTACTGTTTTTTAACCAGCACATCACATTTTGAGGTGTTGTGGAATAAACCTTAAAAAGTTTAGATTGAAAGGAAAATTGACTGCTGTCATATTACAGATAGACAAAAAAAAAATACTTGCTGTTTTATATATAAAGCTAAACAAAAATAAAGTATTTCCTTTCAGGATTGACTGGATTTTTATTTAAACTCCCAATTATTATTTTTTCTTTGTAGAAGAATGAACTGTCGAAGAGTGAAGATGCTACAATGTTCAAAAACAGGCCCGAATGTATGCGGCAACGAATCATAGTTCCTGTACAGAAAGTAAGTGGCAGCCAAACATCCAAAAATTAAAGCCGGAACCGCAGAACTCTGAACGTAGAAAATTTACTCTTCGACGAAGTATCGGTTCAGATCCATCCAGAGGTCGCATTTCTGCCAAATCCTATTGAACTATGTATATATACATGTATTATGTATACATATGTATGTAGGGTCAGTAAAAGACTAAACACGGATATTAGGGAGGGCAAGTAAGGGAGGCCACTCACACAACAACCAATTTTTATTCCCAGTCACTTGTCAATACTGTAGCTAGTGTATTTATACGTACATTTATCAACCTTTTTTAATAGCGATTCCAAATATAATTAACTAGAAGAATTTCTCGACAATTTCTGGCATAGTTGATTTAAATTTCTGTTGTTTTTGGTTTTTAACTCTTAAACTTCCTTCCTGGTCCTCCCACTGCTTTATAATTAACGGTTATAGTTGTCGGGCCATCCTAGTTTCGAAGAGATGACTTCCGGTTTCAGACTAAATTATCTCATAAATGGTATCCGTTGGCATGCTACTGTAAGCTGGAGAACTGCCAGGGGTTTGCCCCCTTCAGAGCGGTATACAAACAAAAATTGTAGCTCTCCGTTGTGGAAAATTAAGAGAAAAAAAAAATCTTAGAGAATTTTTTTATTTCTAAAAAAACGAATTTTCTTTCCAAAAAAATAGTAAAATATGTTTTAAATTATTTTAGGTAATTTGTAATAAATTACAGTGTTAATTTAAGTTGTAAAGTCAATAAATTAGAAAAAAAGGTCCTTTGAGAGATAACAATACTGTTTCAATTTTATTTATTTACTTATTTTAATGTAAATTTTTATGTTGTTTTTTTTAATTTTATGGATTCGCTTTTACATGGAACTAAAGATAGTAGACACGCGTATTTTGAGGGTTTCATTAATGGATTGAAGTGCTAAGAAATTCTTGTGAAAATTCAATATAACAAGTTACTCAGGGAACTGAACTAATTGAAAGTTCGTAGAACTAACTGTTGTTTATGGAGTCCTCTCCCCCTCAAATCCCTTTTTGTCATTATGTTTCTTTGATTTCTCATCAATTGACTCCAAACTTCCAACCCAATTATTGTGTGGTCTGTGGTGTTGCGCTTTTCTTTGATAGAAAATGAATGCTGTAAAGCACTCAGACGTTTGGGCTTATTATATTAGAAAATACTCGTGTTCTTCTATGTTTAATTTATATACATAAAAGAATACTACATCATAAGTCCAATACAAGCATTCTGAGGTATCATTTCACCAGGAAACATAAGAATTAGAAAAATCCTATAATTATACAAATATACGCACATGTAATATACAACACTATGATAGGTACTGCAATATATGGATAAATAAAGGTTTCATGTTGCTTATACATATGATGTAATGAGCAGAAATATGTTGTTGCAGTTTAAAATTAAGGTTTTTGAAACCTCTATTAGTTTGCACTAAGTCGATTTAATCGGGACAATCCGTCATCCCTACAATCTAGTCAAGTTCAGACAACAATTAAAGCTTTGTGCACATGACTGCAATATAGTCATGTCTAATATATTATATTAGCATTAGATTTGGCTGCGGTGATCACGTTAACAAAGTCGGAAGTTTGCGAATGAATGATCGGTGTGAAAGGTTCGGCGTTATTCGCATGACTGCATAACAGACCCAAGGAAAATTCCCCCACCTTCGGGGAATCGTGGTTGATAGCAGTCAGTACATGGTTTTAATAAGCACAATAGAGATATTTTTAGCTATTTATTATTTATCCAGTATCATAAGTTAAATAATCTTTGTAGAGGAGAGTCTTTTAAAAGAAAATCTTTGCTATGAAGTACAATCAAAACACTGGTATATACAAATATTAAGAGTTACGTTACTTCATACTGGGTTGAATGGTTATGGACGAGTGTGTCTGGTGGTAAAGCTGAGACATATAGGTATAAGAAAAGGATAAAATTCTGGGAAGTAGGGAGGTCTTGGAGGGATGCAGTTGCTTACTTAAAAATAACAGGAACCATCAGTGAATTCCATGAAGTCACGAGGTAGGTATACAGTTCTGCTCAAGCCCCTCCTACTTGTTCTTATCAATATTATATATAAAGCAAGCATTATAAAACTATAGATTGCATAGAATATAGGTTAGCCTAAATAACTAGGCTGGTATGATATTACAGGAAGTATAGTTAAATGCGCAGTATCACACAATTAAGGGTTTTGAAGATTTTTCTAATTACTACCTCTTAATAAATATCCTAATTTTTAAAGAATTATTTTTGCTAGCTTACTTCTTATAAAAGACTCTAAAAAAGTCTAACTTTTTATTGATTGTACAGGCACTGATACATAGACTTTGCTACCGCAATAAATACCTGCCTACCTCCCTGTCTCATGCCTCTCGCAAGAGCCAATGCCTCCTACAGCCATAAATAAACAGCTCCAGGCCCACAGTTAGCCCTTGTGGGACGATTTTCTACGACCGTGGACAGGCTCCAGTTGTCATAGGTGGCCGCCCTACGGTCTGATAAGCAGATTTAATGTCCAGGCTATTACCCACATTTTGTTCTTATTTCTTCCAAAAATATTGATTTTGCCTATGTCCTGCATCCTCATCCTGCCTCTCGCAAGAGCCAATGCCTTCTGCTGCCATGAATAAATAGCTCCAGGCCCACAATTAGGTCTTGTGGGACGATTTTCTGCGACCGTGGACTTGTGACAGGTTCCAGGTGTCATAGGTGGCCGCCCTACGGTCTGATAAGCAGATTTAATGTCCAGGCTATTACCCACATTTTGTTCTTATTTCTTCCAAATATATTGATTTTGCCTATGTCCTGCATCCTCATCCTGCCTCTCGCAAGAGCCAATGCCTCCTGCTACCATGAATAAATAGCTCCAGGCCCACAATTAGATCTTGTGGGACGATTTTCTGCGACCGTGGACTTGTGACAGGTTCCAGGTGTCATAGGTGGCCGCCCTACGGTCTGATAAGCAGATTTAATGTCCAGGCTATTACCCACATTTTGTTCTTATTTCTTCCAAATATATTGATTTTGCCTATGTCCTGCATCCTCATCCTGCCTCTCGCAAGAGCCAATGCCTTCTGCTGCCATGAATAAATAGCTCCAGGCCCACAATTAGGTCTTGTGGGACGATTTTCTGCGACCGTGGACTTGTGACAGGTTCCAGGTGTCATAAGTGGCCGCCCTACGGTCTGATAAGCAGATTTAATGTCCAGTCTATTACCCACATTTTGCCAGTTAGTCCAGATGAATTCATCCAACGTAGACATATACAATTTTTCGATTCCCTACAGTTCTTGATAAACCTGGTGTTTAACACGATAACCCCCGCTCCGTTCCCCTATCGATGGCAGGACGCTGTCGAAGTAGGAACGCTTTAGTCTTAGGTTCTACTTTTTAGATTTTAGTTTTAGTTTCCCAAACTGTAAACAGAAGGTGAGCCCCATCACATAGTCACGTACCCAGTGATTTGTAATTTTAACTTCAAAAAGATATTGTATTATATATATGCCCTCCTTCGAATGCATCTGCGTATGAAGCACGAGGAGAAAATTGTAATAGAAAAAAAATTGTTCATTGTAAAACTTTTAATTAATAAAGGAGGTTTCGAAAGGAAAAAAAAACGAAAAAAAAAACAACAAAACAAGTTAGTCTGATAGCTGATTGCTGCGACCGCAGAGAGGCCACTTATGACAGGTCCAGGTGTCATAAGTGGCTTCCCTGCGAACTAATTATCAGATTTCATATCCAGGCTATTGCCCACATTTTGCTCTTATTTATTCTAAAACTATTGTTTAGCTTAAATACCTTTCTAAAGTACATCTAACTCTGCCTCTCGCAAGAGCCAATCCATCCTGCAGCCATTAATAAATAACTCTAGATCCAAGCTAGTTCCTGCTGCGACCGCAGGGAGGCCACTTATGACAAGTCCAGGTATCATCATAAGTGGCCTCCGTGCGGTCTAATTATCAGATTTCATATCCAGGCTATTGCCCACATTTTGTTCTTATTTATTACATCTAGCCTCTCGCAAG
Source organism: Acanthosoma haemorrhoidale (assembly GCA_930367205.1). Lineage (NCBI taxonomy): Eukaryota > Metazoa > Arthropoda > Insecta > Hemiptera > Acanthosomatidae > Acanthosoma > Acanthosoma haemorrhoidale. The sequence continues at coordinate 17,907,548 of OV884011.1, read as the reverse complement.
AGCCAATCCATCCTGCAGCCATTAATAAATAACTCCAGGTCTACGTTAGTCCTTGTGGGCCGATTTCCTGCGACCGTGGACTTGTGACAGGTCCCTGGTGTTATAAGTGGCCGCCCTACGGTCTGATAAGCAGAGCTTTCGCGTTGCCCACATTTTGTTCTTATTTATTCTAAAACTATTGTTTTTGTCTATATACCTTTCTAAAGTACATACTCACCATGCCTCTCGCAAGAGCCAATGCCTCCTTTAGCCATTAATAAATTGCTCTAGATCCAAGTTAGTTCCTGCTAGCTGATTGCTGCGACCATAGGGTGGCTCCCTGCGGTCTAATTATCAGATTTCTTATCCTGTCCATTGCCCACATTTTGTTCCTATTTATTCTAAAACTATTGTTTTTGTCTATGTACCTTTCTAAAGTAAATCCTCACCCTGCCTCTCGCAAGAGCCAATGCCTCCTTTAGCCATTAATAAATAACTCCAGGTCTACGTTAGTCCTTGTGGGCCGATTTCCTGCGACCGTGGACTTGTGACAGGTCCCTGGTGTCATAAGTGGCCGCCCTACGGTCTGATAAGCAGAGCTTTCGTGTTGCCCACATTTTGTTCTTATTTATTCTAAAACTATTGTTTTTGTCTATATACCTTTCTAAAGTACATACTCACCATGCCTCTCGCAAGAGCCAATGCCTCCTTTAGCCATTAATAAATAGCTCTAGATCCAAGTTAGTTCCTGCTAGCTGATTGCTGCGACCATAGGGTGGCTCCCTGCGGTCTAATTATCAGATTTCTTATCCTGTCCATTGCCCACATTTTGTTCCTATTTATTCTAAAACTATTGCTTTTGTCTATATACCTTTCTAAAGTAAATCCTCACCCTGCCTCTCGCAGGAACCAATGCCTCCTGTAGCCTGCAATAACTAGCTACTCACCCACAGTTAGTTCCTGTGGGCTGATTGCTGCGATCGTTGTGACGATTCCAGGTATGTCGTAAGTGGACCTACGGTCTATGAGCAGGTTTCTCGTCCAGGCTATTACCCACATTTTGTACTAATGTCTTCGAAATAACATTACAAATCAAAACCGAGAACAATGAGCCCTTTTCCGATCTGTGGTATAAAATCAGTATATGTCCAGGTGCTTTAGAATATATCTAACAGGTTTGCGTCGTAAGTGAACGAAATAATATAAAGAAGGCTACCAAGAGATGGAATACATGATTTATGGGATTAACGTTTTTCGTTCCTGCTCGCTCACGCTAACATTTTTCATTAGTAATTAATTATCTGCGATCCTGGAGATCCATGGCTTTACAATTTCAAAAACTATTACCATTGACAAGAGACCTACATTATATATATTAGGTACGTATACAATCTATTACAGGTCATTATTAAAGCCACCTAGAAAGTTGAAATCGTAGTTTTGTTAAATTATGCTGAATATGGAAAATGCCCAACTAAGAAAAAAAATGTATCTCACTTAATGTTGTATTTAGGAAAAAGTGTTTTAAACAAAAGTTGAAGCAAATTTTGTTTACTTTCATATTAATAAGAAACTAATTATCGCTAAGGTTAACCGGAAAAAGTTATTTTTCTAAAACCAAAAAAAAAAGACCGTAATTTTCGTAGTTTTTTTGGCTAACTAATATTATTCGGGGGAGGGGGGGGGGTCGCAAACTCATATTTTTCATACTATTACTATTATCTACAAGATGAAAAAAAAAAACTACCTGACCTTTTGCAAGCATATCCCCAATTTTAGCTCCCTGGTAACTGTACTACACCCATACATTTTAATGTATGAAAAAATGTATTGTAATATGTAATGTAAAATGTATCATAATGTATTATACCCTAAGGCTTTTTTTTTTTTTTTTTTTTTTTTTTTTTTTTTTTTTTTTTTTTTTTTTTTTTTTTTTTTTTTTTTTAATTTCAAAACTTCTTTATTCAAAAAAAATTTACAAACAAATGAACAATAACATGAACAAATTTACAGATTTATGGCTCCTTCTCCTGCATAGCATAACATGCATTTGAAGGAGGGTAGAATTACAAACATTTGTCGTTTTATAGTTAAAATTACAAAACAATAGACTGGGCTAGGTAACGGGGCTCACCTTCGGGTTACAATAAGGGAAAACTAAACTTACAAACTATAACGTTCCTGCCTCGACTGCTTGCTGCCATCGACGGGGGAACGGGGCGGGAATAATCGTGTTAAACACGGGGTTTTTCATGTGTTGTAACTTACATACTAATTCTTAACCTAATTTTCCCCCGACAGTCTGTTGCCATCGATGTGGGAAGGGTGGTAGGGCCATAGTGTTAAACACTGGGTTGGTTAGGTGCTGCAACGAGTCAAAAAACTTGATGTGCGGATGAACTCACCGACGGCACACCAAGCAACTGTGTTGAATTAAAACAGTGGACTTTTTTTTTTAATGAATTCTTGCTATTTGTCATTTTCTGGTTATTGGTTTTACAATATCTAGAACATAATCAGTTTTGTGTTTGCTTTACAACTTAACTATTACTGTGTATCTTGGCTGGGTCAAATATTATTCTTAGAAACTTATTTTGGACTGTTTGAAGTTTGCTGCGACTAGTTGAGTGACCAAGTTGTTGATGAACCTCAAAGATCATTGATTTGATACCCTACTCATATAAGACAGAAAAATGTTTTTTTATATTCAAATAATCAACTAATCTTGACATAATATTTCATGAGTATAGATCTAACACAAGACTCCCAACCGCCCAGCTGGACAGGTGAACACATAAAAGCTTCTAATTATAAAACAAAAAAGGATTGGACCATGTTGTCTTTTCCCGGAATACAAATGGAAATTGGTAAAAATCATCTGTTTTTTATAGGAAGAAAACATTTTTTTCACCAACTCTCTGCCCAACCTTTGGTTTGTTCGTCAACAGATTTTGAACAAATTTATCGAAGCCGGTAGACGAATTATAGAGAAAAATCGTCTTTTGAAACAATTGGAACTGTTAAAGGTAAATTATCTACAATTGATCTATACTACATTTGGTCATAACAAACAAATGTGTACGAGTAATTAGAAATCGGGTCGCGGGTAAGCCACTCCATGATCTCACTGAGTACAAACCTGGTCACAGGAGCTCTTGATTTCCTTAACTCCTACATTAAGTGGGAATCATTTCCTGAAACTGATCTCATTCACTCCCACTGTATCCGCCCGTATCCCTTGTTCCTGCTCCGCTGGCTAGAGGTAACAGGAATAAAAATTTGTTCAGTTTCTATTTATGCTATGTACTGTGAGGGACTGGTTTTCGGCCATTGGTTAGTTTTGAAATGTAGCCAGTTCAGTTTATGAAATTATAAAACTCAATAACAATGTTAATATTTTGCAGGTTTGCTAATTACTAAATATATTTTTAACAGACTTGTAGGGAATTTCATAAATATAAGAAGATTAAGTAGCTAAATTATAAACGTAGTAATTATTTTTTTTATTAAAACAATTCTTTTCCTCCTTCTTCTTTTACTTCTAAACATTAAATAGTCATATCAAATATTTATTGTCGTATTTCGCAAACATTTTTATCGCAATATATACTTACTGTATTATATATAACTTCTTTATTGTGCTAAAATTACAATCTGCCTTGTTAGGCAATAACTAATTGAGATAAATGTTCTCATTCATACCATATTTACAATTCATCATTCACGCGCTCATTCATACTGTATTTACAAACAGCCCAGAGACTTCCCAAATCCACATGGTTGTCTCCTCCCCCGCATACGAAAAGAGGAAGCGGAGTCTTGGGAATTCCCCCACGCTCCTACGTCAGCCGCGTCACCGGATACGAGCCAGTGGAGGCTGACCATGAGCGCGAGAGCCACATACGCTCAGGATTGGAGAAACTGGCCATTGCCAGGACTCCCACTATCACGTATTTATAGCAGGTCACGAGGCCACTGCCGTTTTAATCTCCGAGGAGGATTATAGGGATGAGTGGTGCAGTGAAATGACTGTGCTACGGGTTTAGGATGGTTGGATAGGTCACTTTGATTATGTTACTTTACTAATTTTCTGAAATACAAAATCGCTTTGAAAAATTTCCTGACCGTATGAAATCTTATTCGTGAGCAATCTAAGAAACACGCAAAAAGCTCATATGACCTTAGTGGTGGAGATTTTATTTTTAAAAAAAGGAATCCAGGTTTTATGGTTGAATAAAGAACTTTCATGGAAGTTAAAGATTTGAAATTAATTTAAAAAAAAAATTTTTGGTGATTATATGCAATAGACAATTAAATTAATTTCTTATTTGTTCACATTCGATAGTATCAACGCAATTTTATGTATATTTCTTTATTAATTTCACTTTTTTTTCATCTACAGAACGTATGTGACGAAATAAAAGCAATGAAGTTTATGGTACAGAACCAACACGCTTGAAGATTCTCCTGGGTGCTTCATCTGACCGTGTCATATACCAACGACGTATGTGCCCTTGTCAGGTTTAAGATTGCTAGGAGCCAGCTTTCTCCAAGCCTTTTCGAACACGTCCCAAGGTTTCGAAACAACGTTGATTTTGGAGCTATCTCCCATCGCCACGTAATAGCCTAGAACACAAACAGTTAAAAGTAAAATAAAATAAATTAAAAAAAAAAAGTATTTGTCACATTTAATATATTGTATTTATTATAACAGATCGTTGAGTGAAACATGGGTTAGATTTAAGTGCCATGTTGGGTCCGGAAAACCGAATAGGGTGAAACACTCTCGTCAACCATCGCAATGCCCATAAGATTATTATAGAGCGTATATGTCGCTCCTTGATTTTCATCTGCTACACAGTCAATTCCAATTCCAGCCAATTCCAGCTTCGGGTATTTCGTGCAACTTAACTAGCGTAGTGTACCTTAGCTGTGCCAACCATTATCTTAGAAACTTATTTTGGGATAAGTTAAAGTTAATAATCCCAAAATAAGTTTCTAAGATAATGGTTGAATTTGAAGTTGAATCTTTGTATGACTGGCTAAGCTCAGGTCATGTGTAAGTTCGCATAGGATTTACTTATAAATTGTAAATAAGTAATTTAGTCCTGAACATAATAATTACTATTGATAAATGGGAAAAGGATAGATATAGCTTATTATAGGTTGTACATATACGATTTACATCTGGTTGGAAGGTGGCCCTGTGGTCTAGGCCAGTGGTCGGCAAACTCGTCATCCAAAAGAGCCAAATATAAACAATACGAAATTGAAGTTTATTCAAAGAGCCATTTTTTATTTAAACTTAAGCTCTGCTTTAGTAGAGACATTTTTATGGAAATAATTACAATTAAAAGTACACTCTCGAGCTTGCCTTTGCTGAATATGTCTTAGTTTAACGAACGGTACATTAAATATAACTTGGTAAAGATAATATTTATTTAAAAATATAACAAGTTGAATAATATAAAAGGTATCCTTAAAAAAAAAACTACAAATACTCCACTAATGCGAACAATGGCCTTGCATTTCCTTGGAAAGTAACATGTCAGGTTTGTGCGTTGTTGTTTTTAATTTTAGGCACGATTCCAAGTTATCATCGATAAGCCGATTTGTTAATTTACTCTTGATAGAGTTCATGCTTGAAAATGATTGTGGGCATAAATATGTAGACCCAAATAAGGAAAGAACAGCAAATGCTGGTTTCTTCAGTTGATCATATGAGTCAGGAATACTGTTCCAGCTGTTAAAAATTAACATGTCTTCCTCTCCAGATCTTTCAAAGCAGGTCACTTGTGCTCTAAACTAAAATTTATTTTTCTCCAATAGCTCTAATTTGGCATAAAGACGCTCGAATTTTGAGCTCCGCAATTCTGTAGATTTTAAATCCAGCAACTTCATTTCAAAGTTGCCAATATCAATATTAAATGGTGAAAAATTTATTTCTGTTACCGTGGTTCCAGAGGTTTATTAACGAAGGCTAACGTCACTTGCTGTTTCTAAAGTCTTTGAACCTGCTGAGATAAGCTTCCTTCATATATAACAGTGTTGTTCTCAAATAGCAAATGTCAATATTAAACATTTGTCCTTTGAGTGGCAATAATCCCAAAAGTTCCTCTTCAGGGCCTGTAGTGGAGATAACTCGCACAAAAAGAGAAACTTGCCTTGTGTCATTATATCACAAGACTCGTCAACTGCTATTGAAAGATAGGACAATGAGGCTTGCGTTTTAAAACGTTTACTCGTCTCTTGCAAGGCAAGTTAATAAATAATGTCCCGTGCCTGCACTATTTCGTGGAAGAGTCGCGCTTTGTCGACCACTGGTCTAGACCATTTACTAAATATTTATGTTGATACCATTCTTAATATTATTGCTAAACGTTTCGTATGTTAAATCAAAGTCATTAATTCATTAATGACTTAATTATTTTTAATGGAGTCAAAAATATTTTTCCTGTTTTTATCTGGCCAATCGAATGGAATCTCGATATATAATTTCAAACAGGCTGCTCATAATCACCAGGTCCCCCCTTTGTAATGCTTACCAATACGACTAAACTTCTGATCGGCCAAAATATTCACTTACATTGTTTTTTAGCCGGTGATGCTATGGAGTACAAGTTTCCTTTTTAACTTGACTTAAGCTTACTTTAGCATCTAGGATTTGCTCACCTGGCCACCAGGTCGGCGGTTGCGATCCCCTCACTTGCAGGAAGTCGTAGCCTGAGTCTGCTTCCGCTTGCAGTTGCACGTTGTACTGGGAACTGCCTTCCAAATCGTCCGACTCCGATCGCCCGATAGTATCACCTTCACCCTCCTCTTCCGCAGATGGTCTTCCTTCAGCAGCTTCGCCTTCTTCACCTTCTTCGCCTTCTGAAAACCCGGTAATTTGTTTTGGTTAGATTTATCGCCCTTCTGCTAGGAGCTGGAATGCTTAATTTATTTGCATTAATAAAATAATTGACCTCTGGATAAGTATCCGCGCCATTTTTGTTTTTTTAGGCAAACGAAACAAAGGATGTAGAAGGAAAAAAAACAACATCTAAACAAACTCGAGGAATTGCGCACCAGTTTGTTCAAAACTTTTTCAACGTTTGTTAAAAAAAAAACTATTTTCCGAAAAATAATATATGTTCTTATGATTTTTTTTTTTTCAACGTAATAGTAACTACTGTGCAAAGACTAAAAAAAAAACACCATTATTAATGAAGTAGTTGAGGAGAAAAATGTTGTTCAGTTCGTCTGGACACCTTCCCGTGTTAGAACTGAAGGCTGTGAACAAGTTGAAGTCGAAACTGCCAAAAAACCACAACCTTGCTCAAACTTCGTATTTGCCTCAGAAAATTTAGGACAAAATGGAACCAAGTGTGGAAATCAGTGAGGTTAAATCATTTCTAGGATGTCGTGTTCCTCGACCATGGACTCTTCCATCGTTACTGCCATGAACCATGTTTATGACACTTCTTAAGAAGATGCGCCACGCCAACCATTTCTTTGGGCTCCGCCAGCCCATGTAAGAATATTTGGAATTTCGTTCGCATGCCAAAAATACATTAAGGAATGGAGTAACAACGACATAACTTGTTTTTGGAAAATTTCAATTTGATCTAATTTGTGTATCTATCAGTTAAATAATCTTTAATAATAGAGGGAGAGGGAGAGAGAGAGAGAGAGGGGGGGAGAGAGAGAGGGGATATAGCAAATTAATTATTGCAGTGCACATTAGTTATTAAATATTATTCGTAGAAAATTGTTTTGTATCGTTTAAATGATATTGGTAACTGTAAGCTAAATGCAAATTAGTAGTTGAGTCTGGGTATTAGGAATTATTCTACTGAACATTTTTAACACGTTTTTGTTTTTGATCAATGATGACAGTGGGAGTCCTGGCAATGGCCAGTTTCTCCAATCATGTCCTATTGTATGAATGAGCGAGTGAATGATGCTGTAAATATGGTATGAATGAGATCATTTATCTGTATTATTATTGCCTTATAAAAGGCAGATTGTAATTATTGCACAATAAAGATTTATAATATGATCAATGATGTAATAACTCTCGTTATCAGCAACCGTTTGGCATCTAGTGTGCAAATTTTCAATGCCTGATCGATCAAAATCAATTGCTTTTTGAGCAAAATATCTGGAGATGGCATTTTTGACAACATCAAAAATTTTTATTTTTTTTGCCGCTTAGAAGATGTAGCTTTCGAAATTAATGGAAATCTGATATCGGGCGAGTATGGTGGTTGAGTCCCATCCCAATTCATTAATTTTATCCAGGGTTTTTGCGGAAAAAATAGGCGCAGTGGTGTCTTGCATTATCGTGTTGCAGAATAACGCCTTTTTTTTATTGACAATAACAAAGAAATCGCTGGGCAATTTTCAATTAAAGATTGATTTACTCGATCCAAATGTTTACTGTAAAGATCTGAATTCATAGTATTTCCAGGTATCAGCGATGAACGACCCCGCAAATACTCCACCAAACACACAAAAGCGCCTTTTTGGAATTTAAACCTGGCTTAGCTGTACTTCGTGCCTATCCATGCGGAGAGAGATTTTTGGATTATCATAGAGGATCCATTTTTCATCTCCAGCCTCACCCACCATACTCGCCTGCTATTGCGCCATTGGATTTCCATTAATTCCGATCGCTAAAAATCGGATGTTGTCCAAAATGGGATATCCAGATATTTTGCACAAAAACCAATTGATTTTGATCGATCAGGCATTGAAAATTTGCACACAAGATGGCAAAAGGTTGCTGATAACGAGGGTGATCTCATCATTGAACAAAAACTTGTTAAAAATGTATCTGTTTGAATTTAATGTAAAAAAAAACGACATTACTTTCCGGTCCCCCCAATATATAGCTGATTTTCCGGTTATATGTCGTGTGACAGTGAGTATAGATAAACCCCAAGAAACTTTACAATAGGCTGACACTACATATGTTATAATTTTAGCCTTCCTCGGTGAAATTAATTGCTTTGGTTTTGTTGAGGTTGATTTTTAATTTCCGCTTAAATAAATACTTACCAAACTTACATTGGGAAGCCTGCAGCCTATTTACCTCCAAAAAAATTATTAATGAAAGCTTTAATAGTGCCCTTAAACACCAACACACATTGCATGTCATTAATCAGAACTTGATCACGTTTCCAGAGATTGCTAAATGTTGACTTGACTTCCCGTTGACACAATAAATGAGACTTAAATATCAATTTGTGCCTTCCGTTAACTTATAAATTGTCAATGAATCGAGCTCTAATAGGCGACAGAGTGGTTCCCCACAGTGTGCAGACGGACACACAAGAGGCGAAAACATAACTGTTTCTGAAACAAAGAAACAACAAAAGCGAAAACTTAAAAACATTGTCTTCAGTTTTACAATGCTAAGAACAAGTAGAAGGGGGTCGAGCAGAACTGTATACCTGCCTCGTGACTTCATGGAAGTCACTGGTGTTACTTGTTATTTTTAAGTAAGCGACCGCATCCCTCCAAGACTTCCCTCCCTATTCACAGAACTACCCTTTTCTTATACATATATGTCTCAGCTTTAGCCCCAGAACCCACTCGTCCCTAAACAGACCACCCAGTATGTAGTAACGTGATTCTTAATATTTGTATATACCAGTGTTTTGCTTGTAAAGTACTTCATAATAAAGCTTTTCTTTATGTTCTTTTAAAAGACTCTCCTCTACAAAGATTATCTAACTTTTTAATTCTAGCTACTTAATAGCTACTTGATTCGTCGCAAGTGAACTTATCTTTCTAGGGGGTTTGTTAGTTATTTTTTAAGTTAAGTTATTAACTTGTTAAACTTATTAACCACAATTACTTAAACGAACCAAGCAATTAACACTATCAATTACCTAAAAGAGATAATGATCATTAACTATTTACTAACCAAAGTTGTCAGTTGACGTTAAATATAAACAGACACAAAATTAAAGTAATGCTGTGCTTCCCAGCTTCTTTACCTGGGAGGATATTTTACTGTTTACCTTTTTTCTTCTTCTTCTTCTTCTTCTGGCGAGGCAACTCGGGCAAGGTGTACTGGGGCAAGGAACCGCTGATGTTTTCGAAAAGCCCTCGCTGCTCGTAGCCTTGGAGTGTTGCTTCGAAACCCTCGCTACTTACTGGCACAACAATCTTAAATTTTAAATACATTGTCCATCAGGTATAATAATGCATTACGTCAGCTATAATAATGTATTTCTTTTAATGGGATCGCAAACAGTTGAATTATTTTTTTAATATTGTTCCATGTACCAACTATATCTATATATACCCCCCTCTAGATAGTAAGGCTTTACACCTGTTAATTAATAATAATTATAAATTATACCACAGTAAAAATGTCTCATATAAAAAAAAATTACACAAAAAATGAATAAAATACAAATGTAACAAGCCATGAAGGCAAAAATATTTGTTACTGTTATACGTATACAACAGTAATCTCTAAAGGCAACTAAAGAATTTAAATGTTTAATACTACTGTTAATTAAAGTCTGCTTCTGAATAGGACTTGTGCAATCTTTTATGAATATTATTGCTTTGGTTCTGTTGAGATTGATTTTTAATTTCCGCTTAAAGAAATACTTACCAAACTTACATTGGGAAGCCTGCAGCCTATTTACCTCAAAAAAAATTATTAATGAAAGCTTTAATAGTGCCTGTTGGGCTCAGATATGTGAGTCCCTAAGGTGGGGCGGAGACGCCCGCCGCGGGCTAGGGTCGCTGCAACCTCTTAGCCGTCGTCCGGCGAGCGCCAAGAAAGAGAAAAGGCGGATGGACCTGTGGTCTTTCACCCTGGCTGCCGGCCTAGTCGGCGGGCAGCTTTAATTCGTTTGGATTTAACTCCATATGATCTTTAGAAGATGTGCGCGGACAAAGCACTATGCTCAGGAGAAGAGGAACGGGGTAGGTTTATAGGTAGTTTATGTGGTCTTGGAATGACCACGAATTCACACTCGGTATCTAAGGGTAGGCGAAAACCGTCCGGATCCCAAATGCGAATGTGAACCGGAGAGAAGCAGACTGGATTGCCGTGGGAGACGCTACTGGTAAGTTTGTAGGGCCACGGCAGCCGTCGTCAGCGAGGGAGAGGTCTCTCCCAAGGAGGTGCTAGTTTTAGCGAGACGAAGGCAGAGATTCCCACTAGGAGAGTGTGGGGTCTGACAACGCCGGACTAAAACATAGCGAGGTTAGGAGAGAGAGATTCAGAGGTACTTGAATGAGAAGGTCATGGTTTTGAATAGAGCAGCAAGCGACAGTGCAGAGAGAGAGAGAGAGGAGAGATTAGTGTTCCAAGTGACGGTCCGGTTCGTTACGCTAATTCGTTCTAATGCCGCTGCTTATATAGCTGGGCAGCCGTGGTGGGGATGGGTCCCCACCTGCGGCTGTTTCCCCCACTAGTTCTCCCGCTCCTCTCACTGACGTAATAACCTTTATAAAACATAATGAAACATAGATACATATTTTCTGATAGGAGAAGAGGGGACTTATAATTATTTGTAATTAAGAGGTGGCCACAACAGTGCCCTTAAACACCAAGACACATTGCATGTCATTAATCAGAACTTGATCACGTTTCCAGAGATTGCTAAATGTTGACTTGACTTCCCGTTAACACAATAAATGAGACCTAAATCTTTGTCTTGAACTGCAAACTGTAAACTGTCCTGTAAACTACAGGAATGAAATAGTAAGTGGTCTTAGGTCTGATATATACTATAATTTTCTGTCTTAGTTCTCCTGACTGTAAGTGTTCATTCGAATGCGTTCCATTGTCTTTTACAGTTTCATTTAATATATTCACGTAGCTTACTGAATTATCCTGGAGATGGTTATTTTATTATACGATAAAGCGAGTGATGAATCTGCTGCTTCATCGTCAATGCTCACTAGCAGTCGATAGTGCAGTGATCTTTAATCCAAAAACAGGAACACGTCTCTCTAAATTGTGGGGTTAAGAGTACTTGGTAGAAGCTCCTCTACGATCCCGGTAGGGGATAGAACTACTTCAAGGACCTTGACGAGCTTTTGATTTTCCCCACATCCCACTACACGATAAAGCCATAAAGCGTCTCCCACGCCAATCCTTAATCCAACCCACACAATTTTCTTCATGTAAGCAAGGGCGAGTGTGAGCAGTGGGCATTCTTGAGGACCTTGTGGGACTAGTAGTTGTGGGTTCCGTACCCGTATGAGAACGTGAGGAAGTAGAGACGCTATAAGCCTAAAATTTGACTTTTCTCCAATTCCCATTCCGTCCCATCTCCAACAAACTTTCGTACATGTTTGATTTTATAACAAGAATATATCTTACAGCTAATTGACAAAGTACAAAGTGGAGGTACTTTTCCCCAAACGTAACAATTTAAAAAATGTATGAACTGTACAACCTTATATTCAAGGCGTACTAAACCTAAACCAAAACGAATTGAGTGGATAACAACCTTCCATCTAAATCAAGCAGAGAAGGAACTGGTAACGATTCAAAATGTTGACAAAAAAAAATTAAAAACGAAATATAAATATTTATATATCATCTATGTAATTAAATAAACTTCGTTTTTTTATTTTTTTATGGGCTAATAGGATTCAATAGACAATACTTCAGGACAGAAGTGTTGGTGTGAGTCCATTTTTTTTTCATCTTACATAGCTGGGCTGTACCATTTTAAATCATACTTAGTACCCTAATTGTTTTTGTCCAGATCCTCCAATATTCCCTCATGGGCCCAAAGAAAATACCTACCAATGTTTCTCCAATTCCTTCAATCCCTATTTCTCATCTGATCCTTTTCATTCTTGTCGTATTAGGTAACCTAATTAACTTGAATGGGATGTCATCTCTTAACATCGCCTTATCCCACAACCTTTCATCTAAACCACCATAGGCCAGGCAACATAGCGTTTGTAGACTAATTATTTATCTGAAAGCTGGAAATGGTTTGAATCTCTTCATTGGCATGAAAAAAGAGTTTGTTAAAGTTGACACCAATTTTCTCCTTGTGCTTAATGAGGAGGGGTGTCCCAAAAACTCGGAAAAAATTCTTGGATTTTTTATTCAGTTCTTTCACTAATAACTCCAAAACGAGACATTGGTAGGAAAATGGTATTCTTTTATAAATTAAAGTTCATAAAATTCTGCGCCAAATGGACACAATATGCTGGAGTTGCGTCAAGTCGCTAGGAAGAAATGCGAGTTCAAATAACGAGCATTTTCCCCGTGTTTTTTATTGCAATTTAAAATGTACTCTATGAAATAAATAATATATTTGTATACCCTGTAGTATGAAATATTGTATCAGACCGTATACGCGAACACTGGTACAACAATTTTCAACAAATGTCATCTACTCTTTCCTTCCTGCTGCCCGTCCAAGCACCAATTTTGGTGAATCGAGAGTTATATAATGTAGAAGCAAGCCCCATCTACTGTATACCTGCCTCGTGACTTCATGGAAGTCACAAATGGTTCCTGTTATTTTTTAAGTAAGCGACCGCATCCCTCCAAGACTTCCCTCCCTATTCACAGAAATACCCTTTTCTTATACATATATGTCTCAGCTTTAGCCCCGAACCTCACTTGTTCCAACACATTCCACCAGTATGTAGTAACGTAACTCTTAATATTTGTATATTCCAGTGTTTTGCTTGTACTTCATAATAAAGCTTTTATTTCAAAATACTCTCCTCTACAAAGATTATCTAACTTTTTAATTCTAGCTACTTAATATCTACTTGATTCGTCGCAAGTGAACTTATCTTTCTAGGGGGTTTGTTAGTTATTTTTTAAGTTAAGTTATTAACTTGTTAAACTTATTAACCACAATTACTTAAACGAACCAAGCAATTAACACTATCAATTACCTAAAAGAGATAATGATCATTAACTATTTATGAATAGTTTACTGAGGAATTTGAAATTAAAAACGCACATTGCGAGGATTAATTAAGTAATTAAAAGTTAAAAAATTGACTTAAAGTACAAAAAGCTTTGATGTGTAGGTCATTCCTGTGGAGCTTGTTCGACTGTTGTTGGTAATGTCAACAGCCCATCCTTAGTAACCTTCCGACCCCCCCCCCCCCCATTGAACCCAGTCCAAGAAATGACCATTCCACAAATTCATTTGTAGAAAAGCCACCATTGCGTCTAGTCGAGGAGTTTCTTCAGTTGGAGGAGGAGTAGTTGAAAGTATTATGTACTAAGGATTTGGTGAACAGTTTAGAGCGTGTTTCATTCAGAGAGGAAGATTGAAGAAACGATCCGAGGGTCCCTTGTAACTCCGCACCTCTGTCGAGAAGCTTCTCCAACTTCGTCTTCCAATGACAGATGTTGATTCTCTGAAAGCGTGAAGAAATAATATATTCTCTTTACATTTTGAAGTGTGTCTGGGAATATAAGACGGTCTCTGACTTTCCTATTAGGAGCTAATGAAATAATAACAACTAGAAGATCTTCTTCTCCTACCACAATCACACATTCACAGTATTAGGGATTTTCTATAGGCCTTATGACAATGGTTGTGCCGGCATCCTATATAAACTTGTTCCTTCTAAGACGTTCTGCAGATTTTGTGCTCTTCTCTGTTGGGTCGTCTGGATAGCCATTAAATGCTATGACTGATCACGCCCCGAAACAACACCTGTTACTCACTGCCATCCATTATGAAACCTATAATCCCCCCCCCCCCATAAACGACATAAATAGATGGATACCACCGAGGACCAGCTAAAGCAAAAATCTCTCGTGCCTTTAAATAAAGGGGGGTTGATCAAATGTTAGGAAACTGAAAAAGTCCTGAAATTTCTACGTTTTTAGGTCAACCCTCAAACATCAATAGCAAAGACAAAAACATAACTATTTCTGAAACAACAAAAGCGACAACTTAAAAACACTGTCTTTCAGTTTTATAATGATAAGAACAAGTAGAAGGGGTTTGAGCAGAACTGTATGCTTGCCTCGTGACTTCATGGAATTCGCTGATGGTTCCCTGTTATTTTTAAGTAAGCAACCGCATCCCTTCAAAACCTCCCTACTTCCCGGAATCTTACCCTTTTCTTATACACATATGTCTCAGCTTTAGCCCCAGACCCCTCTCGTCCCTAGACCTTCCACCCAGTATGTAGTAACGTAACTCTTAATATTTGTAGATTGCTGCTAATTTCAATATCTTTTTACATTACAAATGAAGAGATTAAAACCGTTTCCAGCTTTCCGGTAATTAGCCTTTTTTTTTTTGGCCTATGCTGCCTTGCCTATCAACAAAATTGGTTTTTGGTTCATCAGCGGAAAATGAAAGAGTAGACATCTGTTGTACCAGGGTTCGCTTATACGGTCTGGTACTAGATTTGATACTATAGCATTGGCAAATATATTATTAATGTCATATAATTACATTTTACATTGCAAAAATAAGGCTTAAAAATACAAAACACGATTTTTTTTTTTTTTTTTTTAAATGGTCGTGCTTTGAACTCACATAATATCTTCTCAATGACTTGACAAAATTTGAAATATATGGTGCTTATTTGATGCAGAATTTTATTTACTTTAATTTATAAAATAATACAATTTTCATCGAAATGCATCGTTTAGGAGTTATTACTGAGAAAAAATCCGAAAATTTCAACATTTTTAGGACAACCCTCATAAAGCCTATGTTTTGGCCTATTATGGTTACTCACAGAATCGTTTGGTTCAAAATGAAACGAAATGAAGAAGAATTTCTTTCTTGTGGGTATAAGGGAATGAATGGTAAGAAGGATATTTCTAAATTGATTAACAACTAACAGTCTATTTTATTATGATATTTTCGTTCACAACTGCTAAATATAATAAAACATAAGAATGTAACAAACAATAATACAACAGTCATATTCAATATGAATCCACTTATTCTAGCAGGTATCTCCATTTATGTAAGTATACCTCTGCGTTATCCTCCATGGCGACCCTTATCACGGTCTTGTCCTTCTCCCCTCCCCTGAACAAGGTGTTGTACACTTCCGTTGGGGGTGATTTCATGTTGAGACCTAGTTCGTCTGAGTGGAGCATTGCCGCTGCTACTTCCGGTGCTGTTTCCGACGCTCCCTGCTCAACAAAGACACTCAGTCAACAAACAAAAAGATCAAAATAACTGCCGAGTTCGAACGGTCATCCATTGATTGAGTTGGAATGCAATTATAAAACATTAAAGAGGGACAGGCTCAATCTCATGACATGGTGGTCAGAGATGTATACAACATGGTAAGATGGTTTAAATAATTTTTATCTACCTTCTCTTTTCCTATAATACTATCTATATGTCCTGACATGTGGGACTGGGGTGCCTCTTTGTGGCCAGTTTTGGATAGCTTGGACTCTGACCTCGTTCTTCTACTATCTGGAGCTCCCACCAGTGGGCTCCCCAAATAGATTAAAATATACAAACAACGGCATTGATGACCTGATGGTCTCACACCAAAAAAACAGACAAGCAAACTACATGCTAGTAGTTTTTGTTGCGGACACTTTTTATTATCTACAATGGTTTCTATATTTTAGAACAGTTATTTTAAGGCGGTTATTGTAAGGCGGTTTATTTAAGTATTTTTCAAGTCAAAAATATTGATTAGTTGATTATTGAAATTTAGTGAATCCTTTTGGTCATCGAAAGTCGTCTTTTCAATAAATAAAAAAAATATTAATAATTAAAACATCATTATAAAAACAACCTATCGAAATCAGCTGACAAGTATGATGTTTTATTTTTCTCACAGTTCTCATTACTGTATTTTAACCGACAAATAATTACCGTATTTTTAAATGTTATGAACTATATACATAAAATTGCAGGTCGATTTTAGGACAGCTATTATCGAACATCTAGAACAGACAAAATACAATTCTGTCTGACAGTAGAACCTCAGCCTTCTGACTCGATAATTATGGTTGTTGGTCATTCTAAGGGGAAAATATCCCAGGATGGATTTATATTTTCATTCACTCATTCAAATTATCAAAATACCTCATCTATGTAGGATATGGACGGTACGAGGGTGTACATGTCCCTGAACTCCACCTTGGGCCGGTCCAGGAGCTGTGTGACCACCACGTGCATGTCCCGTATCTCCTTCTTCTCCTGCTCGATCATCGACTTGTACTGTTGGAAGGATACGGAAGGATCTAGGGATAGACAAGCAGGATCAACAGCTGAAGTGCTTTGCACTGAATCTCCTTCAACAGTTTCTCCAAGCAAACTTGGAAGTTCGTCTTCAAAGTAGGATACCTGCGTACCTCCGAATGTGATCTGTATTAACCAAAAAAAAAAAAATCATGTTAAGTGAAGCTGTCTCAAACAATTAAGGGTTTTGTTGAACTTACAATAATAGTAAAACAACATATCATTTATACTATTTGTATTTTTACCGATGGAAATAATTTGTCATTGACTATAAATTAATTATATTTTTTATTTAAATATATGTAAACAAAATAAAGTGAAGAGGTACTTAAATAACTTAAAACCTATTAAATGATTATAAAAAACAACTTATTTTTATATTTTTTATCAAAATTAGTAAAACCATTTCAGACACCTAATATTGCTTCAACAAGTGTATAGTGTGACAAAGTACAATTTTAATATAAAAAAAAAATTAAACTGGTTGTTGGTTCTCAAATCACTTTTTGGAATATTTTTACATTACAATTTATTTTTATTTTTTGGAAATATAGTCCATCTTTAATGTGTCCTCAATCATTAGAAAAAGACTAAAACTTCAAATCTTAAAGCCCTACTTCTTAATTTATTTTTTAACGGAAAACTAATCATTTTTATTCTGAGTTGGAGTGTTAAAGGTTACATCATTTTTTTGACAATGATCACAATGAACATTATGAATGATGCTCGGTTTTATGGTGAATATAGTAGAGGAAAAAATCATGAATGAAGAAACAAATAAATATAAAGTTCTATAAATCAACTGATAAAAAATAATGTTTCAATACGTACGTTTCTTCTGCATGAAGTAGGTATTCTGCTTTCGTCCAGCTTAAAAAAATAAAAAATCAGTGAGTAATTTTTAATTTATATTTTTTCTTAATAAATAATATTAAGAAATGCAAAGATTCAAATAAGAATATTTTATATGTAATAAAATGTTATATGAAAAAAAATAGCTAAATTAAAAATTTATATTTAATCTTGACAAATAATATCAAGTATCGTTTGGGACGACCTAAAAGAAACATATAACAGTAAAAGAAATAAATCAAATGAATAGATTAACAGTATCTGAAAGTGAGATAAGTGTTAAACCACAAAAATGTTTATACCGAATTTCAAGAGGTTTTTTTAAGTCTACAGTCTCCGATAAAAATGTAATAAATATTACATTACTGATAATAAAAATTACATTACTGATAATAAAAATGTAATAAATATTACATTACTGATAATAAAAATGTAATAAATATTACATTACTGATAATAAACATGTAACAAGTATTAGATTACTGACAATAAAAATGTAATAAAATTTCAATACGCACTGTTCGCCTGCACGGAGATGCTGGAGTTGCCATACTTTCGCACTGAAAAAAAAAATAGCTAAATTTAAAATTTATATTTAATCTTGACAAATAATATCAACCAATTTTAATTACATAAATAGATTATAATTATTTGAAATTATTATGAACAATTATGAGAATACTATTAATTAACAACTACTTGTTGTGCTGAGTGGTATCAGTGGTGTATTTTAATAATAATTGATTAAAAATTGAGAGACAGCCAAGGTTGGAACCCGGGTATTGTTCAATTGTTAACCCTCTGAAAACATCACCAATCTGATGATTTTTCAGAGAGCACACTAGGACATAGTGAATTTTGTTATTTATTTAATTATTCTAAGACTACTTTTACTTATAACAACATTATATTTATTAAATTTTTAACATATATTACAAATAAATTAATAATAGCAATGGGTTTAACCTCAAACAACAAATTTGTTGAGGTAATTTTGAAAGGTTTTTGACCCTCTAGATTTACAAGGCTGGTTAGCAGAAATGAAAAATGTTCTTTCCACAGCAGGAATCTAAGCCCCCACTCAAAAAAATAGCATAAATTACAAGCAATAAATAGTAATCCGCATTATTCTAGCCCTAGACGGAGCCTGTGAAAATGTGCTACCGCTTTGTCGAAAAGAACAGATTAAATAAGATGTATTTATATTTAATTATTACTGGTCTTAAAGACAGTATGATTGAAAACTTTAGAAGACCAAGATTGATCAATAATTTGGTCGAGGAAAGCTTAAACAATGAAGAAATTCATAAATAAATAATGAAATAATATCATCCATATAAATCAACTGATACAAAAATATTACTAAACATTACAAGCAATAATGTCTAAATACGCACTGATCTTCTGCATGGTGAAGCTTGTGATGCCATGGTTTCGTCCTGTCGACAAATAAAAATACTAAATGAGTGATTTTTTACTTAAATTCATTTATCTTAACAAATAATAATTAACAAAAATCAAATAACACACATCTTAAACATACTACTCAAACTTAATTTAAAATTAGTTTATGTTTAAATTAAATGATTAAAATCTCAAATAAGGAATTTTTATGAAAATAAAGGAATAAATTGAAATAGTGCCAGCAAATATACTGGTAGTATAATATCAACAAAACTTTAAATCAACTGATACAAAAATATTACAAGCAATAATGTCTAAATACGCACTGGTCTTCTGCATGGTGAAGCTTGTGATGCCATGGTTTCTTCCTGACGACAACAAATAAATAAATGAGTAATTATTTATATAATTTCATTTATCTCTTGAAATAATATTTGCAAAAAATCAAATAAATACATTATTTAAACTTCATTAAACCCTTCAAAAAATATGTTTAAATTAAATGATTAAAGTCTCAAATTTTGTGTTTTTATAAAAATAAAGGAACAAATTGAAACATTGCTATCAGCTCTGATAGTATATTATTAAACAAACTATAAATTACTGGTACAAAAATATTAATAAAGATTACAACCAATAATGTCTAAATACGCACTGGTGTTCTGCATGGTGGAGCTTGTGAACCCATGGTTTCGTCCTGTCGACAAAAAAATAACTAAATGAGTAATTTTTTATTTAATTTCATTTATCTCAATAAATAATATCAATTCCTTTAAATCAACTAAACATATATCTCTTCTACGTAAATGAACAGAATAAAATTATAAATTTTGTATGTTAAAAAAAAGTAAAGGAAAATATCAAAACAGGGCCTGAAAATATGAGCTGTTTTTGACTTTGAAAAGGTGTTTGACACCTTAAAGAAATAAACATTTTCTGTCCTTGACAGGATTTCAACCCGAAGTCTTACCTATAGTAGAGAAAGTAATTAATGTCTATGTCTATAATGTTTCTCATTATTTTTGTCGCATAAAGCTTTTTAGTTTACTAAAAAAAACCTGTTCTCTGCATACCATACATGGTGCCCCTGATCTTGAAAGTCTTTTCCTTGCTGCTTGTTGTGTACTGATGGGACAAGGGATTCTACTTCCAGCGTAGTCCTGTAATAAAAAATTTAATGGTAAGTATATCGTAGTTGTTAAAAAAACTATATTACGGACAGAGAATTAATCTTTTTGGCTACTAGTAACAAAATAAACAACCAAAACATATTTACCCTTGTCTGCGGTCTTTGCGTTTTTGGTATTACTTGGCGAACTGGCACGGGTATTCTGGTAGCCAACTTCTATAAATAATATTGAAGATTAGAGGATTGAATGATGTTTTTTTTTCGGTTTAGTAATTGCTTAACACTACAAAAGGAGTATTTTGAAGGTTAGTCAATTTTCGGGTTCTTTTTCCAACATTAGGACAAACTAAAGTATGGAGTCAAAATTAAGGTAACCGTTTCATGACATGAAATACCTTGGTTCCGATCTATGGAGTAAGAATGAACTCCTCTCATCTCGCACATCCTGTCCGCGTTTTGGGTTTGGTGGTAGCCTGAGTCATTGGCGTAACCAGGAGTATTTTTCTTTGGGGCAGATTGTAAAAAAAAAAAAAAATGAATTAGATATTTATGGAGTTACAGCCCAATGCTCAATGCGTCCCTGGTTAGCGCGAAGGCTTCAGGATAATTACTATATTTGTAAGGATTTACACCAACCCTTATTTTTTTCACTAGGGTATCTGCTTGTTTGTTATGGACTTTGAGATGAAGCAGTAGACACGGAAATTCACACAAAAGACCCATTTGATATTTATAAGAGTCAAATATAGTTCAATCTCTACAAAACACAAGCGTCATCGAAATAATTCTTTAGCTGTTCTTAAAAAAGAAATATTCTCCTGTAACTTTGAGTATGATCAAAGATTTCAAAATCGACTAGGAGTACAAAAAGACGTACAAAATATGACATTAATAACGTCTCCTTGCAAGTACTACGTTTTTCACGGTAGTTCCATTATTCT
The DNA here is from genome assembly GCA_930367205.1 of Acanthosoma haemorrhoidale. Lineage (NCBI taxonomy): Eukaryota > Metazoa > Arthropoda > Insecta > Hemiptera > Acanthosomatidae > Acanthosoma > Acanthosoma haemorrhoidale. The sequence goes on along the minus strand of OV884011.1, from coordinate 17,886,057 downwards.
ATTATTTTTTTTAAATCATAAATTCTACTAGATCACTCGATTTTGTGTTTTTTTAACTCTATTGTGAGTTTAATTTCGAGGAAAATGAGAACTTCAAATAAGAAATAACTTCCGAGCTCCGACTCTGATAAATAGACTTAATCATTTTCGGAATCGACATCGTTGAAAATACCGACACACAGGCGAAATATGATTTGTCAATGAAACGGCAGGTACCAACGTATTATAAGATGAACGAATCATAAAATATCAATCAAAAGCCAGAAAAACGTCACATATTAAAAACAATAAGGAGATAAGGAATCTTGGCCAATCTTTTTTTTCCCCCTTTGAAATGAGATATACTAGTCCTCTCCGTGTGATATCAATTTGAGTGGAATTAGTCAATTGTATTTATAATAGTCAATTTTATATTTGAACATGATGTTTGGCTGTACGGAATAATACTTAGAATTGGTGAAATACTATGGCTTTTTTGAGTCTCGTTCTGTTTTTCATAACCTCAAACCCTTATATTTCCACAAGTATGTCTGTCTGTCCAGGGTGGTTTCTGGACTTCAAAAGTTATAAGCCCAAGCTGACCCATGCAATTTTCTAAGGAAGTCCCATTTTATGTAAGAAAGGCATAAAAAGGATACATATTAACATAAACGACGAGTAGGCGTCCTTAGTTACTGTGTACATAAAATTCTATGAGTATCAAAAGTAATTAAAACTAAAAATAATATCGTTTTGCAAAACCACCACCCTTGCCTTTTTTTTTTAAATCCTTACACAAACTGCAGATTTTTCAAAAGCTGTATTTATCCGAAAAAAATAAAATCTTAATAGCTGTTGACGGAATGGTGATTTCAATCCTTTTTTTCTCAGCTTGAAGACTAATTTAAAAATGTTTTCTTTCAATAGGTCAGTTTCAATGTTAAATTTGAAGTCTGGGTATTGTATAAAATTCGCTATCAAGACCAAAACGATTATTCAATACTTCAGTCCATAATGACTGAATCACTCAGGCTTCTCCATGACAATATTTCTAAGTAATAATTTGGGAATTACGAATGAATCAAATAGAATTGTTTATCTGTATAACAAATGATATTAGCTTGTGATTGACAAATTACAGAAGAATGCCTTTGCCACGAACTGTAAAAGATTATACAGTGGACTCACCTGAACATTACAGGATAAATACACTGACATGTCTATGTTATAACTAAGGTAGTCAATATGTTAAAACTTCAGCTATCTGAGTTGTCTAATTCATCAAACATAACGACAGGATTCGTCGCTTTCAGGTGGAAACATTAACACCTACTGACTGAAACAGCTAAAAGTTTGTAAACAGGGATTATGAGGAAAGTTATTTATTATGAGTTCGGTATTGTTGTTCGGGTATTTAGCTACAAGTGTATTTTTGTTGCCAAACACAGAAGGTAGAATCGTCTTTAGTTTATTGTCTGTATGTATTTGTCGGGTCGTCACGAGGGGGTGCCTAGTTACCCTAGCCCTAGTAACGAAGTGAGGCTTGATTAGGCTATGACCTGGACAATTGCTTCATGACGGGTCTTACTACTGTACTATCTGACTCCATATCTGATAGGTATGTGCCCCGAGAGTGCACTATGTTCGGGAGAAGAGGTATAGGGTAGGTATTGTAGGTAGTTTGAGTGGTCACACTCGGTCTGAGCGTAGGCGAAAACCGTCCGGATCCGAAAGGGGAGTGTGGACCGGAAAGAGGCAAACTGGATCGCTGGGGGAGGCCTGTACATTTATGTATGGCCCCAGAGACAGTCGTCTGCTTGGAAGGGATCTCCGTCTGTAGTTAATTTATTGTTTACAATATTTACACTCATATAACATTATTTACATTTGTGTATTTAGCTAGTTTACAATATCGTTCAATAGAATAGAGAGTAATTTATCATATGTAGTTAGTGGTCGCTACAGTATGTCTGCTCTATGATACAGTAAAAAGGATCAAATTCATTTGACAATGCTCTGTCTTCGTTAAGATACAGGAAAAGGAAGTTTTGGAAAAAACTAAACAAAAAAATGCAAATTTATTCGCCGTAATAACTATTACTACTAACATTAATAATTTTTAACCAAAAAAATTATTTGGGTCTTTGTGAAAGAGCAAAGTGGGAACAATTTTAGGCCCAGTTGGTTGCAAACAGGCCACCTTTTTTTTTCCTCTTTAATCATTTATTGTTAAACTATACCGGTCATTGGAAATTATCATTTAAAATTGTAAATAACAAAAATATTTCTAAATAAATTAAGACCGTCTCTGTCTTTTTTTAAGTACTTTTTGAGTTCCTTCAAACTCAAATTTTTCAGAGCGTGAACCCTTTGAGTGCTAACAAAGGGTGTGTATTTTGGCCTGATCAGGTCCATGACCTGTGACTGTAAAAACTTATTTTTGATACTTTTAGGCTCTGCCCAATGGATTTTTGGTTTAACTCAACCTTAAAAGAGGTTGAAAACTTTAGTTTATGGCTGCACTCAACAAATAGATTCGATCCTGTATAGAGTCAATTTCTTTTGACTCTAACCGACGTTTCACAGGAAAAGTCAGGTCATAATTCTGTGTATTAGGCCATGTCATTCGTTTCTTTAATCAAACATTTTTTACTAAGAATATTCATTGAATTACTTTATGTATTTTTAATTCGTATGACATTAAATTTGAGACCTGGGAACTATTCTAGAACCTGGAACATATCCAAAACTCTATTGTTGGCACTCAAAACTTTAGTTTTTGGAATGTCTTTCTTATTATTTTTGCAAGGAGAGTTGAGAAACCTTAAAGACGTTTTCCAAATTTTTTTTTTTTTACACACACGCCCCGTTACTTTATTTTAAACCAAAGGTAATCAGCACATTTCTAGATGATTTCTAAAATACCTTTGCCATTTAGGATCGACCTTAATGGTAGTATATACTCGCGGGCATGGTGAAAGTGGAGCCTCTCCCTTCCGGTTCGACAATAATCTTTCTGAGGCAAACTATCCATGGATTGATTGATCAGGGAATTACCTTCATCTGTCACTGGACTCGATTGATCACGTACAACTCACGAAACTAAAACACACACTGGATCACTGATCGACTGCTGCTCTACTTCTGATAAGTCTATCTTATCAGATGAAATTAGCGTGAGATTCGATGTTCTTGAAAGGTCGATTAGGAGGAAATCTGGTACGTACACTTTTCTTATCTCATCTCGAGTTGTTTTTGTTTTATTACAAGGCCGTTTTGTTTTATTGTAGGGCCGTCTATGTATGTTTTAAAGGTGTACTTTTCAACACCTCAAAATATTCTGATTTGTTTTTGGTCAAAATACGTTTAAGGGAAGTGAGTCAAACATAAAAAAAGTCAGGTCCGATTCACTATTTTTTACTGCTACTGTTCGAGATCCTGAATTTTTCCCATTAAGACATTACTGCAGTATGACAGTATGAATATATTCAACAACAATCTTTATTGTGCAATAATTACAATCTGCCTTTTATAAGGCAATAATAATACAGATAAATGATCTCATGAATATATTAAAAAAAAAAAATGTTTTGGCAGCCATTAATAGAAATCTGGAAGTTACATTCCTACTGAACTTAATTACTGCTCTTTATATTAGTTTATTAGTTATTTATATTTTGTGCTAGTTTGTAGAGACCCGCTGTGTCTCGAGAGGTTAAAGAACGCTGACCTGTACCCGTTGCTTGATTTGCCGTCGGTGGGTGAGTTCATCGGCCAGAGACACATCAAGTTTTTTCAATATTTACAGTTATTTATAGATTTAAAGACTCGTTGCAGCACCTAACAAACCCAGTGTTTAACACTATAACCCCACCACCCTTCCCGTATCGATAGAAACAGACTGTCGGGGAAATTAGGTTAAGAACTAGTATGTAAGTTAGTTTTAAGTTTGATCAAAAAGTTGGGCCCCATAATCTTTTTTAGAGTCAGTCCAGTCCAGTCACGTATAATGTGTATCATTATACTTGTTTATTCCTTTACATAATTTTTATAAACTAACAAAACCTGTATATAATGTAGCGACGCTATAGGAAATACAAAAATAATTTGTAAATAGATTCCCCAGAGGATCTATGATTGTATATAATTATCTGTGAATTTAAAGGGGCTTGAGAGGAAAGAAAAACAATTTTTGCTAAATGTCCTTACCTGTCGTGGCCCGGCCTTGGTTATGCTCTCCTTTCAAAGACTATAGACATTTTTACTAACTTAAAATGGTTTTTATTTTTTATAATATATAACCAAAAAATAAATTAGGTATGATTGTAAGTTAATGTCTGTCATAGTAATTGAATTCACTGTACGTTTCAGAATATTAATTCGGATTTATTACTATTGGCGGAATGATTTGAAATTATGGGCCAAGATGCCATTTATGCAAACGATCTATTTAGATTAAATATAAACACAATTTAATAAATTAATGTGACATAAATTAGTTTACCACCATTTCCATGATTTTTTACAGACATTAATTATGATGTGTCATACAACATTCCAATATTTGTTAAATTGAATTTAATTGTTTATCTATACGTTTTTGTTTTTTTTTCAAAATAAATCGTGTTTATATTAACTTACTTTTTTGTGTCTGATGCTATTATAGGGTATAAGGAATTCTCCTAAAAACTTTGTTCCATATCGGTTGAAAGTCTAAAGATTTATAAAAAAAATAAATAAAGGAACTAACAAAAATTTATTTTTGATTATCTGTAGAAAAGGTGTCTGAGATAGTTTGGAAAATAAAATAAAATTTGTTTTAGCATCACTCCAAAAGTGGCCTTGCACGTATAGGAAATTCTCATTTTCCTTAAGGAAACGCCGAGACTCGACCACCATCGCGAATCAAGACCCTCCCACAAATATTATTGAATATTTTGTAAATAGTAATATACGTATGGCTTTAATGGATGAAGTCGCTTAGGCAGCTGTCGGCGTGATTGGAGTAAAGTGCATTTCTTGCAAGCACAAAAGAAATATATGATACAAAGAATGGCTGTTCAAGAGAAGAATGCCATTGACAAGGATCAATGTCGTTCATTTTAACAAAATTATTATGTATCAGGTCGAGTCATAAGTAACTTCCGATGCAGCTAAGTAGAATCTATTGTTCGTATCTACCCGCTATGAGTTACCATGACAAGTTATTGTTTTCACTATATAGACGAGGCTTCAGTTAGTCTTTTGTCAACTGTTTTGTGTGATACACGTTACGTTAAACTGTTTTTTTTTAACCTCTGAAATGGAGAGTCAAAAAGTACATATTCGTCATGTAATGCTTTGGGAATATAAACAAGGCAATAGTGCTAGGGCGACAGCTGAAAAAATATGAAGTGTATATGGTGAAGGACTAATAACTGATCGGGCAGTTAGAAATTGGTTTATAAAATTCCGTTCTGGAGATACGACCTTAAAAGACGAACCGAGGGCGGGACGTCCTTCCGACTGAGACAACAACCTTTTAAAGGCAATATTGGAGTAAAATCCACGTAAATTAACAAGATGTGTAGCAGAAAGGTTGAATACATCATCAACTCTTAACCGCCACCTGGAGAAATTAGGGAAAGTCAGTAAGTTAGGAGTGTGGGTACCTCACAATCTCAGTGAACGGAATAAAGAAGATCGCATGTCAATCGCCACATGTCTGCTCTCACGGGTAAAAATTGAGCCTTTTTTTAAACAGGATTGTAACAGGTGATGAAAAGTGGGTTACCTATGACAATATAGTAGGCAAAAGACAGTGGCTTGATAAGGATCAACCACCCCTACCAGATCCGAAAGCTAACATCCATGGCAAAAAGATTTTACTGTGTGTACGGTGGGATTGTCAAGGAATAATTCACCACGAGTTGTTGAAGTCAAATCTAAACGTTTACTGCGGATAGATACGTTTAGCAGTTGCAAAGAGTGCAAGAGCAACTCCATGAAAAGGGTCCTGCACTCGTCAAAATTAATATAATTTTGTTATTTAATGAGAGCAAAATAAATGTCTGATAAAAAAACGGAAGTTACTTATGAGTCGACCTAAATAGTTATTAAGTCACGTGTGATAAACCATGAGGCCCGCTAACGGCAGCAGTACATTTCGGGTTCAAACTGTGCAGTTCCGACCTGCAGGTAGAAAAATGTTTTCCAATTGTTATTTCTTGGACTGTACAGTCTGCCAACGGTCTCCAGCCATCCCCAAAAATGGCAGGGGAAACCGTTTGGTGTGTGTAGTTGAAACTTCATGGATTTCCCGTATGCGTATGGATGGATAACTTAAGGTAATAGACAATTGACGCAACTAGTCTAGTAATATCGGTGGTCTTCAAATGAACCAATCCTTTATTTCTGGCCCTCTCGCACTTACATGTATGTGTAGCAATACTACTTACCGATTGCGGAGGTGGTCGCCTGCAAGGAGCACAAGGGTTCTGGGATGGCGGTATGCGGAATTGAGGAATCGTCGGTCGGGGACCTGGGCAAGAAAATCTTGCGCAGGTACTTTCGTGGGGCCTTTCCGGCACTCGGCAAGTTGTGGGCGGCTGTGGGCTTCCAGCCTGGGCCTGCCCTCCAGGACGGGGCATGGGCAACCGGCTAGGTTGCTGTGGTCTGGATGTCTGAAGGCCTGAGGGGAAACCGGCGGTGTCTCTTCCTTGTGGAACAGGCATCTTACTGCCACACGGCTGCTGGCAACGAGGTGGCAACTTGCAAGGAGGTTTCCATCTCTAGGAGGCAGAGGATGGCAAATACATGAATAAATAGTTATTAGACCTTAGGGACAGGTAGTATTTGAGGTTTTAGTTTTTAGGAGTTCTATTTTGCATCTCATACAGTATTCCTGCTGTGGTGAGATATGACTGTTAACCTACAGATAACCCGCCGAAGTGGAATGTATTAATCCCCCATAACACATATCACGATACCTTTAAAGATACTGTCGGGTCGTCACGAGGGGGTGCCTAATTTCCCTAGCCCAAGTGACGAAGTGAGGGTTGATTAGGCTATGACCTGGACAATTGCTTCATGACGGGTCTTACTACTGTACTATCTGACTCCATATCTGATAGGTATGTGCTTCGACAGTGCACTATGTTCAGAAGAAGAGGTATAGGGTAGGTATTATAGGTAGTTTATGTGGTCTTGGATTACCATATTTACAAACTGCCTAGAGGCCTCCCAAATCCACATGGTTGTGACCTCCCTCGCATGCGAAAGAGGGAGCGGAGTCTTGGAAAGTCCCCCACGCTCCACTGTCAGCCGCGTCCCTGGATACGAGCCAGTGGAGGCCGACCAAGAGCGCCGAGAGCTGGCCATTGCCAGGACTCCCATTTCACGCATTTGTAGCAGGTCACGAGGCAACTGCCTTATTATTATTAGGATTAGGGTGGTTGGATAGGTTACTATGGAATTTCATGAACTTGGAAGGGTTGAGTTCAAGAATGTAGGGTATATTAAGATCATTATGAAGGGTTTTGTTGCTGGCGTAATAAGCGGCATTTACTATTGTTCTCAGGACTTTCGATTGAAAGGGTTGGATGCGCTTGATGATCGACTTCTTTTCTGTCTCCCATAGCTCTATTCCGTATTTCCAGATTGGCTTAAGTATAACTTTGTAGGTTAATAATTTATTTTCTATTAAGATATGGGATGTCCTTTGAAGTAGTCTGTACGGTTGTCCAAAGCGTCTGTTTAGTTCTTGTCTTTTTAGCCTCGTATGTGGGTTCCAGGTCAGCCGTTTGTCGAGATGGAAGCCTAAGTACCGTACTGTCTCGGATACAGGGAGAGGAATGGAATTAAACTAAACTAGTGGACATGAGTACGTGCATTGAAGGAAAAAAAGTGATATTTGTCTGTAGGTTACCACTCTCTCTTGTATTCATTTTACACAACGAATTTTGAACTCTTCTATTATCCCCACCATAATCAGTGCGATCAATTGTACAAAAATTAATAAACTCCTGGTCTTTGATCATTGTTTACACCTGTACCTTGCATGTTGGGGTTTCATGTATCTGGAACTTTTTTTTCACGTTACACGTAGTCACTAAGGGAACAGTTGGTCATGGAGGAGTTCAAGGAAAGGAGTTGCGACAGTTTACGTTAGATGTCGAGGTGTGGTCAGAAAATTAGTCCCCTATTTTCTTGACTGAGCCTATTGGACATGCACAAACCCAGTAATGGAGAAAATTTTGTCCTGATCAAACTCCCGTTGTCTTGGAAACAATCCTCCGACCCGCTTGGCCGGAACTGCTAATGAAAGTAGAACGCTAATTGACTTGTACTTATTACCCCATGACTTCCAGCTGGCTTCTTTTCGTTGCAACAGGGGCGTACGACGTCCCTAATTCTTGAGGGCTGCAATGGTAAATAATTGTTTATTAGTTAAGAATTTAGTCGTCAATAATACTAATAACAATGTGCGTGTAGAGATATTCCATTAAACAGCCGTTAGTAAGAAAAACTACTTACATCGGACTCCATTGAGAAGTTCCTAAGTGATTGATATGTTTCATCGGCACCGGGGCGATTTCCTACAAAAAGAATAAACAGATTGAAATAACAATACATAAACTGTACCAGAAAATGATACAATATATTCGAACTTGAAGATATTTCCATTGCCGAGCCCGAAGGAAGAGTCGATACTTTCAAAGTTACAGGGGATCTTCTTTAGGATGCCAGTGTACTCTACATCTCTTGACAATAATGTCTTATAAAACATTTTATTTTATAATATTATATGACACTACAAAACTCACAAGTCACCGTAGAGACTATTAATACAGGAGAGGTGGTTCGTGACTGCTTGAGAATGAGACTAATTCCACTGTTCTACCAAGCATAAAGGCTATTTGATCAACTCGGGCACAGCTGGAAGAGTCACGAAGGATTCAAGGTGTCTTTTTGTCCCGTAAAAGGTACCCGGTCGGCTGCAGGATTCCAACTCAGAAGGGTCCAGGGGGGTGGCTTCTCCAAGACATTAGAAAGTTCTTGGCGGATTATTTGACGTTTATAATGTTTATTGTCATTATTTATAACGTTTATAATGAAATAACGGAACCTAAAAATATGCCACCTTACGCAAACTGAAGTTACAGCATTGCCGGTGGTATGCCTATTGTGTAATGTCCACTTGTTTGGTTTCTTTTTTGGTCAGGCTGTCAGGTATTTATGTCCCCAAGGTGGGAGGAGGACGCCCGCCACGGACAAGGGTCACTACAACCCGGCCGCTGTCCGGCGAGCGTCATGAAAGAGATAGAATGGGTGGACCTTTGACCTTGGCTGTCGGCCTAGTCGGTGGGCAGCTTTATTCGTATTGATCTGACTCCATAAGAGTTTAGAAGGTGTGCCCCAACAAAGCAGGAGAAGAGGAACAGGGTAGGTATTATAGGTAGTTTATGTGGTGTTGGAATGACCACTAATTCAAGCGAAAACCGTCCGGATCCCAAAGGTGAGTGTGAACCGGAGAGAGGCAGACTGGATTGCCGTGGGAGGGAGGGAGGGAGGGAGGGAGGGAGGGGGAGAGAGAGAGAGAAAGAGAGAGAGAGAGACAGAGAGAGAGAGAGAGAGAGAGAGAGAGAGAGAGAGAGAGAGAGAGAGAGAGAGAGAGAGAGAGAGAGAGAGAGAGAGAGAGAGAGAGAGAGAGAGAGAGAGAGAGAGAGAGAGAGAGAGAGAGAGAGAGAGAGAGAGAGAGAGAGAGAGTAGTAGTAGTAGTAGTACACTTCAGGTGCTAGTTGCCAAGAGTCTGTCGAATGCTTTTTTTTTTCCTTAGCTTTCCAAATTTTAAGATTTTGGATAAGGGAAAAATAAATTTAATTTTTGCTAGTATTTCTGCTAGGATTCCTACCCAGGAATCCCTCCTCTGTTTCCCTATGGTGATAATATCTTGAGTTGACCTGATATAGGCTCACTTTAATGCATTTTAATTTCGTCAGCTGAAAACCATTTAACTACAACTGTGTGAGATGAACTCACCAAAACCCAATTGCCGACTAATGAAGGCACGTACACTTTTGGCTTACACCGTCCAGTTCCGGCCTGGAGAAAATGTATTTCGAAAATTGTTCCCTACATCAATTTTACATTTTACATATTTGTAAAATCTACCTTCCGGCCTAAAGGCTCCCCCACACACACGGTGGGGAAATCCTCTAATGCTTCCTTTCATACATAATAGCCATATTTCGAGCTGAAAGACGACCACATATTATTCAAATGAATGCAGAAAGACTAATAGCTTCGGGCTCGGCAATAAATAATTCATGATTAACCTTTTGCAGCTTCGACGACAAATGTCTGGTATATGATGGTATTAGGACACGCTTTATTGCATATGAGCTTCTTCAACAGTTCACCTTCGGTGTCACACGGATAGGACGTTTTGTATTCGCCTATTTCGCAAAGTGCTTTCTTTTCGTCGATGCCCTGCTCGCAACATTTCCGTTCTATCTGTAAAAAAAATAAAAAATAAATAAAAAGTATGTTTTTTTTTTTTAATGTGAGGCACATATTTGATAATCCACAAAATATTTTATACATACGTACTGTCTTCTCAGTTGACCTAACGTTTTTGCCTGCCCGAGAATTTGCTGTTGATAAGTTGGAATCTGTAAGGAAAAGTCTTTCGTTAGGTCTTCGGTTCAGTCATATCTTCTCGAGTTAAATAAATAGTTGGGACGGTCCTATGCCATGTAAATAATAAATTTACTATAACTATTCATTACTTAATAATTTATTCAGAAACGACCTTTCTTTGCGACAAACCGACCATTCCTATATTCGACAATCACACCATAACTCTGTACCAGAGACAGATCACTGAAGCTTTCGTCGTTGACCTTCGGGAGTCACTCGTGTATCCTCCTGGTTATACTAGTTGGCTTTAGAAGCGTGAAACAAAACTTTGAACACTATGCAGGTATCAAGAGGATGGTTTACGAACGATATATATTAGACCAAGGTATAAGGTTTAGGATGGTTTACTAAAGATATACATTAGGCCAAGGTATAAGGTTTAGGATCGTTTACGAACGATATACACTAGGCCAAAGTATAAGGTTTACGATGGTTTACGAACGATATACATTAGGCCAAAGTATAAGGTTTAGGATGGTTTACGAACGATATACATTAGGCCAAAGTATAAGGTTTAGGATGGTTTAGGAACGATATACATTAGGCCAAAGTATAAGGTTTAGGATGGTTTACGAAAGATATACATTTGGCCAAGCTATAAGTTTTAGGATGGTTTAGGAATGATATACATTAGGCCAAGGTATAAGGTTTAGGATGGTTTAGGAATGATATACATTAGGCCAAGCTATAAGTTTTAGGATGGTTTAGGAATGATATACATTAGGCCAAGGTATAAGGTTTAGGAACGATATACATTAGGCCAAGGTATAAGGTTTAGGATGGTTTACTAAAGATATACATTAGGCCAAGGTATAAGGTTTAGGATCGTTTACTAAAGATATACATTAGGCCAAGGTATAAGGTTTAGGATCGTTTACGAACGATATACACTAGGCCAAAGTATAAGGTTTACGATGGTTTACGAACGATATACATTAGGCCAAAGTATAAGGTTTAGGATGGTTTACGAACGATATACATTAGGCCAAAGTATAAGGTTTAGGATGGTTTAGGAACGATATACATTAGGCCAAAGTATAAGGTTTAGGATGGTTTACGAAAGATATACATTTGGCCAAGCTATAAGTTTTAGGATGGTTTAGGAATGATATACATTAGGCCAAGGTATAAGGTTTAGGATGGTTTAGGAATGATATACATTAGGCCAAGCTATAAGTTTTAGGATGGTTTAGGAATGATATACATTAGGCCAAGGTATAAGGTTTAGGAACGATATACATTAGGCCAAGGTATAAGGTTTAGGATCGTTTACGAACGATATACATTAGGCCAAAGTATAAGGTTTAGGATGGTTTACGAATGATATACATTTGGCCAAGCTATAAGTTTTAGGATGGTTTAGGAATGATATACATTAGGCCAAGGTATAAGGTTTAGGATGGTTTAGGAATGATATACATTAGGCCAAGGTATAAGTTTTAGGATGGTTTAGGAATGATATACATTAGGCCAAGGTATAAGGTTTAGGAACGATATACATTAGGCCAAGGTATAAGGTTTAGGATCGTTTACGAACGATATACATTAGGCCAAAGTATAAGGTTTAGGATGGTTTACGAATGATATACATTTGGCCAAGCTATAAGTTTTAGGATGGCATATGAATGATATGTATTAGCCCAAGCTATAAGGTTTAGGATGGTATATGAATGATATAGTAGGCCAAGGGATAAGGTTATGCCAATCAATATCATTGGAGGACTATTAAGAGTCAGAGATCTCTACCCAGATCTGGTGACAGGGGACAACACAGCATACAAACTACACAACTAGCCGATTGAGGTCAACAACAATTGTACCCACTGTAAAACGTTACCTACCAAAACGCTCATATCAACAATGCTCACTTATAAGATTTGATTTAAATAGAAAACACAGTATTTTTGTTGATATTTTTTTATTAAATTATAAAGTAAATAGGATAGGGTTATTTATGGAATAACACGTCGGGCAAATGGCCTCCACGACTTTGCTGGAACATACGCACTCTTTTGTCGAAATTTTCCATGACCATTTGGCATAAATGTAATTGAATTTCGTTGATGCAGCGTTTAATTGACTCTTTTAATGCACGGGTGGATGTGCGCTTATTGACATACACCTTTGACTTCAAACAACCCCATAAAAAGAAATCTAAAGGTGTTTAATTACACGACCTAGGGGGCCAATTCTGATCACCGAAACGAGAGAGGCTTCAATGGTTATTTTAACTGAATTTTGTAAGCATGGAGACCAAGATCTTTAGTGAGTATACGCTGTAGAGAGCTTCTTGAAATTTGCAATTCTTGTCTACGACGCCGAATCGATGTTCCTGGATATCAATAACACTCTCACGCACTGCTTCGATATTGACATTTGAACGGCTTGTTTTTGGACGACCAGTGTGTTTAGTGTCTCCAACTGACCCAGTCTCCCTAAATTTTTCAATTAATCTCTTCAGAGCTGATGAAGTCAAAACACTATTCTAACCATATTTGTATGAAATTTTCGAACTGCGGCCACCAAACTTTAATTATTTGTGAGATTATGTTCAACAATAAAGACACGTTGTTCCATCGTGTAACGCTCCATTTTTACTAACCCTAAACTGTCAGCTTTCAAATTGTTTTTTTTAGGGTTGCCAGCACTTTACTGCACAAATGGTGGCAAATTCAAATCTTGAGTTAATTCTGGGACACCCTTTACTAGCAACGCCATCAGGATCAGTACAAGACCGTAAAGACTAAAGAACAAAATAATCAATAATCTCGGATCGTCAAGAATCTCCAAATTCATTTAGAATTGACATTTCCTCAAATATTACAAACAAATGGAGCAGTTTACGATTTTATTCAGGGACAGATACTAGAACCAATAACTCACCAACCTGACTTTTGTCATACTTCGCCTTACTGTACTTTAACCAAAAACTGATCAGCGTATTTTTATAGGCGTTTTGGAAAATACCTTTAAAATATAAGCTGGGTTGAATGGTTTTTACTTGTCGCAGAACCTACAGACACACAAATGAAACACCATTGCACCATATCCGTTTGAGGGTAAAGCCTGTCCTATAAATTTCAGACTTCGTCTCTCCAACTCAGTGCCTCCATTATACTATTCCGGCACAGATAACTCCCGCATATTGTGGATTAACCACTAAATATAGTCACAGATATAAGTTGTAATTTTATAATCTACTCGATTTGAGGCAAATATTGGATACAATGGGTTACCTTAGTTCCTTTACGCCCGGGGCAGGCCGAGCCCGGCGGCTTATTGCCTTGTAAATCACACAAGTTGTATTTGACGGTAGACATTTTTTTTTTGGCTTATTTAAACATTTAAAATTACTGTTGATTTGTTAATAACATTTCTAAACAAATATAAATTCTGTCTAATAACGACAATTTTGATGAGTATATCCGAACATACTGGAGTCATAGAAACTGTTAAGTTCTCTCATATGTTAAAATAATAGCCTATTTTTAATTTAGGTTATGTCTGATATGCATTTCAAATTATTTTTATCTGGAAGTTCTTAGAATAACTATCATTAGTTATTCATGTATAAATCACTCCGAAACGTTCCTACTGACCGATCAAGATTTACCGTTTTTCGACTGCCTAAATGAGCATCGTAGCCATATTGAATATGGCACTAATGCTCAGAAATAGAATCATTATTAAAATAATACCCCTAAAGATTCAACACTTTAATACATTAATAGACACAGTTCAGAAGGAAAATATTTCGACTGTGCTCCCCCCCCCCTATATTGAGTTAGGAAAGTTTCCTTAATTAACGATCCCATGACAGTAAAGGCTTGAAAGACATTATTAAAAAAAACGACACAAGATTGGCCCAATTAACCGTAAACACTATCGATAGGAGAGAGGTGACGGGATGACGGCCTTAGGCACGGTGGCTGGGAGCTTTGGACTGATCCGGCGTGGACGTTCCTGCCTAGCAACTCTGGGTATTATAACCGAAATAAATAGAGGACCTAGCCTAACCAGGGTACCATGCATCATAGTATGCAACAAGAGGAGAAATTTTCTGTATATGTTGTAAAAATGTTTAAATAGAAGGGGTTTTGAAAAAAACAAACCGGAGTACCGAGTCTCTTTGCAATGTTATTAAGTTTTAACCACAAAAAAAATGTTACTTTTTTTAAGACAGTAACTGCTTAAAATGTATGCAATGCAGTCAGTACAAGGAGAAATCCACATTGTAAATTTAAAATCAGTTTAAATATTTATTTATTTAAAAAGGGGTTAAGAAAAAAAAAAACCAGGGCACCTGAAGGTGAGCCCCATCACCTAGTCCATTTTCACTTTATATAATTTTAACCACATAAAGATTTGTTAGTTTTCAAGACAATAACTGTTTAAAATGTATGTGTTGGGTCTTCACGAGGGGGGTGGCTAGTTACCCTAGCCCTGGCGACGAAGTGAGGGTTGATTAAGTTTATAACCTGGACAATCGTTTCATGACGGTCTTACTATCTGACTCCATTTTTGATAGGTATGTGCCCCGACAATGCACTATGTTCAGGAGAAGAGGTATAGGGTAGGTGGTGTACGTAGTTTGTGTGGTCTTGGAATGACCACGAATTCACACTCGGTATCTGAGGGTAGGCGAAATCCGTCCGGATCCCAAAGGCGAGTGAGAACCGAGAGTGGCAGAATGAATCGCCGTGGGGAACACTGCTTGGTAAGTTCACAGGGTCACGACAACCGTTGTCCACTAGGGAGAGGTCTCTCCCAAAGAGGTGCTAGATTTAGCGAGACGAAGGCAGAGATTCCCACTAGGAAGGTGTGGGGTCTGACAACGCCGGACTAAAACGTAGCGTGGTAAGGAGAGAGAGATGCAGAGGTTTTCATAATGAGAAGGCCAAATTCTTGAACATCACCGCAGCTGCAAGTCATCAGTAGCTTCGTTGGGAGAATGAATTACAGCCAGAGATCTGCCCCTATTTATAGTTAGTGGTGGCTTGTTAGGCCCAATCATCTTCCTCGTTATTGTATCCAATGAGACCCCAGTATGCGGTTGGGCTTTGTGCTAGGCAGCCGTAGGTCTGGCCCGGCAGGGTCGTTTTACTACCTAAGGTGGGTAGCGGGTTCCCAGCTCATAACTTAATTGACTTCTTTATTGTTTACAACATTTACAATGACTTATTTATTTTATTTACATTTGTTTAAATTAATTTACAATATATATACAATAGAGTATAGGGTGATTTATCTTGTGTAGTTAGCGGTCGCTACAGTATGCAATGCAGTACAAGGAGAAATCCACATTTTAAATTTTAAATCAGTTTAAATATTTAATTCATTAAAAATAATTACCCGAGGGGTTAAGAAAAAACAAAGAGGGTAATGGGTTCTACAATAGACACAGGATGACGGGTCGGAGGGTCGTGGCGGCTTGGTTGTCTCTTAGAAGGATTTGTCATCTCTTGAGATAATTGTTCATCAAAGAAATGCCACACATCAATAACTCTAGGTAGAGCCAACTGGGCTCCTATCGTGCAATGTTTACCTCGTTGGTTTGTTCGCTATATGCCTAGCCGACCTATGACCAAATATAGGTCCTATACCTATATCCCTACTCCTGGTTCGTGAATCTTCCTTGCCACAGAATTCGAGTCTGTTCGTTAGCAATCAGTTTTTGTCTGTAGTTGTTATGGTGGTGCTAGGCTAACTCCTCTGTTGTTTGGGTTTTCTAATCCGAATTTCCTCATGTTTTATATATTAGATGTGTCCTGTAAAGGGTGTCCCAGAATTAACGCAAGATTCGAATTTGCCGCCATTTGAACAGTAAAGTGCTGGCAACCCTAAAAAAAAAACAATTTGACAGCTGACAGTTTAGGGTTAGTAAAAATGGAGCGTTACACGATAGAACAGCGAGTCATTATTGTTGAACATTATCTCAAAAATAATGAAAGTTTGGCGGCCACAGTTCGAAAATTTCATACAAATATGATCGGAATAGAATTTTGACTTCATCAACTGTGAAGAGATTAATTGAAAAATTTAGGGAGACTGGGTCAGTTGGAGACACTAAACACACTGGTCGTCCAAAAACAAGCCGTTCAAATGTCAATATCCAAGCAGTGCGTGAGAGTGTTGTTGAAAATCCAGGAACATCCATTCGGCGTCGTAAATTGGATGATATTGGTGTGGTCAATATGTGGTTTCAACAAGATGGTGCCACGTGCCATACAGCCCATGAAACAATTAAAATACTGCATGAGACATTTCCAGGTCGTGTACTCTCTTGTTTCGGTGTTCAGAATTGGCCCCCTGGATCGTGTGATTTAACACCTTTAGATTTATTTTAATGGGGTAATTTGAAGTCAAAGGTGTATGCCAACAAGCCCACATCCACCCGTGCATTAAAAGAGGAAATTTAACGCTGAATCAACGAAATTCAACCACATTTGTGCCAAATGGTTTTGGAAAATTTTGACAAAAGAGTGCGTATGTGCCAGCAAAGTCGTGGAGGCCATTTGCCCGATGTGTTATTCCATAAATAACCCTATCCTATTTACTTTTTAATTCAATAAAAAAAAAATACTAAAAACTGTGTTTTCTATTTAAATCAAATCTTGCATTAATTCTGGGACACCCTTTAGCTACTTGTTTCCTCAGTAGGCTGAGGGGACCCCGGGAGAAAGCCGGGAATCCTGTGTCTCCATAGTTAGGAGTCACGTCTAATTTTAGCTATACTACGAGTTTCAGCTTTTTAATAGAGTTTTCCATATCACCCATCCAAAAGAACATTCAATATATTGCCCTGCTAATCAGAATTCGGTACGATTAAATTCGGCACGTTATACTTTCAATATAGTAAACGCCCCCTATTACGTCACCAACAAAACCCTTCACAACGATCTAAATATACCCTACATTCTTGAACTCATCCCTTCCAAATTCATAAAATTCCATAGTAACCTATCCAACCACCCTAATCCCGTAGCACAGTCATTGCACTGCTCCACTCATCCCTATAATCCTCCTCGGAGACTGAAACGGCAGTGGCCTCGTGACCTACTATAAATGCGCAACAGTGGGAGTTCTGACAATGACAAGTTTCTCTAATCATGTCCTGAGGGTATGTGGCTCTTCGTCAGCCTCCACTGGCTCGTATCCAGTGACGTGGCTGGTGGGGGAGCGGGGAGACTTCCCAAGACTCCGCTTCATCTTTCGCTTGCGAGGGAGGCAACAACCGTGTGGACTTGGGGGGCCCCTGGGCTGTTTGTAAATATTGTATGAATGTACGAGTGAATGATGAATTGTAAATATGGTATGAATGAAAACACTTATCTCAATTATTTATTGCCTATTAAGTAAAGGCAGATTGTGATTTCATCATAATAAAGTTGTTAACAAGTATACTTTCAATGAATAGATCCAGACATTTAACATACCTAGTCATACAAGAGCAGGCTATTAAATAATAAACTGTTACTGTCCCATCAAAACCTGCAAGGCAACCGTAACACGTTTTGTTCATTACGACAATAAAATTGTTGTCATTGTTTGAAATTGTAGTTGCGCTTGGAACTAACGATCCCTGCAAATGCTCATGGATATCGCAGAACCGCCATTGTTCCGACAGGACGGATTTCAGACTTGTTCATATAACCGTCGTAGCCCTTCCCGCCCTAATGCAGAGTACAGACGTTGGTATAATCCTCGCCAAAGAAGAAGGAATAAAGAAAAGTGACGTAGCAACGGCTCAACTTCCTGCTCGGAACACAATGCCAGGTCGATTACCATCGTAACAGTGGACAGTCATGACACGCTTCCACCGTGAAAAAATATGATTTAAGATTGAGTGGAACTTGTCAGAGGCCGTTGTCATCCCGTTATTGTCTTTCGTGTAGATGAGCCTACGGATATGTTCTCGATATCTGACTGCAGATGAATGCTTTACAATAACTTGAAATGTGCTGGATAGGTTTCGGTCAAAATATAGCAACGGGAAGTATGAAAAAAATAAATAAAACCTGATAACAATCAGGTCTGTAGAACTTGTATTTCTTGTAATGGTTCTTCTGTTACCTGTCGTAACTAAGAACTGTCTCCAGTCAAAAGATTCATGGAAATTTTCTTTTAGGAAACGGATACATTTTTCGTGTATTTCCCTTTTCACATTCAACATTCTCGATCGATGGTTTCGTGTATCATTTCTTACAGGCAAAATACGTACACTATATACGTAAACTGTCACACAACGGCCCGAAATTGCAAAAATACGAACTTGATTTAGTCGCTGGCAGAGTTTTAGCCCAATCCATGGTACGTTCAGGTCATTTCGACAAAATGCAGTAAATGTAACGTCTGGTATGAAGGTAGTTTGGAAAAAATATTTTAAACCAATCAGAATTTGGATTTTCAATATTACAAATCGATTTATCCGTGTGCTACATCTTCACAAAGCTCTTAAAATTACGAAAACTAATCATGATATTGTCCCTTGGCATTCTCTAAATATTGCCAATATTAGGGCAACGAATTTAATTTTTATGTGGAAATATGTTTGTTGAATGAAGAATTTGATGTGGAATACATCCAATGAAACGTTCAGAGAATTCAGAGAAAATTGAAAAATTGTCTTAAGCGTTTTTTTAAATCTTTTTTAGACCACTCTGGGACACTCTGTTTTTTTCTTTCATAGCCCCTTTAAATTTACAGAAATTATATATAAATAAAAATCCTCAGGCGAATCTATTTACAAATTATTCTTGTATTTCATGTAGCATCGCTACATTATATACAGGTTATTTTATAAAAATTTGTTGTTAAATTCCTTTATTGTGCTATAATTACAATCTGCCTTTTATAAGGCAATAAGTAATTAAGATAAATGCTCTCATTCATACCATATTTACAATTCATCATTCACAATATTTACAGACAGCCCAGAGACCCCCCAAATCCACCGCGAAGAGAAAGCGGAGTCTTGGGAAGTCCCCCACGCTCCTCCGTCAGCCGCGTCACCGGATGCTAGCCAGTGGAGGCTGACCAAGAGCGCGAGAGCCACAGACGCTCAGGACATGATTGGAGAAACTGGCCATTGCCAGGACTCCCACTGTCACGCGATTATAGCAGGTCACGAGGCCACTGCCATTTCAGTCTCCGAGGAGGATTATAGGGTGAGTGGCGCAGTGCAATGACTGTGCTACAGAATTAGGGTGGTTGGAAAGGCTGCTGTGGAATTTCATAAACTTGGAAGGGATGAGTTCTAGAATGTAGGGTATATTAAGATCGTTATGAAGGGTTTTGTTGCTGACATAATAAGGGGCATTTACTATTGTTCTCAGGACTTTTGATTGAAAGGATTGGATACGCTTGATGTTCGACTTTTTTGCTGTCCCCCATAGCTCTATTATAAAAATTATATAATGAAAAAACAAGTATAATGATATACATTATACGTGACTGGACTAAACTGACTAATAAAGGTGATAGGGCTCACCTTAATCTGCTTAAAACATCTTCGAAGCAGGTCATAGGAACCTGCAATTTGAGTGTGATGAGAAGAGAATTATGCTGGATTTTTCCACAACCAGCTGGAATTTCGGCCTCTACCACATCTGCCCAACTGAAACTGTCAACAGCCCAACAACACACTCCACGAAGTGGTGCGTGGATCTAAAAATACAATTTAGTTTATCAATGTTTACAATAAATTATGCTCACTATAGTAAAGATAAACTTCGATCTGATTCTAATGAACAAAAAAATTCAAGGCTGGCCACTCCCCGGGTCAGCTAATTTTTAAGATCGGAGACGCTGAGATGTTTGATTCCACTTACGAAGACCAAACAAAGGTCGAAATCGCTCAATACTTAAGTGATTAAAAGTCAGATAAGATTAATACATTTGGTAAAGATATTGATGCGTTGATTTATGACTTTGAAATTTTAAACACGAAGTTCCAAAACCAGCTTTATCGGTGCATTGCAGTCACCTAATATTAGGTCTAGTAGGTGGCGTCACATCAGTGTTTTGGTCAGTAGTTCGTCCCAGTCCCTTCTTTCGTCAGCTTTTGAAAGAACGAAACCTTAATATTGTGTGACTGTATGTCTGTTATTGTTTTTTAGATTCCCCTGCTCAAGCTAGAGAAATTAAATTTGTCATGGTAGATGGTATTGTGTGTAGCCTTAATTATTGATATTCACTGATTAGTTGGCATTCAAAAAAAAAATTTTTCGACGTCCTCATTAATAATATATTATTTGTGGGTTGTTTTTTCCAGTATTGGATATCGTGTTTACATTCATTATAGTAGAACATTCAGATCTTAGCCGGCGAGACTACGATCGCCTGTTTGAAAGTATATCCGAACAAAAATCTTTGGGAATTCTAACGTAGGTTTTCCATGGTGACCTAAACCACTTTATACCATAACTAGAACATTTTGATCAATTTTGCGACACCTTGGTTGGATTTGTGAAATAAGCACTGTCTCGGAACTAATACATAATATTCGTCAGGAATGATTTGTCGTTCAACGGCTCTGCAAGGACGTCATGGTGGCACCAACCATAATTGCAGTTCGAGCCCACTCCATAAAAAAAATTCTATTCAAGTGTGATGTACGAAGGTTTCGTTACTCATGCCAAAACAATTTTATTGTAAGATTTTTTTGACTTTTATGAATATTATCGACGTCGATATCTTTAATTTGATACTCTTCTCACAAGGAGCTAGTTAGGTCGTTGAGTCGTCGATTCCAATTATACTTTTTGTTTGTAAAACAATTTTTTGTTTAAAAACTACCTTGAATATCCTACATTGAAGTTCCTGTATATGTTCTGGATGTAAAATACGATTATAATACATCGTCCGATTTGTTTTTTTACGTTGAATATAGCCTGTATAAACAAAAAAAGTTCAAGTTTGTCTAATTCTATTGTTTTTACCCCCGTGTAAGAAAGAAAAAGAATAATAAAATTAACAGACAAACCTAAAAAAAGGTTTTATTTTTTATCTCAGTGTCTAATGATTGGAGTCGTCAGGTATAGGTAATAGGCATACTAGTAAGTAGTATACAGTAATGTTAGATGTGGTTTCTTGGTGTCGTTGTTGGTCATTTGTTGTTTAAAAAAAAAAAAAAAATGGCACTGCAGTCCTGTCAACCCATTCAGACCCTGATATAGCATCCCAAAACCTTTAATAACACCTTGATGAGATCGAGTATTGGTGCAGCCAATGGCGGATTAAAGTTAATGAAACAAAATGTTCCCACATAACCTTTGCTTCCATCTCGACAAAAGACTTGAAACCCACACACGAGGCTAAGTTACAAAGTTATACTTAAGTCAATCTAGACTTACGGAATAGAGCTATGGGGGGCAGCAAAAAAGTCGAACATCAAGCACATCCAATCCTTTCAATAAAAAGTCCTGAGAACAACAGTAAATGCCCCTTACTACGTCAGCAACAAAGCCCTTCACAATGATCTGAATATACCCTATATTCTTGAACTCATCCCTTCCAAGTTCACAAAATTCCATAGTAACCTATCCAACCACCCTAATTCCCTAGCACAGTCATCGCACTGCACCACTCATCCCTATAATCCTCCTCGGAGACTAAAACGGCAGTGACCTGCTATAATTAAGTGATAGTGAGAGTCCTGGCAATGGCCAGTTTCTCTAATCATGTCCTGAGCGTCTGTGGCTCTCGCGCTCTTGGTCAGCCTCCGCTTGCTCTTATCCAGTGACTCGGCTGACGTAGGAGCGTGGGGGACTTCTCAAGACTCCGCTTCCTCCTTCGCACGCGAGGGAGGTTGCAAACATGTGGACTTGGGGGGCCTCTGGGCTGTGTTTAAATATTGTATGAATGAGCGAGTGAATGATGAATTGTAAATATGGTTTGAATGAGAACATTTATCTCAATTACTTATTGTCTAATAAGGCAGATTGTAATTTTATCTTAATAAAAATTGTTGTTACCAAGAGACAAACAAAAAAAACGCAAGGAAAATTATTGGGGGTGAATTGTTGCTTGCTAAAAAATATCTTCCCCCCTTCCTGCTGCATCGGTTCGTTATTTCAACTACGCCCTTTCGCGTAGAGAACCAACCGCCCGATTTTTTCAAGGCTTCCGCTTGTGTTTTCCTCTGAGCGGTGAAAGCTTCGGAGGACACGGTCCATCAGCGGCTGGTGGGGCTGATTATTGAGGCGTTCTTCAGTCGCTGCTCACCAGCCACGGTGCCAACATGGAGTCCAACTTGCCCGTCACGGTAACGAGAAAGTGTTTTATGAAACTTATTAGTTGTGCTATGTAATCACACGAGGGTAGATTATTTTAGCTTTGCTGGGAGTAAACCTCCAACTTGATAATAAGGAGAAATTATCGAAAATGCCTTCAAAATAAAATCCTTTGCTATATCCATAATTTCCACTTTGAATTACATAAGTTTTCGATTGTGAATGTGTTCACTAGGCACACCCGTCCTGATGAATTCGGCCCGGTTATTAATTACTACAGATTTAAATGCGTCAAGAGTGTGGCGTGTTTTCATAAATTTACTTTTTGCATTACCTGTCTTTACATGGTATAACTCATTTCAATTTTTGTGTGTTTCGTTAGAAAAAAGTTGTGCAGTGTTCGTTTTCATATTTTAAAAATGATGAAATTCCCAGTTTGTACTTGGTTACCGACTAAAATATGTCATAACAGCTACCACTGGTATATTAGTCCAAGCAGGGGGGGTAACATCCTCTTTATGAAAACGAAAATTGTAGAGCTTTCTGTTGTGAAGTCAGAGGACAGCAATGAAAAATAAAGTAAAATCACGGAATTTTCGCCAACAAAACTCATTGAAATTCGAAAATAATTTTTATTTATGGTCAGGAAATGTCTAGTTACACCTACAAAGGAAGCTTTATGAAATTTAAATTGTAATAATTGAATGGAAACTCAATTTAATAATAGAGATTTTTGACATTTGTGAAGTCCTTGTAAGCGATGTTTGAATTTGGTGAAATACCGACATAATAAATATATCCACTCTATTTGGAATATTTATGTCAACAATTCCTTCTAAATTATTATGATAAGGCGTTATTTCCCCTAATCGAGGGCAGTTAATATTTTTCACTTTATGACACAATTTAAAGCCACATCATCCCCTAACCGGGGTAAGAGATATAGGTTTTGTTCGGGTCACTAGCTAAATAAAGAGCTACCTTCAGTCAGATTGAGGAAACATTGAGAAACATACTAGCGGATGTAGAAC
Source organism: Acanthosoma haemorrhoidale (assembly GCA_930367205.1). NCBI lineage: Eukaryota > Metazoa > Arthropoda > Insecta > Hemiptera > Acanthosomatidae > Acanthosoma > Acanthosoma haemorrhoidale. The sequence goes on along the minus strand of OV884011.1, from coordinate 17,862,134 downwards.
GTTAGGAAATTTCACAAAGAAATATTTTCGGACTTCCGCTGAGTTTCCTAAATACAAGCCGACCATTTAATCGGACAAAAACTGCTGTGTTTTGTACTTTTAACCCAAAGCACTTAATTCTTATTGTTAAACCATTGAAAGGCGCCTTTACAAAAATAAAATTTTAAATACCTCAAATAATGCCAAACGAAAATTGAAATCGGTTTGAGAGACAGTGAATATCGATGGCCCATAATTTTTTTTGGGGGGAATTTTTGGATATATTTTTAATGTGCCGGCTTTAGTGCATAATTTGCCAATGGAGAAAAATCAAAACTTTAAATTTTGAATAGCTTTTGACCAGTGGTTTGCACGTTTATTGTTTTTTTTTTATTGAAATATTTTCTGTTATTATGTCTTTACAAAAAACCGGATTGTTGTTAAATACAATTTAAATATGATTGTCGGGTCGTCACGAAGACCCCCTTCGTGACCCCCTTTCGTGGCACCCCGCCTAGTTACCCTAGCTCTAGTGACGAAGTGAGGGTTGATTAATCTATGACCTGGACAATTGCTTCACGACGGGTCTTACTATCTGACTTCATATTTGATAAGTATGTGCCCCGACAATGCACTATGCTCAGGAGAAGAGGTATAGGGTAGGTAGTGTAGGTAGTTTGTGTGGTCTTGGAATGACACTCGGTATCTGAGGGTAGGCGAAAACCGTCCGGATCCCACAGGTGAGTGTGAACCGGAGAGAAGCAGACTGGATTGCCGTGGGAGACGCTACTAGGTAAAGTTTGTAGGGCCACGGCCACCGTTGTCCGCGAGGGAGAGGCCTCCCTCAAGGAGCTGCTAGTTTTAGCGAGACGAAGGCAGAGAATCCCACCAGAAGGGTATGGGGTCTGCCAAGGCCGGACTAAAACATAGCGAGGTTAGGAAGAGAGGTCCAGAGGTTTTCATAAATGAGAAGTCCAAATCTTGAAACATCAGTGCAGCCGCAAGTTCACCAGTTAGAGAGCCGTTGTGAAAATGATTTACAGGCAAAAGCCCGGGTCTATTTATACTTGGCGTGCCTCGTTAGTAGCCAATGACGTAAGGCCTTATTGTGGCCAATGATATCCCAGTTTGAGGTGGCGCTTTGTTCTCGTAGTGACTCAGGCCTCGATCTGGGTCGCTTACTACCTGCTCTGGGTAGAGGCTAAGGGTTTCCAGCCTCTAACTAGTTTTTTTCGCAGCTGCGTCTTTTATTGTTTACAACATTTACAATGACTTATGGTTTGGTAATGTTATTTACATTTGTTTAAATTAATTTACAATATATTATAACCAATTTACAATGTATATACAATAGAGTATAGGGTGATTTATCTTATGTAGTTAGCGGTCACTACAACGATAGATTGAAGCATTTTTACGGCCGTTGCCATATAACACGCAGAATAACAAACAAAAAACCGGTTTTTTAATTACGTTTTTTTTTCCAGAGCTGGTTACTCGTCGCTGTGTGTATTGGATTGACACTGGTCCCTGGAAAATGTCTCAAAGAGCCAGAAGAAGGCTTGGACGACCAAAAGGCAGAAGCTGATACTCGTAACAACTTTATACAATATGTTTTTTTATTTTTCACAATTTATTTTGTAAATAGCTATACTTTATGCCAATTTTTAGTGCCCGATATTGTATCCAAAGATTAGTGTAACCCTCTTTTTTTTCATTATTTAGGCTATTTTTTTTTCCAGCAGAAATTTCGTAGCATTAATCATGAATTACATAAGTAAAGGACTTATGTTGGAACTACATTGAGGGATACTTAGAAGAGTTGTATTCCCCAGTACCCTTTGGAGGCCGATAAGTGTTACACCAGGGTGCGTCTCAGACGCTTTTCCCTATTTCTGGCGGTAAAAGACATGTTATCAGTTTACTGTGGTCGGTGACAAAACTCGTTAGTGCGCACACGTTGTGGCCAAGAAGATTGTGGTCGGACCAATTGAGTGTCGTATTGCTAACTAGTCAGTTACCGGTTGGTTCAAAAACGATGTCACGTTTCGGTTGCACCTGAGGAGTAAATGAGGAAACTTTTATTACGAAGAGTTATGCAGACGTGTTAAGCAACGAATCCTCAAACTATCAAAGTTCTCATAACCTTTTCCATTCTTGTTAAATTATGTGGTTTCTATGTGCAGTAATATAGTTAAGAGTCGTTTTATTAATGCATCCCCCTTTAGCTTTACCACCCTCGCCAGATACTCCCCATTTATATATTTATTTTTTTTATGATTAAGATTGGTCGTATGATGGTGGACAATCTATACAATCTTCGATTACACAGGCCTACAAGAAAAAAAAATTTTTTGTTCCTAAGATTTTAGAACTGATTTTAGCTATTTTGAGGCACTTAATCTAAACATGAAATATGTTTTTTTACGTGCAGTTCTACACGAAATATGCAGTTCTAACTCCATTTGTGAAGTTCTAAATCACGTACAAGGATAGGTTTCTGTATATTTGCCCTATTGTCAGTATCCTTCCTAGTTAGTTCTAGGAAAATCCCCCAGATGGTATCCAATAACTTAAGTGACCTTCAACTAAAGTTGAGGTTAGTTTGTTAGTTCTGGCCGTGCAGTGTAGATCGAAGTTGGCCTCGCGTGTGTCAGAATGAAAGACATAGGTTGATTGAATATAGTAATAATTTATTAACCATAAAAAAAAGTACATCTAGGTCACATGTTATATAGGTTAGAATAATATTGTCAGCCGGCTTTGTTCATTTAATAGAGATAACCCAACCATATGACATCTCCGTTTTTTTTTTTTTTTTTTTTTTTTTTTTTTTTATTTATTGTAATACATAGTTTTCTTTTAGATATGCTGGCTGACGACTGATTCGTCCACTACGAGTTACATATGTGTCATTGTCATTATTGATATCTTCGCTCTGGCTTTGGTTCATTAATTGCTGATCTGCTGGATCGGCTGTATTATTAACCTTACCTTTATTATTTGGATTTTCCGAAATTTGTGGTTTAATATTTTCATCAAGTCTATATTCGTTACTTTCTATTTCGAATGGTAGGCTAGTATCATTTCTTAAGTGTATTCTATTACGCGTCAATAAGGAGCCTCCCTCTGTCTTAATTTGATAAGCCCTATTGTTTATGTTTCTATCTATTATTACAGCCCGATCCCACATTCCTTGTTTGTTTCTAACTCTAACATTTTCTCCTTTTTCGTATTTTTTCAAATCTTTGGCTCGTTGATCATGAAAAAATTTTTGTTCCCTTTGTCTTTGTAACAATTCACCTTTTATATATGAATTTTCTTCACTTTTAAACTTTGGTATATCATATAGAACACCATTCACATTTTTACCTTGCCTTATCACATTTGGAGAAGGTATTGTATTAGATATTGGTGTGTTGTTTAATTCTAGTATTGCTAAGTACACATCTTTTTTATCAAAATGAGCTTTTCTAATTACATTTTTCACAGTTTGTATGTGCCGCTCCACCATTCCGTTACTTTGTGGATATGTTGGACTCGACGTAACATGCTTAAATTTCCATTCTCTTGTAAACGTTTTAAATAGAAAACTTGAAAATTGTGGGCCATTATCTGATCTGAATTCTTCTGGTATACCCCAGTGTACAAAACAAGACTTTAATGCTTTTATAACTGTTACACTAGTTTCATCCTTCAATGGTAAAACATCTACATATTTAGAAAAATAATCCACAACTAACATGTTTGGTTTTCTATCAATGTAAAAAATATCAGCTCCTACTGTTGCCCATGTTTTATCTGGTATTAATGTTGGTATTAGACTTTCTTTCTGATTTGATCGTTGGAACGTTAAGCATGTTTTACAGTTGTTTATTTTGTTTTCTATATCTTTATTCATATTGGGCCAAAATACTATTTCTCTCGCTCTAGCTTTTGTTTTTTCAATGCCTAAATGATTATAATGTAACTTACTCAAAACTTCTTCTCTTAATTTGTTTGGTACTATTACACAATTATTTTTAAACAGTAAGTCATCATATTCATAAATGTCGGCATGGTAAGTATGATAATATTTAACTATATTTGGTACATCTTTTATTTCTTTTGGCCAACCTTTTTTTATTGTATTTTTCAATGTCTGCAATTCTATGTCATTTTTTGTTGCTTCTATATATTTTTGTTTCTTTTGATTACTCATCTCGCTTGCTAACGTAAGTTCTAATATATACATTCTGGAATCTCCATCCTCTTTAGTTTCTTTTAAATGAGCTCTCGATAGTAAATCTGCTATTATTAAATTTTTACCACTTGTATAAGTTACTTTAATATCATATGGTTGTAACCGCATTCGCATTTTTTGTAGTCTCATTGGTACATCAGTTATCTTTCGTCTTAAAATAGGGATCAGCGGTTTATGATCTGATTCTACTCCAAAAGGTTTACCGATTACATACTGTCTGAAACGCTCACATCCAAACACTATGGCATATAATTCTTTCTCTATTTGAGCCCACGATTTTTGACATTCAGTGAATGCTTGTGATGCATATGCTACTGGCAAATCATTTTGTAACAGAACTGCCCCTACTCCGGTACTACTAGCGTCTACACTAATTTTGCACTCCTTATTTACATCGTATAATTGTAGAATAGGAGTTTTGCTTAAACATGTTTTTATCTTTTTAAAACAATTTTCATGTTCACCTGTCCAGTTGAAAATTGTACCTTTTTTAATTAGATTACGCAATGGTTCCGTTAACTGAGCTGAGTTTTCTACAAATTTACCCACGTAGGTTATCAATCCTAATAATCGTTCTACTGCTTTAACATCTTTTGGTCTTTCCATTTCACTAATTGCTTTGACTTTGTCATCATCAATTTCTATCCCTTTGCTACTGAAGTAATGACCTAAAAATTTAATTCTTTCTTCTTTAAACTTACATTTGTTTTTATTAAATTTAATCCCATGCTCATAAGCTCTTTTCATTACTAATTCTAAAATTTCTAATAATTCTTTTTCATTTTCTGCCCATATCATTATATCATCGATATAAACAGCTACGTTTTTTATACCTTCAAAAATCTCTGAATAAGTTTTATGGAACACTTCTGGTGCAATACTAACCCCGAAAGGCATTCTTAAAAATCTAAATGGACCATATGGCGTTTGAAAAGCCGTCATTAACGAACTCCTATGTGTAAGTTCTAAATGCCAAAACCCATTTGATGCGTCTAGCACTGCAAACATTTTTGCCCCCGCCATTTTACTAGATATTTCTTCAAATGTAGGTAAAGGACAATGTTCTCTTAGTAAACAAGTGTTAAGATGCTGTGGGTCTAAGCAAATACGTAATGATTTATCAGGTTTACTGGTAATTACGATTGGGTTCATAAATTCAGTAGGTTCGTTAACCTCTGTAACAATTTTATTGTCTTTCATTCTGTATAATGTTTCTTTGAAAAGATCTAATAATTTAAAAGGTATTCTACGACATGGTTCAATTTTTCCTTCATATCCTTCTTTTAATTTGAAATCATATATTTTTGAGATTTTTCCTATACCTTCGAATAGTTCTTTATATCTGCTAAGCAATTTCGTGAGATCATTATTTGTATTCATATTTATATTTTCAACTCTGGTAATTAATTTCAGTTTTTTAATTGTATCTAATCCCAAAACAGAGCTTGAGCTATTACAGTTTACTAAATAAAATTTTATTGGTTCTATTTTACCCTTGATTACACAATCTAATATAACAGTTCCTATAACCGGTATTTCAGAACCACTGTAATTTGCCAATTTGTTATCAGTTTTATTTATTTTCTCTTTAATTTTCAAATTTTCATAGTCGCTTTTTTTTAAAACATTGCATTCCGCCCCTGTATCGAGCTTGACTGTAAGTGAAGTTTTGCTTTCCAATATATTTATAGATAATTCCCAACCCTTTTGAACATTATTTATTTTTAGAATTCTCCCTAAAGTGTACATTTCAGCATCCTCTCCCTCAATCATACTTACATTATTTATATTTCGAGTTATTCTACACATTTTTGCAAAATGATTTATCCTATTACATTTAATACAAATTTTACCGTAGGCTGGGCAATTTCTATACCCATGGACGTTGCCGCATTTATTGCACCTCAATCGCTGCTGGCTTCCATATTGCTGCTCTTGTTGCAGTGATGTCTTGCTGCTATCGCTGGTACATGGTTTCGACGTCCACGGCTGCGTACTCACTCTCAGATTACTCGTCGCTGCTTTGGTTCTGCTCCTTTGCTGTACTATATTTATTTCCTCTTCTTCTGTACCTCGCAACGTCTCTATTCTTTGTTTTGCTAACTCCGCCACTTTGCATAAATTAGTACATTTATCTAGTGTTAGATCATCTTCCCGCAACAATCTATCTTTCACTTGTTCATCCTGTATACCACTTACAATTTGATCTTTTATAAGGCTATCCTTCAATGTTTCAAATGCACAATCAACACTTAACTTTTTCAAATCTGTAATGAAATCACCGAATGACTCACCCTTTCTCTGTTTACGTTGAAAAAAATTAAATCTTGCCACCGTCTCGTTTTTTTTAGGTATGCAATAATCTTCAAAAGCTTTAACTACAATTGCGTATTCCTTCTGTTCTTCTGCCGTCAAATTAAAGGTTTCATATTTATCTTGTGCATCTTCTCCTAATACGCTCAACAGTATACCAACTTTTACTTCATCTTTTTTATCTTGTGCTTCGATAGCCGACAAGTAATGATTAAACTTTCTATACCATCTTTTCCATGCTTCTGCTATATTTCCTTCGAAAATAAATTGTTCTGGCGGTTTCAAATTCACATGTCCTACCGACTGCGCCATGTCAGAATGAAAGACATAGGTTGATTGAATATAGTAATAATTTATTAACCATAAAAAAAAGTACATCTAGGTCACATGTTATATAGGTTAGAATAATATTGTCAGCCGGCTTTGTTCATTTAATAGAGATAACCCAACCATATGACAGCGTGATATTTGTGTTTAGAAAAGAGTTGTTTTAATGTTAAACTAAGACGTACTGTGTTTTTGAGTAGAAATAAAATGACTTCAAGTAGAAGAAGTTGTGTAAAGCATCCTCATGTGTTTTGATACATATGTGGTAAATAAACCTTAATAAAAAACAGACAAACTGTTAGTGAGTTTGTAAAGAGAGCTTGGCTTTGATATTTTGGTGTTAGGTTTGGGGATCACCGCAATCTGTCTGTAAAACTTCACGACAGTGGACTGCCTGGAAAAGAAAAAGTCTGAAATTCGGCGTGCCGATGGTTTGAAGAGAACCCAAAAACCACTTCGATGATTCCTATTTCTGCTTAGTAAATATTACTTTAATAAATCAAACAACTTTAGCAAGTGGACTTATTTCTCAAGTCTCTGCAAGACACCCGGTCTTTTACTGAAAGTGCCGATCCATTACGTTTCACCATCTACCAGAGCACTGCGAGGACGAGTGTCCCTCTTATCACCCTTATGATACTAATGAAGGTGGCAGTGACTATGAGGGGATGTCCTCGATTCCTCAAAGTTTCCAAGATGAGTTAAATAACATCACCAGAGAGCTCAACCTGTCAAAAGCAATTTGTGAATTACTGGCTTCCAGGTTGAAGGACATCATTTTGCTGGAACAAGGAACCAAAATTACATTTTACCGTACAAGAGAAAAAGGTCTGCTTCCCTTCTTCTCTCAAGAAGACGCTCTTGTACTCTGTCACGAAATGAGAGGACCCCTGGGAAAAATGGGTCCTCCTTACTATTTTCCAGATGATTGGTGCCTATTTATTGAGAGCTCAAAGCGAAGTTTGAAATACGTCCTTATACATACTGGGAATATGGTTCAATACCAATCGCTCATTCAACGAAAATGAAAAAAGTATATAACACCATAGCTTTGGTATTGGATAAGTTAAATTATCATGAACATCAATGGGTGATATGTGTGGACTTAAAAGTGGCAAACTTTTCCATTGGGCAAGAAAGTGACCACACCAAATATTCTTGTTTGTTGTGCCACTGGGATAGCAGAGACAAAGAGACAACACTGGGTTCGAATATATTGGCCCAAGACACAACATACGGACGTTGGGGGAAAGAATGTCATTAACGACTCATTAGTTGAACGAGAGAAAATCACCTTTCCTCCACTGCATATGAAGGTGGGCCTTATGAAAGATGTTTGTAAAGGCTCTTGATTAGAACGGATCATGCTTTGCATATAAAGGGGAAATACGACTCCGTTGAGTACGGATAAAATTAAAGCAGGAATAAGACAACTCATTAAAGATCCTGCCTTGTGAATGAGGCTGAGCGAAAAGCTTGGACTTCATTTGTAGCAGTTGTCGGAAATTATTTGGACAAACGCAAAGCTGAAAACTATGTCGAACTGGTAAACGAGATGCTTAACAGTTTCAAATCCCTAGCGTGTAACACATGAGTATTAAGGTGCACTATTTACACAGCCACTTAGAGCGTTTTTCTGAAAATTTAGGAGACACCAGTGAGGAACAAGGTGAAAGATTTCACCAGGATATTAAAACTACGGAGGCCCGCTACCTAGGAAGATGGGATACGCACATGATGGCAGATTACTGCTGGAGTTTAAAAAGGGACTGTTCCAATTCAAAAATGTCACTGAAAAGAAACTTCAGAAGTGTTCAGTGACCAGTTGGTTTCATCGATGACTTTTTCTTCTGTCTTTGTACGTAATAATATTTGTATAACATTATAATAAAAATTTCGTCTTTAGTTTATTTTTATTTGATCCATGGATTTAACTTAAAACAGCGTAAAGTATATTTCAGTGAAATGTTATATCTTAGAAAGTTGAGCTCCTGGGCAAAAACTAATGCCAAATTTGAATTCAGGGCATCAAACTCATATGAAATCAGCTCCAAATACTCCCACACCAAACCACCTGTTGGCCTGTGTTACCTATATTGTATATGTGTATGCCTATTTTAATGTGAGTTAGTCGCCTGAACGAACTTTATCAGAAGATTTCGTTTATGCATGAATAATCCAGCATTTCCGGAAGTTTAAATATCCTTTCATCTACGTAAGCATAACAGTGCGTACAAACAAATTTTGAACAAATAAAAAAAAAAGTCTAAATAGCTAACATACTGATATAAAAAAATACAATAAAACTTTGGCCTTGATACTTATCGAATACGCTATTTATATTGTTGGCTTTCAAAATTTTAATTGGTTAATATAAGATAAGATATATTTGAAATTCTTTTTCCGTAGCGTTCATTAATGTGATATAGGAAAAAATCAGAAATTTATATTTTAAATTACTTTTTACCTGTGACTTAAAATATCTGAAAAGTTAAACTATAAAATACTTGTTAGGATATAAATACTTTTAATTGTATCTAGTTAATATTCATGACTGATTTCAGGATACGTCGGGCGAGTACAGATGAAAGTGTTCCGAGGCCCGACTAGTCAAGATGGAAAGTGGGCACCCCATGGCTTTTGGGTGAGGCAGCCAGCTGATCCTTACAACTGAAAATCACCCCCCCCCCCCTATGACATTGCTTCTGTTTATATAAATAAAGCGTTCTTTTCCATAACATTAGCTATTTAATTGTTTTCACCCTATATAAAAAATTCATGAAATAGTTTTGGGTAGCCTTTATTAAAAACGAAACACAAAAATTTGTTGCCTCAGAATTTGGGGAAGAAGAAAGTGCAAAAAATAGACCAGTCAAACAAGTACAAAAAAACTACACTTTTAGACCATAAAGGTTAGTTAAGCGTTTCGATGATCTTACTAATAACTTCCCCTTAATTGATCTGATTTTTTATTGAAGTATTTGTATCAGCATTCATATCAGAAAACAGTTTACGTCAGTTTTTCAGCACGGGCACAGCTGTTTTACTTAAATATACAAAGATTATATTGCTAAAAATTCTATCATTAATCTCATTCAAATGTGATTATAAAGGGTGTCCCAGAATTAACGCAAGGTTTCATTTAAATAGAAAACACAGTTTTTAGTATTTTTGTTGTTATTTTTTTATTGAATTATAAAGTAAATAGGATAGGGTTATTTATGGAATAACACATCGGGCAAATGGCCTCCACGACTTTGCTGGCACATACGCACTCTTTTGTTGAAATTTTCCATGACCGTTTGGTATAAATGGGATTGAATTTCGTTGATGCATGGGTGGATGTGGGCTTGTTGACATACACCTTTGACTTCAAATAACCCCATAAAAAGAAATATAAAGGTGTTAAATCACACGATCTAGGGGGCCAATTGCATCCACTTGTTGATGTTCAATAATCCATTCAACGAACTCTCTTCACTGCGTATGGTCACTAGGCTTCAATTGTTGTGTTAACTGAAGTTTGTATGCATGGAGGCCCTGATCTTTAGTGAGTATACGCTGTAGAGAGCTTCTTGAAATGTGAAATTCTTGTCTACGACGCCGAATTGATGTTCCTGGATTTTCAACAACACTCTCACGCACTGCATCGATATCATAGTCAATGACAAATTAAAGACCTTGGACCGAAAAATAATTCAGAGGTATTTCTATAAATAATGATTTGGGAGCCAACAGCAATGGAAATTGTTCCATTAGATGGAACCTCCTTGGAGAACCAACCGTTTAGCCATGCAAACTTTTTTTTTTTATTTGCTGTAAAGGTAATTTTTAGTTAGCTAATGATTATAATAATTATTATAGTAATTTGAAAAATCATTAGACCGTTTACTTTTGAGAACTAAACCTATTTAACCGTAACGAAAAGTACCACGTGACATTTGGAAAAATCACACATTTCAATTCTAATTGGTCTGAGCCCTAACCTTCGCAGTTATATATAGATTATGAAGGATACACTAACTTAAAATCATCAAGACATTTGAATTACTTTAATTTTATTACTAATATATCTCGTCAAATTGATAATAAACATGTAATCGCTTTAAGCTGTACTATTATGATCCAATGACTTTAAATGGTACTAAAGCTTTTCTAAATAACAAATTATTAATGTTAGTATTGATCCTATTACTTTTAATAATTATCAACCGAATAAAAAGTATTTATATAGAGCCGGAGCTCTAGCCCGGGACTACTCAATCTCCAGTTGGGGTTTGTACGTCTCAATTATCCCTACACTTGTCCAATGCCCAAGCAGAGATAGCTTAAAGGTAGACCACCCGACCAGATCGTGGCAGGCCCGTATCACTTTTTTGATCACTAAATTCTAAAGTTCAAACCAATAAATCAAACCATTTTTGTAAACAATTACGGCATCCACCTGTCTTGATATTTTTCTTTCACTTTCTACGTCGTTTATATCCACAGAAACGTTGGCACGAATTATCAGGTCGAGTCATAAGTAACTTCGGATGCAGCTAAGTAGAATCTATTCATCGTATCTACTCACTATGAGTTACCATGACAACAAGTTTTTGTTTTCACTATATACACGAGGCTTCAGTTAGTCTTTTTGTCAACTGTTTTGTGTGATACACGTTACGTTAAATTGTTTTTTTTAGCCTCTGAAATCGAGACTCAAAAATTACATATTCGTTATGTATTGCTTTGGGAATTTAACCAAGGCAATAGTGCTAGGGCGACTGCTGAAAAAATATGCAGTGTATATGGTGAAGGTCTAATAACTGATCGGGCCGTTAGAAATTGGTTTTAAAATTCCGAGATACGACCTTAAAAGACGAACCGAGGGCGGGACGTCTTTCCGACTTTGACGACAACCTTTTAAAGGCAATATTGGGGCAAAATCCACGTCAATCAACAAGAGGTATAGCAGAAAGGTTGAATACATTCAACTGTAAACCACCACCTGGAGAAATTAGGGAAAGTCAGCAAGTTATGAGTGTGGATACCTCACAATCTCAGTGAACGGAATAAAGAAGACCGCATGTCAATCGCCACAAGTCTGCTCTCACGGGTAAAAATTGAGCCTTTTTTTAAACAGGATTGTAACAGGCGATGAAAAATGGGTTATCTATGACAATATAGTCCGCAAAAGACAGTGGCTTGATAAGGATCAACCACCACTACTAGATTTGAAAGCAAACATCCATGGCAAAAAGATTTTATTGTGTGTATGGTGGGATTTTCAAGGAATAATTCACCACGAGTTGTTAAAGTGAAATTTAACGATTACTGCGGATAGATATGTTTAGCAGTTGCAAAGAGTGCAAGGGAAACTCCATGAAAGGCTTCCTGCACTCGTCAAAATTAATATAATTTTGTTATTTAATGAGAACAAATAAATGTCTGATAAAAAAAACGGAAGTTACTTATGACTCGACCTAAATACATTTACATGACAGTTGCTGAGACCGCCAATGGGTGCGCTAGGTCAGCTTTGAATTTAAACTAACGCCATCTTCACGAGTCCTATATATACTTGTTCGTTCGCAAAGGAGCCATCAATAGTTTCAACTTTTGTAACTTGCCCATGTGCAGGTTTGAATCTGTTTCGTTTGTCTGTCTCGTGAGCTTCACCTTGCCGGTTGTTCTCTCCTGTATGTCAGTGGTTCATACATATTGGCCTATTATTCTCTGTGCATATTAAACTATGGATGAACGAGCAGAAGGCCAATTTAGCGATGCTGAGAATGATGAGTAAGCTATTATTTAACTTGTATTTATTTGCCACTGTTTGCAATGTCGCACATGTTTTGAATCTGTTTTTCAGCCCGGAACAAACTCAAAGATCGAACTTAAAGCATGTTACATTCCGACTTGATTCGTCCCCTCAGGATACAACCCCTCATGAAGAATTATTGAATTATGTGGTGTCCGAAATCGAAAAAGACGGTGAAACCACGGAGGAAGAGTTAAATGATGAAAGTTTTGATGAAGATGATTATGATGATGATGATTATACGCATGGTGAGATAACTTACTTTTATGATATTGTTTTATTATTGAATTTGCTCACTTGATAACGTTGTCCAATCCATATTTTTAGATGATAGAGGGTATGGTAAGACTGGTGGAATGGTTAAACGTTCTGGAATGAATTCCCAACAGGTGAGCCAAAAAGTATCGAGCTATCAACCGCGGGAAAAATTAAATCAGAGGTTCACAAACAGCATACATGAAGGAAAGTACGACGGACCAGCGGTCCCGAATTCAGTAGCAAACCATTTGTCAGAGAAAACTCGTAGAAAAGATGCTAACAGGTATGAACTTTATAATGTCTAATATATCTAAAATATTGTTAAACCCTAACAATGTGGTATTGCTTTCTGAAATGTGCATTATGATCTTCTGTGCATGTCTATCTGTGAGCTAGTAAAATATCAGCTGTTGAAAAGATACATTTGATCTAAAATTCTGAAGGTATATTAAAAAAACTCCTGAGATTTTCTGCATTTATTTAGTAAAAAATATAACCACCGAAAAAATGTGTTAATCCCTTGATATACAATGACGTCTTCCAGACGGTAAAAACTTTCTTTGTCGAACACCGCGCAGTATACTATTATAACTGCTGCAGTCGTTTCTTGATCTTGTTTTGTTTAAGATGTTTTTCCCTTCTCAACAGTACCGATAAAAACTAAATCGCATCGCTTAAACCAGTTAACGACGCACGATGAAAGTGGTAATCAGTACATTACTGGTCTTGCGCTACGAACGCTGTAGTGCATATTTGAAATTAGTTAAAATTAGAAATAGTGCTCCCATAATGTCTCAGTTGGATGTATTATATGAAAGTGACGATGGAAGTGTATTAGGCTACTCTAGTGTTGATAGCGAGATTGAAAATGGTCATCTAAGTGTTTATACTGTTGAGTATTCAAGTGAAGCTATTCTATTCAATGAAATGTGTGTAAACGTGCAATACCTATTTCAAGCAGTGATGAATCTGATGTCCCAAAGGATGGATGTAATTGGAAATAAAATATTGTCAATATAAAACAATTTACTGAAACTGCAGGCATGAACTGCTCTGTTCTACGAAGATTGCGTACAAATGCAACACCTCTGGTGTTTTCAAACAAGTTTTATGTGATGACTTTTTTGAAATGATAGTCAGAGAAACGAATAGATATGCAGCACAAATGGAAATGGAACAGAATACAAAAATGACAGAACAAGGACTGGTATCCACTAACAAATGATGAAGTTTGAGCATACTTTGCATTATAATGTTGCAGATAAAAAATCTAAAATAGATATGTATTGGTCAAAGTGAAAAATAATAGAAACACCCATATTTTTGAAAATTATGCCTTGTAAATGTTTTTTGGCCGTATCGCACTATCTTCACGATAGTCGACGGTCATTTTATTTGTATGTCAAGGGGTTAACTGACCAGCTTCTTTCTGTCACAGGAGAGAAGATATTTAACATTACCTTCCAGTCTGTTTGCCAAGAGAATGCCTCTGAGTAGTGGTACAGGACAGTTGTTTGTTCCCCCCAATCATCTTACTATTACTAACTCATCGTGTACCGATCTTTCAATTCATGACTTATCAACGGCTTCAGGGACCACGTTAGATTGGTAGTGGGCAAATGTTTCAACTGCATTCTCTTAGTGATCAAACTGTAGAAGGACCCCTTTAAACTGATTTTCCATACCTGTGAATTTTTTTTTTTTTGGTATATAACCTTTTAACTTAGTTTATTTTGATTTAAAAAGTCTTAAAGTAATGAAACATTCAAAAAACTGTTTTTCACATTTACTGTTAGCAGGTATACCTAGAAGGAAGGGTAAGGTCCATTTCACTCTTAAAATCAAAATAACCATTTCCTTCTTTTAAAAAGCTTTTAAGTCAATTGGGGTTAAAACTATTTCTTTTAAATCCGTAATAAACTCTTTTGTTATTGATTTAGAGAAATCCAGACAATGCAGCTGTTTTTTTTAAGCTAGAATCCCGCTGTATTAGACCTTTTTCTGGAAATTGACTATTGGGTTTTTATAGAACAATACTAATCCCTTCTTTTTTCCCTTTTGGTTTTGTTAGAGTGAACATTAATATGTGTCAAAAAAGTATTTAAAAATTCTGAAGAAGCTTTCGAAATGTATGAAGAAGCATCCGAAAATGAAATTGTTTCTGAAGATGTGCCGAAAGTATTCTGTTAGACCTGGGACAAGGAGGTACCCTCTCTGTGAATTTTATAGTATTCTGGACATAGCTGCTTTGAACTTTTGGATTCTGTACAAAGAAGCAAGAAATAAAAAATTAAGTAGACTGGTATTCATGAAGGAACTAATTGTGAAGGAATTCGATTTACAAATATAACTCCTCGTAACCAGCCTTCGATCAACTCGGCCTATCCCATGGAACAGTTTTCTTTTCCCCTTACAGCTTATAATTGGTGCCAGGTGACTCAAACATTGTTTGATGGGCATTTCCTGAAAATAAAGCAGAGTGAAGTGACATAGGTGTGCATTGTGTTTGTGTTGTGCAGAACAGGGAAGGGGGGCGCGAGTTTTTTTCCCCTCTTGCTTGCGAGTCTATTTTTCTATGAATCAATTAACATAGCGGGCTTCTGTGTTTCTTTTTTGTTTGCCGGTTATTTTGTTAGCCTTTCTCTAAATTTTTTAGGAACTAATTTCTTCTCTTTCTGTTTTGTTCTTGCCTTTGGCCAGCTATGATGTGTTATCAAGTCAAGAAACATCATCTGTGCCAGGATTTAAACAAAATAAAGAACAGGTCACCTTTGCAATTTGCTCTAATGCAGCTGGGACTCTTTAAATCCCTCTTGTGATATGGAAGTCTGCTAAACCATGAGCGTTCAAGAACTTGAATAGTATCTTATATTTTCCAGTGTACTACAGGTCCCAAAAATCAGCATGGATGAACTCCACTTTGTTTGAAGATAGGCCACTTTGTTCGAGTTCGCCCCAAAATTGAAGGCACGCATCAAGAGGAAAAATTTACCAATAAAAGCAGTTCTTGGTCTCGACAACACTTCAACTAGCCCCCACTTGAGTGATGAGAATGGCATAAAAATAATGTTTTTGCCTCCCAATGTTACCAGTTTGGTATAGCGTATGGAGCAAGAAGTGTAGAGTTTAAAAAGACTGTTCCTTTATAAAATTTTAGTTAAGTGTAAGGATGAAAACTTGCCTCCCCTGGAAAAAGTAAAGAAGGTAAAAGACCAGTGCTTCTGATTAAAAGCCTTCTTCTACCTTTGTGAAATTGTGGAGAAAAGTTGGGCCTGGTATAGAAAATCTGGTCGAGAGGTGCAACGATTCAGAGAATGAGGAAATCAAAAATCAAGCCATTTTACACGATTACCTGGTGAGAACCAAATGCAGTTTGAGGACGTAGAATGAGGAAATAATCTGTATCGCCATTAAAGTGAAAAGGGAATGTGAAATGATAGCAAAAATGGAGGACTCATAAGAAATAGGTCATGATGAAGCAAAAAAGCTGCAGACATTTTATTGCAATGTTTTGAATAGCAACAAGAGTCAAAGGCATTTGGACATGATGAACGTATGAAAATGGAGAGACTTGGCTTTCAAAAAATCTTTGCTAAGATCTCAAGAAGACTGATTTTTTCAAACAAGGGATAAAATGTCAGCTTTATTTATTTTGATTAAATCCATCTCTTGTTCGCAAACACTAACACAAAGGGTATTAAATTAATCTTAAATTAACAATACAAGTCTTGAGAATGTATCTCGTGGAAGGTCAGAAAAAAAGCTTGATGATCATGAATCAAAGGCTTTAGTTAAGGGCTACTACTACAGACAAGTAGATAACTTTCAGCACACTTTAACTTCAGCGAAACTTCTATTTTATACGAAATACCTTCTTCCTATTTGTAAAACAAAGGATATACTTCTTCTTGACAAAGCCCAACCAAATGTTTGTCAGTTAACTTAAAAAAAATTATGCGATCTGAAAATAGAAGTTTTACAATATCCACCATATTCGCCTGATTTGTCTCCAACTAACTATAGCGTTTGATGCATTTTTAAAAAACAAAATATTTTAAAACGAGGTAAAATTTTCATTTCTCAAATTTATTGATTCAAAACCAAATAGTTTTTTTGAACAAGGAATAAAAGCCTTGTTGGGAGTTGGGAGAAATGTATTGTATGTAACAGAAGTTATTTTGAATAAAAAGAATACCGTTAAAGTTTGTTTTTTGTTTCATTAGCGTCGTACCCTAGAAACTCACATTTCATATGTTTCATTAGCCTCATACCCTAGGAACTCACATTTCATATGTTTCCACTCCATGTAAACTGCTGGTATCTTAGTGTAAGGAGAAGATATATTAGGAGGGGAGGGTTCATCCTCTTAAAAAGGTTACACAAATGATACTTATAACACTTTCTGTTGTGTTAAAAGTTAAAAGTAGAAAAAAACAGCAGAATTATCTTTTCACTTGTTGTAGAAATGAATTGTAATTTAAAAATAATATTTGTGGCTGTAGCTCTCATTTGTGCTAATTGTGTGCCAACAATTGGGGCGTGCATAATGAACATATATACAAACTCTTTTTAGACTAATGTCATTAAGATCAATTCTAAAATAGATTTATTTTTCAAATCTAAACATTTTATCATTTGTTATACACTTACAGGCTTAGAATCAAAGACAAACATGACAGAGCAACCACTGAACAAGTGATGGACCCTCCGACTAAGAAGACAATTTATAAATTGATGAGCAGGCGTTTTATTGATAAGGTATTTATTTATATTTCATATGTTTAATGTATAAGATATTTTATGTGTTGGTAACTTAATATTATTTATCTTATTCAAATGTTATTAATTTACTGATTAGGAAGTAATTAAATGAAGGAATAATCATTTTATATTGAGGAGGAATCATCGTTCCCCGTAATTAAAGCTGACGTTTTTATATGATTTTATAGGTGCATGGTTGCATTTCCACTGGAAAAGAGGCGAATGTTTATTACGCTACCTCGGTTAACCAAGAAATGGACTATGCTATCAAAGTGTACAAAACTTCTATTCTTGTATTTAAGGACAGAGCCAAATATGTGGATGGCGAATTTAGGTGAGTTTTTAGGTTATTTACGGTACTTGTCAACAAAAAATACTCACATAATGAAAAGAAATAATATTTTACCCATACTTTAATAATTAACTTATTAATCAATATGTAACAATATAAACTTAACTTATTAATCAATATATAACAAAAATAAAAAATATCTGTAGTTAATGTGAATCTATTGTGCAATTTTCAAGGTGATCCAATAATTTTTTTTAATGTTTGCATTAAATTATCCAGAAAATTATGTAAAATTTTGCGTTATCTTCAGTTGTATTCCCTACATCACAAACTGCATATTATGTATGAGTGTCAACACTAAACAAATCCTCCAGATACCACGGTATCTGTTTGCCTATAGTTTAGCTGTTGATGATTAAGATGTTGAAGCGAGGTTTTCAACTGATTTCCTTTTACGACTTCAAACTTAAAGCTATGACTTGTAAAGTTAAAGGGCCCAAATGGCTTTATAAACCTTTATTAAGTCTCGAGCAATGGCAGTGAAGAAGAGCTTACCAGTGTTTCAAAAAAGATATGCGAGGGTGATTGCAATCTTAAAGACAAAGATGACCATCTTGCGACGGACAGTAAGTTCTTATGAAATGAACAACCAGCACATTGCACAGCTAATGCAATCATTGCGGGAGTTTAAATATGAGCCTCATCCACCCTGCTCTCCATAACTGTTCCATTCAGATTTTTTTAGTCACCTTGAAAAAAAAAAATTTGATGATCAAAAAACTTTAGAAAATGCCTTTTTAGAATTCATATATTCCATGGACAATAATAATTTTATATTCGGAGGATATGTCAAAGTAATAGTGAAGCACTCGGAAAAGTGCATATATTGTAATGGCTTGTGATACTTAATTTAATCCTGTTTAGATTAGAATTTTTTGTTTCTTTTGTTTAGGACCCTAAACCTTTTTACTTCCAGACTTAACAATATCCAACATTGCCCCCCCGTATGAGGATTTTATTTTATTTATTTTAAACCATTACTTTTATAGGTATCGCCATGGCTACAGCCACAACCCTAGAAAGATGGTGAAAGTTTGGGCTGAAAAAGAAATGAGGAATTTGAATAGACTACAAGTTGTTGGAATCCGTGTGCCTAAAACTGTTCTTCTTAGAAATCACGTTCTTGTTATGGAATTTATTGGAACTGATGGATGGCCAGCACCTAGACTAAAGGTATGAAAGAATATAATCTTCTTTATTAATTAAGCATATTAGATGAAAACAACGTATGAGCGGTTCTCTCTGATTTTTTTTTTGAGGTCTTGAGAGGCTATCGAATTTGACATTGGTACGCTGTGTCAGGCAAGCTATTCTCACTACCAGACGACAATGGTTCCTTGGGACCTTCTATCAAACCTTAAACACTCAAACCCTATCAAGTTCTTCCTTATTCAACCTCAACTCTACCTAATTTTGTAACTATGCCTTCAAATATCTGTCATTATTCCTTCCTCCTAATTTTCAAACCCCCATCTTTATTAATTTATTATTTTGTTTCTATCCGCTATTATCTAACTATTTTGATATTTTAGTTAATATCAACAAGATTCTGCCTAAAATATTTAATTTATTTTTGTTTATTCTAATTTTTATATACAAAACATACAGAAATTGATACTACCTTCTTCTGCAAAAGCTCATATTTTTTAATCATGTTATTAATTTGAAATGCTTTTCTTATCCATAGGCTGGACTATTGCCCTAAATACATTAATAATTTTGTTATTCTTCAGTGACTTATTTCCCAGAATGAAGTTTATTTTTTTCATTTCCTTTTCATTACTAATATTTAATAATTATTTGTGAGCAATGATGAATTTTGAATTATTGATGTTTGCCTCTATAGGATGCTAATTTGAGCGCTTCAGCGGCTTGCAAATTGTACAGGGATTGCATTCACATGATGTGGACAATGTACAATGTTTGCAAACTAGTTCATGGCGATCTATCAGAATTTAATATACTGTAAGTAAATATTTAATTATTTAGCATTAGTTGCAGCTTAATGTAGCTCAAATTAATTTAAGCTGTATGTATTAATTATTTTGTTTGCTTGCATGTTGTTATATTATGAATAGCATGTAATTGTGTACATAACGTTTACTAAGTACTAGTATTGTATCATAATGTTGGATGTATTATTTAAAAGCTGGCTCTGGACTGATATTCTTTTAGACCATAGTTTGAGATTTATTGTTTGTTTCTGCTGTGATATTGTTTAAAGATGTACGAATCAAATGTTTTATTTATGAATAATTATCATGGATGTAATGTCACAGCATTTTTATTTTTTATTATGTTATTGTTTTATAGAAGAAAAATACCTTTAGCTACAGAAATAAAATATGGAAATTTCTTTCAATGCTTTGTTGAGGAGAAGGTTTTCTTAAAAATTTCTTTTAACTATAAATGATGTCTTGAGTTCTTGTAAGTGATGATTTTAAGATTTATTTAATACTTAAAATTTTTTTAACGCTAATGATAACACAACTGAAGGTATTTGATGATAGTGGAAACAAAAACAGCTCCAAATTTTAAAATCGGTTGTGAAATATAAATACAAGTGTTAGTGACCCTAAACGATAAGCAAATATCTTTTTTGCTAGAATGGGTTTAACCCTTTTAGCACCAGCCAACAATAGTACCTGATTATCGACAATGGGTGAAAACTATGTCCCAAGTAAATTTATAAGGCATTTTAATAGCTTTTCTCTTTAGAAGTACAATAATTTAGATGTTCCTCTTAGTTTAGCTGAGTGACTAAACCTAAAAAGAAAAGTGTGGAGTGTCTGCTTAACATTAGCCAAAAGCAAAGCTCACATCACATCAATATAACGTTGTGGACCATTATTCGGAGTGTTGAGGAACTATTTTATACTATCTTATTGCTCCAGGGAGACAGGGTCAGTCATTCATGAAGACACTTGAAAAAGGCGCAATGTAAAAATATCAGGACCATTAATAGGATTAATAGAAAAATGTGGGTATCATAGTTAAAATAAGATACTTAAACCAATCAACCTAATTGTTAACAGTATCGCTGAACATTTTTATACTAAATGAATGGAAATGTTAGTTGGGAAATCTGCTAAGACTCATGAAATAGAAATGTTCTGTTTTCATCATATTTATTAACCCCTTGACGTACAAATAAAATGCGCGTCGACACGATATATATCGCGGAGATAGTGCGATTTGGCCAAAAAACTTTTACAAGGCATAATTTTTGAAAATATTGTTGTGATATTAGATATTGTAAAATTTGTGTATAGGAAATTGAAATATAAATATTTAATCCAACTTTGAATCAAGAAGGCGAACAAAAACAAAAGAGGAATGATGGAAAAACAAAATAGCTTTTAGTTAGTTGTTGTTATGATGAGAACACAGTAAGTTGAACTCTAGTTTTTGAATCAGCCCGTGATACATCTCAGTAAAGTGATGTAATTTAAATTTCTTTAAGTTATTTGTTTGTCTGGACTTGAAGCAGAACGGAAGACAAGTTGCACCAGGAAGAAATTTTAATTTTGATTAAATAAAGAAGACCATTGAAGAAGAAAAAAAAAAAATAGACAAGTATATTTATATAAATAGTAATAAGTTTTTGTTTATTTGTAATTAAATTCACCTTTTGCCAGAATTATTTCTTGTTAGCAGAACCTAAAAAACCTTGGATAATAAATTAAAAGATAAATCTAAAAATAAAATTAAGATATCTTTAAAAAACGTAATAATATAGATGTTTCTATTATTTTTCACTTTGACCAATACATATCTATTTTAGATTTTTTATCTGCAACATTATAATGCAAAGTATGCTCAAACTTCATCATTTGTTAGTGGATACCAGTCCTTGTTCTGTCATTTTTGTATTCTGTTCCATTTCCATTTGTGCTGCATATATATTCGTTTCTCTGACTATCATTTCAAAAAAGTCATCACATAAAACTTGTTTGAAAACACCAGAGGTGTTGCATTTGTACGCAATCTTCGTAGAACAGAGCAGTTCATGCCTGCAGTTTCAGTAAATTGTTTTATATTGACAATATTTTCTTTTTCTATCCAATTAAATTCATCCTCTGGTACATCAGATTCGTCACTGCTTGAAATAGGTCTTGCACGTTTATATACATTTTGTCGAATAGAATAGCTTCACTTGAATACTCAACAGTATAAACACTTTGATGACCATTATCAATCTCGCTATCATCACTAGAGTAGCCTAATAGACTTACATGGCCACTTTCATATAATACATCCAACTGAGACATGTTGGGAGCACTATTTCTAATTATTACTAATTTTAAATATGTACTACAGCGTTCGTAGCGCGAGGTCAGTACTGTACTGATTACCGCTTTCATCGCGTGTCGTTTACTGGTTTAGCCAAAACAAAGTTTATTGGTACTGTTGAGTAGGGGAAAACATCTTGAACAAAACAGGATCAAGGCAGTTAAAGAACCTAATAGTATACTGCACGGCCGAAGAAAGTTCTTACCGTCTTGGAGACGTCAAAGTCTACAATCACACATGAAATAAATGACCTCATTGTATGTCAAGGGGTTAATGGGTGTTTCGATTACTTTGTATGTCTGTATGAGGTCCTATGCAGGGACACAGCTTCCAAGAATGCTTTAAACAGTCAACATCTCCTTCCAATGCTCACTAAGACCTGATTCAGACATATATAGTACATCGAAATGTCCATTAATAAATTTGATGAAAACCTAACAACTCTCTGTAAACCCGATTTTTCAACAAACTATTCTGCTCATTTAGATATTGACGACTAACAATAAACTCACAGTAAAACATTTTAATTACAATTTCAAAACATTTAAAATTGTTAAATAATTGATTAACTAGATACTAGCTATTAAAAAGTAGTATTTTTTAAAATAAATGTTTGTTTATTGTATAACTGATTAATTCTGGTATGTAATTGATTTAAATTTTCTTTTTTGGTTAGGTATCATGAAGGTGAAGCCCACATAATAGACGTTTCTCAATCTGTTGAGCATGATCACCCTCGAGCGTTTGATTTCCTAAAGCTGGATTGTCAAAATGTTACAGGTTTGTATTAATATTATTATTATTGATTATAATATTATTTCTTTTTAAATGATTTGGATTACTGAGAATCTGAGGAAATATTTTTAATCGTAAAGATACTGAGTTCTGTTAGTATCTTTTGATATTGTTTCTTCACCTTCTATGCTCTTTAATTGGTTTGTATATTTAAAAAAAATTACAATTCAGTTCATAGTTGATATAATAAATTTTAGTTGGTTAAATAACAAATAATGGACAATATGGTCACACAACATTTGACCATAAATAATTCGCCCTTATTTAATATTCTAAAATGGTGTTACTACTTACAGCATTTTTTAGTCGGAAAGGAGTTGCAACGCTGTCGATCATAGAGCTTTTTGAGTTCATCACCAATGCGGACATGAGTGCAGATAAAGTTGATAAGTTCTTAGACGAAGCGAGCAACAGGCTAGCCGGCAAAGAGGCCACACAAGATCATGAGGAACAGATCGAGGAAGAGGTCTTCAAGGGACAGTTCATACCTAAACGGCTTAATGAGGTAATCGTCTATACATGTAAACAAACTTATTTACTTCAATTTTTCAACCTACAACTTTCTACTTTCATTCAGGTACAAGGCTTTGTTTGTATATTCCTCAACACATCAAAATAAGCTGATTAGTTTTTGCATTAAATAGGATAACGGGAAATATGGAAAACCAGTTGAACTGGAAAAAAGTCGTTTGGCTATCTTTCAGTCAGCTCAGATCACTTCAAAGACATCTACTCAAAAAGAATTTCTATGATATTCCAAAAAAAAAAAAAAGTGTCGAGACCCAGCAATATAGATCACATATTTAAATTATGTTTCATGATTGTTTTAATAATCGTTTATTATGAAACATTTATTTATTATAACTGAGACAGTTTACAAACAAAATAAAATGAAGTATTTTTTTAAATCAAAAATATCAAATTGGTTTTTTATAATCTTTTAATAAGTATTTAAGAAACTGAATGCCATAATTACCACCTTCTTCACTTTATAGGTTTTTCATTTTGTTTAAAAAAGTATTCTGGTGTCTTTATAATAAAGAAGCTGAATTGATGTGGTGTTTCATACTTACTGGATAAACCCTTATGTCGAGAAGCCAAACTGATATGACAAGTACACTTAATACCAATATTATAAATGTTTATGTTTTGTACTTTACATGCCTGGAGGGAATACCTGGGATATCGAATAACAAGCCTCAAACAGAATGTAAAAAAGTAATTTATTAGCCTTAAAAATGAATTTTATATGAAAAGAGAAATACGAATATGCAGCAACCTTGCTAATCCGGACATCTCGTGGTCACTATGTTCTCAATACTCTCGGAACCTCGAGCGACCAAACTCGAGAATTTCTCCAAGAATGTTAATTCAATTAGAAACTTCTCCTAATCTCTCAGAAACAATTCTTTCGGTTGTATTATAAACTTGGTTTGGTGAAGTTACATTGTTTTAAACTACATATGTATTGTTTAATAATATTTTTTTTTGGAAAATAAAAAAACGAGGTGGTATAAGATAACAGAAGACGATGATGCTGAAGGAAAATATTAACATTCTTGAGCAGCTAAATAAATAAAATAAAATGTAGCAGACTCCACCGATGGTCTCAAGAACATTTAGTTGCTGAAGTTATTTTGTTTAATTCAATTGTATATTATCCTGTAAAGCAAGAAGCCTTTAATAATAACTTAAAATATATTGTTATGATATTTTTTAAATGGTGCTTATGTAAAAAATCTCGGAAAAATACGAAATTATAAGTCAAGAAGGCATCGGACAGGAAGTGAACCTCCAGGAAAGTCGTCGAGGAGTGGGGGATGAACCTCCTGACTGGTAGTAAGAGGAGTCGTTGGGCAGACACAGTGAGACAAGGTGTGGCGTGCCCAGGCTGGCACCATGTGGTCCCTTTTTCATTTATCAACATCAGGACAACTTTAATATCAACCAACATGAAGATAAGTCAGATCGAGCAAAGAGTGATATGAACAACGAGGATACCAACGCGAAGAAGCGCTGGCCAGCAAAAGAAAAAATTAAAAGTACGTGATTATATTTGTATATAAATTTTTGTTTGTAAATGTTAGTAATAATAAAATCGGTATTCTTTTTGCCAAAAGTTTCCTAAATAAATTAACAGAACCCTGGATTAAAGTAAAAGTTTGAATATAAAGTTTTTTTTTATAAATAATTAAAATAATGATAATTAATAGAGTAATAAGAAAATATTACAATAATATATATGGGTGAATGGGGTCTCAGAAATAGACGGGTCCAGGCTTCTTAATGGAAACGCTGTTTCGAATGATTGAGATGACTATTTAATGAACTATAAACAGTAGTGTAAGATAGCAAGAAGGCAGCCTCTCTAGATGACAGTCTGTACACTATGAGTGTCCTAACCCGAGTGAATCCACTGGACCTTCCAACAGACCGTCTAAGTTCGAGGATGCGGCCGTTCAGATGACGCTGGTGGTAGCGTATTCTTGCTTATTGTTCCAGCCTGCCAAGCCCACTCACACATATATATTGTTGTGATTTTTGATGTTGCTTTTGATATAAACTAAAAATTAGCGGGCATAAATGAACGGTATACGACCCATGGATCACGGTTCATTTATGTTTTAGAACACTATTCGTTGCGTTATGTCTAATATTGATAGTTATCAAATAAACAATATCAAGAAATAAATATAAATAATTTAATATTGGATTTGTTAACTTTAAAACAAGAAAAGTTAACACTATATGAGTCAATGAGCATTGGAAAACCAAAGAGGTTAAAAGATCCAATATGGTGACAGAGCGCCTATAAGTGAGGGTCACCCCGGGATCGTCCTCATTCAATAGAACCCCCCGATGAGAGGAGTTGGGCTTTGTCTGTTACGATTGTTGTGGGAGCCATGAGGCCTGGGTAGCAACCAGGTATGCTTGAGACAAAGACGAGACTAGAATACAAAGAAGAATTCACCAAAGGACTCACAAGGAAGCACCACGTATAGAACACAACTAGGTAAAACTGGCCAGTAAATATTATAGCAAGGTACATTGTAACTTTATATTTTTTTAACATTGTAAATTTATAACATATGTATAACTCATGTATCAGTTTGTTAATAAACAACTTTCCTTTTGCCAGAATTCTTTCTTATATTAACAGAACCTCTATAAAACCTCAGGTTAAAGTTAAATATAAATATATAAAAGATAAAAATCGTAATAATATATATATTGTTATGTTTTTATCCAATTTGATTTATTTGAGGGTTTACGGTTCTGCTAATAGCAAAAAGGAATAATTCTGGCAAAAGGAGAATTTTTTAATTATAAACTTTATTCAAATTTTTCCCCTTACTTGCACGTTCATAACAAATTAACCATGGTTATTTACACTTTATTTTCTCACCCACTACCCCTCTCATGACTGGCCAGTTCACTACCGTTTTCGTCCTTCTCCAATGGCTCTCTTTATTTGATACGCCACGTGGTCACTTCCATCCATTGCTATTTCTTCAATCCTTTTGTTCCTACCTCCGGTTCTATCGCCATCAAACAACATTTCTTCAAGCTTCCCAATGTTCTTCTCTTCGCTCTATATTACGTCTACGGCGATCACTTAATGGACAACCGCTCTCGCCATCTTCCTATTCCTGCCTCCTTTTTTCTATCGCCTTCTTGATACACGGGCCATTTAACGCCCTTTTATTCCCACCAATTTTCAAATTCAAATCGCAATCCAACAATATATTTATAAACTACTACTGTATATATAAGTTATCATCTTCCGACTGTAGATGATAAAAAAAAATGAATAAAGAGGTTAAAAATACAACGCAATGGTTTGGTTTATAACTGGCTTTATTCTCTTCCTTATCCTCTATAAACACATTACAGGTTTGTTTACCTTAGGCTATGTGGTATTAGGCTTAACATTGCCCTACCACTAGCGCCATACTTCTATATATACAGTACACTCTCCCATATCCTGATAATTGTGTGCGGTGATGATCTGGGTATGGGAGAGTGACTAGGACATATATGAAATAAAATAAAAGAATGTAAGTAATATACATTTATTTTATTATTTTAGAATAAACATTACAATTTTAAATTAAAGTATTTGTTTAAAATTGTTAATTAGCATTAAGCCTATTTAAATTGATAAAATGTTAATTCTCACTATTGTTTTATTTTATTAGATACATAATTCTCATTTTAAAAATTACAAAAGTGATTTTTTTCCCCCGGATAAGGGAGAGTACTGAATATGTAAAACAGGTATTTGTTTTATCTCCGGTTAATCTGACCTACCCCATGGTCCGTCAAGGTTTAACGAGGTTCTACCATTATTAGTAATTTATTCTACACTATAATAGACTGTATTTCAATGGTTTTAATGATTGATTCTATGAGCTCAAAAATATTATTTACCTAATGGCTGCTAATTTTTGACATCTTCTATTGTCTTGTGGTGGGTTGCATATATTGTTCATCCGAAGTTGGCTGCATGTGTACTGCCCGAAAGGTATAGGCTGCTTTACCGGTTAGAGTGGTTGAGTTAGACTTAGTAAGGGGCTGACATAAAGGGCCATAAGGCCTACATAAAGGGCCATGAGGCTGACATAAAGGGCCATAAGGCTGACATAAAGGGCCATGAGGCTGACATAAAGGGCCATAAGGCTGACATAAAGTTGTCGGACTCTTTATAGGTCCCCCTTTCATTACATCTATTTATCTAAGACTGATAATACTAGGAGTTAGAGATCCGTTTGCCTCATACATGTCCAGAAAGAAAAATGGATTCCTTCTTGCTCGAGTTGGCATGTGTATCTTTGTAGTTGTTTTATGGGCTTAAAAGATCAATGTTAAGTGTGGGTAGTTCCTTTTATTGGTCAACTTCCTGCTAGGTCTAGGCAAAAAACTAACTGTGGCGGTAGGGTGTAATTATCCTTTAAAAGTTCAGTTTTGTTTGGCTTTATGCAGCATTTTTTGTTAATTTCTTCTTAGCCTTTGTTGAAGCATCTCAGATGGCATTTTTCCAATACGTTTTCTAATTTCAAAAATAAAGATGCATATTGTTATTATATCCCAACATTTCTTATGCTCTGCTGAATTATATATATATATTTTTTTTTTTTTTTTTGTTAGGTGGCACATTTTGAAAGAGATATAACCCTCGTAAAGACGGGACAGATCAATCCCGAAGAGCTTTGTTATACTAAGGTGGTCGGTCTTCCAAATTTTGTTGAAAATAAAAAGAATGAACGTGCAGATGACCATCAAAATGCGGAAGAAAGCGATGACAGATTAAGCTCTGATGGCAATAGTGGTGACGAAAGCTCTGATGAAGTGCTGAAATCAAACTTTGCCAAAGGTGCAAGGCCGCGAGACGAATCCCCAGGTTCTAAGAAGGTGTGCATTTTGATTACAAAGTTATTTAATAACTTGTCTTATTAGTATAAATTTCTCTATTTATATTTAGAAGTGTGGAGGAACCAAACAAAAAATTTATTTTTGATAACTCTTACTCTTACTAATTGACTAATTTACCTAATTTTTTAATTTATTATTTTTAATTTAAGGCCAGAAAAAAGGAAGTTAAAGAACAGCAGGCAGAAAAAAGAAAAACAAAAGTCAAGAAGCATGTCAAAAAAAGAAAAGAGAAACTTATGAAAGCAAATTCTAAATCGTAATGTGTGTAGTTAGTTGTAATGTACAAATTTATTTTTTAATTGTAAATAAATATATCTTTTTATATTTAATTGTAAATCTGTGTGTTTTATTATTTCCAATTATTCCTTTTTACTGAGTAATTTGCGGTAATAAAATTTCTTCCTGAGAACAATATTAAATGACCCTTATTATGTCAGCAACAAAACTCTTCATAATGATCTTAATATACCCTACATTCTTGAACTCATCCCTTTCAAGTTCATAACATACCGTCGTAGCCTATCCAACCACCCTAATCCCTTAGCACAGTCATTACACTACAGCACTCATCCCTATAATCCTCCTCGGAGATTAAAACGGCAGTGGCCTCGTGGCCTGCTATAAATACGTGATAGTGGGAATCTTGGCAATGTCCAGTTCCTCCAATCATGTCCTGAAAATCGATAGCTCTCACACTGTTGGTCTGCCTCCACTGGCTCTAATCCAGTTATGAAGCGCTGACAGAGGAGCATGGGAGACTTCCCAAGACTCCGCTTCCTCTTTCGCATGCAAGGGAGGTGACAACAATGTGGATTTGGGAGGTTTCTTGGCTGTTTGTAAATACTGTATGAATGAGTGAGTAGACAAAAATAAGAACATATATCACAACTACTCATTTCCCCTATAAGTGGAAACATTCAATGTGACCCTGGGATTAGCTGTTACCAGCACTGGCCCAATGTCCTGTTTGCTACCAGTTGGGTCACTTTTTCTCAGATGTGGCAGATTGACGACAGTTCTCAGATGCCGAAGTTGCATCTAAGATAGAGAAGATTTTTTCTTGGCTTTCACCAATTTTTGTTTTTATGTAGTCTATATTTGTCATTGGATACCTTGGTCTTATGATTGCTTTATTTAAATTTGTTGGATCAAGGCATACCCTAAGTTGACCATTAGGCTTTTTTTTACAAGAACTACCGATTTACCCAGTCAGTAGGTTCATTTACTTGACAAATTACACCTAAGGATTCCATTCTTTTTAATTCTTCTGTGAAAGGATTACATAAACTAAACGGATTTTTTCTCATAGGGTCTATGACTGGTTTTATTTTTTCATCTACATGCAAGTGTATTACATCTTTAATGTGTCCTAATCCTTCAAATATGTTATTAAAACTTTCTGAATTACTCTAGTTTCTTTATAGTGATAAAGTTAGGATCTAGACAAGCCTTTCGACCAATAATAGTATGTTTAGATAAATCCTTTATCAAAAATTCCAATTTTGCACCATTTTTAAAGTTCTAAATATCATAACAACAATCAAGACTTGCTTTGCCTATTATGGGTACCTCATGGTTTGTAAATGATGTTACATATGGTTTTGTTAATATTACATTATTATTTACCTTTAATGTATTGAACATTTCAATGCTCATAACATTCACATTGGCGCCCATATCTAATTCACATTGTATTATTTTGTTATTAATTTTCATGGAAATCAATATTGGGTTTTCTAGTTAGGATTCAAGTTTGCCAATAAAATATTCATTATCTGCAATTTCATGGTCATGAACATCAGACGTTATCGTCTCAACTGTATATTTATTTTCTGGGATACTTCTATTTTTGTTACTTGGCAGTATGTGTAAACACATTTTAGAAAAATGATTGAACCTATTACAATTAAACACTTAGAGCCAAAAGCAGGGCAGTTGTGAATTGCATGAGACCTGCCACACTTAGAGCACGTTTTTACCTGTTGTTGTTGAGATTTCTTGCTGTAGTCCATTTTGTGTCCCTTTGTGATCTTTTGTACGAGATGATGATTATCTTGTCCTTTGTTGAGGTTTTCGTTGATATCGTGGATTTCTTGTTGGCTGTACTCCATCCGTGAAGCAATCTAAATAGCTTTGTCCAGGGTGATATTTTCATCTCCAAGAAGTCTCTCTTTTATTGTAGTGTATTTTTGATCCAATCCGACGATCAGCAATTCTCGAACAATTGTCTGCGGCAAATCACCCAGTTCACATGAGGAAGAGAGGTTTGTTAGAGCAACGACAAAGTCTCGAATAGATTCACTGGGTGCCTGTTTTCTCGTGAACAACTTGTATCTTTCCATAGCAAGGTATCTTTTCGGTTCAATATGCGAATTGAAAAGTTTAACGAAGTTGTCGTAAGTTGTTGGTTTCGTTGTAAATGATTTGTAAATTCGCATACCTTCATTTCCCAGACTAAAAAGGAAAAGATTTATTTCTCGTTCATCGTCCTCTTTATATAGGTTTGATGCTTTTAGATAGATTTCATAATTAAAAAACCATTCTTCCCATTCCTCTCTACCTGATTCACTCGGAAGTGGATCGATTTGTGCTGAAAAGAAACGTGAGGTTGACGGTACCGTTGTTGGCGCTGTCATTTTTTTCTGTGTAATTGTTTCTTCTCGTTTGTTACCGTTGTCGCTATTGGACAACTCCGTGTTTTATATTTTTTTAACTTCTGACACCATGTTAAACATATTATGAACCAGGGACACAAAATAACACATGTTAACATTGGTAACAAGAATATATTTTATATGTACTCCCCCACTGGTTACATTGAACAGTGTTGACTATAACATGACTTTAACATAAACAATATCAAGAAATAAATATAAATAATATAATATTGGATTTGTTAACTTTAAAACAAGAAAAGTTAATAATATATAAGGCATGGACCATTGGAAAACCAAAGAGGTCAAAGATCCAACATGGCGACAAAGCGTATAAAAGGGAGGATCGCCCCGGGATCGTGATGATTATTTGGCAGCGTGGAAGCATGCCGTTGTCATCCCACTGCTGAAACCCGCCAAGTCTGGGTACGATCCTGCTCACTATAGGCCCATCAGTCTGCTGACCCAGCTGTCGAAGATCTATGAACGGATTCTCCACACACATCTCACCAGGCACTGTGACGCCCAAGACATAGTTCCACCCCAACAGACTGGCTTCACCAAAGGGCTTAGCGCGGACTGTAACCTCGTGAAACTGCAGCGGCACGTTGCATCGAGCATGCGCCTCAATAGAATCACCGCGTTGATCTCCCTAGATTGCACGAAGGCATTTGACTCGGTCGATCATCACACCCTCCTGCAACGTCTGAACGACCACGACTTCCCGGAGCAATTACAGAATATTATGTCCTCCTACCTGGCAGGCAGAACATTTTCGGTACGCATAGGAACCACGTTAACTACCAGGAGGGATTTCGTTGTCGGTGTTCCCCAAGGGTCAGTACTGGGACCCCTACTCTTCAACATATACACTGCGCACATCGTGGGAGCTTCATACTCCAACTGTGAGGTAGCAGCATATGCGGACGACATAGGGGTCTACAGCACCAGCCTCAACGCGACGCGAGCTCTAAAGGCTGCAGAGGGTGCTAGTCAACTAATTGCTGATAGGTTGCGAGCTGTCCACATCCAAGTTAACCCAGCTAAGACCCAGGGGATCATCTTCTCTTTCCAGTATGGGAAAAAGAAGCGGCCACCCAGCTTTGCCATCGACGGGTCTCCGTGTAAACTAGCCAACAACATCTGCTATCTAGGCATCCATTTAGGTAGGCACATGACTTTCGGGACACACTTAGAAAAGAAACTTAAACGAGTCCGCAAAAGATATTACTCTCTACAGCATCTTATCACCAGCCAGGCCATATCCCTCCGACTAAAACTCCTCATATATAAGAGCGTCCTTAGGCCGGCTCTTCTGTACGGGACACCACTATTTCGATTTCTACACCCCACTACTATAACTAGACTCCAGAGTTTTCAGAATAACATCCTTAGAACGGCACTGTGGCACACTCCTTTTCGCGACATGAAGGCATCCGACATGCACGAGAAATTCGAGCTCCCCACCATCACCGAGGCAATTAGACGACAACACATAAAATTCTTCGACTCAATGAAGCACAGTCTCAACCCGCTCTTCCGAGACATGACACCACCACAGCTACCGGCACGATGGCAACTCACAAGATCGGGCAGACCAGAGAAGATGATAGACATCACGACGCCGACGCACTGACAACAAGCCTCTAAGGGGCACCCTCACTCTGACATCAGACTAACTACGACCGCACCACATGCCTAGGGGGACTCTAGGCCCAGCCACCAGTAGACTCTCACTACTGCGCTCACTCAACCAACCTCCACCGAGGACTCCCACATCCCTAACTCCGCTCACACTACCTTCGAGCAGGTACGCCTAGTACAAGGTTCCTTTTACCCCAAATATTTTATATTTTTCCCACATCCGAATTTCGACCTAGAGAGCTTCGAAAAAAAAAAGAAAAAAAAAAAGGATCGTCCTCAATACCATCAGTCTTGTGCTAGCAGCCGAAGTGTTCACGTCGTCTGCTGCCATTTGTTTCTGCCGCCATCTCGCTACTGAAGGGTGGCACCAGGTAACATTCCTTTTTGTCTACGGTTTATGTGTTAGTGAATTGTGCATTGGAACGGTACCCCATTAAAATATTTTACCGTATTTTTGGACTTGTTTTTCGGAAGAATGGAGATGGAAGTGGACACTTCCAGTAAGCGGCCGGCTTCCCCGACACCCACCACGGACAGTGATGAAGAGGGTTTTAATACCCCAAAATTACGCTTGAGGTCCAGCGACCAACAAAGGCTAAAAACCCCACGAAGATCGGGAATAAATTTCAGGCTTTCGTGAGCGAGACGCCAGAAAGTCCAAACCCCGCAGCTCCAGTGACTAAGAAGCCACCACCAATTGTTGTCTGGGGAGAGACAACAACCGATTTGACACAGCAGCTCAAAAGAGCAAATATAAATAGTTTCACCCTCAGGAAGACGAAGGAGGGCGTCACAATTTACCCTGAAGAGGAAGAGGAACGAGTAAAGATATTAGAATTACTCGAAACAGGCGGAAAGGAGTACCACTCATTTGCCCCAAGAGGCGGCAAAAGAAATAAGAAGTACTTAATTCTCGGACTTGATGTCCAGGAGGGCATCAAGAAAAATTCAGATGTCATAAAAGAGAACATACCGGAAGTCGTCGATGTGCGACGTATGAGAAAAAGTGACCCAACCGGTAGCAAACAGGACATTGGGCCAGTGCTGGTAACAGCTAATCCCAGCGTCACATTGAATGTTTCCACTTATAGGGGAAATGAGTAGTTGTGATAAATGTTCTTATTTTTGTCTACTCACTCATTCATACAGTATTTACAAACAGCCAAGAAACCTCCCAAATCCACATTGTTGTCACCTCCCTTGCATGCGAAAGAGGAAGCGGAGTCTTGGGAAGTCTCCCATGCTCCTCTGTCAGCGCTTCATAACTGGATTAGAGCCAGTGGAGGCAGACCAACAGTGTGAGAGCTACCGATTTTCAGGACATGATTGGAGGAACTGGACATTGCCAAGATTCCCACTATCACGTATTTATAGCAGGCCACGAGGCCACTGCCGTTTTAATCTCCGAGGAGGATTATAGGGATGAGTGGTGCAGTGTAATGACTGTGCTAAGGGATTAGGGTGGTTGGATAGGTTACGACGGCATGTAATGAACTTGAAAGGGATGAGTTCAAGAATGTAGGGCATATTAAGATCATTATGAAGGGTTTTGTTGCTGACATAATAAGGGTCATTTAATATTGTTCTCAGGACTTTTGATTGAAAAGATTGGAGACAGTACATAAGTGTTGTCAATTTTTGTAATTGATCATCTGGACACGGTATTGGATGAAAGTTATAAACTGGGTCTGCACGGTTCAGACACTTTTATAAACAATGGCTCATATGAATCCTTTTATTTAAATAAATTTTGGCTAAGAAATTTTATTACCGCAAATTACTCAGTAAAAAGAAATAATCGGAAATAATAAAACACCAGATTTACAATTAAATATAAAAAGATATATTTATTTACAATTAAAAAATAAATTTGTACATTACAACTAACTATACACATTACGATTTAGAATTTGCTTTCATAAGTTTCTCTTTTCTTTTTTTGACATGCTTCTTGACCTACGTTTTTCTTTTTTCTGCCTGCTTTTCTTTAACTTCTTTTTTTCTGGCCTTAAAATAATGATAATAAATTAAAAAATTAGGTAAATTAGTCAAAGAGTAAGAGTTATCAAAAATAAATTTTTTGTTTGGTTCCTCCACACTTCTAAATATAAATAGAGAAATTTATACTAATAAGACAAGTTATTAAATAACTTTGTAATCAAAATGCACACCTTCTTAGAACCTGGGGATTTGCCTCGCGGCCTTGCACCTTTGACAAAGTTTGATTTCAGCACTTCATCAGAGCTTTCGTCACCACTATTGCCATCGGAGCTTAATCTGTCATCACCTTCTTCCACATTTTGATGGTCATCTGCACGTTCATTCTTCTTATTTTCAACAAAATTTGGAAGACCGACCACCTTAGTATAACAAAGCTCTTCGGGGTTGGTCTGTCCCGTCTTTACGAGGGTTATATCTCTTTCAAAATGTGCCACCAACAAAAAAAAAAGTAAAAAATATATATAATTTAGCAGAGCATAAGAAATGTTAGCTCATAGAATCAATCATTAAAACCATTAAAATACAGTATATTATAGTGTAGAATAAATTACTAATAAAGGTAGAACCTCGTTAAACCTTGACGGACCAAGGGGTAGGCCAGATTAATCGGAGATAAAACAAGTACCAGTTTT
This sequence comes from Acanthosoma haemorrhoidale, assembly GCA_930367205.1. Classification (NCBI taxonomy): domain Eukaryota; kingdom Metazoa; phylum Arthropoda; class Insecta; order Hemiptera; family Acanthosomatidae; genus Acanthosoma; species Acanthosoma haemorrhoidale. The sequence goes on along the minus strand of OV884011.1, from coordinate 17,826,646 downwards.
ACATATTCAGTAGACTTTCCCATATCCGGGGGGAAAAAATCACTTTTGTCATTTTTAAAATGAGAATTATGTATCTAATAAAATAAACCAATAGTGAGAATTATCATTTTATCAATTTAAATAGACTTAATGCTCATAAGGCATTGGCGAGACATCATGGCTGGGGATATTGAAAAAAAAAAAAAAGCAAAATTAACAATTTTAAACAAATACTTTATTTATGAATTCAATTAGTAATAAGTATTATATACTAATACAATTTTTTTACAAGTGGGTGGAATTTGTTGCCTGTCAGTGTATATACAGTACACTCTCCCATATCCTGATAATTGTGTGCGGTGATGATCTGGATATGGGAGAGTGACTAAGACATATATAAAATAACATAAAAGAATTTAAGTAATATACATTTATTTTATTATTTTAGAATAAACTTTACAATTTTAAATTAAATATCCATGATGTCTCGCCAATGCCTTATGAGCATTAAGTCTATTTAAATTGATAAAATGATAATTCTCACTATTGTTTTATTTTATTAGATACATAATTCAAATTTTAAAAATGACAAAAGTGATTTTTTCCCCCCGGATATGGGAAAGTCTACTGAATATGTAAAACTGGTACTTGTTTTATCTCCGATTAATCTGGCCTACCCCATGGTCCGTCAAGGTTTAACGAGGTTCTACCTTTATTAGTAATTTATTCTACACTATAATATACTGTATTTTAATGGTTTTAATGATTGATTCTATGAGCTAACATTTCTTATGCTCTGCTAAATTATATATATTTTTTACTTTTTTTTTTTGTTCGGTGGCACATTTTGAAAGAGATATAACACTTGTAAAGACGGGACAGATCAACCCCGAAGAGCTTTGTTATACTAAGGTGGTCGGTCTTCCAAATTTTGTTGAAAATAAGAAGAATGAACGTGCAGATGACCATCAAAATGCGGAAGAAGGTGATGACAGATTAAGCTCCGATGGCAATAGTGGTGACGAAAGCCCTGATGAAGTGCTGAAATCAAACTTTGTCAAAGGTGCAAGGCCGCGAGACAAATCCCCAGGTTCTAAGAAGGTGAGCATTTTGATTACCAAGTTATTTAATAACTTGTATTATTAGTATAAATTTCTCTATTTATATTTAGAAGTGTGGAGGAACCAAACAAAAAATTTATTTTTGATAACTCTTACTCTTTGACTAATTTACCTAATTTTTTAATTTATTATTATTATTTTAAGGCCAGAAAAAAAGAAGTTAAAGAAAAGCAGGAAGAAAAAAGAAAAACGAAGGTCAAGAAGCATGTCAAAAAAAGAAAAGAGAAACTTATGAAAGCAAATTCTAAATCGTAATGTGTATAGTTAGTTGTAATGTACAAATTTATTTTTTAATTGTAAATAAATATATCTTTTTATATTTAATTGTAAATCTGGTGTTTTATTATTTCCGATCATTTCTTTTTACTGAGTAATTTGCGGTAATAAAATTTCTTAGCCAAAATGTATTTAAATAAAAGGATTCATATGAGCCATTGTTTATAAAAGTGTCTGAACCGTGCAGACCCAGTTTATAACTTTCATCCAATACCGTGTCCAGATGATCAATTACAAAAATTGACAACACTTATGTACTGTCTCCAATCTTTTCAATCAAAAGTCCTGAGAACAATATTAAATGACCCTTATTATGTCAGCAACAAAACCCTTCATAATGATCTTAATATGCCCTACATTCTTGAACTCATCCCTTTCAAGTTCATTACATGCCGTCGTAACCTATCCAACCACCCTAATCCCTTAGCACAGTCATTACACTACAGCACTCATCCCTATAATCCTCCTCGGAGATTAAAACGGCAGTGGCCTCGTGGCCTGCTATAAATACGTGATAGTGGGAATCTTGGCAATGTCCAGTTCCTCCAATCATGTCCTGAAAATGGGTAGCTCTCACACTGTAGGTCTGCCTCCACTGGCTCTAATCCAGTTATGAAGCGCTGACAGAGGAGCATGGGAGACTTCCCAAGACTCCGCTTCCTCTTTCGCATGCAAGGGAGGTGACAACAATGTGGATTTGGGAGGTTTCTTGGCTGTTTGTAAATACTGTATGAATGAGTGAGTAGACAAAAATAAGAACATTTATCACAACTACTCATTTCCCCTATAAGTGGAAACATTCAATGTGACGCTGGGATTAGCTGTTACCAGCACTGGCCCAATGTCCTGTTTGCTACCGGTTGGGTCACTTTTTCTCATACGTCGCACATCGACGACTTCCGGTATGTTCTCTTTTATGACATCTGAATTTTTCTTGATGCCCTCCTGGACATCAAGTCCGAGAATTAAGTACTTCTTATTTCTTTTGCCGCCTCTTGGGGCAAATGAGTGGTACTCCTTTCCGCCTGTTTCGAGTAATTCTAATATCTTTACTCGTTCCTCTTCCTCTTCAGGGTAAATTGTGACGCCCTCCTTCGTCTTCCTGAGGGTGAAACTATTTATATTTGCTCTTTTTAACTGCTGTGTCAAATCGGTTGTTGTCTCTCCCCAGACAACAATTGGTGGTGGCTTCTTAGTCACTGGAGCTGCGGGGTTTGGACTTTCTGGCGTCTCGCTCACGAAAGCCTGAAATTTATTCCCGATCTTCGTGGGGTTTTTAGCCTTTGTTGGTCGCTGGACCTCAAGCGTAATTTTGGGGTATTAAAACCCTCTTCATTACTGTCCGTGGTGGGTGTCGGGGAAGCCGGTCGCTTACTGGAAGTGTCCACTTCCATCTCCATTCTTCCGAAAAACAAGTCCAAAAATACGGTAAAATATTTTAATGGGGTACCGTTCCAATGCACAATTCACTAACACATAAACCGTAGACAAAAAGGAATGTTACCTGGTGCCACCCTTCAGTAGCGAGATGGTGGCAGAACAGATGGTGGCAGACGACGTGAACACTTCGGCTGCTAGCACAAGACTGATGGTATTGAGGACGATCCCGGGGCGATCCTCCCTTTTATCCCTTCCTAAATGGAAAAAATTACCATTCATTAAACTTGCATATCTCTTTAACTACTTGATATAATTTCAAATATGTTGTGCTCATTCAACAGTTAAATAATCTTTCTAGAGAAAAGTCTTAAATAATCTTAGGCAACAAAGCTTTAAATAGAAAAGCTTTATTATGATGTACAAGCAAAACACTGATATATACAAATATTAAGAGTTACAACATACTGGTTTTATCCTTTACTCCTTGCTAGATGCTACTCTTCGAAATCTAGGTTGACACCTTGATGGCTAGACTTATTAAGCAGATTTCACTGTTTTTATATGTTTTCTTTACTCCCGAGAAAAAATTAGAACGCTAATTTTCACGTCAATGATTTCTCACCACGTGGCAGGCACAGGCAGGATTTAGCTTAGCTTGGCATTTTATAATGATTTGTATACGATTTACAATTTCATAAGTCTAAAAATCAATTTTTCACTATTCGTATTTCACTAATTCAATGATCAATTTGATTGTCTTTCTTAATTTTAATTACTTAATAATAACTACTTCGATAGTAACATCATTTTCACGCTAGAGAGCGTCGTCAGCTTGGTTAGGGCTCTAATGGTGGGGAAAGACGACATCCCATTGGCCAAGAAAGGTAGAAACGTTCAATTCGTTAAAGGTAAATAATAATGTAATATTAACAAAACCATATGTAACATCATTTACAAATCATTAGGTACCCATAATAGGCAAAGCAAGTCTTGATTGTTGTTATGATAGTTAGTAACTTTAAAAATGGTGCAAAATTGGAATTTTCGATAAAGGATTTATCTAAACATACTATTATTGTTCGAAAGGCTTGTCTAGATCTTAACTTTATCACTATAAAGAAACTAGAGTAATTCAGAAAGTTTTAATAACATATTTGAAGGATTAGGACACATTAAAGATGTAATACACTTGCACGTAGATGAAAAAATAAAACCAGTCATAGACCCTATGAGAAAAAATCCATTTCGTTTATGCAATCCTTTCACAGAAGAATTAAAAAGAATGGAATCCTTAGGTGTAATTTGTAAAGTAAATGAACCTACTGACTGGGTAAACTCCGTAGTTCTTGTAAAAAAAAGCCTAATGGTCAACTTAGGGTATGCCTTGATCCAACAAATTTAAATAAAGCAATCATAAAACCAAAGTATCCTATGACAAATATAGACTACATAAAAACAAAAATTGGTGAAAGCAAAGCTAAAATCTTCTCAATCTTAGATGCAACTTCGGCATACTTTAGAATTTGATTATGAAAGTTCTCTCTTAACAACCTTTAACACACCTGTAGGTCGAATTCGATTTCTTCGATCAGGACAACATACCTGTAATTTGTTACTCTACTCGATATTAAAGGAAACAATTATTTTTTAATAACAAGTAATTAATTAATAAATTTCACGTTATAATTTACTATGGAATAATGTTTGTTTTTAGCACATTCGGGTCGTCACTAGGGGGCTCAGTTTATACCTGAGTATCCCCAAAGTGGGGAGGAGAAGCCCACCACGTTTCTGCTGGTGCTATATGAAGGGTGTCCCAAAAACCTATACATTTTCGGTATTTTTTCAGTTTTTTACTAATAATGCCTAAACAATGCTTTTCTAGAAAACTTTTATATTTCTATGGTGCCACATATTTGAAATAATATTAATTCAAACCACGATTTAGCCTCCCATATACGAGAACGGCGCAACAAACAAGATACTTTAGGGTAAAATGAATGAAAGAGTAGATGATGTTTGTTAAAAATTGTTCTACCAGTGTTCGCATATGAAACCCGGAACAATATTGGATACTTTAGAGTATACAAATATATTATTTATTTGATATAATATATTTTACATTGCAAAACTAAGACTTGAAAATCCAAAACAGGATTTTTTTCCTAAATGGGAAAAATTACCATTCATTAAACTTGCATATCTCCCTAACTACTTGATATAATTTCAAATATGTTGTGTCATTCAACAGTTAAATAATCTTTCTAGAGAAAAGTCTTAAATAATCTTAGGCAACAAAGCTTTAAATAGAAAAGCTTTATTATGATGTACAAGCAAAACACTGATATATACAAATATTAAGAGAGACAACATACTGGTTTTATCCTTTACTCCTTGCTAGATGCTACTTTTCGAAATCTAGGTTGACACCTTGATGGCTAGACTTATTAAGCAGATTTCACTGTTTTTAAATGTTTTCTTTACTCCTGAGAAAAAATTAGAACGCTAATTTTCACGTCAATGATTTCTCACCACGTGGCAGGCACAGGCAGGAGCCAGAGCTGTTGCATTTGGCTTAGCTCGGCATTTTATAATGATTTGTATACGATTTACAATTTCATAAGTCTAAAAATCAATTTTCACAATTCGTATTTCACTAATTCAATGATCAATTTGATTGTCTTTCTTAATTTTAATTACTTAATAATAACTACTGCGATAGTAACATCATTTTCACGCTAGAGAGCGTCGTCAGCTTAGTTAAAGCTCTAAAGGTGGGGAAAGACGACATCCCATTGGCCGAGAAAGGTAGAAACGTTCAATTCGTTAAAGGTAAATAATAATGTAATATTAACAAAACCATATGTAACATCATTTACAAATCATGAGGTACCCATAATAGGCAAAGCAAGTCTTGATTGTTGTTATGATAGTTAGTAACTTTAAAAATGGTGCAAAATTGGAATTTTTGATAAAGGATTTATCTAAACATACTATTATTGTTCGAAAGGCTTGTCTAGATCTTAACTTTATCACTATAAAGAAACTCGAGTAATTGAGAAAGTTTTAATAACATATTTGAAGGATTAGGATACATTAAAGATGTAATACACTTGCACGTAGAAGAAAAAATAAAACAGTCATAGACCCTATGAGAAAAAATCCATGTAGTTTATGCAATCCTTTCACAGAAGAATTAAAAAGAATGGAATCCTTAGGTGTAATTTGTAAAGTAAATGAACCTACTGACTGGGTAAACTTGGTAGTTCTTTTAAAAAAAAGCCTAATGGTCAACTTAGGGTATGCCTTGATCCAACAAATTTAAATAAAGCAATCATAAAACCAAGGTATCCAATGACAAATATAGACTACATAAAAACAATTGAAACAATCAGAGCCAAAAGCAGGGCAGTTGTGAATTGCATGAGACCTGCCACACCTAGAGCACGTTTTTACCTGTTGTTGTTGAGATTTCTTGCTGTAGTCCATTTTGTGTCCCTTTGTGATCTTTTGTACGAGATGATGATTATCTTCTCCTTTGTTGAGGTTTTCGTTGATATCGTGGATTTCTTGTTGGCTGTACTCCATCCGTGATGCAATCTAAATAGCTTTGTCCAGGGTTATATTTTCATCTCCAAGAAGTCTCCCTTTTATTGTAGTGTATTTTTGATCCAATCCGACGATCAGCAAGTCTCGAACAATTGTCTGCGGCAAATCACCCAGTTCACATGAGGAAGAGAGGTTTGTTAGAGCAACGACAAAGTGTTGAATAGATTCACTGGGTGCCTGTTTTCTCGTGAACAACTTGTATCTTTCCATAGCAAGGTGTTTTTTTTGGTTCAATATGCGAATTGAAAAGTTTAACGAAGTTGTCGTAAGTTGTTGGTTTCGTTGTAAATGATTTGTAAATTCGCATACCTTCATTTCCCAGACTAAAAAGGAAAAGATTTATTTCTCGTTCATCGTCCTCTTTATATAGGTTTGATGCTTTTAGATAGATTTCATAATTAAAAAACCATTCCTCTCTACCTGATTCGCTCGGAAGTGGATCGGTTTGTGCTGAAAAGAAACGTGAGGTTGACGGTACCGTTGTCGGCGCTGTCATTTTTTCCTGTGTAATTGTTTCTTCTCGTTTGTTACCGTTGTCGATATTGGACAACTCCGTGTTTTATAGTTTTTTAACTTCTGACACCATGTTAATAATATTATGAACCAGGGACACAAAATAACACATGTTAACATTGGTAACAAGAATATATTTTATATGTACTCCCCCACTGGTTACATTGAACAGTGTTGACTATAACATGACTTTAACATAAACAATATCAAGAAATAAATATGTGGGTAATTAACAAAACACTTATTAAGGTTATTATGGTTTATTACAGTCTTAACACACACACTCTACTATGCTACAAAGCTCAATTACAAAGAGGTCCTAGTACAAAGAGGTTGACTAGATTTAAACAATACTTGATACCTCCAGTCCCTACATTACCCCCTATCCAGTGAACACGTTAATATTTATGAAACACAATTGTGAATTACCTTAATAGGAACTATAGCATTCATAGCATCGTTCAAAAAAATATACTGAAAATTCAAGAAACAAAATGGAAAAATATTGATTCGAAACAAAATTATTATATATGAATAGATTCAAAGAATAATTATCAGAATATAGAAAATTCATTCAAACAAGTATTTCTTCCAAATATCTTGCAGGAAACCGCACAGTTCTACCACTTCTAGTAGAGGTTGGTACAGTTTCAGGTTGCTTCTGTTGTTTCTCCTTGTCTGTAGGCTGCGTCCTCAATACTGGAAAATCATCTGGGGACTGGGCTAAAGGTAAAGTCGAAGAGTCTTGTTGGTTCATATCTTCATTGGCAAGAAAATAAGCTGGTTTTAGCCGGTCAATAGAAACCGCAATGTCCTTGCCACGGATTTCCAATCGAAAATATTTTTCTAAACGGGTGATGACACGGAAAGGTCCTTCGTATGCTGGTTCTAGGGGTTTCTTGATCCTATCAGTGCGCATAAAAACATGTGAGCACTTCTGTAAGTCCTTGTAAATAAAAACGCTCCTAGAAGACTAGGTCTATATGTATCTCAGCTAAACGTTCATCAGGCACTTTATATTGTCCTACCGGAGATTTCACATGACGGTTGATCTTAGTACGCTGGCATGACATACACGCTTTAGTCCAATCCTGGATGTTCTTTTTAACATTGAGCCAAACATATTTACCCGATACCTGCTTGACGGTCGCCTTAATACCAGGATGAGCTCTATCATGAATAAGATGAAAGACTTGTTGCCGGAATGCCTTGGGGATGAATGGCCGGATGGCGTCCGTACTGACATCACACCAAAGATGATTTCCACTAGGAAGCTCGTAACTTTTTAATTTTAATGCAGAATCAGATGTCATAAGATTCTGAAGTTCGCTGTCCGTCTTCTGTTCTTCGGCTATCTTGTCAAAGTCTAACACGTCTAGAGCCTCAATCCGCGACAAAGTGTCCGCAACAATATTTTGCTTTCCACTAATATGGCGGATGTCTGTGGTAAATTCAGATATGTACTGCAATTGTCTTTGTTGGCGAGGGGAAGCTTTGTCATTTCTCTGCTTGAACGCAAAAATAAGCGGTTTATGATCCGTAAAAATCACAAAGTGACGCCCTTCTAACAGATGCTTAAATGCTTGACCGATAAATACATGCTCAACAATTCTCTGTCATATGCACTGTAAGACTTTTGAGCATCATTAAGTTTTTTAGAGTAAAAAGCTAGAGGTCTCCACCCATTAGGTTCAAGTTGCTGGACCACACCACCCACGCCAACATCGCTGGCATCAATGACAAGTGCCAAGGGATAGTCTGGGCAAGGATATGTGAGCATAGTTGCATTAGCGAGATCAACTTTGCATTGCTCGAATTTGGCAACTGCTTCCTGAGTCCATGTGATTTTCCTATTGTCCTTTTTCCTTGCTCCTCTAAGATAGTCATGCAAAATGGCTTGAGTTTCTGCAGCCTTGTGTAAATATCCTCTGTAAAAATTTAGCATTCCCAAAAACTGGCGAAGCTGCTGAACAGTCTGGGGAAGCTTGTAGTTAACGATGACATTGACCTTCTCTGGAAGAGGTATTGATCCATCTGGAGTGATTCTGTACCCCAAAAATTCCAATTCTTGCACTCCAAACATAGATTTGGCTACACTTATACGCAAGCCATATTTGTCCAAGCGGTTGAAAACAATCTCCAAATGACGCTTGTGCTCTTCTTCCGTTGACGAAGCAATTAGGCCATCATCTAAAAAAATAAACACAAAATCGAGACCAGTAAAAACTTGATGGATAAAACGTTGGAAACTGCTGGGTGCGTTTCGTAACCCTGGAGCCATGACATTAAATTCGAAGAGCCCAAATGGAGTGATAATAGCTGTTTTTGATTTATGCTCCTCAGCTATGGGAACTTGATAATAGGCCTTAAAAAGATCGATTTTAGAAAAAATTGTTTTTCCACGTAACATATTCTGGAAGTCATCTATCCGAGGAATTGGATAGCGATCAGGAACTGTAAGGTCATTAAGCCTGCGGTAATCACCACAGGGGCGTAATGAACCATCCTTCTTCGTAACTAGATGCAGAGGAGAAGCCCATTCGGATTTCGATGGTCGTATTATTCCATGATTCAACATGAATTGAAACTCCTCCTTCGCTAACTGTAATTTCCTAGAGTCGAGTCTTCTAGCTTTTGAACAAATCGGCCTTCCGGTAGTATGAATGTAGTGTTCTACGTTGTGCTTGCATTCACTAGGTATTAAATTTGGTTTGGTCAGATTCGGAAACTTGGCTAGTAAGTCAGCAAATCTTTGAGAATTTGACACCGTGCTAATGATGTCACCATTTGAAATAGTTGAAATCTCACCACGGATCTGTGCACCTGTGACATTATCGACAAGTTTCTTATTTTTTAAATCTATTAAAAGATTAAAATGGGCCAAAAAATCTGCACCAATTATTCCTCTGTTCACTTTAGCCACAATAAAAGGCCACTGAAACTGACGGCGCAAACCCAAATCAATATTTAAAGTTTGTACACCATATGTTGGTATCATGGATCCGTTGGCTGCAAATAAAACAAAATCTCTACTAGGGGACTCGCACTTTGATCTTAGCGGAATTATGGACACATCTGCTCCACTATCGACAAGAAACTTTAGTCTGGTTTTTTTATCCTGGACAAATAAACGAAATTTGTGACTGCCTAAATTGTTAGCAACAGCCGAGGCCACATCTACTGTTGCTTGTGGGAGTTTTCCGACAGCTGCCGCCAAGCACAAGGTTGTGTACACTTTTCTGGTCTACATTTTTTTCCAAATCTCTGGTGAAAATAACAAAATTTTCTTTTGGGGCTAAAACCGCGCCTCAAATGGGAAGAATCTCTGGACGAGCTGCGAGACCTATTTCTAGAATTCAACGAAGAAATCTGAATTTCTAGACTCGCAATTTTTTTCATCAGTTCATTTAGACTTGAGTGCTGACTAACGGAATAGGCACTTGACTGAGGGGTAACCTCCGCTATTTTGTCTGCCATAACTGCCACCTTATCTAAGGTCTCCTCGCTAATGATTACAATATTTTTTATTGAAACCGGAAGTTTTTCCAACCACAGCGTTCTTAGAATTTTGTCTGTCATATCCCCACCAGCCAAAGTCTGCATTTTACGGAGCAACTGACTAGGCTTGAGATCACCTAACTCTAAACCTGTCAACAGCCTCCTAATTTGCTGGTTATCGCTCTCCTTAAACAGCTGAAGAAGACGCTCCTTAGCTAAAGTATATTTATTAACCTCCGTACCTCTAAGAATGTCCCATATATTTTCCATATATTTAGTTTCTAGCTGAGAAACAAGATAGTTGAATTTCGTGTCTTCTTTAATAATACCCACAAGATTGAATTGGGCTTCTATTTGATAAAACCATAATTCAGGTTTATCGGTCCAGAAGGGAGGAATTCTAATTGATACTTTAGTTACCTCCGGTTGGTCCTCTAGTTTAGCCTCAAATCTTTCACCTGCCGGCGACGCCATGCTGGGAATCACTTAGTTCGATCACGTCGAATTAAATCACGTCGGATCAAATCACTCGAATTAAATCACGTCGAATTATCATGTCGGATTATCACTATCACGTCGGGGTCACCAAATTGTGGGTAATTAACAAAACACTTATTAAGGTTATTATGGTTTATTACAGTCTTAACACACACACACTCTACTATGCTACGAAGCTCAATTACAAAGAGGTCCTAGTACAAAGAGGTTGACTAGATTTAAACAATACTTGATACCTCCAGTCCCTACAAATATAAATAATATAATATTGGATTTGTTAACTTTAAAACAAGAAAAGTTAATAATATATAAGACATGGACCATGGGAAAACCAAAGAGGTTAAAGATCCAACATGGCGACAGAGCGTGTAAAAGGGAGGATCGCCCCGGGATCGTCCTCAATACCATCAGACTTGTGCTAGCAGCCGAAGTGTTCACGTCGTCTGCAGCCATTTGTTTCTGCCGCCATCTTGCTACTGAAGGGTGGCACCAGGTAACATTCCTTTTTGTCTACGGTTTATGTGTTAGTGAATTGTGCATTGGAACGGTACCCCATTAAAATATTTTACCGTATTTTTGGACTTGTTTTTCGGAAGAATGGAGATGGAAGTGGACACTTCCAGTAAGCGACCGGCTTCCCCGACACCCACCACGGACAGTGATGAATAGGGTTTTGAATACCCCAAAATTACGCTTGAGGTCCAGCGACCAACAAAGGCTAAAAACCCCACGAAGATCGGGAATAAATTTCAGGCTCTCGCAAGCGAGACGCCAGAAAGCCCAAACCCCGCAGCTCCAGTGACTAAGAAGCCACCACCAATTGTTGTCTGGGGAGAGACAACAACCGATTTGACACAGCAGCTCAAAAGAGCAAATATAAATAGTTTCACCCTCAGGAAGACGAAGGAGGGCGTCACAATTTACACTGAAGAGGAAGAGGAACGAGTAAAGATATTAGAATTACTCGAAACAGGCGGAAAGGAGTACCACTCATTTGCCCCAAGAGGTGGCAAAAGAAATAAGAAGTACTTAATTCTTGGACTTGATGTCCAGGAGGGCATCAAGGAAAATTCAGATGTCATAAAAGAGAACATACCGGAAGTCGTCGATGTGCGACGTATGAGAAAAAGTGACCCAACCGGACATTGGGCCAGTGCTGGTAACAGCTAATCCCAACGTCACATTGAATGTTTCCACTTATAGGGGAAATGAGTAGTTGTGATAAATGTTCTTATTTTTGTCTACTCACTCATTCATACAGTATTTACAAACAGCCAAGAAACCTCCCAAATCCACATTGTTGTCACCTCCCTTGCATGCGAAAGAGGAAGTGGAGTCTTGGGAAGTCTCCCATGCTCCTCTGTCAGCGCTTCATAACTGGATTAGAGCCAGTGGAGGCAGACCAACAGTGTGAGAGCTACCGATTTTCAGGACATGATTGGAGGAACTGGACATTGCCAAGATTCCCACTATCACGTATTTATAGCAGGCCACGAGGCCACTGCCGTTTTAATCTCCGAGGAGGATTATAGGGATGTGTGGTGCAGTGTAATGACAGTGCTAAGGGATTAGGGTGGTTGGATAGGTTACGACGGCATGTAATGAGCTTGAAAGGGATGAGTTCAAGAATGTAGGGTATATTAAGATCATTATGAAGGGTTTTGTTGCTGACATAATAAGGGTCATTTAATATTGTTCTCAGGACTTTTGATTGAAAAGATTGGAGACAGTACATAAGTGTTGTCAATTTTTGTAATTGATCATCTGGACACGTTATTGGATGAAAGTTATAAACTGGGTCTGCACGGTTCAGACACTTTTATAAACAATGGCTCATATGAATCCTTTTATTTAAATAAATTTTGGCTAAGAAATTTTATTACCGCAAATTACTCAGTAAAAAGAAATAATCGGAAATAATAAAACACCAGATTTACAATTAAATATAAAAAGATATATTTATTTACAATTAAAAAATAAATTTGTACATTACAACTAACTATACACATTACGATTTAGAATTTGCTTTCATAAGTTTCTCTTTTCTTTTTTTGACATGCTTCTTGACCTTCGTTTTTCTTTTTTCTGCCTGCTTTTCTTTAACTTCTTTTTTTCTGGCCTTAAAATAATAATAATAAATTAAAAAATTAGGTAAATTAGTCAAAGAGTAAGAGTTATCAAAAATAAATTTTTTGTTTGGTTCCTCCACACTTCTAAATATAAATAGAGAAATTTATACTAATAAGACAAGTTATTAAATAACTTTGTAATCAAAATGCACACCTTCTTAGAACCTGGGGATTTGTCTCGCGGCCTTGCACCTTTGACAAAGTTTGATTTCAGCACTTCATCAGGGCTTTCGTCACCACTATTGCCATCGGAGCTTAATCTGTCATCACCTTCTTCCGCATTTTGATGGTCATCTGCACGTTCATTCTTCTTATTTTCAACAAAATTTGGAAGACCGACCACCTTAGTATAACAAAGCTCTTCGGGGTTGATCTGACCCGTCTTTACAAGTGTTATATCTCTTTCAAAATGTGCCACCGAACAAAAAAAAAAAATAAAAAATATATATAATTTAGCAGAGCATAAGAAATGTTAGCTCATAGAATCAATCATTAAAACCATTAAAATACAGTATATTATAGTGTAGAAAAAATTACTAATAAAGGCAGAACCTCGTTAAACCTTGACGGACCATGGGGTAGGCCAGATTAATCGGAGATAAAACAAGTACCATTTTATCAATTTAAATAGACTTAATGCTCATAAGGCATTGGCGAGACATCATGGCTGGGGATATTGAAAAAAAAAAAAAGCAAAATTAACAATTTAAAATTGTTATGATTGATTCTATGAGCTAACATTTCTAATGCTCTGCTAAATTATATATATTTTTTATTTTTTTTTTTTTGTATACGCTTTGTCGCCATGTTGGATCTTTAACCTCTTTGGTTTTCCAATGGTCCATGTCTTATATATTATTAACTTTTCTTGTTTTAAAGTTAACAAATCCAATATTATATTATTTATATTCATTTCTTGATATTGCGACAACGGTAACAAACGAGAAGAAACAATTACACAGGAAAAAATGACAGCGCCGACAACGGTACCGTCAACCTCACGTTTCTTTTCAGCACAAATCGATCCACTTCCGAGTGAATCAGGTAGAGAGGAATGGGAAGAATGGTTTTTTAATTATGAAATCTATCTAAAAGCATCAAACCTATATAAAGAGGACGATGAACGAGAAATAAATCTTTTCCTTTTTAGTCTGGGAAATGAAGGTATGCGAATTTACAAATCATTTACAACGAAACCAACAACTTACGACAACTTCGTTAAACTTTTCAATTCGCATATTGAACCGAAAAGATACCTTGCTATGGAAAGATACAAGTTGTTCACGAGAAAACAGGCACCCAGTGAATCTATTCGAGACTTTGTCGTTGCTCTAACAAACCTCTCTTCCTCATGTGAACTGGGTGATTTGCCGCAGACAATTGTTCGAGAATTGCTGATCGTCGGATTGGATCAAAAATACACTACAATAAAAGAGAGACTTCTTGGAGATGAAAATATCACCCTGGACAAAGCTATTTAGATTGCATCACGGATGGAGTACAGCCAACAAGAAATCCACGATATCAACGAAAACCTCAACAAAGGACAAGATAATCATCATCTCGTACAAAAGATCACAAAGGGACACAAAATGGACAACAGCAAGAAATCTCAACAACAACAGGTAAAAACGTGCTCTAGGTGTGGCAGGTCTCATGCAATTCACAACTGCCCTGCTTTTGGCTCTAAGTGTTTAATTGTAATAGGTTTAATCATTTTTCTAAAATGTGTTTACACATACTGCCAAGTAACAAACATAGAAGTATGCCAGAAAATAAATATACAGTTGAGACGATAACGTCTGATGTTCATGACCATGAAATTGCAGATGATGAATATTTTATTGGCAAACTTGAATCCAAACTAGAAAACCCAATATTGATTTCCATGAAAATTAATAACAAAATAATACAATGTGAATTAGATACGGCCGCAAATGTGAATGTTATCAGCATCAAAACGTTCAATTCATTAAAGGTAAATAATAATGTAATATTAACAAAACCATATGTAACATCATTTACAAATCATGAGGTACCCATAATAGGCAAAGCAAGTCTTGATTGTTGTTATGATAGTTAGTAACTTTAAAAATGGTGCAAAATTGGAATTTTTGATAAAGGATTTATCTAAACATACTATTATTGGTCGAAAGGCTTGTCTAGATCTTAACTTTATCACTACAAATACAAACAGTTACCCAAAGTTCTAAAAAAGAGAGTAATTCAAAAAGTTTTAATAACATATTTGAAGGATTAGGACACATTAAAGATGTAATACACTTGCACATAGATGATAAAATAAAACCAGTCATAGACCCTATGAGAAAAAATCCGTTTAGTTTATGTAATCCTTTCACAGAAGAATTAAAAAGAATGGAATCCTTAGGTGTAATTTGTAAAGTAAATGAACCTACTGACTGGGTAAACTCGGTAGTTCTTGTAAAAAAAAGCCTAATGGTCAACTTAGGGTATGCCTTGATCCAACAAATTTAAATAAAGCAATCATAAAACCAAGGTATCCAATGACAAATATAGCCTACATAAAAACAAAAATTGGTGAAAGCAAAGCAAAAATCTTCTCAATCTTAGATGCAACTTCGGCATACTTTAGAATTAGATTATGAAAGTTCTCTCTTAACAACCTTTAACACACCTGTAGGTCGATTTCGATTTCTTCGATCAGGACAACATAGCTGTAATTTGTTACTCTACTCGATATTAAAGGGAAAAAATATTTTTTAATAACAAGTAATTAATTAATAAATTTCACGTTATAATGTACTATGGAATAATGTTTGTTTTTAGCACTGTCGGGTCGTCACTAGGGGGCTCTGTTTATACCTGAGTATCCCCAAAGTGGGGAGGAGAAGCCCACCACGTTTCATCTGGTGCTATATGAAGAGTGTCCCAAAAACCTATACATTTTCGGTATTTTTTCAGTTTTTCACTAATAATGCCTAAAAATGCTTTTCTAGAAAACTTTTATATTTCTATGGTGCCACATATTTGAAATAATATTAATTCAAACAACGATTTAGCCTCCCATATACGAGAACGGCGCTACAAACAAGATAATTTAGGGTAAAATGAATGAAAGAGTAGATGATGTTTGTTGAAAATTGTTCTACCAGTGTTCGCATATGAAACCCGGAACAATATTTGATACTTTAGAGTATACAAATATATTATTTATTTGATATAATATATTTTACATTGCAAAACTAAGACTTGAAAATCCAAAACAGGATTTTTTTCCTAAATAGGAAAAATTACCGTTCTTTAAACATGCATATCTCCCTAACTACTTGATATAATTTTAAATATGTTCTGCTCATTCAACAGTTAAATAATCTTTCTAGAGAAAAGTCTTAAATAATCTTAGGCAACAAAGCTTTAAATAGAAAAGCTTTATTATGATGTACAAGCAAAACACTGATATATACAAATATTAAGAGTTACAACATACTGGTTTTATCCTTTACTCCTTGCTAGATGCTACTCTTCGAAATCTAGGTTGACACCTTGATGGCTAGACTTATAAAGCAGATTTCACTGTTTTTAAATGTTTTCTTTACTCCCGAGAAAAAATTAGAACGCTAATTTTCACGTCAATGATTTCTCACCACGTGGCAGGCACAGGCAGGAGCCAGAGCTGTTGCATTTGGCTTAGCTCGGCGTGTTATAATGATTTGTATACGATTTACAATTTCATAAGTCTAAAAATCAATTTTTCACTATTCGTATTTCACTAATTCTATGATCAAGTTGATTGTCTTTCTTAATTTTAATTACTTAATAATAACTACTTCGATATTACCATCATTTTCACGCTAGAGAGCGTCGTCAGCTTAGTGAAAGCTCTAAAGGTGGGGAAAGACGACATCCCATTGGCCGAGAAAGGTAGAAACGTTCAAGTCGTTAACGGTAAATAATAATGTAATATTAACAAAACCATATGTAACATCATTTACAAATCATGAGGTACCCATAATAGGCAAAGCAAGTCTTGATTGTTGTTATGATAGTTAGTAACTTTAAAAATGTTGCAAAATTGGAATTTTTGATAAAGGATTTATCTAAACATACTATTTTTGGTCGAAAGGCTTGTCTAGATCTTAACTTTATCACTATAAAGAAACTAGAGTAATTCAGAAAGTTTTAATAACATATTTGAAGGATTAGGACACATTAAAGATGAAATACACTTTCACGTAGATGAAAAAATAAAACCAGTCATAGACCCTATGAGAAAAAATCCATTTCGTTTATGCAATCCTTTCACAGAAGAATTATAAAGAATGGAATCCTTAGGTGTAATTTGTAAAGTAATTGAACCTACTGACTGGGTAAACTCGGTAGTTCTTGTAAAAAAAAAGCCTAATGGTCAACTTAGGGTATGCCTTGATCCAACAAATTTAAATGAAGCAATCATAAGACCAAGGTATCCAATGACAAATATAGACTACATAAAAACAATTGAAACACTCAGAGCCAAAAGCAGGGCAGTTGTGAATTGCATGAGACCTGCCACACCTAGAGCACGTTTTTACCTGTTGTTGTTGAGATTTCTTGCTGTAGTCCATTTTGTGTCCCTTTGTGATCTTTTGTACGAGATGATGATTATCTTGTCTTTTGTTGAGGTTTTCGTTGATATCGTGCATTTCTTGTTGGCTGTACTCCATCCGTGATGCAATCTAAATAGCTTTGTCCAGGGAGATATTTTCATCTCCAAGAAGTCTCTCTTTTATTGTAGTGTATTTTTGATCCAATCCGACGATCAGCAAGTCTCGAACAATTGTCTGCTGCAAATCACCCAGTTCACATGAGGAAGAGAGGTTTGTTAGAGCAACGAAAAAGTCTTGAATAGATTCACTGGGTGCCTGTTTTCTCGTGAACAACTTGTATCTTTCCATAGCAAGGTGTTTTTTGGATCAATATGCGAATCGAAAAGTTTAACGAAGTTGTCGTAAGTTGTTGGTTTCGTTGTAAATGATTTGTAAGTTCGCATACCTTCATTTCCCAGACTAAAAAGGAAAAGATTTATTTCTCGTTCATCGTTCTCTTTATATAGGTTTGATGCTTTTAGATAGATTTCATAATTAAAAAACCATTCTTCCCATTCCTCTCTACCTGATTCACTCGGAAGTGGATCGATTTGTGCTGAAAAGAAACGTGAGGTTGACGGGTACCGGGTCAACGTTGTCGGCGCTGTCATTTTTGCCTGTGTAATTGTTTCTTCTCGTTTGTTACCGTTGTCGCTATAGGACAACTCCGTGTTTTATAGTTTTTTAACTTCTGACACCATGTTAAACATATTATGAACCAGGGACACAAAATAACACATGTTAACAAGAATATTTGCCATTTGTTTCTGCCACCATCTGTTCTGCCGCCATCTTGCCACTGAAGGGTGGCCCCAGGTAACATTCCTTTTTGTCTACGGTTTATGTGTTAGTGAATTGTGCATTGGAACGGTACCCCATTAAAATATTTTACCGTATTTTTGGACTTGTTTTTCGGAAGAATGGAGATGGAAGTGGACACTTCCAGTAAGCGACCGGCTTCCCCGACACCCACCACGGACAGTGATGAAGAGGGTTTTGAATACCCCAAAATTACGCTTGAGGTCCAGCGACCAACAAAGGCTAAAAACCCCACGAAGATCTGGAATAAATTTCAGGCTCTCGCGAGCGAGACGCCAGAAAGCCCAAACCCCGCAGCTCCAGTGACTAAGAAGCCACCACCAATTGTTGTCTGGGGAGAGACAACAACCGATTTGACACAGCAGCTCAAAAGAGCAAATATAAATAGTTTCACCCTCAGGAAGACGAAGGAGGGCGTCACAATTTACCCTGAAGAGGAAGAGGAACGAGTAAAGATATTATAATTACTCGAAACAGGCGGAAAGGAGTAACACTCATTTCCCCCAAGAGGCGGCAAAAGAAATAAGAAGTACTTAATTCTCGGAGTTGATGTCCAGGAGGGCATCAAGGAAAATTCAGATGTCATAAAAGAGAACATACCGGAAGTCGTCGATGTGCGACGTATGAGAAAAAGTGACCCAACCGGTAGCAAACAGGACATTTGGCCAGTGCTGGTAACAGCTAATCCCAGCGTCACATTGAATGTTTCCACTTATAGGGGAAATGAGTAGTTGTGATAAATGTTCTTATCTTTGTCTACTCACTCATTCATACAGTATTTACAAACAGCCAAGAAACCTCCCAAATCCACATTGTTGTCACCTCCCTTGCATGCGAAAGAGGAAGCGGAGTCTTGGGAAGTCTCCCATGCTCCTCTGTCAGCGCTTCATAACTGGATTAGAGCCAATGGAGGCAGACCGACAGTGTGAGAGCTACCGATTTTCAGGACATGATTGGAGGAACTGGACATTGCCAAGATTCCCACTATCACGTATTTATAGCAGGCCACGAGGCCACTGCCGTTTTAATCTCCGAGGAGGATTATAGGGATGAGTGGTGCAGTGTAATGACAGTGCTAAGGGATTAGGGTGGTTGGATAGGTTACGACGGCATGTAATGAACTTGAAAGGGACGAGTTCAAGAATGTAGGGTATATTAAGATCATTATGAAGGGTTTTGTTGCTGACATAATAAGGGTCATTTAATATTGTTCTCAGGACTTTTGATTGAAAAGATTGGAGACAGTACATAAGTGTTGTCAATTTTTGTAATTGATCATCTGGACATGGTATTGGATGAAAGTTATAAACTGGGTCTGCACGGTTCAGACACTTTTATAAACAATGGCTCATATGAATCCTTTTATTTAAATAAATTTTGGCTAAGAAATTTTATTACCGCAAATTACTCAGTAAAAAGAAATAATCGGAAATAATAAAACACCAGATTTACAATTAAATATAAAAAGATATATTTATTTACAATTAAAAAATAAATTTGTACATTACAACTAACTATACACATTACGATTTAGAATTTGCTTTCATAAGTTTCTCTTTTCTTTTTTTGACATGCTTCTTGACCTACGTTTTTCTTTTTTCTGCCTGCTTTTCTTTAACTTCTTTTTTTCTGGCCTTAAAATAATGATAATAAATTAAAAAATTAGGTAAATTAGTCAAAGAGTAAGAGTTATCAAAAATAAATTTTTTGTTTGGTTCCTCCACACTTCTAAATATAAATAGAGAAATTTATACTAATAAGACAAGTTATTAAATAACTTTGTAATCAAAATGCACACCTTCTTAGAACCTGGGGATTTGCCTCGCGGCCTTGCACCTTTGACAAAGTTTGATTTCAGCACTTCATCAGAGCTTTCGTCACCACTATTGCCATCGGAGCTTAATCTGTCATCACCTTCTTCCACATTTTGATGGTCATCTGCACGTTCATTCTTCTTATTTTCAACAAAATTTGGAAGACCGACCACCTTAGTATAACAAAGCTCTTCGGGGTTGGTCTGTCCCGTCTTTACGAGGGTTATATCTCTTTCAAAATGTGCCACCAACAAAAAAAAAAGTAAAAAATATATATAATTTAGCAGAGCATAAGAAATGTTAGCTCATAGAATCAATCATTAAAACCATTAAAATACAGTATATTATAGTGTAGAATAAATTACTAATAAAGGTAGAACCTCGTTAAACCTTGACGGACCAAGGGGTAGGCCAGATTAATCGGAGATAAAACAAGTACCAGTTTTACATATTCAGTAGACTTTCCCATATCCGGGGGGAAAAAATCACTTTTGTCATTTTTAAAATGAGAATTATGTATCTAATAAAATAAACCAATAGTGAGAATTATCATTTTATCAATTTAAATAGACTTAATGCTCATAAGGCATTGGCGAGACATCATGGCTGGGGATATTGAAAAAAAAAAAAAAGCAAAATTAACAATTTTAAACAAATACTTTATTTATGAATTCAATTAGTAATAAGTATTATATACTAATACAATTTTTTTACAAGTGGGTGGAATTTGTTGCCTGTCAGTGTATATACAGTACACTCTCCCATATCCTGATAATTGTGTGCGGTGATGATCTGGATATGGGAGAGTGACTAAGACATATATAAAATAACATAAAAGAATTTAAGTAATATACATTTATTTTATTATTTTAGAATAAACTTTACAATTTTAAATTAAATATCCATGATGTCTCGCCAATGCCTTATGAGCATTAAGTCTATTTAAATTGATAAAATGATAATTCTCACTATTGTTTTATTTTATTAGATACATAATTCAAATTTTAAAAATGACAAAAGTGATTTTTTCCCCCCGGATATGGGAAAGTCTACTGAATATGTAAAACTGGTACTTGTTTTATCTCCGATTAATCTGGCCTACCCCATGGTCCGTCAAGGTTTAACGAGGTTCTACCTTTATTAGTAATTTATTCTACACTATAATATACTGTATTTTAATGGTTTTAATGATTGATTCTATGAGCTAACATTTCTTATGCTCTGCTAAATTATATATATTTTTTACTTTTTTTTTTTGTTCGGTGGCACATTTTGAAAGAGATATAACACTTGTAAAGACGGGACAGATCAACCCCGAAGAGCTTTGTTATACTAAGGTGGTCGGTCTTCCAAATTTTGTTGAAAATAAGAAGAATGAACGTGCAGATGACCATCAAAATGCGGAAGAAGGTGATGACAGATTAAGCTCCGATGGCAATAGTGGTGACGAAAGCCCTGATGAAGTGCTGAAATCAAACTTTGTCAAAGGTGCAAGGCCGCGAGACAAATCCCCAGGTTCTAAGAAGGTGAGCATTTTGATTACCAAGTTATTTAATAACTTGTCTTATTAGTATAAATTTCTCTATTTATATTTAGAAGTGTGGAGGAACCAAACAAAAAATTTATTTTTGATAACTCTTACTCTTTGACTAATTTACCTAATTTTTTAATTTATTATTATTATTTTAAGGCCAGAAAAAAAGAAGTTAAAGAAAAGCAGGAAGAAAAAAGAAAAACGAAGGTCAAGAAGCATGTCAAAAAAAGAAAAGAGAAACTTATGAAAGCAAATTCTAAATCGTAATGTGTATAGTTAGTTGTAATGTACAAATTTATTTTTTAATTGTAAATAAATATATCTTTTTATATTTAATTGTAAATCTGGTGTTTTATTATTTCCGATCATTTCTTTTTACTGAGTAATTTGCGGTAATAAAATTTCTTAGCCAAAATGTATTTAAATAAAAGGATTCATATGAGCCATTGTTTATAAAAGTGTCTGAACCGTGCAGACCCAGTTTATAACTTTCATCCAATACCGTGTCCAGATGATCAATTACAAAAATTGACAACACTTATGTACTGTCTCCAATCTTTTCAATCAAAAGTCCTGAGAACAATATTAAATGACCCTTATTATGTCAGCAACAAAACCCTTCATAATGATCTTAATATGCCCTACATTCTTGAACTCATCCCTTTCAAGTTCATTACATGCCGTCGTAACCTATCCAACCACCCTAATCCCTTAGCACAGTCATTACACTACAGCACTCATCCCTATAATCCTCCTCGGAGATTAAAACGGCAGTGGCCTCGTGGCCTGCTATAAATACGTGATAGTGGGAATCTTGGCAATGTCCAGTTCCTCCAATCATGTCCTGAAAATCGGTAGCTCTCACACTGTTGGTCTGCCTCCACTGGCTCTAATCCAGTTATGAAGCGCTGACAGAGGAGCATGGGAGACTTCCCAAGACTCCGCTTCCTCTTTCGCATGCAAGGGAGGTGACAACAATGTGGATTTGGGAGGTTTCTTGGCTGTTTGTAAATACTGTATGAATGAGTGAGTAGACAAAAATAAGAACATTTATCACAACTACTCATTTCCCCTATAAGTGGAAACATTCAATGTGACGCTGGGATTAGCTGTTACCAGCACTGGCCCAATGTCCTGTTTGCTACCGGTTGGGTCACTTTTTCTCATACGTCGCACATCGACGACTTCCGGTATGTTCTCTTTTATGACATCTGAATTTTTCTTGATGCCCTCCTGGACATCAAGTCCGAGAATTAAGTACTTCTTATTTCTTTTGCCGCCTCTTGGGGCAAATGAGTGGTACTCCTTTCCGCCTGTTTCGAGTAATTCTAATATCTTTACTCGTTCCTCTTCCTCTTCAGGGTAAATTGTGACGCCCTCCTTCGTCTTCCTGAGGGTGAAACTATTTATATTTGCTCTTTTTAACTGCTGTGTCAAATCGGTTGTTGTCTCTCCCCAGACAACAATTGGTGGTGGCTTCTTAGTCACTGGAGCTGCGGGGTTTGGACTTTCTGGCGTCTCGCTCACGAAAGCCTGAAATTTATTCCCGATCTTCGTGGGGTTTTTAGCCTTTGTTGGTCGCTGGACCTCAAGCGTAATTTTGGGGTATTAAAACCCTCTTCATTACTGTCCGTGGTGGGTGTCGGGGAAGCCGGTCGCTTACTGGAAGTGTCCACTTCCATCTCCATTCTTCCGAAAAACAAGTCCAAAAATACGGTAAAATATTTTAATGGGGTACCGTTCCAATGCACAATTCACTAACACATAAACCGTAGACAAAAAGGAATGTTACCTGGTGCCACCCTTCAGTAGCGAGATGGTGGCAGAACAGATGGTGGCAGACGACGTGAACACTTCGGCTGCTAGCACAAGACTGATGGTATTGAGGACGATCCCGGGGCGATCCTCCCTTTTATCCCTTCCTAAATGGAAAAAATTACCATTCATTAAACTTGCATATCTCTTTAACTACTTGATATAATTTCAAATATGTTGTGCTCATTCAACAGTTAAATAATCTTTCTAGAGAAAAGTCTTAAATAATCTTAGGCAACAAAGCTTTAAATAGAAAAGCTTTATTATGATGTACAAGCAAAACACTGATATATACAAATATTAAGAGTTACAACATACTGGTTTTATCCTTTACTCCTTGCTAGATGCTACTCTTCGAAATCTAGGTTGACACCTTGATGGCTAGACTTATTAAGCAGATTTCACTGTTTTTATATGTTTTCTTTACTCCCGAGAAAAAATTAGAACGCTAATTTTCACGTCAATGATTTCTCACCACGTGGCAGGCACAGGCAGGATTTAGCTTAGCTTGGCATTTTATAATGATTTGTATACGATTTACAATTTCATAAGTCTAAAAATCAATTTTTCACTATTCGTATTTCACTAATTCAATGATCAATTTGATTGTCTTTCTTAATTTTAATTACTTAATAATAACTACTTCGATAGTAACATCATTTTCACGCTAGAGAGCGTCGTCAGCTTGGTTAGGGCTCTAATGGTGGGGAAAGACGACATCCCATTGGCCAAGAAAGGTAGAAACGTTCAATTCGTTAAAGGTAAATAATAATGTAATATTAACAAAACCATATGTAACATCATTTACAAATCATTAGGTACCCATAATAGGCAAAGCAAGTCTTGATTGTTGTTATGATAGTTAGTAACTTTAAAAATGGTGCAAAATTGGAATTTTCGATAAAGGATTTATCTAAACATACTATTATTGTTCGAAAGGCTTGTCTAGATCTTAACTTTATCACTATAAAGAAACTAGAGTAATTCAGAAAGTTTTAATAACATATTTGAAGGATTAGGACACATTAAAGATGTAATACACTTGCACGTAGATGAAAAAATAAAACCAGTCATAGACCCTATGAGAAAAAATCCATTTCGTTTATGCAATCCTTTCACAGAAGAATTAAAAAGAATGGAATCCTTAGGTGTAATTTGTAAAGTAAATGAACCTACTGACTGGGTAAACTCCGTAGTTCTTGTAAAAAAAAGCCTAATGGTCAACTTAGGGTATGCCTTGATCCAACAAATTTAAATAAAGCAATCATAAAACCAAAGTATCCTATGACAAATATAGACTACATAAAAACAAAAATTGGTGAAAGCAAAGCTAAAATCTTCTCAATCTTAGATGCAACTTCGGCATACTTTAGAATTTGATTATGAAAGTTCTCTCTTAACAACCTTTAACACACCTGTAGGTCGAATTCGATTTCTTCGATCAGGACAACATACCTGTAATTTGTTACTCTACTC
Organism: Acanthosoma haemorrhoidale; assembly: GCA_930367205.1. Taxonomy (NCBI): domain Eukaryota; kingdom Metazoa; phylum Arthropoda; class Insecta; order Hemiptera; family Acanthosomatidae; genus Acanthosoma; species Acanthosoma haemorrhoidale. Next base: position 17,801,578 of record OV884011.1, on the reverse strand, counting down.
GATATTAAAGGAAAAAATTATTTTTTAATAACAAGTAATTAATTAATAAATTTCACGTTATAATTTACTATGGAATAATGTTTGTTTTTAGCACATTCGGGTCGTCACTAGGGGGCTCAGTTTATACCTGAGTATCCCCAAAGTGGGGAGGAGAAGCCCACCACGTTTCTGCTGGTGCTATATGAAGGGTGTCCCAAAAACCTATACATTTTCGGTATTTTTTCAGTTTTTTACTAATAATGCCTAAACAATGCTTTTCTAGAAAACTTTTATATTTCTATGGTGCCACATATTTGAAATAATATTAATTCAAACCACGATTTAGCCTCCCATATACGAGAACGGCGCAACAAACAAGATACTTTAGGGTAAAATGAATGAAAGAGTAGATGATGTTTGTTAAAAATTGTTCTACCAGTGTTCGCATATGAAACCCGGAACAATATTGGATACTTTAGAGTATACAAATATATTATTTATTTGATATAATATATTTTACATTGCAAAACTAAGACTTGAAAATCCAAAACAGGATTTTTTTCCTAAATGGGAAAAATTACCATTCATTAAACTTGCATATCTCCCTAACTACTTGATATAATTTCAAATATGTTGTGTCATTCAACAGTTAAATAATCTTTCTAGAGAAAAGTCTTAAATAATCTTAGGCAACAAAGCTTTAAATAGAAAAGCTTTATTATGATGTACAAGCAAAACACTGATATATACAAATATTAAGAGAGACAACATACTGGTTTTATCCTTTACTCCTTGCTAGATGCTACTTTTCGAAATCTAGGTTGACACCTTGATGGCTAGACTTATTAAGCAGATTTCACTGTTTTTAAATGTTTTCTTTACTCCTGAGAAAAAATTAGAACGCTAATTTTCACGTCAATGATTTCTCACCACGTGGCAGGCACAGGCAGGAGCCAGAGCTGTTGCATTTGGCTTAGCTCGGCATTTTATAATGATTTGTATACGATTTACAATTTCATAAGTCTAAAAATCAATTTTCACAATTCGTATTTCACTAATTCAATGATCAATTTGATTGTCTTTCTTAATTTTAATTACTTAATAATAACTACTGCGATAGTAACATCATTTTCACGCTAGAGAGCGTCGTCAGCTTAGTTAAAGCTCTAAAGGTGGGGAAAGACGACATCCCATTGGCCGAGAAAGGTAGAAACGTTCAATTCGTTAAAGGTAAATAATAATGTAATATTAACAAAACCATATGTAACATCATTTACAAATCATGAGGTACCCATAATAGGCAAAGCAAGTCTTGATTGTTGTTATGATAGTTAGTAACTTTAAAAATGGTGCAAAATTGGAATTTTTGATAAAGGATTTATCTAAACATACTATTATTGTTCGAAAGGCTTGTCTAGATCTTAACTTTATCACTATAAAGAAACTCGAGTAATTGAGAAAGTTTTAATAACATATTTGAAGGATTAGGATACATTAAAGATGTAATACACTTGCACGTAGAAGAAAAAATAAAACAGTCATAGACCCTATGAGAAAAAATCCATGTAGTTTATGCAATCCTTTCACAGAAGAATTAAAAAGAATGGAATCCTTAGGTGTAATTTGTAAAGTAAATGAACCTACTGACTGGGTAAACTTGGTAGTTCTTTTAAAAAAAAGCCTAATGGTCAACTTAGGGTATGCCTTGATCCAACAAATTTAAATAAAGCAATCATAAAACCAAGGTATCCAATGACAAATATAGACTACATAAAAACAATTGAAACAATCAGAGCCAAAAGCAGGGCAGTTGTGAATTGCATGAGACCTGCCACACCTAGAGCACGTTTTTACCTGTTGTTGTTGAGATTTCTTGCTGTAGTCCATTTTGTGTCCCTTTGTGATCTTTTGTACGAGATGATGATTATCTTCTCCTTTGTTGAGGTTTTCGTTGATATCGTGGATTTCTTGTTGGCTGTACTCCATCCGTGATGCAATCTAAATAGCTTTGTCCAGGGTTATATTTTCATCTCCAAGAAGTCTCCCTTTTATTGTAGTGTATTTTTGATCCAATCCGACGATCAGCAAGTCTCGAACAATTGTCTGCGGCAAATCACCCAGTTCACATGAGGAAGAGAGGTTTGTTAGAGCAACGACAAAGTGTTGAATAGATTCACTGGGTGCCTGTTTTCTCGTGAACAACTTGTATCTTTCCATAGCAAGGTGTTTTTTTTGGTTCAATATGCGAATTGAAAAGTTTAACGAAGTTGTCGTAAGTTGTTGGTTTCGTTGTAAATGATTTGTAAATTCGCATACCTTCATTTCCCAGACTAAAAAGGAAAAGATTTATTTCTCGTTCATCGTCCTCTTTATATAGGTTTGATGCTTTTAGATAGATTTCATAATTAAAAAACCATTCCTCTCTACCTGATTCGCTCGGAAGTGGATCGGTTTGTGCTGAAAAGAAACGTGAGGTTGACGGTACCGTTGTCGGCGCTGTCATTTTTTCCTGTGTAATTGTTTCTTCTCGTTTGTTACCGTTGTCGATATTGGACAACTCCGTGTTTTATAGTTTTTTAACTTCTGACACCATGTTAATAATATTATGAACCAGGGACACAAAATAACACATGTTAACATTGGTAACAAGAATATATTTTATATGTACTCCCCCACTGGTTACATTGAACAGTGTTGACTATAACATGACTTTAACATAAACAATATCAAGAAATAAATATGTGGGTAATTAACAAAACACTTATTAAGGTTATTATGGTTTATTACAGTCTTAACACACACACTCTACTATGCTACAAAGCTCAATTACAAAGAGGTCCTAGTACAAAGAGGTTGACTAGATTTAAACAATACTTGATACCTCCAGTCCCTACATTACCCCCTATCCAGTGAACACGTTAATATTTATGAAACACAATTGTGAATTACCTTAATAGGAACTATAGCATTCATAGCATCGTTCAAAAAAATATACTGAAAATTCAAGAAACAAAATGGAAAAATATTGATTCGAAACAAAATTATTATATATGAATAGATTCAAAGAATAATTATCAGAATATAGAAAATTCATTCAAACAAGTATTTCTTCCAAATATCTTGCAGGAAACCGCACAGTTCTACCACTTCTAGTAGAGGTTGGTACAGTTTCAGGTTGCTTCTGTTGTTTCTCCTTGTCTGTAGGCTGCGTCCTCAATACTGGAAAATCATCTGGGGACTGGGCTAAAGGTAAAGTCGAAGAGTCTTGTTGGTTCATATCTTCATTGGCAAGAAAATAAGCTGGTTTTAGCCGGTCAATAGAAACCGCAATGTCCTTGCCACGGATTTCCAATCGAAAATATTTTTCTAAACGGGTGATGACACGGAAAGGTCCTTCGTATGCTGGTTCTAGGGGTTTCTTGATCCTATCAGTGCGCATAAAAACATGTGAGCACTTCTGTAAGTCCTTGTAAATAAAAACGCTCCTAGAAGACTAGGTCTATATGTATCTCAGCTAAACGTTCATCAGGCACTTTATATTGTCCTACCGGAGATTTCACATGACGGTTGATCTTAGTACGCTGGCATGGCATACACGCTTTAGTCCAATCCTGGATGTTCTTTTTAACATTGAGCCAAACATATTTACCCGATACCTGCTTGACGGTCGCCTTAATACCAGGATGAGCTCTATCATGAATAAGATGAAAGACTTGTTGCCGGAATGCCTTGGGGATGAATGGCCGGATGGCGTCCGTACTGACATCACACCAAAGATGATTTCCACTAGGAAGCTCGTAACTTTTTAATTTTAATGCAGAATCAGATGTCATAAGATTCTGAAGTTCGCTGTCCGTCTTCTGTTCTTCGGCTATCTTGTCAAAGTCTAACACGTCTAGAGCCTCAATCCGCGACAAAGTGTCCGCAACAATATTTTGCTTTCCACTAATATGGCGGATGTCTGTGGTAAATTCAGATATGTACTGCAATTGTCTTTGTTGGCGAGGGGAAGCTTTGTCATTTCTCTGCTTGAACGCAAAAATAAGCGGTTTATGATCCGTAAAAATCACAAAGTGACGCCCTTCTAACAGATGCTTAAATGCTTGACCGATAAATACATGCTCAACAATTCTCTGTCATATGCACTGTAAGACTTTTGAGCATCATTAAGTTTTTTAGAGTAAAAAGCTAGAGGTCTCCACCCATTAGGTTCAAGTTGCTGGACCACACCACCCACGCCAACATCGCTGGCATCAATGACAAGTGCCAAGGGATAGTCTGGGCAAGGATATGTGAGCATAGTTGCATTAGCGAGATCAACTTTGCATTGCTCGAATTTGGCAACTGCTTCCTGAGTCCATGTGATTTTCCTATTGTCCTTTTTCCTTGCTCCTCTAAGATAGTCATGCAAAATGGCTTGAGTTTCTGCAGCCTTGTGTAAATATCCTCTGTAAAAATTTAGCATTCCCAAAAACTGGCGAAGCTGCTGAACAGTCTGGGGAAGCTTGTAGTTAACGATGACATTGACCTTCTCTGGAAGAGGTATTGATCCATCTGGAGTGATTCTGTACCCCAAAAATTCCAATTCTTGCACTCCAAACATAGATTTGGCTACACTTATACGCAAGCCATATTTGTCCAAGCGGTTGAAAACAATCTCCAAATGACGCTTGTGCTCTTCTTCCGTTGACGAAGCAATTAGGCCATCATCTAAAAAAATAAACACAAAATCGAGACCAGTAAAAACTTGATGGATAAAACGTTGGAAACTGCTGGGTGCGTTTCGTAACCCTGGAGCCATGACATTAAATTCGAAGAGCCCAAATGGAGTGATAATAGCTGTTTTTGATTTATGCTCCTCAGCTATGGGAACTTGATAATAGGCCTTAAAAAGATCGATTTTAGAAAAAATTGTTTTTCCACGTAACATATTCTGGAAGTCATCTATCCGAGGAATTGGATAGCGATCAGGAACTGTAAGGTCATTAAGCCTGCGGTAATCACCACAGGGGCGTAATGAACCATCCTTCTTCGTAACTAGATGCAGAGGAGAAGCCCATTCGGATTTCGATGGTCGTATTATTCCATGATTCAACATGAATTGAAACTCCTCCTTCGCTAACTGTAATTTCCTAGAGTCGAGTCTTCTAGCTTTTGAACAAATCGGCCTTCCGGTAGTATGAATGTAGTGTTCTACGTTGTGCTTGCATTCACTAGGTATTAAATTTGGTTTGGTCAGATTCGGAAACTTGGCTAGTAAGTCAGCAAATCTTTGAGAATTTGACACCGTGCTAATGATGTCACCATTTGAAATAGTTGAAATCTCACCACGGATCTGTGCACCTGTGACATTATCGACAAGTTTCTTATTTTTTAAATCTATTAAAAGATTAAAATGGGCCAAAAAATCTGCACCAATTATTCCTCTGTTCACTTTAGCCACAATAAAAGGCCACTGAAACTGACGGCGCAAACCCAAATCAATATTTAAAGTTTGTACACCATATGTTGGTATCATGGATCCGTTGGCTGCAAATAAAACAAAATCTCTACTAGGGGACTCGCACTTTGATCTTAGCGGAATTATGGACACATCTGCTCCACTATCGACAAGAAACTTTAGTCTGGTTTTTTTATCCTGGACAAATAAACGAAATTTGTGACTGCCTAAATTGTTAGCAACAGCCGAGGCCACATCTACTGTTGCTTGTGGGAGTTTTCCGACAGCTGCCGCCAAGCACAAGGTTGTGTACACTTTTCTGGTCTACATTTTTTTCCAAATCTCTGGTGAAAATAACAAAATTTTCTTTTGGGGCTAAAACCGCGCCTCAAATGGGAAGAATCTCTGGACGAGCTGCGAGACCTATTTCTAGAATTCAACGAAGAAATCTGAATTTCTAGACTCGCAATTTTTTTCATCAGTTCATTTAGACTTGAGTGCTGACTAACGGAATAGGCACTTGACTGAGGGGTAACCTCCGCTATTTTGTCTGCCATAACTGCCACCTTATCTAAGGTCTCCTCGCTAATGATTACAATATTTTTTATTGAAACCGGAAGTTTTTCCAACCACAGCGTTCTTAGAATTTTGTCTGTCATATCCCCACCAGCCAAAGTCTGCATTTTACGGAGCAACTGACTAGGCTTGAGATCACCTAACTCTAAACCTGTCAACAGCCTCCTAATTTGCTGGTTATCGCTCTCCTTAAACAGCTGAAGAAGACGCTCCTTAGCTAAAGTATATTTATTAACCTCCGTACCTCTAAGAATGTCCCATATATTTTCCATATATTTAGTTTCTAGCTGAGAAACAAGATAGTTGAATTTCGTGTCTTCTTTAATAATACCCACAAGATTGAATTGGGCTTCTATTTGATAAAACCATAATTCAGGTTTATCGGTCCAGAAGGGAGGAATTCTAATTGATACTTTAGTTACCTCCGGTTGGTCCTCTAGTTTAGCCTCAAATCTTTCACCTGCCGGCGACGCCATGCTGGGAATCACTTAGTTCGATCACGTCGAATTAAATCACGTCGGATCAAATCACTCGAATTAAATCACGTCGGATTATCACGTCGAATTATCATGTCGGATTATCACTATCACGTCGGGGTCACCAAATTGTGGGTAATTAACAAAACACTTATTAAGGTTATTATGGTTTATTACAGTCTTAACACACACACACTCTACTATGCTACGAAGCTCAATTACAAAGAGGTCCTAGTACAAAGAGGTTGACTAGATTTAAACAATACTTGATACCTCCAGTCCCTACAAATATAAATAATATAATATTGGATTTGTTAACTTTAAAACAAGAAAAGTTAATAATATATAAGACATGGACCATGGGAAAACCAAAGAGGTTAAAGATCCAACATGGCGACAGAGCGTGTAAAAGGGAGGATCGCCCCGGGATCGTCCTCAATACCATCAGACTTGTGCTAGCAGCCGAAGTGTTCACGTCGTCTGCAGCCATTTGTTTCTGCCGCCATCTTGCTACTGAAGGGTGGCACCAGGTAACATTCCTTTTTGTCTACGGTTTATGTGTTAGTGAATTGTGCATTGGAACGGTACCCCATTAAAATATTTTACCGTATTTTTGGACTTGTTTTTCGGAAGAATGGAGATGGAAGTGGACACTTCCAGTAAGCGACCGGCTTCCCCGACACCCACCACGGACAGTGATGAATAGGGTTTTGAATACCCCAAAATTACGCTTGAGGTCCAGCGACCAACAAAGGCTAAAAACCCCACGAAGATCGGGAATAAATTTCAGGCTCTCGCAAGCGAGACGCCAGAAAGCCCAAACCCCGCAGCTCCAGTGACTAAGAAGCCACCACCAATTGTTGTCTGGGGAGAGACAACAACCGATTTGACACAGCAGCTCAAAAGAGCAAATATAAATAGTTTCACCCTCAGGAAGACGAAGGAGGGCGTCACAATTTACACTGAAGAGGAAGAGGAACGAGTAAAGATATTAGAATTACTCGAAACAGGCGGAAAGGAGTACCACTCATTTGCCCCAAGAGGTGGCAAAAGAAATAAGAAGTACTTAATTCTTGGACTTGATGTCCAGGAGGGCATCAAGGAAAATTCAGATGTCATAAAAGAGAACATACCGGAAGTCGTCGATGTGCGACGTATGAGAAAAAGTGACCCAACCGGACATTGGGCCAGTGCTGGTAACAGCTAATCCCAACGTCACATTGAATGTTTCCACTTATAGGGGAAATGAGTAGTTGTGATAAATGTTCTTATTTTTGTCTACTCACTCATTCATACAGTATTTACAAACAGCCAAGAAACCTCCCAAATCCACATTGTTGTCACCTCCCTTGCATGCGAAAGAGGAAGTGGAGTCTTGGGAAGTCTCCCATGCTCCTCTGTCAGCGCTTCATAACTGGATTAGAGCCAGTGGAGGCAGACCAACAGTGTGAGAGCTACCGATTTTCAGGACATGATTGGAGGAACTGGACATTGCCAAGATTCCCACTATCACGTATTTATAGCAGGCCACGAGGCCACTGCCGTTTTAATCTCCGAGGAGGATTATAGGGATGTGTGGTGCAGTGTAATGACAGTGCTAAGGGATTAGGGTGGTTGGATAGGTTACGACGGCATGTAATGAGCTTGAAAGGGATGAGTTCAAGAATGTAGGGTATATTAAGATCATTATGAAGGGTTTTGTTGCTGACATAATAAGGGTCATTTAATATTGTTCTCAGGACTTTTGATTGAAAAGATTGGAGACAGTACATAAGTGTTGTCAATTTTTGTAATTGATCATCTGGACACGTTATTGGATGAAAGTTATAAACTGGGTCTGCACGGTTCAGACACTTTTATAAACAATGGCTCATATGAATCCTTTTATTTAAATAAATTTTGGCTAAGAAATTTTATTACCGCAAATTACTCAGTAAAAAGAAATAATCGGAAATAATAAAACACCAGATTTACAATTAAATATAAAAAGATATATTTATTTACAATTAAAAAATAAATTTGTACATTACAACTAACTATACACATTACGATTTAGAATTTGCTTTCATAAGTTTCTCTTTTCTTTTTTTGACATGCTTCTTGACCTTCGTTTTTCTTTTTTCTGCCTGCTTTTCTTTAACTTCTTTTTTTCTGGCCTTAAAATAATAATAATAAATTAAAAAATTAGGTAAATTAGTCAAAGAGTAAGAGTTATCAAAAATAAATTTTTTGTTTGGTTCCTCCACACTTCTAAATATAAATAGAGAAATTTATACTAATAAGACAAGTTATTAAATAACTTTGTAATCAAAATGCACACCTTCTTAGAACCTGGGGATTTGTCTCGCGGCCTTGCACCTTTGACAAAGTTTGATTTCAGCACTTCATCAGGGCTTTCGTCACCACTATTGCCATCGGAGCTTAATCTGTCATCACCTTCTTCCGCATTTTGATGGTCATCTGCACGTTCATTCTTCTTATTTTCAACAAAATTTGGAAGACCGACCACCTTAGTATAACAAAGCTCTTCGGGGTTGATCTGACCCGTCTTTACAAGTGTTATATCTCTTTCAAAATGTGCCACCGAACAAAAAAAAAAAATAAAAAATATATATAATTTAGCAGAGCATAAGAAATGTTAGCTCATAGAATCAATCATTAAAACCATTAAAATACAGTATATTATAGTGTAGAAAAAATTACTAATAAAGGCAGAACCTCGTTAAACCTTGACGGACCATGGGGTAGGCCAGATTAATCGGAGATAAAACAAGTACCATTTTATCAATTTAAATAGACTTAATGCTCATAAGGCATTGGCGAGACATCATGGCTGGGGATATTGAAAAAAAAAAAAAGCAAAATTAACAATTTAAAATTGTTATGATTGATTCTATGAGCTAACATTTCTAATGCTCTGCTAAATTATATATATTTTTTATTTTTTTTTTTTTGTATACGCTTTGTCGCCATGTTGGATCTTTAACCTCTTTGGTTTTCCAATGGTCCATGTCTTATATATTATTAACTTTTCTTGTTTTAAAGTTAACAAATCCAATATTATATTATTTATATTCATTTCTTGATATTGCGACAACGGTAACAAACGAGAAGAAACAATTACACAGGAAAAAATGACAGCGCCGACAACGGTACCGTCAACCTCACGTTTCTTTTCAGCACAAATCGATCCACTTCCGAGTGAATCAGGTAGAGAGGAATGGGAAGAATGGTTTTTTAATTATGAAATCTATCTAAAAGCATCAAACCTATATAAAGAGGACGATGAACGAGAAATAAATCTTTTCCTTTTTAGTCTGGGAAATGAAGGTATGCGAATTTACAAATCATTTACAACGAAACCAACAACTTACGACAACTTCGTTAAACTTTTCAATTCGCATATTGAACCGAAAAGATACCTTGCTATGGAAAGATACAAGTTGTTCACGAGAAAACAGGCACCCAGTGAATCTATTCGAGACTTTGTCGTTGCTCTAACAAACCTCTCTTCCTCATGTGAACTGGGTGATTTGCCGCAGACAATTGTTCGAGAATTGCTGATCGTCGGATTGGATCAAAAATACACTACAATAAAAGAGAGACTTCTTGGAGATGAAAATATCACCCTGGACAAAGCTATTTAGATTGCATCACGGATGGAGTACAGCCAACAAGAAATCCACGATATCAACGAAAACCTCAACAAAGGACAAGATAATCATCATCTCGTACAAAAGATCACAAAGGGACACAAAATGGACAACAGCAAGAAATCTCAACAACAACAGGTAAAAACGTGCTCTAGGTGTGGCAGGTCTCATGCAATTCACAACTGCCCTGCTTTTGGCTCTAAGTGTTTAATTGTAATAGGTTTAATCATTTTTCTAAAATGTGTTTACACATACTGCCAAGTAACAAACATAGAAGTATGCCAGAAAATAAATATACAGTTGAGACGATAACGTCTGATGTTCATGACCATGAAATTGCAGATGATGAATATTTTATTGGCAAACTTGAATCCAAACTAGAAAACCCAATATTGATTTCCATGAAAATTAATAACAAAATAATACAATGTGAATTAGATACGGCCGCAAATGTGAATGTTATCAGCATCAAAACGTTCAATTCATTAAAGGTAAATAATAATGTAATATTAACAAAACCATATGTAACATCATTTACAAATCATGAGGTACCCATAATAGGCAAAGCAAGTCTTGATTGTTGTTATGATAGTTAGTAACTTTAAAAATGGTGCAAAATTGGAATTTTTGATAAAGGATTTATCTAAACATACTATTATTGGTCGAAAGGCTTGTCTAGATCTTAACTTTATCACTACAAATACAAACAGTTACCCAAAGTTCTAAAAAAGAGAGTAATTCAAAAAGTTTTAATAACATATTTGAAGGATTAGGACACATTAAAGATGTAATACACTTGCACATAGATGATAAAATAAAACCAGTCATAGACCCTATGAGAAAAAATCCGTTTAGTTTATGTAATCCTTTCACAGAAGAATTAAAAAGAATGGAATCCTTAGGTGTAATTTGTAAAGTAAATGAACCTACTGACTGGGTAAACTCGGTAGTTCTTGTAAAAAAAAAGCCTAATGGTCAACTTAGGGTATGCCTTGATCCAACAAATTTAAATAAAGCAATCATAAAACCAAGGTATCCAATGACAAATATAGCCTACATAAAAACAAAAATTGGTGAAAGCAAAGCAAAAATCTTCTCAATCTTAGATGCAACTTCGGCATACTTTAGAATTAGATTATGAAAGTTCTCTCTTAACAACCTTTAACACACCTGTAGGTCGATTTCGATTTCTTCGATCAGGACAACATAGCTGTAATTTGTTACTCTACTCGATATTAAAGGGAAAAAATATTTTTTAATAACAAGTAATTAATTAATAAATTTCACGTTATAATGTACTATGGAATAATGTTTGTTTTTAGCACTGTCGGGTCGTCACTAGGGGGCTCAGTTTATACCTGAGTATCCCCAAAGTGGGGAGGAGAAGCCCACCACGTTTCATCTGGTGCTATATGAAGAGTGTCCCAAAAACCTATACATTTTCGGTATTTTTTCAGTTTTTCACTAATAATGCCTAAAAATGCTTTTCTAGAAAACTTTTATATTTCTATGGTGCCACATATTTGAAATAATATTAATTCAAACAACGATTTAGCCTCCCATATACGAGAACGGCGCTACAAACAAGATAATTTAGGGTAAAATGAATGAAAGAGTAGATGATGTTTGTTGAAAATTGTTCTACCAGTGTTCGCATATGAAACCCGGAACAATATTTGATACTTTAGAGTATACAAATATATTATTTATTTGATATAATATATTTTACATTGCAAAACTAAGACTTGAAAATCCAAAACAGGATTTTTTTCCTAAATAGGAAAAATTACCGTTCTTTAAACATGCATATCTCCCTAACTACTTGATATAATTTTAAATATGTTCTGCTCATTCAACAGTTAAATAATCTTTCTAGAGAAAAGTCTTAAATAATCTTAGGCAACAAAGCTTTAAATAGAAAAGCTTTATTATGATGTACAAGCAAACCACTGATATATACAAATATTAAGAGTTACAACATACTGGTTTTATCCTTTACTCCTTGCTAGATGCTACTCTTCGAAATCTAGGTTGACACCTTGATGGCTAGACTTATAAAGCAGATTTCACTGTTTTTAAATGTTTTCTTTACTCCCGAGAAAAAATTAGAACGCTAATTTTCACGTCAATGATTTCTCACCACGTGGCAGGCACAGGCAGGAGCCAGAGCTGTTGCATTTGGCTTAGCTCGGCATTTTATAATGATTTGTATACGATTTACAATTTCGTAAGTTCACAGTTACCCAAAGTTCTAAAAAAGAGAGTAATTAAGAAAGTTTTAATAACATATTTCAAGGATTAGGACACATTAAAGATGTAATACACTGGCACGTAGATAAAAAAATAAAACCAGTCATAGACCCTATGAGAAAAAATCCGTTTAGTTTATGTAATCCTTTCGCAGAAGAATTAAAAAGAATGGAATCCTCAGGTGTAATTTGTAAAGTAAATGAACCTACTGACTGGGTAAACTCGGTAGTTCTTGTAAAAAAAAGCCTAATGGTCAACTTAGGGTATGCCTTGATCCAACAAATTTAAATAAAGCAATCATAAGAACAAGGTATCCAATGACAAATATAGACTACATAAAAACAAAAATTGGTGAAAGCAAAGCAAAAATCTTCTCAGAATTTAGAATTGGAGGCATACTTTAGAATTGGATTATGAAAGTTCTCTCTTAACAACCTTTAACACACCTGTAGGTCGATTTCGATTTCTTCGATCAGGACAACATACCTGTAATTTGTTACTCTGCTCGATATTAAAGGGAAAAATTATTTTTTAATAACAAGTAATTAATTAATAAATTTCACGTTATAATTTACTATGGAATAATGTTTGTTTTTAGCACTGTCGGGTCGTCACTAGGGGGCTCAGTTTATACCTGAGTATCCCCAAAGTGGGGAGGAGAAGCCCACCACGTTTCATCTGGTGCTATATGAAGAGTGTCCCAAAAACCTATACATTTTCGGTATTTTTTCAGTTTTTGACTAATAATGCCTAAACAATGCTTTTCTAGAAAACTTTTATATTTCTATGGTGCCACATATTTGAAATAATATTAATTCAAACCACGATTTAGCCTCCCATATACGAGAACGGCGCTACAAACAAGATACTTTAGGGTAAAATGAATGAAAGAGTAGATGATGTTTGTTGAAAATTGTTCTACCAGTGTTCGCATATGAAACCCGGAACAATATTTGATACTTTAGAGTATAAAAATATATTATTTATTTGATATAATATATTTTACATTGCAAAACTAAGACTTGAAAATCCAAAACAGGATTTTTTTCCTAAATGGGAAAAATTACCATTCTTTAAACTTGCATATCTCCCTAACTACTTGATATAATTTCAAATATGTTGTGCTCATTCAACAGTTAAATAATCTTTCTAGAGAAAAGTCTTAAATAATCTTAGGCAACAAAGCTTTAAATAGAAAAGCTTTATTATGATGTACAAGCAAAACACTGATATATACAAATATTAAGAGTTACAACATACTGGTTTTATCCTTTACTCCTTGCTAGATGCTACTCTTCGAAATCTAGGTTGACACCTTGATGGCTAGACTTATTAAGCAGATTTCACTGTTTTTAAATGTTTTCTTTACTCCCGAGAAAAAATTAGAACGCTAATTTTCACGTCAATGATTTCTCACCACGTGGCAGGCACAGGCAGGAGCCAGAGCTGTTGCATTTGGCTTAGCTCGGCGTGTTATAATGATTTGTATACGATTTACAATTTCATAAGTCTAAAAATCAATTTTTCACTATTCGTATTTCACTAATTCTATGATCAAGTTGATTGTCTTTCTTAATTTTAATTACTTAATAATAACTACTTCGATATTACCATCATTTTCACGCTAGAGAGCGTCGTCAGCTTAGTGAAAGCTCTAAAGGTGGGGAAAGACGACATCCCATTGGCCGAGAAAGGTAGAAACGTTCAAGTCGTTAACGGTAAATAATAATGTAATATTAACAAAACCATATGTAACATCATTTACAAATCATGAGGTACCCATAATAGGCAAAGCAAGTCTTGATTGTTGTTATGATAGTTAGTAACTTTAAAAATGTTGCAAAATTGGAATTTTTGATAAAGGATTTATCTAAACATACTATTTTTGGTCGAAAGGCTTGTCTAGATCTTAACTTTATCACTATAAAGAAACTAGAGTAATTCAGAAAGTTTTAATAACATATTTGAAGGATTAGGACACATTAAAGATGAAATACACTTTCACGTAGATGAAAAAATAAAACCAGTCATAGACCCTATGAGAAAAAATCCATTTCGTTTATGCAATCCTTTCACAGAAGAATTATAAAGAATGGAATCCTTAGGTGTAATTTGTAAAGTAATTGAACCTACTGACTGGGTAAACTCGGTAGTTCTTGTAAAAAAAAAGCCTAATGGTCAACTTAGGGTATGCCTTGATCCAACAAATTTAAATGAAGCAATCATAAGACCAAGGTATCCAATGACAAATATAGACTACATAAAAACAATTGAAACACTCAGAGCCAAAAGCAGGGCAGTTGTGAATTGCATGAGACCTGCCACACCTAGAGCACGTTTTTACCTGTTGTTGTTGAGATTTCTTGCTGTAGTCCATTTTGTGTCCCTTTGTGATCTTTTGTACGAGATGATGATTATCTTGTCTTTTGTTGAGGTTTTCGTTGATATCGTGCATTTCTTGTTGGCTGTACTCCATCCGTGATGCAATCTAAATAGCTTTGTCCAGGGAGATATTTTCATCTCCAAGAAGTCTCTCTTTTATTGTAGTGTATTTTTGATCCAATCCGACGATCAGCAAGTCTCGAACAATTGTCTGCTGCAAATCACCCAGTTCACATGAGGAAGAGAGGTTTGTTAGAGCAACGAAAAAGTCTTGAATAGATTCACTGGGTGCCTGTTTTCTCGTGAACAACTTGTATCTTTCCATAGCAAGGTGTTTTTTGGATCAATATGCGAATCGAAAAGTTTAACGAAGTTGTCGTAAGTTGTTGGTTTCGTTGTAAATGATTTGTAAGTTCGCATACCTTCATTTCCCAGACTAAAAAGGAAAAGATTTATTTCTCGTTCATCGTTCTCTTTATATAGGTTTGATGCTTTTAGATAAATTTCATAATTAAAAAACCATTCTTCCCATTCCTCTCTACCTGATTCACTCGGAAGTGGATCGATTTGTGCTGAAAAGAAACGTGAGGTTGACGGGTACCGGGTCAACGTTGTCGGCGCTGTCATTTTTGCCTGTGTAATTGTTTCTTCTCGTTTGTTACCGTTGTCGCTATAGGACAACTCCGTGTTTTATAGTTTTTTAACTTCTGACACCATGTTAAACATATTATGAACCAGGGACACAAAATAACACATGTTAACAAGAATATTTGCCATTTGTTTCTGCCACCATCTGTTCTGCCGCCATCTTGCCACTGAAGGGTGGCCCCAGGTAACATTCCTTTTTGTCTACGGTTTATGTGTTAGTGAATTGTGCATTGGAACGGTACCCCATTAAAATATTTTACCGTATTTTTGGACTTGTTTTTCGGAAGAATGGAGATGGAAGTGGACACTTCCAGTAAGCGACCGGCTTCCCCGACACCCACCACGGACAGTGATGAAGAGGGTTTTGAATACCCCAAAATTACGCTTGAGGTCCAGCGACCAACAAAGGCTAAAAACCCCACGAAGATCGGGAATAAATTTCAGGCTCTCGCGAGCGAGACGCCAGAAAGCCCAAACCCCGCAGCTCCAGTGACTAAGAAGCCACCACCAATTGTTGTCTGGGGAGAGACAACAACCGATTTGACACAGCAGCTCAAAAGAGCAAATATAAATAGTTTCACCCTCAGGAAGACGAAGGAGGGCGTCACAATTTACCCTGAAGAGGAAGAGGAACGAGTAAAGATATTAGAATTACTCGAAACAGGCGGAAAGGAGTACCACTCATTTCCCCCAAGAGGCGGCAAAAGAAATAAGAAGTACTTAATTCTCGGAGTTGATGTCCAGGAGGGCATCAAGGAAAATTCAGATGTCATAAAAGAGAACATACCGGAAGTCGTCGATGTGCGACGTATGAGAAAAAGTGACCCAACCGGTAGCAAACAGGACATTGGGCCAGTGCTGGTAACAGCTAATCCCAGCGTCACATTGAATGTTTCCACTTATAGGGGAAATGAGTAGTTGTGATAAATGTTCTTATTTTTGTCTACTCACTCATTCATACAGTATTTACAAACAGCCAAGAAACCTCCCAAATCCACATTGTTGTCACCTCCCTTGCATGCGAAAGAGGAAGCGGAGTCTTGGGAAGTCTCCCATGCTCCTCTGTCAGCGCTTCATAACTGGATTAGAGCCAGTGGAGGCAGACCAACAGTGTGAGAGCTACCGATTTTCAGGACATGATTGGAGGAACTGGACATTGCCAAGATTCCCACTATCACGTATTTATAGCAGGCCACGAGGCCACTGCCGTTTTAATCTCCGAGGAGGATTATAGGGATGAGTGGTGCAGTGTAATGACAGTGCTAAGGGATTAGGGTGGTTGGATAGGTTACGACGGCATGTAATGAACTTGAAAGGGACGAGTTCAAGAATGTAGGGTATATTAAGATCATTATGAAGGGTTTTGTTGCTGACATAATAAGGGTCATTTAATATTGTTCTCAGGACTTTTGATTGAAAAGATTGGATACAATACATAAGTGCTGTCAATTTTTGTAATTGATCATCTGGACACGGTATTGGATGAAAGTTATAAACTGGGTCTGCACGGTTCAGACACTTTTATAAACAATGGCTCATATGAATCCTTTTATTTAAATAAATTTTGGCTAAGAAATTTTATTACCGCAAATTACTCAGTAAAAAGAAATGATCGGAAATAATAAAACACCAGATTTACAATTAAATATAAAAAGATATATTTATTTACAATTAAAAAATAAATTTGTACATTACAACTAACTATACACATTACGATTTAGAATTTGCTTTCATAAGTTTCTCTTTTCTTTTTTTGACATGCTTCTTGACCTTCGTTTTTCTTTTTTCTGCCTGCTTTTCTTTAACTTCTTTTTTTCTGGCCTTAAAATAATAATAATAAATTAAAAAATTAGGTAAATTAGTCAAAGAGTAAGAGTTATCAAAAATAAATTTTTTGTTTGGTTCCTCCACACTTCTAAATATAAATAGAGAAATTTATACTAATAAGACAAGTTATTAAATAACTTTGTAATCAAAATGCACACCTTCTTAGAACCTGGGGATTTGTCTCGCGGCCTTGCACCTTTGACAAAGTTTGATTTCAGCACTTCATCAGAGCTTTCGTCACCACTATTGCCATCGGAGCTTAATCTTTCATCACCTTCTTCCGCATTTTGATGGTCATCTGCACGTTCATTCTTCTTATTTTCAACAAAATTTGGAAGACCGACCACCTTAGTATAACAAAGCTCTTCGGGGTTGATCTGACCCGTCTTTACAAGTGTTATATCTCTTTCAAAATGTGCCACCGAACAAAAAAAAAAAAATAAAAAATATATATAATTTAGCAGAGCATAAGAAATGTTAGCTCATAGAATCAATCATAACAATTTTAAATTGTTAATTTTGCTTTTTTTTTTTTTCAATATCCCCAGCCATGATGTCTCGCCAATGCCTTATGAGCATTAAGTCTATTTAAATTGATAAAATGATAATTCTCAGTATTGTTTTATTTTATTAGATACATAATTCTCATTTTAAAAATGACAAAAGTGATTTTTTTCCCCCGGATATGGGAAAGTCTACTGAATATGTAAAACTGGTACTTGTTTTATCTCCGATTAATCTGGCCTACCCCATGGTCCGTCAAGGTTTAACGAGGTTCTGCCTTTATTAGTAATTTATTCTACACTATAATATACTGTATTTTAATGGTTTTAATGATTGATTCTATGAGCTAACATTTCTTATGCTCTGCTAAATTATATATATTTTTTATTTTTTTTTTTTGTTCGGTGGCACATTTTGAAAGAGATATAACACTTGTAAAGACGGGACAGATCAACCCCGAAGAGCTTTGTTATACTAAGGTGGTCGGTCTTCCAAATTTTGTTGAAAATAAGAAGAATGAACGTGCAGATGACCATCAAAATGCGGAAGAAGGTGATGACAGATTAAGCTCCGATGGCAATAGTGGTGACGAAAGCTTTGATGAAGTGCTGGAATCAAACTTTGTCAAAGGTGCAAGGCCGCGAGACAAATCCCCAGGTTCTAAGAAGGTGTGCATTTTGATTACTAAGTTATTTAATAACTTGTCTTATTAGTATAAATTTCTCTATTTATATTTAGAAGTGTGGAGGAACCAAACAAAAAATTTATTTTTGATAACTCTTACTCTTTGACTAATTTACCTAATTTTTTAATTTATTATTATTATTTTAAGGCCAGAAAAAAAGAAGTTAAAGAAAAGCAGGAAGAAAAAAGAAAAACGAAGGTCAAGAAGCATGTCAAAAAAAGAAAAGAGAAACTTATGAAAGCAAATTCTAAATCGTAATGTGTATAGTTAGTTGTAATGTACAAATTTATTTTTTAATTGTAAATAAATATATCTTTTTATATTTAATTGTAAATCTGGTGTTTTATTATTTCCGATCATTTCTTTTTACTGAGTAATTTGCGGTAATAAAATTTCTTAGCCAAAATTTATTTAAATAAAAGGATTCATATGAGCCATTGTTTATAAAAGTGTCTGAACCGTGCAGACCCAGTTTATAACTTTCATCCAATACCGTGTCCAGATGATCAATTACAAAAATTGACAGCACTTATGTATTGTATCCAATCTTTTCAATCAAAAGTCCTGAGAACAATATTAAATGACCCTTATTATGTCAGCAACAAAACCCTTCATAATGATCTTAATATACCCTACATTCTTGAACTCGTCCCTTTCAAGTTCATTACATGCCGTCGTAACCTATCCAACCACCCTAATCCCTTAGCACTGTCATTACACTGCACCACTCATCCCTATAATCCTCCTCGGAGATTAAAACGGCAGTGGCCTCGTGGCCTGCTATAAATACGTGATAGTGGGAATCTTGGCAATGTCCAGTTCCTCCAATCATGTCCTGAAAATCGGTAGCTCTCACACTGTTGGTCTGCCTCCACTGGCTCTAATCCAGTTATGAAGCGCTGACAGAGGAGCATGGGAGACTTCCCAAGACTCCGCTTCCTCTTTCGCATGCAAGGGAGGTGACAACAATGTGGATTTGGGAGGTTTCTTGGCTGTTTGTAAATACTGTATGAATGAGTGAGTAGACAAAAATAAGAACATTTATCACAACTACTCATTTCCCCTATAAGTGGAAACATTCAATGTGACGCTGGGATTAGCTGTTACCAGCACTGGCCCAATGTCCTGTTTGCTACCGGTTGGGTCACTTTTTCTCATACGTCGCACATCGACGACTTCCGGTATGTTCTCTTTTATGACATCTGAATTTTCCTTGATGCCCTCCTGGACATCAAGTCCGAGAATTAAGTACTTCTTATTTCTTTTGCCGCCTCTTGGGGCAAATGAGTGGTACTCCTTTCCGCCTGTTTCGAGTAATTCTAATATCTTTACTCGTTCCTCTTCCTGTTCAGGGTAAATTGTGACGCCCTCCTTCGTCTTCCTGAGGGTGAAACTATTTATATTTGCTCTTTTGAGCTGCTGTGTCAAATCGGTTGTTGTCTCTCCCCAGACAACAATTGGTGGTGGCTTCTTAGTCACTGGAGCTGCGGGGTTTGGACTTTCTGGCGTCTCGCTCGCGAGAGCCTGAAATTTATTCCCGATCTTCGTGGGGTTTTTAGCCTTTGTTGGTCGCTGGACCTCAAGCGTAATTTTGGGGTATTCAAAACCCTCTTCATCACTGTCCGTGGTGGGTGTCGGGGAAGCCGGTCGCTTACTGGAAGTGTCCACTTCCATCTCCATTCTTCCGAAAAACAAGTCCAAAAATACGGTAAAATATTTTAATGAGGTACCGTTCCAATGCACAATTCACTAACACATAAACCGTAGACAAAAAGGAATGTTACCTGGTGCCACCCTTCAGTAGCAAGATGGCGGCAGAAACAAATGGCAGCAGACGACGTGAACACTTCGGCTGCTAGCACAAGACTGATGGTATTGAGGACGATCCCGGGGCGATCCTCCCTTTTATACGCTCTGTCGCCATGTTGGATCTTTAACCTCTTTGGTTTTCCAATGGTCCATTTCTTATATATTATTAACTTTTCTTGTTTTAAAGTTAACAAATCCAATATTATATTATTTATATTTATTTCTTGATATTGTTTATGTTAAAGTCATGTTATAGTCAACACTGTTCAATGTAACCAGTGGGGGAGTACATATAAAATATATTCTTGTTACCAATGTTAACATGTGTTATTTTGTGTCCCTGGTTCATAATATGTTTAACATGGTGTCAGAAGTTAAAAAACTATAAAACACGGAGTTGTCCAATAGCGACAACGGTAACAAACGAGAAGAAACAATTACACAGGCAAAAATGACAGCGCCGACAACGGTACCGTCAACCTCACGTTTCTTTTCAGCACAAATCGATCCACTTCCGAGTGAATCAGGTAGAGAGGAATGGGAAGAATGGTTTTTTAATTATGAAATCTATCTAAAAGCATCAAACCTATATAAAGAGAACGATGAACGAGAAATAAATCTTTTCCTTTTTAGTCTGGGAAATGAAGGTATGCGAACTTACAAATCATTTACAACGAAACCAACAACTTACGACAACTTCGTTAAACTTTTCGATTCGCATATTGATCCAAAAAACACCTTGCTATGGAAAGATACAAGTTGTTCACGAGAAAACAGGCACCCAGTGAATCTATTCAAGACTTTGTCGTTTCTCTAACAAACCTCTCTTCCTCATGTGAACTGGGTGATTTGCAGCAGACAATTGTTCGAGACTTGCTGATCGTCGGATTGGATCAAAAATACACTACAATAAAAGAGAGACTTCTTGGAGATGAAAATATCACCCTGGACAAAGCTATTTAGATTGCATCACGGATGGAGTACAGCCAACAAGAAATCCACGATATCAACGAAAACCTCAACAAAGGACAAGATAATCATCATCTCGTACAAAAGATCACAAAGGGACACAAAATGGACTACAGCAAGAAATCTCAACAACAACAGGTAAAAACGTGCTCTAGGTGTGGCAGGTCTCATGCAATTCACAACTGCCCTGCTTTTGGCTCTAAGTGTTTCAATTGTAATAGGTTGAATCATTTTTCTAAAATGTGTTTACACATAATGCCAAGTAACAAAAATAGAAGTATGCCAGAAAATAAATATACAGTTGAGACGATAACGTCTGATGTTCATGACCATGAAATTGCAGATAATGAATATTTTATTGGCAAAATTGAATCCAAACTAGAAAACCCAATATTGATTTCGATGAAAATTAATAACAAAATAATACAATGTGAATTAGATACGGCCACAAATGTGAATGTTATGAGCATCGAAACGTTCACACTATTCCGACCATATTTTGAATGAAATTTTCGAACTTCGGAGATAATGTTTAACAATAAAGATTATAAAATACGTTGTTCTATCGTGTAACGCTCCAGTTTTACTAACCCTAAACTGTCAGCTGTCAAATTGTTTTTTTTTTAGGGGTGCACTTTACTGCATGAATGGCGGCAAATTCAAATCTTGAGTTAATTCTGGCACACCCTTTATATGATTTTGGCAAAGCCTTTTTGCCCTTTTGGAGGAAGAATATTACGCAGTCGGTCTTCCCGGCGTTTGCACTGCTGCTTAACTTACCCGGTCTGTCATAGATTACGTTACAAACAGACTCGGCCTGTGTAAGAGCTCTTTGTGCACTCATGCTGCAGCTGTAAACCGGAATGTCGTCGGCTAAAGCGATTGCCTTAGCTTTCTCATTGTTTGTCCTAAAAGTTACAGATGTGTACATGCTGAAAAGAATCCACACAGAAGAAAGTTCACCCTTGTTCTCTTCGCATACAGGTGTCAGACCCTCTTACTTTGTAGTTTTTTTTTGTTTTTTTTAAACCTCTTTATTATTGCATGAACAAAATAAATAATAATTAATAATTGAAATACAAATTTCTCCTCTTCCTGCCATTCACAGATGCATTTGAAGGAATGCATAAATATAATACATTTTGTTTGTGGTAAAAAGTTCATAGTCTCATATACAACACTAGGTGATGAGGCTCACCTTCAGCTAAACACTTTGTAGTGCCAATCCGGATGCTTGTGGCACTCCGGGGAGACGATAGTCATGCGAGAGGTGGGTTGTGATCCAGGCGATGAAGAATGCGATGCCTACATGTCGCAGAGGTCAACGGCTCTGGCCATCTGGTCCGTGAAAATGTTGGTAAGTCCGTGTTGCTGGTTTGAGAATGAACACCCTTATTTAACAATTCTTCCGCACTTCTCCTGTCCTTCTTTTATTGACTGGAGGGGTTGGATTTCCGATATTAGCTCTTTGTCTGCTAGATCTAAACCTTATCATTATGTAGCCTTATCCAAGTAAATAAATATCGGCCATCTCCCAGCTTTTGTAAATAGTTCCTATAAAATGCGCCTATTTTTTAGCGATAATTTTGTTCGTTGTAATTATGTGAGTGTGTTATTTTTGCTAGCCGTTGGAGTCGTTGTCTACATATTAATTTTTGAAAAAGAGGTCCAGGGAGATCATGAGTACAAGCCATACAAACTTGAAGTCATTGAAGAGTTTGCTCCTAATTTTTTTAAGACCCCACCGGATAAAATTGTTGATTTTATGTTGGATCTTGAAAGTTCCTTGCACAATGTCGATAAGAGATTTTTGAGTTTTTCTATCGACTCGTCTCAAATTTATAAAGGCCTCAGAAAACCCACTCTAAGGTAATTAACAGTTATAATTGAATAGGCAAAAACTTTTTCCCATGTATAATAAGTAAATTGAAGGATTTCTTAAAAAAGGCTTCACAGGCCTCAAGTTTCACCTATTAAATTATTTATTTATCAGGTCGAGTCATTAGTAACTTCCGATGCAGCTAAGTAGAATCTATTGTTCGTATCTACCCACTATGAGTTACCATGACAACAAGTTTTTGTTTTCACTATATAGACGAGGCTTCAGTTAGTCTTTTGTCAACTGTTTTGTGTGATACACGTTACGTTAAACTGTTTTTTGACCTCTGAAATGGAGAGTCAAAAAGTACATATTCGTCATGTAATGCTTTGGGAATATTAACAAGGCAATAAGGCTAGGGCGACTGCTGGAAAAATATGCAGTGGATATGGTGAAGGACTAATAACTGGCTGGGAAGTTAGAAATTGGTTTATAAAATTCCGTTCTGGAGATATGACCTTAAAAGACGAACCTAGGGCGGGACGTCCTTCTGACTTTGACGACAATCTTTTAAAGGCAATATTGGTTCAAATTCCATGTCAATCAACAAGAGGTATAGCAGAAAGGTTGAATACATCACAATCAACTGTTAACCGCCACCTGGAGAAATTAGGGAAAGTCAGCAAGTTAGGAGTGTGGGTTCCTCACAATCTCAGTGAACGGAATATAGAAGATTGCATGTCAATCGTCACAAGTCTGCTCTCACGGGTAAAAATTGGGTCTTTTTTAAACAGGATTGTAACTGGCGATGAAAAGTGGGTTACCTATGACAATATAGTAGGCAAAAGACAGTGGCTTGATAAGGATCAACCACCCCTACCCGATCCGAAAGCTAACATCCATGGCAAAAAGATTTTATTGTGTGTATGGTGGGATTGTCAAGGAATAATTCACCACGAGTTGTTCAGTAGTTGCAAAGAGTGCAAGAGAAACTCCATTAAAACGTCCTGCACTCGTCAAAATGAATATAATTTTGTTATTTAATGAGAGCAAAATAAATGTCTGATATAAAAACATAAGTTACTTATGACTCGACCTAAATAGTTGACATTTCTCCGAATTGTGTCATCATCGGCACTAAAAAGCAAAAGGCAACAGTACCATTTCTACTGTAGCTATAACATTTAAGAGCTAGTGAAGAACCAGTTTTTCTTCATCATCTTTTAGTACTTGTGACCACAAATATCACGTACTGTAATATAGATGTAATGGTTTTGCAGTAGCTGCTAATTTCTTTTGTCTATTAGTTGTTTAGTCCTGGTAATGGCTGAATCAGGTGAAACAACAACATAGCAAATATTTATAGTCAATTTTTTTTTTTTTGTACCTTTGGAGTTTAATTCTTACTAAAGCTATTTATAATTCTATTATCACAGGGATAAGAAATTGATCAGAACTTTTTCTCATCTCAAAGGAGGATATTTGAGGATCGGAGGTACAGCTGCTGATCTACTGGTTTTTTCTCCGGCGTTCAGTGCCTGGCCTGAAAGAGAGCTGCCATTGGATAGTGCGGGATGCTATCTACCTGTTAAAAATTGCTCAAAACCTCCCAAATACAAGAAGTTTTCAATGTCTGGTAAAATTACTCTTTAAGAGGAATATTTCTTGATTTTATGTATTTATGGAAAAAAAATATTCGACTATGGTTATTAGTTAATAAAACAAAGAGTGGCATATAACTATGATGCCTTCAAATGTTCCATTACACAGGCCAACATGTGTTTTGGTGCCGGAGTATTCGGAGCTGATTTCACATGAATTTGATGCCCTGAATTCGAATATGACATTAGTTTTTGCCTTGGAGCTCGAAATTTCTAAGATATAACATTTTAGTGAAATATGCGTTTCACTAATTTAAGTTAAATCCATGGGTAAAATGACGAAAACTAAATATGGAACAGTCCCTTTTTAAACTCCAGCAGTAATCTGCCATCATGTGCGTAACCCATCTTCCTGGTTAGCAGACCTCCATAGTTTTAATATCCTGGTGAAATCTTTCACCTTGTTCTTCGCCGGTGTCTCCTAAAATTTCAGGAAAACAGTCTGAGTGGCTGTGTAAATAGTGCACCTTAATATTCATGTTGCACCCTAGGGATTGGAAACTGTTAAGTATCTCGTTTATCAGTTCAACTTAGATTTTACCTTGACGTTTGCCCTAATAATTTCTTACAACTGCAGCAAATGAAGTCCTGGCTTTTTGCTCTGGCTCATTCATCGAATTTATGAGTTGTCTTGTTATATAAATGGTTTGGATAAATATCCCTGCTTTAATTTTTTCCTTACTCAACTGAGGCATTTTTTGCCTCATATATGCAAAGCATGATCTGTTCATATCAAGAGCCTTTACAAACTGCTTCATAAGGCCCTTTATAAGCTTTATGTCCAGTGGAGGAAAGATGATCTACTGACAAAAGTAGAGCAGATATAGAAAAAATGATTTCATATTTAGATTCAGCGCCCCAGATATTGCTAAAATCTTAGGCACAAAAAAAAATTGTTTTCTTGTAGGCCTGTTATTTCAAGGTGCCTAAAATTTAAATGAAGCGATAAGGTCAATTGTTAATCATTCATGTCAATACAATCACATCTACAAGAACTTAGAAAAATACTTTCTGATTTTATTTAAACCTTACTCAAATGTCTTTTGGAATCCAGAGGGCACTGTAGGCTGTTTAAAGAGCTATTAGAAGAAAAATATTTATTATTCACTTTAAATTTGTCAGTTTATTTTATATACTAATATCTTATTTTTATTTAAAACTATTTCTTTCATATAAATTGATCTACACAAGCAGTGGTTCAATTTCCATATTATTTTCAGAGTCATGTTACTATTATTAATGTGATACTCCATCGATCCTCATTATAATAGATCATATTACAAATATTTACAAAAATTATAGAAATGCCTTGAAATGGGCTGCACAGAATCGTTTATAGTGGTGTCAAGTATAATATATGCTGCTGACTTAACAATTTTTTTTTAAGCACTCAAAAACCTCTGTAACTTTCATAGTTGAGGCTAAATTTTCAAATAAGAAGTTCTCTACAAGCATATCTATGTTTGAATAATTTTCAGTGATATCTTTTTTAAGTGAGATTCCAATGAAGCCTAAAATAATAATTAAAAAAATCATATATTTTTTTCGGTTTTCTAATATCTCAGAATTTCACATGTGCACTAATTAGTCTAATATAACCTGCTTAATTTCAAATCGGAAATATTCTTTTATCATTAAGAAAATACTTTTCTTTGAATTTTTACACGATAGATATCTTAAAAAATCATTATGCAAAAAATGTCTTCCCAATCTCTAAATCGTTGTAACTTATGCAGCATATAGAGTAATGTCTTGGCCATAAACCCTTTAAATAGGTTAGAAGAGTCTCAATTCCACATTGAAGATGAAATGTTCTCAGCTGTTCCCAAAATTAGTAATTTATGCTGCATAAATTTGACAATTATAATATTAGAGTAATTATCCAACTGAACTGCACTTTTTAATTATTTCTATTTTTAATTAGGTAATTTTTTTTTTTTAGCTATGGATTGGAATGAAATAAACACTTTTGCTGCAACGACTGGTTTCAAGTTATTGTTTGATCTTAATGTCCTTCTTAGGGAAAATAATAGTTGGAATTCATCTAACGCTGAACTGCTATTGGACTTCTCTTTTGCGTATCATTACGAAATTGATTGGCAACTAGGAAATGGTATATTTTACATATTAATTTATTCACTTGTTATAAATCACTGTTTGTTCAAGGAAACTTCATTTTAAAAAAAAAATTTTTATTTATTATGCCTTATTTTATGCTTATATCCAAAATTTTATTTTTAGAACCGAACGCTTTTAAACATACATTTGGCTCAGAGCTCAATCCGCAAAGCCTTGCTAAGGATTTCAATTCTTTGAAAAAATTACTCAGTCAGTACAGTCTTTATAATTCTTCTCTTGTGATCGGACCGGACGTGACCAATCCTCATCACATCTCAATGGCGCCGGAAACATATCTTCTCGACTTTCTAAAAGCTCGTCCCAATGTGGATGCAATTTCATGGCATCAGTGAGTATATTTAATAGTTATTAGATTGATATTATGACATGATATGTATATTCACACTAATTCAGACCATTGTAATGGTTTTCATTGAAAGTATTGTTGCATTTCATCACAAACTTGCCATTTTTCACTCGATCACAAACAGGCTTTTTAGTTGGGAGTGCTGCGAATTTTCTTATACCTGTAAATCGTAATATTTTAGCATATATATATATTCATCCAATCCCCTAATCTATACATCTTTATGGAAAACACTGTTTGTTGTCAATTCCTAAGAAAAGCCCATCTTTGTAAATTTTGAGAACCTAATTTTCTCATAAATCTTGACATTTAAAGAATTGTTTATAAGCACATATTTCTTATGAAACTACCTTACTACTAAATTTACAAATTATTCAATAAAAAAAAAAAAAAAAGGAGCAAAATCATTTGTATTATTAAGAGAATTAATAAAAAGGTATACAATTTTAAGACACATTTGGTGAATAAGACGCACTCTAGTTTTCATGCGATTTTTTTAAATAGATAAATGGTGCATCTTATACACATGATATATAAGTACTAAACTTATTTTAATGCATTAAGTTAATTTATTAATATTTTTGTCTTATCAACTTATCAGTATCTTATCAATTTCTTATCAGTATATGTCTGTATTCTTCTAGCTATTATACCAGTTCAGAAGCATCATTGGAAGACTTTTTAAATGTAGCAATATATGACCAGTTCATTGAAAGTTACGGTGTCGTACAGGATGCAATTAAGAAATCAAAAGTTTCACAGAAGCCGGTATGGCTGAGTAAGTATTCAAGCATGTACAAGCAAAAATAAAAAAAAATCCGACTAACTTGTCTAATATAACTAAAATATTTTGATGTTTTCACAGCTGAAACCGGATCATCGTATGGAGGAGGGGCGAAAAATTTGTCGAACAGGTTTGTGGGAAGTCTTTTGTGGATTGACAAACTTGGGTCAGGGGCCAGAGCTGGGATTTCCGTTATCGTTAGGCAATCTTTGTACAGAGGAGAATATGCTTTAATTGATCCAGTATCTCTATCGCCCAATCCAGTAAGTATCTTTTTCAAAATGCAGATCAGTTAATGATATATTTAACTTAATTCTTTACACATCTATGTCATCGTTAATATATTGTAATAATTATTTTCACTTGTCTAATCTATATGATGGGATGTTGAGTATTTATTAAATAAAATATACAAAATCAATTGTATCAAATTTATTAGATTTATTTGTAGTATTAACCTCGACCAATAGATTGGTTCATCTACTTAATAATAAAACATCCCCACTGGTGTTATAAACATATAATTACTAAAGGAATCATAATATAATTATTCCAATCATGGCAAGTCATTATAATATATTTTAATTATTCTTTTACTATATGATATAATTTTTTTTTATTTAATGTTGATGTAAAATTACAATAAGTATTTTTTTTTTTTAGGACTACTGGATCTCTGTAATATATAAGATGCTCGTTAGAGAAACTGTTCTTAATTTAACTGTTCTCAGCAAGACTTATGACAAAACTTTAAGGGTTTACGCACACTGCTCCACTAAAAATAAAATAGTTATTTTCGGAGTGAATATCAGAAACATATCACAAGGAATTTTTATGCCTTTAAATAGTACAGGATATTTTTATTCCCTTTACTCAAAAGATCTTCAGTCGAGGTTTGAATTCAAGTATTTAACTCTGTTTGTTTGTAATTTATTTGTTTTGTTTTTTAAAATAACAGTAGGAGAAAACACAAGGGGCTAGCTATTAATATTTATTTTTATTATATTTTTAACATAAGGGAAATAAATTGAATTAATAACTAGGCTCACCACTATTTCAGTTCTAAAAAATTAAAATGCAATAAAAAAATTTAAATGCCAACAGTATAACATTAATGTTGGATAAAGTCTGAAAATAGTGATACCAAACACATATATAAAAATTTTTAAATCAGCCTAGTATATTGTAATAAAATGGAATCATAACCTAGAACTTTAGTGATATTTTTTGTTTGTAATTTGATAATTCGCAATTACAAAATTCTGTCAGTACGAAGGTGTACCCATAAGAAACCAAACTGATGTATGTGTTGGGGTGTTTTTAGTACTGAGTCTCGTTGGTAGGACCATGTAAAGTAACTTTTCACCAGTCAGTATGCCAAGTACAGTGGTGCCTCACACAACGAACTTAATTCGTTCCAGGAGCAAGTTCGTAATGCGAAAAGTTCGTTATGTGAAACGCGTTTTCCTATATAAATACATGTTAAAAAAAAAAAATTCGTTCTGTAGCATAAAATATGCTAAGATGACATAAAAAAAGATAAATTTTTTGTTATTATTTTTATTTAGATACATACATCTAAAAACATAATTTTTTTAATTTTAAGACAGACTAAGTAGAGTCTAACGAATCTTGCACATCTTCATCCATTTTCTGCTTTTTGGCCGATGGTTTCATGAAAAACCTGTCCAAAGTCGTTTGTTTTTCTCTTTTCTTCAACATCTGCCGGAAATAACGGACAAGAGTATCGGAGTAAAGATCGTTGATCCTGTTTGCTTCAGCTGAATCCGGATAGTGGGAATTGGTAAACTCCTGAACTGCTTTTCATTTGACCAGGATGTTCTTGATGTCAGCAGTTGGGATTGGTTGATTGTTTGATTGTTGATTCTCGTTATCAGATGACGCTTCCCTTTGAGCATTGTCCTGTTGCAGGACCAGAAGTGCTTGGAGCTCTTCAGTTGTCAGCTCTGCTTCGTGTTCCTCAATAAGCTCCTCTACATCCTCTTCCTCTACCTCTAATTCTAGCCTTCGGGTCACTGTGATGATGTCCTTCACCACTTCTGTTTCATCAACAACTGCTTCTTCCTGGGTCCACGAAGGCACAAGCATCTTCCAAGCAGAAATGAGGGTCCTTTGTGACACTTCTTCCCAGGCCTTCTGTATAAATCGTATTGCCATAAGGATATCAAATTTCTTCTTCCAAAACATTTGGACAGTCATATTGTCTCCACCAAACTCGCATTCTTCAAACACCTTATTAAAGAGGGCTCTAGTGTAGAGTTTTTTAAAGTTCGCAATAACTTGCTGATTCATTGGCTGAAGAATGGATGTGGTGTTTGGTGGCCAATACTGCACCCTGATAAATGAATAATTTTCCCGCAATATTTCCTCTAGGTCTTTTGGGTGAGAAGGGGCATTGTCAAGTATCAGAAGGGCTTTGAGCGGCAGTTCTTTTTCCAGCAAGAATTTCTAAACGGCAGGAGCAAAGGTTTCCAGAATCCATTCGTTGAAGATAACTTGGGTCACCCAGGCTTTTTGATTGGACTTCCAATGGACGGGCAGTTTGGACTTAATAACGTTATTTTGCTTAAAAATTGGATTTTCAAAGTGATAAACCAATAGAGGTTTGATCTTGAGGTCTCCGCTGGCATTAGACGAAAACATAAGGGTAAGTCTGTCCTTCATGGCTTTGTGTCCTGGTAATCGTGGAAGCTCGGGCGACTTCGTTGTGTGAAGCGAAGTTCGTTGTATGAATCATGAAATGAACGAATAGGAAGTTCGCTGTGTGCAGCGTTCGCTGTGCGAGGCGTTCGTTGTGTGAGGCACCACTGTATCGTCACTGGAGAAAGTTCTGTTCTGCTTGTGTTAATTTATTTGAGACAGTTGTTTTACGTGCTGGTTATTTATGTGATAGATGATTTTCATGAACAGCGGGCAGCCATGAAGTTTTCCTTCCTGCTCGGGAAAACTGCCACAGAAACTCTTGAAAGGTTAAAAGTGGCTTACAAGGATGACGCTATCGGGGAAACTCAAGTGTTTGGGTGGTTTTTCCTGTTTTAAAAGTGGGAAAATGTCAATCAATGATCAACCTCGCTCTGGACGTCAAAATTGTGAAATTGTCCCAGAAGATTGACGACGGACCATCGAAGAAATAGTGGAAAAATCTGGAGCGACTTGGAATTCAAAACAGCAAATTTTAAGTGCAGATTTGGGGCTGCAAAATCTCCCGCTCTGTGCGCAGTTTTTTGACCAAAAATGATATGACCACTGTTCCCCTAGCCTCTAGCCCCTAGCTCTAGCCCTCTGTGACTTCTTTTTATTCCCCCGTGGATTGACTCCAATAGAGATTACTTTGAAGGACATTAAAGGTTT
The DNA here is from genome assembly GCA_930367205.1 of Acanthosoma haemorrhoidale. Lineage (NCBI taxonomy): Eukaryota > Metazoa > Arthropoda > Insecta > Hemiptera > Acanthosomatidae > Acanthosoma > Acanthosoma haemorrhoidale. Next base: position 17,770,259 of record OV884011.1, on the reverse strand, counting down.
TTGTAAAAAAAATTAAATAAATCACCTTGTACAAAAATAGTTCGGTTTCTTTTGGGTAAGCCCTCGTATTCTATTGAAGTTGGACATTCTAAAATGAATATTTACCTAACAAATTTATAAAGGATTTAAAAATAGCCTAGTATAATGCATTTCATAAAATCCTTTTTTATGTAATATAGGAATATTATGTGGGGATATAGTGTTATCTTGATGTGTAGTAAAAGTTAGTTACAATGGCTTAAGTCATTTTGTTCTTTTATGCTTTAGTTATATCTTTTTTTTTAATTAATTCAAGTTTCTTTTTTTCAGGTCTGTGGAACTGAACGGTGATGAGTTATCTCTGCACTATGACGAGAGGCTTCCCATCTTCAAGGGGCTAAAGGTTGATATGAACCATGTGATTCCCATTCGAGCATACTCGATATTCTTTATACAAATTGAACTGATCCATCCTTCCTGCAGTTTGGCTTAAAATTGTAATTTCACTAGTCATAATTTTATATTTAACAGTAATTTTTTATTACTGACGTCCATGATAATAAATATATTCTTGCCATAAAAACAATCCTTTAGCGAACTTACCGGAGTATATTGCAAGGGAAATACTTAGGGTAGTTCTTACTAAGAGGAAGCAATAGAGCTTCCATACACAAAGCATTTATTCATAAAAAATAAGGTATTTATTCGTGATCTGTATAGTTTTATTTGTATTTAATTAACTAATTAGGTTTGGCAGAGTCGTTGCCAAGCCTGCTTATGATTATGAAGGGATGAAGAGTAAACATATTTGTTACCTTGTCTTTCGGAAAAGACATTAAAGTAAATTCCGCACATGAATCAAGTAGTTGTCTTCATTAAGTTACATTTAAGTTGCACACATAATTAAATCGCACAGTCCCTCTCATAAAGTAGAGGTGAGTTTCTCCTATTAGTTTTTAACATGACTATTTTTACAGAAAAACTATTAAAATTACATATATCTAATTTTTAAACTATATTGGTTTTTTTCTTGCTCAGATTAGACATTTTTCATTTTTTTATCAGTTTTTCCAGTGATTGAATAACATCATGAATATAATTTCTTTTTTGAGTTGCCTCTTTTTCTATTGCCTGTCCAGAAGCAACAGAAACAAAGCTGGGTATTTGTTAAGGCTTGTAGTTTAATTGATTTTAGTTGTTCTAAGACACGATGATGAGGTTGACTCCTTAAAATAAACTGTACATCTTAACTTGATATTGATAAGTGAACAAATTTATTCAGAAATATTTTAGATATTTTTTCATTCTTAAAACCTTGAATGAAGGAAGTGAACACTTCGATGATTTTCATATTTTGCATTGATTAAGATATGTTTATTCAAAATATGAATGCTTAGAGGTCTAACTCTAACCAAACAGACTGTGATTTTAATCTTATTTTCTCCCATGCCCCTTCAGTTAATATTTATTATTCTATTATAACATATTGTCAATTTACTTATATAATTTATTTTTCCTATTGGCTCTCGCATTCCAACTTAGTTGAATATAAATTTGTGGCAATAATTGTAAAGCAATTTTAATGACAGATTTTAGTCAAATCTTTGAAAAAATGATGTCTTGGAGAACCTCTGTAACTTGAGCAATACTCTACAAAATATATTTTTTTAAGTTGTATGTTTCTTTGATGTACTTAATTTAAGAAGACTTATATTAGTTAAAAATCTATTATTATTTTATTTCACTATTAGTTACCAACATTTGTTATTTTAATGAATTCTCTAAAATATGTTCAAAATTAATGTTTTATGAAAAAAGCCTTTCAGAAAGGTAAACTGTATATTTTTAATACATATTTTTTTATGTGAATGTGTTTTTACTTTCCATTCTTTGATTTTTTTTTACTATTTTCTTGCCTGTAGAAGTCGGCAGCACCTACAAACTACAAGGGCTACCTATGTAAGCTTTATCTTTTTGTTTCAATTTGTATGTACAAAAGAGTACAATTATCACGTATTTATTAATTAACATGTTTTTACACTAGGTTATTGGTTACAAAATTACTTCCACTCTTCTATGTGGGGTTACCCGAGCGAATACAAATACATGGATATTTTAAAAATAATTCAATAAAATAATATACAAATAAATATGTTGCCAATTTATATATATATTGTAATATATCTTTAATTTATTAAATCTCAGGGGGTCCTTGGCAACCAAACATTTACACAAAAGAAATTAAAAAAAAAATTAATCATTTACAGTTTTTTAGTTGGTCCAAATGCAACGTTGGCCAATGGCCTCCTGCAGACTCAGCACATGTTGATGTATGAGATTCCATGATGGCATGTGCTACGAGGTAATATGAATAAATATGAGGTTAGACTACGTGTAAGGAAATACGAAGTGTCAGGGCCCTCACGTCAAATATGTTTGACCATCCACAAACTGGTACAAATTATCATCAACATCTCTCTTCTCAAAACAATTTTCAAAATTACCACCTCTCCTTTATTGCATCTCTCAACAACTACCTCTCTCAAGTAACTACAAACAACTGCTCCATAACAGTTACTAAAAAAACTTACTTTCTGCTGCTACATTCACTTGTTTTAGTTTCAAACCCTTTACAATTCATTTTATATAATAAATAATCCTTATTTAAAATCACTTCTTAAAAATAACATAGTGCATATAAATATAAAAAGCTAATTATATGCTTGATTCCTCTATCGTACTTATTGTAATGCATTGCATGGGCTTAAGAATAAGATTGATAGAGCTGTAAATGAATACATAAACACTAAGCCACTTTCTCCGCTTTCAAAGCAGTCATGTTGGCCAATGATACGTTAGTTGGATATATAAAAAATAATAGTAAACATAATTTGAAAACATGATACAATGAAATATTTATTTATATTAAATGAGTAAAGGATAGATATAGATATACATTTGGTTGAGATTACATAAAATGACAAAACCTTAAAACAAAAAAAACTCCCGTATGAAATTAAAATTTATATGACCTAAATAATTTTACCTAACAATATGTATGGTTAAAGAAGTTTTACACAGATAGACTTTTTACAAGAAGAGTTTATTCACAAGTACAACGAGGTAACGGTTTTACTGACTACTGTCTTTTGTCTAGTCAGGAAGAGAGAGTGTTACTGCGTGAAATGAGTCTGACTGAGTGAGAGGGAGAAGAATTTTGGGAAGGTATATACAGAGGAGAAATGGATCATGCCTTCTCAGCTAGCGTGGGGAAATAGGTGAAGATTGCCTCACACAGGCGGTCGTCATCGGTGCCAAGCAGTCAGCAGGAATGGCAGTTTATTGTTTCCAAAAGAATCCCTGGGTCAGTACTAAATAGGTCTCGTCTCAGCTAATTAAGTGTTATCCGGGCCAGGCCTCCGGCTGACGTTTGCATTCCATAATTGGCTGTTGTCTTTGGTTCTCTGGAGTCCAAAGATGAAGATTCAATATAGGGGAAAGAGAGTCCAAATCCAAAGACCTCGCCCAGTCTCCAGTAAAGACAGTGTGTGTTTTTCTTCCAATCCTGACATCTTATTTACTCATGTTCTCCCTCCAGATATACCAGGATGTTCCACTTAGCATCTTTGATATGGTGCATTTACGTTCTTGTAGGTTTGTGATAAAATAGACGTGTCTGTGTTATCTATCAATTAACTACTGTTATTGTTTTTTTTAAAAAATAGTCCAAATTCTAGCTGCTTGATTCTGCCATGCATAGTAAAAGTTCTCACTGCAGGTAGATAAATTAGCAGATTGTTCTTTCTCTGATGCTATTAAGTCTATTTTCAACTATAAGATATTTCCAATTTTATTTTATCCGCTTGTCTGTTAGTGGAAATAACATACTCAGAAACCATTTTCAAGAAATATTATAATAAAAAATGAAACATTGTATATATGTTGACTAATGATAAAACAAATTATTAATATCAATGAAGAATTTGTACTCTTAAAGCTGATGTATTGTTGTGATTCCTACAATTTTAAAATATATGCTTTATACTTTTTGTCGGGCACTCACTAGGGGGCTCAGTATACCTGAGTATCCCCAAAGTGGCGAGGAGACGCCCCATCCCCACTTTGGGGATACTCAGGTATACTGAGCCCCCTAGTGGCGGGGAGACGCCCGCCGCGGGCTAGGATTGCTACAACCTCTTAATCCCCGTCCGGCGAGCGCCCAGAAAGAGATAGAGCGGGTAGACCTATGGTCTTTCACCCTGGCTGCCGACGGGCAGCCTTAATTCGATTTGATCTGACTCCATAAGATCTTTAGAAGGTTTGTGTGCCCCGACAAAGCACTGTGTTCAGGAGAAGAGGTACAGGGTAGGTTTATGTGGTCTTGGAATGACCACGAATTCACACTCGGTATCTAAGGGTAGGGGAAAACCGTCCGGATCCCAAAGGCGAGTGTGAACCGGAGAGAGGCAGACTGGATTGCAATGGGAGACACTGCTGGTAAAATTTGCAGGGCCACAGCAACCGTCGTCTGCGAGGGAGAGGTCTCTCCCAAGGAGGTGCTAGTTTTAGCGAGACGAAGGCAGAGATTCCCACTAGGAAGGTGTGGGGTCTGACAAGCACCGGACTAAAACATAGCGAGGTTAGGATAGATTGAATGAGAAGTCCATGGTTTTGAGTAGAGCAACAGGCACCAGTGCAGAGAGAGAGAGGAGAGAGTAGTTTTCCAAGTGAAGGTCCGATTAGTTATGCTAATTTTCTGGGAGGCCCAAGCTTATATAGGAGGCCAGCTAGTAGGGTGTGGGTAAGTCCCCACCTACGGCTGTCTCCCCCACTACTTCCAACCCCACTCTCACTGACGTCATAACCTTTATTAAACATATGAAAACAGTGATAGACATGATTTGATCGAGAAGAGGGCGACTTATAATTATTTATAATCAAGAGGTGGCCACAACACTTTTCTTTCTTATTATAAAGAGTAAAAGGACATCATAAAAAATCATTAAGGAATAATGGTTTATTTAATAATGATCAAGTTAGGTTTATATCTCAGGGTTCAATGTGGTTCTTTTAGTGCATAACGTTACTGTTTAAATGTTTCATATTTACAATTTACTGGAGAGCTATTTACCTAAAGTAATAAATACCTAATACAAAAAAGAAATATGCCTCTTCTCTCTGGTACCTACTTTTATTATTAAGGGTCTATAAATTTAGCTTCTTTGATATATATATATATATATATATATATATATATATATATATATATATATATATATATATATATATATATATATATATATATATATATATCACTTCAATATATCGGGTTAATTCTCCGCGATTGGCTTTCCCTAGGGGCGAATCTTCCCAGTGCCTACCTGCTTTTATTATTAAGGATAAATGACTTTTCCTGTTCTATGTACCCAAGGCCATAGACACTGTATCTAACAAATATTTGTCTTAAAATAAAAATTAATCAGACCATATTGACCAATCTGTCAATAGACAGAATAACTACAAGGTTGAAGAATATTTACATATTTTAATTTACATTATTTTAAACTATGGATATGTGGGAGACCCCTATATAACAACTCAACCCTTTAATATTCATTGATAAATTATGTTTTCTTCTATGATAGGGGAAAACAAATTTAAAGTTTCTAGAAAAAATTTGACTCAATTAAAACTAAAAAATTATTTTAATTCACTTAAACAATGGCTCAAATATAAATATACATGCAAATGTTTCCTATCTACGCCATAATAACATACTAACTCGTAACATACACTAAAGCTTCAATATGATGAAAAGGATCGGAATTGAGGACCAGACCAATTTTGACACTCCACAGCTTCATTTTTAAATGTCAAGAAACTCGATCAAAAATTATTTGATTTTGACTTTTTTTATTTCCCACGAAAAAAGTGTAAATGGTAGAGTTTATTGGGGGTAAAATTTATTTCAAATCTCATTTTTGACAATTTGCTGCTGTTTGGGTTTTAGGTTAGAGACAAATTTTTGCTGACATTCCAAAAAATGCTCAAACATTTGTTAGGTTGGCAAAGCCTAGTTCTAGTCGAAGATGAAAATTAAGTCTTATTCTAGAACAATCATAATATAGTGTCTGATCCAAACTGAATTCATTGTAAAATATTTAATAGGCTTGAAAATTATTTAGAAATATATAATATTCAGTATTTGGTGAAATGGCCCTTCCAACATTTTATGAGGAAACATGCTTGACTTCAAAGTTCTTTATGCCGAGGACATTGTATAGTTTATTTCTAACACAGCAAATCGTTTAACTGTTCTATGTCTCCTAGCCGCAGACAAGATACTCTAGTCGCTGGTATAGCCAAAATTGACTCATGATAATTCTGAAGAATTTGGTTCATCCTTATCTTTTAGGATATTATTATTTTTGGGACACATTTTGTTGACCTACATGTTAATGTTACAGAGTATGGGATGGGAATCGATACATAAATACTAAAAATGATGTATCTATTATAATTATAATTATTATTACTGCCCCTTGATAACCTAAAGGTTATTTGCATTAACTGAAATTAATGTTACTTTGAAGTAATAAGATGATTTTGGTAATCATAAAAAAATTATTATGTATGTGTAATTGTTATAATTTTTACAATAATAATTGCATAATTCTAGTACTTAGGAGATGATTGATATAGTCCATTGAAAGTACTCATGATGCAAAATACCTGCAACCAGCATCCCTACAAAAACAAACTTATTTTTCGTATTTAATATTTTTTATAGAGTTTGTAATCCTAATCCTCCCTAATTTCTCCAGTGACTGACTAAAGGGTAGGTAGAACTAAACAATTTTCAAAAAGCAACCAATGCCTACATTTTACAGTGAAATCTCGATATTTCGTATCCCGATTATTCGTATTTCCGGCTAATTCGTACAAATTTGCCGGTCCCTAGAGAAAATCCCGGTAAGTGGTATAAAAACAATGCATTTAAGTCCCCTCGGTAATTCGTATTATTTTTATGCTCGAGGTCACTTAAAACGTCTTATAATACGTATTTCCAGCTTGAAAACCTCGTTAATTCGTACTGTTTCAAGAAAGGGAAAGAGGACAGTGAGAGAGCAGAGAGCAGAATGAGTGCGAGATAAATGTTTTCTATAAAATCCCATAAGTAATTCGTACTCTTTTTACTGAAAGGAAATAAGGAGAGGAGAGAGGGAAAGTTTTAGGAATTGTACTTAGCTTTTCTTTCGTTTCTACGGTTCAGTCTCGTTTTTGTTACTAAAGAGAAAAAACAAATCATAAACACCGTGGCCAGTGGCTTTAAGCAGATTGACGTATCCAAGCGTTTTAACGTCCCTCGTTCCACGATCACATCAATCCTGAAGAACAAGGACAAAATCACTTCCCAGGCATCAAGCAGCAAAGTAAAACGCTTCAAGACTGGTGATTACCCACAACTTGAAGAGAACTTAAAAAAGTGGTTCGCGCAAGCAAGGCATTCAAATGTACCAGTTGGAGGAAATATACAAAGGAATTGACAATACCCGTCTGCAAGGATTGTGTAAAAAAAAATTACGGATTTTTTTCGTACAAATGATTGGTGTTTATTTAATCTAGAACATAAGTATGTACATATTTTTTATTGCATGTATTGTTTAGTTTAGTATTAAGCAGTGTTTATTGTATAGTTTTTACCCTTACTACATTGTACATACTTCTTAATACATACATGATTGCATTAATACGTTTTTTAATTTTGTACTCCCGATAATTCGTGCCAAACTGTCAGTCCCTTGGCAATATGAATTATCGGGATTTTACTGTATTGGTAATTAAGAATCCCTATAAAGAATGAAAATAGTAGAAAGTAGAAAGGATACTCAACTTTATAGAACAAATTTAATGTCATTATTTATTGGTTGTATTGTTATTACAAATATAAAGTCTCTTTTATGTGAAGAATGTTCAATTTAGAACTTAATTATGTGGGCAATAGTGACAAGGTAAATTGAAATTTAATGATAGTTCCTCATGAACTCTTCATTTCTTGGGAGTTTTCCCAATAAACAAATCCAATGTGTAAGTAACAAAATCATAGTATATACCATTGTCTTTAATTTAATTATGTAGGAAAACCTTTCTTCTAATTCTTTCTAGAAACAATGCTACTGGATCCCAAAAGTCGATTCAATTAACCTTTTAAATCGAAGACATGCAAATGTCATCAGACTCGTTTGAGTCTAGTTCTTTTTCCCTAGTCAAATGTTTCAACTCACAGTTCTACTTTTTATTTCACATAATTGTAAGATGTTTTTTTCTTGATATTACATAAACTATGGATTAATAAAAATAATTGTGAAATGTGTCTCTTGATTAAACTTTGATTGATCTAATGAATGTGTCTATGAATGCATCTTGATTATCCGTGATGTAAATTGACTAATTGGAAATTGCTATCTGTCTATTTATTCTGTAAAATAAAACACCTTTTCTCTCTACAGCTAATTTATAATTATTTTTTTTATTAATCTATACCCGGACGTGTATATAAAGCTGTAGAGGACAGCAGGTATTCTATTCCGTGATAAACACACTCCTGCACCACACCACCAATAATATTTGTTCTTTCGCCAAAAATATATGCTGACAATATTTAAAAAACCAGCAAATTTTTATGTTTTATTCCTCAATAACTTAGCAGAAACGATCATATTAGAAAATTTATGAAATAAAAATGCTAAAGTACATCAAATTATGAATCAAGCAAGATATAACAGATAATAAGCTTACAATGTCACAGTGACACCAAAAAAAGTAAAATTAAAGTTCAAAATTGATTTTTGAATTATTTCTGTTTCGTAGATTTGCTTGCCTCTAGTATCACATGTGAGGATGTGCGAGAAAAAGGTTCAGGGTCCTCATTCAGTGTGGAGGAGTTGAAGTCTCTCTCACTTTTAAGCAGTGAAGTAATCCAGAACTGCATAATTTTCTTGGGGAAAGAACAGCTGTCCGATGAACAATCAAAAGTTGTATGGAGGGCATTAATACAGGTAGGAAGTATTAAGTTGTATTTTCAAAGCCGCTATGTAAAGTAAATGCAATGATCCAACCTTCCTGCCTGCGTAGATCCACGGATCAGTTGAACTTATACCTGAAGAGAGCTTACAACATTTGGGTTGGATATCAAATGGAATATCACCAGAACATTTTTCAAACTTATCTCTTTCAGAAGTTGATACCATTGAAGCATTTGGTAAATACAGTTCTTTCAGTGCTGATCAGGTAATATTCATGTTTTTGTAATGAATTCCATTAAAGAAAGTCTAATTGTATGACACTTACCATGATTAATAGTTGCAGTATTTGAATTCTGCCGTGTTTGAGCAATGGAGCAGCAAAGAAATTGAAGATTTATCAAGTTACGATTTAATGACTTTAAGGCAGATTCTTTGCGCTTTTAATGGATCTGAAATCCTTAGGATTCATCCAGATGCGTATAAGTTTGTAACTTGTACCTATGTACTGTGTTGACTTTTACTTATTAATTTATATAATAACTTGAAATAAACATAAAATAATAATTAAATACAACAAATTCTTAACTTTTTATTGCAATGAATTTAATTATGATTCAGTTTTCAAATACTAAAAACTAAATATTAAAATATTGCAACATATTGTAATCTTTGTTCTAGAGTCAAGAATCTTGACCAATTAATTCTCATAAATAGTGTATTACTACAGCCATCTTTCTTCTTTTTAAGTTTTTTAGTAAACTTTGGCAGTTTATATTTCAGATTTTTTTTTAAAAATTATTCTTATTTAATTACAAAATTATTATTCTAAAGATAACATGTTATTCTTCCTGTCCAACAAAAAATAACAATAAGTGATAGATTTACTTGTAAAGGTAAAATAGTAGTGAATTGTATTTGCTACTGCCTGAATATTGTTGTTTAAATAGCCAATTTAATTATTATCAAATAGCTTTATATTATAGTTTGATTACCTGTGACAATTCACTGGTGGTAGCAGTACAGAAATAGCCTATTTATTTGTGTAATATTGATTGATATCGAAAAAAAAATAAGAACTTTATCTTGAGAAAAGTTTATTTATCCATTGATTAATGATCAGGGATGCTGCTCATGAGTTGGCGACATTAAAGAACTGTTCAAAAGAAGTTTTAGAAGGATTGGCTCAGTTAGCTACAAGTACTCTTGCTTTCGGAAATCCCAAACGTTGGACATCTCTCCAGGTAAATACCTTCTTACCAAAGAAAATATTTTACACTCGAATCATTCTAGAAAAAAACTGAGAATGTCTAATTATTATACAACTATATGACCCAATAGCCTGTCCTAGTTTTTTTTTCTTTTTTATTGTACAAAGATTTTTTTATATTTCAATTCAAAGCGAACCAAGAAATATTTTAAAAAATACTAAAACAATGAGTAAACAGATAGAAGGTTTAAAACAGGCATTAAAAACAGATAGTAAGAATTAAAAAACAGAGTATAAAATTTGTAAGTGTGAGTCTATAATTAACTCAAAAATAGAATCGCTCAAAAAATATTGTGAACCAAATGCAGATGAGAAAGAAATTTTAAAATAAGGAGGTTATAATTTAGAACAAAATGTAGCTTCAGTACCTGATCAGTCTTTAGAAAGCAATGAAGCAATGGCGCTCTTATAAAAAATTACCTGTATCTGTAACTCCATAAATTGTCAAGCTTGTTCTGATTTTCATATTAAAGTATTTGTTATTTCAGCCAATAAGCATTATGCCTTTGAGAATTTGGTTAGGACGAATATCAAGAATACTTGATTAGGAAAAGTATTTTACATGATTTTACATTTTAAAGGCGACAAAAATCAAAAAGATCCAAAATAATACACCGTTATATTGGTGAGCATTTGAGAATGTTGTTGAAAGGCAAAAACCAAAATTTCTGACCAAGGAAGATGACATAGAGTATTTAATTAAGAGCGCCTATAGTCTATCATAAGATGGATCAGCATGGAAGACAAAATAAAATATTAATATTAGCTTGTCATTCATGGGTTGCCTCAGAATGAATTTAAAACTCAATTATCAAGGAGGCAACTAAGCGATTTCTTACCTTCCTGCACGCATGAGAAAACCCTCCAAACCATTAATTAGACTAATAAACTATTTGTGCCCTTTAAATATTGAATATCAACACATAGTTGTTGTTTTGTTTTAGATTGCAGCAATAGGTTGTGTTGTCGCTGGGCTCCCGTCCATTAGAGTGATTCCTGCTTCTGCAATGGAAGGATTTACCAAAAGCATGGTTTCTTGTCTTCCACCCACTGTGTTGCAGGTAAAATCTTTTTTATTTGTTCTACAGTTCGAAGCTTAAAATATCCCATTATCAGAACAATATGTATAGAAATGAATATTATTGTTTCAATATTTTCTGATTAGATTTTTATTGTCCAAAAATGATCAAAAAAAAAAAAATTCTGGCCATCTCCTAGCATTGCAGTATTTCTGTAGTTAAATGAAGTGAACTTAAGTGTAAATGTATTTACTATACAACAGCCATACTTCATTCGAGCAGAGGAGCTACAGTGAGCTTCACGAGGTCTTTGATTTGCCTACGGTGGATGAATTCATTCAACATAGACATATCAAATTTTTTGACTCCCTGCAATACCTGACAAACCCGGTGTTTAACACGATAACCCCCAATCTGTTCCCCTATCGATGGCAGGACACTGTCCGGGCAGGAATGATTCAGTCTTAGGTTCTAGTTTTAGGTTTAGTTTTTCCCAGATTGTAAATAGAAGGTGAGCCCCAACACCTAGTATTATATACATTGCATTGTTAATTTTAACGCCAAACTGATATTGTAAATTGAAATCCTACCCTTCTTCAAATGCATCAGTGCATCACAGAAAGAGGAGAAAATTGTAAATAATTTGTTCAATTATTTTGTTCATTCACTCATATTGTAAAATAAATAAAGGGGTTTGGGGGACAAAAAAAAAAAGTATTTACTGCCTTTAATTAGAATTTTTGTTCATTAATTTATGTCTATTTTAATAATTAATAAACAAATTTTCTAATGCATGAAAATTATGGAAATAGTATCCAAGATGTTGGACATTTGAATATCTGTATAGTTCTGATATTTTTTTTGTAGGAAATAACACAACAATTTTTATTTTCATCGTCTGTTGCATTTTTTATTTTGTAACTGATTAAGGAGCAGATAAGCTATTTTCAAGCTGATACAATACTTCAAAGACATAAAAAAATAAGTCAATGATTGTTACTATTTTGTCCTGATAAATTTTTATTGAAAATTTCTGTTAAAATTTAGTAATTATTTTAACTTGTGTCATTTAACAGTGATAAAATTCTGTCTCCCATCGCAAAAGGGTGTAGATTTGTTGTGCAGATCTCTTAAAGGTATATATAGGTTGTCCCAGATAGAATGAGATCTGCAATTTTACCCCCTTAAACATAAGAGTATGAAATTTTATGATTTACCTTTTGTAACTACTATTATAGGAAATACAGTTGCTATAAACATGTAACAGAAATTATTTTTTATTTTACTTTTTTGTATTTTTATCTATTAATTGTATTACAGGAAATGTCCGAGGAACAAATATTGAATCTATCCCCGTCGGCAGCTAGTGTGTTGAGTGAAAAACAACTGTCAGCTCTTTATAAGTTACAAAAATATGCCCTTGAATTAGCCATTAAAGGCACACCTGAAAGTAAAAAATCTAATGGGGACGCATTATTTGCTAAAAAATGTTTACTTTTGAAAATGTTTTTTTTAAGTTTATATCTACGTTATTTTTTTAATTGGGTTTAACACCCTTAAGGACTCCTGATATGAGACAGAAAGGGTGTGGCTATATAAGTTTATTATAAGAAAACAAGATAGTCATTAATTAAGTTTTACTAATATTTTTTCTTGGATCAATTGTGGCACTTATTCTAGTAATGTTTTATGGCGCTTGGCAGAAAACGGGTTCTTTTATTAATGATCTCTTTGATCCATTGGTACTGTATATTTTTATTATATTATAAAATAACTATTTTAGAACTTCAACGGCCAACTCTCTGAGTTTTGTTGATTCAAACGCATTTTGTTTTTTATAAAGATGTGGAATTTCCCACTGAGCCTCAGATGTCTTCTTGGAGAAAATTTGCAGTTTAATGATTTATTTAATTCAATTTAATTATTTAAATAAAAAAAATAAATTATTACACTTAATTCTACCACTCGTAATTTGTGCATAGTTCATTAGTTCAAGATAATTTTTTTTCTGTCTTTAGGATGTTATCCTAACAATTTGTTCTATTATTAAAAATAGATGTCACCTCTTAAGATATACAACTTGTGCTGGTATATTTTATAAATGAAATATTCAATTTGAGATAATTTACACATTTTTTTTTTAATTTATTGTCTTGTAAGTATAAAAACTGATTAAAATTCAGACCATTAATTTTTTTTTTGGGAAGAGTTATAATACAAATGTGATGTATATTTTGTTCACAGTATTTCTTCTTTATTACAATGTTAATAGTACAAAACCTGTTTTTTTTTTAGTTTTTTTTTTTTTATCATTGATGCTTCATGCACAATTGTTTACTTTTGAACTTTATAGTTTAGAATAACCCCAGAATTAATAAACTTTTAACTAAATGAGAATATCACATGAATAATAATGTATTGATGTTACTAAAATATGTTCAAAAAATGTAATATTTTACATATTTATATTGATACTAAAACTATGAAAAACTTTGAAATACAATAATAAATGTAATTAATTCATTTTCTTAAGAAAATACTCATAAGAAATCAACAGATTCCAATATCGAAAAAAACAATTTTGTATTAAATTAATTAAGACAGATAACTACTTTTTGCTTTTATATATATTTTTAATTTTTTTTAAAAATATATGCATATAAAAAAAATAATAAATGATAAAAATGTATTGATTAACAATGTAAGACATTAGTCAGGAATCTGTTGCATTTCTTTTACAGCTTTTCCCCTAATTTCTTTCTAGTGTTGCTAATGATTCTTTTCCATTATCCAATAATATTTATAATGCATAAAGTATTAATATATAGTAATAGTTATTGTAAGCAGTTAGTTTCTTCACTTGAGTTTTATTTTTGATCCTTTTTTTCAATTAAAATCAAATTAGCATGCATCTCGATTTTGAGTTTTGTAAGTAAAACGGAAAAATAACTGTGATCCCCCCCCCATCTTTCTTATTTTGGATCTAGAAAAAACTATTTACAGAGAAAGGGCACATTACATGTCACTGATATGCTATAGCATTCACACACCATGAGAGGGATGTTATATATAACATATAACATTGTGCATTTTTTAGATTCCTCTCATATAGTACTTTTTACATATATATATATATATATAATCCTTCATTATTGTTCTATATGCTATTTCATCATAACAATAGTTAATTTAGGTTTTGTGCCCGCTATCTGCATTTTAAAGATATGATTATGTTTTCATACAATTTTATACTTTTATTTTTAACATAAAGGAAGTAATTATTTATGTTACATTTATTTAAAAAGCACTTGTTACAAGTTATGAGCATTAAAATGAACATCCTGGCAATTATGAGAATAGTACAAAAGGCAACAATGATTTACTAATATCATAAATATTCAATAATTTATTTACTTTATTTAATAAGTATTTCACAAAATTAAGGAGTAAAAATTTAAAATAATACCTAATAAAATGGATCATTCAGATTTCTTTTTTGCAAGAAAGAAACTGTTCTCTAAGAAACTATTAGCAAGCCATTGTTGCTTTTGCCTCAGACTCAAAATATTGCGCAATCGAGGAAGCTGTATGTACACAGTTCTTTATTTTTTTTTTTTTTTTGGTTTTTATATTTTCACTTTTTCTCAAGCACATTATTAGTTTTATTGTGCATGTGTTTCACTTAGAATTGTAGCATTAGTTAAGTAGTGAATGGACTAGATTATTGCGTAAAAGAAAATTTACGAAAAAAATATATTATGTATATAATAGGACTAGAGCATTCTAAAAATAATACTAGTTGCGTAAGCACCTCGTCAATATACTACCAGTTAATACAACTGTTCTATATATGTATACAACTTGTGAAAAATCTACACTTATTAGTATTTAATGTAATGATACTTTATATGCAGGTTAATTTCATTTTTTTTTCTTATACAATGTTTAGAACCAAAATTAGTTTTCAATTTCTAAAAATATTTAGCATCTTTAAATAAAAGAAGAACTGACATTTACAACAATGACAAAAAAAATGTAAACAAATCTTTCACACTCTTGGATAAAAACATACCCTGTATCGAAGCAAGAAATTGAGATTTCTTTGCTATAGTTTTTAAAATGTAGTATTTAAACATTACTATATAATTTATTTGGCGTACATTTTCTAAAACCACTGTTAGAAAAAATAAAAGAAAAGATGACTAAATGATTCTTTATGTGAGTTCAATACATTTCATGAGGCGATGTAAGTCATGATTGAAAACTTTTTTTAAATGAGGTCAATTCTGAATATTATTGTCTTCAATGCAAGAGTATGACAGTTAACAACAGTTGTTAATTATCATTTATTTATTGGTTGATTACATATCGAGATTGTTAATTGAAATAATTGATTCATTCATGTGCTAACAATAAATACTTGCATTGGTATAAATTAAAAAAAAAATCTTTTTACATTCTTATATAAATGTATAAAATTAAGCTCGGGTTACCTATACAAAATATGAGCACATTGATTAAAATTTAAAAAAAAAAACAAAAAAAAAACTATAAACAGAAGTTAACCTTTTTTTGTTCTATAGACCCCTTCTACGATCACTGACCACTTCCATAATAATTTTCAAAAACTGAATAAAAATATTTACAGAATGATTCATTCACTCTTGAACAAGCAATGTGTAAATATTATCAAAATTTTGAAGTAATAATGAGCATTGCATTTACTGTTATATCCAGTTGATACTACTGTAATTTATTTTACGATTTCATAAGAAAGTTGATAGTACAGAATAACAAAAATTATGTAATAGCTGTATTTATACCCTTCCAAAAGTAAGCAGATTAAGAATTCTAGTGCTACAAGATGACTGTTAAATAAAATGTTCTGGACCATGCTTGAAATTTACTGTCCTTTATTTATTTTGTTGGAAAGGTTTTTTTTTCTACCCCAAGAGGCATTAGACCATATATGCATTATATCATTTCCATACTTAAAAGACTGAATTAAAATATCGCAAACCGTAATATAACAACAAAATTAAAAAGTAATAAGAATAATTGATATTTTTAATAGATTTTCAGTCTTTAATGCTTTGCCCAAACATAGTTCTGCGATAACAATCTGGTATCATAAAGAGCATGTACTATCAGTGAATTCGATCTAAAACCAAAGATATTTTTTATTTATAATGTTCAAGGAGTTATAAAATATTTATCATTTGTTCATATTTGTTTTAACTATTTTGTCAAATGATTTCCAACCAAATATAATTGGAAAAAGGTTCAGTTTTTTGAGAGGAAATAAATTCAATTAATGTGCTCATACTGGTTAAATTTTGTAAAACATTAGGATATGAATGAAAGTAAATGTATTTTGAGTTAATTCAGTCTGAAACCAGAGAGGCTGGGTTTTGGTGATAAATGTATGTATGTATGTATAAACATATACATATATATAAGTTTACAGGAATGTTTTATGCTATAACATTAAGATGATTGGTCATGGAATGCTCTCTACATGATAAAAATATACAAAATAAAATGATCTCTTTATCAGAGACAGTAGAAAAGGTTGTAAGTTTCCTTTGACGGTGTATATATATATTATTATTGTATATATATACATATATAAATATATTTGTTTCTAAATATAAGTATCCTAATCATAAATGTAATAAATAGCATTATGAGTCACTTTGCAAAATCATTGCACTTAAAAAGTTTTGTATGTATATATATTTATTTATACGATTCGTTCTCTTCTGTGCGTATGGATATTAACACATGTACATCCATACACATAGAATAGTAATCTTTTAATTTTTTAATATAAAGTTAATAATATAACTATATTGAAATGAATAAATAGCTTATAATAAATACTATATAATAACTTTAAAAAGCAGTTTTACTAAAAAGTGTAATTAAAAATAAAAACATTATATATTAATTTGTGTTAGTCAGTCGTATAACATATCTGTTGGCTCTTACAATTGGCAACTCTTTCTCTTTTGTATTGCACAATTTTATAGTTCATGTTTTATAATAAATTGACAAAAAACAAACATAAATCAATGAACTTAAATTCAATAGTATAAGAATAAATAAGAGTGTGCGGACATAATAAATAAATAAATAAAATATATATGTCATTAACAAACCAAACATATTCCACTTTTTTTATAGTTAGGATTTTAGAAAGAGTTTCTACTTCCTATTATCTTTTTTACTAATGTACAATTTAAATATGATAAATTCATCGACATTACAATTTTTGAGCTCACTGTTTGCTCTTTGCATTGTGCCTTATCACCTTTCCGTAATACCCACACCAATTTAATTTTAATATTTGGACCAAACCTATCATATCATTTTTTTCAGAACCTTTCACTTCTTAAACACAACTCTTTATTTGTAATATACATTATATATATATATATTTATATTTATATAATCTATTTATTAAAGCTCATGCGTTATTATTATTTATATATATATATATATATTAAATGTACAATTTAAGACTTTTTTCCAGTCCCAAAATCTTTATATATAAGACGAAAGTTGCGCTAAGGTAAATATAAATGCAACAATTTGATAAATTTATATAATAATAATAACAAAAATCTAAGTATGTTTGAATAGTTTATCAATATGCCAATGTTTAATGATTCTCGCTGTGAAAACTTAAAAAGGGCAACTCTCGTCATAATATCAAAAATTTCAAACATATATATATATTTTACAAAATCTTTCATCATAAACCATGTACCTGATATTGTAGCCTATGCAATGTTATTAAGGCAATATTAACAGGCCTATGTATTAATGTTAACCCTATGTTGAATGCTATTTGCCCTGTAATATTCTACATAGATATCTAAATTAAGCTTTCAAATTTTTACTCACTGGTTACCACCATTTCATTTATTAAGCTAAATTTAATAGCTGCATCTCAATTTGAAGACACTTTTTTTTCTTTTCTATAATGAAGTGGTTCTAACGATAACGAAAAAAATCTAAGTGATTATAATGTAAAATATTTACAATGTAATATAAGCTTCTTATTAATAATATAATAAAATTATAACAATATTTACTGTCTATCATTACAATATAAATTATATAAATTAAGTAATTAATAACGTTATGTACTATTTTTGAAAATATTTTTTGTATAAACTAGATACTTTATACTATATGGTGGCACCTTCCATTTTTTTAATTTACAAAGCTGATGACTAATCATTAAAGGAAGTAATAAAATACTTATTTCCTATATGCTTTTTAATTCCACTCGAAGTCTATTTACAAGATATATATTAGAAAAAAATATAGTGTTTTTGCCGAATAATATAAAATATTCTGTTGACTGTTAAGCTCCCAATGATAACAACAATACACAGAGACAAAACATTCAAATGCTATAGGCCTGTATTATACATATAATAATACCTTAGTATGTCACCATGTATCTAAGGATCATTATTACAAATTGTATGAGTACACTGAAATAAAAAGAGACAGGTGAGAATTCACCTCTGAAAATGTTAAGTATTTTCTAAAACAAGTTAACATGCGTTCATCTACAAACACCAAGCGTTGATAAAGGGTATCTTACAGCTAAAGAAAAAGACAGGAGATTGAGCTATCTTGGCCGGAAATCCATTATAAAGTCTAATATTGCTACAAGGGATGTATACAATTAGGTATGCCAGCGTTTTTTTTTTGTTTTTTTTTCAAACCGAACGTCTTATTCTCAGAACTTCTGCGGCTATTGCGATAAATACATGGCCATGATATATAAGAAACACCAAAATATAAACGATTATTAGGATGAAAGGCTGTGAACAATTGATAGAAGTGTTTTAAACAAATGTAAAGCTCTTGTTGTATTCCTTTGATGGGCTTAAAAGTTTTTTTAGTAATAAAAAAATGTTTTATTTCTACCTCCTCGATCGTTTTCTCTTTCTGAAAAGATTGAGTTACACTGCTGGTCCTCTTGATTTTGATCCCAATAATTTAGAATTTAACATTTCCCGTAATTTATATTTCGTAAATACTAAAGTAAAATCTGTTCATTATTTAATTTTGTAACATATTTAAAATTATTTTTATTTCATAGAATTTTGAACTTATGCATTAACTGGCACCATGCTCTACATTTTTAAAATTTTATTCAATTATCAAAAATACCAATTATATGATAGATAGACTGGTAGTAGTTGGGGACTCCACATGAGAAAGATTTTTTAACAAAAATATTTACTTTATTTGTAATACTAGATATTAAAAATTGACATTCAACAAATAAAAAAATGTTAATAGCTAAAATATTTGCAATAAAAAACTATTAGAATTGGATCAGACAAGGAAAAGGGTTTTCTATATAAAAGGCATAGAACCAGTTAATGCATATGACCTTAATGACAATTAAAACTTATGCGATCGTAACCTGAAGTAATGTTTTAAAAAAAGGTATGTGAAGGAAAGTATTAATTTAATGTAAAGGGTAGAGAGACTTTTTTTTAAATTTAATTTTAAACCCATCTTATATATATATATATATATATTTTAAAATTTTTATTATAATGAATTGACAGCAGTACTTTCACCTATGACTAATATAAGGACTGCATAACAACAATTACCATACAACATCCTGTACAGTCGGTTTCTACATATATACATCAATACATATATATACGCAAGAGACAAAGTTGTCATTGAAAAAATCACAGCCCGTTTGGAATAGTCCCAATAGCAAATTTACCACATAAAATGCCAAACCCTAAATGGACAATTCTTTTAATTCCTAGAGAGTTAAATAGCAAAATGTTTATCACATTTAATAATTTGGGATGCTTAACAGTCAATAGTTCTTAGTTATTACATTGCCGCCACTGGTTGTGACATATCTAATATCAACAAAGTTTTATTTAGTAACTGTGTTACATATATATAATCTACATATAATGGCCTAGTCATTAATAAAAGGTAACAAAGTGATTTGAAACTAATAAAATAATAACGATTAAAGACATATTATTAATCACTGACTGCTGTAATCGATCAATAAAACATCAATTTCGAAAGAAGAATTACTGAAGTTTATGTTAATTAATGAAAATTCTTTACAATTAATGAACATTTGCTAATGCCTAGATAATTTACAGCAGCGGATTAATATTATTCTTATATAATGAAGTAAAAATATAATCCATCGGTTGACTAGACTCTGACTAGTAAATTCAGGCTTCTTACTTTGGCAGACAGGTATACATTAAGTAGGAGTAGACTCTCGTAAACTTTGTACAGTCAACCATAAATTCAGGCTGGAAAAAAAAAAAATCCATATAATTGTAAAAATAAAGTGCACATATGTACAAATACACCGTAGTAATAAATATACACTTTGCTTTTAGTCCCACCATATTTAAAGCAACATTAATAAATGTTAACTTACTCTTATTATTTGCACGGATTAGTAAGGACGGTTAGCATCCTTTGGCCTTTTAAGTTGCACCTTTAATCTCTTCATTCCGATCTGAAAACCATTCATTGCCTGAATGGCAGCTTGTGCGCTTGCAGGGTTGTCAAATGAAACAAAACCTGTAAATTAATAGTCTTGATGATAAAAAATATTATAATTAAGTATAAGGAACAAATTTTTCTGTAGATTCAAATAGTGCTTGAAAATATGTCACAAAATTTCTTAAATTGTATAACATCAGAATGTAAATACTAGACTGTGGCGTAGCGGGAGGTTAGCATGCTTAACTCCATTACCTACCAGTGCCTTGGATGTTAATAAACGGTACCATTAGCTAGCCACCCAGGTAGTAACATAATCTGCCTAATTGCTCCCTTAATAAAAAATGAGTCATATAAAAACCTCATTTAAATAAAAGCCTAGAAGATGGAAGTTAATAAACTAGGTTAAAAAAAAAAAAAATTGAATGCCAAAACTTAAAAAACTGCTGTCGTAGCTGAATTTGACAATTACATGTTTCTAAAGTATGTGGGCGTTTGAAAATTTTTTAAATTTAATTTGATATCATTTTACTAACTATACTCTTACAATTAGCCCTGATTCTAATCAACAAATATTTACATGGGACTAGTGGAAGAAAGTTTGTACTATTTCAAGAAGTGAAAATAACCTATCGTACTCACCGAAGCACTTGCTTTGGTTTGTTGCTCTGTCAATAAATACTTTTGAACTTATAACCGTTCCAAATGGCAAGAACATCTGCATAAGTTCTGCGTCACCGAATTCTTGAGGTAAGTGATATATGAACAAATTGCAGCCTTCAGGACCAGATATGGAACACCCTGGAAAACAACACACTGAAGAATCATTATATAGTCTGTTCTTGAGGGGGAATCTTATTATAAATTAAATTAAACTAAATATTTAACAAAGTTGTGAAATATACCAATGATTTTGTGAAAAAAATTATCAAAATGGTACTTTAATAACCTTGAGACATGTAAATTAAAGCTTACTTTTGATATATTTATTAAAAAATGTATAAAAGTTATGTAAAAATGATGTGATTGTACTGTGATTATAATAAATAAACTTTAACCCACAGCAGGAAACCACTCCAAATAAAAAAGAGTTATATAAAAATCAGTAACTTTTGAGGGAAAATTATTACAAATTGTAATTAAAACATTTTAGCAGTTGTAGAATGGGTAAGAGAGTAAATAATTATAGTGTTCCAGAAAGTTCAGTATTTTAGAAGTCCTTAAAAGTTTACAGAAAATCTCCAGGAACTATGACAAATATCTGTTAACATAGGTTTTTAGACTTTATCACTAAAACTTCTTTAATACATACTTAAATTAGACATTTCATTCATCAGAATTGTGAAGAAGTCAATCAGATCTCCTGCTCACATAAAAAAAAAAAAAATCTTGCGAGGCCACCGATTTGTGAGTATAGTTATAATTATCAACCTATAGTTTTGTAGTATATGAAAAAATGTTTAAAGAAAATAAATACCAAAAAAACAAAAAACAATTAGGTCAAATGAGGTGAAGCAATATTTTTAATAAAAGCTGAAACTATGAAACTATCTCAGTTCCTTCTAACATTTAAAGTTAGCACTGCATTCCACATTTACTATGAAGAATCTGAATCAATGAGAATCTTAATCTTGAAGATTCGGCCTAGAATTCATACAAGTGTATTATTGAAATAACAAGGAAGATAGATTTCTGTCCAAAGCAGCTTTAGATTGAAAGAGGCCAATTAATTATTGAGTTTAGGTTAATTTATGACAGCTGTGTAAAAATAGAGTGAAAATTTCAGGTGTTCTCATTTGATTGGCCATGCTGACTAACTTCTCGCAATCACTGACGACATGGATATTATAAATTGATCTTCTAACACCTTGGAAGAACAATAACAAACCTTGCAATTAATTTTAGCAAGATTAAATACATGTGCTTTACAGCACAAGACACTGTCCGATCTGAACCAGGATTACCAATTTGAATGATTAGGCAGATTTGTTTATAGAAGACCGCTAGGGTTGAAGAAAATATCCCTCAAGAGCTACCCATGCAGTGGGATCTAAAGTATTCAAATTTTACTAAACAAGAAGCAAGCAACTTCAAAATTTGTTAAATAAAAGTAGTCCAAAGAACATTTAGACTAGCACGCTAGAAAGAACAATGGAGGACGTGAAGGAATGCATAGTTTTATACAATCAATCCCTTACATAATATTTGTACTGGGTATATAGCCACAATAATTATAAATAATAATTGAAATCAAATCTACATATGAATTAGATATTTTCAATTATGTTTTAACTATGTGATTTTAGTCATAAATTTTATAAACTACACCCATAGAGTAGAATTACTTTCAGTTACTTCTACAATAAAATAGTTTGTAGCAATCAAGTAATGACATTGTGACTACATCTAATAGAGCTTGAAGAAGTATAACTTGAGGGATAGAAGAATGCATGCAAAATAAAGTTGCTTCCTATTTATAATTTGTTTGTAATTCATTGTTTTATAATTACAGATTTTGGATGGAACCAACAATATAATAATTCTAATAAACATATTTCAAGGGTAGAATTTAAAAACAAATAAGAGTAACTGTCTAAATCCTATATAAACCACCAGTTAGTTTACAAAGCTCAAACTTTAAAAATGAAATTACATAAGGAAAATTTTGCATAGGAGATAGGTACTAGACACATTCTATCTGGAATATAATTACACAAGGACTGATTGATAAGTTGAATCACCTTAACATACATGAAGATATATTTATACAAATTTTTAATAAAATAATGCACATAAAAAAAGGAAAGTTAAAACACATTTGAAATAAAAACAAATACATGTGTCAAAATTTAACACAGAACATATTAGGGGTGCATTTCATTGGCAAATTCACTTACCCAGTACTATACATGAGGAAACATTTATAAGAGGTAAGTGAATTGTTTTGTTAGGAATCAACTTGGATTGAAGATAAGATGTTAAATTTTTTGTTATTATATCGAGTAATTACTAACTATATTAGTTTTACTAACTATATTGGTTTCAGTTGAGGGATTTAAATGAATTTTTAAAAAGTTGTTATCCTATTGTGTTAAAATTACTCAGCAGTTTACACCGAAAATACTTCATTTTATTTGTTAAGTATATTCAACATAATTTCAACGTATTGCATTTCATGGACAGACAGGATTATCATACCAGGAAACTGATATCACTTACACTCCATATAAACTTATAAATTACTGAGATACAGAATTAAGTTAAGAGCCGAAATGCCACACACAAATACATTAATGCTATGTAAATTTAACATATATTTATTTTTATCAATCTAAGCTGATTCCCATCAGAACAACGCACTCTTTATATTCACTCACTAAATTCCAAAGCTAACTATGGGCTCTCATAATTTAAATGAGTTATGTGTAACTATATGCGTTGCTGAACAAGTGGCTACTATTTCATATTCAATCACATTTAAAAAAATGTTTTGTAATTTTGTTTTTGTATATTAGTGTTGGTAGTTACCTTCTCTTTGTGATGCAGCCACCGCTGCTATTGGCTGTGGGATCGCCTGTGCAAATTGGCCGTACACTGCTGGGTATGCTGTTAAAAACACCGACATACAGTAAACATC
The DNA here is from genome assembly GCA_930367205.1 of Acanthosoma haemorrhoidale. Taxonomy (NCBI): domain Eukaryota; kingdom Metazoa; phylum Arthropoda; class Insecta; order Hemiptera; family Acanthosomatidae; genus Acanthosoma; species Acanthosoma haemorrhoidale. Next base: position 17,745,797 of record OV884011.1, on the reverse strand, counting down.
GATAGACATCGCATACATATACATAAGAGGCAAACACAGATCAAAGGGTCAATGCACTGAAAAAACTATCTCTATAAAAAAAAAATTATATCAACATTGAAATTCCTTTTTGTTTAGTTGAAGTGTTACGAGAATATCAGTAATGTAATAATAATTGTTGTACTGTAATGAAAATGTTAGTACATTACTTTGGATAAATTAGGTAGTTATTAAATAATAAAGTTAATTTCAGTGTATTAAAAAAAAAAAAAAAACAGAAAAAAATGTAGACGTGAGTAAAAAGAAGTTATTATATTAAAAAAAAAATGTTCAAACAGTATTTATATTAATGTCTTATTATTATCAACATTAGTTAATGTGTGCCTAGGTACCAGACCAAATATTCAATCATAATTTGTCAGAAGATGTGTTAAGTACAAATTAATTTTGAAAACTTGTTCCAAATTTACAAAACATACTTTAGTTTGCACCGCATGCAAGAGCACGACATGAAAACATGCATTATCGACATAAAGGACATGCTAGAAGTCAGTTTCTTCAACAACCATGCATAATGAGTTCTACTGTCCATTAGTATAGCTCTACTTTATAGAGAATCATCAAGGATACATGTAACAATATATTAAATGTTGTCTGCATTTGGACACCGTGTAATCCTCTAGTTAGTACACATAGAATTAGAGAGAGGTGATAAGGTACCATTTCTGTTGAACGACTCCACAGATTTAGCGAGAATGAATTTTTTTTTTCTCAAAAATTTGTATAGAACAAAATGTATTTAATGCAAATCATTTGATAGTATCCTATGGATACTTTGAGCAGCAATATATACAAATTATGGATATCTCACCAACTCCAGGGTAGGGCTGCATACCGGTGTATGCTGCTGCGTGTTGAAGAGCTGCTTCTCCGTTGGTGATTCCAGGAGCTGTTACAGAGATGCAAAAATAATTTACAAACTGACCATTTCAGATTATATATAACAAGACATTAGGATTGGAAGAGGTGGTATAATTTAGGGTTTGCTTCTCTTCAATTTATTTTTGATTAATTTTTCAGTTTATTCATTTTAATAAAAATACCAGTAGCTTCTCATAACAACAGAGCAACTACAATGTTTTATACGTTTGACTAATTTTTAATAATAATAATAATAATAAATCTGAAAATCCTAATATTAACACTGTCTAAATATTACTTTTGGTTGGGTTGTCTGAATTTTATCTCGAAAAACTTTTAGTAAATTAAAATATTCATTAACTTATAACTGGGTTTAGAAAAGTATTTTGATTATTCACTGAATCCATTGCCCCAGAGTCAAAAAAGTGATTTTCAGAAAATGTTTGTGAGTTTTACAGTTCAAGCTCCATTTAAAATTAATATATACTTCTATCCAGCTAGCCATGAACTTATTTTTCCTTTAATAGTAATTAATTTCTACATATATCAAAATTATTACAATGTATGGTTAAAATATTCAAACACTGTCTAAAATATATGACCAATACTACTTGTAGACAGAAATGTACCCACAGGTACTTGTAAAATTTTCAACATAATTTTTTTAAATAGAGATAGTCATGAACGCCAGTGTACTATTAGTAATTAAAATTAAGATCTTTTATCAAATAAATTATATGGCGATTGGTAGATCCTTTAGAAATTACTGTTTGGAAATGTTCCATTGCCTTGAAAACATTGGTATACATTTTTGACTAGATAATATGAATTCCTTATTCCAGTCTTGTAAAGGAAATTTATTTATTAATTTTTATATTTAAATTTAATCTGGTATATTCATAAAATTGTCTTGGTTAGTGCCTAATAATAATTTTGTTTATTTATTTAGCTACTGACCCAGTTTGAGAAATTCAAAATAATGTATTGTAGGCAGTGAATTACTTTCACATTGATAGACAATAAAAATTTATACTCACGAGGTGGGTAGGATTGGTGAATGCCGTTAGAATAAATCGGAGGTTCTGAGGCAGGTGGTTGGCCGTTGGGTGTCTGGGCCATGTTGAAGTTGGGCACGGTTGGAGAAGGAAGGCTTGGGAGAGCCCCGTTTACTGTTGGTCCGGGTGTACCTCCACCTTGAGTGACATACCACAAATATCTTCTAATACCATTCCAACAAGTGATTATTTTTTGTCAATTAATATTAGACTATAACATAGGAAAAACTCTTCTGAGAAGTGTTATTTATGCACAAAATTTAAATGTATGATATCGAAACATAATAATGTTTACTAATGAAATAGTACAGATAAGTAACAAAATAAAACATAATTACAAAAATAATCAAAATGGACCAGAAGAAGGCATAATTAATAAGTTAATTTTATTCAAAAATAATCGTTTACAACAGGCTGACAGATCAGATTGTACTTATGAAATAGAACTATGAATGACAACATACTGTAGCCTTTAGCAACAACTTATGCCGTAGATAAGACTGACCGATTTATTTACATACAATATTCCAAAACATTTTTTAGAGAATGTCTAATCCAGGATAAATAGAATATGACATTCATTTATTGATCTATTTTGATATTTATTACTTTTGTTTTAATCTGGAACGACACAACATCTGAGTATTAAACATTGTTTCAAAATCGTAGAAACATTATTTTTGTATAATAAAAATAAGGTTTTACTTATTTGAATTATATGAACCAATATTTTTCTTCTGATTGTATACGGATTGCTTGATAATGGACTGATTAAGTCCGAAAGTTGCATTATGATATGAATACTTAATAAATATTGTTGTGATATTAGAGATTGTGGAGTTTTAATATAATATTGAATCCAACTTATCAAGAAGGCAAAATAAAAACAAGTGAGAGTGTATGAAAAAAAACAAACGATAGTATATAGTTGTTGTTGTATCATAATGAACACACACAAAATTACTCTCTAGTTTTAGCCAGTTATAATTAGTTGTTGTTGTGGTTCTGAGAGAACACCCAGAGTTAGACTCTGGTTTTGGGATCGGCCTGTGATACATGTTAGCTGTAAATTGTGAGTCAGAAAGAATTTAAAATTTCTTTTGGTTAGTGGTATTGGATTTGGCAGAACCAAGAAGAGCCATTGCAAGAAAAGAAAAAGAATTGATTTGGTTTGGAAATAATTGATGAGGATAAAAGAAGAAGAAGAAGCAAAATTGTAAACAAGTATTTATAAATAATTAATTTAAGTTTTTTTTTTGTAATTAAATTCATCTTTTTGCCAGATTTATTTTTGTTAATAGAACCTAATAGTAAATAGTAAATAAAATAAATTTAAAGTTAACAATAAAACTAATATATTTAAAGAACGTAATAATATTTATACAGAAGGATATTATGTACATTGGAAAAAAAACTTATTCTGTACCTGTTCAGTATTTGATAAGGAAGTACCCCAAAATATCGCTCACTTTACAGTGAGAATTGGGGTTACACCTTTGTTTTAGTTTGACCTCCGATCTATCATAAATGTATATTTATAATGAATTTACATCAATTTTGATGTTACTTTAACTTCATCAAAATATTAATTACACAAGACAGATTTTTAGATTAGATTGCTAGGAAGAGATTAAAACAGTCTAATTGTTTTTAAATAATATAATTAAATGTAATAAAATCAAAAGAACACAAATATCACCATGCGGATACCGGTTTATGCCTCTCTGAGAAAACAACTTGTGACATTTATTTAAAAAAACAATCTCTACCTTATTTGAATTTATTTATTCAAGTAGAAAGTATTAAGTGCCAGACAGTAATTTTACACAGCGAAGATGGTTGAAAGCTAGGCTATACAAAAATGGTTTTTGAAAAGAAACTTTTTGTTACGATATTTAATAGAAACAAGCTAAGATTTTGACTCACTATAGTAATCAAGACAGAGTAACTAAAAAATTAATCTTGTGGTTTTTTACTTTGATGTTCTTATCATTGCTCTCTATGAAGAAGCTCTTCTCCTATCACTCTAGAACTGTGATCATAAACCCCCCCCAAAATATGAAAGTTAATACCCAGTTAGCTTTAATAAATTAAGCTAGCTTCAAATCTTGATTATTCTGCATTATATCCGGCTAAATATTTCTGTATTTTCCTCTCTTTCAATCTTTCCTCATTTTCACATTTCTGTTGACTGAATTGTTCTCATTTCGGAGAGGTAATATAGATGATTTTTATCAGTTGACTGATATTTTATATTTTATTCTGAAAGTTCTTTCTTCTTTTTTAGTTTTTGACCTTTTGTTTTATATTATAGCAAGGGTCTTTTTATTTTAATTATCCTACCTCCAGTAAGAATAGTTTCATTTTAATTTTTGTTCTTTTATCTTGTTACAAAAATGTCCAAGTTTCTTTGCCTTCTCCTCTAGTTTTTCTCCTAGTTTCGTTGTAATAAATGAACAATAAGAACTGAAGCAGGAAAAAGTAATTTTATTTTAATTATAAAAAAGAACTTTGTCTCTTGTCTCACAGATAAAATTGAAAATTTCTATTAATGCTAAGTTTAATTAATTTCATAAATAATTACAAAATTTTCGGATGGATTTATAACAGAACTGAACTGGAAAAATGAAATTTTAATTAAATTAATATTGTCATAATAAATTTAAACAAACAAATCACTAATGTACAATTTTCACTTTACAATTTATTAAGAATTTTATTTATTACTTATTTATGCAGTACATATTAAATTGCAGTTAAGAAGTGCACAATGTTACTTTCTATAATACTAGCACTTTCTATAAAAAAAAAACCTTCCCATCAACACCATTAATTTTTTTATTATAATATGTCCCTTATGTCAAAGTGAAAATAATGATGACCACTCTTTATAGTCATTGAGAAATTTTATGATAATTACTTTGCCATTTGTAGTTTTATCAATATTTTGCATCACATTAATCTTTAAAGAAGGGAAACGTTGTGTTGTGTTATTTTCAAAATGTATGTAAATAAAATCTGTATTCATCATTTTGAGTGAATAAATTAATGAACATTTATGCAGAAAACATTTCAAAAATTGCTGTTAGAGTACAAACAGTATTGTGAAATTATTTGTTTTCAATATTCAGGAACGCTTGACAAAAGGGAAATTATAATTGTGTTCGATTGCTTTACAGACATAAATTCACTTTAAATTTAATTGACAACATTAGGTACTGAATGAATCTATGAAATCTTACAAAATGTATAGAATTCTTTAATCTACTTCTGCACTTCTCATATATTTAAATTAAATTTCAAAATTATCCCATACACGCTCATTCACACAAATATTTAAGATAGCACTTTTCTGACTCATGGGACAGGTATAGATCAGGTGTAAGCGAATATTATAAATAAAATAGTAATGTCAATTAATCTTTAAGAGCAGAAATTTATGTTTCTTACGGGCAAGGAAACATCATATTGTACAAATAAGTTTTCATATGACATAACATTGATAATATGGTATGCTACTTACCATTCAGAGTGTGAGTGGCCAATGCTGCCATTGGGTTAATGTATGTTCCTTGAGCTGCGATTATGGCAGCCTGCTGCATCTCCTGTAACATATCCAACTATTATCTGAATATATATCAGCCCATTTTTTACAGTGTCTTATAATTAAGAAAAGTGAAGAATTTAATTAACAATTTACACATAAAGATATCATAAGGTTTCGTGCGGGGTAGAGATATCATCGTCTTAATAATGTGAAGGTTTGGGATTCAAATTACAAAAGAGTCAGAAAACTTGAAGAGATTACCACCTTTGAATGAGATAATCTCCTCTCCTAGATTTAAATTACTAATAGCTAGCTAATTATATTAATTATGACATGCATAATTTAAAAACAATGGGGATAATTAAAGAACTAGGCTGTTTATTGCTGTAATTAATAATTGAGGAGATATTAGTTGTTTATGCCCTTACATCAGACAACAAAATTATTATCTTCTATAAACTAAAGTAGTGCTTACATTCATACATTAGCTATATGTAGCTCCTTCAAGCAAAAATAGGCTAACAAAAAAATTAATAATAATTAATGTAGCGACCGCTAACTACATAACATAAATCACCCTATACACTATATATATATTGTAAATTGGTTATAATATGTTGTTAATTAATTTAAACAAATGTAAATAATATTACCAAACCATAAGTCATATCAATGTAAATATTGTAAACAATAAAAGATGCAGGTGAAAAAACTAGCTCATAGGCCCTTGAAGGGGGGGGGGTCAGGTACCTGGGGCCTTGTAGAGGGGCTGGGTCCTGGTCTAGAACATTCAAGCCTTCAATGCGGTTGGTCAGAATAAAACCCCAGATCATTGGCTACTTGGGGCTATATATACCCCCTAGGTTTAGCCGATAAGTAATTCTAACTACGGCTCTCTGGACTGGTACTTGCAGCTGCACTGACGTTTCTAGACTTGGCCTTCTCATTTATGAAAACCTCTGGATCTCTCTTTTTTAACCTCGCTATGTTTTAGTCCGGCCTTGTCAGACCTCACACTTTCCTAGTGGGATTCTCTGCCTTCGTCTCGCAAAAACTAGCACCTCCTTGGAAGAGATTTCTTCCTTGTGGACGGCGGTCACCTGGGGCTCTACAAAACGTACCTAGTACTGTCTTCCCCAGTGATCCAGTCTGCCTCTCTCCGGTTCACACTCGCCTTTGGGATACGGACAGTTTTCGCCTACCTTCAGATACCGAGTGTGAATTCGTGGTCATTCCAAGACCACATAAACTATCTACAATACCTACCCTATACCTCTTCTCCTGAACATAGTGCACTGTCGGGGCACATATCTATCAGATATGGAGTCAGATAGTACAGTAGTAAGACTCGTCATGAAGCAATTGTCCAGGTCATAGCCTAATCAACCCTCACTTCGTCACTAGGGGAGGGTAACTAGGCACCCCCCTTGTGACGACCCGACAATTAAGGTTAGTTTTATTTCTCTTAATTTTAATATCGATGTTCCCCCGGCATAATTTCTTTTTTTCTAACTGGATTCTGAGGTTCTTTATTCAAGCAACTACTATTTCATCTTCACCAAGCTGAATAACATCCTAAAGAAATAAATTCTTGTGGGAGCTTGGAAATGTTACTGGGTCTCCACAATTTGAAGTCAGATAACCATTAGGCTATGAGGACTGTTAAATATGAAATTTTGCAAATTTGAAATATGAGGTGAGCCCCACCACTCAGTCGGCAGCTTGTATAGTTGCTAATCACAACACAATATTAGTTATAAGTATTATTCTACCTCCTTAAAGTGCATCTCTGATGTAGTACAATGAACCATTTACAAAGCTTTGTATATATATTTTCAATACAAATTTGCTAGGGGTTAAGAAAACAAAAAAGAAATTAAATAGGGATTCTGAAAAGTGCTATTAATGGACCATCGCTCCATTATTAAAGACTATTTAATTCGTAATGATATTGTACTTTTCATGTTTGACCGTGTTTTTTTTTTTTCCATCACAAGGAAACAAAATATGAAGAATTTCCTACACAATGAAAAAACTACAAACTCTAGAAAATGTCGTCTCGGTAGCATTCTCTCTTCTTGTTCTTCCACGTATTGTTTTGTTGCTTATAATTATGTATATAATAACTATAAACATTATTATTATTATTAATGTTAAATAGGTAATGCTATATTACCTGAGCGTAGGCTCCGTAAGTGCCGAACTGGTTGAACACGAATGGGTTTAGCAGGCTCATATTTCCGGCCATCTGCTGCATCCGCCTCAGTTGTCTTTCCTTTTCCGTATCAGCGAATTTAACAACCAGCGACGAAGAGGCGCCCTGAAACAAACAAACCAATAATTTAGGTGAAAAAAAAAAAAAAAAAAATCAACGGAAGAATTCATGAGGAAAGTATTAATAAAAAATAGGAAAATATTTGTTTGCGTCTATCCACAGCTGAAAAAATCGCATCGATTTTTTTTACATTCTCGTTAAGATCTAGGAGCAGAAAAGCCGGGTTATCTAAAGGGTGCCCCAGAATTAACGCAAGATTTGATTTAAATAGAAAACACAGTTTTTAGTATTTTTGTTGTTATTTTTTTATTGTATTATAAAGTAAATGTTATTTATGGAATAACACATCGGGCAAATGGCCTCCACGACTTTGCTGGCTCATACGCACTCTTTTGTCGAAATTTTCCATGACCATTTGGCATTAATGTGGTTGAATTTCGTTAAGGTAGCGTTGAATTTCCTCTTTTAATGCACGGGTGGATGTGGGCTTGTTGACATACACCTTTGACTTCAAATAGTCCCATAAAAAGAAATATAAAGGTGTTAAATCACACGATCTAGGGGCCAATTCTGATCACCGAAACGAGAGAGTACACGACCTGGAAATGTGTCCTGCAGTATTTGAATTGTTTCATGGGCTGTATAGCATGTGGTACCGTATTGTTGAAACCACATATTGGCCACATCAATATCATCCAATTTCGGCACAAAGAACTGTGTTATCATGTCGCGATATCGAGCACCTGTAACAGTCACTGCTTGACCAGGTTTATTTTCAAAAAAAGTATGGTCCAATGATGCCTCCAACCCAAAATCCACACCAAACAGTGACACGTTGTGGATGCATTTGTTTTTCGACAATCACATGTGGGTTCTCCGAACCCCAAATGCGACAGTTTGGTCTTAATAATCCTTCTCGGAGACTGAAACGGCAGTGGCCTAGTGACCTGCTATAGATGCGTAACAGTGGGAGTCCTGGCAATGGCCAGTTTCTCCAATCATGTCCTTAGCGTATGTGGCTCTCGCGCTCTTGGTCAACCTCCACTCACTCGTATCCGGTGACGCGGCTGACGGAGGAGCGTGGGGGACATCCAAGACTGCGCTTCCTCTTTCTTATGCGAGGGTGGTGACAACCTCCTCCCTGGGCTATTTGTAAACACTGTATGAGTGAGCGAGTGAATGAAAAATTGTAAATATGGTATAAATGAGAACATTTATCACAATTACTTATAGCCTAATAAGGCAGATTGTAATTTTAGCACAATAAAGAATTTATATAATATTAATGCCTATACATTTCTGGAGAAAAAAGTGAAGTAAAATAAAACCATTTTTGGAGTACTAAAAACTTAAATGTATACAAATAAATGTCGTAAAACTGGCGTTAAAGAATAATCTGATGCTCAATGACTACCACAGTACGCCCGACTTCGGAAGAATACTCTCAATACAGAACCTGGTCGGGGTCATCTAGGCTGGCATGTATAAGCATGGCTGGTAGTAAAACTGAAGTGAACAGTATATCACTTCACCTATCCCTCTCTCACTTCCACCAAAAACCGTTAATCCCTCTGAGGTCAAATACCTTCTGAAAAACTTACCTTACGGAAAATCTTCCGGATATGATCTCCTTAGTTCTCGAATCCTCCAACAACTTCCTCCTAAAGTCATAATCTTTCTAACCTACATTTATAATTGCATTATCCGAACGACGCACTTTCCTCTCTGGAAACATTCCGTTATTGTCCTATTCGCCAAACCCGGTAAACCATCCAATGACGCCTCATCTTACCGTCCAATTAGCCTACTCCCTATCCTCTCAAAAATATTTGAAAAACACCTATTAAAACGTCTACTTCCAATTGTTGAATCCAAAAACCTTTATCCTACTCACCAGTTCGGTTTCTGTCAACGATATTCCACTACTCAACAAGGCCTTCGCGTTGTTCATCACATTTCCTCAGCCCTTGAAACCAAACAGTATTGCACTGCATTTCTGGACATAGCTCAAGCTTTTGACATGGTCTGGCACGCAGGTTTGCTTTACAAGCTCAAAAGATATTTACCATAGACCCTATTTCTAATATTTACCAAAGGCCCTACGTTTAAAACCACTTCTTCTAAGTCCGCTGTGGTTTAAAATATTATAACTACTATCCCATAAAAGCAAAGGTTCCACAGGGCAGCGTCCTGGAGTTCCATCCTCTATAATCTATATACCACTAATGTCCCCTATACTGACTTCTTGGCAACATTTGCAGATGACGCTGCAGTCCGTCAACCCATTCAGACCCCGATATAGCATCCCAAAATCTTCAAAAACACCTTGACGAGATCTAGTATTGGTGCAACCAATGGCGAATCAAAGTTAATGAAGCATAATGATCCCACATAACCTTTACCCTCTGCCGCAAGTCCTGTCCACTAGTTTTTTTAAATTCCATTCATCTCCCTGTTTCCGAGACAGTACGGTATTAGTTAGGCTTCCATCTCGACAAAAGACTGACCTGGAACCCACACACGAGGCTAAAAAGACAAGAACTAAACAGACGCTTTGGACAACTGTACATACTACTTCGAAGGACATCCCATTTCTCCATAGAAAATAAACAAAGTAATACTTATAGTAAAAATATTTCCTACCTTTTGCTCAACTCTGCAGACGACTTGTAATAATATATGAATAGGTGCTAAGATATTATTTTGATAAATCTTAATTCCATAAGCGAATGAGTTTTCAAAACGAATTTATATTTAAAGTTCTCCTTCTAGGTATTTAGCCTCGGCCCGATCGTGAAGTAGTCTAAAAAAAAAGAACCGCTACTTTGGTTAGACTGTTTGCAACCGGACGACATTTAAGATGGGGAACATTTCTTGAAGATGGGGCGAAATTAATGTAGCATGAATATCGGAAGCGGTGGGAGTGGGGATAAATCTAGCCACTGGAAAAAAATTAAATCCCTCTCTTTTTTCCCCGCCGTGGGGATCGGGCAGGGTTCCAACCCCCTCGGATATAAGAAATAAGGCCGTTCCTTTTTATTTAGATCGGCCGCAAAACAATTTCAGATGTTTCCAATGATTTATATTTACGGAACGTTGCCTCTGATGCTTGTCATCGCATCTCCTGCCGCAAAAGGGGATCTCCCTTTTATAATTTATAGACTAGCAGAACTGGGGACAATAGAAATGGTATTGTCAAGCCCGAAGCGGGGGGGCTACTTTCAAACAGGTAATGAGCCATCGCCATTTTCCTGTCTGAGAGTTAAATCAATTGGAAATTTAGAAGAGGTATGTAGCGACCGCTAACTACATAAGATAAATCACCCTATACTCTATTGTATATATATTGTAAAAAAATGTAAATAACATTACCAAAATCTAAATCTTTGTAAATATGGTAAACAATAAATGCTTAGGAGCCAATTAGTTATATGAGCTGGGTCACCAGCTGCCAGGGCAGGTATAGACCCAACCGCCGGGAGACCCTTCCCGGCTCTGTCAGAGGACAAAAGAAACCGCACATTCAAGCATCATTGGGTACTACAAAAGCGATCCTTATTGGCTACTGACAAGGCCAGCTGGGTATTTAAGGCTGGCGGTTTGGGGCCTGTATATCATACTCCGGACAACTAAACTGGCTCGTGGCTGCTCTGCTTGAAACTTGCTGCTTCTTTATGAAAAACCTCTGCATCTCTTTCTCTCCTCGCCTCGCTACGTTTTAGTCTGGCGTTGTCAGACCCCTCACCTTCCTAGTGGGAATCTCTGCCTTTGTCTCGCTAAATCTGGCACCTACTTGGGAGAGACCTCTCCCTAGTGGACAACGGTTGCCGTGGCCCTGCAAACTTACCAAGCAGTGTTCCCCACGGTGATTCACACTCGCCTTTGGGATCCGGACGGATTTCGCCAACCCTCAGATACCGAGTGTGAATTCGTGTCATTCCAAGACCACACAAACTACCTACACTACCTACCCTGTACCTCTTCTCCTGAACATAGTACATTGTCGGGGCACATACCTTTCAGATATGGAGTCAGATAGTAAAGCCGACATGAAACAATTGTCCAGGTTATAAACTCAAACAACCCTCACTTCGTCACCAGGGCTAGGGTAACCAGCCACCCCCCTCGTGACGACCCGACAAGGTATATTCTACTAAATTTTATATGTTCCTGCTAACTTTTGTTTTGAGTGTTTTTTTTTTTTTTTGGTTATCCAATTCTTTTTGTAATATTTGTGTTCAGGGAGAAGTAGAGGACATTAAGGTAAATTTTCTTTTAGCTTAAGTGAATAGAATTTAAATCGGAGGGGTTTAAAACTTCTTTATTAAATATATTTGGCTCGTTATTTTTTTTTTTTTTTGATCTATTGCGTAAATTAATGAAATACTAAAAGAAAAGTTTTGTCTGAAAACCTTAATTTTTACGGGAGTTTTAATTGTTTTTAACAGAGATCCGTTAGCGTTGGTTTAAACGTTTTTCAAAGGTAGCAGTCTTAGTCAGCGCTACCGACTGGAAGCTTAATTTTTCACTGTAAAATTTTAATTCAGTATTTCTTTAACATAATTTACTTAATTTTTTAAGTCGTAACTTTAAACAAATGAAAAGACACTTTATGTTTCATTTAAAATTTTTGTCAAAATCTATTTACTATATTATTTTCCTCAGCTTAATGCTTTTCATCAGTGGAAGTCTTAATCTCTGCCGGATGTCAGCAAAATGAGATACAGAATGAAGAGGACGGAGAGGGAACCTGAAGGTTATGAGCCATAAGTCTCCCTCCTCGAGAAGGCTCGGGAAATAAGTGAACCTGGGTCGTTTTATCTACGAGAAAGTAAGCAAGAAAAAACAGGGACATATCTGCAAGACTGATGACCTGTAGGAAATTGTCAATGATAATGAAAAATGTTCATGGAGAGCACAAAGGGAACGCGTCTGCTGTTCGGTGTCGGGAATTGGGGTGTCCCCAAGGTGGGGAGAGGACGCCCGTCGCGGGTCAGTACAACCCTAGCCGCTGTCCGGCGAGTGCCAAGAAAGAGATAAAATAGGTGGACTTGTGGTCTTTGACCTTTGCTGGCGGCCTAGTCAGTGGGCTGATCTGACTCCATAAGAATTTAGAAGGTGTGCCCGTGCACTGTGTTCAGGAGAAGAGGAACAGGGTAGGTATTATAGGTAGTTTATGTGGTCTTGGAACGACCACGAATTCACACTCGGTATCTAAGGGTAGGTGAAAACCGTCTGGATCCCAAAGGCGAGTGTGAACCGGAGAGAGGCAGACTGGATCGCCGTGGGAGACGCTACTAGGTAAGTTTGTAGGACCTAAGTAGACCGTCGTCCCCGAGGAAGAGGTGTCTTCCAAGGCGATGCTAGTTTTAGCGAGACTAGAAAGGTGTGGGGTCTGACAACGCCGGATAAAACATAGCGAGGTTAGGAGAGAGAGATGCAGAGGTAGTTGAATAAGAAAGCCATGATTCGAGTAGACCAGGAAGCGCCAGTGCAAGTGCTGGATGCTAAGAGTCTGTCGAATGCCTCAAATCTGGCTGCTTCTATAGATAGGCCAGCGGTGGTGGGTTCCCCCACCTACGGCTATTTCGTACACTAGTTACCCCCTCTCTTAACTGCCGCCTTAAGGTTTTTTAGTGTTACAATATGGAAATATAGATGGATATTTTCTGGGCCGAAAAGAGGGGAACTTCTAATTATTCGTAATAAAGAGGTTGACACAACAAAGGGTTAAATATATTATTTTAAAAACAACAATGTTTTCATGCACAAGAACGTTTGTAAAAGCGTAAAAAGGAAATAGGCAAAATATTGTTTATAAGTATAGAAATTTCTCTCTGCGAAGAAACAAATTTACTGAGCATAAGAGAGGCATCCAGCAGTTACTATTCGGCTGTGAATAAATCACACACTCTCGACAAAGCCGCGACATCGACACATGTAAAAATCTATTGAATCTGTGAGCTGAACCATACTCGGCAGAACGTCGCCTCCAAACGTGGGAGTTGTACCCTTAGGGGGCGGAAATAAGCCTTATTTGAGAGGGGCTTACAGAAAGCGCCAAACAGGTTGTCAACTCGTAAATGGAGCTAAACCTTGTCTTCGGTCGGAAACTTCCTCTAGCTGGGACTCTGCTTCTCTGGCAAGTTAGGATTTTGTCGGTGGAGAATTTAGTTTAGATCGATCAATCTCAAACTACCTTCAGCAGCCGACAAGAAATAAACAACGAAAATATCACTCCCGATTTCGGCAGCAGAATTAATCTGATAATTCTTTCATAAGCACTTCGTAAAGATAGACCTAAGAACAATGACCTAAAAGCATCTAAAATTGATAATTTCAAGCCATTTAGTTTGAAATTATCCCAAGTCTATCTTCTAAAAAAAAAAAAAAATCAAGATAACCATTTTAAAAGTATTTTTAACAAATTGTAACTAACATAGTATGGCTTGGAAGTCGAAATAATATCAGTTCAAAAATGAATAGGTTACGTACAAATTTAGTACAAAGAGTCTTGATTTGTTGAAAATGGAGAGTGCTTTAAATTTTAAACACCCACAGTACCACACACAGACTAATACGTTAGTTAGTAAAGACTAACATGAAGAAATTATACATGTTCTTTTCACTGGACGCCGTCATGTCATTCACATTCTTTCTCAGTTGTGAATAAATTCATAAAGGCATGAGAGACCTTAAAAAACATATTTTTTACGGTTAACTTTTTTTTTCCGTACTTCCCATTATTAGATTTTAACGAAAAAGTAATTAGCATATTTCGAAATGCCTTTAAAATCACTGCGTACCACAATGAAAGCTGTTCGGACTGAGTGATCACCGCCTGCCCAGGAGTTTGTCACTAAGACCTCTTTGAAGCGGTGCCTTAATCTCTACACCGTACCCTCTCTCCTCTGACTGTAACATCGACCGCAACAATGTCCCTTTTCCGGCGGATTTGTCTTCTCCGACCGTGTTATTCGACAACTCCAGCGGAGTTAGCAGAGTTTCAAGAAGGGCAGTGTAATCCTGGCCTGAGTATAATTTACGATTTTGTTTACTCCGGCAAACTCGGTCGGCAGCGAGCAGCCAGGCTTTATGGAGGAAAGCTCTCACGATTTATACGTGATATCTTGAGCTCTCTTTAGCAAGTCCTAGGAGAATTGCTGTGGTCTTTTATGTTTAAAATTTAATTATCAAATAATCGCATATGGCTTCGCTTTCGTACGGAAACGTCTGTACGTCCTACGTCAGTAGTAAAAATGGTCCAATCGAATTGAAATGATTATAGGTAAAGGGTGTCCCAGAATTAACCCAAGATTTGAATTTGCCGCCATTTGTGCAGTAAAGTGCTAGCAACCCTAAAAAAAACATAGAACAACGTGTACTTTATTGTTGAACATTATCTCAAAAATAATGAACGTTTGGCGGCTGCAGTTCGAAAATTTCATACAAAATATGGTCGGAATAGTGTTTTGTCTTCATCAACTGTGAAGAGATTAATTGAAAAATTTAGGGAGATTGGATAAGTTGGAGACACTAAACACACTGGTCGTTCAAAAACAAGCCGTTCAAATGTTAATATCGAAGCAGTGCGTGCGAGTGTTGTTGAAAATCCATCACACAGTTCTTTGTGTCGAAATTGGATGATATTGATGTGGCCAATATGTGGTTTCAACAAGATGCCTCATGCTATAAAGCCCATGAAACAATTTAAATACTGCATGAGACATTTCCAGGTCGTGTACTCTCTCGTTTCGGATATCAGAATTGGCCCCCTAGATCGTGTGATTTAACACCTTTAGATTTCTTTTTATGGGACTATTTGAAGTCAAAGGTGTATGCCAACAAGCCCACATCCACCCGTGCATTAATAGAGGAAATTCAACCACATTTATGCCAAATGGTCATGAAAAATTTCGACAAAAGAGTGCGTATGTGCCAGCAAAGTCGGGGAGGCCATTTGCCTGATGTGTTATCTTTTAACGTACAGTGAAGGAAAATTAAACATGAATTAGGCTGTTTCGCTAGAGCTTCTCTGTCCTTTCACTATGGCCAATGAGATTATTCCAGTAGAACGAGCCAATAGGAAAACTCTTGATGTCGCTTAAATTGTTTTTTATTAAGAGAAGAGGTAATCAGGAGTAAAAGAGTGGTAGCTATAAAAGATTAAACAAAGACACGACGGGGCTAAGTACTAAATAAGAACAACAGGTGGCCTGCCTGTCGTGCCGGTGCCAGATATATCACAGGCCTTGTTAAAGTCTAATTCCATTGCCTTCTAGATAGAGGTCTGGGCTTTGCCGCTACGTCATCCGGTGACTTTTATCGTCTGGAGGCACTCACCGTATCGTTGGTCAATATGCAGTTACATTATTGTTACTATATAATTATAAGTATCGTTGGTCAATATGCAGTTACATTATTGTTACTATATAATTATAAGTATCGTTGGTCAATATGCAGTTACATTATTGTTACTATATAATTATAAGTATCGTTGGTCAATATGTAGTTACATTATTATTACTATATAACTATAAGTATCGTTGGTCAATATGTAGTTACATTATTGTTACTATATAATTATAAGTATCGTTGGTCAACATGTAGTTACATTATTGTTACTATATAACTATAAGTATCGTTGGTCAATATGTAGTTACATTATTGTTACTATATAATTATAAGTATCGTTGGTCAACATGTAGTTACATTATTGTTACTATATAACTATAAGTATCGTTGGTCAATATGTAGTTACATTATTGTTACTATATAATTATAAGTATCGTTGGTCAATATGTAGTTACAATATTGTTACTATATAACTATAAGTATCGTTGGTCAATATGTAGTTACATTATTATTACTATATAATTATAATTATCGTTGGTTAAGAGACATTTCTCAATCTTTGATAGATGCGAGGAACAGTCGCATCGACATTTTTACATAATTATAACAGTTTCTTTTACATGAATTATTATTTTTTTGAAATTGTTTAAACGAAATGAAACACTTGGATGATCAATGCATGCTCTGGATGGGTTCTCTACGATTTTTTAAAAAAATAATTGCGAAATACGATATTTTTGATTGAAAAAATCTCATTTGGCCAATTATTTAATTTTTAATTATAGACCCGTGGTACTTTCTGACTGCCTCAAGGAGCATTACCTCAGAGGAGAGAAAGTTAAAAAAAAAATCAGTGAAAAATAATCCCTCCTTACCAATAAATCTTTTTTGGTTTGGTCATCATGGTCTTTTACATTTACGTCTTCTAAAGTTGGCATGAACTACTCCTGTTAGCGTAAATTTTGAGTTGAATCGAGACCTTTGATGTGCCGAGGTCTTATAGCAGATTAATTTTAAAAGTTCATGTTATTTGAAGCAGTTGTCCGAATCTTGAATAAATAAATTCAAGAAATATTTGTGTACATTAAAAACAAACGAACAAATGAACTAGCTACAATATAGACCGACATTGAAATAGCCTGTTTCAAATTTTTTTATACATATATATATATATATAACTTCTTTATTGTGCTAAAATTACAGTCTGCCTTGATAGGCAACAAGTAATTGAGATAAATGTTTTCATTCATACAATATTTACAGACAGCCCAGAGGCCTCCCAAATCCGCATGTTTGTCACCTCCCTCGCATACGAAAGAGTCTTGGGAAGTCCCCCACGCTATAAGCGCCGCGTCATAATAAGTCAGCCGCGTGACCGGATACGAGCCAGTCGAGGCTTACCGAGAGTGCGAGAGCCACAGAAGCTCAGGACATGATTAGAGAAACTGGCCATTGCCAGGTCTCCCACTATCACTTAATTATAGTAGGTCATGAGGCCACTGCCGTTTTAGTCTCCGAGGAGGGTTATAGGTGATGAGTGGTGCTGTGCAATGACTGTGTTACGGGATTAGGGAGGTTGGATAGGTTACTATGGAATTTCATGAACTTGGGAGGGATGAGTTCAAGATTGTAGGGTATATTAAGATCGTTATGAAGGGTTTTGTTGCTGACGTAATAAGGGGCATTTACTATTGTCCTCAGGTGTTTTAATTGAAAGGATTGGGTATGCTTGATGTTTGACTTTTTTGTTGTCCCCCATAGCTCTGTTCCGTATGTCCAGATTGGCTTAAGTATAACTTTGTAAATTAGTAATTTGTTTTCTATTGAGAGATGGGATGTCCTTTGAAGTAGTCTGTACAGTTGCCCAAAGCGTCTGTTTAGTTCTTGTCTTTTTAGCCTCGTGTGTGGGTTCCAAGTTCTTCTAGCATTACCGTTATCCATAGAGGGTAATGAGAACATTAAGTGTTACCTGTGCGTGAAATAAATTTATCCTTTATTTCTATGCCTGTTTTAGTAGATTTCATGTCTGGTCGCTTCGCGTATTGATTGAAAATAGCAGTGTATGATCTAGACGGGCGAACAAAGGGCAGGACATATGATCGAATTGCGACATAAATGAGGTGTGAAGGGAATAATGACGGAGGTGTTATTGATAAAATATGAGGGAAAGCAACCGATGCCAAGGCAAAGGAAACAATTGTCTCCCAGAACAAACAGAGCCGGTTCAAAACACACCTGTTGTCTGTTGCCTGTTGTTAGTGTCCCCTTTCAATTAACAGGGCGGCGGCAGTTTTGCTTTTTGTGCTTTAGTCTCCCTCTGTCGCCTCGCACCACCTTCCTTATTTATCAGTTCTTTACCACTCTCATTTTGAGGCCTTTCACTTAAGATTCAGGGCTAAACTGATGATAAAACAATTATAAATGTTGGCGTGACAGGCAATAAATTAATTATTTACAGTAATTTCAACATCATGTTAGACTATCTGCTGTAAAACAGCATCATTTTTCTGCGTTCCAAAATTGGTATGAAAAGTTTGGTCCCGCAAAAAGTAGTGCCACACGAAATATATTTTAACCGCTCAGCAGCTCTTCTTTGAGGGATAAACTGTATTCGTAAACATCTATGAGCGAATAGGAATTGAAGATGGTAGGGGATGGAATCGAAAACATCTCCAACTCGCGACCACCACACTATATTTTGTAAGGTGAACAGCATTTGCGCCAATATTGTTGTGAATATGGCCGCAAACAAAGATTAAGGGAAGTATTGAAGGAAACGTTTCAAAGAGGGCTTAACTATATTCCTTCGCCTAATGGGAATAAATATGTTCAATACCAATCGCGCACTCAACGAAAATGGAAGAAGAATATAACATCATAGCTTTGGTATTGGATAAGTTAAATTATCATGAACATCAATGGGTGGTTTGAGTAGACTTAAAGATGGTAAACTTTCCCCTTGGACACCAAATATCCTTGCTTCTTGTGCCTCTGGGATAGCAGAGACAAAACACACCCCTGGGTTAGAAAAGAGTGGTCTAAGAGACAAAACATGGACGTTGGGGAAAATAATATCATTAACGACCCCTCAGTTGAACGAGAGAAAATCATCTTTCCTCCACTGCATGTAAAGCTGGGCCTTATGAAGCAGTTTGTAAAGGCTCATGATATGAAGGGATCATGCTTTGCATATAAAGGGGGAAAATGCCTCAGTTGAAAACGGAAAAAATTAAAGCAGGGAGATTTGACGGCTCACAACTTTTGTTGCAGTTGTCGGAATTTTTCTGGGCAAATCCAAAGCTGACAACTATGTTGTACTGGTAAACGAGAAGCTTAACAGTTTCAAATCCCTTGGGAGTAACATGAGTATTAAGGTGCACTATTTACACAGACACAACGTTTCCTGAAAATTTAGACACCAGTGGGGAACAAGGTAAAAGATTTCAACAGTACATTAAAACTATGGAGGCCCTTATTATAAAGAAGCTCCCGAAGTGTTCAGTGACCAGTTGGTTTCATCAACGACTTTTTCCTCTATCATTTTATATAATAATATTTATATAATACAATAATGAAAATTCCGTGTTTAGTTTTTTTATTTGATCCATGGATTTAACTTAAAATAAGTTGAATCTAGACCTACCTGGCGTGCGAATGAAGAAGCGGAGTCTTGGGAAGTCCCCCGCTCTTCTGTCAGCCACGTCCTGGATAAGAGCCAGCGGAGGCTCACCAAGAGCTCGAGAGCCACAGACGCTCAGGACATGATTGGAGAAACTGACCATTGCTCTCTACTATTTAACGTATATTTCACTGAAACGTTATATCTTAGAAATTTGAGCTCCTAGTCAAAATCTAATGTCATATTTGAATTCAGGGCATCAAATTCATATGAAATCAGCTCCAAATAATGTCACCAAAACACTTGTTAGACTGTGTAATAACAGGCGTAAAACCCGCAAAGCTCAACGGTATTGCAGAACGGGTATAATTTTAGCTCCAGATTCTCTACTATTTAATCAATCATACTACAACAACTTTATTGTGAAAAAATTACAATCTGCCTCATTGGGCAATAGGTAATTGTGATAAATGATCTCATTCATACCATATTTACAATCTTCATTCACTCGCTCATTCATACAGTATTTAAAAACAGTCCAGAGACCTCTCAAGTCCACATGATTAGCACTTCCCTGCCGTGCGAAGGAGGAAGCGGAGTCTTGGGAAGTCCTCCGCTCTTCTGTCAGCCACGTCACTGGATAAGAGCCAGTGGATGCTCACCAAGAGCGCGAGAGCCTCAGACGCTCAGGACATGATTGGAGAAACCGACCATTTCTCTCTACTATTTCCTCTACTAAGCCCAATTTTATTTATTTTTTTATGTTTTATTTTGGCGTCATCAACGCCGTTGTTTACTCAAACTCGTTTGGCAAAAAGAGCAGAGTCCTATCACATTGGAATCGGCTGGGGCCCCGGAGCCACCCCAGACCCACATGTCAGGCAGTGCTTGTAGATATTGTTTTGTAGTACCCGAGGTATGATCGGAGGATGCGAATAAACACCACGTATACCTAACTTAGGTACACCAGTACAATCCACCAATGTTAGTTTCAAAAGTCAAATTTGGCTCTGGTGTTAAGTGACTAATCCGACCATGTCTAAAGGCTATATGTTCAAAACCTACTGTGACTAATATTATTTGTGTGCCCAATATGGTTAAATAGTTAATAAAATCAATGCAAATATATTCTAAAATCACGCCTATAACATAATAACTCATCAAAACTATTCAGTAAATTAGGAGTTGGTTATTCAATATTATTTGGTGTGTATTCTGACTACTGCTAATAAAATTGGTACATTTTTTTGATTGAGGGTAACTGTTGAATATAATGAAAACAAACTGTCGGCCCTCACCGAGTACTTCCGGCGAACGCTTCCGGTCAATTATCAAGCTAGCATTAATTATTAAATGCGCAGCTTTACGTGCTTGCTATCAGTGGGATTTTCGGTATGTTTATATTTGTTTTCATTTCTTACATAAGTAAAATGGCAAGCTACAATAATGGCAACATTTGCTTACATTAATTTATTAGGTGCTTATCGCTATTAAGGTATATTTATTACAAATTACACAGGGCGTTGTCTGAGAGATACAAAGATCCAATGGGCAGATACATGTTTACTACGCGTCAGTCTCGAATGTCCTCTTCTTCCTAGCCTAGTAGTAGCATTTCTTCACGGCTGTTATGTTAAAATGAGTCCACTGTATTTGATTCCTTGGGGTCCTGTATTTGGTTCTCTCTTTTTTTTTTTCCATAGCCTCTTTAAATTTACAGATAATTATATATAATTATAGATCCTCAGGCGAATCTATTTACAATTTATTTTTGTATTTCCTGTAGCATCGCTACATTATATACAGGTTTTTTTTTTGTTGTTTTTTTTTCTTAGCTCTCAAACCTTTAAGATTATAGATAAGGAAAAAATAAAGGAATTTATTTGGGGTGAGCGGATTTTTTTACTAGGAGTACCGGTTTTTTTAACAATTATATAATGAATAAACAAGTATACTGATATAAATTATACGTGACTGGACTAAACTGACTAATAAAGGTGATCAAACTTAAAACTAACTTATATACTAATTCTTAACCTAATTTTTCCCCGACAGTTGCCATCGATGCGGGAGGGGTGGTCGGGCTATGGTGTTAAACACTGAGTTTGTTAGGTGCTGCAACGAGTCAAAAATCTTAATGTGTCTCCGGTGGATGAACTCACCCACCGACGGCACACCAAGCAACGGGTGAAGGTCAGCGTTCTTTACCTCTCGAAAGAGGTATGTCGGACCACTTTTCGCATGATCCCATTATGGAAATGTTGGAGTCATTTGGATGTATTGTCCGTCAAGTGGTTAAATGGTGGGGCAGCGTACAGCAGAGCTGGCTGGAGGACACATTTATAGGTCATCAGTTTGATACGAAGCGACAGGTTGGGTGAAGTTAGCAAGTGCGAAAGCCGGTAAGACCTGGGTCGTACCTTTTCTATTTTCTATTGTCAGTCAAGTGGGTAAATAGCATTATTTTATATTGACTTAGCTAGATACAATTTCAAACATTGTAAGCGGGTATTTGGAAAAATGTCGCTTGATAATTTTAAAGAGCTGAATTAGCCTGAAAATAGAATAACGGTATTTGTACCAATTGTAACGCTACGGCTTGAACTCCTTTAAATTTCTTCCTTCACAATTACTCGTACTCATATTGTATTTTTATTATACTAGTATGGTAGTATGGGCAAGCAAACTTGTAGCCTGGGTGATATATTCGTTCATATGATTCTACTCATTCTCATAAGGAAGCGACCTTACGACCGGCGCCCCTTGTCCAGCGATATGAAACGCCGTATAGTGCGGGGTTTATTGAAGCTTTTGTTGTCGAGCTAAAACCCCTTTCAGGTCACACTGATACCTTCTTATAAAACCTTAAGGCTGGCAGGTATCACGCTATGTATATATAGGGTGTCCCAAAATTAACGCAAGATTTGATTTAAATAGAACACACAGTTTTTAGTATTTTTGTTGTTATTTTTTTAAAGTAAATAGGATAGGGTTATTTATGGAATAACACATCGGGCAAATGGCCTACACGACTATACTGGCACATACGCACTCTTTTGTCGAAATTTTCCATGACCATTTGGCATTAATGTGGTTGAATTTCGTTGATGCAACGTTGACTTACCTCTTTTAATGCACGGGTGGATGTAAGCTGGTTGACATACATTTTCGACTTCAAATAACCCCCTAAAAATAAATCTAAAGGTGTTAAATCACACGATCTAGGGGCCAATTCTGATCACCGAAACGAGAGAGTACACGACCTTGAAATGTCTCATGCAGTATTTGAATTGTTTCATGGGCTGTATGGCATGTGGCACCATCTTGTTGAAACCACATATTGGCCACATCAATATCATCCAATTTCGGCACAAAGAGCTGTGTTTACGACGCCGAATCGATGTTCCTGGATATTCTGCTTGGATGTTGACATTTGAACGGGTTGTTTTTGGACGACCAGTGTGTTTAGTGTCTACAACCGATCCAGTCTCCCTAAATTTTTCAATTAATCTCTTCACAGTTGATGAACTCAAAACACTATTCCGACCATATTTTGTATGAAATTTTCAAACTTTGGCCGCCACACTTTCATTATTTTTGAGATAATGTTCAACAATAACACGTTGTTCTATCGTGTAACGCTCCATTTCTACTAACCCAAAACTGTCAGCTGTCAAATTGTTTTGTTTAGGGTTGCCAGCACTTTACTGCACAAATGGTGGCAAATTCAAATCTTGCGTTAATTCTAGGACACCCTATATATAGTGTCGAATCTGCCGTTGTTGATTCCAGCCTATTGTCCAGCGGTGTATTTGACAACATTAAAGTATGTCCTAATTTTGTCTTGTCGTTAAATTGGCATTTGACTGCGCCCAACGGAGTACTCAGCCTGGAGGATTATGGTGTTCTCCCGGACGTATCGGCAAACGAGCGAACATTTGGAAGGTGTCCAAGCGAAGGGTATGGCCAACCCTAACCTACTATTTAGATAAGGGCGAGGCCACTTGTTGTGCTGGCAACAGGCGTAGTCACCTGTTGTTAGTTCCTTTCTTCACTTGGGCCAACAAGTAGCTAGCTTATGCTTAGCTCTGCTCCTTCTTCAACCGTGTCCTCCACTCCCTAAATGTTCTCCTTCTATTCATCTTCTTCAAATCAGAAAAAAAGTTCGCCTACAAGAGATGGAGATGGGGGGAGGGGCAACTTTGGATCCCAAAACGCAATTATCCACGTTTCGAACTGATTCGGATCACTAGCAAAGGGCACTGAAACGGTCAGATGGCTGAAAAGAGCTTCAATGTATAGAGAACAGAACTGTGATTAGTTAATGGAAAATAAAATTATTGAAAGCAAAAGTCATATAAACAAATGGTTTACCCATTAAGACCAGATAAATAATAATAAAAGCCAACTGCAGAATTTGTGCGCAATATTAATATTCTTTACACTTAACAAGGAATGAACAATATAATGACAACAATTAAAAAAAAAACCACTACAAATAGAATCCCTTCAAATAAACTATTTAAAAAAAACAAATTAACAGATCGATTTGTGCAAGCTAATGAACATTGTAACATTTAATCTAATTAAATGCAATCAAATTATTTTTTTTCTAACCAAGCTTAGATCTTTGTATATTTAAAAAAAAGAATATTGTTATAATAAACAATATTGTAAGTAAACAACCTTTTGATTAAAATTGTCAATTTTTTTTTTTTTTTTTTTCTAAATCCCATTAATTAATTATATCATTTTTAACAATTTACAAATTTCTCCTCTTTCTGCGATGCGCAGATGCATTTGAAGGAGGTTGGGTTACATAACAATCTGATTGAAGTTAAAAAGTCAATAGTATATATCCAATTCTAGGTGATGGGGCTCACCTTCTGTTTGTATTTCATTGCATGAGATAGTGAGACAGAAAATAAAATGTTCTCTTAAATATGAATTTTAATTCATATGTTTACCCAGCCGTCAACAGTGTTGATCGTTCAAAACCGCACTCGATGAAGAAAGATGTGATGTTGACTCGATGGTGCGGAGAGAATCGATAATCGATAGTGCGAGGACTAGTACGGTCCCGGTAGACAAACTAAGACGGACATTAAGAAATTATCATAAGACTAAAGAGTTTCCTTTAAATATTCAAAACCAAACAGAAAATAATTATTTTTAATATTAAACGCCTTAACAGGCGGGTACTAGGATAATAACGCATATGTCAATCCACGCTGAGAGTACTGCATAAGGGAACCTAACGGAAATATATGAGAGAGAACCCCGGGAAGGTTTCGATTCACATGTAAATTAGAACACAAGTGGTCATTGAGGATCTGAACAGTTTTAACTTCACCTAACTCTACTAAAGTCAGCTGTAGAGCTAGCTCGCTCACAACAAAAGAATACTCATCCGTTCAAAATACCTCAACTACCCAAAGTTGAAGAATTTATCCAGAGAAGGCGAGTCAAGTTCATTGACTCCAAACCAATACCTTACAAACTCAACGCACTCTCCGGTGAGATCCCCTATAGACGTGGCAAGAGAAAAATATTTTAGGTCGTATATTATTTTTATTTTCTATACAGCCAAAAGATGAGCAGAATAATCTTATAAAATCAACTACATGTTTATAAAATAGTTTCAATATTTTGCAAAACAGAAAAAAAAAAACCTCCTTAAGAAGTAGACTTTATTAATTAATGTATTTGTATTTTTAGTGGTGAATTACATATTTTTCTAAATCAATATTTATTTATCTCTGTTCCAATTACCCTTTTTTTACCCCCCTTGTGTTCCCAGAATTAACACGAGATTCGATTAAAATAGAAAACACATTTTTAGTATTTTTGTTGTTATTTTTTTATTGAATTATTTAATGCACGGGTGGATGTGGGCTTGTTGACATACACCTTTGACTTCAAATAACCCTATAAAAAGAAATCTAAAGGTGTTAAATCACACGATCTAGGGGGCCAATTCTGATCACCGAAACGAGAGAGTACACGACCTGGAAATGTCTCATGCAGTTTTAAAATTGTTTCATGGACTGTATGGCATGTGGCACCATCTTGTTGAAACCACATATTGGCCACATCAATGTCATCCAATTTCGGCACAAAGAACTGTGTTATGGATTTTCAACAACACTCTCACGCACTGCTTCCATATTGACATTTAAACGGCCGACCATATTTTGTATGAAATTTTCGAACTGCGGCCGCCAAACTTTCATTATTTTTGAGATAATGTTCAACAATAAAGACACGTTGTTCTATCGTGTAACGCTCCATTTTTACTAACCCTAAACTGTCAGCTGTCAAATTGTTTTTTTTAGGGTAGCCAGCACTTTACTGCACAAAGGGCGGTAAATTCAAAGCTTGCGTTAATTCTGGGACACCCTTTATTTTGAAATTGTAGCTCATTGATTTAATTTACGTTTGATCGCTTAGTAGATTGTTTATTTCTAGTTAGGTACGCATTGATGGATTATTCAGTTTGTTATGTGCAAGTAATAATACTGTAGCAGTTTTTATATTGTGTCACAGGACAATAATTTTATTTTTTCCATTATATTCATATAAGTATAAAAGAATGGGATAGCATAGACCACTGTTTCGTGGTTCCGTTTTAGGCAGAATGTTCGGATGATCTTTCAGAAACCTCATCACATCGGATGTTTCATAACTGTCTGTGTGTATTTAAATAGCTGTGACTTTAAACGTGGAGGCTAAAAACTCTTACATGAGATGTTTGAGATAAAATGAGGTACGTTTGGTAAAAAAACACCATGTAGTTCACAATTACTTGTTTCTTCACGTGCTTAATTTATATTTAATTTGAAACTGAAATTTAGTTCATAATGTTGCAGTCAAATTTCGTCATTAATAATATTAGTTGGATATCATTGGTTGAGATCAGAGTACAGCATTGTTTACGAATCTCAATTCTCTCTCTCTCTCCCATCCTTTTCGCTTGTTGTTCGAAAACTCCCCTCAGTAATAGTGGAAGAGATATCCGGGATAAAAATACTTGTAAATCTAGGTACTGTTGTACCCCGGCTTATCTCTCAGACCGGGATGGGCCTGGGGGGGGGGGAAGTGGCCTCCGTGTGGACCGAGATGGAAAAGTTGAAGAGAGTGCTGGGGCGAACTGGAAGAGGAAACAGTGGAGAGCGGGGGGAGGGGGGGGGGGCTAGAAAAGTTTGGCTGTGTGTTGAGAGAAGTGTAGTTTGTTATAAACCAAAGCTCCGGGCGCACAAACAACCTGAGTCCAAGGCTTGTTAGTTCAGCCGCTCTTTAGTCAGGGTAATAGCTACGGGGTCTTTGTACAGTGTCTAACCTACTGGCGGAGGCCACTGACGGGAAACAGGCGCCCGACCATCGGGGCTATCGTCTACTCAACCCAGACATAAAAACGGAAAAAAAATTGGAAAGAGAGAAGAAAATTACCAAAAAGTAATCCACGTGAGATTAAAAACTGCTTGTGGAATTTTCTTTTTCTTTCATAGCCCCTTTACATTTAAAGATAATTATATATAATTTGTTATTTTATAAATATTATATAATGAATAAACAAGTATAATGATATACATTATACGTGACTGGACTAAATTGACTAATAAAGCTGACGGGGCTCACCTTTTTGATCAACCTTAAAACAAACTTACATACTAATTCTTAACCTAATTTTTCCCCGACAGTCTGTTACCATCGATGCGGGAGGGGTGGTGGGGTCATAGTGTTAAACACTGGGTTTGTCAGGTGCTGCAACGAGTCAAAAAACTTAATGTTTCCCCGGCGGATGAACTCACCCACCGACGGCACACCAAGCAACGGGTACAGGTCAGCGTTCTTAACCTCTCTCGAGAGGTATGTTGGACCACTTTTCGCATGATCCCATTCTGGAAATGTTGGAGACATTTGGCTGTATTGTCAGTCAACTGGGTACATAGCGGGGCACCGTACAGCAGAGCTTGCCAGAGGACACATTTATATATTATCAATTTGAGACGAAGCGACAGGTTGGGTGAAGTTAGCAATTGCGATAGACGGTAAGAACTTTGTCGTAGTTTTTCTATTTTATTACTAAAATGAGTAGAGAAATGGAGATGCCTATCCATTTTTATACCAAGATAGTACATTGAGAAAGCTGGTGAGTTCTCTTGCCCTCCTATGCTATACGATTTTGGCAAGGATTTTTCCCCATTTGGAGGGGAGGGAGAAGATTACGCAGTCGGTCTTCTCTGCGTTTACACTGATGTTTAACATGCCCAGTCTGTCACTGATAACGTTACAAACTGATTCGGCCTGTGTAAGAGCTCTTTGTGCACTCATGCTGCTGCTGTGAACAGCAATGTCGTCGGTGAAAGCGATTACAGTTGCTTTCTTGTAGTTTGTCCCAACAATTTTAGATGTGTACATGCTAAAAAGAACCGGAGACAGAACTGCACCTTGAGGAACTCTACAAGTCAGAGGGAATGGGTTAGAGAGGCAATTACCTACCCGTACCCTCACCAATCTGTTCTTCAAGAACAAAACCAACATGGTGTATAGCTGCTCTGGGAATCTGGGAGTCGAAAGCCTGCGTGCAGTCGAACGAGATCATAGCAGTTGCTGCACTCTTGTTGATACCGAGGGTGGCTTCCGTCTGTACCTTCACGAGCGGATTTTCTGTACTCAGATGAGCCTGAAAGCCTTACACAAGCTTACCCATGGCTTTTGAAAAAAACACATCTTTATTTTTCAACAGAAATACTTTTCTTTTTTTTTTTGCGAGAGGGATAGTTTATTTATTTTTATACATAGGCTCATTACATATAGTCACCAGACGCATGCGCACCTCTTAAAAGGGAGAAAGTCCGCTGCCTACTACTTGCACAGTAGAAACGCAGCAAAACCATTTTTAGTAACCATTTTGCGAGGAAGTTGAAGCAAACCCGCACGAAGTCTTACCGGCTTACGCACTTAATTGACTTCCCCCAATCTATCACTGCGCCTAAAACTCATGATCTATGAGTGTACTCAGTCCTGCTCTGCTGTATGGTGCACCGCTTTTTCGTCATTTGACGTATACGACAGCTCGGTGACTCCAACAATTCCAAAACGGTATACTGATGAAAGTGGTCAGAAATACTTCATTCGAGCAACGGAGCAACAGTGAGCTTCACGAGATGTTTGATCTGCCTACGGTGGATGAATTCATTCAACGTAGACATATCAAATTTTTCGACTAACTACAGTACTTGACAAACCCGGTGTTTAACACGATAACCCCCGCTCCGCTCCCCTGTCGATGGCAGGACTAATTTGTAGTGGTGGTGAAATGAATGTCTTTATGTATTTTCTTCCAAAATAAAACATTATGCACAGGACTTTTTTCTAAATCATTATTGGTAAGATTTCTTTTACTACATTATTAAGTCAATGTCAGTGGTATAATGTAGTTTGGAGATATTGCTTGTCGAACTTGTTATTCTTTTTGGTAATTTATTATGTATTCTCAGCAGTTTTAGGTAGCTACTCGAGTACAGGTCACTTACTCAAGATGCACGTGTTTCTTTATATTTTAATGGTAGTTTATGTAGTCAAAATAAAAATCTACTTTTATGACATCTACAGTAGAAAACACAGTAGCAGACAGTACACAGATGTTTCTACCCTATTTGTTTCAAAGTAAAGCTTACTTTAGCTTGAGTAAAGATATTGTTACTTGTGCGAATTTTTTTTTTATAGTTCATAATCAAATAATTTCGTGATGGTTGGTATAGTAAATTAATTAAAGATAATTCCTTTATTATTTATGTTTGTTAACTTATGACATACAACCACTGTAGCTTCGGTCTCACCTCTGCCTAATTAATGTATTCTTTTTAATGTGTTAGATGGACCTATGTATTCATAGTATAATGTTTTGTTTATATATCATGAATTGTTGTGACTAATTCTGATATTGGACGCGACATATTAATTTTTAACTATTACTGTATATAACTTGTCTTAAAGCCTTTAAAGATGACGTCATAGTCTATCAAAAACTTTTGGGGAACAAATTAATAAATACGAAATAGAAACTACATTTATTTCATAACACATTCTAGACATTTATTGGTATCACGTCAATAATAAATGTACTGGGGGTGAGGATTCTCAAGTGTAGCTATCAAAAAATATCGAGAGCTCTTGGGTCCGAAACCAACCACTGTCACTAATTTGGCTTGTAATTATAAAAGTTAATTACATTTCTAAATTTGAAAAACTTTACAGCCTCTTATTGTTTTCAATTCATCGCTACTTTAAGTGAAGAAAAAACACATTAGTTTACCTTTTTTGAATTTTAGAGAGAAAAATATTTCGAAAAAAGGCCCAAGAAATGTTCCCAAGTGCGTATTAATCACATCTTAAAAAAAAAAAAAAAAAAAAAATATATATAACTCCTTCTTTTTATAATCCAGCGGTAGAGAGGGAAAGATCTTTGTTATTTTTCCATTAACCGCTCTGATAGCTTTCTTCCTTTAACTTTATTATTATTAAATAAAGGCAAACATCCCTAAAAAAAAAAAAAAAAAGGCCCTCAAATGCATCTCTTCGCTGAAGGCATTTTAAGGGCCTTCAGTGAACTTAAATGAGGTTTATTACCGGAGCAAAAGCTTATGACTTGACTTCGTCTATTTTAGAGGTCGTAAAAGTGATTTAATCGATCTAATATTTCTAGAACAACCCGGATCACGTCAATTAAATTTTTATTAGAATATAATGATGGAAAATACCGAATGCTTTAATGTGATAGACGTTCATATTACCCCAAGCCATGGATCAGAAGATTTTTTTTTTAATTTTGTCTAGTGAGAAATAACCCTGTGAGGTGGAACAAAAAAGGAGTTCCAAAAAAAAATTAACCTACCTAGAGTCCAAAATAGAAATTAATGGTTCTGGCTGAATTCAATGTGTTTCTTTAATAGGTACCTCCATTAGCCATTTCCTCTGCGGAGGTATGACGAAAACGCTTTTGCTTTCGAAAGCATATTTTATTGCACGTGGTAATACTTACACATGTACTTATGCCAATTATTTGGTATACTTGGTTATTACTTGGTATACCAGCTTACTGTCAATTATCGATTATACCCTATGAGAAGGATAGGAAGAAAACAAAGATTTCATGATTAAAACATATGTCAAGCTTATGTCGTTACATGCTGAATTCAAATGTATCTAATTGTATTTTAGCAATTAAAAATTTTCTAAAACAAAACCTCAGATATACATTTCGTTTAGTAAAATAATAAGTAGTACTCGTTTATTTCTAATAGGTAGTAGTTTCAATAACTACTAATTACATTTTTATTAATTTATATAAGTGGATATCCGTGTTAAGAATTGCCCAATTCCTAACAATTACATAAATTTACATCGTCTTACATCTTACGATTGATAAATAATTATATACTTTCAACATTAGGAAAAACAAACGAAAATAAATTTTATTTACCATAACAGAACAATATATAGTAGGAGTTTGCTCAGTAGGAAAGATAAGGAAATATTTTATATTTAAAAGACTATTTGTGCTTTAGTGAACATATTGTTTTAATAAATATTTACGATAGTATCCGGTTTTGTTTGCTGAGGGGGGACGTTTTTGAATAAATAAAAATGGTATATGTTTAATATATGTTTTAATATGTTTCTAATTCATCTGGTATTTTAGTTTAGCAGTCTACGTATCCCGCTTAAACAGCGGTTTTGTAGGACTCAAAGTTTTTTTGAGCTCCAACCCTATGTCTAACACATTACTGGTCGGATAAATCGTTTATATATATATATATATATACATATATAGTAACAGTTTATTTTTGTCACGAATAGAATTTAGTTAATCGTTGACGAGCCTCAATAGTTAAGTCAGTGAACTATGATATTTTATACAATGAAAGATTTAAGTACTGAGACCATTAAGACTTATACATATTATAAATATATAGGCTAACTTGGGTGAGAAATCTTTCTTTTGCCAGTTATATATTTGGTGTGAAAGGAGGAGCTAACATTAGATATTGAAGGATTTTGTAAGATGAAGGCTGAGCTGGAAGAAGGGAGGTTTTTAAAAAGAGGGTGGCGGAGGCAGAGACTCCAACATCCTGGTGAAATAGTAATGAACTTATCATATAGAAAGGGTCCCCTCTTCCCATCGCTCACCCCCTTTCATCCCCTCCTTCCTGCCTCCCAATAGCCGACCTACGTCTCTCAACCTATCAAATACATCTATGTATGCCTATACATGTTATAAATAAATAGATAATGTAATAAAATTATTAATGAATTAATTCACTTCAAAATTATATAAAATGTCTCGCTTTATAAATCAACTTTCCTCTTACACTATTATCATTATTAACAGAGGAATAATAACATTTTTTTTTTTTTTTATGTTTTGTAAAAGGACATCCCATCTCTCAATAGAAAATAAACTACTAATCTACAAAGTTATACTTAAACCAATCTGGACATACGGAATAGAACTATGGGGGCAGCAAAAATCATGTGTATCCAATCCTTTCAATCCAAAGTCCTGAGAACAATAGTAAATGCCCCTTATTATGTCAGCAACAAAACCCTTCATAACGACCTTAATATACCCTACATTCTAGAACTCATATAATAACCCTATAATCCTCCTCGGAGACTGAAACGGCAGTGGCCTCGTGACCTGCTATAATCGCGTGACAGTGGGAGTCCTGGCAATGGCCAGTTTCTCCAATCATGTCCTATTGTATGAACGAGCGAGTGAATGATGACTGTAAATATGGTATGAATGAGATCATTTATCTGTATTATTATTGCCTTATAAAAGGCAGATTGTAATTATTGCACAATAAAGTTCTAATAAAATAAAAAAAATAAAAAATAAAAAATGTTTTGTAAATGTAAATTTTTGTAACATGTGCACTGTTTTCCATTTATTATGAAATTACTGTAAGTCAGATTTATTATGATAAAATTACAATCTGCCTCATTGGGCAGTAATTGTGATAAATGTTTTCATTCACTCGCTCATTCATACAGTATTTACAAACAGCCCAGAGACCTGCTAAATACATGGTTGTCACCTCCCTCACATGCGAAAGACGAAACGGAGTCTTAGGAAGACCCCCACGCTCCTCTGTCAACCGCGTCACCAGATATGCTAGCGGAGGCTGAACAAGAGCGCGAGAACCACATACGCTCAGGACAAGAAACTGGCCATTGCCAGGACTCCCACGCATTTATAGCAGGTAATGAGGCCACTGCCGTTTTAGTCTCCAAGGAGGATTATAGGGATGAGTGGTGCATTCTATGGAATTTCATAAACTTGGAAGTGATGAGTTCGAGAATGTAACGTATATTAAGAAGGCAAAAATATTAACTTAAGGGGTTCAATATTGTTGTATTCAAGCGTGTTTCTGTCTGTTCAGGTTTTTCGAGTTCCCTCTACGACCTAGAAATTTTACTCGGAAGTCCTATTTGATAATGATATTAAAAAAAAAGAAGCAAATATTGCAACCCAAAAAAAAAATTCCTTCTTGAACTGTTCGTTGGTAATAAATTGGTGCAAAGGCAGCGGAGTAGGTACAAATTCTGTTACTAGTAATAGCAGTTACTAAAATTTAAGTAACGTAGAATAAGATGAAAACAGGCGAACATTTAACGATTTTAATATTAACTTATTGCTCTTTGTATCCCAACTACTTAACGGAAAACCTAAATTTTCTTTCGAGTACGGATATAAAGAGGACGAAACCCACATTATTTTATCCGCTTGCACTAATATTTTAATCTGAATTTGTGAATCTTCTCTCCATATTTCATAACTGTACCCGTTAGATATACTAAGAAGTTTGGCCTCTTTAAAAATGGCATTCAAACGAACACTGTAGCTTCCCCCTCTCCATTAAACATGATGAAGTTTGTTTAATCATTTAATTACTTATTTGTAGATATATATATAATGTGAAAATAACATCCAATTTTTAAACATAACACAAGTCGTTGTTTTTTTGGTGTTAACAAAGTTTTTTACAGTTTGAAAAATCTGCAAGAATCCTGGTAATTATATCTTATCCATATCTCAAACAGAGCGTGATACAAGGAGGTGTTTAAATATACATGTGTTTAAAATTTCTGATCTATGGAGACTTCTTCACGACGGCGATTTGAGAGGATACGTGAAGACTAGCAAGGAGTTATATCACACCTGTTATAAATTATATACTCAACTTTAAAAATGTTAATTGGACTTAAATAGAAGATTTGACGTTAATATGCAGGCAGTGATTTAAAGGGAATCGTTGATGAAGATACGTGACAACACTGTGTTACCGGACTCGTTAGTAGATTAGGGATGCCAGGCATGGCTTGTATTGGGAGCCGTACACACAGCCTCCCAGGGGCTTAAACACCAATCAGCGCCAGGTAAAGAGAGAGAGAGCGAGAGAAAGAGTGTTTTTATTCCGTTAGTAAAGTCCCTCAAGGCTCGCATTACGTTAGCATAGTTGCCGACCCCGAAGCGAGACACTCCACTTTTATTCAGAGATTCTATGTTCTACGATAGCAATAGTAAAAAAGATTAAATACATCTGACATTTGAATGATGTGTTCTACATACCACCTCATTCGTACAAACAACGCTGATTAACATTTGGTTTGAATTGTCAACATAAACATTAACAAATCAGGCCAGATTCGGGGAAGAGTTCTCATTTCCCAGTTCAGAAGGTATTTAATAATTTTAATATGATAAAATTAGAATCTGCCTTATTAGGCAATAAGTAATTGTGATAAATGATCTCATTCATACCATATTTACAATTTTCATTCACTCGCTCATTCAAACAGTATATACAAACAGCCCAGAGACCTCCAAAGTCCACATGGTTGTCACCTGCCTCGCATGTGAAGGAGGAAAAGGAGGTGGAAAGTCCCCCACGCTCCTCCGTCAGCCGCGTCATCGGATAAGAGCCAGCGGAGGCTGAACAATATGAGCCATGGAGAGCCACAGACGCTCAGGACATGATTGGAGAAACTGACTATTGCCAGGACTCCCATTGTCCCGTATTTATAGCAGCTCACGAGGCCACTGCCGTTTTAGTCTCCGAGGAGGTTATAGGGATGAGTGG
This sequence comes from Acanthosoma haemorrhoidale, assembly GCA_930367205.1. Classification (NCBI taxonomy): domain Eukaryota; kingdom Metazoa; phylum Arthropoda; class Insecta; order Hemiptera; family Acanthosomatidae; genus Acanthosoma; species Acanthosoma haemorrhoidale. The sequence goes on along the minus strand of OV884011.1, from coordinate 17,710,894 downwards.
TGCAGTGCATTGACTGTGATAGGGGCTTAGGGTGGTTGGATAGGTTAGTGTGGAATTTCATGAACTTGGAAGGTTCGTTGGAAGGAGTTCGAGAATGTAAGGTATGTTAAGATCGTTATGAAGGATTTTGTTGCTTTCATAATAAGGGTCATTTACTATTGTTCTCAGGACTTTTGATTGAAAGAATTGGATACGCTTGATGGTTGACTTTTTTGCTGTCCCCCATAGCTCTATTCCATATGTCCATATTGGTTTAAGTATAACTTTGTAAATTAGTAATTTGTTTTGTATGTAGAGATGGGATGTCCTTTGAAGTAGTCCTTACAGTTGTCCAAAGCGTAAATAATTAAAGTCCTAAATTTTTTTTTTCACATGGTGTTTGGATACCATCGTTTTGTTGAAAAGGCGGTGTTTAGAGTCAAAGAAAATGGAACATTTTTGATCAAATATAAAGTGGAGTTTTTTTCCACAATCATTTAATTGGTTTATTGCAGTTCTACATCTCCAGATACTTTATTTTCTCTTTCTACGTCCCTCATTTTTTTAATATATGTTTTAAAAAAAATACAAAGTATTTCAGGCTTTAAACCTGTTATCCACTACTCATATCATTACTCGTCATCCGTCAAAAAACGTGGTCCTAAATCGAGCTCTAGCCTGTAAATTTCCTAGCTTTATCCCATCTGCAATAAACCCGCAAAATTACCGATTCATAATTCCTCTACCGAGCCTCATTCACATAACCTTACCTTACAAGTTACCAAATTCACTTCTTACAACCGCTCCTATCTCTTGGATGTATTCATTTCATTGTTATTCGATTAAGATTAAGCCTACACTAATACCAGGATCGAATTTGTAGTAACAAGCTGCCTGAATGTTGGTAATTTATATTTTAAACAGTCTACAGTAAACAGAATAACAGGAAAACTGTACTATGATTCAAAACAGAACTCCATAAAAGAGTGTCTGGTGTAGAATTTATGTTTCCGAACCCCAGCTTTAATGCCCGGAGAAAGACATCCAAGAGAGGAGAGAGATAAGAGGTGACCCCTTTTCGAAATATGAAGTATTAATCAATCGTAGAAATGTTCATTCTCCGGTGGAGAGGAGAACCGTGAAACGGTTTGTCACAATTTGACTATCTGCCCTCTTATTTATTGCTGCAATAAAATAAATATAAGGGAGAGAAAGAGAGAGAGAGGGTAAGAGGGAGAGGGTAAGAGGGAGAGGGTAAGAGGGAGAGGGTAAAAGAGCCCGGGGCTAATCCGGCTGTGTTTAGATAAGGGTAATGGTGGGACGGGGCGGGTCATAAATAATCATTATGAAAAGTTCCTTCTAGAGAACCGCTCCCGCACGTCCGTCACTCCATTTTCACCCCTGTTCCGGTTACTAGGAAAACGTACCTGTTCTTCGGTAACTGAACAGGATGATTCGTTCCGAAAATATTTGGCAAACCCGAGGTGCGCTGGACTACTTCTAACGAGGGACAATAGAGACAAAATAAATATTTAAACTCATATATATGATTTCCTATAGTTCAAATCCTGGGGGGGGGGGAAGCTAGTAAGGAAAAGGTATTGTAAGTAGTAGTAAATAAGATCAGATTTTTTTTATGTGTTGATGAAATAAAAGGAAAAACATAATAACATGAGGTGCACTGACCGATGCAACAATCCTATCGGAATACGCGCACCACTCGCTTCCTTCACGTGCTTGTGGGGAAACCCCGTTTGAAGTTTAGACTTCAGAAAGGGGGAAAAAAAAAAAGTTATCACATAGATTTCTACCAGTCGTTGTTCACTATTCAATAAAGTTCTTTTTAAAAAGTGATTCATTCGTAGAGGTTATTTAATTGGCGTCCGAACTCAAGAAATTCGCGCTATTACTGCACATTCATAGAAGAATCTCAACTCAGACGATTTCTCAGAGATCGAACCAGTTATTGACAACTCGTTGAACTTCGATTCAACCTTTCAAGAGAAGCGTAGTCGCTGGGGAACTTGTTCATCATACACACTTCAGAAAGACGATTAGCTGACTCTTTTAAGGGTCAACACTCAAGTCAACAAAAAACTATAATCCACCTAAGAAGAATAAGACTTAGGAAGCAGCCTCTTAGGCGAAGAAGAACAACAAGGTAGATTTAATCTTTGTTTAATATTTTATTATTTCATTTATTTATGTATGACTAACTTACAAGACAGACTTAATAACATTAGACAGGTCTCTAATTTTAACGAAGAATATTTAAATAATTTAATTACAAATCCTGGCGACTCCTAAGATACGAATCCAAATGTTTCCCTGGCGATATGTTTCTGAGGCTACACGATAGTGTAACAATAGATAGCTCATGCTTGATAATTGAAAGAGCACTGGATCGGATATCAGAAGAACCCGGATTCGAGCCTCTGCTGATGCTTCTTTGGCCAATAACCACTGGATGTTCTGGAACTTCTTCTCTGTCTAAATATTTGCAAACAAAATGGACCAGAGCACTAACCGCAGAGGCTCTCATGGGTAAGACATAAAGACTGAGGCCAAGCACCAAGCGCGGTAATTACAGGCCGAGCAAGTTATAGCATAACGACGATCTTCACCGCGGTCTCGAGCGAGAAAGTTCTTTTTATGGCGGCAGTGGCTCGGTTACTGCCTTGTTTTCGGCACGAGGCATAAACATCGGGCAGTGGATTTCAATAGGCGGAAGAGAGGGCGAGAGATGGGAGCGATGAATCAGGGATAGATTAGGTGATGAATTAGCTTGTTTACCCCAAAAATACAAAACCCCAAGCCCCTAGCTCCCCCCGTGCCTCTATACTCCTTTATAACGTCATTAGCCCACCGCAGGCCACTTAGCCTGAGTTTTACGTTGTCCGCCTTACAAATGATCTTAAATTACACCGTTTTTATGTATACAAAAATCTTATGGGCTAAAATGGAGTTTTCTATTTATTCCTTCACAACTTGCGACTACCGTCACAAGCAGCGAACGTGCTGAACATCTGAGAGCTTCAGTATAATGTTGAAATTCAGCCGTGTACTTATAGAATTTTGAGGCCAGTATTAAATGTATGATTTCGTATTATGGATCTTTGGAAAAATCTATGCCTCGATGTTAGTCTTTTTAGCGATCCTTTAAAAAGACCTTGGGTTGCTCCAGTCCAAATTGGCTCAAGAGTTCATATGTCAAAGGTTTCTGGGTCAAAGTAGGTTTTAAACGTTATTATTGTAAGTGCTTTAATAGTGTCAAAGATTTGCCATCAAAGTTGACAAAATATGTTTGATTTCGTTTCTGGGTCGAAGTAGGTTTTAAACGTTATTATTGTAAGTGCTTTAATAGTGTCAAAGATTTGCCATCAAAGTTGACAAAATATGTTTGATTTCGTTTCTGGGTCAAAGTAGGTTTTAAACGTTATTATTGTAAGTGCTTTAATAGTGTCAAAGATTTGCCATCAAAGTTGACAAAATATGTTTGATTTCGTTTCTGGGTCAAAGTAGGTTTTAAACGTTATTATTGTAAGTGCTTCAATAGTGTCAAAGATTTGCCATCAAAGTTGACCAAATATGTTTGATTTCGTTTTGAGTGTACCACTTGAGAGACATTTCGTAGGAATATCTAATTTTTGTTTACATGTATTGTAATACAGAAGGGAGATATAAGTCTTGACTCGTGTTCCATTGTCTCTTTGAAATTTATTTATGATTCTTATACAAATATTTTGGACAACTAGCTTACTGTAGCTACTTTATCTAGAAGATGAATATGTAGCATTAGTGAATAGAGAGTATTTACATTTACAAAATACAGTATCTACAAACAGCCCAGAGACCTCCGTGGTTGCCAGTGGTTGTCAAGATTATTTCTTTGTTATTAAGGTAACAACAGTTGTTATTAAGATAAAAATTACAATCTGCCTTATTAGACAATAAGTAATTGAGATAAATGTTCTCATTCATACCATATTTACAATTCATCATTCACTTGCTCATTCATAAAATATTTACAAACAAACCAGAGGCCTCCCAAATCCCCATGGTTGTCACCTCCCTCACAGGCAAAAGAGGAAACGGAGTCCTGGGAAGCCCTCCACGATCCTTGGTCAGCCGGATACGAGCCAGCGGAGGCTGACCAAGAGCGTGAGAGCCACATACGCTCAGGACATGATTGGAGAAACTGGCCATTGGCAGGACCTGTTTATAGCAGGTCACGAGGCCACTGCCGTTTTAGTCTCTGAGGAGGATTATAGGGATGAGTGGTGCAGTGCAATGACTATACTAGGGTATTAGGGTGGTTGGATAGGTCATTATCGAATAAAAAGTTATATTTGACAACCCATGGATTACTTCATTTTCCATACGTATGTTTAAAAAAATCTGAGCTAGCTGCGGCTTGGGTGAGGTTGAGCTCACTCACTTTAGTGGTTAAAGGGTTAATTCAGTCTTAGATTGATTGAATATTTGGTAGCGTAAATAAACTTAGTACCCCACACTGATTGTGTTCGAGTCGGAGCCTGTCATGTTTCAGCTGAGTATGAAATGCAAAAATTTTCCATACTTGATATTTACCATTTTTACTCTTAGTTGATGCTTTGTTTTATATTTACAGTACATTGTTGGCCTCACCTGCTTGCAAGTTTCAATTTTATTTTTGAATGCGATTTCATTTTTATAAAAATTGTCAGGCATAAATAAATTGGGATATGCTCGCCTAAGTATTTCTATCAAACAATATCCATAGACAAGTCAATAACATTCGATAGTGTTATGACGGAAAATGGAATTTCATCATATGTACCTCAGTCATTTCCGGATAGCTGGTCCTGTTAAATGAAATTAATAGAGGGAGCTATGCCCGTATATTCCTCATTTAATAGTGTTATAGTCTGTCCTTTGAATAACGGACACGTTCCGGCCATTTGAATGGAATTCCATTGTTGAGGCCGTGTCAGTACTAAGCGTACGGGTGCTAATACAGCCTGTCATGTGTGCACAGCAGTGTGTACTGCATCCTAGGTATATTGGCTCCTGGGACGTCCCTCCGCCCGGTCCCAGGGTATGATTGCATTCAGCAAGTGGTTTCCCTTCTTCGTCCCTTTTGAATATAATGCTCAGAGATAGACTGGACGAGAGAGAGGAGGATCAAGCTATCCAATATAGGTAAGATCAAAAGGGAGATATCATTCATTATTAGTGAGTTCCCGTTCGAAACCATTGCAATTCCAGTCTCAAGGGAAAAGCTTTAATTACAAAAAAAACAAAACAATTACTGTGCAATCCTATTTCAACTTTCTGCATGTATGTTATAAAATATTGAACGTAAATTTTTTTTTTCTTTCATAGCCCCTTTAAATTTACAGATAATTATATATAACAATACATCCTCAGGAGAATCTATTTTTGTATTTCTTGTAGCGTCTCTACATTATATACAGGTTTTGTTATTTTATAAAAAATATATAATGAATAAAGAAGTATGATGGTACACATTATACGTGACTGGACTAAACTGACTAATAAAGGTGATGGGGCTCACCTGTTTGATCAAACTTAAAACTAACTTACATACTAATTCTTAACCTAATTTTTCCCCGACAGTCTGTTGGCATCGATGCGGGAAGGGTGGTAGGGCCAAAGTGTTAAACACTGGGATGGGGTGCTGTAACGAGTCAAAAAACTTGATGTGTCTCCGGCGGATGAACTCACCCATCGACGGCACAACAAGCAACGGGTGCAGGTCATCGATCTTTAACCTTCGAGTGGTATGTCGGACCACTTTTCGCATGATCCCATTCTGGAAATGCTGGAGACATTTGACTGTATGGTCATTCAAGTGGGTAAATAGCGGGGCAGCGTACAGCAGAGCTGGCCGGAGGACATATTTATATATCATCAGTTTGAGACGAAGCGACAGGTTGAGTGAAGTTAGCAAGTGCGATAGCCGGTAAGACCTTTGTCGTACTTTTTCTATTTTATTACTAAAATGAGTAGAGAAATGGAGATGCATATCTATTTTTATATCCAGATAGTGCATTGAGAAAGCTGGTGAGTTCTCTTGCCCTCCTATAGTATATGACTTTGGCAAGGATTTTTTCCCCTTTTGGAGGGAGAAGATTACGCAGTCGGTCTTCCCGGCGTTTACACTGATGTTTAACATGCCCAGTATTTCACTGATAACGTTACAAACTGACTCGGCGTGTGTAAGAGCTCTTTGTACACTCATGCTGCTGCTGTGAACAGCAATGTCGACGGCGAAAGCGTTTACAGGATTTATCGTTCTGGGAGTTTTAATTAAAAATGTTTCAATGAACCTTGGATTTTAATATTCATGGCTATAATATATAATCACGAGAAGTTTGTAGGCAAAATCTAATGGAATTTCGAGGGAATTTAAAAAATTAAAAATAAGTAGAAGAAAGGAACTCTATGGAGTACAAACGTCCAAATCACCCCAAAAAATTCTAATCCGATCGACAGTGGCTTTGTTGTAAGGACCCAAGAGACTACCTCGCAAAGGAAATGGATGTTCGGAAACGCAGCTATCTGGAGTAAGGTACAACAGAGAGAAAACTTTCTTCGTGGATATGAAGCAGAACAGCTCAAATAGAAAGAGAGTGGCTTTGGGTTGTCGGTCAAAAAGACTACTTAAACAAATGAAGACAACCATTTGAAAGAGGGTGACGAGCAAACAGATGTCCAGAGGGATTAATGCCACATTCTGGGAAGATCCTTCACCCCCGAAAAACATTATTTTGTAGGATTATTATTACAATTCTGTTTGCCTTGTCGAATCCAATGTGCCCCTCAACCTTGTATAAAACTATAAAGTTTTTTTCACGTTTAATTTCTTTTTCCAATTTGAGGACCACTACAGTCCAATGTACAGATAGACAAACTGACTATAGAACAACACTAATAATTATTTATTTTGTTATCACCTGGAAAAAAGTAATGAAACCAAGCGCCAATAAAATTTGTCTAATCTACAAAGCGATTGGTGCGAAGGACATAATAAGGAAGCCATCTGTTATAAACGTTTGCAGTTTAATTGGCTTAGAGGTGACGTTAATTTCGCCATATTTCGCGCTATATTGCCCATGAATGGCGAGGCCTCCAGATGTCGTAATTCATAATTAAACCCTACCTTACCTTAGGAAATGGTCCTATTACTTGGCCGTAAACATTTTACTGCTTAGGTAAGGATATCGATGAAATTACACCGCCCTGCTTTCGACGGTGCTTTTATGAAAGCTGAGGGGTAGTTTTCGGTTAATCAACCATCGAGTTATAACCCTCTTCGTATATTATCGGTGTAGCGACCGCTAACTACATAAGATAAATCACCCTATACTCTATTATATATATATATATATATTATCAATTAATTTAAACAAATAAAAATAATATAAATAAGTGATTGTAAATGTTGTAAACAATAAAAAACGCAGCTGCAAGTTAATTAGTTAGGGACTTGGAGGGTTCACCATTTACCCAGAAGCAGGTAGCGACCCGAACAAAGCTTGAGTCACTACTAGGACAAAGGGCGACCGCATACTGAGCTGTCATTGGGTACTATTAAAACTTAATATGATTCGATACTATGGAAGCCAGCTGGGTATATAAAGACATGGAGTGGGCCTGTAAATCATTCTCCCAACGACTCTCTAACTGATGATTGTGGCTGCGCTGATGTTCAAGACTTCTCATTTATGAAACCCTCTGGACCTCTCTGTTCCTAACCTCGCTATGTTTTAGTCCGGCCTTGTCAGACCCCACACTCTCCTAGTGGGATTCTCTGCATTCGCCTAGCTAAAAATAGCAGCTCCTTGGGAGAGGCCTCTCCCTAGCGGACAACGGTTGCCGGGGCCCTACAAATTTACCGAGTAGTGTCTCCCACGGAAATCCAGTCTGCCTCTCTCCGGTTCACACTCGCCTTTGGGATTTCGCCTACCCTCAGATACCAAGTGTGAATTCGTGGCCATTCCAAGACTATACAAACTACCTACCCTATACCACTTCTCCTGAACATAGTGCATTGTTGGGACACATACCTATCAAATATGGAGACATATAGTATACCAGAGAGTCATATAGTAAAACCGTCATGCAACGATTGTCCAGGTCATAGCCTAATCAACCCTCACTTCGTCACCAGGGCTAGGGTAACTAGGCACCCCCCTCGTGACGACCCGACAATCAGGTAGCACATTTGTAATTCTACCATTATGAGTGAGCTGGCGTTTAATGCCTTTCATGTCCAATGGCGTATCATTATTAATAATCCCTGAAGAGAATAAAACCAATTTTCTGCTACCTTTCAAAGTCGGTGCCATTTGTCATCTCTCCAGCTACACCTTAATAAAGTACTAATGCTCATTGTCAATTTTATTAACAACGCGATTCAGGTTATTATTAATCAAAATTATTTGTTGGGAGTTTGTAACGTAAATGGAATATTTTTCGGAGTTAATTGATTCATCAGTGAGCTGTAAGTAAATACATACAGTCTCATCAGTTTGGTAAATCCGTATTAACAATAAAAAAATACTTCACTTTATAAGCTATGGCAAATCATATTTACTGATGTACGGAAAGTAACTATACAATTTCATTATTTTAACGAGTTTATCACTTCCAAGTTCATGAAATTCCATAGTATCCTATCCAGCCACCCTAATCACCAAGCACAGTCATTGCACTGCACCACTCACCCCTATAATCCTCCTTGGAGACTAAAACGACAGTGTCCTCGTGACCTGCTATAAATACGTAACAGTGGGGGTCCTGGCAATGGTCAGTTTCTCCAATCATTTTCTGAGGTATGTGGCTCTCGCGCTTTTTGTCAGCCTCCACTGGGTCATATCCGCCGACGCGGCTGACCCAGACTCCGCTTCCTCTTTCGCATGCATTTATCATCACGCTCACTATTGCCCAATAAGGAACATTGTACTATCACAATAAAGAAGTGTCAATAAGGGTCCATTTTAACGAATAATGCCATAGATCATAAATACAATCAAACTGTAACGATTCAAGCCTACCACTTCTTCATTAGAGCTTGGTAATAAGAAAATATCAGCCAATAAAAATTAGGACGAAGAAGCTACTGATTTTTGGATTTACTTTTATTCTAGAGTTTCACTGTACATCAATGTAGGAATGGTTGTGGCAATGGAGGCTGGAATCCAGTTTGTTCTGCAGCTGCTGATACAATGAATTTTCTGAAGAGGAAGTGTATTTACCAGTGCTCTGGCAGTATACTTCGGGAAAGTATGTTACCCTGAAGACAGCTGACTCCAGGGAATCGGCGTAACGGGCCTCATTACAGCCCCTAGGATAGCCCGAAGGACGGAATGTCTACGGAGGAAAAAGAAACAAAAAAACTGCCCCCTTTATCTGTTCCCCAGAAGGCCTATAAGGAACAGAAGGAGCAGTCGGGAGAAGGGACCAGACCGTTGTTATTTACCGAGCTGCGTGCTCACCGACTGCCCAGGGCTGGCAAATAAATTCTGTTCTAATTTAGAGCCTCTCCCCCCCCCCACACCGCCCCCCTGGAGAAGAAAAACCCTTGCTGGAGTCTCACCCTCGATACGCCCTAATTAATGGAGCTAAAGTCTTCATACTTATCTGAGGCTCAGGCATGAGTAATGGCACCGCCCACCCACCCTTTTAGGGGAAATTATACTTATAATCCGAGTTTATGGTCCAAGATGAATGTTTCGGCGCGGATTATAAGGACCGCGTGGGAGGGGGCTCGACGCCTCCTTTCATTTTATATTAATATATATAATATCGAGTCATATTCAGAAAACCGCTCCAATAAACAGAAATAATTCAGTACATTTGGGATTTTCACATGTGTTGCAGCATTCGGTAAAAACAACTTTATTATGATAAAATTACAATCTGCCTCATTGGGCAATAATTGTGATAAATGTTTTCATTCAATGGGAGACCTCCCAAATCCACATAGTTATCAGCTCCCTCGCATGCGAAAGAGGAAGCGGAGTCTTTGGAAGTCCCTCACGCTCCTCCAATAGCCGCGTCACCGGATACGACCCAGTGGAGGATGACGAAGAGTGCGTGAGCCACATACGCTCAGAACATGACGGGGCCAGTGCCGTTTTAGTCTTCGAGGAGGATTATAGGGATGAGTGGTGCAGTGCATTGACTGTGATAGGGGCTTAGGGTGGTTCGATAGGTTAGTGTGGAATTTCATGAACTTGGAAGGAGTTCGAGAATGTAAGTAATATTACGATCGTTATGAAGGGTTTTGTTGCTTTCATAATGAGGGGCATTTACTATTGTTCGCAGGACTTTTGATTGAATGAATTGGATACGCTTGATGGTCGACTTTTTTGCTGTCCCCCATAGCTCTATTCCCTATGTCCACATTGGTTTAAGTATAACTTTGTAAATTAGTAATTTGTTTTGTATGTAGAGATGGGATGTCCTTTGAAGTAGTCCTTACAGTTGTCCGTCTGTTTAGTTCTTTTTTTGTTTGTGGGTTCCAGGTCAGCCGTTTGTCGAGATGGAAGCCTAAGTACCGTACTAACCCGAGTATCCGAATACAGGGAGAGGAATGGAATTAAAAGAAACTAGTGTAAAAGACTTGCGGCAGAGAGTAAAGGTAATGTGGGAACATTTTGCTTCATTAACTGGTTGCACCAATGCTCGATCCCATCAAGGTGTGTTCAAAGGTTATGGGATGCTATATCGGGGTCTAAGTGTGATGACAAGACTCCAGTGTTTGGCGGTACATGTACTAAAATTGGAACGATACAGAGAAGATTGGCATGGCCCCTGCGGGGCATTCGGAACGTCAATCACAAACAGTGGTTCTCAAACTTCATGTATGTTCTACAATAGTGGCACTAAAAATAATTTGATCTTACTGAAATTTTAAAAGGTTTGTTCCATAAAATCTGAAAACATGTTGAAATGTTTTTGGGTAGTATAGAGAAGAATTAGGCCCATTTTCTTAACAATCTATCTTCCTCAAGTTACATATTACAACAGGAGCTGTTGAAAGTTTAAACTTATGAATTTCCCCTCTTTTTAAGGTAATGAAGATGTATGTAAACAGTATTGCAACGATATTCCGAAGAGTTAAGTTATGAGGGCCTAGATTGGGAATTGCGTATTTATAAATTTCCTCAAATGTTGCAAATTTAAATACCCCCTTCCGGAAATGTCAAGCTACCTTTTTTTAATAAATACGATTTCGTTCGACTCATTTGTTCAATTGAATGAGAAGATCCAATTGTAGAGTTAGGTGGAGTAAACATACAATTCTTTTTCACAATCATCATCTGATATTTCATATAAATTCGACTTCCGTCCCTAGTTTTTCTCCGATACTCAGTTCGATCATCATAAAATACAGCTTTCTCTATAATTGACTCAAGAGTATTTGAGTCTTCTACAGGAAGACTACCGTACTCGGTTTTATCTGGCCGGGGATTGAGCGGCCTGCCATCGGGGGAGTGGAGAGCTTCCTTTATCCAGAAGAAAGGCCGCCGTCGGAGGATTTACACTACAATGTCGAGTAGAGTCCTGGTGTCCTTTCAAACCGGCCGGTTGGAAGTGGAGTCACGGAGGGACAGATTTTCGCCATTAACACAATAAGGGCTGCTAACGGGGTTAGGCCCGTCATCCCTCCCACTTATTAATTCAATTAACTCCTTCCTTACTTACTGTCCCGGTCCAATCCTCGCCAGGGATTTGCATTCTGCCCCCAAGCCTGTCTTTTACGGGGGCTCATTGTCGACCCGTCAAACTGGAACTACATTTTCTCAACTCGTTGCTCAAGTCTAGATGAGCAACGATGACAATATCTCAAAAACACCATTGAATATTTCATGAATTAATTAATCACTATCGATATATTTTATCATAACAAATGTTTTATTGACTAAAATTTTATTTTTTTTGAATATAGGACTATCGTTACAAAAAATCTTACAACAGACTACAAAATTGTTTTTGCAACTGTAACAGAATTGTTCATAGTGTCATACATCAAACACTAGTTGAATTTTTTTCCATCACTTTTGCTCACTAGAAATAATAGTGCTGGGTCCCACCCTCTATAATCTATACACCGCTGATGACCCCTCCACCAATACCTTCTTGGCCACATTTGCAGATGACACTGCAGTCCTGTCATCCCATCCAGACCCTGATATAGCATCCCAAAACCTTCAAAATGATGAGATCGAGTATTGGTGCAACCAATGGCGAATCAAGGTCAATGAAGCATTTGCGTTAATAATTTATTTAAATAAAAGGATTCATATGAGCCATTGTTTATAAAAGTGTTTGAACCGTGCAGACCCAGTTTATAAGTTTCATCCAATACCATGTCCAGATCATCAATTACAAAAATTGACAACACATGTATTGTGTCAAATCTTTTTAATCAAAAGTCCTGAGAGCAATATTAAATTACCCTTATTATGTCAGGAACAAAACCATTCACAATGATCTGAATATACCCTATATTCTTGAACTCATCCCTTCCAAGTTCACAAAATTCCATAGTAACCTATACAACCACCGTAATTCCCTAGTTATTGCACTGCACCACTCATCCCTATAATCCTCGGAGACTAAAACGGCATTGGCCTCGTGACCTGCTATAATTAAGTGATAGTGGGAGTCCTGGCAAAGTCCAGTTTCTCTCATCATGTCCTGAGCGTCTGTGGCTCTCGCTCTCTTGATCAGCCTCCGCTAGGTCTTATCCAGTGACGCGGCTGATGTAGGAGCGTGGGGGACTTCCCAAGACCTTGCTTCCTCCTTCGCACGCGAGGGAGGTGACAACCATGAGGATTTGGGAGGCCTCTGGTTTGTTTGTAAATATTTTATGAATGAGCGAGTGAATGATGAATTGTAAATATGGTATGAATGAGAACATTTATCTCAATTACTTATTGTCTAATAAGACAGATTGTAATTTTATCTTAATAACAATTGTTGTTACCTTAACAACAAAGAAATAATGTTTAAAACCTACAAACCAACAAATCTGGACTGCTAAAGCTTGAGCTCATTCGCTGAGCGCTGCAATGGTTAGACATATTTTGAACATAACTTTTAAATTAGAAATTACATAAACATTTGGAAATACGTATTCAGAACATTTAATATGGAACGGATTTTAAAACTATTGTTCGAATGGAATTTCATCCCAGGATATGCGTAGTTTAACGAGCGCGCTGCACTATCCGATTCCTATTATTACACAAGTTACCCACGCAATATTATTTTGTGCTGTTCCACAACAGAAGCCCACTTTAAACCCGATATGCTCAATTTGTAAATACACGAAGTTCCCTCATCATTTTACACAAACTTTAATTAGTTTAGTAGACTAGGGGTTGTATATCGAAAGATAATAAGCGGCTTTTGTAACTGGCGGAACATAACACAATTCAACATATCCTGTTACATTTTAGTTCAAAATATGTACGAGTATATTACTAATAATATCCTGTTTGATTCAGTCGAAGCGTTTTTTTTTCATACCCCCTTGCTATTATAAATTATGGAAATCAGTATAGACTACATAAATGAATATATTTACAATAGGTCATTAAATGTCCTGTAGCTTGGAAATTTTTAATAATTTTACATTGCGATTGACAAATGTACAATGTATATTATACATTCATTGTCTAAACATGTTTAATAGTGATGAGGCTCTTAACCTAATTTTCCCCGACAAACTGTTGGTATCGATGCTGGAATGGTGGTGGGATCACGGTGTAATGCACTGGGTTCACTATGTGCTGCAAAGATTCATAAAACTTGATGTGTCTCCGGATGAGAAGTCCCAAAAAAGGAATGTAAATACATGTCTAGTTTTCATGATTCTTTAGAACTTACTTATTAAGTTACTAAGTCGGGAAACAAATATAAAAATAACCACTGAGCTAAGACCTGAAGAAGGAATAGGTGCAGTGCTTGAACCCAGGACAGCAGAATCCTGGTATGGTTGGAAAACCCACAAGCCTATAATAATAATATCATTAATATTAACCAAGTTCCAGTCTCGGTCTGGCCTTCTCTTACTTAGGACTATAGAAATAAGAATAGAATAAGGTCGGATAATCAAATGGACCGCAATGTCAATACCACACCATCTAGCTGGTGTCATCTGGGCTGCGGGATACATCCAATTCTGAAGGTGAACTAAAGTAGAAATAATTGGCCAAAAAATGGGTCAAAAATATTTCATAGGTCAATATTCCTCAAGTTGCCACCATGGGATTTGAAAAATGACACGAATAACGTACTAATACCTGTTGACGAAACAGACCAGACTGTTTCAAAGATCATCAATGAGCTCCGATCTCTCTAAAAATTCCAACAATCTCAAAATCCCACAATAAATCCTCAAATTTCAAAGCGACATGATTGTTACCCATGAATCCAATTTAAACCTCACACATTATGCAAAATGTAGAATGAAGGGTTTTGAACAACAATTTATAAAGTCTGTGGACAGTGAAAAATATCCTCTTTATCTTACATAGCTGGAGTGTTTGTTAAGAAGATCGTAAGTCAGAACCTTCTAGATCAAAATATGTTGTTTTGTACCAAAGGTAACAGTTTTCATGAACCTAAGCCAATTCCAAACACAAAGAACACTTTATAAGTAGATTATATTTGGTTGGTAACATTTAGTATAAGTATTTTATGGATGGGTTATAAACAATTCATAAGCTTAAATTTTCTTTTGTTTCCACTTTCTAAACGTAATGAAATCCTCGGGTTGAAATCTGAAATATCCAAAGAATACATTAGTGAAGATAGCTCCATTTGTAAGCATCCACTGGAAATTGAATTAATCTGAATATCGGATATTAGACCGAGTGGTCCATCGACCTGTTTTTAAGTAACTGAATTGATTACATGTCATTTGGATCTGTCTCAGGCTATTAGCTTTTTGATATAAAAATATGTAATGTATAACTTATTTATTGTGCTAAAATTATAATATGCCTTATTAAGCAATAAGTAATTGAGATAAATGCTCTCATTCATACCATATTTACAATTCATTATTCACTCGCTCATTCATAAAATATTTACAAACAGACCAGAGCCCTCCCAAATCCACATGGTTGTCACCTCCCTTGCATGCGAAAGAGGAAGCAGAGTCTTGGAAAGTCCCACGCTCCTCCGTTAGCCACGTCACGGGAACGAGCAGGTTGGCGAAGAGCGCGAGAGTCACATACGCTCAGGACATAATTAGAGAAACAGGTCATTGTCAGGACTCCCACTGTCACGCATTTATAGGAGGTCACGAGGCCACTGCCGTTCCAGTCTCCGAGGAGGATTATAGGGATGAGTGGTGCAGAGCAATGACTGTGCTAAGGGATTAGGGTGGTTGAATAGGTTACTATGGAATTTCATGAACTTGGAAGGGATGAGTTCAAGAATGTAGGGTATATTAAGATCGTTATGAAGGGTTTTGTTGCTGACGTAATAAGGGGGATTTACTATTTTTTTTCAGGACTTTTGATTGAAAGGATTGGATACGCTTGATGTTCGAATTTTTCGCTGTCCCCCATAGCTCTATTCCGTATGTCCAGATTGGGTTAAGTATAACTTTGTGGATTTGTAATTTATTTTCTATTGAGAGATGGGGTGTCCTTTGAAGTAGTCTGTACAGTTGTCCAAAGCGTCTGTTTAGTTCTTGTCCAAAAATAGAGAGTAATTTTTTATTTCTGTGTTCGTTACCTCCGGAACAATTTCAACCATTAGGTTTATTAGTGCTTATTTGCATATCTTCTATCTTGTCCGCGAGTGAATGAGTTTGGCTACTTTAAACTTTCATTTTTTGTCTTATACTCAATCCGACAGCTTTACTCTATCAATGAACGTTAATGAAGAAATAAAAAAAACCAAGAGCTAGAATAAGTTATGTTCTTCAGAAGTAGAAGACGATAGTATAGATAGGTAGTATGTAGAAATGAATGAATGTTATAATACAAACTTAAATTAGTCGAAGAAGTAACTATATTTTTTTTAAAAATAGGGTTAATAATATCATCTTTACTGTCATAAAATTTATGGAGATGCGTATTCAGTAACTTAAAACTAACTTACATCTAACAATAAAATCTTAACTTATTTTACCCGACAGTCAGTTAGCATCATGGGATCATAGTATTAAACACTGGCTTTGTTAGGTGCTGCAACGAGCCAAAAAGCTTGATGTGCCTCCAAGTGAGAAGTCTCGAGAAAGGAATACATAATACATGTCTATTTTTCATGATTCTGTAGAACTTACTGAAGTTGGGAAACAAATATAAAAATAATTTTTATTTTTTTTTTACTTTTTAAACCACTGAGCTAAGAACAAAAGAAGGAATAGGTGCGGTGCTCGAACCCAGGACATCAGAATCCTGCTGTGGTTGGAAAACCCACAAGCCTATTCGTACTCCTAACTCCTCTAAAGTCCTCGCAACGTCTTTAGTCAGGAGTCTTTAGTCATAGAAAGTTTATACTGTTATAGTCATAAATGAAAAATTTTCAGCAATCACATTTTAATTTAACTTTGTGTTTATCATTAGGATTATCTAACAATTAAAAGTTATTAATGACAGAATTTGTTAAATCTTCAATATTTTAAGAGATACATGACTTGAACTATTTTGATCTAGAAAGTTCTGACTTATGCTCTTTTAACAAACACACAGAGAATATTTTTCACTACCCACAGACTTCATAAATTGTTCAAAACCTTTCATTCTACATTTTACATAATGTGTGAGGTTTAATTTTTTTCTACGGTAGGCTGATGCATAGAATATAATTGTATGCAATTCTGTTTAAAATCCTATTTGCAATTTATGTCTGAGGTAGAAACATGTAAATTTTACGTCATTGTTCACTTTGTATTGTTACATAAAAATAGTGAAGAGAAATATTTGCCTATTATATATAATAGGGTATCATTTTACAATGTTCGACAAACGTTTGAGCAGATGAAAGACCACCTTGAGAGGTATGCTTCCCCTATTTGGGCTCGGTTAAGATTGTTAGTAAAAACAACCTCAGCAATGAAGACATCCGGCTAAAAAGTTAATTAGTACTAAGAATACACGTTTTGCCTCGCTATCCAATAGCAGTTTCATACCAACAGTTGATTTTAACGGGCGCTGTTTAGAGAGAGGCTCCCCCCCCCCTCGTGAATCCCTTAGTTGATATTTACCTCGAGCAAACACAATTTCGTATAGTGTACCCAGCCCCTAATATAAGGGAGGGTGTTCAGCCGTTGAACATTATCTAATATCTCACCCCCTCAGACAACTTGTTCTTCCTGTTTACTCCTCTCTCTTACCTCTTCTCTCTGTGTATATACCACCGGCACTGTCCGAAGATACTCCGCCCTCTTTCATTCCCCCTTCGAGGAGAGGAAAACAAGGGAATGGCCGCCCTGAACTTGACTTATTTTGGGCTTGTCCATTGGTAATGTACTGAGGTACAATTAATTGTATGATATAAGTTACTTAATTAGATTTTGATTACTGACCTGGACCCCACATACGAGGCTAAAAAAACAAGAACCAAACATACGCTTTGGGCAACTGTACAGACTACTTCAAAGGACATCCCTTCTCTTAATACAAAATAAATTACTAATCTACAAAGTTATACTGAAGCCAATCTGGACATACGGAATAGAGCTTTGAGGGACAACAAAAAAGTCGAAAATCAAGCGGAACCAATCCTTTAAATCAAAAGTTATGACAACAAAAGTAAATGCCCTTTATTACGTCAGCAACAAAACCCTTCATAACGATCTTAATATACCTTACATTCTCGAACTCATCCCTTCCAAGTTCATGAAATTCAATAGCAACCTATCCAACCACCCTAATCCCCTAGCACAGTGTACATTGACTGCACCACTCATCAATATAATCCTCCTCGGAGACTGAAACGGCAGTGGCCTCGTGTCCTGCTATAAATGCGTGACAGTGGTAGTCCTGGCATTGGCCAGTTTCTCCAATCATGTCCTGAGCGTATGTGGCTCTCGCTGTCTCCGTCAGCCTCTACTGGATCGTATACGGTGACGCGGTTAACGGAGGAGCGTGGGTGACTTCCCAAGAGTCCGCTTCCTCTTTCGCATGCGAGGGAGGTGACAACCATGTGAATTTGGGAGGCCTCTGGTCTGTTTGTAAATACTGTACGAATGAGCGAGTGAATGATGAATTGTAAATATAGTATTAATGGTAACATTTATCTCAATTGCTTATTGCCTAATAAGGCAGATTGTAATTTTACCACAATAAAGAAGTTATATATTTAAAAATATCGGGACAGAATCGGATAATATGAGAGAAATAAAATAAAAAAATCGTCCCGTTTTCGCTTACTTTTAAGTTTTCCAAGTCGCTACACTGAAGCTACTAAATATTAAAACTTGTGATTTCCCCCTACATGCTTAGAGTACATTAGTTGTAACAGCTAACAATCGAAGGAAATTGAAAAAATAAAATGTTAAGTGTGCTGCATCGCCCAAAGACTATTGCAATTATGGCCCAGGAAAGTTCCTGCAAATGATAAAGAAATGCATATTTTTAATTACTTAAAACTTTATTAACAATCCTGCAAATAGAACAACCATGAAAATATTATGAATCATATAAAAAAAAAAAAACGCTTGTTGAATTAAATTGTGAACACGATGTTAATAATGATTCACCCTACAAGCTGTAAGACATGCATATACAAATATATTAAGATCAGATACAGTGCCTAATTAATGTTAGACCTGACAGGAATCCAGGGGATGGAAGAAGGCATCGATCGAGTGGGGTGTAAACAGATAGGTAGCCCGCTAATGGGGAGCCCAGTAATGTGACTCGCCTAATGATCCATAATACAGCTGTGACAGCTTCTGTTTTCGGACAGTCCATTACGAGGGGGTGTTGCGGGGTGGGTCTCTCAGCACGTTCTTGTATCATATTTTCACCGTCTCACCTCCGCTATTCGCTCAGTTTGTTTATCGTAATATTATATTATTAAGAACTAATTGTGACATAATGATATAATACTGTATAATATACCTTTACATCAATCATGAACTATATAATAATATGAACTCAATAAAATATCTATATAAACGAAATAGAGGACGTATGCAGTTAAATGACAGTATCGAAGTATATATTTGAAATTTCGGTAAAACTTCTGGAGTGTTTTATTGATCGATGTAATGTTATTTTTTAAAGGAAATTCATTTTTAATTTTACAACAATAAATTTTGAAATTTTGATAGACATTGATGGGGCAAGGCTGTAAATAATTTAAAAAAATGGCTGGTGGAAAAAACTGATATTATTACTTAATTATTATTTTATCTTTTTTTTATGACTCTTGCAATATTTAATAGAATAGAAGAAGGTATTATACAAAAGTGATATGAGCATAATTCTATTTCTTTACTGAACAGTCAGGTGCTAAAGCTATTCCTGACCGTCACTACAATTGTAATCCTTTCCATCAAAAGTCCTGAGAACAATAGTAAAGGCCCCTTTTTACGTCAGCAACAAAACCCTTCATAACGATCTGAATATACCCTACATTCTTGAACTCATCCCTTCCAAGTTCATGAAATTCCGTAGTAACCTATCCAACCACCCTAATCCCGTACCACAGTCATTGCACTGCTCCACTCATCCCTATAATCCTCCTCGGAGACTAAAACGGCAGTGGCCTCGTGACCTGCTATAAATGCATGACAGTGTGGGAGTCTTGGCAATGGCCAGTTTCTCCAATAATGTCCTGAGCGTATGTGGCTCTCGCGGTCTCCGTCAGCCTCTACTGGCTCGTATACGGTGACGCGGTTGACGGAGGAGCGTGGGAGAGTTCCCAAGACTCCGCTTTCTCTTTCGCATGCGAGGGAGGTGACAACCATGTGGATTTATGAGGCCTCTAGGCTGTTTGTAACTGTATGAATGGGCGAGTGAATAATGAATTGTAAATATGGTATGAATGAGAGCATTTATCTCAATTACTTATTGCCCAATAAGACAGATTGTAATTTTAGCACAATAAAGGAGTTATATATACTACTGCTGTATTGATGGCTATTTTTAAATATTTATAAGAAGTTGCCTTCGTAGTATTTTAATTTTTAGAATTACTCAGATAGAGAGACAGGCAGGAAATGATTGCCCCAGACCTGTCTGAAAGTAGAGCCTCTCCCATTGCCTTTGGCTGTGAGTAGGCCCGGCAATGTATCGACGTTTGAAAAGCTCAAGGAAAATGGCAATTTGCCGTAAAACAATAAGGGGCTTCTGCAATTAAGAATTTACCGTCTATCGATTAGCACTGTTCAGACAGTGAAGTGGGCTCCTTGAGAGAATCCTGCTCGACTGCCCTCACACAGAGAACTGAAGCGGTGTTGTATCATGGGCAAATAACGCCAGGAATTGCAATTAGCACAAATATGCATTTCATTCTCGAAATTCCACCGGTAAGTTGAGTTAACCACACCACTACATCGGCAGGGGGGTTGATTTAATCAACTGTTCTGTTTAATTCATCATGGGGCCTTTAGGGATGATTCGTTGCTATTTTATTGGCATTTAATAATTAATAAAGCTCACAAATATATATATATATATATATATAGTAATATTGTGAGCTTCAGTGACTGACATAAATAATTCAGCTAAAATGCTTCTAGGAGAGGATATATATGGGAGCATATATAGGAAGTATGGAATTAATAAATTATGTCTATCCAGTTCTTCAATGATCGTTAGGGATCTTTTAAAAATTTATATTTTCTAAGATGTATTCATCAATAATGAAAGAAAACCTGAGATAGAAATGTTTGTACTCCGTCAATATAGGTAGTTTGTTTATTTTCATTTTAAACCCTCTTGTTACTTTTTTGGGGAGACAAAACCTAGTAGCCAAATCACTAAACAAAGTGGTACTTGGTTTGGAGATCAAGAGACCGGCTCCATCTTAGGAGTGTTATGGTGCGAGAATAAAAGTTCTGGTAGTGGGAGGTGGAATCAATGGGACAGTCAGGCATGAAGGTCAATTATGAAAATGATTAAAATTTGAAGAGAGTTATAATTGAAGAGTTAATGTTAAAATGATAATGAAAAAACAACAAAAGCAGAGCTAAATCCGCATTTAATTTAAGTAAGTAACAAGGCTCTTTTTAGTCAAAGTGCTTGAGCTGGGTTGCTGGGATCTCAAAATATTCCATTTGCTAGTACAGTTGATTTACTTGAAACTCTGATAAAATAATTAACTCCCAATGAAAAACGGGTGCTTATCCCTCAGAAGATTCTTGAACTTCTCCCTTCCAAGTTCATAAAATTTCATAGTAACCTATCCAACCACCCTAATCCCGTCATTGCACTGCACCACTCATCCCTATAATCCTCCTCGGAGACGCACTTTGACTAAAAAGACCGTTGTTTGATAGCAGCACCGATTTGATCAAATCGATCTGAAATTTTTAATTTATACTTAAATTAAATGCAGATTTAGCTCTGCTGTTGTTTTTTTAATATCATTTTAACATTAACTCTTCAACTATAACTCTCTCCAAATGTTAACCATTTTCATAATTGACCTTCAAGCCTGACTGTCCCATTCATTCCACCTCCCACTTTCATTCCCGCACCTAGGAGTGTTATCCTAACAAAAGAAGTCTAGCCAACGTCAGATTTAAGAAGGGTATCCAAACTCACTATTGATATAATTATTAACGGATCGACATGTTATTTTTGGAGGTGGGATTGAAATATTATGGTCAAAAATTCTTGACAAGCTAATATATTATTATTTATGAGATGACAAAGTTATAAAACGTCCTTTTTAAAGCGAAACACCTGCCTAATTAATGGTAATGCAGCAAAGGAATTAGGGGGTCGGACGTCCAGGCCAAGAGAAGAAGCCGGGGAAAAAAAATAATAATGAGAAGGGGACAAATTAGATCCGGGACCAAGCACGTGAAAAGCAATTAAAATTAAATCTTAAGACAAAGGAAATCGGGATCTAACGTCGTTAGGCGCCTTTCCAGCCCCCGCCAAACTTAAGTTGGTTAACCCGGGAAGAGGAGAGGAGAGACTTTTGAAACAGGCTTAATTTGATGCGGAATTTAATATAAGGCTCATCAGGGGTGCTCGCCTTGTCGTCTGGGATAGTTAGGGGCTAGGGGCCTAGGAGGCGTAGTCTCTAGCCAGGCGGGAATAACAGGCACTATTAGGGGATATGAACATTCTAGGGACCGGGAGGCTAATGGGTAATTCCCTAAAAGTAATGTGTCACATTTAAGGGTAGATATTTTGTAATAAGAAAGACGGCGTTACAAGAACCCCCTCTCGCGCGGGACTTTAATAACACAAAAAGCGCTATCACGAGCGCTTTTACAAAGAAGATTATGGGCCCAGAGGAAAGTGTTCCACTTTGGCAATTCGTGAAGCAGAAGAGATATTCGCATCTGGCGTAACGCTTGTAAATATGGGAATACGTTTAAAGTGGATGCATCATTCGTAATCAGGTTGGCTATTAGACCAGAATTGAAAGGAATAAATGGTGTTTATGATTCTATTTCCCTGGTGTCTACTGTTACTACCTGACACACTCATGTCAGTAACGGCAAATGTCATCTTTGGCATATCGCGGTTTTTCTTCTAACCAGTAACAGGAAGGTGAAATATTGAATGAGCGACACAACAACTAGTGGGTACTGATATAAAAACAGTTCATATATTGACGTAAATGGCAAACTAACTCTCCTATTTTTTAATTAGTTAGTGTATTTATCATTATCGCTAAGTAGATTGGTATGTATGTTTATTCGATTACGTAAAGGTTTCTAGAACGGTAAAGTGACAACAGACTTTCCAAAATCCTGTTGCATCATCTCAATGCTAAAATTTCTTAACCTTTTTATTTAAAATACATTTTTCTGTATATTTCGGTACACATTGTTGACAACACTGTGAGATACAGCAATAATGTTAATGCTGTTTACATATGCTGATGGGATTTGTGTAATTTTATGTAACAATGTCGCTTCTTTCCAGTTCAGGCCAGTTAGTTAGACCTGAAAGTTACGTACAATATTAACCATGCCATGTAACTGTATCACCCCAGCATCAATAGTTGCTACAGTTTTATAACAGGCGGCTACTTCTTAAATATTTAATAGCAAGAAACGCCAGAATCTGGTACCAAAATTGGTGCCAGTACTGCATTTTAATTTTATTTATTTCCTTCCTGCAGTAGCCCAACTGCAAGTTCACGTATTTTCGATAAACAATATTGTTTTTCATAGAGTTTGCAACTATAGAATCTAGATAAAAAACAAATGCTACGACAGCAGGTAGTTACAATTTAATAATTAAAAAAACAACAAAAAAAATCAATTCATATTTTTGAAAAAATTATAATAAATTTAATTAATTTGATCACAGAACATTTAAGGTGGGTTTAATAAACAGAATATTTCCGATTAGAGGCCAATTTTTCGGCAGTGTTGTCTTTGTTGTGTTCAGTTAGTAAGTGGTAGATATAGTGGGGAGTCTGTTCCGAGTATAAGAATGAAATAGATGAATTAAATGTATGATATATTACGTTTACATATGTTAAGCTAAGACAATTTATTTTAGGCTTATGAGAGCGTAGGTAGAGAGATTTGATACCGCCTAAGTAATTTCTGAGACATAGGTAGCTCAGTGGATAGAGTACCCGGTTAGAAATTAGGCTAAACAATTACAACGTAGAACTACATTCAGGACCACTGTGACTTATGGGTATTTAAGATAGCATTAAACATCTTAGTGTGTGACGAATGGGATAATAGTTATTTGCGCTAGTATTAACAGGTCCAGCTACGCGCATTATAATGTTTGGCCTGTTCAATGCTGGCTAGTTTACACTATTGTGAGGACTAGTGTGGTTCTATTAACCTCAATAGCGTCCATATAAATGCACGCAGCTGAACAATGCGCGACTGTTTACGAACGGGTAGCGTTTAGAACCAAACGTCATTACGGCTTTAGCTTCCTTGGTTCCACTCAGTATTGGTTGTTCTGAAACACTCATGGTTTGAATCAGCGATTCAAAAGCTACGTTCCTGTTGCACCCCTTAAACACTACACTGCATCTCTTTGCCACGGTCTTCATTACACGAGGACTACTGATTCAGGTTTTTGAGCGCTCAAGTATAATTAGTTAATTAAGAACTCCACACCCGGAGTTCCCTTTCAAAGATACAATTTCAAGAAATTGAACTCTTCTCCTTTTGAGAGCTTCTAAACGCTATTCAAACGGGAATCCACTCATCAAAGAAGAAAAAAGTCAACAATCTTTGTTGGCAAACCATTGAGATCATTACGTCTGGTTTACTTTCATATCTTTACAAATGTTTGCCCATTTCTCTTTCTTTTCCGGCGATTTTA
This sequence comes from Acanthosoma haemorrhoidale, assembly GCA_930367205.1. Classification (NCBI taxonomy): domain Eukaryota; kingdom Metazoa; phylum Arthropoda; class Insecta; order Hemiptera; family Acanthosomatidae; genus Acanthosoma; species Acanthosoma haemorrhoidale. The sequence goes on along the minus strand of OV884011.1, from coordinate 17,686,439 downwards.
ACTAGGTGGCATAGGAACAAATAATGCCTTTAATTTGGAGCAACTCAGTAATTGTAAATTATGTTACTTGACATAGTCTCTTAGTAGGGAAAGAAAGGGCAGCTTTAAAGATAGGAGACCTACAATGGAAAACATTGACACTGAGTAGTTTCCTTAGTCTACTATAAAGGTTGTATGCATAATTTATTTTGCTACACAGAGCCAAAAAAAAAAAGTAGACACATTGAATTAGTTTTTTCTTTTTGACAAAAAGAAATTATAATTTCATATATCATGTTTTGACCACTCCTCGTTCTGTAAGCACGTTCGTGTTCGTAACTTCCTAGTTCGTTTTTGCTAACTTCCGCCTTTGCTCAACATTGTAATATGTCAAAAGAAATATTATGTAGATGAGTAATATATAATATTTCGCAGAATGAAAAAGTTGATTTGACATGTGCTTAATATCCTTGCAAATTTTATTAATTAAAATCTGCTCAATCAAAAAAAAAAAACTTATAGATTAACATCAAGTTACATTTTGCCGGTACAATTTTTTTAAAAACAATATTTAATTTAATTTAAAATGTATCACTAATATGTTATGTCTTCCAAATAGAAAAAATTAAATCCGCTATCGTAAAAAAAGCATTATTTGAAAGATTTGTTAGCGAAATGTTAAATGTTGTCCGCTTAATACGTTGCTAGGTGTTGCAAAATATTGCTATTAAATTTAAACTACAAAACACTGCATTTTGTATGTTTACACGCTAAGATTGGCGTGTCGAAATATTTCATTGATATTTAAGGCAAAATAGCTCCCAGAGATACTGCGCTCTGGCGGGAATAATCGAACGGGTAAAAATGTGGTGCATATGCAAGTCCTTTTGCGTTTACAGCTCTGATCGAATGAAGTGATCTGTTTCAAAAGTCAAATTGCTTGCAAATCTTTGAATTCCTTCAGAGCCCTTTTAAATTTACAGATAATTATATACAATTATAGATCCTTTACAAATTATTTTTGTATTTCCTGTAGCGTCGCCTTATTATATACAGGTTTTGTTATCTTATAAAAATTATATAATGAAATAAATAAATTTACTTTTTATTCATAGAAAATTAAAACATTTCACTTGCTTCAACGTTGTATATTTTTGGTTATGTAAATTGTTTCCAATAGTTTTCGGGATCTGTTATAATTATGTAAATCTTTTCCAAGAGATATGGACACAATGATTTATAATTTATACATTTCATTAGGGGATGAAAGTAGAGGGTGGGGTGGGGGTTAAAAGAGATATCTTTGAAGTGGTGTTGTGCTTGGGCTGTATTAAACCATAATTCTCCGTGTAGCCTGGAGTAGGTTAAAGAGCTCAAATCTGCATCCTATTAGAGCTTGGGGGGGGGAAGGGGGGCTGCCTTCTAATTTGCATAGAATAAAGACCCCAGCCCATTTTCCATTGTCAATAAGGGAAGCCCCGCGGCCATCAGCCTTCCTTTTAATCAGATCACTGCCAGGGATTCCTTTCCCTCTCTGCCCCTTTGTAACAGTCAACAGAACACCCATTCATATAACGGCACGTTGAAAAATGTGTCTTACCAATTGATTTTTTTGCGCGTAAGATTAAAACATTACAAGAGAGGGAGTGTATGCATAAATATGCAATCCACGACGAAACTATTGCCGGGTCGTCACAGGTGCCTAGTTACACTAGCCCAAGTGACGAAGTTAGGGTTGATTAGGCTATGACCTGGACAATTGCTTCATGACTGGTCTTAATACTGTACTATCTGACTCCATATCTGATAGGTATGTGCCCCGACAGTGCAATATGTTCAGGAGAAGAAGTATAGGGTAGGTATTGTAGGTAGTTTATGTGGTATTGGAATGACCACAAATTCGCACTCGGTATCTAAGGGTAGGCGAAAACCGTCAGGATCCCGGACCCTTAGGTGGACCGGAGAGAGGCAGACTGGATCACTGGGAGAGACACTACTAGGTAAAGTTCGTAGGGCTCCAGGTGACCGCCGTCCACAAGGAACAAATCTCTTCCAAGGAGATGCTAGTTTTAGCGAGACGAAGGCAGAGAATCCCATTAGGGAAGTGTGGGGTCTGACGAGGCCGGACTAAAACATAGCGAGGTTAGGAAAGAGAGATGCAGAGGTTTTAATATATGAGAAGGCCAAATCCAGAAACGTCAGTGCAGCTGCAAGTACCAGTCCAGAGAGCCGTAGTTAGAATTACTTATCGGCTAAACCTAGGGGGTATATATAGCCCCAAGTAGCCAATGGGCGAGGTTTTATTCTAGCCAATCGCGTTTGGCCACTAGGGCGAGGTTTTATTCTGACCAACCGCATTGCAGGGTTGGAGGACGCTTGAATGTTCTAGACCAGGGCCCACCCAGCTCCAGAAGCTACCTGACTCGCTCTGCAGGGGCCTCTGAGCTAGTTTTTTGCAGCCGCGTCTTTTATTGTTTACAATATTTACACAGATATGACTTATGGTTTGGTAATATTATTTACATTTGTTTAAATTAATTTATGATATATTATTACTAATTTAATAGAGTATAGGGTGATTTATCTTATGTAGTAAGCGGTCGCTACACTATTTATTTTTCAAGTTTATTGTTACCCGTGAGTTATACATAAAAGAGTTAGTGCAAAAGAGATGCTAAGCTAACAAATAAACTTGAGGAGACCTTAACAATTGAATTTTTTGCATTAACGCAAAACGATCTTCCAACAAACGCTTAAATTCACGTTAATTTTTCAGTTCTTAAGGTCATACATTTCGGGAAGTCTGGTTTAATAAAACAAGTGTTAATTAATAATAACTCAATATCTGTGTAGTTATTATGGTAAAATTACAATCTGCCTTATTGGGAAATAAGTAATTGTGATAAATGATCTCATTCGTACCATATTTACAATTCTTCATTCACTCGCTCATTCATACAGTATTTAAAGCCCAGAGACGACCTCCCAAATCCACATAGTTGTTAGCTCGCATGCGAGAGAGAAACCGGAGTCTCAGGGAGTGCTTGCTCCTCCGACAGCCGCGTCACCGGAGCCAGTGGAAGCTGGCGTAGAGCGCGAGAGCCACATACGCTCAGGACATGATTGGAGAAACTGGCCATTGCCAGGACTCCAACTGTCGCGATTTATAGCAGGCCAGGAGGCCACTGCCGGTGTATTCTCCGAGGAGGATTAAAAGATTGAGTGGTGTAGTGCAACTGTGCTAGGGGATTAGGGTAGTTGGTTAGGTTACTATGGAATTTTATGAACGCGGAAGGAGTGAGTTCGAGAATGTAAGGTATATTAAGATCGTTATGAAGGGTTTTGTTGTTTACGTAATAAAGGGCATTTACTATTGTTATCAGGACTTTTGATTGAAAGGATTGAATACGCTTGATGTTTGACTTTTTTGCTGTCCCCCATAGCTCTATTCCGTATGTCCAGATCGGCTTAAGTATAAATTTGTAAATTAGTAATTGGTTTTCTATTGAGAGATGTGATGTCCTGAATGTGAAGTAATCCGTACTGTTGTCCAAAGCGTCTGTTTAGTTATTGTCTTTTTAGCCTCGTGTAGTTATTATTATGAACTCAATATACCTTCTTTGAGTTGATTAATCATCATCAGTTTATTAGTTAATAATAATAACTTTCATGAAATATATTACTTAACGTATCGAGAATTCGTTGTATGTTTGCAGCAGTTCCTAGTGTAAGGTGGTAGGGGATGTATCAATTACTCAAAACGTTTTAAACACTCAACCGTCCCTACCATTTCGTACTACAACCTAGAGATATACGTGGGTAAACCTAAAAACTCTTTTTTATCTATCTAAGCTCTCTTTTAAGAATTTTCTTTCGTTTAGAAATTATTGTTTTTAATTTTCAACAAAGTTACTCGCATCCTTCATTAAGAGTTTTGAAAAGCCGTGGTTAGCCTCCCGAGTACACCCGGTAGAGTGTGAAGGTGATTCGTATCAAATGCCAGCCATAACACGCGGAGGGCCGTCCCCACCATATGCCACCCTTCAGGCCCATAAGCATTTTATCCAGGCCCTGCCCGGCCTCTTCCCCGCTATTCAATAGGGCCCCGATTTTATTGGGGGCCGTATAAACAAATAGCTCTGCCCTTCGCCGGTGTCTTTTATGTGCTCGGATTCCTGAGGCTCCTCTCGGATCCGAGGGGGTGGGGGTAGTGGGGTTATCCCCTCTGCGGCACTCGAGATTGACTTTTTAAAATGTCCCCGAAAAGCGTCGTTACTTTTAAGGCGGTCGGCAGACACGCTCATAAAGAGAGACCGTGAGGTGGAAACTTTTTTATTGTGGGTGCTCCCGATCGTTGAGTCCTCGACTATTGGATGTGGGGGATTTATGGGCTCGGGCATCCCAAGTGGTCCGACATTTTCACTCCAAGGGTCTTTTAATCAGATCTTTTATAATGATGAGTTCATTTAACATTTGATTACTTGGAAAGGTTGGTTCTTTCAATGCCACGGTCTAAGTGAGGTCCTTTAGATGCCCTTTGACGATAAAAACAATGAGAGGGAATTCGAAAATAAATATTGTTCTGTCATATTGAGTAGGGTATCAAATTAAATATCGTGAAGTCATGGTTAATAATATGTATAATCTATTAATTCTTTAATTACATTCATTAAAATTATCCGAAAAAGGCGTTTTTTTTTTAAATAAGGACTCCCAAAAACAAAATATTTATTTATTAAATTGGCACAAAGTATCTCTTATGATAAGTTTTTTCTATTGATTTAAAAAAGGTTTGCTTAGTCCTTTTTACTGAGGAAAAAGACTTTCCAAGAGCTTGGAAATCACAAAATATTGATTTTAAAAATTTGACTTGTTCTTCCAAACTTATTCTATTAGAGTCTTCCCATGTTTAATAGTTATCAAATAAATACTGCTCCTTCGACAGGTCTCTGACCCGAACTGAATACGCCCTTGCTAATTTACAGCTTTGAAAATCACTCTATCTACTCAAGGAGTATTCCACGTACACTGTACCTTTAATTGTAGAGCACTAAGTTTTAGTACTAGCTTCAAAATTATTTTTAAAATATTCTAACTTAATTTGACCGATTGCTTAGTCTTCTAGCAAACATATTTTTCGTCTGATTTTTTTTTTTTTTTTTTTACATCGTTTGTGATTTAAATTGTACTAAATATATATAATCTAAAGGGCGCATAGAGACTATAAACAATACCAATAGTTACTCTGGCTCTGGTAGATTATCAAATGATCGTGAAAAAGCAACCGAGTATTTTGGATAAAAAAAAAATTTGTTTATTCATTCTTTATATGACACTAGATATCCCCTTTAAATATTAACTATTAAAACTGGCTAGGAACGTATTAAAAACACGATTTAAATATATTTGATTTCATATTAATATTATATTTCGGGGAAAAAGAAATCATAAGTCAAAATATTAAATAAACTAAAACCCTAATAGATAGATACAGATCGTATCCCTTTTAATTGTATTTTTTATTGGTCTTTACTAATATATATATTCTATAAGAAGGAATAATAGATATTCATTAATATTACGAGCCTGGAGTGTATATATTATGAAATAAAACACTTTTTGTTTCTCCACATCTTATAACTATAAAGCTGTGGTGAGACAGAAGGTGTTTTATTTCAGTAATAATGTCTACGCCAGTATTAATATCCCTCAAAAACGGGAAAAAAGTGTAAATATGGGAAAGATTGAGGGCGGTACTTAAAAAGGGACCAGTAGGATATGGATAAGGGTTTATGATCCAGTATATGGGCTCCCCCATATCACTGGACATGCTAAATATGCTACTAGCATGTCCACAGCCGGGGTTATGGACGATTGATGGAGGCTGACACTTGCCACCAGGGTGCATTTATTGAATCACATTACTTTCACACTTACCCCTTCGGGAGCTTTTGCATGTTGCAGTCTGTCAGACCATTAGCGCTTGACGCTCTTATCGTCTAATGGCGGATCGGTGTTAATTACGCAGACAGAAGTTTTATGAAGAATTGTACTGTATAATTTGTATCGAGAAATGAACAATTTAGGGCGTAACGGTGCCATTTATAAACATTCCGGTTGTTTATTGAATCTCATTGAATTCTAATTCAAAATGGTTCTCCTTTGTTAGAAAAAGATAATACCTCTTTCGAGAGGTCGAAGGACGCTGATCTGCACCCGTTGCTTGGTGTGCCGTCGGTGGGTGAGTTCATCCGCCGGAGACACATTAGGTTTTTTGACTCGTTGCAGCACCTGACAAACCCAGTGTTTAACACAATGGCCCCACAACCCCTCCCACATCGATGGCAACAGACTGTCGGGGAAAAATTAGGTTAAGAATTAGTATGTAAGTTAGTTTTAATGTTGATCAAAAAGACGAGCCCCATCACCTTTATTAGTCAGTTTAGTCCAGTCACGTATAATGTATATCATTGTACTTGTTTATTCATTATATAATTTTTATAGAATAACAAAACCTATATATAACGTAGCGATGCTACAGGAAATACAAAAATGATTTGTAAATAGATTCGTCTGGGGATCTATAATTTAATTTATAATGTAAATTTAAAGGGCCTATGAAAAAAAAAAAAGATAATACAGGTTTGATTGTGATATATTGATGAGATGACACTTTGTGGATATTTATTGATTCTTGGTTTCATCGGACGTTGCTGTGGTTATTGATAATTCCTAGTGAGTCAATTATTATATATCGGACGGCCATGGCTACTTTTTGACATTGGTCCCCATTTCCTGAAAGAACGCACTGGTTTGTTTTCGTACTGTACTTAACCATATAAAACCGAACCATAACCTGAATACAACCAGTGACATTTTCCATAGGGAGTTTTTTCGGAATAAAAGGAACCGCGTTTTGTTTATGTATTATAAACATTTTTTTTACAATTTTTTTCTTCTCATTTGATATTCCGAGGTGGAGAATGTTTCCCAAGTGAAGAAATGCAACATTTTCTACTATAATAATAAAATGTAATATAATATCATGCTTGTGGGCTAGACAACGTCGAGCTGTTGAATACAAATACGTTTTCAAGGGGACAAGGTCCCAGAATAAAATTACATTCACATTTATACTGTAGGTCACTATCGACTCTTTAGAAATAATATTAAATTTGAGAGAATTATAGAAACTCCTAAAATATGAAATGATCCCTAAAACATAATAAAATATATTTTCTACTATAATAATAAAATGTTATATAATATTATGCTTGTGGGCTAGACAACGTCGAGCTGTTGAATACAAATACGTTTTTAAGGGGACAAGGTCCTAGAATAAAATTACATTCACATTTATACTGTAGGTCACTATCGACTCTTTAGAAATAATATTAAATTTGAGAGAATTATAAAAACTCCTAAAACATGAAATGATCCCTAAAACATAATAAAATATATTTTCTACTATAATAATAAAATGTTATATAATATTATGCTTGTGGGCTAGACAACGTCGAGCTGTTGAATACAAATACGTTTTTAAGGGGACAAGGTCCTAGAATAAAATTACATTCACATTTATACTGTAGGTCACTATCGACTCTTTAGAAATAATATTAAATTTGAGAGAATTATAAAAACTCCTAAAACATGAAATGATCCCTAAAACATAATAAAATATATTTTCTACTTTGCTAAAATAATGGTTTACTCACGGGCATAGTCTGACTCCCGTGCAAACTATTGATGGCTGCCTGGGCCTCTAAATGCGAACTAAATTTAACAAACGCACAACCTGTAACAGAAACAAAATAAAGTTGATTAGATAACAATAAAGAATAAATACATAAAAACAATTGGTTATGTAGGTTTGATGTCCCAATTAAGTTGTATATTCTTGGCTTAGCGTTTGAATGCTTAAATCGTATGATAAAACATGTAAAAAAAAGTTCTTTTAGTCCAATTTCTATGTTGTTTATTTTAAGATAATCAAATAAACCAGAGCTAGAAGCAAAGTCTTCTATGGTTAACTAAAATATATTCCCGGTACTCTTGTAACATGCACTGAAGAATATATTGTTCAAGGGATGTGCCTCAAAGACATTTTTGGAATTCCTGCAGTTATTATGTCAAAATTTAATTCGTAAAATATAACACTTCTACTTCGAAAAGTTAGAGACATCTTGTTTTCATCTTTACCTTGGTCTGCAATTAACAGTGTAGACGTTTCTGCAAGGTTACTGCATGGTACTTAGTAGAATTGGCTAATAGCCACCTTGGAAATTGAAAATCTCATTCAAGATCTTTCGTTGCCTACGAAACGATATTTTGGGAAAATCTTTGAAATCATTATCCGTTTTTAATTTGTACTTTAATCAAGGGATACAATCATAACATCAACTGCTTTGATAAACCTCAAAAGTTTGCTAAACGAGCCGTTATTTTTTCACGTTTATTTTGTGACATTTCAATGAGCACCATCCACAAGTACCAGACGTACAAATTGACATGAAGTAATTATACGTTTTAATGATACGTTATATGTTTTAATGTTAATGACAAACTATTCGACCATTGAAAACCACTGAGGAACTGAGAACAATTGACGTGCCTCATATGGAATATGGATCTCCTGAGAACAATTGACGTGCCTCATATGGAATATGGACCTCCTGAGAACAATTGACGTGCCTCATATGGAATATGGACCTCCTGAGAACAATTGACGTTCCTCATATGGAATATGGATCTCCTGAGAACAATTGACGTGCCTCATATGGAATATGGATCTCCTGAGAACAATTGACGTGCCTCATATGGAATATGGACCTCCTGAGAACAATTGACGTGCCTCATATGGAATATGGACCTCCTGAGAACAATTGACGTGCCTCATATGGAATATGGATCTCCTGAGAACAATTGACGTGCCTCATATGGAATATGGATCTCCTGAGAACAATTGACGTGCCTCATATGGAATATGGACCTCCTGAGAACAATTGACGTGCCTCATATGGAATATGGACCTCCTGAGAACAATTGACGTGCCTCATATGGAATATGGATCTCCTGAGAACAATTGACGTGCCTCATATGGAATATGGATCTCCTGAGAACAATTGACGTGCCTCATATGGAATATGGACCTCCTGAGAACAATTGACGTGCCTCATATGGAATATGGACCTCCTGAGAACAATTGACGTGCCTCATATGGAATATGGACATCCTGAGATGACCAATTGTGTGAAAGGAGTATTGGAAGATATTTCATTCCTGTTGACTTTTAAAACAGGAACCAGCGAATGTGAAGGACGTGTAAGTTCACATGCACTGGCTGTAATTCAATTTCACAGTTGTCAATAATTAATAGAGACAAACAAGGATTTTTCCTTTACAGACATCGGTGGCTTAGAATATTCTAACTACTATCCCATAAAACCAGGAGTTCCACAGGGCAGTGTTCTGGGTCCCATTCTCTATAACCTATAAACCGCCTCCCCTCTAACCCCAATACCTTCTTGGCCACATTTTCAGATGACACTGCAGTCTTGTCATCCCACCCAGACCCCGATATAACATCCCATAACCTCCAAAAACACCTTGATGAGATCGAGTATTGGTACACCCAATGGTGGATCAAAGTTAATGCAGCAAAATGCTCCCACATTACCTTCACCCTTTGTCGCAAGACTTGTCCACTTGTTTATTTTAATTCTATTCCTCTCCCTGTAACCGAGACAGTACGGTACTTAGGCTTCCATCTCGACAAACGACTGACCTGGAACCCACATACGAGACTAAAAAGACAAGAACTAAACAGACGCTTTGAACAACTGTACAGACTACTTCAAAGGACATCCCATCTCTCAATAGAAGATAAATTACTAATCTACAAAGTTATGCTTAAACCAATCTGGACATACGGAATAGAGGTATGGGGGACAGCAAAAATTCGAACATCAAGCGTATCCAATCCTTTCAATCAAAAGTCCTGATAATAATAGTAAATGCCCCTTTTTCGTCAGCAGCAAATCGCTTCATAACGATTCTAATATACCCTACATTCTCGAACTCATTCCTTCCAAGTTCATGAAATTCCATAGTAACCTATCCAACCACCCTAATCCCCTAGCTCAGTCATTGATCTCCACCACTCATCCCTATAATTCTCCTCGGAGGCTAAAACGGGAGTGGCCTCGTGACCTGATGTAAATGCGTAACAGTGGGAGTCCTGGCAATGGCCAGTTTCTCCAATCATGTTCTGAGCGTATGTGGCTCTCGCGCTCTTCGTCAGCTTCCACTGGCTCGTATCCGGCGACGCGGCTGATGGAGAAGCGTGGGGACTTCCCAAGACTTCCTCTTTCGCATGCGAGGTAAGTGACAACCATGTGGATTTGGGAGGCCTCTGGGCTGTTTGTTAATATTGCATGAATGAGAATATTTATCTCAATTACTTATTGCCTAATAAGGCAGATTGTAAGTTTAGCACAATAAAGAAGTTATATGTGTATTATTATCGTTATTGTACGACTTATTGGCAATTTCAGATCGATCTAATAATTTTTACGGTGGCATATTAACAACGGCATACGATTACTGTAGTTTTCTTCTGCCACGATTGCGAATATGGCAACAGTTGGGCAAAGAGGGTTGAGAATGAGGACAAAGAGGAAGACGGAGACAAGAGACAGGGAGAGGGCTGTCGACATTAATAGCAGTCCCTAGCAATTATCCCCTCTCGTCCTCTATTTACGCTGGCAAGGGTTATGAGCTCGCTGGCCGAATTTATGGTGTGCTCCGCGAGTCCTAACCAACTCCCGCCACGACCAAATTAAGACTTTTTCATATCCCGCCTTTATTTTTTCCCTTCGTTTACCGCTACGCTCTTCCAGCTATTTTTTGTTTCCAACTTCTTTCACACTCACTTCCTTTCATTGGGCTTTTTTATTTTATTTTTTTGTTTCTGCTGAAATGAAAGGGAAATTAATAAGTCTACTGAAAAACTTTAGAACGGACGAGTGAATCACTTATGCGAGCTTCATATTGCATCATGACAATCAAACAGAACGTTTTGACGGTTCTGTAATAATTATTTTTTTTATATATATAGCGGGGTAACTTCGTTTAAGTAAGTTATAATATAAAATCTATTTATGAGAATACACGAATACAAAATTGAGCTGTCCTCTCAGATTCTTAAAAAATCATCATAAGAATCATACTCAGTATTTTCGAACAATATATAGGATGTCCCAGAATTAACGCAAGATTTGATTTAAATAGAAAACACAGTTTTTAGTCTTTTTGTTTTTATTTTTTTATTGAATTATAAAGTAAATAGAATAGGGTTATTTATGGAATAACACATCGGGCAAATGGCCTCCACGACTTTGCTTGCACATACGCACTCTTTTGTCGAAATTTTCCATGACCATTTGGCATAAATGTGATTGAATTTCCTCTTTTAATGCACGGGTGGATGTGGGCTTATTGATATACACCTTTGACTTCAAATAACCCTATAAAAAGGAATCTAAAGGTGTTAAATCACACGATCTAGGGGGCCAATTTTGATCACCGAAACGAGAGAGTTCACAACCTAGAAATGTCTCATGCAGTATTTGCATTGTTTCATGGGCTGCATGGCATGTGGCACCATCTTGTTAAAACCACATATTGGCCACATCAATATCATCCAATTTCGGCACAAAGAACTGAGTTATCATGTCGCAATATCGAGCACCAGTAACAGTCACTGCTTCACCAGTCTCATTTTCAAAAAAGCATGGTCCAATGATGCCTCCAACCCAAAATCCACACCAAACAGTGACACGTTGTGGATGCATTTGTTTTTTTTTAACAATCACATGTGGGTTCTCCGAACCCCAAATTCGACAATTTTGTCGATTAACAAAGCCATCAAGATAAAAATGGTGGTAAATTCAAATCTTGCGTTGATTATGGGACACCCTTAAAAAATTATTCATTGTGTTACAGACAGACCTTCTAAAAAACGATCGAACAGCCCAAGTACCTATTTAATCGAGAGTCTCTCCCTTCTTTTCCTTAGATTATTCTGGATTAATGGTTTCATTAAATTTCGGATTTTATTGGTTCATTTTTACGACCTCACCCCCGGTAGTCACTTTCTGTCCTGTCCGATATTATCTAGTCCATACGCATACATATTCTTATGTTAAGGGACAACTTATTTTCCTGGACGCGTAAGTTGTGAAGTGAGAGAGTCAATATACAATGTTTTCTTAGGGCTGTCGAGGAGGTGGTTTAGGAGGCCGGGAAAGGGGAAAGAGGGAGAGAGAGAGAGAGGGAGAGAGAGAGAGAGAGAGAGAGAGAGAGAGAGAGAGAGAGAGAGAGAGAGAGAGAGAGAGAGAGAGAGAGAGTGGTTACAGGTGAAAAACTTTGACGTAAGAAGTGAGCGCTGTTAGCAGACTGGAGAGAGAGAGAGAGTGGGAGAGAGAGAGAGAGAGAGAGAGAGAGAGTGAGAGAGAGAGTGAGGGAGAGAAAAGTGATTTATGAAGTGAGATCAATCCGACTGGGTGCTACAATGGCTCCTGGGTTCGGCGCCTTTGTTGGACTTGTTACTGTCACACAATGGGCTCGCCTCGGCTCCTTTGATTCTGTCACCTTCCTCCGTTGCCTTCTACTAATTTATTTCCATCCCCTCCTCTTTTCATTTAGGGGAGGCTTCCTCTCCAACTTTACCTTACTAAAACCGACAAAATGCCGCCACCAAATGGATTTGCTCTGTCACACAGCTCCGCGGCAGAAGGGGACAAAAGCATGAGGCCGGAGTGGCCAGGCGACGCCACCGCGATACTAGAAGAAAGAGAGGGTAGAAACCTATAGATAGGTACCCTTTTCAAAACTAGGAAATTTTTTTTTTAAATATTAAACAAGGCTAGAACGTCACATTAGCAGGGAAGACACATGTACATGTAGGAAAGACACATTGAACATAAATGATTGGTCGCCAAAGTCCCTTAAATACAAGCAGATAAGAGATTCCGCATAAAATTACCCTCTGATCCCACTCATTCATCATGCTTTTATGATGGGTTCCACGCTCCGGTCTAACACACGTGGTCTGCCTCTCCCCCCCGGGCAGTACTCTATTAAGTTCAGTAGCCAACGCTCTTCAAGTCTAACACATGACTGAATCTCTCATCAGTGTGACTCAGTCTTTTGGTACCTGGTTTTATATTGCCTGGTCCAAAGAACTATTTCGATTCAAATTATTTTAGCAGTAAACTCGCTTCCTTTAAACTAACTTAATTCCAATAATTTATTATTTATATTATAAAGCGTCTTCCTATAAAGACTTCCAAACTTTGACAGTTGATAGCGGATCTGTTGAAATGGCTGCCATTTATTCAGTCTGTTTTTTCAAATCACCATGGATGGATATAGCGTCAATAACACGTGCAAATGATAAAATTGTTTTATGAATATGGGTGTTCTGTTCGGGCAACGTTAACAGGCTTCTGTGTCGTCGCCATAACGGTCCTACCGAGAGAGCTATTCACAGTGTGGTGGATACATTTGAGTCCACTGGTTGAGTAAACAATCAACCAACACCCGTACGTCGACGAAACGCAAGATCTGCCGAAAACGTCGCTGCTGTCCGTGAGAATGTGCAGGAGAATCCGAGGCAGTCGATTTCGCGTCGCTCACAAGAACTCGGTCTTTCGCAGACCACAACTTGGTGAATTTGGCATAGTGACTTGAGACTGCACCCGTAAAAAATTCAACTGACCCAGGAGCTGAAGGTAAACGAACATAGACAACGGCGTGGGTCATCTCACGTGGAGATGATGTGAACTGGCCAACGAGATCGTGCGATTTGACCCCCTTAGACTTGTTCTTGTGTGGTTTCCTTTCCATTCGCAAGTCTATGCAATTAAGCTACAAATCACAGTAGTCCTCAAAGCCAACATAACCCATGGCATCGGTCAAATTCAGCCTGATTTATGCGCCAGTCATAGAAAATTTGACATTTCGGATGCGCGCCACCCAGCGAAGCCGTGGCGGACATTTGCACGATGTTGTATTCCATACATAATGGCATTAATAGGCCTTTCAAACGAATACTTTTCGATGATATCTCACACACACTTTGTTTTATTAAAATTTAAAGATAGAAAGTGCTTAATGAAATATTTTACGTTGTACTACGCCCCTACTCCCTAAAAAACTGTTCCTTGTTCCCTTCGACGAAATTAGTCCTTGTTCCTTGGTTTCTGGTCCCCAGTGAAAGGAATCCACTAACAAACAGGAAGGTATCAAAATAAAGATAAAGAATAGAACACAAAAAATATGAAAATTTGAACCGCGAATCAATATATTGGAAATGGCTCTCTAGGCATACTGTCAGACGTTGTTGATGTAAGTCACCATATAAGGTGTGATAATACTAAATCTCTTCACTAATTATGTATGGGTGGAAGACATTCATGGCTGTCGACAATGTATCTTCCTATGCAAAATAGTTGTATTCAGTTACTCATGACTTAAATATAATGACCTAGTCCGTCGATAGCATTCGGTTCTAAATTAATGAAGCAGTTGAAAGACCAATTCTATAATAGATTCTTTGACAATTTTGAGAAGTTTCCCCTCGGAGTTTTTGATTGTAGGACTTGAGACGGTATTGTAGAGTCCTATATTGAGACAGGCGGGATCAGGGTTTTGTGTTTTGCCGCTTAGTCGTCCATTGTAAGAAGAAGATTTCTGAAGAATTAACACAGCCCGAAGAAGCTCCTGTTGTTAAATCCTAGTAGGTACAGACAGACAAAGGGAAATTTCCTTTGCACCCTTGCAGGTGGGTTAAAGCGATCCCCAATCAGAACCGCTCACCGCCCGTAGTCTCCAACTAATTTATTTTGCTAGGAAGGTAGATCTGAGCTTGAAAGAGGATTACACCCCATTAAGGGCTCAGTGAGGGGGAGGAGTTCTGAGATAGAGGGAGAGAAGAAAAACTCGACGAAAATATTGCCACTTATATTTCCACCACTCTCTGGCGCCCCCCTCCTTTAGATATTACTCTGATTCCCCGGCGGCATAATGAGTTTACTAGCTCCGGAAATAATTCAGGTTTTATGCAATTGCTCCACTGGTAGTATTAATAATGGCGGCAATATTCCGCACAACACAAATTCGCCATTTCATTCACTTCTTTTTTTTTTCTTCTCTCTTTCTTTTCTTCTTCTTCTTCCGCATTTCCATTCCTTAATCAAAAACCTCCGGCCCTCTAACTGTACCACCCACTTCAATCTTCATTGAAGCCCTTACTGCCTCTTTAATATTTCTCCATTCATGGGGGGCGCTTAATAAAATTCTATGGTGCCGATCGAATCCAAACAGTTACGACGACTTGCTCGAAACAATTGTTTGAAACGGAGTGGATTTTCCGGGTCGTAGAGTTTACTTCCAGCTATTCCCTGTTATCCCTATAGGCCTGGGAACGGCGGGGGTATTTTTACAAACGGGTCATTTAGAGCAAAAGAAAAAATGTCACTTTCAACCAATCAGAAACGCCCAGAGGGCGCTCCCTTTCGATCAATTTGTATGTTAAATCTATTAGAAATTTTCATAGAATATCAAACAACAGTTTGCGCTTTCTCAATGCACTGTTTGGGTATAAAAATCTCTCTACTCATTTTAGTAATAAAATAGAAAAAGAACGACACAGGCTAACGCACTTGCTAACTTCACCCAACCTGTCGCTTCGTCGTTTTGTCGCTTTGACTCGTTGAAGCACCTGACAAACCCAGTGTTTAACACTATGGCCCCAACACCCCTCCCGCATATATGGCAACAGACCGTCGGGGAAAAATTAGGTTAAGGATTAGTATGTAAGTTAGTTTTAAGGTTGATCAAAAAGACGAGCCCCATCACCTTTATTAGTCAGTTCAGTCCAGTCATGTATAATGTGCATCATTATACTTGTTTATTCATTATATAATTTTTATAAAATAACAAAACCTATATATAATGTAGCGACGCTACAGGAAATACAAAAATAATTTGTAAATAGATTCACCTGAGGATCTATAATTATATATTATTGTCTGTAAATTTAAAGGGGCTACGAAAGAAAAAAACAACAGTTTGCTGTAAATATTTCCTTTAAGATAACCCAGAGAGAATACTGCGAAAACAAAATTGAATGTGAAACAGGAGTGACTGTTCGTGAAAATCATTAAGGTTTTAGCTAATGTCATTACAGATTTAATTATAATAAATTACAGTAAACAAAGTTGTATTAGGCAATAATAGAGATCGTTGGTTTATCAGTGATATAATTGTGCAAAGTATTCTTCCTATAATACTACTTTTAGTTGAATATACTAATAACAATCAGTCATCTTATTAAAAATAATAAATTTATTCTTAAAAACCATCGAACCCATCGTACAACTCCTCACCACGATGGAATGATTTATTTATTTTATTATAGTTTTACACCTTTATATTTTGCATTTATATTTTTATTCCTTTCTTTGGTATATATATATATATATATATAGTATATATTGTATAGCCCTTCTTTGGTTTTTATGTGTACTGTGCTAGTAAATTATTTTGAACGTTTTCATTTATTGTTGAATTGTATTATAAAAATCTCTTCATTTTGTTTTATATGTCAATCCATCTTTAACATTATTTACTAATAGCTGTTTTTTTACAATCTGCCTCATTGAGCAATAAGTAATTGTGATAAATGCTCTTGTTTATACCATATTTACAATTTTCATCCAGTCCCTCATTCATACAGTATTTACAATTTAGTTACTTTTCTGTATTAATAGTGGTACTTTTTTATCATTCTACTCCGTCCACTGCAGCCTATTTCAATTGAAAATAATTTAGAAATTCAAAGAACAGTGCGCTCTTTTCCTAACTTGAGAAGCCCAACGGAGTTCAAATTTGTGTGACATATTTTTTTTCTGTTCAACAACAACCTTCTTATGATAAAATTAAAACCTGCTTCATTAGGCAATAAGTAATTGTGATATATGATCTCATTCATACCATATTTAGAATTTTTCATTCACTCGCTCATTCATACAGTATTTACAAACAGCCCAGAGACCTCCCAAATCCGCATGGTTGCCACCTCTCTCGCATGCCAAAAAGGAAGTGGAGTCTTATGAAGTCCCCCACGCTTCTCTGTCAGCGGCGTCACCGCATACGGGCCAGTGGAGGCTGACCAAGAGCGCGAGAGCCACATACGCTCAGGACATGATTGGAGAAACTGTCCATTGCCAGGACTCCAACTGTTACGCATCTATAGGAGGTCACAAGGCCACTGCCGTTTTATTCTCTGAGGTGGATTAGAGGGATGAGTGGTGCAGTGCAATGACTGTGCTAGGGGATTAGGTTGGTTGAAAGGCTACTATGGAATTTCATAAACTTGGAAGGGATGAGTTCAAGAATGTAGGGTATATTAAGATCATTATGAAGGGTTTTGTTGCTGACGTAATAAGGGGCATTTACTATTGTTCTCAGGACTTTTGATCAAAAGGGTTGGATACGCTTCATGTTCGACTTTTTTGCTGCCCCCCCATAGCTCTATTCCGTATGTCCAGATTGGCTTAAGTACAACTTTGTAAATAAGCAGTTTATTTTCTATTGAGATATGAATAGCTGTTAAACAAAATTTTATTTCAATGTTTTTTCGGAATATTTGATACACATTTCATTACGATGTAATAGTTGCTGCAGACTTAAATGGGGTACGTCATTCTAATTCATAGCAGACTTGCTCCCGGGATAATTTTTTTTCTATACTATACCAAATTTAAAAATCTCATAATTCAAAGTAATTTAACATGTTTCATACGCATTCACATTATAGTCAAAATAATTCAAATTGAAATGTCATTCCTTTGCCACGAAAACCGTTGAGTTGTGTTTGCTTTTACAGCAATACTCTTACCATAATAAATAATCTGTACTTCTGTATGGAATAATTTAATGACATAAGGTCTTTATAATAGTGATTTATTGAAATGATTTGGCTGGCTGTTGTAGACAATTGTTTAGTTTGTTGATAATGTCAACATTGACATCAGTTTTAAAATTGACTTTTTTAAAAGGTTTTTCTCGGTAACACTATGCTTCAAAAATATCAGTTCAATTTCGTTATTTTTTTATCTGGTAACTCTGAATTATTTCCATATAGTAGTTTTTCACGTTTTGCTTCATTTATGTTCTTGGTGATTGATGGGGAATGATTTAAGATATAATCACTAAATGGCATCCTTTCTCTGTACTGAATTAAGCCATTCATTAAATTCAACATCTTAGTCATTAAACCATAAAAGTGATTGTACATGTTAATTCGACTGAAATTGGCTACGCCCGGGACTGATAGCTGAATCGACTTGCTAATTATACTTTTAAATTGACCTAATTTACTCCAATTCGTCTACCCTACGTCTCCTGATATAGCCGATATCCCGATTTATTACCAGTATACACGAATCAATTTATGTAAAACTATTGTTTATTATGGTGTGCATGCCTGCCCCTCGACTCCCTCCCTTAGATCAACCTCTAGGGAAGCCCCTAAACCCAACCCACCCGGGAATAACATCCCTTTGAATTAAATTATAATACATTTAGTCAGCTTCTGGTTACATGCGTTGTTACATCATATCGCTTCATTTCAGGTACATATATGCAGTAACATAATTAATTACGTACACACGATGAACTTTAATCGTACCATTATATATGTTAATATTATGGTGAAATTATTTTAAGTAACAAGAAATAAAACCTCATGTTTAACGAAGTCCATCCTTGACCAGTGGCAGTTTAAATTTTTTTTGTTATCACAATGGCTATGGGGGACAGCAAAAAAGTCGAACATCAAGCGTATCTAATCCTTTCAATCGAAAAATAGGAACTGCCCCTTATTACGTCAGAACAAAACCCTTCATAACGATCTTTTTATACCTTACATTCTTGAACTCATCCGAAGTTCATGAAATTCCATCAAAACCTATCCAACCACCCTAATCCCCTAGCACAGCCATTGCACTCCACAACTCATCCCTATAATCCTCCCCGGAGACTAAAACGGGAGTGGCCTCGTGACCTGATGTAAATGCATAACAGTGGTCCTGGCAATGGCCAGTTTTTCCAATCATGTCCTGAGCGTCTGTGGCTCTCGCACTCTTCGTCACCTTCCACTGGCTCTTATCCGGTGACGCGGCTGACGGAGGAGCGTGGGGATTTCCCAAGACTTCCTCTTTCGCATGCGAGGTAAGAGACAACCATGTGGATTTGGGAGGCCTCTGGGCTGTTTGTATATACTGTACGAATGAGCGAGTGAATGATGAATTGTAAACATGGTATGATTGAGAACATTTATCTTCATTACTTATTGTCTAATAACGCAGATTACTCATTTTAGCACAATAAAGAAGTTATATATATATCATAAAGGTAGTTGCCTATATCACGGTGAGTTGAGAATTAGAGCTACGCGAACAAGGTGGGGGGGGGGCGTCAGAAGCAGTTATGCAGAGGTGTCGAACCAGTAATAAGACGTAGACCGCACAGCTGAACAATATATCAGCCAAGTGTAGGAGGGCCCAAGTTATAGGCACGGGGAGTAATTAATTCTAACAGCATGTCGGAGACTTACCAGTCTAATGAGCTGGGTGCTCAGGTATCAGGTAGACGAAATTGATGGCCGACACAAGGAGGGGGTCCCGCTTTGTCTGCCCTCAGCGAGCCTAGATTCTACTCGGATTAAAAGAACCGTAAATTTTTCAGGACCGATTTAAAGGGACCAGAAAAAAAAAAGAAAAACTGAAATATTTTAGTTTTTCTCCCTCTGTGACGGAGTAACGGCTTTATGGGTCCGGGATAATCTCACCCACTGAAACGTTGAGCAAAAAAAAACACGGTAAAACCCTGGGGTATACGATTGTAAATGGTGTTGTTCCTGTTGGAATCCTGTTTTTGTTCTGGGATAGAATAGGCATTGAGTTATCCTCTAATCTAACTCCGATCGGAGTGCAAACAGAAAACATGCGAGTTCAGTAAGCTCCCATCATCTCTTTTATGCGAGCGTTTGAAAGTTTTTTATTTGCTTTCCCTCCCCCCCTCCATGATACATTGTACCTTGTTGATATTTTTTTGTTTGAATGTATATAAAGAAATGAAAAGCGCACTAAGAGATCCTTACTGAATTTCCCTAAAAAATTAATTTGATGATTACAAAAAAACGGCAATTTTTTATTCAAACAAAAACAATTATATTTCAGTTTTTATTACGCCTTTAATAACTAAAAATCGTAGATTTGTTCCGACGGCGGGAGTCTAGGCAATGGCCAGTTTCTCCAATCATGACCTGAGCGTATGTGGCTCTCACGATCTTTGTAAGCCTCCAGTAACCGGTGACGTGGCTTACGTAGGAGCGTTGGGGACTTCCCAAGACTACCACTTTCACATGTAAGGGAGGTGACAACCATGTGGATTTGGGGGGCCTCTGGGCTGTTTGTAAATACTGTATGAATGAGCAAGTGAATGCAGATTGTATGTAAATATATATAAAATATAAAAAATAGGAAAAGAGCGCACTGTTCTTTGAATTTCTAAATTATTTTCAATTGAAATAGGGTGCAGTGGTCGGATTAGAATGATAAAAAAGTACTACTATTAATACAGAAAAACAACTAAATTTCAATTTGGAAAATGCGAACTCGATAAATGAAACCCCATCAGTATGGCCGGCCACAGTGAATTAAGTATGAGACCAGACATTAATTATTCGGGCTAAATTTTCAGCCTCACTTCCAGCGAAAGGCTCATTTAGGATTCTCACAGTTGATCTGCTGAATAATTCGGACAGATTCGGACATTTCATCAAAGCGATCTAATGTAATAACCTTGAGCTGTTAGTGCTTTTTCAATAATCGCAGTAATGGACGGAGTGCTTAACAATACCTGTAAGTTCAATTGTTACAGCGTATTGTTACGAACAAGCGTTTTTCACAGCTTACGCATTTTCGACTTGTGTTGGATGTAACTTTGGCGTAACTGTCTCCAAAGCATTCGTTATTTTTGATAATAAATACCAGATAGCGCTTTTTTCAAAAGTCTTCGGGCGTACACCTATCTTTTGAGGAATAAAATAATAACTAATTGTAATAGCTTTTGAACTAGGATAAATACTTATATTGTCACAATACGTACAGTCACTTGGGCTTTACTCGAATAAAAATAGATCCTGCCTTTTCGGAGGAATTAGCTTATTGATGATTGTGTTAGTTGTATTTTAGTTCAATATTAAGTACTCAGAAGTGAAATTGGAAATATTCAAAACCTCTGAAACGGCACTCAATTCCATTAACTAACCATCCTACTTTTTAACCAACAATCTTTTTCATAAATTTACAAACGGACTTTTTAAATAGTCCAGGTGAACTCCTTTTCCTTTTGGAAGAGACTGAAGAAGCTGAAGACAAAGGACAGCATAGACAAAGACCATTCTTCAAGTTCAGAAAGATCTTCAAAGACGTCTCTGATGCTTCGGAGATCTGATTGGAAATCCCTGTTCCGTCCTGTTTTAATCCCGTACTTACTGGACCGTAAATTCAACGCTCTTTGGAGAAAATTACTCGACCGCAGTCCTGTATCACTGATTCAGTGTGTGGTTTTTTTTTTTTTTTTTTTTTTTTAACGTGTTTGAAAATCTATGGAATAATTATGAAGTGTGCGGCCACATTTTGAAATTTTATGTATACACGCATGGAGATTAAGGTTAGTTTTAAGTACATGTTTAGATTCAATGGATTTTTAAACATTTTGTAAACTAGGTCAAGTTATCAAACTAGGTCACTCGGTGCTTTAAATGTACCATTGATTTTCGCGAGAGATCGGCTACGCTAGGCATCCCACCTCATTACTACCTCACACGTACACATGATGCTCTTTTCCTGCCCCCGGGGCGTCTTCGCAGCTCCGAATTCACCAGACTATGCGTCTATAAAAGACTTAAGTATAGAGGATTCGTTAGAGTTGGGTGGTGACAACCATGTGGATTTGGGGGGCCTCTGGGCTGTTTGTAAATATTGTATGAATGACCGAGTGAATGATAAATTGTAAATATGGTATGAATGAGAACATTTATCTCAATTACTTATTGCCTAATAAGGCAGATTGTAATTTTGGGGCAATAAAGAAGTTATATATATACTTAAAAGTGCGATGTTGTAGTCAGATTTTTACTTCATTCTTTTTTTAAGCTGTTTCCATCATTTTCCCCACAAAAAGCATTCGCTGAATAGTCGTTTCTACTGTGTAGTTTAGTAGGAAATTTTACACATACTCAAATCATAAGAAATCTACTGAGTATACAGAAAATGTCCATCCTTAGTGCTGACTTGAATTTCCCGTGTATATCTCATTCTTGTTTTAGAAATTTACGGTTCGGATAGTACTTTCGTAAACTATAGTAAAATGTAGCTGAAATTTAAAATTGTATTAGATTTTCCAGCCCCTAGTTCCAACGTGCTTCGGCAGAATTAGCCTGCGAAAACTTGGTTTTAATCTTGAGTGAAATGGAGGCTGTTGGAGGTGTGGGAGGTTGGGGGGGGGGGGGCGAATCAAAAATTGATACGATCCAGCGAACGGCGGGTGACAGACCCCCTGTTTCCGGCTAATTGTATTTTTTAGCCCGCGAGGCCCGACAGCTTGCCTGCCACTACATTGTTTGTCAGTTCATGTAAAATTCACGCCAGGAACAGCTGAATATTTCATAGCTTAGCACCCCGGTCCCTGCCAACCCCACGCTTAAGACCGCTTACGCGTGCTCACTCTAAGTAGCCGATTTCGCCATTTTTTTTTACCCTTAACGTAAACTTCTTTTGATCATTCATATAAGGGATGACCGCCTGTCTGTCTTTCCCTATGAAAATCAGCGCTCGAAAAACAGATTCAATTCATCTGACAATTTAAACGTAGTACATTTTACACCACGAAACGGGCTGATAACTGACGCATAAACCAAATAACCGGAATTAGTATCCGAGACAGTACGGTACTTAGGCTTCCATCTCGACAAGAGGCTGCCATGGAACCCACCCACAAGGCTAAAGAGACAACTGTACAACTGTACAGACTACTTCAAAGGACATCCCATCTCTCAATAGAAAATAAATTACAATATCTACAAAGCTATACTTAAGCCAATCTGGACATACGGAATAGAACTATGGGGGACAGGAAAAAAGTCATATCCAATCCTTTTAATCAAAAGTCCTGAAAACAATAGTATATGCCCATTATTACGTCAGCAACAAAACCCTTCATAACGATCTTAATATAGCCTACATTCTTGACCTCATCCCTTCCAAGTTCATCAAATTTCATAGTAACCAATCAAACCCCTAGCACAGTCATTGCACTGCACCACTCATCCCTATAATCCTCCTCGGAGACTGAAACGGCAGTGGCCTCGTGAGCTGCTATAAATCCGTGACAGTGGGAGTCCTGGCAATGGCCACTTTCTCAAATCATGTCCCGAGCGTATGTGGTCTCGCACTCTTGGTCAGTAGCCGGTGACGCGGCTGACGGAAGAGCGTGCAGGGAGGTGACATCCATGTGGATTTGGGAGGCCTCTGGGCTGTTTGTAAATATTGTATGAATTAGCGAGTGAACGATGAATTGTAAATATGGTATGAATGAGAACATTTATCTCAATTACTTATTGCCTAATAAGGCAGATTGCAATTTTAGCACAATACAGAAGATTGTAATTATATCCGATTTAATTCCCGTAACAGAAACGAAAGAGATATGGTTACAACATTTTATGGATTCTGGAACACGGAAGGGTAGGAAAAGGTTAACCCTTAGCCTAGAAAATCGTCACGTTTTAATAGTTATGTAAGTTCAATATGAAAATGGTTTTTACAAGAAAGGATTTTGGGTGAAGATGTGGCAACCGATGTTAATTTGTATGATCGCTGGCCAGGCAGCAAAGAATATCTGCTAATGATCATGATTCGCCGATTGTGGGAGTATTTTTGATGCGAATTCATACAAATAACTCCGAACCATCTCGACCATTGACATGATCACCACATATTAAATGAGAAGAAAAAACAACGGAAAAGAAAGTTTTGCGATTTTCGAACTTAAGTTTTATTTAAGCCAAACTAATCAAGTATGTAATAATCTTGGTACCTTATAATATACAATTGATGTTTTGTATTTTTAACTAAAATTACAAAAGTCATTAAAATCCTGTTCGCAATTTTCAATCAATTCGATATTGACCTATAGTAATTTCATTTGGTGTCCAAATGATGCCGTGAAAATGAAAATGAAAAATAAGAAAGGGTTGTTAATCAATTCGCTAATAATTAAAAAATAAATTTTCTGCTATACTCAGCAGGTTTAAAATTCAAAGATTTCGGTGCCCTGTAAGAACTTTAGAGCACCGTCATTAAAGTCATTAAAATCCCTTAATTATGGCAAGCATCAAACTTGTCTTTAATTTTTATTAGACAAATTTATAAGATCGAGTATTGGTACAACCAATGGTGGCTCTAAGTTTGTATGTACCCACATTACCTTTAACCTCTTCCGCAAACGCTGTTCTCTACGTTTTTTAATTTCCATCCCATTACACTACGCCATACATTCCTATAATCCTCCTTGGAGACTAAAGCGGCATTGGACTCGTGCCCTGATATAATTACGTGACAGTGGGAGTCCTGGTAATGACCAATTCTCTAACCATAACCTAAGCTCTTCTGTGGCTCACGCGCTCTTGGCCAGCCTCCACTTGAATCCGGTGACGCAGTTGAGGGAGGAGCGTGGGGGACTTCCCAAGACTCCGCTTCCTCTTTCGCATGCAAGGGAGGTAATAAAGATGTGTTTTTGAGAGGTCTCTGGGCTGTTTGCATATACTGTATGAATGAGCGAGTTAATGAAGAACTGTAAATATGGTATGAATGAGCGAGTTAATGAAGAACTGTAAATATGGTATGAATGAAAACATTGACCACAGTTACTTATTACCGAATAAAAGTCAGATTGTAATTGTATCGCAATAAAGATTGTGGAATTTGAGATAAAAAAAATGTTATTATACATAATATTGGCCTACTCCGGCCTATTTGTTATTCATACATTTTGTATTTGATAAAATAAACGACGGCTGGATAATTAACATCATGAATAGCAGTTCATGATAGTTATATGAATAGCAAGTCTGAAAGTTATTGTTAATTGGCTTGTTATGTGAAGAGGTGTGCACGTAAATGTCCTTTTTTCTGTGTAGTTTATACTTTTTATCCTTTTCTGTTATTTATAAATGATGAGGCTCTATGACTAGTTTTTTTTTCTGGGTGTTTGTAATGGTAAGTTGAATACCAGGCTAATTGAAAGATAATATATGATTCGATTATTTAAAAAAAAAAAAAAACTTGATGAGCTTCCACTTGACTATGACACGATAATAGGAATTTTATTGGAGTTAGTAGCTGTTACAAAATGACAAAGGGGAAAGTGATGTAGAAAGAAAAAAATGACGGAAAAAACCTCGAGTTGTAATAGAGGTACCTTAGATAAAACTTCCACCCCTTCGGAAAGTTTAATGGGGGCGGTAGGAGGGGGGCATGAAAAAAAATACTTAACGACCCCCCCCACCCCACTCCCTCTTCGCCGGCTAAAGAAATTAATAATTATTCATTAAGGGCTACTTTCTGCCGTTTTCATATTCACGAGAGCTGCCCCGGTTATTACACGCTAAATTAGTTTGCTTTCAAATTAAACAGTACATTAAGAGTACACGGCGGTGCATTAAATTGTACGGTGTATAATTTCCCATTAATCGCGGGACTAAATTTATTTAAGTGTCGGTCGTTAACGGGATATGGTTAGCGGTCGGCCCCAACCTCTTGCTACCAAGATTCGAATATCACACAAAACGTTATTTTATGTATACGAGCTGAAAATGGATGTAATTATTGCATTACGATGGGTTTATAAAACAATTTTTTTTTTTAGGTAAACTTCCTAGGTTTTTTTTCTATCGGAGACATTAGCACCGTAACAAGTCATCATTGGACAGGGGTACCATCGATTCGAGCTCTTGGCACGTTCTTGCAGTATTTCTGGAAGTTACTTAAGCAGCAGTTGGTCAAACTGTGTATAGAAACGATAGTGAGTAACAATATGGTGTTTCAAAGAAAGGGTAATTCAGGTCTGACGGGTGGGACCTAGTTTGATAGCTCCTTTGAATTTCGACCACACTGATAAGGGTTCTTGTTTTCAAATTTGAAATGCATGCATATCTTTGGTGACGTTTCGGTGACATACGTACATCTTGCGGTCCTATATGTAATCATTTTCAAGTCAAGTAAGTGGATGTACCAAATATCGTATATTTTGTTTTAAAACATGTTTTTTGTACAATAGGTCTGTAAACCACCTACGGAGTGCAACACGGTGCCGTACAGTGGTACCAAATGTCCGAAAACTGGAAAAACCTGGGAATCTTCCCCTAGGAAGGTCCTATCGTGTAAGAAATTTGACGATAGCCAAACAAAGTTCTTTAAGCACTGTTCATAAATGGTTCAGTGATGAGTTAGGAGGAAAAAAAACCAACTTGTTTACTGAATAACTGAAAGTATTCGTCCAATATATATTGTGATGTATCAGAGCTGATACACTGACCCACTGAATGAGCTTCCTAGAAAGTAGCCAACAGGAGCGTTGATGTTGAGGAAGTGTGGGGGGAGTGGGGGGAGAAAGAGAGGGAGAGAGAGAGAGAGAGAGAGAGAGAGAGAGGGAGAGACAGAGATAGAGGGAGAGAGAGACAGAGAGAGGGAGAGAGAGACAGAGAGAGGGAGAGAGAGACAGAGAGAGGGAGACAGAGACAGCGAGAGAGGGGAGAGAGAGAGAGAGAGAGAGAGAGAGAGAGAGAGAGAGAGAGAGAGAGAGAGAGAGAGAGAGAGAGAGAGAGAGAGAGAGAGAGAGAGAGAGAGAGAGAGAGAGAGAGAGAGAGAGAGAGAGAGAGAGAAAGAGAGAGAGAGAGAGAGAGAGAGGCATTTTTAGACCGATGATACACTATAGGAAGAATCTAAGTGATTTTGTATGTGATCAACTTTGGAGCCAGTAAATACTTTAGTGATCATGGGTGACCAAAAATGGGAGTTTCGGAGTTGTGGTCTCCAGAGGTTTCGCTAGGAATATTTACGCCTGATGTTGCCGTTGAGCGTTGAGATGAATAGTAATTGAAGAGAGTGTTAGGGATAAAATTTGGAGAAAAAGGAAAAAACACCGACTTCACGAAGTCTTCATGTCCTCTTTGATTTGTGAAATGTGATGATAATTTATATCACTGCTAAATTTGAAGAGGATTCATCAGCTACACTGCCTTTGGGGAACATAATTGACTAGGTTGGCTATGATATGGGTCAAATTATGCTGTACTTTAAGTCCCGTAAAAAAAATTGACTATTCATGCCGTTATGGTAACATAATGAAAACAAAAACTATATTATTTAATATAAAGTGATCTATAATAACCATATTTAGTCTTATGGTTATTTTTTACGATTCTAACCGATGTTCTCCTTGCGATTGTACACGAATAAAGCCGAATAGTCTCCGCCAAACAATGATAAAAGGGTTTCATGTTTTGATTCCTGGAGAAATAATATTTTATTTAATACCTTTTCGCCCTATGATATAAATGATATATTGTCGCTGTTTTCTTTTAACTATTCCACTAAACATAAATATGTATTAATTTATGATTCAACGCTTATGAATACTAAATTAAGCGTACCAAAAGAAAAAAATCATAACAGAAAAAAAAAACTGTGGGCCTTTCATAAAGGGTAGGTTCCATGATTAGGTTTTTGAGGGCGATGCAAACGATCAAAGGGTGGCTATAGTTCAATTCCGACTGGGATAAATGAGGCGACCGCTGGAGAGCCATCGGTCCGGAATGGATAACCGTATGCTGCTCTGACCGATTCGATGGATACAGAAAAAAAAAAAAATGTCTACGCTCAAAGTCTGGGGCTTCTCTTCCACTGCAAAAAAAGGGGTATAAAATAAAATAAAAAAAAAAAAAGAGAGAAGAAAAAACCCCGAAAGGGTTGACGGAGAGAAATGTTTTCTCAATATAAATCAGGCCAAAGGGAAAGTTGGGGGAGTGAGAGTGGACCTCGTTACCACTTAAATAGCAGATGTAGGCCTCTGACTGCCCTTACGCCAACCCCCCCCCTTGTCAATATAAACTTTTTGCATCCCCCCACCCCTCTTAGCGGCATGGCGGGACGTCAAATGATGCAGAATAAATGAAAGAAGTTTATAGACAAATAAATGAGTTAATAAGTTGAGGGAGAGAGAGAGGATCTCTAACGAGAACTTGAATATTCAAGGGAAGGGAAAAAGGCCTTTTTACAAGGGCCCTTCATTTGCAGATTCAAATTAAAAAAAAAAAAAAAGAGAAAAAGAAAAAAAAAAGAAAAAGGAAACGGCCTAAATGTGAAAAATGTTTCGAAAGGACTACCAACAGCCGCCTCCCTACCAGAGTAACGTTTAAATAAGAATAATCAGTATTCATGAAATGCTGGTGTAATCAATTCGCTTTTGAAAACTAACTGGAGAATACTAACAGAAGGTGAGATCACAAGCAATCTAACTGAAACAGTGTTGGGATAACCAAGCCATTGCATCTGGCAGGGGTCGCCTGGGATCCCGTTCACGCGGTGGCCAACGAGCACGGACTATCATCATAGAACCAGCCGAATACAGTACTTGTCCAGTAGTACTTGTCCAGTAGTACTTGTCCAGTAGTACTTGTAACAGTACAGCAAAAAATGATTCTGGGACATTGTCCTCTGTATAGCTGCCAAAAAACAAAGCAAAATATTTACAATTTAGTATAAGTTAGACTGATGTTATGAGAATATAAATAATGATGAGCCTATGATTTCTTGAACCAGAAGCATATTATTAGGTTTGTTTCAACCTTAGTCCAAACCATCATCAAACTGGCGGGAGCATTTGTGCGTTCCGACTCGCCTAAAACCAAAACTCAATCTGTCAGTGATTGTTTCAACACGTTCAAAACCCAGTCTGAAAACGGTTTGTGGTTAAAATGCTCCAAATCTTGGACTGTGGACTATGAGTCAAGAAACATGCGCAGTCATTCACCCATATTTTATCACTCGCTGTAAAGTTAATTTAAGTTTTGTAACCCTTCACTACTTCATTTAATAATTATTATTGATAAAATTAATAGATTAACTTTTGTTTGGTCTGTTAATAATTGAGTATTTACTTTAAAATTAATTATCGTTGAAAGTCTTGATTAGTAGAGGTTAATTTTAACGTTTTTAATTTATAAATGAGTTTTACTTAATGAAAAATTATAACTGTTTATAATATGATTGATATCTTTTAAATATTAGACTAAAAATTCAAACCAGAAGCCTAATAAAAAGAAAATTCGTGTTTTTGCATTCCAACAAGCCGGGTTATAATCATGTAAATCGTTTTGTGAAGCAACCCTCTGACGGAGTCAACAGTCACTGATTCGAAAAAGCTTTCCAAGGTTCGTGTAAATCCCAGATCTTCCGTGAAGTTCGCGCATGCTCAGTAAATAATCACGAATCAGTTTGAAACTAGTCCGTGATTCTGTGTTGGAACAAATCAACTAAAACAAACAAAAAAAAAAATGAGTAGTTTAGGATCACCTTCGCAAGCGATTGTAATTAGGACCATATTGAAAATATATGAATTATAACATAACAAGGAACGAGCGTGGAAGGATATGTTAAAATAAAAAGAATAATAAAAGAAAATGCGAATCGCTAGATTGAGGGGAGGTAAAGTTTTGATTGATGTAATAGAGATCGGATAGTGGGGATCTAGTATTGCGAGATTTGAATTGGAGGAGATTGTAAAAGTAAGTAGGCTTTTTAGAGAAGATGTGTACCCCCAGAGACCCATTGAGCTCATTGAAATCACTGAACAAAAATTATTCGGTTTACCAACTTAAATAGAATTTGGATTTTTATGAAGATTAGGCGATATGGGTAATCTATCTGGGTCCTAAGGTAAATATGCGGACTAAGTGGCTGTAACTGCGGTCCTCCTAATAGGAAGACATCAACAGGCTGACTACAGAAAAATAATATTGAGAATTTAAAAAAATTAACTAGTGTTTGACTTAAGCCAAAATCTTCTAGAAATGAAATGCACCGTACAACCATAGGGATCATCATTTAGGAATGACAGACACGAATAAATTGTAATAACTAGACTAAAAAATAACGAACTGTAACACACCCTCAACTGTTAAATACCATCAATCAACACGAACTCTCAATCCTAACAGGTTGACTGAAATACTAAATAGCTATTTAAGAAATGATATTTATCAGTCAAACTACATTATGACAAAAACATAAATTTAAATTGTGACAAGTGTTTAATGATTGTTGGAAAAATCTAGCCGCCTTAACGCATTCGAAGACATATAATATATTTTTTTGAATTAAACACAACTAATGTGTGTTCTATAAACACTTATTAAATGGTTGATATAAGTTTTGTTATTTTTAACCAAAAATAGACCCTATCATTAATTAAACTGTTAAATATCTGTTATCGGTTATGTTAAAACTTTACTTTTTACAATATATTTTATAATTTTTTCCCCTTATTTCTTTCGTGTGTCCTTAACCATAACCAAAAAAAAAAAAATAAAATAAATCATAAATATCCTTTTTCATGTACTTCAGGTTATTGCCATTTAACCAAAACTAATCTGTAGTAATTAATTGAGTCACGGATCTGACAACGCAGTTAACTAGTCTTTTTAGGACTTGATAATGGCCACATGACATACCAAAACCACTTTTGCGTGAAATAAACGTAATTTTGGGGGTAGATACCCACATGACTTTTTATTCTAACTCTTTAAAGAACCGCCCTAAACTATAATTGAACTCCCTGGACCCCCCACAAAAAAAATTGATCTGCGTACTTGGAAGATTGGGATGTAGGTTCAATAATCAAATATATCGGTCTACTGTAAAAATGAACTTTTTTGTTACCGAATATTCTATGCATATGTATATAATGTATACATATAAGTGTGATCGTATATATACAGGGTGGAAAAGGGTACAAAAAAAAAGAGATTATGTTACAAGAGGTCTGCAAGAGTGGAGCCAGTTTGACATGTGGCTCGGATATCCGAGCCGCGCTAACACAGAACGGCTGTCACACGAAATTGTTTTCTTTGTCACGACTGACGTGCCGTTAGGTATTCCCGTCGCCTTTCGAGTGGTTTGGCAGCTACATTTGAAATCCTTGCGAGGAAGGGGAAAACTTCTTTCCAACTTCACCGGTTCCCCGGCTTGGCTGTACTTCAAACTTATTAATTCTATAATACTACAAAAAAAAAACACAAAGTAAATACAACAGAAAGACAGGAAAAAAAACAACATATCCTTAGATAGTATTTATCATTAGCTGTGGCCTGTTATCGTGCTATTACAATAATTTCTTCTAGAGGAATATTAGCTGCTAGGCCTATCCAATAGCTCTTTCCATCTGCGGAATTTTAGCAAATGCTTCGCAAGATCCATAGGGATTTAACACCCCCCTCTAGTTTCGTGCATAGCATCCAGCAGGAGATCAGGAGTGCCCAGGTGTGAGGCCTTGTCACTATCGATTTTTTTCGGCTAAGAATAAATGTAATGACTCTGCAATCGAATAACAATCTTATATAGAGCACATTGTTTGACCTAGATTCAAAATTAAGAAAAAATAGCTCTATTGGATGTCCATGAGACGCATAAAAACACTAAAGCTCATAAAAAAAGAATTTATGATCGTTCATTAAGGTTGTGGCTTTAATTTGAAACAGTCAAAGGTTAGTAGTAATTCAACGGTGTTACAGTACGTTTTAGATCTAACTATTAATAAACGAAACGCTAACTCACAGTATTGCCAGGATCACATTTAAAATCACAGCTATTTAAGGGTATTTTTTTTTCAATCTAAGCGGTATTCGGTCGGTGGGTGAGTTCATCCGCTGGCGACACATCAAGTTTTTTGACTCGTTGCAGCAACTAACCAACCCAGTGTTTAACACTATGACCCCACCACCTTTCCTGCATTGGTGGCAACAGACTGTTGGGTAAAAATTAGATTAAGAATCAGTATGTAAGTTAGTTTTAATGAGGGTGAGCCCCATCAGCTTTATTAGTCAGTTTAGTCCAGTCACGTGTAATGTGTATCATTATACTTGTTTATTCATTATATAATTTTTATAAAATAACAAAACCTGTATATAATGTAGCAACGCTACTGGAAATACAAAAATAATTTGTAAATAGATTCGCCTGAGGATATATAATTATATGTAAATTTAAAGGGGCTATGAAGGAAAAAAAATCTAATCTTCTAAAATTAAACATGTATAAATTCGATAACGCAAAAAGGATTTCAAAGATATTCCAATGTGTAAAGTTTTGGGGGCAAACAATACAGTGGATTTAATATTATCAAGTAACAATGAGACGGGATCATTTATCATTTGCACGTGTTGTTGAATGCTATATCCATTCATGGTGATTTGGCAAAACAGATTGAATAAATAACAGCCAACTCGACAGATGTAGCTTCAACATTATGGCCGCTATCAACTGTCAAAGTTTAGAAGTCCATATTGGAAGACGCTTTATAAATCGTATGATTGACTGAGTGAAACCAGCCCGCATTATAAATATGGGTTGGTTGGTTAGGTATATTTCAGCGTGAAACAACTAGAGATATGACAACAATGGTGGTGTATTTAAACTAATTTGGACAGCCCACTATTATGAGTCTGAGAGAGCACTAGGACGAGAGCAAAACCAAGGAGACAGGAACCAGTCAGAGCACAGGTGGCACCGCAGTCCCAGATGCCAGGCGGTAATTATTATGGTAATAGCGTTTTATACGATCGGAAGACGAGGATAACAAACATCTAAACCACCTAACGTAAATATATTTGTACATTTCATTAATGTTTATATTTCATACAAATGGAAAAGTCCACCTTGCTTGCACCTTGGAGCAAAAACCCTCAAATTAGTATAGTTTATTAGTTGAAAATGTATTTTATACTGATCAATATCGTCTAAGAAATAAAAATGTATAAAATGTATAAAAAATATTTATTACAGAATATGCTGTGTCGCTTTAGACTTTATCATAGGGTAGAATAAAAGAAAGTTCATTAAAACTGGTACTAAATGATATATTGTTTTGGTCTAGTGACTTGAAATTCATCTTAGAAGTTATCTTGATGACTTACTTAATTACTCCACTTAAAAAATATTAAGTCTGATACATCACATATGTATATATCAAGTTTGTTTGGGCGTGTTGTAAGCATATTCGGCCTCTAATATAGTTTAAGGGCAGAACCTAAGTGAAAAGAAGCTGAACGCGACGCCTTGATATTCACATTGCACAATAGGCGGCAAACCAGCACGACACAACAGTATTGACGGGTGGGTATAACTATAGCACCTGCATATGTGGTTACAGTTTCCGCCAGAAGGAATGTATTTGCGACAATTAACTACAATCGAATAGGCTAATAAAAAAAAAAAAATTAGTTATGTAGATAACAAAGACATAGGTTTAAATCCCATGAAATGAAATCCCAGTATTCTGGGGAGTAACTAATATATGAAACAAATCCATATTAATTTAACAAAATACTTAAAGATTGCTCGTATATCAGTTATTTTTTAAACTTTAATTTAATCAATATTTAACTGGGAATAGTTAGATGAAGGATGAGTAGTCCCGTTATATTTATTTGTTTATTTTAAGACAACATTTGAACATTTTATTAGAGCTATTAAATTATTATAACATAATGAAGCTGTAGAGTCTTGTCAATGAAGCCAAGTACATTGTGTATCATTGTACTTGTATTGATTATATAACTTCTATTTAGATTCAGAGCTTATATAGAGTGTACCGATGGTACAGGACATATAAAATGTAGTATGTAAATAGATTCGCCTAGGAACCTATAGTAAATAAAAGTTTTTTTCTTTTTTAGGAGGATTGAAAAAAACAAAACAAAAAAAAACATAATCAGAATTACATATTTCAAATTTCAGAAAGATCAAATCGGTTTTAGGGCCACTATTATACATAGAACATACGTGCACGCAAAAAGACGAAATATGATTGAATCCTACATGTTCGAAAGTAGAGCTTTTCAATTAACTAACAGTCACAAATAAAAGAAACTATCAAACTGAAATGCGCAATCTTGCCCCGTTTGCTCAGAGCGCTGTGTCGGCAAATGAAACGCGGCCAGTGCCTAGATTAATGACTGTGTAACCTGGCTCAGAGCTGGAAACATATTTGGTCTGGTTTAATTACAATGTATTTAAGGTAGGGCTGGCTTTGTAGGGCTGCTTGCGGCCTGACCTCTCATTTAAATTGCACCCTGTGTCCATTGTAGGTGTCCGTACCATCATCCCCTTTGCCCTCCTACCCTAGTCCCATTGCGCATGACGAGAACCTCTCCTCTACCGCTCTCTAAATGTGCAGAGATTCGTAGTAAATACAGCTGATTTATAAATGAACAACTCTTTCTGGTATCCCAAAAATTTATTTTATACTGATACAAGCGCTTCTGAAGGCTACCCCACAATTTTCAATTATCTTATAATAAAAATGATAGAATAGTAAATAAAAGTTTTAGTAAATAATAATTAAAGTGACAAGTTTAAATAATGTCTTCTCTATCTTCTTTATTTATTATTGATGTTGGGCTCAGATAACTGAGTATCCCAAAAGTGGGGAGCGGGCTAGGGTCGCTACAACCTCTTAGCCGCAGTCCGGCGAGCGCCAAGAAAGAGATAAGGTGGGCGGACCTGTGGTCTTTCACCCTCTAGCCTAATTCGTTTTGATCTGACTCAATCTTTAGAAGGTGTGTGCCCCGAGAAAGCACTATGTTCAGAAGAGAAACAGGGTAGGTTTATAGGTAATTTATGTGGTCTTGGAATGACCACGTATTCACACTCGGTGTCTAAGGGTAGGCGAAAACCGTCCCAAAGGTGAGTATGAACCGGAGAGAGGCAGACTGGATTGCCGTAAGAGACGCTACTAGTAAGTTTGTAGGGCCACGGCAACCGTCGTCCGCGAGGGAGAGGTCTCACCCAAGGAGGTGCTAGTTTTAGCGAGGCGAAGGCAGAGGATCCCACTAGAAGAGTGTGGGGTCTGACAACGCCGGACTAAAACATAGCGAGGTTAGGAGAGAGAGATGCAGAGGTAGTTGAATGAGAAGACCATGGTTTTGAGTAGAGCAGCAAGCGCCAGTGTAGAGAGAGAGATAGAAGTGTTCAAGGTGCTGGTTTGTTTCTTTCTGGCGTCTGTCTGAGGACGCGCGGTTTACATAGCAGGCCAGTCGTGGTGGGGAGCCATCCCCACCAGCGGCTGTTTCCCCCACCAGCTTCGCCCTCACTCCAACTGACCTCAAAAGCTTTATTTGTACAAATATGGAAACAGATATTTTCTACTTTTAATTATTTGTAATTAAGAGATGGTCACAACAATTGATTTCTCACTTAATGTAGGTATAGCTCAAAAGCGCTTGTACCAGTATAAAATAAATTGTGCGTAGGCCGCAGAGAGGTGCACATTTATCAATATGAACTGCCCAAAACTAGCCTTCCAACATGATAAGTTGATTCAGTTATCAATCACAAGTATAATTAAGTAATAAATTACTAATTGTCTTAGTATCAATTCAAAACAAGACATAGTGAGCGCAAATATGATGAAACGGTCATCCCCCTTCTTGAAGTAACATGAGTTACAGTATGGAGCAGATGTCACTTCAATGTACAGAACAGATGTACAACATTCAGTATGGAATGCCTTTTTAATTTTTTTGGGGTTTTTCAAAATGTCCCAATTCTCATTAAATTCCTATAATTTTTAATAAAAATAATTTTTCAGCTATATTCAGTGGGCTCTCAAAGATAAAAGATCTAAGATATTAGATTGCTGAAGTCAAAAATGAAGGATCCACTATGGTATAGGACTTCACTGTCTTTTAATTAACTCAATTAATTAACATCGTGTTCACAACAATAGCTTACCCGTATTTTAGTTTGAGCTATGTTATTTTCCATAGAGTTCAATTTGATGATAATAAAAAATAAACCAGCCCCATGAAAAAAATATACGATCATTAAAAACTATTTTTCTATCACATTGAGTAGGCCATCAATTAAATATCTTAGCGCCCTAATTAACTAGATGTACTATGCGTCAGCACTTATGTGGGCTATTACAACGTGGAGTATTAAACTGCCGTCAAAAGTGTGCTTGAAACTTTTCCTGTTTTATAAAGAGTTATGGTATTTTGCTTAAAATTACATTTTGATGCCCCTAGAGATGTTAAACATTAATGCAGCATTACGAAAAATTAAGAACATGCGATGATTAATTGAAAACTTCATTCAAAAATAAATGTTTTCCTACTAAATTGGGGTAAATTTAATAAAGAATCCCTGATTAATAATATGTATAATGCCTTAGAGCTTCTGTGGAATATGATTACAAGTCGTCATTTAAAGTGGAAATAAAATCATTCCTGAAAGTGATGATTGTAAAAGCATAAACTTTCGCAACCCAAAGATGGTGCATAGCCAGTCCGGGTTGACATCTTACGTTAGTTCAAGTAACAAGGTAATTCAAATTATTTTTCTGTACATATGTATTTACATATATAATAACATTTACTCCAATTCACACAAGATGTAAACTTTCAATTTGGTATGGTGCTTAACATTAGTAACCATTCTTTCAATCACAAACAAATACACTTACGGCCATTTTTATGTATTTTAGAGTATGACACTTTGCTGTGAAACATAACCATAAATTTTTTTTATATATAACTTTTTTATTGTGCTAAAATTACAATCTGTCTTATTAGGCAATAAGTAATTGAGATAAATATTCTCATTCATAATATCATTCACTCGCTCATTCATACAATATTTACAAACAGCCCAGAGAGCTCCCAAATCCACACCTCCCTCGCATACGAAAGAGGAAGCGGAATCTTGGGAAGAGCGAAGAGTGCCACATACGCTCAGGACATGATTGGAGAAACTGGCCATTGTCAGGACTCCCACTGTCACGCATTTATAACAGGTCACGAGGCCACTGCCGTTTCAGTCTCATAGGAGGATTATACGGATGAGTGGTGCAGTGCAATGACTGTGCTAGGGGATTAGCGTGGTTGCATAGGTTACTATGGAATTTCATGAATTTGGAAAGGATGAGTTCTACAATGTAAGGTATATTACGATCGTTATGAAGGGTTTTGTTGCTGACGCAATAAAGGGCATTTACTATTTTTCTCAGGACTTTCGACTGAAAGGATTGGATTGGACTTTTTTGCTGTCCCTCATAGCTCTATTCGGTATGTCCAGATTGGCTGAAGTATAACTTTGTAAATTAGTAATTTGTTGTCTATTGAGAGATGGGATGTCCTTTGAAAAAAACTAAATTAAAACACTTATGCTTACTTTCTATAAATTTTAAAAATGGTTGCATAGATACAAAAAAAAAATGCGAGAAACGTGAGGCGACCCTAGTAACAGAGAAAAATGATAAGCATAGACTTAGAAAAACAAGATTACATATTCACCATAACGTTGTACTAGATATACTGATTTCCTCTAACTAGTTGAAACTAAACGCGTCCTTTAAGATGTGTGTTGCAGATATCTGGGATGTGAAGAACACGGATATAAGTAAAATCACCCGAATTCGTCTAGATTCCATGATACACTCTTTCATATTATACATCGTCCAGTTTTAAGGGGCGGTTTTGGTTTATACTGAACTTGACACTCTTTGCTGTCTATGTGAGCCTAGCAACATTCAATATTGCCTGATCACTAAACGACTTGTACAACAAGTACTACCAAGACGAAAGAAAATCAGAAACATTTTCTGCAAAATAAAAAAAATCATATGAATTTGATACCAAATGGAATGCCTTGACATTGATAATTATTAAATCATCGATGTTATACACGTTAACTAATAATTATTCATGTTATTAAAGTTAATTTGCCATACAATGACTGTAGAGCACATTCGAAAACATTACATTCCAAATAACTTTCGCAAGGTGGGAGAATTTCTATGATTAATATAAAAACATGGAAATTGATAGATAAACGTGAACTGATGTATTTGCGAGTCTATCAAATATAGTTTGGTGATACAAACATCGAATGTACTAATTTACAATACGGTTCTCCCGTGTTATGACAGCATCTGGTCCTAGTGTAAGGCGTTACTAATAGTTTTTATGTAATGAACCTTACATGTATCCTGGAGAATGTATGTGTACACCTTTACATGTATTTGATGAATGCTCATGTTTCCATGTTACATGTATTACATCCATGTTACATGTATTACATCCATGTTACATGTATTACATCCATGTATGTATTGCATACTGGGGATGCAATCACAAACGTCGAAGGAGGCTTAGTCGTAGGTGGTACAGCGTTATCAGTAATTATCCGATTAAGGCGGATTGTTAATTATGCAAAGGCCGGCCCTGTGTAGTTAATGTAGTTTGGAGGTGTTTAAGGGACCGGATAAAGGGAGGGGCCTCACTGCAAATTAACCATTAAAGTAAGACGGCGGGAGCCACCCCTTTAAATATTTATAGCCTCGGTCCCTTTGAGACCTCAAATTGTTTATTGTGTGGTCCCATCGGTTCAAGGGGCTAACAAACGAAGACTTAAATCTAGCCAAATACTTATCTCATAGAGTTTTGAAAAAACAAAACAAAAAAAACTACCAGGTAACACCAGCGTTCTTAGAAACCTATGAATAAAAATTATGGTTAGTAAAAAGTACGTCACAAAATTCATTTCGCCTGGGTTAAACTGTCGTGGTCACCCAATACCTTTTTTTTAATACACACATAATAAATATCCAAATTTGGAGTTGGAACAACTGGGTTGGAACGTATTAAAAAAATTGGCATATTTTAAAACGGGTAAGACTTATCACTTATAATGTTTTCTCCATGCTTCTCATAGTTATGTATTAGTCAACATCTAATCAGCATAATCCGGAGTTTGGGAATGAAAATACATTTAAAATTTCAGACCGATTGAACCATTTTTATGACCACTATCGTAGAAGATACGTTCGTACAGACAGACAGACATAGGACCAGAAGCATCGCACCTGACTTCTAATAAAGCTTGAAGGATGCAAACATAACAATATTTACGTTTTTCAGATTTTTTACTAGAGTTTATTAAGATATGGTGGCCATCATATGCTTACCAGGTTTTTTTAAATGTGTAGATGCCACAAATGTTTACAGGTCGGTTAAATTGAACTTAAATATATGAAAGAAAATCTTTCAAAAGCTGATCAGGCAAAACAAGCTGCACTTAGTGAAGTCAACAAACTACTTACGACACACATTGAGTTACTGGCTGAAGTTATAAAAATAGTTTATAGTGGCAACTTTTCGCTAAACTTAAGACATAGTAAGTTGAGAGAAATTAAAAATACAAGGGACGAATGGTCTTAGAGTTCTCGAAAAGGTAGGCGAGAAGAAGTTGTCCTAACTCGTCTTCGAATCGTCCATTTAAAATTAACTCACACGTACCTCATGGCAAAAAGTGAAAGAGCTACTTGTGAACAGTGCAACACTATTCTTACTAAAGTATACATTTACTGACTGCCAAGTTCTCACCAGCTCACACACTCCAGAACGCAAAACATTATTTGAAATTTATTTCGTTTTTCATCTTTTTTCATTTATTTATGGTATAATCATTATTATTATTTTTCTGTTTTTCTTTTTTTTTCTCATTCTTTTGCTGACTTTTAAATTGTTTCATGGATACTATACAATATGTTCATAAATTGATTTATTTGTTAATTATTTTAAAACTCAGTTGTTTGATGCTAATTGTGGTTGAATAATATTTTAATGAAAACTTATAACCATTATTATTATTTTTCTGTTTTTCTTTTTTTTCCTCATTCTTCTGCTGACCTTTAAATTATTTCATGAATACTATACAATATGTTCATAAATTGATTTATTTATTACTTATTTTAAAACTCAGTTCTTTGATGCTAATTGTGGTTGAATAATAATTTAATGAAAACTTACAATCATTATTATT
Organism: Acanthosoma haemorrhoidale; assembly: GCA_930367205.1. Classification (NCBI taxonomy): domain Eukaryota; kingdom Metazoa; phylum Arthropoda; class Insecta; order Hemiptera; family Acanthosomatidae; genus Acanthosoma; species Acanthosoma haemorrhoidale. Next base: position 17,646,159 of record OV884011.1, on the reverse strand, counting down.
TTTCTGTTTTTTTTTTCACATTCTTCTACTGACTTTTCGTTAAAATCATTTGATGGATATTATGCAATAAGATCATAAATTGATTTATTTATTAAATAATTTAAAACTGAGTTCTTTGATGACAGTTGTGGTTGAATAATATTTTAATGAAAACTTATAATCATTACTATTTTTCTGGTTTTTTTTCACATTCTTCTGCTGACTTTTCGTTAAAATCATTTGATGGATATTATGCAATAAGATCATAAATTGATTTATTTATTACTTATTTTAAAACTCAGTTCTTTGATGCTAATTGTGGTTGAATAATAATTTAATGAAAACTTATAATCATTATTATTTTTCAGTTTTTTTTCCACATTCTTCTGCTGAATTTTCGTTAAAACCATTTGATGGATATTATACAATAAGATCATAAATTGATTTATTTATTAATTAATTTAAAACTGAGTTCTTTGATGACAGTTGTGGTTGAATAATAGTTTAATGAAAAATTCTTACCGAAGACCATTCTGGCGAGTTGGAGAAGTTTTTATTTAAAGGCAGTTCATGCTCTTCTGAAAACGATATAAAGCTATCTAAAAGTACTTTAAGAAAGTTTTGTTTATTGCAGAGTCATACCCAATAAATATTGTTTATCTTAGACACTGTCTTATAAGGGATACTTTGAATTTTATTCGCAGTGAAATTCTTATCTGAGTGCTAAAAGTAAGTGCCCGAGTGTCAAAAATAGTGTAAAAAATAAATTGCAAAAATATGAGGGGGGATTTCATAAATATAGTTGGATTTATCCCTGGAAGGATTACCCTCATTCCGCCGACAGGGGAGGCCAAAAGAATGCAATTTCGGTGGGAAATGAGGGAGCCAGACTCCGGGTAAGGAAGACTGAGTGACGCCGGGGCAAACATAAACCTGACAAATGTCGGAGAGGGGGGGCGGGGGTGGTTTCTCCCAACGCCGAACTTTAAATGAAGCTCGGATCCTTTTACAAACCCGCTTTTTCCGACTTGGCGGCTCCGCCTCAAAGCCAACTTTCTATACTTGAATACACGTCTTTTCCCCCCGGCCACCCCCGGGGGAAATATATTTTCAGAGGAGGGGAAAACAGCCCCTGACTGCTCGCTTTAGCGGCAGCGAGGTGTGCGAGTCAATTACTTGACCGCTGGTGCTTCGGGGATGGGTCAAAGGGAAGCTCAGCCCAACCACCGAGAGCCAACTTATGAGTGATTGGGCCCTTTCCGGGAAGGACAAGTTGCCTAATAAGATATTTGTTTCAATCATCCGATCTCTCTGCTACAGGAAATGGTTATTTGATCAATTGCGATCTGACGGGTGGAGTAACAATTGAGACTCAGATCTTATCGTATCATGAACAAGTCATTTAGCGTGAGCATCATAAAAGTTCAAAAACCGTTCTGAAGTTTATGAATGTAATGCAAAAAAACAACAAATATATCTAAAAAGTTCTTTAGTAGTCCTCCAAGATTAATGGTTAGCTTACTGAGTGATTAGATCTGGATTTGATTTCCGCAATTCTTCTTTACAATTTTATTTATTGATTCGGCCTTTAGGCAACAGCCTTTTAGTGCAGGGTTCCGACGAGTGTAGTTTTCAGATATCAGAAGCTTGTAATCCTTCTTCAATGCTCACCTCCTTGTGTCCATAAACGTCCTTTCTACCAAATTATTACTTATTTCAGAGGAAGGAGATTAAGATATAACAGACACTGGGTTTTGTTTTTGCATCGTTTTGTTTTATATTTCAAAATGAGGGGGGATTTCATAAATATAGTTGGATTTATCCCTGGAAGGATTACCCTCATTCCGCCGACAGGGGAGGCCAAAAGAATGCAATTTCGGTGGGAAATGAGGGAGCCTCAGCTAGCACAGTTTGTTAATGTACGAATTAAATGTATGACTTGTTACTACGTTAAATTTGGTACATAGTCACAGATGTAAATGTGTAAACTAGTTGGTTTCCATAAACCTTTTTAGTATGAATTTTTATAGTTAAAGTTCCAATTTATGTTTTATTTATTATTTTATGACTTTCATGTCTGGCAATGCCCTCATATTAAGGGATGATATATGTAACAATTCATAGTTATGAAGGACCTACAATGTAATCATTATTTATTAATAATTTTTGTAAATGATTTGTTTGTATTATAATACTATAATGCAAACATTCAGCTAAAAGTTTAAGCAGCCTTGCTGAAATGGCGAGCTAATCTGAAATGCGGACGGCTAGTTATTGAACATTTCAGCTAAGCAGGCTAAAGAGGCAGATGCATTAGCGCACTGCCTGTTGATCGGACCTTTATCTCAAAGTTACATTATCCCAGAAGTGGAAAACCTTCTATCCGGCTTTTCAACGCACTTGTCTACACGAGAGATTACATGGCTATTGAACGTTTTTAATTATATGTGGTAATGAGATGAGAGCTCCGTTTCCGCGAGAAACAATCGTTTTTCTTTTTAAAGCCTTACTTTTATTTCGATCAAGCCAGCCAGCGTCTACTACTGAAAGGTTTTCCAATAAAGATCGAGTTTTCACAAAGTGATTTCAGAATTTTCAAGAAAATCTCTAATGGGCACCGCTGGCCTAAGATCACTGGATAATTAGAGCTTCTAAAAATTAATTACTAGCCTAAAGAGGAGCTATCGACATTTCATCGCTTAATTTTCCGATCTTTTGCAGCTAATTCCGGCCATTTTACGCTTAATTAATGTACTTTTACAGATGGGAGAAAATTGATTGCTATTTTTTCTCTTGTTTTAGTCTAAGGTAATCGATACAGGGGGCTATTGCAAGAACTCAATAATTTCTCTTTATACTACTAACCGGGTAGAACCGAGTTCAATTCTTGTCTGCACCTACTGTATTGTACCACTTGTTTGATATTTCCTAGTAGACCTCAGCGTCATCTACAGTGTACACAGGCCACACAGTCCTTGCCTCGGGCAGCAAACCCAAACATTTGTTTTTAAGATTAATCAAATAGTATAATTATTTATTTCGTCATAAAAAAACCTTTGGAACCATAGTAACTAATAGTTCAGAAGCACAACTTATTACGTTTTGTTTGTTATTTTTATTCTGCTAAGCAAAAAAACATTGTCTGCGTATAATAGGGGACAGAGTGGGAAAAAGATTTTAAGTGAATCCCTGTAAAATAAGGAAGGAGGGGGGGGGGAGAAAATAAACAGAAAGCAAGTTTACTTGCACACACACAGAGGACCTGAACAAAAAGCAGAAAAAATGGATCCCAAAGATAAATGTAAACCAGAAAATTCTCATTAGAAGAGCCCGGCATAATTTAGTCATGCATTTTTAACTGTACTAATTACAACCCTAAACAAATAAGAATAATTTCAGTGTTGAAAAAAAAAATATTTACGTTAGGATTTGTACAAACTAATTCAGAGCTACAAAGAGCACTCATGTTTATAACAAACGATGAAATAGGTTCCAGGAAAAAATACTATTCCTTTTTGAGATTAAACCCCGAACACTATTCGAACTAATTTAACTATTCTGTCCTACCTCACTGAATGATGGATCGTTTGGTTGAAAATTAAATGATTGCTACTCAAATAAAAAAATATGATTATGGCATTCTACTTAACTGAACATGAAATTGCTCAATGCAACGAAAGAGCTATTTATTATTACAAAGATAGAACGAAGAGATGAACAGAAACAAGTAAAACAAACTCATGAATAAAAATGACTGAATATATTTCACTTTGAAGAAAGATTCGAGCTTCAGGGAAAAGTTCAATCATAAAAAATACAGGATTCGTTTTGCAGGTACTTCTTACAAAAAAAACAACCTCGGAAGAAAAAAATCTAGAAGAAATGTTTTTATCGAGTAAAAATAGTTTATTAAAAAGAAAAAAAAACTGTTTATAAAAGCAGTTGCTGTGAGCCGAAGATACATCTCGGCATTTTTATTCTGTGGTATAGACACTGTTCATTATACCCGTCTATTACATTATACATTGTTATTACACCATTACTGATGGAAGCCTCTAAAAATGAAAGTTTCCGGTGTACATCAATGACACCACATAATATTAAATATTTTAAGATAAAAACTTCATATGAGGGAAATACCACAACCATTGCACCACATGTCACTATCATGATGCTGAACTTGTGCTTTCACATAGGTCAGTTTAGTACGACCTGTAAGCCATTCAATTTTCGTATTTTGTTTTTGTGATTTAACCACAACTTGATTATGATAAAATTATAATCTGCCTCATTGGGCAATAAGTAATTTTGATAAATGTTTTCATTCATACCATATTTACAATTTTCATTCACTCGCTCATTCATAAAGTATTTACGAACAGCCCAGAAACCTCCCAAATCCACATGGTTGTCACCTCCCTCACATGTGAAAGAGGAAGCGGAGTCTTGGGAAGTCCCCCACGCTCCTCCGTCAGCCGCGTCACCGGATACGAGCCAGTGGAGACTGACCAAGAGCGCGAAAGACAGGAGGGAAATAATTGGAGACGCTGGCCATTGCCAGGACTCCCACTGTTACGCATCTATAGCAGGTCCTGAGGTCACTCCCGTTTTAGTTTCCAAGGAGGATTAAATGGATGGTGGAGTACAATGACTGAGCTAGGGGATTAGGGTGGTTGGATAGGTTACTATGGAATTTCATGAACTTGGAAGGGATGAGTTCGAGAATGTAAGGTATAGTAAGATCATTGTGAAGGCTTTTGTTGCTGACATAATAAGGGGCATTTACTATTGCTCTCAGGACTTTTGATTGAAAGGATTTGATGCGCTTGATGTTCGACTTTTTTGCTGTCCCCCATAGCTCTATGCCGTATGTCCAGATTGGCTTAAGTATAGCTTTGTAAATTGTAATTTATTTTGTCTTGAGAGATGGGATGTCGTTTGAAATAAAGTACAATTGTCCAAAGCGTCTGTTTGGTTCTTGTCTCTTTAGCCTCGTATGTTGGTTCCAGGTCAGCCATTTGTCGAGATGGAAGCCTAAGTGCCGTGCTAACTCGGATACAGGGAGAGGAATACAATATTTAATACATTTTCTTCATAATTCTAAGACGTTTAATTACGAGAAGGGGTTAAGGAGGAAGGTAGTGAAATTCCGAAGTCGAGACCTGTTTATAATGCAAACTACGAATATATTCACTAATTAAGAAGCTTTTACAGTATACACATTTACATTAGATATGGACACGATATCAGCTAGTGTTTCAAATATTAAAACTTAGATCTTCTAACGTATGCATGGTTTCGTTATATATTTTCACCTTGTCGATATTAATAGAGGAAATAGTCGCAGAATAATGCCTTTTCTTTCTATACAAGCAATGCCTAGAACGTTACATCATAAACGACCAAAAAGCTGAATCTGTGATATAAAATATTATTTCCTAACTGTACTACACGATCGGAAATGAAATGACCCTTGTCAAACTTGGAAGACCGTCTAGATGAGCGAGATAGTAAGTTTTAACGGCACGATCAGAACCGTTTGCGGTCATGAAGTGGCCGCGAGTTCTACCGCCCTAATCCCCAATGGCCCCCACCTGTTACCGCTAACTCCTTAATCCGGGATTAAACTTCATAATCAACACGTACGAGGACATTAGCCCCGGAGTGAGGACAAATGGCTTTTCCTTGGCGGTACTAATGCTTTGTCGGCCGCCCTCTAATTGATGGTAGGGGGCTACAATGAGAAATTGTTGGATGTCTCGAGGTCGGTCATTCTTGCACATTATCTAGGAAAAGTATCAAATAAAAGCAGGACTGGAACCTCAAAGAAAATGAACTAAATAGATCTGATCTTGAGAAATATGAGAGGTTTTCTAATTATGAATAATTACTGCCAAAGAATAAATATACCGGAAAGATCGACACCCGGGGAGGACCGCAAGAACTGTCATCTGTTTACTTGTACAGAGTAGTTCAGTTGGTAGAGCTCCCGACTGAATATTCATAGCCGAGTATAAATCCTAGCTATAATATCTAATAATGAGCGGTTTGAAACTATTGAAATGATTTGTAGGATTGGGATAATTGCATCTGGCCTATAACCTTGTTTTCTTCCTACGAGTCTCAATTTGAAGAAACAGGGTTCTATCCATAAATATATTTAAATAAAAAATCGATATAGATTATAACTAAACAGACGCTTTGGACAACTGTACAGACTACTTCAAAGGACATCCTATCTCGCAGTAGACAACAAATTACTAATTTACAAAGTTATACTTAAGCCAATCTGGACATACGGAATAGAGCTGTGGGGGACAGCAAAAAATCGAACATCTAACTTAAAAATACCCTTCATAATGATCTGAATATACCATACATTCTCGAACTCATCCCTTCCAAGTTCATGAAATTCTATAGTAACCTATCCTACCACCCTAATTCCCTAGCAAAGTCATTGCATTGCACCAATCATCCCTATCATCCCTATAGATGCGTAACAGTGGGAGTCCTGGCAATGACCAGTTTCTCCAATCATCTCCTGAGCGTATGTGGCTCTCGCGGTCTTCGTCCGCAGGCACGTATCCGGTGACGTAGGAGCGTTGGGGACTTCCCAAGTCCAATGTTCAATTATTGCCCAATAAGGGAGATTGTCACATGTGTAGGTATAATCGAATATGTACACGCACACCTGGGTTTAGGACTAATTAAGAAGTACACGGTACCCAGGTGATGTTTATTATACGAGATTTTCGGTACTGGAAGATGAACAATCGGTACGTGAAGATGAACACTTTGACCGATAGAGGGGCGGCGATAGGGCAGGAGCGGGAGGCCGATATAAAGCCGTGGGGGCTAATGGGTTTGTTATTGAATTCCGGCTCCTGTGGGGGTCATTCTCATTAATATCCCTGGGCGACAATCCTGTCTCATTCGCTACCAATTTACATCTCACTTGGTTAGTGTCACAGCCCGCTCTGTCTTTCCTTTTGTTTTATATCACCTCCCTCCATCGCTTTTCTGTGTGCCTGGTCTTGTTATCTCCTTTTTTTTTTTAGTGTAAACATTGACATATCTCATTATTTTTCGTCCTACGTTACAATTATTTACTATATTTTAATTCTCAATGGCTAAAGCGTAGTAAGCGATTATATTATGAGCACTTGATCGAAATTTAAATAGATATTTTTTAGAATTATTGAATATGTTTTGATGAAACAGTTGCAAAATCTCTGTTAGTGTCTCTTTGAATATTCAATTGTGGGTATATTTTTTTTCTCTACTAAGTTCTTATTTTATAAATAGTATAATTTTGATTTAAAGTAATATCATTTTATATTTTGTATCCCCTGATAAATATATTATTATAACAACTTTATTATGATAAAATTACAATCTGCCTTGTTGGGCTATAAGTAATTGTGCTATATGATCTCGTTCATACCAATTTTCATTCACTCGCTCATTCATACTATATATACAATCAGCCCAGAGGCCCCCCAAGTCCACATGGTTGTCACCTCCCTCGCGTGTGAAGGAGGAAGCGGAGTCTTGGGAAGTCCCCCACGCTCCTGCGTCACTGGATAAAAGCTAGCGGAGGCTGACCAAGAGCACGAGAGCCACAGACGCTCAGGACATGATTAAAGAAACTTGCAATTGCCAGGAATCCCACTGTCACTTATATATAAATATATAAAGTATATTTATATATATATTTTTTTATTATATCTTTACTTTTGTATATGCACATTGTCAATTTAAGTGGGCACTACTGCTTTCAAACGTATGTTCTTAAAGGGCATAGTCCCAGGGCAATACAAAAATTACCTATATTATATTTGTTTTTTCGCTATCATCGTTATTAGAATTTAGTTGACTTTTTTTAGAACCAGAAGACCGTTTTTTTTCATTAATGATATGATAAATGTGTTAAGAATAAAGTAGACTATTATTTATAAAACTCGTTAATGCAATCATACGAAACTCTTAATTGCGTAATGCATAACACTTATCTTAATTTTATTTTTTTTCCTATTGAATCCATAGATTATTAGCAATTTTTTTTCCAGTGGAGAATGTCCATTTTATATTTTTTCACGCCCTTAAACCTGAGAAACGATAGCAAGTTTTATATATTTAAGATTGAAATCAATCGGTATAAGGTGTGGCCTTATCTTGGCGATAAACAAGAGGTTATACCATATACTAGCCTGGTTGCTGGAAGGCCCTAGTTAGGCCTGTTTTCGTCGGACATTTTCAGAAGAGAGCGGAAGGCTGTTGGCCACCGTTAATGGCAGACCTACCCCAGACCACACATCACCCCTAATGGTCTGCATCAATCTACAGGCCGGAAATTAGCAAAGCCTCCAGCCACCCCTACAATGACCCTTCTCTTCTGTGTAGGCCTTGTACACTAACCTTCCTGGCTAACTTTCTCCTGGTCCTTCTGTACCCTCTAGGTATGGATATAGCCTGGTAAAGAAAATTAACATCATATCATTGGCCAAAATAGGTGCATCATTGTATAAACCTTGCTATTACATTTAAAACTCAAGACAAAAGGACGTTGAAAGAAGAGAGTCCACTTTCAAATTGGCAAGGGAAAATCTTTGTCTTTATTAACCGGCTTTACATGACGACTGACTAATTCATAAAAAAAATGTTAAGGAATTGCCAAAGTGACTGGCACTCCACATAAAACTACTAAATATTTCGTATAAAATTATATACGAAGTATATAAGCTATACTTAAGCTAATCTGGACATACGAAATATAGCTATGGGGGACAGCAAAAAAGGCGAACATCAAGCACACCCAATCCTTTCAATCAAAAGTCCTGAGAATAATAGTAAATGCCCCTTATTCCGTCAGCAACAAAACCCTTCATAACGATCTTAATATACCCTACATTCTAGAACTCATCCCTTCCAAGTTCATGAAATTCCATAGTAAACTATCCAACCACCCTAATCCTGTAGCACAGTCATTGCACTGTACCACTCATCCCTATAATCCTCCTCGGAGACTAAAACGGCAGTGGCCTCGTGACCTGCTATAAATGCGTAACAGTGGGAGCCCTGGCAATGGCAAGTTTCACCAATCATGTCCTGAGCGTCTGTGGCTCTCGCGCTCTTCGTCAGCCTCTACTGGCTCGTATCCAGTGACGCGGCTGACGGAGGAGCGTGGGGGACTTCCCAAGACTCCGCTTCCTCTTTCGCATGCGAGGGAGGTGACAACCATGTGGATTTGGAGTAAATATTGTATGAATGAGCGAGTGTATGATGAATGGTAAATATGGTATGAATGAGAACATTTATCTCAATCACTTATTGCCTGATAAGGCAGATTGTAGTTTTAGCACAATAAAGAATATTATATATTGTAAATATTTGAAATTTAGGAGGAAAACAATGAGGAACGTAAATAAATTTTACTAACTAGACTACGAATAGCGTACCGATCACTGACGCAATTAAACCTTTTTACAAAACAAGAACCTTCTTAATGCAGACGGAACACTGACACGCCAAATGCCCGTACATTCCACAAATAGTTTTGAAAATTTTACCTTTTTGAATTTGAAACTTTATTGTTGATTGTAGGAAACCATTTCCCCCATAATGGAGCAAAGATTACAGCAAAGCATAACAAAGCTAACTTTAAATATGGGTTAAATTAAGTTGAATAAAAATAAAAGCATATTTATTAACTGAGGAAGTAATGGATTATGAAAAATGGTAACTGCACGTTTTTCCTGTCATAAGAAAACAGTCCTGATATATCATCCCTAACAACCAAGTTTACAAATGACATATCAGGCTTAAAATGAAAGCATTATGATGCTTCCATGAGGTATGGAAGTATATGACTGCTGGGAGTATGAAACTTGACCACAAAATTGGAAGAACCAATAGAGTAATCTAAAACCATTTCAGAAAGATGAGATCAGAACTGGAGACAACCCACAGGAAAAAAAAATGAATGGAGAGCCCGCCCTTACCAGACAGAGCATTGGTCACAGAGTGTACAAACATGGACCCACAGGACGATCACTAGACATTTGCTTTAAATGTAACCTCAGCATGACTGGTCAATTAATCATGGAGTGATTATATAGAGTATGGTGGTATCAAAATTTTGATGCGAAATGTTAACATTAGCATAAAAAACTTATTTGTCTAAATAACTGTTAAATGTTCATTATCAGCTAATTTTTATCATTTGCAATGTTGTTGAACGCTATATCCGCTCATGGTGATTTGGCAAAACAGATTAAATAAATGAAAGCCAATTTGACATATGCAGCTTTAACAATGTGGCCGCTATCGATTGTCAAAGTTTGGAAGTCTCTATTGGAAGACGCTTTATATAGAATTTATAAGTTAAATGTAACATTGCGGTTGGTATCAACCTAAAGGTAATTGTTTTATATAAGATAGTCCTCTCTAATATAATGAGGTTGCTATTCTATAAGAGACACTCCCACGAAGAGATCGCCAGGAAATGAGATGGTATACGGGCGGAGAGTGCTGCGGAAAGGAAAAAAGAAGGAATACCTGAAGGCTGTTGTAGGCTGGTGGAAAAAGTGTGGCTCCCACTTGTTGCCGCAAAGCCTCTTCCTCGGTCGCTTCTTCTGCCAGTTTTTCCCTCCCCACGATCTACGAGCCAGGAAGAGATCTAAACTGTTCTTACTGTCGGCACGCTACATCATCCACTTCTTTTTTTCTTTCAGGCTTTTTCTCTCGGTAGTTTCCAGGGGGCTCTATACCGCGGCTACAGTTACAGGTGTAAGGATTATTAAAAATCTGAAATACTTTTACGTTTGTGTGCGTGAAACCGGAGCACTCTAGGTTTAGGAATTTTCGCCTGTTTATATTTTCACCTTACAAATTATACAATCAATATGACATTGTAGAAGTTTATTGAAAAACAATTTAATATACACAAAACCCGTGACTAAATTCCTTTTTTGATTTATCAAGTCCCCTCATTATAATCTTCCTATTATAAATACGTGACAGTGGGAGTCCTGACTATGGCCACTTTCTCCAATCATGTCCTGAGCGTCTGTGGCTCTTGCGCTCTTGTTCACAAACCCCTGGCTCTTATCCATTGACGCGGCTGACGGAGGATCGTGTGGGACTTCCCAAGACCGCTTCCTCCTTCGTACGCGAGGGACAACCATATGGACTTGGGAGGTCTCTGGGCTGTTTGTACAGTATGAATGAGGGAGTGAATGAAAATTGTAAATATGGTATGAATGAGACTATTTATCACAATTACCTATTGCCCGATGAGGCAGATTGTAGTTTTAGCACAATAAAGAAGTTATATACATATAATACATACAGTTTAGTTTGAGGGGCTTTATTAACCACATTAAGTACATTTTTACTATACCCAAGATGAGTTTGGAATTTGGAATCGGATCGAAAATTGTAAATATGGTATGAATGAGATCATTTATCACAATTATCTATTGTCCGATGAGGCAGATTGTAGTTTTAGCACAATAAAGTTGTTGATTCCATATAATCTTCCTATTATAAAGTAAATGCGAATTGTTTCAAAGGAGTTTTGTCGAGATGGTTTAGCAATAAAATCAAAAAAAAGTTTTTCAAACATTCAAAGTAGGGTTTTTGCAAAACTTAAAAAAACATGGCCAGATGTGTTAGTCACCTGCTGTGTGGAGTATTTCCACCAGCATTGATACGATTGCTCGTGAATTCCTGCAGTTATAAATAGTTATGTTATTTTTTTTGTAAATTTGTACCTACTGAATTTGCCAATTATCAGCTAAATTTCTACATAACAAAGAAAAAAAAATTAAATAACTACAACTCTAAAAAATACCTACTGGTAAGTATGAAATTAATTTTGCTTTATTATATGTTTATAATCTTTTTGATATTTGATTTTAGCCAGTGTCTACGAGTCACCACGCTATGAGCTGTTGTGGAATATACCTTTTTTTAGATTTCAGATGCCTGAATCATTTTTACAACCACTACTCATAGGGCATACACTATCATACAGATAGACAGACCAAAGACGATCTCCTTTCGTACCTTAATCAAAGTACAGCCCCTCCCTTCATGCTGGGAAATCATAAATATAGTAATACGACACTTTAAAGGGAAAGCGAAGGGCCCTACTACGGCCAAAGTGATTTTAATGAAAATGGAGAACAAGGTTAGCCTGCGGTTGTGTTCCGGTCTCTGGTTTCGGTGGTTTCGGATTCCAATCCGGCGGTGATTATAATGCACAAATCTAAAGGGCCACTGCAGTAAACTAGCAACTCAATATCCGACACTAATTTAGTTGGAATAACATCTGGAACAATCGTCCGTGCACCCACCGCAGTGGAGTATTCCCTGACCGCTAATTACTGCCTCGCTATTCAATTATTTATGCGCAACTCCGGCCAATTAATACGCTTGCAAATTGGTAATAAAAAATATCGTTTATTGTAACCGGTAATAAAAATAGGAAGACTTTTCTAGTTTTGAATGTGGAGTATTAGCCGAGGCTTTCTGTTCACTAAATTTCATACGATAAAAAACGATACCTACGAAACGAAACGATACTAAAGAAGTGACCAATTTGGTTTAAAAAACCAAAATTACGGTCGAAGGGTAGCATTCTTGTGCCAATAATCTCCTATCTCTTCATGAGGTTTTGCCCAATGCATTTTTATATTTAAGGAATAGTTTTAAAAATATAAGAGGAAATTGTCTTTAGTCATTTAATCAAAAAGGCGAGCCCCATCACCTTTGTTAGTCAGTTCAGTCCATTAGTCACGTATAATGTGTATCATTATACTTGTTTATTTCATTATATGATTTTTATAAAATAACAAAACCTGTATATGATGTAGCGACGCTACAAGAAATACAAAAATAATTTGTAAATAGATTTGCCAGATGATTTATAATTTTATATAATTATCTGTAAATTTATACGGGGTATGGAGGAAAAAAAAAGTCTTTGGTCTGTGTAGATAAAATATGCAATGTATACAAATTTTATAGTTCTATATATAACATCCTACATTACGCTTTATAAATTGCGTTTAATATTCCAAGACTACGAGTAAACCTCCCCCGTGTTAAGGCCAAATAAAATATTCAAAGAGTCAAAGTTCAGTTATTCAACATGTAAAGGATATTGATATGTTCTTTTACGTTTGCAAGAATCTCATGGGCTAGTCGTGTTATAAATACGAGAGTAGAAGAAATCACGTTCAACACCACTCTGCAGAACTAGGGGAAGTAATGACAACTCCACATAAAGAATAGGAAGGCTGTTTCAATTTAACGAAGATAATCGAACCAAGACAACAAACTGGAAAGGTGCCAGATCTCACTAAAGAAGTGAACTCAACAAATCAACTTAGTTCACAGGCTGAATTCCAAACCGTTAGGTGCCTTTAGAAGGTCGTTTAACAGTAGAATATTCAGTATATATGTATACCTTGACGCATGACATGAGGCAGAATAATGGTTACCGAAATTGGGCCCCGGAACGCTCCATAAGTATAATATTAATTATAAAATTGAAGAGATAACAAATGAGTATTTAAAGTGAAATACTAAACTCTTTATTGCAAGGAAAGACACTTTAGTATAAGTATATCCCAACGCACTGTAGGTATAGAAGGGAATAATAATGTTTGCAAAAGGATTTTACCAGTGTACATCACAAACAAAATATATGCAGATGACTTAAGTTACATACAGAAACACTCTATTACAAAGGCATATGCATTAGTAGTACTAAATACTTCATGCTATTACCATAATACAGAAGTCTATTATACATCATTAAATTGGATATAAGCAATAGTACGGTACTGTACAAATCTGTCCTAAATACTAACATATGGTTTAAACAATTATAGTGTATTCACCTTTTTTTTTTTCAAACTAATTTAATGACTAATTTATTCATACATATTCCGTATATATTTTGTAACATTCATGATTATATATTTGAGCATATCATGACCAGCAACCCTCCCATCTGGTAAGCATCTTCCCTTATACTCTTAGGAGTGGGGATGAGATAAACGGGCAGTCTTAGCCCAACCGTTTAGAAGAGCGAACCAGAGCAAGCTCCCGAATTGGGGGTCACCAACAGGAAGAGAGGAGAAGAACCAACAGCAGAAGTAACGTTGATTGGATAAAAGGAAGATCATCGATTGGGTGATATTAATATTGTTTTTATTATGGATCCATTAAAAGAAATTGAGCTCAAATTTCATGTTTTTTGGAATTAGTAGTAACTATCCTAATTTAAAAGGAATTGAATATTTTTTTATACTTTTTGTCAGCAGTCTATATAATTATAATTACTTGTTATAACCATTTTATTTGAATATATTTCACAATTCCTAGTTTCTCAATTTATTAATAACCACAACATTAGCCTTGAGATCGAGCGATTCAATCGGGATAAATTCCTATGTCAAAGACATAAAACAATTTGAATTAAAGATCTCATGACAGACCTGCCAAATTAGTTAAGGTAATTTGATCAAATAAAGTAGAAAAAGAAATGGTAAAAAATGAGGTAGGTTTCAATATATATATATAACTCTCGCTATGAGGAAAGTTGTTCTCTCTCTTGCCATAATTTCAACATCCTTTGACAATCGACAGAGAAAACTGCCGGTCAATTTAAGAGCAGACCAAGACTCAGTCAGTTAGTAATTCGTTACGTCAATATCAATATCGGATATAACAGCAACAAGTAGGGAAACCATTAAAACCACTTTAATTTAATAGACTATGAAGAAATAGTCTTCTTTTGGATAGTGTAACTGATTATTGACAGATGGCTTTAACAGCCAACAACATGGATTCCATAGTCTCATAGACTTTAGCGAAAGAGAGAACAAACCATCACAAAAAATAAACGACACAAACCTTGGCTTTTTTTTTTAAACAACGCACCAAAAAAAAAAAGCTGAAAGGGAGAAAAAAACATTCAATTAATCTTAATTGGCGGGACCTTAGAACAATGGCAATGACTATTTGTTTTGATGCGATATCTGGCCAGGCCGGATGAGCCTGAAAGCAGTTACTAGAGCAAGGGATGGAACTTGAAGGGAGAGTTTTTGAATATAATTATCCTGGAGCAGGAGGGGACGTTAACGAGAGCGACCCACTCATTAGGCCCCCCCGGTCCCCCCGGGGCGGAGCCCCCACCCCCTTCTCTTTCGGGATCCACTTTTATTCAGCCCTCTGCAGTCAGTCTCGGGGTGTTCTCCCCTCCCTCCAATTTACATCGGCGATGAACCACCTTCCTATAAGCTCATTGATATACATAGGCATCAATTATTTCCACTCATAAGTCAACATAGGTTGTAGAGTAGCTTGGAGTGCTACAGACTGCTGACTAACCGAGAGGGAACGTCAATACTCATCGACAGCAGAAGAGGTTTGTACTGCTTATGTCACGACTGAATCCATGAAAAAACAATACATTATTTATATAATAAATCTACTCAAAAGTTTAGATAGCAACTGCAATAAACAGATGAGCTATAAAAGGAACTACAACTAGCAGTATGACAACGATTGTTTAAAATAACTATGGTTATTTTAAAACAACATTCAGTAATCAAGTAACGTTTACGAATGGACACATTGACCAATTAACGTGTCTAATGACAAAACAGCAGTACTAATGAAATGTAATTGTTGGGAATAAAACAAAACATATTCCTCTTTGATAATATCGACCTGTTCCTAATAATATTCAACAAAATTTGAAAATAACAATAACATAGACGAACTGAAGTTTTTTGTTGTTTATAAGCGTAAAACTGAGTGGCCATCAACGCCTTGTTGTATTTGATGACCGTAGTATTATATTGAAAGTGTAGTATCTGTTCTTATCAGCTTAATCTCTGGTACGACTCCCATCGGGGGTCCAGAAGATTAAACTGATTTTTGGGAAATGACGGAGTGCTAGGGGCTTGCTCCACCTCTGTCGCGGGTTGACCCGGTATTGCAGTACCTCCGGGAACGGCCCATATAAATAAAACCACTGACTCAATTAAATTAATTTAATTGAGTCAATAAACGAAACAAATATGGGCCGTTTCCGGAGGTACTGGTCAACCCGCGATAGAGGTGGAGCACAAGCCGCTAGCACTCCGTCATTTCCCAAAATTCTTCTGGACTCGTCGTACCACTACCAGAAAGAGATTAAGCTGATTTTTAAGATTAACAACCTATTCATTATTAGAATTAATTACTATTGTTATTTTAAAATAAATAAATTAATAATACGCGTGTTTCAGCTTGACGGAAAATTCGAGTGGGCCCGCATCAGTTTTAGAAACTAAATGTTAAGATATGGATATAATTAGAGGTGCAGGATTAGTTTGGTTTCGGTTAGGTATTTAATTGTTATGGTAGCTACATACTTTTTGAGTGGTCCATATATATTTAAACTTACTCCTTACCGGTCTCAGTATGGTCCCTGCAATAGAACGGTTTATTTTTCTCAATTGTCTCAATCATGTGCTATCGTAACTGTATTTGTAATAAAACTGTTTTTAATGTGATGAATGTGGTTTATTGGAAGGGGGTAAAAAAAGAGCTGTAAGAATCATAGAGCAATTGATGCTTTAATTGCTCTCAGCGATTTTCTCTAACGGGGGGGGGGGTTACTTTGAGACCGCTACGGAATTTAGCGATTATAAAAAATCATCATCATCATAAAAAAACTACAGACGGTTTGGAGAACTGTACAGACTACTTCGAAGGACATCCCATCTCTCAATAGAAAATAAAGTATTAATCTACAATGTTATACTTAAACCAATCTGGACATACGGAATAGAGGTATGGGGGACAGCAAAAAGTCAAACATCAAGCGTATCCAATCCTTTCAATCAAAAGTCCTGATAACAATAGTAAATGCCCCTTTATCGTCAGCAGCAAATCGCTTCATAACGATTCTAATATACCCTACATTCTCGAACTCATTCCTTCCAAGTTCATGAAATTCTATAGTAACCTATCCAACCACCCTAATCCCCTAGCTCAGTCATTGATCTCCACCACTCATCCCTATAATTCTCCTCGGAGACTGAAACGGCGGTGAACTCGTGACCTGCTATAAATACGTGACAGTGGGAGTCCTGGCAAAGGTCAGTTTCTCTAATCAAGCCCTGAGCATCTGTGACTCTCGCGCTCTTGTCAGCCTCCTCTGGCTGTTATCCAGTGACACGGCTGATGGAGGAGCGTGGAGGACTTCTCGGGACTCCGCTCCCTCCTTCGCACGTGAGGGAGGTGACAGCCATGTGGGAGGTCTCTGGGCTGTTTGTAAATACTGTATGAATGAGCGAGTGAATGAAATTGTAAATATGGTATGAGTGAGATCATTTATTACAATTACTTATTGCCCAATGAGGCAAATTATAATGTTATCATAATAAAGTAGTTTATCTAATAATAATAAAAAAATTACGCTGTATCGAAGACTTGTTTTACATCAAAGAAAGACCTTCTGTCTATTTTTTCGATCAAATTATTGTTTCATTATTTACCAACTAAATCATATTATGAAAGATATGAAGGTTAACACCGAGAAGTCGGTTGGGCAAGACTTGTCCGATACATGTTTAAAAGCAGAGGTTTACCCTTCGGATTCGAAAACAAGATATAGAGAGATAATTTTTTCCATATAAAAATTAGACTAATAAGCTAAGCGATAGGCCAAAATTATAAAATATTATAGAAGTACAGCCACTTTAGCTACAATGACATATGAGCTGATCTCTGGCTGATGGAATAGAACCCACGAAGACGATCACCAAACATGGAAGAAATCCCCAGCATGGAAATTCGGGACTGCTATTGGCAAATTTTTTTCTCCCAACTTCTTGTACTAGTTTGTAGGAAATGGTAGCATATTCAAAATATTTCCCTCCTCGACGGACCTCTTTAATATTGGTTTTAAGATAACTCGCTACGTCGGCAGTGATTACTAAAATTATTTCGGATAACAGTAAACGTTTAGGTGATAGTTTTTTTGTTTTTTTTTCCATAGCCCCTTTAAATTTACAGATAATTGTATACAATTATAGATCCTCAGGCGAATCTATTTACAAATTATTTTTGTATTTCCTGTAACGTCGCTACATTATATACAGATGTTGCTATTTTATAAAAATTATATAATGGAATAAACAAGTATAATGATACACATTATACGTGACTGGGCTGAACTGACTAATAAAGGTGATGGGGCTCACCTTTTTGATCAAACTTAAAACGAACTTACATACTAATTCTTAACCTAATGCTTGTCTGCCATCGATGCGGGAGGGGTGGTAGGGTCTTAGTGTTAAACACTGGGTTTGTCAGGTACTGCCACGAGTCAAAAAAGCTTGATGTGTCTCCGGCGGATGAACTCACCCACCGACGGCACACCAAGCAGCGGGTGCAGGTCAGCATTACCTCTCTCGAGAGTTATGTCGGACAACTTTTCGCATGATCCCATTCTGGAAATGTTGGAGATAAATACTTAAAATGTTGTTGTTATTTATTATTCAGAGTAAAACCACTTCACTGTTATCTAAAATTGAAATTTAAACATCAGGAATGTAGATGTCTCGTCGGGAATTACTCAGTTAATAATGAGTCAATTAATAATTTATACTTGTTTAATTAATTTCATGAAGAGTTGTGAAAATGAATTAAAATAAGTAATGAAAATCATTAAATATAATAAAAAAAAAGAAAAAAGTAAAGCCTTCTAATGCGCTTCCTCTCATTAACTTTTCACTAAGAGGAAAAATTAACTCTAAGGCAAATGGCTTTCTTTTTAAGGAGATTCTTACATAATTAATCCTTTTTGAAGAACGGGACCGGGAAGGGAGAGTGGGTGTTGTTTTAATTGGCCCCGAACAGGGACTTATCCTGGTATAGTTCTTTCATCACGTTTAATGTTTTCCATTAAGTTGTTCCTCTACTGAGGGCTCACCAGATGGGTAAAAAACAAAGTGCCGGTCTCCTTTCAAACGGCCTAAGCTCCTTAGCCCCGAACACAGAGTGTATACACACACAAATTCTTTTATTGTTCTTCAAAGTCCTCTTTCTCGCCCCCCTCCCCTTCTCTAATCGCCTTACGTCTCGGCAGTACCGCCCGCCTGACATTTCAATCGCAAAGAACGCTAACAAAAGAAATACAAAAATAAAAACGGATCGCCCGCTCCCAAAGCCCATCAGAAATGAAAGAGCAGGTCGTATAAGATAATCTTTTGTTTTATTAATGTTAAGATTATTTGCCATGGACAACACAGATGATGTCCATTTATTTAGATCATTTTTAAGAACGTTATCATTAAAATTGTACCAATTAAACATTAGATTCCCCCTGTTAAATTGTTTTGAAACGTGTGGATCTCCAATTTTTATTATTTATTTGTGATAATTAAAGTATTAGTTATTTAATTAAAAGTCTCAAATTGCTTTCAAGGTGAGAAGCTCCTAGCTTTTCTTATAGGCCTATGTCCGTTTTCATAGGATGATGGTCATTAAACAAATAGCAACGTGTAATCTAGTTTAAATACCCTCCTGAGGTGATAGCTCGAGACCACGTCACCAAAGCCGAAGAAAGACACCGACATATTGACTGTATTCTTACAGTCAGTATATTTTGGGAACAAGGAGTCGCAAAGGATTTGGGTGGGAGGCTGAATCTAATCTGTTAATTATATTGCAAAGGAGTCGGCAAGAATTTGGGTGGGCGGCTGATTCTAATCTGTGAATTATATTGCTAAGGTCTCACAATGAATTTGGGTGGGAGGCAGAATCTAATCTGTGAATTATAATGCTAAGGTGTCACAATGAATTTGGGTGGGAGGCAGAATCTAATCTGTGAATTATATTGCTAAGGTGTTGCAATGAATTTGGGTGGGAGGCAGAATCTAATTTGTGAATTATAATGCTAAGGTGTCACAATGAATTTGGGTGGGAGGCAGAATCTAATCTGTGAATTATATTGCTAAGGAGTCGCAAAGAATTTGGGTGGGATGCAGAATATAATCTGTGAATTATATTGCTAACTACAACTTAGGAGTACATCCGAGAAAATAACCTTTTTTTGGACGATGTCCTTCAATATCCTTCAAAATGTTTACCATTCTCCTTTTATCGGCATCAAAAACAGGCGCAAACCGCAGTTCTAGATGACAATTACTCTCAAAATTTCACGATGAGTGACATAACTGAAAAGCAGTTTGGACAGTCCGTAGTGATTCAAGGTTTGGGCGATAAGGGTCCAACAATTTGCCAATAATTAAACAGGAAAAATAACACGTAAAAATGACAACAGAATAAATGAAATATGTAATATAAAAATAGTACACTTTCCGGTATGGCGACCTAGAAGATAGGGGGTTGGGTGGAAGAGAAGGAATTTGAGGATGCTCAAAGAGTAAATAGCCAGGACTGAGGCGGAAAGGAATGAAGATATATTAAAGGGCTGGCCCTGGGACGGGAAATAATGGAGAGCCCTACCCCTGCTACGGCATATTTCAGCCAATAGGATCCATAACTTTTTTCAATTAGATCCTCAGGCCCGCCTTACCTTATAATTATATCAGGGTTGCCACACTAACGGTGAAAAATATCCTGTGCCCTCCGGCAGGCAATATTCACCTATTGTGTTGGCTAACAAATTTGTATAACGGCCACCTCCAGATTTAGTAAGCTCATCCCCTAACTGGCCATGTCTCATTAGTTCTCCTCCCGGATCTTGTTTTCCTTTCGGCATGTTTTCTGGTCAATTCACTCTTGCCAGTTTTCAGCAGCGACAAGAAATTGACTCTATAACAGAATATTTGTTTATTTTCAAGGTTTTTAGAGATATTTAAGGGCATGAGTAGCAGCGTCTAAAGTTGTATGAAGACATGTAAAAATTAGATAAATAAAATTTTGGATCTGATTTAGTTCACGAACATTCCGGTCGATAAAATACTAGCGGCCTCTCATACTTAGTGTCTCCTCAATAAGCAGGTGATCGCGACTTAATTAGGTCTTGTCGAAAGCTGTGTTTTACTGTTGTGGGTGGACGATCTGATTCCAAATTACTAACTCATCTTGGGTACAGTCAAAATGTACTTAATATAGTTGATAAAGCCCCTCAAACTAAACTGTATGTATTGTTATTAACGTCTGACTTATTAGGCAATAAGTAATTGAGATAAATGTTCTCATTCATACAATATTTATAATTCATCATCATTCCTTCATAACATTATTTACAAACAGCCCAGAGGTCTCCTAACTCCACATGGTTCTCACCTCCCTCGCGTGTGAATGAGGAAGGGAGCCTTGGGAAGTCCCCCACGCTCCTCCGTTAGCCGCGTCACCGGATACAAGCGACTGGAGGCTGACGAAGAGTGCGAGAGCCACAGACGCTCAGAAAATGATTGCACAAACTGGCCATTATCACCAGAACTCCCACTGTCACACATTTATAGCAGGTCACGAGACCACAGTCGTTTCAGTCTCCAAGGAGCATTATAGGGATGAGTGGTGCAGTTCAATGACTGTGCTAGGGGATTATGGTGGTTGGATTGGTTACTATGGAATTTCAGGAACTTGGAAGGGATCAGTTCAAGAATGTAGGGTATATTAAGATCGTTATGATGGGTTTTGTTGCTGACGTAATAAGGGGCATTTGCTATTGTTTTCAGGACGTAGCATTGAAAGGATTGGATACGGTTGATGTTTGACTTTTTTTGCTGTCCCCCATAGCTCTGTTCCGTATGTCCAGATTGGCTTAAGTATAACTTTGTAGATTAGTAATTTATTTTCTATTAAGAGATGGGATGTCCTTTGAAGTAGTCAGTACAGTTTTTCAAGGCGTATGTTTAGTTCTTGTCTTTTTAGCCTGGTATGTGTGTTCCAGGTTTGTCGAGATGGAAGCTTAAGTGCCGTACTGTCTTGGATGCAGGAAGAGGAATGAAATTAAAATAAACTAGTGCACAAGACTTGCATCAGAGGGTGAAGGTAATGTGGGAACATTTTGCTTCAATAACTTTGATCCGGCATTGGTTGCACCAATGCTCATCTCATCGAGGTGTTTTTGAAGGTTATGGGATATCGGGGTCTGGGTGGGATGACAAGACTGCAATGTCATCTGCAAATGTGGCCACGAAGGTATTGGGGGTAGAGGGGACATCAGCGGTGTATAGGTTATAGATGACGGGGCCCAGGCCATTGCCCTTTGGAACTCCTGCCTTTAAGGGATAGTAGTTAGAATATTGTAAACCCCAGCGGACTTCTGTCAAACCCGAACCCTGTCAAAAGCTTGAGAAAATGTATGTATTTACAAAAGTTTGGTACTTGCCAGGGAATCCGCAGTCATAAATTATGATGTATCGTAACCGACTGTAATTATTATTGTCATCGGGAAATTCTGTTTCAACCATTAAAATTATTATCAGTCATTTTGATGACTAATAACATTTCATGTATTAACGTTACGTGTATTACGTGTAAACAGCAACTTTGATTTTTTTTAGCTTGTGCAGCTTGTAGGGTTTATTCCAAACGTCGTTTTTTTACACAAATTACAAATTAAATTGTATTTTATTAAATATTGTAGATATTTTCTTATATTCCTTTCAGTCAAAAGTAGCTTTTAACCTGTCTTAAAGTATTTCCTACCCCTACCGATTGAGTAAATGTCAGGGACGTCCCTGAGACGATTCAAGATCCCGTTCGGGACGAGCGAGGTCGATAGTTGAGAGGCTGTCCGTGTACCTTGTAGCCTGTAAAGGGAAGGTGTAGGTAAATGTTGCAGAGAAGGGCCTGTATAAGAAGAAGTGATTACTTTATTGTGAGCCACCCTAAGGGCCCTCGAGCCAGTGCCATTAACAGTATTGCCGGAGCCCTTCGCCTCAAGTCCGGTGCGTCTGAGCCATGTCATCTTCAGACCTCCCTTTGTCAGCCTCTTCAGGGCGGGGTTATACTTTCTTATCCTCATTCCGCCTTTGCTCTATCTCTTAGGGGAGTATTGTAATGGCATAGTTGTTCTGTGTCAAGTTCAACAGAAACTTAACACATATGGCATACGAGTGCTACCGGATTAACGGTGTCATAAAACAATAAATGAAAAATCATATTTACTGTAACAAAAAGTAATACTGCCCGTGTTTAAAGTAAGACAACCATAATTCTTCCTCTCTTTAGTGTTTATTCCACTATTATGAGCGTAATTGTGGGTCAACCGAAGTTGTAAGGGTATTCTCCCGAACATTTGTAAATATTCTGATCAGTTTGTGGCTTAAATAAAATAATGGGAAGTATAATGAAAAAAACACGAAAAAAGTAGGACCTGTATTGCTGAGTTTTAAGAAAACGTTGCCTGGATTTTCAAATCCCAGCTCGAAAGCTAGATAAGATAAGAAAGTAAGATTTTTTTCTCCATTCAAGGCGGTAACGCACAATCCAGTGACAAACAAGAACGGATCTGTTTGTCTGCTTATACTTTTTTTCGATGATAATGGTCTAAAAATTATTCATCTGAACTTTTGCAGGTGCTTTGCTTCAGCTCTACCGGTACCTATTCCAAGAAATTAGAGCCCCCATTTTTAAATTTTTTATGAATCAGAAGATATTTTGGATTTTTCCCATCAGGGTGGGAGGGGGGGGGGGTAAAGTGATGTAATGTACGAAGGTATTCTAAAGGATAAAGTTTTGGTAGACAAAAACGTTAATGTATTTTTTGAAAAAAGATTATTTTGACTAACCTTCAACATAAGAATTTAAAAACGTTATGTATAATTAGTATTTCTCGAATTGAACAGATACACGCACCTAGGTCACCTTCGCTAATTATGTTTTGACCATTAGACAAAAAATGAACATTATCGTTTGAAGATGTGGTAGCCTTTTTAAAAACCAAGCTTTGCAACAATTTTTTTTTGTTTTTTGTTTGCAACAATTTTTGTTACTAAAGTCGTACATCAAGCACATCCAATCCTTTTAATCAAAAGTCCTGAGAACAATAGTAAATTCCCCTAATTACGTCAGCAACAAAACCCTTCACAATGATCTGAATATACCCTATATTCTTGAACTCATCCCTTCCAAGTTCATAAAATTCCATAGTAACCTATCCAACCACCCTAATTCCCTAGCACAGTCATTGCACTGCACCACTCATCCCTATAATCCTCCTCGGAGATTAAAACGGCAGTGGCCTCGTGACCTGCTACAACTAACTGTTAGTAGGAGTCCTGGCAATGGCCAGTTTCTCTAATCATGTCCTGGTCGTCTGTGGCTCTTGCGCTTTTGGTCAGCCTCCGCTGGCTCAAGTGACGCGGCTGAGGTAGGAACGTGAGGGACTTCCCAGGACTCCGCTGCCTCCTTCGCATGCGAGGGAGGTGACAACCATGTGGACTTGGGAGGTCTCTGGACTGTTTGTAAATATTGTAAGAATAAGCGAGTGAATGCTAAATTGTAAATATGGTATGAATGATAACATTTATGTCAATTCCTTATTGCCTAATAAAAAGGCAGATTGTAATTTTATCTTAATAAATTATTGTTGAAATAAAAAAATATTTGTTACTGTTAGTTTATGACGAAAATCAGTTTTAAAATTCACCCGAAATGAGTAAAATTTAAACGACGGGGTAGGTGAATCCATTAATTGAAAATAGTCTTCCTTCTAACAGCTAGGATAAAAAATAGCAGCGTGAGATTCTTTAAATTCTTCGACGAAGTGAATTACAAGATTTTTTAAAAAGAATGTGTTTCTTAATGTAAACAAATTGCAGGAATTTCATTATTCCTGTCAGGAATGGAAGGGGCGGGGGACAAAGGCAGAGGTAGAAAGGGGAGAAATTTTCATTAAGAGGGTGTGTTAATTAAATACTAGACTGGATAAAACTTGCTCAAGGAACAGATAATAACAGAGTTCTTTTATAATTCAAGTATCGGGGCGTTAAAAGACTTTGAACACTTAATTGCCTTCTCAATCTTCAAGGGATTCTCGGAGCTTTCTTGAAAATTTCATTTTATCGAGCTCACAAATAATCAGATTTTTGTTATTTGTATAAAATGTCTGATAATTGCTCATCGGTTTTACTTCGTTGCCGAAATTTATTAAAACTGTTTTATTTCTAGAGGAAACAGAGCGGATTTGTATCTAAGACACGATAATGTGTTGTTCAATCTAACTAGCGCACGTGACGGTAAGTTTATCTTGTTTGTATTCGATTTTTATTTTAAAGTTTTTATGAATCACAGAAACTATTTGGGATTATCCCCCATCCCCAGGATGGGGTGGAGGTAAAGTGATGTAATGAACGAAGGTATTCTATAGGATAAAGTTTTGGTAGACAAATACATTAATGTATTTTTTGAAAAAAGATAATTTTTATAGGTATACCGTATTTAAAACATAATTAGCGTGACGTTGCACATCCAACCTAGTAAAGTAATCATTTTCGACGGAGGTGTCCGTAAGAGCTATACCACACATTTTACGGGAGTACAAGGATGTAATGTTTTTAGACAAAGCGGGGGTAAGTAGTCACTTCAACACAACTTCAATTTTTTTTTCACGGATCTTTTGAGGAATATCTGCCTGACAAGCTCTGGATGGTATGAGGATTACCTATCGAATTGGGGATATGTGATTTGCTTAGTCCTCGCTGTCCACTTCTTGTGTTTCGTCGTGTTATAATTGTCATCAGTCACATCACGAGTGGTACAGTGACCGTTCTAGATCACAAAGAGGAGCCTGTTGATCGTCTTAGTAAATAATCTTTCTTTCACCATTTAAAACTGTTTTATTTCTAGAGGAAACAGAGCGGATTTGTATCTAAGACACGATAATGTGTTGTTCAATCTAACTAGGATTATTCAATATTTAGGAGTTAGATTGAACGAGGTGGAGTATTTAGACTTGAAAGTCACCCACTGTTCAAATATCTTCTGCAAGCGATTGGTTTCATATCAGTAATAAGAGGTTGAGACGTTCAGTTTTGAATATTTGTATTGGGTTTAACAATAAGCAAGATATTACTGCAGTTGACTTTGTTTTGCATATCTACTGCTTGCTAATTTGTTCTTTTGTTTATTCTTCACTAAAATTTTCCAAACTATATTAAATGTCCACTATTTTCCAACCTTAAATAAGACAAAACACTTGGCGTTTGAGGAATAGATCAGTTGCTGGCTGGACAGTTTGCAGAGAGGTGGCGAAAGGGCCCTGTTTGGCCAAGCCCAAACTAGTTTGGAGGAGAGACGAGCGCCTAATTATGCCTGAGTGTGGATTCGGCTCACGTGCCTACTCGACGGTCAGGTGACTCTGGGGCCCGCATTAATGCCGGGGCTGCGCCTCACTTAGAACCCTAACGCCAACAGCGCCTAATTGAACATCGATTAGCTGGCGTCTTCCCTCTTCCGCGCCCCAGTATCCACCCGCTTGCATTTCCGATTCGTCCTCAACGCGATATTTTCCATTTCCGTCAATGCTCAATACTGAAATGCCAAACATACAGATCAGAAGGGTAGAAGGACATGTACGCAGTACATGATAAATAGATTTTCTATATAAATGACCATTTGTTTTATGTATGTGTTATAGATCGAATACTTATTAGCCAAGGGTAAATGTAGACAAGCCCGGGTTCTTCAGACCAAAAATCTTCAAAGAGAAGAATTGTTAAATCACAGAATCAAAATACATAAATAAAAAAACTTTTTCTCACGTAACGCTTAAGTTTTGTCACATAAGTCACATAATCATGTGTTTTTTCATGACCAATCATTTTCAATAAAATGTCAATTTATAATTGTTTGAAACACACATATCTGCTCAACAGACACAGATGTCAGTTAATCAGTATGGATCCACCATTTCGTAACTACTACCTCATCTACTTACTCTAGCCTACCCAAAAAAAAATATAAAAAAAATGTATTCAGACTTTTTTTTTTAATTGAAGAATCGGATAAATTTTATTAAGGCGACGCCTGAGATGGATTCAACTCCTGGCATATTTGGGTAGCATCCTTGGTTAATATTATTTAGAAATCTTGTTCAGTTAATAATCAATAAGTGGTTTGATCGTACTAAATAAATTATTATTAAGGGCCATTATAAGTAGCATGGATATTTTTTTATTTATTTATTTATTTTTTATTTATTTTTTTTTTCTTAGCTCTTAAACTTATAAAAATAGGATGTGGGAAAAATAAAGGAAAATTATTTTGGGCTAATAAGTGCCTTTCACTAAGGGGAGTCCCCCATTTGAAGGATGTATGAGAAGGATATAGGGTATTTTACAAGTTTGATATTTTTTTATTGCAAAAAAGATTAATTAAAAAGTAAAAAAAAAAACTTATTAAAAAAAACACCGGGAGATCAATTAATGACAAAAATAGACACTAATTTTAATGAAATGAAATAAAGAATTGAAATACCACTCAATTACAGTGTTATGATTGCGAAACAGAACTTTTTTCTTTTTTCCCCCCGCAGACAGCCAAAACATCACGGGTCGAATGTACCTTTCCGCTTAGTTGTGCATTTTTTACAACTGCTATAAGTACCTTCTTGTAAACACCCTAAATACAATACAAGCATGTGATCGAATTGATCAACTTCATAATACCCTGTGAGTTGCCGTAGGGGTTGGAGGGAGGGTGGGTGTATGAACATGTCGGTGAGCCACACACCCCCATTCCGACAAGCGAAGCGAGGTGGGGGGAGAATCGAGGGGATGGAAAGTATTAACAAATGCCTTTTATAATTTTATAAAAAAAACTGCCTTTGGTTGTCTGGGTCATATGATGCTATCCCATCGTGCCCATCGGTCAAGTTTAACTTCCAATTATATCGACCTAGGAAAATGATGGTGGTAAGATTTGAGAGATAGAACCTTGGATGCCATCAATATTGGGCAACAGTCCATCTTAAACGATGCGAATGTTGGGAAATACAATTTTCCAGCAATTGAAGGGAGGTAGGAACCTTCTAAATCGCGTTAAAGCATCAAGAGTAACTGCGTGAGGAGAAGACTACAAATGTGGCATTGCCTAAAAGCAAATGTAAAATTAACAATAATAATTTGGTGGAAATGTGCTCCTGTTTTAAAAAGTAATTCCTCTTTCCGTTGTGGCGGAATTGCGCAAGAGGTCATCCGAATTCTTACGACCTATACTACAATTGCTACTGAGCTTTAAGCATCGGCATATGTCGAGATTCATTATACCTTTTTCGATTATTTAGGATAAACAATGGTTCAAATATTGCTCCAAGTATTCATGCCGTCCCTGGTTTGTGACCCTAGCATAACCATCAAGTTCTCTCTTATTCAAATATCGGTTAGATAACACACATACGTTAGCCTTTAACGTACAATGCTAACGTAATTTATTTTTAGAAAAGTTTTAAGGTCAGTCGTTAGAGTAACTGAAACGGATCTCCAGGCACCCGACACTGCAGTGACACCGGAGTTAGTCTTTAGTGTCGTTATAGCAACTACTTCGGCGGATCTTATTTCGCTGGCCATTCTTTGGTTCTAGCTAGCGACAATTAAATCATAGAACAGCTGTTTTTATTTAGGTCGAGTCATAAGTAACTTCCGTTTTTTTATCAGACATTTATTTTGCTCTCATTCAATAACAAAATAATATTAACTCTGACGAGTGCAGGACGCTTTTCATGGAGTTTCTCTTGCACTCTTTGCAACTGCTGAACGTATCTATCCACAGTAATCACACAATAAAATCTTTTTGCCATGGATGTTAGCTTTCGGATCTGGTAGGGGTGGTTGATCCTTATCAAGCCACTGTCTTTTGCCAACTATATTGCCATAGGTAACCCACTTTTCATCGCCTGTTACCATCCTGTTTAAAAAAGACTCAATTTTTACCCGTGAGAGCAGACTTGTGGCCATTGACATGCGATCTTCTTTATTCCGTTTAAAGCACCCTAAATATAATACAAACATATGATCGAATTGATCAACTTCATAATACCCCTGTGTGTAATTTCAGAAAATTATAATTGGTGATTACAATTGAAATCGTATATAAATCTGAAAAAGAAAATAACTATACCCCGTTAAAGTTAGTTGTCCTTCAGGAAATGGCCCTTTATGCCCTTTAGACCGTCATATTTCTTAGACAATTACGAATTTCTCAGTTTGGTATTTTAAAAAGTTTTGTTAAATCACACTTAGTTTAAAACTATTAAGACTTATCTAGTGTTAAAACAGAATAGATTTTTTTTAACCTGAGACGAGTATAAGTTATGAAACTAGCAAATGTACAATTGGTACCGAATACAATTAATGAATTGAACTGCTCCGTCTATTTTAAAGTTCCTAATTTACAACCGTAGCTTCAAGATGTTGGTTTACTGAATCGAAACAAAATCATGAAAATAAACCTATTATAGAATTACAATCATATGAGTGACATCGTTGATATGATTATGAATTATTTTTAATACATTTTAATATATTTGACATTTTACTATCTTTGAGGAAGTGTTTTATTGTAAATATTTATTACAGGATTCTATTAGCTACGATCTCTCTTCATTTTGTCTTGTTGGATTAGTGTTACTACTGTATTTACGTTGGGCAAATGTGGGTACACATTGCTTTGTCAATCCCAAAACCACATCAAAATACTAGTTACTCGTGTGAAATTGTGTACAGTAACAACTATATAAGTGGCTCACTGACCTTTACTCGCTCCGTCTGGCCCCCTGAGGATGGTGCACTCCTCTATAGTGCCGTAAGGTGCGAAAAGTTGGCGAACATCTTCTTCAGTTTGCTGTTTGCTCAGCATCCCAGCGAACAGCTTCCTATCTGCTCAACAGACACAGATGTCAGTTAATCAGTATGGATCCACCATTTCGTAACTACTACCTCATCTACTTACTCTAGCCTACCCAAAAAAAATAAAAAAATAATAATTATAAAAAAAAATATATTCAGACTTTTTTTTTTTATTGAAGAATCGGATATATTTTATTAAAGCGACTTCTGAGATGGACTCAACTCCTGCCATATTTTTTGTAGCATCCTTGGTTAATATTATTTAGAAATCTGGTTTAGTTAATACTCAATAAGTGGTTTGATCGTACTAAATAAATTATTATTAAGGGCCATTATAAGTGGCATGGATATTTTTTTATTGGAAAAAAGATTAATTAAAAAAACAAAAAAACAAACTTATTATTAAAAACATATGAAAAATATAGACACTAATTTTAATGAAATGAAATACCTCTCAATTGCTAAGTTATGATTTTGCGAAACGAAGCTTTTTTTTCTCCACTGACAGCCAAAAGATTACGGATTGGATATACCTTTCCGCTAAATTGTGCATTTTTTACAACTCCTATAAGTACCTTCTCGTAAATAAAGCCTCTACGTTTAAACTTTGGCCAAAAAAAAAAAAAAAAAAATGTGGCAACATCAGTTATTTACTATTAAAATAAAAATAAAAATAATTTCAATCATAACTCTTTGAAAAAGATTTTTTCTTTTTGTCATTTATTTGTCACCTATTTAATTTTTGTATACATTTTGAATTTAATAATATTCCACTTATTGAAATCTACAAATGAAAATCAGATGAAAATCACTCAGTTTTCTTCGGGTCTTCATTAAACTAATAGTAAAAAATAAATATTAAAATAATATGTTAAAATAGACAACAATTCCTATTTAAGTGCACAAAAAATAAATAAAAAATACGACATCAAAGTTAGTCAATAGTCATTTCGTGAGCAGAAAATACAGCGGGCATCAGATCTCGAGAGGGTATAAAAACCTAGCCAGTCGAACCACTATTATTTTACTATGCAACAGGTTTCGCCCCACAATTACTGAAAGAGGGCGCTTCAACCGGGCCCAGGGGAGTCCTTGAAAACGGCTTGTGGCTTTTCCTTTCATTCCTAAGTGCTTGTAAAACTCCAATCTTCTGATTAAAGCACGCCTTCCCCCCCCCCCTCTTTTCTTCGGGCGGAACGCACTGGAGGCGGAACCGCGGAGATCATCGAGTTAACACTATTGCAATTGTTCAGAATCAGGCTCGACCTTAAGCACTGATGAACGACTATAATATAATATACTATAAACTTAATATCTCTCCCTTTACATTCATTTTTATCATCATAATGATATAGGTTTCGTTAAGGATTTAAAAGATTAAATTAAGGAAATTTATTTGAAAACTTAAAGTGCGTAGAATAGATTTTTTTTTTAATCGCTAACTCGCCGAAAAAAGCTTACAAATTATTTATTTATTAATAATTCATTCAAGATAACTTAATGATAATATTTTTAATGCATTTATATTTAAATAGCCGAGCTAAATGGTTTTCATTGCATCGGTATTAGTTTGCGTATTATTTAGAAAAGGATTTCGAATGTTTCTATCTTTTTAGCTACTCTTAGAACGGTCTTTGTTATTGTGATAGTTTAATCGAAACTTTCAAACAGAACACATCCAATGCAATAAGTGGGAGAAAAATTGTCCCCTTTAAAACTGTATGCGGTATAATGCACTCAAAACGAAAATTATAGTTCATTACATAGTTGATTTAGGAGGCAAAAACAAAAAAGTCGTGTCGCATTCTTTTCATTTTTAAACCCTGTCATTATATATTATACGTAAAAATACAAAAATCAATAAAGTTGTGTTGCACATTTTAGAAACAATAAAAAATAAATCAAAGAAAAAAAGTGCACATTCATTGAAAACTTTATCGGTTATAATTTATTAGTGAATGCTGGTTATAAATACCCTACCCGAGAACTCAGCCGCTGGCGTTCTGTCCAAGAGTACAGTATGAGGTCGGTGTGTTAGCACAGTGAGTTTACTAAACAGATATGTTTGTATACATTTAAAAAAAAAAAAAATATATATTAAATTGTAAATATACATCTAGAAACATTATACAATGGCGCATCACGAAAACACATTTCTAAACATACTTACGTTCAACACCTTGTAACACAAAATGCACACTAAAGCTATATAGAGAGCAAAAAATAAAAATAAATAATAAACAATAAAACAACATACCATGGGAGTACGATAGCAGTTATGAAGGTTACGGGGGATAATGTACATCAACAGCCCAAAATAAATAAAGAAATAAAATGTCTTTCCTTCATATTTATGGTTATGAGCAAAACAAGTTGATGCAAAACAGTAGAAAGAGGCCCTCATGAGGGAAAAAATTGAACTAGCCCTAAAATTGAACAGTGCATAGTGGTTGGCACAAGAACATGAGTAAAATTTAACATTCGCAAATATCATGAAATGAAAGTGAATTAAAAAAAGGAATCCTATTCCAATATTAATGAGATTATCAATCAAGTGTCGAAAAATGTGTTCAGTGCAAACTTAATTAATCCAAAAAATACAATAACATAAACTATAATTGGGATTAAAAGTCCAATAAAAACAGAAAGTAGACCTGGTGTATACAACACAACTTTCAATTAAAGTTAAGTTACACAACACTCAAATAATCTAATTAATAAAACACATCTAAAATATAGTGTAAAAACTAATTAAAAATAATAAAAAAAATATGTGCTAGGAAACGGGCTTAAAAGAAGAAAGCTTATCACAACATTTAGACTGACTTAGACAACACCTATATATATATAATATATACATATATTACCAATATGTATATTAAAAAAAATAAAGGATGAATGGTGCTAGAACATGCTGAATTGTTTAAGTTTATTCATATTTTGAGAGGAAGTATTTATAATGGATATTGGTGAAATTCACGGTACTCAAAACATTTTTATGACTGAATTTAATTTTTTATACTTTTCGATTTTTATTCTAATACCAAAAATTTGAGAATCAGTTAAGAATTTACTAATGATGATATTGTAGTTGTTGTTTTTGAATATTACTGGCCGTAAAGTGCTATTATTTTCGAGAAAAAAATATTTATTTGTAAATTATTATAAATAAACTCCTAAGGGTGAACATCAGTTTACGCGAGCTTTACAGTTAAATGGATCATTGTGTTAGGGAGTGAAATGTGGAAATGTTCGTTGAAAACAAAGCCTGAGCGGTTAGGTATGGCTGCTTTCATCGGGCGGCCAAATTTGAATAGCTGACGAGCTAATAACAAGGTAATGAGAGAGGAGTTGGAGGATTGTTGAGTTTCGGCCCCCGGGGGCAGATACTGCACCACGGACAGTAACGAGGGGCGGCAAACTTTTATTAGGACGCCGCTAATGCCTCATGTACATGCGAATAGGCCCGGCCACCGAGTGCCTCTTCCAGTTCTCAAATATTTTCATTCCTCATTTAGTTTCGACATCGCTCGGTGTGGTTAAGTCCACTGCGGGAATGGGGGAGAGGTCAAGGGAGAACGGGTCTATAAATACACAAAAGACAGACAGACAGACACAGATACAGAAAGAGAGAGGGACAGTGAGAGAGAGAGAGAGAGAGAGAGAGAGAGAGAGAGAGAGAGAGAGAGAGAGAGAGAGAGAGAGAGAGAGAGAGAGAGAGAGAGAGAGAGAGAGAGAGAGAGCGTGAGGAAGACAGAGAGAGAGAGAGAAAGAGAGAGAGAGAGGGAGAGAGAGAAGACATAGGAAAAATATAGGGGATAAAAAGATAAACATAAATAAATAAATAAAAAATAAAATAAAAAACAATTGGTGCTATCTATGCAGCCACAACGTCGACAACGGCCAAATTTGTCCAGTATGTCTCAGGCTGTATTGTTCCATCTCAGATGCACAAAACACGGGATATATGACAATAGACTTAGAAAGAATTCATATTAGTTTTGAGTGCTTCTTAAGCTCGAACCCAATTGTGAGTGGATAAGGACAGAAAAGTGGATTTTTTTTTCTATAGAGAACCACGTTCTGCTACCAGTTGTTCTGAAGGGTTAAGTGTCAAACAATTAAACACTATAATAAGTGTCAATTTTCTAGTAAATGAGATTAAATTTTGGTCTTCGACATTTAATTGACATCATAGAGCTAATGAAAAGAATATTACACCATAAATTTCACCGGCTTTCTTAGAAATGGTAGTTTATTTTATCCCATTAATGGGGTATCTTTATCCCGTTGATGAAATAACATATTTAAACCACCCCCTCTCACTTTCGAAGAAAATTACTGTTATTTCGGGTTGATCGGGATTCTGTTATGATTATCGCCATCAGTTCTTAGACTTGAGAATGTTTGTGGGAAAAGTACGTGCCGTGAGAGATTCTCTTCCCATAGCGAGTGCTCACGCCACGTTAACCTTAATACCGCAATTTGATTTTTTTCTTATTTTTGTTTGGTATTTTAAAAGTGACTCATATACGTTCCTCAATAGTGAATCTTCAATTCCGTTTGCGAATGAGCTCTAAAAGAATCTTGCAGATGATCCGATTTCCGAAAAAAAAGAGTATGTGAGAGAAGGGTTCTTTGCGTTTTTCCCAAGTCGGAAAAAAAACCCAAAAAACTTTCCGGAAAGTTTAAATATACCTATTTGCCCCTCATAGACTAATTATAAGTGCCAGAAATGTGTTGACGTTGTTTATTTATGTACAATGGTTCCTTACTAAAATCTAACTGTGTTTTTGGGTAACTTACTTCGTGGTTGGTTTAAAAAATTTTTTTGTTAGCTCATAAAATCCTTTTACATATTGCTTTATGTAATATTGTTTAGTTCTCATGTCTCACTTTTTCAAGTGAGTTCTGAAGGGTCAAGTGTCAGCAGTAAATTGTACATTTGATTGCTATCGAAACTTAAATTTGTAGATAGCCGACCTAATTTTTCAAAATTTTACACGAGGGAGCAAAACAAAACGCAATGGATTTCGCCACTTAATTTGCTTTGATGAACTCTTCCTTATGATATAGCAAAAAAATATTACTTTTTGCTGCAAGTCTTAAATATAACTAATTCCTACGGGTTGAGATCCAATAGTAGGATCATAAACTCTCGTTTGAAAGATCATAATGAGACATCTGAGATAAAACAAAGCGCCGGTCCGTCCGTCTGTCGCTGTCATGTCCGACAGTGAATTACCTTGGCGCCTTTGCGCTCTCTATGCGGGCGTCGGGCCAACTACTTGCCAGTAGGATCCACCCAGGTTCCACATTCCCTCTGGAAACATACAACATGTCATACCAAAGTCCGGGCCGTCCCCAGCACACCAAAGCCTCCGTTTCATTTGTGACAATTATTCACCTAATCATTTTTTACTCTCAACTATAAATACAAAATTTTTTTTTTTTTATCTAATTGTCAATCTATCATGAACTGAGGCTCCATATACATAACTATTAGTGAGGCTTGACCATTCAATGATTCTATACTTTAATGAGACTTGTTATTTATATTTGCTAATATTTCGGAGTAGTTCGAAAACTTATCTATCTTTTCTGATAGATAAATTTTCGTAAAACACCTAATAAATATTTAAAAAAAAAAAAAAAAATAATACATGCAAACATGATATAAGTTTTGATATAATCAGAAGCTGCTAGTGTAACTGGAATATAAATTATGCATTGCTCCAAAAATATAAAATATATATATATTTTTTAAAATTAAACTAGAGTATTGGGGTCTATTACTGCTTTTAAAAGAAAATGTCAACTTATATATTTTACAAAAATCTTACGTTTACATTTTGAAGTAAATTAACCATTTGCCAATAGCTTATATTTTACAGTAGGCTTAGCTATCACAGAGAAGTTCTTTTGTAGATTTGAGTTCTGAATAAAAATAATTTAAAAAACGAAAGTACAAACATTCCTATAACTGAGCTTTCCAAACGCGAAAAAGTTTGTAAAATTATCAAGAAGGATTCTAATTGTGGAAAGTTTAAGAACGTAGTTCAAAATTTTGACTTGGGTGTCCCGCTCTACAAATTTCATCGATGTATAAAAAAAAAAGATTACATAGGGTTTGTTGTCATAGTTTTTTTTTTTCATAACCCCTTTGAATTTTAAAATGTGAAAATATGAACAAGAACTAACAAATTTGTCTCTTCATTCTGCTATGCGCAGATGCATTTGAAGGAGGTTGGGTTACATATATAAGATTGAAGTTAAAAGGAAAAGACATAAATACTTGATGAGGTGATGAGGCTCACCCATTTTTAATACACCAAAGGCTTCATTCAGCATCCAGGTGCCCATCGAACAGAAAAAAATGAACTCAAGCACAAGAATAAAAGTAGGAATAAATGATGTGGAGAATCAATGAAATATAGCATTAGCCTAACTGTGGCCGGTGGGGGAGTTAATGTAAAGAATATATTCATGAGACGAACCTGGGGAATTTATTACCCGGGGGTGGCTGGGGTTTGGGCAAATATGCAACAAGGATGGTAGCAGCCCCCTTTACGGGCAAGAAAGTAATGATCGAGGATATTGCTGTCTTCACATCCGCCGGGGCCAAACTTCCTTCCAGCAGGGAAGCCAACATAGGATAATTAGATTCTCATATTCAGGCCGATATATGGGGGATGAAGCCGTAGTCGAAATATGGAGGGCGCAACTTCTCCGACGGGAATGTGCTTGTTTTTCTCCGTAACTTAGGCGCCATATAACATTACAGAATGGAAGGCAGCGAAATGCTCATCTTACCTCCAGTAGAGTTCCCCGTCTCACTATAAACTATGGTTCGAAAACAGCTTGCCTAACAGTGCCAGATTGCTACCCAAACTTCTATTGTTAGATTTGAATGGAGCAGCAAGAAATATGATTTATTAAAGTATTCTCCAAGAGCGTTGAGCCACAAACACCCCATTGCCTCATAAGCAGACTAAAGCCCTTCGGATATGAAGAAGTGTTCATAACCTCTACACCGCATGAGATGCGATGTAAGTGGGTTTATTCAATAGCGTCTGGTTATTGATTTTTTATTATCTACCCTTACCAGCCGAGCATGACAAACTTTCACCGTCCAATGAGCCGTCACTAGATGGGTTCGGGCCATCCTTCAGTAACCTCTTCGAAGAAATTTAAAGATTTTGGGACTTTAAATAGATTTATTTTTTTTCCCACTGGATTACATTCATTGGACTTTTAACAGCTTTTGATGTTGAGAGAACAGAAAATAGCATGTATATAAAAATTTCACTAGCCAAAAATAAACAGTGTTCTTCCCATGCTTATTTCATGACTTTCAAAAATATTGGTTAAAACGACTCAGAAGAAATGAAAAGAAAAGAGTTTTATAGAGGAAAAATGTGAATCTTTCTCACGACTCGCCAATTTAAACATAATTTAATATGGTTCCTACACTGTGCTGTTTTATAATTCTCTACCAAGAGCGGAAACATGCAGACAAAATTCTTTCAAAACAGTGGTATTTAATGACCTTCTGTTTTCTGTAACATTAAGTGAGGCTTTTTTTCCCCTTAGCTCTCAATTTTTTAAGATTATGGATAAGGGAAACATAAAGGAATTTATTTGGGGTGAGCGGATCCTTTTACTAGGAGTACCTGTTTGAAGGTGGAGTGAGGGAATTAAGGAGTGCGGGAAGCCTCGGTAGAGGTGGAAATGTTGCGGTGCAGTGGTGAGAGTCCACTAAAGGCTGAGTGAGGTAAGTTTAGAATTATGCGTCCATAAATGTAAAATAACGCAAGGATATAAAGTGACAAAGTATGTTCATAACAACTCAAATTGAGGATCATTTATTTTATTGATCCTAGACTTTTGATGGAAGCTGTGAAGGTCTGCAAAGCTGCTCTATAAACCAGTATGGAAATTTGAAAATAAGCTGTCTGTGATACACAGTTTTTGAAATTAATGAATACATACTGGGTTATTGCCTTAGGTTGTTGAAAGGAAGAACACACATTTTCTCTAAATTTTCCAATACGTGCTAAGCAGTGAAATTCACAATTACATCCTTTTTTTTTTTTTTAAAACCCCTTTTATTTAACATTTTTACAATATATGAACAATACAAAGAACAAGATTTACAGAATTTCTCCTCTTGCTGCATACTCAGATGTATTTGAAGGAGGGTAGTATTACAAAATCGACATTTCTTTTTGAAGTTAAAAGTACAGTACCAAAATATACAGGACTAGGTGATGGGGCTCACCTTCGGATTACAAAAAGGGAAACTTACAAACTAATTGTATGCAGGCATGGGACGTCTTTTATATCTAAATTTTATGAAAATCTAACATATTTTTTTTTATCAAGTTAAGCCAACAAATGGATCTTCAGGTATACAAATTCACGGCTGACTTTGCACTCCCAGTGTTTCATAATAAGAACTAATTTGAAAAGTACATTCTTTCAGAATTACCCCTGCAACTGTGATTAATTTATCGACTTCGCTGACTTTTAAGAGAGGCTTTCAGATGCTTACAAATAAACCAGGCTGACTTTAAAGTCTAGTTATGATGGGGCGAGGCTCTAAACAACTCTAGCGGGTGACCGTTGCCGAGAATTATTCAGCCAACGGACGAAGCGGGCTTGTTAATGGAGCTACGGCAGCTTTATTATTGACAGAGCCCGCTTAAGTCTTGGCCGGGTCTTCCTCGCGGCCTCTGTAGCCTCTAATGGGAAATATTTTCATCTCTCAGATTTTTTCCCTTTTAATTTTTTTTTTCATTTTTCTTCCTATACCTGTATAAAATAAACTTATCGACTGTAAATCGACAAGGCGAAGACATCGTATTGAACCACTTGTTCCGGAAGGATATGTCACTTTATGACTCAATGAGAAACCCCTTTACCAGTTTAGGCAAGGATCTGCGTCCTCTGTCTCTGAAATCAAAATATCTTGTACTCTCGCTCTCTCTCCCTCTCTCTCTCTCTCTCTCTCTCTCTCTCTCTCTCTCTCTCTCTCTCTCTTTCTCTCTCTCTCTCTCTCTCTCTCTCTCTCTCTCTCTCTCTCTCTCTCTCTCTCTCTCTCTCTCTCTCTCTCTCTCTCTCTCTCTCTCTCTCCATATCTCATGCTTTACATATTTAAAACCCGGAATAGAACGTTAACTAGATAGATAAACAATTTTATTATGATAAAATTTCAATATGCCTTTGTCGGGCTTGCCACTAGGGGAGTGCCTAATCACCCTAGCCCTGGTGACAATTGCGGATTGTTCAAGTTTATAACCTGGACAATCGTTCCATGTCGGCGTTAATATCTGACTCCATTTCTGACAGGTGTGCGCCCCGACAATGCAGTATGTTAAAGAGAAGAGGTACAGAGGTTTCGTAAAGAATAAGTCAAATTTTCATAGTTCGAACAGAAGCAAAGTATCACTGAGTAACGGTCACGTGAGACTGGTTTTCAGGGGCTATACGCCCCCGTCAAGTATCTAACCAGCCTGTCTAGAAGAGGCTGAAAAAGGTTGGTTAGTGCCTGCGTCCCTGCATGTGTTAAGTAATTAGCCGGGAGGCTGAAAGGGTTACTCAGTACCTGCGGTTTCTGTGCAATGTGTTAAGGATATCCCGCAGGCCTGGAGGCTGTAAGGGTCTCTTAGATTTATGACTGACAGATGTAGACCCGTCTAGTGTTACTTTGCTTCTGCCTTTCTTTATTGCTAATAGATTTATAATAATTTATTTTTGTTCTTGTTATTTACCTTTGTCTATAATATATTTAGTTCATGTTATTTTACTTTGCTTACAATATATATGCAATAGAGTATAGGGTGATTTAACTTATGTACTTAGAATCGCTACAGCCTTATTAGGCAATAAGTAACTGAGATGAATGTTCTCATTCATACAATATTTACAAACAGCCCAGAGGCCTCCCAAATCCACATGTTTTTCACCTCCCTCACATGCGAAAGAGGAAGCGGAGTCTTAGGAAGCCCCCCCACGTTCCTCCGTCAGTCGCGTTACCGGATACGAGCAAGTGGATGCTGACGAAAAGCGCGAGAGCCACATACGTTCAGGACATGATTGGAGAAACTGGCCATTGCCAGGACTCCCACTGTTACGCATTTGTAGCAGGTCACGAGGCCACTGCCGTTTCAGTCTCCGAGGAGGATTAGTGTGCCGGAGGATTAGCCGATGGCTGGAGCAGTGTGACTGTGCTACGGGAATAGGGTGGTTGGATAGGTTACGATGGAATTTCATGAACTTGGAAGGGATGAGTTATAATATGACTTAATAAGGGCATTTACTATTATTCTCAGGATTTTTGATTGAAAGGATTGGATACGGTTGATGTTCGACTTTTTCGTTAAGTTGAAAAAAATGGGCAGTGGATTTGTTTTGTCACAAGTCGAAGAGTAGCGCCCCAGTGCGAGGGACGAAACGCATTGACTAAACTACATATAATATCAGCCTCACAGCCATGCACTTAGAAACATAAGACAGTAGCGGAGTGTATATGCAAGAGAGGGGAATGCCAAATGTCCATTGAATTGATGGAAATTAAAAATTCATTATTAAAGAACACGTTGCTCACAACGAATGACTCATCTACCAACGTACTGCTGAAGTAGAAGTCCTCCAAAAAATACGAAAGTACCATAGAATATTATCAACCACCAAATATGTGAACCAGAAGAAACCCTATGCCTTCTGCACTTGAGGTAAAATCAGCCTATTTAAAACCTCTAGACTCCACAATGATCTGGAGCTTACCCGTAACCTCTTTCCTACAGTTCGCATTTTCACAAATCACCCTTTCTGTCTTTACTGTAAACTATGCTATTATTATTATTGTTGTTTTTAATTAATTATAAAGTGTTTTTAAAAACTTTAGTAAAGTGAAATAATTAACTGTAGAACGCCAAGAAAGACAGGCGGAATAAATAAGAACACAAAACACACGTCCTAAATGAGAGTACAAACTTACTACTTTTTATGTCCTTTTCTTATTGCTTACTCTATTTGCTTCGTTCTTCGGCGAATTCTCCCTTATTCCTCGTTCGCTCCTTGGTCTGCCTCGTGGTCAGTAAAATCCACCGGTATCACCTCAATCCTTCTTCTTTGATAAAACTCCTCTTCCGTTATCTGTTCTCCTATGCCCAATCACCATATAAATAAAAGAATTTTAAAGCTTCCAAAACACACTATCTTCATTCAACACTTTGTCTCATGAGATCACCAAAAAGAAGAACGCTGACGCTCTATATTGTTTTTGAAGCACTCTTTTTCTGATTTTTTCATCTTTCTTTTTTCCAATGCCAGTTGTCTTATATTTTTAACTTTTCTTATTTTAAAGTTATCAAAAGTAATATCAAAATATTTATATGATAAATATTATTATTAGATAGAACGGCAGCAAATAATTCCCATTTCTTTATAACCACGATTAAGGGTTTGCTTACCGCACTTTTATGCCGCTAATTTTCAAATTATAATCAAAAGCAACATCACAAATTGACAACAACTAAATATCACAACAATATATTTACTCAATTACTTAAAACATTTAAGATATTTAAAACAATACTATTATAAAATAGATAATGAAAGTTTAGCTACAATAAATATCGATGAAATATATATAAAATGCACATAAGCAATCATTATAATAAACCACTATTCATCAAAGACTTTATTTAAGACCTAACGTTGTAGTTTTTTTTTACAATAGTTTAGCTTCACAACTGTGAAATAATATCATAATAAATTATCGCAACCAGCGAATGTAAACTCGATATTCTATATGAAGATATTTACTTGAAAAATTACAATTTACTTGTAAAGAATTACTAATTGGGATGTATTGAAGACATTCTTAAAACTAATATTATTTATTTTAGAGTCATGGCCTGATTTAGCTGGACCTATATTACAATACAAGGTGAACTTAAAATAATTAACCAGTATTTTAGTGGTGACAAACGATCACTGTGATTCAACATTAAAAGCGATTGGCAATAAAGTGATGCTATGTGTCACTAACATAGATGTACAGCATTCAGCAACATGTTTAATCTATGTCTGGCTTGACCATGCTACTTGTAACATGACATGTCTCATACCGACTCAACCCGTACAGACTTTTAGACCAATACACGATTTTGTAGAGTCGATACCGTAAACAATGAATTAAACCATTTGATCAGTGGATTAGTAAGTAGTCTTAGCATTATTTTATCATTAAATAAATTTAATTTAATAACTTTAAATCAAGGGCTCCTATAACTAATGACAACTACTTCGAAAACTGTCCCTCTGTGACTCCTCAGAAGCACACCACGTTTCACCTGCTAATCTCATATTTTGTGCCTGACTCCTCAACCACTCACCTCGTCTTATCTGTTCATCTTACCTTGCGAGCCCTCATTTGATGGTAATGTTATTTATTTTAAATATGTCTCTCCCACAAGCCTTATAACCTCCTTAATGAGAGCACTAATTAACGCTATAAAACTATGCCTTCCGGTCGTCCTGCCTGTTCTACTCCACACTCACAATATTTTCCGTCATAAACTCAGTTTTCCAAACTTCTATGAGAAAAATTGTATTGCAACTCCTAAAAAAAATCTTAACCTCACATCACCAAACGACTGTTCCCTGATCTCCGTCCTAAACTCTCCAAAACTCTAGAAAGACTAGTTCAGTCCCAAACTTCTCGACCCTTTCCAATCTGGTTTCCATCCCGGGTACTCCAGGCAATCTGCACTTAGTGCATCGTCCTTGGTGACATTCATGCGGCTATTGATCAATTAACAGTTCTAATTCTCCAAAGCACTTGATAACATATACCCCCCAGTTATAATCAAACTTAAAATCATTAACATTATCCAATAGCTCTATCTCACGTCCCGGAAATATTTATTTTTTCTATTTTATTCTAAATTTAATTTTTAAAATTGTGAGATACCGTTGAAATTCATATTCTGTTTAACGTGTCTTCAATCATGGTAGAAACTTAATATCAAGGTCTTATTTTAATTTAATGTTGTAATTGACTGGAATACCTTTAAATAATTTTTATTGTAACATTTCTCGATTGAGGTTTTCACTTTTTTGTTAGTCTGGATAGACTGGTTCTATGATTCTATAAATATAAATAGCTTCCAAGCTATAACTAGAGAGCGATTAAATGTTAGCGGTTCGAGCTCGGTTTTTGTTACGTTTTATTTTTTTCCATATTCACCGTTTTAACATTTTAACGTATAAATATTTTATTTTTGTGTATAATATACATTTATTATAAAAAAAACAAAAAAAACTAGCACGTCTATTTATAGACGTGGAATGTACCATAAAAAGCTGAGTGAACTTTAAAATTTACAAATGGTCGCAGTTGAATGATACCGTCAGGGAATTGAAACGGTGTGGCATTCCATCGTCAGGTGCTAAAATAAACAAGGTTGGGAAGGCGTACTACTTTCTTGAACTCGCGGTTACAGTTAAAACTCTCATTGGAGGTGTAGGGAATAAGTTTTGCCGTTATTAGGGAGAGCGGGAGGCGGCGGGGGCTGAGGTGTAATTACGTGTAGAACAAGGAGGTGGAACACACGTTGCAAGGCGGCTTTTAATTGCGTGCGCTCTCAGAAGAACTCCATTACTTTCCGAGCCCGAAGTTTATTAATTAAGAACCGTTTAGGCTCACGCTTTTCTCTTCCGCTTGCGCCACTTTCGCCAGTTTAAAAAGCCCGAAAAGGCCGGCGATTGGGAGGGGGGGGGTTTAGGCGCCTCCCCGTTTTGAAATTCAACGTGGCAGGATGTCTGCGGGCTAACCCTTCATCTCGCTCATCTGGCAACAACTTAATGCAAATCGAATGCCAGATAAACTTTTTCGAGAAAACAAACTTTTCAGAATATTCTGAAACAGTTTCTGACGATAGAGCGAAAGAGGAAAATTCATAAGAACAACTTTTACAATAAATAGGAGCGTTGCTGACTTGGAGAAGCAAATTTACATCACCGCTGCTACATTAACTAGAAACAAAGTAGTGTTCACAAGACAAAGTAAACACTACAAGTATATACACTGCATGTACCGTTTTATAACCAACAGTGATTATTGTAAGGAGCTGGAGTACATTTTTGAAATTTAATTTGTCTGACATAACATCACAAAATATACAAAGAATCCTCCGGATGTTATTTTTCAAAATTAATTTTTAAATTACCATGTAATTTATTAGCGAGCTTTCGTTATTTTTCAAGGTGTGGCTTTTATTTTAGACATCATCGCAATATAACATGGACATATTGTCCTAAATATGTCTCTGAAAAAATTACCGGTTGAGTGGTTAATACGATGTTAATTAGAAATTACTGGCTCGTATCCTATGACGCGGCTAATGCAGGAGTGTGGGGGATTTCGCATGCGAGGGAGTTGACAACCATGTAGATTTGGGAGGCCATTGGACTGTTTGTAAATAGTGTAAGAATGAGCGAGTGAATGAAGAATTGTAAATGTGGTGTAAATGAGAACATTGAACACAATTCAGGAAGATTGTAATTTTAACACAATACAGATATGATTTATGATGAAAAAAATTACAAATTAAAATGGGCGTCAAGGAACAGGTTCAAAGTTTTCACGACACGGGATACTGGTGTAACA
Organism: Acanthosoma haemorrhoidale; assembly: GCA_930367205.1. Classification (NCBI taxonomy): domain Eukaryota; kingdom Metazoa; phylum Arthropoda; class Insecta; order Hemiptera; family Acanthosomatidae; genus Acanthosoma; species Acanthosoma haemorrhoidale. The sequence continues at coordinate 17,601,660 of OV884011.1, read as the reverse complement.
AAAGTTTCTGATAAAAAATAAATAAATAAAGTAAACAAATAAAACCAACAAATTTAAAAAAAAAAAAACTAAAAAAAAATAAAACTCCTTATGCAGGGTTTTCTAGTTGAGACCAGCATTCAGGTCGCCGCCGAGAGCTGTAATGTCTCCAATATGCTAAAGGTTTACAAAATTTTTAAAGCTTTGCTTTTGGAGACGATCAAACGATCATAATATGAACATATTATATGTTTACACTTACAATTATAGCGCGCCCTAATGTCATCCACCATATTATTTTAAGTACATATTTCCAATGTTGGTAACTAATTATTATAGCAGCACTTACATCGATGGATTTAGTTGCCATACTTGAAACGGGCAGAATTTAGTTTGAGAGACTGGGGTAAAACTTTTGGAGCTCGTGTGGCCTACTTCTGCAACACCGATTCTAAAGCATACCATGTACACTGTGTTCGTTCACTTTCACACTCCTTTACACTTACAAGAAAACTAACTTACGAGATTTATCCTTGGGTTAATTAGCATATAATTTCCTTAGTTAATACCATCAAAGTATATAGAATAAGGATAAAAAACAGAACTTGTTATGTTTTAGATTGTCATGAATGAGGTGGTTCTTTGCATACCAAGGGGCTGGAACAGTTTGCGGACTAAGAGGAATTAAGTGAAATATTAGAAAATGGAGTAAATTAAATTAACAACATACTGAATATTTGTTAGCAATAATGATAAGTCTTACGATAACTTCGATACACCTTGGAGCAAATGGTGTGTAAGTTGCTTTGGTAAGTCTTCGGTAGGAGGAGTGGTGGATGAATGTGTCTGTACAAATCGTCATGTGAACATATGAAATTTATAGTTTAGGAAGATTGGTGGATGGATGTGTCTGTACAAATCGTCATGTGATCATATGAAATTTATAGTTTAGGAAGATTGGTGGATGAATGTGTCTGTACAAATCATCATGTGATCATATGAAATTTATAGTTTAGGAAGAGTGGTGGATAAATGTGTCTGTACAAATCATCATGTGATCATATGAAATTTATAGTTTAGGAAGAGTTGTGGATAAATGTGTCTGTACAAATCATCATGTGATCATATGAAATTTATAGTTTAGGAAGAGTGGTGCATAAATGTGTCTGTACAAATCATCATGTGATCATATGAAATTTATAGTTTAGGAAGAGCGGTGGATAAATGTGTCAGTACAAATCATCATGTGATCATATGAAATTTATGGTTAAGGAAGAGCAATGGATAAATGTGTCTGCACAAATCATCATGTGATCATATGAAATTTATAGTTTAGGAAGATTGGTGGATAAATGTGTCTGTACAAATCATCATGTGATCATATTAAATTTATAGTTTAGAAAGAGTGGTGGGTAAATGTGTCTGTACAAATCATCATGTGATCATATGAAATTTATAGTTTAGAAAGAGTGGTGGATAAATGTATCAGTACAAATCATCATGTGATCATATTAAATTTATAGTTTAGGAAGAGCAGTGCATAAATGTGTCTGTACAAATCATCATGTGATCATATTAAATTTATAGTTTAGGAAGAGCAGTGCATAAATGTGTCTGTACAAATCATCATGTGATGATATGAAATTTATAGTTTAGAAAGAGTGGTGGATAAATGTGTCTGTACAAATCATCATGTGATCATATGAAATTTATAGTTTAGAAAGAGGGGTGGATAAATGTGTCTGTACAAATCATCATGTGATCATATGAAATTTATAGTTTAGGAAGAGCAGTGCATAAATGTGTCTGTACAAATCATCATGTGATCATATTAAATTTATAGTTTAGGAAGAGCAGTGCATAAATGGGTCTGTACAAATCATCATGTGATCATATGAAATTTATAGTTTAGAAAGAGTGGTGGATAAATGTGTCTATACAAATCATCATGTGATCATATGAAATTTATAGTTTAGAAAGAGGGGTGGATAAATGTGTCTGTACAAATCATCATGTGATCATATGAAATTTATAGTTTAGAAAGAGTGGTGGATAAATGTGTCTGTACAAATCATCATGTGATCATATGAAATTTATAGTTTAGGAAGAGTGGTGGATAAATGTATCAGTACAAATCATCATGTGATCATATGAAATTTATAGTTTAGAAAGAGTGGTGGATAAATGTATCAGTACAAATCATCATGTGATCATATTAAATTTATAGTTTAGGAAGAGCAGTGCATAAATGTGTCTGTACAAATCATCATGTGATCATATGAAATTTATAGTTTAGGAAGAGTGGTGGATAAATGTATCAGTACAAATCATCATGTGATCATATGAAATTTATAGTTTAGGAAGAGTGGTGGATAAATGTATCAGTACAAATCATCATGTGATCATATGAAATTTATAGTTTAGAAAGAGTGGTGGATAAATGTGTCTGTACAAATCATCATGTGATCATATGAAATTTATAGTTTAGGAAGAGTGGTGGATAAATGTATCAGTACAAATCATCATGTGATCATATGAAATTTATAGTTTAGGAAGAGCAGTGCATAAATGGGTCTGTACAAATCATCATGTGATCATATGAAATTTATAGTTTAGAAAGAGTGGTGGATAAATGTGTCTATACAAATCATCATGTGATCATATGAGATTTATAGTTTAGAAAGAGGGGTGGATAAATGTGTCTGTACAAATCATCATGTGATCATATGAAATTTATAGTTTAGAAAGAGTGGTGGATAAATGTGTCTGTACAAATCATCATGTGATCATATGAAATTTATAGTTTAGGAAGAGTGGTGGATAAATGTATCAGTACAAATCATCATGTGATCATATGAAATTTATAGTTTAGAAAGAGTGGTGGATAAATGTATCAGTACAAATCATCATGTGATCATATTAAATTTATAGTTTAGGAAGAGCAGTGCATAAATGTGTCTGTACAAATCATCATGTGATCATATGAAATTTATAGTTTAGGAAGAGTGGTGGATAAATGTATCAGTACAAATCATCATGTGATCATATGAAATTTATAGTTTAGGAAGAGTGGTGGATAAATGTATCAGTACAAATCATCATGTGATCATATGAAATTTATAGTTTAGAAAGAGTGGTGGATAAATGTGTCTGTACAAATCATCATGTGATCATATGAAATTTATAGTTTAGGAAGAGTGGTGGATAAATGTATCAGTACAAATCATCATGTGATCATATGAAATTTATAGTTTAAGAAGAGTGGTGGATAAATGTGTCTGTACAAATCATCATGTGATCATATGAAATTTATAGTTTAGGAAGAGTGGTGGATAAATGTATCAGTACAAATCATCATGTGATCATATGAAATTTATAGTTTATACGTTCGATTTTGATATGGCAAAACCTCAGACTTCCATAGCATATATATGTGTAAATAAATAAATTGTATGTAGTCCGTTTGTTTTCCAGCAGGCGGTGTTAGTAGTAGTCGAGATTTGCTGAGTCTTGAACAGTTCATGTGGGAATGGTTCATATGTATGTAGGTGTACATGTAGAGTAGCGTATGGTTGGACTGGACGAATGCGTGAGGTGGATGATGGATTTAACTGAAGGAAGAACTCCACATCGGATTCCCGATGGAAAACCCACTGTGGTTTGAAACTCTGAATAGTTTACCCTAGTTTTCAGAATGGAGGGACATGAGATATTTTTGTTTACTGTTAATTCGTTCTAGCCTAGAGAGAAAGAGAAAGAGAGAGAGAGAGAGAGAGAGAGAGAGAGAGAGAGAGAGAGAGAGAGAGAGAGAGAGAGAGAGAGAGAGAGAGAGAGAGAGATAGAGAGAGAGAGAGAGAGTGATGGGGTAGATTAGAATTTCAATTGCGACTGTCCTTGGATAGAGGTAGCTGACGAAGCTCTAATGGCTTAAGGTGAGATGTGATGGGTCACGTAGGGCCCGTTTAGAGTTGTGGAGCATTTGCGAGCGTGGCAACAAGTACTGGCGGCCTCACGTCTTGTGGGACAGTATTTTAAGCCTTATATCTCTTATAGTGCAATCTAGCTTATTACTCCCGCCTCCTGCCTAGTGCCACCTATGCAAATGAGGTCTCCTCCTCTGAATTTAAATGAGCTTACCTCAGGGGCCCATGAATGCTTTTAAAGTGACGTTTAAATAGGCGCTACTGGAGAAATACTAAATAGATGTTCGGCCGGCTGCGGGGCTCCAACCCGTTGCCACTGAACTGCCATTTATAGTTTATGTATAGGCTCTTCTACCCAGCCTGATGAATTTGCCGCTAGTTACCGAGTTTTCGATGCGCTATTTGAAATGCAAAATAATTAGAACGTAGAAGGCTAACATTTCGTTCACATCAATTGTGAATTCAATGTTGTTGTTTTTTCTAATCTTTGAATTTCACATTGGCAACCACTTTTAAGCTGAAATAGGGGCAACCAGTACGATATCCTCACTTAAGGCAGGAGGATACAGATGCTCAAGAGAATTCAGCAGAAACCTTGTGGAGATTACTCATGGCATCAACAGCTTTATTATGATAACATTAAAATCTACCTTATTGGGCAATAAATGATCCCAGTCATACCATATTTACAATTTTTCATTCACTCGCTCATTCATACAGTCCAAAATCCAAAATCCTCATGATTGTCACCCCCCACACATGCGAGAGAGGAAGCGAAGTCTTAGGAAGCCCCCAACACTGACCAAGAGCGCGAGAGCATCATACGCTAGGACATAAATGGAGAATCTGGCCATTGTCAGGACTCCCACTGTTACGCATTTATAGCAGGTCACGGGGCCACTGCCGTTTTAGACTCCGAGGAGGATTATAGGGATGAGTGGTGCAGTGCAATGACTGTGCTAGGGGATTAGGGTGGTTGGATAGGTTACTATGGAATTTTATGAGCTTGAAATGGATGAGTTCGGAAATGTAAGGTATATTAAGATAGTTATGAAGGGTTTCGTTGATGACATACGCTTGATGTTCGACTTTTCTGCTGTCCCCCATAGCTCTATTCCGTATGTCCAGATTGGCTTACGTATAACTTTGTAAATTAGTAATTTCTTTTCTAATGAGAGATGGGATGTCCTTTGAAGTAGTCTGTACAGTTGTCCAAAGCGTCTGTTTAGTTCTTGTCTTTTTAGTCTCGTGTGTGGGTTTCATATCAGTCTTTTGTCGAGATGGAAGCCTAAGTACCATACTAACTACAAGAAGAGGAATGGAATTAAAAGAAACTAGCGGACAAGAGTTGTGGCATTAGGCGAAAGTAATGTGGGAATATTTAGCTTTATTAACTTTAATCCACTATTGGTTGCACCAATACTCGATCTCATCAAGGTGCTTTTGAAGGTTATGGGATGCAATATCGGGGTTGAGTGGGATGATTGGTGTAGGATGATATGGCTGAATCGTGCCATCAAAACTTTCCAATTCACACCTTTTCTATGCAGCACTGTATTACACCAGTTTAAGTGAGAAGAGGAGAAAACCATGAATTTATTGACATAAAAATGATATTTTCGGCCCTTTAAACGCCTAATGACCCTAGTGAATAACGGGACAGGAGGGAAATAACTGAGCATTTCGAGATGTGTTTCGTTTTTAATGTTAAATTTCAAAAACAGGACATGAAAATTACGGGTCCTTGTACTGCATCAGAGCTGAACTATAAGGTGATATTTAAAACTAACAAAAGCGGTTATAGTGCAAACAAGGTGCTTTCTAGACAAGGGAAGTTTAAAAAACGAAGAGATTATGAGCAAACATGCCAAAAGCTGTATTAAAGTCAATCATGATGAGTATGATTTTATTACTAGTCATTCATTGCCAGTCAAATGCTATAAATATATTTTTTAAATGGTAATACATGGTAGAATGACAAAGATGGAATACAAATTGGAATTAATGGAGTAAGTCACTTTTCGATAGGATAGTGTACAGTTCTGATCTAGTAGCATAGCATTCAGCAAAATATAAACCAGTATACGAATGTGATGATTTTATTGAAAAAAATGTCATTTGATAATAAAAAACAAACAAAAAAAAACTGATTCGGTGTGTGCATGCTTTGATATATAACTGAGTTAAGCCTTCGCTTAATTTCGTTTTGGCTTTGACCGAATCCACTCATCTGAAAGGGGGCCGATACATCGATTATACACACGGTGTGAGGTCACAAGTAATTTTACGTCTATGTGAGTTTCCAATTATTTCTTTTTTAGGTAACTTCAGTTAGCTGTTCTCTTTGAAAAATATCTGGTGGTTGTTTTTATTTAAAATAGTGTATCCAAGCTACATAAGCTTCTGACAATACATCAGATTAATATAATATTTCGTTAATACAGAGTTATATACTTATCTCCACATTCATAAGTAGATAGTCTTTATATTATAGTAAGCACAATACCAAAATTATAGAACTTTGTAAAGTGTTATTGATACCTAAAACTCTGATAAAAAATAAGAAAAAAACACGCTAAAAGTTCGAAAATATCTCGTAATAACATAAGACAAACATAAATCTAATATATCGTTTTTAATAAAGAGTTATTTGACCGTTTATAAGATAAACCTTTATAAGATTTCTATCAAATATTAACTTTATTTTTCAAATATCTTTACATTATATTTGTTGAAATTTCCTAAGGTTGTTTATTTAAAATACTGGGTAAATGTATGTAGCTATATTGAATCTTATTTATCTTCGAGCAACGAGAGAAACAGATAAATAATGAATTCATCGTCGTTTATTGGAAAAAGAAATATATTAAATTCAGTTATTGTAGCTAGTCGTTTAATTTCATCGCCTTTGGTTTGTCAGTTTTTATTTATGTTCTAAGACAGCGGTCGAAAAAGTGATTCAATCCATTTGAAATTTTCCAACACTTTGAAATATATTGAATATTATTTCTATTAAAATACAATTATGAGAAAGGTGCATACAAAGTAACTACAAGTAGGATCTGTTTCATTGACTTTTTAGAACATAAACTTTATTGGGCTAAAATTAAAATCTGCCTTGTTAGGCAATAAGTAATTGAGATAAATGTTCTCATTTATACTATATTTACAATTAATTATTCACTCGCTCATTCATACAATATTTACAAACAGTCCGGATACCTCCCAATTCCACATGGTTGTCACCTCCCTTGCATGTGAAAGGGGAAGTGGAGTCTTGGGAAGTCCCCCACGCTCCTCCGTCAGTTGCGTCACCGGATACGAGCCAGTGGAGGCTGACGAAGAGCCACAGACGCTCAGGACATGATTGGAGAAACTGACCATTATCAAAACTTCCACTGTCACGCATTTATAGCAGGTCACGAGGTAGAACATAATAATGCAAAATTTTATTCATTAACAATAAACATTTTTTTGTAAACAATGGATTTCTTCTAAATATACGTTATACGCTTGTAACAAAGTTAAAGAAAAAAAAAATTCTTTGTCATATTTTAGGTCAATCCAATTTGTCTTTGTGATAGATCTGTGCCGTTTTATACTGCCGCCACACAGCTGGAAGCTGAAGCGTTAAAAGTGTCATAAAGTCAATTATCATGCGGCGCACTCAGCCGAATTGGCATTCCCTTCTGGCTGTTCACCGTCGAGTTGAAAGGATACACACCCTTCCCTGTGACTCTCGATTCTGTGCCGGTATTAATCATTGAGCGAACAGAAGAAATTTATTTGAGTGAAATGACTGGAGGTGGAGAATGAATCCTTTCCTCCGAGGACCAAGTTAATGTAATTGTTTGCCCTCCGCCGAAAGGCTGTCAACAGGCCCAGCCTCTCGTCTCATTAGCTTGATGAGTATCGATTTTGCCCCGGGAGCTGTTCTGCTCTGCTCCACTGTTACTGTTAAATGTCATAAAAAATAATTCGGATGTAGCGTCATCACGGTGACATCATCATACCAAGTACCCTAATAGGTAGGGGGACTGCACCTGTGGAATTACTTTTTAGCGCATAAGAGTACTCGGTAAATAAGGAACAGAACGTTACAAACATAGCATGGAAGTATTGATTTGGTTTAAACCCTCATGTCATCAAGAATGTTTCTATATTGAGGCTCATTCGATGATCCTGAGGAGTACTGCAACCATATCACAGGAACCCCAAACCCACATGTAAGGCGGTGCTTATAGGACAAGAGGTACAATTGCAAGATGTAGCGCCTTACTATACACTGTTTCTTGACCTGCCTCTCAGGCCTTTGATCGAGTTAGACACCAAGGCTTAAACCTGTAAACTCCAAGACACTATTTCTTCCACGTCCTTCAATTATCATCCTGTCACATCTAACCGAAAGATATTTTGGCGTATGCTACACCGCTTCTGTTCACCTCATTTCTACAAATTGTCGGTTTCTCCCAGGGTTCCAAGTCCCATCCTGTTCCTTCTGAACTAGTTTAATATGCCTACTCATCCTTCTACCTCCCACTATAAATTCTCCAACGCCACTTTGGCATCTTTTCTTTCCGACCTTTGTTGGAGTACCTAGCTCTTCTGGAACCATGGCTCTCCGGAAGGAGATTAAGAAAGTAAATGCTGACAAGTCCTTTCATGTTACTTTTCATGTCGCTCGTCCTGTCCCTTAGTATTTCTGTTTGACCAAACCGTTTCTACTAAATCCCAGACTACTATTTAGGAATTATACTGGACAAACGACTCACATTATGTCCAAACGACAAGAAATTTACAGACGATTCAAATTCAAAAATGACAATAGACAACAAGTGACTGATTTACACAACTATACTCTAACTTTCCTGGCCCTACGGAATCAAAATGAAGCATTTGAATTCAATGAAGAGATTTCAACATCCTAGTCATCTAAGACCTAAGCACCCCCCCCCCTGCTATCAGAAATTCCATTCCTGCCTCCCTCCCCCTAAAAAAAAATAATATACATAAGTTTTTCCGTTAAGTAGAAAAATGATGACTTCCCAACCGAAAAGGCCACGGGGAGTGTAAAGTGCCCAAACTTTGCATACTCTAAAGGGGTACGTATTGCGTCAATAAAGGGGTCCAGAATAAAAGTGTTTTTTTAAGGCATGCATAACATAAATACTGTATTTTTACCATTAAAGAAATTCACGCTCCAGTGTCCTGATTTGCCCGATTAGCTCTTCAAAATTAGCCTGGGTATCAGAGGGTCTACTGTAATTTTTGAAAAACTTAAATTGATAAATACCATTGCGCCAATAAGTTGATGTATAGAAATATTTGAGTTTAGAAATAATTGCTAATCTATGTTTATATTAGGTAAGCCACATTTATTTAGTGAAAAAAATGCTATAATTATTTGTTGCAGGGTTAAGTATATATAATTATGCTAGTAAACATCTGGATAAGTATATTGTCTCCCAGCTATCATATTCACAAGTTGACATAAAAAAAGTCAATAGAAGAGGTAAGAAATGCTATAAACTAAATTTTTAAATGTTTTTGATTTTACTTTAAATAAAATAATTTATGCAACATTCTGCTGAGAGACATGTTATTTATCCATGGTCCAATTTATTTTAATAAATTTCTATAGATTTTGAATCTAATCATATAAGTTTTAAACTTCCAGAGGTCCAGTTGTTTGTCCTTGAGGATTAGTTTCTTCAGTTCATATTTAAATAAAATTCCATGTTTCAATGGCTCTCTTCAAGGAGACGGTCTATAATTCCATATAAGTAATCAAAATTCATGTTTATTGATTACTTTTTTGACAGCCCTAATTATTTTGGCAGTGGAAGGTTAAAATTAATTACAAAAAAGAGATGCAACTCAATTTATTTTTGATACAACAACTTATAACAACTGAAAACGCTCACCTTTTTAACCAACTATAATAGCTAAAGAGTTAAATTTCGTCGAAATATTTAGGGAAAATTCGGTTTTTGTGGATTCAGGACAGTGAAAACATCGCTTGAACGTTATGTAAACTGCATTTGAAACTGGACAGCAATATACTAAACTTTAACATAGAATTTGAACCATCCTAGGTATATCTACAACTACCGCTTGACATATGGGACTGAGGGACCTCCCGGGCTCTGACTCGTTCTGTTCTTGTCATATTGCTCTGTCGCATCGTTGGACTGTTTAAAAACACCAAACCACGGCTTTGGTGACCTAGTGGTTTTACGTGGAAATATAACCAACCAACCAGACTTGTCAAAGCCTTTACTTAGTATTTATGGGATCGCACTCATTTATCGCTTAATAGGGAACAATAGTGTGATATATTTAAACTCGTGAGTGATAGCATTAGGGTTTATGGCTCTTGACAGCCATGAAACGCGAAGAAACTGCTCAAAACAGTATTAACATTATTGTCTACATAATATGAAAATGAAAAACTAACATCAAAAGTAATTAATTGATATGCATAGACTTTACCCTGGCCTTGATAATAGAAGGGCTTGGGGTGAAGGGTGGCCAACCCTTGGGGCCAACCTGTTTGTGACAGTGGCCTCAACTGACAGCCTCTAATTATAGTAGCAAGTCTTTCTAGACAAGGAATAAATTTAAACAAGTCGAAACTATCGCTAAGCCTAAGCAATGCATTGACAGGAAAAAAACAGGAAATAAATAAATATTTAAAAACAAGTGCTATCAATTAAGAAAACATGTCTGAGATACAGACATGAGTATAAGTTTAAAGCTAAAAGATATTCATTTTAAGTATTTTTAAATACTTTTGGAGCATGCCTTTCAGTGTTAGAGTACTCCCGTGTTTTTTTAATGCTTTCTAAGAGAAATAATTAAATGCTTTTTAATTTGTCATAATAAAATACAAAAATGTCACGTTCGTGCTTTTCCGAGAACTGGTAATAAATATTTAAAAAGCTGAACCTGGAACCTGCTCGTTCCATCGAGAGCACCCAAAAAATTATCACGTTTGTATTTGAGAAATTCATGTAACAACAACTCTATCATAATGAAATTACAATCTGCTTCATTGGGTGATAAATGTTTTCATTCATACCAAATTCACAATTTTTATTTACTCGCTCATTCGAACAGTATTTACAAACAGCCCAGAGACCTACCAAATCCATTTGGGTGAAAAATGGTTGTCAACTCCCTTGCATGAGAAAGAGAAAGCGGAGTCTTGGGAAGTCCCCCACGCTCTTCCGTCAGCCGCGTCACCGGATACTAGCCAGTGGAGGCTGACCAAGAGCGCGAGAGCAACATACGCTCAGGACATGAGTGGAGAAGCTGGCCATTGCCAGACTCCCACTGTAAGGTATGTAAACCAAGTCACGAGGCCACTGCCGTTTTAGTCTCCGAGGAGGATGATAGGGATGAGTGGTGCAGTGCAATGAATGTGCTAGGGGATTAGGGTGGTTGGATAGGTTATTATGGAATTTCATGAGCTTGGAAGGGATGAGTTCGAGAATGTAAGGTATATTAAGATCATTATGAAGGGTTTTGTTATTTTGGAAATTAAGTTTAAAGCATGGTTATGTGCTATTTGTTTTAACAGCACCTTTCTGTGGTCTACACACATACAGAGAGGTGTATATATATTAATATTTAAGAAATCTACTAAGCATCTCTCTGTATTGACTCTTGTTCGTGTTATTCTTCGAGAGACTTGAAGTTTATCTAGCTCAGAAGAGAGGACTAATACCAGATTCTGGAGTTTGTGTACAGTTATGATTTGGGAAATAAGTTATGATTGTTTTTTCAATAAAGGGATCCATTTAACATTGATTATTTGTGACGGGGAAATAACACTGAAACCGTTTGGTTCTTACTTCGCTACCGAACAATGACCTCTCTAGCAATGCCCCCCTCGCTGAGAGGAAGTGTCCGGAAATGACGGATGCAGAAGTGGGTATGCGGCGGTGGAGGGATGACTGGGGAGCCGGAAGGGACGTGGAGAAATGGCCGCAAGGGACGCACAGCTGATGTAGAGGCCTCCTCTAATTCCCCGGCCTCTGATATATCTGCTCAGCGCTAACTAACCCGCCCAAGAATGTGTAATTTTGTGTCACGGGGAAAGGGGGAATTTAATTTGAGCCCTTCCCTACCGGTAACGCATGACTCACCTGGGACAGTGCTTATATGTCAGCCAAGCCAATAGAGGTCCCAGTACTCCTGGTGGTGCCTGTGCTTGTCTTCCCGGTGTACTAGGGATGATCTCATTAGCCCTAGCACCTAAGCATTTAGTTACTGTACTAATTACCTATCAGGGAGGAGTTAATGCAAATCCGACCACTACTTGGAATGTGTCATATTTCAATACAGCAATATTGAAGGTGTTCACGATCTCTTGATGTCTTGCCAAGGGCATAGCTAAAGAGATTTGATATTAGCTAGGCTTGTTATTAATAACGCAGGGTGGAGATAAGGAAATTCTGGGTTCAAGCCTCGGCTCAGCCACAGTATAGTTGGTTAATAATTATACTTTACTAATCTCTAGGATTGGTTCATTCAAAGCAAGGAGTTATATCACATTTCACTTTCAGCTGAAGCACTCGATTCCTCTCCCTGTGTCTGAGACAGTATTTAGTCTTCCATCCTGACAAAAGACTGACATGGAACCCACACACGAGGCTAAAAGGACAAGAACTAAACATACGCTTTGGACAACTGTACAGACTACTTCCAAGGACATCCCATCTCTCAATAGAAAATGAACTACTTATTTACATAGTTTTTTTTATTTTTTTTATTATTTGTTCCGGCATTTGTGCACCACGGCCTCACTGAGACCTATTGTGCGCCGTCCATGTCTCTGTCCTAAATATGTGACAGGCCCACGGCCTTTGCAAATCTGAGGATACTGAATGGATCGATCAGTTCACATAGTTTGGGGTCTACGATGCGATCACTACCAAAGTGAAAGTATCGCCTTCTAGCTAAGTTATCACAGTCACATATTATATGACGTGCCGTTTCTCCCTCTTTCTTGCAGAATCTGCAGATTGGTGATCCCACTATCCCCAAATTAAAGAGATGTTTATTTAACCGACAGTGACCTGTGCAGAGTCCTGTCACACTTTTGAATGTCCACCTGTCCATTGATAGAAGTGCTGAGCTTCTTTTCTTACAGGGTCCATCAAGAAACAGTTTCGAGTGTTCCTGTTTCTTAGTTTCTCTCCAAGAGAGTCTTGCCTTGTCCTCTATAGCTAATTTTATACGCCTTTTAGCGTAGCTGAGGCTGATACCACAACATAGTTATACTTAAACCAATCTGGACATACGGAATAGAGCTATGGGGGACAGCAAAAAAGTCAAACATCAAGCGCATCCAATCCTTTCAATCATAAGTCCTGAGAACAATAGTAAATGTCCCTCATTACGTCAGGAACAAAACCCTTCATAACGATCGGAATATACCCTACATTCTTGAACTCATCCCTTCCAAGTTCATAAAATTCCATAGTAACCTATCCAACCACCCTGATTCCCTAGCACAGTCATTGCACTGCACCACTTATCCATATAATCCTCCTCGGATACTAAAACGGCATTGGCCTCGTGACTATAAATACGTGGTAGTGGGAGTCCTGGCAATGGCCAGCTACACCACTCATATCCTGAGCGTCTGTGGCTCTCGCGCTCTGGGCCAGCCTCCGCTGGCTCTTATCTAGTGACGCGGCTGACGTAGGAGCGTGGGGGACTTCCCAAGACGCCGCTTCCTCCTTCGCACGCGAGGGAGGTGACAGCCATGTGGACTTGGGGGGTCTCTGGACTGTTTGAAAATTGTGAATTGGTATGAACGAGATCATTTATCACAATTGCTTATAGCCCAATCAGGCAGATTGTAATTTTATCATAATAAAGTTGTTATATAGTAGTAAACTAGCACCCTTATAATCCTTGTTTGTTCAGGACATCACTACGTAGCTGCTCCCGATGACTTCCGCCTCTAGCATGTGTGATAACTATTGATAGTACTATTAGTAGTACCTGTACTTTTGGACAATATTTTTTATAGTGATGCTCACAAAAAAATTATTTGTTTACTATTGCAGCATTGCACCACAATTGTGTAATTTATTTGTAAAAGCCATTTTGGAATCTTAGGAGCAAAAGATGGGTTACGCTTTCCAAATGAGACATATAATCTGTACCAGCTAAGTACTCCAAAGCTTATTACGCATGCTTATGATAATCGAATCCCTTTGTAGTAGAAATTTGAAATAAATAAATCTTTATGCTGTATTGAAGTAAATAAAATTTATCTAGGTTGATTATATGTAATACTGAATGTAGATCGCCAAAGGCCCGGACAACAAACAGGTGTATAGAAATGATTACTGAAACATTGCTTCCACTAACAACACCGATGTGTTTTTCATTGTCCGTTCGCTGATAAACAGGCCCTGATGACAGATAGCATAATGACCACCCCTAAACCCAACGGAGGAAGGACAGCCAACAAAGTTGAGCGGGCAACTTGCCGACAAATGGGGAGATCATGAATGTTGATGACCAGCTAGAGAGTACGCAACCACAAAAACACCCTCAACAAGTGGCAAATTTATCATTGGAACGCATTTCCGCGCCGATCCCTGCCCGATTTAACCTCCCTAACTGCTACTAACTTTTCATTAGACTTCTTTTTTTTTCATCCTGCTTTTCCGTAATTGATAATTGGGTCATGAATAAAATCTGCAAAGAAGTACACATAAACTTTACCTTAGTAAGAAATATAAATAAAATAATATTAGATTAAGAATTAGTATGTAAGTTAGTTTTGAGTTTGATCAAAAAGGTAAGCCCCATCACCTTTATTAGTCAGTTCAGTCCAGTCACGTATAATTTGTATCATTATACTTGCTGATTCCATTATATAATTTTTATAAAATAACAAAGCCAGTCCTGAGAACAATAGAAAATGCTCCTTATTACGCCAGCAACAAAACCCTTCACAATGATCTGAATATACCTTGCATTCTTGAACTCATCCCTTCCAAGTTCACAAAATTTCATAGTAACCTTTCCAACCACCCTAATTCCCTAGCACAGTCATTGCACTACATCACTCATCCCTATAATCCTCCTCGGAGACTAAAACGGCAGTGGCCTCGTGACCTGCTATAATTAAGTGAGAGTGGGAGTCCTGGCAATGGCCAGTTTCTCTAATCATGCCCTGAGTGTCTATGGCTCTCTCGCGCTCTTGGTCGGGCTCCGCTGGCTCTTATCCAGTGACGCGGCTGACTATGGACGTGGGGGACTTCCCAAGACTCCGCTTCCTCCTTCGCACGCTTCTGGGCTGTTTGTAAATATTGTATAAATGAGCGAGTAAATGATGAATTGTAAATATGAATGAGAACATTTATCTCAATTAGTTATTGCCTATTAAGGCAGATTGTAATTTTATCTTAGTAAAAATTGTTGTTACCTTAAAAAAATAGATTCGCCTGATGATCTATAATTGTATATGATTGTCTGTAAATTTTAAGAGGCTATGAAAAATAAAATAAAATAATATAATGGGTTATAGAAAAACATTTTTCAGATTACGCCTTAAGCTAATTTATCTATGTTAGAACTGTTCTAAAGGCATAAGCTCTTTGCTGAACTTACATTTATGTATGTATGTTGTGGCTCCTGCTTAGAATATCCAGAATAAAGCAGAAGACTTCTGATGTCAGAGTAAAAGTTTCTACTTTCGAAAAAAACTTTTGTAATTCTTTTATTGGTTGTTACGTTTATTTTTTTTTTCGATATGAAATTCTAGTTATATTCACCTTACATTTATAATACATAGCCAGCCGATTCACACTGAATATTTTTTAGTTGAATTGTCATAACGGATTTTTATTTTATTCGCTTCCTTAGTGCAGTAGTCTTGAGTTTATAGTGTAGATCAGGATTTAGGGTAAGTATCTGTCTAGTCAATCGCTTGTCCCGATCGTGTGGCGGTTTCAACTTGGCTAGTTTAGATTTTATAAAAGTTTTTAAATTTTTTTTTTTTTTGGATTTTGAGTACTTGAATTACTTATATAATAATAATTTAAGAGACTCAAAATTTAAAAAAAAAAATGAGATGGTCGAGACAATGATCTATTTCACAATATTTTATAAATGGAAAACTATTACATTAGCATCACATTATTCGATAACGTCTTTATTGTATGACAATAAAGGATAAAGGATAAATAACGAATAAGGAAAGGCAGAAGTTTTCAATCGATGTTAAGATCCGTATAGTTTATAAAACAATATACGAAAAGTTTCTGCTATTATATACCTAAATTAATTAATTAATATAAAACTATACTAAAGTAACTTCAAAGTTTCTGCTATTATATACCTAAATTAATTATATAATATAAAACTATACGAAACGTTTCTGCTATTATATACCTAAATTAATTAATTAATATAAAACTATACTAAAGTAACTTCAAAGTTTCTGCTATTATATACCTAAATTAATTATATAATATAAAACTATACGAAACGTTTCTGCTATTATATACCTCAATTAATTAGTTAATATAAAACTATACGAAAGTAACGTCAAAGTTTCTGCTATTATATACCTCAATTAATTAGTTAATATAAAACTATACGAAAGTAACGTCAAAGTTTTTGCTATTATATACCTAAATTAATTAGCTAATAGAAAAATATACGAAAGTAACGTCAAAGTTTCTGCTATTATATACCTAAATTAATTAGCTAATTGAAAAATATACGAAAGTAACGTCAAAGTTTCTGCTATTATATACCTAAATTAATTAGCTAATAGAAAAATATACGAAAGTAACGTCAAAGTTTCTGCTATTATATACCTAAATTAATTAGCTAATAGAAAAATATATGAAAGTAACGTCAAAGTTTCTGCTATTATATACCTCAATTAATTAGCTAATAGAAAAATATACGAAAGTAACGTCAAAGTTTCTGCTATTATATACCTAAATTAATTAGCTAATAGAAAAAAATAAGAAAGTAACGTCAAAGTTTCTGCTATTATATAGCTCAATTAATTAGCTAATAGAAAAATATACGAAAGTAACGTCAAAGTTTCTGCTATTATATACCTAAATTAATTAGCTAATTGAAAAATATACGAAAGTAACGTCAAAGTTTCTGCTATTATATACCTAAATTAATTAGCTAATAGAAAAAAATAAGAAAGTAACGTCAAAGTTTCTGCTATTATATAGCTCAATTAATTAGTTAATATAAAACTATACGAAAGTAACGTCAAAGTTTCTGCTATTATATACCTCAATTAATTAGCTAATAGAAAAATATACGAAAGTAACGTCAAAGTTTCTGCTATTATATACCTAAATTAATTAGCTAATAGAAAAAAATAAGAAAGTAACGTCAAAGTTTCTGCTATTATATAGCTCAATTAATTAGTTAATATAAAACTATACGAAAGTAACGTCAAAGTTTCTGCTATTATATACCTCAATTAATTAGCTAATAGAAAAATATACGAAAGTAACGTCAAAGTTTCTGCTATTATATACCTAAATTAATTAGCTAATAGAAAAAAATAAGAAAGTAACGTCAAAGTTTCTGCTATTATATAGCTCAATTAATTAGTTAATATAAAACTATACGAAAGTAACTCAAAGTTTCTGCTATTATATACCTCAATTAATTAGTTAATAGAAAATTATACGAAAAGTTTCTGCTATCATATACCTTAATTAATTATTTAATAGAAAAATATACGATAAGTCTCTGCTATTATATAGCTCAATTAATTAGTTAATAGAAAAATATACAGATACAATCCTTTATTGTGCTAAAATTACAATCAGCCTTGCTAGGCAATAAGTAATGAAGATGTACTATCATTTATACCATATTTACATTTCATCATTCACTCGCTCATTCATTCAGGACATGATTGGAGAAACTGGCCATTGCCAGGACTCCCACTGTCACTTGATTATAGCAGGTCACGAGGCCACTGCCGTTTCAGTCTCCGAGGAGGATTATAGGGATGAGTGACGCAGTGCAGTGACTGTCAGGATTAGGGTGGTTGGAAAGGCTACTGTGGAATTTCATAAACTTGGAAGGGATGAGTTCTAGAATGTAGGGTTTGGGATGAGTTCGAGAATGTAAGGTACATTAAGATAGTTATGAAGGGTTTTGTTGCTGACGTAATAAGGGGCATTTACTATTGTTCTCAGGACTTTTGATTGAAAGGATTGGATACGCTTGATGTTCAACTTTTTTGCTGTCCCCCATAGCTCTATTCCGTACGTCCAGATTGGTTTAAGTATAACTTTGTAGATTAGTAGTTTATTTTCTATTGAGAGATGGGATGTCCTTTGAAGTAGTCTGTATAGTTGTCCAATGCGTCTGTTTAGTTCTTGTCTTTTTAGTCTCGTATGTGGGTTCCAGGTCAGTCGTTTGTCGAGATGGAAGCCTAAGTACCGTACTGTCTCGGATACAGGGAGAGGAATAGAATTAAAATAAACTAGTGGACAAGTCTTGCGACAAATGGTGAAGATAATGTGGGAGCATTTTGCTTCATTAACTTTGATCCTCCATTGATTGCACCAATACTCGATCTCGTCAAGGTGTTTTTGAAGGTTATGGGATGCTATGGCGGGGTCTGGGTTAGATGACAAGACTGCAGTGTCATCTGCAAATGTGGCCAAGAAGGTATTGGGAGTAGAGGGGACATCAGCGGTGTATAGGTGTATAGAAAAATATACGAAACGTTTCTGCTGTTATATACCTCAATTAATTAGTTAAAGAAAAAATGCTGTTGAATTCAGATTGAAATACCAAAAACGGTGATATAATTAACAACACGTTACATAAATTACAGTTGCGTTGGTAAGCATTACATAAAAAATAGAAGAAAAAAAATTATAATTAAATTGCTTGGCGTGCAGACGATGGCTTTGATGCTCCGGCATTGTTCTATCTCTTATCGGACACTGCGCATGAAAAAAACCACGGGCAGGGGAGCACTATCGCTCCGATGGCGTAATCACATTAAATAATTACAACCGGTGTATTAGTGGGCAACATGCAAGAGGGGCGGTCGATACGTGTGTCACATATGTGTGCCGCTTTCACCCAGGCTAGGATCTGCTCCATTACGTGGCCTCGATCATAAATATGAACGGATGGATACATAACATTATTCTGGGATACTACTGGAGTGAACGAATGAACTGTTTAACAAACTTAATATTTCATTCATTTCATTATTTTAAATTAATCTTTTTACAAATTTATTTTTACATTCATACATGTTACATAAGCACAATGTTACACATTCAGCGAACTTGCTGTCAATATAATGTGGTCACAATTTTCATGATGGACGTGCGGAAGAAAGCGCACTAGGTTGTGAGCCATGACCTCTCAGAAGATCTCTCAGACAGTTTCTGTTATGTCTGGTATATGTGAAGTGTGCATGTCAGAGCTACCTCGGATAGTGTGATCATGAAATTAAATATATGTACGTTCTCCGTACACCTTCATGTATTATCAAATCCTTCGAAACGTTGCCGAGCGTAGCTACTTGAGCAATAAGCAACTTTTAAATTGCTATATTTTTATCGTTACTGAATTAGATCTGTTTGGCTGAGCCATGGAAGCGCGAGTCTAGATTATTTTGAAATTAACTAAGTATAAAACCTTAGTTTTACACGAACAGCATTCTATAGACTGAAAGACTCAAGACTCAATGACAAGGTCTACGGAAACTACATGTCAGGTTTAGTTAGGGATGATAATAAAAAATTACCGAGCGCAGGCCAGTAATTGACTAGGAATAAAATGTAATTGACTAGGAATAAAATGCAATTGACTAGGAATAAAATGTAAGCAGGTTATTCAATGTACTGGATGTATATAATGTATCATATAACATCAAAGATAAACTCCGGTTTCAATTAATTTTATTAAGATAAAATTACAATCTGCCTTTTATTAGGCAATGAGTAATTGAGATAAATGTTATCATTCATACCATATTTACAATTCATCATTCACTCGCTCATTCATACAATATTTACAAACAGCCCAGAGGCCCCCCAAGTCCACAAGGTTGTCACCTCCCTCGAATGCGAAGGAGGAAGCGGAGTCCCCCACGCTCCTACGTCAGCCGCGTCACTGGATAAGAGCCAGCGGAGGCTGACCAAGAGCGCGAGAGCCACAGACGCTCAGGACATGATTAGAGAAACTGGCCATTGCCAGAACTCCCACTATCACTTAGTTATAGCAGGTCACGAGGCCACTGCCGTTTTAATCTATGAAGAGGATTATAGGGGTGCAGTGCAATGACTGTGCTAGGGAATTAGGGTGGTTGGATAGGTTACTATAGAATTTTATGGACTTGGAAGGGATGAGTTCAAGAATATAGGGTATAATCAGATCATTGTGAAGGGTTTTGTTGCTGACGTAGTAAGGGGCATTTACTGTTGTTCTCAGGACTTTTATTGAAAGGATTGGATGCGCTTGATGTTCGACTTTTTTGCTGTCCTCCATAGCTCTATTCCGTATGTCCAGATTGGCTTAAGTATAACCTTGTAAATAAGTAGTTTTAAAGATAAACTAATACTTTCAAGCTTATAAACGCTTGTTTAATCTAATACTCATATTTTATTTTTTCAAGAGATTAGATTTATGAACAAAAATAATTTTATGTATCTATCATATTAACAGTAATAAATTTATTGAAATTACTTTGTAATTTGTCCGTCCTCCTTACACGTTGAGAACAAATTTTAAATAGCTCCAGCGCTTTTCTTTATGAAAGGTTAAATATATAACTTGTTCCTTTTTTGACACTTTAGTTCTGAGATGAGTGAATGTGTTAATGATGCTGGTATAATGACTGAAAGATTGTAGAGCAGTTAAATTGTCATGAGTATACTCTAGAGAGTATACCCAGTGTGTATGCCAAAAATGAAGAATCGATTCGATCTCTCATATATTCCGAAAGGATCGAACCGTGTAAATGCAACGTGGTATACTGAGGAGCAACAGCAGTAAGCCTCTACCAAAATACAGCCACAAGATTTAATTTATTTGGGCCCTGCGTCCATATACAGTGGATATTACGCCTGGCCCTGCGGAGTAACTTAACTACCTTCTGTTATTTCGTTCTCTATTTTAAACTCTGGGCAGGAATGGGTAAAAAAAAAAAATAAAAAATACTGGGTGTAGACTCTGGGGGATGTTAAAGGCTCGATGTACAATATAAAGTCCAGTTTTACACCTGCTCGATTCCCCTACGGCCGAGTGGGGACCCACTGAAAAAAACATGTATATCGTCGCTTTCCACGCCACCGAATACCCGGCCTGGACAGATGCTTCACCTTCTGCAGCTGTGGTCACTGATCCACGGAGCGGAATCCGCAGGAAACCAACACTTGGAACGGTCTCTTGTCGAGAGGTAGACCGTATTTTCAAGATCTATTTCTTTGGCTCACTACAAAATTCTAAATTCCACTAAAAAAAAAAAAGTGTGAATCGAGCTCTATTTCGACGACCTTTATCTACAGTCCACTTAACACCAAAATAATAAATAAAATATTAATTTATTTCTTATTCGCCCGTCCCCAAATCATTAATTCACTATTTGCACTAGCGCTTTCAAAAGTTCTCAATTACACCATCAAATGCCAATGATTGTGTAACAGAAGTAATGTATGTTCATTCGTTAAATTTACCATAATAATTTAGGATATCTGTAATCATCAGTGTGGGAAAATCATCTAGTTTTTATAGTCAGAGTTGGGATTTCAATCTATTATGCATTCATCACTTGTTTTACATGCGAATGTTTTTAGCGATAAGCTTTATTGTTGAACTTTACCATCCCAAATTTAAGTTTTAGTCGAATATTAAATTACAAAAGTCTACTCCGTCAGTTAACTACTACCACATCTAACAATACTACTTTGCTGTGCGCAGGAGAGTTTTTTTTTTTTTTTTTTAATTTCAAAACCTCTTTTATTTTTTAGAAGTATACAATGAACAAAAATTTATAATGTTACAGTTTGCTCCTCTTACTGCGATGCGCTGATGCATTCGAAGGAGGGCATGATATAAATACATTCAATCTGTAGTGAAAAAGTCTACAAACACATCCACAACACTAGGTGATGAGGCTCACCTTCGGCTTGTTACCGAGACTAAACACTAAAAACAAAACAAAACAAACTAAAACCTATACCTAAAACCTAGGACTAAAGTGTTCCAGCCACGACAGCGTCCTGTCATCGACGGGGGAACGGAGTGGGGGTTATCGTGTTAAACACTGGGTTTGTCAAGTATTGCAGGGAGCTGAAAAATTTGATATGTCTACGTTGGATGAACTCATCCACCGTAGGCAGCTCAAAGATCTCGTGAAGCTCACTGTTTCTTCGCTGCTCGAATGAAGTACATCTGACCACTTTCATCAGTATACCGTTTTGGAATTGTTGGAGTTTCTTAGCTGTCGTATACGTCAGATAATGAAATAGCGGTGCACCATACAGCGGAGCAGGCCTTAGTATGTCAAAACTATAAACTATAAACTTTTAACACCTGGTTTGTTAAATAAGGAGAGCTGACACTGATTGGTATCATCATCAGCACATGACAGGCAGACATTGGTGTTGATCAATAACAACTTAACCCCAAAAATTTTTTTTTTTCTAAATCATTTATTCATACTCTGTCATTACTTTACATAGAGCCGTTTTTTTATTTTTAGCCATGACATTTTTTGTATACTCCCATGAAATTTATCGTTCATGTAGTACTGGTTGAGTGCTCACACGAATTTATTAACAGTATTAATGACTTTTAGTAATTGTGTCAAAAAAAAGTTATGTAAAGACTAATGTCTCTTAGCTTTACCACATACCGGGTTTAACCCCACAAATGAAACACGTCTTTTGTGATTGTTTAGTATACTCTAGGAGTGCCCCAGAGAACCTCGGGTGCTTTGATTAAGAATGACGTTTCATGGATGTTTGGCACTGACAGAAAGAATACATTTTTATGTTAAGTGCTTAATTAATTACTTCGTATTTCATAATTAATTATCCGCCTAATTGACAGGGTATAGTTATATGAGTATGGCCTACATATGTACAACATACATACATTGGCTCCAGTCTCCAGGTCGTGAGACCCCACTCATCGATCCGATCGACTCCAGAGCGTTGACTGCCGCTGGAGCTGGAGGATTAGAGCGCGGGCCGGCCCGTTGCAGATAACACGCTGTAATTGAAAGGCCTGTGTCCCCTTGGGCTTCATCTGATCCTGCCCCGGGCCCACCCCCCCCCCTCTATCTCTCTCCGCGAGTGAGGGATTAAATTAAATTAGGGGCGAGGGTCATTTGAAGTGGACGTATGTAATGACTAAATTGAAAATCCAAGGATTTAGAAAAAAAAAAACGAAAACGCCTTTACATGTTTTTTTTAGTACGTGGGTTTTTGGACGTTCAATCTAGAGACACGTCAGGTGTTGGTTATTGATATTATTCTGACTCTATGAAAGCACCTAACTTGATGCATTAAATATTATAATACCAATTCACAAGAAAGGATGTCAGGCAGAATGATCTAACTACAGGCCCATATACCTCTCACCAGTTGTGTAAGAGCTATATACAGCCATATTGGAGGGTCGTTTAAGGCCACTAGTTGAGCACCTAATAGGAGAAGAGCGAGCTGGGTTCAGACCCTGGCGCCAAACCCATGACCACATTTTGTCATTAAGAAATATCAGAAATCCTGGGAGTTGGATAAAAATATGTACCTGGCTTTCCTTGACCTCAAATCTGCCTTTGACTCGGTTCCAAGATGAAATATGGGAAGCTCTCAGAGCGAAGAATGATCCCAGAAACCTGACAGAGTTGATTAAATCTATATATCAAGAGCCCAAAGGAATACTCAGGCTCAATGGGCTAGAATCAAATTATTTCAATATTGCAAAGGGGGTCAAACAAGGAGACAGCCTGAGTCCTTTACTGTTCCTGTTGTTCATGGATGAAGTAGCATCCATTTGTAAGAGAAGAACGGATAGGACATTCCTGGGACGTAGGAATCTTAATCCTGTAGTGATACAGCTTCTCTTCTACGCCGACGAGGTGGTATTGATTAATTACTCTGTGGAAAAGTTGCAGCAATGCAGTTACGGAATGGTATGAAGAACTACAAGAAACTCGTCATATAAGGTGGTTCGGCCATTTTATCAGGATAGACGACCACAGATATCCTCTAAAGACCATGGAATATGTTTTAGGTGGCAGAAGACCTAGGGGTCGCCCTAGGATGTCCTAACTCAGCTACATTGAACGACTCTGTAAGGCGAGAGGGAAGGACCTCAGACAGGCGAGGAACCTAGCTGGAAATAGGGAAGAATGGAATTCCTGACTGGATGTTCCTCTACGCTGAGAGCCACTAAAGAGGGAAGCTAAAGAAGAAGAGATTTTGGACGTTCAATCTAGAGACACGTCAGGCGTTGGTTATTGATAGTGTTCTGGCTCTATGTAAGCACCTAACTAGGATACAACACAATACAAAAATGTACTGCGTTCCAAGTTCCTCACTTGATATGGAAAGAAATGCGAAAGTAAATAATCTCAATAAGTAGTTATTAAGAGAAATTATTTTCTATTAGAAATACTTTTTTTTCTATAGTTTTAACCAGATTACCCCTAATCTGTTTTATAGCAAAAAGCCTCCCTGTTTGGGCTAGGCAATTATTGTTAAATCGTGACAACTAAGTGGATTGGATAAGGCTTCTTAGGAGTGGAGGATGTATATTAGATGAGTTGTTTTGGATTAAAGTTAGGAGGCGGCTGGGAGGTGGAGCTAGTAGGCTCCCGCTCGGCGGCGGTTGGGAGTAGTGAAGAAGTTGCTCTCCGTCCTCTGAGCAAACTTGCCCTTATCTCTCAGCACACCTCTCCCCACCTCCGTCTTCGGTCTGCTAAGTTTTACAGGAGGATCGGGGAAACAGATCTACCCTCCCACCCAGGGCAAACTGATCCGGTCCCGTAAATAATGTTCAGGCACTGATAAATCCCGTTTGAATATCCCCAATTGTCTAGTTTGTTGCTCTTCGAAGTAGGATAATACCAATGGGTATCCAGTGCCTAAGAGAAGAGAGACCATTAAAAAGAAAGTACAAATCCTAAGTGCAGAGCATGTTATACTTTTCTAAAAATGTATGTATGAATATCTTTCATATAATATTTGAATTTCTCACCATTAAGTTATATTCTGTCACCTAGAGGCTTTGAATTATCTTATTACAATTCATCATTTCTATTCTTAAACTATATACTTCTTACTGAGTAACCACTGATTCATATGATCTAACCAGATATATACTGAGCTGAGATATCCACATCTTCCTAGTTTGGTTAGAAATTTATAGTTTTGCTACTGTCGGTACCTCACCCTTCACATTAAGTCAGGGAAAATAGTGACGTATGCATTTCTTGCATAAATAGTGTACCTTCGCCGTCTTGCGGCAGAGAAAAAAATGACAGCTTCGTTTTAAACCAGCCACTTCAGTTTTACATAATGTCCATATAAGACTATAAATATTAAGTTTAGAATTTGTTAGGTTAAGCATATGATTTATAAAAGGATCCACGATAAATTACTCTGGTATTTTTATGTAATGTTTTGTTTTAAATCTTACACCAGGGTTTCCAACCACTTTTTAATAAATAGAAATTTCCAGCTTCGGTTCAAGGTTGGTCTTTAAAATCGTAGCAACCTCAGGTTCTTAATTAAGACCAATTGCGTGGTAACCACAGAATAGATACATCTCGTATCGATAATAATTAATATGCTTCCTAGCTTTATTGTAAGTGATTAAAGTAGTGCTAAATTCAAAATTTTGTTTCCCAACTTGTTTTAATTTAGTTTTAATGCAGATTGGCTATGCTATTATTTATTAGTTCATTTAGTTTATCTTTAAGCAAGGACTGTTAATAGTTTTAATACTATTAAAAACTAATATTATTAGATAATAGGTAATAAAATAATAGGTTATGCCCAATTGCTGGTCCGAGATAGTAAATCTAACTTTTATTCATGTTATTGCATGGTTTTCTGTAATAAATTTTTTTGTATATAATTTAATTCATTTTAAATATCCATATATTTTATTAATGCTATTATATTTATGGAGTATTCCGGAATCCAGATGTGGTTATCGTTATTCCGTCTATAAAGTACGTTTAGTAAATCGGGGTGCACATGTACATTGTATATTCTACTGCTTAATGGGTATTAATTGGAATCCCAAGTTTGTTGTGATTCAGCATAATAGTTTCGGTGGCCACTAGTCCCTTCCCTCTAATAGTGGATCTTGTACCCGTTATCCATTACTTAAATAGAAATTAATTAATTTGGTGTTGGTTTCTTAACCATGGTGCTAACTAAGTACTTAAATGATCTCCATTTTCAAATTATATCAGCATTATCTGTTTTTTTAGCATTCATGATATTGAATATTTTTCAATGTGATATTAATCATATATAGGACTTACAGAGTACATATTTGCTAAGTGCTATCTTTATAACCACATCTAAGTCGTAAAACATAATGCCACAACATCGCTGGAAGATCGATATTATCGACCGACTTCACGAACGAGACGTTGAAATGACTTTCACCAGTCAGTTCAATAACGGATCTAGGCCTCTATTAATAACCTCTTAAAAGTAACGATTAGTTAGGAATCAGATTATTATTAAAGAAAACACAAAATGTAAAATATGTAGCCCGTAGCATGTCGATAGAGGAAGTAAAGTTTTAATGACTACAAGATCTATTAACTGTTATTATAACTGTTATAACAATGAGCCCATTTCTACTTATAATTGCTACTAAATGCCCCTTACTATTAAGCTGATAAAACATTTACTAAAACTACAAAGCTCCATGAGGGTTATTTCATATTTTACACGGTTTTTGCAGCTTGTTTTTTTTTTTTTTGTTTTTTTTATTTAATAACCTGTTATTAGTTTGAGATAAAACAATATCCTACAGGTCCAATATTATCGAGAACCGGCCGGTCAGGTGCCAGATTGCGTTTAAACGTTCATTTTATCGCCCATGTCATCGCGAGAGTATTTTCTACCGTGCTAACAAATCGTAAAAGATTTTATTGGTCAAGCGTTCAGTTGCTTTATCGATAAAGATATAAGTTATATATAGTTAGAGCATTAAATTAAACGTTTGTAGACATATAGGAAATTGTACTGATAAATAAAAGAAGTACTCTATTGAAATGGTTCAAGTCCAAGTAATAAAATTCTGCTTAAGAATAACTTTGAACCTCTGGAGTTTTAATTGCTATGTTTGATTAAAACTATGTTGATTAATGTTTGTTAAAACAAATAAAAATGGATGTTATGCAACATTTGGATTTATATATATATATATATAATACAGTTTTGTTTTTTTTCTTAGCTCTCAAATTTTTAAGATTTTGGATAAGGGAAAAATAAAGGAATTTATTTGGGGTGAGCGGATCTTTTTACTAGGAGTACCTGTTTGAAGGTGGAGTGAGGGAATTAAGGAGTGTGGGAAGCCTCGGTAGAGGTGGAAATGTTGCGGTGCAGTGGTGAGAGTCCACTGAAGGCTGAGCCTAGAGTCTCTCTAGGCATGTAGTGCAAGCTCAATACAATACAGAGGCAGAGAAAGCATATATAAATGCAAGATAATTAATCACAATCATATTCCTCTATTAGGGCATATTGTACATTTGTTCAAATAAATATTGTTATTTAAAACCTTTGAATGTTTAAATAACAATTGTTTTATATTTCGAACCGGTCGAATAACACAATATGAAATGTAGAATCAAGTTTAATTATGAGTAGAAAATTAAAAATAAATCAATGGCAGATACTGAATGGCAATAGCCTAAAGAAAAGCTATTTTATTAATCCTCAAATTTAATATTGATTTCATTTCTAGTCTATATTTGGTTAATTCTATTTAATGTTGACTTACATGTACAAAGCATGTTTCTGACATGATGCAGTCAAGTCGTAGCTCAGGAGAGCTTAAGCCCACTTGGAATGGTTTGAAAATTTTAACTAAACCCATCAAAAGTTCCCAAGTGCTTTCGGTTCACCCCCCCCCTCCACCCACCCCGAGGGACGCTAATTCTCAATGATAAAGAGAATCTGATGTTTAAAGGCAACAAACCCGAAATGACTGATGAACATAACTGAGGGGTAGGGGGGAAAAAAATGGGAAGTTTTCTTCCATAAGAAAAACGAGGGGGGCGGGAGTGGGGGGGGGGAAGCATAGCGTGGATAAGAAGTTGCCGTCATAAATAATATATTAGTTTACTCTCGGGGTTAAATTAAGTAAGCAGGTTCTTCTCTCAGGGCCCTCTGTCTCTTTCAGTTTTTCAGCCAAACAGCCCCAGCCTTTTATTTGAATAATTAATAACTCACCCCTCCCCCTCTGCTCTTCCTGTATAATGTTTCGCCTAGTTGGACCAAGTACCCGGGGTACAGGCTGCTTACTAAATAAAATAAAAAAATTGAGCGGGCTAACACTTGAGTAATATTAATGCTAGTCAAGAGTAACGCTCACACTTTGAAGCAGAAAGTTTGACGAAGAAAGACGAGAAAGTCACGACATGTGATTGATAAGCGAATGATTGAAAAAGTACATTGACTCTGGGAGAGTATGCTTACGTTGGTATCGATTGTCAGGAGGAAATTATTTGAAGTGCATCAATATTGCATATTTTAAGGGGATTGATGAACAGTTTAACGGATGTAACATCAGAGGTTGGCTGCTCGAGCTAAAATCGAACGGACGAAGAAGTAAGATCTGTGGGGTGGATGGTAGAGGTAGACGAGATCTTTTGTTACAGAGAATTTGAATTGGAGATAGAATAAACATGATGAGGGTAATATGGCATTATGGGCAATGAAAATTATGGGTTATATGGCATGGTGAAAGAAGGATCCATGGAAATTGACGTCGGCCAGATGACAGAAACCCGCTCGACTCGCGGGTGTCAAATATTTGGCTAAATGTTACAACAGCACAAAAATACTCCAGGTTCCAAAAAATATTTAAATGACGTTTTGTTATCATAGCGACTTTGTTGAAACATTAAACGGGACACGCTACTTTATTTTATAAGAAAATATGTTTTGATTACTAAGTAAATGATTGATTATTGGATATTTACGAAGAAGGCATATTCTGAGTTTTTCGCATGTGAAAACACCAAATGCTAAGAGTAAGTAATATTTTTTTATGATTTTTTTTTTTTTGGGTTGAAAAAAAAAATCACAATGCAAGTTAAACAGCAAAGAAATAAAAAAAAGCTGTCGTTTCCATCCGGAGCGGGGAACAAATCCAATCTGGGGGGTTGGGGGGGGGGGGGAGATATTCTCCGGAATCAATTGTAAATATTGTCTGGCTAAAATTAATTCAATGGAAACTTACCTTCACCCTCTAACAACCGTTCAAACAGCAACATTTACGTCTTTTTTCCCCTCAAAAAATATTTTGTAGACCAATACTCCTCTGTGGAAAAAGTAGGAGCCATCTCTACGTTATTTATAATTATTTATTTAACTGTTCTGTTTTTTGGTGTATCACCAAACAGTGTTTATAAAATTCTAAAATTCACTAGGTAATTTAAGGTAATTATCGACTCCGAGGGCAATATCTTAACAAACACTGGTCTTAGACAAAATAAATAGAATGAAAATTGTATGAAATTCGGTTCTCTTGCTGAATAAATTGTCAATGGGGTCCATGGGATTCCGTTCACATGTACACATCGAAGTTTTTTTCCCTGATTTTGATCCTGACAAATCACCTCACGTGAATTGTGAATGTATTGAAAGCATTTTTTATTTTATTTTTTTTCCCCCATGGCCCCTTCAAATTTACAGATAATTATATACAATTATAGATCCTCAGACATTGCTTTTTTTTTTGCTGAAGCGTCGCTACATTATATACAGGTTTTATTATTTTATACAAATTATATGATGGAATAAACAAGCATAATGATATACACTATACGTGACTGGACTAAACTGACTAATAAAGGTGATGGGGCTCATCTTTTTGATCAAACTTAAAAGTAACTTACTAATTCTTAACCTATTTTTTCCACGACAGTCTGTTGCCATCGATGCGGGAGGGGTGGTGGGGTCATAGTGTTAAGCACTGGGTTTGTCAAGTTCTGCAACGAAACTAAAAACTTGATGTGTCTCCGGCGGACGAACTCGCCCACCGACGGCACACGGCAACGGCTGCAAGTTAGCGTTCTTCAACCTCTCGAGAGAGGTGTCGGACCACTTTTCGCATGATCCCATTCTGAAAATGCTGGGGACATTTGGCTGTATTGTCAGCTCGCTGTCAGCAGGTCGAGTCATAAATAACTTCCGTTTTTTTATCAGGCATTTATTTTGCTCTCATTAAATGACAAAATTATATTAATTTTGACGAGTGCAGGACGTTTTTCATGGAGTTTCTCTGGCACTCTTTGCAACTGCTGAACGTATCCGCAGTAATCGTTAAATTTGACTTCAACAAATCGTGCTAAATTAATTTCTTGGCAATCCCACCTGGTAGGATAAGGATCTGGTAGGGGTAGTCGATCCTTATCAAGCCACTGTTTTTTGCGGACTATATTGTCATAGGTCACCTATTTTTCATCGCCTGTTACAATCCTGTTTAAAAAAGGCTCAATTTTTACCCGTGAGAACAGACTTGTGGCGATTGACATGCGATCTTCTTTATTCCATTCACTGAGATTGTGAGGTGCCCACACTCCTAACTTGCTGACTTTCCCTAATTTCTCCAAGTAGCGGTTAACAATTGATTGTGATGTATTCAACCTTTCTGCTATACCTCTTGTTGATTGACATGGATTTTGCTCCAAAATTGCCTTTAAAAGGTTTTCGTCTAAGTCTGAAGGACGTCACGCCCTCGCTTCGTCTTTTAAGGTCGTATCTCCAGAACGGAATTTTATAAACCAATTTCTAACTGCCCGATCAGTTATTAGTCCTTCACCGTATACACTGCATATTTTTTAAGCTGTCAACCTAGCATTATTGCCTTGTTTAAATTCCCAAAGCATTACATGACGAATATGTACTTTTTGGCTCTCCATTTCAGAGGTTAAAAAAAACAGTTTAACGTAACGTGTATCACACAAAACAGTTGACAAAAGACCAACTGAAGCCTCGTCTATACAGTGAAAACAAAAACTTGTTGTCATGGTAACTCATAGCGGATAGATACGAACACTAGATTCTACTTAGCTGCATCGGAAGTTACTTATGACTTCACCTTATATTTAAATAATGAAGGCAGACGAAATTACAACTATTGTACTTTAAAACTTTAAAAAAGAAAAAAACCTAGTCATGAAAATTGAACGGAATTTCATCCATGGAATAGTCGGGACTTGCATTCCTGAACGTAATGGATTCCGAGTTGGTTTACCCGCCATTACGTGCGTATGTGGATGTGTTTAAGGGCATTTCCCAAGATTTAATCTGCTACAACGCCAGAGTACTCCCCGACAATACGAGCCGGTAGGTATATAAAGCATTGACTCACAGGGACTGTGAAAGGCGACGGAAGAACCCTAATGGCCCAGACACAAAAGGGGGCCTCACGTGCACCATCTGATAAGCCCTTTTTCCTCGCCTTCTGTCCGCGCCTCAGCCCTACACCCCGCACTTATCTTAAATAAACTTGACTTTGCGTGCGCTTTGGACTCCACCAGAGCACACATTATACATCAATTAGATTATTAAATAAGACTTTTTTTTTTTTTCTGTCGTTTAACAAGGCTTGTTTAGCTCTCATTCCTTATTCACCTCTTGTACAAAACTACCACCTACAGAACGTGTTTCCTCAGTGACCTACAACGGAAAACAATCATACAAAACTACGTCCCTATAATTGTTTCTATGAATGTCCAGACATCTCAAATCGGCGTGGACTGCTCGGTAGTTTTAATATACACTAGTGGGTTCACCAGACTAAAACGGCAGTGGCATCGTGAGCTGCTATAAATGCGTAACAGTGGGAGTCCTGCCAATGGCCAGCTTCTCCATAAAACATCAAGCGTATCCAATCCTTTCAAGCAGAAATCCTGAGAACAATACTAAATGCCCCTTATTATGTCAGCAACAAAACCCTTCATAACGATCTTAATATACCCTACATTCTCGAACTCATCCCTTCCTAACTCATAAAATTCCATAGCAACCTATCCAACCACCCTAATCCCGTAGCACATTCATTGCCCTGCACCACTCATTCCTATAATCTTCGTCGAAGACTAAAACGGCAGTGGCCTCGTGACCTGCTATAGATGCGTTACAGTGGGAGTCCTGCCAACGGTGAGGTTCTCCAATCATGTCATGAGCGTATGTGGCTCTTGCACTTCCCAAGACTCCACTTCCTCTCTCGCATGCGACAGACAGGTGACAATCACGTGGCTTTGGAAGGTCCCTGGACTGTATGAATGAGCGAGTGAATGAAAAATTCAATATATTTAATTTAAAAAGTCAATATTCTTGGCTAGCCCTTATGTAACTGGTTCGAATAGCTAAACTGTTAAGTCTGAGTAAGGGCTGTTAAACATTTTTGATATTGCAGAGGGAGCTAAATCAAAATCACCTCAAGATTTATACACTGAAACCATGTGAACTAATGAGAATCCTATTTTATGAGATGTTACTGACTGACAATGAACAGTGCCGAATAATGAGGAGGGAAATCGGGACTGTAGGAATTATGCCGAATCCTGGGGCAGTCGACGTAGGTCATCATTGATGTTTTAAAATGTATTCACATAGTCAGAAATGTTTTTTAGTACAAATCCCAGTTCGGTGCGAGAATTGAACTGCAGAAAGTTTTGTACTTCAAGATTAAATATAGCTCCGATAATCCTACAATATACGGTTGATTGGTCGTGGTAACTTAGTATTCCAAAGAGTATGCCTACTAAAGGGAGTGCCAGAACGCAAGATTTGATTTAAACAGAAAACACCGTTTTTAGTATTTTGGTTGTTATTTTTTTATTGAGTTATAAAGTAAATAGGATAAGGTTATTTATAGAATAACACCTCCACGACTTTGCTGGCATATACCAACTCTTTTGTCGAAATTTTCCATGACCACTTGGCATAAATGTCGTTGAATTTCGTTGATGCAGCGTTGAATTTCCTCCTTTAATGCACGGGTGGAAGTGGGCTTGAATACATACATCTTTGAATTGAAATAACCCCATAAAAAGAAATCTTAAGGTGTTAAATCACACGATCTAGGGGGCCAATTCTGATCATCGAAACGAGAGAGTACACGACCTGATAATGTCTCATGCAGTTTTTGAATTGTTTCATGGGCTGTATGGCATGTGGTACCATCTTGTTGAAACCACATATTGGCCACATCAATATCATCCCATTTCGGTACAAAGAACTGTGTTATCATGTCGCGATATCGAGCACCAGTAACAGTCACTACTTAGATATTGACATTTGAACGGCTAGTTTTTGGACGACCAGTGTGTTTAGTGTCTCCAACTGATCCAGTCTCCCTAAGTTTTCCAATTCATCTCTTCACAGTTGATGAAGTGAAAACACTATTCCGACCATATTTTGTATGAAATTTTCGAACTGCAGCCGCCAAATTTTCATTATTTTTGAGATACTGTTCAACAATAAAGACACGTTGTTCTAACGTGTAACGCTACATTTTTACTAACCCTAAACTGTCAGCTGTGAAATTATTTTTTTTTTTATGGTTAATGCACAAATGGCGGCCAATTCAAATCTTGCGTTAATTCTGGGACACCCTTAGTTTCATAACTCAGTATAAACGAGTATCCGAAAACATTTACTCTAAAACAACAAAGCTTTCCTCAATATTATTACATATATGGAGGAAATGTGATTGTGGATGAGGCCGCCCGCACAACTCACAAGAGAACGTTTAACGACAGACTTAAGATTGGAGAAAAGGGTTTTAAGGACAGTGGTAGGGTTGGATGGGGGTGGAGCCCAGCCGCGTCTGCCCAAAAGAGGCTCCGCCCCTTCCTAGGCCCCACAATATACTCCCCATGATAGATATCCCTTTATGTCCCCTACCACTTTTATTACGGCGATGCCCGAGTGGGCGCCCGGGCAAAGCGAAGTGATTCTACAACTGGGGAAAAAGAGAAAAAGAAATCTCTTCCTACCTACAGCTCATATATCCGTGTAACGTTTATGGTTTTCTTTTTATCTTCTGGGTGGCTGCTTGGGGAATGTTGAAGTCCCCTGAGAGGTTCAAGGGACTTTGAGATTGGGGTTTTACGCATTTATGTACGCCATATTCAAAGATCGGTGCACTATCAATATGCTATCGTTTACGCTTTCAAAAGATCTGAAATTACACATATAGAAATAATTACTTACGATTCCTGTAAATGAAAAGAGTCTATGAAGGAATAAACAAGTAGCCTAATTAGGAAAAACTTATTGAATTAATAATTTAGAGAAACAATGGATTTCTGCAACTCATTTCATTTGATAAATTGTTGACGTAATTGTATAGTCTATAAAACTCTATGTAGTTATTTCAAGAATGGCTGAGAGATTAAAATTTTCATTCGTGTGTCCCTTTTTACTCACTCGGATAATCTGTACGGATCACACAGCAAGTTATTGAATTCAAACCTTATAAGAGCCTTAAGCGAGTCTCCATGGAAGTGGGCACGATCACAAACCCTTTTAAGATTCTGCAAGCGCTCAGATAAAAACGAAGAGGTCCATGTGGTCATTCTTTTGTTATTTAAACATTTGAAATATTAACAGAATTTAAGTATGGCAAGAATACTTTAATAGCGTGCATTTTGAAATGTGTTCACTTCAGTAATAATAATGTCCATTTCAAATTCAGAGATCCGACCATTAATTTCTGTTTTCTTGATACTGACCGTTTTATTTTACCCTGAATATTATACGTGATAAAATCGTAGAGAGCCTACTGTTTTATCATGAAGTCGCTATAAAAACTATTTATTCACTTACGTGCCGCTTAAAGTCCAGTCACAGTTTTTATGTCCTTTTTAAAGCTTTTCTTTGGGTCAAATAAAATTCAGAAGGTATAAAATTGAATATTACAAGTCGTAAATGTGTGTCACACCGGAGTCTCTTAATCTAAAATAAGACATAACAATTTAGAGATACTATTGATTCAAACAATGGTCCCATGGTACCATGATTACTTATAGTTAAGGACACTTTAAAAAATGGTGCAAAACTGGTAAAATGGAGAGGTTCCAGATCCCTGGGCCAACTAGTGTAAGTAAAATTATAAAATAGTAGAATTGTCTTTGGTTGTTGTTTTGTAATTACTTCGGCAACGGAAAACCTTTTGCTTGTTCTACTACTGATCTCTATGAAATATTTAAGGTCATCCATAATTACACCTACAGATAATTCATATTAAAACATTTCGGGGTCACCTAAACTAAATATGTTTAAATAATACGTCTCAGGGCATTAAGTTCTATCATCAGAGTATCATCGTATCAAATCGTCTTTTATTCATGGCGGGCTGAGCAGGGGAATCGATGACCTAGTCAGTCGCCCGTAAACCTTTTCATGGCTAAACGAAGCCTGAACATTGTGAGTGGAGATAGCATTGATGGCGAGGGGGGGGGATGGGCAGTAACAAGGCGTCACGTTTGATTCTGCACCCCCCCCCTCCAGCCGCAGCCAAACGACATTTCGGAAAAATGAAAACGGGTATTCCTTGTAACCGATCGGTTTAAAATACATTCACGATAGGCCATTTTGGTTCGCTCGCAGCCAAATTTCTAAAAAAACAAAACAAAACTGAAGCCAAGTGTGATACAACAGACAACAAAGGGTTTTATAGCCGTAGTATACGATAGGTATGTTTAGATAGCATACTCATTAGGAAAAAAAAAATATATTTTTTAATTGAAGTAATGACCCTCTAATATTTTTAATAGGCTTGTTTTTATTTATTGCATATTTAGGGCATAAAGTAAAACTTCCACGAAATGTCTACACTACATATATTTTAAAAAACACAATATTGATCATTTTTCGTCATTTAACTCAATTTGAATATCAAAACACGATATATATTTTCAGCTAAGGGCGTCGAAATCTTTAATTGACGAAAATAATGTATTATGCAATTAAAAAATCAAATGAGGTCACCGCAAAAAAAAGTCGCACACAAGGGCTTGGACAGACAAACCGACCGAATAAAGTTTTATAAAATGGAAACACCATTCCTCTATTAGCAACCGGTTAGGGTAGTTCTGATTCTATATGGACAGTGTTTTAAATTTATAGGGATTTTCGCACCACCTATGAAAATTTGGCAAAATTGAGTAACAGAAAAAACCCAAATATTAAAGACATCAGATTCACAAATTTCGCAGCCTCTAGATAATCACCATTAAATATCATCACTCGAGCAGAACGAATTACTCTTTTTTGACTGACTTTTGATGGAAACGAATTTAATTTTTTTAAGGTCTACCATCAATGCCATGTTGAATGGTCTTAATTAATTGGACATTAATGTTTAACATCTTACCTGAAAAAATGTCAGGCAAAGAAACATAAGTTTTCGATAGAATTTCATCTTTTATTCACAGTACAGAAATAAATAAAAAAAAAGGTTTAAATCGTAGAAAAATAAATGTACATTTTTTTTTCTGTTCAGTTCTGATGTACGCCACTTCTAACTTCCTGACATAAGGGGCTTATGGCTATGTTTATAGGTTTGGCGAGTTTACGATGTTTGGTTCACTCAATTCCTGCATAACTCAAAATGGCGAATTTTCATTTGATTCCCTAATACTTGGCAATATTAATACTATAATTAGAGAAAAGTTTGATAACTCATCAACAGCTAGATTTTTCAAAAACGATTCTTTAATACTCCTTGAATGTTTTATTGTAGTTAAGTTATATTGTGAGAAGAATTATTCTCTCTATAAAGGGAAAGGATAATACATAATAAAAAAAAGTTTATCTACAAATAATCCAAACATAACTATAATTCACTCACAATATAGTTTTATGATTACCAATGAAACTGTAGAACGCTAATATTTCCACAACATCCGGACGGAAGAAAATGAATTTTTAAATAAAGTTGTACCGTTCACGTTCATCTTAAAAAACAATTGATGGCATTTTTACGAGTGGGTTGTAAAATCCAGTGTTTACAATTTTACAGCCATCCAGGAGATCCCGGGATAACGATTGTATCGGAGTGCTGTTGCCTCAATAAATGCTGTTATAAAATTGGTTTATTGTTAAATTAAAATGTATATTCCTTTTTTTTTTTTCCTACAAAAACGGCGAATTTTCATGACAACATTGCTTGTATTTTTTATTTGTTTGTGTTAATACATTTTTTAATCTATGAGCCAAAGGTTTTTTAATTTCTTCTTCATTTGTTTTATTTTTGTAAACCTGTTTCGTTAAGAAATCGATTAGTAGACTATTTGGATTTGTGTTGAGTTTAGATATTTTTCATACATATAGTGTTAAAATAGAGAATATTGACTGAATTCGTTCTGTAGTAACTGGTGGTTACTGCTATTCAACAATTTATTAAGATAAAATTACAATCTGCCTTTTTATTAGGCAATAAGTAATTGAGATAAATGTTATCATTCATACCATATTTACAATTCATCATTCACTCGCTCATTCATACAATATTTACAAACAGCCCAGAGGCCCCCCAAGTCCACATGGTTGTCACCTCCCTCGCATGCGAAGGAGGCAGTGGAGTCTTGGGAAGTCCCCCACGCTTCTCCGCCAGTCGCGTCACCAAATACTAGCCAGCGGAGGCTGACCAAGAGCGCGAGAGCCACATAATTAGAGAAACTGGCCATTGACAGGACTCCCACTAACACAGTTATAGCAGGTCACGAGGCCACTGCCGTTCTAATCTCCGAGGAGAATTATAGGGATGAGTGGTGCAGTGCAATGACTGTGCTAGGAAATTAGGGTGGTTGGATAGGTCACTATAGAATTTTATGAACTTGGAAGGGATGAGTTCAAGAATATAGTGTATATTCAGATCATTGTGAAGGGTTTTGTTGCTGACGTAGTAAGGGGCATTTACTGTTGTTCTCAGGACTTTTGATTGAAAGGATTGGATGCGCTTGATGCTCGACTTTTTTGCTATCCCCCATAGCTCTATTCCTTATGTCCAGACTGGCTTAAGTATAACTTTGTAAATAAGTATTTTATTTTCTATTGAGAGATGGGATGTCCTTCGAAGTAGTCTGTACAGTAGTCCAAAGCGTCTGTTTAGTTCTTGTCTTTTTATCCTCGTGTTCCATGTCAGTCTTTTGTCGAGATGGAAGCCTAGATACCTTACTGTCTCAGACACAGGGAGAGGAATCGAATTTAAAAAAACTGGTGGACAGGACTTGCGGCAGAGGGTGAAGGTTATGTGGAAGCATTTTGCTTCATTGACCTTGATTCGCCATTGGTTGCACCAGTACTCAAGGTGGTTACTAAACGATAGGAATTCCTCACATGAGGGACCTTCCAGAGCTGATGACTTTAGGGGAGGCTCAACCATTACCTTTGTCCCTCAAAAAAATATTAGTTACGGTGACTATATTATTTTAGAAGGTATTTACACAACTTTCTGACAAGAAACTGTTGCGTTTATGTGTTTATAGCTCGATACGCATTCAATCATTTCTGACTCCGCGGCTAATGTTAAATTTTTTTTTAGAACCAGGCAACCAAAACATGTAAATTTAAAATGCTAATTGGCAAAAAAACCACTGAAAAGTGTTTATTATTTTTCGACCCCGTATCACTGGAAAATGTTTCATTGGTTTCCGTGACAGACAGCGCGTGACCTTTGCTTGTTAGTGAAACATCACCTTCAATGGGATTAATTTCGTTGAATTGAATTTGCGTTTATCTTGAATTGAATTAGGTACACCACATCATTTAGAGTGCTCGTAGAAGCCCCCCAATTCACTATCAGATATACCAAAGTTAATAAGAGTAAATATGACCCCTAAACTCTTTCTGTTTAATCGTATATAAAACATAGTTTCATAGAATCGTATTAAATGGGAGAATATTTAGAAATTTATTTTTTATAATATATTTTAAATCCTTTTTGGGTTCCTTTCTTTAATGTGTCTTAAACGACGAGAAAAAAAAAAAAGAAGTGATTAGTAGCTTTTGAGCTGGGAGTGTAGCAAAGCGGGACCGTTTAATTTTTTTTTCGTTATTGTTTTTTAACAAAAAAGTAATCTCTATTATTAATTAACGACTAAATACCTCTGAGTTTGTCTACGAGTCTACCTAGTATGAATCTTGGTGCTAACGTTAACTCTTTATCAATGAACTCGTGTTTTCAGTGATCCTTTTAAAAAAATAGCCAACAAAATAACTCATAAGATGACCCTTAAGAGTTGCTAAAACTCTTGGTTTGCTAATGATGTACACAGTTTTGGGGGAACATTTTTATTCAGGAATGCTTTAAATTACTAACATTGAATATCTGAAATGGTTCAGATGGGAAATGTTTTAAAAACATATAAAACATAGAGAAGTGCAGGTCAAAGTTAGAAACTTTACATTTTGGGAGTGTCTCCGTGTTTATCTATTTGAAATGTCTTTAAGTTTTATGTGATTTGATAAGTTTTATCAGAGAAAATGTGCATTTCAATAGCTGTTTCTGATTCGTCCAGGATCAAGATCTTTGTCTTGAGAAGAAGGGCTATGAAGTTCAGCTGTATCTGCCCAACACTGAAATACATTATGTTATTTATTTTTGTTGTGTATACTAATTTTTATTAAGATAAAATTACAATCTCCCTTATTAGGCAATAAGTAATTGAGATAAATGTTCTCATTCATACAATATTTACAAACAGCCCAGAGGCCCCCCAAGCCACATGGTTGTCACCTCCCTCGCGTGAAAGGAGGAAGCGGAGTCTTGGGAAGTCCCCCACGCTCCTCCCTCAGCCGCGTCACTGGATAAGAGTCAGCGGAGGCTGATCATGAGCGCGATAGCCACAAACGCTCAGGACAGGATTGGAGAAGCTAGTCATTGCCAGGACTCCCACTGTCACGTATTTATAGCAGGTCACGAGGCCACTGCCGTTTTAGTCTCCGAGGAGTATTATAGGGATGAGTGGTGCAGTGCAATGACTGAGCTAGGGAATCAGGGTGTTACTTTCTATTTGTGGTTCTGATTGGTGATTTAACTTTACAGATTATTTGATTTGATAAGCTTCAAAAATATTTTAATAATTTACCACCAACTTGTGCATGTAGTAGCCGTTATACCCAATACTAGATAGTTTCGAGTTATCGATCGAATTTAGAATTGTAATTTGTGGTATTATAGTTGTAATTATTTATTTTAAATCCATTTTTTTTTTTTTACTATTAATTTATATAAATTTTAATGTTTTATTGTATTTATTTCTTCTTTATTTTATTTTTTACTGGTGTTTGTACTCCTTTTTTATAATTACATAATTTTTATTGATTAGGAATCTTTATCTATTAACTCTTCGGGCTTATTTATAACTTTTATGTTTGATTGAATATCTTTAATTTTTATGGGTAGTTTATTTATTTCTTCTGTAGTTATTTTATATTTATGGTATGAATGAGAGCATTTATCTCATTACTTATTGTCTTATAAAAGGCAGGTTGTAATTATAGCACAATAAAGGAATATAAAAAAAAAAAAGTTATTTTATATAGACCTTCTTATATATCTGATGATTTATATAAAAATCGGTTTCTTTATTTGGTTTTGTTGTTTATTTTTTCTATAATGTTATTAATTATTAGTCCTAATTTAATTAGATTTTTTTTAGGTTGGGATGGTTTAGGGTTGGTTTCTTATTGTTTAGTTATTAGTCTTATTGCATGTCCTGATCCTACCCATGTATATTTTTTAATTATAAATAGTGGCATGCAAGCAACAAAAATTGCTAATATTCAAACAAATCAACATGTTGCTGAATATATCTTGTCAATTTCAGACGACGATCGACATACAGTAGAAGCTCCCCTTTCGGACTGGGCAATAAACTAATAGATTAGGCATAATAATAACAACAAGCTTAGGATAATTTAAGGAGATACAGTTTTTTTTTTTATGGCCTGGTAATAAGATGGTTAATGACTGTTTTGAGTCGGTTACTCGTCGTGTTAATACTAGGTCGGTTTGATTAAACATTCACCCTAATTAAAATTGAGATTAGGGGCCGTGGGCGGGGCTTTGGCCGCAAAGGGAGGCCCCGGCCGACTAGGTAATTTGAATACAATAGTAATTCCGGCGTCAGCTGTTTGACCAGCTGTCCGGACATATGACCACTGTTCTAGCCCGCTTCACAGGCCCTAATAACGATGGGACGTGTACTAGCCAAGCGGACTGTCTTGCCAGCCAGCCATATCTCAACTCGAGGTGTGAACCCGTGACTGCGGGTATAGAAACGTTTCCAGATCACAAATCGGATACCAAACAAAGCAGTATTGACCAGAGACAAAGTAATACA
The DNA here is from genome assembly GCA_930367205.1 of Acanthosoma haemorrhoidale. Classification (NCBI taxonomy): domain Eukaryota; kingdom Metazoa; phylum Arthropoda; class Insecta; order Hemiptera; family Acanthosomatidae; genus Acanthosoma; species Acanthosoma haemorrhoidale. The sequence goes on along the minus strand of OV884011.1, from coordinate 17,560,140 downwards.
CGAATTTTAGTAAGTAAAAGTCGCAACGTACAGACTAAATAGAAACTAGAATAACTAAGACGGACATATCTAACCAAAGCGACTGCTAAATAACTACGATACTAATATAAAATTTATTACTTAATAATAAAGGAATAGTAATAGAAGGAAAATTGATGAAAAGGGAGGGAGATAAATTCCATCAAGTAGCTTTTATTATATAAAAACACACCACACGAAAAGAAGTGACAAAAAACCCTTTTTCATTTATACAAATTACTTTTAAGTCCTTAACTGACAAATAAAGTATTTAATGCATATCATTTTCAGGTGTGAAATCTAAACATCAATTATATAGAAATATAAATAAAACATTAATTATCAATCCCTTGCATTGGAGGGGGCTTAAAAGTTGTACTTAATAGATGCCGGCTGTGGGTTTGTTCAATAAAATAAATAGCTCATATTGCCGTTATGAAGTGCTAAAATCATAAATCATCATGGTGGCACAAAACAAAAGTAGATCATACTCATGAACAAAAATATGTGATATATCAATATATAGTTACAGATAATTGGTAAAAGAGGTAATAAAAATTAAAAAAAGGATAAAATATATTCTCTCGGAATACAAATAAAATACTAAACTGTGAAGGAAATAATATATACACAATACATAATAAAAGTGACCCTCAAGACCAGGTCTAGCTGATACGAACTTGACATGTATTTGACACTGAGGTTTCGCTTTGCCAAATTTGAAGAGTTCTTGTTGAGTTCAAAGGGTCTTAGAAGCTCTAAGATTGAACATAAACGAACCAATTCATATATATATATATCCTTTATTGTGCTAAAATTACAATCTGCCTTATTAGGCAATAAGTATTTTAGATCAATGTTCTCATTCATACCATATTTACAATTCAACATTCACTCGCTCATTCATACAATAATCAGGATATGATTGGAGAAATTGGCCATTGCCAGGGCTCCCACTGTCACGCATTTATAGCAGGTTACGAGGCCACTGCCGTTTAAGTCTCCGAGGAGGATTATAGGGACGAGTGGTGCAGTCCAATGACTGTGCTAAGGGATTAGGGTGGTTGGAGAGGCTACTATGGAATTTCATATACTTGAAAGGGATGAGTTCAAGAATGTAGGGTATATTAAGATTGTTATGAAGGGTTTTGTTGCTGACGTAATAAGGGGCATTTACTATTGTTCTCAGGACGTTTGATTGAAAGGATTGGATATAATTGATGTTCGACTTTTTTGCTGTCCCCCATAGCTCTATTCCGTATGTCCAGATTGGTTTAAGTATAACTTTGTAAAGTAGTAATTTATTTTCTATTTAGGGATGGGATGTCCTTTTAAGTAGTCTGTACAGTTGTCCAAAGCCTCTGTTTAGTTCTTTTTTTTTTAGCCTCGTATGTGGGTTCCAGGTCAGCCGTTTGTCGAGATGGAAGCCTAAATACCGTACTATGGATAAGTAAGTATAAAACAGTTTCTTTTTTTATTCTACAGTGGAGAGGGCTGGGCGGTTCTTATAAACAAAAACTAATGCTTTCGAAATGAGATAACCAAGAATAATCCTCTGGAAAATAAGAAAAGATTAAGGTAGATCTTGGAGTAACACCTGTAAAAGCATTTCTAGAAGAGAAGTGATTAAAATGGTTCGGACTTGTTTGTCGGGTGATGATCGGAAACCTACATGTAGGCTAGTGCTCAATGAAGCTGACTTGCAAGCAGGCGCTGGTGACTATATAAAGAGAATTGCTTAAGCCAGAGAAATTACTGACAATTCTAATCTCAGTTACAGTAATGATTGTGACAGGCACTCAGCAAATATATTTTTTGCCAGTGAAACAAGCTGAAGTGGTGAGCCTCATCACCTAGTGTTGTGGATATGGTTATGACTTTTTATAATACAGATTGAATGTATTTATATTATGCCCTCCTTCGAATGCATCAGAGGAGCAACTTGTAACTCTATAAAAATTGTTTGTTCATTGTATTATTTTTTGAGGTTTTGAAATTTAAAAAAAAAAAACAAAAAACAGAGGAATAGTTTTATGATTACGCATGCGCAAGCCGGTACTTTTAGCTATTACTGATTTTTCCATTCTGAGAAATAACCGGTTGCAACTGGATGAAACAGAAATACTAGTTCATTATGGTACTTTTCGTGTGGATAAAAATCCCACTGATGATCGTAACAATCGCAAGTATGAAAGTAGTTCCTCCTACGGCGTGCTGTGAACCACAACAGGGAGGGGTGCCAACAAGCCACCTCCCTCAAAAGAGACAGTTTTGAATTGTAAAGGAGGCGGCCCGAGGAAGACGTGCCACAATCCATCGGTGCATATTGACGGACCGCCCTCCGCACCCCATAACTCCCCAGTCTTCCGCCTTTTATGTATATTACTTTTTCTAATTTATTAAATGGAACCGGTTGAGATGTATGTTAGCAGGCCTCCTGAATAAGTTATCCCGGTCCCGGGAGTGTTAACATTTTGCTCAAACGGTAATTATTTACGCTGGAGATGTTTTTATACTCATCTCATATCTTGTCGTTTTTTTTCCGGTAAAGTAATTATCTTTGTTCCAAGAAAGTTTATTACACCCATGTTCAGGCCTTAAAAAATATTGTTTTAGTAATAAATTGATCTTTACTAATACAATAAAAGTCCTATAATATAATAAACCTTTAAAACAAATTATAAACAACTAAAAGATTGATCAAGCGGTTGTAGAGTCTGTATATAGAAAGATAGTTAAATAATCTACGAGGGATTCCTGAATAGTTACTAAATAAGAATCGGACATAGCAATCTGCATTTTTGACCCAGAATACTTCATTTCACAACCAAGTGTATTTAAAGGAAAATTGTGAAGCCTAACATTTTGACTCATTGAGGCAACATAAATTGTATGTTATTTCTTTGTAATATTACAATTTGCTTGTCCAACATTAATAATTGTGATAGCTCATTTATACCGCATACAGAATTAAATTGACTCAATATGCACAGTTCACTCCTCTGGCCGACAAACTCCAGTTGTCTTCTACCGTTTCGCTATGTGGATTCTTGACCATAAAAAGAGCCTCAGGTGTTTAGGACATCGTAGGCAGTGTTAGGACTACGTAACTTACTTATCTGTTTACAATAGAGTGCTAGTGGTCTAACGCTTTAGGCAACGAGGAAGAGTTACAGCACAAGGAGGAGTTGGCTGTAGTGTTTGGATGTGTGGATAGGTATTCATAGATTTCGGTATTCATGAAGTTATAACACCACGGACTGTAGGTACGTTGAGATCATTGTGAAGGGACGTAAAATGGAACGTTGACTGTATTTCTGATTGGAATGTTTGAATTCGTTTTATGTCCGGAGGTTCAGCTGCATAGTTTTAGTCAGTACGTCCGAATCGGTTTTAGTAACTTGTTTATATAGGGTGTCCCAGAATTAACGCAAGATTTGAATTTGCCGCCATTTTAGCAGTAAAGTGCTGGCAACCCTAAAGACAACAAAAACTTGACAGCTGGCAATTTAGTGTTAGTAAAAATAGAGCGTTACACGATAGAACAACGTGTCTTTATTGTTGAACATTATCTCAAAAATAATGAAAATTTGGCGGCTGCAGTTCGAAAATTTCAAATAAAATATGGTCGGAATAGTGTTTTGACTTCAACAACTGTGAAGAGATTAATTGAAAAATTTAGGGAGACTGGAGCAGTTGGAGACACTAAACACACTGGTCGTCCAAAAACAAGACGTTCAAATGTTTGTGCCGAAAATGGATTATATTGATGTGGCCAATATGGGGTTTCAACCAGATGGTGCCACATGGCATACAGCCCATGAAACAATTCAAATACTGCATGAGACATTATCAGGTCGTGTACTCTCTCGTTTTGGTGATCAGAATTGCCCCCCTAGATCGTGTGATTAACACCTTTAGACTTCTTTTTATGGGGTTATTTGAAGTCAAAGGTGTATGTCAACCAGCCCACATCCACCCGAGCATTAAAAGAGGAAATTCAACCATATTTCTGCCAAAATGTCATGGAAAATTTCGACAAGAGAGTGCGTATGTGCCAGTAACGTAGTGGAGGTCATTTGCCCGATGTGTTATTCCATAAATAACCCTATCCTATTTACTTTATAATTCAATAAAAAAATAACATAAATACTAAAAAACTATGTTTTCTATTAAAATAAAATCTTGCATTAATTCTGGGACACCCTTGGCTTGTCTCTGAAGTTTTGTATGGGCTCCTATGACATCCAGAAGTCATAATATATTTTTGAAATAATTTCATCATTTTAGGCCAATTGAAACATGATAGGTGTATTTCGAGGTGTTGTGGAACATACCTTTAAAGTTACAAGGCTGATTCTCTTTGACGATTGCTATGAACATAAAAAATATAAGATAATTACCTGTTTGAAAGTACAGTCCTCCAGGCTCAGTAGAATAGAACAACACAATGTGCCAGCTAATATGCCCCGACATATGACCCAGTGAAGCAATAGCAGATTAGCAATGGGATAAGTAGCAGTAGAGCTACGTTCGCGTGCCCAGTCCCACACCGCCTTCCCGTTCAATTCCCTTGTAGCCTTTTTCAGATCGTTTGTCCCGGCTATTTTTCATCCTTTGCCCGGGAGCCGGTTTTTGGCTGACTAATGAGCTGTCATGGCCAACGCTAACCCCCACCCCCCCTTCATTTCTTCTGTTTTTTTGCGTTATTTTTTTTGACATCATATTTTTTCCAACAGATCTCATCCGGGATCTGCTGAGTTACACTCTTTCCGAATTCCCCGAACGACAAACCTGCATTTATTTTTTGTACCAATTTATATTTCCATTGGCAGGACGCAGACGTCAGCTTTTTTTTTTCTCCCTTAAATCTAAATAAATTTCTTTATATAACTTTTTAACAAATTGAAGAATTATTTCAAACCATACGACAAGTACTTTATTGATGAGCCCATAGATAGAGGCCATACTTTTAATCAGGATGATTGTCTTTCATCCGTCGGTCTGTACTCACCTGAAATTCATATACACATATTCTTAAAGCTTGAGACATCCATTATTAAATAGAAATATACAAATTGTTCATAGGCTCTGTTTGTTCAGGGATTTTGTCTGTACAAGTAAACTACATAATAAAGCAATCAAATAATAAACGAATTTATAAAGTTAACAAATTTAATATGCTCCAGGCAATTTCAAAAAGTATTGTTATATTATTTGTTAGTTATTTGTTGAAAGGCAATTAGCAATGACCTAGTATTTATGATTAAAAATTAAAGAGAAGTATGTAACATGGCTACCTGCCAATAGTATTTATTCATTTTGATTGTGCGCATGTACAAAAAAAAAAAAATTTAGTTCACGATTAATAAAAATGACAATGATACTCTCAATATTCAAAGTAATTTCAAGAGGCACACAATTAATTTAGATAACAAGTTTAATGAGTAATTATCTCATGTTTTTGTAGAAAGTTAAAAACATGCCTGGATAAAGGAAACGTAACGCTTTGAATATATTTAACTATAAATATGTTAGTTGAAAGTTCTGTTTTTCTACATATATATATATATATGTTCTGTTTTATATATATATATATATATATATATATATATATATATATATATATATATATATATATATATATATATATATATATAAAAGTGGATATTTTTCTTTTAGGAATTAATTGAATTTAGGTTTAGTTTAGAGGTGCTCTGGTATCTGGAAAGTATGTAAATATGATCCAAAATGTAATAATAAATTGTATCTCGTAAATATAGGTATTGGACATAGCAAAGGCCTAATATTGTCTTCAGTACAACATTTAAAATAAACAAAGCCATACAGAAGCAAGCATTATAGAGGAGACACCAACTAACACTGGGTGCGTGATTATGTGTTGGGTCTGTTCTCGTAAAGGAGGGACATGTTTGTTTATCGGGGGCACTGTGTTTGTCAGACCGGCCGTGTGTTTGTGGCCGATTTATCCTCCCCGGAGGAGCACAGGCCTACATGCCTAATGCCCTGTCTCTAATCGGGGCCCGGCCGCGTCAGCAGCGCTTCTGCTGACCGTCTAGTTCCTCCCCGCCGTTTCCTCCCCCAATCCTATTTGATACGTCCCCATTAATTTTTACCCCCCATCCCCTAGCAGCCCTCAGTAGAAGGGGGCGGAAAACATCTCACCCTCGTTTCATCATTCCGAGTAGCACCACTGACCCAGCTTTAATCAGGGGCCGCCTCACCCTTGATGAGTCCTCTCAGCGAGCCACCCTCAAATCTAAATATTCGGGACAGGGATTAATATCTCCGGAAAAAAAAAAAAATCATATGCGATTCCCACACATAACATCTCCAATTAGGGCAAGGAAAACAGCCTGGTTTAATGGAAAGAGGGGACATATACCATTAGTAAACTGTGTTATATACTAAGCATGTACGCATATGAGATGGATTGAAGAAGAAAGTACGATGTCAAAGTTTTAAGTTGTAAGTAAATTGCTTTTAGAAGACCGGAAATTCATTGTATTTCTCGCAATGAATTTATGCGATGAAAGCAGGGGCGCGCTAGCAAGTTGCTCAAACTCCTTTTCTCTATTGTCAAGTCTCTGAGTTATTCTAGAAAACTAAACCGATAAACTAACTAGTTTCAAATCGCTAGACGTGCGGTTAAATTTCCCAGATAAATAAGAAACGTTACTACATCATTCATCGTATTCCGAACAATTGATGTGATCTCAATTCAATTGATGCTACAATGCTTGCTTCCATTGGCAAATTAATGATTGAGATGTATGATAGTTATCAGAGAGTTTAACATCGTCCCAATTTCAGTCCTTTTAATTTTTACTAATTTAACATTTATACTAATTTTACTATCGTGTATTATTAGGTGCAATTAATTAAACATTATTGCTTTAAATTAAAGTAGGTTGGATGAAAACGATCATCCAATAAACAATACATATGAGCAATTGAAACTTTCTTACTAAATAAAATAAAATAATACACTTCAATGATAATAATACATAATAATAAAGTAAATATTTAACCATCTCGATTATTCTAGAGTTTTATTCTAAACATGACTAGTATGTAGTTATGTAACTTAACATAAATATAGCTTAAGATCACAATTAAACAACACTGAAGTAATGAAGGGAAGGGCCTTCAAATAGGATGGAAACATTTTTGCAGCAGATTTTGGGAATAAAGCAGTAAACGACCTCACTTGTTAATTTGGAGAAATGCATGTACTACGAAGAAATAAATAATATCTATTAATAAATAAAATAACTTTTAATAATAATGATGCTTACCACCGCGGTTTTCGTTGTCCGCAGGCTTCACTTGGATGGGCCGGTTCATCTGCAAAGGAAACAATAGTATTTATAGGATGAAATAAAAATTGGACTTCATCAAAAATTTTATCTGTCTCAAGATATAAACATAAATAAAAACTTTCTAAGTATTGGCTGTCAGGCCGAAAGGAAATTCTAGAAATGCACATTTTGAGGAGAACATCAATTTGCAAGGACGTCACATAAAATAAATCATATCTACAAATTCGCAAAAACCGGAAGATGAAAAATTTGTATAAGGTAAGAGAGTAAAAATGAGTATAAAAAATGATTCTAAAAATAACACTATATACAATTATAGTGATCCTCGGGCGAATCTATTTACAAATTATTTTTGTATTTCCTGTACCGTCGCTACATTATATACAGGATTTGTTATTTTATAAAAATTATGTAATGGAATAAACAAGTATAATGATACACATTATACGTGACTGGACTGAACTGACTAATAAAGGTGATGGGGCTCACCTTTTTGATCAAACTTAAAACTAACTTACATACTAATTCTTAACCTAATTTTTCCCCGACAGTCTGTTGCCATCGATGCGGAAGGGGTGGTGGGGTCGTAGTGTTAAACACTGGGTTAGCTAGGTGTTGCAACGATTCAAAAAACTTGATGTGTCTCCTGCGGATGAACTCACCCACCGACCCCAAGCAAAGGGTGCAGGTCAGCGTTCTTTAACCTCTCGAGAGAGGTATGTCGGACCACTTTTCGCATGATCCCAATCTGGAATTGTTGGAGACATTTGGCTGTATTGTCAGTCAAATGGGTAAATTGCGGGGCACCGTACAGCAGAGCTTGCCTGAAGAGACATTTATAAACCATCAGTTTGAGACGAAGCGACAGGTTGGGTGAAGCGATAGCCGGTTAGACCTGTGTCGTACTTTTTCTATTTTATTACTAAAATAAGTAGAGAAATGGATATGCCTATCCATTTTTATACCCAGATTTAGGCAAGGCTTTTTTCCTTTTGGAGGGATTTTCTTTAATAATTCTGTGGTATAAAATGAATACTAGGCAGTAGTAACAATTAATGAAATAATGTATGATTTTTAACTCTTTATGAGCTATATTTAATTGGTGGGAATTAAAGGTAAATTCTCTCAAATTTTTTGCATAAGGTGCGCTCATACAGCGATATGATACGGCTACTGTTAGACTGTGCTTAATTATTCACAGTCAATAAGTACATAACTTGCATCCATAGGGAGAATAACCCACTTTTATTCATGGGGCTGAATAAAATGGTTGCCCTGTTAGCTAAAAGGTGACGGGTTAGCATATATGGAAATATTTAAGAGGTGTAAACGAGGATATGCCACAGCTCTAACCACCCATGTCCACGAAACCACATTCATTTAGCCCTACACTTGCCACATCATCTCGGGCATCTCAGATTGAACATGACTCACGCTTTTCCTTTATTCCCGTTCAGTTTACCGATCCAGCCTACACACATTTAGATATGTAGCCTATAAGCGCCAACTACGATCAAACATCGTGGAACAATGAAATTATCCCCCTCATAGTTAGGAGGATAGTATATGTGGGTTGTAAAGTAACCATCGTAAGACTTCACTCTGAGCTTTACGAGAGAGCGTAACTAAATAGATTACGATAAAGAACTCATGCTCGATACGGATAGTTCAGCGGGTAGAACACCCGACTAGAGACCTGAATTAGCGGTCCGGATTCTTAAATTAGTTTATAGCTTTAATGTTTACATAAAACCGCTGACCTGGAACACACACGAGGCTAAACAGACAAGACTAAACAGACGCTTTGGATAACTGTACAGACTACTTCAAAGGACCCATCTCTCAATAGAAAACAAATTACTAATTTACAAAGTTATACTTAAACCAATCTGGACATACGGAATAGAGCTGTGGAGGACATCAAAAAGTCGAACACTAAGCGTGTCCAATCCTTTCAATCAAAAGTCCTGAGAACAATAGTAAATGCCCCTTATTACGCCAGCAACAAAACACTTCATAACGATCTTAATATACCTTACATTCTTGAACTCATCCCTTCCAAGTTCATAGTACATAGTACCAGCTCCACTCATTCCTATAATCGTCCTCGGTGACTAAAGCGGAAGTGGCCTCGTGGTCTGCTATAAATGCGTGGAAGTTCTGGCAATGGATAGTTTCTCCAATCATGTCCTGAGTGTATGTGGCTCTCGTGACGTATGGGTGACGCGGCTGACGGAGGAGCGTGGGGGACTTCCCAAGACTCCACTTCCTCTTTCGCATGCGAGGGAGGTGACAACCATGTGGATTTGGGTGGGCTCTGGGGTGTTTGTAACTACTGTACGAAAAAGCGAGTGATTGTAAATATGGTATGAATGAAAACATTTATCACAATTACTTATTGCCTAATAAGATAGATTGTAATTTTAGCACAATGAAGAATTGTCAATATAAAAAATATTTACATAAGAAATGTTTTCAAGAGGCTAAACATTAAATTGGAGTGAAGACGTCTGTAGGATGAGTCAGCTCCGTGAAGCTATGAGTGAATACAGCGAACAGAAGACAGAGATGGAAGCCCTAGCCAGGGAGGAGATGAAGGATAGCGGAGACCAGATGCGCCACATCACTAGTATTGAATCCTCCTATCCATTTTATCCAACGCCTATTAATCACGAGACAATACTCCATGACAGACTCTCGACATATCAATTTTCCTATAAATTCTCCCCCGGATCACCTGCGCCGCTTCCGGTTATGTCGGGTGATGTAGTGCATGTCTCTGCCATAAGGAAGAGGAATTAGCGACAATATTAATATAGAATTACTCTGAGATCTGAGATATGGAATTCTAATATAGATGCTGCGAATTTGAAATCGAATAAATTACTGCACGATCATAAAAAAACAAGTCAACTGTGATAGATAATAAATTTTATTTTTTTTATTTTTCTATTAATTGTATATTATATTATTATTTATTAATTATTATATTTTTTTGCAATTGTTATCAACTGGAATAGAATTTTAATCGCAGTATACATAACAGGCACAATAACAGTTATTCTTACGTTCTATTAATTTTTTTTTTCAAATTGACTGATTGAGTCAGTGTTAAATGTATCGTTTTGCGTTAGTCGCTGTACGTATTTGATTACTTATTAGTCCCCTGAATAGAGTGAGTTGTATTGTATTATAGGTATGAATGGACTCTCGCACAACACCGCTGATGTGCAAGCAAATTGTTATTTTCTAATTATAATAGTGTATTGATAATCATACTGGGAGTGTTTAAGTGAGGGGAGTAGTTTCTTGGGAGATTGGCTAAGGCTGACAAAAGAGAATTGGTAACTTTTCATCTATTAAATAACGTTTCGACATCACCATATTCTTTTCTCGTTTTACCTTTATGGACCTGATGAAGTATGGTATGGTATGTGTCGGGCTTAGATAACTGAGTATATCCAAAGTGGGGAGGAGGTGCCCGCCGCGGGCTAGGGTCGCCACAACCTTTAGCCGTCGTCCGGTGAGCGCCAAGATAGAGGTAAGGCGGGCGGATCTGTAGTCTTTCATGCTGGCTCCCGACCTAGTCGGTGAGCAGCCTAATTCATTTTGAGCTGACTCCATAAGATCTTTACAAGGTGTGCCCCGACAGTGCACTATGTTCAGGAGAAGAGGTACAGCGTAGGTTTATAGGTAGTTTATGTGGTCTGGGAATGACCACGAATCCACACTCGTTGTCTAAGGGTAGGCAAAATCCGTCCAGATCCCAAAGGCGAGTGTGAACCGGAGAGAGGCAAACTGGATTGCCTCGGGAGACGCTACTGGTAAGTTTGTAGGGCTACGGCAACCGTCGTCCGCGAGGGAGAGGTCTCACCTAAGGAAGTGCTAGTTTTAGCGAGATGAAGGCAGGGATTCCCACTAGGAACGTGCGGGGTCTGACAACGCCGGACTAAAACATAGCGAGGTTAGGAGAGAGAGATGCAGAGGTAGCTGAATGAGAAGACCTCTTGAATGTTTTTGAGTAGAGCAGCAAGCGCCAGTGCAGAGAGAGAGAGAGAAAGAGTGAGAGAGAGAGAGAGAGAGAGAGAGAGAGAGAGAGAGAGAGAGAGAGAGAGAGAGAGAGAGAGAGAGAGGGGGGGGGGGAGAGAGAGAGAGAGAGAGAGAGAGAGAGGGAGAGAGAGAGAGAGAGAGAGAGAGAGAGAGAGAGAGAGAGAGAGATGTTAGAGGTGCCGGTTTGTTACTTTCTGATTATTACTTTTTTTTTTTTTTTTTATTTCAAAACCTCAACAAAACAATACAATGTACAAAAGAAAAATAACAAAATATTTGGATTACATATTTCTCCTCTTACTGCATTTACATGCATTTGGCGGAGTGCCTAAATATAATAAATTTTTATTGTCGTTAATAGTTCATTGTTCTTATACAACACTAGGTGATGAGGCTCACCTTCTATTTGTCACCGACATGATTATTACCCTAAGGGGCGCTTCTTATATACGCGGCTAGTCGTGGTGGGGAGCCATCCTCACCAGCGGCTGTTCTCCCTACTATCTTCTCCCCCACTCCGACTGACGTCATAAGCTTTATTAAACATATGGAGACAGTGATAGATATGATCTTATTGAGAAGAGGGGAACTTATAATTATTTGTAATTAAGAGGTGGCCAACAACAGTATGTCAAAACGAATTTCCATCAATACATTTGACGAAAATCCAAAAAATTGTCTTTCACTGATCAAAGCCAATTTCACTACAAATTAACACTATGCAATTAATAATAACACTTTTGTAGTCGTAGTAATGCCCGAATTTTGCAGGATGTCAGCTATAGGACCTTATTTTTTTCATATGATTTTAGGGCATGTCAACATCAAGGATCATGCCCTCATATACATATTTAGTTTCTGATTCCATTCTTACTTGTTAGCTGTTTATTATTAGTTATAACACTGTTATTATTATATAATAGTGTTTGGAACGAGGTTTGTTATAGGGTTTTGGGGTTTTTATACTATTAATAAGCCGTAATTGTGTGAATCCGTGAGAGCGCGTTATCGAGAACATAGCCCTTGGCACCCCCCCCCCTACCGGGGCATTGCGGCACCACAGTCCCATAGTCATATATATTTAAAACACATATTTATAGGAATATTTTGACTCCGCAGGAATGCCCCTTGCTTTTTTGATTTTTTTAGAACGCATTGGCTACACACTAGAGTATTGAGGTTGGCAATGGCGCTGAGGCTCCATTGGGTTTAGTGCTAGGCTGGTACCTCTCAACCTTTGGGTTTTGGTTTCTTAAACCATATTCTATGCTTATTTGTTCATGTAGCTACTCGTGTATACAATGCTTCTTACCTTTTTTGAAATCATGATTAGAGCTGGTGATCGGAAGAAGACAGTCGATATTGGTTCTGGGTAATGTATTAAGGGGTGGATGTATATCACTCACTCTAACTCATATTAGGATCCCATGCATAAGCAGAGAGTGAAAACGTTGTCCATAAATAAATTCAATATAAAGCGTCTTCCAATAGGGACTTTCAAACTTTGACAGTTGATAGCGGCCATATTGTTGAAGCTGCATCTGTCGAATTGGCTGTCATTTATTTAGGCTGTTTTGCCAAACACCATGAACGGATATATCGTTCAAAAATACATGAAAATTGTTTTATCAATATGAGTGTTCTGTTCGGGCAACATTCCGTGGTCACCATAACCGTTCTACCGAGAGGACTATTCGCAGTGTGGTGGATAAATTTGATTCCACTGGTTCAGTATACAAACAACCAACACCCTCGTACGTCGACAAAACGCAAGATCTGCCGAAAACATCGCCACTGTCTGTGAGAGCGTTGCAGGAGAATCCGAGGAAGACGATTTCGCGTCGCTCACCAGAACTCGGTCTTTCGCAGACCACAACTTGGTGAATTTGGCGTCGTCACTTGGGTCTGCACCCGTACAAAATTCAACTGACCCAGGAGCTGAAGCTAAACGACCACGTGTGGTCATCTCACGTGGAGGTGATGTGAACTGGCCACCGAGATCGTACGATGTGACCCCCTTAGACTTTTTCTCGTGGGGTTTTCTTAAGCGGTCTTCAAAGCCAACATAACTTATGCCGTCGGTAAAATTCAGCCTGATTTATGTGCCAGAGTCATGGAAAATTGGACATTTCGGATGCGCACCACCCAGCGAAGCTGCTGTTGATGTTATATTTCATACATAATGGCATTGATAGGCCTTTCAAACGAATAAAAAATTTCTATAATATCTCACACACACTTTGTTTTATTTAAATTTAAAGATAGGAAGGGCTTAATGAAAGACCCTATATATCTAACAAGGTTCTTTCCTCAACCTAAGCCTGTATTCGAGGGAACACGCCAAAGGGAACCACACAAACCCTGTAAATGATGCTAACAAACAATGATGGATGTTGATTGTAATGATTGAATGATGAGACATGCTCTATTTGAGGAAAGCGTTAGGAGGGGGTGCCGAGAAGATTTATACCGCTGTAATTGTCGCCATCCTGGTGTCGGCCACTGAATTATCGCTTTGGCTACCATTGGCTCCCGACAGACCATTTCCGTCGTTCGTTTTATACCGGTGGGGTTTGGCAATAATAGATTCACAATAAAAAAAAACAACAATAAAAACAGCTTTCATGCACTTTAGTATCAGCGCGCATATTTGCTCTGCTCGCTAACGAAGTTTTCAGTTGCAAACAGAGCAGGGCTCGACAGCTTAAGTGTTCGACGACAGTGGCCCTAAAAATAAACCTATGGAAATGAAATTTCAATTTATCCTACAGTACCCGGGGCTACTATGTGTATGTTATGACATATCATTAGTTGTTTTTTAGTATATATTTTGCTAAGTATAATGTTTGTAATTTATATTTGTTGAAAAAGCGATTTTTATTGACTCAGATAGTTAAAGATCAAAATGAAGCATTTTATATCAATCAAATAATAATAGTTTTTAGGCTTCTTTACTACATGAATGAGAAAGCTATTTGTTGAAATTTCATTACACAAACCTATGTACAATTTTAAGAATATATTGAATACTTCATTCATTTTCTATTTATTTGATTTTAAAATAGTATGGATAATTGAATAATTTAAGTTTAGGAGAAAAGTAAACAAAAAATAGGAACCTCTATTATAATGATAATATACAATATATATAAAACAACTTTATTATGATGAAATTAGAATAGGCAATAAATAATTGAGATAAATGTTCAATAAATGCCAGGAATCCCTAGGAATTTATAGCAGGTCACGAGGCCACTGCCGTTTTGGTCTCCGAGGAGGATCATAGGGATGAGTGGTGCAGTGGGGTGGTTGGATAGGCTACTATGGAATTTCATAAACTTGGAAGGGATGAGTTCAAGAATGTAGGGTATATTAAGATCATGATGAAGGGTTTTGTTGGTGACGTAATAGGGGGCATTTACTATTGTTCTCAGGACTTTTGATTGAAAGGATTGGATGCGCTTGATGTTCGACTTTTTTTCTGTCCCCCATAGCTCTATTCCGTATAGCCAGATTGGCTCTTAAGTATAATTTTGTAGATTAGTAATTTGTTTTCTATTGAGGGATGAGATGTCCTTTGAAGTAGTCTGTAAATATACAATAAAAGACTATTTTTCTAAAAGGACAATCTATTGGTACAGTTAACTTGTAATAAAAACTTGTATAAGGCCAGATATTATTTTTAAATGAATATATGGTTTTACAGGGTTTGCTAATTTAGGAAATGTTTGAGACAACTGAAATGATAAATTTTATGTTTAATTTTTTCGCCTGAATCTGTAATTTTAGTTTATTATTATATGTTCCTTGCTACCCGTAAACAGTGTGTTTTGTACTATTTAACTGTTTTTACGTTAAGAAGTAATTTAAATATTTAAAGATATTTTAAATTTCAGTCTCACTATTACTGTATTTTGAGACCCCTTGAGTTCTATTCCGGCATATGTACACCAAAAGCCAAGAATAAGCCCGTATATCAAGATAGGCACATATAGTTGATGGCCACGTACTCTTTTGAGGATAGGGCTTTTCTTTTTAGCCCTGGAAGAAAACTAGTGAATTGAAGATGAGGTTCGGGCAGATATTAAAATCCCAAGGTTTTTACGCTGGGTGAGTTACTAGTGTCATATCAAGTGAGACGAGTGGACACATAAGATATTTGTCACACGTAGCGACACAGGAATAAGTGTAGGTGAAACAGCGATGGGTGATGCCAAGGGTTCTTTTACAGTCGGCAGTAGGTATCAAGTGTTCCAAGGCCCTTTCTGGTTTTATTAACTCTTACACCGGCCGTAGGGTTTACGGCACTATTAATTGCAGGCGAGGACACAGGCCCTCACCATAAAACAGTTATTGAGGTCCTTATTTTTAAGGGCAGTAAAGGGACGCGGCACCCCCGGATTATACGCCGTAAAAAGGGCTAGGGCGGCAACATTTTTAATATCTGGCCGAGGATGGCAAAGAGTGGGGGTGAAAGAGGGGTACGAGGGAGGGGGTAGGTTTTATTATGTAGATCGAATTACAAGTCCCAGTGCCCGGGGCTTCTGTTCCCCTGCTCCGGGATTTTTTAATTACCCTGCTAATATTCATTCCTGTTGGCAGCACTGAACAGGCTTTCTACGACCTCTCCAGCTATTATTTATATAACTGCTTATTGTCTGCCTACCGTTCTGCGATCATAACCTCCCAGCTGGTTACACGACACAATTTCATTCTTACAGGATGTTTCTCTTTTGGAAACAATTGAATGTCACAATTGCATGACCCGTTGTTAGATAAATTTATATATGATTATACGTAGCTGCGTGATGTCTTCTAATCGCCGGTCTGGTAGGGGTTGACTCAGCCTCATTAGGGTAAATGAGTAGCTGTTTAAATAAAGAAACCAGGAGTTAATGGCTATACCCGCATATTTATTCTCTAACGATAGTACTTCTGTACTCCGACTATGGGAGCACACCTTCCATAATTTCCTACAAATATTTGCTTCTAAACAATATCAGGAATATTAGGTACCATAAAGTGTCTTCAGGTTCTACCTCCCTCAAAAGTCCTCATCATAATTGAAGTCATCATCACTGAGAATGAGGAGATTTGGCTATTCAGTTTCCAGCGCACTTAACCCAAATTCATCTGTGTTGAAGTTCCATTATGCTCTCATAAGGAAAGCCAATATTATAATGTACTTTTAAACCGTTATTCATAAAAGCATAACTGCATTATACGTTACAATTTAGTTAACTCTAGTCTTTTTTTTTTAATAGCATTTGTTCAATTCGGCTCCGGAATAGGCCACATGCAGGTGAGCCCCATCACCTAGTATTATATTCATTGCATTGAAATTTTAACGACAACCTGTATTGTTATGTAACCCAACCTCCTTCGAATGCATCACTACATCGCAGAAAGAGGAGAAATCGTAAATAGAAAATTGTAAAATGTTAATAAATTCAGGGGTTTAGGAAAAAAAAAAAATAACACAAAAAAAACGCTTATTTGAAGTGGTCAGACATACTTCATTGAGAAACGGAGCAACAGTGAGCTTTACGAGGTCTTTGATCTGCCTACGGTGGATGAATTCATTCAACGTAGGCATATCAAATTTTCGACTCATTACAATACTTGACAAACCCCGTTCTTAACACAATAACCCAAATGCATCTGAGTAAATATTCTGCACAGCAAGAGGAGAAATTTTGTAAATATTGTTCATTGTATTTGATCATCTGTTTGTAAAAAAATGTTAAATAAAAAGGGGTTTTGAAAAAAGAAATTGTTTATTTGGACTTTATTTCGACGTGAAACCCTCAGGTCGTGAACGTTTCAGGCTGTTTGCATATTATAATTCATTTTAGGGAGTCTACCGATATTAGAAGGTAAAAAAATGATATTATTGATGCCCTATATTTTATATAATTATTTACGGAGTAGGTAGTAATAAAATAGTGAGGTAGTAATCATGGAGAGAAATTTTATGATGGCATTTATGGTCGGTTCGTCATTTCTTAACGCTGCTGGAGATCAATAATTGTATTGGTTCCTCCGATAGTCCATAATGGAATAGTAAATGGACGAACATATCTCTTTATTATTTTATTTTTTTTATTTTAGCCCTTAACTCTTAACTAATAAGCTAATTTGTTTCTTTTATTAACATTTTTTACAAACAGATGATCGAAATACTTTGAACAAGATTTACAATTTACAAATTCTCCTCGTGCTGCATACTTAGATGCATTTGAAGGAGGGTAGATTTACAAATACAATTGTCTTTTTAGAGTATAAATATCAAATTCAAGTAGACAGGACTAAGTAATGGTGCTCACCTTCGGATTACAAAAAGGGTTCCTTTAGTTTTTCAATTTTCCAGAATATAAAGGGTGTCCCAGAATTAACGCAAGATTTGATTTAAATTGAAAACACAGTTTTTAGTATTTTTTTTATTGAATTATAAAGTAAATAGGATAGGATTATTTATGGAATAACACATCGGCCAAATGGCCTCCGCGACTTTGCTGGCACATACGCACTCTTTTGTCGAAATTTTCCATGACCATTTGGCATAAGTGTGCTTGAATTTCGTTGATGCAGCGTTGAATTTCCTCTATTAATGCACGGGTAGATGTGGGTTGTTGGCAAACACCTTTGACTTCAAATAGCCCCATAAAAAGAAATCTAAAGGTGTTAAATCACACGATCTAGGGGGCCAATTCTGATCACCGAAACGAGAGTACACGACCTGGAAATGTCTCATGCAGATTTGAATTGTTTCATGGGCTGTATGGCATGTGGCACCCTCTTGTTGAAACCACATATTGGCCACATCAATATCACCCAATTTCGGCACAAAGAACTGTGTCATGATTTTCAAAAACAATCTCACGCACTACTTCGATTGACAAAATTTTAAATTGACATTTGAACGGCTTGTTTTTGGACGACCAGTGTGTTTAGTGTCTCCAACTGATCCAGTCTCCCTAAATTTTTCAAATAATCTCTTCACAGTTGAAGTCAAGACACTACGGCTGCCAAACTTTTATTACTTTTGAGATAGAGTTCAACAATAAAGACACGTTGTTCTGTCGTGTAACGCTCCATTTTTACTAACCCTAAACTGTCAGCTGTCAAATTGTTTTTTTTTAGGGTTGCCAGCACTTCACTGCACAAATGATGGCAAATTCAAATCTTGCGTTAATTCTAGGACACCCTATATGAGAAGCGATTGTTTATTTCAATTGAAATTAATCGAGAATAAATTTTACCATGATAAAATTAAATGTTAGGCATCAAATAACAGGTTAATGATAAAATAGGCTTACAGCTCCAGCTGTAGAAAATTTAGGGGCCTGCTTGTTTAAGAGAGGCAGGAGCCATTTGTATCTGCCGAGGGACGAATAGATGTTTACCGAGACACGCCGCTTCTAAATATTTACTTAAGAATGTGAAGTTTGTCCCAGAAGGCTCCCTTTCCTCGTGTCAAATAAACCGTGGCGATATATTTAGCCAGCACCATCATACAACACGCCCAAATGGGATTATCACAAATTTCAACGCAGGGCAAGCGAGTGTAAAGTAATTATTGTTAAAATTGAATAAAAAAGCTCATTGACATTAAAAAAAGTACTGGAACCGAATTTTATGAAATAGACAACGTACCATTTTATTTCTCAAATTATGCATTGCAGAAATATTTCAATATTACTTTTTTCCCCCCAAAATTAGGCTATTAGAAGAGTTGCAATTGATGGTTTTGTTACACCTGCAAAATTATTTTAAACGGCAGATCTGGCTTTTATGAAATTACAGCCTACCGAAGTCCAACCAATTAAAACGCATTAATAATGAGGACGTTGAGGTATTAATTTGGCAACATACTGAGTAAGATAGCAAAACGATACTTGATTGTGTTTTACGAAGAAATTTCTTATGTTTATCGACATGATGTGGCTTAAATTGATCTGTCCTTAAGTCGATTTCAGATCTATAGATGAACCAACAGGAAGACATGCTATCGATATTGTTTTTGTTGAAATACGACTCGCTTAGTTATGGAATGATCTTTTTGGGTGTCTGTCAAAATCTTTACTGTCTGTAACTAGGGTGAGAATTGAACTGAGGGTACCTTCCTGACAAAGAGTCAACTTAAGACCCCGATGATGTTCCCACATAACCTTTACCCTCTGCTGCAAGTCCTGTCCGCTAGTCTTTTTAAATTCGATTCCTCTCCCCGTGTCTGAGACAGTAAGGTATCTAGGCTTCCATCTCGACAAAAGACTGACATGGAACCCACACACGAGGCTAAAAAGACAAAAACTAAACAGACGCTTTGGACAACTGTACAGACTACTTCGAAGGACATCCCATCTCTCAATAGAAAATAAACTACTTATTTACAAAGTTATACTTAAGCCAATCTGGACATATGGAATAGAGCTATAGGGGACAGCAAAAAAGTAGTACATCAAGCGTATCCAATCCTTTCAATCAAAAGTCCTGAGAACAATAGAAAATGCCCCTTATTACGTCAGCAACAAAACCGTTCATAATGATCTGAATATACCCTATATTCTTGAGCTCATCCCTTCCAAGTTCATAAAATTCCATAGTAACCTATCCAACCACCCTAATTTCCTAGCACAGTCATTGCAATGCACCACTCATCCCTATAATCCTCCTCGGAGACTAAAACGGCAGTGGCCTCGTGACCTGCTATAATTAAGTGATAGTGGGAGTCCTGGCAAGCTTCTCCAATCATGTCCTGAGCGTATGTTTAGCGTATGTCGCGCTCTTGGTCAGCCTCCGCTGGCTCTTATCCATTGACGCGGCTGACGAAGGAGCGTGGGAGGTGACAACCATGTGGACTTGGGAGGCCTCTGGTCTGTTTCTAAATATTGTATGAATGAGCAAGTGAATGATGAATTGTAAATATGGTATGAATGAGAACATTTATCTCAATTACTTATTGCCTAATAAGGCAGATTGTAATTTGATCTTAATGAAAATTGTTGTTAAAATAAAAAAAGACCCCGATGAAGTTACTGCATTGTTTCTAAGGGGGGGGGGATGGTCAAATTCCTATTTGTGAGTGTTTTTATTGGTTTTTAACTTGTGTCCCGATTCAACTGGTTTTAAGTTTTTATTTATGAGTTTTATGGATAGTTTGTCTGTTCTGAAGTGTAATTTCCATATATTTTAGATAGTTTTAACATTTACTTTATAAATAAGAAAAAAGTACCATTCCAATTTCTAGTTACCTTGGCTAAAATGTCCGATAAATAGGATAATAAAAATACTGGGTTTTGTGTATTTGATAAAAGAAAAGAGCAGTGGTGGCAATACTCATTCGTGAAATGACTGTATGATTTAGAATAAGAATAAGTTGTTTTTTTTTTTTTCAATAGCCTAATAATTTTGTTCGATTGTCCTTGGACAAACCGTTGACCACAAAGCTAAATATAATACCAACTTTTCAGTTTAGTCTGAAAATGTTTTAGATAGCAAAATAAATTATAGGCGTTCAAAGGAAGGGTGTTACAGTGAATCTCGAACGATTCGGAAAGTGACATGGAGAGAAAGAAATCCTTTTGTGAAGACATTTTTTTTTTGTCTCTCTCTCTCTCTCTGTCTCTCTCTCTCTCTGTCTCTCTCTCTCTCTCTCTCTCTCTCTCTCTCTCTCTCTCTCTCTCTCTCTCTCTCTCTCTCTCTCTCTCTCTCTCTCTCTCCCTCTCTCTCTCAGAGAGGGTAGAACTGGGTTAAAAAAACAGATTAGACTGGACAAATGGTGTTTTTGTCCCTTTTAGCGGATTGTTGGTTGAAGTAGGGACAGGGAAAAAAAAAAAAAAAAAAAAAAAAATTACTGTTGCGAAGGACTTCTCTGGCAGGGCTCAATCAGGCTTTTCGGGTCCGTTCCCTGCGAGGCGCTGGTGATTATTCATTTATACAGGCAACCCTTTGAAACCGGACTTTGGGAGCCCCTCTGTTTTCCTTCCCCGGGGGTGCCGCGGGCTTAAAAAGGAGGGGGTTGGAGGGGTGAATGACCCGCGCGTCACCGGCACACACCAACCACACCGCTGACTCAGACCCAGGAGAAAACAGCTGGTTCCAACAACACGCTCATTAACATCGGGGCCCGGCGTTGAGGCTGGTAAGTGGATTTTAAACTTAACCATTCCGCCAGTTTAGCCTCCGTAAGCCCTTTTAATGAACTAATCTACTTTAGTATTCACTCAGGTTTCAACCTTTCAACCCAACTCTCAGGTTGTGATTTATGTAAAATGTGTGTCAGAGTACTTTTGTCATGCCTTGCACTTGTTGGGCTGTTCTATTCATGCATTAACATAAATAAAACTGTTGTACCTTTGAATTTTGTTTTTTTTTTTGCATTACTTACAGTTTCTAATTTTTTTAAGACAGTTCTTTAATTGAGGAAACACTAGAACTTTAAAGTCAGTGAGAAGTGGACCAGCAAGTATATACGAGGGGCCGAACGGTCACAAAAAAACAAAAACGGATTGAAATTTTTTGATAATTGCTTGGCTAGTGAACTACCCTTATTATTTTTCATTGAGTTCAGGAAAAGCAATCAAAACACAAAGCAACTTCTGAAAAAAAAGTAGCTGTCTTAACTCCTAATGCGTTCAATTTTCAATTATTCGAGCGAATAATTTGATACGAAGTCACGTGAAAACAGGATTTTAAAAATAGTGAAATGAACAAGTCAGTTAACATTAGTATTAGTAAATAGACGGCCCATCATTGTGTATTATGATTCAGTCCATTGTCAGGTCAATGTGAAACTCAGAAATTCTAAGCTGGTAATAACAAGATTTTCTGGTTTTCAAAAATATTTAGAGTTCAACATTACTTTATTGTCCATAACGAAGAAAGCTTTAATTCTTTATTGGGGATTTTTATATCATTATAAATAAATAAGCCTAAGTTAAAGGGTTAAATTTATCATTTCAAGAACAAGGTTACGTTTTTATAAAAATTTGAAGCTGTTTGAAAGGGATTTTATTGTTATTAACGTAATAGATATCAAACTGAATAATTAACGATATGTAATATAAAATAGAGGCGTGAGCGGTAAGATTATTATGAATACTGCCGTAAATAGATGAATAATCAACTAGGTAATTAGGAATAAAAGTGAGTTGTTTTGGGCGTTAAAATCCTCGACAGAACGAACTCCGGGGCAGTTTGGTAGAAACCGCGGGCAGTGGAGATAACCGACCGCAGCTGCCGGTCTTAAATCATCTACCACTGTGGCGAGCTCTACCGGTTAGTCAGATAAAACGTCCACGTTTTGAAATCACGTTAACACGAGGACGTTACATTTAGCGTTGCATGTTGAAATTTTATTTTCAATGTACTAGTTGACCCATCCTCGACAATATTTTTACAAATTTTTTGCGAAATAAATTTTTAAATATTTCTTATTTTTGGCCCTTGAAACTTTATTTTTTAATAATATATTTTAAATTCCTTTCGAGTTATTATCTTTCAGGGTTAATTTAAAAAAAAATATCAGAACTTTAATATAGAAACATTTTCAGAGCTTGGATTTGAACAATTTTTTTTTATTCTTCTCATTATTCCATATATTAATATAAAACTAAAGAATGTAGTCTCTATACAGTTTCAAATGGATTAAATCATTTTTACCATCGCTAACACACGTACAGACAGACCCGTACACGAATAAGAGCAATCACACCCCTCTACTCTCGGCAAATTCCAAGACAGAACTTCAGCATTCCTAAATAATACCTGTTGATCAGCTTAGTTTGAATGGTTGAAAATACAGATAATGTGATAATATAAAACCACAGATGAGAAGTTTTAAAGGTTTTGTCTTCTAAGAAAGAAAAATCACAATTTGACTACCGCTATCACTCCATTGAAGTACAGCACCGGATGTCTTGGGAAGGATATCTCTCTTATTGAAAACCAAATTTATTTTATCTTAATATGCATATAATTTGTACATACAAAATGAAATGGAACAATTACACAAAATAAAATATTTCTTAATTTTTTCTTAATAATTCTTAATAAATCTTAATAATTTGATACTACTCATACTTTTAAATTCCGATTAAGTTTTGGGAAGACAGCTATATTTTTTAGTTCTTCCAATGAGTGCAATAACACCTTGTATTATGATGAATGTAAAATTTAATGTGTTCTCCTTGAATGGGGTCTATAAAATAATACAGATAGACAAAACGACAAAACAGTGACAACGTGAGGGTTTTTGTTTTTTGGAAAATCAACGATACAAAAAAAACAAAAAAAACAGTAATTTTATTTTCGCTTCTTCAGAATCTAAAATTATAATTTTTTAAATTATTTTACGACGGTTGAGTAACTCTGAAATATCCGTACCACCTTGATCTTTGGCAGGGCGGAAGGTAAGACTCTTCGTTAGTTAATTGTAATTTTGCTTTAAACCTTAACTTTAAAAACCCTCTTACTAATAAAAAATTTAAATTTTAGTGATATAGTTAAATAACTATAACTAATAAGTAAAAAAAGTAAAGAATTAGATAAATTCTTTGTACTCTGGTAATTCCTGTCCCATAAATAATTGTATTACAATGTATTACAAAAAGCTCTTATATCTCCCTCCCCCCCCCCCTTAGTGAGATAAGTGCTTTCTGAAAAAATGCGTTTTTTCCCCAGAACCCCTTAATTAAAGTGTATTGAGGTGAACAATATATTTTACAACTAGTTCATCAAAGCATCCGTGTCTAACCATTTTTACGGTTTCATTGATTTATTTAAAATCATTAACTCTTAAGCTTTCATATATGTGTCTTTCTGTTCTTCGTACACGCTGAAGACGTTAAATTTTTGCATAATGGTCCCATTTGATATGGAAAAAAAATTAAGAGTATAAACATCTTTTTCTACGTGAGTAAGAGTCACTAATTAATTACTTGGTACTTTAAAAACAAATCTCTAATTTTTTGTAGGTTACCTTAAAGATATGCTCGTGTTAGTTAGCAAAACGCAAAATTTTCGGGGGGCATGATAGTCTTTCCGGATATCCGGATGATACTAAAAAAGAAAGGGTTATTTATGAATTAATTAGCAGTTCACTCACACTTCGGCACACCGGCCGAAGGGAAAACATACACCGACCAGACGAACACTTTATCTGATGAAGTTGGAAGTGGAGTAGATTGGCTAGTTACGCGAATCGACCGGGCCTTTAGCAGAAGGGGGACCAAAGTAAACATTTACTGACCATACGCGCCAGTAAAAATCGATCACGTACTGCAGTTATTAATACGACTTTATTATAGGGCGTTGCCCTCGTTCTAGATGACATAGTCTCCTGTTATGAAAAAAAAAATGTACGCGTAGAGTGTTCGTTATTTAAATATTACCCCTTCCAAGGTCATAAAACTCCATAGTAGTCTATCCAACCACCCTAATCCCCTAGCACAGTCACTGTACCACTCATCCCTATAATCCTTCTCGGAGACTACAGTAGCAGTGGCTGGACCTGCTATAAATACGTGACTAATCCAGGCAATTTCCAGTTTCTCAAATCATGTCCTGAGCGTCTGTGGGTCTCGAACTCTTGGTCATCCTCCACTGGCTCGTATCCAGTGATGCGGCTGACGGAGGAGCGTGGGGAGCTTCCCATGAGTCCGCATTTTCTTTCGCACGTGTGGGAGGTGACAACTACTTGTAAATACTGTATGAATGGGTGAGTGAATGAAAAATTATAAATATGGTATGAATGGGAGCATATACCACAATTACTTATTTCTCAATAAGACACTATTGTAATTTTATCACAATAAAGAAGTTTCTATATATAAAATATTTTGAGATACGTTATAAACAAGCGCAACTATACAACAGGCTGTCGTTTATAATTGATAACTCAATCGAACGTTTCAATACTTATATATATATATATATATATACATTCCTTTATTGTGCTATAATTACAATCTGCCTTTTATAAGGCAATAATAATACAGTACAATACTTAAATGCTTCAATGCTTTGGGTGTATAAATTTGAGCTTATTCCTCTTTTGAAACAACATTTAAATTTTCTAACGAAGCTCCTAGTTAAAACTTAGCCAATTTCAAAGTTAAAATTGGATTGTATCATCTATTGAGTGAATTTTACTCATTCGCAGAAATGAAAGTCATGAGTGGGACTATTATGAGGAGGTGTGTACCGGACTGAAATGTTTTCTTGTATTTCTTAAAGGGAATAACGGGAGTGCCGATATCGAGTGAGTGATAATCTACCTCGGAGGAACCAATATGTTGTCCATGGAAAAAAAAAGTGTGCTGACCAACCAGTAAGGGAATAGACAGTGGGTATACAGCCGTTAGCTGCAGATGTTCGCCTGATCAACCGTAAACTACTCCACAACGTAATCTTTGAAGTGTTATACATTTTTTTATGTAAACTTGATAATGTTAGTATTTTATTAGATGCTATTAACGTGAGCCAAATTCTTAATGGAAATCGTACTCAAAGGATATCGCCCTATTCCAATGCGATAGATGCATAAACAATACTAAGTAGTTAATCAAAGGCACTCCAGTAATTCTTATAGGGTAGCTTTTATGATAAGCATATTCGGATAGTTAAATACAACTAAATAATGACTTGTAAAACGTCAAACTCAGGCCGAGTTACACTTGCCTTGTGAGCAATTTTTTGGAATTATTGTGAGTATAGTTTCAAAAGATAGAACATCGAAACGTTATACGTGGTATGTCTGACCACTTTTCTCATGATCTTATTCTGGAATTGTTGGAGACTTTTAGCTGTTATTGTCAGTCAAGTGAGCATATGAGCGGGGCACCTTACAAAACATTTTATTTTATTAATTTGTATATACGAGGAAGGCAACAACCATGTGGACTTGGGGGTCCCTGGGCTGTTTGTAAATATTGTATGAATGTGCTAATAAACTTTGAAGTTTAAATAGTTTCTTCTCAGTTTTGTGATAGTTGTATAGAAATATTAGAAATTAAATTATGCAAACAATAAAAGCAAGTCAGCAGGTAAGTTTATTTTGAATTCAGTTCCTCTTTTGTGCTTGTGACTCGTAGCAGACGTATTGTTCAAGTTCATTATGTATCTACATCAATCAGAAATTTCCCGAATTTCAAAATGCTATAATTGTAAAACTAGCACAAAAAAAAGAAAAACAATTAGTCCAATGTCTATACTCTATGAAGGCCAGTTTGTAAGGCGCTATTTGTGATGAGTCATTTTAAGCGTTAATTTTTGTTGCCTTATCGTCTGTTTTATTCCAAGATTTAATTAATGCTGATATCCCTGAAAACAAAAATCCCTGAAAAGTGCAGGCTTTTTAGAGGTAAGAGGAGGACCCGGCCTTAACCGTCTGTCTAAAACGAGCTTCAATCTATTCCAGAGAATTTGTCAGAATGTTTTTTATATACTCACTGTTCCTAGAGTTTCACAGAGCCCGGGTTATTCTGATAGGTTACCTGTTCGCTTAGGGTGGAACTGTTAAAATAACTTGGCCAACGGATGTGAAGAAAAAACGATATGCTGAAGATATGTAACGTAACTGTGGCTAAAATCCAAGCTGCAATTAAAGCCACGGTTGAAAGCCATGTTTAACGATTTGCCTATTTCAACATTATTTTACAAAATAATATAAAGTTTAAAAAGTAAAAATATATCCTTTTAAATCAATCACAGATTATATTTTGTTAAAATTCCCCTTTTTAGAAGATTTAAAAAGTTTTATTAATCTAAATCAAATTTATTTCATTAGATATATCTTCGCATTTATCATCACATTAGAATCTGCTCTCTGGTTATAACTTATTAAAAACAAATGCTGATTTAAACCAAAATTGGAGATGGTGGGTGTAATTTTCAGAGATAAAATATTATAGAGCATTTTAAACAAGACATTTTCCTCCTTACTGGTTTTACTACATTTTAGAATAATCGGAGTTTTATAAATGGTCTTCATTTGATGTTATTCTTTAGGAATAAAGTAAAATGAATAAATTATTAATACAAAATAATTATTAGACGCTCAGAACTTGCCTGGACATGGATTATTTTCTGGTGATTTTTAACGACACGTTTCTCATATTTTCTGCAATTCTACTCGTCCCGTATCCGAGTGACAAGATATCAAGTTTGTATGATTTCAGTTCGCGTTATAGGCCTCCTCGATCGTGTGTGAATAAAACTGGCAGTGGATCGGCACAGTATTGATAATTATTATACAACGCTGGGAAGAACAGATTTGGTTATCAATCCCAAGTACGCTTAACTACTTAAACTGTGATTGATGGTAATTGCATTAGACTTAATGTAACCCTATACATTATATATGCACTCAAACAGGCACGTATATACACACGTCAGGTATCGGATTTACATCTACATGTATTGCAATATCGCCTCATGAATCAGGTTACAGTGGGGACGTCGAAACAGAATCTAACATTTGGCAAATCACGATGTACGGATTATGGACAATTAATACAATTTATTAATAATTACGTTAATAATTAAATAGATACATTCATCGTTACCTAATACATTCATTTCATAATGAGATAAACCAAATAGAATCAATTGAAAGACGAAATAGTAAATACCTTGCTCGACTTTTTTACGCAAGGAACAAAGCCTGTGGTTGCCACCGAACATACTTTAAGATAAAATTGTTTTTTTTAAAATAGGGTGAACTCTTTTACATAGAATAAAATAGAAAACAAACTTTATTTGCGGACCATGTTCTTCGTGAATAACAATATGGGTCACATACATATATTGAATTCTGGCTAACAAAAACTAAATATTATATCACAACATAAGCATAGACAAATACATAGAAACATAAATTATAAATGAAAACGATCCAGAGAAAATTTTGGTCAATTAATGAACGATTTCATTCAAAAACAAAATAGAATAAAAAAAAAGAATACCTACATTTTACATTTTAAAAATTAAAAAGATATATAAATGAATAAATTTTTCTTTCCGCGATTTTTTAGCTTTCTAAATACGGATAGTCAACCTTAAGCAGTTTCAGAAGTTGTTTTCTATTTTCAAGTATAGAGGAGATTCCGATAATGACCATTAATATTTAATGATGAATAATTATCTAGCATGAAACGAACATATTTTATTAATTAATGGCTGGACGCCTACTGAATGTATTTGTTGGAACCCACAAACATCTGTTCAATTATTCTTCCACGAACTGCCTGAGTCATTATAGAGTGGTTTTTCTCGGAATCTCGATGAAATACCAAAACGACTTATAGACAACAGTTACCTTTGATTTGTTCTCAACAAGCGAATACTCGCGCACTTTGTATCTCTATTTGATGTGTAATATATCCTACATTATCGAACTCATCCTTTCCAAATTCATGAAATTCCATAGTAGCCTATCTAACCACCCTAATATCCTAGCACAGTCATTGCACTACACCACTCTTCCCTATAATCATCCTCGGAGACTGAAACGGCAGTGGCCTCGTGACCTGATATAAATACTTCAATCATGTCCTGAGCGTATGTGGCTCTCGTGCTCTTGGTCAGCCTCCGCTGGCTCGTATCCGGGGACGACGAAGGAGGAGCGAGGGGGACTTCCCTTGACTCCGCTTCCTCTTTCGTATGTAAGGGAGGTGACAACCATTTTTTAACTAAACGGATTTGGGAGGTCTCTAGGCTGTTTGTAAATACTGTATAAATGAGCGAGTGAATAAAAATTGTAAATATGGTATGAATGAAAACGTTTAGCACAATTAAGTATTGCCCAATTAGGCAGATTGTTATTACATGATAATAAAGTTGTTGTTGAAATTAATTTGATGTAGGAATAGTTATTTCTCTTCACCTGATGACAAAACGTCTTCTACCAAACATCCTTCTGGGGTTTTTGAGCACGGGTCTATTTCGTTGTGAAAAATGATTATAACATATTTATATTTAAGTTATAACATATTCTAGACGAGGTACACATTCAGTTGCTTGCAGAGGGTATTAGAGCGGGACCCAGTAACGACAGAAGAAAGGCGTTCAAGAAAAATCTCCAGTTTTTAATTTCTTCTCTAATCCAATTTTTTGAAACCGTATTTGCCTGTTGAATGAGGTCATATTGGTGCATGACTTAGTGAGCGTCTCGCTTCCCTTTAATTCGTTTATGGCTTTGATAAAGTGTACCATCAAGTTGATTCGTCATTGTTCAGTATCAAATTTTATTCTTAAATAATTTTCTTGAAGTTATTGCACTTAATTAATCGTTGAGACCGACCAGGTGCCAGGTGGTTTTCCCGACAATTCCCTCATAGAGTAAGCCACAAGGTGGACAAGGGTGGAGTAAAAGCTCTCCTTTGAAGCGAGAAGAACACGTGGCCACCCCCTCACTTTCAGGAACCCTCTTCCGGCTAAACTAGATTCGTTGACCGTCAATTTTTAACACTTCCGGTCAATGGCCGTCAGTCTAAGAGCCGAAGAATCGATCGCCCCCAAGCCACACTTCGTTCCAGCCTTTAAGGGCGCAGAGGAAGTGCATGCATCATTTATGCAGGGAAAGCACGTGGGTAAGGGAACACGCTATTGATGAACTCCTAGCACTCGGTTCCAAGCACTACTTTGATGATTGATTGATCGAAATTTATTCTTGATGTTAGTTTCAGCAGATTATTCACAAAATATATTTATAGTGCACACAAAAAAAGATGTACAAGATACCGATTACTTTTCTAATTATTCCAAGTTCTAGCCAAGTATTGTAAAGTCCAAGCAGGCCTTTTGAACCTTACTGATATTTATTCTTGTCAGTTAAATGAGACTCATCATAGGGCATCCTATTTCCCTTTAGGCTCAAAATAAAGAATTCTTCTGTTTCTTTGACTATATCGTCTTGAAATGTACATAATATTTAAAATGTTTATCTATTCACTTATATAATACCCTTTTCCTTATGAAAACCTTAAAATAAAGTAATTAGAAATTTAATATTTTTACAAAATAAGTTATCTTAAAGTTTCTAATTACCATAAAGAAGAGTTTCATCATTTACTAGTAGCCACTTGTAAGTTGGTGGCAAAATTTGGCGTCAATTTAATAAATATAAATACAGGACAGACTTAAGGCAATAATTCTTAATATTTTTATATCTATTATGTTTTACCCTGACTATATTTCAAGTCGGTTTTAATAGTTTCATTTTAAATCATTTTTTTTTATAAATGACAGGAAATTTATCCTCTTAGTCCACAAAATCTACAGACCGGCTAGTTTTCACATATCAAGGGGAGCAGAAGATACGACAAGAGTGAAAAGAGGAAGGTGGGTCGAGAGCAATAAAACTAGACAGTACCGGAGGGCGGATTGTTAATAGCGTCCTTAGCGTCCATAGTGTACATGTTGTGTATGTATGGCAGATCCCAAGCAGCCCGCTTAGGCCACCGTGGTACGGGAACATTAAATAAAAAACAATTTTTTTTAGTCATTTATGGTTTGAGTTATTTGCTGAAAATGCTAAAATACAAAAAAATAATTTTAACAACTTTCTCTTTACATTTTTTACTCTACAATTTGATTGTTGAAACTGTCATTGTAGATTTTTTTGGCATGGCCGATAATCATTTAATTGTATAGTAATCTACTTTCTTGTATTACCTATCCTTCTGCCATATTTACTAATATTTGTCTGTTATTGGTATATTGTGATTTAAATATGTAGGACTTGTAAATGGACAATTATGGTGTCCATGGGACTAAGAATGCTGTGTTTTAGAAGATTATTTTTTTTTGAAAAACTATGCGTGTTTAGTAAATTATTTTTAAAATACAATGTTTATCTCTTTTTTATAGACGGTTAAAATAAATTGATATAACAAAGTAATGGTGAATTCCTATCTAGGTATAAAAATGGATAGGCATTTCCATTTCTCTACTCATTTTAGTAATAAAATAGAAATAGTACGACACAGGTCTTTCCGGCTATCGCACTTGCTAACTTCACCCAACCAGTCGCTTCGTCTCAAACTGACGATCTATAAATGTGTCCTCCGGCCAGCTTTGCTGTACGGTGCCCCGCTATTTACCCACTTGACTGACAATACAGCCAAATGTCTCCAACATTTCCAGAATGGGATCATGCAAAAAGTGGTCCGACATACCTCTCTCGAGAGGCTTAAGAATGCTGACCTGCACCCGATGCTTGGTGTGCCGTCGGTGGGTGAGTTCATCCACCAGAGAAACATCAAGTTTTTTGACTCGTTGCAGCACCTGACGAACCCAGTGTTTAATACTATGACCCCAACACCCCTCCCACATCAATGGCAACAGACTGTTGGGAAAAATTAGGTTAAGAATTAGTATGTAAGAAAAAAGTGAACCCCATCACCTTTATTAGTCAGTTTAGTTCAGTCACGTATAATGTATATCATTATACTTGTTTATTCCATTATATAATTTTATAAAATAACAAAAACTGTATATAATGTAGCGAGGCTACGGGAAATAGGATCTATAATTTATATAATTATCTGTAAATTTAAAGGAGCTATGAAAAAAAAAAATGGTGAATTCACTATCTGTCTGTTGTACAATTTTCCATTTTTTTTCATGGCAATGGCATGTACGGTAAAAAAATATTATGCTCTATCACTGCTGTCCACAACGATTCGTAGGGATAGTGTAATCTTGTGTTCATTTGCGGGAACAATGTTTAATCCCCCGGTATGGAACATCCGCTAAGCTCTACAGTCGGACCATGCACCCTCCATATAAACTAACTGAGGGAAAGGAGGAGCGGTTCTGGAGGGTACCTGTAGTAGGCGGAGTGGTTCGAATATAGCATCCCTAAATCCCTAATCCTCCTGCAGGGCGCCCTCCATTGTTGGAAGGATTGTTGAGGCTATCAGCGAAGGGTTAGGCGATTGTTTAGCCTCCCTGGGCTATTATCAGCTGGATCAGGAAGCCGATGCTGGATTACCTGTTCTTCCAATCGGAGTATCTCCACCGGCCAGTCTGCCTTCCTAATACCCGCTCTATAGACCGTCCGTTTTTCGCTTATATAAGTTTTTTTTTTTTCATGTTTCCATTTTGTTCATCCATGCATATCGGTCAATAGCAGGATCATTCGTCGACAGGAACGATTAGCTTTACGACACGAATGAGCTGGTTTTAAATCCCAAGGCTGACATTTCAATTTTGATATATAGTCCTGGGTGTGAGAAATGACTGGATATAATTATGATGGGACTTTGCACCTCCCGACATAAACCTGTCTCTCTCTTCCAAGGAACGTTGGCTTCCTTCCTTAGGAGGTCCAGACCTGGAAGGTCTTGATGATTTCACTGCGGTGGCCTTTTACATAGTCTCAAACTATATAAAAGTACCGATACGTGAACTTCTTCCGGTTATGTCCCCGAAATAATCTTTGTACTTTAATCAAATTAACTTAGATACATTAATTAAAGATAAACAAACGAATATGTGACAGTTCTTGTCTGAATCAAACAAGGTATCTTTCCTTTGGGCTAAGCAATGATGAAGACATCAGGGCTTTAATGACAAGAAATAAATTTCATTTGGGAGTTGCTTTATACTTTTTTTAAACTTCTTTATTTATCAATATTTTTACAATTTACGATTTACAAATTTCTCCTCTTACTGCATACGCAGATGAATTCGAAGGAGGGTAGGATTACAAAAACATTTCTTTTTACAGTGAAAAGTCAATATACAATATAAACAGGACTAGGTGATGGGGCTCACCTTCAGATTACAATGAGGGAACTACAAACTAAAGCCTAAAACTAGAACCTAAGACTTCCTGCTTCGACAGCGTCCTGCCATTGATAGGGGAACGGAGTGGGGGTTATCGTGCTAAACACCGGGTTTGTCAAGTACTGTAGTGAGTCCAAAAATTTAATATGTCTACGTTGAATGAATTCATCCACCGTAGGCAGATCAAAGACCTCGTGAAGCTCACTGTTGCTCCGCTGCTCGAATGAAGTACCTCTGACTACTTCAAACAAGCGTTTTTTTTGTGTTATTTTTTTTTTTCCTAAACCCCTGAATTTATTAACATTTTACAATTTTCTATTTACGATTTCTCCTCTTTCTGCGATGTGCTGATGCATTCGAAGGAGGTTGGGTTACATAACAATACAGGTTGTCGTTAAAATTTTAATGCAATGAATATAATACTAGGTGATGGGGCTCACCTGCATGTGGCCTATTTCGGATCCGAATTGAACGAATGCTATTAAAAAAAAAAGACTAGAGTTAACTACATTGTAACGTATAATGCAATTATGCTTTAATGCATAACGGTTTAAAAGTACATTATAAATTTAGCTTTCCTTATGAGAGCATAATGGAACTTCAACAGAGAAGAATTTGGGTTAAGTGCGCTGGAAACTGAATAGCCAAATCTCCTCATTCTCAGTGATGATGACTTCAATTATGATGAGGACTTTTGAGGGAGGTAGAACCTGAAGACACTTTATGGTACCTAATATTCCTGATATTGTTTAGAAGCAAATATTTGTAGGAAATTATGGAAGGTGTGCTCGGAGTATAGAAGTACTATTGTTAGAGAATAAATATGCAGGTATAGCAATTAACTCCTGGTTTCTTTATTTAAACAGCTACTCATTTACCCTAATGAGGCTTAGTCAACCCCTACCAGACCGGCAATGAATGAATTCATTCACCGTTGGCAGATCAAAGACCTCGTGAAGCCCACTGTTGCTCTGTTGTTATGGCATACTTTATTCGCTAGGATTTAATACTTTGCATCATGAAACGATAAAAATATATGAAGATCGGTTGATGTAAAACCTACTGGGTCTCTAAAAGTATCCACTTGCCGAAACGACCGAATGGGGAAGTGTACAAGACGAGGCCAGCCAGTCAGCACCGAAGAAGTAAGTAATTGCGCCTTCGATTCTGCTGACCCCGGGGGATTCGGGGCAAACGCGGGCGAGAGGAAGAAGTGCGGGTTGTGCCTTTGGGAGCTGTTGGAGGGAATAAATCGATAAGGGCCAAGGGATAAGCTAGACCGGGAGACTTTAATTTTCCGGCCCTTAACCTGCTTCAGGCCTAATACGGAGAGCCCTATCTCTGCATTCTGTAGGGCCCCTGTTGTGTGTGTGGCGCAGCTGGTGCGGCCACCTGAGCAACAGTGGGAGCTGTCAATTAGACTGTCCGGAAACAGGCGTTGGGGAGTCCAATCGCCCGGAGTGTTGTGTCTTTCCCTTTAATGTGTTCCCGCGCTATCGATTCCTTTGAATTGAATGCGAAACCTTATTCCCAACTAACATATGGGGCTGTGGTTAACCTGCCTGAACAAGAATCCTAAAAGGCGTTCACGCATGCAGTTAGGCAATGCTGTATTTACCTTTAACCAGCAATATTTAATTATTACGACTTATGTAAAATAAGTTTACATTTATAAAAAATTACTTATCTACAAAGTTATACTTAAGCCATTATTGACATATAGAATAGAGCTATAGGGGACAGCAAAAAAGTCGAACATCAAGCCAATCCTTTCAATCAAAAGTCCTGAGAACAATAGTATGTCAGCAACAAAACCCTTGATAATGATCTGAATATACCCTACATTCTTGAGCTCATCCCTTCCAAGTTTATGAAGTTCCATAGTAACCTACATAGCAGCACTCATCCCTATAATCCTCCTCGGAGACCAAAACGGCAGTGGCCTAGTGACCTGCTATAAATGCGTGACAATGGGAGTCCTGGCAATGGCCAGTTTCTCCAAACATGTCCTGAGCGTATGTGGCTCTCGCGCTCTTCGTCAGCCTCCGCGGTTTGGTGACGTGGCTGACGGAGGAGCGTGGGGGACTTCCCTACACTCCGTTTCCTCTATCGCACGCGAGGGAGGTAACAACCATGTGGGTTTGGGAGGCCTCTGGGCTGTTTGTAAATATTGTATGAATGAGAGAGTGAATGATGAATTGTAAATATGGTATTAATGAGAACATTTATCTCAATTAATTATTGCCTAATAAGGCAGATTGTCATTTTAGCACTATAAAGAAGTTAGTGAAATTTACATATAAACAAATAAATATATCTTGAGGTTAAATTTTCAAACAAAAATACTCAATAATACGGGAAATATTTTGTCAAATTTGTTTTTTAAATGTTATTTGTACTTGCTACATCCCACTACAATTCGGGGATTCTTTTCAAATGATCATATAAGATTTATTCGAAAAAGAGTTTGGATTACAGATTCTTCAATACGACAGCTCGTAAAAACGGTTTAACATTTTCCTTTAACCATTCTAATTCTAAGTAAAAAACAAAACAAAAAAAAACGTAAGGATAATTTGACCGAGTACACCAGCGCTCCTAGAGGAATCTCTGAGGATTTAATCTTTGACCTACAAAACATGAACACTCGTAAAAACTGCGAACTCATTATGAATTGATGTTACTACGAAGGTTTTGTTACTAAATTACTTTAGTAACAGGTAGACTCTCCGGGTTATAAGCGTGGAGGAAACGATTTAACATATAACCCAGAACTCATGAGGCAAAAATTAACGTCAACCATGGAGATCAAAAATGTTCTGATAGTATATAATTTAAAATGGAGTAGAAAATAGAATTATTGACAAATAATAGAAAATTAGGTAAATGGCTCTGTAGGATCTATGTAACTAAATAATACAGTTGCCAGTCATGAGTGAATAGTTGTATGTACAATTGTGATTCCCGGAGTGGAACGTATCATGCAATTATGTCAATATAAAACTATGTGTGAATATATACATGAACATGACCTAAAATTTGCCTTACTAGCCTTGAGAAAAAAAAATGGTCATAACTATCGATATTAGGAATTTAATGAAAAATTAGCTACAGTTTCAATGTTGAAAAAAACACCACGAAATAAATAATCTGGAACGAAGTACATCTTGTCCAATGGGATTGACAATTATTTATAAGCGGGAATTCAGCTCTTGTGCACATGCACAATGTACAAACGAAATCCTAGATACAATAATGATTTTTATGAAATAACGCTGTGAATCATTACTGATATATTAAAAAAGCTATATCTTTGTAAAAGCTATTTTTCCTTAATTGGAACCACTTTAAAATTTAGCTTTTCAGAGAGCTCCACAAAACAGAGCCCCACTACATTTAATGGCAGCACTTAAAACTCCCCTTCCCTTTCCGGGGAAATGCAGCTGGCAACACAGCCCTTTTAACTCTTGGAATACATAGCACAGGCAAATATAATTAGCAAAACACAATAATATTTGCGAAATCTGAATTTACGAAAATTTTTACCTAAAACTCAATAATATTTACCAATATCGCTCAAAGAACCGTTAATAGCCATTAATGTCCAGTCCTTGTCAAAGGGCCGCTATTGGCTAGGGCACCCTCAAAGTAAATAATACAATTGAATGTATCTCCGCAGGGTCTGCATCTATGCAGTGCTCACCCGTAACGGTATTATTGAATTCGGCAACCATGTTTAAATATTGTTATAGAAACGTTTGTCCAATAATAATAATATGCATAACATACTATATTTTTATGATATCACAAATAGAAATTCCGTCCTTTTACGTGTGACTATATTACTAGTTGATTCATATCTTAGTAGCCTCGCCATTTTACTGTTAAATTACGTACTAAATTTTATTAAAAAAACAACAACGTTTTCTAAACACAGAAAAGGACATAAAATGTTGAGAAACTAATCAGAAAAAGGGACAAAGACATTCTTGTTAAATAAAAAAAAATAAAATAAATAAACATCTTTATCAGTAAAGAGTTAGCTTGAACAGCAGTATTCATTGTGATCTAAGAGCTTACTTATACCCATTCACAATGCAGGTCACACATTATCTACATTCCACTCCCACAATTTGTACACAAATAATGATTTAATGTGTTTGAAAGATTTTATCGGGGGGTGGGGTCTAAAAAGCATAAGAATTAGGACTTAAAAATATAGAGAACAGTGGGGCAGAATTTTTTCAACTTTCATCCTTCTCGTTATCGTATTTTGGGATACGCGTATGCAGCATGTTTTCAGGTGTTGAGGGATGTGTCTAGTGGTTTTGATTTTCCAAAAGATTTGAACGTGTTCGCTAACGTTATCGCAGAACGCACTTACATTGTTTTAGTTTTAACTTTTGTTAATACGAAATGAAGGTGGGATACAAATTATTTTTTATCGATTTCAATAAATCTTTTGGCTGAAGGTTTCTTGTGCCTTGACGTATACACAATCAACGCAGGAGTCACATCTGGGGTTCAAGACCGACTGCTCCCCCCTCGAACCCAATGAATGCACTCTATGACATCCAACAACTTGTCAAGAGAATTAGTAACATTATCAGATCGTTACAAAAGTAATATGTTTTTATAAAAAAAAACTGTAATATAAAAAAAATTATTTTTGTTATTGATCGAATTCACAGAGAGAAGCATTTCTTGGGAAAATTATTAAAAACTTTTTGAGCACACTATTAATATGAATAATTGATTTTAAAACGTTTCCTGATGAATTAGTTGCGAAAATCGTACTAAAATTGTAGTTGCGGTGTACACTGCACAATATATTATGTGCGTATTCAAGAAAAACCCAAATGATAATTTATATTATTAGCTGAAGCCTATTAAAATTTTATTGCAGATATTTTCTCTCGGATGTACCTATAAAATTTGAATTAAATTACCCGGTTCTGATAAATAATATACATTAAAATCCACTCCAAGAGGTATGAAGTGCAGCATTAGACCCAGTGTATGCTGTGAGTTCAGCGGTCAGAGCTCCATAGGATTAAAAGTTAAGGAGATTTGAGTGGTGGGGCCTAATTTAAACCGCCAAATGAATCTTATTAGATTATTAAGTTTCTAATTAGCAATAGATTTATTAAATATAATTATTAGTTAATATTGACAATGCAAATTAATTTGGAGCTCCTGTTTTTTGTTTTTTTTAATATGGTAGTGTTCCTGATATTTTTTGTTCAATGAAAAAATAGGAACAATCAATAAATTGGTCACACATCATTAAAATCACTGTTGGGAATCTCAGGGGATGACATTATGAATGGGGGAATGAATTATTATCGCGAATGACGTCAAACACTTTCTTTCCCACTAGATTTAGCCAAAACGGTGCTATCGTTTTATCGTTTCAGTGAACACCATACGATGTTTTGCATCAGTAAGTTGGGGAGTAATGGTTTTAAATTGTACATAATGACTCAGTGGCTCACGCCATAAAAGGTTGCAACGGGTTTTTTATTATTTTTTTTTTTATATCTTTGCCGGCACGTAAATGCATGTATACCATAGTGGTCGTATGGTATAAATGATTCATTCTGTCTGAAACTTTAATTGTATATGCAACTATCTCGGAATATACTGATAAGGCGTTGGTAAAAACAATGTATCGAGACCTGAAAGTAGATAACACATTCAATGTCGCGGTAACTGATCTGAATAAGTTTCTTTTTTGTCAATATTTAAGCTATTTTTATTATTTCAAATGGAATTTTTTTTTGGGAAATTGAAATGGTTTAAAAAATATAATGAATATGTTTACAATCATTTTACTAGCTATTAAGAAACTCTTGGCATTAGTTTTTCACTTTATACGTCTTTTATTTCGTTTGTATACATGTCAAAAAATATAAAATTAATTTTTTTTCATTATAATTACTTTGATAATGGATAGGTAATAATTGACTCACCATAAAAGCAGGGCGGGTGTCAGCCCTAACCATCTCAATCATTTGTACCATTTGGACGGGTTGAGCAAGCGCCAGAGTGTGGGATAAAATATCTTACAACACGTTGTTTTATTTAAGCACTCACTGGAAAATGTAATATTTAAATTAATTATTGTTAAAGGAGCAAGCAGGTCCGAGAGATTTGAGTGCCAGGGGGGGAGGAGAGAGACTAGCCTGTTGACTGTACTCAGACTGTAAGAGACTTGGAGATGCGAACCTGACTCTGCTCCGGGCTAGACTGAGGCAGGCGGGGGTGGCAGAGCCGCCCCACTCCTCCCACCGCCGTCCCCCCTCCCCCCCACGCACCAATGGAAACGATCGAATTCTCTCTTATTACAGATTTACAGGGGGTTCCCCTCCGATCAACCACCCCCACCCCATCTCCCAGACCGAACGTTCAGTAGTCTTTATAAAACAATCAAAGAAAAAGTCGAGATAATGGCCGTCAAGTCCTTCAAAGATTTACCGGAGGGTAACGGGGGGGGGGGGGGTAAATAAAATATACCAATCAGGGGTCTCGCCCCATCCCCTCCAACTTTCAATAGGTTAATAGCATCACTAATAGCCCCTAATTTCATCCATTCTCACTTACCCTCAAAGCGGTGCCTAATAACCTTCTCAGCACTGATTCCACCATAATCCCTCTCGAGACACCTAATGTCAATGATTACACAGCAGTGATAACATAAGATTAAAATTTTGCTTTTCTATTTTTACAAAATTTCCAAAAGCAGTAGTCTTTATAAAGCAATTATAGCTAAAATGGAGATAATGGCCAATAATTCAACGAAAAGAACAAATGGCGTGATTTAGAGTAAATAAAACTGCCAATAATGGCCCCATTTAAATGTATTAACACACTAATCACATTTATTCGGTACTACTATTCTTTTCAAACTTATTTTTTGCTTTAAAAGAGTGGATGAGTTCATCCATCTTGGCAGTCACGTGTGCTCCCACAATAAAAGAACCAGAAATAAAACTGGGAATAACGACCCTTAGCAGGTGCTGCAAAGACACGTGAAGAGAGCAGTCCTCTCCCGAGCTACCTGGCCCGCGCTGCTGTTAAGGCTGTTGATAACTGAAGGATCCAATGCTGCAAACTTTCTCAGTAAGAGCACTTACGATTTATCTTATTACTATTATATTACTATAAGATCTTGAGAAACGAAAAACCTGCTGCTTGCATACTATAATAACACATAACTGTTATGCATCATAAAAAATGCACAATCCCAAAACCTTCAAAAACACCTTAACGAGTATTGGTGCAACCAATGGCGAATCAAAGTCAATGAAGGAAAATGTTCCCACATAACCTTTACCCTCTGCCGCAAGTCCTGTCCGCCAGTCTTTTTAAATTTGATTCCTCTCCCTGTGTCTGAGACAGTACGGTATTTAGGCTTCCATCTCGACAAAAGACTGACATTGAACCCACACATGAGGCTAAAAAGACAAGAACTAAGCAGACGCTTTAGACAACTGTACAGACTCCTTCGAAGGACATCCCATCTCTCAATAGAAAACAAACTACTTATTTACAAAGTTACACTTAAGCCAATCTGGACATACAGAATAGAGCCATGGGGGACAGCAAAAAAGTCGAACATCAAGCGCATCCAATCATTTCAATCAAAAGTCCTAAGAACAATAGTACATGCCCCTTATTACGTCAGCAACAAAACCCTTCACAATGATCTGAATATTCTTGATCTCATCCCTTCCAAATTCATAAAATTCCATAGTAACCTATCCAACCACCCTAATTCCCTAGCACAGTCATTGCACTGCACCAATCACCCCTATAATCCTCCCGGCAGTGGCCTCGTGACCTGCTATAACTAAGTGATCCTGAGCGTCTGTGGCTCTCGTGCTCTTGGTCAGCCTCCGCTGGCTCTTATCCAGTGACACGGCTGACGTAGGAGCGTGGGGGACTCCCCAAGACCCCGCTTTCCCCTTCGCATGCGAGGGAGGTGACAACCATGTGGACTTGGGGGGCCTCTGGGCTGTTTGTAAATATTGTATGAATGAGCGAGTGAATGATGAATTGTAAATATGGTATAAATGATAACATTTATCTCAATTACTTATTGCCTTGTATTGATTGTAATTTTATCTTAAGAAAAATTGTTTTAATAAAAAAAAAAAAAAAAAAATGCACAAAAGGTTCAATTACCGAATCACTGCATGTGTATGTCACTGGATGAATTGAATTAAAAGGATGCAGCATAAATGCTGCCGGTTCAAGCTGCGGGAGATTCTGGAGCTTAATTCTTAATTATTTTATGGTAGGTATTAGGCATAACCACATCTTCTTTTTCGTCCACTCGGTCCTCATCGCTCTGCAGAGTGGATAATGAGTTCCCTGATAATCCAAATGCCTAACTCGGGATCTATGTGTACAGCAAAAATACGGAACAAGGTTTCTTGTTAATGTAGCAGTTTAGGAAATTAAGTGCTCACTTGGTCTGGCTTGTTAGGTCCCTTGAAATAGTTCTTTGTAGGAAAAACTGTGAACTAAACCCATACCATTAGCTTGAATATTAATTTAAATGATCGATAATTATTCTGATTGATGAAACAACTTTATTATGATATAATTCCATTCTGGTTTATTGGGCAATAAGTAAATGTGATAAATGTTTTCGTTCATACCGCATTTACAATTTTCATTCACTCGCTCATTCATACAGTACTTACAAACAGACGAGTCACCTCCCAAATCCACATGGTTGTCACCTCCCATGCAAAAGAGGAAGCGGAGTCTTGGGAAGTTGGAGGCTGACGAAGAGCGCGAGAGGCACTTACGCTCAGGACATGATTGGAGAAACTGGACATTGGCAGGACTGTTGTGCATTTATATCAGGTCACGAGGGCACTTCCGTTTTAGTCTCCGAGGAGGATTATAGGGATGAGTGGTGCAGTGCAATGACTGTGTTAGGGGATTAGGGTGGTTATATTAAGATCCTTATGAAGGGGTATGTTGCTGACGTAATAAGGGGCATTTACTATTGTTCTCAGGACTTTTGATTGAAAGGATTGGATACGCTTGATGTTCGACTTTTTTGCTGTCCCCCATAGCTTTATTATGTATGTCCAGATTGGCTTAAGTATAACTTTGTAGATTAGTAATTTATTTTCTATTGAGAGCTGGGATGTCTGCACAGTTATCCAAAGCGTCTGTTTAGTTCTTGTCTTTTTAGCCTTATGTGTGGGTTCCAGGTCAGCCGTTTGTCGAGATGGAAGCCCAAGTACCGTACTGACTCGGATACAGGGAGAGGAATGGAATTAAAGGAAACTAGATTGATAATTATACTTTAGTAAAGAAAGTCCCGCATTCATCTACTTTTAACTTGGTTTTAAATCATGTGTGCTAACGTGATGTTCCGTATAAAACGATCGGCGTGTGGTTACGGTTTTTCTTTTAAGCATCAGCAGGAAGCTGATACGATGCTTACCATATGGAGAAATTATTCGCAGTACTTTTGATTGGAAAGTTTGTAGTCTCCTTATGTTTGGATAAATTTGGGAACCACATTTCTAGATTGACACAAATGCTTTAGTGTTGTAACGTAGGGAGTTAGAGAGAACATCACGTTTGATGATGGTCACGTGTTTGTGAGACGTGTTGTTCTGTATGATGTTTTTTTGTTTTGTGCGTAGTTGGGTTTGGAAGAGACCTCAAAAGTGGGCATTGAACCCACGATGACAGTCCCTGGAAATCAGAACCTTCGGAGGAGAAATCCGAGGAGGGAGGTCCGGTGGTCTGTATTGATGTACTTACTACCTGTCTCCCGACGGCTCATCCAATTACGCAAATGAGATTCATCCACCCCTAGCCCTATTTACTTTTCGGCTGTTCCCAAAATCGTCTCATAAATGTTAATCTAATTAAATCCAACCTCTTCCCTTTCTGGAGGTAAAACTTATTCATTTTTATTTTCAACGAGAATATTAAATTAATTTTTTAATTCCTAGGAGTAAGAAACATCATGAAACTCCATTTTGCTAATTGTGTAATTATTTACAGTTGGAATGTTTATAAAAATGACAGTTATTAATTATGAGGGTATGTGTACCCATAACTATAACAAAAACTAGCTCTTTTAAACAAACCAATTTTATTTTTT
Source organism: Acanthosoma haemorrhoidale (assembly GCA_930367205.1). Taxonomy (NCBI): domain Eukaryota; kingdom Metazoa; phylum Arthropoda; class Insecta; order Hemiptera; family Acanthosomatidae; genus Acanthosoma; species Acanthosoma haemorrhoidale. The sequence continues at coordinate 17,516,793 of OV884011.1, read as the reverse complement.
GTTCAATGTTTATACTCTTTACTAATGTCGTTCTTAAATGATTTTCAATATGGCAACACCTTTAATTTTAGTTTCCTCCATATATTTCAAAAAGTATTTCTTTGTACGTAGTTTATGTATCTCTTCGCAGACTAAAACGGCAGTGGCCCCGTGACCTGCCATAAATGCGTAACAATGGGAGTCCTGGCAATGGCCAGTTTCTCGAATCATTTCCTGAGCGTATGTGGCTCTCGCGCTCTTGGTCAGCCTCCGCTAGCTCGTATCCGTAGACGCAGCTGATGGAGGAGTGTGGGGGACTTCCCAAGACTCCGCTTCCTCTCTCGCATGCGAGGGAGGGGACAACCATGTGGACTTAGGAGGCCTCTGGGCTGTTTGTAAATAGTGTATGAATGAGCGAGTGAATGAAACATTGAAAATATGGTATGAATGAGATTAATTACTGCCCAATAAGGCAGATTGTAATTTTATCATAATAAAGCTGTTTAATATTAAGTTAATGTATCAAAAACATAAAAAGTATGCTACGGATCTTCTTATGAGGTGATATGGTTGTTCGTATGCCTGGAGTTCCAAAATAGATGTATATTCCAACCAACTACCACACCATCTGTTAAGTATTATTTTGTTAAAATGCAATGATGGAATGACCATGGTATAAAAATGTGGGCCAGCCGCAGCTTTCAATCATAATCTGTCCCTAACTAACGTTACCAACTTTTCTGAAAACTATCAAATTATCCCACTGATTTTATCTCATAATAGCTTAGTAACTTTATAACTCAACATTGAAATTCTGAATGTAATTGAAGAATAAATGTAAGTTAGAAATGCGAAAAAACGTACATAAATATATTTTTTTGTCATATTAATCGTAAAACAAATATTGTCGGTTTAAAACAAAGTTGCAAGGCTACTGATCCTTGGATTTACTTGCTGACAATTACTACTCACTTAAAACTACTAACTAATAATGGCTATTGGTCTGTGATGTAAAAATCCTAGTGATTATAACTGATAGAATTGAAGTGCATAAGTTGCCTGGATCGAAGTTTGACCCCAGAAGGTGAGTACGGTAAACAACGCGTTCGGCCTCGAGGTGACTCTAGCGGCAGAACTCTGTCTACTTGGTGGGCACAGCTCAACTGTTAATTTTCAAGACCATTGGCTCCTTGAGCAGAAAGCCTTTGACCCGACCTCAGGTGACCTGGAGTGAAATACAAGAACCCGAGGTTGTCTAAACATCTCGTAACATTTTCGCATTCCATCAATGTGGTTTTGATTTTTGAGGTGCCCTTGAACACTTTGTTTATTGAAAAAGTGGTGCTGCACTACTATATTGGGCTCTTACAAAACAGCATACCCATTAAAAGTGGTGCTGCACTACTATATTGGGTTCTTACAAAACAGCATACCCATTAAAAGTGGTGCTGCACTACTGTATTGGGTTCTTACAAAACAGCATACCCATTAAAAGTGGTGCTGCACTACTATATTGGGTTCTTACAAAACAGCATACCCATTAAAAGTGGTGCTGCACTACTGTATTGGGTTCTTACAAAACTGCATACCCATTAACAGTGGTGCTGCACTACTATATTGGGTTCTTACAAAACAGCATACCCATTAAAAGTGGTGCTGCACTACTATATTGGGTTCTTACAAAACAGCATACCCATTAAAAGTGGTGCTGCACTACTATATTGGGTTCTTACAAAACAGCATACCCATTAACAGTGGTGCTGCACTACTATATTGGGTTCTTACAAAACAGCATACCCATTAAAAGTGGTGCTGCACTACTATATTGGGTTCTTACAAAACAGCATACCCATTAAAAGTGGTGCTGCACTACTATATTGGGTTCTTACAAAACAGCATACCCATTAAAAGTGGTGCTGCACTACTATATTGGGTTCTTACAAAACAGCATACCCATTAAAAGTGGTGCTGCACTACTATATTGGATTCTTACAAAACAGCATACCCATTAAAAGTGGTGCTGCACTACTATATTGGGTTCTTACAAAACAGCATACCCATTAAAAGTGGTGCTGCACTACTATATTGGGTTCTTACAAAACAGCATACCCATTAAAAGTGGTGCTGCACTACTATATTGGGTTCTTACAAAACAGCATACCCTAATAAATAATATGAATAATAATAATATGAACGAAACCCTCAATAAATATCAAACAAATTATGCAGAAGTTTCTCTTTTGATTTCTTCTTTAACTGGTCTCTATAAATTTAGCGAAAGGCTTTATTTAGTGTTTTTTTTAAATTAAAATTTTTAAATGGTTTTGACGTTCGAGCAATTAGCCCATGTTGTCGCTCTAGCGGGAGACGATCCATTCCCGTTCATTTAGGTTTATGCAATCGCAGACCCGGATCAGGTCGGCTGTGGTTGACAGAGCTAAGAGATGACCGATTTATTGTTCTACAAACGCTTCAGAATCAGTTTTCAACAGCTACTGAGACTCTTCATACCACTCAGGGAGTAGCAATATGTTCAGAAACTGTTAGAAGAAGACTTGCTGAAGTGAATTTAAACCCTCAGAGACCAGGACCAGAGAACATGTTAGAGCTCGTTTGGAAATTTCTCGGGAACAGCTTATGTCGACTGAAAAAAACGAATAAAGGGAGTAACGTCCTGTTTACCAAAGGCCTGGTGAGCTCTAAGCTAAGTATAATGTCATTGGGAGAGTTTGGTGTGGGTTGGGAATTCGTTGTTGGACGAATACAACAGAATCGAGAATTATCATTTCTCCGCGGACCACGACTTCCCGATTTCTGTAGGAGCCATGTGCGCTTGTTGGGACGAAAAAAAACGATTTAGTTAATTTACATTAATTTTAAATAGGGGTGAAGATTTCCATGTAATTCTGATTTTTTTTTTATAAACTCAAATGCAACTAGCAAGTTTTCAACTAGCAATAAATGCACCTGAGTAGAACTTCATCGGTTATTGCCACTGCGCAAGGTTAACAAGGGGGGTGCGAAACTTTTCTCCTTTTTTTGTGGGGGGACTTCCCAAGACTTCGCTTCCTCCTTCACAGGCGAGGGAGGTGACAACCTTGTGGGGCCTCTGGGCTGTTTGTGTATATAGTATGAATGAGCGAGTGAATGAAAATTGTAAATTGGTATGAACGAGATCATATAGCACAATTACTTATAGCCCAATCAGGCAGATTGTAATTTTATCATTATAAAGTTGTTATAAAAAAATAAAAATAAAATAAACTTAAATAAAGAAAAGTAATTAAAACAGTCAATGTACTCAAATAATGTACTTAATTTTAACTCTTAATTGACTATAGAAATGATGGTTTGCATTGTAGTCAGCCTTAATGTTCCAAATATGCAAACGATTGAATAAAGTTGAACCACTACACTGAGCTTGATATTCTTGAAGCTTGAGCTTCTGCTTATTGACATTTCTTCATTTAGGATAACTCCTTCAAAAAAACTTTTTACATACGTAACCTTCTCAAATTAAAATTTTATACTCATTTATTTGAGTATTTTATCTGGTCAATCCCATTCATGTTTCTCTTTGAAAACAGCTCATTTCTAATCCACTCGTCAAATTGTCATCAATGTCCGCCGATATTGCTTAACCCTAGAGTTTTCTCTCTCACCCAGTAAGGATAATGCACAGCACTTGCGCTGTTACCCGTTTACTTTTTTTACTTAACTATACGTATTTGAATATTTTATTTTAGTTTAGTATTTAAATGTAGATAATTTGATGGCTAGACAATGTTCGTTATTCTAAGAGATCGATGCCTCAGACTATTGTTATACCTTTAGTGGTTTTCATATAGCTTTATAAAATGACAAAAGGCTGGATATATAACAAAATAAATATATAATAATAGTATAACTAGTCCCAGAGATTTCCCAGCGCACGTACCTCTTGAGCGTACTCTTGACTAAGAATGAAGTACATATTGTGGTCAGTACAACTTGAGGGGTTGTTCACTCGCCGGCCAATTAGCGGTAAGAGAGGTGCCCAAGCCGCAGAAACTAGGCCTTGATAACTTCATCAAAGGTCAGTTAATTAACCGTGGAAGGGGGTCCGGGCCCTGCAATCGCGACGGCTTATGCTGATGTGGGGGCAATTAGAAACGTCTAATTGGCCTAATCCTCTCTCGATGGCCTTGTGGAAAAAGTCGAAAATAGATTTGCCCAAGGGTAGCCAGCGGGGATAGGGGGGGTCTTTGAAGTGAGGGCTCATTGATTGGGAGGGCCAGTGAATAATACAGTCTCTGCTAGGACCCTCTTCGACCCCCAGCCGCATCAAATAATCAGTCGGCTTAAACGCTGTGTCGCGTCCCATCTATTTCCTAATGTGGCGTCTTCAGCCACATCGATTGTACTCTTGCATTATTGCAAAGTCTATTGCATGAATGCACTCTTTAGATCACTGTAAACTGGATAAAAAACACAATACCATAGGCGATGATAGAAGATGTGTTCAATTATATCCCTCCCCAAAAAAAAGAAAATTCATGTATTGTTAAAGATTACAACAACAACAACTTTATTATAATAAAATTACAATCTGCCTCATCGGGCAATAAGTAATTGTGATAAATGTTTTCATTCATACTATATTTACAATTTTCATTCACTCGCTCATTTGTACAGCTTTTACAAACAGCTCAGAGACCTGCCAAATCCACATGGTTGTCACCTCCCTCACTTGCCAAAGAGGAAGCGGAGTCTTGGGAAGTCCCCCACGCTCCTCAGTCAGCGGCGTCATTGGATACGCATTTATAGCAGGTCACGAGGCCACTGCCATTTAAGTCTCCGAGGAGGATTATAAGGATGAGTGGTGCAGTGCAATGACTGTGCTAGGGGATTAGGGTAGTTGGATAGGTTACTATGGAATTTCATGAACTTGGAAGGGATGAGTTCGAGAATGTAAGGTATAATAAGGGGCATTTACTATTGTTCTCAGGACTTTTGATTAAAAGGATTGGAAACGCTTGAGGTTCGACTTTTTTGCTGTCCCTTATAGCTCTATTCCGTATGTCCAGAATGGACTTAAGTATAACTTTGTAAATTAGTAATTCATGTATTGTTAAGGTAAAAAATTGGGATATAAATGGCTTTTTTTTTGTGATTATAGTCGCCTAAGACTGGAATACCCAGCAAATAATAAATATACATTAATTTTCATAAGGTTACTTTATCAATTCATAATCTTTGGGGCATCAAACGAAACTATTATGCAAAATTCATATTTTCACTATGACTCTAGTGCAACTAGACTGATATCAAACTCGGGGTTAGTTAAAGTTACGATCTTTAATTAGGCAATTCGCTCAATATCTTGACATTTTAATATTATATAATTAATTATGATACGTTATATAATTTCAGGGAGCTAGCTTGGCTTTTTTAGATCTTCACAGTGTCAGATGTAACCTCTATGTAAAGTTTTGAGCTTCAAGGTTGAACAAGGCTGACTTACAAAGACCAAAATAAACAGGCACAGGATGTGAAAACATGTGAGTTTTTGATTTAGAATAAAGCCAACAGAACCCTAAAAATGACAAAATAAAAACCTCCTACCGTTAGGAATGGATTTTTAGAAAAAACTTTATCGGATCTTCAAAGGCTTTCTTATAATCTACAGTGCAGTCCTTGAGAATGAAAGCGAACGGGAGATGACCGAAGGCCACTGAAAATGTATGCACTGGACGGTTTAATGAGTTAATACATGTTCTTAATGTAAGATGTGTATATGTATGAAATGTATATGGAAAGGGAGTGTGGATATGAAAACTGCATGGACAGAAACGTAAGCTAGTTTTTTTAATACCATATTATCTGTTATTTTATGTTATATGAACGTTAATCTGCTTAGCGCAGAGAGGTGTGGAATATAAGTTAAAAATATCAGGTTTGATCCTCGCAGTCAAAAATCCAGTTTTAAAGTGAACCAGTAAAATCTACATATTCACAAAAAGGTGATTGAATGATTTTTATACATTTATTAAGATTAATAAATTTAATCAAATGAAATAAAAGTTTCGTTTGTGCAGTACCTATGAAAAGAGCGTTTCAGACGTAAAGATTTCCTCCTTAATTTTTCTCTTCCACAAGGAGTAATTTAGTTAATGCACTTACAAGAATTTAATCTTATAATTGACTTCACATTAATTTAAGAGCGTCCAACTTTCTTGAAAACTTAAGACTTTTCTCTAGTGAAGAGAAGACATTTCGTTACTCAAAAGATGCTTGAATGGATGGGTTCTTATAAAGTGGACTTAATATCTGATATATTATTAAAGGAAGCAACCATTATGATATCAACTTTAAAGCGCTAATTTCTATATTTTTATGTATATAATAAATGAAAACTATACATACAGCTGTAGTATATTAATATGTTTCCAAATTTTGAAAATGGGTTAGTTATATGGTAGGTAAATAGGGGATATATGTAATAGGGGTGAGAGTTGGGTTAGGTACAGATGGAATACAGTGGGGAAAGGTCACTAGGTCAGAGGTGCTTGGGTCATTCCACTTATCGGGCCATTTGTGCTTAAGTTACAAGAGCTCACCTTTGCGTCTAAAAATAAACAATCACTAGCTATTTTAATAAAATCTACATGATGACATTTATTTTGAGACCACCGACATTTAGCTGAGGACAACTAATCTCGTTAAAAAATACTACCATACCCGTGTTTGCTTTATAAAATTCAATGAAAAGCCCTTTCATCTGTCTGTCTATATGTCAATATGTTATATGTTATATGAGGCCATAATCCGATCTGAAAGTTTAATGGCATATTTCATATTTTGAAATAGTCCGAATAGTATTTGGTTAAAATAACTGATAGTAGGGAAGAAAACGTTTAATTTAACAGTTGTGAAGCACCAGCTGAAAAGCTAGGACACGTTTAGGAAGATTTGCGAAAATAGAATTTTAAAGATATTCCAAAAAAAAAAAAAGTTTCCAACAAAATGAAAATCGTGTATTCAATGAGCTTAAACTTTTTTCTGTCACTATTTTATCTATTTCCAAGTCAATTTTCATTGAACAAGATAAATTGTCCAAAACTAATTCAGACCTAACCTGGAGAGTTAGTTTTCACAATCTTTTTGGGACTGTTAATATTGTTTTTTCACAATAAAAAATTACTCTCTATTTTTAGACAAGAGCTAAACAGACGCTTTGGACAACTGTGCAGACTACTTCAAAGGAGATCCCATCTCTCAATAGAAAATAAATTACTAATCCACAAAGTTATACTTAAGTCAATCTGGACATACGGAATAGAGCTATGGGGGACAGCAAAAAAGTCAAACATCAAGCGCATCCAATCCTTTCAATCCTAAGTCCTAAGAACAATAGTAAATGTTCCTTATTACGTCAGCAACAAAACCCTTCATAATGACCTGAATATACCCTACATTCTTGAACTCATCCCTTCCAAGTTCATTTAAATTCCATAGTAATCTATCCAACCACCCTAATTCCCTAGCACAGTCATTGCACTGCACCACTCATCCCTATAATCCTCCTCGGAGTCTAAAACGGCAGTGGCCTCGTGACCTGCTATAAATAAGTGACATTCCATGTTGTTTTGGAATATATATAAAATATTGCTCATAAACGGTGCAAAAAATAAGCCGAAAAAAATAAGTAGCGTGGCTGGTGATCTATGGATAAACAAGTGTTTCTACTAACCACCTAAAAAGTTATGACTGACTCAGACGAAATCCCACTCTAATAAAGGAATATGGTGAATTTTTAAGATACTCAAAATACCTTATTGTAGCTTATTATAACTTTTCATACATTCAGCAGAGGGGGGGGGGGCATTCAACACCAGTCTATGCAGAAACTACTATTACTGTACTACTATACTATTAATATACTTATAAACTACTACTGAACTAAGTACGCTTCATCATAGTCCAAACTTTTGTATTCATATTGATATTAGCTAGGTTCATAGAAATTAGGCTACGCTGCACGTGCTGTGAGAAAAAGAATGGATCTGCTTTAGATCTGGGTGGCAAATGTTTGTGCGACGTAGGTGGTGTACAGTATTGTAACCGTAACGTCATTGCTGCGACGTGACTTGATTGTGTAATCACTGAATGAGACACGTGCCTTCCGGTAAAGGTGAAACGTAACAATAATATTGTAATTTGTGATGAATTTGGTGATGACAATCCTTTTTATGTGCCGCAGTCGACGCTAACATTCATTTTATCGCAGGCTTATACCGGCAGAAGCCGATTTACAGCTGGCTAGTTTGTGCTGAAGGAATGTATTTGTAAAACCACTCGAAGGATGTCCCAGAATTAACGCAAGATTTGATTTAAATAGAAAACACAGATTTTAGTATTTTTGTAATTTTTAAATTGAATTATAAACTAAATAGTATAAGGTTATTTATGGAATAACAAATCGGGCAAATGGCCTCCACGACTTTGCTGGCACATACGCACTCTTTTGTCGAAATTTTCCATGACAATTTAGCATAAATGTGGTTGAATTTCCTCTTTTAATGACATACACCTTTGACTTCAAATAACCCCATAAAAAGAAATCTAAAGGTGTTAAATCACACGATCTAGAGGCCCAAATCTGATCACCGAAACGAGAGAGTACACGACCTGAAAATGTCTCATGCAGTATTTGAATTGTTTCATGGGCTGTATGCCATGTGGCACCATCTTATTGAAACCACATATTGGCCACATCAGTATCATCCAATTTTCACTGCTTGACCAGCCTCATTTGACACTCTCAGGCCTTGCTTCGATATTGACATTTGAACGGCTTGTTTCTGGACAACCAGTGTGTTTAGTATCTCCAAATGATCGAGTTTCCCTAAATTTTTCAATTAATCTCTTCACAGTTAATGAAGTCAAAACTTTATTCCGACCATATTTTGTATGAAATTTTCGAACTGCGGCCGCTTAACTTTCATTATTTTTGAAATAATGTTCAACAATAAAGACACGTGTTCTATCGTGTAACGCTCCATTTTTACTAATCCTAAACTGCCAGCTGTCAAATTGTTTTTTTTAGGGTTTCCAGCACACTTTACTGCACAAATGGCGGCAAATTGAAATCTTGCGTTAATTCTGGGACACCCTTTAAGTAATTCAACAAGAGTGTAGTTACACGCAATTTACTGATATGATGATGTTACTATTAATTAGTCTAATTTCATTTAATTACTTTTGTTCATAGTATAATAGTAATTAGTATTCATTTTATTTAAATCTTACATCTATCTTATTTTAAGGATTTCATGTAATTACAGCCCACTAAAGCCCCAAATATAATACGTACTATCAACCAAGACGTCGAGGTATATAATTTTATTAAGTTATAGACTAGATTTGATAATTTTTCATAGCATCGCTTTTATTTTTAACAAATAACCGGCTTTACAGTCCACTATAATCTTAATCACACATAATAATAACCAGAATGTCAAGATCTTTAATTGGAAATGTTAGACAATTTTTTTTTTTTTACAGGACTGGTAATTTATGGAACCTGAGTATTTTTCCTGAGGCTGCTTTTATCTTTTAGTGGAAAATACGTTTCTGAAAATAGAAATCTTTAAATTGTTGTCATCAGTTTTGCGGTATATCAATAGATTTTCTTTAAATTACTAAACAAATTTTACTAACTAGGAATTTTTCTGTTTTTAAGAGCTACGAACTGGCTGATGCTGACGAAGTAGATACTGAGATGGGAGGACGGAATTACGGATTCATATATGCTTCCTCGTTGGCATGATGTTGAGATGCAAAGTAGAGGGGCCGGGAAGAACAAAGGAGCATTTGTTTGTAAACTACTTTCCTCGTTCTTTTTTAGTTTTCTTCACTAGAACACGTACTGTGACGTTCTCCACTCCGCCAGTTGGCAGCTGGGCGATGAGAGGTCGGTTGTAAATTTTACAATTCTTTTTTCACTGCATATAACACAGCTAATTTAACTAGAGGGAAACATAGTTAACGCCGAAGTTTTACCGGTTTTGAAGTTAATTAAAGAACTTTTATTAGATCTGCTAGTTCCAACGGTGTACTTCTAAAAGTTAATTACAAAATACAGTCTTATAGTTATTTAACTGAGTAGTTTATAAATAAAGACTGCAATACAATGAAGGGGGTTTCTCGATTGTATTATGTGTTCAATAGACCATCATTACTCAAAGTATATAAATCCATTATGTGTTTTTTAAAACTATAATTGAAAAATTGCAACAAAACTAATAATAAGTCATTATTACCATGTTCTCAACAATAAATCAATCAATTATTTTAGATGCATGATGGTGCTTAAACCAACAGGAACCTTATGAAAACGATAAAGGGTGAGTTATTATTTAATCAATTTTTATAAATAAAAAAATCCGATCATATTAAGGAGGGTGTCGTGCAGATCTCATAATTAATATGTATTATTTGTAGGGGCTTTTTTGTTTGTTTTTTTTGTGATAAAATTACACTTTGCCTTATTAGGCAATAAGTAATTGTGATAAATGTTATCATTCATACTATATTTACAATATTCATTCTCTCGCTCATTCATACAGTATTTACAAACAGCCCAGAGGCCTCCCAAATCCACATGGTTGCCACCTCCCTCGTAGGGGCTTTAATATACAATTATAACAAATGGTCATTTTACAAATGTCCCTTAAATTGTTTTCTCAATCGCGATGGACCAATAGGTCTGGTGAACCCGTCCGGTTTTTAAGCGCCCGTTGCCATAATTACGGTTTGAAGCACATAGGATACTAGAGAATAGTGTATACACAGCTCCTGCAGCATTGCGAGGACGTCAATGTTGCGGTCATTTTCCATAAATGGATTTACCCAGTATTACCTGTATTGTTTTGAAATATGATTTTTGTATACTAGGCAAGCGAATAAGACGCGTTTTCCTCGATCGACTAGCGTCAATTGTCGGCCATGTGTGTATTTAATTGATACAGCCCCACAGCTTCACCGTGCGTTTAAAAACCGTATGTGCACAAAGGGTCATAATTGACTTTATTTAAGTATCTCTAGAATATGTGTCTCCACTGGCTCATATCCGGTGACGCGACTGAGGAGGAGCGTGGAAGACTTCCCAAGACTCCACTTCCTCTTTCGCATGCGAGGGAGGTGACAACCAAGTGGATTTGGGAGGCCTCTGGGCTGTTTGTAAATACTGTATGAATGAGCGAGTGAATGCAGATTGTAAATATTGTATGAATGAGAACATTAACAATAACTTATTGCCTAATAAGGCAGATTGTAATTTTAGCACAATAAAGATTTTATATTAATCATAAATAAAGCTATATGAAAACCACTGAAAGTATAAAATTAGTCTGGGGCATTGATCTCTTATAATAACAAACAGTGTCTACCCATCAAATTATTACATTTAAATACTATACTAAAAGAAAAAAAATAAGAATATGGGTCTAGAAACAAATGTTGTATTTAGTCGGTTTGGAAACATTTTAATTGAGCAAAATATTTCTTCGATGTGTTGCATGGGATCTCATCTGACAATCATCCTGGGATCGTGTTTTATGGTTTATATTAGTCCCCCGTGATGAGAAATGAATATATTTCTAGAAATTTGGACTCTTCTGGAGAAAAAAAATCCGTTATGATAAAAAAAAATCTTTTAAAAAAAAACAAAAAATGGTGAGGAGACTGATCCATGTATGAATTAGTTTAATGATACTCCTTATGACGACTGTCGATCCTTTGATCCGGAAGCAGAGCTAAGCGGATCAACTGTAGCCAAGTATTAACAGATGAGCTCCAACCTGCTGTGAGAGAGACCATAGGGGGAGATATCGAGCGGGGAACGGGCACTAAGTTTTGGGATAACACGCCCTTACTGGGCTGCTGCTGAGTTAGCGGTTTGTTGGAGATTTGACGAAGGGCCCGGCCCTGAAAAGGCGTAGGGCCAACAATGGGCAGCGCGAGGCTTTTCTCTGGCCGCATCCTCGCCTGGCTCAAAGCTCTGTTCTCTACAACCTGCCCTCTTACCGCTCTCTGTAAATCACGGCCTTGTTACAACACACACTGACCGGGAAAAAACAATTATTTTCGCTCCTGATAATGAGCGTTATCGCTATGCACTAACAGATTATTAAATATGTTATGAGAGAATTTTATTGTTGACGCTGCTCAGTGAAAGAACGAAAAAATACAATTAATAAAAGTTAATTATGGCATGCTATCTAACTTTGATAGCACGCCAATGAAAACGTACCTAAAGAGTCCAAAGTAGTATTATGTTATTAAGTGATTTTTTGATAAAATCTTTAGGACATTGATCATTCAACTAAAGCTTCTGTACACGTAATAGAGTGACTCTAATCAAATCAATGAAGTGTTGGCGTCCACCTATCGTTTGATACTGTCTGGCATAATGACTTACTAATGAAACCACATGAATCAGGAATACCTTCCAACAAGGTAATTTCTTGACAAAAGAACCTCCCAGGTAGAAAATCAAAGCGGCATTAATGATGTAAGACAATCGTCTGCTGTCAGTGTCTTGCTCGAAACGAGTCAAAATGAGATACATGCAAGCCAAAACCAAAGGAAGCTGAGGATCAATCTAACAATAACTTTATTATGATAAAATTACAATCTGCCTCATTGGGCAAAAAGCAATTGTGATAAATGTTTTCATTCACTCGCTAATTATACAGTATTTACAAACAGCCCAGAGACCTCCCAAATCCACATGGTTGTCACCTCCCTCGCATGCGAAAGAGGAAGCGGAGTCTTGGGAAATCTTCCATGCTTCTCCGTCAGCCACGTCACCAGATACGAGCCGGTGCAGGCCAACAACGAGGAGCGAGAGAGCGACATACGCTCAGGACATGATTGGAGAAACTAGCCATTGCCAGGACTCCCATTCTCACGCGTTTATAGCAGGTAATGACGCCACTGCTGTTTTAGTCTCCAAGGAGGATTATAGGGTTGAGTGGTGCAGTGCAATGACTGTGCTACGGGACTAGGGTGGTTGAGTAGGTTACTATGGGATTTCATGAACTTGGAAGGGATGAGTTCGAAAATGTAAGGTATATTAAGATCGCTATGAAGGGTTTTGTTGCTGACGTAATAAGGGGCATTTACTATTGTTCTCAGGACTTTTGATTGAAAGGATTGGATGCACTTGATGTTCGACTTTTTTGAGGATCAATCTATATGATTTTTTGTGGAAAAGCACAAGTTGTGGAAAGTTTCTTTGTTCTTACTCTGTATTGCTACTCCATTAAATGAGTGTGGTTTTATTTTTATTTTGTTTGCACTTTATTATAGGAATAGGGAAAATACAAGAGGAAGCTATGCTCCATACCCCAACAATAACTATATTGACACAAGTACAATAATATGACAGGACCATATGAACGGAAGCTTTGCCGACAGAGCAGAGTGTGGGATCTACAACACATGTCCAGGGCGGTGTGACTGTTTTATTCATGGTCGCGTGCTCTGTGCCAATATCCGACTCGGCCCAATACAGCCCTCCTTCATTGTTCCATGGACCCTTTTAGTCTCCTCGCTCCTCCTCTTCTTTTTTATCCACTCTCTCGCTCTGTCTATGTTTGTATCTACAGCACCCAACTCCAACATAAGTAGTGGTTTGTCAGTTTGTGTGTCTTGTATCTTTTTGAGGGCAGTGTTTCAGTAGACCAGGATGGTAGGTCATGAATGTTTTACATTATTGATAGTCAAAACGCTTTGAAGAATACTGAATATCGTACTATACAGGAAACTATGAAGAAAAAATTATTTATTTAACATTTTCACATCGGGAGTCAAGCAGACACTGGTGGCTGGAATAAACGAAATGAAACGGGAATAAAATTCCACCCAACGTCACTTAATTTTGAAATTATTCTAATCTATGTTTAGAAAATTAAAAAAATTTAAGGTGGTTTTCGAACGCTCCTCAAGTGCCTAATAAAATGTAAATAGTGTAGTTATTTCCTTTGAAACCCGCTTAGCAATTATGATTAGTAGCTAGTTAGAGTTGTCACACAACTAAATACAAATAGTCTTCTCAACCCAAACTAACCATTAGGGCATAACGTTACACGTACATTTGGGAAACTAGAGTTTTTCAAGGTTTTTAAATAATGAGTTTACACTGCGCCACTGCATCTCTATAATCCTCATCGGAGACTATAGGGCTGTGGCCTCGTGACCTGCTATAAATACGTGAACTGTCCCCCCTGAGGAGTCCTGGAAATGGCCAGTTTCTCCAATCATGTCCTGAGCGTATGTGGCTCTCGCGCCACATAGCAGCCTACGCTGGCTCGTATCCGGTAACGCGGCTCCTGGAGGAGCGTAGGGGACTTCCAAAGACTCCGATTCCTCTTTCGCATGCGATGGAGGTAACCATGTGGATTTGGGAGGTCTCTGGGCTGTTTTTTAAATACTGTATGGATGAGCGAGTGAATGAAAATTTGTAAATATGGTGTGAATGGAAACTTTTATCACAATTACTTATTGCCCAATGAGGCAGATTGTAATTTTATCATAATAAAGTTGTTGTTGTTGTTAGATTGATCCTCAGATTCTTTTCGTTATACCAGGGTGATTGTTAATGCTTGCATGTATCTTATTTTAACTCGTTTCGAGCAAGACACTGACAGCAGACGATTGTCTTACATCATTAATGCGACTATGGTTTTCTACCTGGGAGGTTCTTTTATCGAGAAATTACCTTGTTGGAAGGTATTCCTGATTCATGTGGTTTCATTAGTATTTCGTATGCAGTGGAGTTGACCATGTGGATTCGGGAAGTCCCTGGGCTGTTTGTAAATACTGTATGGATGAGCGAGTGAATGAAACTTGTGAATATGGTATGAGTGAGAACACTTATTATGATTACTTATTGCTTAATAAGGCATATTGGAATTTTATCACAATAAAGAAGTGTACAATAAAAAAAAGATAACGAATATCACTGAACGTACATATCTAGGGATATTCTTTACATGCCATTGCCTGGCTGCAAGTGGCGTATGTTTCACAACTTATTATCTAGACCGCTACCGCGTTTCCGACGTTGTTTCGCGATGATGTTTAACACACTTTTGCCAGCATTCTTCATTATATTATATTATATTATATTATAGCTCACCATTTCATTGTAACATTATGTTCCAATATAGGAACTATTGAGAAAACAAATATCGCAAATGTGGGCACAATTCTAGCGACGGCATGGACTTTTTGAATGACTAGTCGAATCAAGTTTGCTTGCGTGATGTTACGTTTAGTTATAACTTTGGGACATATTCAGTAGATTATTGTGATAAAGGTAATCGCGTCGTTAGAGGCAAAGTTACGTAATATCGCATTACAGTATCGGGCACAGTATCTACACTGACTAGATACATTTGGCGAAGGACGATAGGAATATGGTTCAATAAAAGCTTGTAAAGTGGTGAAAATTTAGTGTTTCATTGTATCCAAGGTCACATATCTTATGGAGGTATCTCTAGCCCCTTTCTATTTTGTCTTTACGATATATTTTTCAGCTACGAAAGCGATCGTAAAAACATTCGCTCTGGCAGATAATGCGTAACTAAAGGAACTATTTTTGAAAAATATTCATAAACGAAATCAAAGAAGCTTAAGAATGTGGGAAATAAGAAATAGTAATTAAAACTAATAAAAAAAAAAATGAAAACGTCACGAACAAAACCCTTCATAACGATATTAATATACCTTACATTCTCGAACTCATCCCTTCCAAATTCATGAAATTCCATAGTAACCTATCCAACCACCCTAATCCCCTAGCATCACCTAGTCATTGTACTGCACCACTTATCCCTATAATCCTCCTCGGAGACTAAAACGGCAGTGGCTTCATGACCTGCTATAGATGCGTAACAGTGGGAGTCCTGACAATGGGCAGTTTCTCCAATCATGTCCTGAACGTCTGTGGCTCTCGTGCTCTTCGTCGGCCTCCACTGGCTCTTATCCAATGACGCGGCTGACGGAGGAGCGTGGGGTACTTCCCATGACTCCGCTTTCTCTTTGGCATGCATGGTAACAACCATGTGGATTTGGGAGGTCTCTGGGCTGTTTGTAAATGCTGTACAAATGAGCGACTGAATGAAAATTATAAATGTGGTATGAATGAAAACTTTTATCACAATTACTGATTGCCCAATGAGGCAGATTGTAATTTTATTATTAATAAATTGTTGTTTGACTGTAATTTGGAGATTTTTCAAGGTTACCGGAACAGGATCAATATTTTTTCACGTATAAATCATTTTTACTGCCACTGTCTTGCACAGATGCACAGCCAGGCGAAAGATAATTCTCCTTAGCCTGTTTAAATGTTTTACTTATCCTTTCAGGCCTGGTGAAACATGAGTCTAAAATCATCATGCGTGTTTGAAAGAAGCAATCAGTTGTCTGATAAAAAGCAAAAGCGTCATGACTACTTATGAGTTTGATGGTTGTCATCATTTCAGAAGAAACAACATGACTTTAGTTAGTGATGGGGTTGTCAAGCCCAGTGACATGAGTTGCTACCCTCTACACTCCCAGCATGTTACCTTGTTATGCAACCATGACTCAACATGAGCAGAAAGAGGAACTTAATACGAAGTGAGCCCTTCACCTCTTACTGTTGAAATTTACTAGATGCATGGACAACCACTGATTTCGTCACAGATCAGAAGCAATTAAAATAAATTTTGATAACCACGAATCAAAATCGGTGAAATTTTCTATATCATCATGGAAATCGATGAAAAAACACATTTAAACATTTGGTGAGCTGGATTAATTGCTTCGCTGAGCTGACATATCATTCTCCCCCATAAGGCTGAATGACTCCATCCAAGGATATATATATATATATATATATATATATTTTATCTACTCGAAAGAGGATTCTTAATAAATTATATTTCAAGAAGCAGGGAGGCCAACATCATTTTCCTAATGGACCTGTAAGAAGAGCCAGTGTTGAGATGGCTTAAATCAGAGTTCTGGAGATAATGAGCGATGAAGTTCCAGGGAAGGAAGACAGAATAATAAACGAAGATAAGGAGCTTATGGTTTGGTCCAAGGAAACACGACAGGTAAATAAAGAAGCCAAGGAAAAAAAAAATTAAATTTCCAGGAGGAACAAATTCATCCTCATGGGAAATTTATTTAAAAATAAATTAACAGGCACTTAAAATTATTACAAGACAAGATGTCATCTATTGATTGAATTTATTTGTAAAACATACTTCCTCTCCATGAATAGCGTAAGACGTGGAAAGTAATTTCAACAGAGGTGATTATCATGGAAGTGACAGTAATGAGAAATTCTTAAGGAATAAGGATATTTTTGGTACTTTTGTAATTTCTTATCTAAATATAAAATAAATTTCATTTTTCGAAATGCTAAAAAAGTTAAAAACAATATGGCCAATGAAATGTTAAATGCTCATTTTTTTTTATTATCAAGATGTTTTGCATATGTATTTCATATGACTATTAGTTATTATCAACTGTTTACTAATTAAATTAGTTAATTAGTATATTAACTCCTTTATTTTTTTATTATGATAGTCAAAATTCACGATTTTCACCGCAAAGGTGTATACTTAAATTTTGCGAAAAAAGCACACGTTTTGTTGGTTAAAAAAAAAGGACTTCATTGTACTCACTTCTCCGGAAATGGCATGGGGTCTAGCAACGATACTCTGGTAAGGAGTGCTACAGCTTATTATTTAATTAGATTTAATATTCATTGGGAGTTCTAGCAATGGCCAGTTTTTCCAATCATAATCCTACAGGGACATACGGAATAAAGTAGTCTTCTTCCTTAGAACAATAGTAAATGTCCCTATTACGCCAGCAACAACTCCCTTCATAATGATCTGAATATACCCTGCATTCTTCAACTCATCCCTTCCATTTTCCAACCGCCCAATCCCCTAGCACAGTCATTGCAATGCACCACTCATCCCTATAATCCTCCTCCGAGACTAAAGCAATGTTTCTCCAATTATGTCTTTAGCGTATGTGGCTCTCGTGCTCTTCGTCAGCCTCCACTGGCTCGCATCCGGTGACGTGGCTGACGGAGGAGCGTCGGGGACTTCCCAAGACTTCGCTTCCTCTTTCGCATGCGAGGGAGGTGACAACCATGTGGATTTGTGCGGCCTCTGGGCTGTTTGTAAATATTGTTTGACTGTGAATGATGAATTGTAAATATGGAATGAATGAAAAGATTTATCTCAATTACTAATTGTTAAGTCGGATTGTAATTTTAGCACAATAAAGATGTTTATAAGTATAAAAAAAAAAAGACTTGATATTGCCCAGGCCTGTGTACTTTGGCCAATGTTTACTCCAGACGGGAGAAGGTGTTAATTCTTGCATAACTATTTTTAAGTTAATTTTTTTTTTTAAGTTAACATTTGAATTATATTATTATGATTTATACTGATACTGTTACACCGATTTAAGAACTATTAATTTATCAGCTGGTATGATATAATTCAACCCCTGTATGACTAAGGGGTCTGTTATTAACTATGCATTGTTTAGATGGGGTAATTGAGACAGGTTACGGAAGGGGGGTGGGAGGTATCTGGAACATACAGTGTCCTTGCCTGATCAAATATACACACCGCCTATCCCTTACCAAATACCCGCTAGTTCGACCGCCTTCTCTCGGGTCTCGTCATGCCAGCGATCTCTGCTCTGAGGTTAACAGGTAAGCCCTCGCTGTTACCTGAGTGCCAAGGTAACTCTAAGACAGGCTGAAGTAGCCTGTAACCAGATCAGTGAGAGATTGGGGAGACTCAATATCTCTGTAAACGCGGGTAAGACTGACTGCGTAATTTTCTCTTTTCAAAATTTTTACTAGTTACATAGTAAGAACGGAGGAAAATTCACCATCCAACAACCTAGTATATTTGGGCATTAAAATGGACAGACACCTCCATTTTAGTAACCATTTTGTGGAGAAGTTGAAGCAAACTCGCACAAAGTCTTACCGGCTTACGCATTTATTAACCTCCCCCAATCTATCATTGCGTCTAAAGCTACTGATCTACAAGAGTATACTCAGGCCTACTCTGCTGTATGGTGCACCACTTTTTCGTTATCTGACGTATACGACAGCTCGGCGACTCCAACAATGCCAAAACGGTATACTGATGAAAGTGGTCAGAGGTACTTCATTCGAGCAGCGGAGCAACAGTGACCCTTACGAGATCTTTGAGCTGCCTACGGTGGATGAATTCATCCAAAGTAGACATATCAATTGCAATACCTGACAAACCCGGTGTTTAACACTATAACCTCTGCTCCGTCCCCCCATCGATGGAAGAACGCTGTCGCGACTGGAACGCTTTAGTCTTATGTTCTAGGTTTAGGTTTTAGTTTGTAAGTTTTCTCCCACATTTTCAAGCTGAATGTGAGCCCCATCACCTAGCATTATATTCATGGTATTGACCTATTAACTTCCATCTAATGATGTGTAACCGAACCTCCTTCAAATGCATCTGCGCAGAAAGAGGAGAAATTATTTTGTTCATTGATTTTGTCATATTTTCACGTTGTATAATTTAAAGGGGCTAAGGAAAAAAAAAACAACCCAAAAAACTGTTTTTACATTCGAAACTCCGTCTAGATGAGTTGTATCAAGTTGCCACTTTGCTCAACTCAAAAATCGATAAATCATGACGGGCTGCGCATATTGGTTGATGCCGTTTCACAAACTGAACTGGACATTGAGGCTGGAACTTAAAACAGCTTCTACATTGACAGGGTAGCATGGAAAAACCACACTCCTAGTCTGTAAAATTCTACGCCACTTATGATTTAACCAAAAAGCAGTTTTTTCGCGGTGCTTGCTTCTTAAATATACTATGAAATAAATTATCTAAGAAAACGCTGGTTGAGAAAAATTTTAGTACACGATATTAAAAACAGGTTTAATCATAGTTAAAAAATTCGTATTGTTAAACAAGACGAAACGATATATAATTAGTTCCTTGGAAAATAAAA
Source organism: Acanthosoma haemorrhoidale (assembly GCA_930367205.1). Lineage (NCBI taxonomy): Eukaryota > Metazoa > Arthropoda > Insecta > Hemiptera > Acanthosomatidae > Acanthosoma > Acanthosoma haemorrhoidale. The sequence goes on along the minus strand of OV884011.1, from coordinate 17,496,735 downwards.
TCATTCAGGATTCAAAATGTGCTGATATATTTTTCAGATTGGAGAGCATTAACAAGGTTGTGTTTTTTTTGTTTTTTTATATTACCACTACATAATTTGGATCCAACGGTTATATTACTGCTTATAATCCATACGACAGTTCATAGACGAAATAGTCGGTATGTCATGATTGCGCTAACCTCCCGCTTCTCTGGCAGCTAACCTCAATAAGGTATTATTTGATTTTCGTTGCTTTGACAGAAAATATAATTTTATTTATCAATTATTTTTTCTTTGTGTGATTACTTATTTAATAAAATGCAAGCTTCAAATGCACATTTCATCAGGAAATCAATGATGTATTGAAGTAAAGTATGAAAGCATGCAGATATGTCTATGTTTCTTTTGGCTATTAAGTGAGCTGGAAATGCAAGCCTCCAGAGCTTCTCTACTCACGATCATTTCGAGTACTAGGATTCTTTGACACATTTATGCAGTTTTCAATTCACGCCCTTTAATTTCAAGGCTAACGTTAAAACCTTACAAGTAGAAAAGAAATGCTCTTTAATGGTCTTTAAACGTACTGATGTAGGAAAGCTAAAGTGATTTGACTAAACGAATTTCTCTTCATGCATCTTTGAAATAAGCATTATATAGCTGGACCGAAGTTTTTGAAAATATATCAAAACAACCTCTATTCAAGTGGACTGGCGGAGCTGAATGACGCTTCTAAACTTCAAAACTGGAGTTATGATTTATGAGCAGAAATAGTATTCTGCAGATTCAAACCGTCCGAAGACCTGCAAATGTCTCGCTCTACAAATAGCTAGCTAATCAGGTGAACTCGTATTCCGCCTGGATGGGCGCGGAGCTTTGACAAAATCACTGCCACCTGCCAAACTGGAAACCGCTGCCCTCTATTGGACATATACCAATCCTTCTGACCGATTTGAGATATTTTTTTTAATTTTGTTTCTGAGAAATAATTTTAAACTTATTTAAACTAATAGATCCAAGGGACAGAAGACTCTCCATTGTGCGAATTATTAAAAATAATTTATTGTATGTACTTTTTGTCAAGTGTATCCTAAAATATTTGTAACATAAATCGAAATGAGTAATTATCGTTGTAAGAAAACTACCAAAATCGATAATCTCAATCGGGGATTTGATCTTGATCACTTTATTAATAAAAATAATTGTGAAAAGATTGTTCACCGATTGACTTAAACATACAATTTTAGATGGAAGCCCCAATTGGTATATCGTCAAAAGGCAAAACCGCTGCAACTTTCAAATGGTATGGCAATATTCAAATAATTACTTGGCTAAAAATAAATGATATCATTTGAATAGGTATAAAAAATTAAAGATCTCTGATGGGATGAAATTTTACGTCTGGCCATTAATCAATTTATTGTAATTTTTTTTTTTTTCTTCTTAGCTCTTAAATTTTTAAGATTATGGATAAGGGAAAAATAAAGGAATTTATTTGGGGTGAGCAGATCCTTTTACTAGGAGTACCTGTTTGAAGTTGGAGTGAGGGAATTAAGGAGTGTGGGAAGCCTCGGTAGAGGTGGAAATGTTGCGGTGCAGTGGTTAGAGTCCACTGAAGGCTGAGCCTTGAGTCTCTCTAGGCATGTAGTAATTATTGTAATTAAAAAATAAATATCTTTCTATCGTACACAATAGAGTATCAAATTACTTTGAGTGTAAAATATTTAGATAAAGTCGTTGAAATGAAAAAGAAACTTTATTCTGGGACATAGTCACCTAAGAAAAACCACAAGGAACAAAATAGGAATGTCTAACTTACTAAAAAAACAAAAATCCCTAACATTCACAGGTTTGATAAGCTTATAAATACTATGTACATGGGTATAATACTTGTGTATTATGCTAAGTATGAGCTGACTGGAAAGAAAAAATGGCAAAAAAAAATAAAAATGATTACAGATGAGGACAAAAAATCAATCATAGCCGTAGCAAAACTCTCGATTGTCTGACGCGTCTCGATTTTAAGTTTTGTAACTAGCTTACTTTTGTTTTTTAATTTTATTTTTATTATATCAACCACAAGGAAAATTGGTACTACGTATAAACGATATATACGAACGATGGGGTTTCATTAATTTGCCTTTACAGCAAATTTTTCTTAATTATTTCAACTATTTAGTAGCGCTGGGAAAGAAATTGTTTTACTGAGTTTTTGGAGTTGGTGGGAGGTGTTTTTGGGTCTTTACTCCATTACAACAGAGTCAACATCTTAGGTATCCGATTTAGCATAATAGTGAGAACGAAGTCCCAGGACTTAGTAGACCTTACAATATGCCATACTATTACCACGTGAATTAAGTTCTTATTTTTCAAATCGATTCGAGTTTTTAGAAATTCGTATCATAATGCACAATGTTTACTTTAAGAAACTTTCCTGTCATAGGACAGTGTAATTAAAAATACATCTGAAAATTGCAGGGTTCACCTTGCTCGTTCCCAACGCAAACAACTATGTTTTCTACTGCCAGCTCCATCATCAGTGACCTACTACAAAGTGTGAATAATTTTACAGGTGGATACAGAGAAACATGAAGCACTTTACTGAATACTATAATGAAACTAATAAATTTTAGTTTATAATATGTAGTAATTAACTACTTGGACGCTCATAATGCACCGAAAGAGACCAGATCAGTGCAGATTGTTCTGTAGTAGAATTTATAAACAGCTGAAATATAAAAATCCTATCGATAGCTGCTCTGAGCATTTTATGTAGATGATTTCTACATGTGGCTCTCAAAAATTTATTTTTTTTGATATTTTTGAAATAGTTTTCGCGTTACTACCTTTAATACCCCATTAACCGTAGGCCACAAAATCAGAAATTTCAAAAGTCAATGGCTACTTTACTGGGATCTAAGAAATCTTAAAAAATCAGTGAAACGAGCGAGTATCTTCATGTTTAATATTTTATTCCAGACTTCATATTACTCTATTTTATTTAAAGATTAGCCAGTGTTTTTCGAGGTGTTGCGGAGTATACTATTGAAGATTGTTTATAGATATGCAGATAATTAGACCAAAATAAACTATAGCTTGATCTGAGCGAATCTCGGTTTTGATTCAGAAATTATGGCTGAATTTAATCATAACCATCCCAGGGATTATTAGTCTGGTTGAGATTGATGTCACCCAGTGATAACCTACAAAAGGATTTTATTTATTATTCATTTCAATCATGTCACAGACAAAAGCTCTTGATTACATATAGTATTGTCATTTCAGGGTATGAGTACATTCATTACCTGGAAATCCACGTTTAGGTATTATCCAATTTGGTACCGAGCGAAACCCAATAAGGAAAATGAGCTTCATTGTCTCTCAAAACAGTATATTCAATTAGAAGTTCATGAATTGGGATAGTCGGATTTGCATCTGTTACGGTTACATCAATATTACTGACCACTGCTTAGAGGCCGAAAAAAATACCCTTTTCAGAGCAGATGGATTTATAAAGATGAGTGAGGATATCAAAGGTAGACAATATGTGAACGGAATGGAGAAAGGAGATCAGCCTAGTGGAGGACAAAACAGGAGAAAGATTGTCCGGCCATAATCTCACCAAAGATGAAGCGATAAAGATGAAATCGGAAGAACAAGTTAATGAAGCGGTCTGTTTCAGGAACAGTTCATGCACGCTTGACCTAAGACCCTCTACGGCCTATAACAGAATTAGTAGGTCAACAAGTCTGCTTTCACGGCCCTGACATTCTTAGCGAAGGTGGAGCTGGGGTGTGAACAGTGTCCTAATGACTATACATGTGACATCTTTATAGCGAGAGTAGGAATTGACTCGAGTCACCACAGGGGTGGAATTTAGCTGTACGTTGGCTATTGATTTAGGTTAACTTTCATGTCAACTACTCAGCTAAAAGGTAACTGCAATTTAATAAATACTATACAAACACAACAATAACCACATTTACTTCCCTTAGGGGAACATTTAGCATTCCGATTTATAAAGGGTGTCCCAGAATTAACGCAAGATTTGAATTTGACGCCATTTGTGCAGTAAAGTGCTGGGAACCCTAAAGAAAAAGCAATTTGACAGCTCAAAATTTAGGGTTAGTAAAAATGGAGCGTTACACGATAGGACAACGTGTCTTTATTGTTGAACATTATCTCAAAAATAATGAAAGTTTGACGGCCGCAGTTCGAAAATGTCATACAAAATATGGTCGGGATAGTGTTTTGACTTCATCAACTGTGAAGAGATTAATTGAAACATTTAGGGAGACTGGATCAGTTGGAGACACTAAACACACTGGTCGTCCAAAAAAAGCCGTTCAAATGTCAATATCGAAGCAGTGCGTGACAGTGTTGTTGAATATCCATAACACAGTTCTTTGTGCCGAAATTGGATGATATTGATGTGGCCAATATGTGGTTTCAACAAGATGGTGCCGCATGCCATACAGCCCATGAAACAATTCAAATACTGTATGAGACATTTCCAGGTCGTGTACTCTCTCATTTCGGTGATCAGAATTGGCCCCCTAGATCGTGTGATTTAAATCCGTCAGATTTATTTTTATGGGGTTATTTGAAGTCAAAGGTGTATGTCAACAAGCCCACATCCACGCGTGCATTAAAAGGGGAAATTCAACGCTTGATCAACAAAATTCAACCACATTTATGCCAAATGATCATGGAAAATTTCGACAAAAGAGTGGGTATGTGCCAGCAAAGTCGTGGAGGTGTTATTCTATAAATAAACCTATCCTATTTACTTTATAATTCAATAAAAAAATACTATAAACTGTGTTTTCTATTTAAATCAAATCTTGCGTTAATTCTGGGACACCCTTTGTTAAAAATACACAATAAGTGGTTGGAATAGATAATAATTAAATTATGTAGATAGATTGATTTAAATTTGAAAAACGCCAGAAACAATACAGATTCACTAGTGTACCCAAATGTCTTTACATACCAGCCGTTGTTGAACAGGCGAAAGGGGACCTATGGGAATCACCTGTCAAGTCCTCTCCTAACGTTATGAGTAAACACTCATCACGCACATTAGCAACACCTTAGTGGGTACGTTTAAGTGAAAATTATAAGCAAAGCTATCCACAAACAGACGGGGAGGGGGGGTTCTTCCCGGAGTCATTTCTCGTAAGAAATTTGTTTTTTCCTGGAAGGGAGAAGTGGTGTAATTATTTGTGCCGAGCTGAGTGGCTGCGGAAGTGAGTCCTTTCCTAAAGGCCCTCAGGAAACACTCTGGAGGAAGGGCTAGGACTAGGACGGCCATATTTGTCATTAGATTTAGTGAGGGGGGAGGACAGGAGGGGGCGCTTGCGCCGTCCCCCCCCCCCCCGCCGAGCGGCCGTGTTTGTTCACACATCAATTAAATTTATTGCCGTCGTCCGAATCAACATTGGCGACCGGTCAGCAAACAGCTCCCTGCCACTCCTCCTCTGTTTACGGTCAAAACCTTATCGCCTTACCCTTCATCGATTCTAACCTACTGCTCCGGATGGTAGAACATCGTCCTGGAGTGGAACATGCCGATCCAACGCACATCTCTCTCATCGAGACTCAACGAAGAACGTGTGTACTACGTCTGTATGTCAAGCTGTAGGCCCATACTACTCGCCCATACTACTCGGAATGTAGTTTGTTAGCGGCTACAAACACCTCATTGGTAAAAAGTCTCCATGAAGCTATCTGGACATCCGAATTAATAAATTAGTAGTACGAGGGCAGTACTATCCTCATATGTGGGTATTGTTGGTTTATAGAATAATCACATAGCTAGGGATATGTTTTTAATACGAATGCTGATAAAAAATGACTTCAATTGTACCCGAGAGGTTCGACGTAATTCATACGCATTCGCAGGAAGAACATTTCTTCAAACTATCGGCGATTTGTGATGATTAACAATCAGTAGCCGGGTGAGGGCTGTATGTCGTATATTTAACTTACAATGGAGAGTAAGAAGGCGTACTCAGTGTATAAGTCATGCCCATTGTCAGAAGCTGTGTGACTTCGGAGATAACATCTAATACAATAATAATAAGTCCAAGGAACAAAGCTAATCATTAAACGGCATTTTCTTGTCGTAGTTCAGCCACCAAACATTTATTTAATTACTCATATAAAATTGTATTGATTTATTAAGATGTATGAGTGGGTATTGTCTTCTCTCTGATTACTTGGGATGCATGCAAGTAAGACAAATTGAATTGATTAAAGAAGGGAACGTTATAAAAATAAAGATTGATATACATTTTTTACTAAACATATAAACTTTAAAGAAATCATTATTGAAAAAGAAATAGAGCTGTATATATCCAGGGGAGTATTACGCAGGGTACTTTGATTTTTTTTTTAGTCAAAAGAACTCGTAAATGAGCTACTTTGAACGTAAAAAAACGGTTGACACCCGTAAGTGTGAATCGCAATCGATATGAGCAAGTATAAGTTTTACATATTTTCAAATCGTATAATTTCCGTTAATTATCCAATTCGGGGGTAGGGTTAAACATAAACATGCGATAAGGAGATAAGCAAGACATTTTTATTAGATTAGGACTATTCAAGAGAAAGTATTTGCGGAAGGTCAAAGAGCCTCAACGTGTACCGGAAATCTTAAGGTACAAGTAAGTGATAGTATATTTTTATTTAAAGAACCCTACGGGGGAAAGAAAAAAGTCGAACATCAAGCGTATCCAATCTGTTTAATCCAAAGTTCTGACAACAACAGTAAATGCCCCTTATTACGTCAGCAACAAAACCCTTCATAACGATCTTAATATAACCACCCTAATCCCCTAGAACAGTCATTGCACTGCACCACTCATCCCTATAAACCTCCTCGGAGACTAAAAAGGCAGTGCCCTCGTGACCTGATTTAAATGCGCAACAGTGGGAGTCCTGCCAATGGCCCGTTTCACCAATCATGTCCTGAGCGTATATGGCTCTCGCGCTCTTCATCGGCCTCCAGCTTCCCAAGACTCCGCTTCCTCTTTTGCATGCGAGGAAGGTGATAACTATGTGAATTTGGGAGGTCCCTGTGCTGTTTGTAAATAATGTATGAATAAGCGAGTGAATGAAAATTGAAAATGTGGTATGAACGAAAAAAGTTATCTCAATTACTTCTTGCCCAATGAGGCAGAATGTAATTATATCATAATAAAGTTGTTTTATCAATCAGAATAATTAGCAATCATTTAAATTAATATTTTAGCCAGTGGTATGGATTTAGTTCACAGTTCATCCAACAACTATTTCAGGGGGCCTAACAAGCCAGACCAAGTAATTGATAGTTTATTTTTATTTAAAGAACCCTATGGGAGAAAGCAAAAAAGTTGAACATCAAGCGTATCCAATCCTTTCAATCAAAAGTCCTGAGAACAACAGTAAATGCCTCTTGTTACGTCAGCAACAAAACCCTTCATAAAGATCTTAAGATATCCTACATTCTTGAACTTATCCCTTCCAAGAAATTCCATAGTAGCCTACCCAACCAACCTAATCCCCTAGCACAGTCATTGCTCTGCACCACTCATCCCTATAATCCTCCTCGGAGACTGAAACGGAAGTTGCCTCGTGACCTGCTATAAATACGTAACAGTGGGAGTCCTGGCAATGGCCAGTTTCTTGTCCTGAGCGTATGTGGCTCTCGCGCTCTTGGTCAGCCTCCCCTGGCTCGGATCCGGTGACTTGGCTGACGGAGGAGCGTGGGGGACTTCCCAAGACTCCGCTTCCTCTCTCGCATGCGAGGGAGGTGACTACCATGTGGATTTGGGAGGTCTCTTGGCTGTTTGTAAATACTGTATGAATGAGATAATTTATCACAATTACTTATTGCCCAATAACGCAGATTTGTAAGTTTATCATAACAAATCTGTTTAATAATAATAATTTAAAGAACGGTAGTGACAAGTAGTGTTTTTCTCTTGAGTACTCTTTTTTCCAGAGTTGACGAGAGAATGAGCTTTCAGCTTGAGTGTTTTTGCTATACAATTCTTTCTGCCAATTTTTCCAATTTATTTATAATTCATGGAGAAACAGGTACTTTAAAGACATATCTTACTTACTTCATAAAGTATTAGAACTCAAAGAACATATGAGGAAGGATAAGATTTTATTATCCCTTTTATTATCATAAACGTTTTTTAGATGACACACGTGTAGAGTGTACTTTCACTTCTTCCAAAGCTATGTGCCTTAGTCAAGACAATAAGTATATGAGAAACTAAGTCACTCACACAAATTATTAACTTAAGTCACACTGAGAGTAACATTTTTTTAGAATTAGACATTGAGAAATCCTTTGATTCTTTGATTTTTCAAGGGTCGAAAATATTTTTATACCACCAGCCCTTAAAATCCGAAGACGGGAAGGGATGAAAAGTGTGTGTATTAGGCCTGGATAGTTAGTTACTCGCTGGCAGGGGCGAGGAGTGATGGGGTAAGGTGTAATTTATTTTGCCCAGTTTAGGAGAGCGGGGTTCCTCCTCGCCGTCCTTAAACCATGGCATGATCTGTCTGCTAAGCCCCCTCCCCTGTCTTCTAATTGTCTCTTAATCCTATCTTACGCTCCAAAAAGGCCTTCCCCTTCCTGTTCCATCCCAAAATTTTATGAGGACTCCAAACGGCCAAGACAGAATTTAACTATGGCTGGACATAAAGTAAAACTAGATGCTCTCGGATGAGTATTGCAAGTACACATATTATTTAGGAATACTAACTATGATTTTAGTTTCGAAAGATAAACTTTAAAAGAATGCTGTAGAAAAAACCTATGTGTTATAATAGCTTTGGGCTCACAACTATTTTTTTCTTTATCCATTCCATAGATGTGCTTGAAACATTTTAGCTTTTTTGAGCTGTAATAGATATTTACTTCTTCTTGGAAATTTTCGATTCAGTAGATTGCTGAGTAGGAAGATTTTCTTATTTGTTAAAATTTTCAAAGATTGTTACAATCATTTCTTCGTTGAAATGATTCATTTTTTTTTCCCATGGCACCTTACTCGGTTTTATACCGTTTCAGTTTTAAGCTTTCAATATTTTTAATTGATTCGCATTAGCATTTTGCTGGTGATAATGTTCCGTTCTCTCTTATTTTGCATATATGGTATCTCATTTACTAGTTGAGAGCTAACAACTTCCACAGCATGTAGCTTTCATTTATATGCGTTATATATTTCATAGAATATTTCACCTCCTTATTACTTCTGTTACATCCTATAATAACCTGTTTATGATTTGTAGATTGAGAAATAGCACAATTTATTACGCCTGCGTATACCTGACGTTATAATAATAAGTAGCATCTTTTTCATAGGTAGATATTTCAGTTTATTTTAAACCATTTTGTCTATATAAACTGTTAAAGACGAGCTTTCTAGTAGTTCAATCCAATTTTGTAAATATATTCTTTACCAAAACAAATAGGAACCTTATAGCCTCTCTAGGACCGATGAGTATACTTTGTCCTTTTTAGAGACTTCCACATTTCATTTTTGGTGACTGAATTGGTTGAATGAAAATGATAACAGTAAAAAATGGTGCTATTAACCTATTAAATAATGAAACCGACGATAACAATGAAAATTTCATATTTATTACCAGGACAAATAAACAGGACCCAGAAAAGATTACAACTGCTCAAATGCACAAAACGTTGCAAAGAATGCAAGGCAACCAAAAATGGTTAAAATAAAAGGAATGTAACTAAGAAAATAAATGTGTAAGTGAAATAGCACGGCTATGATCCAGTAACTCTGTTATCTCGCAGAATGACCTCTTAGCAGATTGCCTGCAGGTATTTTATAGCTCACAATTACCCCATGAAATATTTTATCACTCGATGAAATATGATTCGATCGGTTGTTTTCGATAGCGTTCCTCGAGGCGCAACAAATAACACCGGCCTCCCAATTAATATATTGCTCCTGTTCACGAATCGGGGAATAAATCATCAATAATTTAACTGTCAGCTCAGAAGTAGTTGGTTTGAACCATATAGCTAAATGGAAAATTTGTCGAAAATAGGTGGTCTATTTCAAAAGGTATATTTGAGAATATTTTTGATTGTATTTTTCGGTAACGCCTTTATTTTGGTGGCTTTAAATGTATGGGGGGAAGATAATAATAATTTAAGAAGCTTAAAATTTCATATATATTTTATTTTTCATTTTTAAATTTTACATTATAATAATAATTTATACATTACGTATTCACATCTTGCCAAATTTTCCCCGAAAAATTTTTTCATACTGATGAAATTCTAATTCTCTTATTATAACTGGTAAACCGTTGACAGATGCCAAAAAAAAAAATGGCCCGTATTGAAATAAAGCCCCTCTCAACTCTACCAATTTGAGAGGAATTAAAGAGTCAACATTATAAACGATTTAGGGAAGGATTGGCATGGAGTAGGATCAGTCTCTAAACGGGAGCTTCTGCAGATCATCGCTGAATATGGCCACCAACATACCACAGAAAAAAGTTGCGAAATTAAGAGATAATGAGAATCGAAAAAAAAATTCTGGCAAAAAGCTTTCCCAGCTGCTGTCATCGGAGAAGCCTAACTTTTCATTTCAAGCCTGTAATGAGTCAATTTTTTTTTATCGTTTAATTGGAAAGCATTTAAGGCTTACTGGCCATGAACACCCTTTCTATTTCCTTCCACGAATTTCCTGAATTCGGTTATGAATTTCGGCATTTAGAACTTGACAGTCTGAGATCTATACTGCAATACTTTCTTAACTTGTAATCTAAGGTTGATACAGCGCTACCTTATAATCGATTTAAAAGAAATTAGTACAAATCCTCTAGGTCGCTAATACGGAGGGAGTACTTGAGAAAATAAATTTGAACTGACTGCTTCGGTCTACCCAATGAGACCTTTTATGAAACGAGGTTTTCGAAATGAAATCGTAACTGAAAAACGATTAAAATATGTAAAAAAGAAAAAATACTTTCAGGCAATATCGTAAAAAAAAAAGTAAATATTTTTCTTTCTTTTTTTTTACCTTTACTATTATCGAAGTCAAATGGAAATGCGTTAGAGAACCGAATCGTTTTAGAGAGCTGTCACGGCCAAGGATCGGGATGTTTTTCATTTTTAATATTCATTTCACGAAGATTAAACGAATTTCTTTTTTTTTTTTTTTTTTAAGGGAGTTTAATATAGGAAAGCTCCACTGAATAAAATTTCTCTTCTAAATGTTTGACTAAAAGAAAATAAACAAACGAACATTTCAAAGGGAATAACAATTACACGAGGCAATTACAAATTAATGAAACGATTGCGTAAACCAAATAGAAATCAATAATGACCCTCAAACCCCGAGTGGAAATAATATAAAATTAGCTAAAAAAAATTATGGTTATGAAGTTTATACCAGCCAGTATGAAGGGGGGCTATGCTTTTATTGCCACGATCGTCTTCAATCTCTTCATATGTAAGGTTAAAATTTCAAATGTTTTCTTTTCATTTTTAAATTTTATAAGGTATACATTAAGTATTCACATCTTGACCATTTTTTCTCAAAAAATTCTTTCAGAATGATGAAATTCTAATCCTCTTATTATTACTGGTAAACCAAATCCACTGCAGTGCCAATCAGCACCTTCCCTTTCCCCCTTACTCTAGCATCAGTGTACTGCCCTCCACATAAATTAAATTCCCAATTCATCTTCTTTCTAGACTCTATCGAACATCGTTTCCTTGTGGGTGGGGACTTTAATGCGAAGCACCAGCACTGGGGCTCAAGATCCACAAATACACGAGGACGTGCTTTGCTGCACTCACAAGGAAACATTGCTCCACTATCTCACCTGACACAGCCACCTACTGGCCATCAGATCCCAACCGAAATCCAGATCTCCTAGACTTATTCTTCTACAATAGTTTAGGAACACTAAACTATTCACTCTCGCACTTCGATGACCTCTCCTCCAACCATAGCCCCTTATTATTAACCGTTTCCCTTAATCCAATTCACAAACTGCCTCTTCCTTCATTTATTAGGGTTGATTGGGACCACTTAGTATCTGTAGACCTCAAAGTACCTCTCTGAAAACATCCCATGACCTAGACGATGCAGTGCATTCCTTCACTACTCTGATCCAGAGGCCTGGGAGGCATCGTCACCCCACCGTCATCTGAAAATTCACTATCAAAATCCTTTACTCTCAAATGCCTAAACCGTTGAAAGACGCCAAAAAAACTGGCCCATATTGAAATAAATCCCCCATGAAATAAATAAATCTCTATATAAAATCTTAACATGTAAAATGGTTCATTCGATTTGAAATTTAGGAAATGGTTATTAGTTTTTGTTTGAAGTACAATATCAAGGATTAAAACAAATAAACAAGTTCTACTAAATCTTATGATTTCTATGGTTAAGGTAATGGAAACCGAATTTAAAAGATACTCAAAGTCATGTGATCCAAAAATGGAAATTTCCTGCGATTAAAGCAGAATATATTTCTTCACAGTTGCTTTATAAATATTACGTTGAATAACAGAAAATAAAGGGTAATTATTATCCAATATAAGCATTAAAAGAATATAGAGATATTTTAAAGGAGACCAACTTTGCTGTCACGCCCCTCCCTCAAAGTAAGGGAGCAATTTTCAGATAAAGCACCCAGAGGAGAAAGTACAGGGGAAAGACCGAACCAGGCAATAATTCAACCTGTAATGAATGCAAACCGGCTCAGGGGATGTTCTTAGCCAGTGACTGCTGACTGGAGCCCACCCAGTACTTCTGGAAGCTGAGTCTTCATTGCTGTTTTCTTCTCCAGGATCGTTAGCATATAAACAAGGAGCCTTCCCGCAGGATAATTCCTCCAGGAACAGCGTCCTTCACCTTTTCAATCCTGCTTTTAGCGCTCTGATATAATGGCCAATATAGAGTTTAAGAAGAGAAACAGGACATCGCCTAAGCAAATTTGCGTGGAATTTCTAAATTACAAAGTTGCGTTATAAAATCAAACAGTAGTAATTATCTAGTAATATAAAGTACATCTGTCCTACTATAAACTCCGGCAATAGTTCATTTTATTATACATATTTTCATTCCACAATTATTATTTTCACTTAAATCTTTCTAAGGAGATTTGGTTTTTATTGATTTTTTTTAAGCAGTAAACATTATTTTCAGTATATCAGTTATTGGTAGCAAGATCTGTGTTTAAAATATTTGAGAAATTTAAATATTGTAATATGTTTTAAAAATAAGGGCTACTGTTTGATAACAAATTGAAACCCTGTTACCATGTTTTGGGTTTAGTTCTGGCTATGTAATAGTTTTCACGTTACTAATTTAGTCCCATGCCAGGTAATAGTAATAAATAGTTTTATTATCAAAATAGGGAAGTGGTAAAGAGAAAAATTCCTACTAGCCAGTAGTAGTAGCAGCTTTTAATATGCAAAACACTCAACACCAAAACGCATTGCAATGAAACTAAAAGTGACCATAATTGCTTTTAAGTGGAAAAAATAAGTTTTATAATAACAGGAAACTAGATCATTTAGAGTCCATTGATAAGACAAAATATATAAAGTTCTGTATAGCTTTATTATGATATAATTATAATCTGCCATATTAGGCAATAACCAATTGTAATAAATGATCTCATTCATGCCATATTTACAATTTTCATTCACTCGCTCATTCATACAGTTTATACAAACAGCCCAGAGACCAAGTTCACATGGTTGTCACCTCCCTTGCGTGCGAAGGAGGAAGCGCGGAGTCCTGGGAAGTCCCCCACGCTCCTCCGTCAGCCACATCAGTTCTGTATATTAGGTTAAACAGTGGCGATTCTTCAAGATCGACTCGAAACGTTCACGACCTTGACCTGACGTGATTGAATTTCGCTTTATGACAAATTTTATCATTGTCTCAATAAGGTAAATTTAATATAAAGGGGCATTCCTCAAAAGTAGACAAATGACAACAAAAAGTTTTTAAGGTCACAGGTCATTACCGTGTAACCGGATTTGTCCGAAAAAAAACAAAACTGGACCCTTATTTAACCGGATGCAATCAGTGTCTGAAAAAATTCTAACCTTTTTGTTGAATTTGAATGGACGCTAAAATATTAAAACCGGAAGCATACGATCTCACTGCGTTTACAAAGATTTCTATCAGGACTACTTTGTGTATGATCGGACAGATTTGTTTTCTTGTAGGATAGTTTTTCATGCTCTCTAATTCATTTGTAAGAAATATAGATTGATCTGTATTGTAGTTGCCCAATACACATAAGGTAGTTAATTTATTAGATTGAAAACAAATATTTAAAAAACAAAATGTCTTTGGATGGAGGGATGGAAAGTTAAACCTACACTGAAAATTGAGAGTATTATTTATTACTCATAATCAATATTTGACCTCGGACGTCCTCACACATTACCTTTCCCGCCTTTTAGTATCTCAACCACAAACCATTAGTAACGAAACATGAGATGCTTCAGCAAAGCCATGTTGTGTAAAACCATCTTTACATTAAAATATGTTCTATGAATATGGGATTTCCCTTAATATGTCTTTGATATTAAGACTAATCAGTAATAATTGAATAATAAAGAAATTAAAGAATACAATTTTAATAAACCTAACTTAACGTATTATATGTAATATATATAATGTCGAAAAGTAAACCGTTTCGTCAGCCTTGATCGTTATTCAACAGAATAAGAAAAAAACTCACGCTGAAAAGCCAAGGGTCTTGGTTACATGAAATGAATTAAATATAATTTTAAAAAGTGATATAATTGAGAAATGTCGTTCTGTTTGTTTTTCCTCAAATCAAAAATACAACTTTTCTAGCGAAAAGAACATTGGATTGGGGTATTCTTCAAAATAGGAAAAGCGTAACGGAAAAAGGCTAGTAATGAAGACAACTCTTATTTCATCGGGTTTTAAAGGACATGTTGATAATTCGTTCTGTGGCCATTTCGCTTCAAAAAGGGTTTCATATTAGTACGTGATTAACCACTCTTCGTATGCGAAAGCCGAACGCTTAAATTGCTCCTGGAACGACGACCAGCTTTTACGTGCTGAAAAAATAAAACTTATATAGGGAAGTTACAGAGATGCAATTTCAACAGAACGAACTTTATAACATTACCCGTGCGTAACCTGTTAAGAAGAGAATTCGCCAACGAACAACAATGAACCATAGCGGAATTTTACAGGCGTTCCGTTCTCGTTAAGGAAGCGGGTTCGAAACTTTATTTGAAAGTGTCGTGTTACGGTGAAAGGGGGTGCAGACCACCCTCAGACCACCCCCAAACCACCCCCGCTGAGGTTGAGCCCCGTACATGTCCGACTGAAATGAAACCAATTACAAGCACAGCCTCCCCTATATAGCGCACGTTACTGCAAGCTCCGAACTCTGAAACCTTTTATCGAATTAAAATACACAGGTTGGCCGTGGTTTGTGCCATTCGTTTCTGTACTGCATCGATGCATAGTGTACGAGGGTGTATCCAAAAGAAACCGAACTATTTTTGTACAAAGTGATTTATTTAACTTTTTTTTTTGACAAAAACCTTTAAATTACTCTCCCTTGGAGACAATACAATTGTCCAATATTTTATTCCACTGTTCAAAAAAATTTTAAATTCCTCTTTTGTGATGCCTCCGTCGTTTTGGTCTTTACTTCTTCAATGACTGCAAACCGCTTTCCTTTCCTGTACCTTTTCATAATAAGGGAATAAAAAGAACTCGCAGGGGGATAGGTCGGGTGAATTTGGAGAATGGTACACTGGTCAAGCCATTTGGCAAAAAAACGGGACACCGAGAGGGGTGTTGCCATGGTGGAAAAAAATGAGCATCGTCTTAATGTTTGATTTCCCCTGATGTGCTTTTTTTTGGGGGGTGGAGGCGAATATAGAGTCTTACATTGCCTTGATTGTTGCTTGCTTTCAGGATCATATCCATAGCACCATGATTCGTCACCTGTAATGACTTTGGAAAAAAGTTTTCAAGGGTTCATTTCGGAACTCTTCCTTTAGAGCAACGCATGCTTCCAAGCGACCCTGTTTTTCTTTGCAAACAGTAGTCGGGGTGACAAATTTTGCAGCCACCCTTATCATATCTAAATATTATCTTGAAATTTGCTAATCTGAACTCCTAGTCCCTTCAGGTTTCTCAACAACTGCTTCGATGGTCCGCCGTTAATCGTATAGGACGATTTCTTGATTTTGTCCGACATTCTAGCTGGTTCGGGCCGTCGAAGAATGTCCAAAGCGAGGTTGATCATTAGTTGATATTTTCCTACTTTCGAAACGGGAAAACAACTCAAACACTTGAGTTTTACTCATAAGATCATCCTTGTAGACTGCTTTCAACATTTCAAGAGTTTCTGAGCGAGTTTTCCCGAGCAAGAAGCAAAACTTCACGGCAGCGCGCCGTTCATGAAAATCAGACACCACCAAAACGACGAGCACTCAAAACAACTGTCACAAATAAATTAACAGAAGCAGAACAGAACCTTCTGCAGTTACGGCTCTTGGCATACTAACTGGTGAAAAATTGATTTACACGGACCTACGGTTGAAACTCGGTGCAGCAAAAACCCCGTCACATACAACCTCTGCTGCGTTTCGTTTGGGCACACCCTCGTTGCCTGTCATTGACTCCAGTCGGACTACAAGCTGAATAATTAAACAACGACACTACACCCGTAGATCATTCTAATCATGATTGCCTTTAGTGGATCTCAGTACTTATTTCTGGAAATATGTAATCTTCAATAAATGCACAGGTTTATTATGTGCGCTATTTAGCAAAAATGGCAACATTGAGCGAATCAATTATGATTTATTTCTCTACGTAAACAGATTCTGCAATTTCTAAGAACTACAGCATCTGTGGGTCACAATATATCTAGTGATCAAGTGCAGATTCTTACAGCCACTGTGTATCCAGAAACCTGACGAGACAAATGTTTTATTGATTTTGAGAAAGCCGAAAGCGTTGTTTACAAAAAGTCGATATTTGGATTTTTTCGTCAAACTGTTGATATTTTGCCTTCAAAATTATATTATTGGTTTTTTTCGCTCTCATTAATCGTTTTATTAATCTTAATTAGTAGTCAAATTCACACAACAACCTATCCAATACTATAAAAATTTATTGACATTCATAACTTACGTGTAGGTATGTTATACCAACAGGTAGAATAGAATAGAAGTAGAGTACGTAACTGCTTTTGGATTTTTTTTCGTTTAAAAATGGAAATTAATGCAATTGAAAAGTAAACATGCGCATTTTGTAACCTGAACTATGATCACTTACAAATCAAAAAAAAAAAATTTTGACTCCCTTTTGACTCAAAACAGAAATCAGCGAGCCATCAAATTGAGGTTAAGTCTGTATTTCTGCCAGATCAGGTCAGGATTCCAACCAATCACTTTTAGTCACTAAAATCAATTTTATATTGTTCATCAAACCAACAATCATAAAATTCAAGAAATAGAAGCAATCAGCTCATCCGGTTGAGAAAAGTGTGACTGGATGTTGACCGTAATCTTTAAATAATATCATAGAATAACAACGAACAAAAGGGGATTTCATAATAAATTATCCACTGATATCATCAAATATGCTGAAGTAGCATTCTTATTTAATGGAAGAGGCGATTTTTCTCTATTTGTTTTTTTTTTCCCCTTAGCACTCAATTTTTTAAGATTACGGATAAGGGAAAAAAAAAGGAATTTATTTGGGGCGAGCGGATCCTTCTACTAGGAGTACCTGTTTGAAGGTGGAGTGAGGGAATTAAGGATTGTGGGAAGCCTCGGTAGAGGTGGAAATGTTGCGGTGCAGTGGTGAGAGTACACTGAAGGCTGAGCGTACAGTCTCTCTAGGCATGTAGTGCAAGCTCATTCAGTTGGAAAGCAGTGATGAGTGCCCGTCAGTGGCTTGTTGTTGGTTGGCCAAGGGCATGTCCACGATTTGGTCTGCTTTCCCAGATCTAGAGAGTTGCCATCTTGTGGTAGTGGTGGGGGTGTCAGGTCTCGGAATAGAAGGTTTTGGCAATGTTTCTTCGAGTCGAGGAATTTGATGTGTCTTCTTCTGATGGCTTCAGTGATGGTGGGGACCTCGAACTTTTCGTGGATATCGAGAGCCTTCATTTCATGGAAAGGGGTATGCCATAGTGCCGTGCGCATGTTGTTCTGGAAGCTCTGGAGTCTAGGTATGGTGCTGGCGTGGAGAAAACGGAAAAGCGGAGCTCCAAACAGCAGTGCTGGCCTCAGGATGCTATGATATATGAGCAGTTTCAGCCTCAGGGATATAGCCGGGCTTGTAATGAGATGCTGGAGAGAGTACTAAGTCCTACGTACTGTTTTCAGCTTCTTCTGCAAGTGTGTGTAGAACGTCATGTGCCTGCCTAGGTTTAAGCAAAGATGTCTATTTATATATTTTAATAAATTAAATATCATGGTTAATATTTTGGAGAAAAAAAACCTTTTTTGAAATAATAAAATCAACGTTGAGGTGGAACGTGGCCGATATTGTGAAAAGAGAAGGCGCTATTTGACTGGACTTGGCAACCATAGAAACAAGAAAGCCGGCATAAATTTCAAAGGGGAAACAAACAAGTGGCTATCAGGATCCGAACTGACTAATTAATGGCGTCCGAATGAAGTGGGCTAATATTTCATGTCTTTATTTGGTTTGGGTTCGAGCCCCGTCCACGCGGCGTGGCCTCCGGTAATTGAAATTGTGTGTAAACAGCGGGGAAGGACCGCAGTGATTACCACCAGGTGTAATAGCTGTATCAATTGCCCGAGGCCGGAGCTAGTCAACGCTCCTATCTCCGCATGGTATCTGGTCATCGCCACTTAACTACCTTCGTTGCAATATTCAGAATACTGGTTGAGCCATGGATCAGTAGCTATTTCATAAATAGGGAGAGAAAGAGTGCGAGGGAGAGAGAAAAATAGTGCAACAAACAACTCGCGGACCTGTGTGCCTGTTATGATCTCTGACAGACACCTGCCCAACCTAGAGTCATGACATTACACGTGTAGGTTCACAATGATGTTAGAACGACATATTTAATTGAAATTTGTAAGCTCGTGATGATAAATCAAGATAAAATGATAAAAACATAGAAATTGAAAACTGTTTCATCTATTATGTTAAAAAGTTAGAAAGCATAAACTACGAGGGTTATAACTCAGTCGTCATCGAAGTGAAGGGGGTATAAAAACGAAATTATTATATATATTATAAAGAACAGTTACCTTGTGAAATTTATTTTACTTTTTTTGTATTTTTGAGTCTATCAAAAATTCTTGTTTTATTACAAATTTAAAGATAGTGTCGTTAATAAGTATGTTGTTTTATTCTTTGGAGAACACTCCAACAACCAATGTTAGTATTAATTTTAGTACTGAGGATGAATGATTGGTGAAATCTCTACTGGTTATTTAGTTATAAATAAACGAATTTTGGTGGGAGCCGAAAAGCTTTTTTGAAAGTTTAATTTTCATGCAGTGAACAAAGTATTCTGGTGAAACGTAATCCTACAGCTGGGCGTTCTATGGCGATTAAATGCTTCTTATAATCACAACAAACATCATCACCTTTTTATCTGTATTATTTTGATAAATTGGAAAATAGTTAAATTATCGATGTGGATATTTTGTATCAGTATACAAATAATTATTTTTATATGCCAATTATTGTTTATCAATTATCCATAACTATAACAATTGTTTATTTAGTTAGTGAAGGATCTTAATATACCCTACATTCTTGAACTCATCCCTTCCAAATTCATGAAATTCCATGGTAACCTATCCAACCACCCTAATTCCGTAGCACAGTCATTGCACTGCACAACTAAACCCTATAATCTTCCTCGGAGACTGAAACGGCAGTGGCCTCGTGACCTGTTATAAATGCGTGACAGTGGGAGTTTCTCCAATGATGTCCTGAGCGTATGTGGCTCTCGCGCTCTTCGTCGGCCACCATTGGCTCGTATTCGATGACGTGGCTGGCGGAGGAGCGTGGGGGTCTTCCCAAGACTCCGCTTCCTCTTTCGCATGCGAGGGAGGTGACAAACATGTGGACTTGGGAGGCCCCTGGGGTGTTAGTAAATATTGTATGAATGTGCGAGTGAATGATAAATTGTAAATATGGTATGAATGAGAACATTTATCTCAAATACTTATTGTCTATTAGGTATTAAAGCAGATTGTAATTTCATCATAATAATGTTGTTTTATATAAAAAAAAAAAAAAAGTTGGTAAAGGAGATACATTTTACTAATAAAGGAAGCTCATAGGTAACCATAAAATAATAAATGAGTTTTTTCTCTAATGTTGGGTAGGGAGTATTTTGTATTTATATTTTTTAAATGACAAAAAGTCATTCAAACAACAACTGGATTGTAGCAAAAATCCCTTGTTTATTTTTAGAAGCAGGTTATTTTATAGGATAGCTCTTTTGTACGATGACAAGAGAATGCCGAAAATTAAAACTAGCCTCGTAAAAAATACTTAAAAACCATAAGCCAATCATCTTAAAATTAGAAAATAATTACTTTCTTGGTAATATGAGTTAGAAGTTTGTTAAAAATGCCATTAAAATCGCTTTCGCGTCAGTAAGGATACCGTTAGTTCCTTACTATAAGCATTAAGAGTTAGTTTGCTCATTAAGATGTAACAACAAGATAATTACAAGAGAATGAATTGAGGCGCAGAACCTAGCCACGGTGGCTAACTGTGCAAGTTTTAGCCTAACAACTCCGGCAACTGTCTCATATTCAGACCGCTGTGTCTAAAATAAATTAGAATTATAACCATTGACTACGTAACGTACAGTTTGATTGCCCTATGTCCATGTATCATATACTTTATGTATTTGTAAGTAGGCGCACTATCATGTCACCATAAATGACAGGAAATAAGTATACACTTTAATAATGTGACTGTATGCATTTGTGTTCTGCCACGAATCATTCAAACTGAAATTTTATAGCTATATTGCGCAACACCCCGGAATAAGTTTTTGTTCCTAGTAGGTTGTTTTGATTTTTGCCCTTGGTTAAAGATACATTAAAGACTTCAAATCAAAAAATATTTTATCTATGTCCCTAAAATCAACCCTTGAGAGTCGTCATCAATAATATTAGTAGTGACAGTAAAAAAATTGAATTTATCAAAAATGCAATTTTAGTGGCCTAAATGATAAATCAAATACAATTAATTTTATTTCGTCAGCAATACCTAGGAATTTCGCACAATTATTTTTAATATTTTACTATGTATAATTAACATGATAACTGTTACATTTTTTATTTGAATTTTTAGGTTTCAAATATAATTGACATAAAACATTTTAACCCACAAACCTTACTGACCTATTCACATGAAAGATTTTATATAAATGTTTAAAACCTGTTGTAAATCATTGTTGGTTTCATTTCAGAGCCTGAAGATGATTGTGTGCCAAATTTTAATGCGTTAGATCTGAGATAGTAATGACATTGTGGATAGGGAATACTTTTGTACAAATATATTGTAATATGACAATACAGTATAAGCACTACTTATGTCCTTTTAAGGTTGAAGCCATCCAACGTATGGTGAATATCGCCAATTTAAATTAGATAATAGCATGTTTCGAGTACTTCAACTGCTTTACAAGGTCGATAAAGATCGAAAATCAAGATGATTCACGCACTATTGATCAAACTGAGATTTTTACTATTTTTCAGATTTACAAAACAAAATTAAAAAATAATTAAACATTTATTAAACAGCTTTATTATGATAAAATTTATTACCAGGCAATAAGTAATTGTGTTCAATGTTTTCATTCATACCATATTTACAATTCATCGCTCACTCGCTCATTCGTACAGTATTTACAAACAGCCCAGAGACCTCCCAAATCCACATAGTTGTCACCTCCCTTGGATGAGAGAGAGGAAGCAGAGTTTTGGGAGCGTCTCCCACGCTCCTCCGTCCGCCATGAATTAAAAAGAATACATATTTAAATCCCAATCAATAGTCTGATTACAATGGGAGTTAGCACAACGCCTTCAGTACCATACACAGCTCACCTTAACCATAACATTAGAATATACCAAGTTAAACTTTCAATTAACTAATTTTAGCAGATACGTTACCGATTTTTCTATGAATGCGTATACCACTAAAATTAAATTCAAAGAAATAAATTGCGAAATGCTGGGCTAAATGCTTCGTTTCATCTCTTATATAGATGCTCTGCCTACAGAGAACTGTGATGTATTTCTTCCCTTAAGTGTAGACATTAGACACATATATTACAAACAATATAATAAGAGTAATGATACAAACTATACATTCCGATAACATTATAGGGTATACAAAGTATTCTAGTATTCTAAGCATAGGTTCATTTCAGGGAGTTATTGTAGTGGATGTTTGCATGTCCTTGAAGAAACCTCAAGCTTTATTTGCATATAGACATTGTTCTGAAAACAAATTGTTTAATAAATAAATCTGATTTCTTTATCTGTTGTAAGGTACTTTATGGAATCCTGATGAGGCCGCACACGGTCTTACACAACAGGTAATGTTAGGTATAATCTCACCCCGACCGACATCACGTTAGCTGATACAGAGCTGGTGCAAGATTCGAATATACAAGATAGCAGATGGACATCAAAATCTTTCATTACATGTTTATTTTTGATGTTCTCTGTGATGACTCATCGGTGGCATAAGGTCATTCATTTTCGCTTCGGATAGCGTCATCTACTCCTAGATAACTTATGCATAATGTGAAACCTTTTTCTCATTTAAAATGAGGTAAATAGATTTTTGTTGCTTCTGAGAGTCCACTGGGTCTCATACGGTGCTTTCATACGAGAAAAGACCGTTCAATATTACCATTCATGAAATTAAATGATTTCAACTAACACTAAAGTACATATTCAAATATTAATAATTAATTATATGATTATATTTTTGCGATTATCCCGATTTCTATATTTCTAAAATATAGTACCTTTCATAAATGTAGGAGGTCCTGCCCTGAGGATTCAGAATCTGTCATGTGGGTGGATTCTGCTGCGGAGGGGGGATGGAGTCCCGTATCCACGACTTATGTAATTTCTATATATTTATAAAGTATTATAACTTAGGGACTTGGGGCTAAGGCTGAGATATCCCGTTTCTAAGGAAACCAGAGGGAATATTTCCCTGCTGGGGGGAGAATAACCTCTTAATAACCAGGATCACAGTGGCAATGGGAAAGATCACGAGTAAATCTACTTAATGCCCTAGAAGTTCATTTAGAAAAACGACATTGTCTTCAACCGGACACTTCATGCAGTCTATCGTAGAATATTTATCATGGCATATGAGGCATTTTTAATTATAAAAAATGTATTTGATGGTAATAATAATTTATTATCAACCTTGCGGGTTCAAATAATTTTTAAAACACAGGTTAAATATTTTTACCTAATTTAAAGACTACAGTTTAAAACTAGATCACTAGAAACATGGCAAAATTCTCCTTTTACCAAATTAATAATAAATATGCTATTTATTTTTACTGTCTGCTGTAATACGTTCTTCAAACGAGGAATCAGCAGATATATCAAAGTAGTCTACTGCTCAACAGCAAATGCTGTCTAACTGCATGCCAACGCTATTGTTTATATAATGTTTTTACTAGGTTCATTTAGTTATATTTATTTACTAAGCCATGATATAACTAATAGCTAGTATTTAAGTGATATTGTCAAGACACAAGCATTAATCCTAAGTTAAATGGGTGTAATAATTATTAACTTTAACGTACGAATTGTGAATAAAATCGTCTTGGTTAAATTAACCAATTGCTTCTCTCAACGAGCCAACAATCTCTAGGTAACTACACAAATATTGAGCATATTTATTAGTAGGTATAGTAGATAGTGTAATGATTCAATAACCTTTCTGTATCCGAACCACACAACAACAACAACAATTTGTATTAGTAAATATAAATAAAAAACATCGTAGATAATTATAAATTAAGGATGTTTAAAGGGTAGACTTTAGTTTAATTATGCTTTAAATAGATATATGGAAAATATAGGGGGCTAAAGCTATACCCACCCGTCATTGCTGTAGTGTCGTGCAGGATTGCCGCCTTCAGTGTAATTGCAATCTGGAAGAATTGTCACTTCTAAATATTAAGTGGTCCTTTCCATTGATTAAAATTATTTAAAACTTAAACGAGTTCATAATCAAATAGCACAAAACAGTTGTAGATAGTAGTAGATTGTAGGAAATAAACACGCTGTAATGTATTTGTTGCCAACGTGACACATCTTGGCTTGCAGCAGAGTAAATATATTTAGATGCAGTAACTGGGTTGGAAAATGAAATTAGATCAAAAAGTGGATATGTCATCAATTTTCACGTACGAGGGCCCGTCAAGCATCGTTTTTCCGCTATTGTGGTACCCGTTCACCCCTCATGAGCAGTGATTTCAACACGGATGCGTGTGTCCTTACCGGCTGGAATACTCGTGGCAGCTTGCGGGAGGATACGACCCGGGAAGAAGGCCAAAGGGGAGAGGGCCCCGCAGACTGCAGAGGCAGCTCTGATCCCCAGATCCCGGGCTGGCGGGGATAAAGCACGTCCGCAAACACGGGGCGACATCTTCCCTCTCATCGCAAACACCTCGACGGGCGCATCGATCAGTGTCGCTTCCTCAATCTCCTTTTTAACTACAGATCCGCCCATTTTATTCTCACAGGCGGTTCTCCTTTTAGCGGGGATCTCTCGATATCTTCGGATCTCAATAGTAGGAGTCCACCACTCTCCGGATATACCATCGCTCACAACTTATTCCGTCCCATTCCCCTCAGACAAGTCTGACTCATTCACAAGAGACAGGTTAGTGCTTACACAGCCGTTTTCGGTCCAAGCCTAAGCCCATAGTGGAAAATAACAACGCTTTCTTATGCGAGGGAGGTGACAAACAATTGGATTTAGGAGGCCTCTGGGCCGTTTGTAAATATTGTATGAATGATGAGTTGTAAATATGGTATGAACGAGATCACAATTAATTGTTGCCCAATAAGGCAGATTATAATTTTATCATAATAAAGCTGTTTAATAATAAGTTTATGTATCAAAAAAACATAAAAAGTATGCTACGGATCTGCTTATGAGGTGATATGGTTGTTCGTATGCCTGGAAGTTCCATAATAGAGGTATATTCCAACCAACTACCACACCATCTGTTAAGTCATATTTTGTTGAAATGAAATGATGGAATGATGTGAAAACCATGTTATAAAAATGTGAGCCAGCAACAGCTTTCAATCATAATCTGTTCCTAACTAACGTTACCAGATTTTCTGAAAACTATCAAATCATCCAAAGGATTTTATCTCATAAAAGCTGTCGGGCTCTGAATAACTAAGTATCCCCAAAGTAGGGAGGAGACGCCCGCCGCGAGCTAGGGTCGCTACAACCTCTTAGGTCCGGCGAGCGCCAAGAAAGAGAAAAGGCGGGCCGACCTGTGGTCTTTCACCCTGGCTGCCGGACTAGTAGGTGGGCAGCCTAATTCGTTTTGATCTGACTCCATAAGACCTTTGAAGGTGTGGCCCAACAGTGCACTATGTTCAGGAGATGAATGACCACGAATTCATACTCGGTGTCTAAGGCTAGGCGAAAACCGTCCGGATCCCAATGGCGAGTGTGAACCGGAGAGAACCAGACTGGATTGCCTAATAAGGCAGATTGTAATCTCCTATCTAGATTGTAATCCGCTCGAATTCCTATTGTCACTGAGATTTCCTGTTATTTACATCTGAGTAATTTAGCAGATCTTATATATATATATATATAAACTTCGTTATTGTGCTAAGATTACAATTTGCCTTATTAGCCGATAAGTAACTGAGATACATGTTTTCATTCATACCATATTTACAATTATCATTCACTCGCTCATTTATAAAATATTTACAAAGAGCCCAGAGCCCTCCCAAATCCACATGATTTTCAACTCCCTCGCATGCGAAGAAGGAAGCGGAGTCTTGGAAAGTCCCCCACGCCAGTCCACGAGCCATTGGAGGCTGACGAAAAGCGTGAGAGCCACATACGCTCAGGACATGATTGCAGAAACTGGCCATTGCCCATGGCCATTGCCGATTGTCATACATTTATAGCAGGTCACGAGGCCATTGGCGTTTCAGTCTCCGGAGAGGAATATAGGGATGTGTGATGCAGTGCAATGATTGTGCTAGGGGATTTGGGTGATTGGATAGGTTACTATGGAATTTTATGAACTTGGAGTTGAAGAATGTAGGGTATATCAATATCATTATGAAGGGTTTTGTTGCTGACATAATAAGGGGCATTTACTATTGTCAGGACTTCTGATTGAAAGGATTGGATACACTTGATGTTCGACTTTTTTTTTTCTGTCCCCCATAGCACTCTCCTTATTAGCACTCTTGAGTATAACTTTGTAGATGAGTAATTTATTTTCTATTGAGAGATGGTAGCAGATCTAAAAAATAGAGAGAGTGAAAAAAAAAGATCGTGAAATGTGCACCATATGGAACCAAATACCTTTATAATGTGGACGTAAAACATATCAAAAGTGTAACTATTTTTAAATCAACAGATTAAACAATTTAGCTATCTTTGATTTTACTGCCATGATCATATATTCTTTACTATGATTACTTACTACCTACATCCTCTCTTGTCCTTTAAAACACTGTCTATAACCACCACTTTATATGGAGGTCTGTGGTGCTTTCTGAGCCCCGCCCGGTTCCGTGTATCTCTGGGGTCCACTCTCATCTTAGCCCCCATGGGCCCCGGTGGGGCGCTAAAATGAGTTTAAATATAAAAAGCACTCGTTTGATCACCTGAGGGGTTTATGCCGTAATAAACCCTCCAAAAACAAACACACTATGAGGCGAAAAAAATAAATTTAAATCAAACAGCAATATTTGTTTTCCATACTTAGCGTTTAATTTATCTATATACCGGTACTTCCATACCATATCAGCGTACTCAGAGTTCTGAAATATTATCAACTTATCCAGATAGATAATTTTTTTTTACCACTGCTGTCTTGAAACAAACGGTGGGTGGAATGACGACCGTCTCTGATTGAAAGTAGAGCCTCTCCCTTATGCTTTGACAGTTACAATTGTTATACTAAGGTTAGGAATTGATGAATAACCCATGTTGAAGAAGAAGCTGATGAAGTAAGACAATGTTGAAAGGTAGTGGCTACAAAATTTAAAAACCTCGGCGCTGGGGTGAACACAAATCAGCGCTAGGCGCGAACCCATGAATAAACTAGAAAGCACCTGGCCGCAGCAACAGGCAGATAGGACACCTGTGGCAACCAGTACTCCCTCTTTCAAAGCTTCACAGTTTGTCTTGGCGTATTGCCGAGTCCAGAAGGGGGAGTCTGTACTTTTAAACAGTCGGTGACAGGAGTAGTCCTGCCGTCTGTAAGCATGTTTTTCGTAAGGTCCCCTTATCTTATTATTATCTAACTATCTATAAATCTATATTCTTCAACAACTACATTTTCATTAATTAGAGATTTAATCTCAAGTTTT
Organism: Acanthosoma haemorrhoidale; assembly: GCA_930367205.1. Taxonomy (NCBI): domain Eukaryota; kingdom Metazoa; phylum Arthropoda; class Insecta; order Hemiptera; family Acanthosomatidae; genus Acanthosoma; species Acanthosoma haemorrhoidale. Next base: position 17,469,113 of record OV884011.1, on the reverse strand, counting down.
CGCCAAGCATAGTTACCATGTTGACTTCAAACTGTGAAGGGTTCATATCCCGGTCCTGCTAACGACTATTGTTTGGAAGATGATTCTGATCAGGGTTTACTAAGGCTACTAAGGATAAATGAGTAAGCTACTTGAAAAAATAAGTAGAAAATCCTGTACTCGAAATTAACATCCTAGAGCAAACTACACCTGCTAGATTTGTTTATGGCTATTAATACATATCTTGGAATAGTTTAATAACAATAGAGTTATAGTTGTTTTAAAACAGCTAATAATTCATAAGGCACAATAGTGCTATCGGCATTATTTCAACGTAAAATAAATTATTTCATGACTTGAAGTGTTAGTTACGCTTATTATGACTAAAATTAAGAACCGTACATTCACATCATTGAAACCGACAAGCATTCTGGTTTCGAAAATTTCATAACACAGAAAAATATATGCAGAATAGCTTAAGAATAAGGTAAAATTTTCGGGTCCAAAACTAATTCATAAAAATAAGTTCAAGAAATTATTAATAAGATACTAACTAACAGATGAGACTCAGAAACAACTAACATGTCGGGCCGTGGGGGACGCTCAACGTGGGCTAGAGCCTCTTCGACCCGGCCGCTGCCCGGCGGGCGTCATGAAGGAGAAAAATGGGTAAGCCTGTTGTCTTTGACCTTGGCGGCGTAGCCGGCGGGCAGGTTTATTCGTTATTCGATCTTAGACTGTGTACCCTGACAGTGCACTATGATGCATAGGAGAATAGGTTGCAGGGTAGGTATTATAGGCAGTTCATGTGGTCTTGGAATGATCACGAATTCACACTCGGTATCTAAGGTGAAAACCGTCTGGATCCCAAAGGTGAGTGTGAGAGGCAGACTGGATCGCTGGAGGAGACGCTACTAGGTAAAGTTTGTTGGGCCCAAGATACCGTAGTCTGCATGGAAGAGATCCCATCCAAGGATGTGCTAGTTTTAGCGAGACGAAGGCAGATAATCCCACTAGGATGGTGTGGGGTCTGACAACGCCGGACTAAAACATAGCGAGGTTAGGGGAGAGAGGTGCTGTAGTAGTTGAATAAGAAGGCCATGGTTCGAGTAGAGCAGCAAGCGCCAGTGCAGATAGCGAGACAGATCAGTGTTCCAGGCAGGTGCCAGGTTCCGTTTTTTTTTGGCTCACTTAAACCGAAGGTGAGCCAAGTTCCAAATGAATGGAAAAAGCTTGGAATTTCGGCCTTAAATAGGTTATGCTCGCGCCCTCTAGTGAGCATTGGGCCTGAAGCCTAAGGTTTTTATTATTTTATTGAAAATATATCTGAAACGAGAAGAAGGAACTTCTATTTATTCGTGGTGAAGATGTTGGTACAAGGATTAATTTCCTACTTCAAAACTTTTAGCAAATCATAGAATGTAGCAGAAGGTACTAATACAGTGGAGCGAATTCTATTTTAATATTTAGTTCATAATAATGATAATATCATGACCATAATATTATCAATTTATCTTTTTAATTTATTCCAGATTTTAATTCATTTAAATAAATTATTATAATAGCTTATTTTACCTGAATTAGTTACTGCTAGCCTTCTCATAAATATCGGTTGGTACTGATACTGTACTTACCTGAAACAAAACGAAAATAAATTATAATAAAAATTAACAATATGAATATTTATTATTTATAATTTATGTCTAATGAGAGCCTCTTTGAGAATTTATTCTATAAAGTTGAAATTGTTTTCAGGTGTATATGAACGTTCCATGAATAGATATACCTGTAAAAGCAGTCGCTCGTAAAGCAGTTGTAATCAGAATGACCGACAATCAAACGAAATGGCAGGGATGAAATTAATTTCGATAGTACCACAACAAAGACTTAGATTAGTAAGTAATGCACGGGGTGCCGTGCAGTCGGTTTACCTTTGTGGCATGTTCTAATCCCAGTGTTCCTTTTGCAGTTAGACTTTCCAGCACACTATTCATTATAGTAATGACAATTTTAATTGAATACCAAGTGCATACATAAACATGAAAAGGTTAAACTTTCTAGGCATGACGTGAATACGCGCTCGCGTAGAGGTAGGTCTTTCATTCAATTTAAATTGAACAAATGCAATTTATCCCTATTTATTTAACGGTGGAATTTAACGGGTCCATCATACGTTGTAATGGGACAATGAAAATAAATAGAGACAAAAACCGAAAAATTACTCTGCTAGTTTGAGTACTTCATTGCCAAGTGAGGTAAACTGCAACAAGTTTTAATAAAGCACAAAGTAAAATCTTTAAGAAAAAACCACCTATTCAAATCGGTAAACAATAAATTAAGTTGGAGTACATTTTTAACATGCAACTGAATGGATGATTATTCTGAGATATCACCTTAGAACGATGAAAGATAATTGTAAAATAATTAATAAAATTTATATTCAAATAAGGTTTTAGTTCACGTACATATTTTAAAAAGTCAGGAACTCCAATTGATCTATACTATGGGCTCATGTAGGCATGAATTGTAATTTTGCCTAAGCTAATGCCACAACAAAACACCTCTCAGGGATTAAATATATTTTTGAATAGTATATTTGTTCGATAGTTGTTGGTGTTTTAGGGGCCAGTTATGAATTCAATTGTATTAAATTTCCCGCAACCCCTACGGGGGTTGATAGTGGCGCCATCAGAGCACAACTGTTTTCTCCTACATTTTGGTGGAAAGCGCGAGTCTGTTGTGAATTCTTCAGCTCAAAATTACGTCTCACGGTTTAGACTTAGTCGTGGTTGACGGGTATGTTCGTGATTGCCTTACGAGCAAGGGTTTCTATGAGTTCTGTGGTTTTACCAAATAAAGAACTCTTCTTTGTGAAGAACGTCGTGTAACAGAATCGTTCTTCATCAAAGTAATAAATGCATGTAAATTATAACAATTTACAAATGCATCCACAAAGTGTCACTGTTTGGTGTGGATTTTGGGCTGGAGGCATCATTGGACCTTACATTTTTGAAAATGAGGCTGGTCAAGCAGTGACTGTTACTGGTGTTCGATATCGCGACATGATAACTCAGTTCTTTGTGCCGAAATTGGATTATATAGATGTGGCCAATATGTGGTTTTCACAAGATGGTGCTACATGCCATGCAGCCCATGGAACAATTCAAATACTGCATGAGACATTTCCAGGTCGTGTACTCTCTCGTTTCGGTTATCAGAATCGGCCCCCTAGATAGTGTGATTTAACACCTTTAGATTTCTTTTTATGGGGTTATTTGAAGTCAAAAGTATATGCCAACAAGCACAGATCCACCCGTGCATTGAAAGAGAAAATTCAACGCTGCATCAACGAAATCCAACCACCTTTATGCCAGATGGTCATGGAAAATTTCGACAAAAGAGTGCGTATGTGCCAGCAAAGTTGTGGAGGCCATCTGCCCGATGTGTTATTCTAAAAATAACCCTATCCTATTTACTTTATAATTCAATAAAAAAATAACAACAAAAATACTAAAAACTGTGTTTTCTATTTAAATCAAATATTGCGTTAATTCTGGGACACCCTATATAAGATTCTAAATTATACTTCCCCTTTCTTGATAGACAGTGCATATTTGAACACTATGCTGTTGCAATCATAAACCACCAATTAAAGAACCATTTTTTCCCTTTTTTGTTTATACAGTCAACCTGCCTTCAAATGTGCTTACCAGAACTATGTGTTATTTTTTATGTACATTTCAACCAGGTAAGTTTTCTCATATTATCTTTTTCCACGTCAGCGTAATTTAAATTTCAGATTTGGCCGCAAACGAAGTATAAGCATTGACAGGCAGAGAAGGTTTTACTGTACCTGTATAAAACTTAGTTTAGCTTTACACACGTCGAAAATCGAAGCTGTTATATATACCTATCCCTCTTAGGCTGATTTCGCCGATAAGGTTGGACGATCGGATACGTCGGTAAGCTGTTGCTTGGCTGTCGCCCCTTTAGCTTGAAGAGGGAAGTTAAATATTTTGCGGATGGGAACTGCCCCAAGGGCCCAATAAAGACTGCTACGACCTCCTACGTGAGTTAATATTTCACAGTGCTGGCGGGGTGGGGGGCACCTGTTACTCTACGAGGAGGATCATAAACCAATAAAGGTCTCCTCTGCCACATGATAAACCCTCCATGTTTGTCTCACGTATCCCTTATTCCCTCAGGCGTCTGTCCGATAGACATTTATTTTCTTCTCATTCAAAAATAATACCGCATCACGTAACAGGCCGGGTAGGTTTTCCACTTATAGACTGTACCTTACATGAAAATCACTTTCCCGAACATTTAGTTAATAACACGTTCGTATTTTTCCCATAAAAGTGGTATATGCAGTACGAAAATTAAGTCGTTACTTAGTTTTATGAAAACAGGTCGAGTACCATATACCTAGAATCAGATTGTCTCCCTTTTTAGCTTTGTTAAATCGTCTAGACCCTACACCTGAAGTTATTAGCAATACCTTGGCTTCAGAGGAAACAATCACGTACAAAACCTAACCGAGTACTCACACTTTGTCTACATATGATTGTGATGATATTTAATATTTACATTTAGGCAATTTGTCCTATGAGTTAGGACGAATGAGGGAGAGTAATGAAAAAATAATTCTGGTATTTATTATTGTTTCTGCCAATTTACAAAAAAAACACCTTAACCTTAACTAATGAGGACATTTTTATTTTCAAAACATGTGATATTGAGTGACCGAAATGGATTAACAAATGAAATGTATATAATTTAAATGCTGTGCAGTTTTATCATAATGTGTTTTAGAAAAAAAACTTGAATGGGATATCTTTTACACTGAATACTTTTAGGCCTTCTTCACTAACAAGTTCACTAACTGATGTGGATGTAATAAAGGTATAAAAAATCAAAAATTAATTGTTTCCTTATTAATTAATTAACAGTTACTTTTCCAACTTCTTAATTTATTGCAGGCATCTTTATTAGAACAGAAAACTTTATGGGAAATATATGTAAGTGATATAAATGGTGTCCCAGAATCAACGCAAGACTTGAATTTGCCGCCATTTGTGCAATGCTGGGAACCCTAAAAAAAAACAATTTGACAGCTGACAGTTTAGGGTTAGTAAAAATGGAGCGTTAAACGATAGAAAAACGTGTCTTTATTGTTGAACATTATCTCAAAAATAATGAAAGTTTGGCGGCCGCAGTTCGAAATTTAATACACAATAAGGCCGGAATAGTGTTTTGACTTCATCAACTGTGAAGAGATTAATTGAAAACTTTAGGGAGAATGGATCAGTTGGAGATACTAAGCACACTGGTCGTCCAAAAACAAGCCGTTCAAATGTCAATATCGAAGCAGTGCGTGAAAGTGTTGTTGAAAATCCATAACACAGTTCTTTGTGCCAAAAATTGGATGATATTGATGTGGCCAATATGTGGTTTCAACCAGATGGTACCACATGCCATGAAACAATTCAAATACTGCACGAGACATTTCCAGGTCGTGTACTCTCTCGTTTCGGTGATCAGAATTGGCCTCCTAGATCGTGTGATTTAACACCTTTAGATTTCTTTTTATGGGGTTATTTGAAGCCAAAGGAGTATGTCAACAAGCCCACATCCACCCGTGCATTAAAAGAGGAAATTCAACACTGCATCAATGAAATTCAACCACATTTATGCCAAATGGTCATGGAAAATTTTGACAAAAATTGTAGCAGAAAAGTCGTGGAGGCCATTTAAATAACCCTATCCTATTTTATAATTCAATAAAAAAAAAATAGCAAGAACTGTGTTTTCTATTTAAATCAAATCTTGCGTTAATTCTGGGACACCCTATATAAGAAATTCATTTGGTCTTAAAGCCCGTACGCAGATTTAATAAGTTGAGGGGTCTGAGTTGAAGTAGACCATTCACTTGATGCTCTACGAGCTGAGAACAAAACACAGACTCTTGCTATCTTTTTGGCTCTTTATTGCCCTAATTGTTTAGTCTTAAATATTGGATTGTCAATATTAGTCTTGCTATATTACCAGCTATTGCTATGAATATATGAATATAAAGATATAAGGTCAGAATCTGAACTCGGGGACAAACATTGTTTTGAGAACTCTTATCAAATGATGCCCCCAATCTCTTGGATTCAGGCCTCTATCCCACCAGTACAGATTTTTGATTTTTTTTAATTGAATTATTGAAGATACGATTTTCTTCAGCTCACTAACAATCCGGTGCGAAATAAACAATGCTAGGAATAATCATATAAATATTCATTATTACAAGGAAAATTTTTCAAAGCTATAAATCGTTCTAAAACTAAATTCATAAAATAAGTACTACAATTTTTATGAATAGGTGAGACAGTTCATACTTTCGGATCGCAAAGTTTTTCACTTGCTAATTTATTAAACAAAAGATGCGAAAGTCTTCAGCGCTGGAAACTTTCTTTGTCACAAAACACACTGAATAACTTTTTAAAAATAAAAATAAAAAAAAAGTGCCTTTTTAATTCCAAAGTTCTCAATAAGAGCCTTTAAAGTCAAAAGAGCAAACTTGAAAAAAAAAAAAAAAAAGTGAAAGAAATGTAAGGAGGGGACGTGGGGAGGGGATATTTTTAATCCTTGAGAAGGGAACCAGACAAGGAGTCACGGAAAATATCTCCAAGAATTAACTTTAATAAGATAATAGGCTTATAAATGAAAAGGGGTAATTAATTTTTTTCCTTGCCAGGAGTGAAATGATCGCCCTGATATCAAGAATTTATCAATGTCCAATTTCAACCATTTGGACTTCAACAGTTTAAATATTTGACGTATTACAGGAAGGACCAAAAAATAAATTACTTGATTTATTAGTGAGTATATTAATGAATATTATTTAATAAACATAACAATAGGAGTTTTTCCTACTGAGAAAAAAGTTTTTCTTTCTCATTTTTTCAAAAATAGTCACGAATTCAGTGATAAGATATTAACCAATAATTTATATTTATGTATTGTAAACTATGTATAATATATTTATTTTAAAAATTGCAGTTTGGTAGTAAATTATTAACTGGGATGACATTGTCATTGTCGACTACCGAAACATTCATTCAAATCAAACCTCTAATAACTGAACTAGAACTATTTAGCACATGGCCAAGTGAATTACTCCGTAGGGTCTTAATTTAGAGATGCTGATATATGACATCTCGAATAGCATGAGCTGTAATTGTTTTTTAATCTATATATTAACTCATCCCTTCCAAGTTCATAAAACTCCAAAGTAACCTATCCAACCAACCCTAATCCCCCTATCACGGTCATTGCACTGCACCACTCATCCCTATAATCCTCCTTGGAGAATAAAACGGCAGTGGGAGTCCTGGCAATGGCCAGTTTCTCCAATCATGTCCTGAGCGTATGTGGCTCTCACGCTCTTCGCCAGCCTCCGCTGGCTCGTATCCAGTAGGTGACAACCATGTGGATTTAGGAGGCCTCTGGGCTGTTTGTAAATACTGTACCGAGTGAATGAAAAATTGTAAATATGGTATGAATGAGCTCATTTATCATAATTACTTATTGCCCAATAAGGCAAATTGTAATTTTATGATAATAAAGCTGTTTTAATAATAATAATCTCAATATTAATAGAAATATTTTTTGTGTAATAATACAGTATGTAAGAATATGTAATAAACCGAATCAGTGTAGGAATGAAACAAATAGGTTAGGGAATGTTGTGTATAGCTGGTTTGTTCTCCCTTACTGTAAGTAAACGGAAGGTAATATAGTACATTTGTCAGATGCCATTGCACGATAGTCAATACACACTGGAAACGCACAGAAGTTATAGTTTAAAATTATTTTAATCTATTGCAGCTGCCAGATCTCTCTATTGGTCAGGATGAGTAGAGCTCAACCTGCTAACAAGAAAATACTCTAGTTCACATAATCCTGCTAAGAATATTTACCGATTCTTCCAGTAGAAGTTTCTTGAAATCGAAAAGAACATTAGTATTTCGGCATTTGCAGATGACACTGCAGTCCTGTCAACCCATCCAGCCCTGATATGGCATCTCAAAACGAGTATTGGTGCAACCAATGGCGAATCAAAGTCAATGAAGGAAAATGTTCCCACATGACCCTCTGTTTACCTTCTGCCGCAAGTCCTGTCCACCAGTCTTTTTAAATTCAATTCCTCTCCCTGTGTCTGAGACAGTAAGGTATTTATCCTTCCATCTCGACAAAAGACTAACATGGAACCCTCACACGAGGCTAATAAGACAAGAACTAAACAGACGCTGTGGACAACTGTACAGACTACTTCGAAGGACATCCCATCTCTCAATAGAAAATAAATTACTTATTACAAAGTTATACTTAAGCCAATATGGACATACGGAATAGAGCTATGGGGGATAGCAAAAAAGTCAAACATCAAGTGCATCCAATCCTTTCAATCAAAAGTCCTGAGAACAATAGTAAATGCCCCTTATTACGTCAGCAACATCTGAATATACCCTACAATCTTGAACTCCTCCCTTCCAAGTTCATAAAATTCCATAGTAACCTATCCAACCACCCTAATCCCGTAGCACAGTCATTAGACTGCTCCACTCATCCCTATAATCCTCCTCGGAGACTATATCATGTCCTGAGCGAGAGTATTTCGGCAATGAAGGGTCAAACAACTTTTTGCAATTTCCACTGCATACCTACAGCCGTTGAGCTCTCTCGAGCGAACGGTGTTTCAATGAACACCTTTAAGGGTTATTCGATTCGAAGATGCCCATCGGAGCGTGGGATCAGCCAACAGACAATCACCCGCGATGAGTTAGTCTTTCGCTAGCGAACGCCTCTTGGTTCCGTTGAGGAAACTAACAGGCTAGAGGTGAATTAATTAGTTGTCACCTTAGCGATGGTCCCTTCCATTTGTCGCCTCGATGGTCCCAATAATGACCAGGTGTCTGATCGCTTCTTGCTCAGGTCTAGCTAGATCGGCGGGGGGGGGGGGGCATTAGACGGTAGGGGCTATTCGGTGTTTTCCTCGGGAATACCAGTCTATAATAATAATACTATTATTTATAATAATAGTACTATTTGCGGGTGACATATGACATTAACATGACAAAAAAATGATAAGGATTTACAATTAATAGTTTTGCTCTGTGATACCACAGGTTTTAAAAAAATTAGCTGAATAAAGTAGATTTTAGTAGGGGTTAAAAATGCGTCAATTTCAGTATCTTTTCGTTATAACTGGGGTGATATAGTACACAGCTGTTAGTTATTAATGTACAGCGGTACATATTAGACACTGTTGCTTGTTGTGGCCATCCGTGCATGTGTGAAAACTTCCAAATCATCAGTACTGTCAAAACGAATAGTTAATATCCTGCTGTCTAGGCAACAACTCCTCTCGTATTAACTTCGTCTATCTTTATCAGTTACGGCCTGGAAATTCTGTCCTCGCGAATTCATATTTCCACTAATTGCCACCTGAACAAAACATAAACGATCCATTCAGCAGTATTCCACCGTACATTGACACGGGCAGCAACGGTTTGTAGTTACACGTTCTCATGCCACAATATACCATGATAACGAAACTACCCATAATACAGCAGTACACAAGAAGACCGATAATTTATTTTTGAAACCATTCACATTAGAAGACCAGTTAAATACAGAAATAGACAATTTCCGTTATCATCCTTTCGAAATATACATTCAAAAATGCACAATATATTGTCAGAATAACGCGAACATAATTAAACTTATTATTGACTTGGTGATTTTTGCTTATTGGTCATTTTGATTATCTGCCGTCAAACTAGGTGACTATTTCCCACTGGGAAACTAGCCTCGCCCCATGTTTTGAAATTTCAGTTCCAGCATAAGACATATGCAATGTGAGCATGTATATTGACTCATTTTAAACTTTGTTTCTATGTAAAGTTGTAAATAATAAACCTTATATAAAAGAGGATGTCTGAGTAGTCTTGTGTTTTAAATATTAAAAACCATTCAATATTTGACCGAATACCATTTCAAGTATTTTTGACTAGACAATAATGATAAAATTCACAAGATACAATTAATAGTTCAAATATATTGTTTTTGAAAGGCAATACGCCTACGCAAATCAAAGATGAGTTGGATTCTGTGTATGGGGACTCTGCACCATCATTTACCACAGTCAAATTTTGGGTAGCTGAATTTAAACAACCGACGAAAACATCGCCAAAGTTCACTAAATGGTGCTAGACGACCGCCAAATTAAAGTGAGAGAGATCAACATTTAGAGATGAGAAAGTTGTCCGCGCGTTGGGTGCCAGGTTTGCTCACTTTAGACCAAAAACGTGTTCGAATAAACATGGCCCAGTTTAGGCGCCGATTAATTACTGTGGATAAAACTTGGATTATACAACAAAAATATAGTCCAAAATGTGGACTGCAAAGGGGAAACCGGCTCCAAAAAAATCAAAAACTGTTTTTTCGGCTGGGAAAGTGATGGTGACTGTTTTTTGGGATAGTCATGGAGTTATTTTAATCGATTATCTTCAAAAAGGAAAAACCATTACAGGAGCATACTACCCATCATTACTTGACAAGCTGAAGGCAGAACTTGCGGGAAAACGGCCACATTTGCAGAAAAAAGAAAGTCCTGTTTCACCAAGACAACGCGGCGTCTCTAACCTCAGCAGTTGCTATGGCGAAAATCCATGAATTACGGTTTGAACTGCTTGACCATCCGCCTTACTCACCAGATCTAGCCCCAAGCGACTTCTTTTTGTTCCCTCATCTAAAAATTGCGCTCGGAGGACAGAGATTTTCGTCAAATGAAGAGGCAATCACCTTCGTGAAAGATTATTTTGCAGAGAAAAATGCCGAGTACTATTTGGACGGGTTACAGAGATGGGAGCATCGCTAGGAGAAGTGTGTAGAGTTACAAGGAGACTATGTTGAAAAAAATCTGACAAAACGTCTTGTATCTTTGTTAGGTCAGAAACTTTTCAGCCACCCTCGTATAAATGCTACTAAAACATTATAATTTATGCGCTATTACATTTATTGATGAGGAATTGAAATAGAAGAGTACGAGATCGCAATGTTATTCTTACTTGTTAAATGAATAATTAAATATTCTGTAAGAAAATCAAAACGAGTACTTTTTCTCCACTATCTATATTTATATTGCATTTACTTAGTTTTTAAAAAGTTTGCTATGAATTGGTGTAGTAATTAAATTTAATTAAAAAAAAAAATTGGTGAGGCCACTTCTGAATCAATTGTCTAACTTTAATACCTTCGTTTTTTACAAATTCATTTGTTCAGCGTTAACATGAAATTGAATCTGTGTGCTTATCTTCATTTTTTAATTGTACAAAAGCTGTGCCCTGGTACAAAATATACAATATTCTTGTAATTATTACTTTTGTTTGTTCATAGCCCAAACAATGCGGCTCGGCCGATCCTTCCAAAAATGTACAAAAATAAAAGGGAGTGCATAAATGTATGCCAGTAATGAAGCAGGGCGTATTTATTAAATGAAAACAGTATTCAAATATGGAGGAGAAATTGAATGTATAATTGTCAGCATAAACCACCAAACGAGAATTAATTGGAATTTAATATTTTAGAGGGGGAATGAGAGGACTATTAAAATTTACTGACGTTTTGTTGAAAATTATGCTCCGGCTACACGAGGGAACAAATCGTTTAAAACTTTTAATTCTGTGAAAGCTATTAGGCGGTGTTTAATTTTGAGTGTTTTTGATCAGCCGATTCGTACGTAATTTGGTATTTAGTAACTATTTGACGGTAAATATATGTTTGTGACAATACAAATAGACAATATAACTTTTAAAAGACCAGATTAATTTATTATTATTCGAGTAGCATAATATTATTGTTTTGATAAAGAACAATTATTGACCGAACAAGTTATTGGGTTTTTCTTTTTTTTTTTTCCGGAACTGTTTCTTGAAAGGTTCTTTAATGACCAGCTAAAAGGTATAATACGTCTTTTTGAGAAATATACATTACATTTTCAAGATGGTCTAAATCATTTTTAGAACTTTTCGGCAAATTAAATATAATTTAAAAGTAGGACCTCTCCCTTTTGACTAAGCCAAAACATATCACAAACACGTATATATTATTGTAATCCACAAGGTGGCCCTAAATTACTGAAACGCATAAACTGCACACCACTAGCGCCGGACCGTGAACAAAATTATGCGCGCACCTAATGAAATATATTCGCCTGGTGCCGACACTGTGATATCGTTATGCACACTTACCCTAACATAAGTTATAATTACTAACGCTCTATCGGATACATGCGAGTTCATTTAAGCATAGAAAATACTAAGTTAACTATTAGATAAGTGAACTAATTGTTAAATTCAGAATCTGTTATTTGCAAATGAAAACAGAGTCAGATTTTAATTTCATCAATGCATTTAGACTGTTTGTATCTTAAGCGTTGGTCGTAATATAGTATAACTTCTGAAGCTGTCCGTGGTTCGTTTCTGGAAAAAATCAGTTAAAAATCTCTACTCAACAGTTAGACGTTTTAAAAACCAATTTATTAATAAAAATTACTGCCAGATTATGGAACGGTATAAATCAGTTTTATTGCCTTTCTACAACTTATAACTTCTTGTTTAATATAATAAAGCTTTCGACAGCTCATAGCTGTCATCATCAGTTATCTACAGTTGGTTATGTGGGATATATACCTCATCCAAAACACAAGTATACTTTTTATCTATTTGACTAAGGTTGCTACATCCACCCTTTTGTTTGCTACTTGCCTTACTAAAGGTATACCAGCTGTCTGGGCCAACCCTGCAAATCAGATTGGTCAACCACGGATAGAAGGCTGCAGATAAGGAGGTACTTGTTTCTCCTCTTTCATCCTTTAGAAGATAATTATAAAACCGGAGAAATTACAAAAAAATTTCAATGATAGATTACGCATGGTCAATATCACGACTCAAACAGGAGATCTTCGACATCAGAGTTAACGAATGACTGAATTATTTTGCTAATTGGAGTTAATTGAACTTCAGATAATTCAAAACACGTTCTTTAGATTGGGAACTAGTCACATCACAGCACGAGGGTGTTGGAAACTTATAAGTGATTATTAAAGAGAAAAGAATGAATGCGTTTTTTCTGTTGTCAAAGAAGTTCAAATTACCTCATCAGCAGTATTTCAGCAGAGACTACACAGATTTTTAAAATATAGATGGTACATTTTTTTTTAGTTATAAATGGATTTTAAGTTTATATCAAGAAAAATAGTACATGTTGGTATTAAAGGTTATATTTTGATAGGGCAAGTGGTGGATTTATTTCGAAAATCTTTCCTAAGGCTAACTAATTTCAGTTGTTTCTTAATTGTGCTAAAATTATAATCTGCCTTATTAGACAATAAGTTTTTGAGATAAATGTTCTCATTCATATTCATACCATATTTACAATTAATCATTCACTTGATCATTTATACAATAAATTCAAAACACGTTCTTTAGATTGGGAACTAGTCACATCACAGCACGAGGGTGTTGGAAACTTATAAGTGATTATTAAAGAGAAATGAATGAATACGTTTTTTCTGTTGTCAAAGAAATTCAAATTACCTCATCAGCAGTATTTCAGCTGTGACTACACAGATTTTTAAAATATAGATGGTGCACTTATTTTTAGTTATAAATGGATTTTAAGTTTATAGTAAGAATAACTTAGTCAGAAATAGTACATGTTGGTATTATAGGATATATTTTGATAGGGCATGTGGTGGATTTATTTCGAAAATCTTTCCTAAGGCTAACTAATTTCAGCTGTTTCTTAATTGTGCTAAAATTACAATCTGCCTTATTAGGCAATAAGTAATTGTGATAAGTGTTCTCAATCATACAATTTTCATTCACTCGCTGATACATACAGTATTTAACAAACAGCCCAGAGACCTACAAAATCCTTATGGTTTTCACCTCTCTCGCATGCGAAATCCAAGTCTTGGGACGTCCTCCGTCAGCCGAGTCACCGGATACGAGCCAGTGGAGGCTGACGAAGATCGCGAGAGACACATACGCTCAGGAATTGGAGAAACTGGCCATTGCCAGGACTCCCACTGTTACGCATTCATAGAAGGTCACGGGGCCACTGGCGTTTCAGTCTCCAAAGAGGATTTTAGGGATGGGTGGTGCAGTGCAATGACTGTGCTAGGGGATTAGGGTGGTTGGATAGATTACTAAGGAATTTCATGATATTGGAAGGCATGAGTTCAAGAATGTAGGGTATATTCAGATCATTGTGAAGGGTTTTGTTGTTGTAATAAGGAGCTTTTACTATTGCTCTCACGACTTTTGATTGAAAGGATTGGATGCGCTTGATGTTCGACTTTTTTGCTGTCCCCCATAGCTCTATGTTAATACATTTAATATGTAAAAACACATAACATTAAACTATCCATAGCAGAGAGTCTAACAGTGAGAAAAAAACGAGTTTTATATAAAACAGATACTATTTTATTAGCACAATCCCTATGTATAGACTAGTTTACATAGACTAGAGGAACTTGCGATTCATCATTGGCCAGTCTCTAATCCTTTATGACCACGTGACCAGTTCTCTTCATCTAATTCTTGAGCATTTAAGGTCGATTTAAACAAAAAAATCCATCGCACAGAATCTAAAAATGACAATGAAACAAAAATATTTTTTAAAGAATTTCGCTTTTCAAAATCTGAAAGGATTGGACGCGCGTGATGTTCGACTTCTTTGCTGTCACCCATAGCTCTATTATGTATGTCCAGATTTGCTTAGGTATAACTTTGTTGATTAGTAATTTTTTTTCTATTTAGAGATGGGATGTCCTTTTTTAGACCCGTATGTTGGTTCTATATCGGGGCCTGGGTGCAATGACAGGACTGCAGTGTCATCTGCAAATGTTGCAAAGAAGGTATTGGTGGTAGAGGGGACATCAGCGATGTATAGGTTATAAAGGATGGGACCTTGCCCTGTAAGGCTAAATAAAACAAACTTTTGTTGAAGAGGATAAAGTTTTTTATTTAATTGCGTGCTATGGTATATAAGTTTGCAAATAAAATTCTTTTCTACCTATCTACATGAAAGGCTGGAGGATTAATTGCTCTTAGTATGAAAACAGAAGTATAAATGAACAAACATATTTTGAACCGTCAAAGTACCATGAGTATAACAACATTCGTGTTAAACTTAAGCCTTAGCTATACCGAAGTACTGGATTTAGTAGAAGAGAGGCTAGGGTGATTTTGTACTACAGGAAGCAACAAGGATTGGAAGAGGCCGGGTGGGAGCAGGGCCAGGGCAGAGGGAATTGAATCCCGCTAATCTCGCCCTTTATTGTATCCCTTTACTTTCATTACGGCCCTAAGCCTGAGGTTAATATGCTAGGGGGAGGGGACAACCGTAGCTTCTTCGGCTATTTCTCAGCCCTAGGTCCCTCCTGTCCTGTGTGGTAGGGACTCTCTTCCTTCCCTGAACACTTCCTGGTGCCTAGCCTTTGAAACATGGTTTTCGTAACATTGTATAACTTCTAATGCTGTCCTTTTTTAAAAAGTAACTTTTTAAAAAGTAATTTATTAATAAAACATACGAAAAGTACGACAGCATATCATATACACTTAAACGGGTATAATAAGAGTACTAGTCGAAGTTAATGTTTGTCTGCTTTTGAATTAAAAAAAAAAAAGATATTGTCGGGCTGAGATATGTGAGTCCCCAAGGTGGGGCGGAGACACCCTCCGCAGAGTAGGGTCACTACAACCTCTAGCCGCTGTCCGGCGAGCGACAAGAAAGAGAAAAGGCGGGTGGACCTGTGGTCTTTCACCCTGGCTGCCAGACTAGTCGGCGGGCAGCCAAATTCGTTTTGATCTGACTCCATAAGATCTTAGAAGGTGCGGCCCAACTGTGCACTATGTTCAGGAGTAGAGGAACAGGGTAGGTTTATAGTTAGTTTATGTGGTCTTGGAATGACCACGAATTCATACTCGGTGTCTAAGGGTAGGCGAAAACCGTCCGGATCCTATAGGGTAGTGTAAACCGGAGTAAAACAAACTGGATTGCCATGGGAGACGCTACTATGTAAATTTGTAGGGCCACGGCAACCGTTGTCCACGAGGGAGAGATCTCTTCCAAGGAGGTAGGTGCTAGTTTTAGCGAGACGAAGGCATAGATTCCACTCTAGGAGAGTGGGGTCTGACAACGCCGGACTAAAACATAGCGAGGTTAAAAGAGAGAGATGCAGAGATAGTTGAATGAGAAGACCATGGTTTCAGTAGAGCAGCAAGCGCCAGTGCAGAGAGCAAGAGAAGTGTTCAAGGTGCCGGTATGGTAAGTTCTATTTTTCGCTCTTCGACGTGGAGTTTATATACAGTCCAGCCGCGGTGTGGAAGGCTCCCCACTTGAGGCTGTTTCCCCCACTAGCTTCTCTCCCCTCTCCGCCTGACGTCATAAGGTTTATTAAACATATGTATACATGATAGATATTTTCTGACCAAGAATAGGGGAACTTCTAATTATTCATAATTAAGAGGTGGTCACAACAGGTAGTAAGAAACAACACGCATGCCAGATAGAACTGGACTGTTTAGTTTAAATCTATTATCCTGTATGTTTACATCCCCATTAAGGTGGGATACTGATGCTGCCTGGAGCTTAATTTCTAAAAACGTGAATGTCTATCCTCCTACTTCATGAGATATATATATATCAACACTGCTGTATCCAAATAATCGGGAGAAAGTTTTAAAGGAGAGTCACATCGTATACTGTGCAATAAAGATGATAACATAAATGACATTATAATCTCGGGGTGGCTATGGTTACATGTCAGGGTGAAAAGCTTTGGCTTTAAAGATAGTCCTGTCATATTCTATACATTTAAGAATGATTAGGGGATAATTATTCATATAACTATGTACTTTATTCCGGTGGAATAGAAGAACTACTACGCCTAAGCGGACTGGAGTACTACTGCAGAAAATTGAACGAATTGAATCAGAAATGTGAACCTATGTCAACCGTTATTAACATGGTTTCACGGATTGCCACTCAGAAGTTTGTATAATGATACAAGGGGAATGCTGTGTGAACATTCAATGAAGCCTAAAACCGAGAACATCTTGCTCAGAATGATAGCCAATTCTTTTTAATCATTAGCAACCTTTTGTAATTATTAAAACAAACTGGTAATTGTCATTTGTCAAAAATCAAAATATTCTGAATTTGACTCGAACAATCTGCTATATATTGTCAAAAAAACTGTCTAAAAGATCTTTCGGCTGCTGTAAATTTTTGGTTATACCGCTTACTTGGGCAGGGTTGGAAGGAGTAAGGGTGGGACTTGGTTTGAGTTTGTGGGTATACAAATAAACTCATTCCGCGAAGATATAATAAACATTTATTTTATCGACTACAATAAACAGCCAGAAAAAGTAGCCGAATACATCGATCGTCAGAGGGTCTGCTAAGAGCTCCTAGTCATGCCAGGTAGTTTTTTTTTTATAGTAGTAATGGTTACTTTAGAAACTCTTTTAAATCCCAAAAGTCATATCCGGATAGTGTACCGGAGAAGGTATACAACACCTGAATAGGGATGTAAGTTGCCTACACTGTAACTATACCTGAATATTTCAAATGTGCACTAGTCATTGTTACCTCACGAGGTAACCCTTACAATTTATTTTATTAATGCACTTTTATATTGTTTTTTTTTTCGTGTTAACCGTATATCAAAGAAGAGAGAAACGGAGGCATCTAATCTTAAAACTTGATGGAAACGAAAAAGAAAAAAAAGAAAACACTCTAAGATGCTCTTGGTGAATATTTACACCTGTGAATCGTGGTACCCCCCCCCCCCACCCTCCCCGCCCTCCTTGCGGTGAGAGACTGGCTTTTTGGAGATTAGTTCCGCTTTGGGATTTCTCTAGAGCATTATCCTCGGAGGTCTTAAAAGGCGGAGGAGGTGGTCGGGAGTTAAAAAACAGACTCCGCTGAGACTGGAAACCTAATACAAACGGCCCGGCCACAATGCACTCTACACTCGGGTCGTCGGCAGCGCCTTCTCCACTCGTTAAAGATTCATCCTGCACCCCCACTTGGAAATATCTTCCACTTTGATTGCCCTCTCTTCCTCTTCTAAGTGTGTTCGCTTTTTGCCTCAGACTTTTCTCTGCAGTTATGATTCTCCCACACTTTTCAATATTTTTTTTTTAGCTCGAAACGGGATTTTCAATTTAACTAAATGACTTAAGGGATTAAACTCACGTTATTAAAGTAATGTTCTTGATAAAAATGGCCTGAATGCTCGGAGCCCACAAATTTAAAACATGTTTTATTAATGAATTCAACCAATGATATGTGAATTTAGGCCTAGAGTGCATTAAAAAATACTACACAATTGAGCAGGCGTGTTTGGAAGTTTATGTTCACGCTGGTAGATCTGCAGTCCTGGTTTCATATAAGAAATTATTGTATTGTATTATGACAAAACACTGACCTGGAACCCACACACGGAGCTAAAAAGACAAGAACTAAACAGACGCTTTGGACAACTGTACAGACTACTTCAAAGGGCATCCCATCTCTCAATAGAAAATAAACTACTTACTTACATAGTTATACTTAAGCCAATCTGAACATACCGAATAGAGCTATGGGGGACAACAAAAAAGTCAAACATCCAGCGCATTCAATCCTTTCAATCAAAAGTCCTGAGAACAATAGTAAATGCCCCTTATTACGTCAGCAACAAAACCCTTCATAATGATCTCAAAATACCCTACATTCTCGAACTCATCCCTTCAAAGTTCATAAAATTCCAAAGTAACCTATCCAACCACCCTAATCCCCTAGCAGAGTCATTGCACTGCACCACTCATCCATCCCTATAATCCTCCTCGGAGACTAAAACGGCAGTGGGCTCGTGACCTGTCATAAATAAAGAAGTGTTGTATTATAGAAATCCTCTTGATTGATCAATTATAAGAGAATTATAGAAATCATTGATGGATGCAATAATGAAATGAGGGATTTCGTATGGATAAACGTACCGGGGTAAGAGATAAATGGTTCTACCTTGGATGAGCTAAATATAAGGTACATGGCAGCGTATGCTTAAACAAACTTTAACCCTACAATACTATAGTTGGAGACATAAGGATATCAGTTTTCTTAATCTATGTTTTAGCACTATGTCATTGCACTGCTCCACTCATCCCTATAATCCTCCTCAGAGACTGAAACAGCAGTGACCTCGTGACCTGCAATAATTGCGCAACAGAGGGAGACCTGACAATGGCTAGTTTCTCCAATCATGTCCTGAGCGTATGTGGCTCTCGCGCTCTTCGTCGGCCTCCATTGGCTCGTATCCGGTGACGTGGTTGGTGGAGGAGCGCGGGGGACTTCCCAAGACTCCGCTTCATCTTTCGCATGCGAGGGAGGCAACAACCATGTGGACTTGGGGGGCCCCAGGCTGTTCGTAAATATTGTATGAATGTGCGAGTAAATGATGAATTGTAAATATGGTATGAATGAGAACATTTATCTCAATTATTTATTGCCTATTAAGAATTAAGACAGATTGTAATTTCATCATAATAAAGTTGTTTTATGTAAGTGCTTTAATCTAAGTTTGCTAGATGGGTATGAGATTGTTGGTTTCCCGCACTAGGAAATTATCGTGCCATCGACTAGATGGCATGGTTTTATTTTTCTGATAATTATAGTGTTTTCGCTGGATTTGATAGTTTTGTCACTTTACCACTGAAAGAAAGATCTGTCGCTAAATTTTGCATAAAGTTCATCAACGATTTATGTTTGGTACAACATTTTGTCCAATAGTATCGCACTTTATACTTTTGAAAAACTCACGAACTTACACCCTTACTTTTATAACGACTTTTTATAAGGGTTTTACCATTAGGTCATACGTTGTTTGGCCATCATCTGTGCGCGACACGCTCTGCTATGAACTTGTCGCAGCTCTTTTTTATAAGTGCACTCTTTTCTTATAACGTAGGATATACTCCTCGACAAAAGACTGACATAGAACCCACACACGAGCCTAAAAAGACAAGAACTAAACAGACGCTTTGGACAACTGTACAGACTACTTCGAAGGACATCCCATCTCTCAATAGAAAATAAATTACTAATTTATAAGTTATTCGTAAGCCAATTTGGACATACAGAATAGAGCTATAGGGGACAGCAAAAAAGTCAAACATCAAGCGTATCAAATCCTTTCAATAAAAAGTCCTGAGAACAATAGTAAATGCCCTTTATTACGTCAGCAACAAAACCCTTCATAATGACCTGAATATACCCTACATTCTTGAACTCATCCCTTCCAAGTTCGTAAATTTCATCGTAACCTATCCAACCACCTTAATTCCCTAGCACAGTCATTGCACTGCACCACTCATCCCTATAATCATCCTCGGAGATTAAAACGGCAGTGGCCTCGTGACCTGCTATAATTAAGGATATACTCAATTATAGACTTCTCCTACGTTATTGTTAACAGAGAATATAAGACCTGAAACCCACAGAAAACAAACGACAAAATATAAGACAGTATTACTCTAGTTATTTTATAGATTAGAAAATTTGTTCTTCTTGTCATTTAGTCATTGACTACAGCACTGTAGTAAGTAATTGTTGTGCAAGTAGGTTTATTTTGTATAACCAAAAACGATGATCTACCTCTCTTTGCAAATCACTTTCATGAAGAATTTATGCAACAGTTTTTCTTTTAGCATTGGATAGTTTCACTAGGACACTTTTTTCATATTTTTAAGACATTCAACATTATAATAGTATGATAATTGTGATTTTCTACCACTCTTAAGAAAAAAATTATCTCTATGAAAATCACGCCCAAGACACAAGACAGCCGTGGATTTCTTCCGCAGACCGGACTGGTAGGAAAAAAAAAATTGTATTTTAATAAGAGAACAGCGGGGGTGGTTTTTGCCTGGCGTCCGTCCAGGCTGCAACAGGCACTCCCACCAGTTGCTCCCCTTTATCCCGATGTTCGGGAAACCGATAATGTTCCACGCACAATTAGCTACTCAACACAACGTCTTTTTAGTACAATGGCTGTATTAAGGGGGCATTTCCTCTTAGCATGGATAAAAAAAGAAAAGTCGTTGGATTCTGTTGCGCAAAAGATGGTCGATTTGGTAGAATATGCTGTAGAATCAGATCATCTCTGTCCCTCCAAATTCGACACGAATTCTTCCTGTGACCAAGCTACCCTAGAACATACCCTACAAGTTACTTTTTTTTGTACCTAAAATGATATATTTAGGCACTTTTCGAGTCTACGCAATAGGTTTTTGGTTTGAGTCAATATTAGGAGGTACAAGAATGATCAAAGTCAAAAAAAATATCAGATCAAGAAGCGTGGTAATGGAATTTTTGATCGATATATGTAGGTTATAGAATCGAAAATGTTGGAACAAATTTTTTACGCACAGTGAGTAATTTTTATACCATGTCACTAGGCCACTGCCGTTTTAGTCTCCGAGGAGGTTTATAGGGACGAGTGGTGCAGTGAAATGACTGTGCCAAGGGATTAGGGTGGTTGGGTAGGTTACTATGCAATTTTATGAACTCGGAAAGGATGAGTTTAAGAATATAAGGTATATTAAGATCATTACGAAGGGTTTTGTTACTGACGTAATAAGGGGCATTTAATATTGTTCTCAGGACTTTTAATTAAAAGGATTGTATGCGCTTGATATTTGACTTTTTTGTTGTCCCCCATAGCTCTATTTCGTATGTCCAGATTGGACTTAAGTATAACTATGTAACAGTGATTAATAAAAACTTTTTTGTCTCTAAAATCTTATTCTTTGTTTCTATATATAAAACGTGATATTCGTTTTGGTGCTGTGTTTTACATATCGAAAGCTATTTAGTGGACATTTTTTAATTTTTTAAGTTTCCCTTCTATTCAAAAAACTCTGATATTTTTTAATAAATTTCAAATACACTGTTATATTCCTTACTGGCTGAATTCAAGACTTCGGACCTAGACCAGTGTCGCGTTACATTTCGTGATGTATGCCAAGGTGTTATCTCCCCGGAAGGTCTCAAATCAAGTTTGTTGGGTGCGCAATTAAGATCGGTGTTTGAAAAGTGGGTATCAGTGGAATTACTGTCGTCATAAGAAAACTGTAGGTTTGGAGAACTGTTCAAGATGTACTGGGTTGGTTAGCTATGTGATTAAATATCCGATAACGGTTGGGTATTCAATTTGGAAGGCATAGAACATATGCCATGGCCCTTTTACGATTTAGTTGTATACTGCCATTTTGTTCTCAAGTGGAGGTGTTGGTGATTTTAGAAGTCTTTGTATTCCAGTATTTTGGTTACTTATGCGATTAAAACTTTGTCAGATTAGTAATCAGAATATTCAGTATCATTCAAATGATTGATAGAATAACTGATCTCAAATAGTAAGTTTATTTTTTATTTCTTCATCACTACTCTCAAGGGGAAAAGATTTATTTTCATTCATTTACTTTGGTCCACAGATC
This sequence comes from Acanthosoma haemorrhoidale, assembly GCA_930367205.1. NCBI lineage: Eukaryota > Metazoa > Arthropoda > Insecta > Hemiptera > Acanthosomatidae > Acanthosoma > Acanthosoma haemorrhoidale. Next base: position 17,446,530 of record OV884011.1, on the reverse strand, counting down.
GTATTTTGTATGTCTGTATGTATCTATAATAACCCTCAAAATATGCTGGTTGGTTTTTGAATAAAATGCACTAATGGGTAAAAATATTACGTAAAATGTATTAGGCCATTGTCACTAACATGTAAGACTTCTTGAAGATGATATTTAAGAGTTTAAATTAAAGACAATAAAATAAAAGTCATTTAAATAAAAATAAAATCTTGAGTGTCACCAATTGCTACAAGCTGGTTTCAATATTTTAGCTGTTTACATTTGTAGTAGCCAAAATAGTTGGAAACTTATGAAATTATTAAGTTTCTGTGTCGAGTTTTATTTAACTTATTTAGTTATTTTTATTATTTAATTACTGCAAGTGTGTTTTTAGAAAAAAAAAAAAAAAATTTACATGACAATGAGTCAATATAGGCCGATAATTAGGGGTTGGTTGCAGATACAAACATGTTCTATGGGGGCTTAACGAGGGGCCTTTTGAAGAATTACCTGTTGCCAAAAGACAGCCCTCGTTACAAACCAACATTGGTCGATCAACAAGCTGCTCTGTTCTACGGAGCCGTGTAGCTTTAGTCAGCGGTGGCCTTTCATCTCGGAGATATGCTATGCTTTTTTTTTCGTTTTCCTTTCAAAAAAGGAGACAATAGATCATTTATGTGATGTCAGGAGGCAACGTTAGTATGAGAGGGAGTTCCATCTTCTGACGAACAGAATGGTAACGCGTTACTTCTCTATTAGAGGGAAACTTCTAGAAAAAGAAGAATATTTTCTAAAAGGTTCCATCACTTTTAAAGATATTTAGACAATGAATGTATAATGCGCATTATACGTTTGTGACAATCACAAATCGCAATGTAAAATTGTATAAAATGTAGCCAAGCTACAGGGTATATAATGACCTACTGTAAATAGATCTATTTATGTATAATCTGAACTGATTTCCATAATTTATAATAACAAGGGGATATGCAGTAAAAATATATACAGAGGGGTCCAAAAAAATGTATCCACTGTTTAAAAGTCCATAACTTGCAAACTAATTGACGGAGTTGTCTCATTTTTGGTAGTGTAATACTTTGTAGTTCCGGCAATCGCCATACAAGCGTTGTATTGCGTTGTTTTGTTTTGTCAAATGACAGTCGCCAGATAGTTAGTGTTTTATTGTTAGTTGTACCTTGTTACTCGAGTAAACATGGCTGGCGTAAGGCTTACGTTTGATGAAAGGAAGTCTGTTTTAAAGTGGTATTTTAAGTACGAAAACATTAATGAGGTTCACCGGCAATGGCGAAATGTGTATCAAACAGAGCCACCGACACTTTTAACGATTCGTCGCATTCGAGACAAATTTGAAGCCGAAGGCTGTGTTAAAGATGTACACAAACAACGATCTGGACGACCTGTAACAGTAACAAGTCCATTAAACTCCCATCTTGTGTTACAACAATTCACTCGCTCGCCACAGAAGTCTGTGAGACAGTGTGCCCGTGAAACTGGAGTGAGTCGCTCAAGTGTTCGGCGAATTTTGATATCTTTAAGCTGGACTTTAAGCTACACTTTCACCAAAAATGAGACAACTCCGTCAATGAGTTTGCAAGTTATGGACTGTTAACCAGTGGATACATTTTTTGGGTCCCCTCTGTATATATATTTGTGAAATTAGGGTCATCCTCGAAATTTGTTGATCCATATATTATTCACCTCTCCATAAACAAAGTTTTAACGGAATAAATGAAATGGAAAAATAATTTTGAAAGATACTAGTGGGACTCAGTACTATCTAGCTGACTAAAAATCGCTTTGTCAATAAATAAAAAAGTTTAAATTAGATTAAATTTCTAAATGTGGCGATAAGTCGTAATTTTGACTCTTGAATAGCTTCTCAAATCGGCCTTACAAAATCATAAAATGTAATGAAACGTCCTTAGTTTTGTGTTTAACTTTTTCATCACATCTCCCGTTATTGTGTTTAAACCAAAAAGCAGCAATCAGCATGGTTAGAACTGTTGCGAAATATTCCTATAACTACATATCTTCAAAATTCCAAATAGTTCAAATCAACTTTACGACCACTATCATACTACAGATCGCATAATCATAAAGAATCCAATTAATGACATGCCAATAATAAACTATTAAACAGCGTGTTGTGGCCAACTCTTAATTATAAATAATTATAAGTCACCCTCTTCTAGATCGGATTATATCCATCACTATTTTCATTATGTTTAATAAAGGTTATGACGACAGTGAGGGTGTGAAGTAGTGGGGGAGACAGCCGTAGGTTGGGACTTACCCCCACCCTACTGGCTGGCCTCCTATATAATCCTCGGCTTCAGACCAAATTAGACCAAAAAAAAAAAAAATTAGCATAACGGATCGGACAGTCACTTGGAACCCTACTCTCTCCTCTCTCTCTACTGGCGCCTGCTCCTCTACTCAAAACCATGGACCTCTCATTCTACTAGGCCAATGGAGTCCTGCCAGAAGATGCATCAACTGACGGCCAATGTTCATCATCTCTATTACGTAGGTGACTCTTCTTGACTATGCGATGATGGTGACTAAAGTGTGCTTCGTCCCACAAAGTTCGGAAGATGATTTACACGTTTAATTTTTTCTTTCGCGATAAGAATCTTCGCTTTTAATGTCTGAAACTACCTCTGCATCTCTATCCTAACCTCGCTATGTTTTAGTCCGGCGTTGTCAGACCCAACACCTTCCTAGTGGGAATCTCTGCCTTCGTCTCGCTAAAACTAGCACCTCCTTGGGAGAGACCTATCCCTCGCGGACGACGGTTGCCGTGGCCCTGCAAATTTTACCAGCAGTGTCTCCCACGGGAATGCAGTCTGCTGTTCTCCGGTTCACACTCGCCTTTGGGATCCGGACGGTTTTTGCCTACCCTTAGATACTGAGTGTGAATTCGTGGTCATTCCAATACCACATAAACTACCTATAAACCTACCCAGTACCTCTTCTCCTGAAAATATTGCTGTGTCGGGGCACACACACCTTCTAAAGATCGGCAGCCAGGGCGATAGACCACCGCCCGTCCGCTCTCCTTACCTCTTTCTAGGCGCTCGCCGGACGACCCTAGTCCGCGGCGGGCGTCTCCTTCCCACTTTGGGGATACTCAGGTATAAAACCCGAGCCCGACACAGCGTATAGGTATTATTGCTGTCTGCGGGGTGAATTGCTGAAATAAACCGGATTCTTTGTCTTTTCGCAGAAGTAAGTATATGTTTCGCCAATGCCTATAATGCCAATGAAATATTTAGGAACTATGTATGTAATATATGGATTAAAATTAACACATGGAGAACAAATTGTTTCAGGCATAAGTTCCAGCTAATAAGACTACCGAAAAATAATAAAATAAAAAGTTCTATGAGTACATATAAAGTCATTGAAGTGTATTATCATTTATTTAAATCTAATTTAATCACTTATGTAGTTTATATGTTACATTTTTTCTGTGGAAATATTGAGGAACCATAAAAGTAATATACGGGTTAAAATGAACACATGGAAAATTGTTTCAGTCATCTTTTAATAAATAGAAGACTAAATCTTAAGCAGGACAATTCTCCTCCGGACTCTAGTAAATTGTAAAGAAGATAAGGCAAGGATAGCAAATTACCAAAGTATCTCAATGTGAGGATTTAGAAGTCTTCCATAAAGAACTCAATTGAATTAAGGAGAGCTCCTCGGCTCTTATCTGATGTGTCGGTAACTAATTCAGCCTTTATCCTCACGATAAGAATAATGCAGTGAGATCCCATCTAAGAACACAGCAGCTTTATGAGACCTTTTTATATTCATGGGGGAGAAGTGGGGGGGGATAAGATCAGATTTCTTTCCTTTTAAACTACAAAATTATTTATTTCATCCCTCTACGAGAACAATAGCCCACCTTAATGCTCCTTTAAAGCAGCGCCTTCACGGGCTGTTTTGAGAGGATTTGAGAGGGTCCTTTCCCCGGATCTCTTTGTAAACAAAATTAATTAATAATTATTATTAATCAAAATAAATATAACGTAATAATACGTTCATACGCCGACAAATGGCAATGAAGAATCCTAACGAGACGGTGGGGAGTGGTATAATAAAAAATGAGAACATTTTTAGATGCCACATGTATAGTCTGAGGGAGGAGCGTGGGGTACTTCCCAAGACTCTGCTGTGGATTTGGGAGGCCTCTGGCCTGGTTGTAAATACTGTATGAATGAGCGAGTGAATGATGAATTGTAATTTGGTATAAATAAGAACAATTATCTCAATTACTTATTGTCTAATAAGGCAGATTATAATTTTAGCACAATAAAGAAAGAACTGTAATTAGTTAGCCTCAGGAAAAATTTTTGAAAGAAATCCACCACTTGCCCTATCAAAATATAACCTATAATAACAACATGTACTATTTCTGACTAATTTATTCTTACTATAAACTTAAAATCCATTTATATAACTAAAAATAAGTGTACCATCTATAATTTAAAAATCTGTGTAGTCACTGCTGAAATACTGCTGATGAGGTAATTTGTACTTCTTTGACAACAGAAAAACGTATTCATTTTTTTCTCTTTAATAATCACTTATAAGTTTCCAACACCCTCGTGCTGTGATGTGACTAGTTCCCAATCTAAAGAGCGTGTTTTGAATTTATTGTATAAATGAGCGAGTGAATGATTAATTGTAAATATGGTATGAATATGAATGAGAACATTTATCTCAATTACTTATTGCCTAATAAGGCAGATTGTAATTTTAGCACAATAAAGAAGTTATATCTAATGAATTATCTGAATTTTGAAATAATTAGTGCGGTAGGTTGAACTCCAAGCTGCACAGGAATATGTAAGAAACTGAAGAACTGAAACTTTGCATAGAAACAGTTTATTAGCGAAAGAATTCAGTCATTCGTTAACTCTGATGTCGAAGATCTCCTGTTTGAGTCGTGATATTGACCATATCTATCTATCCTTGAAATTTGTTTGTGATTTCTCCGGTTTTATAATTATCTTCTAAAGGATGAAAGAGGGGAAACAAGTACCTCCTTATCTGCAGCCTTCTATCCGTGGTTGACCAGTCTGTTTTGCAGGGTTGGCCCAAAGCGTGGATGTAGCAGCCTTAGTCAAATAGATGAAAAGTATACTAGTGTTTTGGTTGAGGTATATATCCCACATAACCAACTGAAGATAACTGGTAATGACAGCTATGAGCTGTCGAAAGCTTTATTATATTAAACAAGAAGTGATAAGTATTGAAAAGGCAATAAAACTGATTTATAATACCGTTCCTCAATCTGGCAGTAATTTTTATTAATAATTTGCTTTTTAAAAGGTCTAACTGTTGAGTAGAGAATTTTAACTGATTTTTTCCAGAAACGAACCAGGGACAGCTTCAGAAGTTATACTATATTACGACCAACGCCTAAGATACAATCAATATAAATGCATTGATGAAATTAATATCTGACTCTCTGTTTTTTAAAATAACATATTCTGAATTTAAGAATTAGTTCACTTATCTAATAGTTAACATAGCATTTGCTATGCCTAAATGAGCTCACATGTCCCCGATTGTAATTTTAGCACAATAAAGAAGTTTCGACCAAAAAAAAAGAAAAAGATGCCACATCTAGTCCTTGATCTTCTCTAGTTCTTGGATGATGCTATGTTCTTGGCTGGCTTACGTGAACGAGGTGTAAGCCGTCGAATTACGGATATTGGACGTGAAAGCTAATGTGAGTTATTGCGAATCATACGATTCCCATGTAGGCCAATGGAGTCCTGCCATAAGATGCATAAACTGAAGGCCGATCTTCATCATCCCTATTACGTAGGTGACTCTTCTTGACAAGGCGATGATGGAGGTGACTAAAGTGTGTTTCGTCCCACGAAGATCGGAAGATGATTTACACTTTTCATTTTTTCTTTCGCGATAAGATTTCGCTTTTAAAGTCTGAAACAAGTAAAGGGCCGTGGTCAAACTGTCTTCTTGGGCTACTTTACAAGCAGGTTTTATTTAGGGAAGGTATATGTAATAGCTGGATAACTTTTTATTTATTTATAACTAAGTTGAATAAGGGGTTCCAAAATTTCCAATGCAGACACTAAGTTCAAAACATAAGTGTTTTTCGGTGTAAGGACTTTTATCACCTTTAGCTAACAATTTATCAAAGATCTAAACATTAAGAGCATTTTGTAGAAAGAAGAGAAAGAACTATCATTTGGAGTGCCTTCTTCAAGATATAAAAGTTCTGGATTCTCTAAATGGAAAGAGTAAAGTTTAAATAAAGACATACATAATTTATTAATATCAAAGAGGAGCTATCCTCTTCATCAAAAAAAATGTCAAGATTAGACAGCTTCCTCATTGTATGCTCATCATTGATATCCCGAATGAATTAGCATTTTCAAATGGTATACAATTTTCGGGAGGATAAAATTTTGACAGATTCGTGATATTTTTAATTTATGATGAAAATTATAATAATTTGTGTATGTATAAATACAAATGAATAATTAGTCTCGTCGACTTATACAAATATGATTTGTAGTAAACATTAAGATATAGTGTCGCTAGCCTTTCTGTACTAACCCTAATAATTCAACGAAGATTAATTGGTACCCTAACCCTAAATAGAGGAACCCTTAAGGTAGGTTGAGCAGGGGATAATATTACTAGCGATGGACGACCTGATTGATAATATTGATTATGTTTGGACTTTAGCGGAATATTCTAAGTTGATAAATACATCCATAACATTAATTAAACCAATAATCATGTATGTATTCGCCCCAGTTAACATCGTCTTGGAAGTGTTAAGACATGGGCTGTTTTAAGCATGTTTAACAAACATGTGTTAATGTTTGCGCTGGAGGGCTTGAGTTTATTAGCTCGAAGAGACTGACTACAAAACCCTATCAAAGACAGGTCGGCTACCCCTGGGGGCTTTGACAGACCCGGAATTAACGGGAGTAAGTAGCTTAGGTCTGACTGGGATCATGTTTGTAACGACGATCGCTCATCTCTCACCGGGTTATCAAATGGGCTGGTTACCTTTCATTGGGTTATATCAGGTACCAGTTTAGTACCTTCAGGTCAGTACCTTTTATATGAGGAGTAGTCCGTTCGAACCTACGTTTCAGTTTCGGTTGAACACCGACATCTCACATATACGACAATATCAGGTTGAAAATTTAAGTAAGGTGTTTTATGTCACATAATTAAGGGTTTTTGTTACTGATATTGTCGAGACTTCAATGTCTCTTTGTAAGGGTATAATACTGGAGTATTATACAGCCTCAACACATATTATATACTGTTAATGAAGAACTCAAGATTTTCAACAAATTTAGAGATAAGAACTATTCAATATAACTGGAAAATGTATACTTTTTTATATTTGGTTAGGTTGCTTTGATTTTTAGCACCATAGAGTTGTTAAATGGAACAATGGTGCAATGCTGAATCAGTGTATAAGTCAAGTTATGCTCGCACTCACAGGTCTCTTTTGTTGAGTAAAATCGGTTAAGTCTGGTTCGGTGTATGAGCAAGAATAAAAAGTTTAACGTCGCTTAATTTTGCTCGGTCAGTTTCAGTTACTTGATTTGTCCAGTTCGTAAGTGAATGATTTGAACTCACTTTATATTGACTTCTTATGTGTTTTCAATATCAAAACAGGCCACATATAGTTTGTAGTAAGGGTCATAAAGACCCGGACAGACAGACAGAATAGTCATAAAGGTGAGAAACAAAGGGTTTCTGATGTCGAAAAAAAAAATCAAGGAAACCTATACAGTTACAGCCGCGCTCTAGTACTTGGTAACTTTTGTTTAGAATTTCTCTTGGACAATAGCCAGCGGCATTCCTGTAAAGTTGGGCACTGACTTCTAATAACCTGGATTATCCGAACGCGAACACATACGAATATGTCCGTAACTTCACGACTCTTCAATCGTGATTTACAGTCTATATTTACAGTACACTTGTAGTCCTTTAATCATCAATTTAATTTAGTGATCCGACATACCTCTCTGGACAGGCTAAAGAGCGCTGATCTGCACCCCTTGGTGTGCCGTTGGTAAGTGAGTTCATCCGTCGGAGACACATCACGTTTTTTGACTCGTTGCATCACCTAACCAACCCAATGTTTAACACTATGACCCCACCACCCTTCCCGCATCGATGGCGACAGACTGTTGGGAAAAAACTAAGAATTAGTATGTAAGTTAGTTGTAAGGTTGATCAACAAGGTGAGCCCCATCATCTTTATTAGTCAGTTTAGTCCAGTCACGTATAATGTATATCATTGTACTTGTTTATTCATTATATAATCTTTATAAAATAACAAAACCTGTATATAATGTAGCGATGCTACAGGAAATACAAAATAATTTGTAAATAGATTTACACGAGGATATATAATTGTATATAGTTATCTATACGTTTAAAGGGGCTATGAAGGGGGAAAAACAATCCGGAAATCCGGCTTCTGGTGGGGATTAGCCTCGGTCACTCGTTGTTGGAGAAAGTTTTTTTCTTGCATATGTCCGGAGTATTAAGAACGGACATACCTGGTTTAGTTAATTTGAAAAAAAAACAAATTTAATTACTCGTCCAATTGACCATTCGGTACTTGAAATAGCGCGTTGACTAGGTTTTGAAGAATTTCAGATTAAAAGGAATGGAATTTGGATGCATTTTAATTTTTGGCTGAACCCCGTAGTTCACGTCCCCAGATCCAGCCTGAGCACTATGGTGTATGTAAGTAATATTACTCAGCTGTCGTAAAAGTAGTTTAGTTCATTTATTGTTTGTTATAGACTTTACCTTCGTTCGGTCTGGGAGTCCTAAGCAGTTTTTATATAATCAATATAAGTGGAGTAGATACAAAATATAATTCCGGGGCCATTTGTTTGGCTATTATCATATCTGTTAGGGCCAATTAGTAACGAGCTATTCTTTTTTGCCTGTTTTATTTCTCGTCATAGAAAACAGAATAGGGCAGAAAGAACAGTTATTAGGGCACTGAATGGGTGTCTCTTTTCGCCCTTGTATTTTTAACGGCGGGAGGGGGGAGGGAAATCCAATTTAGTTTATTATCCAAGCAAACAATGCTTGTCGGCCAGAGGGATATTTTAAATTAATGAAAAATATCAGTGGATCGACTACAAAAGGGATGGGATAGAATTGAAAAAAAAAACAGATAATGATTCGGCCGTCCTCAGCAGATGTTCTGAGGGAGAGAGAGAGAGAGAGAGAGAGAGAGAGAGAGAGAGAGAGAGAGAGAGAGAGATCCTTGTAAATGAACGAGTAAAGTCTTTAAAAAAATAACATCGCTGGAGTAAAGTTTTTTAAATTCAATGCCAATATCCGTTTTCTTTGGCTAGCAGTCAAAAAATGGTGTTGGATTACTTATGAGCAAAAAATAATATTAATAAAGATAACAATTAAGCTCGTCTGATTTTGGAGATAAAATTAATGAAACGCTGAATCTCTTGTGTCTGTCTGTATGTATTTAGGTCGAGTCATGAGTAACTTCAGTTTTTTTTTTTTATCAGAAATTTATTTTGTTCTCATTAAATAACAAAATTATATTAATTTTGACGAGTGCAGAACGCTTTTCATGGAGTTTCTATTGCACTCTTTGCAACTGGTGAACGTATCTATCCGCAGTAATCGTTAAATTTGAGCTCAACAACTCGCGGTGAATTATTCCTTGACAATCACACCATACACACAATAAAATATTTTTGCCATGGATGTTTGCTTTCGGATCTGGTAGGGGTAGTTGCCTATCCTTATGAAGCCACTGTCTTTTGTGGACTGTATTGTCATAGGTAACCCATTTTTCATCGCCTGTTACAATCCTGTTTAAAAATAGGCTCAATTTTTACCCGTGAGAGCAGACTTGTGGTGATTGACATGCGATCTTCTTTATTCCGTTACTGAGTTACCCACACTCCTAACTTGCTGACTTTCCCTAATTTCTCCAGGTGGTGGTTAACAGTTGATTGTGTTGTATTCAACCTTTCTGCTATACCTCTTGTTGATTGTCGTCGAATTTGCTCCAATATTGCTTTTAAAAGGTTGCCATCAAAGTCGGAAGGACGTCCCGCCCTCGTTTTGTCTTTTAAGGTCGTATCTCCAGAAAGGAATTTTATAAACCAATTTCTAACAGCCTGATCAGTTATTAGTCCTTCACCATATACACTGCATATTTTTTCAGCTGTCACCCTAGCACTATTGCCTTGTTTAAATTCCCAAAACATTACATGACGAATATGTACTTTTTGACTCTCCATTTCAGAAGTTAAAAAAAACAGTTTAACGTAACGTGTATCACACAAAACAGTTAACAAAAGACTAACTGAAGCTTCGTCTATATAGTGAAAACAAAAACTTGTTGTTATGGTAACTCATAGCGGCTAGATACGAACAATAGATTCAACTTAGCTGCATCGGAAGTTACTTATGACTACAGGTACACCATAGGTAGACTCTCACTACCTTCCGAAACCCACCCGCCTCCTTTAGGCATCCCACACCCCATATCCTTCTCATATATCCTTCTCCTTCCCTTAGACTTCCCTTAGTGAAAGGCACCCATCAATCCAAAATAATTTTCCTTTTATGTTTCCCACATCCTATTTTATAAGTTATTTTTTGAGAGCTATGGGAAAAAAAAACTTATGACCCAACCTGAAATAATATTTTCCATGTTGAAGTAGGAGTGACAGAGAGGTTGAGGTAGGGACATGAGAATTACTTCAAAGATGAAATGAGTAATGATAATTAGTTATTTAGTTGGTTCTACAATTTTTAACTGAATTATTAAATTAAAAATATTAAAGGTCTGAGTATCAATATGTAATAACTTTTGTTTTCTATTTTAAAACTATAATTAAAAAAACGTCAATACAACTCTCATTAATATCGTCTACACATCATTAACCTGTGTTTTTTTTTATAGGCATTGTATTTTGCATTATAATTTCAATTGATGCACCAGGGATACTAAACATAAATCTTATTCTGTGATCATTATTTACATCCACAGTTTTCCCAAACAATTTGTCCATTTTCCAGTCAAGTTTGTTAAACTATATTATTTGTCCTTGATTTGAAATAAATGTACTAATATCTCAATTAGCTACAGTCCGTTAAATTCAGTTGTAAGCTTCTTAAATTTCTCATTCTTCTCAAACTGTCAGAAAGAAGATACGAACCATACATATTTTTTAACCGTGCCTTTAGAAGTATAACATACCATCAGACGAAAGTTTGAAAGCAGGTACAAGCTTGAAAGCAGAGCCATCCTTTCGGGCTCGGATAATACAATCATTGAGATTGCTTGTCAAAATCTAGCGCGTGCGAAACTTCCGGAAGTGATAAAGTGTAAACCTCAATTCCCTCATAACATTTATTATACTTATCTTTTTTTTATATTTCATCTAAGTACAAAAAAGAAGTCCTCGCGTTTATACTTTAAATAAATAACTGGATTAAACTGCCTCTGAGAGAGGGGAAACTAATTGCCCAGAGCATTAAGACCGAACGTGCCTCCTCCTAATGACTTGGCCAACCTGCAAATTTAAATTATTTTATCGTAATATGAGGAAAGTTATCGTCTTCATCTCCCGCCCTCTGCCTGAGTTAAAGGCGTGTAAATGAAAAAGTCTAACGCAAAGCCTTACGTGTTCGTAAACTACGAAAGTTTACACTTTCGCGTTTCATTTAATGCACTAGGGCACTCTAGTGTACCAGGGCCTACCTCCCTATTGTAAAAGGTTATGGAGTTACAAGCAGAAAAATTACTAACACAAAGTGGGTTGATGGTTCAAGAGTTCATTACCTAAAAGCATTTAATGTTTACTGTTTCATTAGCTAAATAATTTGTTGCAGTTTACTTTGACTAGAGGGATTTAAAAATATCTTCAAATTGAAAAAATGGAATATATATGTAAAGGGTGTCCCAGAATTAACGCAAGATTTGAATTTGCCGCCATTTGTGCAGTAAAGTGCTGGAAACCCTAAAAAAAAAGGGTTTAGGGTTAGTAAAAATGGAGCGTTACACGATAGAACAAAGTGTCTTTATTGTTGAGCATTATCTCAAAAATAATGAAAGTTTGGCGGCCGCAGTTCGAAAATTTCTTACAAAATATGGTCGGAATACTATCGGAATTGAACTTGAATCCACTGCACATAGAAGTAGAAGCGCAAGCCTTGAACGTGGCTTACAGACTTGCGAAATCAGGAACAAGATCCAAAGTCATGACTCACATGGGACATGGGAACTTGTTCAGAAGAATTGATGAGGACGAGGTGCTGTCAATGCACTCTGACCTACAAGTTAAGAAACACACAGACGTTTTATACTGTGCGGAAAACACAAAGACCAAACCACATAAACTATGTAATGGGATTAATTGCTATACAGACGGCTCACTAACAGAAAACGGATCAGGGGCCGGCATATGGAGGAAAGATAAACCAGAATCTGGGATTTCTATTCCTTTAGGTAGACACACCTCGGTCTTTCAGGCCGAAGTGATGGCGATCAATGTCTGTACCCAAACCTTAATTGGGGAGGGTGTAAGAAACAGACTGATCACAATTTTCACGGATAGCCAGGCAGCCATTGGCACCCTGAGAAGCTATACAACCAGATCTTATTTGGTTGAGGAGTGTAAAAACAACTTAAACACACTCTCGCTAGCCAATAAGGTTAGAATCGACTGGGTGCCAGGACACACAGGCATCACAGGCAATGAGAAGGCAGATGGCCTTGCAAGGGTGGGCTCAGAACAGACACCTCTTGCACCTGAACCTATATGTGGTATCAGCCTCAGCTACGCTAAAAGGCGTATAAAATTAGCTATAGAGGACAAGGCAAGACTCTCTTGGAGAGAAACTAAGAAACAGGAACACTCGAAACTGTTTCTTAATGGACCCTGTAAGAGAAGAAGCTCAGCACTTCTATCAATGGACAGGTGGACACTCAAAAGTGTGACAGGACTCTATGCAGGTCACTGTCGGTTAAATAAACACCTCTTTAATTTGGGGATAGTGGGATCACCAATCTGCAGATTCTGCAGGAAAGAGGGAGACACGGCACGTCATATAATATGTGACTGTGATAACTTAGCTAGAAGGTGATACCTTCACTTTGGTAGTGATCGCATTGTAGACCCCAAACTATGTGAACTGATCGATCCATTCAGTATCCTCAGATTTGCAAAGGCCGTGGGCCTGTCACATATATAGGACAGGGACATGGACGGCGCACAATAAGTCTCACTGAGGCCGCGGTGCACAAATGCCGGAACAAATAATAATAATAATAATAATAATGGTCGGAATAATGTTTTGATTTCATCAACTGTGAAGAGACATTTCCAGGTCGTGTACTCTTTCGTTTCGGTGATCAGAATTGGCCCTCTAGATTGTGTGATTTAACACCTTCAGATTACTTTTTATGGGATTATTTGAAGTCATGAGCAATCAAGTGCAATACCTCTCGGTGTGAGTGCATGCTTACGTACATGCTACATGCTTAATTTTGCTTCATATGTTTATATTAAATTACGCGGGTAAGACTGACTGCGTAATTTTCTCTTTTCAAATAGAAAAAAGTCCGCTACCTACTAGTTACATAGAAGGAACGGAGGAAAATTCACCAGCCAACAACCTAGTATATCTGGGGATTAAAATGGACAGCTAACACCATTTTAGTAACCATTTTGCGAAGAAGTTGAAGCAAACACGCACGAAGTCTTACCGACTTACGCACTTATTGACTTTCCCCAATCTATCACTGCGTCTCAAGCTATTGATCTACAAGAGCATACTCAGGCCTACTCTGCTGTATGGTGCACCGCTTTTTCGTTATCTGACGTATACGACAGCTCGGCGACTCCAACAATTCCAAAACGGAATACTGATGAAAGTGGTCAGAGGTACTTTATTTGAGCAGCGGAGCAACAGTGAGCTTTACGAGGTCTTTGATCTGCCTACGGTAGATGAATTCATTAAACGTAGGCATATAAAATTTTTCGACTCACTACAGTACTTGACAAACCCAGTGTTTAACACGATAACCCCCACTCCGTTCCCCCATCGATGGCAGGACGCTGTCGCGGCTTGGAACGCTTTAGTCTTAGGTTCTAGGTTTGGTTTTTAGTTTGTTTCCTAGTTGTAAGCTGAAAGTGAGCCTCATCACCGAGTGCGTTATTGACTTTTTAACAACAAACTGAAACGTATTATATTTATGCCATCCATCGAATGCATCGTTCTATGCAGCACGAAGAGAAAAATGTAAATCAAAAATTATTTGTTTTTTGTTCATTGTATACTTAATAATAAAGAGGTTATGAAATTAAAAAAAACAACAACATTATATATATATTTAAGTTTTGTTTATAAATAAGCAAATTTCGTTCGGAGTTGGTGAAAATTGTCTTAGTCGGTAGAATTAAGAATCAATAAAAGAACGACAAAAATGTTATATTTATCTCAACTCCATGGGGGTAGTGTATGATTTGTAGCACCTGATGTATGCATTACATAGTCTTCTCTTGCAGTGTATTGGTTAATAATGCTACTGTTTCATGTTTCGACGGAGCCGAGTTCAAATCCCAAGATTGCAAGCACTTCTCGAACGAAGGTTTAACAAATAGAAAATGAAGAAATAAAGAGATCCTCAGTTGCCACAACGTGATTAAAAAGAATATGTTGAATGGTTCTGCGAAAAAATAAATAACTCCGTGAGTTTTTGATAAAACATGGGTTCAAAATGTTTTAAACATCTCATTTATATTTTCCATGAACAAAAATTAAGATATTCAACCTTTTGAGCTGAGAGGAATAAAAATTAGCCGAAGAGCTAACTTTTTTTCATTTTTAAATCATTTATTTAGAATTATAATATTTTAACTAGGCACTAATCAGTATGTTTCAAGCTGCTTTGGAGTTTATACTTAAAATTCCTGACGTATTGAATAATTTTCTAATAATATCGTTGAATATACTTACAGTTGTCTCATACCTAAATGAGTCACGCTCTTTGTAATGCACAAATATATTATTACCATGCAATTTATATTTTTCAACTTAATTTATATACAAATAGCATATTTTATTATTTCTGTAATAGTTGGATTTCAGGTTTGGAGAAGAAAAGCCATATCCGAGGTATGCCTATGGGAGAGCCGCGGCCTAACCCACCCGTTTACGGTCAAACGTTTATCGCCTGGAACGTTAAAGCCCTTCCTGCCCAGGGTCCGAACCCTTATAATGACCGGTCGTTGACATGGACGACATTGCACGTGGCCGGGTCTAGAGTGTGGACGTGGAGTGCAAAGGAATCGCTATTCGACTTGTGCTTTCATGGAACGGAAGTCTGTATTGCATCCCGTCTAGGTAGTTAAATCCATTTTGGGGTGTTTGAAAGTAATGCCAACGCTTGTTATGTGACTTTCTTTTGATAGTTCACTTGCTGATACAGAAAATGCCTCTAAAAGGCCCATTTAGTTAACTTTCAAGGTTTTTTTAATTTTTTTCTTATCTCTCAAATTTTTAAGATTACGGATAAGGGAAAGATAAAGGAATTTATTTGGGGTGAGCGGATCCTTTTACTAGGAGTACCTGTTTGAAGGTGGAGTGAGGGAATTAAGGAGTGTGGGAAGCCTCGGTAGAGGTGGAAATGTTGCGGTGCAGTGGTGAAAGCCTAGAGGTTTTTCGAAATCAAGCTTTTTTTTTTTTTTTTTTCTAAGCTCTCTAGTTAGAAGATTAGGGATGAGGGAAAAATGAAAGAATATTTGGGTTGAGCGGATCCTTGTACTAGGATCTTGTACCTGCCTGAAGGTGGTGTGAGAGAATTAAGGAGTGTGGGAAGCCTCAGTAGAGGTTGGTTGCAGTACAGTTGCATTAGTTTTGTGTTTCTCCGTTCTTTTTGTATATTGTTTTTTGTTTTTTTTCCCTTTTTGTTTTTGAGAATAAATGGAACAAAACAGAATAACCGAAGGTGCGCTGACCGGTGCAACAATCCCATTGCACCGGAATGGGCTACGGCTCAGCTTTGAGGCTCAGCCTCAGAAAGGGCGGGGAAAAAAAAAAAAAAAAAAAGGTTGTTTCAGTACAGTGGTGAGAGTCCACTGGTGGCTGGGCCTAGAGTCTCTCTTGTCTTATTTAGTCGGATAGCAGTGTTGGGTGCCCCTTAGAGGCTTGTTGTTGTTGGGCCAAGCGCCGTGATGTCCACCATTTGGTCTGCTTTACTCGATCATGTGAGTTGCCATCTTGCCTGTAGCGGTGGGGGTGTCAGGTCTTGGAATAGAGGGTTTAGACTATATTTCATTGAGTCGAAGAACTTCGGTGATGGTGGGGACCTCGAACTTTTCGTGCATGTCGGAAGCCTTTATTTCACGAAAAGGGGTTAAACATTAAGTATTTATAGCTTAAGGTATAACAAAGCAATTCAGTTTTGAGGGGCGTCGATAAAATTTTATAATCTAAAGTCACAAATAGCCATTAAAATATATTAATGATCCTTAACGTCCTCCACTTCCTTTAATGCGTACTTTGTTTGTACACATTGAAAAAATTATATATTTATGATTGATAATCTTTTAGAACCTAAAAAATTCCAAAATGTCAATGTAAAAACAATTAAAGGCAAAATCTCTAAGTATCGAGTTATTAGTGTGGATTTGTTTATCTAATTTCATATTAGGCTGAGTTGAAAATCTCTTTGAATATTCTTCAGGTGAAATTTAAAACCATATTTCTATTGTTAGTAACTCTCAGAATCTCCATCAGACTATTTGTAACAGCATTAAAGCTGAAATAGAAAATAATTTCAAGTTGCTGTCTGCTCAACCAATAGGGACTAACAACGTACAGATTTTTTTTAATGCTATTGACGACAATTAGAAGGCCTGAAATTTCGATCAATAAAACTTTAAAAAAAAGTGTATTTTTCTAGGAATAATTTCTTCAGTGGACTAGGTCGACCAGACGGAATCACCGGGAGGAAATATATAAATCTGGTATTTTTTTCCACGATGATCTTCATCACCATTTCAGTCCAAACTACCTCCAGGACCGTGGGAGGTTTCCGCACCATTTGCCTTTATTAAAAGAAAAATAAATATCGGTTCCAGTGAGAGAAAGAGGGAGGGAAGGTGGGTGGGGTAAAGCATCCACAACCCTTTGTGCTTCCAACCCTTGATTTGCATAATGTGGCTAAAATGGGTAAATGGTTTTAATATAGCCATTAAACAGCTTCCTTTTCCCTTAGCCGCAAATGGTTATTCTAACTTTTGTATAATGGGTGCTAGGACTAAAGGTAGAAGTTTAGAAACCACCAAAAAAATGGACGTGAAATAATGCAGCTGGTGAAAGCTCTTAAGTCTTATATTTAATTAAGACGAGTATATTTGTTTCTGGATTATTAATATTTTGCAATAAAAATTAAGAGACCGCTATCATATGGTGCAGTAGTTATTAATGCAGTAACAGCTTCACTATATTCACGTTCTGGGTTCAACAGACTAGGAAGTTAATATCATTTCCATTGCGTAAAAAAACGAATCCTAAAAGTTAAATTCTATTCCTAATGTGGGCCCCTGATCACGAAGGCATTTTATGTATTAAATAAACGAGATTTACTGAGCGATTTCACAGGATCAATCAAACATGGTTGGAAAGGAAATCCATGTAATATTTTCGAATTACCGATCGGAGAATTTTACCTCAATGTGATCAATAATGATCTCAGATAGTTTGCCCGAAAGAAGTGAAATTTGAAACTTGAATCTCTCGCTTGTGGCCTGTACTTAGATTAGGATGTTGCCACACCTGAGTCAGACTTACTTGCTATTCCGAAACGTTAGCTTCTTTTGATGATAATCATTAACTTTTAATTTGTATCATTAACTTAAGCTGATTTCAACAAAACTCGATTCACCGCTCATTATGAACTTTCTCATACCTTCCAAGTTAATGAAATTCCATAGTAACCTATCCAACCACACTAGTCACCTAGCACAGTCATTGCACTGCACCACTCATCCCTATAATCTTCCTCGGAGACTAAAACGACAGTGGCCTCGTGACCTGCTACCAATGCGCAACAGTGGGAGTCCAGGCAATGACCGGCTTCTTCAATCATGTCCCGAGCGTATGTGGCTCATGCACTCTTGGTCAGCCTCCGCAGGCTCGTACCCGGTGACGCGGCTGACTTAGGAGCGTGGGGGACTTTCCAAGACTCCGCTTCCTCTGTCGCATGCAAAGAAGGTGACAACCATGTGGATTTTGGAGGTCTCTGGCCTGTTTGTAAATACTGTATGAATGAGCGAGTGAATGAAAATTGTAAATATGGTATGAATGAAAACCTTTATCACAATTACTTATTGCAAGGCAGATTGTAATTTTACCATAATAAAGTTGTTTTATTATCAATAATTATGAGGATACAAAGCAACTGGTAGTATATCATCAGAAAAGATACGCTAGAAAGAACAAAAATACTGAAAATACTACGCTTTTTTTTTAATATCTAGCCAAAAGGCGGAATCGACACTGTTATAAAATCTTTTAGGAGAACCAGGAATATAAATAAACAACATATAATTCTTATAATAAAGTTTACCTCAATTCTGAAGGTATATTCTTTTTGCTCTATTTTGTCTTTAATCGTCATATTATAAACAAAAGTAGGAGGTAATAATAAGACGGCGATGCGACCTAGTTGGCGGGGGGGGGGCAGATAAGTCGAGTCTCAAAGACAGAAATGAATCCCTTTCGATCATCCCCCGAAAAAGAAAGGGGAAAAACCACGATTGAGTCAAACCTGGTCAATCAGCTCAGAGAATTGGATCTTGTTGATTTCTACTCCCTCCTCCTTCAAGGGGAGCTTTAAAGGAAAAGTAATCCTGTGTGTTATTACATTTCTGACTTTGTCCCAAAATATATTTATCAGATGGAGCATATATTTTTTATGGTTTCCAGATGATATTATTTCAATAGAACTGTATAAATAATATATGTAATAATTTATCAGTTGGTCATTTGTTTTGAGGCGATTTGTGTAATTGACGAGTGATATTAACGCCATATAGATCCCTTTTTGCAAATTTAAAAATCATAAAAAAAATGTAAGCCAGCTTTCAAATACAGTCGCAATTGAACGTTGAGCATATATATGAAAAGGGCTGTATAGCTTTTCAAAGAAGGCCAAATAACCCGAATAACCGAATTCCAACTAGCCGGCCTGCTTCAATACACTAGGCGCAAGGTTTTTTGAGAATTAGTTGGTTACCGGTTGGATTATCACTAAGTGGTTTTAAAGGGCCATATACCGGTGGAAAGATAATATGAGATTTTTTTCCGCGTTGCCTCTACGGTAATGAAGCTGACCATTAGCAGTGAGTGATAGAGATCGCGGAGGCACAGGCAGACAGATGGACACACGCTGAAAGAGATAGCGAACTCGGCCCCGCTCTGGCTGGACAAATAGCCGCGGGGGTAGCCTTATTAATGAATGACCAGATATCAGACCCCCCTCCATTCCGATCCCCCCCTTTTCCAGTCAGCAATATTCTTATCTGTATGTAATGGCTGCCCCCCCCCCCCAATCTGGTAATTACCCGCCCGCTGTCTGTAAACAAGGCCGTGCAGTATATATCTGTCTCATCGCTGGGTAGTTTCCGGACGTTTGGTTTCAATATCCTTTCCGCTGCGCCGGACCAGGGGTCTCCGGCGTAAAAAAGTACGGTTTCTGTCGGGGTAGACTTTGTGTGTATTGTTCCCTTGGGTAATCAGTTTAATCAGCAGAATGGAAAATTTTTCATTGGCTTGGTCAAGGACAAAAACTGTATTTATTGCCCTATTCTGAATTTAGGTAACCGGTGACTGTTTTTCGAATTGTATGACCATCATTTGATGCTCAATGCCAGATGGGAGCTGGCTTTATCAGTCAACATTTTATAATAGGAAGAATAAAAGCAAACTTTTTCTGAATTTTATACAAATTTTCGTCTAAGACATTCAGACCATTATGTATTTTTTTCATACCACCCTTGCTCATTAAGACGCATAGACGCTGACCTCAGGAATTAGCTATACATTTCCACTGATGGTTGTAAAAACTCCGATGGGCTTTGTGTCATTCAGGGTTGGTGAAACCGGGAGGTTCAAGCCATCAAACATTGAGGGAGTAATCTAAGGAACAAGAAACTAATAGTAATCGACCACTTGTCACCTGAAGATGGAAGAATTACAACCTATCCAGAGGAGAGAGGGTAATTTGGACTCGCTTGAAGGTAAGCCACAGTCAAATCCATTTTGGGCAAGCTGCTAATCCGACTAATGTGGCCTATTAAACTCTAACTATTGGCAACGCGATACAACTTCAAAAATTATATTAATAAAGTAGACATTAATAAAATCTAAAATCTTACTTCGTTTTTCCCTCATCCTTAATCTTCAAATTAGAGAGCTTAGAAAAAAAAAAATATATATATATATATATATATATATATATATATATATAAGTTAAGGTTCGGACGTCGTAGGCAGCCAGCCTAATCCTTAAGTCATCGGGATGTAAACATCCCGAATGTATTTAGAGAGGCTTTAAAAGCTCAAATAAAAACAGTCTTGTGACAACTCTCGTTCAGTAACTACATTCAACCTCTTTCCTTTTTCTTCTCGTTTTTCGTTGACGATCGTTAACTGGTGCCGAAACCCGGGAGCGGAGTGGGTTCGAGTCATTAACGTGCGAGTTGGTTTTTGTTTTTTTTTTCCTTCTTATTCACTTTCGTGTGATTTAATTAAAGTAGGTAATGGTGGAATTGCGGCCGGCAGCGTTTGAAGTTCCACAGTTACCTAAAGAAACCATGGCTGAAGCCCATGCGAACACACTGGCGTGGATGAAGGTGCGGGCAGTGACGTCACAGGACATGAGGAAAATGATCTCAGACCTCGAAAAATTTTCTGGGGAAATAGGTGAGTTAAATCATTTTCTCAAAGGTGGAGATAGGATTATGGAGAGGATACAAGCCAAGATGGACGAAGGGTTACTCGACCCAGGTGACGCTAAGTCAATAAAGGCAGACCTGGTGTGCAGGGTGAAAAGGAAGGTGCTGAACCTGATACAGGCGGACGAGGAAACCCCGTGGGAGATAGTAAAGACGAGACTGAAAAAAGCATATGGGGGGGGGACGATGGACCCCAGAGGAGGATATATTCCAAATGTTTCGAGAAATGAAATCTCCGAGACAGAATAGTGGACAGTATGCTGCAGTCCTGGTTGTCCGCTACAATAAAATAAATGAGAAAATGAGGGAGACAACTAGCGCCGATGAAGTGGAGGGCAGGATGGGATTCCTGTCAACAATCTTAAAGGTACAATTAGCGAAGGAGACGGGAAGGAAGGAAGGGTTCCCTAATGAGCGATCGTTCCTCGAATGCGCCCAGGCGATGATAGATGCTAGCGCAAGGGAAGAAGAAGTAAAAATGAACGAAGATGACAACGATTGGAGCCAGATCCCATATAGGAGAAACAGGACCCCAAAAGCAGTGTGGAGGAGACAGGAAACGCCGTTTGCCGGTAGAGACAGGGGAGCGACAAGAGAGAGAAGATTGGGAGTGACGAGGCCTAGGTACGCACCTCGGAAAGAAGAAAGGAAATGTCATGGTTGTGGAAAGACGGGCCATCTGGTAGCTCAGTGCCCTCGCACTAAGTGCTTTGAGTGTGGGGAAGAAGGACACATAGCAAGACAATGTCCATACTTGTTTCGTAGAAGGGAATTTCACAAAGCAGAACCAATGGAGGTGAACAACCAGGAAATCCGGGAGAGGCGGAGCGCGACACCAAGAGAAATTGGATCATCGGGCGACGAGTCATCAGGGACGTCGGAGACAGACGGAGAGGAGTCGAAGCGCAGCGGGAGCAGACGACGAGAGTGGCAGAAGAATCCCTCGCGCAGATGGGAGCGGCGTACGGAGGCCTGAGGAGAGTGGCAGCAGAGAGGCGACCGCATCCTAAGGTGCAATACAGTGCGGGAAAGGATGTGTGGTTTGCCAATTATCGAGTTCGGGAAGGGGGAGAGGTGCCTCATTGATACTGGCAGCACCAATACAATAATATCTCGTGGTGCGTTAGAGAGGTTGCGTAGAGGAGAGAGGGCACACCAGATCAAGGTATGTAAGTGTAAATTACTTACTCTTGGGGGACCCTGCGAAGTAATGGGAGAAGCGGTCGTGGGGCTGGAAGAATGGGCGAAAGTAATGGGTGACATAAAAGTACACGTCGTGGAAGACATGCCACGGGAATACCAGATAATAGTGGGGTGTGATTTACTGGGAAAAGTAGGCGCGCGCATCAAAAACGAGGGGGAGAACTGGAGGATCAAAATAGGGAAGCGAACCTATCGAAGCCGGGGGGGCGTAAGGGGCGAAACGGAGCAAATAGGAGCGGTTAAGAGAGTGGAGGATTGGAGGGAGAGTCTGAGGAGCGAGTTTAGGGATATTTTTTTCGCTGAAGGGGACAAGCTAGGAGCAACGGGGAAAACGCTACATGAGATCCCGTTAAAAGTAGAGCGGGTGACGTATGTGAAGGAGAGGCGGTATCCGCAAGCGCTCAGACAACACATTAGAAAGGAGATCGAGGATCTCAAGCGCCAAGGTATTATCAGAGATAGCACGTCTCCGTATAATAGCCCTTTGTGGGCAGTGAAAAAGAAAAGTCGACCGGGAGAATGTGAGGAAAAATACCGAGTCGTGGTGGATTTTCGGAAACTTAACGATAATACCCTGGACGAAAAATATCCGATCCCGCGGTTCGAAGACATCCTAGACAGACTAAACGGTGCAAAAATTTTTAGCACATTGGACCTAAAAGCAGGGTACCATCAGATCAAACTAGCTGCGCATGACCAACATAAAACGGCGTTTTCGTTTGAAAGAGGGCATTTTGAGTTCACGAGAATGCCGTTCGGTCTCAAAAATGCTCCAATAACCTTTCAGCGTCTCATGGACGAACTTCTGAGAGGAATGGACGAAAATATGTGCCAAATTTACATGGATGACCTGCTGATCTTCAGCCGAACGGAATCGGAACATATTCAACACCTCCGGAACGTATTTGAGAGATTAAGGGATTTCGGGTTGAAACTGTCAATAGACAAATCGTCACTGGGGCAGGAGCAGATTAGTTTTTTAGGGCACACAATCTCACAGGAAGGGGTTCAACCAGACTCGACGAAAGTAGAAGCGATCCAGAGAATGGAGGTGCCAAAAGATGTAAAAGGGATTCGGAGATTACTGGGCACGCTCAATTACTACCGCCGTTTCGTGCCGGACATGGCAGAATATATGGTACCCATTAACAATTTACTACGGAAAGGAGCACGGATAATGATCACGCCGCTGATAGAGCAGAATATCCGCAAATGCTTGGCACGTTTGCAGGAGGCGCCGATTTTGGCTTTCCCTAACTTTGAGAAGGATTTCACGATCACCACCGACGCAAGCGACTATGCCTTGGGGGCAGTATTGTCACAAGAAGGCGAAGACGGGGAAAGACCGGTGGCTTACGCGAGCAGACGCCTGACGGACACGGAGGCGCGGTACAGCGCTCTGGAACGAGAACTCCTCGGGATAGTGTGGGCCATTGGGCACTTCCGTCCGTATGTATTTGGCAGAAGGTTTCGAATACATACGGATCACCGACCTCTTCAATGGGTCGGAAAACTCAAAGAATCCTCCTCAAGGGTAACAAGGTGGAAGGAATTCTTAGCCCAATACAATCTGGATATTGTATATAAGCCAGGCAAAGACAACGTCGTGGCAGATTGGCTGTCGCGCGCTATTATGGTGAACGCCATAGAAGAAGGGGAAACATCGAGCGGTATGAGGCAGTTCATCGAGGAATGGACGCCTGGAGAAGCGGGCAGGAGCAGCACGCGGAAAGATAGTGACAGGAGTGCGGACACACCATCAGACGAGTCTATAGGAGAGAGACCGCGTGATATGGAGACGACGGACGAAATTATCAATGATAAGCGGAGGCAGATCATATGGAAAACTCAAACATCGGGTGCTCTGAAAATACTCCATAGTACGTACGGTAGGAGTCAGATCGCGACGATTTGGTCACCACCGGGAGTTCGAGGAGATCAAATTTGTCAGGCTCTCAAGGACGTGTCCAAACCCGGCAAAACACACCATTTATTCGTGGGCAACGAGACTGTGTGGGACAAAATTAAAAAGCTGTGGCAGAAAGAGCTGTTGGGGGTGGATCGCTCGTTCATTCGGTGTCTTTCCGTGGTCCAAACCCTGCGGGACGAGGAGCAGCAACGCGAGGTAACACTGGCGTATCACCAAGGAAAAACCAACCACCGCGGTGGGCAGGAGACGGCACAAGCACTACGAAGGCGCTATTTTTGGTGGGGGATGCAGCGGACTATTCAGGAGGTAATCGGAGCATGCGAAGTTTGTCAGAAGACGAAATATGATAGACATCCCCCGCAGGGACTCCAGGAGGAATCACCCACGGCAGAAGCACCACTGACGGAGATTCAAGTGGACACCTTCACGTGGCGGGGTTTTAAGTGGGTCACTATCATCGACCCATTTAGCAAAGTGGCTATGGCCTACGCGGTGGGAGACAAGTCATCAGATTCCATATTACAAGCCCTCAACACATGGTTTCAGTTCTACGGCATACCAGAGAGGATCTCGTCGGACGGGGGACGGGAGTTTGACAATGCAACCGTGAGAGCCGAAATGCAAAAACGGGATGTGGTATGGCATTTTAATACCCCCGGGCATCCCAAGAGCAGGGGAACCATCGAAAGGTTACACAGCACCCTCAGCGACCACTTACGCGTGTACCAGGTGGATAAAGGCCTGTCGGCGAACGTAGCGATGCCAATGGCGGTGGCGGCATACAACCACTCGATACATGCCACGACGGGGTTAGCACCCTTCGAAATTTTGTTTGGATTACGAGTGAGACCGAGGAACTGGCCAGAGACGGTGGCGGATGAGGGAATGGTGGCACAGCTCCATAACACCCACATACAGCTCGGAAAGATGTGGTACAAAGTACGCGATAAGATTATGCGCGAAAAATCCAAGCGCGTGGCACGGGCAAATTTGAAGGTGCGTGATCGCATAGGAGCAATATCGATTGGGACCGTTGTGTACAGAAAAGTCGTGTCAAATCGTAGTAAGGAACTTGTTCGGTATGAGGGGCCCTTTAAGGTCATCATAATTCGGGAACATAATCTCGTGACCATCGAGAGTATGACCACCCCTAAGAAGAGGCGAACCGTTCACATTGAACAGTTGAAACTCCCAACACAGGGGGGAGGGTGTTGAATGTGCGTAAGATGGTGTGCCCTCGATCCGATACGGAGCAACTGATCCGGAATCATATGTTTCACATGTTCACATTCACATGTGCTGCTCAGAGAGAGTTTTTGTTTTCATTATTTATATTGTGGATGTTCCATTTTTTTTTACCTGGCAGCCACCGGGTCCAGGGCGAATGTATTATTTTTTGTTATTATTATTTTTGTTTTATTTCTGTATTATCTCTTTTCTTTGTTTTTTTGTGAGGACTATGAATATATTAGACCGTAAACGTGATGTAAGGGATTACAGGCTGTGTGCTGAGTGCGGCGGACCTTGGAGTTTACGAAGAGATATGCGTAAACTGGCAGGGGGGAGTTAAGGTTCGGACGTCGTAGGCAGCCAGCCTAATCCTTAAGTCATCGGGATGTAAACATCCCGAATGTATTTAGAGAGGCTTTAAAAGCTCAAATAAAAACAGTCTTGTGACAACTCTCGTTCAGTAACTACATTCAACCTCTTTCCTTTTTCTTCTCGTTTTTCGTTGACGATCGTTAACTTATATATATATATATATATATAAGTGGATATTTTAGTTTATATTTGACCTGTAAACAGAATTGAAATCTTTAATTTTTTTATCATAAATTCGGATCTTTAGTATGTAAGTTAGTTTTAAGGTTGATCAAAAAGGTGAGCCCCATCACCTTTATTAGTCATAATGTATATCATTATACTTGTTTATTCATTATATATTTTTTATAAAATAACAAAACCTGTATAAATGTAGCGATGCTGCAGGAAATACAAAAATAATTTGTAAATAGATTCGCCTGAGTATCTATAATTATCTGTAAAATTAAAGTGGCTATGAAAGAAAAAAAAATCGGATCTGACGGGAAAAGCATGACGAGACAGTTGATCAATTAAAAACGGAAGAGAATCTATTCATTAAAAGTATGCCTAATGTTAACCTACAAATTAATTTAGGAAAAACTGTACTTAAATGATCCTAACCTTTTTGGTACTTAGGCGTAATTAATGGGGAATGATTCTTGACCTTTAAAAACCATATGTCTCAACCCTAACCCGTCCTCCGTGAACATAAATGCGAGTACACATTTGATGTCAGTATTAATGAATTAATTATAAGCTACTTAAGCACCAGGACATACCATTACTCGTGGTTTTGTTAAATATAAAAATTTAAGTGATCCCAGACAGTTAAGTAAGTAGTTAAGTCGTCATTTTTGATTGAGGCTTAACCTTTTCAGCATTATTAAATTCTATTAGAGCTAAAGGCAAGGATTCTATCTGGCTGATGTTTCGATTCCTTTGCCAACCTTCTAAAGTGCCGAGCAAATATAAAACCATAATTAATAAAATGCTTAACCTGTGCCATCCTGGAATACAAGTGCAATACAAGTTCACCTACGTGAACTACCACCTTTCGATTACTACCACTTACAAAATACGTAATGAAACAAGCACTCAAAGGTTTATTGAGAATCGTAAGTGTAGTTACACAATCGGGCAAAAATTGTTAGTTGTAGCTTTTCCTGTTTCCTTACCTATATAAGAGTGGATAATTTAATTTTAATTATCCTAAAATTGCACGCTATTTTAGAGGCCTCTACATTATATATTCTATATTATCATATTCTATAAGTCAAATAGTAAGTCAAACAAACAAGAGCTATTAAAATGAAGGCTTTATCCTAATTCACCATCAAAATTGGGATATGAGGGTTTTCTTTGACGTTTAACTCCAATTATAAGTCGAGAGTTAATTTACTATTTATTATCATCAGTACTTCAATATGTTATAATCCAGGGGAAATTGAAAGAAACCTTTGGGCATGGGTCTTTAAAAATTGCTTAAATATTATCAAAAAAATTGGTTTTTTTTTTTTATATTTTTTTTGTTGTACATTTTTACTAGAAATTATTCAGCATGTTTTCAGTTGTTGTCCAGTTTACTTCAAAAGTCTTTACAATCACTATCATAAAACATTCCCACAGGCAGACTGAATGAAAGTCTATCCTCCCCTTTTAATGTACTTAAAATTATCTTTAATGAGGTATGTAATGGTTTATCTAAGAAATGAGTGGGGGGTTTCAGTTGGTTTCAGACTGAATCGTCCTCCGATGAGTATTTTTCTCCGCCGAATCATCCCCTACTGCAGAAAAGAGTCTTTTAAATAAATTAAATCCTCGATGGAACAAGAGGGTGAGGCCTCCTTCTTAAATGACCACCCTTAAGGAAGGCAGACAGGGCTGTGATAAAGAGCAGAGACCGGACAGTGCTATTTACTGAATTATATAAGAGCGAGTTCTATTAATTAGTTAGGAGTGGGCACGCAGTACGGCCTCTGTCACGCAATCGGAGTAAATCCCAAGGATCTCTCTCTTCCTAATTGATGCCCTATTTCCCCTCGGCCCAATCACGTACCCTCCTTGCCCTTCCTGGAGGAGCGTTTTTAGCCAGAAAGGCTTGTTGTGTTTGAGTTGTACAGCTCTCAAATGTACTTAGATTAAAACCAGAATATCTCATAATGTAAATATTTATTCCATTTTTTGGGGGACGTAACAAAACATGCAGGTTTCTTTGAGGTTTTGATAAGCACACACCAAAGAAAAAAATGTATTTAACGACAAAAGCGATTTCTCATAAACTAAACTTGTTGACTAAATGCAAAATTATACTGAAGATATTTCAGGAAAGAACTTTTCTAATAGTAGAATATTTCTGCTCATTCCATTATTTCCAAAAAACAATAACCCCACTAATACTCAAAACAATTTATCTATGTATCCTATATTATCATTTTTTGAGCTAGTAAAGTAATTGAAAGTAAAAAGCATCAAAAAATATTTGACACATGCCCAAAGGTTTCTTTCAATTTCCCCTGGATTATAACATATTGAAGTACTGATGATAATAAATAGTAAATAAACTCTCGACTTATAGTTGGAGTTAAATGTCAAAGAAAAACCTAATATCCCAATTTTGATGGTGAATTAGGATAAAGCCTTCATTTTAATAACTCTTGTTTGTTTGACTTATTATTTGACTTATAGAATATGATAATATATAATGTATAATATAGAGGCCTCTAAAATAGCGAGCAATTGATACGTAAAATTAAATTATCCACTATTATATAGGTAAGGAAACAGGAAAAGCTACAACTAACACTTTTTGCCCGATTGTGTAACTACACTTACAATTTTCAATAAACCTTTGAGTGCTTGTTTTATTACGTATTTTGTAAGTAGTAACATGTAATCGAAAGGTGGTAGTTCACGTAGGTGAACTTGTATTGCACTTGTATTCCAGGATGGCACAGGTTAAGAATTTTATTAATTATGGTTTTATATTTGATCGGCACTTTAGAAGGTTAACAAAGGAATCGAAACATCAGTCATATAGAATCCTTGCCTTGATTTTAATAGAATTTAAGAATGGTGAAAAGGTTAAGCCTCAATCAAAAATGACGACTTAACTACTTACTTAACTGTCTGGGATCACTTAAGTATTTATATTTAACAAAACCACGAGTAATGGTATGTCCTGGTGCTTAAGTAGCTTATAATTAAATCATTAATACTGACATAAAATGTGTATTCGCATTTCTATTCGCAGAGGACGGATTAGGGTTGAGACATATAGTTTTTAAAGATCAAGAATCATTCCCAATTGATAACACCTAAGTACTAAACAGGTTAGGATCATTTAAGTTCAGTACGACATCCCATCTCTCAACAGAAAATAAATTACTAATATGTAAAGTTATACTTAAGCCAATTTAGACATACGGAGCAGAGCTATGGGGGACAGAAAAATAGTCGAACATGAAACGGACCGAATCCTTTCAATAAGAAGTCCTGAGAACACTGGTAAATGGCCCTTATTACGTCAGCAACAAAACCCTTCATAATGATCTTAATATACCTTACATTCTCGAACTCATCCTTTCCAAGTTCATAAAATTCCATAGTAACCCATCCAACCACCCTAATCCCCTAGCACAGCCATTGCACTGCACCACTCGTCCCTATAATAGTCCTGGCGATGATCAGTTTCTCCAATCATGTCCTGAGCGACTGTGGCTCTCGCGGTCTTGGCCAGCCTCCAATGGCTCTTATCCAGTGATGTGGCTGACGGAGGAGCGTGTTGGACTTTCCAAGACACCGCTTCCTCTCTTGCATGCGAAGGAGGTGACAACCATGTGGATTTGGGAGGTATCTGGGCTGTTTGTAAATACCGTATGAATGAGCAAGTGAATGAAAATTGTAAATATGGTATAAACGAGATCATTTATCACAATCACTTATTTGTAGGTTAACATTGGGCCTACTTTTAATGGACAGACCCTCTTCTGTTTTAACTTTATTCAGATCAACTCGTCAAGTTTTTACAGTCAGATCCGAATTTTGTTTACAGGTCAAATATAAACGCCTTGATCACTGAAAATTGCATATAGCTGAAGTATTGAGTATTGACATAAGGTAAACAATGAAACAACTTATACTCAACGACGGAGGACAATCGTTTCGACTGTACATGCTGTTTTCTTCATGGAAACTTTTCGCCTGCCCGCAACAAAGGCGTACTTCTCTTCCAAAACCATTATAAAAAACAGTTTTATTTTTTAATTGTTAAATCTACTCGATTCTGTTCGTACGTTTATAAATAAATAAATTTCAGTTGATAATAATAAAATTATAATGAGGCTGGGGTAGAGATGGGACAATATAACGGTAAACATCATTGGGGATGTTTGGTTAGCTAATGCAGAACAAGGGGCCTATAATGGAACAAGGGTAGATCACAAAGGGAAGGTAGCTATCTTAATGCCGACAGCTAATTAGCGGAGTGTAGCCATTAGCGCTCTCTGTTTATTTATCAAATGTATCCACTAATAATGACCGCCACGGGTCAAATGTATTCCGGCCGGCTGTAGTCTTCCCATGGAAACGTCACGCCCAGGAAATAACCCGACCAGGCTTGTAAACATTAGTTTCCCGCCGTTGAGTTCAAAAGGGCGGGAACTCCTGTTTGATTTTTAAACCACGCCTTTATGACTTGTCCCTCGTTTTTAGCCGCTAACATATTAAAACGGTTCCTTTCTATACCAAAAGGGGGGGGGGTTAGGGGTGAAACCAATAAGCGAGCCGATGTATACCTATATTATATTGACCCTTGAATAAATAATGTTTGCTCTGAGGGTGGGTAGGAAAAAATATATGAAATTGCGTATCAATATATTTTTTAATCGGAGGGTAAATGACGTTTATAATATAGCAAAGTAAATATTTCGAGTATTGGAAGGGTTCTTTCAATCGGACAGTGAGCGATCCACCCATCGATTAGATTTGATGAATTCGTCGGATCTTCGATCATAATTATAATTATTGTTTTTATTTCATAGCCCCTTTAAATTTACAAATAATTATATATGATTATAGATGCTCAGGCGAATCTATTTACAAATTATTGTTGTATTTCCTGTACCATCGCTACATTATATACAGGTTTTGTTATTTTATAAAAATTATATAATGAATAAACAAGTATAATGATATACATTATACGTGACTTGACTAAACTGACTAATGAGGTGATGGGGCTCACCTTTTTGATCAACCTTAAAACTAACTTACATACTAATTCTTATCCTAATTTTTCCCCGAAAGTCTGTTGCCATCGATGCGGGAGGGGTGGTGGGGTCATAGTGTTAAACACTGGGCTTGTCAGGTGCTGCAACGAGTCAAAAACCTTACTGTGTCTCCGGCGGATGAACTCACCCACCGATGGCACACCAAGCAACGGGTGCAGGTCAGCGTTCTTCCACCTCTCAAGAGAGGTATGTCGGGCCACTTTTCGCATGATCCCATTCTGGAAATGTTGGAGAAATTTGGCTATGTTGCAAGTCAAGTGGGTAAATAGCGGGGCACCGTACAGCAGAGCTGACTGGAGGACAAATTTATATATCATCGGTAAGAACTTTGTCGTACTTTTTCTATTTTATTGCTAAAATGAGTAGAGAAATGGAGATGCCTATCCTTATGAGCCTATGGAGAAAGCTGGTGAGTTCTCTTGCCCTCCTATGCTATACGATTTTGGCAAGGGTTTTTTCCTCTTTTGGAGGGAGATGATTACGCAGTCGGTCTTCCCGGCGTTTACACTGATGTTTAACATGCCCAATCTGTCATTGAACGTTACAAACTGACTCGGCCTTGTCGCTTGGAGACAGCAAATGTATAGAAATAAGCGAAATATTATTTATTTTTATTTTGGAGAGACTAAGTAAGGTTGTGGACTAAAAATAAAATAGACTACTGTGATTGGTATCGAATCAACGCTTCGAGTGAAACCACGTACAGGTTTCTTACACCTAGGTCCTGGGAAAAATATTTTTTGAAACTTATCATTTATAAAAAACCCGCTGTCAACAATACTACAGAAACACAGTAAAACGAAAGATTGTACCGTAAACGTTCAAAAGTAGAGCCTCTTTCTTTGGGCTGCAGTATTGTAGCCATTGTCACTTTGTAGGCTATTGTACAATGTAAAATACAATGATTAATGCTTTGATTAAAATTAATTCATTAGTGAAGAGTGCGTTAGTATTATTTGATACTGTTTTCCCCATTTTTTTTTTTTGGGGGGGGAGTGATGCCCCCTTCACTTAAGTACAACTTGCCGATGTTGTTTGATGCTTACTGCTTCATCGCTGTTTTGTCATTTGTTAATTGCTGTCCCTGTGGTTTAGCATTTAGCGTTTCCTGTAGTAAGTATTCGATTAAACAGTCAGATATATATTTATCATTTAACTTTATTGTATGTTTAATATTCACTGCTCATTTAGGATGGATTCCATAGCTGCTTCCTTGTAAAGGGGTGACCATTCGTTTTTATCAGCCCTTCTTTTCTTCCTGTTGACATCTAATCGTGTATTATACCTTTTACGTATTTAAACTAACCATTTATGTAAACTATCCTGGAGATAGCTCGTACTGGAAGAAATAGGTGGATGTGGATAATCCACCAACAGCAGGAACTAATGGAGGTAGAAGATCGGGGTTCGGGGATAGGCCGAGGAAGACCTAATTGGAAAATAGAAAAAAAAAACATACAAAAATGAATAAAGTGTTCCATGTCTGGTAATTTTGCTAATATTCAACAAAAACTCTGTGTGTTTTTTTTTTTTTTATTTAAACAGCTTTACTACAGTAAAATTACAATCTGCCTCATTGGGGAATAAGTAATTGTGATAAATCTTTTCATTCATACTATATTTACAATGTTCATTCGCTCGCTCATTCATACTATATTTACAAACAGCCCAGAGGCCTCCCAAATTCACATGGTTATCCCTTGCATGGGAAAAAGGACGCGGGATCTCTGTATTTTAAATATAGTTTTACATTATGTACCACTGTTTGTCGATGATTATTGCCGACCACCTGCGTTATATAACACCTAAATCATAAACTTTGTGGATTAAAGCAAAGTAAGAAATACGTTACTGAGACTTTTGTAAGTAAAGTAAATGGAAGTATATAGAAAATAATGTACAAGGATCCCAATATAAAAGACAAAAAAAAACGGCGGCTTTTGTGATATGCCTTCAAAATTTGGTGTTCTGTTTTATATTGCCATGTCCTACTTAAAACTATTTTTTTTCTAGTTGGGTATAGTAGATATGTAGATTTTCACGAATGAAATGTAAACTGAAAGCAGGTAATGAAGTTTTTAAGACATTTGCAACAACGCCACAGAATTAATAGTTCTTAAGGTGGATTTCTGCCGAAAGAAATGAAACAAAAAATAGCTGGAGGAAAAAACATGATTCTGAAGTTGAAAAAAAAAAGAATAATCTAAAATAAAATATTATTTTGTAGGCGATTTCTCATTGAGGTGAATAAATGATAAATAAAGCCAAACAAAGATTTTGAACTGTTTTTTTTTTATTTTTCAGGTGCTACCGCAGATTTCTATTGGTTATTAGGTTTTGGAGATCATTTATCAATCGTTCGATCATTCCTGGTTTATTCATCAGTCTGTCATTCCACAGCGGGAAAATTCAGTTTTAACTCTAAAATAATCAGGTTGGTAGTTTGTTTTTTTGCATTACTTGTTTGTTTTGAGGACGTTTTTTATTAACGCGTAATAGGACGGGATGAAATGAATTGTTAGCCGTTTGTGTAAGAATAACTATGAGTTAGAGTTATATAAAATAATAAAAAAAAAATTTTTCTGCTAACTAATCAAAGGTATTTTTATCATAGGATTTGTAACTTACGGTCACGTTAGTTATTATTAAAAAAAATACAGTGATAGGCCAGTAGGGAACTGCCACGGGTCTGGTGTCATCAATTCACATTACACTTGCTGCCAGCTACTAATAATTAAAATTAATAATAAGTTACATTCAGATGAGAAATAGTAAAGAAAAACCTGAAAGAGAAGCTGATGAAATTGTTTAGAGACATCTAAAAAGCGCAATTTACCTTCTCTGCACCATAAAACCTATTTTCAAAGACATATGATTTCTCTATTTATATTTTCATTTTAATAATAATTACTATTTATTTATTATTATTGTTATGTTATTATTATTTTATAAAGACATATGATTTCCAAAACCTAATAAGCAATGGAAATCTGCGGTCACTCTTGAAAAATAAAAATAACAAATAAAAAATTTTGTTCGGCTTTATTTATAATTTATTCCCCTCTTACGCCAATAACACTTGAAATGAGGAAATGTCTACAACATAATATTTTATTTTAGATTGTTCTATTTTATTCAAACTTCAGAATCATGTTTTTTCCTCCAGCTATTTTTTTTTACATTTTAGCTCTATGTGCATGATTAGTATTTTATGGGTAATATTTTCTCAGATTATTTCTTCTAATTCTCCAGCCTTACTTTTGAGCGATAAACTAATTTTAGTCTATGTTGATTGCATAATTTAAATATAAAAAATAAACCTAATTTTTTAACTAACTTTTAAAAAATTTAAAAAAAAAATTGTAGTAAAAATGACAAATTTTTGGCTTTTTTTGTACTATCACCCAGGGGGATGAACAGGGGATGGAGGATAATGAACTCAGATATCTCTACTTATTTTGAGTTTGAGTTGCTAGGAATTGATTTTTAAAACGGAGAGTTGTAACTTATTTTATTGGCCGCCATTCTATGAGATACATCATATGACAACAGAAATATACTGTTTAGTTTTATTTATACAATATAGAAAAACGTTTAGACTATTTATCCATGAGAAAGGTACATTAAAGCCTTCAAGAAAAAACTAATTGTAATTATATATCAATAAATAACGATTTTAGAATAAAAAAAACGAAATTATGTATTTAATACAGAGGATGTATATATTTTAACTATTAAATATTCTCACGGCTTCTTTTTTACAAAATTAGAAACCTAAATCTTTTCATGTGCACTCCTCTGTCCTAGGGCCTGGATCCCACTTGTCTTCTACAAAGCATGAAAAATATTTTCAAATCCATCGATCCATAGATAAGAATGGCAATACAGATATCCCAGAAATAAGCACTTTTTTTTATAATTATAACATAATAATCACTTCCAGCAGGGGGTAACCTTACTGAGAAAGGCTTATTTTGACTATCATGGAATGGACAATTGTAAAGTTAATCTTCTTAACAGGGTACACCAAAGTAATTTTAGCTCGAATTTCTTTCTTTTCAGAACACTTTAGGTCTGCAAATGTGAAAACGTATTGAGATACTTTGACGGTTTCAATTTGATCAAAACTTATATCTTAATTGATAAGGAATTTGAAAAATTCTTCTGAAAACTTTTGTAATAAATAAAACTATTAGCAATTAAAAAGTGATGAATTCCAGAATGGCTGTACTTGTGATTGCGGATTGTTTCCTTCTCGGACAAACTGTGGGCTGAGCAGAACGATCGTGGTTTGTATACTTTTATTTGTATGGTTTTAGATGCATATTATAATTTATAAATATATATATATATGTATGTATAAGTTTATATAAATATGTCTGTCTGTGTATAAAAAGGTATATATCGGGTCGGTAGTAACAAGGTACCCGATACTTCCCCTCTCCACCAATAAAAATCTACTTTGAGCAATGTATATGATCAATTTTTAAGGGGATATTTATGAAGGTCTCG
This sequence comes from Acanthosoma haemorrhoidale, assembly GCA_930367205.1. NCBI lineage: Eukaryota > Metazoa > Arthropoda > Insecta > Hemiptera > Acanthosomatidae > Acanthosoma > Acanthosoma haemorrhoidale. Next base: position 17,410,978 of record OV884011.1, on the reverse strand, counting down.
TTACTGTTAGGCCATTGTTAAGGGGTCGTGGCATTCTCCCCCCCCCCCCTATGCAGTGGCCCGTAATGCCCCATAGAATTTCATATTGAATAGTTATTCCACTAGACCTCTCTGTAACTCATCTAGTAATTACGTGTTATTGATACGGTTTCGTCGCTTTTGTGAGTTTAACAAGAATAAATACCGATTCATTCATGATTTTTTTTGTTTGTGTTCTACGTTAGCCGTTGTAAAAATGATTTGATATAAAATTTTAAATGGTATGAAAAACGTTTTGATTATTTCTACCTGAGAAAGGTACATTAAAGCGTTCAAGATATGGCAATAAATAACGATTTCAGAACAAAAAAACGAAATTATGTATTTAATAGGGAGAATGTATATATTTTAGCTATTAAATACTCTCAAGGCTTCTTTTTTACAAACTTAGAAACCTAAATATTTTCTTGTGCGTCCCTCAATTGTAGGGCCTGAGATTATCCTGCTTAACCTACAAAACTTAAATTTTATACAGGGATCCCACTTGTTTACTCCAAAACATGAAAAACACTTTCAAATCCATAAAATGTAATTAAGGGCTATTGATCAATTAATCACTTTAAATAAAATGTATGCAAACTGTCATACTGAATAGGATAAATTATTAAAGCTTTTCCCTGATTGATAATATATACTCAACTTATAATTTTTACTACTAATTGTAATCACAACAAGTCATTAAACTACCATTTAAGTCATTAAAATCGTATTCTTATCATTAAATCAGCAGGTGATATTTTTTTATTTAGCTATTAACTATCATGTGCTTTATGCCTTTAAATAAAATTGAGAAGCCACATTAATTAGTTAATTGTTGTATAAAAGAAAATAATTTGTTTCCAACAGGTATAAGATATATGCACAATTTATTGGAGCTTTAACGGTCTACAAAGTCAAAAAAACACATAAAATCAGATTACTGGTCATATATTTCTAAATATTTATATAAAACTGATGTGGTCTGGTTCATATACAATAAATAGGGTGTGTTTGAAAAACTGCTTTTGAGTTTTTAAGGGTATGTTCAAATAATTAAAGTAAAGTTTAATAACCAATCAAGAGAGAGTAATTACTAAAAAGACCCTCAATTGTGTAGTAACTGGATTTTATTTAATTACTGAAAAGGTTACCTTGTTTTCGGAAAACCTTTTGACGGACTTTTTCGTTAAAACTACCGACACTCTGGGGTCGGGGAGAAATAAAAATAATTTTTTTTCAGCGTCATAAGAAGTAAAGAGTGCGAGTTTAAAATTATTTAGAGCGCTGAAAGGTGTCACTGTGACGACGAGAAGCAATATTTATGCAAATTCTCCAATCAGGGGAGGATGGCCATACCCGCTGTGATCCAGGCAGCGCACATATTCTTTTTGATGAGGTTTGCCCACAACTGCCGTGTACGCCCGACACATGGGCTGTGAACACACTGCATATATCCCTTTAGGCCAATGAGCCGGAAAGGTTTCAAATTATACCCACTTTTGAGAAAATTTTTGACTCGTTCAATCCCTTTCAAAATTATTTAGATCGGAATAATCAAAACCGTCTCTCTTTTCATTCGCACGGAATCATCGAAACGTGATATTTTGAGTTTATTCCCTCAGTACGTGTTGTGGTTAAGGTGGCCTATTTATGATGCATATCACCTGGTTTTGAAAAGCAAGAGAGACGGTTTTTTATTTTTAATATTTGTTCCAAAAACTTGTTAAATCCTAATCGGGTATTTAAAGCACAAAATATTTAATGAGCTCGAAAAGCTTGGCTGTACTATTGACAGGTATCAGGGAAACTTACTTTTACCTACATATCTTTTCGTAAGAATTTTGTATGGTAAAACCTTTTCTTTAGTTGATTTTACTTTACAAACATGGGGACTTGGGAGGCCTCTAGGCTGTTTGTGAATATTGTATGAATGAGTCAGTGAAAAGTCGCCTCGTGATCTGCTATAAATGCATGACAGTGGGAGTCCTAGCAATGGCCAGTTTCTCCTATCATCTCCTAAGCGTTTGTGGCACTCGCGCTCTTGGTCAGCCTCCGCTGGCTTGTATCCGTCTACGCGGCGGACGGAGGATCGTGTGGGACTTCCCAATACTGCGCTTCCTCTTTCGCATGTGAGGGAGGTGAAAATCATGTGGATTTGGGACGCCTCTGGGCTGTTCGTCAATATTGTATGAGTGAGCGAGTGAATGATGAATTGTAAATATGGTATGAATGAGAACATTTATCTCAATTACTTATTGCCTAATGAAGCATATTGTAATTTTAGCACAATAAAGAATTAAATTATGGATTTTACTTTGATTAGCACTCTTTAGTGGAATTCCTGACTGTTCAGCATAAGTCCTGAGATTTATTCACTGATTTGCAGAAGATGAGTTTAGCTGAGATATTTTGTTAAAATACACTGTTTTAGATATCTTACCATCTGTAACTATAATTGATGGTGGTAAAAAATCACAGCGACGCATCGTTATATCCACAATTTGAATCTGATTTTGTTTATATACTACGAGCCTTCAAATCAGTAGAGAAACACTCGTAAGGGGTGAAGATGGTGAATGGGAGTGAAATATGGTGAAGGGATTATTTGGGAGGCCATACGAAAGGGCGGAGTGAGAGGAGCTGTAATGAGATTGTAGCCGGAGACGATATCGGTTGCCGCTAAAACCCTTAGCCCTGCCAGATCCAGCTGCCGCTGCATCCCTCACCTTCCCTGCCAATATAACCTCCCTAAATAGTCACAGGGAGGAACTCCTACAAGTCCATTTCCTCCTGGTACCAAAGCCCTGCTGTGCCAAGTGGATCTTGTCTCACTTCGGAGAAGCACTTAGTGTTTAGAGTCCTGATATCTTCGCCTATTTTTCTTTGTCGAAGTCTTAAAGAAGGGTTCATTGTTCAATCTGAATGGGGAAACAAGGCTCAGATAAAAACAATTATTTATTGTGTTTTTACCTGACAGTATGTTTTGCAGTGTCTGCGCATTTGCTCACTTACCTTATATACAATTAACAAAGCAACAATCTACCACTGGGAAAAATTAAAATCCAGCTTAGACGGCCTTTTAGGTGCCATTTTTTATTTATTCTCTGGTTAGGGTCAAGAGTGGTTCGTTTCAGCTGGGCGTACAACCTTTTTTTTTATTCTATTTATTATTTTATCCTCCCAAAAATTGTATATTATTCGAAAAAAATAATTCATTGAGCATGCTAATGATGAGCATACAATGAGGAAACTGTCTAATCTTGACATTTTTTTTTGATGAAGAGGATAGCTCCTCTTTGCTTTTAATAAATTATGTATGTCTTTATTTAAACTTTCCAGAATCTTTATATCTTGAAGAAGGCACTCCAAATAATAGTCCTTTCTCGTCTTTCTACACAATGCTCTTAATGTTTAGATCTTTGATAAATTGTTAGCTAAAGGCTATTGAAGACCTTACACCGAGAAACACTTATGTTTTGAACTTGGTGTCTGTCTGCATTGGAAATTTTGGAACCCTTTATTCAACTTAGTTATAAATAAATAAAAAGTTATCCAGCTATTACATATACCTTCCCTAAATAAAACCTGCTTGTAAAGTAGCCCAAGAAGACAGTTTGACCACGGCCCACTTGTTTCAGACTTTAAAAGCGAAATATTATCGCGAAAGAAAAATTGAAACGTGTAAATCATCTTCCGATCTTCGTGGGACGAAACACACTTTAGTCACCTCCATCATCGCATTGTCAAGAAGAGTCACCTACGTAATAGCGATGATGAAGATCGGCCGTCAGTTGATGCATCTTCTGGGAGGACGTATTGGCCTACATGGGAATCGTATGATTCGCAATAACTTACATTTGCTTTCACGTCCAATATCCGTAATTCAACGGCTTAGACCCGTCATCCCCGTTCACTCAAGTCAGCCAAGAACATAGCATCATCCAAGAACTAGAGAAGATCGAGGATTGCATATGGCACCTTTTTCTTTTTTTTTGGTCGAAACTTGTTTATAGTGCTAAGATTACAATCAGCCTTACTAGGCAATTAGTAATTGAGATGCATTTTCTCATGCATATCATATTTACAATGCATCATTCACTCGCTCATTCAGTATTTCTAAACAGCCCAGAGAACCAAATCCACATGGTTGTCAGCTCCCTCTTAAGGCAAAGAGAAAACGTGTTTCTTTTAGTTATAGAATTTGGTTGTCTCTATAAACGTAATTAAGATTCCCATCATATGACATTTTAGCAAACTGAAGATGATAGCTTAGAGCCATTGAAAGCGTTATTTTGAGAATAAATACTATATTGTCGAAATACGTAATCTGTATTATTTAATTATAATACTCCACAACTGGCCATAATCATTTAGTTTAAAATTAAAACCGTTTTCCTTCAAATGGCAGTAACTCCTGATGGGTTAATTTTAGAGAAGAAAAGAACAAAAGTTCTAGGGGATGAGATTTCCTAAAAAAGTAGCTATGAAGAAATCTTTAAGTCCAGCTTAGATACGACCGCCATATTGCGATATTTGTGCCTTTTAGCCTTTAAACATTGTAATTTTGTCATTCCGAAACGAGGTATTTAGTGAAATAATGTTACTATAAACACGAGAAGTATCAAATTTTCACATTTCTCTAAAAAAAAAAAGATGCATTACATTCGACCTGTAATAATTGATGGTTTCATGTGATATTGTTCTGTTTCCAGCTCTGTTATTAATTATTAATAATAAAGAATACATAGAAAGGTTAGTGAAAGGGTGGTATTCAAAAGCTCGGTCGCTGGAGTTTTATCGATGTCAATTGATACATTTATATAATAAGGACTGCAGAGGCCCACGGGTAATACGAAACCCGGCAGAGATACGGTTTTGAAATATAAATTGGTAGAAAGATATAAATGGAGTTTTGCCGTGTTTCATTTTCGTTTGGATGACGAGTCAGGCCAATTAAAATGGATACCCGCGCTTCGAGATCTGATTGTTAAACTTTTAATGAATTCCTATTTCAACAAAAAACTTTTATACAATCACTCCGATGTTTTTGAGCCTAACCGCTCCTGCACTGTTCAGAAAGCGGGTAATACACGCTTAATTATAAAAAGTATCCGGCTTTTGGCCCCAGTGCCGTAAACCTGCGAAAGGATTTAATTAACAGATGCAATTTATGATGATGGATGATTTCATCCTGGTGGCCTGTATCACTGTGACGCGTTGATTATTTCATAAGGGCACATTCGACCCTTTATCCCATAAACCTTGAAACGACAGGGTGCAACTTATCCGCTAATGTTCTTGAATGCTAAATGAAAATGTTCCCATTTGCATCTATTGTGTATATAGCAATACCCCATTGATGGCCCACAACTATGCAGATTCTCTTGCATGATTTTCTGACAACTTTCTTGCTTTTTCTCTCTTAGCCAGGATGCCCCTGCCCAGTCAAGTCTAGAGAAGCGTCTGTCTAAGCTGCGATAGTATTTTCATGCCTTATTTTGACCGGACACTGCAGATTAAGCCAACACCTATCCCTGATAGTTATCCATTTGCTCCAAATGATTATTGGAGGAGGATACCTCCATCTACTTTTTAGGAGAATGCGAGGAATTCAGCAAGATTTTACACCTTATGCATTCCATGTAATATTATACTACAAGAATCTATCTGGATTAAATAAAAGTCAACTGTTTGACTTCGTTTGGAGGTAAATTTCAGAAGGGACAGTAGCGAGGGGTGGGTTACTTTCTTTGAGTCTCCCCTCCACTACAGTTATCGTATTTGTCACGATCAGATAGCTGAGTATCCCCAAAGTGGGGAGGTGACGCCCGCCCCGGGCAAGGGTCGCTACAACCTCTTAGCCACCATCCGGTGAGCGCCAAGAAAGAGATAAGGCAGGCGGACCTGTGGTCTTTAACCCTGGCTGCCGACCTAGTCGGCGGGCAGCCTAATTCGTTTTGATCTGACTCCATAAGATCTTTAGAAGGTGTGTGCCCCGACAAAGCACTATGATCAGGAGAAGAGGTACAGGGTAGGTTATGTGGTCTTGGAATGACCACGAATTCACACTCGGTGTCTAAGGGTAGGTGAAAACCGTCCCGATCCCAAAGGCGAGTGTGAACCGCAGAGAAGCAGACTGGATTGCCGTGGGAGACAATACTGGTATGTGTGTAGGGCCACGGCTACCGTCGTCCGTGAGGGAGAGGTCTCTCCCAAGGAGGTGCTAGTTTTAGGTAGACGAAGGCAGAGATTCCCACTAGGAAGGTGTTGGGTCTGACCACGCCGGACTAAAACATAGCGAGGTTAGGAGAGAGAGAGATGCAGAGGTAGTTGAATGAGAAGTCCATGGTTTTGAGTAGAGCAGCAGGCGCCAGTGCAGAGAGAGAGAGAGAGAGAGAGAGAGAGAGAGAGAGAGAGAGAGAGAGAGAGAGAGAGAGAGAGAGAGAGAGAGAGAGTGCTGAAGTGTTCAAGGTGCTGGTTTGTTTCTTTCTGATTTTTACCTTACAGGGCGTTCCTTATATAGGCAGGCAAGCCGTAGCGGGGAGTCATCCCCACCAGCTTCTCTCCCACTCTAACTGACGTCATAACCTTTATTTGTAAAAATATGGAAGCAGATATTTTCTGGGACGAGATCAGGGTAACTTTTAATTATTCGTAATTAAGAGGTGGCCACAACATTATTATTCAATGATTTCATGCTCTTATTTACATTATAAGGCCGGTATTTTTCTTAGAATTCATATTTACATAATAATAACCACAATTTGTTTTGATTTCCAAACCCTATAGATAATATATAACCCTATGGTTAAGGGGAACCATACTAGTGTGGAATAACAGCTATAAATAATAACAATATCATCGGGCTCGTTAATACTTGGGAAAACCAATGATAAATTATCCCAGAATTTCCCTCGGTACGGCATGGTTGGGGGATTAGCGTGTCAAACGCATGATTTGTGTCACACTCTGAAATTCTTTAATTTTTTGTTAAGAAGTTTTCGGTCTTTAAAGGAGTTTGATTTAAAAATAGAAAAACTTACTAATCGTAAATAGAAATATCAAGTAACAGAAAACTCAATCCTTGGTTTTATACTTTCTCTCATTTTACCGCTGCTCTGAATTCGCATCATGAAATATCCCTAACTATGTGATGTTTAATTTAAACCTTTACTAACTATAGTTTAATTCTGAAAAATCTCTACTGTAATTTCCCGGAACAGACAATCCTTTAGAAAACTGCTGGGGAAATACAAAAATAATATATATAAAATAAAATACTTCTTATCTAAGAGGCTTAGCCCTCTTTAACTGCATAGCCAACTTGGAATATGTATATAACTTCCTTAAACTTCTAAGAATATTTACAAGTAATATACTTGCATCTTCTAGCAACACCTTGTATTAACATGAGATATCAGCCTCTATAACGGTAGGACCAGTCAGCTCACGAGGTTGTACAAAGGTTCAACATTCCCAGATTGCATCCTGGCTCATTAGTGTTCTGGGGTTCACTGCATAGTAAAATGAGCAGCTCTGAAAGTCGAGAGAAAAAGAGGGTTCTGGGAGTTCCATACGGTTTGCAGGCGTGAGTGGTTACCTGTGCAGGTGTTTATGTTAATAGGTGATAGATTTGAGGTAACTATTAAGCTGATGTAGTATGTAGCTGTACGTGTGGCGTTTTTTTGTAGGGGTATCTCGTTACCTGTTGGTGTGGGGGGTTCGTGCTTGGGGGTGTAGGTGTAGATAGGAAATATGAAGATGTTGAGGTTTGGTATAGCTAGTGTAGAGTAGATATAAAAAGCGGGTTCTGGGGCTACATCCGCTGGTGTGGTGGAAGTGTACCTGTTGGTGTGGGTGAAGTGTGTTTTTTGGTGGAGGTGTGTATGAGTGGGTGAATATGTTGTTTGAGTTATGAATTGTCTAAAATGTGTTTAATTAGGCGCAAAGGTTCGTTAAAGTGTAAAATGCGTCACAGAAATGACGTGGTTATGGTGTGTTCTGCTCCGGAAAGTAGTTCATTTTGAGCTGTGTAGGGGGCCTAGTGGGTGTTGGTGTGAGGTTATTTTTGTGTTGTTACAGGGCTGTTTGGGTGTGTGTGAGTAATATGAAAGGTGGGTTCTTGTGGCTCCTTGGTCCGTCCGGTGGTAGCTCCTGGCCGGATGTTATTGCCAAGTGTTGTTAATGTTTTGGAGGCCAGCACCGTTCTTTGTTACCTACGTGGACAGATTCCATGTCTTATTTTAAGTAATCCGGTCCAGTTAATGGTGTAAGCTATCGGTGGTCTTTACTACGTCTACCGGTTCCCATGTGGGGAATTGGAGTGGGATTTGTTATATTTGAATTTCTGAGGAGCTGATTGTGTCAGTATCAGAGTTGCAACGAGATGAAGAACACCATGTCACCACTGAGGACACCCCCATCAAACCCTCCACACCTACAACTACATACTTAATACAGAATAACTTAATACTTACCTCAAAATCTCACTATATCCTATATACACCGCCAAGCACATACAGATAAACACTTGCAAAGGAAACCACCTACACGGACATACACTCATACGCCACTCTCACACCTACCGAATGGAACCCCCAGACTATCGACTTCTGAATAGAAAAATGTGAGAACTCTGAGCCTATCCAAAATCTAAACATCTAGGGCTACTATTACAAGAATAAGAAACAGTTTGTTTCTCACTGTGGCGACAAGTACCAAGTAAGCGATTATTACTCACCGGAAGAATTCGGCTTTATGGATTAGCAGTCAGTGCAGTCCGGTCCAGGAGTGGTTTTTGACGAAGTCTCTTGCAAAAAGAACAGTCCTCCATAAGAAATTCACTAGTGGACAAGCCACTGATCCTCTGAGTAAGAAACCCTTACTTATTCAGCTGCAGCGGTTAAGGTTATACTCGGCCTTTCAAGGGCTAACTGACGTGAACGGCGATTAGGTTTAACCCGAGAGCTGAAAGCATCATGAGCCTATGGAATTATTGAATGATCACTGGGAGGGGGGGGGGGCTGACGTCTTCCTGATGGGCCCTCCTACATTTTGCATTCCTTCCTCGGGGACCTGTCACATTTTCCATTCTGCTCCTTTGGCCCTGGAGCTGGAGTTATAATATTTCTTCCTGAGGAGAGTTAATATTCACTAGCGGCTCCAAGGATCAGCTTCCTCAGGGTATTTTCTTTTTTTGGGGAGCGGCGGGGGGGGGGGGGGCGTTGTATTGGAATGGTGCAATTTAATAATTTAATGGTAAATTAAAAAGTTACTAATTTCTACTTCTTACAAAGTCAACAAAGGCGGAATAGACCAAGATTACTTATTTAACAATATAACTCTTTTTTCAGGGCTGAAAATTATTAAGTACTGATGATGGTAATGAGTAGGGAAATTAAAATAGATAATCCACCACTGCGCCTAAAGCTCATGATATATAAGAGTGTAATAAGGCCTACTCTGCTGTATGGTGCACCGCTTTTTCGTCGTCTGACGTATACGACAGCTCGGCGACTCCAACAATTTCAAAACGGCATACTGATGAAAGTGGTCAGAGGTACTTCATTCGAGCAACATTGAGCTTCACGAGGTCTTTGATCTGCCTACGGTGGATGAATTCATTCGACGTAGACATATTAAATTTTTCGACTCATTACAGTACTTGACAAACCCCGTGTTTAGCACGATAACCCCCGCTCCGTTCCCCCATCGATGGCAGGACTCTGTCACGGCTGGAACGTTCTAGTTTTAGGTTTTGGTTTGTAAGTTTTTTTCTTCCTAATTTTCAAACTGAAGGTGAGCCCCATCACTTAGCATTATATTCACTTTATTGTATTTTTAACCTCAACGTGTATTGTTGAGTAACCCAACCTCCTTCAAATGCATCTTTGCATAGCAGAATGAGGAGAAAATTGTCAATTATTTTGTTCATATTTTTACACATTGTATTAAAATTTAAAGGGGTTTAGGAAAAAAAAAAAGAAAAGAGAGAGAGAACAGGGGTTGTCTATTGGCTTCCTTCTGTGGTGTACGGGCCATGCCTATCTCACCGAATGAATAGCAACAATTCGTTTTAATGAATAAAAATCAGCATTCACAATAAAGTGGAAAAAGGAAAATTTGACGCATTAATTTTGTTAAGAGGCAATCAATAAGGCATAATTATCTTTTAAGATTAGGGTTTAGTACTTGCTGAAAAAACGTTTAAAAATTAATGGCCCACGAGAAAGTATAATGTAGGAAATTGTGTTTCAAAGATATTGTTTTACATAAAAAGCTGGTTCATCTTGAGAACCTTAAGGTACGGTTTCTTCCCTGTTTTTTTCTCATTGCGTGTTTTTTTTTTTAACATTAATTTTATAATGAATTAAATGTATGAGATTAAAAATCAATAGGTTAATGAAGTTTCGAGTGATGCTCTGTTAAATCATAAAAAATATTAAATAAGGAGAAAAACTTAAAAATACGATGATTAGTTGTTTTTTTTTCGGTTAAAATAAACTAAAAAAATAAATTACAAAGCGATTACTGACTAAAATAAAAATAAAAAAAACAGAAAATTAGTAGAGGAATAGGACGAAAATATTATCTTTTATTAGGTGAGCCACAAAAAAAAAAAAAAAAAAAAAAAAGGAAGAAGAATGAAGAGGAGAGATTGTTAAAACTATGCAAGGAGGTAGGAAGAAAAAAAAGTTAATCCAAGATTAAGGAGGAGTGTTTACCCATGAATAGCCCATGAAGGAGACACGGGCCCTTAACTAAACGTTCATCCAGTTTCCGGAGCCTCCGCCAAGGAGACGAATAAACTATGCATGCCTACTTAGCCCTCGGCCCTCCCTCTGGCCGTCTTGCACTTTTAAATAAAAAACACTATCAAAAATGTATCAGAGGAAAGTAAACTGTGACGGGCTAAAACTTTACCTCCATATCCTCTTCATAGGATAATTCTCTAAGGAGTTTGAATTATTTGGCCCTGTTTAAAGGGAACGACCTCCCCCCGCCCCCGCCCTCGGCGGTGTGTTTAATGCAGACGTCTCGGCCGGGCAGCGCTACGGTAAATAATGCAAGAGGTCCTCTGGTTCGGCTTAAAACACCTCAGTGAGGGACTAGGCTGAATATTTGACAGGGTGCTATGTATAATTGAGGAAGGTTTCTGGGCACACACTCCTCCGCTTCCAGTTCTGATATAGGGCACCGTTCAGGAGGAGGACCTCCGACTCAAAGGGCTGGCTAATAATTGATGACCAAGGCTAGGGTCATCAGGGCCACCCTTTCCGAACTTGTCCACTGCCATGCAAATAGCCCTATCTAAACAACATATAGTTATTTTATAATTAAAGGGTGTCCCAGAATTAACGCAAGATTTGCCACCATTTGTGCAGCAAAGTGCTGGCAACCCTAAGAAAAAAAAACAATTTGACAGCTGACAGTTTAGGGTTAGTAAAAACGGAGCGTTACACGGTAGAACAACATGTATTTTTTTTTTTTTTTGTAACGGGAAGGCCTTAAAGACCACGTGAATATCATTACTTTCGGTTCTTTTCTTGTTTTTGTTTTCTTTCTTCTGTCCACGCGACTTATGTGTCAAAGACTTGTTTAGTCTTTCCGGGGCCGTTCTTACCATATGTCTGTGGAATTTCAGTCTCCTGATCCTTATGTCCGTCTCTAGGTCTTTTGTTTCTTTGTAGATTTCTTGGTTGGATCTCAGTCTGTATCCTTCTTCTGTCTTTTTGGGGCCGTAGATCCTTCTTAGGATTCTTCGTTCTATTCTCAGTAGTTTCTCTAGACTAGGGGAGGCATGAGGTTTCCGTCCTATATAATATTACCGGTTTAACGTCTGTGTAGTAGTGTGTTTCTTGTTATATACGTTACTGGTTGCAAAACTTAGTCTCTCTAGTTTGGTAATTCTTTCTTTCATACTATCTTTTTCCGAACCATTGTTACATATAGTCTCGCCTATATTGTCTTTATTGTTGAACATTATCTCAAAAATAATGAAAGTTTGGCGGCCACAGTTTCAATTTTTCATACGAAATATGGTCGGAATAGTGTTTTGACTTCATCAACTGTGAAGAGATTAATTAAAAAAAATTACGAAGACTGGATCAGTTGGAGACACTAAACGCACTGGTCGTCCAAAAACAAGCCGTTCAAATATTTATATCGAAGCAGTGCGTGAGAGTGTTGTTGAAAATCCATAACACAGTTCTTTGTGCCGTAAATGTATGATATTGATGTGGCCATTATGTGGTTTCAACAAGATGGCGCCACATGCTATACAGCCCATGAAACAATTCAAATACTGCATGAGACATTTCCAGGTCGTGGACTCTCTCAGTTCGGTGATCAGAATTGACCCCCTAGATCGTGTGATTTAACACCTTTAGATTTCTTTTTATGGGGTTATTTGAAGTCAAAGGTGTATGTCAACAATCCCACATCCACCCGTGCATTAAAAGAGGAAATTCAACGAAATTTAACCACATTTATGCCAAATGGGAATGGAAAATTTCTACAAAAGAGTGGGTATGTGCCAGCAAAGTCGTGGAGGCCATTTGCCCGATGTGTTATTCCATAAATAACCCTATCCCATTTACTTTATAATTCAATAAAAAAATAACAATAAAAATTCTAAAAATTGTGTTGTTTATTTAAATCAAATCTTGCGTTAATTCTGGGACACCCTTTAATAACCAAAGACAAAATACATGGACAGTACTCAAACCCGGAACTCCACTATCCTCCCTTGTACGAATATCATTCCAGGCAATATCGGATCTCTTTAGCTACGTGAATCATGAAATACAAATTTTACGATATTTAATTTGAATACTTCCTGGACTATAATTATCTAATATGAGCTACAATGTATTTAACAAAGTACTTGGAGTTTAAAAAAGCCTAACTTGAACATTGCACATAAACCAAAAATGAACAACGGAACAGCAGATATATCTATCATTTTTTTCAATTATCAAATCGAGACTTAATACCGCGGCTACTCATACACGATTTGTCAGCACATATCAACTTTAAACTACCCAGGACCTATTTGGCGCTTAATCAGTAATACCAGTATCAGCAAACTTCAAATTATTCAAAATAAGTTTGTATGAATAATATCTGATACAACCTAGGTACACTACAATAGTTAACTTGCTCAACATATCTAAATCTGATTAAATTCTACATATTATAAAACCGTTATCTACATCACTAGATTAGAAGCCATTAATTCAAAACATTTCACGCGTTGATAAATTACCCAAACATAAGGGCTTACGTCATAATATATTACGAATAAATGTTTTCTCTATGAAAATCTAGTTGTTTATAATTTTTTTCTCTTATTAAAATTTATATATAATAAAATTAAGACTTTGTTCACAATAAAGAGCGATAATGTTAGTCTTATTGTTTTTAGACTGAATGAACATTAGTATAAAATATTTTTTATTGGAAATAAATTTATTTTAATATGTTATGAGGTGAATTATCCGGTATTATATTATTAATGGTGAGGTACAGTATTAAGTTACTTGTGTAGCTGTTTTCAGTAGCACAGTACCTAGTCAATTTGCCACTTGTAATTTTTTTTTTTTCTAAGCTCTTTAGTTAGAAATTTAGGATGAGGGAAAAATATAAAATATTTAGCGTGATTGGATCCTTGTACTAGGAGTACCTGCTTGAAGGTAGTGTGAGAGGAGTAAGGAGTGTGGGAATCCTCGGTGGAGGTTGGTTGATTCAGTACAGTGGTGAGAGTCCACTGGTGGCTGGGCCTAGAGTCTCTCTAGGCATGTAGTGCAATCGTAGAGCCACTTGTAAGGAAAAGAGATTGGCTTTTGGTTGATTCACTGAACTGTGCATAAATATGATTAAAAGAACGGATTATTACAGATAAAAAACAAACGAAATTTTTGGCGAGTCAAAGAAATTAGTTCCTTGACGCAAATGCAAACGCAAATAAAGGCATGTCTGGTTCTGCCTGAAGCACTTGTACGCAGTTTCGGTCACTGAGGGATTTTTGTGGCGTTTATAGTTAGTAATTTCATCAATCTTCTAAGTTTTATTATTAGTATTTATCAGAAATTGTTAAGTAAATACTAGATTATATAATGTATTTTGTATACTGAGCTTCTCAAAGTTTCTAGAAATCTATTCACAAAAAAAAATCGTAGAAAACATTCATTACTAAGTTAATCTGTAATTTTCATATCGTTTAGCTAACCATATATTTCTTATTTGTGGGCAGATATTTTCGTTTCTTGCCATTGTATATTAAACAGCTTTATTATTATGATAAAATTACAATCTGCTTTAATGGACAATAAGTAATTGTGATGAAAGATCTCATTCATATAGTATTTACAAACAGCCCAGAGAAACTGGCCATTGCCCACTGATACGCATTTATAGCAGGTCATGGGGCCACTGACGTTTTAGTCCCCGAGGAGGATTATAGGGATGAGTGGTGCAGTGCAATGACTGTACTAGGTAATTGAATCTCATGAACTTGGAAGGGATGAGTTGGATAATGTAAGATATATTAAGATGGTTATGAAGGGTTTTGTTGCTGACATAATAAGGGGAATTTACTATTGTTCTGAGGATTTTCGATTGAAAGGATTGGATACGCTTGATGTTCGTCTTTTTTGCTTTAACTTTATATAATGTACTGTTTTGACAGATCTAATTGTTCTTTTGCCTATATGGTCGAATAGTCACCAGCAGGCAGACGGGATTTTTCAAGGTGTGTTAGGCGATAAGGAAGTGAATCATAGATTATGATGTTAATGAGACACAGCTGCCGACAGCAAGATAAATCTGTTGGGCGGGGATCGCGTCGAACATGATCGATGAGAGCGGAGAGAGACAGAGGAGGAAATAGAGTTGATATCGGAACAGGCCTTTCCATCATTTAGCCGACGTGGTGGCTGTGGAGTTGTGGGGTTGCCACTGTGCCGTGAAACCCAACTAGCGCCGCCACCGGGGCCTCGATTCGATAAAAGCTCACAGCTTCACTCCCTCAAAGGTAAAGAATAAAGCGGGAACTTGGCCATTCCCAGCGGGCGGGAAACCTGTCAGCAGCACGCTCTGTTGGCTAAAAAACTTTTGTTAATAATAATTCAGCAACAACGTCGGCCAGCCCCCCCCCCTTCAGATTTCCTCTCCATTTCCGTCGGAGGTGTTCCCAGGGGAGTCCACTTAGTCCCGTCCTGCCTCCTCTTATCCAGCATCCTCGGGCTAACAGCGGCCGTTCTGTCGTCTTTGTCAAGGCAAATTGACATAGACAAGCCACAGAGATGAAGAAGAAATCCTGCTATAAACTTTTTAAAAGGTAAAAAAAAAATCTGCCGTTTTTCACAAAGTAATCCCCCTATTTTCTTCTGAAAAAAATCATCGTACAACAAATTACAAAAGACGAACTATATTTTCATCAGGGGCCCTCCACACTCCTCATCCTCTAAAAACATCCTTCAAATCGGACCCCCCCAAGTGAAAGGCTATTACCAATCCAAGATAAGTATCCTTTTTATTTTTCCCTTATCCTATTTTTATTATTTTGAGATATGGAAAAAAAAACATCAGGGGCTATGATATGATAGTCATATACGCATAGGACAGTGTGCTCTGTGCCACCATGATCGCCGACCTGAGACCTGATAAATTACTGGGGAATTATCTCAAACCCCTGTTTCTAGGTAGCAGCCTTCAGCCACAATAAACCCTACCCTCTGTGCGTTGGTAAAATCAAGCAGCCCTATTCAAACTTTGTAGAACAGTTATATATATATATATATATATATTGAAACCTACCTCATTTTCTACCATTTTTATTTTCTAATTTATGTTAGATCAATTGACCTTAACTAATTTGGTAGGTCCGTCATGAGATCTTTAATTCAACTTGTTTTTATGTCTTCGACATAGGAAATTATCCCGATTGAATCGCCCGATCTCAAGGCTAATGTTATAGTTATTAATAAATTGAGAAACTGGGAATTGTGAAATATATACAAGTAAAATGGTTATAACAAATAATTATAATTATAAATAGTGCTGACATTAATTATACAAAAAAATAAAAAATATATAAGACTGACTAAAACTCGCCCTTCATCTCATCCCCACTCCTAAGAGCACAAAGGGATGATGCTTACCAGCTGGAAGGGTTGCAGGCCATGATATTCTCAAATCTCATGAATGTTACAATATATATATAGCTCATTGCTCAACCATTAGTCCATCCCTTATCCAATCACTCACCGGTATTAACACTTGACTGTAAACTATGCCTGTGAGTAATTTATAAATAATAACTTATTTTTATAATTTTGTATATTTTCATAAGGTTTTGGAAGTTACTTAGAGGAACGGTTAGTTTCTATTAAGTTACAGAGATATTGAGTCTCTCCTGTCTCTCACTGATCTGGTTACAGGCTACTTCAGCCTGTCTTAGAGCTATCTTGGCACTCATGCTGCTACTGTACACCGCTTCATCTGCAAAAGCAGTAACTGTGGTATATTTGTAACGGGCTCCAATGAGGGTCTGGCCGGCCACCCCACGCTTATCACTAGCACAGCTAAACCACGCACAAGCCTCTCAATATGGCCACTTTCTCTATGAAATGACCAACATACACTGAGCAAATACAGCCCACAGCTTCACAATCCACTCACCTGTAGGCAGCTCCCCCGTGAACATTTCACCCAATAGTCTGTTGAAACAGTTCTGCGACCTTAACACTTCCTATGAACAGTAGTGAAAACTGTTTGCAGAGCGACACAAATACGATTTGTTAGAGTTTAGCGTAGGCACAGTACCCATGACGCGGCTGACTGAGGAGCGTGAGGGACTTCCCAAGACTCCGCTTTCTCTTTCGCATGCGAGGAGGTGACAAACATGTGGATTTGGGAGGTCTCTGGGCTGTTTGTAATTACTGTATGAATAAGAACATTTATCTCAATTACTTATTTCCTAATAAGGCAGATTGTAATTTTAGCACAATAAAGAATATTGTATATATTTTCACTAATCATAAAACCCTGACAGCAGAGAATCTACAATACTTCACTTACTATCAAATACAAGACGAGTACAAGAGGGTCTACTTGTGCGTATCTAGCTCTTGCTGACCACTCCGATGAATCCATCGCTTTGATTTTGATAATGGGCGAAAGGGCTGTCGAGAACTTAACAGTAGCCGTCACTGAGCAACTCTGCCAATGTCAGATCTTCTCTGTCAGACCGCACGTAATCCGAACCGGTGTAACTCCTGCTATGCTCATGTGTCCTTCCAGCTCCCGTCAATTGCATCATCCTGGGTCGTCAAATATCAATGTATGGTGTTCCTCAAACAAGGTACAGCACGTTTGGTTTTTTTATATGGTAGTTCAACCTGATGCCCCGATGATGATATAAAATAGAGAAAACTCGTGAAAAATAACAAGGGTTACCTAATAAAGATTTTCCAGATTTTATCCTGTAGGGTATCAAATTAAAGAGCTATGCGTCACAAATAAAAATATGCTTTTTATATAGCTATATTATACGAAATATATTGACACGATATTAGCGAATTTAACTCAACCAGGCTTTTTTCAAAGCCTCAAGCTCTGCCAGGACTAAACTGTCGTAAACGCAATACAAGGATTTTAAAATTTTCTGGATAAGCAATGTTTTCGTACATGGGAAGCGAAATTCAACGAATCGAAGCTAACTCAAGCCCCATTATATGCTAGGACCAGTTTAATAAGTCACCAGGACTTATGTTAGACAGACGACTAACCTGGTGGTTGCACTTTAACTGAAATGACGATTGGCCGA
Organism: Acanthosoma haemorrhoidale; assembly: GCA_930367205.1. Lineage (NCBI taxonomy): Eukaryota > Metazoa > Arthropoda > Insecta > Hemiptera > Acanthosomatidae > Acanthosoma > Acanthosoma haemorrhoidale. The sequence goes on along the minus strand of OV884011.1, from coordinate 17,393,130 downwards.
GGCGAAGCATATCAAACGAAACATTCCTGTTCTCTTCTTATTCTCAAATGATTATCAACAACTTTATTAAGATAAAATTACAATCTGTCTCATTGTGCAATAAGTAATTGTGATAGAAGTTTTCATTCATACCATATTTACAATTTTCATTCAGTCGCTCATTTATACAGTATTTACAAACAGCCCAGAGACCACCCAAATCCACATGGTTGTCACCTTCCTCGCATGCGAGGCATTTATTTAATAATGTGGCATTTTATAAACTTGGAAGGGATGAGTTCGAGAATGTAAGGTATATTAAGATCGTCAAGAAGGGTTTTGTTGCTGTCGTAGTAAGGGGCATTTATTATTGTTCTCAGGACCTTTGATTGAAAGGATTGGATACGCTTGATGTTGGACAATTTTGCTGTCCCCCATAGCTCTATTCCGTATGTCCAGATTGGCTTAGGTATAACTTTGTAAATTAGTAATTTGTTTTCTATTGAGAGATGGGATGTCCTTCGAAGTAGTATGTACAGTTGTCCAAAGCGTCTGTTTAGTTCTTGTCTTTTTAGCCTCAGATGTGGGTTCCAGGTCAGTCATTTGTCAAGATGTAAGCCTAAGTACCGTACTGTCTCGGATACAGGGAGAGTAATTAAAGGAGTAAAGGGAGAGTAAGAGTGGACAAGATCTGCGGCAGAGGGTGAAGGTATTGTGTGGAACATTTTGCTTCAATTATAAAATCAACCACTACTAGCCGAGCTTGCTAGATTTTGACTACATCTTTAATTAGAAATCTGCAGACACTCAAAACATTCCGGAATAAAGTAAAACAAATTATCATGACCAAGAAATCATTACATTGATCTTTAAATTGATATTACTGGAGCCAAGACAAAATACCATCTCTATCAAGACAGACTAATAAACGAAAAACGTGATTTTTTCTATAAAAATTGTTTTTGTACTATGTTCAAATAACCTTTCAAAGCTCACAATCAGTATAAGACATATCAATGTATGCCCGGTAATAAAATGTATTATTATTATTTAGAATAATTTTCTATATGCTTAAAATAAAAGCAACTCATTGAAGTACTTAACTTCATGAGTTGGATATCAAATGAAAAATTACCTAAAAGTATTGATAATATATATAATATGTGTAAGAGTTTTAGTGGTTTAACATATAACAAAAATTTTAATTGCGTCACAATGAACTTCACCTTTTGGTTTTGTTTTTACCGTTGGTTTTTGTTGAAAATGAATCTCAATTATTAGGATTTCCCCCCAACCTCTTGACGAAAAGGATCAAACCTGTTGTTGATAACTGAAAGGGACAGGAGACGTTGAGGCCCTCTTTGTCTGTAAGACAGAAAGGTAGATAGAGTAGCGAGACGGTTGATAGCAACTGCTAATTAAAAAAGACTAAAGGAGGTGGGGAGGGCAGGATGAAGGAGGGAGGAGGGGATAGAGGAACAGCATAGAAAGGGCCTTTGAAGGCCAAAGCCTTTCTACAGGCTCGAACCCTCTGTAAACAGATTTAAAACCTAACAGCCGACCCCCGGGGCAAACATATTCGGCTCAAAGGGCTTCACGAGGAAACATCCCAGCCTTCTATTAATCCGACCGTGGTCTCGTCTCTACGGCCAACTAAACTCCTCCGCCCAACAATGATATACTTAGCAATTCTTATAGCAAACATTTTACCTGGAAAACGTAAGTAGAGCTTTTTCCAGTCTATTCTAACTCTGCTGGATCCTTTCATTTGCTTATCCAAAAAGTACGTCTCCTTACTTATCTTGTTGCTAAGTGCTTGGGTGGGTGAATTACCCCCCCTTTCGACCAGCACCCCTCCCACTCTAGCATATAGACGCTCCTCAGGGTAAGGTGGGATTGCATTAGCCTTCAGAAGAATGGAAGAAGAATTTAGCTGTTTTAGTGTAATCTTTAAAGTAAAAAGTCTAAGGGAAAGATCTAAAATTATTTTTAGATCAATAACATGTTTTTTTTTTTGGAGGATGATTTCTAGAAAATATTTTCTAAAATCTGATTCATCAAGTTTATTTTTATTCTCAAATGAAACTATTATTATCTGCATATTATATATTATTATCTTTGTAGTTCACCGATCATTTAAAATTGTTGTTACTAAGGTCACATCTGAATAAATTTATTTATTAAGTGACCAATATTAGTATTAAAAATATTTTTATTTCCTTAAACTAAGAAAGAAGGTTGTATTGAACGTTGTACTGAGCTAACTACTGCTAATAAATAACTGTATTGACGTCATATATTACAATGATTGAATATTTAATAATTTAATTGATCAGTTATTTATAAGGTATAGTTTAATACAAATATTGAGGGCCACCCTCTCAAAGCTGCGCATGATAATTTAGTGAACCATATGAGCACAGGTAGTTCACGGTTAGCCATGAATTTTGATATGATTGGCGTGTTTTTTAGTATATTGGAGCTTACTGTGGAAATACAGCTTTTACTACCGGTAAATTGAAAATTAGCCGGACAAAGAAGAGTTACTCAGATCCTCCTCAAAGCAATACGGGGCGTACTCGGAGTACAAGTTTGATATTGGTGTTTAATTTTAGATTGGTGTTCAGAAGTCAGAAAATCGTTTAATCTCAACTTCCTCCTTCTTAAATATCATTTCCATTCAGTAATTACCACAGGTAGGAGGCTAAGCTAAAGCATCAGACACTGATGAGGTAAGTGAATTAATTTTAGTATGTCTAACCTTTTTTTAACAGTTTTCCTTCAAATACTCTCCTACTCTTACATCACATTAATTCAACACCAACTTTATTATGATAAAATTACAATCTGCCTCATTGCGCAATAAGTAATTGTGATAAATGATCTCATTAATACCATATTTAATATTTTCATTCACTCGCTCATTCATGAAGTATTAAAAAACTGCTCAGAGACCTCCCGATTCCACATGGTTGTCACCTCCCTCGCATGCGAATGAGGAAGCGGAGTCTTAGGAAGCACCCCACGCTCCTCGGTCAGCCACGTCAACGGATATGAGGCAGTGAAGGCTGACAAAGAGCGCGAAAGCCACATACGCTCAGAACATGATTAGGGAAACTGGCCATTGGCAGGATTGTTTTTTTTTTCTTTTTTCTTATTTCTCAAAATAATGAAATAGGACGTAGGAAAAATAAAAAGGGTAATTTATTTGGAATGATGGGTGCCTTTCACTAGGGGGACTCCCATTTGAAGGATGTATGTAGAGGATGAGGAGTGTGGAGGGCCTCCGGTGAGGGTGGGTGGTGTCGGGACGGTGGTGAGAGTCCACCGATGATGGAGAGCCATTGCCAGGGCTCCCACTGTTGCGCATTTATAGCAGGTCACGAGGCCCACTGGCGTTTCAGTGTCCGTGGAGGATTATAGGGATGAGTGGTGGAGTGCAATGACTGTGCTACAGGACTAGGGTGGTTGGATAGTTACTATGGAATTTTTTGAACTTGGGAAGAGCGAACTCTTCTCGAAACGTTCTCGAAAGAACGTAAGGTATATTAAGATCATTATGAAGGGGTTTGTTGCTGACATTATAAGGGGCATTTACTATTGTTCTCAGTTTTTTTGATTGAAAGGATTGGATACGGTTGATGTTCGACTTTTTTGCTGTCTCACATAGCTCTATTCCGTACGTCCAGATTGGCTTAAGTATAACTTTGTAAATAAGTAGTTTATTTTCTATTGAGAGATGGTATGTCCTTTGAAGTAGTCTGTCCAGTTGTCCAAAGCGTCTGTTTAGTCTCAGATGTGGGTTTCAGGTCAGCCCTTTGTCGAGATAGAAGCCTAAGTACCGAACTAACTTGGATACAAGGAGAGGAATGGAATTAAAAGAAACTACTGGACAAGACTTTCCATGTTATTAAGAAAATTATCCGAAAGTACTGTATTAAATAGACAAACCACAAGGAAATTTACAGATTTATCGAAAAGATCTTATTAAAAATGATCTGTGAGAAAATGAAAACAACATAACAAGCGAAGAAGATAAAACAGCAGAGAACCAGGGAGCATGGCCACTACTATCTTGGATGAGAAACTGTTCCGAAGTTGCCGGCAGACTTTATGCAGGGCCGTAGAGATTGTAAACGAACCCCGGGGTTATAAAGGGCAGCGGGAACAGTTGTCAACATTTATGGGTTATTTTACGGGACCGAAACTCCCTTGATTGCTACGGGCCCCGCCACTAAAACGGTATATGAACCACATTGCTAAATGCCGCATTAAAAATTCATATCCTCCACTGGCCTTTAATAGGTGTGATGAACTAAGTTATTTCTCTAATAGGATTTAACTATTCAATCGTAAACTAGGATTAAATTTTGCTTTATATAACTTTAGCTAGTTAACACTAGTAACTGTACTGTAGTCACGCACGAAAACTGTCAATGCATGTGTCTTCTTCAATACCAGAGAAATTATGTTTTTAATTATTTAATAAAAGTCGAACATCAAGCGTATCCAATCCTTTCAATCAAAAGTCCTGAGAACAATAGTAAATGCCCCTTATTATGTCAGCAACAAAACCCTTCATAACGACCTTAATATACCCTACATTCTAGAACTCATCCCTTCCAAGTTTACGAAATTCCACAGTAGCCTTTCCAACCACCCTAATCCTGTAGCACAGTCACTGCACTGCGTCACTCATCCCTATAATCCTCCTCGGAGACTGAAACGGCAGTGGCCTCGTGACCTGCTATAATCAAGTGACAGTGGGAGTCCTGGCAATGGCCAGTTTCTCCAATCATGTCCTGAATGAATGAGCGAGTGAATGATGAAATGTAAATATGGTATGAATGATCGTATATCTTAATTACTTATTGCCTAGCAAGGCAGATTGTAATTTTAGCACAATAAAGGAATTATATATATAAAAAAAAAAAATTATTTAGTGACACTAATTAGTAATTTTATGACGTTCCCCTTAGGCTACTAGTCAGCATGCTTATTTCTAACAGCGGAGTCCGGGTTCCTGTATCGTTTCTTGTTTGGGAGGCAATTCATTCAGCCTCATAAATTAATCACTACATTAATTAAACACTAACAAAAACTAGTGAATCCCTCTAAATAATTAATTGCCTAGCACTAACCACGCTACTTAGCTCCCTACCTACTACTACTACTACTACTACTATTACATAGCTACTAATCTGTGTCGAAAATTCCTTGACCTCCAACTAGTTTTAAGCTAGATGTATTGGATTATACAAAATAATATGTGGATGATCCTGCTAGATCCTTAACTCGTACCTTCGTCAAATGCACTTAGTCCTAAGACATGAATGTAACAAATACATTTTTCAATAATAGGTATATAAATAAAAACTCATACTAATGTTAATTGTTTATTCACGCTTCGAAAAGTAATTAAAGATTTCAGCGCAATGTTAGACACTTGATTTAAATGATAATGTATAGAATTCAAAAATAAAAAAATTAAATATAAAAAAACTTTAATAATTTAAGCGAAAGTTATTTCATAGTGAGATTGGACGTAAAGGTTAATTTATATGGAATTTATCACCACTCCATTGATTCATACTCAGAAAATCATATTGAAATATTTCCAACTATAAGATATATCAGACCTTTTCAAATGCTTTTACCAAATATGCATTGCAAAATATTATCATTTTACAGCAGGGAATATATTTGCCAAAAAAAAGGAATAAAATAATATGTGGATGATATTGATAGAATATATTTAGTAGATCCTTAGCTACAAAACTTCGTAAAATGCGCTTAGTCCTAAGACATGAATGTAACAAATACATGTTTCAATAATAGGTATGTAAATAAAAACTCATTATTATTATTATTATTATTTGTTCCGGCATTTGTGCACCGCGGCCTCAGTGAGACCTATTGTGCGCCGTCCATGTCCCTGTCCTATATATGTGACAGGCCCACGGCCTTTGCAAATCTGAGGATACTGAATGGATCGATCAGTTCACATAGTTTGGGGTCTACAATGCGATCACTACCAAAGTGAAGGTATCGCCTTCTAGCTAAGTTATCACAGTCACATATTATATGACGTGCCGTTCCTCCCTCTTTCTTGCAGAATCTGCAGATTGGTGATCCCACTATCCCCAAATTAAAGAGGTGTTTATTTAACCGACAGTGACCTGTATAGAGTCCTGTCACACTTTTGAGTGTCCACCTGTCCATTGATAGAAGTGCTGAGCTTCTTCTCTTACAGAGTCCATTAAGAAACAGTTTCGAGTGTTCCTGTTTGTTAGTTTCTCTCCAAGAAAGTCTTGCCTTGTCCTCTAAAGCTAATTTTATACGCCTTTTAGCGTAGCTGAGGCTGATACCACATATGGGTTCAGGTGCAAGAGGTGTCTGTTCTGAGCCCACCCTTGCAAGGCCATCTGCCTTCTCATTGCCTGTGATGCCTGTGTGTCCTGGCACCCAGTCGATTCTAACCTTATTGGCTAGCGAGAGTGTGTTTAAGTTGTTTTTACACTCCTCAACCAAATAAGATCTGGTCGTATAGCTTCTCAGGGCGCCAATGGCTGCCTGGCTATCCGTGAAAATTGTGATCAGTCTGTTTCTTACACCCTCCCAATTAAGGTTTGGGTACAGACATTGATCGCCATCACTTCGGCCTGAAAGACCGAGGTGTGTCTACCTAAAGGAATAGAAATCCCAGATTCTGGTTTATCTTTCCTCTATATGCCGGCCCCTGATCCGTTTTCTGTTAGTGAGCCGTCTGTATAGCAATTAATCCCATTACACAGTTTATGTGGTTTGGTCTTTGTGTTTTCCGCACAGTATAAAACGTCTGTGTGTTTCTTAACTTGTTGGTCAGAGTGCATTGACAGCACCTCGTCCTCATCAATTCTTCTGAACAAGTTCCCATGTCCCATGTGAGTCATGACTTTGGATCTTGTTCCTGATTTCGCAAGTCTGTAAGCCACGTTCAAGGCTTGCGCTTCTACTTCTATGTGCAGTGGATTCAAGTTCAATAAGACTTCCATTGCAGCAGTAGGAGTTGTACTCATGGCGCCAGTGATCATGAGACATGAAAGCCTCTGTAATTTGCCAAGCAAAGTTCTATTTTTACTAATACTACCTCTGTGCCACCACACCATAGAGGCATAGAGCACCATTGGTCTCACTGCTGCGGTATATAGCCAGAATAACATTCTGGGTTGTAGTCCCCAGGTCCTACCCACAGCCCTACTCATACTCATGTTAATTGTTTATTCACGGTTCGAAAAGTAATTTAAGTAATTTTCAGTGCAATGCTAGACCCTTGATTTAAATGATAATGTATAGAATTCAAAAAAAAATTTACATATTTCAAATGAGAAAATTACATAAAACCAATTTGAATGAATATACAACTAGTGCATCTATTAATTATCATTTTTTAGTATTAATTAATTATTACATTAAAATATAAATTTAATACTAATTCCATACATAAAAAAAAGTCAATGATAATTATAAATCAAAATCATATTATGGGAAATTGTTTCTGCAAGAACTAAAAATCTTCAGTTGATGTTATCCGACACGATTGGATAATTAAGTCGTTATCTACTGCTATTAATATTACATAACTACTAATCTCTGTTGAAAATTCTTGACCTCCACATGAGGTGTGACACAATGCGGAGTTGTAGTTTTAGGCAAGATGAATTTGATTTTTCGTTAGTTAAAATTTATATATTTTGCCTCTAAGTGAAACAAGGGACTGATAATCTCATGATGTATATACTTATGCAGAAAGATGATGAAGTAAAAGCATTAATATTTCTTATTTGTAACCACCTAACTATTGCACAGTAGAGCATTCTAGCACCTGCGTATATTACAAATCTTACTAGTTGAGATAATTTTAGATGATCTAAACATCTGGTATTCACCATTTTCCTAACATGACAGCATCACGTTGATAAGAAGTTAACTTATCTACTTAAGATTGGTACTGTGACTTTTCCAGTTGTGGAAACTCAATTATTAAACTCAACCAGCACTATAATATAACTAAGTTACAGGTATGGAAAAAAGAATAGGGTTATTGTTTTATAAAATCATCAACCGACTTGCATCCAGTGGCCCTGAGACTTGCATGGGACCTCATAGAGAAACTATGTCAATCCCACTAGAGATGGTATTGCCTAACGATATTGCATCTGCCAAGGACAATTTCCTAGGCACTTGAAGAAACTGTGTTAAGGCGAGGTCACGTAGTAGTATATGCTTACTTGGAGTGGACGACACGTGGTATTTATTTTGCGTTGTCATATACTCACTTGATCCAAAGATAAGTGGTGTATCGGAAATAATTTTTCGGAGTATGAAACTTTGTTGCATACAATTTTTAACGTGATTGAATATAAATCAATATAAACTGAAAAAAAAAACTCGTGAATAAAGTAATGAAACAGTATTCAGATCGTTGATAAAAAAAATCATCTGAATTTCTCGCCCAAAAATAATTCAAAGTATTACCAGAAATTCATAATTGTTTTGAAAACCTTGAGATATCCTTTCAGTCATTTATTGCACTTTAAAATGACCTATAGACCACGTGGGGGGTCTTTGGGGGAATAATTTTATTGTGCTAAAATAACAATCAGGCCATAAGTAACTCATTCATACCATATACACAATTCATTGTTCACTCGCTCATTCATCCAATCTTTACAAACAGCCCAGAGGCCTCCCAAATCCACATGGTTGTGACCTCCCTCGTATGCAAAAGAGGAAGGGGAGTCTTAGAAGTCCCCCACACTCCTCCGTCAGCCGCGTCACCGGATACGAGCCTTTGGAGGTTGACGAAGAGCGCGAGAGCCACAAAAATTCAGGACATGATTAGAGAAACTGGCTGTCGGGTCGTCACTAGGGGGTGCCTGATCACCCTAGCCCTGGTGACAAGGGCAGATTGTTCGAGTTTATAACCTGGACAATTGTTCCATGACGGCATTACTATCAGATTCCATTTGTGATAGGTATGTGCCCCAACAATGCACTATGTTCGAGAGAAGAGGTACAGAGGTTTCACAAGGAATTAGTCAAGTTTTCAATGTTCGAGCGGAAACCAAGCAAGCGTCACGAGTAGACTAATTTTCAGGGCCAGGAGCCCTGGCTTAAGTACACTCTCCTCTTGCCTGCTGGGAGGCCGCAAGGGTCTAAGCCGGTGGTGGGTCCCACGCACACCTGGCGAGGAACGTGACCGGAGGTGAGGAACGTGACCGCTGCCTAATTACCTGGCCAGGGGACAAGCCCTGGAGGTAGAGAGGGCCTAAAAGGGTTGTTATGTTTATGACCTGTGGTACCCTCGCGCATCTGGCTCTTAGGCACGGCGGGTACCTGGCTGACCTTTCTCGTGTGACTTGGCTTCCGCCTTTTTTATTGCTTAACACATTTACAATAATTTATATTTTTTTTATAATACATTTAGTTCATGTTATTTATTTATTTATTTTTTTTTTTTCCTTATCTTATTACTATTTACATTTCTGGATCCGTGTTCTACCTAATGCATCCTCTATCCCGCTATAACTAAACTTATATCTAACCATATACTTCTCAGTCCTACCTTATGTCTATATGTACATATTTACAATGACTCCTCTGGAACCGCCAATAAATCGTTGGCTTCTTGTGAGCCTCCCCGCGCCACCCCCCTGGATATAGTGAAGTGCCCGCCGGAGCCTTGGACCCTTTTCCACTCCCCGACGAATCTGCAGAACGCGGTGTATCTTGCTTCGTCATTCACCAGCGACGGCAGGTCGGACTCGCCCAGGCTGTACTCTCCTATCGTGCTGAGCAGCCGTGCTCTAGCCGGTTCCAGTGCATGACAAGTGAGCACGACGTGCTCCGCAGTATCGTTCTCTCCGCAATGAGGGCAGGACCTGTTTTCTGCCCTCTTGTATTCGTACAGCCTGGCACGGAATTCGCAGTGTCCTGTGAGCACTTGTGACACCCAGTAATCTGGGGAGACCCAACTTGCCCTCAGCCTGTCCTGGACTGAGGGGAAGTACTTCCTTCTGGGTGCTCCCCTTGGTCGTGTCAGTCCACCTAGCTTTTTTAACAGGTTGCGTGCGGCTGGTATTGCTGATGGGATCACTTGCAGGTTGGGTGAAGTTTTTCCCGGGAGATCCTTCGATTCAATCAAGGGTGCCAGGCCGCAATATCGGCAATATCTTCAGTTGGCATCAGTGACCGCCGATGCGTCGATTTCTGATTCTCCCCGGTCTGGGTCTGGTCGTCGTCGTTTGATCGAGCATGAGGACATCGCGTTGGAGCTTCGTTCGCTGTGTGAGCGTATATCTGGGGGTCCAACTACGCTTTGTGTCGATCGGCTGATGGGGTTGGTTGATGAGGTGCTTTCTGGCCGGTCGGCTGGCGCTCCTTTGGTTGGACCGCTTCACGGGCTTGTGGGGTAAGCCCGTTTGAGGCTCAGCCTCAGGTAGGGCGGGAAAAAAAAAAGAAAAAGAAAAAAAAAGTTGATGTTATTTTACTTTTGCTTACAATATATATGCAATAGAGTATAGGGTGATTTATCTTATTTAGTTAGCGGTCGCTACACTTGCCATTACTAGGGCTGCCACTGTCACGCATTTATAGCAGGTCACGAGGCCACTGTCGTTTCAGTATCCGTGGAGGATTATAGGGATGAGGGTCGTTGGATTGGTTACTATGGAATTTAATGAACTTGGAATGGATGAGTTCAATAATGTAAGGTATATTAAGATCGTTATGAAAGGTTTGTTGCTGACGTAATAAGGGGCATTTACTATTGTTCTCAGGACTTTTGATTGAAAGGATTGGATACGCTTGATTGTATTTAAAAAAAAAAATAACATTATGCCATATTTAGAATTTTAGTGAATTTATAAATGAGTGGGTTATTGTTTGGGTTATAAATGAGTGGGTTATTGTTTGGGTCCGGTATCTGATATGTATTCTTGAGGGAGAGACTTAGCTAGCTAGAGAGTGGGCACAGACCGACAACCTTTTTCCATTAAGCGGTCGGTTTGGCAACTTTCAGCCAGTTTGTTTAGAAGTTGTATAGCCCGGTGTCGCCTCGGCTAATCCCCGACAACAAATTGAAACAGCTTTCTCGAACTTAGCTTCAACAGTATAGGAGCCTCTAATTCCCATCTTCGAGACTCCCATCCCAGTGCTATTACACTCTGCGCAAGTTGATCAACGACCGATTTTGATGTTGTGTCTGTTTTTTATTCTGGAAGAGACTCTACTCTCACACAGATACGTGCATTCGTCTGTCTGTCTGTATGTATTTCTGTGTGTTGTACGTTCAATTAACGATCTACCAACGGTAAATACATAAGACTTTATTAATAAAAACATCTCAACGTAATAGCATAGTTTACAGTAGATAAGTGTTGACTAGGTAAGGCGAATAGAGTCAGCTATGGGCTGCAGATGCGGTGTTCGGAAATGGGATTCAGATCAGTGTTTTGCTGGGTTTATAATATGGGCTATACCACTCAACCCTATAATCCTCCTTGAAGACTAAAACGGCAGTGGCCTCGTAATCGTGCGTGACAGTGGGAGTCCTGGCAATGGCCAGTTTTTCCAATCATGTCCTGAGGTGCTCTCGTGATCTTCGTCAGCCTCCACTGGCTCGTATTCGGTGACGTGGCTGACGGAGGAACATGGGGGACTTCCCAAGACTCCGCTTCCTCTTTCGCATGCGAGGGTGGTGACAATCATGTGGATTTGGGAGGCCTCTGGGCTTAATAAAGAAATGATGGGCTGCTTCATTTTTCCTGCGCACACATAGTTTCATAGAGTTCAAAATGTTTTGTTCCTTATCTTAGTATAAGAATTGAATTCCTGTTGTCAGACATAATAGCTATCAAATAATAAGGGTGGCCCAAACTTAGGTAAATGACTGAGCAAATGTTCGATTTGACATTTCTACCATCCCTCCAAGTGCCCAAAACCAATCACCTACAACTAAAGGTACTGCCTAGCCAGTGGAGAGAATAATGTATAATGTTTATTTTTGTCTATTATGACAAAACGACTAAATTTGGGTAAAGCGGTAAAAAGAAACCATAAGAACATAATTTCTAACTTGTTCGGAAATCTCAAAAATGGATTTTTCAAGTTCTAGGTTGGAGAATATTTAAGAAATAAAGTTCAGATTCTATTTTCATAGCTAAGGACATGTTGACAAAGGTCTAAATAAAAAGACAATCAAAGAGATCAGAGCATTTCAATAGGCATTAGTATCTAGTCCAATTTTTTTTTTAGCTTTACTTTAGACTTGCGTTTTTAATGTATCCTTATTACTTTTTGATAAGTATATTTAAGGTTTTGTCGAGAAAACCTTTCAAAGTGATTGAATAACTTTTACCACGTAGACGTAAAACATGAATTCATACAGACCAAAGAGTCGTTCCGTTTAGAATCTCTCCCTTCTGGCTAGGCAAAAAAGAGCACACTGCCTACACTTGGTGTATCGGTTAAAATACCTGGTACCTCCAAGAACGGCAAACCTGAGGCCTGAGATAAGCTTACCCGCCCTTCCTGCCGTAGGAAGCGTTCACTTTTGTCCTCCACTTTGACTAATGCTCTACAACGCGGCCACTGTTGGCGCAGGAGGAGGAAGATTAAATTGCAGAAGCAATTATCCTCAAAAGCCCCAAGGGTGGGGGGGGGGGTATGACGAGAACACCTGCCCCAGAACCTAACGCCAATACCCGGGAAATTAGGGCCTCGACCACAATGCACAAGGTCGATTCATAATAGTTCTGTTTGTCGGAGGCTGGTGGTGGGATATTTTTCCGAAGGACGCCTTTGTTTCCCAAATAATGTAGAAAGAGTTTTCACAGAGTTTATGAGGTTTGAATTTATTCAATTCTGGTTTTCAGTACTTTACAATACTAGGTGGTTCTACGGCTACTGAAAATAGCTTTGTTACAGTCTTTAATCCTCAGAAAGAATGAATATCTTTAAATCTCGTATATCTGGATGGCGACTTGAGAAAGCTTTCTAGTGAAAATAAAAATAAACTAGCAGGTAGATAAACAATTAATTGCCAGGACCTTTTTGAACATCGAGGTAATTCTCATAATGGAATTCTCATATAATGTTCTAATTTATTTTAAAGCTAATAATTTAAGCGAATGTCATTTCATAATGAAATTGGGTGTAAAGGTTAATTTATATGGAATTTATCACCACTCCATTGATTCATACTCAGAAAATCATATTGTAATATTTCCAACTATAAGATATATCAGACCTTTTCAAATGCTTTCACCAAATATGCATTGCAAAATATTTCTGCAATTTTGCCGAAAAAAAGGAATAAAATAATATGTGGATGACATTGATTGAATATATTTAGTAGACCCTTAGCTACAAACCTTCGTAAAATGCACTTAGTCCTAAGACATAAATGTAACAAATACATTTTTCAATAATAGGTATACAAATAAAAACTCATACTAATGTTGATTGTTTATTCACGGTTCAAAAAGTAATTAAAACTTTTCAGCGCAATGCTAGACACTTGAATTAAATGATAATGTATAGAATTCAAAAATAAAATTTACCTATTTTTAATGAGAAACTTACACAAAACCAATTTGAATGAATATATATGAATATACAACTAGTGCATCTATTAATTATCATTTATTAATATTAATTAATTATTACATTAAAATATAAATTTAATACTAATTCCATACATAGTAAAAAAAAATGATAATTATAAATCAAAATCATATTAGAGAAATTGTTACTGTAAGAACTACAAATCTTAAGTTGATGTTATCCGTCAAATATTTCAAGCAATATGTAGTTGTGTATCCGAGTTTTTGATATGATCATAAGCCGCAGTTTTTCTTTACTTTTTTGTAAATCTAAATGATGATAAAAATAACTTTATTGTGATAAAATTACAATCTGCCTCACTGGGCAATAAGTAATTGTGATAAATGTGTTTATTCGTACTATATTTACAATTTGCATTCATACAGTATTTACAAACATCCCAGAGATCTCTCAAATCCACATGGTTGTCACCTCCCTCGCTTGCGGAAGAGGAAGCGGAGTCTTGGGAAGTACCCCACGTTCCTTTGTCAGCCGCGTCACCGGATACGAGCCAGTGGAGGATGACCAAGAGCGCGAGAGCCACATACGCTCAGGACACGACTGGAGAACTGGAATTGCTAGGACTTCCACTTAAATTTAAATATACTAGGTAGTTTCCTTTCTCCTCGGCTTTGATAAGTTGTTTTCAAAACAGTTCTTCTTGATGGGTCCGGTTCCGTCAAGATTCTAATATTTACTTCTCTTGCCGAATGAGATTATCAGTTTATATTTGAGTTTTACTCAAAGCATTTCTTAGTTATTCAAATTCCCGAATGTTATTGACCGAACACTCTTCTAATTTTTCGTTTATTTGAGGCATAAAATCTGGATATACACCAGAATCTAGTTCCACTGCATTTGCGATGCTCCAGAGTATTTGCATCCTCTCTGAGTATTTTACAAATTTCTTCAAGGTCTGTTGTTACAGACGAATATTTCCAGGATATTAGACTCTAGAATAGAGATGTACAAATGAGAAATAATGTTATTGAAGGAAAAAATTACTAAATGGATTTTAATTTTTTCAGTAGTTGTATTACTAACCATAAGTAAGAATTACTATAAAAAATTATTAGGGCTAACTATGAGTGAAAACCACTCGCTATCTTTTGCTAGGAATCGGCTTGACAGGTAGCCATACTCTTCACTGATTCTTCAACACAATTAACCTGTAGGAGCATATCTGAAAGGAGAGAAGATTCGAACCGACCCTTATCCCATCACAAGACAGGAAGGTCTTGATTGGTTTAGTGGGCAATATTGACTTAGGTTAATATTGTAGGGTTAATGAATACTGTTATGACAGGAATTTTTTGAATTATAGGAAAATTCAGTTTCGTCACCTACTGGTGGTTCATGAAGCACAGAAATAGTTATTTGTTCTGAGTCACATGTAGAGCATGTATGTTTTGCTCCGCTAGAGCGTGAAGTGAGTTTTTGTAAATATATGTATAGTTTGTAGGTAACTCATGGTCAATAGGTAGGGCAATAGAGGTGGTCCCACAGTAATTTATTTGTATAAAGGACACTACATACCCTTACTGTTATAGAACTATGTCAACTTTTTGTGTAAATGTTAATGTTTATCGTCTTCCAATAGGGACTTCCAAACTTTGACAGTTGATAGCGGCCATATTGTTGAAGCTGCATATGTTGAATTGGCTGTCATTTATTAAGTCTGTTTTGTCAAATCACCATAGACGGATATAGCGTTCAACAACACGTGCAAATGATAAAATTGTTTTATCAATATGGGTGTTCTGTTCGGGCAACGTTCCGCGGTCGCCATAACCGTCCTACCGAGAGGACTAATCGCAGTGTGGTGGATAAATTTGAGTCCACTGGTTCAGTAAACAATCAACCAACACCCGTACGTTGACGAAACGCAATATCTGCCGAAAACATCGCCGCTGTCCGTGAGAGTGTGCAGGATAATCCAAGTTGATTACGTCTCACTCACAAGAACTCGGTCTTTCACAGACCACAACTTGGCGAATTTTGCGTCGTGACTTGGGCCTGCACCCGTACAAAATTCAACTGACCCAGGAGCTGAAGGTAAACGACCATAGACAACGACGTGTGCTCATCTCACGGGGAGGTAATGTGAACTGGCCACCGATATCGTGTGATTTGTCCCGTTAGACTTTTTCTTGAGGGGTTTTCTTAAGTAGCAAGTCTATGCGAATAAGCCACAAATCACAGTGGTCCTCAAAGCCAACATAACCCATGCCATCGGTCAAATTCAGCCTGTTTTATTCGCCAGAGTCATGGAAAATTGGACATTTTGGATGCGCACCACCCAGCAAAGGCGGACATTTTCACGATGTTATATTTCATACATAATGGCATCGATAGACCATTCAAACGAATAAAAAATTTCGATGATATCTCACACATACTTTGTTTTATTTAAATGTAAAGATAGGAAGCGCTTAATGAAAGACCCTTTATATACATACACGGATTAATTTAAATAGTTTTCTCTTTAAACAATCTTCCAACAAGCTGGTCCAAAGGTTGTAAATATATATTATTAGTATATATTTTTTAAATATTTTTATTTCTATAATTTGTTTGGAAAAAAAAGTTCGTGCGTTTTGCCATTCATATTGATTAGATGTTTGAATAAGTTTTGAGTTCAGTTTTCTTTCCTCGGTTCTATAAGAGGATCTGGCACCCGGAACTGTTTATCCCTCCTGTGTTTATTCATTTTGAAGAAATGCATTATTTGTGAATAAAATTTTCGCTTTAAGAGGGTACTGGAATTTGTGTTTATTTTCTAGCTGCTACCTTCATAACTGCATAGCTTCAAAAACATATTTCTTTTCCTTGAAAATATGTGAAATCACTTACGAAAATGAATTCTAGGAGTAACCATATTTTCCCGAAGGACCCACTCTTGCCGCTGAAACATGACAAAAAGGTCCCATCCCTGACACAGCGTGCCCAGACTGTTATTTACATTGAGGAAAGCTTTTAGGCCGTCCGAGGCGATAAACTAGGGCGGCTAGCTGGGAATGTCCTACCCTGTCAGAAACACCCCTAGCCACATCGCACATCCCGCTTCCGCCTGTGCCTCGTCAAAATGTGGATATAATTGGTGCCGCCTCTTGCAATCACTGTTACTCTGTCTCCTATAGTCTCAACGCGAGATGAAAAGAATCAGACTAACTTCACTAAACCTGTCGCTTCGTCTCAAATTGATGATATATAAATGTGTCCTCCGGCCAGCTCTGCTTTACGGTGCCCCGCTATTCACCCACTTGACTGACAATACAGGCAAATGTCTCCAACATTTCTAGAATGGGATAATGCGATTAGATCACGGTCCGGCATATCTCTTTCGAGAGGTTGAAGAACGCTGACCTGCACCCGTAACTTGGTGTGCCGTCGGTAGGTGAGTTTATATGCCGGAGACACATTAAGTTTTTTGACTCGTTGCAGCAACAGACAAACCCAGTGTTTAACACTATAGCCCCACTACCCCTCCCGCATCGATGGCAACAGACTGTCAGAGAAAAATTATGTTAATAATTAGTATGTAAGTTAGTTTTAAGGTTGATCAAAAAGGTCCCCATCACCTTTATGAGTCAGTTTAGTCCAGTCACGTATAATGTATATCATTATATAATCTTTATAAAATAACAAAAGCTGTATATAATCTAGCGATGCTACAGGAAATACAAAAATAATTTGTAAATAGATTCACCTGAGGATCTATAATTATATATAATTTAAAGAAGCTATGAAAGAAAAAAAAAATCAGGATTTGATGGCAGCAAGCAGTTGAGGCAGGAACGTTATAGTTTGTAAGTTTAGTTTTCCCCTTATTTCAACCCGAAGGTGAGCCCCATCACCTAGTCCAGTCTATTGTCTTTGTAATTTTAACTGTAAAACGAAAAATATTTGCACTTCTACCCTCCTTCAAATGCATATTATCCTATGCATGAAAAGGAGCCATTAACCTATAAATTTGTTCATATTATTATTCATTTAATTGTAAATATTTAAATAAAGGGATTTTGGAATAAAAAAAAAGAATTAGTAATTTTGGGAGAAAGCTTAGCCGGGGGTCATACTACCACCCTTCGGATCAAATTAATCTGCACCCTTTGTCCTCTAAGCGTAACCCGCCACTTCCACCTTCACAGGGCACTCTAGGTAAAACAACTATGATTCCTCTGTGGCCTTTATTGATTACTCAACGCTCATATCAATAGATGAAAAGGAAATAGGGAATGAAGCAGCTAAAGGGTAAAGCAGCTAAATAACCACTAATGATTTGTCTGATGAATACAAGCCAGAACGAAAAATCATTTAATTATTCATCTGATACTGCTGGAGCCTTATGCACAGTATGTATCTAGATTCCCGGGAAACAATACAATGTGAGAAAGAAAAACTTGCAATACTGATTTTGAAGATGTGAATCAGCTGATAAAAAAAACACAATATTACTAACTTTAATACAATATTTTTTGATTGTTGCTAGTTTAGACTCAGGCTATCGTAAGAAGTAAATTATTGCTCTTTGGTTTGTAATTGTGAGACGATAGTCGTATTGAATTTAGGTAGTGCCTCGTATTTAAATATAAGTGAAGCCTAGGCGCCAATGATTTTGTTCCAAGTTGTTCAGGACGGATCAGTGAAATATGTGATCTAATAAATAATAGTTAATGTGTCGCTGAATGTAATTTAGTTTCATATTTACAGTTTCACAGAACACAGTATTGTAGCGGACCAGAAAAAAAATAAAAAATCTATTCACCATACTAGGAGTACTAGAAAAAGTAATTTGCAGTTTCTCCTAAAAAAGCACAATTAGTGCTTATAAAATCAGGCAGTATATATTAAAAGAGGTATGTAAATGAAAGACTACACGTTAGTTACATATATGTTCAAAAATGCCTTCGATATTGCTTGGTGGCCAATGTGAAAACTAAGTTGCCAAATCTAAATAATTAAAAAAAAACACAATCAATATAAACTTTTATCAAGGTCAGCTAATAAATACAGAATGTTTCGTTTCGCTATTGATAGTTTGCCTCGAGTTCCTTATAGTGGCGCAAACATGCTTTTTCAGTGAATGAGCATTGAAATGTTGGCTGATCGGAATAAAGTTACGTTTACCGAAGAACTTCTTCGCTAACACATTGATGAGATCGAGCATTAGTGCAACCAATGGCGGACCAAAGTTAATGAAGCAAAATGTTCCCACTTTACCTTCACTCTCTGTCGCAAGTCTTGTCCACTAGTACTCCCTGTATCCTAGACAGTACGGTACTTAGGCTTCCATCTCGACAAACGACTGACCTTGAACCCACACAAGAGGCTATAAAGACAAGAACTAAACAGATGCTTTAGACTTCAAAGGACATCCGATCTCTCAATAAATTACTCTTCTACAAAGTTATACTTAAGCCAATCTGGACATACGCAATAGAGCTATGGGGGAGAGAAAAAAAGTCGAACATCAAGCGTATCCAATCCTTTCAATCAAAAGTCCTGAGAACAATAGTAAATGTCCCTTATTACGTCAGCAACAAATCCCTTCATAACCATCTTAATATTCTCTACATTCTTATACTCATCCCTTCCTAGTACATGAAATTCAGTAGTAACCTATTCAACCACCCTAATCCCCTAGCACAGTCATTGCACTGCGCCACTCATCCCTATAATCGTCCTCAGAGACTAAAACGGCAGTGGCTTCGTGACCTGCTATAAATACATGACAGTAGGAGTCTTGGCAATGGCCAGTTTCTCCAATGATGTCCTGAGCGTATGTGGCTCTCGCGCTGTTCGTCAGCCTCCACTAGATCGTATCCGGTGACGCGGCTGACTGAAGAGCATGGAGGACTTTTAAAGACTCCGCTTGCTCTCGCATGCGAGGGAGGTGACAACCGTATGGATTTGGGAGACCTCTGGGGTGTTTGTAAATATTTTATGAATGAGCGAGTGAATGATTAATTGTAAATATGGTATGAATGAGAACATTTTTCTTAATTAATTATTGCCTTATAAAGCAGATTGTAATTTTAGCGCATTAAAAAAGTTATAGATTGAGAAAATTTCTACGCTGTATTTACGGGTAATATAGCATAATTTAAAATCGACTTTATCGTTAAATTAGTTATGCATCATGAAGTGAATAGAATTATGAATAGTCTTTTTTTATTACAAATTTAGTTTAATGATAAGCTTTTCTTCTTTATATATATATTTTTTTTGTAAGATGAAGAAAAATTTAAAGCACTTCGAAATATGGAAATGTGAAAGTCAAGGGAAAGGGAGTGAGACATATCTCAAAGGAAATTCCCAGATTTCATCTGAGCTGTAGCGAATCTGTAGAAGTTAGCCTGATGAATGATGGAATAAGCGGGGATTTTTTTCAAAGGAAATCCTCTGATTAGGGAATATAAATAAGTGAGACTTTTGATATTTTTGAGAGCTCCTCCCCTCACCTTCAGACGTTTACCTTGGACGGTCCCTTCACCCTTATTTTCTATTCCTTCTTATCGCAACAGAAAAAAAGATACACTACAATACAGGTTCTTCATTAGCATAAGGCTAAAGAATATTTTTAATATCAGATTACGACAACTCAGTAAATGTCTTAGTTTTTAATTAATTAATTCAAGACAAGTGTAGTCTACCGCACAGTCGTGGGCTTCGTTAAAGCTGCAAACATAATTTTATTAACACTTTTTGTTATTAGATCTTACGCTCCTTCGTCAAATGGTTTTGATCCCCTTCGGTTGTTGAATATTGTTCCGTTATTTTCTATATGCAGAAGCTGCATAAAATGCTTTCTCACTACCACTCTCTGACCTTAAACTATTCCTTACTACGCAACACCTATAGAAATACTGGCTAATAACGCACATAAATATGATTTGTTATCGATTATACCTATGAATGAGCGAGTGAATGAAAATATGTTAATATCGTATGAATGAGAACATTTATCACAATTACTAATTGCGCAATAAGGAAGGTTGTATTTTTATCATAATAAAGTTGTTTATCTAAAAAAAATATCACCCTGCTATTATCAGTTGTACCAATTTAACATATATATAAAACTTTACAAATTAAGTAGGAATAGAAAACCAAATTGTCTACTCACCTAATTTAACACTCCAGGAGATGAACAGAATCATACCAAACGCTTTGACATACATCGTTCAACGTTCGCTACGACACTGACCCGCTACGCAGGTTTGTCCATTCTTGGTATGTTGTTTTACCCGAAAATGCATTTCAGCCCCGATTTTCTCTCTTTTTTATTTCCTTGCAGCTAACAACACTCTTAAAGTTAGCATCTAAAAAATACTTAAATCACAAAACTAATGTTTTATTCATTTTCCTTTAGTCTAAGAATTGTCTTCCCCGACAACCGACATTTAAGGTTTTTTTAATTATTTCCGTTTATCTACAAATCCATTTATGTATTTACATATTAATGCGCGAACAGCCAATTGTGAACTATTTTGTATAGATAGTTTATTTTATTTTTGAAACAACGTCTTGTTTTATTTTCTTCATATATTATTTGTTTACTTATATTTATTTTTTTAAATTTCCTATAAGTATGTGTATTTTATTTTTTTTTACTATATTTTTTAAAATATTTTATTTGAACATTGTAAATATTATCAGATACTGATACAGTAAATGTACTTTATGATAAATAAATGTTTCTTTTATAAGGGAATTAGTCTCGGAATAATAAATATGTTAGTAGTATTATTATTAAAATCTTAAGAGAAATCAAACATTTTAAATTAGGGCAGTTAGATCTCTTATTTTTCTATGAATGAACGAACTTTTCTTAATTTTTTGGAGCTATTGCTTTTTTTTTAGAATCTTTCACTTGATACCACAAGTGATACTTTCCTAGAAAATATCATCCATCTACATAAAAATTGAGATAGTAAAATTTTTTATTGCAGTTTCGATGTAATTGTATACTCCTTTATTGTGCTATAATTACAATCTGCCTTTTATAAGGCAATAAGTAATAAGATAAATGCTCTCATTCGTATCATAATTACAGTTCATCATTCACTCGCTCATTCATACAATATTTACAGACAGCCCAGAGACCTCTCCTCTCCTTTCCTCTTCTCTGGAAACATTCCATTATTGTCCTATTCGCCAAACCCGGTAAACCACCCAATGAAGCCTCATCTTACCGTCCAATTAGCCTACTCCCTATCCTCTCAAAAATATTTGAGAAACTCCTACTAAAACGTCTTCTTCCAATTGTTGAATCCAAAAACCTTTTTCCCACACACCAGTTTGGTTTCCGCCAACGACATTCCACTGCTCAACAAGGCCTTCGCGTTGTTGATCACATCTCCTCAGCCCTTGAAACCAAACAGTATTGCACTGCTGCCTTTCTCGATATAGCTCAAGCTTTTGACAGGGTTTGGCACGCAGGTTTGCTCTACAAGCTCAAAAGATATTTACCACAGACCCTTTTCCTAATCCTACAGTCCTACCTTTCAAACCGCTTCTTCCAAGTCCGCTGTGGTTTAGAATACTCTAACTACTATCCCAGAAGTGCAGGAGTCCCACAGGGCAGTGTCCTGGGCCCCATCCTCTATAACCTATACACCGCTGATGTCCCCTCTACTCCCAATACCTTCTTGGCCACATTTGCAGATGACACTGCAGTCTTGTCATCCCACCTAGACCCCGACATAGCATCCCATAACCTTCAAAAACACCTTGACGAGATCGAGTATTGGTGCAATCAATGGCGGATCAAAGTTAATGAAACAAAATGCTCCCACATTACCTTCACCCTTTGTCGCAAGTCTTGTCCACTAGTTTATTTTAATTCTATTCCTCTCCCTGTATCCGAGACAGTACGGTACTTAGGCTTCCATCTTGACAAACGACTGACCTGGAACCCACAAACGAGACTAAAAAGACAAGAACTAAACAGACGCTTTGGACAACTGTACAGACTACTTCAAAGGACATCCCATCTCTCAATAGAAAATAAACTACTAATCTACAAAGTTATACTTAAACCAATCTGGACATACGGAATAGAGCTATGGGGGACAGCAAAAAAGTCGAACATCAAGCGTATCCAATCCTTTCAATCAAAAGTCCTGAGAACAATAGTAAATGCCCCTTATTATGTCAGCAACAAAACTCTTCATAACGACCTTAACATACCCTACATTCTAGAACTCATCCCTTCCAAGTTTCTGAAATTCCACAGTAGCCTTTCCAACCACCCTAATCCTGTAGCACAGTCATTGCACTGCGCCACTCATCCCTATAATCCTTCTCGGAGACTGAAACGGCAGTGGCCTCGTGACCTGCTATAAACGCGTGACAGTGGGAGTCCTGGCAATGGCCAGTTTCTCCAATCATGTCCTGAGCGTCTGTGGCTCTCGCGCTCTTGGTCAGCCTCCACTGGCTAGTATCCGGTGACGCGGCTGACGAAGGAGCGTGGGGGACTTCCCAAGACTCCGCTTTCTCTTCGCGGTGGATTTGGGGGGTCTCTGGGCTGTCTGTAAATATTGTATGAATGAGCGAGTGAATGATGAACTGTAAATATGGTATGAATGAGAGCATTTATCTTAATTACTTATTGCCTTATAAAAGGCAGATTGTAATTTTAGCACAATAAAAAATTACAATTTAAAAATCAAAAACAAGAATTATTATTCGTCAAGGACATTCATTTTATTTAAAAATCGATATCAAATATTTTATTTGTATTACTCTAAACTTGTATTGGATTCGCATGTGAGTTATTAGTAGTGCTCAATCTTTTCGTGCATGTGAGACATAAGGTGGCGTACATTGGTCTTTATTGGTATTAAGGCAGCAATACCAAAGAATTAGTGGTTTTTTTTTTTTTTTTAATAAAAGGATCACACTTACTGCTGCGAAGAAAGGTTTTTGTAGTATGCTACGGAATACAAACTACAAAATTAGTAAGCGATGAAGCAGAGAAATAAATTTTGAAGGGCATCAGGCAGAGTTCCAACTAAGACTAGACCCGAGGACAGTAAAACTCCACTTGGGCTCCCTTTAATTAAATCTTCACAAAAGGGCAGTGGGAGTTTATGCCCTTACGTCTGAATCACAGTGTCTACTCGAAATGATTACTAGCCGTTCACACCAGTTTAAATGGGTAATCGTATTTTATTCCAGCTCGTCTCAAACTATTTAAACGGCAGCTGTAAAATTTGCTCGAATTTACAGGGCAGATGGATTTACAAGGACACTGAATTGTCTAATTGTTGCTATATAAATAAACAATTTTGGATTAATGTTCCTGTTTCTTTACGACTGACTGTAGCTAAATTATATGATCTAAGGTGTCATACCCACAATTATAACAGTTAATAGTTTATTTATGCACAAGCGCATTCAGCCACTTTTAATTGCTTATAATGTAAAGGAGATGCCAGACTACTAAAATTGTATCGTATCTTAAGTCCCCCCCCCCCAAACTATCCTTACCGCAACCCTCCAACACATATGGAAGCTCACTGTAATTGTATCAAAAATGAATAACTACAAGTAGATACGTAAGGACTCTGAGTTCCTTAAATACTTATTGAATAATAATTTTAAAAAATTAGGATTTTTGATCGAATATAGTTTTAGGATTTTGCTGTTTTTTTTTAAACGGACAGAAACCCTCATTTGCTCAACCTTTTACACCTGGATACATAAATCATATAAGTTTTTCCTTGAATCTAGAATTTCTTATTATTATTATTATTTTTATAAACCAGTATCGTTTCCCTGTGTCTTTTATGGTTGCTCTAGACATAAAATGTTACGTAAGAGGGTCCGATTTGATGATCCGACTAAATTAAAAATACTGAAATATGCATGATAGCTGATTATGTTTACTAGTAAAACTAGTTTACTTACTGGGAAAAGGTGTTTTTTTTATGTATCCCCCAACGCACCTAATGGCCGTATTTCAACCAAAAATTATTAATTTAGAAAATTAATGACACCTAACTCAAAGAGCACTGCGAAGCTCAAGGTTTTAATGTGGGACAAAATTCAACGATAACCGCAGCTCTAGTATTGGTATTTATGAGTTCCAATTTAAGCCTTAATAATGAAATTTGACATGGAGTTCCCATTTGATATTGGGAATACATGAAAAATATAACATGTCTGTAAAAATGACATGAATTATTGTCAATAATTAATTATTTTATTTCTTAATTCGTCTCATTAACTGAAAATTATCTTATACAAACTGGAATGTAAATCTCTTTGTTTTACTGCCTTCGATATGCCCTTAACCATAAAAACAAAAAAATCACGAAACAGGCAAAATTTTTCCCTATTTTACGTTGTTAAATGTTTAGTAACAACATCAATAATATTCAGATCATTTTTAATCACGAACAAATCAGAGTTTTAAATCTTATATGGGTTCTCAGGTTGTTTTTTCCCTTCCAGCTGTTTCATTACTATGAGATACTGATTATTGTATTTATAGGTATTGTGAGATATAGCATTAACGGGTTAGTTATTCAACTAACCATGACTCCACCACCTTCCCCGGATCGATGGCAACAGACTGTCCGAAAAACATAGGTTAAGTTAGTTATATCTTGATTTTAAGCTATATGTTAGTTACAATGATCCTTAAGGTGAGCTTTAGTACGTCAAAAAGGTTTGTGTTAATACAATACAAAGATTGTATAGGTGTCCCAGAATTAACGCAAGATTTTATTTAAATAGAAAACACAGTTTTTAGTATTTTTTTTGTTATTTTTTTATTGAATTATATTGTAAATAGAATAGGGTTATTTATGGAATAGCACATCGGGCAAATGGCCTCCACGACTTTGCTGGCACATACGCACTGTTTTGTCGAAATTTTCCATGACCATTTGGCATAAATGTGGTTGAATTTCGTTTATGAAGCGTTGAATTTCCTCTTTTAATGCACGGGTAGATGTGGGCTTGTTGATATACACATTTGAATTCCAATAACCCCATAAAAAGAAATCTAAAGGTGTTAAATCACACGAGCTAAGGGGCCAATTGTGATCACCGAAACGAGAGAGTACACGACCTGGAAATGACTCGTGCAGTATTTGAATTGTTTCATGGGCTGTATGGCATGTGGCACCATCTTGTTAAAACCACATATTGGCCCCATGAATATCATCCAATTTCGGCACAAAGAACTGTGTTATGGATATTCAACAACACTGTCACGCACTGCTTCGATATTGACATTTGAACGGCTTGTTTTTGAACGACCAGTGTGTTTAGTGTCTCCAACTGATCCAGTCTCCCTAAATTTTTCAATTAATCACTTCACAGTTTATGAAGTTAAAACACTATTCCGACCATATTTTGTGTTAAATTTTCGAACTGCGGCCACCAAACTTTCATTATTTTTGTGATAATGTTCAACAATAAAGACACGTTGTCCTATCGTGTAACGCTCCATTTTTAACTACCCTAAACTGTCAGCTGTCAAATAGTTTTTTCTTTTAGGGTTGCCAGCACTTTACTGCGCAAATGGCAGCAAATTCAAATCTTGCGTTAATTCTGGGACACCCTTTATGTCCTCAGAAAGTGTATAAAATGTTGCGTGGCTACTGTCAATGCAGTAAGCTCCAAATGTAATCTACTAATTAAATTGAATGTCTTGGAAATTTTAAACATTTAATAATGTTTAGGGTTACGGTCAAATAATTTTCACGACCTGTGTCGTAGAACGTACCTACTAGGTGTACTACGGACTACAGGCGATCGTACTTCAAATCAAATTTGAGCCTATTCCTCCGGCTGCTTAATGTATAGACGGCAGTACATAAAAGCAGTAAGAGTAACATTTGCCGAATGACATTGTCCTGTTTATTGACCCCATTAAAGCACAGCGGCTTGGGTTAGCGGGATAGATACCAGTCCCCCCACTGCTGCGGAGACTCCCCGATATATCACTGTGCTCCCTTATCGACATTTATGACTGGCTAAATTATAGGATTGTGGCAGGATAAAGACCCTGGCTCCCTTCCAAATGTTTACCGATCATCTCCAGATCCGCCAGATATACCAGGGAACGGTTGAATAATACATCGCCGCGCTAAACGCAATAAGTCAACGCTGTAGCGGCGGTGTTTTCTTCTGATAACTTTGCCCCTCTCTCAGCTGATGAAATCTTACAAACATCATTCATGCTAGATACTCATGTTATTGTTTTGTAACGGGAAGGGTATTCCTGTCGTAGGGATGGTGGTTATACTGCCAGATTACATATTTCCATTACTGGATTCGATTCGCTTTCACACACTACTGAATTTGTGTTACGGAAGAATTAATACATACATAATTACATATTCAGTTGATATTCGTATACATATACGGTAACTCTACGACAGAACGCACACATTACAAGAATAGCTGTAGTAGTATGCTTAAGAGAAACTTATTTCCATACATAGAGAAAATTTCAAGAAAAAATACCAGCTAAATACTATTCATGGTAATGAGCAGACCCATAGACATCATAAGTAAGGCATCCATGAAGTCATTTTTTAACAACTACACTAAATATATATATATAGAAACATCATTAAAAAAAAACAAGAGCCTACCCAATCCAAACAGAATAGCTTCTGTTCATTTACTTGTTGATTGCTAAATTTGAGAATGTCCAAACATGTTTACAGTGGCTTGATAAACATAGGTACAATTGTCGCTGCATACAATAGAAAAATGAATCGGATTGCATCTGTGTCATATGCTCCTTAAAATGTTTTCAGCCATCGGGTTTAACTATGTTTCATTTTGTTTAGTTCTATTTCCGACGGTAGTTCTGGATACATAAATCATATAAGTTTTTTTTAGAAGACTTCTAGAAGTTGTTATTTTTACTAGCCATGTGGACTTGGGAGTCCTCTGGGCTGTTTGTAAAGATTTTGTGAATGAGAGAGTGAATGAAAATTGTAAATATGGTATGAATGAGATCGTTTATCACAATTACCCAATGAGGCAAATTGTAATTTTATCATAATAAAGTTATTGTTGTTGTAATCGTAAATCGTTATTTTTCTAAACTAGTCTCATTTCTCTTTTTTATGGTTGCTCTAGACCAAAAAGTTCGATTTGATGATCCGACTAAAATAAAAATAAACTGATAAATGCATAATAGCTGATTATGTTTACTAGTAAAACTAGTTTACTTACTGGGAAAAGTATTTTTTTTTGTATCCTCCCAATGCAACCAACGTCCCTATTTCAATCGAAAATTATTAATTTAGAGGATGAATGACACTTCGCTTGCACACAGCGAAGCTTAAGGTTTCAATGTAGGACAAATTTCAAGGATAACCGCAGCTCTAGGATATTAGCAACGTCCTGTAATTACCAAGTAGTGAACATAAGTTTATTCTCTAGATTAGACTAAGGACTCCTAAATAACTATAATAATAGCTCAAATCCTTGGAAAGGTCGATGGATGCGACGACCACTGTTTCTTGTAACTATTAAATGACGACGTAGGCCATGCAGAGAGGGGGAGCGCCTGAGTCAGAAAAAATATATTTTTTTTTGTTGAAACGCTCTGGAGGGTTCCAGTTTAAGCCAGAAAAACAAAAATTTACATGGAGTCCCATTTGATATTGGGAACATGAAAAATATAACATGCCTGTACAAATGACATGAATTAATGTCAATAATAAATTATTTTATTTGTTAGTTCGTCTCATTAACTGGAAAGTACCTTATAAAAAAAAACGGAATGTAAATCTCTTTGTTTTACTTCCTTCGATATACCCTTAACCATAAAAAAAAAAATTCTTATCTTCGGATCTTTATCATACGAAAGTTATCACGAAACATCTTACTTTTCCCCCATTTTACGTTTTTAAATGTTTAGTAACAACATCAATAATATTCAAATCATTATTACATGAGCTATCGTCTATCATTATATCCAAGGAAGGGGATTAAACCATTTGAAATTAATATTCACCGCAGGAAAAAATCAGAGCTTTAAATATTATATGACTGTTCAGTTTGTTTTTTCCCTTCCCGCTGTTTCATTACTATGAGATACTAATTATTGTATTTTTAGGCATTGTAGGATATACCATTAACACCACTCTTCCGATTCCTACACACTAGCAAAATAACTCGACTCCAGAGCTTCCAGAACAAAATCCTGCGCACGGCACTATGGCATACCCCTTTTCGTGATATGAAGGCTCCCGACATCCACGAAAAGTTCGAAGTCCCCACCATCACCGAAGCCATCCAAAGAAGACACATCAAGTTCTTCGACTCGATGAAACATAGTCTAAACCCTCTATTCCGAGACATGACACCCCCACCACTACCGGCACGATGACAACTCTCAAGATCTAGTAAAGCAGACTAAATGGTGGACATTACGGCGCTTGGCCCACCAACAACAAGCCTCTAACGGGCACCCAACACTGCTATCCGACTAAATAAGACTGCACTACATGCCTAGAGGGACTCTAGGCCCAGCCACCAGTGGACTCTCACCACTGTACTGTAACAATCAACCTCTACCGAGGCTTCCCACACTCCTTAATTCCCTCACACCGCCTTCAAGCAGGTACTCCTAGTACAAGGATTCGCTCAACCCAAATATCCCTTTATTTTTCCCTCATCCTTAATCTTATAATTAGAGAGCTAAGAAAAAAAAAAAAATAAAACCATTAACGGGTTAGTTATTTAGCTAACCATGACTCTACCACCTTCCTTTTTTTTAATATTTGAAACGTTGTATGCCTTTACCTATTCTCCCTCTTCAGTAGAACAAATTCTTTTATGAAGTCCGGTATATTTCAGTATTGCTCAATGCCGAGTTTAGGACAGTGACCCCTCGTTATTCGTAAAGAAGAAGTTACTTAAATAAGATCAGATTTTGGGAGCAGACAGCACAGGCTTGTCACAGAAACCCTACAGCAGCAACAACACAGCCTGGGGCACGGGTCGGTTTTTGCAACAGCAGTGGTCAGGTACAAGACAAGACTGGACAAGGCTAATGCTCTGTTCGAATGCTCTCTAATTACGGACCTTGTAAACAGCGGTAGGTCAGGGGGGGGATTTTTACCTTCCCCACCTCCACAACCTTCCCCCACCAGCACCCCCCTCCTTTCTGGGTCGATACACAATTTACAGCCCGTTTCTGAAACATTAAAGCTATCTCCTCTGGGCACTCGACTGTACCGTCTGATTGTCCGCGGTGATATTTAGTGGCACACTCGCCGAAACGGGCCGGCATGGGCCAGATATCAGTTTGATTACATTATTGCAGAGCCGAGGATATTAATTAAGTCAGTATTACTGCCAGGCATTTATATACTAATTGAACCATTCCCTAATTAATCAACGCAGTCCTAATTCTCATGTTGCTGTAACCGACTGTTTGATATATTATGCTTGACTATAGGTAGCAATATCAACATATTCATAATCATCTGAAATTATTTGCAAAATATTCGCCAAACCTGAAAGGAGAGGCTCTACTTTCAGTCAGGTAGCTGGTGATTCGTCAGTCTGCCACTATGCCGTCTTCAAATAATTCTACCGGTGTGAATTGTCACAGGTAGTACATAAACATAAGTAATGCAATTAAC
The DNA here is from genome assembly GCA_930367205.1 of Acanthosoma haemorrhoidale. Classification (NCBI taxonomy): domain Eukaryota; kingdom Metazoa; phylum Arthropoda; class Insecta; order Hemiptera; family Acanthosomatidae; genus Acanthosoma; species Acanthosoma haemorrhoidale. Next base: position 17,362,870 of record OV884011.1, on the reverse strand, counting down.
TCACTTACTACTATTATTAAATCACAAATAACTATTCAAATATTATTCATCACAACAAAAAAAAAACCGGTGCTCATCATTTTCCATCCAAAATATTTTAGACCATGATGACCAATTACAACAATAGCATTCAACAAAACAACAGCAGTTTTGAAAATGAACATATTACAGTCCTTATGTTAATTCAGTTTGTTTCTATAAATTTCTACAATTCTCTTAGCTTTTTAATCATTCCAAATGTCGTGTAGTTTGTATTTTTTGGCACTTGCTTCGGCTGAGTCGTATTATTATCCTGTGAAACGCACATTTTACTGAGAGCAAGCCGGATTTTAAGGACGTGATTTACGCTATCTTCTTAATTATTAATTATTTAATTGATATGTAAATATAAATAATATTTATTTGTGGGATAATTATAATTTTTGACATTACTGAAGCGTGTCCCAAGCAAATACAACAAATATGTTTAAGAGTAACTTATATTGTTAAAGGCCTATCATAAAATAGGTGAAATAATCTATACTTCAAATCGTAATTAATCTTGTCATAAATTTGACAAAACGACGGAACAAACAATAATTCATAATTATTGTAAAGGACTAAAATCTAATAAATAATATAAATAATCTTGATAAACTTATCCTGACAGGCTAGGGATTCCAAGATACATATAGATGAGGGAGGAGGATTCGGGCATAATAATGCATGAGGGGTCCTGAGGTGGATGTAAGCCGTCAAAGGCTGCTGAATAAAGATTTCTCCTGTAAATACTCATAGGTTAGATTTTTTTAAGGGACTACTGGTGCTGAATAATTTAGAGCAGGGGGGCCTAAAGAGGGCATCCTTTCCCCTTGTAAAAACCTAAAAACAGAAGAATAAAGGCCTTTCGGAGAGAGAGAGAGAGAGAGAGAGAGAGAGAGAGAGAGAGAGAGAGAGAGAGAGAGAGAGAGATGCTTCAACTCCACGTAGATGAAGATCAGATTCCTTCTTAGGCACTTGTGTAAACCTGAAGATGGAAGGAGGGGGGGGCTATATCCGGAAAATAAACTTATTTGTATGAAAGGAGGTTCCCCGATCCGACGCTGGCATTCAGGAAAAATCTCAGAAGCAATCTGTGAACTTCAAAGGAGAGACCCCGAGATAAATTTCCTTTTCAGATGTATTATGAAGGTTGGTTGGAACAGTCGGCGAACAGGATGGAAGTGGTGAATGAATTAAATCTGATTTTCTAGTCGAGCTAAGTTATTAAAGGGGCCTGGGCCCCCTCTTCTCACCCCCCCCCTTAAATACGTTAATATTATCAAAACGATTTTTTCCCCTTTAATGTTTCAATATTTTTCTTTCGGAAAGCTGCAGTTACCCTCTTAAACTAAACAGACAGTCACAACTCTTTGATTTCTGTTTGAGAGAGGAACACCTTTTTTTTTGTGAAGAGATTTATCGTTGGGAAAAAATATAATATAAACGGGAAAGAAAAACTAAACTTTATTTACCCATAACGTAACAAAAATAAGCAACCACAAATTAAAAACCTACAAGTCTGGTTTAAACGTTCATAACTGGTAAATGCTCAAATCGTTAATATTTTAAAAGTTCAAGTAAGGAATGAAACAGAGACTATCAAACTTAAATACCTATTTATTGGTATAAAAATCAGGTATAAAGTGTGCTGATTATATAGAGCATATAACCTGAAAAGATTGCCTATTCCTTGTCCCAGTAACACATTTTTTTTTTTTTTCTTAGCTCTCAAACTTATAAAAATAGGATGTGGGAAAAATAAAGAAAAATTATTTTGGGCTAATGAGTGCCTTTCACTAAGGGGAGTCCCCCATTTGAAGGAAGTATGAGAAGGATATAGGGTATGGAATGCCTAAAGCGTGCAAAGGAGGCAGGTGGAATCAGGAAGGTAGTGAGAGTCTACCGAGGGTGGAGCCTAGGGGTACCTAGGCAAGGGTTTGTAGTCGGCCAGGTCAAGCCTGGCCCGCCTCGGCAGGCGCCTGAAATAAGTCGGCCTCTCGGCCGGAAGGTCGACCCTGCTTAAACAGGTAGATGGGGTCTTGTAGCTTCGGTTGAGTCGGCCGGGAGATCGGCCTCGATCTCTCGGCTGGGTGTAGATCTTCAGTCTCCGTCAGGGGGCTAGGGCTCGATCACGTCCATCTGTCTCCAGGTTTCGGCGGTCCAGCAGTGCTTCCATCTGACGGGCATTGGTGGTGGTTGAAGGTCGGAGAATAGTGGGTTGTGGCTGTGTCGGAGTGAGTCGAAAAATTTGATGTGTCTTCTCTTGATGAAATCTTGAATGGTGAGCACTTTTTTTATGCATCTCGTCCGCCTTCATTCGGTCGAACGGGGTATGTTTGAGGGAGGTGCGGAGAACTCTGTTCTGAAATTAATGGAGCGTTTGGAGAGTGTTAGGAGTCAGATACTTGAAGAGAGGGGTCCCATACATCAAAGCAGGTCTTAGGACGCTCTGGTATATCAGCAGCTTGAGGCGTACCGATAAAGCCGGGCTGTGAAGTAGGTGTCCGAGGCTGAAGAATTTCTTCCTAACACTCTTTAACTTCTTGCCGAGATGTGTTGTGAACAACAAGTGTTGTTCTTAGTAGCTTGTTGCTTACAGGTCACTAAACACATTAATGACTATCGTCGGGTAGTTCAATCGTAACTATCGATTACATCGAGAATAAATGGATATCCTACAACACTGCGAGCTATTCTGTTTAGGTGTTCGTTAAAATAAAATAAATATAATAAAAAATCATTAAAATAAGGACGAAAACTGTGTGCTGTTTTGACTACTTTTGTCTTATTTCAACCAATTGATAAGAAGCTATTGAAGGAATGGTTATAGTTATTTTTCTATTAATAAGAACAAACCAGAGTTGTAAACATCAATAGAGCTTAATCTGTATTCTAAAACAAAATATATGAATGAAATACAGGAGGTAGTAAGAGGTGAAGCAACAGCGAGGGATACTTGGGGATCGTTCGAGTTTCCGAAAAAATTATCAAACGATTTTGAAAAAAACATCACATTTTAACAAATACGTGTAATGAAGTTAATTATAGTAGCTATTGGATGGAACGTATTTAAATGCACCATTTCTATTATCAACTAGAAAAATTTTAATTACGTGAATATTTTTGCATTGCCACCTTTAAATCATTATTAATTTCTGATCTGGGGAATGAGAAATCTTAAAATCATAACCCTCCTCGGAGACTAAAACGGCAGTGGCCTCGTGACCTGCTATAAATGTGTAACGGTGGGAGTCCTGGCAAATGCCAGCTTCATGTCCTGAGCGTATGTGACTCTCGCGATCTTTGTCAGCCACCGCTGGCTCGTATCCGATGACGCGGCTGACGGAGGAGCGTGTTCATCCAACGTAGACATATCAATTTTTTCGACTCCCTACAATACTTGACTAACCCGGTGTTTAACACGATAACCCCCGCTCCGTTCCCCCATCGATGGTAGGACGCCGCCTGGCAGGAACGCTCTAGTCTTAGGTTCTAGGTTTAGGTTTTAGTTTTTTTGGTGTTTTCACGGTTGTAAGCAGAAGGTGAGCCTCATCACCTAGTGTTCTACAGGTGTTTTTTGACTTTTTGACTACAAATTGAAATGTATCATATTTATGCACTCCATCGAATGTATCTGCATATGCATGTAGTACGAGGAGCTAATTGTAATCCAATAATTTTTTGTTCATTGTAAATAATAAAGAGGTTTTGTAAATAAAAAAAACGGAGGAGCGTGGGAGACTTCCAAAGACTCCGCTTCCTCTTTGGGATGCGAGGGAGGTGACAACTATGTGGATTTTTTTGACAAACAACAAGGGACAATGTTGGGCTGTTTTTAAATACTGTACGAATGAGCGAGTGAATGAAAATTGTAAATATGGTATGAATGAAAACATTTATCACTATTACTTATTGCCCAATGAGGCAGATTGTAATTTTATCATAATAAAGCTGTTTAAAAATCATAGGCCAGTAATTGTATTTTTTCCAGTAACTAATCAGTCTACTACTAAATTTTCCATCAGAAATAAATTTCTTTTGACCATTTGAATTGGATATGTTTGCCTCGGCAGTAGCGGAAGTCGTCGAATGAAAGTATAACCTTTGCCTGAGACTGGGCCTATTATGAAGTGGCCGTTCTGCACTTCCTAGAGCGTGCAAATCGCTAAAGCCTGTGTCCCTCATTGAGACCTGACGTCCTATCAAAGCCTGCAGGTTAGGGCGCCCGGAACGTGACCGTTTTTCTGTAATTGTTAAGGGGGCGGCACCTGGAGGCGGTATGCGAGGCAGGTGTGGGGCCACAATGCGGGCCACATTCCGCCCTTGTAGGACGTGCTCTCCTCAGTCACTCAACCGTGCCTGTCTGTCTGTACCTCTTAGCGCTTCTTTCATTTGTACCCCGGCTTCCTATACAAAGCAACATTTTAGCTTAAGTTACTTTTTAGCAATAAAAGAGGCTGGAAGAACTCCATATCGCTAGTCAATGAAAAACCTGTGGAATAGAATTTTCCTCTCTTTGTTCCATCAACGATTATACCAGAGAGAGAATTAATTTTCTTTATGCAGTTCTACTTGGCACATGCAAATCTACTTGCGAAATACACAATTAGGGCCTGTATTGTTCCAGCCTTGTGATGACGTCGTGTTGAGGTTTTGTGATCTACCGAGATGTGACATACTCTAGGAAGACCTGGAAAGTTTCTTTTCGACTGACGACAAAAGGCGAGACTTTACGTGTCTATGCTACAAGGGATTTTCACTATAAACTGGTACAAATCCAAGCATTCAAGAAAAACAAGCTCCTCTGTCGATAGGAATCTGAACTCTTCTGACTGATATCCGAATGCCATGCTGTCTGAACATAAGTTGACTGTAAGAAAATGGAGTCGAGGTATAGCTGAGCACGTGAACTGTAATCTCAAGCTTGCTTTCAAACTGATACACTACTTTCTTATACTGGTAGCTAGCTACTCGTTTAACTTGAGTGAAACCCGTTAGGAGTTGAGTGAAAAGAGATAGGAATAAAGTCTTTTGAGTATACATCTATTTTGATTGATTTGATATCACCCTGGGGCTATAAGGAGTTGCAATAGCCAAAACTCTCATGAAAATATTGTCAAGAACATAGAGGAATGGTATTTTAATAGCAAGTTTATAACCTTAGAACAAGGAAATATACAAATCATATTCTTTATCTCGTCCGTCAGCCGCGTCACCGGATACGAGCCAGTGGAGGTTGACGTAGAGCGCGAGAGCCACATTCGCTCAGGACATGAAACTGGCCATTGCTAGGACTTCCACTTAAATATAAATATACTAGGTAGTTTCCTTTCTCGTCGGCTTTTTTAAGTTCTTTTTTGAAACAGTTCTTCTTGATAGGTCCAGTTCCGTCAAGATTCTAATATTAATTTCTCTTGCCGAATGAGATTATCAGTTTATATTTGAGTTTTACTTTAAGCATTCCTTAGTCATTCAAATTCCCGAATGTTATTGACCGAACACTCTTCTAATTTTTCGTTTATTTGAGGCATAAAATCTGGATATACACCAGAATCTAGTTCCACTGCATTTGCGATGCTCCAGAGTATTTGCATCCTCTCTGAGTATTTTACAAATTTTTTCAAGGTCTGTTGTTACAGACAAATATTTCAGACGGAGAAACTGGCCATTGCCAGGACCCCCACGGTCACGCATTTATAGTAGGTCACGAGGCCACTGCCGTTTCAGTCCCCGAGGAGGATTATAGGGATGAGTGGCGCAGTGCAATGACTGTGCTACAGGACTAGGGTGGTTGGATAGTTACTATGGAATTTTTCGAACTTGGGAGGACTTCGAGAACTTATGGTATTTTAAGAGCGTTATGAAGGGTTTTGTTGCTGACATAATAAGGGGCATTTACTGTTGTTCTCATGACTTTTGATTCAAAGGATTGGATACGCTTGATGTTCGACTTTTTTGCTGTGCCCATAGCTCTGTTCTGTATGTCCAGGAGAGCAAGGAAATAAAAGCGATCCTATGGAAAATATGGGAGGGTCATCAAATGATTATTTATTAATTAGAAATATATCTTTAGCGGTCACATAAAGATCCTGACGTTAACATTAATAATATTTAATATGCATTTGGACTTTAATAACGTCAGTTTTCGCAGCTGTAAAGAACCCCTTGTAAACCGTGGAGGGCCATCTATGACGAACAGAAGAATTTACTAAACATATTATTCCACGATATAATATTGATGATAGATATTGAGCATATGCATTGGTGTCCCTTCACAGCTAGCCAGGTCGTTCGGTTTGAGACTTGAGTGGGCTGCATCGCACAGCCCAAGAGCTTAGCGTGACATTTGCATTTTTATAAGGAAAATCCCCCCTGAGAAGGTTCGAGGAAGTAAGTGACCTGCTCCAATGTGGCAATTTTCATACGAATAAACTCCTGAGGGCGGGCCAAAGCTAAATTACTTCTCACTTATGAGACGAATAATAATTTCGTAGACAGTAAATTGTTCACAGACATTTATCATGCGTGGAGTAATCATTTCTTATTGGCTATTATTAAGCGGTTTAGAGCTTGAATAGAAAAAAGTTAATTTAATTTTTAAAAAAAAAATCTGAAAAAATAAGGTTTTTAGAACCAACAGTAGGCAAAGCGCTTTGAGAAAATTGCAATCGTGTTCATCATTATTTATCGGCTAAAATAATAATAAGTTTTTTGCGATAATTAAATAACTATTGTGACTAATCTGTAAGAAACATTGGGTAACCAGACAATTACCTGTATGAGCAGATTGGATTGTACATATGGCTAATGTTGTATTTGTATTTTTTATCCTTTATATTATATTTAATTAAATTTTATTATTGTGCTACATAGTCTTGGTTATCATTATTTATGTTATTTTTAAATGTCCCTTCCTTGAAGGAAGAGCCCTACATCTTCCTGAGCTTATATTATGGTTGTTTTACATGTACGCAACGTGCTTTCATTTATTTTGTTATGATTATTATTCAAACTTTAGGTAAACTGTGCAAAACCACAAGACAAATAATATTCTCTACCCATATATTAAGGTGGTATTTGAGAAATCCATTCCTTTATATAGGTATAGGATTTCAAAAACAGCTGATTTAGTATGTAGGTTAGTTTTAAGGTTGATCAAAAAGGTGAGCCCCATCACCTTATTAGTCAGTTTAGTCAAGTCACGTATAATGTATATCATTATACTTGTTTATTCATTATATAATTTCTATAAAATAACAAAACCTGTATATAATGTAGTGATGCTACAGGAAATACAAAATAATTTGTAAATAGATTCGCCTGAGGATCTATAATTATATATAATTATCTGTAAATCTAAAGGGGCTATGAAGGGAAAAAAACATCTGATTATAGAATCGCCGTCGGGTGAGTTCATCCGCCGGAGACACATCAAGTTTTTTGACTCGTTGCATCACCTAACCAACCCAGTGTTTAACACTATGACCCCACCACCCCTCCCGCATATATGGCAACAGACTGTCGGGGAAAAATTAGGTTAAGAATTAGTAAGTAAGTTAGTTTTAAGGTTGATCTAAAAGGTTAACTCCTATCAACTTTATTAGTCAGTTTAGTCCAGTCACGTATAATGTGTATCATTATACTTGTTTATTCATTATATAATTTTTATAAAATAACAAAACCTGTACATAATGTAGTAGTGACGCTACAGGAAATACAAAAATAATTTGTAAATAGATTCGCCTGAGGATATATAATTATCTGTGAATTTAAAAAGGCTATGGGAAAAAAAAAAACAGCTTATTGGTGATGATTATTTATTTTTTTGAAGTTTTTAATTTATTCGGACTCAATGATATTATTCATGTGATGCAAACAGCTTTTTATTGTGTAATACATGTGGTTTGCACAGTTTTTAGAGCTCACGAAAATTGTAAAAAAAATTCTCAGCTTCTTGAGAATAAAACGGGAGGTACTTGAATAAAGAAGTAATGAATAAACTTAAAAAAAACAAATCTATGGTTGTGATCAATGACTTTTTAATGATGCCTAACCCTTTGGCCTAGTGCCTAGAATGTGTAAGTTGTCGAATATAATGGACAATTTTTTTATATTTAATTGTTATTGTAATTGATCAGGACTCGTGCTTTGGGGCTTGGCAATCAGGATTCACCAAGAATAGCTTGTTATTTCTACCTAAGCCATCAGATTTATTCAAACCCATTTCTTGAAAAATTATTCCTTTACTTAGCCGTGACATTTTCTGAATAATTCTTAGTCAACAGAGAGCTCCGCAATTTCCATTCCAATTCCTGTTGTGAGGCATAATGAGTTAGGAAGTACTTCATAAGGATGTTAGGGTTTTTGAAAGGGAAATGGAAAGGATCCACCGAGCCTTGAATCCCCCCCGAGAGAAGTGTGCCTATAGGGTAAAGAAGGATACTAAAGGCCTATAGGAGCTTATTACTGGCGGACCTGGCACCGATGGCAATAAGACTAAGGGACGACAGCGCTGGAGGAAGGAGCCTGGGGAAATTGCTTTCAGTCGCACTCGCGATGGCGGGGGGTGGGGCTGGTTGGTCGGGGGGTGGGTCTTTTTCACGCTCCTCTGGCTTCTGGCGGTTCGTCGGAATAGATTCGGTTATTGCGCTGGCTGGCCTAACACCATAGCGTCATCCGATTAGCTCCTGACGGGAGGAATCAAGTTTGGGACCGCTTCATTACCCCGGCAAAGGTATTGTGCTCACAGGACTACCTCCGTTGCTGGTATTGAAAACTGCAATGAACAATTAAAAAACACTCTTGCAAAGTCTAAAATCCTTGCATCCAATGAGAGTCAGGAGTGTTTTATTTTGTATTTAAGTGCTGCTGCTGCTGAAAAGCAAAACTCAATGAGAGCTTCCGTGCGATACACAGATTCATTAAGACAAAAACTGCGCATTGCTGCTGTCCGAAACTGATACAAAGGACCTCAGAAGAAACGCACACCATTTCTGTTTTGTTTTTTCAACAAGATAACGACGCTAACCTGTACTTCCAAACCCATTTTCGAGATCCTTATCTCTCTCATTAGTACAATGATAAATCTTGAAAGTTTATTTAGTTTTAGAGCCTCATATCATTTTTACACACTATTTGTCAACAAACGAAGGATAAATGCTTTTCCTGGTTGATTTCATTTTCCTTTTGTTTGCGCCGAACATCAATTTCTCCCTTACCGCTTCCGTTCTCTTAATCGCGCTAGTATTTGGGTGATGACAATCTCAGAGGGGACCGTTTGACGAAGACTGAGAGAGTCAAGCCTTAGCTCCAGAAGTCCTTTCTTAGTGAAAAACACCGTAGATAGAGATTTACAAGAGAACACCGATCTTTGACTGAAGAGAGATGGAAAAAACTCCTTTTCACTGATGAGAGTGGCCCTTAACAGAACAGAAGGCTGTGAAAGAGTCTGGTGAAACCTGGAGAGCGGTACAGTCAATGGTATTTGAAACTGTGGTTTTTGGAGGGGGCTTCATCTTGTTCTGGGGTGGCATTTCTTCGGTGGCACGTACCGAGTTGGCACCAAAGAAGGGGCTTTAAGGGTTGAATGGTTTAAGGTATGTTCGCATGACTTTACAAGATCATGCAAATGCCTTTTATTGGCGCTGAATCATTGCGTGATAATCTGAAGTCACATAAGGCATCATGTGTTTCTGAGTACCTGAACGCAACAGGTATCCATAACCTAGTGAGGCCAGCATGAAGTTCAGACCTTAAACCAATGGAACATGTCTGGGAAAAACTTAAAAGAAAGTTTCGGTCGTGGAAACTTCTTCCTACTAAGCTTGGAATGCTAAAGACGGCTGTTTTGGAGGAGTGGTGGGGTCATAGTGTTAAACACTGGGTTGGTCAGGTGCTTCAACGAGCCACAAAACTTGATGTGTCTCCGACGGATGAACTCACCCATCGACGGCACACCAAGCATTGGCTGAAAGTCAGCCAGCGTTCTTTAACCTCTCTCGAGAAAGGTATGTCGGACCGCTTTTCGCATGATTATGGAAATGTTGGAGACATTTGGCTGTATTGTCAGTCAAGTGGGTAAATAGCGAAGCACCTTACAGCAGAGCTGGCCGGAGGACACATTTACAGATCACCAGTTTGAGACTAACCGAATGCATCAAAATGCTCCAAGAGATCCCTCCTACTGGAATTAACTCAACGCGAAGGAGGTCTCTCCAGTATACGTGGTCTCAAAGCTAGAGCTGTATTGAGCTACGAAATATGTAACGAACCAATTAGTACATTTTGTAGAGACCCTTGACTCTACTATGGGCTAATGGTGCATTAATAACCAATTACCGGCCATCTATAGACTATAACAAAAGTACTTAATTCGGATTGGTGACAACTCCTTTACAAATATTTTGACAAATTTCTGTGTATATTGACAACCTGCGTAAAGTCTGATGGAGAAACCATTTTCGAATATCTATGTTTAATAAATAAACCAATGGAACAGAGGAATATCATCGACATACGTGTATACTTAAATATTTGTTTCTATTCTTATCTTATGTTAATTGTTCTCCATCAATTTGAATAGTGCTAACTAGTCATTTTTGCGGACCCTGAGGCAACCTACCATAAACTACCATTTTTTTCCGGCTATTGAATTAGGATTTTGTAACACGCACTTTTAGATCTGTACTTGAATGGTTCCTGATACAATTTGCTACCCGGCAAGCGAAAGGTAATCCTGTAACTTTCCTACCTTTGACCGATGACATTAAATCTCCACTCTGGTGGATATTGTTAGTTTTGGTATGCTCATTAGAGGTCGCCTCGGGTAATAAACTAACGCTTTCATTAGTGCGTCCTCTGCCGCTTCGTGTGGGCTTTGGTCCGCTTTGAGGCCTGGTGTATTTCAGCCCCATGGTAAATAGGGCTTTGTACCACTGACGTTTAACCATCGCGTGTCAGATGAATAAATATTTAAATAGAATGAACACTTTTTTTTTGTATTTACAAACATTAGGATGAGGCTCTCATACGGTTAAATATTTATCATAAACTTTCTTTGAAATGAAGAACCTGGGCCCCAATTCTAAAACCACAAAGGGAGTTTCTTGGAATTTTTACTTAACTGCCTGGGCAAAGATTCAAAAACTTTTCCATTTTTTTTTTGTAAATTAAAATCAATACTGTTTTATTTTATTTCATAAAACACTTGCTAAATAAAGAACATTATAAAAGGCTACTTATCTTGCAAAGTTACGCTAACAAAATTGACTCCGTTGTTTTTTTATAAAGCTTAATTGTTAAGGTTGTCTCTCATAATGATTGGAAATAAAAAAAAAACATGACCATGAAGAAAAACTTTGATCATTATTTCCTCATAGAGAGAGATAAACGAACTTTTTTTCACAATTCATGTTCCGTTATCTTTCACATTTTATTGTTTTGACTATTACATAATGATATATACATATACATATTTTTAAATAGCAGAAATAAAAAAACCTCGTCAAGAAGAAAAAACGTTATTTACAGATATAATAAAAAATGTTTTCAAGTTAGACAAGACTATTTAAAATATAATATTTTTTTTACAAATGACTTTACTTATCAGAAGATTTTTTTTTGTTTATCAAGAAATATTCTTAATATATTTCGCACTTGTTGAATCCCTGCTCTAAATGCAACAGAAATAATGTAACGGATGTTTAATTCTTGAATGTATCTTTTGGGAGAGGTTTTGCTGTAGTTTCCCCCGAAATAGTGGATTTTCAGAAGCTATTGTTTTGATGGAATATGTTTCAGAATTGTGAGGAGCTGTATGCCGTTGTGCATAGGGGTTATTTTGGTGTAGTGAGATTGTTTATTGATAATACGCATTGATAGGTTTTAGATTCTATCTAGTTTCCTAAAATTGGTTTAGTGTGCCCAGCACCTTAATGGCATCTAATTTTGAATTTAGATTGATACAGATTTGACCCCAATTGAGTTTGGGTATAATTAAAAGTAATCATATTTACTGCAAATACTTCAGTTTATTAGTTAAAGCAAAAAAAAAAAAAGTGTATATATAGCTAGTTTAGAATTTGTAAATATATTATTAGAGGTGTTTCTTTTCTCTTTACTTTAGTTTTGTGTTTTCTTCTTTCTTTTTTATATATTATTATCATGTGTTTTTTTTTGAGAATAAATGGAACAAAACAGAATAACCGAAGGTGCGCTGACCGGTGCAACAATCCCATTGCACCGGAATACGCGCACCAAAGGCTACGTAACCCCACGAGCCCGCTTCACGGCTGTGGGGCAAGCCCGTTTAGGGCTCAGCCGGGTAGGGCGGGGAAAAAAAAAAAAAAAAAAGTTAAAGCACCTCAGCAACCTATTAAACCTAAAAACACAACAATAACTTCATTATGATAAAATTACAATCTGCCTCATTGTGCAACACGTAATTGTGATAAATGATCTCATTCATCTATATTTACAATTTTCAGGTTATGAGTGATTGGAGGGCTGATTTGTAGAGTAATTGTATACGATTAAGTTTTCCTGTTGATAGGTTCTGTGAAGATTAGGGATCTGTCTAGGGCCTAACCAAGGTGTGTTTTTTCAATAAAGCATCGTTAGAATTATAGCTTAATTTTACTTTCAACAATGTGACTTATTGCATGGTGAGTTAGTGTATTTTTACAATAGGACATGATTGGAGAAACTGGCCATTGCCAGGACTCCCACTGTCACGCGTTTATAGTAGGTCACAAGGCCACTGCCGTTTCAGTCTCCGAGGAGGATTATAGGGATGAGTGGCGCAGTGCAATGACTGTGCTTGTAAATAAATAAAATATATAATATGTCCTGTAGGGACTTTAATAGACTATAATTACAAAAAGTCATAAATAGTGTACATTTCTCATCCGTGACGAAACCCTTAACTACTGTGATTTATCACAAATCAAACTTAACTGACTTATTTGTTCATACCTTACAACTCCCAACCAGGGGATAAAGAACTCGTCACATTGGGAGCGAGTCACCTAACCATAGGGATTTAATGAACAGAACCTTTGTCGGTGACCATGAAGCAGTCACCTTACCCACCAGACCGTACGAGAGTCCGCGCGAAATTGAATATGTGACAGAACTGAAATTAATCTATAGCGGCTTCTATTCAGCGGAACGGTTGATTAAGGTCTGCTGCTGTATCTCTGTACGGAGGGGGATGTTCCACTACAAGACACATCGCCGCTTCCTTTAGTCAGGTACCTTAGTTAAAACCCCCAGGTAGGGTAGGTACTCGTGACAAATAGGGGAGTAAATGTTAAAGCTAGGCTTAGAGCCCGCGACAGAAATTAGACAAGGGGATGGGGTTTACATGTAAATGAGGTCTGGACCTAATCCACGACGGGGGGGGTCCTCTTATTATCTCCAAAGAGGGGGGGTGTTGACCGCTCCTGTCTCCATAGCAACAAAGAGACATACCCTGGGTCGATATAATCTCGGTCGACAAGTTGTATCCCTCACTCACCCCCCCCCCCTGCCTCTTACTGTCCCACTCTGCGGGTCACGTGACACGATTGTAGTGGCCGCGACGTATTGTCACCCTTTGAGAAATTATCTCCTAGGGCTTCCCCCATTGTCCTCGGCTCCAATTTTCTCTGCCACCATCCCCCCCCTCTACTACCCTAACAAATTTTAACCCTTCCTAACCAGGCCGACACTTTCACCTAATTCTCGTACTTTGTCCTTGAGGGATGGGTCCACCTGAACTTGTGACTCCTGACTCAATCTCTCACTCATAATAGCTCACCACCCTTTATTTTACTAACGATGAATTTAATTACACTAGAAACACTATTAATTTGCAAAGACGATCATAATTATAAATTTTTTGGAACCTATTGGAACAACAACAACTTTATTATGATAAAATTACAATCTGCCTCATTGGGCAATTGTGATAAATGATCTCATTCATATAGTATTCACAAACAGCCTAGAGACCTCCCAAGTACACATGGCTGTCACCTCCTCTCGAAGGAGGAAGCAGTGTCCTGGGAAGTCCCCCACGCTCCTCCGTCAGCCGCGTCTCTGGATAAGAGCCAGCCGAGGCTGACCAAAGCCACAGACGCTCAGGACATATGGAAACATAAAATAAGTTGAAAAAAACTATTGAAAAGTATCCCATTTGGCACTTGAAAAATGTATTTCTTTTGAGTCTAAGTTCGTTAAAAAATGTATAAATATTACAAAAAAAATGTAGTACCTAATGCATCCCATCAAATACAAATACATGATTAAAATAATGAGTTAGTGCAGTGAAGAGTAGACGTTCACCTGAGGATCTAATTGAATTAATACATTTTACCAGCCTTGCAATGAAATTAATTAATAAACGTCTGGAATAAAGCCAAAAAAATCTCATTTAAACAATATATTTTACTCAATCTTAAAAAAAAAAAGGATTTTTTGTAGCTTGACCAACATCCGCAATTAATATAGTGTTATGAACCTATTTCTAGTTTTAACTTAGTAAATCGATGCTCTACTCGGACAAATTAGTACTTTTTGTTTTAGTAAAACTATTCAGACCGAAACTATTACTAGCCTGAAACAAAAAAAAAAAAGGTGTACCTACAACTATTTCTTAGTTGGGCAGTAGATTGGACTAGACAAATTAAGGAGCAAATAGCAAGGATTGGAGAGAAAGAGGGCAGAGAGGAGAGGAAGAAATGAGATTAAGCCGAGGGCTGTGGGCAATTTTTCATCCTGGCCACTCTACCACTCCCACACAAAAGCGAGACCATTTAACCAATGCGCTACCGTTGAACAATTAGCTTAATCCTGTTGATTGCTACTCTCCAACTTCGTGTGCATTCGAATCGAACTGTTAACTAATTGCCGAGTCAGAAGAGGGAGAGGCCATACTTTTAAACAGGCAGAGGACATTGGTCTGTCTGTATGTTCCACCCAGGCAATTGCGAAATAATCGTTTACATTTGAAATTTGCAAGTCATATTTAAAAAAAAAAAATATTGAATATGCTAATTAAGAAGTCATTTATGATATAATATTTTGATTGGGGAGCATCAACCTTTGCTAAGGACATATTATAAGAAACGGTTAAACAAAAAGAGTTTTAGAGATTTAAGAGATAGAACAAATATTTGTTTTTTCATTATTTATTTATTTGTTAAAAAAGCAATTTTAAGTGACCTAGGTGGTATTTTTTTTTATAAAAAATCTTTTTTTTTCTTAAAATCATTTGATTATCATTTAAGAGGAGATTAAAATTAGACGATTACGTAATTTTACGAAATTAGCCATTTTGTAATTTACCAGTATTATGCCGCGTTCACACGACGACGGGACGTGTTGACTTAATACGGATTACGATAAGTAATACTTTCAAATTAATTTTTTCTTTACAATTCGTGTGAACGCTTAACGACTATTTTTTTTTCGTGAGTGGCTAAAATGCAACAAGCTCAGCACAAGGGTGCCTCAATTTCGTGATTCACTCCTCGTAGGAACCCAGCACTAACCTAATAGAGATTTGTCGTCCAATTGGTCTATTTACAATTAAAAACTACTGTATTTCTATAGTACTCTTATGAAAATGATTTAGTCACTAGTTTCTACTTCCCCCGTTGTTGCCCTTACATAATTAGATTTGTTACTGAATTTAAGAATTTATTTAAGAGAGGTCTAAGCTATTCATATAAATAATAAAAACATATTGTTAAAATAATCATGAAGGCTGGGATTTATATGTATTGATACATTTTTCCAGAGAAAAATAGTAGCTGTACTATCGATTAGTATACTTTAAATATTTTAAAGGTATTTTAATAAATTTAGGTTAGTTATATTTTACATATTTTATTGAAAACAGATTTTTTAAAATATTACTTATACAGTTTTCCATTTGTTACATATGGGTTCAGGAATTATGCATATGTTTTCTGAATTTGAAATAAATCCGGCTCATTTTCCGGGAAATCATAAATCCGTGGATTTTGGATAAATGATAATCTGTGCGTTGGATTCCTGGAACAGGTGCCCTTATTTATTTAAGTATTTAGACTGAAAATTTTAGTTGCGCGTGAGATTCTTGTGACAGTTTGGGTCATTGGTTTTATAAATACCAATAAATACGTTTCTAAATTTACGGAATACCTTGCCTTCACATTCTAAAAAAAAATTTGATAACCTAATAAATAATAAAATAAAATATAAAAGATAAAATAATAAATTTAGATAAAATAAAATAAGAAACCTTTATCGGCAGTAAAATGGTCAACTCTACGTGGGCTTTTTATTGCCTGCAACCTAACTGAAAATGTTCAATATTTAGAAATGAAGTAGGGATTATACACTTTCGTGAGATAATTATTAAAAGAAATCGATAGTTAATACGTTTTAACTAATATTTTTACGTTTTAAATAAATTTTCACCCAATAAAATGCTAATTAATAACGCATTAATATCCTAATGGTACAAACTTACTAACCTATCGTTGCTTGTTGTAAGGAAACTCTATTTTCTCTTTATTTGTGAAGTGACTAGTGAAATGATCATGATTCTAGGACAATTGTGTTAACAGCCGTAACCTACCTTGAGGAACCACCTGGCGTTCATTTTGGCAAACGCCGTTTTTTTTTTTAACCCATACCGTAACACAATCAGAGAGTCGTAACATGCTACTGTTTGATAACATCTTTATTATCAACTGCTGAACCATTGAAAAACTAGAAAATTCCACGGGGAAAATAAGAGTTATATAATAAGAAAAAATGAAAAATTGTGTTTATTTGGGAAAAACCCACACTCAAAGAACATTCAGATAATGCAAGAAGTGCACTGCAAAATGGAATTTACAGAAAATCAGGAAGTCAAATTGGTTCCTGCACTCTTGTTTTTAAGCATGTTCAAAAAACGTCCCTCGATTTGGAACGAGTGGCATTTCGGCCATTAAAAATCTATCTTGAGGCTTGATCAGCGCAGCATTTTAATCGAAAATGGTTGTAGGTATAGTTTCTGTATGCATGTTCATTTATATAATACATTTCTTTTGAACATTAGTTTTATCATAAGATTTTAAAATATCTGTTGCGTTTAAACTTTTTACCACTGGAGTTGCAGTAATTGCATTTAAGTTTTTACATATTTCTTAATTTAAGTTATTACATTTATCTAAAGTAATATTTTATTTTATTTTTTCTATATAATTAGCCTATTATATCCACAAAATCCTGCCTAAACTTTACTGCTGACTTGACTCGTGTCACCTGAATATGCATTTCTCTAAACATATTCAACCCTGCAAAGACTTTGTATTATATTGTAATGTATACAGTTGCAGGTATGATTGGTTTGATGTTGAAATTAGTGTTGTAGCAACTTCAAACAGCTATGAGAAGTCTATTTATTACAAGCAACGTATGTCAGTGTCTCTCGTTATTGTCGGTCAGCTTTCTAAGTCCTTAGGTACGTTAAAAAAAATATTGTTTAGGTTAATATTATTTTAAACAAATTTTATTTGCAATAAAAAATATCTTTGATATAATTGGTAATAACCAGTAATATCATGGGATATAATAATGCTTTATAGTGCTAAAATTACAATCTGCCTCATTAGGCAATAAGTAATTAAGATAAATTATTCATACCATATTTACAAACAGCCCAGAAGCCTCCCAGGTCCACACGATTGTCAACTCCCTGGCGTGCGAAGGAGGAAGCGGAGTCCTGGGTATTTATAGCAGGCCACTGCCGTTTCAGTCTCCGAGGAGGATTATAGTGATGAGTGTTGCAGTGCAATGACTGTGCTATGGGATTAGGTTGGTTGGATAGGTTACTATGGAATTTCATGAACTTGGAAGGGATGAGTTCAAGAATGTAGGGTATGTTGAGATCGTAATGAAGGGTTTTGTTGCTTACATAATAAGGGGTATTTACTATTGTTCTCAGTACTTTTGATTGAAAAGATCGGATACGCTTGATCTCATGGAATATAATGAAATATAGTAGAATATCGCACAAAATTTCTTTGAACTAATTTCTTTTTTTTTTTATTACTTCGATAAAAGTAATTATATTTTCCACGGATAAGCATTCCGCTATCCGATACGCGCATAGCGTTATTTAGAAAAAAAAAAAAAAGTAGAAAAAATATAAAAGGTAAGAGCGGTGGGAATTTTTTTGCGCCGTTCATAAGCTCGCCCCGGAGGTCGGGCGGTATATATAATAAAGTGAAAGGAGGGAGGGTGTATATTGGATATTGTGGCCGAACGTGTCGGGGGCGGCTAATAGACTAGTTTCTGGCCGAACCACCCCCCCACCCCCCTCGTTTGGAATAACAGTTTATCGGGATCAAGTTATTGCCAGCCTTGGGGCCTGGCTCCTTAGCCGAGACTTATAACCACAACAGGCGGCCCTTGGATGAATAAAAGAAATTGCATATACCGTCTTCTGTTGGGATACTATTGCTATTGATTCTGAGCGGAAATCGTACCGGTCCGGTCTTATCGCCTGCGGGGTCTTGGCTGGGAATTTCCTACCAAAGTCCTCCTTTAAGGCTTCGCCGTGAAAGACACTTTTAAAAAGACGCTCGTGAATCACCTTTTTTTTTTCTAGGAATCAGAGGTAGAGAATAAACTGAGTTCCTTAAGATATCAAATCTATATGATCAAAGATTTAAAATGTTGGAACCCCTATGACTATTTGGTTTAACATTGAGTGCGACTGGGTATGAGTTGTGAATATAGATTATCCTTACATTCTGACTCCTATGAACTTAGAATTTTGGGAAAGGCCAGGTTTCTACCTAATTTACTTCAATGAGTTACATGATTTATATTTTTCTGTACTTCCTACTACTAATTCCTCCCCCTATATCCGAGAAAGCATGGTATTTAGGCTTCCATCTCGACAAAAGACTGACCTGGAGGCTAAAAAGACAAGAACTAAACAGACGCTTTGGACAACAGTACAGACTACTTCAAAGGACATCCCATCTCTCAATAGAAAATAAATTACTAATGCACAAAGTTAAGAGCTATGGGGGACAGCAGAAAAGTCGAACATCGAGCGTATCCAATCCTTTCAATAAAAAGTCCTGAGAACAATAGTAAATGCCCCTTATTACGTCAGCAACTAAACGCTTCATAACGATCTCAATATACCCTTCATTCTTGAACTCATCCCTTCCAAGTTCATAAAATTCCATAGTAACCTATCCAACCACCCTAATCCCGTAGCACAGTCATTAAAATGACCCACTCATCCTTGTAATCCTCCTCGCAGACTAAAACGGCAGTGACCTCGTGGCCTGCTATAAATACCCAGGACTTCGCTTTCCCCTTCGAGGGAGGTGACAACCATGTCGACTTGGAAGGTCTCTGGGCTGTTTGTATATACAGTGTGAATGAAAATTGTAAATATAGTATGAATGAGATCATTTATCACAATTAAATATTGCCCAATGAGGCAGATTGTAATTTTATCATAATAAAGTTGTTATTGTCAGACTTAAAAACTGTAAGAAGAATATTAGAATTTGAAAGAAAATGAAAAGTCAATCTATAAATGTCACCTATCCAAAGTAGTAAATTGATTCTGGTTTTGGCAGAAAAAATCAAAATTGTTTTTTTTTGGTATGGCTTAAATATGGGTATTAATTGTGATGACCTAAATAATACAGTAGTTTCCTTCGTTAGCAAAACTAAAAGTAGCACCATCATAATGGTTTGAGAGGAAGGTCAAAACAATGCTCAATGTGATCTATAATTAACTCAAACTTTTCGTTTAGGGTACAGTCAGGCCGAAGAGGGATCAACAACCTAACTCAGATTGAACGGTTCAACTTTGTTTACGGGGAATCGGCAGGGTAGGTGGGTCGGAAACGGTGGAGAGATTAGGGAAAGCGGGGTAGAGCGGTCTGAGGAGAATTCGGGGAGACGCGGCGAATCAATATGTACCGCCGAGGAGGTGAGGAAGATGGAGGTAAGTGAATTGAGGCAGAAGACACAAAGAGAGACGAATTGCCAGCCGAATTGAATAGACTGTGAGGCATTAGCTCAAGTAGGCTCCCGGGTCCCGGCTAATCCAGCCACGGCTCACAACACATTCTCTCCGCTAATTGTGTCTTGACCGTTCCTGCAGGAGGCAACATACTGACTCAGGATGGTTTCATTCAGATTATTTTATCTGTCAATTACTAGCAAGGAGCTCGTTCAAAGCAAAACTCAAGTAAAAAAAACAACATTTATTGAGATATCAAACAGCGTATTTTATCCACTCCCTATGTCCTTCCATCTGACTTTATAAAACGGCCTATCTGGCATGTGGGACTGGGCTTTTAAAGTAAAACTTTGTAAGTGCTTAGTTAGTTAGAAAAAGGTAGACAATTAATCAATTGTTTTTGTATTTTTTGGGATTGATATGAACAAAATTATTGAACGTGGGTACTAAAAACGGACTGACTACAGCTACCGGGTCTCTCTTTTAACTCTCAATATCATTTCTTGTCCTGAATGTTCTGTCCTTATTAATTATTATTAGCAAAAACAAAATATTCTGCCAGGATTGAAGCAGGAGGATAAATATCCTACATAAATGAGGACCTCGCCTATAATACCAGAAGGACCATTTTATTGTAATAAAAGAAATATCTAAAAAAATCTACGTTAGGTGCACATACAATTCGCCTCTCTCCTACATAATATCTCTTCAAAAATCTATTTTTAATTTTTAAACCTATTTTTTAAAACTTTCACAATTAGCTTTCTTCAATTATTGATTTTGAATAGGATATCTGCCTTAATTGCGCCTTTTGTTTCGACATTACGCGTAACCAAGGTAACCAAGTTATCCACTTTGTAGTATTTATCACCTAGTTTGTCTGGTGTGGCTCAGATGGATGAAGATCTATTATGTTACCTTTTTGTTCAGAAAGGTGATTGGAGTAACCTCATAAATTACAGAGATTATCTGCACAATTTGTCTTTAGCAGTATTCAGAAGAACCAGTGTGAGATATAACCCGTAAATGAGTTTGGTTATTTATTTAAATGCAATAATATCCCTACGCATCATAGAGGCCACTCAAAATCGTTACTTGCTTTCCTTCTAACCAAATACCTATACTTGCAATATACAATTATTTAAAAACTAGTAAATGAACCATAAAATTTTAATCAAAATAAAATAGAACTAATTCCGTAAATTAATTTATAGACAAGATAATCCGCTTATTCCGGCAATATATTTTACTATTGCCGACAACTAACAGCACCACCCTGAAGAGGAAATGATCTCGGGGATCACTTCACACATACAACCCTTTTTTTAAAACAACCCTATTTTATTAAAACCCTTTTTTAACTTTAATAATATTGTTATAATACTGAAACGGCAGTGGCCTCGTAACCTGCTATAATTGCGTGACAGTGGGAGTCCTAGCAATGGCCAGTTTCTCCAATCATGTCCTGAGCGTATGTGGCTCTCGCGCTCTTCGTCAGCATCCACTGGCTGTTATCCAATGACGCGGATGGCGGAGAAGCGTTGGGGACTTCCCAAGACTCCGCTTCCTCTCTCGCATGTGAGGAAGGTGACAACCATGTTGATTTGGGAGGCCTCTTGGCTGTTTGTGAATGTGGTATGAATGAGAACAAACATCTCAATTACTTATTGCCTAATAAGGCAGATTGTAATTTTAGCACATTAAATATGTTATATATATAGATTACAATACACTAGTTACTATTGTTCACTGAGCGCATAAATAACTCCACAAAAGTATAATGTGCTATTTTTGAAATAAATAATGCTTAGATGGACATTATAAGACTACTGTGTTAGTTATATGATAGCACTCTTGATAATACACAGTACTAAAATATGGTTGGAGCTTACTAAACGTAAATCTTATAGCACCATAAGGGAGGCTGGTTTCACAGAATTTCAACCATTCTCTTCATAGCTAAACCAATATATAGCTAGGCCATAGTCCAATCCCTAATAATATAGAGGGGATATTTTGTTTCCATGGTTGTGACTTATTTATTGAACCGTTCTTGTAACATTATGAAGTAGATAGCATCACTGATGTCAGGAATAGTTTCGGTTAAACTTTCTGTAATTGATATAGAGCTTTTACGTAACAGAGGAAGCCCCAGGAACTGTTATACTAACTTTATAAAACTAATAATTTCATATTTTCGCTTCAATTGTCATGATAGAGATTTTTTTTTTTTCAGCGATTGTATGGTTTGTGCTTGGTTTATTTTATAAACTTTATAACTACCGGGGTAAAAAGAGTAAATATTAAACATAGCATACTAGGGCAGAATACGAGTATTCCATCTTTTCAGCTCGATTTGAGCCTCACCAGACATATACTTATACCAGAATACTAGCAAAGTGGATAACTTGGTAACCATCGTTACTGGCAATGAGGAAACAAAAGGCACATGTAAATAAATAATTGAAGAAAGCTAACTGTGAAAGTTACTTCTCCTTAAAAATAGATTTTTTGAAGAGATGTTATGTAGAAAAGAGGCGAATTGTATGTGCGCCCAATGTAGATGTACGATGATTGCTACTCCAAGAAAATGGTCTTTTGATTGAAGATTTTGTTAGATATTTCTTATAATATAATAAAATGGTCCTTCTACCGTAGTGTTATATGCTCCTTAAAAATAGATTTTTTGAAGAGATGTAGAAGAGAGGCTAACGTAGGGAGGCTAAGAAATGATTTGATTCAAATATTCATATATGTATCAATGAATGATAGCTATGACTGCACACCTATGTACCAATCATTGTCAAATGGTGTATATATCGTCCATAAAAAGTAGCCTAAGTTTTTTTCTGCTCTAACGATGATCAGCCAATAATTATGAACGATAGCAATATAAGTGATTTAAAGCTATCATAAAATGTGATATTGAATATTAAAACTAACTTAAGAATAGATGGGGATTTATTTGCACGGGCGAGCACAGATTTGGACAGGAACAGCACCCCCCTGCTGTCGGATCGAGAAATGGTGAATATTTCCACTGCTCTCTACTTAATGAAGCTTGTTATAAATTCGGAGAGCCCGTGGTTTTATCAGTCTCTTCCGAGTTGGAGAGGTGAGGGGAATTGTTAAATGAATGATTTTAAACTGGACGAATGATTTTTTTTTTCAACCTTAGTCTTAACCAAATAAATCTTTTTTTAAAACTATTTAGGAGGTTTCCTAATTGAAGAAACCAGCTGAAAACTTATGCCAGTTATGCCAGAGTATATTTAGCTGAGTATAATGTTTTAACATCCGATATGTTGCTTTCCTGAGCTTCTTGGCGAAAGAGGGATAAACATTTAACAATAGCGTAACAGGATCTCTTGCTCAGCCGTCAAAGGTGGAACATTTCCCCAAGGAGAGGAAGCTACTTTGAAGACGCTCTCAACCCTATTAAATATTTTCATTATCGGCGCTCTTCTAGTTAGGAGGAGGTGGTATAATGAAGCGGTGTGTATCAACCGCGGATCCTGAGGAGGCTTAAGACAGAGTCATTAGTGAGCGGTTAATAGGTAGCCTGCGTCGACTCATTATCCGGCACGAGGAACGTGTAGGCGCCAAGATCACAGGAGTGTATTTTACCAAGGGGCTATATTGAAGAAAGAAAAATCTTGTGAGGCGTGTGCTTTTCACAAAGAGGAGGGAATTTCATTTAAGGAAAAGGGATCATGAACCAGTACGGTTAAGTCTAACGGTTTATATTATAATATTTTGAAATCTCTCAAACAAACGCTTAAGTCAAAATGAATCGAATATGTGGTGAAGTATGTCAGAGTTCGGGCCAGAGTTTCAGCTATAGTTTTAAAGAAATCAGTCACTATTCAATAAAAAAACTGCTGCTACGGGCTCATATATTTTAGGATGAAAATAATAAAAAAACTATATAAAATTTACCTATATATCAATACACATACTTTTAACTTATTCGGAGAATCATGCCTCAACGCTTAAGTCAAATATTTTATTTAATTAAATTGAATAGATTTGTGTTGTCATTTAGTTATTAGAACTACTAGACTTGATTACTCTATCAAAATCTGATATTGTGTTAAATAATTCTAGTCCAAAATTAAATCTCGTGTTAATCAACGGAAGGAATTTAGTTAGTAAAATAGAAATTACGATGAGATATGTTTTGTGTTTAGAAGTATAAATAATTAAATAAAATAAACATAGAATGAATAAAATGATGGATGACTACATTAAATTTATAAACTAAATATTAGTTTTCTATTGAGCACAGTATGCAGGTACCCCGAGCCCATTCCGCTCTTCACCTCTCAATCTGCGTTCTCCCTGATCTGCAGCTTCCAATAAAAGTGGCCTCCACTCTATCCCTTCTATTCCTTGTATCCTGTCACATCTCATATTCCTACGGTCTATCCAACTGAGTCCAAACAGGCAGTATTTTCTTTGATCTCACTCGAAAAAATGGGTTTTCTTGACCGAGTAAATTTAAATTTCACACCTACCTTTTAATGAGCAACGACCGATCTGTTTTATCGTCTAGTTTTCTAGATGCCCGTATGATCCTTGGTAAACACAGATTTATTACTAGTTCCTCAACACGTCTGTCAAACCCCTTTTGGTGTCAGCCAATAAAGACACATTATATTTACCGTCACATATAGTCTATTTCAATTTCTTATTTTTATTATGTTATACATTATATGTATGTGGTGAGTTACGCATATAACACTGCATATAAATTTATAAAAACAACTATGAAACCGTGTAGGGTGGTATTTAATTAGCCATCAATATTTTGTCTCTCGAAACTATCAATGAAAATGAATTTTTTCAAATGAAGAAATTCATTTTGAAATACATTTTTTAATCTGCCTCATATAAACAAAACTAGAGTTTTATGTTATTAATTTATTCAGATCCTTAACATTAGATAAAAGCGGCCGATTATTTTACTTAATTAATTAATTAAAGTTTTTAACTTTAAAACATTCCGAAAAAATGGCTATATTTCATGACAGATGAATAAATTACATACAAATAGGCTGACAAACAGACACAAGGAACCCTCTTTGAGTTTGGCAAATATTGGCATTAAGTTAAGTACTTTTTTTTTCTGTTTAATTTCTAAGCAGTAGCCATGTATTTGTATAAGAACCCGTTTAATTAATTAGACATTTAGTTACCATGGTTAATTTGATTAAAACACAATTATGATGTAAACAACCGGTAAAGTAGATATTTTAAATGTAAACGTAATACAAAAATTACTCACTCACTGATGAAAAGCAGTATGTCATGAAAGGAACTCACCTGAAACAAAATCAAATAATTAAATCTCTATATCAATTATGTTGATGACAAAGTTTTTTCTAATAGTAGACATGAATAATATTTATAGAAAACTTTCTAGAAGTAGACATAATATTCTCAATGATTTGAGTATCAATTGTTTATTTAAGTAAAATTGATATAAGAGGAAATAGGAAAAAATAAATTTGTTAAAAGATTGATTTAAACGCTGTGACACAGAGCAGTTTATCGAATATAGACATCATCACATAAGAGAAATAATGGTTTTCTCTTTATATAATAAAAGTATGTATTTAATAATCTATATTGTAGTTGTACCTTTATTTAGGTAATAGCTGACAAGTTTGGAGCCATGTACTACCAAATATATGACTAGTAATGTCAACATACACTCAATTAACACCAAACCATGTATGGAGATTTTTTTTAGTGCAAAACCACTAAATAGTTTGTTCAATATTTTTGTTAATTAATTAAAAAAATTTAATTTATTAACAAACATTAATTTGTATATATTATTTTTGTTGACTTATTGTATGATTTGAGTCTTTTAAAATTATTCTTAACTGATCGATCGATTCCCTGCCTATCTGCAAGCCAAATTTGGGCAGCCCTTTTATCATTATATAAATTTTTCTCTCTCTCTCTCTCTCTCTCTCTCTCTCTCTCTCTCTCTCTCTCTCTCTCTCTCTCTCTCTCTATCTATCTATCTATCTATCTATCTATCTATCTCTCACTCACTCTCTCTCTCTCTCTCTCTCTCTCTCTCTCTCTCTCTCTCTCTCTCTCTCTCTCTCTCTCTCTCTCTCTCTCTCTCTCTCTCTCTCTCTCTCTCTATCTATCTATCTATCTATCTTTCTCTTTCTCTCTCTCTCTCTCTCTCTCTCTCTCTCTCTCTCTCTCTCTCTCTCTCTCTCTCTCTCTCTCTCTCTCTCTCTCTCTCTCTCTCTCTCTCTCTCTATCTATCTATCTATCTATCTATCTATCTATCTTTCTCTTTCTCTCTCTCTCTCTCTCTCTCTCCCTCTCTCTCTCCCTCTCTCTCTCTCTCTCTCTCTCTCTCTCTCGTTTTCGTTTTAGAATTGTTTAATTAACTCAAGATATTTTTCTTATTTATGAAACTAGCTGATCTACAGTGTTTATTAGAATCAGATATAAAGATGGGGTTAAAACGTATTTTCGCAAGGAATAAACGTATTTTCCTCCAAGACTAGTCGTTTGTCTCCATAAGACCGTAGACTCTAAGTGATAAAAATCGCCACAATAGTGCGCACAACTTCGTCTGTATTAACTGAGACGGGTTCTATTCCTTATGAAAACCGTCCTGATTCCCTACGAGATCACTGTTCATATCATCACGTGACATCATGATAAAACCAAACAAATTTCTAACAATCAAACCAAAATAGAAACCCTTTGTTTTGACCTCTGTGCATGTCTACTTTTCTTTCCATGTCATTAGGAGCTCCATGATTGACCTAGAGACATGTATGACCAACTAATTTAAAAACGATTTAACGTCGTCAGTTAATCATCCATTCAAATATTTTGTTTTTAGTTTTGGCCGTTCTTAGATTACACCGTTGAAACTATCTGGCAGAGAAAAATCTTTTAGTTTTCAGTTAGCTATGGGGGGCAGCAAAAAAGTCGAACATCAAATGCATCCAATCTTTTCAATCAAAAGTCCTGAGAACAATAGTAAATGCCCCTTATTACGTCAGCAACAAAACCCTTCATAACAATCTCGATATACCTTACATTCTTGAACTCATACCTTACAACGGCAGTGGCTTCGTGACTTGCTATAAATCCGTTACAGTGGGAGTCCTGGCAACGGCCAGTTTCTCCAATCATGTCCTGAGCGTCTGTGGCTCTCGCGCTCTTAGTCTCCGCTGGCTCTTATGCAATGTCGCGGCTACGGAGGAACGTGGGGGAATTCATAAGACTTCGCTTCCTCCTTCGCGCACGAGGGAGGTAACAACCATGTGAACTTGGGGGGCCCCTGGGCTGTTCGTATATATAGTATGAATTAAAATTACTTATGGCCCAATCAGGCAGATTGTAATTTTATCATAATAAAGTTTTTGTTATCAGAAAAAAAAAATTCAGTTAACTCTATGATATACCCTCAGTGAATATATTGCACCTGTGAATGTTATATGTCCCTCACTAAATTGAATTCTTTCTTCTTTCGCAAAGTCACAATGTTTCGACTTGTTTTTTCCTTTCCAAGCCACATTTTCTTTCTCATAGTTGCGCTTCATATCTGTGAGTGTAAACAATATTGCGCGATTTCTGTGGATCACAATATACCCAACCTTAAAGTACAATTTGTGTGCCTGGCGAGGCAAACTTTTTACTGATTTAAAAATAACAACAAACAACAAACGTTTTTATTTAGTAAAAGGCGAAAGATTGCCTCGTTGCAGCCTCTAACCAACCCAGTGTTAAACACTATGACCCCATCCCGCATCAATGGCAACAGACTGTCGGGGAAAAATTAGGTTAAGAATTAGTATGTAAGTTAGTTTTAAGTTTGATCAAAAAGGTGAGCCTCATCAACTTTATTAGTCGGTTCAGTCCAGTCACGTATAATGTGTATCATTATACCTGCTTATTGATTATATAATTTTTATAAAATAACAAAACATATATATAATGTAGCGATGCTACATTAAATAATTTGTAAATAGATTCACTTGAGGATCTATAATTATATATAATTATCTGTAAATTTAAAGAGGCTATGAAAGGGGGAAAAAAACAAAAAAACAAAAAAAAAACACTACATATCCCCCCTTATTAAATATTCTAAATAATTTTTAAATTTAGAATGGAGGTTTGGTTATCTGGTAGCCATAGTACACATATAGAGGTCGGAGTAGGGAGTACACACACTGAGGTTTAAGCGTGACGAATTAACGAATTTTTCGATAATTAAAACGAATATTTATCACAATTTTGATTAGAATCGAAAAAAATCTTTATTCTGGGACAATATCTATTCTTATGCAGGAAACATTATTTAAACTTTTCTTTTTTGCCCCTATATTTTTCTTCTTTCGCAAAGCCACAATGTTTCGAATTCTGTGCATGTTTTTTTCTTTTCAAGCCACATTATCTGTCTCATAGTTGCGCTTCATATCTGTGAGTGTAAACAATATCGCGCGATTTCTGTGGATCACAATATACCCACCCTTAAAGTACAATTAAGTGCACTGTGTACTTGTAAGATGACTCAACCCCCACCAGGTGGCATGTGTCTTTGCTATAAATTTATTTATAATATCCCTGAAAACGGCGGTGTATCCGCCAAAATTATGGGTGCACCACAGAGAGGAAAACACGCAGTGATAGCCTACCACCGGATTTCCAAAAAAAAAAAAATTATCGGAAAAATCGTAATTTCAAATTGTGTGATCTATCATGTAGCTAACTTAATTTTGTATTCTATTAGGTGTTGTTATTTTATCTAAAGAATATCTAATCTGATAAATGTCATTATTTATCATTTATAATTCATACTTTCGCTGTATGTACATCTAAAAAAATAAAAGGGTGATGAAAAATAGTTCCATCTGTTCAAACTTTAACTAATTTAGTATGCTAGAAATTTTAAATGAATGCCTCTACTGACAGTGGACCGCTACCGAAGCACGCCGGTGTTGTCCCACCAGGACTGGCCCGTCTATTTCTCCCTACCCACCTTCAATCTTTATCACTTTCCGATACACTCTCTCATTTCCTGGGGTCATTTCTCTTCCTAACGGCTCTAAGCTTGAGAAAGGGGCCGGTGCCACTGGATCTATCTTACTTTGTCTTTCTGTGTTGTTTCCGCGGAGCCCTAGGTCCGACCATTATAGTGGGGGGGGGGAATAGCTCCGTTCTGACGTCTTGAAAGGTCTCTTACATTTATAATGCTTAGCCACTTCGGAAAAAAAAAATTGCACTACACTTTAGAAAATAGCAATTCATTAACAATGAATTCCAAGCTCGAAGGGTAGGCTCTACTTTCAATAATATACCCGAATAACCTCCAAGGTAGTTGTACACTCCAAAACACCCAAGCCACCAGGGTATTTAGAATGTACAAATGGACAGTACAATAATATGAATGGGAAAAGAGAAAGGAATTTTGCTTACTCTGGTCTCGCACCTCTGCCAACAATGTTCTCCCACTTCTCGTTGTTACAGCTAACACACCACCGCTAGACACCAGCTTCCACTTCTACGATATCAAGGGAAAACAATGCCTCAGTATAAGGGTCCGATATAAATGAAACTTGTTACGCCGACAAGATGGCTGACATAGGTGACTCAGACTCATCCCTCACCTGGTGGCATGTGACTTTGCACCAAAATGACCCAGCACTGGCGTGAACAGTAGTGGTTTTAAGAAAGATTTAATCAACCTAGAGCTTAGGAGGTACATTTCACAATATATTAAAATATGCTGATGAAAACTAGTCAGGTAAAAGTTTAATAAAAGGAAACAATAATATTCATCAAACCAATAATAACCCAATGTTTATCCTTGAAAAATTCCCAAATACCCTGGTCTAATCAATTCACTACCTAGGAGCAACCTTAGAATCTTCCCTATTCCTTTCCTCTCCCTGTATCCGAGACAGTACGGTACTTGGGCTTCCATCTCGATAAACGACTGACCTGGAACCCACATACGAGACTAAAAAGACAAGAACTAAACAGACGCTTTGGACAACTATACAGACTACTTCAAAGGACATCCCATGTCTCAATAGAAAATAAACTACTAATCTACAAAGTTATACTTAAACCAATCTGGACATACGGAATAGAGCTATGGGGGACAGCAAAAAAGTCGAACATCAAGCGTATCCAATCCTTTCAATCAAAAGTCCTGAGAACAATAGTAAATGCCCCTTATTATGTCAGCAACAAAACCCTTCATAACGACCTTAATATACCCTACATTCTAGAACTCATCCCTTCCAAGTTTATGAAATTCCACAGTAGCCTTTCCAACCACCCTAATCCTGTAGCACAGTCATTGCACTCCGTCACTCATCCCTATAATCCTCCTCGGAGACTGACACGGCAGTGGCCTCGTGACCTGCTATAATCAAGTGACAGTGGGAGTCCTGGCAATGGCCAGTTTCTCCAATCATGTCCTGAATGAATGAGCGAGTGAATGACGAAATGTAAATATAGTATGAATGATAGTACATCTTTATTACTTATTGCCTAGCATGGCAGATTGTAATTTTACCACAATAAAGGAATTTGTTAAAGAATCTTCCCTGAAATTAATTAATGTAAACAATAAATGAGACAAAACTAGATACACGTCATGCTTCTTCCACAAAAATCAAAACTGACCCATTATAAGTAAATCATAAAACTAAATAATTTAAATTATTTTTAAACAGTAAACTATATTTTTTACTAGTTAACTCTAATGCTAGAATGCAAGTTGAATCAATATTTAATAAATATACACCACCCTCTGCTCTAACTAGAATTTATTTTACACTGATGCAAGGGGCTTCGGATCTGATTGCGTTAGAATATGTTATTGAACTTTTCCCTTTACCCTCATACTACGTACCCTATCCCATCATTTTATCTATAAGATACTTGAGAATGTAGGCACTGAAAGTAGTCAGATCTGTGTAAAATAAATGCCGCGTGGGCCAGAGAGAAGAGTATAATTATTAATCAAAATTTTTCAGTTTATATGCAACTCAATGGAAATAATTACTAATCGTCACATTGTGATTTTCAGTAAGACATACTTAAGGCAACATCTTTAGCTGTTCGGTAAAATTAAGACCCATTTTTCATCTCTTCTTTCGCCAATAACTGCAAAATATACACCAATAGTCGGAGATAGAGATATTTGTAGAGTGGAGAAATTACGTAATATAGTTCCCAAGTTCAATGTTCTGCAAGTTATATGAGTTGACAAAGTAATGAGAAATTGAGGGAATCAGCTCAAAGGCAGTATATTGAAACTAATAAAAAGAATTTTCTTGCGTATTGGAGGGCCATGCCTTAGTGGAACTTAAAATGCGCAATATCTGAAATTTCTAGGACATCTACTTTCCCTTAGAACTCCACACAAAACAATTTGAAATTAAATTCTAACCGTGATTGACCACCCAGTATTCTTATAGAATAGAATAGAAAATAAATTCAACTCTGGTATAGAGTCCCCTATGAATAACAATAATGGTTATAATAATAGCATTCGGCTAATAAAAAGGAATATTCCATTATGATAAAAAAAATAATAACAATGTAAAATAAAGTATTAAGTAAAATATTAAGTAACTGAAAACCAATTAATACTACATAAAAAAGTAATCCGTAATCCACTGCACCGGTTTAGGGTGACACAAGTAATGCACATTAGAAGTCGCACAAAACATCAGTATGCGGGTAATTAGCTATTATCCTCGATACATAAGATAGCCACCATGCTAAAAGTACCCACTACCCAGCAGTATGTACACATCCAGACTGAGAATTTCTTTCAGATCTAAAAATCCATCTGTATGAGATATAGGCAATTGGAATAAGCACTCCCTCAAAAGACATCTGCAAACGCATTAAACATGTCCTGTTGAACCAACATTAAATATATTTACTTAACTTAATTTTGTTTGGCATAATTATTTTATTTTTGTTTTATTGTGTAGATTTCTGTTCGTATTTTCCTACAGCTAAATTTCCATCATATATATTAACAGTAGATGAAACTGTAAAAAAAAATTAGGATTGCACTTCAATTCTAACTACTAGATTTAATTAAACTCTGAGCGTACTGAAGTGGCATAAAGTAATAAAAGTGTGATTTTGTACCAATGAATTATAATCCAAAGTTTTGTATTTGCATGACTAAAAAATTGAATGAAATGATAGATGATTAGATTAAATTTATAAACTAAATATTAATATATACAATCTCACAACACATCGGTGTCTTCATTGAAGGGCTGCATATCGCTGTCCTCAATCTGCTTCCTACCTGATCTGCTTCTTCCGAAAAAGAGGCACCCCTCTATCCTCTCCTCCTCGAGCACACATCGCACCTCCCCCTCTCTTCGTCTCTCAGGAGGGTTTTTTCTTATATATATTTTTGCAACTTTGTGTGAAAGGGGTGTTTCTTCACACCTCCTTTGACCAAGCGAGCTCGTGAAACTTTTCTTCCTACGTGTTATGCCAGGTATGTATATCTCCATCTGCTTTGGCCTGTTTTCATACCCGGGGTAAAGGGGTATTGGTTGTCTGTCAAACCCCTTTTGACGTTCACCTACAAAGACTTATACCTACCGACACGGAAGTTTACATTTCTTATTTATATTACATTATAAATTATATCCTATTCGGCGAGTGCATACATTTAATTGTGTGTATACATTATTGAATGTATGTACTACAATAAAAAAGTTTTTACATAGTCTTTAATCCTATGACTAAACTGTCATATCAATATATTTACTTTATGTTATGGATAAAACAAACCGATATGACGGGGCTTATGATGTTAAAATTAAATTGTGTTTATGTGTTGACATTAATACATTACATTTTTTTATTTGGAAATAAATCATGGTGTGTTTTAATATTCTTACTAGTCCATAATCAAGTAAAGTTAACTTATGTTTTATTTCGTACTATTTGACATCTACAAAAATATTAGTATTCGTTTATGAATAATGAGTGGCCAGGCAAGAAAAGCTGTTGCTAACTATTTATTAAAAATGGATAGTACTTAGATAGCAAATGATTATTTTACGATTTTCTCAGAAGCACAATTAAAGTGATAACTGCTTACTCACTGATTCCCTATGCATGTTTACATTTTAAACTTCTTTTAGTGGTAAACTTATTATAATTTAGTTACTGTATTTAATGTGCCCAAGTTTATTTAACTGTAATTAATTTTCTAAAATCGTTACTGATATTGGTGATTTATTTTACATTTATGTTTAGATCATGTTGATGGTTTCGTTGACTTCTGAGCATTGGGCCAAAAGATCTGATACAATTTTTTCTAGAAAAGTCATATGGCCTTAAACCTTTCCGTCCTACTTCGACGTACGTAAGTGCAAGTAACTGTAAATAATTTCTTTTTGTCGTTATATAAGTAGAATATTGATTTTTTCCCACTATTTTAATATTATCATGACCTTATTAATATAATTTCGTTTTTATGTTTGATATTATTTCTCATTGGTTAAGACGAGTAGCGTTAACCATAAAATATAGACATTTCTATTTGATAGTTTCAGAGATTCACTTATCTTGCATTCTGTAGATGAACTTGGCTCCTTAATCAATTTCAAAGGGCTAAGGGTTATATTCATCTTTAACAATACTCCCAAAAATAGATCATTTTCATAACCACTATAATTGCCTATAATATAAGCTCATAAACAGAACTGATAATAATTGAAAACAGAAGACAAACACAAACAAAATAACATCAAAACACTAGAACGTGCAATTCCATTACATTAGGTCAAACAGTGGTTTTCGTATCTGAGAAAACTTTAAAATTTTCAATATTGTTATTACAAACAGTTATTAAAATCGCTACAATGCAATTACAGTAATGAAACATGTCCTTCTTGTTTCATTATGAACCTTTTGCTAACGAATGTGAAAATTACCATACTCTTTTATATTAATTAACGCTAATGAATTTAGGTTCTCTCCATATCAATAATGTTTCAGGGAATAATAATTTCATTTATTAGCCCATTTAATTAACGTCGGAGCGAAGTTCGAAATGCACATACGATATAATTATATCTTCGTTCATTTTGAGAGGGAGCAGTCCTGCATACAATGTATATGTATGTATATATCATACCTCTCTCCTGCCTTCTCATTTACTGGCAATTACCCGTTGTGAAAACAGTAATGCTTAATCATACTTGAACTTAAATTCCTAATCATAATAAATTTTAATTATAATTATTCAGTCAAGTAGCAAGATATCACAGTTGCATATTTCATATTGTTACAATTTCGAAGTATTCGTAATTACAAAATGAATAAATTTATTTGTGGGAAATCGGTTTTTGGTCGATGAAAGAACGATGACATATTTTTATCAAATTTATGTATAGAAGACGTTTTTGGATAGAATGTATTTTTAGAGAATGTAAGAAATATCCAAACAACTAAACACGTATTGTGATTACGCGTGGAAGTTCTCTAACATCCTCCAACCATCTAAAACATAAGCATAGTCCAGAGATAAACAGTATGTCTCTTATGGTTTTGTCTCATTTTTGCCTAAACATTAGATAGAAATCCCAATTATAATTTCGTATGTTTAGGAACCATATTTTATTATGTTTTAGCAAAGCAACAAAAAAAAATAAATACATTCTCGTTATAATCAAAATTCTTGATTGAGATAGAAAGACCACCATAGGTAGACTCTGACAAAGACCATAGGCACTACGACCACGATCCGAAGAAACTATTCTGCCGGTGTCCCCCAAGGATCGGTGCTAGGCCCCCTGCTGTTCAACATTTACACCGCCCACATCGTAGGAGCCTCGTACTCCAACTGCGAAGTATCCGCGTACGCGGACGATATAGGTGTCTACAGCACTAGCATCAATCCCTCCAGAGCCCTGAAATTCGCTGAGAGCGCCAGGCAACAAATCGCCGAGAAACTCGATGCCGTCTACATTAAAGTCAATCCGGCCAAGACGCAAGGAATAATATTTAGTTACAAATCCGGAAAAAAGAAGCTCCCGAAATCCTTCGTCTTAGACGGCAAAGAGTGCCATGTAAGCAACAAGCTGTGCTACCTCGGAATTACCCTCGGTAGGCACCTGTCGTTCACAACGCACCTCGGCAGGAAATTAAAAAGTGTTAGGAAGAAATTCTTCAGCCTCGGACACCTACTTCACAGCCCGGCTCTATCAGTACGCCTCAAGCTGCTGATATACCAGAGCGTCCTAAGACCTGCATTGATGTATGGAACACCTCTCTACAAGTATTTGACTCCTAACACTCTCCTAAAGCTCCAGAATTTTGATTATAACCTCCCTCAAACATACCCCGTTCGACCGAATGAAGGCCGACGAAATCCACAAAAAATTTGAAGTGCTCACTATCCAAGATTTTATCAAGAGAAGGCACATCAAATTTTTTGACTCACTCCGTCATAGCCACAACCCACTATTCTCCCACCTTCAGCCACCACCAATGCCCGTCAGATGGAAGCACTGCAGACCTGGCCTACAACAAACCATCGCCTAGGCACCCCTACGCTCAATCCTTGGTAGACTCTCACTACCTTCCCGACTCCATCCGCCTTTCTAGGCATTCCACACCCCATATCCTTCTCATACATCCTTCAAATAGGGGTCTCCCCTTAGTGAAAGGCACTTTCCAGCCAAAAATAATTTTCCTTATTTTTCCCACATTCCTATTTTTATAAGTTTGAGAGCTTAGAAAAAAAAAAAAAAAAAAAGACTCTCACTACCTTCCCGAACCCACCTGCCTCCTGTAGGCATCCCACACCCCATATCCTTATCATACATCCTTCAAATAGGACTCCCCTTAGTGAAAGGCACCCATCAATCCAAAATAATTTTCCTTTTATTTTTCCCACATCCTATTTTTTATAATTTTAAGAGCTAAGGAAAAAAAAAAAATTTACTTTCTCAAGGCCTTTGATTATGTTGGAAGAATAAAAATGTGGTAGACCTCTCTGAAGAGTTTTTCTACTGGTTCTTGAAAGCAATATATATGACTTAATTGCTACATGCAAGAGAGGTAAGTGGGATGAAGTGAATGAGCTTTTTAATTTTCTATTTTAGTTTAAATCCTAGAATTTCGTCAGTATTTTTTATGATGTATTATCAAATAAGAATTGTCGAAGGCCAAAACAGAAAGACATACAGAGGCTCGGGGGTAATATAAATATTTGTGGTTTTTGAAAAAAACTAATAGAACCGTAAAAATACATCTAAACACTAAAATTTAATTTTCAGCATTAAGAAAGGGAAGAAATGTTAATAAGTAGTAAGGTATTAAAAAAGGAATAAAGCAGGTAAGTGAGCTTACTGTTTTTCCTTTGCTTGGGTACAACAAAGTAAATATGACAGTTAGAGAAGCATAGAGAATTCATTGAAATTGCAGGGGGGGGGGGGTTTGCAGAGTAATTCAGAGCATTACATCGTGGAACAAAAGCACAACGTTCCCCCCTAAATCTTAGTCTTAGGGAGAAGGGGTGGGGGAAATAAATACTCATTTAAGCTTATAGGAAAATAAATCCTTCTTTTGTTGTATGATTTACAAAGCAAGCGGAAGGGGTATCTTTTACTGCACTGTCTCTGAAAGCAGGACAGACCACTCAGAAGGGGAGCATTCACGGAGGGGTTTTTCCTATTTTCCACCAATATCCTTTTTATGGAGAATCGCTTCAAATGAGAAGTTATTTTTATGACTATCGTCCTATGATAATATAGTCAATCAAGTACAATACAGAATATCAACCATTAATCAATAGTTACTAAAATTGTACAAAATATCCTCGTTTTAAAATAGCGGGTGTCCCAGAATTTTCGTAAGATATGAATTTGCCACCATTTGTGCAGTAAAGTGCTGTCAACCCTGTTGACAGCTGACAGTTTAGGGTTAGTAGAAATAGAGCGTTACACGATAGAACAACGTGTCTTTATTGTTAAACAGTATCTCAAGAATAATGAAAGTTTGGCGGCCGCAGTTCGAAAATTTCATACAAAATATGGCCGGAATAGTGTTTTGACTTCATCAACTGTGAAGAGATTAATTGAAAAATTTTGGGAGACTGGATCACTTGGAGAAATTAAACACAATGCTCGTCCAAAAACAAGCCGTTCAAATGTCAATATCCAAGCAGTGCGTGAGTGTTGTTTAAAGTACATATGTATATCAATATGTGGTTATAACAAAATGGTGCCACATGCTATACTGCCCATGAAACAATTCAAATACTGCATGAGACATTTCCAGGTCGTGTACTCTCTCGTTTCGGTGATCAGAATTGGCCCCCTAGATCGTGAGATTTAACACCTTTAGATTTCTTTTTATGGGGTTATTTTAATTCAAAGGTTTATCTCAACATGCCCACATCCACCGGTGCATTAAAAGAGGAAATTCAACGCTGCATCAACGAAATTCAACCATATTTATGCCAAATGGTCATGGAAAATTTTGACAAAAGAGTACTTATGTGCCAGCAAAGTCGTGGAGGCCATTTGCCCGATGTGCTATTCCATAAATAACCCTATCCTGTTTACTTTATAATTCAATAAAAAAATAACAACAAAAATACTAAAAACTGTGTTTTCTATTTAAATTTAATCTTGCGTTAATTCCCTATATTATATTTTTTTTGACGTTGAAAATATTTTAGTTCATCTTCATAGTGTTATTAGAATGTTGAAAGTCAAAATAAATTATAATTACTATTATTAAGTTACAGTTCATTTCTTACACTTGCATTTCCATAACTACATATATGATTTATTCTTTCAGAACAAATATAAAAAAAGAGATGGGGAATGACAATGCAGTGCAATGGCTGTATATATTATTAGTGATTATACCGTTAATTCGCCGAGATTAGATTCCTTCTATCCTACAACTTGGCAACAATTAGACGGATGACTTAATTAATCAAGTCCCTCCACCTCAGAGCTATATAC
This sequence comes from Acanthosoma haemorrhoidale, assembly GCA_930367205.1. NCBI lineage: Eukaryota > Metazoa > Arthropoda > Insecta > Hemiptera > Acanthosomatidae > Acanthosoma > Acanthosoma haemorrhoidale. Next base: position 17,324,803 of record OV884011.1, on the reverse strand, counting down.
AGCCGAGGCTAAAGGCATTTACAGATATAAAAGTTTACTTAAGGAATGAGAGGTTTCTAAGCTGGTCCATTAGAAAATGTAGTTTATGTGTAAGGGCTGACAGGGGGAGCATTAGCTGATTATCAACGAGTCCACGCTCTCTGTCCCCGCCCCACTCCTCAGCCCTGCAAGGCGAAGGCCAACGCAGTTCTCCCAGGCCTCCCTTCTAATTGTCCTTTATGGACAATAACGTTGTAGACAATTATAAATGCCGCTGATTCTGTGCGAGACTCAAATCGTGGTTTCACAGCGAAAAAAAGTTCAAATCCCAGAGTGCACTGTGAATAATCGTTTCAAGCGACTACCTGTAAAGGTCATCGAAACCCTTAATTTTGTTAAACATCAAACAGTTTTTTCGAATCTTTAGACAAAGAGAATTACACTTGGAGGTAGAGATATCTTTCCGTCATATCCCGATATCACCATTTTTAAAAATTATGAACCCTCATGTTCTGTCTTTGTGATGGTGACCTGTTATATGACCTATAGACATGAAATTATATATTGTACTTGATTACCCAACGTCATGAAACAGTTTTTCAGCTCCAGAAAACATAATTAAGGGTTACATATTCGACGTTCTGTCATAAAATTTGGTATGAAATTAATGATAATTTTTAATTTGTATGCTATAACCACTCCAGGTCATAAAACTATGAACTAAAATAGTGATTTTTTGAGACGTGACATTTTGGTTGGTAGCTCCATTTGTTGCCATTCAACAAAAAAATTAATCAAGTGAAAAATAATAAGTGACAATAATAAGATAATTAACGTTCAATGAAAAAATAATTGACTTCCTAACATAGCAGAGTATGAAAACTAAGATACAACTCTGCGCGTTATACAACAAGCGCTTGGTCTATAATTAGAAAAAAAAAATCATGTTAATTTTTTTAAAAATATTTTAAGAAAACATCTGAGTTGACATTTTATGACCTGGAGTGGTTATAGCAAACAAATTAAAAATTATCTTTAATTGCATACCAAATTATATGACAGAACTTTTTTCAAGAACGAATATGTAACCCTTAATTATGTTTTACGGAGTTGAAAAACTGTTTCATGTCGTTGGGCAATCATGTAAAATCTTAATTTATAATTTCATGTCTATAGGTTAAACAGGTCACCATCACAACGAAAGACAGGTAAACATGAGGGTTCGTAATTTTAAAAAATGGTGATATCGGGATATGAAGAAAAAATTGCTCTACCTCCAAGTGTAACATGTAAATTGTCAATCAATGGGTGCCTCAGTTCAACTGCTTTTGAATGTGTATGTCAATAAAAATCAAGCAATTAAGAAGTATTCTTAGTTTAATTCTGTTATACTTCAAATTTTACTATAACATAAAATAGTTTTTCTCAACTCTACACACACTTAGAGCAACACATAGAATTATCGTTTCTTCATATCCCGGATTGGTCAACTTAATTCGGGGTAGCATTGATGATGCCAGTCATAATGCATACTAGTTAGATTAGTGTGTTTATAATGTTACACATAAGGTGTTTTATTTTAAACAGATGTTTTTTTTTGTTTTGTTTTTTTCTTTCTAGCCCCTTTAAATTTACAGATAATTATCCTCAGGTGAATCTCTTTACAAATTATTTTTGTATTTCCTGTAGCATCGCTACATTATATACAGGTTTTGTTATTTTATAAAAATTTTATAATGAATAAACAAGTATAATGATATACATTATACGTGACTGGACTAAACTGACTCATAAAGGGGATGGGGCTCACCTTTTTGATCAACCTTAAAACTAACTTACATACTAATTCTTAACCTAATTTTCCCCCGACAGTCTGTTACCATCAATGCGGGAGGGGTGGTGGGGCCATATTAAACACTGGGTTTGTCAGGTGCTGCAACGAGTCAAAACACTTAATGTGTCTCCGCCGGATGAACTCACCCACCGACGGCACAGCAAGCAACGGGTGCAGGTCAGCGTTCTTTAACCTCTCCAGAGAGGTATGTCGGACCACTTTTCGCATGATCCCATTCTGGAAGTGTTGGAGACATTTGGCTGTATTGTCAGCCAAGTGGGTAAATAGCGGGGCACCGTACAGCAGAGCTGGCCGGAGGACACATTTATATGTCATCAATTTGTGACGAAGCGACATGTTAGGTGAAGTTAGCAAATGCGATAGCCGGTAAGACCTGTGTCGTAGTTTTTCTATTTTATTACTAAAATGAGTAGAGATGGAGATGCCTATCCATTTATACCCAGATAGTGCATTGAGAAAGCTGGTGGGTTCTCTTGCCCTCTTATGCTATACGATTAAACAGATTTTTTTTTCCCCCTTAGCTCTCAAATTTTTAAGATTATGGATAAGGGAAAAATAAAGGAAGATTAAACAGATGTCTATGAGTATTTCAACTTGTTTTTATTAATATTTGTATTAATTTAATTTATGTATCAATAGTTTTAATAATACTTGTTGTTTAGGAATCTTTTTTATGTACATTAATTTAAAGTTCTGATCATGAATGTTTCGTAATATTTCATAAGTGACCTGTTTGGCATGCTTTGTGTTATCTATCAGCTTTCTTGTGCATGAAGGATGTGGTATTGCCCCAGTGACGTATATTACGATTTTTTGGTTCCATCATCTGAGCTAAGACAATTCTCTATTTCTTTTTTTCCCCTTAATGCGTCACTATTGTTTGTATTAGATTTATTTGAGCATTACTATCGGTTATAAGTCTTTGCCTGTTAAAGAATGCTGTAAAAATTATGTAATACATAAAATTATTTTCATGATGCCACACATTTTAGCTGACAAATGTCTGAATTGTTATTTTTCTTGTTTAGCCCTCCGTGGCAAGAGCCTTTTTTAGCCTAAACGGCCAGACCGAAATAATGTCACGCATGAGGTCACACATGAATCAAAAATGGCAAATAGGTAGCAGGTACGAAATTACTGAAAGTAGCAATGACAAGCTGTCAGCAAAGTAGCCTTGTAATGGCAGAATTTTTGGACCCGATTTGTTTTTGTTTTTTGAAGAAACAGTGAATGTCTTCAGAGAGAAATGGTCTTTAAATCATTACTCAAAATTTCACTGAAAATATAATTTTCTGAAATGTACTAAATCTTAAAAATAAGGGGAAAATTGGCGTGGCAAATGATTCTGTAAAAATGTTATATTTCAATACATATGTTTTGTAGCAGTTATATAATAATATTATAATCAATAATATGACTATCAATAGTGGTGAGTAATTGCAATAGTAATCAGTAGTATATACTGTAACTATATATAGTTAATGATGTATATATAAAACGGTTTGTTTTATTTATTAGACCTTTATATACTTTTTATACTGGCTATTATTATAAACATATATTATGTATTATTATTACTTTATGAATTTATTTAACTTCGATAATTAGTGAAGTGAATAGTTTCGGATGTGTTAGCCAGACTTTAGCTCCGACTCCCGAACGGGAGTATGAGTGGCGTAAATTAATAAATAAAACTGACCGTTGAATTGGGTGCCTAGACGATACTTAAAGCTTTTACAAAATTAGTGATTCTGTTTGGTCCTACTATTTAGAATCTAAAACCTCTGACAGAGCAAGCAATTATATTTAGGTCGAGTAATAAGTAACTTTTTTATCAGACATTTATTTTGCTCTCATTAAATAACAAAATTATATTAATTTTGACGAGTGCAGGACGCTTTTCATGGAGTTTCTCTTGCACTCATTGCAACTACTGAACGTATCTATCCGCAGTAATCGTTAAATTTGACTTCAACAACTCGTAGTGAATTATTCCTTGACAATCCCACCGTACACACAATAAAATCTTTTTGCCATAGATGTTTGCTTTCGGATCTGGTAGGGGTGGTTGATCCTAATCAAGCCTCGGTCTTTTGCGGACTATATTGTCATAGGTAACCCATTTTTCATCGCCTGTTACAATCCTGCTTAAAAAAGGCTCAATTTTTACCCGTGAGAGCAGACTTGTGGCGATTGACATGCGATCTTCTTTATTCCGTTCACTGAGATTGTGAGGTACCCACACTACTAACTTGCTTACTTTCCCTGATTTCTCCAGGTGGTGGATAACAGTTGATTGTGTTGTATTCAACCTTTCTGCTATACCTCTTGTTGATTGACGAGGATTTTGCTCCAATATTGCCTTTAAAAGGTTGCCGTCAAAGTCTGAAGGACGTCCCGCCCTCGGTTCGTCATTTAAGGTCGTATCTCTAGAACGGAATTTTATAAACTAATTTCTAACTGCCCGATCAGTTATTAGTCCTTCACCATATACACTGCATATTTTTTCAGCTGTCGCCCGGATGTGTACTTTTTGACTCTCCATTTCAGAGGTTAAAAAAACAGTTTAACGTAACGTGTATCACACAAAACAGTTGACAAAAGACTAACTGAAGATTCGTCTATGTAGTGACTAACAAAAACGTGTTGTCATGGTAACTCATTGCGGGTAGATATGAACAATAGATTCTACTTAGCTGCGTCGGAAGTTATTTATGTCTCGATCAATTAAGGATTTGGGTATGGTCCATGACATAGCCTAATTCTAACACATCTGTTGTGATTAGACCGGTGTAACTTAGTATTGCGTCTAGTGAGAACTGAGAAAGTAGTGTTATTCGAATACTTATTTTACCTGTTTTACATGTTAACATAAGGTTCGAGTACTCAAATCAATTTCTCAATACGTTTCCAATTCTAACTTTATTTTTGATCCCGAAATTTCCCAAAATGGACAAACAACTTGTTGTCATACCATTACCTATATATGGCCAATGTAACAGGGATGTGCCATTTGTAGCCCGGCTGCAGCTTCCGCATGAGCGATCCCTGAGAGAGGGGATTATAAGACAGGAGCGCCCTCACTCACAAGGGGTGCTAACCTGTTGGAGGGGATGTCAGACCCAGGGCCCTATCTATCATGGAGCCACAGCTGCCCACAATAAAATATATAGGGCAGAAGACCTCATCCTTATCTCGTACTGCTCCAGCCCTTTCCTACATCTACTGTCCCATCTTCAATGTTGGCTTCTTTTATCCTATTTTTTTTTACAGTAATGATTCCTGCCTGGACATTTTCATTCCACTTGCTTTGCTATTACAAAATTATTTATAAATATGTAAGTAAACCGCTCAATGAGATTTAGGCTTCATCAAACCCAAGCAATTCAGGTGAAATCAACGCCCTTAATAAAAAAAATCAAAAATGCATCCAAGATAAAGTTGAAAAGAGGAATTTTAAGATGTATAATGGGAGTATACTGGTGGAGAAGGAAAAATGCATAGCTTTATGTATTACATGGTAATCTCAACACTCCCTCTTAAGGTTGGTATGATAACATACTGAAGATATAAGATAAAATAACAGTTAGTGAGCACTCTACTGAAGGTTTTTTTTATTTCATAACCTCTCTTTATTGAAAGTATACAATGAACAAAAAAAAACTTTTTTGATTTACATATTTCTCCTCGTTCCGCATATAATACGTTTCAGTTTGTTGTTAAAAAGTCAATACAGACACACTACACTTGGTGATGAGGCTCACTTTCAGCATACAACCGGGAAACAAAAACTAAAACCTAAGACTAAAGCGCTCCAGTCGCGACAGCGTCCTGCCATCAATGAGGGAACGGAGCGGGGGTTATCGTGTTAAACACCGGGTTGGTCAAGTATTGCAGGGAGTCAAAAAATTAGGATGAATTCATCCACCGTAGGCAGCTCAAAGATCTCGTAAAGCTCACTGTTGCTCCGCTGCTCGAATGAAGTACCTCTGACCACTTTCATCAGTATACCGTTTTGAAATTGTTGGATTCGCCGAGCTGTCGTATACGTCAGATAACGAAAAAGCGGTGCAACATACAGAAGAGTAGGCCCGAGTACACTCTTGTAAATCGGTAGCTTCAGACGCAGTGATAGATTGGGGGAAGTTAATAAATGCTTAAGCCGGTAAGACTTCGTCTGTGTTTGCTTCAACTTCTTCGCAAAATGGTTACTAAAATGAAGGTGTCTATCCATTTTCATTCCCAGATATACTAGGCTGTTGGCTGGTGAGTTTTCCTCCGTTCCCTCTATGTAACTAGTAGGTAGTGGGCTTTTTCCCTTTTGAAAAGAGAAAATTACGCAGTCAGTCTCTACTGAAGGCCCAAAGGTGAGATATTATATGACAGGAAGAATGAATAAAATTTGAATTATAGTTCAGTTTTCACTGTAATACATCCTATGAATCACTATTATCTAGTAGAACAGACATTTGTACATTCAAATTATTACTTTCTGTATGTTTATTTGATCCGAAGCCACAGGTCTGGTTTTTCCTCATAACTTGCCTGAAAAGACGGGTAAAACTGTTACAGGTGGTGGGGATCCTTACTTAAGGATTTAATATCAATATATCCATATTTTGACAAAATCTATATTATGTATTATAGCGACCGCTAACTATATATGTAAATTACCCTACACTCTGGTTCATAATGTATTATAATAGAAAATGCAAATCTGTGTAAACTTCTGGTAATAAATCAGAGAGAGGTCGGAAGTCGTAAACAAGTAACAGAGGATCGAGGTTACGGCAATAAACCTAATAGAATTAGCCACCTGGCTGCCATATAACCTAGGGCAAGGACACTTACCCCTATTAGAATAGACCTTCAGTCCCTTCCGGCAGCCATAAAAAACACACCCTTTTACCCCAACGGTCATAAAACTAAAAGGAAATGGTCACCTGTGTATCGTAAAACATACCCCTGCAGACAGAGTCCGCCTTCCACGAGGGAGGGGGTTACCATATTTATATCAGTAAATTTCGCTCTGAAGAGACACTCTGTTTCCTAGTCTCCTGAGCCACACTACTTGTAACTTGACACCAGGGGCACTTGGCCCCTGGTAGGCCCGCTCTTCACTCTTTTCTAGTCTCTACATACAGATAGCCGCTATCACTCGTCGCGATACGCTTACTCAGCCTTCCGCTAATCTACTCTCGCTAGGGCGACCTCTACGACGGCACTTTGCCACACAGCCTATAGCAGACCTCTGACGACTTGTACTTATTACGCTGCCGATCTCTCGCCCGAACTCTGAAAACTGGTCTTATTCTTTATGAACCTCTGAACCTCATCCTGAACACAGTGTCTTGTCGGGACACATTCCTATCAATAAATGGAGTCAGATATTAACGCCTACATGGAACATGGTCCATGTTATTAACTACAACAATCCGACAATTGTTGACCTCCGACAATTGTTCACCTTTTCCGACATATATTGTTCACCTCCGACAATTGTTCAACCATTTCCCGACATGTATATTTTACAATTGCACTATAATTAGTAATTATTATTATTTACTATTTACACTGGAAATATATTACAGATAACTATTACAAGGGTTCTCACTTCAGACAGAGCCAGTCCTGATCGCTTCATAACGCGGAAATGTCCCCGGAATATATCAAGAAGGCATATTTCATGATATGTAGAACCCGGGTTGCATACCTTGAAATGTCCTTCGATGAAATCACGGTTCGTCGGTTATACCGCAAATTCTGCTTCAGTAGAGAGCGTTGAATCAATAATGAAAATGAAATATAATAAATAAACAAAAGTAAAATTTGTAGCTAATGAAATGAAACGCTTTTAAAACACTGATGGGCCTAGCTAATATTATAAATAACCTCAACATCCTCTATTCATCAAATTATCAGAAATTGCTCCTTCGTTCCATTCCAGACGAAAAGTATACTCACGGAGCAACTGTATGAATATTAAAGGAGTTAATTATACACAGTAAAAATCCTTTTAAGTATCCAGTTATACAAGAACGAAGAATGTGATAGCTCTGAATGACAATAAAAATTAGGAAATTCGCTACAGTGGAAAGTTGAAGCGATAAAACAATTACGCGGTCTTTTATTATTGTTATTCATGACCTGTTATAAATGCGTGACAGTGGGAGTCCTGGAAATGGCCAGTTTCTCCAATCATTTCATGAGCGCATGTGGCTCTCGCGCTCTTCGTCATCCTCCACTGGCTCGTATTCGGTGACGCGGCTGACGGAGGATCGTAGGGGACCTCCTAAGACTTCGCTTCCTCTTTCGCATGTGAGGAAGGTGACAACTATGTGGATTTTGGAGGCCCCTGGGCTAAACAGCCCAAAATAATGTATGAATGAGCGAGTGAATTATGAATTGTAAATATGGTATGAATGAGGACATTTACCTCAATTACTTATTGTCTAATAAGGCAGATTGTGATTTTAGCACAATAAAGAAGTTATATACAATATTATTGTTATAAAGTTCAATCGGCTAAATACAAATATACCCAGGTGATTTCCCCGGAGATCGTCCTAGGGCTCAATCTCCCAGCCAGGGCGTATCAATATTTTATTTTGGGGTTGAATTGAAAATCTATGGAGAGGCATATTTCGTTCAAAGAGAGTTTGAATTGAATTAATACTTAAGAATTAACACTCTCTGATCACTGCAATAAATTGGGAAATGAGAGTCTCTACATTCATTAAATTGCTAGGTGATCGTCTTTCGCTTGCTTGTCTGTCTGTTTATATCACTATATGTTCTAAGGCGGCCTACAACTATGATAGAATGTACCAACTTGTTGTTTGTAGCCTTATTTCTAGTGATATTTACTGGAATATTTCCACGCCAGTGCCAAAACATGCACTCACTACATTATCCATTCAGCAATAATAGAGGATAGGAGGGACTCGGTATTTTCCTAACATTTGTCGTGTGTGGATCCGCCCAAGACAGCTAGCTCTCCGACTGCCACCATTAGAGAAATATTATTCCAAGGTTGGGGGGGAGGCACCCATTGTGGCGGCACCCCACTAAGATGTAAATTGGGAGGGGGTGGGAGTGACTCGCCGGGTCTGAGGAGCTTCGTAATTACGCTCCCCATTATCTATTCATTGGCCTAACATCTCAATTCCACACTTGCACACAACTTGCAATTGCGTTTCAGATCTTGAGCGAGGGTATCTCGAGCGGAACCTAGTGCTTTTCCACTTCACAGCTCGGCCTTTACTTCTCAGCGTTCAGTTCGCTTAGAGTGCACACACTTGGAGTCATAGCTAACAAGTCATGAGGTCGAAGTGGGTACACAGAATGATGGAAAACACTGGCGATAAGGGATTTACCCTCCAATTTAAAATGTACAATTTGTAGGCGTGGAGATGTTATTCTAAAAGAATGCAGAATTAGAAAGTTCCAGATATTCAACGAAGGAAAATGTATAAGCTTATCAGATATGTCTAAAAGTACAAAACATTTCTTCAGAAAACATCAAGCGTATCCAATCCTTTCAATCCAAAGTCCTGAGAACAATAGTAAATGCCCCTTATTATGTCAGCAACAAAACCCTTCATAACGACCTTAATATACCCTACATTCTAGAACTCATCCCTTCCAAGTTTATAAAATTCCACAGTAGCCTTTCCAACCACCCTAATCCTGTAGCACAGTCTTTGCACTGCGCCACTCATCCCTATAATCCTCTTCGGAGACTGAAATGGCAGTGGCCTCGTGACCTGCTATAATCGCGTGACAGTGGTAGTCCTGGCAATGGCCAGTTTCTCCAATCATGTCCTATTGTATGAATGAGCGAGTGAATGATGACTGTAAATATGGTATGAATAAGATCATTTATCTGTATTATTATTGCCTTATAAATTATTGCACAATAAAGATTTTTGTTGAAGATTAAAAAAGAAAAAAAAAGAAAAGGAAATCGAGGATAAAAAGTTTACTCAGAATATTGTGTTCTGATCAGAGATTCTTAACTGAAACTTTTTTCTTTTATAGGTTTCTTTAGAGTAAATTATGGAATGCGCCATCCATTAAGTTTACATTACTCTACCACAAGCGCTTCTGAAAGTTGCGAATTTATTTTAAAGAGCATAATCAACATAATCATTATTACTATTTATGAATTTCAGAAAATTCAAGTCTAATAAGCAATCAGTCAAACATAAAGATTGCACATTCCAATCATGACTGGATCACTCCAGGATTATAAAATAACATTTAGAGAGTTGCTTTCTAAAAAACGTCAAGGAAACAAGGAACAAAAGAAACCCATTACTAATATTGAAAAAATAAAAAATAAACCAATCTTTGAATAATTGGGTACCGGTAGACAGGAATCAATAATACGTCCTCCTGTGTTTACTTGCCACGTGATAGACCCAGTAGTAACATCGAGAATGTAATGTGGAAAAATAACTTTAGGAGGTTGAGAATAGGAGTATGTGCCTGACCTTTTCAATTTTGATTTTTTTTTCCTTGACCTAGGCTGATCAGAATATTTCCTTGTGTTGTCATATAAAACTTATGACCACTATCCTAGAACATACTATCTCAGACGGAAGTAGAGCCTCTCCCTTTGTGATCGGCAATGAAAACTATATGCGGGATGTCCATATGTTAGAAGTTGTTGTCTGAGTTGGAATACAGAGGGAAAGAATAAGAAGAAGTAAATAACCGTATGAAGAAGTTGATAAAAGGAGATGGCAGATGAGTGAGTGGAGGTAATACTAAACGGAAAACTTCACCCTCCACCCCACCCTCACTCTAGTTGGAACTCGGGAGGCAGTAGGATATGAAATCTCACATAATCAAATCCTAGTGGACAGGCCGCGAGGTTCCTTTTGGGTCGCTTTCATCCTCCTCCTCGGACCTACAGTTTTCTTTCATGTCACACCCTCTCTTTCCCCAGTCCCTCGGGATGTCATATCTTATCTGCTATCTTCCCGGTCCGTTCCCTCTTTCCCTACCGCCTACATCTCCACCCCCACACCGGCTGTCTCTCGGAATTTCAATATACTTTCCATCCTGTCCTTAAGTGAGTGGCCGTTATTTTCTGAGTCTTTATGAGATCTGAACAGCTCGCTGCACATGTAAGGATTTTTTTGACTGGCCATGGATTTTTCCAACCCGAGGGCCTTGCCTGTACTGGGGACATCGTTAGAGGCAGATATCTGTGATAGATGTGGGAGGGGTGGGACAGGAGTCGACTCATCATACACGTATGGAGTCCTGTCCCATCGATATCCTGCCTTTCATTATGTATACATGCAATGTTTCCCTTTCTAAGGTCTTGTTAGTCTCTTGAAAAAAAAAAGAAATTCTCTGATAGATTTAAAATGTTATCTATTCAGTTATCCTTACATTTTGGGGCCATGTAGACAATTTTAGTTAATATTTAATATTTTTTTGATGTTTTAATTATCTTTAAGTAGTTATACTTATTGATTTATGTATAATTTATAACATAATAACCAATTATACAATTTTTTTAGTTTGAAATTGTATAATTCATCTATGTATTTACACTGCTAGAATGCTAGTGAACAATACATTTCTTTCAATTGACTTTTTTAAAGTCCTATTTCTTTTTCATTAGAAAAAATTAAATTTGTTCCATTGTCTCCGAAATTTCTAATTTAAACAGCTAAGATAATATAATTATTAGAAATATGTATAAACATAACCACTATTTATTTATTGTTAGCCTTTCGTAGATATATAAGAAATCTATTCCTCAATATGAAACAAATTAAACTTCACTCACCATAACACATTACAACACTGAAACTGTGGCCCGTCTCTCTACATATTTCAATAAGCACGAAAGTGCATCTACTGCAGAAAAATAGGCAGGTTTGTCCATACTTGAACAATCTGTTAATCTGACGGACACGGTTAGTGGGCAAAACGCAAACTAACTTTTTTTGACGAGCAACTTACGCAGTCCAGATCCACAGATTTTTCTGCAGATTAGATCCCCAAAGTCTGTACTTGAGTAGGGAATAACATACCGTGTCCACTAGATTTGATTTTTCAAATCCACCAGCGGTATGCGACGTTCGTGTATGGAGTAAATCTTCCGATCTTTCTGCAGTAGATCAGGCACAGGACTTTCGTGCACGTTTAAAAGGCAGAGGGACGAGTCACAGTTACAGTGTTGCATATGTACACAATGACAGACAGATCTGTAGGCCAGAACTGTCAGTCCGTACGTGTGTGGTGTGTCCGATCCCGCACCCACGTCCGTCACAAATACATACCTCTTGTTCGTCACTAATGTACAGGGAAGGCCCACAGGCTTTGTGGTTTTTTCTATAAAAATCCGTTCGTGTGTTCATCTAGCTGATGGACTGATTTCAAAATAGCACAACAATCGCCCTCGTTGAAGTTCTCTTCACTGGTTACGTTGGCTCAACATGACAAGTACAGACCTAACAGTAGAATATGTCAGTAGTTTAGTTATTTCGACTAACGTGCTATTTTGTTATTGGAAATTGAAATGTTTGATAATGTAACGAGGTAAATAGTGTTATGAACAGGCTTATTTGGAACTAGTATACGCGAATTTATAACCAATCTGACAATGCAGGAATATAGCTCGTTTCATAATTTCACAGATAATTTTTTCAGTGAAGTGTACTATCACATTCTAAGAAATCGTATATTTAAAGACAGCTGAGACTCTAGTGATAACTTGGGTTATTTAAAGTTTCATCTATCTCAAGATTTATTTATTTTTTATATATCATAACTATTTTATTAAACTAATTGTAGCTAATAAATAACCAGGAGAGTTATTGAAACTGTGCTAGTCACAATCTAGCACCGGGTTCGTTAATAAGACGCGCCCTTAATAAGAAAAATCCAAAATGCATCCAAGATAAAGTTGAAAAGAGGCATTTTAAGATGTATAATGGGAGTATACTGGTGGAGAAGGAAAAATGCATAGCTTTATGTATTACATGGTAATCTCAACACTCCCTCTTAAGGTTGGTATGATAACATACTGAAGATATAAGATATAATAACAGTTAGTTAGCACTCTACTAAAGGTTTTTTTTTTTGGTTTTTTTATTTCATAACCTCTCTTTATTAACAGTATACAAAGAACAAAAAAAAATTTTTTTGATTTTCATATTTCTCCTTGTTCTGCATACACAGATGCATTCGAAGGAGGGCATAACATAGATATAATACGTTTCAGTTTGTTATTAAAAAGTCAATAACACATACAGTACACTCGGTGATGAGGCTCACCTTCAGCTAACAACTGGGAAACTAAAAACTAAAACCTAAACCTAGAACCTAAGACTAAAGCGTTCCAACCGCGACAGCGTCCTGCCATCGATGGGGGAACGGAGCGGAGGCTATCGTGTTAAACACCGGGTTTGTCAAGTATTGCAGGGAGTCGAAAAATTTGATGTGTCTACGTTGGATGAATTCATCTACCGTAGACAGATCAAAGATCTCGTGAAGCTCACTGTTGTTCCGCTGCTCGAATGAAGTACCTGTGACCACTTTCATCAGTATACCGTTTTGAAATTGTTGGAGTCGCTGGGCTGTCGTATACGTCAGATAACGAGAAAGTGGTGCACCATACAGCAGAGTAGGCCTGCGTACACTCTTGTAGATCAGTAGCTTCAGGCACAGTGATAGATTGGGGGAGGTTAATAAATGCGTAAGCCGCGTTCTTAAAGGTGCCAAACATTGGGAGTTATCTGAGTGTGCAATGGTACATATTGTATGAATGAGTGAGTGATTGCTTATAATCCAGGCAAGGAAGGAAAAGTAGAACAAAAAATCTTGAAGTTCTAATTTTTTTCTACGGTTTTGGGGTAGTGTCCTTCCTACACAATATACTAAAAGACCCGAAGGTAGGAGTGAGCACGAGGGGGCCGTTTAAAGGCCAATATTATCTCAAGTGTTGCATAAACAAGTTATTTTATCATAACGAATTTTGTGCTCAAAATTTAGGCACGAAATATTACTTATAAACAATTTCAGTTTTTCCGTAGAGTCAATGGGTTTGCAGATAATGAGGGTTAACAAATTTTTCACAGCTTTTGTTATCGTGGTTTATTCTTGAAAATTCTTGTTTTTTAACTCTTACTCTCTCCTCGACCATTAAATCACCGCACGAAATGAATGAGCACATTTATATAGGCGATTTTGTGTACTTTAATGCTGTCGATAATGTATGTTGTGGCTACTTCTTAATTACAAATAATTTTAAGTCAGCCTCTTCTTGATCAGATCATATCTATCACTATTACCATATTTTTAATAAAGCTTATGACGTCAGTCGGAGCGGGGGGAGAACATGGGGGACTAGCTAGATAGGAGAAGAATGAGCTCGTGGGCAGCTACCTTAGCGGACGTAGGGCGGTCATCAGAGGAGTGTCCTACGACGTCGAAGCACCGGTGGAGCGAGGGTGTCCCCAAGGCTCAGTTCTGGGCCCTGCCCTTTGGAAGTTAGTTTTTAACAAGGTCCTCGTGACCCTAGAAGAGCGTGGGTTCCCCGCAGTCGCATATGTGGACGACCTTGCGGCGACCATCGTGGGGAATTCACGAGCCGAGGTAGTAAGAAGAGCGTGCGCCTGTGCCAATTTGGTCAAGGAGTGGTGTGCCAGAATGAAGATGACCATGGCTGCGGAGAAAACAACAGCGACGTTGATACGGGGCAAAATGGAAATAGAAGGAAGAAGAGTTAGGGTGGGTACGGAAGTAACGTACCTGGGGGTGAGACTGGGGAAAAGATTAAGCATCTCTCCCCACATCAAATACCTCGGATACAGAATCGTTAAAGTGAGTAACTCCTTCGCGAGGATAGGGGGGGCGATGTGGGGAGTCAAGTTCCCAGTCTCAAGAACCCTCTACCAGGCAGTCATCTTGGGAATTATCAGGTACGCCTCGCAGTCATGGTCGGCGCACCTTAACAAGGGCCAGACACACGCCCTGAAAAGGATTCAAAGAGTGGCTTTGATAAGGGTCACGAGGTCCTATAAGACGGTGTCTCAGGACGCGGTGGAGGTATTGGCAGCGGCGGCACCAGTAGACCTGGTCCTCCTGGAGCAGCGCCTCAGGTTGAAGATGAAGAGAGGGCACATTGAAGATCTTCCACCTCCCCTACGGAGAAGAATTGAGGAAGCCTGGGAGGTGGAAGGCCCTCATAGGCGAATGGACATTAGAGGCCTGGGGCGCCAGGTGGACTGGCACGACCAAGGGGAGCACCCTGAGGAAGTACTTCCCCTCAGTCCAGGACAGACTGAGGGCAAGTTGGGTCTACCCGGATTACTGGGTGTCACAAGTGCTCACAGGACACGAGGGATTCCGTGCTAGGCTGTGCGAATACAAGATAGCAGAAAACAGGTCCTGCCCCCATTGCGGAGAGAACGATACTGCGGAGCACGTCGTGCTCTCTTGTCATGCACTGGAACCGGCTAGAGCACGGCTGCTCCACACGATAGGAGATTACAGCCTAGACGAGTCCGACCTGCCGTCGCTGGTGAATGACGAAGCAAGATACACCGCGTTCTGCAGATTCGTCGGGGAGTGGAAAAGGGTTCAAGGCTCCGGGCACTTCACTATATCCAGGGGGGTGGCGCGGGGTGAGCAGCCGTGTCTTCGGGAAGGCTCACCCGAAGCCAACGATGTATCGGCGGTTCCAGAGGAGTCACTGTAAATATGTATATATAGATATAAGGTAGGACTGAGAAGTATATGGCATAGACATAAGAAGTTTAGTTATAGGGGGATGGAGGATGCACACCCCATGTAAATATAGTTTTAAGTATAGGTATAGGTAGAACACGGATCCAAAACTGTAAATAGTATTAAGATAACTAGCTATAGAAAAAAAAAAATTACATACATATAGCTAATGTAGGATTTGTAAATATAGTATTAGAGGTGGTTCTTTTGTTTCTTTTGTCGTTACTTTAGTTTTGTGGTTTCTCCTTTCTTTTTGTATATTGTTATCATGTTTTTTTTTTTTGTTTTTTTTTCCTTTTTGCTTTTGAGAATAAATGGAGCAAAACAGAATAACCGAAGGTGCGCTGACCGGTGCAAAAATCCCATTGTACCGGAATACACGCACCAAAGGCTACGTAACCCCACGATCCTGCTTCACGGGCTTGTGGGGCAAGCCCGTTTGAGGCTCAGCCTCAGGAAGGGCGAAAAAAAAAAAAAAAAAAAGATAGGAGAAGACCACGACTAGCCGCCTATATAAGAAACGCTCTATAAGGTGATAATCAGAATGGAACAAACCGGCACCTTGAACACTCTGCCTTCGTCTCGCTAAAACTAGCACCTCCTCAGGAGAGACCTCTTCCTCGCGGACGACGGTTGCCGTGGCCCTACAAACTTACCAGTAGCGTCTCCCACGGCAATTCAGTCGGCCTCTTTCCGGTTCACACTCGCCTTTGGGATCCAGACGGTTTTCGCCTACCCTCAGATACCCAGTGTGAATTCGCGGTCATTTCAAGACCACATAAACAACCTATAAACCTACCCTGTACCTCTTCTCCTGAACGTAGTGCTTTGTCGGGGCGCAAACCTTCTAAAGATCTTATGGAGTCAGATAAAGCGAATTAAGCGGCTCGCCGACTAGGCCGGCAGCCAGGGAGAAAGACAACAGGTCCACCCTTATCTCTTTCTTGGCGCTCGCCAGATGGCGGCCAAGAGGTTGTAGTGGCCCTAGCCCGCGGCGGGCGTCTCCTCTCCACTTTGGGGATACTCAGTTATCTGAGCCGGACAATGTATTTTATACTAAAATCACTGGTTTGTAAGATATTTGGGAAACAACGAGAAAAAAATGGTCCTTAAACCTCCCCCCCACCCTGTTGCGCTTAATCCCTATCCTCAAAGGGGGTTTAGTATGTTGTCCAGGACACTACCCGTGAGAACAGTACCAAATATCAGAACTATATGATTTTATTTTCTAATAGTCATATTTTGGCTTTCGTTCCCTGTAATATTAACTGTAAACACATTGCCATCTCTCTCTCATTTCATTCAAGCTTATACTTGAAGAGAGAAAACCCAACAGTTTATTCTAACAAACACAGAGAATCGTAAAATCCTCCCAGATAAGGAAAAAGGATGGGATATTCTATCAACAACTAAACTTGATATCTCAATAGAACATTAAACATTTGTTTTCTAAAGTATATTAAGTAACCCTCTGCTCTGTATCTTTTTTATTTTAAATTCTGCAGTGTTTGCAACTATATTGAACTATAAAGAAGGTTCTTTATTAAGCTAATATTTATTTACATGTCTGGGAAACGTTTTCGTCAGAAAATAATTGTTATTTTTTTCAGAGTTAAAGAAGTGAACGCGAAGCGGAAAATTTGTAGTCGCTTCACATTTTGACGTAGACATTTTCTTTCAGGTCTTTTTTTGACCTGTCGTGCTCTTTTTACATATTTTTTTGTAAAACAAAACTCGACTGAAATTAAGCATAAATTCTTTCATCCTTCCATTGAGTTGGACATAACACAAAAATTGGATCGTTTCAACTTTAAAATGTAAAAAAAGCAACAATTTTACATTGATATTTGTGTCTGTCAGTTCCATTCAAATTTTATTTTCACCCTGTTCCGTCCCTCTCAGCTACCTAACTTTCTAGTAACTAGTAACTTTCTAGTAACTAGTAACTTTCAACCATGGAAGTCTATCATGGAACGATCAAGCTGGAGCTACTTTACTGATAGTTCTTGATTCTGGGAGTCAATCTCGATCACCGTTTAAAATAAAAGAGTCACATTAATAAAGAACTAAAGTTACACTGTTATTCATATTAGGCATATTCAAGAGCCATTTCATCAAACGCAAATTCCACTTATAGGACATCTTATTCTCTTATTTAGCTCAGGAGCCCTTGATAATGTGCAGTGGTGAAGACCGGAAATCATCCTGAATCTCAAAACTTCAAAATTTTCAAAACACAATACCGTGATTAGCTCCCAGGCTAATTTCAACCTACATCAAGACTTACTAAAAAATAATAATAATTGGTCATGAACTGATCCATTACAGTTTGTAATAGAAGAATGAATCAAATAAAACATTGTTATGACGTCTTCATACATCAAAAGCCTCCCGAATCCAGCGCGAAGGAGGAAGCGGAGTCTTGGGAAGTCCCCCAAGCTCCTCCGTCAGCCTCGTCACCGGATACTAGCCAGCAGAGGCTGACCAAGCAGGTCACGAGACCGCTGCCGTTTCAGTCTCCAAGGATGATTAGAGGGATGAGTGGTGCAGTGCAATGACTGTGCTACGGGATTAGAGTGGTTGAATAGGTTATTATGTAGTTTCATGAACTTGGAAGGGATGAGTTCAAGACTGTAAGGTATATTAGGATCGTTATGAAGAGTTTTGCTGCTAACGTAATAAGGGGCATTTATTATTGTTCTCAGGACTTTAGATTGAAAGGATTGGATGCGCTTGATGTTTGACTTTTTTGGAGTCCCCCATAGCTCTATTCCGTATGTCCAGATTGGCTTAAGTATAACTTTGTAAATTAGTAATTTTTTTTCTATTGAGAGATGTGATGTCCTTTGAAGTAGTCTGTACAGTTCTCCAAAGCGTCTCTTTAGTTTTTGTCATATGTGGGTTCCAGGTCAGTCGTTTGTCGGGATGGAAGCCTAAGTACCGTACTGTCTCGGAAGGGTGAAGGTAATGTGGGAACATTTTGCTTCACTAACTTTAATCTAATAATAATTTTTTTGCATCCAAAATTACATACTATATTTTACTCTTTTTCGCTAATTAACATCAATGTAATTTTATTATTAATCTATACCTAACAGGAGAGGCTCTTAATGGGACTATTCTTCACTTGGGACGCTATTTTGATTTCATGAATCGTTATTATTTTATCTATCAATGGCTGACAAGACAAGTTGGAAATTAGAATTGGGTAGATTCAAAAATAGAAGAATAGTATCAAAATTATCAGGTATTTTTAAAAATAAGTTTCATCACGCAACCCTAAAATCTATTTCCAAAAATAAAATTCCTTAAAGAGGGATCCTGTTATACTTTACTACATCTCTGACAACTCCACGCTGCCCTCAAAAAAAGTTCTCCCTTTTCAGACGACACTTCTTTCTTCGCTTCCGACCTCGATCCTTATGTCAATTTTCCCAGCCTTCCTCTTAGACCGAAAAGAGAGTCATTTCTTCAATATTCACATCAAAGCTTTCCACTGTTATTTAGAATAGCTACTTTATGCCTATCATTTCCCATGGATGGCCTGTCAACGATGACAAGGTGCTTAATTCAATGCGTCTATTAAAATTTAATTAAAGCTAGGACAAGGGTTCTATTTAAAATTTAAACGAGCTCATAAGTAATATACTTCACAATTATGATGCATTTGTACATATGTACATGCATAAACACATTATTTTATCATTTTGAACTTCACCAAGTTGTTAAACGAAACTACTTTGTAAAATATCATTCTGTTTAAAAAAAACTGGGGTTAACCTAAAATTGCGAAATTATTATTTAAAAATATACAAATTACATGTAAGTAAACTTATTGTTTAGATCTTTAGTTTACCTACTAAATAAATATATCATTTTGATAACTCCTGTGCTCCTGTGAAGAATGTTATATAAATAAGATTAGAACGTTGGAATGAGTGTGAACTGAATTTTATGTAAATTGTAGTTAGTTATGTACTTGGAACGTTAAGTTCTAATCTGGATTTGAAATCGCTATGCCCCTTAGATTCCTCTTTGATGTTATTAGACCAGCTGATATGTGTATTTGATTATTAGTCTTTCTCAAAATATATTTTTAATTGTTAAGGAAATGTGATTTATTTAGAGCTTACACGCCCTATAGCTGCTTTAAATAATACATATTGAAACCTACCTTATTTTTACCATCTCTCTTTTTACTTTACTTAATCAATTTGACTTAACTAACTTGGCAGGTCTGTCATGAGATCTTTAATTCAAATTGTTTTATGTCTTGACATAGGAATTTATCCCAATTGAATCGCCCGATCTCAAGGCTAATGTTGTGGTTATTAATAAATTGAGAAATTAGGAATTGTGCAATATATTCAAATAAAAATGGTTATGACAAATAATTATAATTAAACATAGAGTATTGACAATATATATAAAAAAATATTCAAATCCTTCTTTAATTATGATAGTTACAACTAATTACAAAATATGAATTTGATTTTTTATGAATGGATCCATAATAGTAAACAATATTGTTAACACCCACCTACAAGTGGTCTGCCCATCTGGCTCAAGTCACCATGGTATTCAATAAACATTCAACTACTTTTCTTTTCTTCTCTCAGTTCAATCAATAATCTTCCTGTTATTCAACCAACGCCTGCTTTCTACTATGCATTCTTCAATAACTTGGTAACCGCCAATTCGGGAGCTTGCCAGATGTGTTCTTTTAGACGGCTGTGCTAAGACTACCCCTCTCAGCTCATCCCCACTCCTAGTAGTATTAGAGGAAGTAGCCCTTACCATATGTGAGGGTTCATGATATTTATTCTCAAATATCATGAATGTTACAATATATATCAAAGAACATTCCTAATGGGATCTCTGAGACTTTCAATTTAATAATTTATGATGGTACATAAACTTGTTACATGCTACTGGGGATGAGAATGATAAATGATCCGTAATTAAAGTCAAGTATTATTTTAACAGTCATCATGTAATCATGATATACCTCATGTCCCTGCACCACCCATACTACAGAGTACAATGAGCGATCTATGAAACAATATCTGGGAGATCGTTCACTCGTGTGGGTTTTAAGCTCAGTTAGTAGAGGCCCCGACCAGTATATTTGACTTTTAATTAATAATAATCAGACTACTTACGATCAATCAACACACACCGACCATTATTGATTTTTAACTGACATTACACAGCTCATTCCATAAGTTGCGTTATGCATGTGATATGCAACTGTATAATCCTTCATTGTCAAATAAATAATACTATATAATATTTGTATAAGACATCTTAATACGCCGAGAGTTAGCCTGCTCCGTTAATTGAATCAATCGGTGGTAGTTAGTTAAGTACTTG
This sequence comes from Acanthosoma haemorrhoidale, assembly GCA_930367205.1. Lineage (NCBI taxonomy): Eukaryota > Metazoa > Arthropoda > Insecta > Hemiptera > Acanthosomatidae > Acanthosoma > Acanthosoma haemorrhoidale. The sequence continues at coordinate 17,303,841 of OV884011.1, read as the reverse complement.
GAACGTTAAGTTCTAATCTGGATTTGAAATCACTATGCGCCTTAGATTCCTCTTTGATGATATTAGATCAGCTGATATGTGGGTTTTATGCGCTTATTGATTAGTTTTTCTCAAAATATATTTTTAATTGTTAATGAAATGTCATTTATTTAGACCGAAGAGCTTAATCATCGAAAGGAGACATATAATTTCAGTTTTATACTCTCCAAGCTAATTAACCTTTTACGTAAATAATATGTAGCTAATAAAAAATAATTACAGATAAATGTTCTCATTCATACCATATTTACAATTCATCATTCACTCGCTCATTCATACAGTATTTATAAACAGCCCAGAGGCCTCCCAAATCCACATGGTTGTCACCTCCCTCGCGTGCGAAAGAGGAAACAGAGTCTTGGGAAGTCCCCCACGCTCTCGCAAGAGCGAGAGAGCCACATACACTCAGGACTTGATTAGAGAAACTGGCCATTGCCAGGACTCCCACTGTCACGTATTTATAGCAGGTCACGAGGCCACTGCCCTTTTTGTCTCCAAGGAGGATTATAGGGATTATGGTGCAGTGCAATGACTGTGCTAGGGGATTAGGGTGCCTGGTTAGTTTACTATGGAATTTCATGAATTTGGAAGGGATGAGTTCAAGAATGTAAGGTATATTCAGATCATTATGAAGGGTTTTGTTTGCTGACGTAATAAGGGGCATTTAGTAATGTTCTCAGGACTTTCGATTGAAGGGATCGGTTACGCTTGATGTTAGACTTTTAATACTAGTGGACAAGTATATTTTACACTATATTTTAATAATCCTCATATTTAATATTATATACAAGTAATGACGTAAGAGGCAAACTAATGCCCTAGAGTACTTCACCAAATCATCAGATAGCGTTGATCGAATAAAGTTCCTATTAACTAAATTACCATTATTCTCCATTCCTTTAAGTTTCTTAAAGCGTTAAAGAACCTCAGGGATTTTACTGCGGTCTATCACTATGTTCTGCGATAATTGCGAGAGCCTTTCTGAAGAGATTTCATATTTGACGCTATATATCAACTCCATATGGTTGTCACCTCCCTCCTGAAAAGAAGCGTAGTCCTGGGAAGTCATTGGATAAGAGCCAGTGGAGGCTGACCAAGAGCGTGAGAGCCACATACGCTCAGGACATGATTGGAGAAGCTGGCCATTGCCAGGACTCCCGCTTTTACGGATCTATAGCAGGTCAAGAGGACACTGCCATTTTAGCCTTCGAGGGAGATTATTGGGATGAGTGGTGCAGTGCAATGACTGTGCTACGGGATTAGGGTGGTTGGATAGGTTACTATGAAATTTTTTGAACTTGGGAGGGATAAGTTTGATAATGTAGGGTATACTAAGATCGTTATGAAGGGTATTGTTCTCAGGACTACAAATTTCGATTGAAATACTACAAATTGTTCTTTGCTGTTATACGGCGGTTTTATCTATTTCCTCATGCTTATCTGACGACTCTGCATGTTTGCATCTAGTTTTATAGTACTCTCACCTAAAACCGTACATGACAGGCTGAGAAGCGGAGACACAATAAGGTCCATGAGGTGAGAATACCCACCTGTTGGGAGCTGCTTTAAATCTTTACACCCCTCCCTCCACCTCGCTCACTTGCATTATTGAAGTGCCTCCATCCAGTTAACACTTTTTCACCACCTCCTCTTACTTAAACGTTTGGCCCTTAAATTATCTTTTCGCCTGGAAATGTTTACTCCTGAGTGAACACGCGATATTAGAGAAGTTTGTGCTTCACAAGTCAGGATTTAGTCACATGTTGAATTTCTTCATTCGCCTTTTGATTGCACCGACCCGGAAGGTGGAGAGGTTTGTAACGCGCAAGCTACTAAATCAAAGATTTTTTATGTTAGTATTTAGAATATATTACTGACCAATAGTATTTACATAAAGGCATTAACCCAATTTGATTTTTATGTTTAGTTTGTTATTAAGTCGACTATATTTATGTATATAACTTACAATCTTAATAATAATAAAATTAAAATCTGTCATGTTAGGCAATAAGTAATTGAGATAAATGTTCTCATTCACTTGCTCATTCATACAATATTTACAAACAGCCCAGAGGCCTCCTAAATCCACGTGGTTGTCACCTCCCTGGCATGCGAAAGAGGGAGTGGAGTCTTGGGAAGTCCTCCACCCTCCTCCGTCAGCCGCGTCACTGGATACCAGCCAGCGGAGTCTGATGAAGAGCGCGAGAGCCACATACGCTTAGAGAAACGGTCCATCCAATGCTAGCTGTATTTCTATGTAAATACTAAAAAAAATTAGTTATCAAACCGTGCCAGGTGTTTTTAAAACACGATCTCTCACGTAAGTGAAAAAGGGTACATGTTTTTTGGCGTTTTTATTATAGCGTTAGTAATGCGTTCAATGACTATGAACGAATCTACAAAAATTAGAGGCACTCTATTACATTAATTACTACTGGATGTGTACTATTTATACATAAAAACCGCCTTTTTTTCATAACACGTTGTTTGACCGTTGAATCTTTCTGTGATAGTAATCTCACGTTACACCAAAATAAACAGTAAAATACATAATCTTTAATCATTTTCTTCTGTTTTGTGAGTTCGATTTCATTTATGTGGTCCATCTGCTTTCAAGTTTAATTTATTATAGGGCTGTAATAAAAACGTTTGTCAGACATACCTCCCGACGGTGGGTACTGGAACGGAGGCACGTCACGTTTTGTGACTCGTTGCAGCACCTGACAAACCCAGTGTTGAACACTACGACACTACCCCCAACCCTGTAACGATGGCAACGAGGTGTCCGGGAACCTAGGTCACGTTAGTTAGTAAGGTTAGTATTAGCACAACTCATTTTTAAGGTGAACCCTATCACTTTATATGTTCACACGCCTTGTATTCTGTACATCAGGCTATTACTTGTAGCCTTGTATGCTGTAAGTCAGCTTAATTGTTCTCAACCTTAAACATTACATACAATGTACCATATATTAAGTCCAAAGTGTATTTATGTAAAAATTCCGTAGTGGGGTATTAGTACTGATATAAAAAAATTATATTTATTCAATAAAGAGATTTTAAATTAAAAAAAGTAAAAACGGTGACGCTCTATAGGCGAAAAGAGTCGGAAATTGAGGGGTTGAATCTCAGAAGCCAAAGAATCAGCAGGAGTTCAGGCATTTTTTTTCTTCGCCAATTTCGTTTCTTTGAACCATGCCCGTTTGATCTAGTGAGAATTTTTTCGCTTGCCATATTGAACCAATTTAAGAAGAAACCAAACACTAATCCTTTCAAAAAAATAAATAAATGAATGAATACAGGGCTTGAAAAATCCGCTCATGTTCCGACACCGTTAATAAATAAGTCAGGGGATGTAGATGGGGAAAAATGACGTTCCTTTTTCCGCTGCATTAGTAATCCGAAACTTGGGTGTCTTGTTTATTTCTTTTCCAACTTGAAATCCTACCTTTTCATGAAGAAAATTATTCTGTCCCTCTTATGACTCTTTTAATATTCTTCAGAATCAAATTCCAAGTCGAGGGGAGGGGAGGTCTGTACCCTTCCTTATATTCATCTTGTTAACTAAATTAAAGAAACGGGATTCCATTAAATAAATTAGAAAGTAAGGATCTGGTATATACTTTTCTTCTGTACAAACTGATAAAACTTTAAAAAAAAATTAGTAAGCAGAAACCGGTCGTATGATTAGGGCTAGTACTTAAATTGTGAAAATTTAAATAATATAATTAATAATTAAAAAGAAAACAAAGACTAGGCGATTGGTGATCATTTTCCTCTTCATTGTTTCTTATCGAATTAACTAAAATTATTTCACATTGACTATAATAAGCTAAATAGTATTTTTGTTCCAATATGCTTACATAGAGGCAAAATAAATGGTGTATAAAGTAATTATTAGAAGATTTTTATGAAAAAATTTACAATCTGGTTATACACTATTATTAATTAGATGTAAGAATTCATTAATTCAAACCTATGTAAAATTCCATTCATAGTGACATTTATGCAATATATTGTAATATAACTTGTTTCTTTGTTTCCGGTCCTCAGTATGTCCAATGATTCGATGACGCTTCATCTTGAAGTGGCTTATTCTTCAATATTACCAATTTTTCAAAATTACCGATATCTTTGAACGGGACCACCACCCTAACTCGAGGCTTGACGTAAACTAAAATTTTCCTCTTAAACCCCACCTGGCTCCCTCTCATTGGCCGAAATAGAGGTCACGTGGTGGGAATTTAATTTTAATGGATATTAAAATTACAGGTAAAATTTGATTTTTAGAAAATCAAAAATCCAGAATATCTTAATATACATTCAAAAATATTCTACCAAAGAAATTCCTCACAGTTAACTGATGGAATATCACGCAGCGAAGCTGCCCTCTCCTACCTATCCAATTGTTTCGTCATCTGGTGAAAACCAGAGAGAGAGTGAAAGAGCCACAGCCACTCAGGCCATGAGTACGGAGCCAGTGCCAAAATTTGATGATTTACGTATCTATTTACATTAGATCGCGAGGATTGTAAGGGTGACGAGTTAATGAAGAAGAAGTTGACAAATGGATAAGCGGATACATTTTTGTGGAATTTTGAAAATCTACCTTCAAGATCAATTAGATCGAGGATAGTTGAGAAATGGAGCTCTCTGTGAAAGGATGAGTTTGTAATGAAAAAAGGTGCGCTGACTACAATTCTGAGGAATTTGGATTCGTCCAACGGCCGACAGTTTGGTTTTCCAAATTGGTTTTAGGAAATGTTTGTATATGTGAAGTTTGTTTTCTAGTTTTAATTTAGAGTTTCTCATAAGGAGACTATGAATTTATATGACGTCTGTTCAATGTTTTTCCCTTTCAAAATCGTTTGTGTTGAGGAGGCCTTTTGCCTAGTTGGAAACCTAGGTAACTAATAGTTACACTCAGTTTTTACCAGATTTATTACACATGTTTAAATGCTGTATGTTTAAAAAAAAAATCACCAACGTTTACCGCTTGGTTGAATAGAACCGTTTTCGCTAAACGTAAGAGATAGTAGGTTGTGAAAAATTTTAAATACAAGGAGAATATTGTCATCGAGTTCTCGATACAGTAGGCGAGAACAAGTTGTGCTAACTCGATTTCGAATCGGCTATTCAAAATTAACTCACTCGTACCTCATGGCAAAAAGTGAAGCCCTACTTGTGAATAGTGTAACACTATTCTGACAGTTTAACCGGCTAACACCCTTCACAACCCAAAAATTACGTGAAAATTTAGTCGAACGCACTAACAACTCAAGTGCTAAAAAAAGTCCTCTTCCAAAAGTTCCAAAATTTTACTTACCTTTGTTATGTATCTTACACAGTTTTTTTTTCATCTATTTTAATTGATTAATTTAGTTGCTCTACAATCTTTATTATTTTTTATTTCTATCAAATAATGTTTTTCTTTTTTTTTTTACATGTTTTTGTCAACTTTTCGTTTAAATAATTTCATTTATTTTACTTTCACGGGTTTTCTGTTTTTTTGTTCTTGTTTCTATTGTGTTCGTTTTCTATTTACTGTAGTGCGTGCCCATAAATTATGATCGTTACAGCATGTGTGCTGAACAAATAAAATACAATAAATAAATTATAATACAAATTTGAAATGTGTGCGCACGTCAGTCTTGAAAACGCACTCGAATTGCAAAAGCAGATATTCAAATAATTGAATTGATTCAACCGAAATTTGATATTTGTTTTGGAAACTCACTTGCCTGTGTGGTCTTACGCGATCGATTTTTCCTCACCTTGCTGTGCTAATATTTTGGAACAAATTACAGCCGTTTGTCGTTTGGTTGAATGGAACTATATAAAATTAAAATTTTCGAGCGCGTCAGCTTCAGTACGTCAATTTCCGCTAATACTTATGGCCTACTCAGTGTAATTTACATTTTGTACAAATTTGTGGTGTTTATATTTCCGCTGAATGCAGCCTCAAAATTCGACTAAAAGTGGGTTGCACCAGTTCTTAACCTCTATCTCTGAGCTGATTTCGGAGGTTGCTGGATGCCGTTGACAGATCGGGATGAAGCGAAAGAATTGCTATGGATAGAAAGTAAAGACAAAATATTGATACTCAGAATATTCGGTTTATGGTTTTTACAACATAACCATAATAAAAAGGGAAAGAAATAGCAAACACGCGTATGCTAAGAAACCCGCCTTCTCCATACCTCCTGGACAAAACCAGTCGTAGAGTGAGGAGCGTGGATGTAGCAGCCCTGGTTACAAAGATAAAAACATACTATCATTTTAGATAAGTTATATATCCCACATAACCAATTGGGTGAATAGGCAAAAGATTGATATAAGTGTTTTTAGTAGGTTTTTATAATTTTATGACAACTAGTTGATTAAATTTTTTAATAATTTTTGATGGTTTTATTGGTTATTTCATAGTATTAAATATTTTTTGAAGTTTTAAATGTAGTAGAATAGAATAAAATAAGTGCAGTTCACCACTGTGAAAAGACAATAAAGCTGTTTTATAAATATACGTAAAACGTGTTATAAATATCTGTTTTATTACACATTAGATGTAATAAAGTAAAAAACAAAACAAATAAAAATGCCGATTGCAACAGGCTCAAACGTAATAACTACGCATTTTTTTTTTAAATTCGCAAACATTATTATTTGGAATTATTTTTGCGTTAACGTTTTTATTATGCCTTTACCATTGGGAAAAATCAGAACTTTAAATCGTGAATATCTTCTTATAAGTGACTTGAGACCTTAGACAGTAAGCGAAACGTTTAGTTTTTTGTCCCATACTTCCATTATTACATTATATAAAAAAAAATAATCATTGTAGAATATATAGATTGTAAAATATTTGAATGTATGATGATTTTGTAAAGATCCCAGATTATTAGGTCCATTACTATTGCGATGCGCTAAAATACTGATTGATTAACTAATCTCCTGTAGTATACATAAAGTGGAACAATTCAAAATTTCATGTGTCAAAACCCAATTTTTCAAAAAAAGTCCGAAATGTTTGTGTGTTTTTTTTAGGCTACAAAATATTAAGCCGGGGGAAGGGAACTCATTTATTCTTATTAATACTTTACTAATATCTTACATATAAAAAAAAAATTATTCTACCTGACTTTTTGCAGGGACATGGAAATCGTAGTTCCCTGGTGACAATACTACTATGAATAGTGGTTCTCAGAATATTAAATACACGATTTATATTCTTGACCCTCAAATGTCAATATTTTGAAACATCCTCAATATTTATTTATTCTATATATTTTAATACATACACCTACATATACCTAATGATTGGTGTTGTCGTGAATAGAGAAAATAGACTATTAAAAAGATTCACTCTAACCCGTATTGCAAGAGTTTCAAAAAACCCTGAAAAAAAAATAGTTATGTGAGTGATTGGTATCAGGAAACTCAGATGGGACGCGTTCCGACTGCTTTTTAGAAGCGTGGATAGAAACACAACCGACCAGATAAAGGAAAAGGGAGAATCCTTTCATGGAGAGCAGCGAGGGCTCGTTGATAGCCAAAGCTTTCGCAGTTGAAGTGTATTGACTTCTGGAATGGAACTTGTGCTTCTTAGCAACGACTCCAGCCCCTGAAGGGGTTGTTTCCTATATGTCTATATAGGGTTGGGAAAACAACAATTTCGGCGATCAATTAACTGATCATAATTATTATTATTTTAATTAGCATTACTTTTAAAGCCTGTCTTGACACCTCACAAACCCTGGAAAGAGAAATTTTCCCAGCTACATATCAATCCAGGGACCACGTCGGATTTTCACCAAATCCTGATGTGGGGCAGAACTATCATTCTTTTTTTCACCCAAACGGTGGGTACTGATGGTTTAAAGTGCACTCACGCAGTTAAGAATAATGATTTAATAAGAGTTCAAATTAAGATTACGAGTAAAACAATAAAACTTTTGTGCTGGAAAACGGATAGCTGTAGATCTTAATTATTTAGTTTCACGATTCGTATAGATTTGCAGTGACGATTCTCCCAATATCGGCGAATCGTGTGATTGTCTGTCAGTAGTCAGTTCAGCTTTCCTATAAATAAGCAAACTTTTAATACTATTTTTCTTCTTTCAGAGAATCAAATCTATAATAGAAATGATTCACAAGCCATTAATATTTAGTATACCAGTGGAAATGTTTTTATATGCAATGACTAGAAATAAATCTGTCTAAATCGTCAGGAACGAAACAACAAGCACGCCAAACAGTGGACTGATCCCCCGATTTACGGTTTTGGCCGAATCTCTGTGTTAATTAGTAGTACACGATGGAGCAATTTGGTGTCTTTTGTGTAATCCATATATCATACTATGGATTAGTATATCAGCATATTGGAAGCTCCGGACTTTTACTTATGGAAATGTAATAAATTGGCTTTCCATACAATGATTTGTACCCGGAACGCACACATTAAGAAGAGATACGCGAACTACTAAACCGAACTTTTTTTAAGCGATCCCCAATCAGGAGGAACCCTACTGTAATAATATATAGCTTATGTACTCGCATAAAACGTGGCTAATCTTAGCCCCCCCCCCACAACTCCCGGGCTCTTAAAGCACAAGCTGCAGTATCTTCAGACCGGGTCCGATTTCATTACCCGAACTTAAGAGGATCCAAAATCCGGCATGGATGTCCACCCGGGCGATTCTTTCTAATTCTTTCCTAATTGGAACTTAACTAGCTCAACTCGGCACTAATTGAGACATACGGTATGTTAGAATCATGGCTAACGGCTATTGGCTAAAGCCACCAATGTTTCTTCATGTCTTCCTGCATGAGGGATGTATGCGATGGCCCTCTTGATACCTTTTCGGACATTTGCTTTTCAAAATACAAGTTAGAAAATCACAAAACTTTATTCGATTTATTTTACTGGATTCATCCCTTCAAATGCGGGATACCTCGGAGTATTAATATTTAATACAGGATCATGCAAACTCGCTTGTTGTTCATTATCTAACCCGTTAGTACCTTGCTTTGTCGGGCTTGTAACCCGCCTATATTTATGTGCATGTCTTCATGCCATGTCTCTGCCATTTGCTTCAGCTCTCTGAAGTGTTATATCTCTTTATCTTTGGACATTCTTTCCACATGATACAGCCAATGAAACGCGTTTCCTCTGGGACACTTCCATTGCATCCCTTGTTTGCATCATATTATTCGGGAACGTTTTCGCTGGTATTCAATGGATGTGACCGATCCATTTTATAGCTCTGGAATTTATTAAGCCTCAGGGTAGTTTCTGGATGGTTTTAACATTTAGTATGACTGCAATGTAGCCTCTCAAGATAGACAACTGTGAATCGGGACTGATCGGGGTAGTTTGGAGGTATCCCGCATTTGAAGGGACGAATCCTTTAGTGATTTTGTGATTTTTTTCCTTGTGTCTTGAAACGCAAATCTCCGTCAAGGTGTCAAGAGGGCCATCACATGCATCCCTCATGCAGAAAGATATGAAGAAACATATGGCTTTAGCTATTAGCCGTTAGCCATGATTCTAACATACCCTATGTCTCAATTAGTGCCAAGTTGAGCTAGTTAATTTATAAATACAGAAACTAAAATTAAAATTTATTAAAGTTCCAATTAGGAAAGAATTAGAAAGAATCGCCTGGGTGGACATCCACGCCGGATTATGGGTCCTCTTAAGTTCGGGTAATGAAATCGGACCCGGTCTAAAGATACTGCAGCTTGGGCTTTAAGAGCCCGGGAGTTGTGGGGGGGGGCTAAGATTAGCCACGTTTTATGCGAGCAGAATTCGTTATTATTATTTTCAAGCCGGCGGGTTGAATCCGAATGGGCGGGTTATGTTAATGTCCGAGGAAAGAGTGAGAGAGGGCGAAGGGGTAAGGGGGGGAGATCCGAAGAATCAAGTTATCATGAGTGACTGTGAAAAAGTTAAATAGACCTTGGCTAATTCAATTACTGGGGGAACTCGGCCAGGGTTTGACTACCACTTAGTCTTCTGAGCTACTGCCAGACCACCCGTCCTGGCAAATATTTATTCCACTGTCTCATGTTTATTAAAAAGTTGTGTGGGGGGGGGGGCTCCTCTTATATTCATTCATGAATACATATATTTATAAACCGTTCACTTAATTATAAATCCTATGAAATATGGCTCAAAACTTATATAGCGTCTTCAAATAGGGACTTTGACAGTTGATAGCGGCCATATTGTTGAAGCTGCATCTGTCGAATTAGTTGTCATTTATTCAGTATTTTTTTTCAAATCACCATGGATGGATATAGCGTTCAACAACACGTGGATATGATAAAATTGTTTTATCAATATGGGTGTTTGGGCAACGCTCCGCGGTCACCATAACCGTCTTACCGAGAGGACTATTTGCAGTGTGGTGGATAAATTTGAGTCCACTGGTTCAGTAAACAAGCAACCAACACCCTTACGTCGATGAAACGCAAGATCTTTGAATAACGTTAGCCAGGCCATCACCGTCAACGGCGAGCGCTATAGGGCGATGATTACCAACTTCTTTTGGCCTGACTTAGATGATGTGGACACCAGCGATTTGAGGGCACGGTCATCTCACGTGGAGGTGATGTGAACTGGACACCAAGATCATGCGATTTGACTCCGTTAGACTTTTTCGTGTGGGGTTTTCTTAAATCGCAGATCTATGCGAATAAGCCACAAATCACATCGGTCCTCAAGCCAACATACCCGATACCATCGGTCAAATTCTGCCTGATTTATGCGCCAGAGTCATGGAAAATTGGACATTTCAAATGCGCGCCACCCAAGAAAGCCGCGGTGGACATTTTCAAGATGTTATATTCCATGCATAATAGTCTTTTCAAACGAATGAAAAATTTTGATGATATCTCACACACACTTTGTTTTATTTAAATTTAAAGATAGAAAGTGCTTAATGAAAGACTACCAATGTCAAAATAATATATATTAAGTATACAGAAGTTCTTTCTGGTGTATAGTACTACATTATTTTCAACTTCAAATTTCTTTTCTTGTGAAGCTTATCAAGGCAGTAATTATTTTCAAATCTTTTAAGACGTTTACTGAATTATACATATTCTCTGATAACACTGAGCGTCATTGTTCTAATATTTGACCTATTTATCGATTAGATTTAGGCTTGGCTTACAATGTGTAGTTCTGGGTGTCAGAAATGACCTTTTATTTTTTAATAAGTCGTATCAGGTCATAACCGTTTGGTGTTAATTTAATTTGAATGTTTCGCCAATATTCAACTATTATGGAAACTACGCATTAATTAGATAAATCAAGAACTTGCTTACGTAAACATAGAACAAACCCTTACTTCGGAAGATCCTTCCATTGCTTAGGCACCCTCATCTGAAGCACTATACAACAAACAACCTAAAATTCCAAAATAATGTACTCCATACCACCAAAAATGTAAAGATCCGCTGAGGACCTGCTATAAATGCGTAACAGTGGGAGTCCTGTCAATGGCCAGTTTCTCCAATCATGTCCTGAGTGTCTTTGGCTCTTGCGCTCTTTGTCACCCTCCACTGGCTCGTATCCGGTGACGCCGGCGTGGGGACTCCGCTTTCTCTTTCGCATGCGAGGGAGGTGACAAACACGTGGACTTGGGAGGCCTCTGGGCTGTTTGTAAATTCTGTACAAATGAGCGAGTGGATGATGAATTGTAAATATGGTATGAATAAGATCATTTATCTCAATTACTTATTGCCTAACAAGGCAGATTTTAATTATTGTAGCACTTTGATTGTTGCATTTGTAGTTATTTACTGTAGCACAATAAAGAATATTACATATAAAACTGAGAAGCTAACGAATTTGCACTCATCGCATACTACCACGCTTGTCATCTACAATACATCTTTTGTGTTGAGTACTCCTGTAGCGCTAAGTATGAGGACCCTGATAAGCATACATCACTATTTCATTTCGGTTCCATAATGCATTGTGAGGATTCACCAAGATGCGATTAATGCACGTGTTATTGACACGAAACGTTTATAATGAACCTTGCTGTGAAACAGGTAGTACACACACGCACAGGAGACAACCCTCGCCTGACGGAGGTGAGAAGGCGAGATAAGAAGGCGTCTCCAATTTGGGCCCGCCCCTCCACCTCCCTGATATAATCACCAACTTCGCTAATTATCCAGGCTACCTGTTCCTATCGCTTTTCTCTTTAGGGCCCCTTCCTTGCGGTTTGGGCGCGTCACCGGCACCCGGCCGCTCCCCGGCAACTTTCGCCCTGGATCCTCCAGACAACTTCCCGTCGAACTTATATCTGCCGCCTGAATAATTTAAACTTTCGAAAAACTTTCTTCTTCGGCGAGGAGGAAATATGGAGAAAGACACGATATAACGAGTGATTATCCAGTTAATAATCAGTTGACAGATTTCACCTGTAGGTTTTTTCACGTTCAATCTGGTCACATACTGAATGAGTTTACCTTCTCCATTACGTTCTCAAGTGAGAGGGGTCACTGGGAGCGAAGAAATAAATACAAATGTATTTCTAAATATCCCACGACTGATGTATATCATAATATAAAGGGTCTTATTTAATTAAAAAAAACAAGAAATTAAAAAAAAATGTAAATTTAATATAAACGTTACTCCTATTACATTTAGACACACATATTAGTAATAAATTTGAGTAATAAAAACTTATTTTAAACTTAATAACAGGTTATTAATGATTGAGATATTTTTTAATGTGATATTGGCCCTAATATTATTTATAATTAGTTTACATTATAACTATTAAAGTAAAGTTCAGAGCTCAGGAAACAAACAGGTAATGATTAACTCCTTCGCACACGAAAAATCCACAGCATACTTTTTTTTTCTTTTTTTAAACTGGTCCCTTAAAGCAACTGGAAATGCCGTTTGACAGCAATCTAGCCATTGCCTACAAATAAAAGGATTTGCTTATTAAACTCACCTGAGAGGTGTTGGTTAAAAGCTTTAATAGTAGTATTTTAAATTATTTTCGGTATTTAATAATATTAATATCCATTAATTTAAATAAAACAAAGTGTGTGCGAGATATTATCGTAATTTTGTATTCGTTTGAAAGGGCTATCGATGCCATTATGTATAGAATATACATCGTGCAAATGTCCGCCACGGCTTCGCTGGGTGGCGCGCATCCGAAATGTCCAATTTTCCATGACTGGCGCATAAATCAGGCTGAATTTGACCGATGGCATGGGTTATGTTGGCTTTGAGGACCATTGTGATTTGTGGCTTATTCACATAGACCTTTGACTTAAGAAAAAATCTGACAGTGTCAAATCGCACGATTTCGGTGGCCAGTTCACATCACCTCCACGTGAGATGACCACATGTCGTTGTCTATGGTCGTTTACCTTCAGCTCCTGGGTCAGTTGAATTTTGTACGGGTGCAGGCCCAAGTCACGACGCAAAATTCGCCAAGTTGTGGTTGCAAAAGACCGAGTTCTTGTCAGCGACGCGAATTAGACTGCATCGGATTCTCCAGCACACTCTCACGGACAGCGGTGATGTTCGGCAGATCTTGCGTTTCGTTTACGTACGGGTGTTGGTAGATTGTTTACTGAACCAATGGACTCAATTTATACACCACACCGAGAATAGCCCTCTCGGTAGGACGGTTATGGCGACCGCGGAAGGTTGCCCGAACAGAAAACCCATATTGATAAAACAATTTTATCACTTTCGCGTGTTGTTGAACGCTATATCCGTCAATGGCGATTTAGCAAAACAGACTGAACAAATGACAGCCAATTCGACATATGAAGCTTCAAAAATATGGCCACTATCAACTGTCAAAGTTCAAAAGTCCCTATTGGAAGACGCTTTGTATTGAAAATAGAACTTCTTACGAGGAAAAAATGGAATAGGCAGTGGAAGGGCAGATCTTATTTGAAAAATTTTAAGGAACACAGCACGCCATGGACACCACCATCGCCTCTGCCTAGAATAACGTGTCAACGAGATTAATGATCGGCCACACTATCTACATCTCCTTGCAAGAACTCTACTCCACATATTAACACCAATAAACACCACCCAGTACCAACTTAAGAGATCCACCCAGTACCTGAAAGAGATCAAGATGATCACGTAATAAATCCAAGAGTCATCCCTGATGTTGGCGTGGCATTATTACTAATACATAATGGTTATCTGACACGAAGGAACAAACACAAAATTTAGGTAAGTATAGCGTCAGCTAATAAGAGCGATAGTCAATCATAGGAGAGGCACAGAGGATTTTTATTATTATATATAGCTAAACATATATGCTAAGTTAGTAATATTTATATTACAATACAAAATATTAGGCCTGCGCATACAGTACAATACAATTTTCTTTTTTTTTATAATTTTTAGGGGATCTACTAATTAATATCTTAATGACCCTAACTTGGTATGGCAAATGGAGCCTATAAGTCACAAGCAAAACAATGTACAAATGATCTTTCTTGTGGTGTTTTGAGGGGGGGGGGGTATTTCAAGTTAAAATGCTAAGGATGTCAGCAAATGGCAGAGAGAATATGTACACGAACTACTAACTCAATATGGATTGCCACTCCAAGAAAATAAAATATACTTATAACTTCAAATCTTGTAGAGGTTATCCACTATGCTCCAATGAGAGCGTCCAATAATTTTCCACCTGACCCAGTAACAGGTAAAAAGTGGAATATACATTTTGGTGTTGACTTTCTTGCTTTAGCACTAGGACGAATACATTGTTAGTTTGGTTCCTACAATGGATTGTTGGCACTGTATGGAATGTTGCATGGTGCAATCACTACCTGGTTCAACTACCCAACCACACTCTTCCCGGTCCAGGGCATCGTCTCCACCCTTCTTTTAGTGTCCCTTATAATTTCTTATCAGAGTGCTAATGTTATTTTGTACTATATTAAATAAAAACTTCAGTGTTTTCCTCTCAAATCTGTCCAATGTGCAAGTATACGTTACAACTGATCTGTGTCTTTTTGTTCTAATCTACACAATCGTTTACCCTCGTCCCTAAATATTAAAAGCTCGGTAAGCATTGAAGTTCCATTCTTACTTAAAAGAGCTAGCTTCTGATTCCTTGTATTGAAATCTTGGTAAGCATTGAAGTTCAATTCTTACTGAAAGGAGCTAGCTTCTGATTCCTTGTATTGAAGTTCCATTCATACTCAAAGGATCTAGCTTCTGATTCCTTGTATTGAAAGCTCGGTAAGCATTGAAGTTCCATTCTTACATAAAGAAGCTAGCTTCTGATTCCTTGTATTGAAAGCTCGGTAAGCATTGAAGTTCCATTCATACTCAAAGGATCTAGCTTCTGATTCCTTGTATTGAAAGCTCGGTAAGCATTGAAGTTCCATTCTTACATAAAGGAGCTAGCTTCTGATTCCTTGTATTGAAATCTCGGTAAGCATTGAAGTTCCATTCTTACATAAAGGAGCTAGCTTCTGATTCCTTGTATTGAAAAGTAGAGGTGAATTGTACAGTGACTCTTTTCATCTGGAACGGTCGTTATCCAACTAGTGGTTGGTAGTCTTGAACCTATTGATTACACTCTCCCCTTCTTCTTTTAGCCCCAACTCTTAAGAACCCCGGTCTTTGAAGGGTACATGTTGGGGGGGTGCTTGGGGGACGCTGCCCCCTCGGGAGCTGTTATAGGAGGTGACCCGGTGTACGAGGTGCGTGCCGGCGGCAGTGATGTGTGACAGCTGAGGGATCGATGGTCGAAGGTCGCCTAGCAACAGCGCGCTGGCTAGGCTCTCTAACTCTCTTCCCTCTTTAATTAAATCCCTTTCAATTAATAGCTTTCGGACTCACCTCTTTGGCAAAAAAAGGTTAATGCTAATTCTTACCGGCTGGTGACCCAACATTTTTTCTTTTTTTTTTTTTTTTGGCTAAGGTAAAAATTCAATTCTCTGCCTCCCTCCTGACAAAGTAAATTCGCACTGGTTCACCAACTCAAAATTCGTTCATCGTAGGATAGTGGTCTTTAATACCAACAATAGGTACGCTGATTCAAATATATGCTTATGCATGTAGATTTTTCCATAGGTTGGGGGGAACTACTGTATGAATGATCAAGGGAATGCAGATTGTAAATATTGTATGAATGAGAATATGTATAACAATGACTTATTGCATAATAAGGCAGACTGTAACTTTAGCACAATAAAGATGTTTGGTTTAAAAAAAAAAGAAAAAAAAAAAGGTTGGGGAGAAGTTACTAAGTAACTTAAACTTTCTGGTGTAAGTACCTCTAGAAAGAGAGGAGTTAGTTGCCCCTCCATGGGTTATCATCCCGAGAATTTATCTTGACTGTTTTATTGCCGTATGTAATTTATATAGAGACCGTTTTCATGAAATAGCAAAAAAAAAATTCTGAGAGTGAAAATTACTATAATATTTTCCAAACTTAAATCATAAATGTTTATTTCGTCACGGCAAAAATCATAATAGCTTTAAAGTCCCTCCAGATATTCTCTTCAATATTCATGGATGATGTCATTGAACCGTCCCTAACACAGTTTGACGTGGATATTGACACACAAACGGATTAGCTTGACGTCTGACATTTGTGGATGAAGTGGAAAACTGATTTTGGTACCTACACAATACACACTGGCTCACTGTCGGTTCTGTTGGTTCTTCACCTCTAACAAATATCCATCTCGCTTTCGCAAACTGTTTTAATGGAGTATTTTTTATTTTCATCACTTATTTTCTTTAGGTTTACGTGTAACCATGCCCTGAAAGAATGAATGTTTAAGACATACGAAGCAATGAACCATAGCGGGATTCATTTTTTCATATCCTAATTGGGAAGATAAGGTCCTCCAGACCTGTATTCAATATAGCAGACACGTCAGAATGCGCAGTTTAACTCCGCTGATAACTTTTGAATGATCAAATTTTTTTTTTGTTTTTTACTAATTGACGTCCGACCGAAATGGTACGGATTAAGAAAAATAAGTAAACGTAATTTAAATGCAAAATTAATCGCTCGCGCTAATCGTTGAGTGCCGAAAAACCTGTTATCCTGAAATTCCAGTAATCCATTAGAGCCTCTTTATTCATGTGGGATTTTCACTAACGCTTTTAATGCAGCTCCATTAAACTAAAAATTTTCATTTTTAAGTAAGCTTACTTATTTTATAAATTTTTAATATTTAGCCTAATGAACCACTGGTGATTCAAACTGAATTCATATAATCATCCATTTGATGGAGCTTAATGATGGGCTTTAACTCGATTTTTATTTTATAAAGTTATAACGAATATATAATTATTAAACAGCATGTATCAGCGATCAAGAATCAGAAATCGCAACCTGGTTAACTTATGGAAAAGTATTCATAATCTACTCGAAAATATTTTATGCACAATATGGCATAATCGTAGTTAATCCATAGTTTCACCAAGGTGTTGGTTTTCCTGCCGGTTTGTGTCGCTGTTTTTGAATCCTTGTTCTATATTCTAAAGATTTATAATTTAAATCTAATATTATAATTATAATTATAATTTTTACACAGTGGTCCCATTTGATATTAGAAGATAAGACTAATACAGCTAGTTTTACTTAACATAATAAATAGTCCTATTCGATTACTTGATAATGAAAATGAATTATATATTTTTTAAAATTTTAAGCAGGGTATCCAATTGAAGATATTTCCTCCTGTTTCCAAGCTAAAAAAAATTAATGCTAATTTGACATCCAAATTAATAGCATATTATATGTTTTGGGACTTTGCTGGACTACAATATCGTTTTAGCAGCCGTGAAAATCCAAATAATTTTGAATTTTGATTATGCATATGTTATAACATCGTTTCAGACTTCAGGCTAGTTATCGTCGTACTGCGAAGCCTTGTCCCCACGGTGTGTACCTTAGCGAATCTTTTCTAAAGTATCTCATACGTCGCGTCGTGACAACGTAAAGCCTCGTTGTACGAGGTGATTTGGGTTAGCTCGTCCTATCTCGCAATATGTCTTTAAAAGCTTTGGACATCAAAGGCCTGTGCATCCGGCAGATGACAAGCCAGTACGTCTTGTTCACACGACCTGTTTGATTTTGTAGAATTAATTTTCAATTATTTCATATTGGAATTGAGTAATGAAGTAATTATGTTGTTTTTAGATTAGTACGAGGGAGAACCTACTATAAATCGGAGATAGTTTGTCTGCAGTTTGTTTAAACGCCCTAATTTAAATTTTATATTTTATTTATAACGTCTCTGACTTTTATTCAATGACACTATCCACCAACGCCTGATGTGTTTCACCGTTATATTTTTCATAAACTCACCACATAAACTGACCACTGGCGCTTTGCCACCCCACGCACCCTGGGAACGGTTCCCTGTCTGGATCACAAGTCCGGAAGTATAGAGGTCGATCATATTCAGGCTTTTCAAACCACGCGCCGTTAGAACAAATCATGTTCTTATTGTAATTGTTGCTACTGTAAAGAGATTGGGAATACAATATAATATTATAATACCAATTCACAAGAAAGGATTTCAGGCAGAATGCTCTAACTACAGACCCATATGCCTCTCACCAGTCGAGTACAAGCTATATACATCCAGAGGGTCGCTTAAGACTACTATTGGAGCACCTAATAGGAGAAGAGCGAGCTGGGTTCAGGCCCGGGTGCCAAACCCATAACCACATTTTCTCATTAAGAAATATCTTACAGAAATCCTGGGACTTCGATAAAAATATGTACCTGGCTTTCCTTGACCTCAAATCTGCCTTTGACTCGGTTCCACAAGATGAAATATGGGAAGCTCTCAGGGCGAAGAATGATCCCAGAAACCTGACAGAGGCGATTAAATCTATATATCAAGAGCCCAAAGGAATATTCAGGCTGAATGGGCTAGAATCAAATTATTTCAATATTGCAAAGGGGGTCAAACAAGGCGACAGCCTGAGTCCTTTACTGTTCCTGTTGTTCATGGATGAAGTAGCATCCATTTGTAAGAGAAGAACGGATAGGATATTCCTGGGACGTAGGAATCTTAATACTGTAGTGATACAGCTTCTCCTCTACGCCGACGAGGCGGTATTGATTACGGACTCTGTGAAAAAGTTGTAGCTGGCAGTTATGGAATGGTATGAAGAGCTACAATGAAAAGGGATGCTTATAAATACCAACAAAAGTAAGATCCTGCAAGTTGGAAGAAAGAAGGAACCAGATTTCACATACCTGGGCACAGTGATAAACGGATCTGGGAAGGTTGGACGCAGAAATATCTAACAGGATTAACAAGGCGAATGCAGTTTACAACCAGATATGTAACACTGTGATAGGGAAGAGAGGAGTAGGCAAAGATGTGAAGCTACACATCTTCAAGACAGTATATCTTCCCATACTTTTGTATGGAGCTGAGAGTTGGATATTAACAGACTGACAGGAGAGCAGAATCACCGCTGCCGAAATGAAATTTCTGCGAAGGACGATTGGAAACACAAGAAAAGACCGAGTGGTTAGGCCATGTTATCAGGATGGACGACCACAGAGATCCTCTAAAGACCATGGAATATGTCCCAGATGGCAGAAGACCTAGGGGTCGCCCTAGGATGTCCTATCTCAGCTACATTGAATGACTCTGTAAGGTGAGGAAGGACCTCCGACAGGATGGAAATGGGGAAGAATGGAATTCCTGGCTGGATCCTTCTCTACGCTGAGAGGCACTAAAGAGGGAAGCTAAAGAAGTGAAGAGCAATAACTATTTCATTTTTTTCAACCAAATAGCAAATGACAAATGACTCGAATAAAGTCTTGGTTGCATAGATAAATAACTATTAATGTCAGATATTAAGTCCTAGGAGATTTAATGTGTATCTGCAACAACCCTCCTCTAGGAGAGGGTGATACATAGATCAGGAGAAAGATACCGATGAGGTAGAAAGATATTTTTTTAATCCAATGAGGTTTTAAATCATTCGGAACATTCCCGGCCATTCGCGGTCGGTTTCACTTGAAAATGTCCACCGTGCGGATTTATTAGGGCTCTAGGCTGAGCAAGTTCTTTGTTATTCACAAAGGGCTCCGTGCCTTCATTAAAAGAAATACATTCATGGAATTGTTTCAGTCGTTGCAGACAGGGATTTTATAACGCATTTGATTTAGTAAATATTACTAATGAAAAGGACTTATTTCCCTAAGCATTATTACAATAATTCAACAATCAAGTAAACCATTTTGAACCATCCACGGTAATAGTTTGTACTAAAAATTTCCTACTCAAGTATAATGTGTAAGTTTATTTTTGCTACTAATTATGATGAGGACAAGTCATATTCAACTTATCAATAACAGTTTAAAAAAAAATTCATTTCTAAAAAATAATTTAGTTAAAATTCGGAGACTTAAACGAAAAAAAAATATATTATGGAGTATATTAAATCATTTTTTTCAATCATTTAAATGTTAATAATATTTCTGGATACTTTTCATGAAGAGTATTTTTTATATTACTTATCATAAGTATGATAAATGACCCAAAAATTATTCGTGTTATACGATTCGCTATAGTATGGCCATAAGATTTTTAAAGCCAGAAATAGGTACCATACTCAATGTCAAAGAAGAAGGGACTAATCACATTTTTCAAATTGGATGCTAATTGACCCATACCGTACGGGTGTTGAACTGAACCCAAGCGTGGAGTGGTCCAAGAGTGGACCATTCTTCCCTGTGGACCTGCTCCCATGAATATGTATACGCCGCTATGCCCACTCCACCTCTTCAAATTTTTATTCAAAGGATCTAATATACACAATATTTAATTTGGAGCGGCTTTCCGCTCCATAAAGTACACATGCAGAGGGGGGGGGGCTGAGCATATCTCTCCCGATCCAATATTCCTCTTTTTCCCTCGGGGCGAGGGGGGGGGACCTAGCCTTCCAGACAGATCAAAACGGAATATGTTGTTTAATATGTTTCCACTTCCCTTCGATCGCCTTTCAATTCGAATAAAGTGTTCCTTTGTCGGCATTGAATTTAACATTTACCCATTTGTGGTATAGACATATGTTCTTGCTTTTATTTGCCTGCCATTTTGTTAATGAAAATTGTAACTTTTTATTTCTCCATTAAATAAATAATTCATAATAAAATGTGTACTTGAAAAAGCTAAAACATCTTCGTTGAAATATTCAGAGATCACAATAAAATTTCACACATTCGCACAGGCAAAGCTACTATTTAAGATCCTTGTATGATTTATGTTCAAAACTAAAAACGATTAGATTAAAACCTCAAATAAAGATTTATTTTACATTAACTATTGTTTCATTTTAATGAAAGGAACATCCGATCAGAAAAGACAACCGGTTTTTATAATAAATGAACACAAGCGTCCCATAATTTTGTAACAAAATTACGATCAGACCATAAATGATCTCATTCATACCATATTTAAAATTTTTCATTCACTCGCTCACACGGTTGTCATCTCCCTCACATGCGAGAGAGGAAGCGGAGTCTTGCGAAGTCCCCCACACTCCTTCGTCAGCCGTGTCACCGGATACGAACCAGTGGAGGCTGACGAAGAGCGCGAGAGCCACATACGCTCAGGAAATGATTGGAGAACCAGGAGTCCCACCGTTACGCATTTATAGCATGACACGAGGCCACTGCCGTTTTAGTCTCCGAGGAGGATTATAGGGATGCGGGGTGCAGTGCAATGACTCTGCTACGGGATCAGGGTGGTTGGATAGGTTGCTATGGGATTTCATGAACTTGAAAGGGATGATTTGGAGAATGTAACTTGTGTATGTTAAGATCGTTTTGAAGGGTTTTGTTGCTGACATAATAAGGGTCATTTACTATTGTTCTCAGGACTTTTGATTGAAAGGATTGGATACGCTTGATGTATCGACTTTTTTGCTGTTCCCCATAGCTCTAAAATGAGAAATAAATGCAAAAAATCAGCAAACGATGTTAAATTACAGCAGTGTGCTTCATAATTATTTTCATTATTGGAAACTTCCAACGGCAAGATCAACCGAGAAAAATAATCAGATTATCTTTCAATCATATTATACGTCAGAGTAATAAATTATTATTACTGTCTACCCTAAATTTCTAAAACTAGAAACAACCAAGCGGTAAAGACAGTCCATTTTTTTTTCTAGGAACGGGCCGAAAGTCTTTATGAAAGCTTGTAATAGTTATTATTATTATAGAAATTATACTACTTTAGTTAGTTATTTTTCCCTTATTTCGTATGAAAGTGGCATGTGTTTTATGTACCTGTGCAATAACTATAATATTGGCAAATATAGAGATCATGGTATCAGTAATTAATAGATAGTTAAAAAAATCGGAACTCGATCAAGCAGGGGTATTAATCCCCAGATTGTTTTTCCCGTCCTGAGCCTGGTCCGGAACGAGTTGAAGACTAATTCCCAGACAAAGCCGGACCGCAGTGTGAATAGGATGTGCAATAGCTGTACTGCAAACGGTAAAGCTATTGAAGTGTCCCCTTTGAACGGTAATAATAGGGAGTCGGCAATACCTCCGCTGGAGTACAAAACCCATTCACGAAATATTTAATAATAACCCACTAGGCGGGCCGTTTCGAGTGCTTCTTCATTG
Organism: Acanthosoma haemorrhoidale; assembly: GCA_930367205.1. Classification (NCBI taxonomy): domain Eukaryota; kingdom Metazoa; phylum Arthropoda; class Insecta; order Hemiptera; family Acanthosomatidae; genus Acanthosoma; species Acanthosoma haemorrhoidale. Next base: position 17,281,150 of record OV884011.1, on the reverse strand, counting down.
AAGTGTCAGGGATTATCTATTGTTTTATTGTTGTCCTGTTTTTGTTGTTGTAATCGTTCTAATATATTGGGATATTATAGTGCATATTCATTGAAAGTGCAGTTTCTCGATTTAACAAATAAAATAATAATAATTACAGTACTCCGAACTTCCGACACAAATACATATAATAAATCAGAACGATGACAGTTTTTAATTGCTAAGTATTCATTGTTATGGCAATATCTTAATTATGAATAATTATAAGTTCCCCTCTTCTCGTATCAGACCTTGTATCTATGTCATCAAATGAATATCAGAAAATTTATATCTATATTTGTATCTATTTTTTCATTTAGAAAATTTTGTATCTATATTTCATTATGTTTAGTAAAGATTATGAAGTCAGTAAGAGTGGGGGTAGGAACTGAACTAGTAGGCGAAACAGCCGTAGGTGGGGGACCCATCACTCAAAACCATGGTCTACTCATTCAAATACCTCTGCATCTCTCTCTCCTCACCTCGCTATGTTTTAGTCCGGCGTTGTCAGACCCCACACTCTCCTAGTGGGAATCTCTGCCTTCGTCTCGCTAAAACTAACGCCTGCTTGGGAGAGACCTTTCCCTCGTGGACGACGGTTACCGTGGGCCTACAAACTTACGAGTAGCGTCTCCCACGGCAATCCAGTCTGCTTCTCTCCGGTTCACACTCGCCTTTGGGATCCGGACGGTTTTCGCCTTCCCTTAGACACCGAGTGTGAATTCGTGGTCATTCCAAGACCACATAAACTACCTATAAACCTACGCTGTTCCTCTTCTCCTGAACATACTGCTTTGTCGGGGCACACACCTTCTAAAGATCTTATGGAGTCAGATCAAAGCGAATTAAAGCTGCTTGCCGACTAGGCCGGCTAGCCAGGGTGAAAGACCACAGGTCCGCCCTTATCTCTTTCTTGGCGCTCGCCGGACGGTGGCTAAGAGGTTGTAGCGACCCTAGCCCGCGGTGGGCGTCCCCTTCCCACTTTGGGGATACTCAGTTATCTGAGTTTCATGCTATGGGTTCTTTTTTTAGCATCAACGTAGAACCGAATGGAATTTCGATGTAAAATAACAAAGGAGTAAAAGTTGTGACAACAATATTAATGATAGATTTTAAAATTATACTTGAAACAACCGAAACAATAATAATAAGCCACGGAAAAGGTGTTTAGTTTGATATCCTAAAAAAATTATGTCTGTACAATAATATTACAAGGATCACTTAAGCAAAAGTGACAGCAAGTCAAAGGTTTCTGTCTTTTAGTTTATCTTTCTTTATCTTTATATTATATCCAACACAGCGATCAAGTAAGAAAGTAGGAAACCCGAAATTGGTCTGTGGTGTATATATTTAAAAGTAATATCCTCTATAGTCTATATACCGCTGATGTCCCCTCTACCACCAATACCTTCTTGGCCACATTTGCAGACGACACTGCAGTCTTGTCATCCCCGAAAAGACCCCGTATAGGATCCCATAACCTTCAAAAACATCTTGGTGAGATCGAGCATTGGTGCAACCAATGGCGGATTAAATGAAGCAAAATGTTCCCACTTGACCTTTACCCACAACTCCTGTCCACTGGTTTTTTTAAATTTCATTCCTCTCCCTGTGTCTGAGACAGTACGGTATTTAGGCTTCCATCTCGACAATAGACTAACATGGAACCCACACACGAGGCTGAAAAGACAAGAACTAAACAGACGCTTTGGTTAACTGTACAGACTACTTCAAAGGACACCCGATCTCTCAATAGAAAACAAACTACTAATCTACAAAGTTATGCATAGGACAATCTGGACGTACGGAATATGGGGGGCAGCAATATAGTCGAACATCAAGCGCATCCAATCCTTTCAATCAAAAGTCCTAAGAACAATAGTAAATGCCCCTTATTACGTCATCAACAAAACCCTTCGTAATGATCTTAATATACCGTACATTCTTGAACTCATCCTTTCTGAGTTCATGAAATTCCATAGTAACCTAACCAACCACCCTGATCCCCTAGCACAGTCATTGCACTGCACCACTCATCCCTATAATCCTCCTCGGAGACTGAAACGGCAGTGGCCTCGTGACCTGCTATAAATACGTACAGTGGGAGTCCTAAAAGACTCCGGTTCCTCCTTCGCATGCGGGTCTCTGAGCTGTTTGTAAATACTGTATGAATGATATCGTTTATTATCATTACTTATTGCCCATGAGAGAGGTTGTAATTTTATCACAATATACTTGTTGTTGTAATTACACTCTGAAAGTAATATCATGTTACTTGTTAATCGTGAACTGCTTAAGAATATCAAAAAAAAAAAAGAAAACCGATCTTATTTATGTTAAACAAAGCCCTTGGCGAAGGGCAGTTCGACATTGGAGTAAGTAGCGGTCCGAAGTTTAGATGTATGAGGTGAGGGGTGAAGTTGGCGTTTGGTGCGCTCGGCAAAGCCCCAGCTTCCCAAGCTCTAATTTAAGTTGGCTCAGCCGCGGTGCACACCACCTGCTGATGGATCGCCCAGCGCTCAACCCCTGTATAAGTAGGTGCCTCTCCCAGGTTATCATATCTCCGGATGTGGCCGCTTCCACAACTTCTCTGACTCCATACGGCCAACTGATAAGCGAGTCGATTCCCCCATTGGAAAGTACTTTCGAAGGAGGCTTGCAGGCTAGGAGGGATCCATGATTTACTGACACAGAATAGCCTAGAACAGTGGCTACTTGGATTGAGGTATCTGTGCTTGCCAGATCTATGCTACCTCAGCACTCCTACGGGTAAGATGGTACCGATCAAGAAGCACAAACGACATATCCAGGTAATTCAACACCTAATTCCAACCTAATTTTTACAGAAACATCAATGGGGGGATCTTACAGAATATATCACGCTCACTTTAGATCTAATAACCGTTTTCTTCCCTGCACGGTTTTTCTGTCCAACCCGAAATATAACACAATTCGACATACATATTGAATAACTGGTAGAATAAACAATGAGGCTGACTGCACTGGATACACCGGTTGATTCTTATAGTATTTTCAACGCTTAGTTGGGAAATTGTGCGCACCATAAGTGGTTACACGTACTTAACGTAAAAATAAATTAATGTTTTATGACACCTAATAATTCACTGTATCTGTAATTTTGATCGTACTCGTATATTCAAAGCCACCTCTAAGTATATCTTGGATAAACTTAAATAAACTAAGCCTATGCATGTGCATGTAATGTTTCAAATTCTGGTCTATTTACACGATAAAAATTGCACAATAAGTAATACAAAGTATTTTCGATCAAAACATTCACAAAACATGGTTGTATTTTCATAACTATTTAATAAGTGTTTAAGACACTTACTTACTTTCCCATGAGTGAGAACTTACTTTTAAAAGTCTTATGACATCGTTTTTCGTTTTTTATCGTCCATTAATTCGTTAATACAGGACATTATCATATCCAAGCGAACTAAACTACCCCGAAGGAAGAGGCTCTACATTCATACAGGAACAGCGGTGATCGTTTATTTTCTGCCTGTATGTTCATCAGCAGCAGTGGTAAAATTCGATCCGAAATGTTATATTTCGAAACAATTATAAATATTCCAATTGACATTTAATGAAATAAAATGGAAATATGAAATGGGATAGCCGTTAAAACATATTTCTCAAGTCTGTGCTCAGTACCTGCATACAATATAAATTTCAAAATTTCTCATCTTTCCCGTATATTGCAGAATCAAAAAGGAAAAGAATATCATAGATATCCAAAAAAATAAATTTTTAAGAGAGAACAATAGAAATAATACACTTAGTTTTAAATTTATTCAATGAAAAGGCTACTTTTACAGACAGTCGGTATTTAACAAAAACAACTCATTTATTTTCTTAAATAACAACTCGTTTTTTTCAAATCGTAATAGAAAATCGTTCAACAAAATAATTTAAAAAAAAAGTTCATTCCTCAGACTTTTTTAAATATAACAAAAAAAATTTACTACTTAACACGTTGATTGCCACGGCAATTTTCAAAAATCTAGCCTAAAATGACAATTTGATTTAATCACATTATATTATTAAAAACTCTAATTCTAGTGCATAGTTATCATCAAAAAGCATAAAAAATGGTTTTTTTAAAAGAAAAGGTCTTACGAATTATCTCGTAGTTGGCTTCTGTAACAGAAATCTCTTCGCGGGAGCCAACTGCGCGTTAATTCGCACGCAGACACGCTTCGACCTGTCGCTTCTCTAAAGCTGAACCCAATATGGATAAGAAAAGACCACTGACTCAAAATGAAATTGAGTACTACGCAAATCTAAGTGATTCAGAATTTGACAGGATTTTTGGCGAGGATGGTAACGACAGTAGCGATTATAAACCTTCTGAGAATTCAAGTGATAGTGAAGATGAAGTCTCCGAACCTGAAGATAATGACGATGATTCCCAAGCAACAACATCAAATGCCAATGATAATTTGTCGACAGACATTCAACAAAATCCTGAATTATTTTCCCAGAAGCCATCTATCGATATAGCACTGATATATTTCGAGTTTAATCGTAGCTGCACAAAAATGGCAAGTAAACACAGGACGAGATCTCGTAGTCAACGTGTTAATCATTTTGTGAGACATGTGAATCAGTTAGTAATCACTACAGGTCTCTGTCACAAGAAAACTGCAAGCAGTACCTTCAGATATTTCATCAGTTTCGTATATTTTATATCGCAAGCGTATCGTTATGTTAACGTTGAAAACATATCTTGTCCAGTTTTCATTATTTTAACTTTTTTTGCCTAGCATTTTTTGCCTAAATCACTAAAAAATAATCATTGCTCTTGACCATAATGCGAAAATCTTTGGGCTTCAGATTGAGCTTGCAATATCTTGTGAAGTCAATCTGGAATTTTGTAACGAAGGCAACAATTACCAAAATGAGTATTAAAGTCTGTTAAATCTTAACAATTTTTTTTTAAATGAGGTTTTATTCATAATAATTTAAATGTTAAGTAAATAAACGTGTAGGTGGTATTAATTTGATTATTTTCATAAATTTTATTATTATCATTTTTTACCTCTTAACATTTAATAATTATTGTAGCGACCGCTAACTACATAAGATAAATCACCCTATACTCTGTTGTATATATATTGTAAACAAATGTAAATAACCAAAATATAAATCATTGTAAAAATTGTAAACAATAAAACATGCAGCTAGGAGCCAATTAGTTATATTAGCTGGTGCACCAGCTGCCAGTGACAGGTAGTAGACCCAAGCCGCCGAGAGATCCTTCCCGGCTCACGTCTCTGTCAGAAAACAAAGAAAACCACATACTCAACTGGCATTGGGTACTACAAAAACAGTGCTGATTGGCTACTGACGAAGCCAGCTGGGAATTTAAGACCGGCGGTTTGGGGCCTGTATATCATTCTCCTGGGAACTATAACTGGCTCGTGGCTGCTCTGCTTGAAACTCTGAAACTTGGCTGCTTCTTTATAAAAAACCTCTACATCTCTCTCTCCTCACCTCGCTACGTTTTAGTCCGGCGTTATCAGACCCCACACTTTCCTAGTGGGAATCTCTGCCTTCGTCTAGCTAAAACTAGCACCTCGTAGGAAGAGACCTCTCCCTAGTGGACAACGGTTGTCATGGCCCTGCAAGCTTACCAAGCAGTGTTTCCCACAGCAATTCAGTCTGCCTGGTTCCCACTCGCCTTTGGGATCCAGACGGATTTCGCCTACCCTCAGATACAGAGTGTGAATTCGTGAGCATTCCAAGACTACACAAACTACCTACACCACCTACCCTATACCTCTTCTCCTGAACATAGTGCATTGTCGGGGCATATACCTATTAAAAAAATGGAGTTGGATAGTAAAAACGTAATGAAACGAATGTCCAGGTTATAAAGTTAATCAACCCTCACTTCTTCACCAGGGCTAGGGTAACTAGGCACCACCCTCGTGAAGACCCGACAATCATATAATTACTTATCATATTATTGGTGATTGTAGCTTGAGGATTACAGATAAAAACGTTTTGCCAACGTTTTATTTCTTAAATTTATAACTCAACAACAATCACCAAAATATCGTAGGAAACACATTGCCCAAACACATAGGGTGTACACGGTATTCATATTTAAGATACATAAAGACGACATATTTTAAACAAAAAAAATATATTAAATTTCCAGCTTCCATTTCAGTTTGACAGATAAGTTTTTTATACATTTATGTAAACATAAAGCTTTATTATATACCAGTGGGGGGGGGGGGGGAGAAGACGACAAACAAAATATAATTGAAATAATATTGCTCTGCCTTTTTTCATACTAATTAAATGTCGGAAGCGTAGCGTTACACCTTTGTTCCAAAAGAGGCGGCTTTTAATTAGTATTTAATGAATGTTTCTTAAAGAAAGTATATTAAAAAGAAAACCTTCTTTATGAATCCTATACCTGGCAGGTTGTGAAACACAAAAAAATCCTTTATTAATAAAGGGAAATAAAAGGTATTTACATTTTTTTTTATTCATTCCTATAATAGCCTTAATGTATAAACAATAGACAGAAAGGAGCTTAGCGGAAAAATATAATATAAAAGTCTTATTAGAAATGAATCAACATTTTGAATTCGATTTACAAAAAGAAATTTAAGACTCGCTCATGTAAATTGTCAAAGTGTGCCCCTTATAAGGTTTGAATCTTTTGTTTTGTGAGCAAACATTTCCATTCAGCTCAGAGTGCTTCGTTCTGCTCCAAACAATACTCAACACTTACTGAACTAAATATAAGTAAGGTACGTAAGTGCGCCAAACCCTGTACCACAAATATACCAGTTTATTTCAAACACAAATGAGATGAATACAAATATTAATGCATTTATAGTTACCAGATCTTCACTTTGAATATTCACGTGGTGTAACAAATACATACCTGAAACAAAATTAAACCAATCAGTTTAGCCTTAGGTTGAACTAAAATTTAAAAAGTATTATAAATTTTCATGGTAAAATAAATTAATGAGGTGTAGTAAAATAAGATTTCACAACATGTTGCTTGCTCATCAATTTAAAGCCATAGAGAAGTGGACTAATATTGCGAAGTTATTTTTCACTTTAGCAAATATGTTTTTAGTGTCAAAAACAATTTTTATTATGATAAAATTACAATCTGCCTTTTATTAGGCAATAAGTAATTGAGATAAATGTTATCATTCATAACATATTTACAATTCATCATTCACTCGCTCATTCGTACAATATTTACAAACAGCCCAGAGGCCCCCCTCAGAAGTCCCAAGGTTGTCACCTCCCTCGCATGCGAAGGAAGAAGCGGAGTCTTGGGGAGTCCCCAAGCTCCTACGTCAGCCGCGTCACTGGATAAGAGCCAGCGGAGGCTACCAAGAGCGCGAGAGCCACAGACGCTCAGGAGATGATTAGAAAAACTGACCATTGCCAGGAATCCCACTATCACTTAGTTATAGCAGGTCACGAGGCCACTGCCGTTTTAGTCTCCGAGGAGGATTATAGGAGGAGTGGTGCAGTGCAATGACTGTGCTAGGGAATTAGGGTGGTTGGATAGGTTACTATGGAATTTTATGAACTTGGAAGGGATGAGTTAACTATTAAGTACATTTACTGATAAACTTAGATTACACCTCAAAATATAGCCGCTTATAGCTAAAAGTATTTGAACAAAATATATTTTCGATTATTTATTTCACCGCTCTCGTAATCACATTTAACTGTGCAAAGATTTATTATTCTTCATAAGAACACTCCTCCTCAAAAAATAACGAGCACTTCAAACGTGCCGAAAAAATAAAATAAAATAATAAATAACGTGTATGCATAAGGGTTTAGTTCTGTTCTCCATTGTCCCTTGTATGTGAACCGTGTGAGGTCATCAGATCTGTCTCAACAAATATTTCACCCTTTCTACCCGTGAATTTTTCCCCTGCCAGGGAAACCACCGCTAACTTGCCACTACTTCACACCTTCCTCCACAGGGCTTCCTGTGTACATTTCGTCAAGAACCACGTTAGATGATTTTGTCTAGTCATTAAATTGACTAGAGATATATTTTCTAGCCAAGCTCATCTACATAAAATCCTACTTCTACTTTGAAAAAAGAAATGTTACAAACAGTGAGCTATGAAATCGTGAACTAATTTGTAGCAGCTAATTTAAAAATGTCAACGCCCAACCTATCAAATCTTAGCTGAGGACTCTGGAGGTGCGCTTGAGAAACGACAGAGGAACCTGTTGGTCTGTAGGTAATTTGATGGGGAGAAAGCCGCAAAAAGGCTAAACAACGTATTGTTAAAAGAAAAGTATGTACAAAATTAACAAAAGTATGAAACAGTGAATAATACGTAACGAATTGAGGTAAACTACTTTCTTCTCTGTGTCTCAAGGAGTAGAATCAACAGCATGGAATTTACAGTTCATAGAGATTAGAATGGCCAGGGGGGCAGAAATGGAAGTTCTGATAGCAGGATGTTGCCAGGTACTGGAAGAATGGGATATTGGAGATCAGCGTGAAGAGTACAGTAGTTGACATAAAAGGGGGCGTTGCCTTTTTTGCGGAAGATTCTGAATTGCAGGGATGAGAAGGATACCGGAGGGCTTGGCATCCAACATCTGTAGGACTAGGTAGGTTGAAGTATCGTTGTCTATTTTTTTTTTTTTTTTTTTTTTCTAAACCCCTTGAATTTATACAATGAAAAATATTAATAAGATACTTTGCAAATTTCTCCTCATTCTGCTATGCGCATATGCATTTGAAGGAGTTCGGGCTACTCAACAATACAGGTTGTGGTTAAAATATAATAACGTAAAAACAAATCTAGGTGATGGGGCTCACCTTCAGTTTAAAAATGGGAGAAAAAACTTACAAACTAAAAAACTATACCTAGAACCTAAATCTAAAGCGTTCCAGTCACGACAGCGTCCTGCCATCGACGGGGGAACGGAGCGGGGGTTATAGTGTTAAACACCGGGTTTGTTAAATATTGTAATGAGTCAAAAAACTTGATATGTCCACGCTGGATGAATTCATCCACCGTAGGCAGCTCAAATATCTCATGCAGCTCACTGTTTCTTCGCTGCTCGAATGAAGTACCTCAGACCACTTTCATCAGTATACCGTTTTGGAATTGTTGGAGTTCCTTAGCTGTCGTATACGTCGGATAACGAAATAGCGGTGCACCATACAGCAGAGTAGGCCTAAGTATGGTCTTGTAAATCAGTAGCTTGAGACGCAGTGATAGATTGGGGGAAGTCAATAAGTGCGTAAGCCGGTGAGACTTCATGCGTGTATGCTTCAACTTCTTCGTAAAATGGTGGCTAAAATGGAGGTGTCTATCCATTTTAATTCCGAGATATACTAGGTCGTTGGCTGGTGAATTTTCCTCCGTTCCTACTATGTAACTAGTAGGGAGCGGACTTTTTCCTTTTTGAAAAGAGAAAATTACACAGTCAGTCTTACCCGCGTAAAAGTGAGTCACTTGTCTAGTATATTACACTATATCTTGTGGTCTAGGATTTAACAGGAATGTTTTGGCCAAACAGCACTAACAAGGGCAGAGACAAGGCGAGCGGCGGAGTGACAGTGGCATAAAGATGACTTGACAGCATTTACTTTGAATCTCCATTTAGAGAGTCATAGTTAGAAGGCTCGTAAAAAACTTAGGAGCAGAGGATGGGGTTAGGGTTGGATGAGAGAAAAGCTGTGCCGTTAGAAACTTTATCCAGGGAAGTTAAAGGATGCTTAGGCATGTCAAACGAGTACAGAAAGAACAGGTTAGGGCTGAGAACCCAACCCTGTGGGACATCGATAAGTTACAGAAATGAGAAGGAGAGAAAGCATAGGATACAGGGAAATATCTTCCGGTTATGTACAGAGGGGTCCAAAAAAATGTATTCACTGGTTAACAGTCCATAACTTGCAAACTAATTGACGGAGTTGTCTCATTTTTGGTGAAAGTGAAGCTTAAAGTCCAACTTAAAGATATCACTGTTCGAAATGGTCACCATTAACATCCACACACAAACAATGCCGCCGAACTGCAGCACAAACTACTGACTGCAACGTGTTCAGTTGGATATTTGCACATGAATGTACGATTCTCAAAGTTCATCCAATGTGCGTGGCTTTTGTCGATAAACGACGTCCTTTAGTGTTCCCCACAGGTAAAAGTCCAGAGGAGTTAAGTCTGGGGAACATGGTTGATACTCTACAGCACCTCTACGGCCTATCCATCTTCCTGGTAGATTTTCGTCGAGATAAGCCCTAACACGATTGTGGTAGTGGGCTGGGGTACCATCTTGTTGAAAGTAAAATCTTCCGTTTTCATACAAGTCTTGGATGGCAGGTAAAATAGATGTTTGAAGCTTCTGAAGGTACACCTCACCGGTAACTGTGCCGTCTAAGAAGAATGTCCCAATCATATGGCTTGTATGGCGATTGCCGGAAATACAAACTATTACACTACCAAAAATGAGACAACTCCGTCAATTAGTTTGCAAGTTATGGACTTTTAAACAGTGGATACATTTTTTGGACCCCTCTGTATAGCAGTACGATACGGTAGTACGTGGTAGGGGTATTGTCTTTAAGTTAAAAAAGGAAGCCCTGACTCGTTTAAAGCCCTGAGACACGTCAAGGAATATACTAGAGTAATACTCATACTCCAAAGCAGTTAAATAGTTAAGAAAAAAATTCTCTCTGGACTATCACTGGTCTGAAATTTAGTGCTCAACTCCTGCATGAAAGTATTTGACGTTAACATCCTACTCAATCACTCATTCTACGCGACATGAATAATGTTCGTTTTGGGCAAACAATTAATTTGCTGAGCACACGATACTCCTCTCAAATAGGCTGCTGGGCGGGAAGGTGTTTGAAAATTAAAACATTGGTGGAGTGTACTGATGAATCACTAGTCTCGGTAGCTTACAAGGTCTTTATCTACACATATCTCACTATATTTAACCACCACCCACTATGTGGGACTGGGGTGCTTACAGAGCCCAGACCGGTTTCGGGCACCTGGGCTATGGACTTGACCACCTCAGGCTTACATCGGTTGGTCCCCAAACGAGTTAATATATGCAAATAACGCCGTTGAAGACCTGAGGGTAACGAAATAATTCCCCAAAGACTAACCATTATTTTCATATGGAATACTCCAGATATAGACGACTTGAACAGGGCTGGCAACCAGATCTTCATCAGGTACCGCGAATTTATTGTCATTGATGCAATATTTACTTCAATATAAATAAATATATACGCATTGTAATATGCGTTCTGAGAAACTGTTATGATTGATAAGATTAATTTGAGGACGGCGGCTGATGACAAATGGGCGATGGTCAAGAGGGATGTATCTCTGAGACAGGAGAGCGGCTCCGGTTCCAATGCCATCTAGCTAATTAATATTAATGGGCAATAACAATATAGAGACGCTTAAGCCCCAACGCCCTTAACAATCCCAACAGCTCTCCTAAATTGATTTCTCTTAGGGACAACTCGGGAGCTTGCGGTTTGGACCGCCTTCAAAGTCCCTCCTCTCCTTTAAAGGATCAGGACGAATTCGCCTTCTCTCTCTCTCTTAGCCTCGATTCAAACAGTTTAAAATGGATTAGTTTTGTATATTTAGACTAATTAGTTCGTTTGTCCTGGCACTGATCTCTGGCCGTTCCTGCCACTAAAGCCGAATTATTTGGGTGTTTTCTTCACTGGATTTTTGGAAATATAATTGATAATTAGATAATTGCAATCTAAGATATTGCAACACTCAGTTCTGTCTATGTAGCTGTCAGATTTTAAAAGAATCTCCCATTTTTTTTTTATTCTTCCTTGCCCCTTTAAATTTAAAGATAATTAAATACAATTACAGATCCTCAGGCGAATCTATTTCCAAATTATTATTGTATTTCCTGTAGTTTCGCTACATTATATACATGTTTTGTTGTTTTATTTATTTATTATTTTTTTTTTTTTCTAAGCTCTCTAGTTAGAATTTTCGGATGAGGGATAAATATAAAATATTTAGGGTGATCGGATCCTTGTACTAGGAGGACCTGCTTGAAGGTGGTGTGAGAGGAGTAAGGAGTGTGGGAATCCTCGGTCGAGGTTGATTGTTACGTGTTGATTTGTTGTTTTATAAAAATTATACAGTGGAATAAACAAGTATAATGATACACATTATACGTGACTGGACAGAACTGACTCTAATAAAGGTTATGGGGCTCACCTTTTTAATCAAACTTGAAACTAAATTACATACTGATTCTTAACCTATTTTTTTCCTGACTGTCTGTTGCCATCGATGAGGTGGGGTTACTACACTGGGTTGGTTAGATGCTGCAGCGAGACACTCCTAAAGGTCATCGAGTGCTGGTTGTACCTGCAGAAATCATCACCATACTTGGGATGAAGATTAGGTTTTAAATTAAAGATCTTCCACTGTCACATAAACATAAAAATCATAGTACCTCGTCCAAAATGTCATGGTCACGCTGTCATTATTCTATTTTGTAGACCGTCACTTCAACAGAGATGAATTGCCTCCACGACAAATTAATTGCTTATTGTAGTTTTTAAATTAGAAGCAGGCCAAATGAGTTTCAGTGCATTGCATAGAAAATTATCATTTATAAACTCCTAATAAACATACTGCCATTAAATTTTAAGTTGAACCTAAGTAGTAAATCTAACTAACTACTTACTGTTGAGGTTGCCCATTACTTAATAGGTTACTTACAAAAAATTATGAAATCATTTAACACTTTTTTTTTTTTAACTAACAACAACTTTATTATGATAAAATTGCAATCTGCCTTATTGGGGAATAAGTATCTGTGATAAATTCAAACCATATTTACAATTTTCATTCACTCGCTCATTCATACAGTATTTAAAAACTGCCCAGAGACCTCCCGAGTCCGCATGGTTGTCACCTCCGTTGCATGCGAAAGAGGAAGCGGAGTCTTGGGAAGTCCCCCACGTTCCTCCGTCAGCCGCGTCACTGGATAAGAGCCAGCGGAGGCTGGCCACGAGTGCGAGAGCCACATACGCTTAGGGCATGATTGGAGAAATTGACCATTGCCAGGACTCCCACTGTCAGGTATTTATGGTAGGTCAAGAGCTCTTTGGTACTAAAACCAATTTTATCTAATTAAGTTATAGCACTGGCGTTTTTTTTTTATAATCATGAGCCAGATATCCATAGTCAATTACAACAAAAAATAACTGAAACAGAGTACAACTAAGTTATTGGTCGTTAAATGATCTTTTTTTTTTATGAGCTGAGTGAAATTGAGTTTTGGATGACCTAACGATACGATACAACAATACAACAGCCAAAAATTGGGGCTTGTTATAGTGATCGGAGCCTCTAATCAGCCTATTAGGGATTGTTGGGGAATATACCTTTAAAGATTCCACACTGATTGGGTATTTTTTTAATAATTGCTCCAAATCTACGTAAAACTAGAACTAGTAATTAAACTGTTGTTCGGCATCAAAAGTTTCTTAAGGAAAGTAAATTAGTAAAATAAGTAAATTCAATTAATGATGGTAATTTAAGTAAATGAAAAAAATTAACCAATAAAAATACTTGAATCGTCAAAAATACTAAATACAGCTGCTCAAAAACCGCATTGTTCGACTCTCAAGAACTCTTGACGAAAAGAAAGGTATTATTCCCACAGGAATAATGGTCTTTTAATTAAAGAAATTAAGCATTCAACAAAGCGGAAAAAAGACTTGAGTCACCTATACACACCGGACAATACTTCGAGAAACAGCTATTCTCACAGGAAAGGAAAATTCTAAAAGAAAATAATGGGGAAAAAATAAAGATAATCCGAGTAATTAAACAGTTGAATAAGTTCCTGAGAGGTTTTAATGAATCGTTCCTTTTGTGTGCATTAAAGAGTTTTAATATTAATCAGGATCACCAGCGGCCATGGTCGGGGATAGGTTAGGGGAAGGAAGACTGTAGGTTATTAATAAAATGATTCGGCAAGAGTTATGGGCAGACAAAGGGAGTGGGGGGTAAGAAAACCAACGGGGGTAAGTTGGGTTTGATTTATTCCCCCCGAGGTTTTGATTAATGCTTACCCCCTCCCCCAACCCGGCCAAATAAGGGGGGCGGCATTGAAAAACAGCCGTGTGGTGGCAATCTGTCAACCGGGTGGGCATCAGTCAGAGATGTGTCCGCGAGCTTTGTCGCCTCTCAGGCAACCTCAGGACGGAAAAGTGTTTAAGGAACATGAAGGCATAAGGGGAGGTGAGGCAACGTGTCACGTATTGAAAGGTCACTCGCGAAAATATTTTTAATTATTAGGGCTCATATTCAATATTTGTTCTATTAATTCATGGAAAAATTAATCAGCCTCGAATTTATTGTAGATTTCCTGTGTCACACGTTACAAAACATTTTTTTTTTGGATAACAATTCATCTGCCTCCCCGCAATAAAATTTATTCTACAAACATCTTTACGACATCTGTCTTCTTCAGTTGCTAAAATAAAAATAATATGACAGTCGTATCGAATATCACGCATATGGAGGCGCAATGGATCATGTATTAATACTAACAACAAATGAATATAAAAGTTGTATGTATTATCCAATATTTTTTCCTCACGTGCGAAGGAGGAAGTGGAGTCCTGGGAAGTCCCCCACGCTCCTACGTTAGCCGCGTCACTGGATAAGAGCCAGTGGAGACTGACCAAGAGCGCGAGAGCCACAGACGCTCAGGACATGGTTAGAGAAACTGGCCATTGCCAGGACTCCCACTATCACTTGATTATAGCAGGTCACGAGGCCACTGCCGTTTTAATCTCCGAGGAGGATTATAGGGATGAGTGGTGCAGTGCAATGACTTTGCTAGGGAATTAGGGTGGTTGGATAGGTTACTATGGAATTTTATGAACTTGGAAGGGATGAGTTCAAGAATATAGGGTATATTCAGATCATTGTGAAGGGTTTTGTTGCTGACGTAATAAGGGGCATTTACTATTGTTCTCAGGACTTTTGATTGAAAGGATTCGATGCGCTTAGTGTTCGACTTTTTTGCTGTCCCCCATAGCTCTATTCCGTATGCCCAGATTGGCGTATATACAAAATATAACTTTGTAAATAAGTAGTATGAATTGAGTCTACTGACCATAAATGAATTTATTAATGTATTGTTTATTTATTTTTCAATTAATTTATTTATTTATTCTATTTTATTTGTTATAAATTATCCCATAAAATGTAAATTGATAAATAAATAAACAACACATTAATAAATTCATTTATGGTCAGTAGACTCAATTCATAGTAAAAAAAAAGTTCATGCGCTGCATACATAATTACATTCTTTATTGTGCAATAATTACAATCTGCCTTTTATAAGGCAAAAATAATACAGATAAATGATCTCATTCATACCATATTTACAGTCATCATTCACTCGCTCATTCATACAATAGGACATGATTGGAGAAACTGGCCATTGCCAGGACTCCCATGCATACATAAGCGGATTACATATAAAAACATACAAAATTCTTTGTATGAAACACAATGGTCATAATATCGTATTCTTTTCTATTGATATTGCACTGTGCAAGAGAATCAAATTTAATTGTTTGAGATTCAAGGCGGTTGATTAACTTTTTATCATTATTATAATGTAGCACACTATGTGCATCACGATGCCCTTGCAGTTGTTAGTTGAATTGTCTTGATTTTTTTTTAATGGTCTTTGCATCTAATTGATGATTTTCTATTTGTTTTACCCGCATAAGATTTATTAAATTCTCCAATTTAGTTTTTATAAAGGAGTAATTTATTTTTTTAGCATCATCAAGGCATCAGTTAGGACTGCCATATTAAATATCATACATACAAAAAAAAAACAAAAAAAATACGAATAATAATAAGAACACACTTAATTAAATATGAGATTTTGATTTTTTCGCACATACATTTTTTAAATTATCGATTCAAGGATAAAAAGTACCTAAAGACAATAAGGTACAGTTAGGATTTAAAGCTAATTGTAGCTCTGGACTAAGCTGATCCTTTTTTCTATTTATTAATTATTAAAGTAATATTATTATTGTTAAATAGTAAGTATGTAATTATGAAATTACTAATCTACAAAGATTTACCTAAGCTAATCTGGACATACGAAATAGAGCTTAAGTCCGAACATCAAGCGTATCCAATCTTTTCAATCAAAAGTCCTGAGAATAGTAAATGCCCCTTATTATGTCAGCAACAAAACCCTTCATAGCGATCTTAATATACCCTACATTCTTGAACTTATCCCTTCCAAGTTCATGAAATTCCATCGAAACATATCCAACCACCCTAATCCCACAGCACAGTCATTGCACTGCACCACTCATACCTATAATCCTCCTCGGAGACTAAAACGGCTGTGGCCTCGTGACCTGCTATAAATAAGTGACAGTGGGAGTCCTGGCGAAGGCCAGTTTCTCTAATCATGTCCTGAGCGTTTGTGGCTCTCGCGCTCTTGGTCAGCCTCCGCTGGCTCTTATCTAGTGATGCGGCTGACGTAGGAGCGTGGGGGACTCCGCATGCGAGAGAGGTGACAACCATGTGGATTTGGGAGGCCTCTGGGCTGTTTGTAAATATTGTATGAATGAGCGAGTGAATGGTATTAATGAGAACATTTATCTCAATTACTTATTTCCTAATAAGGCAGATTGTAATTTTAGCACAATAAAGAAGTTATAATTAAAAAAAAAAATTATTAAAGTAATCGCCTTCATATACGAGCAGCTTGCATCTCTCAAGAACTTTGTGTTATTATTATTCATATCCTTCATTCTTTTGATTTCTGATTAGAAACCAATGAAAGTTAGAGCTCAATGATTTTAGTAGATAAACAGACGTTAGTTAGTTGTAAGAAACAAGCTCTTTCTACCAAGCCGTAAAATAGACAAATATACATATTGTGTTTCATCAATCTTCAGTTTAAATATATTTCTGCCAATTACTAAAATTAATATATATTTATTATGCAACAAGTCGCCTGTTTTGTGTTTAATTTCGACATGTTTTATCCATGGTATTTTCCAAGGAGAGTCCGATGCTTTCTAAACAGCACAATCGAAGTGATCAATACACGCGGACATTATAAAGCACAATATATCAAATATCGCCCATAATTAGGGGTATATTTTCAATTGATTTATGATAATAATTGTTAAGAGACAATGATCCTGCCCGGGCCCGACACAGGAGCAGCTAACCCGAGCCAAAGCAAATCCTTTCAATGGCTAATTAAATTTAATTGGACTCTCATTGGAAGTGCCCCAACTCCTTCGTTTTTGCTCCCAGGAAATCTTTTCCGTAAAAAAACCCGAAACAACAATTTGATCCTTAGTTGTTTGTTGTTTTTTTTTTTTCCGCTCTAACTAAATTAGGTCTCCTCTGCCGCTAATTAGCGTTTGGGCGAAGAGTCAAATTTCAATTAAAAAAAAAACAAAAACTAGAAATAAATAAATTAATGATTGTAAAAGCCACGTGTAAATAGGTCTTTTGAAATGAAACAGAAGCTTTAAATAATAACATTTAAAGGTATACATTTCCACTTCAAGCATTCCAAGGAACTAAACTAAATAAAATGCACGACTTAATTTTTTGGTAATTTGCCTGCCCACAAATTATTTTATGCACTTAAGCAACAATTCCTATTTCTCCATGAATCAAAATTCAGCTTACAACCAGTAACATCATAAGAAGTTTTTAATTTAAAGGAACCAAGTAATTTATATAAACAATTGACACTTAACCAAGTTTCACAGGATGTTAAGATTGAACAAAAGACAGAAATCACTATAATTGTCACTATAAAAGGATTTCTTTAAATTTTATTTATTCATAATCTTTGTGAAGACGTTTTGGGCTCCTTTGGTCCATCAAGCGGCAACATCTACGCAACCAAAAAAAAATAACATGGTATATTGACAAATAGCAATTTCTTTTGTCATCTTTATAAATAAATATTTTACCAAATGTAAATCTTATGCCTAATATATGTTTATATGTTTGTTATGCGGATAGATTTTAAAACCTTATGTGATCTCTTCTTTTCCTATAATTCAAATTGTTATGCAATAATGCAATATTGTTGTATGGTCAACTTCCATTCTGGCAGCAAGTTCCCTTAAAGAAACAGTTGAATTCGTTTCCACCAATGCTTTCAGAGCATCATTTTTCACAGACGTTTCGGGTCTTCCAGGCGGTTCATTTTCAGGGAAAAATCACCAGACCGAAATTTTTCAAACCAACGCTGCACTTTTCGATCGTTCACAGTATTCTCCCCAAACGCCTGGTTTGTATTGCGTGCAGCTTTTGCAGCAGTATTACCAAGTTTATACTCATATAAGAAAATTACACTAATATCGGTTGAATTCATATCGGTGCAAAATTCAAAGCAAATAACAAAAGGGAACACTTTTAAGAAAATCTTCTTTGCTAAAATGTGACTCTGGCAATGGACAGTACGACTATAAACCAGGTTATGTCAAAAACAAAAGCATAACAAAAACAGGGAGACAAACGTTCACATTTAAAGAAAATCCGACATTTCATACGCACCGACCTAATAGCTGTAGATTTAAGAAATAATTCATGATTTGACTTTTTTCTCCCATCGTACACACGTCTGGTTTTGAATCAAGTCATGTATCTATCTCAATATATTTTCTCTTTGGATATAGTGGCATTTCTGAATGACAAAGTTTCTTTTTATCAAGCAATTTATATTGTATTTTGAACATGAAAATTTTCCTAATGTAGCTTAATTATAACGCAATAAGAAACTGACCGGGGGGGGGGGGACAAAAGATAAACTGGGGCTGTGCGCTATAAACATTTGGCCCGGGTATTAGGTATGAAGAACATAAGGATTAAGGGATTCTTAACATAATTAATGGTAACAGGGTTGAAGTTTTTCCAGGGCTAGGAAGGGCTGGGAGGCAGGGAGCACAAAGGGCTTTGTTTCACATTCAGGCCTTCGGCTGTCCGCAACAAACCCAAGCCTCCTAGACAGAGGGCTTCATCCGATCCAACAAAGACCTACCAAAGGAAAAACCTTTTATCATTCCACCCTCGGCTAAAACTTATTAGCCTTATTGTAGCAGAAAATTTAATTGCCAATTAGGGCATATTGTTTCTAGTTCTGCTACACAGGATCAAAAAAGTATAGGAATTATAGCGAAAATAATTTGAATAAATTAAGAGCTTTGTAAAAGCTAAGCGATTCTTAGGAAACGGAGCGAGGCTCAAAGGAAATTTTTTAATCTTTAAGAACTACGCATAAGATTTTTAAAGAAAAATATTTCTAATGCAAGCGTTTTACAATGCTTACTAGGTTGAAAATTAATTATATATTTGTAAGTTGGTTTTAATAATTCAATAACTCATTTTATTAATCTGTAAAAGATTTACAATGGCATTAGAATTAAAACCATCAAACGATTGAACGATATAAAAAAAACGAAATAACCATACCGGTAAAGATAATTAAATTACACGTTATTTACCAGGTATTCTAGTGGATAGTCACAACACAAACAATACAAATAAGTCTTATCTTGAAACCTTCACACATCAAACACAGCTAGCTAGATATCAGCTTAGAGTTTACATATTAATTACTAAATTTTTCCAAAGATAAGCAGATGTCTACAGGGTAAAGAACTAGTCTATAATGAGTTATATAGGTATTAAAAATGGGTCACAATTCGTATCTTTGGCAACCCAAAGGTGAACATTTGGAAAAGGGTTGACATAGTAAACCGACCCTGGAACTTCCCAACTCCTTTCCATTCCACATACGTTTCTCTTTTGGCCACTTTCCTCTACAACTATTTAGTTTCACACATTGACTCTGTAACTGCTTTCATTCCAATTTCCATACCTCTCTTTCACTCGTGTGTATGTTGGTATCTTCTGATGATAAAGCAGACCGCTGGTCAAGAAAGAAATATCAAATTATACATGAAGACCCTCAACATTGAAAAAGATGAAAAATATAGTTTATTCAGTATCTTAAAAAAAAATGTCTTGCAAGATTTTTCAACCCCCAGGAGAGAGAAAAAAATTGTGGAACTTTTGGTTATATATATTTTCTACTTAGCAGAGTAAAAGGAGGAAGCTATTGACTAAACATTAGAGGAAGGATGAAGTGGAAGGGTGGTGCTAGTGAGGCAATTGTTTCTGTCAAACCCAGGGGAGAAGAGTAATTTCCTACGGGAAAAGCGATTACCTCCAATAGCTTGCTCCGGCTCTTGATATTACTTTTAGAACCTTCCTGCGCCGACAGGACTAGTAAATTTTTATTTTATTTTATTTTTACCTTTTTTTTTTCCTTCCAGTATAATTGTGTTTTTGTTTTTCTTGATAGAGTAGAGCTCAGGTCCAAAACTAACCATTGGACTTCGCAATCCGAGTGACGGTTCAAATGTATCAAGTGAACTACAAAGAGTTCAAAGCACACATAATTGCTCATTAGTTATAAAGGAAGAATTAACGCAAGATTTGATTTCAATAGAAAACACAGTTTTTAGTATTTTAATTCTTATTTTTTATTGAATTATAAAGCAAATAGGATATGGTTATTTATGTAATAACACATCGGGCAAATGCCCACTCTTTTGTCGAAATTTTCCATGACCATTTGGTTGAATTTCGTTGATGAATCGTTGAATTTCCTCTTTTAATGAACGGGTGGATGTGGGCTTGTTGACACACACCTTTGACTTCAAATAACCCCATAAAAAGAAATCTAAAGGTGTTAAATCACACGATCTAAGGGGCCGATTCTGATCACCGAAAAGAGAGAGTAAACGACTTGGAAATGTCTCATGCAGTATTTAAATTGTTTCATGGGCTATATGGCATGTGGCACCATCTTGTTGAAACCAAATATTGGCCACATCAGTATCATCCAATTTTGGCCCAAAGAACTGTGTTTACGACGCCGAATTGATGTTTCTGGATTTTCAACAACATTCTCACCCACTGCTTCGATATTGACATTTGAACGGCTTGTTTTTGGACGACCAGTGTGTTTAGTGTCTCCAACTAATCCAGTCTCCCTAAATTTTTCAATTATTCCCTTCACAGTTGATTAAGTCAAACACTATTTCTACCATGAAATTTTCGAACTGCGGCCGCCAAACTTTCATTATTTTTGAGATAATGTTCAACAATAAAGACACGTTGTTCTATCGTGTAACGCTCCATTTTTACTAACCCTAAACTGTCAGTTGTAAATTTTTTTTTTTTTTAGGGTTGCCTGCACTTTACTGCACAAATGGTGGCAAATTCAAATCTTGCGTTATTTCTGGAACACCCTTTATATGTTTTTTTAATTAATATCAACAAGTAATAATTGCATTAAACATGCTTAAAATTCATTAAGACATTAACATGCATTTGAACAAAGAAATAGTTCTGAATACAAGAAGAAAGGAAACGAACGAATAAAAACTTTTCAGAGATTAAAGTAACAAAATACCCCAATATTTTCATGGAGTATATATACATTTTAACGACTTTTATAATCTCATTTAAAAGAAATTTAAAGAAGTTTGAAGAGATACCCAGTTGCTCACAACTGACAAGCTAAGAACTGTAAGAAGTGATGAGGAAATATCCCACACACAAATAAGGAGCAAAATGAGAGAAGATTTCGTCCATAGGACCTACATCATCGAGAGAAGTGTGGGGTAGTCGTTGTGCTGGGCCCAGTGTCGGTCTCACACAACGAATTAGCTCCGAGAGTTCTAGAAGATTTAAACATTTTCTAAACTGATCATCTATAAATGTGTCCTCCGGCCAGCTCTGCTGTACGGTGCCCCGCTATTTACCCACTTGACTGACAAAAGAGCCAAATGTCTCTAACATTTCCAGAACGGGATCATGTGAAAAGTGGTCCGACATACCTCTCTCGAGAGAGGTTAAAGAACGCTGTTCTGCACCCGTTCCTTGGTGTGCCGTCGGTTGTCGTTGCAGCACCTAACCAACCCAGTGTTGGCACAGTAACCAACCCAACACTTTGACCCCACCACCCCTCCCGCAACGATGGCAAAAGACTGTCGGGGAAAAATTAGGTTAATAATTAGTATGTAAGTTAGTTTAAAGTTTGATCAAAAAGGTGAGCCCCATCACCTTTATTAGTCAGTTTAGCCCAGTCACGTATAATGTGTATCATTATACTTGTTTATTCATTATATAATTTTTATAAAATAACAAAACCTGTATATAATGTAACGATGCTACAGGGAATACAAAAATAATTTGTAAATAGATTTGCCTGAGGATCTGTAATTATATATTATTATCTGTAAATTTAAAGGGGCTATGAAAGAAAAAAAAGTGAATTTTTTATTGAAACAATTAGTGGAATGTTCTTTAAAAAAAACAATATTAAGCTATATAACCGATAATGAACCACTAGTCCAGAGAACTAAGGAGATTGACTGGAGTATGTATACATATACGAATTTTTTTATAAATAAATAAAATACTTTAAATAAACTGGTACAGTCCTTTTCTTTTTGTGTACGTTTGTACTTTAATTGAGTAACTTTGAAGGATAACTACCGAATTGCACCTAAAGGTTGACGATTTCATGCAATATTGCAATATTTCATTTGTACGCTTTTATTGGATAAATTTAATATAGCATAAATGTAATTAGGCACCATAGGGGGATTAGAAATGTTTACAATCGCTAATTTAATTAGAAACTAGTTAAAAAATTTGGACAAAATCAAAGTTTACCACAACTGAGATATAAACAAATAAAAATCCCTTTAAATTTCCATAATAAGAAAAATACATCGGAGTCGGTAGACTAGAGCCTGTGCCATTGTCTTCAATCCCTAGACCCAGTAGGGTGCACCCCTGGGGAAATTCTGTGAGCGGAAGAGGGGGTAGGCGATAGACTGTCACATCATCCTCCTCACATCTGCCTCTCCTCTTCATGTCCTGCTCTCATATATCCCTGGGCTCCTCTCTTCCCATGTATACCTCAGTGGTTATCTAAATGCATATCAGCGAGTCTTCTGATAAACAGAGCATTCTGATCCATGCATTCATAGGAGTGTGTATTGTCAGGTTATATATCATTTTCATATCAGCTATTGTTGTAGTATTTACAGTATTTAGCTTTAGAGCAGTCATAAAACTTAGTGATTGATGAAGTGGCTTTACTTCTTCGCGATTCTTAAAACTTTCGGAAAATGAAAAGAGCATAGAAACATGTATTTCGTATTGGCTAGTTGAGCAAAGGCTCTTTGGTAAGAGCACCTGGCCTGATAGTGGTAAGGACCTTTCCGGTCCACTGACCTCGCTAAATTTTTACTCAACATACAAATATAAACAAAGCAATGAAATTGCCCTATTTTTTTTTAAACATGTTGGTTGTAGGTCACAGAGAGAAATTTGATTAGGCGAAATAAGGGAGGAAAAGAGGGAACAAATCGGCATTGGAAGAGACTGGAGAGGGCTCTGGGTGGCCCACGGGGGCCGTATATAACCACCCCCCCGCCGTCCGCGGGCAACCATAAATTCTCCACTGTCCACACACCCCCTCAAATAAAATTAGCACTCCGCCGGACAAGAGTTACGGGCTAGAGCACCTTCGGGTAGGAGCACACTCGCTATATTGGGGCCTTTACTCAACACTCTCCAACTGTTTCTCAAGCACGTTTCACATTTATTAAGCCCTCATTATCTTTATTGAGATGTAATAATTGTGGGACCTAGACTTCGGCTTGAACCTCTCGATAGCCACTAAATGCTATGTCATACGCAAGAAGTATCACCAAAAATGTATTTGTTAACATTAGAGAAGGTCCAGAAAATCCCACATGACAGATGTAGCCATTCCATTTCGATGAACTTGGAAGGGATGAGTTCAAGAAGGGTATATTAAGATCGTTATGAAGAGTTTTGTTTCTGACGTAATAAGAGGCATTTACTATTGTTATCAGGACTTTTGATTGACAGGATTGGATACGCTTTTTTTTAATTAAAGAATAATCTTCCTCCAAGGACAGATACGATCACGTAATTTACTAACCATCCAGATTGGTTCATGTGGCGTACTGAAACCTTAAGAAAATAGCTGTGGTAGAAGATAGGGGGAGGGAAGGGTAGTCCAGAGGATGACGACACTCGACAAGAATGCCTGGATGAACTTCGGATGAGGCCATGATTCTTACAAGGTTTTGGAAGCTGTGGGCAGCGGCTACCTACACCACTGTACTGTCAGAAGAAATTGCGCAGTGGTGTGACGATGAAGTGGGTTTAAGCCTCGGTCAAGAAAAATTCAGTCACTTGACTCCAATAATTAGACTCTAATAATTAATTGTTAACAGCTAATAGTATGACGCCAAATCAATCGCAAATGATGACAAGTTTGAGAATATGACAAACTAGTCCCTTTAATTCCAAACTCCTCAGAAAAAAAATCGGAATACTTTTTGAAGAAATAAACCAAGTGAAATAGTATAAAACACGCTGAACTTTATTAGATGAGAAATTTTTTTTCTCATATTCCCTTGTTATTATAAATTATGGACAGATTATACATAAATTAATCAATTTACAGTAGGTCATTATGCACTGTAGCTTGGCTGCATTACATACAAGTTTATTATTTTATAAAAATTATATAATGGAATAAACAAGTATAATGATACACACTATACGTAATGATACACTGGACTGAACTGACTAATAAAGGTGATGGGGCTCACCTTTTTGATCAAACTCAAAACTAATTTACATACTAATTCTTAACCTATTTTGTCCCAGACAGTCAGGCGGGAGGGGTGGTGGGGTCATAGTCTGAACACTGGGTTGGTTAGGTGCTGCAACGAGTCAAAAAACTTGATGTGTCTTCGGTGGATGAATTCACCCACCGACAGCACACAAATAGTGGGGGTTAAATAGGGTGCAGGTCAGCGTTCTTTAACCTCTCGAGATCGGTATGTCGGACCACTTTTGTGGTGTGAAATGTTGGTCAGTCAAGTGGGCAAATAGCATTGTTAACGATGTGAACTTAAATAATGGGAAATTGAAAAAAAACAAAAAAAAACACAATAATGAATGAATTAGAATATTTTTTACATAAATTATCTTGGAATATTTTTCGCATCCAAAACTCGTTGCTAACTTAAGATCGTACTTGACTTGATTTTTGTGATAGAGACAGTTTGACGTTTTTTACTGTATCACATTATATATTTTACTAAAAAAAACAGCTAATATATAACGTCAAAAATAAAAGGAGTGAATCCTTCGATGGCGTATTTTCAGATTGGTTTTTAAGTGTGTTTGTTTTTCAAGCCGGCGAGGCTGTCAATCGGTTTGAACGACAGAAGCATTCGAGAGGGGGGGGGGGGTTAGGCGAGTTGACAAGTTAATAAAGAGACGGAAAGAGGTTAGGATCGCGGGAGTCGAGGAGAGCTGTTTGCTTCATCGCCTGCCTGTTTAAATAGACCCTCGAGTGTTTATGAAAGACTCCATTAGAACAAGTACAACTCTAGTGGCGGCGGGGGTGGGGACAACTCCTGCCTCATCTCTCATACAGGGAGTGGATGGGGGTGGGGGGGTGCTCAAGTGGTGGTGGCGGCTCGCTCATGCTTCCTCCAAAGCAGACAGTAATTACATTTTCTTAACACATTCAGCTCAGCCTACATTTTTTATTTTATTTTTTTTATTTATTTTGTTTTAACTTTTTAAATGTTAAATAATTCCAATCTCTAATTTATTCTTCTCCGCGTTATAAATGAGCATTCAAACATTCATGAAGATTTGGTTTTAATAATATCATAATTGTAACAGGAACGTTTAAGGTTTCAGACTTACGTTTAGGGTTTGGCACGCAGGTTTGCTCTACAAGCTCAAAAGATATTTACCACAGACCCTTTTCCTAATCCTACAGTCCTACCTTTCAAACCGCTTCTTCCAAGTCCACTGTGGTTTAGAATACTCTAACTACTATCCCATAAGTGCAGGAGTTCCACAGGGCAGTGTCCTAGGCCCCATCCTCTATAACCTATACACCGCTGATGTCCCCTCTACTCCCAATACCTTCTTGGCCACATTTGCAGATGACACTGCAGTCTTGTCATCCCATCCAGACCCCGACATAGCATCCCATAACCTTCAAAAACACCTTGACGAGATCGAGTATTGGTGCAATCAATGGCGGATCAGAGTTAATGAAGCAAAATGCTCCCACATTACCTTCACCCTTTGTCGCAAGTCTGGTCCACTAGTTTATTTTAATTCTATTCCTCTCCCTGTATCCGAGACAGTACGGTACTTAGGCTTCCATCTTGACAAACGACTGACCTGGAACCCACATACGAGACTAAAAAGACAAGAACTAAACAGACGCTTTGGACAACTGTACAGACTACTTCAAAGGACATCCCATCTCTCAATAGAAAATAAACTACTAATCTACAAAGTTATACTTAAACCAATCTGGACATACGGAATAGAGCTATGGGGACAGCAAAAAAGTCGAACAACAAGCGTATCCAATCCTTTCAATCAAAAGTCCTGAGAACAATAGTAAATGCCCCTTATTATGTCAGCAACAAAACCCTTCAGACTTTGAGAAACTACTAAAGTCTAAACTTAACTAGATCTGATTGTTTTACAAAAAATTAGGAGCTAATAAAGACGTTAATGCCAAAAATACTTCAAATCATTTTTCTGAAAGCAAAGAGGAAACCGGTGTATCTTCGACTTCTTCTTTGATAATCGCACAAATATCACCAAATTAACAGTTTTTTTTTAATTTTTTTAATCACTTACTTTACCAGCTATCAAAATCAAAGATTTTTAATAGAAGTTTTACGTAATTAAGATGGAATTATTATTCTATCAAGCAAACCTTCCGAATATTTTCATCAGTTTGACCGCTGAAAATCATAGCTTTGGGGGGAGACTAATGTTATGATGGAAATCGTTTATACAACAGTTATGTAATATGTTTAATCATATCATATATAACAAATGATACGTTTGTCAATAACATCCTAATAACTGTATCTCTTAACTTATCAGCTCTATTGTAATTATCAATAACTTATTTTCCTTCCCCACGACCTTTTAATAATATTTATACTATTATCATTCTGAATATTTGTCTCTCACAACCTTTCAGTGATATCTGTATTATTATCATTTATATTATTACATATATACTGCCCTAGTCTTAAGAACGTTATAGAACCCTTCACGTAGTTCTGTAAGCCCTCAACTGTAACCATATATATAATTGTACATATTGTGATTTATAACAAATAAAAGTTTTTTTTAGAAGTCTTGTTTAGCGAAGTTATAATTAATGAAAAAATATCTTTAAAAGGTAGATAATGCTAAAAATTTTAATATTAATTTCAGATACTAGCGTACTCCACTTACGCCCTTCTTCAAATAATACCAATTTAAGCTAGTCTTTGACTAGTACTGGGATGGTCGTTGTGTTGTGGTGACTATTTAGTTTTTCAATAATATTTGTGTATATGACATTGCATTCCCAATGTGAATAATTTTAAGTTTTGTCTTTTTGTTTATAATTTTGTAATATGTGTTTATTTATATATTTTTAACTAAATGTTATAAATATTTACTGTTTAAATCGCAGTCTATCTAACATATAAGCTTTCGTTACACAAATTTTTGTCACGCCCAAATAAGATAAAAAGAGGAACCGCCCTTCGTCTGTCTATGTATGCTCAAATAGGGGTTGTAATTTTTTTCAATTTATCACGAATCTTAAGTATATGCTGACTGCGTGTTCGTTAAAATAAAACACGTGAAAAGAGTCGAGTATGTTTCTCCAACATTTAAGATTTTTTAGATCAGAAGCTATTTCTATTCTATTAGTTCGATTTAAATTAGTTAGGTACGATTTTCACATGGGTGACATAAGAAACTATTTTGCAGAAATAACTTAAGAACTACACGGATGGAGAATTACCAAACATGGAGAGACGTGGAGTGCCGCATCTCTCTCGCTGTTACACCATTTTCCCAGTTTCTACTTTCGTTTATATTTCTTTCCAAAAAATATGATCTGGTGAAAATCAACGATTTTTTAAAATAGTGACAACATATGGCAAAGCTACTGATTTCATGTTCAATCTGTTCAGTTAGGCAAACTAACAGTCGGCTAATGGTTGGCTATATGTAGTTACTAGCATTTTTTGAACTGAAAATTTGTAAGAAAGTACTATATATTATATGTATATGTCTAACGACTAATGCATGCCTACCCCTCATATATGATTATCATTTTATGTACATGGAGAAAATTTGATTCCATAACAGGATATGGCCATTTTCTAAGTATATATTTCATATTAATGAAACAGTGCTAGGCTACCAGTAAATAAAGACAATTATTAAAAAGATGTAAACAATTTAAAAGCGTCATTTAAGACTTAATTTTACTATATCTTGCGGTATTATCCTATTATATTTAAATATCACCAAACATCATACCGCATATGTTCAAACAAATAAGCAATAAAACGAATTACGTTTTGGTTTTACATTCAATCGATACCTTTTCATTCAAGTCTAACCCTTTGTTATTTCGGGCTATAAAACAACTTAATCAGTTAATAAAAAATGTTAATAATATTGTCTGCGAACTCTAACAGTTCATGATAGTGCCCATCCCATTATCAATAAAACTCTGCTCATATTTTTTTATTATCTGCCTTTATTGTCGTCTCCACTATTTTACCTTGTTGCCATCCGAGTTTTCGAACTTTCATATCAGCAATGCGCCCGCCAGATAGCTTTTTAGCATACCACACAGACATTCTTTTACTAGGCAATAAAATCGTTTTGTAGCTTTGTTTGTCAGCATCGCTTAATGGAGAAAAATGATAGTGAGTGACTACAATATTAATTTTAAACGTAAGGTATGAATACAAGAAAACCTAGTACGGACTCCTATAGGAAAACTACCTCAACCTATCAAGTATAATCAAAGTACCGGTGATGATATTGATATTCAAAAACAATCCGAGTAGATTTACGATCTACCGGTCGTGGCTAAGGCAAAATTGTGATTGATCGTTGAATTCTTGGTAAACTTTAAGCTTCGGAAGAGATCGGTAAAAACTTTTCGGATTAAGAAAAATGATTACTTCCTCTCGTAGGCCGTCAATATCAGTTAAGGCAGAACAGCTTCGCAACAAGTTACTCATTAACGGGAGTTTTTTAAAAGATCTATCGCACGGTTGAAGTTGTCAAGTCCTGTACAATAGATTTCAAGGGGTGGTCATTATGTATATTTGATTTCAATGTTACCGTCTTATGCAAGCTCTGTACACTCTTCTTGTCAATCTTCGTCAACTGTAGAAAGAACTCATTCCAGATATTTGAACCCATAATATTTCTATCAGAATGTCCTCTCGCCCTCAGCGTGTTAAGAAGAGCGCTGACTGCTAATGGAGAAGAACTCTTGTTGAGGAATCAAAAACAGGGAAAACTTCCAATCAATGAGCGATTGGGACTAATCCTCGCCAGGTCGATTTTTTGTCGATTCCTGGTATCTGCAAGACATCCACAGGCAGAGTATTTCTGACCTACGGTGGTGAAGAATATTTGTAAAACTTCAACAGAGAGGTCATCATTAAAACAGTAATACACCAGTGTATATGTATAACGTATAATGTATAATGTATAATGTATAATGTATAATGTATAATGTATAATGTATAATGTATATATGTATATGTATTTTCTTTGTCATATATTATAACAACTTTATTATGATAAAATTACAATCTGCCTGAATGAGCTATAAGTAATTGTGCTGTATGATCTCGTTCATTTCCATTCACTCGCTCATTTATACTATATATACAACAGCCCAGAGGCCCCCCCAAGTCCACATGGTTGTCACCTCCCTCGCGTGCGAAGGAGGAAGCGGAGTCTTGGGAAGTCCCCACGCTCTTACGTCAGCCGCGTCACTGGATAAGGGCTAGTGGATGCTGACCAAAAGCGCGAGAGCCACAGACGCTCAGGACATGATTAGAGAAACTGGCCAATGCCAGGACTCCCACTGTCACTTATTTATAGTATGCCACGAGGCTACAGCCGTTTTAGTCTCAGACGAGGATTATAGCGATGAGTGGTGAAGTGCAATGACTGTGCTATGGGATTAGGGTGGTTGGATATGTTTCGAGAATGTAAGGTATATTGAGATCGTTATGAAGGGTTTTGTTGCTGACGTAATAAGGGGCATTTACTATTGTTCTCAGGACTTTTGATTGAAAGGACCCCCATAGCACCATTCAGTATGTTCAGATTGGCTCAAGTAAAATTTAAGATAAAAATGAATGTACATTGGAATTAACAATTAACTTTTAGGTATTCTTCATTAAAAGATAAACAACACTCCAATTATGACAATCTTCCAAAAAATAGGATATTTAAGGCAGGAATAAAATTGTTCTTAGCTTTAGATAAGGTTTTTCAAAACATTCTAATTACTAAATCCTAAGAAAAAGAGTCCACCTCAATATGCGCATTGGGCGAATGTATCTCTGATTTGCCAGTCTGCATATTATATGATAGCGAGCGTAAATATACTCATATGGGCCTGTTAGCCAATGTTAAATGAATGTAAAACAACACCCATAAACATAATTCGGTTTTGTTTTTTTAACCCCTTGTTACAAAATTAATATATGTTACAAAACATAGATTCTATAAACGAATCTGTTTACAATTGCTTCATTATATTTACTGTACAAATGACAATTATTTTCGACATAACATAAGATTCGTTATTTTTTTCTTAAAGCTTTTAAATTTTGAAAAGAATAATAGGGGGGGGATAAAATAACTCGGTTTTCATTAAGTAAAATAAAATAATAATAAGTATGGGAACAAATTAAAAGAGATAAAGCCATATCATATACACAATTCATAAGATCTCATTTGACTGCTAAGAAGCTATGTATATGATAATGTTTTGATTTTTTTTTTCTCATAGTTAAAAACTTATGTTTTCTGAGAAATTTATTGAATACCATTTCAGCCAATTTCATTAACTTATTTATATCAATGTTCTAGTTATTTAAATTAAATTTTATTAGTTAAAAATATAAGCGGGATGGTTTAACAAATAATTTTTTTTCGATTTAAATGTGCTGTTTTGTAATAATCATTTAATAACAAAAAAAAATTTAAGGGGCTCACGCCGAGTATCGCGTGTATAGTTGTTTTTAATAAAATTTAATTCATAATAGATTTAAGAAATTTAATAATAAAAGGACCACTATCATGTAGCACATTCATTGCACTCCCTCCTCGGAGAATAAAACGGCAGTGGCCTCGTGACCTGCTATAAATAAGGGACCCATACCCAGTTACGTGGCTGACGAAGAAGCGTGAGGGACTTCCCAAGACTCCGCTTCCTCCTTCGCATGTGATGGAGGTGACAACCATGTGGACTTGGGTGGTCTCTGGGCTGTTTGTATATATGAGCGAGTGTATGAAAAATTGTAAATTTGGAATCAATGAGATCATTTATCACAATTACCTATTTCCCAATGAGGCAGATTGTAATTTTATCATAATAAAGTTGTTGTAAAAAATCAAAATAATAATAATAAAAGGAACGATAGCTACGAAACTGACAAATGGATAACCGTACCAATATGAATTTAGACAAGTACCAATGGTCAAGCATGTATAATCTACTTGATTGAACAGTGAACAAATGGTAGAGTTTATCCAGATCTAATATTTAGGTTACCTTTCATTATAATGAATACATTTGCTCGTCACTTAGAAAATGAAGAATTCACTAAAATGAGTATAATAATGAAGGTAGAGGATTACATGAAAGCAATCAACAGGCCTTGCGGAGGGGGCGGTAATTTGAGGATGGCATGTTCGCGTGTAACACAAACCTCTGGCCTGTGGCCAAAAAACAGGCAGTCGCTACACCACCCCCTGCCCCACAACCCTGAAAAATGAGCTCCACCATTGCCCATTATGTAACTGCTTTGTCCGCACGGATTTTATTTTTTTTCTCTTTTTTTTATTTTATTTTCTACGTCCGTTTTAATTAAAAGAAATACCCTTCCTCTTAGGGACTTCCGGGACCGAAACAACGCGCCATTCGGGTTTAGTGTTTATACAGTTTCACTGTCCATGTGTTTATTTTCATCATTCAACTCCTTTCAAAAAGAGAAGAAGAAAAAGTTCTTGTTAGGGATTCACTAGAAACCTTCCTTTTCATGGCTATATGTAAACGTTTCTTGCACATAACCAGTGCCATTGGCCCAATGATTGAAAAATATTTAGCTACCAGGAGGATTAAAAGGACAACTGATGCTGAAAATATTTCGGGCTTATTATAAAGGGATTTAGGCGTTTGAATATATTTTTTAACCTTCGAACGGTAAGGCTAGGGTCAGATTGGCCCGAGTCACTGCTCTTCCGCTCCTAGGATAACCTTTCCTACTGTCAACAAAGTGGTTGTTCTCAAGTAAGGGGCATTTATAACCTATTATACTGCGAATTCGACTTCGGACCACTACAATAAAACTGACCTATACAGAAGCTGTACTTTCTAAACAATCGCCACAAAAAAACAACAACGAAAGAGTCCCTGAGTGAAGATAGAAAGTGTGACCAACTCTCTAAAAAGTAGCATAAATGTTTATGCGGAAGACGTCAAATAATGCACTTACCATCAAATTGGTGGCACGATGCAGTGGTATTTTACCATTCCATATAAACTTTTATGTTCTATTTCGTGTTGTATGATTTTTCCTTACCCAGAAAGAGTTTGTTTGAAAAGGAAAAAAAAATGAAATGATATAACACTTGTCATAACTATTTATTTATTTACTTATATTTTTGAATTATTTACACGTCTCTTTATAGTTTGTACTTCCTTGCACAATTTGGTGTTTCATATATCTTGTATTTTTTGATATATTTTTACAGATTGTGAATGTCTTGAACAAAGAAAATGCAGGATTAACACATCTCAATAGCTAGTGGGTGGGAATTTTAATGCATATATAAAGGGATTTGTCCGTTACAAAAAAAGGTTTAATTTCTGATGTAATTTAAACTTTAGAGGATTGGATGCGCCTGATGTTCCACGGATTTACTCATCTCCAAGTGTTCAAGTGCGTTAGACTCAAGAATGATTTTAGTATTACTTTGAATGTA
The DNA here is from genome assembly GCA_930367205.1 of Acanthosoma haemorrhoidale. Lineage (NCBI taxonomy): Eukaryota > Metazoa > Arthropoda > Insecta > Hemiptera > Acanthosomatidae > Acanthosoma > Acanthosoma haemorrhoidale. Next base: position 17,247,839 of record OV884011.1, on the reverse strand, counting down.
ACAATTTATTTTGCTATGTTGGATAGGATTTTCCATTTGTTTGTTTTATTTTCTGATAAAAAATGACATTAAATAATTACCCTTAATTTATTTCAAGTTTAGTTTTCAATTAATTTTTCTTTAAACGGTCTTTTGGATTACGTTTGACAACTACTATAGTACTTATCTATCAGCTTATGCGTAATAATATTTCACTGTTATAATTTTTCAATGTTCAGTTTGTACCTTTACCGAATATGTATGTTAATCTCTGAAAATCTTTATATATTTTGTTGTCTTGACATGTTGGTCTGCCTAAGAGGCTCGTGGGCGAATAAATTAATTTAATCAATAGTTACACGAGCTTCATACTGTTTCGTCCCAGATCAAAATCAACATTCAGGTGTAACGAAGAAATTAGCTCGACCTGTTAATATTCGACTAAATCTTAAATGTGGGAATACCGAATATATATGTTAATCTCTAAAAATCCTTATATATTTTATAGCCCTTAAGAATGACGTTGTGGTCTGCCAAAGAAGGTTGTGGGCGAATAAATTATCGTCCTGTGCTTGAGCCTAATAAGAGGAGTAGAGGATTTGAATCGATTAGTTGGATTGCGGCCCAGCCAGCGGTTCCAGGCGATCGGTTCCGGTGCACTGGAACATACTGGAACGTACCGGAACATACCGGAATCCAGCCTTAAATGGCCGTAATGAACGGTTCGACAAGCCGCTCGTTAGGTGACCTCCTGAAGAAACGCCCTGACTAATCGCCCCTGAAAAACAGCAGCCCGTTCTAGCCCGGCAGGGAAATAACGGTTATTGGCGCCAAACTGCGGGTTCCGGTGAAATACTGCCTCAGTCGCCTTTTATTTCTTATACTTTCTTTTTAGCTGTACTTCCGCTCTTTAGTGCTTGGGACATTCGGCTCAAGACCTGCCAGTATTGGCCTTTTCCTCTCTCAACAGAATAACGTCAAAGATGAACAACCGTTTCTTCATGTTCTATTTCATTATTTTACAATGAAGTTTTTAGAAATTCAAAGCCACAACTGCTGTATTTGAATGGCGGGGAGATCTTTGATACCCTACTCAATCCGAAAAGAAAATGGTTTCTTCCTCCAAGTTATAAATTAATTACGACACGTAATGTACCAAGGTACTGGATTTATTTATATAGCCCCATGGGATCATTTAATGAAACTAGTTTTTTTTTCTAATCCTCTTTATTGATAATTACAATGAACAAAAAATAAATAATTTTTGATTTACATATTTCTCTTCGTTCTGCATACACAGATGCATTTTAATGAGGGAATATATATAATACGTTTCAGTTTGTTGTTAAAAAGTCAAAAACACATACACTACACTTGGTGATGAGGCTCACCTTCAGCTTACAACCGTGGAAACACTAAAACCTAAGCCTAGAACCAAAGACTAAAGTGTTCGAATGAAACTAGGAAAATATCAGTTCTTGTAGAACACGGTCTGATTTAAAATTGCTAACACGGCAACATTGTTAGTGGCTTTGCGTAAAAGCTAAACAACAAATAAGTAAAGGATATTGTTATTTATCGGGACAATAAGATCTTTGATTTTATACTCTACACAATTTGACATAATTAATTGCACAGAGCTAAAAATATTTTGATTCATTCAAATTTTTATGTTTATAGGTAAAAATAGCAGCCTCACAAACGCAAGGACAGACACAATAACAAACTAAAAGCAACTTATGCCTATTTATTAAAATAAACTTATAAAAGTAAAGGATGTTCAAATTAAATAAACGAAACCCTGAATGCCACCAACAGAACAACGTTCAACGATGGGCTAGACTCGATTCGTTTCTTCAAGTTCTATTTCATTATTTTCCAATGCCTCATAGGGTAGGCACTGTCCATAGAAATTCAAAGTCACAGCTATTGCATTTGAATGGCAGCAAGATCTTTGATACCTTACTCAAGCAAACAAGAAAATGCTAACCCCCATATTATACAGTAATGCCGAAATCGTGTGAGTATTAGTGCTTCTAAGATACTTAATGATTCCTTTTTACAAATTTATGTTCGTGCATTGTATAACTGTATTTCGTCTTCTTCTTTTTTTCTGGTCTTTATTTTCCATCGGTTAGAAAATAAGATTATTATTAGAAACTGGCCTTCAGGCGAGCAGTGTACGTCTTTATTATTTACAGGGCCTGGGCAGCTCTGTTTGACAGTGATTAAACTGAAATCTTGTTTTGGATCCTACTGGCCTCGTAATTGTTTTTTTTTTTTTTTCTTAGCTCTTAAACTTATAAAAATAGGATGTGGGAAAAATAAAGCAAAATTATTATGGGCTAATGAGTGCCTTTCACTAAGGGGAGTCCTCATTTGAAGGATGTATGAGAAGGGTATAGGGTCTGTCCCTCGTAATTGAACGGAAGTAAAATAATATAATAATCATAGTCAACTTTAGTTTCACGAGAATGACTAGGACTCCTTAATAGAATTGTGCCACAGTACTTCATAGTTCCTAGGAAGATATTTCGAAAAGTGTGGATCAATTAGGATGTCTAGCATCTAATAGAAAATTGATGAGTTCAATGAGACATAGTAGGAATAAATTAGAGAAATATTTTACTTTTATTTTTATTCCCTATATACAAAGTTATACTGAAGCCAATCTAGATATGCGGAATAGAGCTATGGGGGACAGCAAAAGAGTCGAACATCAAGCGCATCCAATCCTTTCAATCAAAAGTCCTGAGAACAATAGTAAATGCCCCTTATTACACCAGCAACAAAACCCTTCATAACGATCTTAATATACACTACATTCTTGAACTCGTCCCTTCCAAGATGAAATTTCATCGAAACCTATCCAACTTCCCTAATCCCCTAAGCACAGTCATTGCACTGCACCTCTAATCCCTATAATCCTCCTCGGAGACTAAAACGGCAATGGCCTCGTGACCTGCTATAAATACGTGACAATGCTCAGTTTATCCAATCATGTCCTGAGCTTATGTGGCTCTCGCGCTCTTGTTATGGCCTCCGCTGGCTCTTATCAAGTGACGTTGCTGACGGAGGAGCGTGGTGGACTTCCAGGGACTCCGCTTTCTTCGCACGCGAGGGAGGTGACAACCATGTGGACTCGGGAGGTGTCTGGGCTGTTTGTAAACACTGCACGAATGAGCGAGTGAATGAAAATTGTAAATATATTATGAATGAGATCCTTTATCTCAATGACTGCATTGATTTTCCACTATTGTTTTCTTTCTGTATGTTTCTTTTCTTTATGCAATGTTTTGAACTATTCCGTCTTGGGACTCTCGCAAAGATCTTGGCTTAAAACATACAGATAGATATTGCACAGAGACCGCCTACATAAAAAATGAAGAAGCTATTACTGTACGAATCAGGACCTAACCTCGACAAAGCGGTTACGCCAATACCGGGAGAATGTGAGCTCGGTCCTTTGGGAAATATAGCTGTGCCGGGGAGCTGGCTGGCCTTAAGTATCCTTGTGGGTTATTACCCTGTTCCCAGTTAGTGACTCCCCCTTTTCCTTCAGAGCATCAATTCGCTTTAATATTATTTGTGCTATGTTTATGCCCTGTACTGTAGAGGGTTGCGCATAGGAGCAGCTCCTCTTTAGGTTCGATTAGTCTACAGCACAGTGAGAAAAAAAAAAATCAAAGCTAAATAAGATGTACTGCAAAGGGTGCCCCAGAATTAACGCAAGGTTTGATTTAAATAGGAAACACAGTTTTTAGTATTTTTTTATTGAATTATAAATTAAATAGGATAGGGTTACGTATGGAAAAACACATCAAGCAACTGGCCTCCGACTTTGCTGGTACATACGCACTCTTTTGTCGAAATTTTCCATGACTAATGAATAACCCCATAAAAAGAAATCTGAAGGTGTTAAATCAAACGATCTAGGGGGCCGATTCTGATCACCGTAACGAGAGAGTGCACGACCTTCAATTTTGTAAGCATGGAAATAAATAAGTAGCGAATCTGGTTAAGGGTTTTCCCTCCAGCAATGTTTGATGTATTTTTGACATGTATCCTCACGTCAATGAAGTGCAAGCTTTATATAAAAAAAACACGATTTGTAGCCGTTTTGAGGTCAACCCTCTTTCATGGTCTTCCAAATTATATGTTTACTTTTTTGGCTATGATTTAAGATAATTTTATATCTTAAACCGTTTCTGAGCTGATCAGTGGAAATAGCGTGTCGGGTTTAGTTTAACTGAGTATCCCCAAAGTAGGGAGGAGACGCCCGCCGCGGGCTAGGGTCACTACAACCTCTTAGCCGCCAGACGAGCGCCTAGAGCGGGTGGACCTATGGTCTTTCACCCTTGCCACCGGCCTAGTCGGTGGGCAGCCTAATTGGCTTTGATCTGACTCCATAAGATCTTAAGAAGGTGTATGCCCCGCCAAAGCACTATGTTTAGGACAAGAGATACAGGGTAGGTTTATAGGTAGTTTACGTGGTGGAATGACCACAAATTCACACTCGGTATCTAAGGGTAGACGAAAACCGTCCGGATCCCAAAGGTGAGTGAACCGGAGAGAAGCAGACTGGATTGCCATGGGAGACGCTACTGGTAAGTTTGTAGGGCCACGGCAACCATCGTCCCCGAGGGAGAGGTCTTTCCCAAGGAGGGGGTAGTTTTAGCGAGACGAAGGCAGAGATTCCCACTAGGAAAGTGTGGGGTCTGACAACGCCGGACTAAAATATAGCGAGGTTAGGAGAGAGAAATGCAGAGGTAGTTGAATAAGAAGACCATGGTTTCAGTAGAGCAGCAAACGCCAGTGCAGAGAGAGAGAGAGAAGTGTTCAAGGTGCCGGTTCGTTCCTTTTCCCCCTATGGGGCGACTCTTATATAGGAGGCTAGTCGTGGTGGGAGGGCCATCCCCGCCAGCAGCTGTTCTCCCCACCAACTTCTCCCCCCACTCTCCGACTGACGTCATAAGTTTTATTAAACATATCGAAACAGTGATAGATATGATCTGATCGAGAAGAGGGTGATTTATCATTATTTGTAATTAAGAGGTGGCCACAACATAGCGCAATGAGGCAAAAAGAAGACAAGGAAGCGATGTTGAGTTCGTAGTCAGAAGGTGCTCCAGTCACCTTTCATTATCAGTTTCAGTTTTTTCAACGAGATCCTTTATTAAAGTAAGCCATTTATTCTCACAGGCCTGAGTGAGCCCTGGCAGACTGTAAGTCTCCCCAGTTCGAAGTCATTATGCTAACCACAGAAGCTATAGGGACAAAATCTAGGACTTATGAATGAAAATTAACTCCAAATGTCAAGTTTCCAAGGTGCAATTTTTCAAAAAACCTATGGCAGGCAGGAGAGGCCGGAGACTGCGTCAAGTGTAGCCGACAATAAATCCTGAAGGGCAGGTTTATTTATGAGCAGCCCCCCTCCCCACCTCCCAAGGGACGGGTGATATAGTGAGCCTAATTATAACAGCCACCTACCCTCCTTCTTACTAATGCCACTTCTACAGGTGGTTAGCCTCAGCTGCGAAACACTTATCTGCAACTTTCCTATCCAACTTGCACGATTAAAGCGGTTAAGCCTCCTTTACTGGATATATTAACTAGCTATGGACGGCAGGATTTATCTTCATATCACAATATTTAGGGGAAGAAGTAAGGAAAAGTATCGAATGTAGTATTGTAATTACATATAATCCAGCTCATAATACCATATAAATTGATATTGACAACAACTTTATTATGCTGAAATTACAATCTGCCTCATTGGGCAATAAGTAATTGTGATAAATGATCTCATTCATACCATAGTTACAATTTTCATTCACTAGCTCATTCATACAGTTTATACAAGCAGCCCAGAGGCCCCCCAAGTCCACATGGTTGTCACCTCCCTCGCGTGCGAAGGAGGAAGTGGAGTCCTAAGAAGTCCCCAACGCTCCTCCATCAGCCACGTCATTGGATAGCGTATAAATAAGAAATGTCGTTAAACCAGCATGAATGGCTCAGGATGTATCGTATTGCCGATCAATTTTCTTTGCTTGAAACATTACATGAAAATATTAGGCTTTGACAGGGTATGTCACGCAGGTTTGCTTTACAAGCTTAAAATATATTTCCACAGTCCGCTGTCGCTTATAATATTCTAATTAGTACCCCAAAAAAGCAGGAGTTCCACAGGGCAGTGTCCTGGAACCCATCCTCTATAACATATACACCGCCGATGTCCCCTCTACCCCCCATACCTTCCTGGTCACATTTTCAAATGACACTGCAGTCTTGTCATCCCCAAAAAGACCCCGATATAGCATCCCATAACCTTCAAAAACACCTTGATGAGATCGATCGGTGAAACCAATGGTGAAATAAAGTTAAAGAAGCAAAATGTTTTTTTTAGTTACATTCCTCTGCCTGTAACCGGGCTAGTACGGTATTTAGGCTTCCATCTCGACAAACGGCTGCCTGGAACCCACATAATAGGCTAAAAAGACAAGAACTAAACAGACGCTTTGGACAACTGTACAGACTACTTCAAAGGACATCCCATCTCTCAATAGAAAATAAACTACTTATTTATAAAGTTATACTTAAGCCAATCTGGACATAAGGAATAGGGCTATGGGGGACAGCAAAAAAGTCGAACATCAAGCGTATCCAATCCTTTCCATCACAAGTCCTGAGAACAATATTAAATGCTACTTATCACGTCAGCAAACAAAGCCATAATATACCCAACATTCTTTAACTCATCCCTTCCAAGTTCATAAAATTCCATAACATTCTATCCAACCACCCTAATCCCCTAGCACAGTCATTGCACTTCACCGTTCATCCCTATAATACTCCTCTCGCGCTCTTCGTCAGCCTCCGCTGGCTCTTATCCAGTGACGTGTCTGACGAAGGAGCGTGGGGAAGACTCTGCTTTCTCCTTCGCACGCGAGGAAGGTGACAACCAGGTGGATTTGGGAGGCCTCTGAGCTGTTTGTATATATGAGCGACTGAATAAAAATTGTAAATTTGGTATGAATGAGATCATTTATCACAATTACTTATTGTCCAATAGTTGAGATTGCAATTTTATCACAATAAAGATGTTGTTTAAATAAAAAAAAAAAAAGCTTTGAACATTTCACGCAATTTAGATTTTCCATCTAATTACGTAGCTGACAGGGTTTTTATGCTGAAACTATAAATATTTTACATCCCCGAATTTAATAGGAATATATCAGAATAATTATATACAGCAAATGATGAAGTAAAAAAAAAAATTAAAGTGAATAGATAGTTCGGAACAGTGGCAAGCGAAGGAAGGTGGGAGGAAGCAATAAGATGTCGACCCCAGTAATGAATGCAAAGGAAGAAGAAGGGTTTTACCAGGTAGATAGCGGCCGTGGGTAGCCCGTCTAATGAAAAAGTACGTGGCCCTTGTAGGCTGATTGCTGAGGGAGCGGTGCTAATCTTAACTTGTGGCCCCAATAACTGCGGAACCCCTTGCTCACCTCGCCTCTCTTTTAATTACATAGGGGGTTGCTTGCCCAGGGGAGGGAAGCACTAGTCTGTATATACGTGGTAGCGTAAGGGTATTTATAAAGGATCTCGTGTTAAAACTAGCATTGGATAAATATAAATTATTGGATAGTAAGGTAAAAACACCAATAGCCAGAACGCGTTTCTTAATCATTTGTTTTCTTTACCACCGGATCCAAGGAAGGTCAGGGACCAACATAGAAGCAATCCATTTTTGGCATAAATAATGAATGCTTCAAATGAAAAACTTCAAATCTAGAAGACCGAAGTGATTGTTTAGAAGTATTTAATACAGGCATACAGGAACATGGCACAAAACTGCTCAGTCCGTGGTCTTTTCTCTTTTTAATCTCGTATTTGGGTTCCAGGTCAGTCGTTTGTCGAGATGGAAGCCTAAGTACCGTACTGTCTCGGTTACAGGGAGAGGAATAGAATTAAAATAAAGTGGACAAGTCTTGCGACAAAGGGTGAAGGTAATGTGGGAGCATTTTGCTGCATTAACTTTGATCCACCATTGATTGCACCAATACTCGATCTCGTCAAGGTGTTTTTGAAGGTTATATTAACCTTGCTTCTTAAATAGATAATATTGTTTATACAGTCATGTGTATGTGGCTGTCGCGCTCTTGGTCAGCCTCCGCTGGCTCTAATCCAATGACGTGGCTGACGTAGGAGCGTGGGGTACTTCTCAGGACTCCGCTTCCTCCTTCGCACGCAAGGGAGGTGACAACCATGTGGACTTGGGGGGCCTCTGGGCTGTTTGTAAATACTGTATGAATGAGCGAGTGAATGAAAATTGTAACTATGGTATGAATGAGATCGTATCCTAATAAAGTTGTTGTTGTTAATAGTAATTATTAAAAAAGTGAATTGAAGGGGAGTCTGATAAAATCTGAGCATTATTGAGTTGCTTTCCTCGGAAAAATGAAAAGAGAGATTGCATTTTGTCTTATTAACAAATGAGCAACTGTGAATACTAATGATGGACCTTCAATCAAAAATGCACTTTAGTCAAGTGAAGTTTCAGACTTGGTCAAGGTATAAATGTGGTCTCATTCCAAATATAAACCTATCACGTTACAATTCATATTGTTAAAGGATTATTCTGTGTGGTAATTAAATACCTTCTAATATCGCTCTGGCCAGATTAGCTGAACTGAAACATGGAAGCTAGTTTACAGGATGTAAAATATAGATCTTGAGTGAGTTACATTAAAGAAAAGACATAAATCTGAAGTGAAAAAGTTTAACTTTAAGAAACCATTCCTTATATTAAGTTGATACGAATTCCAGCTAATGTGGGGTTCGTATCGAGCACCGACAAGAACCATGGACCAGTTTATGTAAAACGATAGTGATACATGATTCTACAAAGGTATTTCATTCTTGCAGTGGTCAATCAAACAGGAACGAAAACTGTCGAAACCAGGCAAAAGCTGGTAGCCCATGCGCAGGATTTCCTGCTTCCCAGTTAACAGCTAACTTTCATTAATTGTTAATTTGTAAAACATTTGTTAAGTAAACCAAAAAGCGAAAAAAATCAAAGTAGAAGTTTTTTTTACTCTGCCTAAAAAAAACTGCGTTTTTTGCTAATCAGCCTAATTTCATTCTGTTTATAGTTATTGACTTCCCCCCAATCTATCACTGCGTCTGAAGCTACTGATCTACAAGAGTATACTCAGGCCTACTCTGCTGTATGGTGCACCGCTTTTTCGTTATCTGACGTATACGACAGCTCGGCGACTCCAACAATTCCAAAACGGTATACTGATGAAAGTGGTCAGAAGTACTTCATTCGAGCAGCGGAGCAACAGTCACAACAGCAAAAGATCACGAGATATTTGAGCTCCCTACGGTGGATGAATTCATCCAACGTAGACATATCAAATTTGTCGACTCCCTGCAATACTTGACAAACCCGGTGTTTAACACGATAACCCCCGCTCCGTTCCCCCATCGATGGCAGGACGCTGTCGCGGCTGGAACGCTTTAGTCTTAGGTTCTAGGTTTAGGTTTTAGTGTTAGTGTTTTCCACGGTTGAAAGCTGAAGGTGAGCCTCATCACGTAGTGAGTGTATGTGTATTTGACTTCTTAACAACAATCTGAAAGTATTATATATTATGCACTCCTTCGATGCATCTGCGTATGCAGCACGAGGAGACAGATGTAATTCCAAATTAATTTCTTTATTTTTGTCATTGTGTATATATTATCAATAAAGAGGTTTTGAAAGAAAACAAAAGTTTATAGCGACCTCTAATAAATTTAAGACTTAGTTCAGATAGAATCTTATGCTGAAGCGTCAATATAGACTTCCCGACAATTATAATACTTGCATTAGAGGTACAACACATATTTCTGCATTGTAAGCTATTGTGCACAGTACACGTCATCGTTATAATGACGGAACGTGCCAAGAAAAAATGTCAGAGTAAATTTGATGACGGCGTTTGATTTAGGCCTGAAACGAGGGCTTTGCCTCGTCCGGGGCAAAAACTGATTAGTCTGGCCTGAGTGTAAAGTTAATCTGGGCCGGATGAAGTTGGTTTAGCTGAGGTTTCTTATTTCACCTTATCCGAAGAAGTGGAGGGGAAGGGGGTTGTCAGGAATAGGTCCCGAGCGGCTCTTAATCTGCATCTCAATCCTGCCGGCCTGTGAATTTTTAATTTCTTCCCTTAATCCGGTCCAGAAGCGTGCTGGGTGACTTTTAATTTAAGAAATCCCTACAGTTAATATTTAATTGCAAAAGGGCTCCCTCTAAACGTCTCGTTCCTATCTGATTCCATCCGCCGGAGGCCCGTGTCTTCTTTCTTATCCGGACCTGAGCTCTTGCAACTTCCCATTTAAGAATATCCTCGGGATTATTCCACGCCTATGCATCTTATTACTGATATTCACTATTTAAATATAAATATAAATTTCTAATACACAAGTATACTAGAAATTACCCATAATAACTGAAGCTTGAAACGCCAACCATGTCCCTTCAACGTTAGAGGTCATTTCATCAGGTATCTAAATCAGAATTTCGTCTTCTTATGCATGCAATAGTATCATTTAACGGAATGCGGCTCATGTTGTTTTATACTCATCCCACAAAAAGGACCAGGTTAAATAAAACAAAAAAAATTTGCTTCACACCACTGATTCTTTCGGGCCAAACAAGCATATTGTACCTCACTACATTGGCTTACCTATTGCCTAAACTCACGGGCCAATGTTTCCTATAAAACAAAACAATACCGATCATTTTTTTTTTTTTTTCCTAACCACTTTAAATTATACAATGTGAAAATATGACAAAATCAATGAACAAAATAATTTCTCCTATTTCTGCTACGCGCAGATGCATTTGAAGGAGGTTCGGTTACATACAATCAGATTGAAGTTAATAGGTCAATACCATGAATATAATGCTAGGTGAGGAGGTTCACCTTCAGTTTGAAAAGATGGGAGAAAAACTTACAAACTGAGAACCTGAAAAACATAAACCTAGAACCTAAGACTAAAGCGTTCCAGCCGCGACAGCGTCCTCCCATCGATGGGGGAACGGAGCGGGGGTTATCGGGTATGTCAAGAATTTTAACGCATCGACAGTTATAAGAGAAGCCGAGTAAGTGAAGCAGTATTTGAAGGAAGATTTTTAACGATTGCGGAAAATGTTCTAATCTTTGTCCATAAAAGAAGCGATCATCGGCCCTTGTGCCTAACTCGATATCACACCCTAGAGAAGAAATCGATGAGACTGGTATAAATGAACAAAATGATTTCAATTGAACGTAGAATATGTTATTTTGTCATATAGGAAAAAAGTGTTTGAACCACTTCCTGTTAATATTTTTACTTGAAATGGAAATTTGCAGCTGGCAGATTCTCTAATTGGTATTTCTTTGTATGATAATTATGAAACCAGTGGGATTACACATCCCAATTAATAATTTTTAATGTGAAATAATAAGGAGTTTCGCCTACGCAGAATGGATAAAGGGAGAGAACAGATATAGTTAAGATTTCACCAGGATATTAAAACTATCCGCTACTATAAGGTGGGATACGCGCGCATGGCGGCAGATCACTGCCGAAATGCATTCGGATGTAAGGAAATTCCGGAAAGGGATGTCCTCTGAAAACCCTTCCTTTCATTCGCTCTTAACAATATTTTTAAATTACCTATGCCTTTTAAATTTTTCAGTGAGTATCCGTTACGAACTACGAGGGTAGCCTAACGAGCTTTTATTTCACTAACTTTTATTTATTCGGAAGCTTTTCAGACCACCTGTGTATGGCGACTAAAATATAAGCCACGTGTTTACTTAATATCAATTGAAATCGCCCGTAATTCAAGCGACGCTGAAGAAGTAAAATAAATATACCAGAAGTATTTGATGGCTTTAAAAAAAAGTATTTATTCTTCTTATTTAAAGCAGAACTGTATAATTGATTGTTCTTTTTAAAATTTATCAAATTTATCACAATATATTATTTATAATTGATATACAATTTAAGATTATCAATAGTTTATAAGGAATTAGATGTCTTGGAATTAGCAGCTCATTTTAACTGGACGATCCTATGACCAGCACGGGCATTCATAGTAAGAGATATTTAAAAAAAGTATAATATATATATATAAAGTGAGCGACAACTGGTGCACTTGAAGAGCTGAAGGTCTGTAGTGCCATGAATAGAAGGCATTGGAAGCTCAGAACCGGCCGTTACGGCCCCGACCTGTCGATTCAGACCTAACTCCCTCTTTTACTACTACTTGCTCCTTCTTCCCCCGTCCACTTTATTGTCGTTCTCCTTTGCCACTACACCCGCCTTTCTAGGGGCACGATAAAAAAAAAAAAAAAGTGACAAATATATCTCGTGATAGTCAAGCTATAAAACTCGCGACAATAGTTCAATACGTCCCTTCCCCGTCGTCAGAATGAAAAAAAATTCAGTTATTGTAAAAGTGATTTTTTTGAAAAAATAAATAATAGGCTTGCTGTGGAATCTGAATCCTCTATTGCACCCACAAGGCCTCGGGCCCGTACGAATCCTGGATTACACATCATCGAGAACTGGGACCTTCTGGCTGGATCTTCCTCTATCATCGACTGTTTGAGCCAAAGCGCTGCCAAACTTTAAAGCATCTTTCTCAGCTAAAACGAACGAATTGCATCCACTATCGCAATCAATCCATCTTCAGTTCTATCTTCGGGATTCCCAAAGCAATGGGGTAAGCAATTCGTCAATGCAAATACGATATACACTACACAAACTAATGAGTCGAGGATTCGGTTTGCTATTTCCAAACCAACTATGTTTTGATGCGCAAGGAGTTTTGTAATAACCTATCCCCCCGGTATACCTTTCTTCGAACGGGAGGGAATGAAATGGATCACGCATTAGATGTAAAAGCTTTCGAAATAAGTCGAGCTTGTGAAGTGCAAAGTTATTCTATACACTGGGGACCGATGATCAATTGTCCTCCATCTTTTTATCTATCACAATACCCTACGATTCTCTGCTCAGCAACCTGGGAAAAACGTTTCTTCCAATGAAGACGTATGAGTTCCATCCTGAGAGGATAACTGAAACTTTTCCGAGAGCTCTGATGAATGAAAGGAACAATATAAGAACAAAACCAAGATTCTTCTGAGAATTTCACTATTTGTGGTTAGATGAGATCAATTTTTAAAACGCTTGGGATATGACAAATTGTTTGTCCAGTAGTGAATCAGGGATTCTATTTATATTATGCTTCACTCTTAGCTGTCAATTGTTTACATTAGCCTCTCATCTCGATATTTGTAAATTGAACTGTTTTTGGAACTGTTTGGAGAAATCCTGGCACATATCTTCATTCTTCATAGCGTTTTTAAATTTACAGACAATCATATACAATTATAGATCCTCAAGTGAATCCATTTACAAATCATTCTGTATTTCCTGTAGCATCACTACATTATATACAGGTTTTGTTATTTTTTAGAAATTATATAATCGAATAAACAAGCATAATGATATACATTATACGTGACTTGGCTAAACTGACTAATAAGGTGATGTAAATGGATTCACTTGAGGATCTATAATTGTATATGATTGTCTGTAAGTTTAAAGGCGCTATGAAGGAAAAAAAAAAAAAAAATGGCACATATTCTTTGAATTATGCAATGAAGCATATATGGTTTCTGCAACAAGGTCTGATGTTTTTCCAGCTGGTTGTATTCAGTTTAGTCTGCTATCGTCTTCATAACGGTCTTCATCAATCTAAACCTTTTGAAATACCAGACATAGGACTAGAAAATAACTATTTTTACTGCGTATCTATTTAACAGGAAATGCTTAAGTTATAGACAACAGTGTTTAAGGTAATGCAAAATATTAGGTTTTGGGTGACAGAAGTAAATTATTTTTTTTTTTTGTGGAGGCTATTCCTTAACACAATATGAATTAATTGCAAATTTCATTCTCGCCAGCTCTATGCCCATTGTTTCATAAATTTTATAATTGATAAAAAAAACAATAACACTTTCTCAATGCACTATCTGGGTATAAAAATGTATAGGCATCTCCATTTCTGTACTCATTTTAGTAACAAACTAAAAACAGTATGACACAGAAATTTAAAGATGTTTGAAGAGAAACCCGGAATCTCACAACTGACAAGCTAAGAACCGTAAGAAGTGATGAGGAAATATCCCACACACAAACAAGGAGCAAAATGAGAGAAGATTTCTTCTATAGGACCTACATCATCGAGAGGGGTGGGGGGTAGTCGTTGTGCTGGGCCCAGTGTCGGTCCCACACAACGAATTAGCTCCGAGAGTTTTAGAAGATTTAAACATTTTCATTTTTTAATTAACAATATCAATAATTCAACGTTATGGTAGCTATAACGTTATAACGGCTGTCGCACTTGCTAACTTCACCCAACCTGTCGCTTCGTCTCAAATTGATGATATATAAATGTGTCCTCCGGCCAGCTCTGCTGTACGGTGCCCCGCTATTTACCCACTTGACTGACAATACAGCCAAATGTCTCCAACATTTCCAGAATAAGGTCGTGTGAAAAGTGGTCTGACATACCTCTCTCAAGTTCATCCCCCGGAGACACATAAAGATTTTTGACTCGTTGCAGCACCTAACCAACCCACTGGGTTAACACTATGACCCCACCACCCCTCCCGCAACGATGGCAACTGACTGTTGGAGAAAAATGAGGTTAAGAATTAGTATGTAAGTTAGTTTGATCAAACAGGTGAGCGTCATCACCTTTACTAGTCAGTTCAGTCCAGTCACGTATAATGTATATCATTATACTTGTTTATTCCATCATATAATTTTTATTGTTATAATATAACAAAACCTGTATATAATGTAGCGACGCTACAGGAAATACAGAATAATTTGTAAATGGATTCACTTGAGGATCTATAATTTTATATGATTATCTGTAAATTTAAAGAGGCGATGAAGAATAAAAAAAAATAAAAAAACAGGTTTAATTGTAAAATACGATGGCCATTCAAGTAAAATGGGAACACTGCTCCTCACGGATCAATTATTACCTAACGTTACCATTCCAGTCACACACATGAACTATTTCCCCATTGGCTGTTTTCAGACGCAATCCATTTTTCACCGTCGGGCGGGACTGGATTAGGTACGCGTCCTCTGCAGTCTGGTACCCCTCACTTGATAAAGCCAGGGCCCCACGGAGACAATAACGTTAGTATAATTCTACTTAACCTGACGTGCAACGTCCCACGACTTGCCACGTTAATAATTCAAGATATACCAGCAGCTGGCGGGGAAAGAAAATGGAAGGCTTCCCTGGCAGCGTAGATCTACGTCACGTCCACTTAGCGGGAATATTTGAATAGCTTCCCGCTTCCGGGCGGGGTAACGTCTCCCGGGTTATTAGTGAATTGTATTTCTGATTGCAAAGTAAGTGAAGCATGCGTCGTTTGTCAAGTTTTTCGTGTAGGTGACCCGGCGTACCTCATCAATCTACATATCCAGCCGGTCACAATGGTTCAGCGCTAGAATCATTTCCCTCTTTTTTACTGAGGGGGAGAACGGGTTCATGGGTTTTACCCCAATATGGCTGTCATAACGGTGAATAATTGAGAAACTTGAATTTCCCTTTAAAAAAAAACACACACGAAAAAAAAGAAGTAGAAGGAAATACTTTATTTATATCTAGGGCAACAGTTATCAACAGTGGAGTATCGAACCTTACTATGTTTACTTGATCGAACCTTACTAATACTTCACTAAAACATTATGTTTTTATGTTACAATAACGTTATTGGGAGACATCATCAAAACGGTGTCTTTTGTAATAACGAATAAATTAGTTATATTTGTGATTATTTTCATTCCATGATTTCTTATATTTATTAAGGTTGCTGTTTTAAAGATCATCATCGCCCTACAACGTATTTGAAAATTCAGATGCACTTTTACCCCCCCTCTTTCCCAACTATTTCAATATTTCCTTACCAAGGAAACAAGGATCTTTGTATTAATTTTGACTATTATTATTATCGTATTTGTTTTAACTTTCCGAAATAGTTACCACTGATTTTTTTATTTAATTTTATTACTTCACTCCTATTTTTACTTTTTACTAATTGTGTACTATACTTCATTCTTTTTTTGTTTTTAAGCAGATTTTTCTATGTTATTTTTCAATTTAGGAATACTCTTTGGTTTCTTTTATATTTATTTTATTTGTTCTTAGGTGATGGATTATTATTGGTTTTATTTATTTATTTGTGCAATGTAGTTATTCATAGGGGACATGGTCCCAGAATAAAAATATTTTTCAATTATATTTTACGGGGTAAGTATAAGTTCCAGAATATCTAATATATACTTAAGGTATTATTTAAACAATTTATATTCTCCTAGAAGCTTCGAACTAACTCTTTTCTTTATTTTTTCAAGTTTCGTAAGTTTTATCAAATCCTAAACAGACATTGAAATTTTGTTCGCAATAGAATACAATACGCGTTGTTCCTATAGTAGACTATAATTACAAAATTTATTTACCCCTTTCATTTCAAACGACAATACATCGTAGGGCTAAATACAATTGAAAAGACGCTATAAATGATTGAATTTTCACTTCTTTGATGCTACAAGATTTTTAAAAATGTTTTATGGGTTTACTTTACAGTGGTAATCTACATTGATTGAAACCGACACTTGTGTATTTAGTCGAGTCATAAGCAACTTCCGTTTTTTTATAAGAAATTTATTTTGCTCTCATTAAATAACAAAATTATATTAATTTTAACGAGTGCAGGACGCTTTTCATGGAGTTTCTCTTGCACTCTTTGCAACTGCTGAACGTATCTATCCGCAGTAATCGTTAAATTTGACTTTGACAACTCGTGATGAATTATTCCTTGACAATCACACGATACACACAATAAAATCTTTTTGCCATGGATGTTTGCTTTCGGATCTGGTCTTTTGCGGACTATATTGTCATAGGTAACCCATTTTTTATCGCCTGTTACAATCCCGTTAAAAAAAATCTCAATTTTTACCCGTGAGAGCAGACTTGTGGCGATTGACATGCGATCTTCTTTATCCGTTCACTGAGATTGTGAGGTACCCACACTCCTAACTTGCTGACTTTCCCTAATTTCTCCAGGTGGCGGTTAACAGTTGATTGTGTTGTATTCAACCTTTCTGCTATACCTCTTGTTGATTGACATGGATTTTGCTGCAATATTGCCTTTCAAAGTTTGTCGTCAAGCTCGGAAGGACGTCCCGCCCTCGGTTCGTCTTTTAAGGTCGTATCTCCAGAACGGAATTTTATAAACCAATTTCTAACTGCCGGATCAGTTATTAGACCTTCACCATATACACTGCATATTTTTCCAGCTATTGCCCTAGCACGATTGCCTTGTTTAAATTCCCAAAGCATTACATGACAAATATGTACTTTTTGACTCTCCATTTCAGAGGTTAAAAAAAACAGTTTAACGTAACGTGTATCACACAAAACAGTTGACAAAAGACTAACTGAAGCCTCGTCTACATAGTGAAAACAAAAACTTGTTGTCATGGTAACTCATAGCGGGTAGATACGAACAATAGATTCTTCTTAGCTGCATCGGAAGTTACTTATGACTCGACCTGATTGTTACGATGTTCTTCATGTGTCGGGTCTTCCTCAGACCTATAATATTCTCCACTTGGGTCTCTTGTTGGCACTAAAAGAGATAAAACTGTCAATGAAATTGTTTCAATAGCTCCATGGTACACCTTACTTGACTTTATTGTCAATGATGTCAATATTGATTATGATTGTTTCATCGAATGTTTCCTGCTTACTACCTACATATTATAGTATGGTGGAGACCTCACCAGTTTTGGTGACCAGTTGTACTTTTTCGTGCATCACGCTTGGTTGGTACAAGGTAGTGATCTAATCAGCTATACAAGGCGTGCACTCGATATCACTGTGTAACTGAACACCAAACTTGCTGTCTGCTTGCTAGCAAGGGCCAAACAGAAAATTGTTTGTGTCCCTCGTTTGACAACAAAGGCGACCCTGCGACAGGTCTCTTCAGTAAGGCTGCCTCAAACTGAGGCTACTACTGTACCAATGTTATCGCTGATAATCAAAAGAAATTATTTAATTTTATTGACGATCCCGAAGGTGAGGCTCTACTTTCATTCATAAACGGGACGATCGTGTTTGATCTGCCTGTGTGTACGTATTTTCTACGATAGTGGTTCGAAAATTTTCAATATTATCTTCCATAAAACCTTGAAAAACGCTGATTAGATTTTGGAAAAAATAACACGAAATATATAAAATAAAAGCCGATTTCCACACATTTAAAGTGACCTCGAAGAGCTGGTTAGTTTGAATTTTATGTTGGCAAGTACCGGAATCAAATTGTACGCAGTAATTGTAATCAAAATCTTAAAAATTAAAGGGTACGATTATGAGATGGATCAACATTCAGTCACATTTTTGTTTTGCTGGTTAGTTCTTTCGTTTTGGAAATTATTCTGCATTTGCTTGAGGAATGAATTGAAGATTTTCTGTATTGCTTTGTCTTAGTAGATTTGTCTTAATAAATGAGACTATCGTGCACATAATAAATAATTGCCCTATATATACGGAATGGCATTCATTTGAATAAGGTTGGTCAAACTCTGTCTTTGTACGCGCTGATGTTAGTTAGTTGTCTTAGTAACTATCCAGTTGATCATTTATACCGATTGTGAATTTTATGGGAATCCAAGGTCCTCTGATCAGATGACAGTCAAGACACAACAGATACCTTTCTAATATTTTTTAAGCAGTTTGAACGTCTGATAATAATTTAAAGATGGTAAAGTGAAAAAAAAAAACTTTGATAGAAATGACCGATTTTAATACTTTTTAGGGCAACACTTTACCTTTTTGGAGTTTTTAATAATCTTTAACTAATTGTTAATTAAATCATTTATGGACTATAACGGCTTTTCGTATACCTTTTAATAAGAGAAAAATCATTTCTTGTGTCTAGCGAACTAACAAAGTACCTTCACTGGAATATAATACAGCTCCTCAATTTTCCAGGCTCTTCCCTATTTTTTCATACCCCTTTTAATCCCCGAATGGGAGGATGACGCCAGTATAATCCACTTAGAATAATGCCCTCATCGGTCACCCATGGCACCCCACATCCTTACCGCTGCCCCGAGGAGTGGTAAAACTTACGCTGTGTATGTAAATTAAAATTTATTTCCTCGACTCTCTTGTCTGAGAGAGAGAGAGAGATAGAGAGAGAGGTTATAGCTTCAATCAGGTATTAAAAACCTTTGTTATATATGTCGACATCTGCTTTGAAAGATTACTAAAACGATCTGTTCTTTTAAAAAAGTTTAATTATTTAATATACGCTGTCTCACCCATCGCGACGTTTTAACCATGAACAAATAAATCATAGATGAGAACAATAAGTCGTATCGAGGTAGCACCTTATCATTTCTCTAGAACAACTGGGGGTACAGTTGCATCGAAAAACGCGTAGAAAATAGGAAGAACACCAGTAACAAAAGAAACAAATACATGTAGTTTATATAGACTGTGTTAGGTATAGGATGGTATTAAAGATCGTCTAGTCAGACTTCGGGTCCGTACTATTAGACATATTATTATGACGGCATTTGTAGTTATTGTTTTAGAGTTTGGGTATGGGCCTATCCACTGACTGAATGTATTTATTCTTGTAGTTATTAGTAAGTTATTTTCATAGAGCAGTTCTATTTGGTATTGGAAAACCCAGAAAAATATAGGTATTTCCAAAATAAAAAAAAACAATTATTTACTTAGTAATGTACGAGTAATCTAATCGCTTATAAAAGTTTAAGTAGTGTGTAGAAAATATTGTTTTTTTTTATTAATAATTTGTAGTTCGTGTGTTGTCTGCTTCTACAATCACAATCAGTCGATAAAACTGCCATTAAAATCGTATTTGGAAGTTGGAATAAAACATGATTTTATTAGAGGCATGATGTTATGCAAGGAAGTGACGGAGTGAAAAATAATGAATGGTCATCAATCATATTGAGTAGGGCATCAAATCGTGGATCGCAATGTCCTGATTGATAATATAAATCATGCTTCGGGACTTCAATGGGGTAAATTTACAAAAACCATTAGAATTCTTTCTCGATTATAATGATGCCATAATTGTATGACGGATTTGTTGTTTTTTTTCATTCAACTTTATTAAGTTTAGATGCTGATCTTCCCCAATAAGCAACGATTCTAATAATCATTATTCTCCACTAACATATTTTGTATAAAAAAATTAATATAGTATTGGAAAAGTAGATTTACTGTAGAAAGGTGACTATTCTTTAAAGGAGTACTCATTAACTAGGTAACATACAAAAACAAATTAGTTTTTTATGCCAATTTTTACATAAATAAGTTGTAAAACGTCGTTCAAGTCTTTCGATTCGACAATACCAAAGTTCTAAACAAAAACAGAGGGGGGTCGGAGGATAGAGGAGGGGGTTGTTTTTGAATCTATTGAAGTTCGGAAGCAGTTTCCCCTGTGTCGTCATCCATCAATCTGTGCCCTGCTGGCTGCCACCGGAAGGACGTCATCCGATTAGATTTATTTACCCTCGCCTAGAAAAAGGTACTTCCGCTTCGGGCATATTCTCAGACATTCGCTCTATTTCCTATTTGGAAAAAAATTAAAAAAAAAACTGAGCAAAACATAAATTGAAAAAACATAACAATGTACCAAAGAAAATATACAATTTCCAAGACCGAAGGGAAATGTTTCACTTATAACCCATGTCTTCATTTTTTATCGGTATGTATATATGCATGCTGTGTGATAGCGGTTCTAAACATGAATCAATAGATCTAAAATTTGAGATATATTTTCCAAGACAGTTTTTTACAAAAAATAAAATCAATTTAAACTTGAAAAAAGTCGGGGGGTATTCTAGTTACTTTTGTGATTAGTCAAGTCAAACCTCAGATTCCGTATGAGACTAATAGTTGAGACTTTTTCCCACTATTAGTGGCTGCAATAACCAGATGGTAATTCAAAAAATAACTTTAAAGATATCTCCAAAATTATAAAAATTGAGTACTCAAAACGATCATATCCAGTTCTAATAGATGTTAATTACAACAACAACTTTATTATGATAAAATTACAATCTGCCTCATTGGGTAATAAGTAATTGTGATAAAAGTTTTCGTTCATACTATATGTACAATTTTTATTCATACCGTAAGGTGTTAATTAAGATTATATTTTACCTATTTTCGAACTTTTGATTTAATTTTTTTCCCGTTGCATACCTAATATTTACATGGCAAACCTAACATATATTTTTTTTTATAATTAACTAATATATGAGCCTTTTATTTTGAAAGTGGTCTAATTCTATTTCCAAAAATATCAAGCTAATTCTTTTAACATGCACATGTCTAAGTTATCTTTGTTTATTAAACAAATTGTAACTTGGGCAGTGAAGGCTAATATATATAAAATATATATATTGTACGCGAGTCCCAAAATAAGAAGTGAGTTTTCTTCCATTTTCATTTTCTTCCAGTCATAGGACGCGTTACATCTTGGACTACTACAAGACTATGACGGAATGACAACACAAAGGTACGTAATTATTAATTATATATATATATATGTATATATATATCAAATAGTTACCTCAAGTTTTTTTTTGGATATTGCACTTGAAAACGGCTCATATAGTTTTCGGTGTGTATGTGTGATCTAATCGATCTGAAATTTTAGCTATAATCAACATCTTTTACTTAGAATGTAATAAAGAGAGTTTCTCGAGAAACCCGCTTGACCTAATTTCAATAGCACTTTCGCTGTCTGTTTTCCAGCTGTATTGAACAATTTAACAAAATTTAAATATTTAATAACTGACATAGTTTAGTATATCTATAAATTGTTTATTCACTTTATTTTCCCTTTATTTCGGGGGTATATATTTTTAAAAAATGTAATTTTATTTTATTAGTTAATGCTAATTTTTTTATCAGGTCAGATGGTATAATGTTTGAGATGGAAGATATCTCAATGTAAGTACTTGAGTTTTCTTCCAGTGACCTCTCCTAGTCTGTCATAAGATGCGTTACGTCTTGGACTACTACAAGACTATGACGGAAGAGTCGCTTACTTATAGCCCTGAAGGAAACACAAAGGTACGTCTCGACAATCAATTAGCGGCTGCTTCCCTCTTCCTCCTTCCTACCCCCTCATCGTGGGCTTTGTCCGACCTGTACGAGCCTCTGGAGAGATTATGTAGAGCGGTAGATAAAAGGAGGGGGGAAGATCTCGTTAAATCCGGGGGGTGCAGCCCCCTTGCCTGTGGGGGGGGTATTGATTGCATCCCATCCCGATCTACCCCCCCCCTTCCAATCTCATCAACTTTCCATCCTTGTCTATCAATCACTAACATACCGCCGGTTATGTGTTAGCCATTAGTCTTCAAGGCGTCTGTTGCATTTTATTTTAGCGAAAATTCTCCGGCCGTCTGGACCGCATATTAATGGTTGTAGGAAAACGGAAGGAGAAAAAAAAATCTCCAATCAGCTTTTAATATAAAGTAATTAATTTTTTGACGGCATACAATAGCCAAAGCACGTAACATTTGACATGGAAGAATCTAATAGGTCTTGACATGAAGACTGAAAACACCATAAGTTGTTGCTAAAGTAGTCAGATTCACGTGACCGTATCAAGTTTTGAGTTTTAGTCAACTTTTACTAGTATTTTCCAAAATAATAATTGTTTTATTAACACTCAGAAAAATAGTAAATGCCCCTTATTACGACAGCAACAAAACCCTTCATAACGATCTTAATATACCCTACATTCTTGAACTCATCCCTTCCAAGTTCATGAAATTCCATAGTAAACTATCCAGGCACCCTAATCCCCTAGCACAGTCATTGCACTGTACCACTGAACCCTATAATACTCCTCGGAGACTAAAGCGGCCCCGTGACCAGCTATAAATGCGTAATAGTGGGAGTCCTGGCAATGGCCAGTTTCTCCAATCGTCTCCTGAGCGTCTGTGACACTCGCGCTCTTGGTCAGCCTCCGCTGGCTCTTGTCCAGTGACGCGGCTGACGGAGAAGCGTGGAGGACTTCCCAAGACTCCGCTTCCTCTTTCGCACGCGAGGTAGGTGACAATTGTGTGGACTTGGGGGGCCTCTGGGCTGTTTGTAAATATGGTATGAATGAGATCGTTTATCACAATTACTTATTGCCTAATAAAGCAGATTGTTTCAATAATCATATAAACATATTCTTTCGCATACCTGAGCTGTGTTTTATCGAGGGTAACCATTTTTTCTTGAAATATAAAAAAAACAAAACAAAGACATTTAAATTTTTAATAAATACAAAAACTTCATTTATTCACCATGCTAATTGGGCACGATGAGATTAAAAAAAAATCCCTCTCGTTTAATTGAAATTTAACGCCTCATTCGGTGTAGTTGTGTAAACCAATTAAATCCCCTTAATGCCCCTAAACCAAATACTCTTTCATATTGATGGAGGTCGGACACGAGATTTTATTTTTACTGTTAAAATCAATAATTACTCCGCCGGCGGGAGAGAGCGGACACACCGCTGTTAAAATAAAGCTTGTTTGCGTTCGAGGACCGGGGATAAAAAGTAGGGGGGAACAAAAAAACTGTGAGCTGGAAGTGAATGTAAAACAGGAATGAGGGGGGGGGGGGCTATTGTCATTGCCGGTCGGCTCACGGGGGCAAATAATGGAAGACAAACATATAGCGAGGCTCGGCCCTGGACAAATGGTTTCGTGTCTAGCGGCCAGCCTAGCCTTTGTTTTTTCGGTCTTATGCAAAGTTACACCGTTCGCTTCATGATAGACCGCCACCCTAGTCCCACTTAGAACGATAAATTAAAACCTCAAGAATTAACCTAGTGGAAATGTCAACTCGAGAAAATACAAAAAAAAATTCAACATCACCAAACAATTTAGTCTCCTCCAAATGCATCTGTGCATAGCAGAATGAGGAGAAATTTGCAATGTTTCTTATAATATTTTCATTGTATTTCATAAGAAAAAAAAAAAAACAAAAAAAACAATTTAGTTGATTCAAGTCTTCATTGAAAAAAGAATACTCAGATGCTCTAAATATGCGTTGGAAACAATTGCTGATTTTTATTTGTTATTTATTTGATGAAATCTCCTTTTCTGTGCTCTTTAGCTCTTATCACAGTGACAAAACAGTACACAGGACGCAACCCAATAAAAACATTTTCAAGAATGAAGAAAGTTTCAAGATGTTGGCGTGCATTTTTTAAATTAATAAACAGTACAACGGAAACGTAGGCAGTGTTTATTCATGTTTTAAATCGCGCATTGCTTTTCCGGATTACGCAAACCATCACTTGTACAAAATAATTAATAAATTATCAGTAACTTTGCAACGTGTAATAGTGGGACCGATAACACAATAAAAATTTAACTTAATCACTCAAAGTTAGAAGTATCCCAAAACAGCTAATTCAACATCTCCCTATTCAACATTATATCTTATCTCAAAAATTTTCCAAAAACAGAGCACATCATCTGGAAATCTATTAATCACAACATTATATTTGTTAAAAAAAAAAAAAAGAAAAACAATAGAATATTCTTTTTCTTTTAGTTTTTGGAATTTGTCTAACTGAATTCAACTGTACAGTAATTATTATTAATTATTTCACTATTTTATAATTCACCTTTAAATATTAAACAAACACATAAACTTTTGTTCGTTTTCATCAAATTATTAATGAACAGTTAACAAATTAAAATTAAACGTTTCATCTTCTTATAATAAATTCATAGCATTTTTCAATCATCCTTACTTAGTCAAGTAGTACAAATAAAAAGTGCCCTTTGATTTGGTTTAATTAAAATTAACTCCATGAATATCGAAACTTAAAAATTAAATAACTCGTGACAAATCTCAAATAAATAATCAGTTATTTTATGTTAAGGAACTAAAAATAAAATGAATTTGTATTGCTGGTATTTCCAGTAGGTATTAATTTAGGTTAAAATACACAGGCAATAGGAGGGGTCTGCAGTAGGTAAATGGGAAATAAAAAAAAGCAGTAACGGTCCTATTCTTTGATCAGAGAATTCCAAAAACTGTTCACTCTCTTACTTTTTCTCCACTACTTAATTCCCTACAAAAAAGTGAGAAAAAAAAGTAATCCCATGCTTATTTTTTTTTCAGCATTTACAATCGACAACTGAACTCTCATCTCGGTCGCTCTTTTGAATGGGAGGGTGAAAAAAGAGACTGAGCTCTACCATGGTACGATTGCTTCGGTATAACATTTTTATAAAAAATACCATTGCATATTTAAATATAGCAACGTTAGCAAATAGTTTGAATGGGAAGCTGCCTCTGTAGGTAACCCCTTCGAGGTATAAAGTTTCCTTCCAATACCTCAAGTAACAAAGAAATAGGTTTTCAATACACACCCGGTGAAACTTTCCAAATCTGAAGCCTATATATGTAATATTAGTGGTCTGTGGTTAGATTAACGGTTGATGAAGGTTATGGGTATGGGTTGCTCCCGATAGAAGGATGGACCACCAGGCTGGCAATGGTTTATTGGAAGGCCCTTTCTGTATTTTACGAGGTCCAGAACCAAGCTTAAAGGAGGGAAGCTAGAACGTTTCCTTCTCCATGTCCGTAGAAGAATCAGGGCAGAGACACAAAGGTGGATGACCTGCCTTAGAGCCCGGTCTGCTTTGGCCTGGAACGATAGAGTTATCAATACCGAAGAAGACCCTGTGGAGTCATGGACATGCTGAGGTCAAGATGGTTCTATCCTGAGTGATGGAGTTCCCAGGAAAACTTTCTGACCATGGACAGTTCCGGCGCAAGCTATAATTATAAGAGAGATGTGTACAGGCAGGAATACAACCTGTGACAAGAACTCTAAAGCTTGTCAAAATTACCAGACAACACTAGTCGTCTAAAAGAACTACTCGGCTTTTCATCCAAGAGTGGAAAGATCTTCAAGGTCTGCGATATTTTACTGTCTTTTCATGTCATTCCAGGACCTTGTTTGTACCCTAGGTTACCTTTTGCCCTTTTCATTGATTTTTTTGGGCGTTTAATGCTGTAGCTTGTAAAAGGAAATTATACGAAACAGGCGCTTATATATTACATTAAAAACTGAAAAATAATGGTTTCCAAAAAAAATATTTATTAGCGCTCTACGTGTAACAGTAATTCATCAAACGTAAGCAGTTTATAATGTAGAGGATTAAAAAAAAAAAAATCTGAAATCCTGCTTTATTTTATGGATAACCAATAATAAAAAGATTTTAATTTAATTCCCTTATATGCAATAATTATTTACACCTAAATTTGTTTTGTTGACATCAAAGTAGTTTCGCTTTTACAATACCATATGTAGAAAAACATATAGATAGGACCTCGTTATAAAAGATCTGAAGTTTGAATAGATGTCCCACAATTATTAGGATAGCCAGACAAACAGACAACGCTGATTCTATCAAGAAAAAAACTCAACGAAAGTAAACACTGTTTTATGTATTAAGGGGACCGGAAAGTAATGTCGTTTCTTTTACATTAAATTCGAACAAATGAATTTTTAACAAGTTTTGGTTTTTAATCAATGAAGTAATCGCCCTCATTATCAACAACCTTTTGCCATCTAGTGTGCAAATTTTCAATGCCAGGCCGAAAAAAGTCAATTGGTTTTTCAGCAAAATATCTGGAGATGGCATTTTGGACATCAAATTTTTAGCGATCGGAATAAATGGAAATCCGATGGCACAGTATCGGGTGAATATGGAGGGTGAGGCCTATTACCCATTCACTAATTTTTTCTAGGGTTTGTCTTTCGCAGTGCGGTCTTGCATTATCGTGATGCAGTATAACGCCTTCCGTTGACAATAGCTGAGCACTTTTAAAATTGAATTGTTTTACTAGATTCAATTATTTACAGTCAAGATTCCCAGTTTGTCCTGGTTTCAGCACTTCAAAATGAACGACCCCACGAATACTCTACCAAACACACAAAAGCGCTTTTTTGGGGTGTGAAGCTGGCTTAGGTGTATAAGGGTGTCGTACTTCGTGACGACTCATTCGCATAGAGGACTCATTTTCCATCTCCAGTCTCATGGGTGATAGTATGGTGGGCCATACTCGATCGATGTACCGCCCTCGAATTTCAATTTATTCCGACGCTAAAAAATTTGCGAAATTTGGATGGTGTCCAAAATGCCATCTCCAGATATTTTGCTGAATAAACAATTGATTTTTATCGGTCCGGCAATGAAAATTTGCACACTAGATGGCAAAAGGTCGTTGATAACAAGGTTTATTATATCATTGTTTAAAAACTTGTTAAAAATTGATCTGTTTGAATTTAATGTAAAAAACGGCATTGATTTCCGGACCGCCTATTAATTACAAAGTAAAAATCGCCACTGATCCTCGGATCAACTATTGAATTTATTTATTTATTAAACGTATTGACACTATATTCACTTTATTATTATCAAAATGAAGAAGGTTCACTGACAGGTAATGAGACGACCTGATGCTTGAACGCCCAGATACGAAGTGTACACGCTCCCTTATCTTGCCGCCTTGCTGGCCTACGTGATCTGTTTAGGGCAGGGCCCTTCCATTCTAATCTCGTAGCGTTTTCCCTATCTTCTCTATAAGGGTTTACCTCCGCCCTAAATAAATATGAAACAATGGAGATCCCCCCCACCAATGCCTCCTGCCCCAGACCCCCTTTAATATTTTAATATCCACGGTATGTTCCTCTCTCGGCAAACATTTATATATAAATATTTCAAAAAGGATTAATAATTGCTGGTTATTCTATCTGCTAACTCCTTTCTCCTTCCCCCTGCTGAAGCCCTCTCTTTGTGATTAATTTCTGAAAAGCAAATAAAAAAATGTTTGTTTTTTCCATTTAAATTATAGATATCGTATTATAGAAGAGACGAGAAATCACAAAAATGGCCAGACAGGTGTCATGGTTTCGTCGTATTTTTTCAAAACCGGAGTACACTGACACCATATGATATCAGGGCATGAAAAATATAGCTATTTCTATAAAATGTGATTAATTGAGTACTTATTATGAAAAATATTGCCATAAAAGTTTTGAAGGCGAATAAAAAAAACAACTTAATGCAATTATTCAAAATATACATTTTTTTTTTCGGCAGGATAGCTTAACATAAAACAATATTAAAAAAAGTATATTTTTCTCGATATTTTTATAAGGCTATGAAATAAACAGAAATTGACGTAATTAATAATTTGTGTGTATATTAACATGTAGGTAGATTTTTTTGTAGTGATTGGGGAATATAATAACTAGATTGTTTGATGTATCACACTCCTCTACTTTAGATTAGGATTATTTTACTTAATTTTCATTTTAGTGTAAAACCTCTATAATGGATTTCAGAATAAACTATATAAACAATCTATATAGGAACAATTATTTATATTTAGTCAAAAAATGTACAATTATTTATATATGAGCAACAAATTTACCCTTACCTTAACAGTTGGATTAATGGTAATTATACCTGAACCTATAAGCAAAAGCAAGTAGACTTAAAAATTCATGTGTAGCCACTTCATATGGCTATATAGAGACTGGCGATTACAAAGCCAGATTAGAAGTTTCCTTGCTCTTGCCGCGACTTAGCTAACAACATCTGACAGATTCTATTAACGAGGCCAACTTTACGATCTACAAGCCAAGATGTCAAATACAACATGAAACAACGGTTATAACATTGACTACAAATATATTCAGAAGTGATTAATGGATGCATATTGGATAGTTTCTGGACTAAAAATTATTATTCCATTTTTTAAACTAAATTAAATTAACCTGTCGCTATAGCATGTCAAATTACACAGCTGTAGCAATTGAGATTATTTCTTGGTAATAGATGTATGTTTTATGTCAATAAATTGGAATGTAATGATGAAATGAATACACAAGATTGTATTAATAAAATCTGAGAAAATATATTAAATTCGTTCATATCTGTTAAAACGAAGAATTCCTTGGGGATTCTACTGAGCATGCTAATATAATTTACAAAACTGGTAGGAAAAAAAATATTATAAGGTTAAATAAAACTTAACTTCACAATAGATTTGTTTTAATGTTTATTTTTTAAATTAATTCGAATTATCACTAGTGCTCCTGTCAGAATTACAACCTCCACACACATTACTTAAAACAATTCCACATGTAGATAAATACATCAAGACTTTAAAGACAATTCCACTTGTAGATAAGTACATCAAGACTTTAAAGACAATTCCACATAAAACTATACAGACTCTGCAAAAGCAACAAATGAGTTACCCAAGACGCCAAGACAACTCCAAAGGAACTAGTGTTACTGTTTACTATTTGGTTTACTAGTTGGTTGTACTAACTAATTTCTGATAATAAGCTGTAAATAAATCAATATAACACAAAATAAAAAAAATTGTTTAATATTTTAACCGGTATAAAAAAAATAAGTGTGCAATGTCAAGTAATTTTGTGCATAAAGTGAACTGGAAATTTCTAAATATAAACACGAAAAGTTGGCTTCATCCACCTAATGATGGAGATTTGAGAGGAATATGCCTGAAGGAAATTAGAGGACAATGACCGAGGGAAGGGAGAATATTACATTAACATAAGGGAAAGAGGGTCCGAGGAGGGAGGACAACAATAGGGGTAGATTTGAATAATAGGGCTAGTTACCGGGGAGTGGGCGGCTATGGCGGTCATAAGAGCCGTGTGTTGGCAGCCCTGATATTTATAACAGGAGGACGAAAACCGGTGTCCTGCTCCGAGATCACGTAGGGCCTAGATGGTTGGCACACCTGTTTCCTCTCCTCTTATTAACATTCGCAACTATCGACCCCCCACCTCCGGAGAGCGGTCCCTTGGGTAGGACTGTTTTAATGCATTCAACAAGTGCCCCTGAGTATCCTCACACTACCGCTCGAAGAGTTCATGAATATTTCCACCTTAATCGTTATGGGCTATTAACTGCTGCAATTAAACTGTTTGTGCTCGATGGGCTGGTAAATGGCAGTTCGGAGTAGCTGTGGAGTAAGTGAATGCTGGCTCATTGATAAATGAAGTAAGGCGTTTTACTTCGTAAAGTAAAACTTCGTGAGCTCGTTTTACTTTGTCGAGTTTTACTTCGTGAGTTCGTAGGTTTTTACGTACGTGGTTTTAATTTGTCAATCTGCAGCTGTTTAATTCCATAAACCGTGCAATTAAAATGTTATAGTTCAATCATAGATCTATTTTATAAGACCTTGGATTACGTTAGAAACCAAAATTACAAGATAGCCAATCCCGTTGCTCCACTTCTAAAGAGCACTCTCTTTTTTTTTTTTTTTTTTTCAAAATCAGTTTCTTTATTTGATATAAGTCCCCTACACGCACACTTTTACATGCAGCATAATACAAAACTCAAAAATGCACCAAAAAAAAAAGTCATCAAAATCGTTTCCGGAACTGGAACGAAACCCGCTGCGTTATTCATCGATATAGGGCTAAATTTTCAATATGTCGGTCTGCTGGTTAGTTATTCAAGAAATTATACAACCAAACTAAAATTTTATGTATGTAATCCACAACTTCATGGATTTCGTAAGAAAACTAATTAAGCGTTGCTAGAAAAGAGGATCCCATTTCTCCAGTTTCTAAGGTTTCCGAAGCCACACTCTCGTTATTTTTTGTTTAGTGGGGAAAGGAGGCTGGAACGAATGAATCATGGTAACACAAAGTGGTGTTCAAACCACAGAAATTAAGTCAACGTTAGAAATTGTTGTTTTTTTGTTTTTTTTATATTAAACCACCACTCCCACTGTTAATCGCCTGATATCAGTAATAAAAAAAAAATTAGAAATAATAGTATGATCATAACTAAAATTTCTCATATAAATAAACATAATAAAATTCTTTGAATAGAAGAACTTAGCAACGCCTAGTTGTTACCGTTACAAATTAGGCGGCAATCCCGCACTACATAACAGTAGTGAAGGAGGGGTATAGTTTTAGCGCCTGCATTTATGTCCAATCCACATTTCCCGATGTATCTAAACTGATACATGAATCAGTAACTTTCCAATGTTCATTATATTTATCATTTCATTGTATATTACGTTATATATATATATATATATATTATTTGGTTTACTAGTTGGTGGCACTTATTAATTTCTGTAATAAGCTGTAAATAAATCAATATAACACAAAATAAAAAAAGTTTCTTTAATATTTTAACCTGTAAACTGTTTTATTAAGTATTGATTCCCAGTAAAAACGTCAAAAGAGTAATATTGATTAGGTAAATTAAAGTCTTAAATAAAATTAGAACTTAGTACTAGCACTCCTGAGTATGTCAGCATTATAACCTTTACACACACACACACATTACATAAAACAATTCCACACGTTGATAAGTACATCAAGACTTCAAAGACAATTCCATGTAAAACTATACAGACTCACCAAGGGAACTAGTGTTACTGTTTACTATTTGGTTTACTAGTAGGTTGCACGAATTAATTTCTGTATTAAGCTGTACATATATCAATATAACACACAATAAAAATTTTGAATTAATTTTAACCTGTAAACTGTTTTATTATGTATCGATTCCCAGTTACAATCCAACCCAAAGAGTAATATTGATAAGTACATAATAATTTGATAGTTATGATAGTAATATTTTGTCGCATCATAATAAACTTGATTGCAGTTTTATTTGTTATAATGAAATTTAAAGAGATTAAAAACGTTTAGAGAATTTTTATTGATTCTGCCCACATAAGTTTTATAAGTCCTATTTAGAATTTATCTTTTTTTTGTCATTATTTTATTTTAACTATGGAACTAACCTAATGAAAGTAGATCGATCCTCTTCTATTTGGGATCTGCGAAAATAACTTCGAAAAGCCTATTTTCTCCTACTCGTTAATCGGAGGAGTACACGTGTTAAAATCCCTATTGCGTAAGACTTGTTCGCCTGTACGCTTGTTGGACAGGTAGGGTAAAATTGGATACGAAGCCAATCTAAAGCTCCTTAATTATAGGGGAGGGCATTATCGGGCTTAGTCTCCGCACGAATGAACCTTCACAACGAATTATTGATCATGAACCATTACCGTGTGTCGATTCGAATCCCGGATTATATCTGGTCCCTCCCGTTGCCGTGGCGATGTCCGCTTCTGGTGCTCCTGCATATAACCCTGTCGGGCATACCGGTAAAATAAATTTAGGGTCAATATTTTCTTTATTTCCATTTATTTGTGCTAGGTAATCTGCAACAAGTCTTAATATAATTACGGCAAACTATAATTTAATCGAAATGAAACAAATGATTTCGGTTTTATAAATACTGTTCTCTCAAGTAAACGGATAGTATGCGAATATTTTGTAGTCTGTCGGTAAATGTTTAACGCTTATTAATGAAACCAGAATTATCAATTATTTACTAGTGCAAACTAAAGATTAGTTCCAATAATCCTAAGAAACGAAAACATTCCCTTTTTTTCTTAATTTATGTTCATATATTTATTATTAAAAGTCCTCGTTTATGTGAAAGTGCTAGATTTTACTGATAATTTAGATTAATAAACTTCGTAATTTTAGTTTTACACTACGCAGTTTACTATTATATGTACTACTGATACTGTAACTAATAATAACTCACTTTACGTAGCAAAATTATTTGTTCCTAGTCCTAGGACGATTATTTTTTATTTTATTTATTTTTTTTTAAGGTAACAACAATTTTTATTAAGATAAAATTAAAATCTGCATTATTAGGCAATAGGTAATTGAGATAAATGTTCTCATTCATACGATATTTACAATTCATCATTCACTCGCTCATTCATACAATATTTACAAACAGCCCCGAGGCCCCCCAAGTCCACATGGTTATCACCTCCCTCGCGTGCGAAGGAGGAAGTGGAGTCTTGGGAAGTCCCCCACGCTCCTACGTCAGCCGCGTCACTGGATAAGAGCCAGCGGAGGCTTACCAAGAGCGCGAGAGCCACAGACGCTCAGGACATGATTAGAGAAACTGGCCATTTCCAGGACTCCCACTATCACTTAATTATAGTAGGTCACGAGGCCACTGCTGTTTTTGTTTCCGAGGAGGATTATAGGGATGAGTGGTGCAGTGCAATGACTGTGCTAGGGAATTAGGGTGGCAGGATAGGTTACTATGGAATTTCGTGAACTTGGAAGGGATGAGTATATATTCAGATCATTGTGAAGGGTTTAGTTGCTGACCTAATAAGGAGCATTTACTATTGTTCTCATGACTTTTGATTAAAAGAATGAGATGCGCTTAGCAGAACTATTATCGATTAAAGACAGTTTATTCATTACAATCGAATAATGAGAAAATTTCTTAAATAATAATTAATGCGTAGCAGTTTAAAAGCATTTATTCATCCATGCTTCCATTAGATGTGCCCGAGAAGGAAATGAAATGGTGAGATTTTTAACTTATTCAGTAGACATTGTTCAGTTTCATGCATTTTGTTTATTGGAAGCTATAATTCTTTCTACAAATGATTGCACAATGACTAAGTATGTTTTTTTTTAGAAACTTAAATATATGTTTTCCATCAATTACAAACTAAACTTTATTTTTTCAAACATATAAACGAGTTATGTAAACTGGATTTGGAAAAAATCATCGAAACGAAGGTCAAATAGTCAACAAAAAAATTAATAACTTATGCACTATTCGGGTGTCTTCAAATCTCACGAGCTTCATTTTATTATTAGTCATAGTTTTATTTTCCTAAAACCAGTTTTTTAGCATCAAACCGTTTCTTCATAACATACAGACAATTAAATACAAATTGAAGAGTTATCATAGCTCAGAAACCAAATGACAATTCTAGAAATATCAAGACTCAATTTTATTATTAGTTTTTTAGGGATGATAAAAGCCATAAATAATGGATCGACATAGATGTGCTTGAAAGATTTTTTTCGAACACGTCGCATCAACCGATCCGGGCCAATACGGCCAATTTGCATGGAAGAGTCACCAGACATCACCGCCAAAAAAAAGAGAGGTGATGTGTCATTGCCACCAATTTTCTATTTTTTTTTTGTCAGCTTTTTAGCGAAACCTTTAATCATTTCTGTCAAGTTGTAATCTATATTCTGTTTAATATTCATGGAAATGCATGGCATTAATTGACATTCATGATTGAATTAAGCCTATTGAAAGGGATCTAATCATGGTTTTGATTTTAGGGTAATTTGAATTTTCATAAAAAACAAAAACTACTCCGGGCTGGAGGATTTGAAAATACGGCGTCAATAGCGACATGACCTGATAATACTTTTGTTAAATGGTTGGTTTTTTAAAAGCTGTTATCTCTGTACTTCTGGGTTTGTTATACCTACTACAATATCCACAGTACAGAACTCAAGGTTTTACTGAGTTTACCTTCATACTGATTTCTCTTTGGTAAAAATAATACCCAATAAAATTAGTTAGATATAATTCACCGGTATTTTATAGCCTCTAAACTAAAATAAACATTTTAAAATAAAATCTATAAGGATTCAATAATTTACATGAAGGAAAATGGAAAATACATGAATCCTACCGCAAAAAAAGGCTACTATATTTTATTTCGTGTATTTTCACTAAAGGTTGGGGTTATAGATAGTAATGAATTAATGTGAACTACTATTCGCCAGATATACTAAAATGTAGTACGTGTCACTCTTCTGTTAATTAAAAGGCATTCACGGTTAAATAAAAAAAAATGTGTAAGTAGACAAAGTAATTATTCATTTAAAAGAGTTATAATTATAAATTAGCTAATGGTAGTTGACTGATTTATTTTTGTTTATAAAGCAATATTTAATGACCGTCAATTCTTGCAAGTATTTTTGATCAAGAATACTGGCCGTTTTTGTTTTTTTTACCATCACTTGATAACTTTTAATGAGAAGTCATAATTATCTTATATTTTTTTTTCACTCTACTAACGATTTCCCAACAGATTTGAAAACACTGCAATAATAAAAATAGATAACAATAATGCCTTAGCTGAAAGTAAAGACTGTAGGTGAGAGAGAGATAGAAATTGATATTCAGATCAGTGATTTACAGAGTTTTAGTAAACTTAGGTAGAATTTGAAGTGTTAAATGTGGCTTGTTTTGATTCTTACTGAGACACAATAATTCAAATTTCGTTTTAAGACCTGATATATGGAAAAGGTGGGGCATGAACTAATTTCCCAATGTTTACTTCTTCGCATTATGACTATTTTGTTGAGATAAAGTGGTTTCACCCCTATAACACACTATAATCACTCGATTCCGTAATTTATACGTGTGTTTAAAAATTTCGAATTAGTTCATTATCGATGAAAAAAACAAAAACAGCATAGGTCAGTCCAGAAATCTACGGTACAAGGCGTATTCCAAACAAAACCTGTCATAAAATATAACACCTATGAGAGGGGTAATAAAACTGAATGAAAATCCTCGCGGGAAAGGAAATTGGTACGTAGGGCGGACGCCGGAGGTCGCTGCAATCAGAGACGACATAAAGCCGGCCTCTATAACAGCAACGATTTAGCGGAGTACTCGTAAACCGTTTATGGCCCTACCTCTGGGCCCTTACACATAATTGTGTCTGGGAGGGCCTTAGATGGAAGGACTCGGCATGGAAAACAGGGCTCACCAGTGTTCTAAGGACTAGAGGGAAGAAATTAGAATTCTGTCAATGTGATCCGGAGTGCCCCACTTTCATCTATCAAAATTATTCATTCGATCTAGAATTTAAAAAATATCTATCTCAAAAGATATGCAATAACGGAAGGTGTGAGAAAAAAACAAATAATCCTAAGAACTCCTAAGATTTTGCCAGCTTATCATTTCCCAAGTTTTTTTTTGTGGGTTAAACCTGACCAGTGACGATAAAACAAGAATTAAAATATATTTCGAAAAATAGAGGTTTGATATTTACCAAAAGAAATATTTAATATCGTTCCTACCGGTTTTTGCTTATTTTTGCCAGTCAGTATGTTATCTATTTAGATGTTGATGCTCTTGAATATAGGGAACTTTTCGAGGAACGCCTTTGAAAACATTTTTTTGCAGAAAACTCCAATAGCCATGTCTGACTGATAGCCTTGCACTCCTAACCAGCTAATGGAGCTTTCAGGGAATGCTTCTGTTTACTCATCCGTTCCAAGTTCATAAAATTCCATAGTAACCTATCCAACCACGCTAATTCCCTAGCACAGTCATTGCACTGTACCACTCATCCCTATAATCCTCCTCGGAGACTGAAACGGCAGTGCCCTCGTGACCTGCTATAAATGCTTGACAATGGGAGTCCTGGCAATGGTCAGTTTCTCTAATCATGTCCTGAGCGTATGTGGCTCTCGCGCTCTTGGTCAGCTCCTCTGGCACCTTATCGAGTGACGCGGCTGATGAAGTAGTGTGGGGGACTTCCCGGGACTCCGCTTCCTCTTTCTTGGGAGGTCTCTGGGATGTTTGTAAATACTGTATGAATGAGCGAGTGAACGAAATTGTAAATATGGTATAAATGAGATCATTTATCACAATTACTTATTGCCTTTGAATTAAGTACTTTATAGTACTTTGAATTAAGGTATAGAGAGATGAAGAATGAATGAACTTAAGCCCAATTTTATATATCTTTGGAAGGACAGAACTGTAATATTGACAATTTTTAAAATAAATAGTAAGCAGAAGAGGGAAAAAAATAAAATAGTTTTAACTAATCAAAATAATAAATACCAGAGAAACATCGCAGAAACAGAATATTATTTGGTTCAGTTAACAAAAGTTGTTTTTATGGCTGAAATTCAACACAACAAATAAAAAGTGTGGTATTTAAAAAACATATTAAGAAAACCGATGCCATTAATTTCAGTCGTGCATACTAAAATAGTATAAGTTTTTGAAGTTGAAATATCCAAAAGTTGATAATGTGATGAGGGTAGTGCAGGTCAGCGTAACACGCTGACATCGTCCCAGGAGGACAATAGTTGTATTTACGAAAGAAGAAGAACAATAAGCAAGAGAGGACAGATGTAGGACGAGACAGTACATTAGGCTGGAGTAGGCTCGATCCGGAGCAGATATTGCTAAGATAAGCGTCCTGCCATCGACTGCGGACTCCTGACACCCCTCCACACCTCACTACTCCCAACCCTTCGCTCTTCTTATAACCCAGTCCTTTCTTTAACCCATTTGTATTGTATTTCGTACCAGTCCTCTGAGGGAATAGTGCAATTAACAGCTACAACAATTTAATTATTTAAAACTTAATAAAATAAATAAGATATACAATTATATAGACATTAAATGGTTACCACACTTTAGTAGCTGATAGACAGAACTGATGGATTTTGGTCCAGATTCAAAGAGTAAGTCACAATTACCAAAATCAAGCTCAATTTTCCAATTTTGCAAAAAAGAAAGTTAGCATTGAAGAACTACAGGATACCCAAAAACACAGTAAAAGTGCAATGGCGGTGGCAAATCGACTCTAAAAAACTTCTTTAAAACTCCTGGTTTTCTTCACATTTCACCTTTTACAAAATACCTTTCACAAAACACAATTGTTTTAGCCAGAAATCGTTTCAAATTCAAAGAAAGATAGTTTAAAGCGAGTACTGTTTTTTTGCAATTCTCCTAAGTTTCCAGTAACACAGGCGTTCTTTCAAATGCTCGAGAAAAAATAAGCTAATAAGGGTAGAAGCTAACCCAATGAATTTAGATTTGCGAATAAAAATTAAATAAATGGTGTGCATTTTTCGGAAACTCATTGACTTGTTCAATGCGTATGAGAAACCAAACTGTGTATGGATAAAAAAAGTAAAACTGTTATAAACGTAAATATAATATACTTTACTTAAAGTCGCATGCTCAATAATAACCTTCTTTAATCTTTTTGTTCCGATCTGGTAACAATCGGCTGACTTGGGACTCATGCATTTATAGGTTTTAATCTAGGACAATGTGTTCGTTGTGTAGAGGATCAGATTAACATAATTCGTATCACTTTTTTTCCTATGACCAACCATAGATGCCCAAAACCTTAATACAAAAATTTTAAAACCTTCATATAATTAATAACTGTAAACAAATCGTTATATATCGTATCATATTATCGTTAGATATTTTGCCTGTAAAATCCTTAAAATTAGGATTTTCTCTCGAATTGAGTACTTTTAAACCTATTACATTTGAAGTAAATTAAAGATACAGTGGAGTTTATAAACGTAAAAACTCAGTGGTTCTTCCTACTCTCATTCATATGATAAATTGAGTATTTAATCATTAAACAATAAAGAAGTTAATGTGTTTTGCAGTGCTTGTAACAGGCATCATACAATAACATGTGATGATATTTTAATTCAATAGATTAATTATTATTAGCCTATCTGTTTCTCCTAGCATGTATACCTCTCAATTCTAAGGTAATTACAGTCTGCTTATTTCATATATACTGTGAGCCGAACTCTCGTTTACATATTTCAATTCATCATTGTTATGGCCACCTCTTAATTATGATTAATTAAAAGTTCCCCCCTTCTCGAATTATATTATACCTGTCTATGTTTTATTATTTGTTGTTAATAAAGATTATGACGTCAGTGAGAGTATGGGGAGGAGCTAGTGTGGTGGGGGCTCATCCCCACTTCTTCTAGCCACCTGGTGGGGCCTCATCCCCACCAGGGCGGACCGGCTATATAAGCAGTAGTGGTAGACCGGATTAATATAACGAACCGGACCGTCACTTGGAACACTAATCTCTCCTCTCTCTCTGGACTGGCGCTTGCTGCTCTACTCAAAACCACGGTCTTCTCATTCAACTACCTATGCATCTCTCTCCTAACCTCGCTATGTTACAGTCCGGGGTGGTCAGACCCCACTCTCTCCTAGTGGGAATCTCTGCCTTTTTGCTAAAACTAGCAGCTCCTTGGCAAAGACCTCTCCCTCGCGGACGACGGTTGCCGTGGCCCTACAAACTTACCAGTAGCGTCTCCCACGGTAATCCAGTCTGCTTATCTCCGGTTCACACTCACCTTTGGGATCCGGACGGTTTTCACCTACCCTTAGACACCGAGTGTGAATTTGTGGTCATTATAAGACCACATAAACTACCTATAAACCTACCCTGTACCTCCTCTCCTGAACATAGTGCATTGCCGGGGCACACACCTTCTAAAGATCTTATTGAGTCAGATTAAAGCGAATTAGGCTACCCTCCGACTAGGCCGGCAGCCAGGGTGAAAGACCACAGGTACACCCACTCTATCTCTTTCTGGGCACTCACCGGACGGCGGCTAAGAGGTTGTAGCGACCCTAGCCCGCGGCGGGCGTCTCCTCCCCACTTTGGGGATACTCAGTTAAACTGAGCCCGACAATCTTATTTGACTTTCATAGTACCTTATAATGATTTATTGATTTTTAATGTGATTTCGTACAAATCAATTATTTTTGCCCTTATATAAACGCATTCAGGGCTGAATAATGAGCTTGTCTGATATCATACCTTAAATATCTTACAGAATACCAACTACTTCTATCTCAAGAACGAAATAGATTCAATTACTTAATAGATATTTGAACTTAGGACCTTGATGCAATGAGCAATTACCTTTGAGAGCCTTTTAATGACATTTTAGAGATCGCAGGTAGGTCGAAGTAATTTATTATTATTTACTAATATTTTTATGAATTCACTATTATTTTCCCGTATATTTTCGTTGTGTTCCGTCGTGGAGAAAATAAACAAAATAAAAACTAGTATAAAAGTTATTTAGTTTACTTAAACCTTAATTAAACATTTAAAAATTTGACAGAAACATATACACGGATCATACGTAAAGTGATAGATAAAAGTAATAAAATAAAGGTATAAAAAAAGAAAATTTGTTATAAATGATTATTGCGAACTTGTGCGAGATACATAAAATCTTAAAATGATAAAACGCCATCTCATATCATACTATCTACTATATCATAAATCGGGTTTATACATAAATAATTATAATGATATAATGATTATATAAAATTATGTCGTGATGAATTTCGAAAATTTTTGAGTGCAAGCCGTACTAGTTGAGCAGTAGATTTTGAGTGATTCGCCCTCAAATGACCCAGTAGAGGGCTATATACTAGATGATCGCACGTCTGATTTTTTTATTGTTGCAGCTACATGGGGGTCACTTTAAATATGTACAGACAGTTTCTCTTTACTTCAACCTCCAAGGCCATCTCCTTGTATTCGCTTCAAGGTAGGGCATCAACTGATCCTCGCCTCCTTGTTTATAGTCGGGGAGGTCTCAATCAATACTGCGGTCGAATTGAGGGACCCCTGGGCTACCCAATTATGACCATATTGTAAATATGGTATGAATAAAAGAGTTTATTTAATGTAGTGAATATGGTACTTGAATGGAATATTGTGTCTCTATTATCTATTGTCCTTCTTAATTGTAATTTTCTACAAATAAAACTTTATTATTGAAAAAAAAAATGAGATTCTTACTGGTGCATGACCACTCAGTACTTGAGTCAGTTGAGTGTCAAGTTATTATTTTCTGGATTTCTTCATTATTATTTATGTATTCGAATAGATGACGTCTACTGTTCTCGCAGTGTATGACCATTCATTTTTACTATTGCTCCGCTTGGTTGTAGGAGCGTGGTTTCCTCAATCGGACGATGATGAGTTCAATCTCAATGTACGTAACGTGCTTTATGACTGCAGAAAGTTTGTCGTACTTTACACTGGTCAGACCCTGCCTTAAGCATGTAAATCCTGGCTGACAAGTAAAACGACTTGACCTGATAATATAAGCCTATCCCTGATGCTTGTATCAGATACGGATCAATACCGTAAACGATCTCTTCTTTTTCTAGTTCTTCTTCTTCTCGAAGAGCGAGTTATTGAGAAGCGAAGGGGGCCACCAGGCAGTGTTTAGTGTTGGCAAGAGAAACACGGATTATGAGTTTGAGAACTTATAATTGAAATGTGCTGTTGTGCAAAGTTTGATGTAGGAGTGGGGGGGTGCTTTAATATCCGCCACCTCCCGCCAAAACCCTTCTCAAGCAGATAATATTCTATTTCTCTGAGCCCTCGGGGGAGAAATAAAATTATTTATTTTACAAGCCTTCGGAATTCGATACCGGATTTATCCGGACAAGACCGCTGTATCGTTTAAACTATACGATATTGGCATTGCTCGACTTTGTAGCTTTAGTACGCCTGTTAAAGCTTGCTTAATCGACTAGACCATTTACTCGTGAATATAGCTTCAGCTTGTTTTACTTTATCTTTTTAAAGTCAAACAGCTATAATTATTGATTGATTTTTAAATATTAAAATTACAATCTGCCTTTTATAAGGCAATAAGTAATTAAGATAAATGCTCTCATTCATACCATATTTACAGTTCATCATTCACTCGCTCATTCATACAATATATTCAGACAGCCCAGAGACCCCCCAAATCCACCGCGAAGAGAAAGCGGAGTCTTGGGAAGTCCCCCACGCTCCTCCGTCAGCCGCGTCACCGGATACTAGCCAGTAGAGGCTGACCAAGAGCGCGAGAGCCAAAGACGCTCAGGACATGATTGGAGAAACTGGCCATTGCCAGGACTCCCACTGTCACGCGTTTATAGCAGGTCACGAGGCCACTGCTGTTTCAGTCTCCGAGGAGGATTATAGGGATGAGTGGCGCAGTGCAATGACTGTGCTACAGGATTAGGGTGGTTGGAAAGGCTACTGTGGAATTTCTGGAATTAATTATTAAGTGCTCTTTACATCGACTAAATTAAGTGTAGTGAGAGGAAAAAAATCGTTCGCCTGCATGATCCGCAATAACAGCCATAAATTAAATCTGTCTATTAAACGATTTAAGCCCTCTCAAGTTGCTAAGAAATGATTTGAGGTTTGAGACCCAACGTCTAAGGAGTAATCTAAAGTAATTTTTGGATGCCTATAAACTTTTTTCAATTCTGTTTGAGCCTATATTTGAGTTTTGTTCACTATTTTTGCTATGTATAAAATTTATGATTTGTTTTTTATTCAAACAAACACATTTATCAGGTGAATATTATCCCCCCTTCAGACTAATTCCCGGACTCATTAATCATTGAATCCATTCAATCATTATAATTATCAACACTAAATTGACTACTATTTGCATATTTCTGTGTAAGTTGCCAAGTCGTTGATGTTGGTGACAAAGGGGGTGAATATGAATAAAAAGTAATCAACAAGTGACCATTTAGGTAAATTACTCGTGTACAATATTCTGTAGTGTCTCACTCTTGGAGTTATACTCTTCAGGCCAAGTATGGATGAATTCATTTTGGTAAATACTGTCAAATGAGAGAATGAATACAGTATTATCAATTTTGCAAGAATCAGATTAATAAGCAATAATTACAATTTTATTTTTTAATAAATATTTTATAATAAAAAAACAAGAGAGATATTGTACTTCGAAAAACCGCGTTTAAATTTGCCTCTTTTTTTGATGACACATAGAAATTTTTTCGAATGGCAAAGTTTTTAGTGTTTCTATTAAAACTTAGACAAAAATAAAAAAGCTTACAAATACTCCTAAAGTCATTGCCAGACCACCCAAAGGAAAATGTACTGTAGTTGGTGAAACTTCTACCGACTTGTGACCCTAAATTCTTCTTTTACTATCTAAGCAAATGAAGAAGTAA
This sequence comes from Acanthosoma haemorrhoidale, assembly GCA_930367205.1. Lineage (NCBI taxonomy): Eukaryota > Metazoa > Arthropoda > Insecta > Hemiptera > Acanthosomatidae > Acanthosoma > Acanthosoma haemorrhoidale. The sequence goes on along the minus strand of OV884011.1, from coordinate 17,204,960 downwards.
TAATTGTTATAATAAACCAGTTGATACTATTAACCTTAGCTAAAGTTATTTTCATTATTTCAATTATTTTATTTTTACCAGGTAAAATTTAGAAATTTTGAACTATTGAGTTGTTAATAATAACAGTCAAGGAAAAATATACTGGAAAGATCGGTAATGGAAGTTAGGAACTCTTTGATGTCAAGTCCAAGCTACTCCCTCAAGACATTCCAAATATGAATTCTCCTTGGCCAAACTCACGCAAAAGCTGTAGTGACCCGTAATTCAATTCAAAGAGAACTAGTTTGCCAATTGTCCTCCACCTAGCTTTGCTTTGCTAGTGTCACGCTATAAATTCTCTTAACTAACTGACAGTACAGCCAAAAATGTCCGAGAATTTCATTTCACGATATCATAACAAATGTAGTCAGACGAAACCACTCTTCATAGATTAAAAAAGGGTGACCTGGACCTGTTACTTGACGTCATCAAGTTTTTTGACTCGTCACCTGACACACATAGTGTTTAATACTATGACCCACTCCCATCCTCACATCGATGGCAACAGACTGTCCGGAAAAACTTACTAGGTTAATTTATTATTAGTCAAAATCGTCCATAAGGTAAGCCTCATAGCCTTTTAAGTTCTCAAAAAATTGTATTATGTACATCTTATTGTAACCAATAAATATTATATATAGACAAATTAAGGCATGTATGAACATTGTATAAATATATTAATATATCTTTTGAAACTAACAGCCAAAAAACATGACCAAGATCGGAACTTCTTCAGTATCTAATCTGGGGTTATCAGGAATTGATACATATATTTATTTTTAATGCAATCGCAGTATTTTTTCAGCAGATTTTGGTATTAATTGGGTGATGTTTACTGCTACTATTTTTACTGCGTTTGAAAGTAAAACCTCTCCCACGATCTACACTGAGACGAGATTGACCCTAAGCATTTAGAACGAGAATTAACATAAGAGAATATCTATGAGCAGGCTAAGCCGTTGAGTGTTACTGCTGCCGCAAGTTCAGCGGCCGACCAATGCACCCCCCACCCACCCCTTTACAACTGTTATGCCGGCAGCCTTCTTTCTGATTGTGGCCTTTTTATCTAATAAGAAAACAGAGAAAGCTCTGAACGGGCCAACTTTTTCCCTCACTCGCTCCCAAAGACCTCAACCTTTTTAACCTTTCGCTATGTCTGGCTGCCACTTAGTTACATTAGCCATTTCAGTTCATCGCATTTGACTTACAGAACACTTTCGCTGATGTAAAACTAAAATCGAGAAATTAATCTTATATATGTGGACAGGTCAGGAGGCCACTGCCGTTTCAGTCTCCGAGGAGGATTATAGGGATGAGTGGCGCAGTGCAATGACTGTGCTACCTAATCCCGTGGTGGTTGGAGAGGCCACTATGGAATTTCATATACTTGTAAGGGATGAGCTCATGAATGTAGGGTATGTTAAGATCGTAATGAAGGGTTTTGTTGCTGACGTAATAAGGGGCATTTACTATTGCTCTCAGGACTTTTGATTGTAAGGATTGGATACGCTTCATGTTCGAATTTTTTTCTGTCCCCCACAGCTCTATTCCGTATGTCCAGATTGGCTTAAGTGTAACTTTGTAGATTAGTAATTTATTTTCTGTTGAGAGATAGGATGTCCTTTGAAGTAGTCTGTACAGCTGTTCTTGTAGCCTCGTTTGCGGGTTCCAGGTCAGTCGTTTGTCGAGATGGAGGCCTAAGTATAAGTAGCCTTGACGCCAAGACTCCGCTTCCTCTGTCGCATGCAAGGGAGGTGACAACCATGTGGAATTTGCCAGTCTCTGGGCTGTTTGTAAATAATGTACGAATGAGCCAGTGAATGAAAATTATAAATATGTTATGAACGAAAACATTTATCACAATTACTTATTGCCCAATAAGACAGATTGTAATTTTATCATAATAAATTTGTTATCCTAAAAAAAATATTTATGTAATTTACAGTCAATTAGGTTCTATCCCGTGCTAACCACAGCGAAATTTTGATTGCGTTATAATCACATGGGTCTTTTCCCTTTTCTAGTCAAATTTCGTTTTCTTTCATATCATCTTTTAGTTAAAATTATTTTGAGTTTCACCCGCTACCATTTTGTTTTTGTAGACGAGTCTTATCTTATGGACGCCTTTTAAATTTTTCGTACAGTTTTTGTTTGTTTTGTATTTTTAATTTTCCATCTATTTCCTGATTTTATTCCTTCATTTAGTTAGTTGTCTATTCACCCTTCTTTTGTTTTCCATCCATTTCCTGCTGTTGTTGACTTTTTTTGTTATTAATGGCATGTCTGTTAGACCTAATAGTGGAAGCTTTTATGTATTTACATTTTAGCTATCTTCATTTTTGCCAGAATCTAAGAGATCGCAATGATTTAAAAAACCCCTTTCAATAATCCTTAATATTAAACTACCATTCAGGATTTCCAAGATCATCTAATAAGTATCTTTTGGTATAGTTGCATCGTCTAATGGTATATTTACGAGGAGAATAAATGAAATTCACCATGTCCATAGAATTGAACCCAATCGCGTTTTCCCGACCGGCCCATGCCGACCACTGTGGGCTATACAATTATACCTAGATTTTGTCCACCAATTAGTCAAACTTCATCTGCGCTAATTTTAATGAGATTCGACCAACTTGGTTCCGGAATCAAGAGGACTCCACTGCACTTTTAAGCCGGGTCAGAATTAAAGCAGTTTGAGCCTATCCGTTTAATACTTTAATGCATATCCTTTATTTAATAAGTTAATTAATTACCGGTTAATTTTCCCTTATCGGCTCATCGGTTTAGCTTTAAACAAATAATAATAGTTTATCATATAGGATTTCCATCATTCAACTAGTATATAGATATATATTTATATATTACCGAATAATTGTTTAATAACTGCTCATGATTTTTCGATGGTCTGTTCACATGTACGGTACATAGAGTCATCTATAAATTGTTTATGTGCACATGTATCATATATAGTTTCAGCTATAAACATTAAATATTTATAGTATATATATGTAATGAAAGTGATCTCTCTTTCATTTGAATTTGCCGTGCTGCTTCCACTGGCCCCCACCAGATGGAGCAGCAGCTATCAGATAGAGAAGGTTATGTGAGATAACAGAACATGTAAATAGTGTGTAAAATAAAATAGTGTAAATAGAGAATTGATAGTTAGAAACTGTAATTGTCGTTTCTTTGTTTACAGGTAAGATTGTGTAAATCAATATGAATAATTGTTATAATATAATATATAGTGAATAAAATTGCTAACTTTGTTTACAGAGAAACTGATTTCAGTTTATTCACCCCAACTTCAATAATTGTCTTACAAAACGACAATAGGAGTTACAATGGCGAAAAGACTGCAATTCACCTTTAACTTTGTGGAATCACCGAAGGATAAGAAGACAATTGTTCTCTCAATTACCACAATTAAAACAGAAGAAAACGAAGAATATGTGTTGCCCCATGAGAAAAGCTTTATGAGTGATCATGAAGAATTGACTAAGACACTTATTTATAAAAGATTGGGGAACAGTTTTACTCAAAGAGGTCAACAGAAGAGAGTCTGGATTACATTAACCGAGAAAATGAAAACAATATATTTTGATGAAGAAGGTAATGTAATGTTTGATAATTTATATTTAGAACAAGTAGTGAATAAAGATAAGATGGTTGAATCCACACAAAATAAAGAGAATGAGCTAAATTTAAAACATATAGCAGAGAAGTTCATGGTTGAGAAGTTTACATGTAAACACTCAAATGCTAAACAGTGGCTAGAGATGTTTGAGAAAGAATGTAGAAGAGGTGGAATCAGTGAAGACAATAATAAGATTGAGATATTAAGGTTGTTTATGGAAAAGTCATGCTTAGACTGGTACTCAGCAACCTTAACAATATTAACAATGGACTCTGTGTGGTCTGATTGGAAAGAAAAATTTGTAATTGTCGTTTCTTTGTTTACAGGTAAGATTGTAAACAAAGAACCTTTAATATTGTAAATCAATATTAATAATTGTTATAATATAATATATAGTGAATAAAATTGCTTACTTTGTTTACAGAGAAACTGATTTCAGTTTATTCACCCCACCTTCAATAATTGTCTTACATATATATATATACAGGTGGTCTAAAAAGTTTCCGACCTCAACATGTAGATGATAATAAAATAAATGAAAGCTAGTGAAATAAAAGCTTTGTTAGGTCGGAAACTTTTCAGACCACCCTCGTATATATATATATATATATATATTCAATTCTACACAAAATGTATGTACATAGGTGGCATCTATAAATAGATCATGTAAAGTGCCTTTAAAAATAATTCAATCCATGCGAAGTTTGTCACATTTCCTCAAAACACTTAGTAAAGGATTAGTAAACGTACAATAACGTAAAGTATAAAAAATAATAGACGTAGACAATTCTTCCTAACTTCATTATTTTCGTGTCCTAGACCAGAATCTAGATCAGAACATTTTCTTTCGTCTGTCTGTACAGAGTATTCTAAGTCATCTAAGGTACAAATCCTGAAAAATAATGTTTTAGAATCCAACATTGGCATAATCGTACTGTCGTAAGGCATCCGTCCTACTGGGACATAACCAAGGCTGCCTGACCACTGGTGAATGAATATCCCGAAACCTTGATTTCCTACATTTTCCCGATGGTGATGAGGGGTGTCACTCATCTCACTTCTAGGTCTGTCTTCGAGTTTCGGCGTGGAATTCGAGAGTCACCTTTGATTTTCAATTTCTATATTTATGTATCCAACCACCCTAATCCCCTAGCACACTCATTACACCGCGCCACTCGTCCCTATAACCCTTCTAGACTAAAACGGCAGTGGCCTTCTGACCTGCTATAAATGCGTAACAGTGGGAGTCCTGGCAATGGATGTCCAATCATGTCCTGAGCATATGTGGCTCTCGCGCTCTTGGTCAGCCGTCGCTGGCTAGCTTTGACGCGGCTGACGGAGGAGCCTGAGGGACTTCCCAAGACTCCGCTTATCTTTCGCATTCATATAGAGCCATCTATAAATTGTTTATGTACACATGTATTATGTGTACAACTATAAACAGTTCATGTACATATTTATAGTATATATTCACATCTACAAAAAATGTATGTACATAGGAGTTTAGTATCATCATGAAATCAAATGGGGTTAGTTAACATTGCAAACACGATGTTACGACGAACGTTAACGTTTTACATTTGGCATTTAAATTATTTTTTTTATGCATGATAAATGGATTGTAATGATTTCCAGAGATCACTATTTTTTCCACATCTTTCTAATATCAAATTTGAATAAGGGACTCATAAAAACTAGTGGGGGGAAAACACAGCAGGTTTTACATACAACTAAATAGTGAATAGAGTGAACTGTAAAGATTCGATCGAAGGAGTCGTTATCTGCTTCAATTACCGGCCAAGTTTCCTTTGAGCCCCTGTCGGAGGTGTATAGCCCCCCCCCCTCATTAAAATTTAAAGTTAATAACTTCCCGAACGACTCAATAAGCCCTCGGAGGGGAAAGTTCCCTCGCTTTGACGCGGCTTGAACAGCAGCAGCAGCAGGCGGGGGGAAATATCGGCGGGAAAACTTTCATGTGCCTCGGACAACTTCTTTCTCATCCTGACCCCTCTTTTATTAAAATAGCTAAAAGGTAAATTGAAAAGAAGCATCCATCGAGCACTTTTTACTCATGTTCGGTCCGTTTCGTCGAAATATTCCGGCTCGACCTGAGACCTCGGCTTAGACAAGAACATTGTTATTCTTTGTTCGAGAAAAAGAATTGTTTTTATTATTGAGATTTCGCCCTTTATGGTTGAGCGGAGAGAGCATAAAAAACCACCTAGCCTACCCATGAACAATTGAAAGTTTGACGTCGAGAGTCAATACAGGTTGTAGCGACCGCTAACTACATAAGATAAATCATCCTATACTCTATTGTATATATATTGTAAACAAATGTAAATAACATTACCAAAATATAAATCATTGTAAATATGGTAAACAATAAACATGCAGCCGTTAGCCAATTAGTTATATGAGCTGGGGCACCAGCCACCAGTACCAGGTACTAAGCGACCCAAAACCGCCGAGAGACCCTTACCCAGGTCATTGGTGACATCTCTCTTTGTCAGAGAACAAAGAAAACCACATACTCAACTGCCATTGGGTACAATAAAACCAAAGCTCTTTGGCTACTGACGAAGCCAGCTGGGTATTTAAGACCGGTTTGGGCCTGTATTTCATTCTCCTGACAATTGGCTGACTGGCTTGTGGCTGCTCTGATGTTCGAAAACTCGGCTTCTTCATTATGAAAACCTCTGCATCTCTCTCTCTCCTCACCTCTCGACGTTTTAGTCCGGCGTTGTCAGACCCCACAGCTTCCTAGTGGGAATCTCCGCCTTCGTCTCGCTAAATCTAGCACCTCCTTGTGAGAGAACTCTCCCTGGCGGACAACGGTTGTCGTGGCCCTGCAAGCTTACCAAGCAGTGTTCCCCACGGCGATTCAGTCTGCATCTCTCCGGTTCACACTCGCCTTTGGGGTCCGGACGGATTTCGCCTACTCTCAGATACCAAGTGTGAATTCGTGGTCATTCCAAGACTACACAAACTACCTACACCACCTACCCTATACCCCTTCTCCTGAACATAGTGCATTGTTGGGGCACATACCTATCAAAAATGGAGTCATACTACGTTAATTATATATTATATTAGGTTAGTATGTAAGTTAGTTTTTTGTTTGATAAAAATGCTACATTTTAATACATTAAATGTAAGCCCCTTCACCTTATTGAGTCTTATCAATAAAGCGTAGTGTATCATTGTACTTGTATTAATTATATAACTTTTATACCAAATTCAGACCTTGTATAGAATGTAGCGATGCTACAGGACATATGAAATGTGATATATGAATAGATATTTTCCTGAGAATCTATAGTAAATAATAATTTCGTAATTTTTAAGGAGATTGGGGAAAAAATATAGTATGTATATTAATATTAATTATTATGATTAGTTTAATTTTAATTTATTAATTAATTTCAATGACCGTAACGGTAAAAAGAGGCATACAGCTAACTATCTCCGCTTCAAGACGGAATATCACAATATTTAAACATAAACGCGTTTAAAAAAAAAATTCGTTGTCATGGCCAGATAACCAGTGATGAAAACGCCTGTAAAACTAAATGTTCACTATTCTAAAAACGACTGACCTGGAGTCCACATACGAGGCTAAAAATACAAGAACTAAACAGACGCTTTGGACAACTGTATAGACTACTTGAAAGGACATCCCATCTCTCAACAGAAAACAAATTACTAATTTACAAAGTTATACTTAAGCCAATCTGGACATACGGAATATAGCTGTATGAGACAGCAAAAAAGTCAACGTCAAAGTCAAAAATCAAAGTAACATCAAGCGTATCCTTTCAATCAAAACTCCTGAGAACAATAGTAAATGCCCCTTATTATCCCAGCAACAAAACCCTTCATAATCATAATATGCCTTACATTCTCGAACTCATCCCTTCCAATTTTATGAAATTCTAAAGTAACCTATCCAACCACCCTAACCCCCTAGCGCAGTCATTGTACTGCACCACTCATCCCTATAAACCTCCTCGGAGACTAAACCGGCAGTGGCCTCGTGACCTACTATAAATGTGTAATAGTGGGAGTCCTGGCAATGGACTGTTTCATCATGTCCTGAGCATATGTTGCTATCTCACTCATGGTCAGCCTCTGCTGGCTCGTATCCGGTGACGGGGCTGACGGAAGAGTGTGGGGGACTTCCCAAGACTCCGCTTCCTCTTTCGCATAAGAGGGAGGTGACAACCATGCAGATTTGGGAGTTATCTGGGCTGTTTGTAAATACTGTATAAATGAGTGAGTGAAAGAAAACATTTATCACAATTCCCCAACGAGGCAGATTGTAATTCTATCATAATAAAGCTAAATATTCTACTATTCTAAAATGAAGTGTCAAATTGAATTTTCCTGATGTTAAAACAGTTATTACGGAATTAAATTCAGACTATTAGGACCGGAAATACAAGAGGAAGAGAGAACATATGATTTTCTTTTTTTTTCAAAAACAGTCTACATATTAATATTTGTTGTGAAAAAGTTGCCAGGAATAGTTAGAACAACTTGTGAGTTCACTGCTCTTCAGATATCAGATACATTTGGTAACCTACTTTACACGACTTTTGAATTTCTGTTACTTGCAATCATGTGTCCCTGTTGACCGTTACAGAACTCAGTTACATTTGTAAAGGTTGAGTAACATATAAACACGATTTGCTCGGGTATTGAGCTCTTAAGTCCATTAAGTGACTAACCTCCAGGTGAATTAAGTAGATTTACAGGCTATGTATACATGTTTATATTGTATGTCTATTGTAAATACATACTGATAAATTAAACGTGACATTGTAGATTTGAAAGGAATGAGACCACATACTATTTAGCTATATTTTGGAAAATTGAAAAAATCATTTTGTCTTACTAAGCTCTAATTAACTCTATTTAAACTGTTGATCATGGCTAGCCCAAAGTACGTTCTCTTACTCTCACGAGGAAAATTAAGTATTTACTATAAACGAAAAACTATTCCAACTATGCATTCATCAAAAACGTGACATCCCTAACTACCTAATTGAATAATTAAGACTATGCACATTAAGTTCAAAATTGCTTATGTTTTCAGAGCAATATATTTTCTGTTTAAACTTTTAATCAATTTAAAGTGAGAGAAATTATTCAAAAACGACTTTTAAAGATATATTATTTTTTATGATCTCCTCTTTCATAGCAGGTGGCAATTAATTTGTATTGCCCAGAAACAGAAATAATTAAGCGAATGGTATCCAAAAGATAAAGTTACACGAGAATTTGTTTTTTCATGTTCCGGAATAAAAAATATATTTTCATTTTGACCTCTGTAATAATTATATTCAAAATGTCTTCTCAATATGTTATTGAAACAGCGAAAATGACGTTCACCCGATATGTTAAATAAAATATGAAACTCTTGACAATTACTCTAATTGCCGAAAGAGATATGCTTTCATTAAAAACAATGTATGTAATTCAATAGCGCGTGTAACTGATTAACTCAACTTGAAATTTTAATGGGAAGTTCCATTACATTTGGGAATTGCTTCGACATCAGCGAAGACGCAATTACGGGAAGTATGAGGAAAACGAACATGAAAAAATTGTCTATGATCTAAAGGCATCTGATGTACCAGCTCAGAACCTGTTGAAGATTATTACACCCAAGTGATATTACATTGTTTCGAAGTCACATTCGGAGGCAATTAAAATAAGAGATTCTAATACTAAATTTTTGTGAGTCATCAGTAAAAATTAAATCTTACTTTGAAGATCTTTATCTCTTAAAATAATTCAGCTTACCGAATAACTTTTTTCTAAAATATATATATAAACTTTACTATTATAAAATTACAATCTGCCTTATTGGGCAATAAGTAATTGTGATAAATGATCTCCTTCATACCATATTTATAATTTTCATTCACTCGCTCATTTATACAGTATTTAAAAACAGCCCAGTCACCTCCCTCGCATGTGAAACAGGAAGCGGAGTCTTGGGAAGTCCCCCACGTTCCTCCGTCAACCGAGTCACTGGATACGAGCCTGTGCAGGCTGACCAAGAGCGCGAGAGCCACATACACTCAGGACATGATTGGAAAAACTGGCCATTGCCAGGACTCCCACTGTAATGAATTTAAAGCAGGTCACGAGACCACAGCCATTTCAGTCTCCAAGGAGGACTATAGGGATTAGTGGTGCAGTGCAATGACTGTGCTACGGGATTATGGTGGTTGGATAGGTTACTATGGAATTTCATGAACTTGGAAGGGATGAGTTCGAGAATGTAAGGTATATTAAGATCATTATGAAGGGTTTTGTTGCTGACGTAATATTGGGCATTTACTATTGTTCTCATGACTTTCGATTGAAAGGATTGGTTACGCTTGATGTTCGACTATATGTTCTGTATGTCTAGATTGGCTTGAGTATAACTTATTAGTTATTATTTGTAGTTAGTATTAGTAATTTATTTTCCATTGAAAGAAGGGATGTCCTTCGAAGTAATCTGTACAGTTGTCCAAAGCGTTTGTAAATTCTTGTCCTTTTAGTCTCTTGTGTATGTTACATGTCGAGTTGTCAGCCTGATACCGTACTGTCTCAGATACAGGAAAGGGAATGGAATTGAAAAAAAAAATAGCTAGTGGTCAGGACTTGTGCCAAAGGGTAAAGATGATGTGGGAACATTTTGATTGAATAACTAAAACCTTAATTTAAAAAAAAAATTGAAACCAAATTGGAACGTGTTACACATGTACCTATATTTATTTTTCCGCCTTTGATTTGACTAGTTTTAAGTAATAGCTAAGCGAGGGACGCGAGTATTCATAAAAAATAGCAAAATAGACGCTATTTTAGTCTCATAGAAATATTCACTATCCTGCATAACGCATTTTTGAATAATTCTTACTATTTAAATATTCTAATATCGTAGAATGTACATACCAAAACTCAAATGGAAGTTGAGTCTCTAGTTGTGGGTTTGGCAACGAGTAGAGGATTTACAAAGTGAAAGGCTAGGAGCTTCAAGGAAACCTAACCAACGCCTAAAATGTATTAGAAAATAATAAAGTATTGCATGCATTATAAAATATATATTTTTTTGTGTCTTCATTTCGTTTTATATCACATGAACTCATTAGATCTAGTTACCATGTGGGGCTTTTTTAAAAGTAAATAGACTTAATCTATAAAAATTAAATATTTAGTTATTCATATGTAGGAAAACTTTAACGAAATAAAACTAGCACTAAAAGACTAATTTCTAGTTGTGCTTAGCGATAAAACTAATTTCATTATCTATCTTCTACATTATGCGCTACAATTTAGATAGAAATGCTACTTTGATAATTTTCAAGAAACCTTTAAGGGATATATTTTACTGCTTTATAAATAAATTCAATGTTAGTGTTATCGTTTAGACAGGACACGATAGTACATCTACGTAAATTTGGTGTTATTCTTAGAAATGTATGTTGTATTCTTTATTTAAGTAGCGTACAAGTATGCTTCAGGATGGCGACGCGTAGCTCAATAGAAATCTGATTCTGGTTCTATAAACTATTCCTGGATACTTTATCGGCAGTTTAGATGTTTGTCAAAGGAATTCATACAACAATGAGATTGTAATGTTGTCTTTAAAATAATCACAAAAGTTCTTTATGTAGGAGGAAGATTGGGCGGATGGCACAGATGAACGGTGAATAGGGAGCACCGATGACCCACAATTGCGGGCTGGTATCGACGGGAATTGCCCGCGGTCTGTGTGTAGCAGGTTAATTATGTGATCTATCACAGATGGCTTGAATAAGCTGTTAGCGGCTGTGTCCCGGGTAATTGCCGATGTCCTCACTCACAGATAACTCACTTCTCCCCCGGCTGGTCTCATCCCTGTCCTTATTACCCGTTGTCTTCTCGATACAACTTAAATCATGACGCTTAAACAAATAAGTAAACATGAACAGAACAAAAAAAAATAAGAAGAAATGAAGTTTTTCAAAAAAAACTTATCAATGTTCGACTAGAAAAAAGTAACAGACTTGAGATTAGTTTAGGCCAATTTGAAATCAAATTAAAATATTTATTGCAATTAGGTTAATTTTAACTGATTATCGTTGAAAACATCTGAATAGAGTTTTTGAACCAGAGATTTACCAAGGAGTAAGCCATTGGGCGTTGCCAGTAAATAGCAGATGACAGAAGCAAAGACATATTCACCCGAGCTTCTGTGTACGGGCTCTTAGTACAAGTTTTAGTGTGTCACTGGAGAGTGTATTTCAGATTTCAGCAAGCACTAATATTCATTAAATTCTCATCTTCTGGCTTCCTAGGACATCCTTTCTACCCAACGAACACCGTAGGTAGGTGATTAAGCTATATCATCAGATACTGAGACAAGCGAATTTTACAATATCTTATTGCTTTATTAGCTACTTATTTCAAAGTTAACTCCTCAACTAGGGCCCACAGAGGCTATAAAACAAGTAAGAGAATCCAATGAAAGTGTGTGGTGTGAGTATAGGCAGTTGTCAACTGCCAGAGGATTTCACATTATCATATTTTGATGAGTTACAATCATAAGTTGTACGAACAAGGAATTGTTGTCGATTGACTTTTTTTTTTTTTTTTCCTTAGCTCTCAAACTTATAAAATAGGATGTGGGAAAATTATTTTGGGCTAATGAGTGCCTTTCACTAAGGGGAGTCCCCCATTTGAAGGATGTATGAGAAGGATATAGGATGGGGTATGCCTAAAGGAGGCGGGTGGAATCAGGAACGTAGTGAGAGTCTACCGAGGGTGGAGCCTAGGGGTACCAAGGCAAGGGTTTGTAGTCGGCCAGGTCAAGCCTGGCCAGCCCCGGCAGGGGCCTGAAATAAGTCGGCCTCTCGGCCGGAAGGTCAACCCTGCTTAAACAGGTAGATGGGGTCTTGTAGCTTCGGAGATCGGCCTCGATCTCTCGGCTGGGTGTAGATCTTCAGTCTCCGTCAGGGGGCTAGGGTTCGATCACGTCTATCTGTCTCCAGGCTTCGGCGGTCCAGCAGTGCTTCCATTTCCATGTCGATTGACTAATGATGCGTATCATTATTTAGGTGCATAACATAAATATTCAGTGGGTATAGCTACATTTTCCCTGTCCTTATGATATTTAATATAATGTTTATAGAAAATTGCATGTCTAGCCTAAAAAATGGACTCGCAAAGAGAAGACATCCAAAAACAGGAGAGGGGTGCATAAGTGTTTCCGGTTTCAAAATGATGAAGACTTAGAATCAAAACCTTAAATCTCGAGTAATTTCTGAGCTGAGACTTGACATATCTGAATAGTTGCCGAAATGGATTCGAAATTTTTCAGGTTTAATTTATTATATAATACACGATAAGAGCACACTTACCTTCGGTAAAGTGCTCTTGATGATTAATCATCATCTCGAGTTCAATGAAAATAAACTTTGAATGAATTCAATCCCACTGGTGATGGCCTATTGGCAGTAAATGGGCTTATAGCCCGGAGAGTCATTGCTCAACACCCTCGGGACTACTTCAACGGCAGATGAATACTTAATGGCGGCTAAAGTGGAAGTGCCCGAAGAGCCAGGAGCTTCCGTTTATACTGCCTGGGACCTCAGCAGCAGTACACAACCCCAGATAATCGCCCCTTGGTTTGATTGGGGTGTGGTCTCTGACCCTACGGTAATGGGGCTATGGGTAGTTGCAGTTCTGGCGTGTCCGTACGAAGGTCCTCTCTTGACTATGTGATTACAACGAGAAAAATTCAATTAAAAACTAGCCGAGTCCCTTACTATATGTTTTAAATGATGAATAGGCATAATTTCATCGATTATTCATGAATTCCATATCACCTAGACGTCGGCTACTCAAACAAATAAACTATCAAAATGAACATGAGCTCATAATAACTCGAAAACACTTGGAGGCTGACCAAGAGCGCGAGAGCCACATACGCTCAGTACATGATTGGAGAAACTGACCATTGCCAGGGCTCCAACTGCCACGCATTTATAGCAGGTCACCAGGCCACTGCCGTTTTAGTCTCCAAGGAGGATTATAGGGATGAGTGGTGCAGTGCAATGACTCTGCTAGGGGATTAGGGTGGTTGGATAGGTTACTATGGAGTTTTATGAACTCGGAAGGGATGAGTTCTAGAATGTAGGGTATATTAAGATCGTTATGAAGGGTTTTGTTGCTGACGTAATAATGGGCATTTAGTATTGTTCTCAGGACTTTTGATTGAAAGGATTGGATACGAGTGGTGCTAGACTTTTTTTGCTTTCCCCCATAGCACTTTTCCGTATGTCCAGATTGGCATAAGTATAACTTTGTAGATTAGTAATTTATTTTCTATTGAGAGATGGGATTTACTTCAAAGTAGTCCGTACAGTTGTCCTAAGTGTCTGTTTAGTTCTTGTCTTTTTAGCTTCGTGTGTGGATTCCAGGCCAGTCGTTTGTCGAGACTGAGGCCTGAATACCGTACTCTCTCGGATACAGGGAGAGGAATGGAATTTAAAAAAACTAGTGGACAGGACTTGCGGCAGAGGGTCAAGGTTATGTGGGAACATTTTGGTTCATTAACTTTGATTCGCCATTGGTCGCACCAATACTTGATCTCATCGAGGTGTTTTTGAAGGTTTCGGGATGGTATATGGGGGTCTGGGTGGGATGACAGGACTGCAGTGTCATCTGCAAATGTTGTCAAGCAGGTATTGGTGGTAGGTGGGGAATCAGCGGTGTATATTAATAAAGAGGTTGGGACCCAGGACACTTCCTTGGGGAAATCCTGCTTTTATGGGATAGTAGTTAGAATATTTTTAACCACAGCGGATTCGGAAGAAGCGGTTTGAACGATAGGACTGTATGATTAGGAAAAGGGTCTGTAGTAAATATCTTTTGAGCTTTTAAAGCAAGCCTCCGTGCCAGACCCTGTCAAAAGCTTCCAGAACGGCTGCAGTGCAGTACTGGTTGGTTTTAGGTCTGAGGATACGTGATCAACAACGCGAAGGCCTTGTTGAGCAGTGGAATGTTGTTGACAAAACACCAAACTAGTGTGTAGGATAAAGGTTTTTGGATTCAACAATTAGAAGTAGACGTTTTAATAGGAGTTTTAAAATATTTTTGAGAGGATAGGGAGTAGGCTAATTGGACGGTAAGATGAGGCGTCATTGGGTGGTTTACCGGGTTTGGTGAATAGGACTATAACCTACTGCTAGGAGAACAATTATTTTATTGTTATATTGAATTAAAATTAGACGACCAATCAAGACCAACGCTGCCAATTCTAGATTCGTAAGGTGAATTCCTTTTTTACCGAACATTTCTGGGACGTCAACACCAGAACTATAAGTTGACTATTACCTAAAGGTTTTGAATGGATAGACTACTCAAGACTAAATCCACGGCCGTTTTGTGCTTAAACACATGATGAAACATTCAGTTTTATGACTTCAAGTCAGAGGACCCAAGATGAAGCTTAAAATTAATGAAGGTAATCTGCATTCCATTTCTGTTAACGGGGGGGGGGGTTTGAACGATATTGCACCAAGAAAATGACAAACATCCCTTAGTACTGGATCTTGGGGAACCATATATAGCTCTTAAAAGAAATATTCCTGGAAGTCAAGTTGCGTTTGATGACGCCCAATGAGAATTGCCCATAAAGTGGCTAGACTACCTAGCGGCTGAAAGCTATGAAGAATAAACTAGAGAAAATATCTGGAAAGCAATATTGTACAAGAGCACAACTGGAAGGTGATGCATGGTCACATAAACGCAAATTTAGTCTTGGGGTCTAAAGCACTCAGCATTATGAGTATTTCATCAAGAGGGTCACGGTTACCTGTTCCCATCATATTGAGTTCCAGAGACGTTTGAATGCCTAAGCTAAGAGAATTGATTTGCCGCAAAATGTATAAGTCATCTTACTTACAAATTCGGTCCTCGAGGATGTGTTGTAGCTGACCTCAAGGTTCGAAGGCTATCATAAGAACTCTGTTAGCAAACGCACAGCTTAGAACAATCAACCTATCACACTACTTTATGTAAATGCCTTCACCAGTAATTAAATTGTTCCCGATATTTGAATGCCGAGTATTTGTTTTAACTGCCTTTATGTTTTATTGCCCCCCCCCCTGCTGTATAAAATGTCAAATTACTACCCCCTCTTAATGGCCGTTGAGAGGAATGCACTGTGCACAATATTCGAGGGCCCTCCTACAGGATCGTTAAATTTTTATTATTCTGAGTGAAAAGAGAGCCGGGATCTGTCGGAGGGAGAAATTAGAGGCTGGAAATATCGGGAGCAGATAGGAGGCGACGCCTGGCTGCCTGGAGATAGGGCGGCTTACGAGGGAATCAGTCAAACGTGAGGATAGCGTTTGGCCGAGCCCAGATAAAACCTTCAATAATTCACAGAGATCCCCGACTCCTCTTGTCAATCTCCGCACCCTCTGATTTGGGTACAGATAGCAGGCATATATTAACTTATTAATACTAATTTAATCTCTCCACCTTACGGGTCATTTCAAAGGGGCCGTCAAATTTTTGACTGAGAGTAAAATATCGTAACAATAATATCTACAAAACCATTTCTTTTATATAAACTTTACCATACCAAATCTTAGGTTTTAACACAGGTTAATCTTCCACTGCGTATTCATATATTATACCCTAATTTACCTAAAAACTAAAATATTGTTGACGATGAAAACATAAAAAAAAAATGCTTTCCAAAAGAACTAAACGCACATTCAAACGCCTGGATCGTATCTTGACTCTCCGATGAAATTTCTGAATATATATTGAGCCGGATTAGAAACTGAACGATTTATGTGTAAGACTCAATTAATACAAAATGGCTTGGTATACCGTATACCACTGCTACGATGTACTACTAAATATATACTGTATATCAACTGACTATTGAGTATTTCATGGCAAATATCAGCCTTTGTTTCCATCTTTTAATAATAAAAACCTTAAAGCGTCACTTATGAGAGGGGAAACTAGCGTACGAAACAGCCGAAGGCACACTTGCTGGCGTGTCGGGGCAACCCTCCACCGCTGGCCTGCCTATATAAGCGGCCAGATTTGGGTCATTCACAGACTCTCAGAACCCGGCACCTGCGGAACACTGCTCTCTCTCTCTCTCTCTGCACTGGCGCTCGCTGCTCAACTCGAACCATGGGTTTCTTATTCAACTACCTCTGCATATCTCTCTCCTAACCTCGTTATGTTTTAGTCCGGCGTGGTCAGACCCCACGTCTTCATAGCGGGATTCTTTGCCTTTGTCTCGCTAAAACTAGCACCTCCTTGTGAGAGAACTCTCCCTGGCGGACAACGGTTGTCGTGGCCCTGCAAGCTTACCAAGCAGTGTTCCCCACGGCGATTCAGTCTGCACCTCTCCGGTTCACACTCGCCTTTGGGGCCCGCACGGAATTCGCCTACTCTCAGATACCAAGTGTGAATTCGTGGTCATTCCAAGACTCCCTCGTGGATGACGGTCGCCGTGGCCCTACAAACTTGCCTAGTAGTGTCTCCCCCAGTGTTCCAGTCTGCTTCTCTCTCCAGTTCACACTTGCCTTTGGGATCGCCTACCCTTAAATACCGAGTGTGAATTCGTGGCCATTCCAAGACTACATAAACTACCTATAAACCTACCCTGTTCCTATTCTCCTGAACGTAGTGCTTTGTCGGGGCACACCTTCTAAGATCTTATGGAGTCAGATCAATACGAATAAAGTTGCCCACCTATTAGGCCGCCAGCAAAGGTCAAAGACCACAAGTCCACCTATTTTATCTCTTTCTTGGCGCTCGCCGGACTGCGGCCGGGTTGTAGTGACCTTATCCCGCGGTGGGCGTCCTCTCCCCTATGGGGACACAATTCCCGACATAAATAAATAAATTATTTACTGACATTGCAAATGTTCTGTGGAAGAAACGATAAAAAAAAATAATATGAAATTATTTAAATCTTTGTTAGTTACAGATCTAACAAAGTATGATTTGTAAATTTAGTTGTGCATGCACTCTGAGTTGAAAATCTCTGAAATACTCAACATAAATGAGAACAATATTCCACTCGGATAGGTCCCAAATATTAAAACAGAAAGATACTCGATATGGGGCCTAGATAAGCACTCTTGACTAACAAATAAAAGTTGATTCGGTCGGTAGATGTTTGGGCAGTTACAAGGATTGCAACATTTTAATCTGGAAGTTAAACGAGTGCGTGTGTTGCTAACAGATCCTCTTACCACTCCTCTCGTGAGCCGAATTATTAACAGGTTTGATCCTCTTTGGGTCCAATCATCCCCTCCTCTAGGCTAATCCCCACCCTACTCTTTTTTTGCCTATCCCTTCTCCTCGCCTTCGGAACATACATGACCTGCTGCGTGACTCAGCAGGTCTAGTGCTTCCGTTGTACATTTTAGGTGCTTGAGGTCTTCAATGATCAGAAATCTACGATAGACCAAAATTATTAGCAAATAAAATCTAATCATCATCAAGCTGATCCTCCCCTTTGAACCCTAAGCTAAGTCATTTTCTACTCATCTCCTATAAGCTCGATCTAGAATATTTCAAACGTGACAGAAATATGAATATTTAATTTTACCTAGAATTATTTGCTTCTTCGACCACTTAACATTTATTAACTAACTGTTATTAATTACTAGTTTCACCATGTAACCATACTGGTTTCACCATGTAACCATACTGGTTTCATAATAATCATAAAAACAAAACAAACTAAAACACATTTACACGTCCTTCAAATCCCTATGTTCTTTTCGCGACTAAAATCAATAATTTTTGGTAATGATGAATGAAAAAAATGACTATACAAGAATACTCTTAAACAATAATCAGAAAATGTAATTTTGTACATAAGTACAATTCATATGCAGTCGTATTTAAATAAATGATACTAAAATATTTCAGTTTTAAACATTAAGATCTGTATGCATGAATGCCCACAGTATGGTTCTGAGGTTGATGACCACTATTTAATAATACTTTTTGAGTTTCCGTATAGAAAAAAAATGGAATAACATTTTTATATTCTTCATCTAAAGCAAGATACAATATAACAAAATTATACACAATAATGAAATAACACAAAGAAAAAAGCTAACTCATGAAAACATAAACAAATTATCCGTTATTAATTAAGGCGTGTTAAAGATAATTAAGGGTTGATTGCGGCTTTTCTAGTTGGCGTAAAACCCTCTACCAGCAAAAAAAGAAAAAAACAGAGTTAAAAAAGAAATAATGGCACTGTAATTAGGGCCATAAAAGCGTTTTAATTCATGAATGCTTCATACCGACCCCACTGTACGGAAAATTTCTCTCTACGTGTGCGACCTGTAGCCTGTGAAACCCTTACTCAGGAGGGTTTTTAAAACATTTTCTTGCAGAGCTTAAAGGGAGAGGCTCTACTTTCATTGACGTATTGAGTGACAGTCTCGGAATGTTCTAAGCCAGTCCTCATTCAAATGATTCTATCGACCTTTAATTAAAAAGCTTGCTAATTCGTTTTCAGGAAAAAATAAAATTTGTAGGTGTAAATAATTAACCATGAAGATTC
Organism: Acanthosoma haemorrhoidale; assembly: GCA_930367205.1. Taxonomy (NCBI): domain Eukaryota; kingdom Metazoa; phylum Arthropoda; class Insecta; order Hemiptera; family Acanthosomatidae; genus Acanthosoma; species Acanthosoma haemorrhoidale. The sequence goes on along the minus strand of OV884011.1, from coordinate 17,185,677 downwards.
TTGGCACATCCATTGTGACTATCTAATTCATATGTTTTATGTGAAATGGGCTTATTTTTTTTAGACCATTAGTCAGAAACCAAATAATTTTGGCATACCCCATTTTCGTTTCACCGAAAAATCATACATTTTAATAGTCAAAGACCATTGTATTATAGCAAAAGTTTGAAGAAAGGGAGCTTAAGGAGAGGGGGAGAAAGAAAAGCTTAAATGTTATGCAGCGTATAGACATAGAACGAGGTGGTTACTAGTTATTTATGGTTTTATTGCTGGTTGTGGTTTAGATTAAGTAGACAAAGTCCAATTTTCTCTTTTTACAAGTTTGGATTCATATTTTATAAGCACTTTCAGCTCAAGTGCTCAGTATTTCATTAGTTTTACAAGAATTTTCAATCCTAAAGACTGTATTATAGCGAACAGTACAAGCCATAATTCTTTTCAAGAATAGTTATCAAGAAGTTGAAGAAGCTTTTGGTGTATATAGAATGAAAGAGTCCTGTACGAGCACCTATTTGCGGTAATGCAAACAATTTAGAAAACTATAATGATTTTATTCATATTTATTAACCATTTTATAGGACTGTAACACAATATATTAAGGATGAGACCAAACTTTCATGAGTTTCCACCATAATGCCGAATCCCGTCAAATGTTTCTTCTCTTACCGAAAGGGCTAAAAAGCTTTGCCAAAATCACATAGTATAGGAGGGCAAGAGAACTCGCCAGTTTTCTCATTCTACTATATGGGTATAAAAATGGATAGGCATCTCCATATCTCTACTCACATTCGTAGTAAACTAAAAACAGTACGAAAGAGGTCTTACCGGCTTTCACACTTGCTAACTTCACCCAATCTGTCACTGCGTCTCCAACTGATGATCTATAAATGTATCCTCCGGCCACCTCTGCTGTACGGTGCCCCACTATTTACCGACTTGACTGACAATACAGCCCCAAGTCTCCAGCATTTCCAGAATGGGATCATGCGAAAAGTGGTCTAACATACCTCTCTTGAGAGGTTAAAGAACGCCGACCTGCACCCGTTGCTTGATGTGCCGATGGTGGATGAGTTTATCCACTGGTGAAACTTCAAGTTTTTTGACGCGTTGCAGCACCTCACAAATCCAGTGTTTAACACTAGGACCCCACCACCCCTCCCGAATCGATGTAAGTTAGTTTTATGTTTGATCAAAAAGGTCACAGTCACCTTGTAGAGTCTTGTCAATGAAGCCAAGTACATTGTGAACCATTGTACTTGTATTGATTATATAACCTCTATACCGATTCAGACCTTGTATAGAGTGTACCGATGGTACAGGACATATAAAATGTAGTATGTAAATAGATTCGCCTAAGTACCTATAGTAAATAAAAGTTTTTTCTTTTTTTAAGGGGTTCGGAGGGAAAAAAAAACGAATAAATATTTCTAAAATTCCATTGAAAAAAAAACAATATTCTATTTACTTGTGAATATTCATCAATATTGGTAATTGGTAGATGACTGAAACAAATATTGATGGCGATACGTTGCAGGCGTTGCACAAATATGTCGAAACAACATTTCATTGTTTTTTATAACCTTTAAAGGTGCTTAAAATGGGTAATTTAGTGGAACTAATTCAAGATTCCTTAATTGCATTTTATCTAATTATTATTAAAGTAATAAATTATAGGGAACAGGCACTCGAGAAGGGGTTAGCTGTGAGGGCTATTAATTGTCAGATCGTTTGTAAATTGGAGTTTTATAAGGACGAGGAGAAGCGGAGTAGCGGAGGGAGGGAGCGGACAGAACACCTGAGGCCCCCCTCAATAAAATCTATAACAGGCCCAAGGCAGTGGTACTTGTCTTGTAGTTGGTGGGCCGTTACCCACCTGGCGTTTATCTCTTTGGCGTCCGGTCGACTGGAACCTGGTCCATTGTGTCCAACAGCTAAACAGGAAGGGGAGCTTCATATGGGGATCACACAGTCCTTCCAGTGATCCTCCTGTAGGCATTTCTTTGATTCCGCTAGGGCTAAACTAGGATTCACGACCTGCAGACTGCATTTTCCGGTACAGTCCCGTTTCTTATCACTAGGGGGGGGGGGCACGTGAACGGAGTATAATTACTATTACTAAAAGCTACTTGGTATTTTGATAACTACTTTTAATTGCATTTTTTAAACCATTGAGGTAACTGAAATTTGCCTTTTTAGAATTTATAAAAAAATAGTTATGTTGACAATGCCAACAAGATCACAAACTGCACCCTGTAACGACCAGTCAACTTATTTTCATGAAATACTTACCCCTAACCTGAGATCAAGGATTTGTATCATGATAGGGTTGATTCATTAAAATACCAGATGAAAGGTTGGTTCAGATTCATTGTATAATAAACAAATAATAAACAAGTGAACAAATTAGTCTTTACGACAATTGTCTATGATCAAAATAATAAAAAAAAGTCTTTCCACTCTTCCTGAAAACATATCCAAAATAAATGTAAATGTAGAAAATTTCTACTTATGTCGTAAATGGCAGTTACGTGTAATACGACAAGAATTTTAACTCGTAGCTTAAAACGTTACCATTCGCATTGTTCATTAACATCATAAATTAATCTGCCAATTGTACTTTATACTAGATTTTGATTAAAATATCAATAACTCATCAATGGCATACTCGCATAATATGTATGAATGGATAAAAATAAGTCACCTATACACATACAAACAATTCTTTTGCAGTGAATAGTTGCTGTAATACATATAAACCTAAACCAAAATCGTATCAATAAAACAAATGTTTATTACAGTATAGTAATAGAACTTAAATATAACACTAACATAATTAAATTCTTAAACAAACGAAACTCAAAGTAAAAAATAAAGAAAAGGTTACTCTCAATTGAAATCACAAATCAAAACAGGAATATGTGAATTCCTAATCAAACAATTCAAATTTATTAACATAGAAACTATCATTAACTAAAATATTATCTTGGCATCATCAATGAAGTAAAATATTAATTTTTTAAATGGAAAGGCAGATTCCATAGACAGGTACTAACATTTAATTAAAAATAAAAATAAACTACCGAGCGTAAACAAGTTACATGAAAAAACGCTATTCAAAATGGCTTGGAAGTTATTAATGTCTTCCGTTACGTTCTTTTAACTAAAATGTAATCACAATGACGCAAGGCGAACAAACTGGAAAATAAGGTCATTCCCTTTTACTATAATGACGCAAAGTGCATCAAATTCATAAATTTTAGATCTAGCTGTTAGTGAACTATGCTTCTCGACTAAGGCTGTGCCGCTTGTATATAAATTGTCAATTAATTCAGTGGACATTTTCTGTAAAGTAAATAAAGGCAAAAAAGTTTGTATTTGGTCTCTGGTAATTGATTCAATAAATTAGTAAACATTTCTGCAGATCGGCGGAACATTACTATACTGTGTAAACTTTTTCAATGAAATTCAAACGGGTCTCAGCCGGCCGAGCCAACAGTATTTTGTCGAATAATATTTTAGTTCACTTCCTTGAATTTATAATGACCTGATCTCAGCCTGTGATGTTGGAACTAGTTTTTTTTTTTTCGCCACGATAGGCTGGTTAACATTTACGTATATCTAGAGAATTTTTTTTTTTTAGAGTATAACAAAAATTCTGTAGTTATTAAAGTCTTCGGTGCATATACGACCACATCATTAATAGGGGCTGATAAAATTGAGCTTAGTATAGACGTGAGAGAAATTGTGAATTTTTTAAAGATTTTATGGCTAATTACAACAACCATTAACTATAAGTTCATGCAGAGAATTGTAGAAGAGATTCGCGCCAAGTACAATTCTCCCTATTCACGGACTTTGGTACAGTGGAGGCGATGTCAGCGGAAACCCAATGAAACCACACTACAATAAATAGTTGGTAAAATTGATCATTAACAAGTAATTTGTGAAATGTAGAAACAACAATACATTCTTGCAAATAAACCGTGTTCGATTGCATCAAGAGAGGATTTTGAAAATAGTATCATTGAAAACCTCCACTACAATTACTAATAGATTGACAAATTTTTAAATATCAATTGAATCATTAATTCGATAAAACGAACAGCAATATCTTTCTGTCGTATTGAAAAATATCTGAAATTATTGAAGTCCTTATAAGCAAGTAACAATTGTGATTTATCTTTTAAACTATAACTTATTTGTTTGCTTTTCTACTCGAGCGGGTCACTGGCCTTATAACTTTTCTACTGTTTTAATTAAGTTTTAGGAGTTATCATCAAGGCAGAGAGTGGGTGTTCCAGGAAGTCTTAGGGGCAGGCCTAACATCAGAAAAACTCATTTCGATTGCTTAAGATGAGTTCCTCTTTGGATAGAAGTGGGAAAAAAACGAAATATATTAGACTGAACCAGAGTTTCATCTGAAACCAATGAGTTTAATATGAGCAACTATGAAACACTTTAACTTGATGATACAATGATGTAAGCTACTATAGTACTGTATGTGAAATTTTCGTTTTATATTATTTAAGTGTATGGTTCATCTGACATAAATCAAAGATTTTTGAGTATTTTTGTGTTCTTTCAAGTGAACCATTGTTTGTACCTACACACACAGGCGTTGTTCACAATTTGTACCATGGAGTAAAATGGTGCATATAGATATAATTGAGGCCTGGGGAGTTAGCCATAGAGAAGTTAACAAATTTCGTTAACGGCGATACCATAATTAGAAAGACAAGCCCCGGGAACTGGGTACTGGCAGATATCAGGGGGTTGTTTGAGGCAAACAGGCTGCAATTAGGTGGTGGGGGTAAATCGCGCGGCTTTAGCCCCAGGGGCAGGCCCCAGCTAGGGAAATAATTTCCAAATTACCCTAATCCCAAGGGTTCCTCGGAGCACGCAGGCACCGCAAATCCCACCGTGGTCCCAGGTTTTCTGCTCCCGGCCAGGGATTATACCCTTGTATCACCGACCTTTCGGGTGATATAGATTCTTAAACCCTTGGGGGCTGTTATGAAAACATAAAAAAAAAGAAGTGTTCACAACAGGCATGTAAACATCATGTGAACTAGGCTGATGTCCCATATCCTCGGATCAGCCCTTGTGTCCAATAAAATTAGGCTACAGGTCCTTCCTACCTAGGTGAGAATTTGGCCACGCCTGTCCTCCCGGTCGGCCTCAGGGGTGCAGCTTTTTTTTTCTCAATATTGTATTCATTAGTGACCATAACATATATAATTGCTGGGTTTAACAGCATTATAACCCCTAAAATGCTCTAGGTGTTGTACAGTAATAATTAACGTTAATATATTTAAAAATTCATAGAAATATAATGGCTCCCTGTACTAATCTCAGGTACCAGAATTTGGCAGAGAGTTCTCAGGGTGGTGAAATTTTTCCTGTTCAGAGTTTTTGTGTTGGATAAATATTAGCCGAGTGTTCTAAATACGGGCCTTTAAGACCGTATTCACATACTATACTTGAATATTCTACATAAATCTGTTAAAATGGCAAAATCGATCACATCTCATCATAACGAATGATATGTAAAGATGTCACGTATAAATAATATATTCTTATATATCCTACAACTTTCTAGTATAGCCGTGATTATGAATGGAAGTTAGGTACCGCTATATATTTAATGGCTTCATCCAATTTCACTTACAGAGGCGGTGGGGGGTTGATTCCCCCTGAGAGAGGAGGTCGGTGGTTTAAACTAAATTCCACAAGCTATCGATTTCCACTTAAGAAAGTCCCCACGGGCGGCCCAGCCAGGACCACATGCCGAAATGATGTGATCAGGAGCCAGTTTTGGCGGATCGTAGCCGATTGCTTACAACTTTATCACGGCCATTTAATACCACCATAGGACCTTACAAACTAATTGCCGAACCAAGAGGTAGAGACCCGGGTACATAGGAAGCATGTATCTGACTACATGTATCTTATACCTATAACGTTATGCTGTACAAACCAATTATTTTAACGAGAGATCTATATTACAGTTCTGATTTCTCAATTTGTTACTGCAAGCCAAAAAAACATTTGGTTCGTATAGCGATGTCACCATCACCGACCGCTGGGTAAAAATACTATTTCAGCATATCCCTTTAAATAGAAGGAAAAGTTATATAACGAGCAGCAAAGATCTGAATGGAGGGTCTGGATGAAATGAGAGCTAGAGGATAAGCGAACAAGGAGGGCGATGAGTCTGGGATATTGGGTTACGTTATATATGTTGCTGCATGTATTACAAATAGTCTTGAATATGTATATATATATATATATATATATATATATATATATATATATATATATACTATACACATAAGGACAATAGAAGTGTCAAGTCTTTTTAAATTCGATTCCTCTCCCTGTGTCTGAGACAGTAAGGTATTTAGGCTTCCATCTCGACAAAAGACTGACATGGAACCCACACACGAGGCTAAAAAGACAAGAACTAAACAGACGCTTTGAACAACTGTACAGACTACTTCAAAGGACATCTCTCAATAGAAAATAAACTACTTATTTACAAAGTTATACTTAAGCCAATCTGGACATACGGAACAGAGCTATGGGAGGCAACAAAAAAGTCGAACATCAAGCGTATCTAGTTCTGTCAATCAAATGTCCTGAAAACAATAGTAAACGCCCCTTATTATGTCAGCAACAAAACCCATCATAATGATCTGAATATACCCTACATTCTTGAGCTCATCCCTTCCGAGTTCACAAAATTCCATAGTAACCTATCCAACCACCCTAATTCCCTAGCACAGTCATTGCACTGCATCACTCATCCCTATAATCCTCCTTGGAGACTAAAACGGCAGTGGCCTCGTGACCTGCTATAAATAAGTGATAGTGGGAGTCCTGGCAATGGCCAGTTTCTCTAATCATGTCCTGAGCGTTCGAGTGGCTCTCGTGCTCTTCGTCAGCCGCTGCTGGGTCTTCCAGTGACGCGGCTGACTATGGGCGTGGGGGACTTCCCAAGACTCCGCTTCCTCCTTCGCACGTGAGGGAGGTGGCAACCTTGTGGGGAGCCTCTGAGCTGTTTGTAAATATTGTATGAATGAGCGAGTGAATGATGAATTGTAAATATGGTATGAATGAGAACATTTATCTCAATTACTTATCGCCTAATAAGGCATATTGTAATTTTATCTTAATAAAAATTGTTGTTAAAAAAAAAAAAGAAAAGAAAAGAAGTGATGTCATCAGATCAGAGCTGAAATGTTGCTTGCAAAGTTCGATGTAGGTCAGCTTGCATATTAATACTAAAATATAGATTGGTCCACTAAACATCAGTCAATAAGTGAACTATAGTTATTTCCAAGTAACTCCAGTCATAAAAACAGTAATTATTGCTATAATATACTGAGCTATCTGGAGATCATTAGCCGTAGTCCAATAATCTATAATTCCGTTTATTCTAAGCAATAGTGTTCTAAGCAATGTACGAAGCATGTAACTTTGAAATACTTAATAACAGCTCAGTGGGATTCCGGTTTCGTCAATATTCAATATTCTATAGTTAAACACTTTTTATCGGCCCATTTCCAAACGTTAGGGAATTTCCTGATAACTGGGTCCCATATCCAATATAACGTCCTATTGGAATATTTAAAATCAATCCGTGATAAAATATATTGCATAAGGTCAAAGGGAGCCTACAGCCTGCAAAGGTATCCGGCCTCTCCATTGTAACGTATATTGAATATTTCACTTTGAAGTATATATATATTCAGTTCACTATGCAATAGTATATTGTGCTGAATATATCTGTCACGTGATATGAGGGCCTTTCATACACCCAGGTGATTAATTCCGTTCAAATAGAAAGCAGGGGGAAATGTATGCTACTAAGGAAGTTGTTTTTTTTAATGAAAAAAAAAATAGTCAGAATATATATATTAAAATATATTAATATGTTTAATCGGACTGTCGGGCTCAGATAACTGAGTATCCCCAAAGTGGGGAGGAGACGCTCGCTACGGGCTAGGATCGCTACAACCTCTTAGCCACCGTCCGCCGAGCGCCCAGAAAGATAGGAGGCGGGCGGATCTGTGGTATTTCGGCCTGGCTGCCGGCCTAGTCGGCGGGGAGCCTAATTCGTTTTGATCTGACTCCATAAGATCTTTAGAAGGTGTGTGCCCCCACAAAGCACTATGTTCAGGAGAAGAGCTACAGGGTAGGTTTATATGTAGTTTATGTGGTCTTGGAATGTCCACGAATTCACACTCGATATCTTAGCGTAAGAGAAAACCGTCCGGATCCCAAAGGGGAGTGCGCACTGGAGAGAAGCAGACTGGATTGCCATGTGAGACGTGACTGTTAAGTTTTTTTTTGTTTTTTTTTTTTTCCTAAGCTCTCAAACTTATAAAAATAGGAATGTGGGAAAAATAAGGAAAATTATTTTTGGCTGGAAAGTGCCTTTCACTAAGGGGAGACCCCTATTTGAAGGATGTATGAGAAGGATATGGGGTGTGGAATGCCTAGAAAGGCGGATGGAGTCAGGAAGGTAGTGAGAGTCTACCAAGGATTGAGCCTAGGGGTGCCTAGGCGATGGTTTGTTGTAGGCCATAGATACATAGATAGATATTTTCTGATATTCATTTGATGACATAGATACGATAAGAGGGGACATTATAATTATTCATAATTAAGAGATGGCCACAACACGGACATTTGACGTTACAGTTAAACAAGTAATTAACAAGAGACAGCCGCTCATTGAAACAAGCAAGTCGTTTTGCTGACTTCTAACTGCGGTGATCCAAGTCGATTCCCGGCTTCCCTGAATCAAATACCTTAATTCAGGTCGAGAGATAACCTCGGTTGGCATTGCCAGATAAACGGTTTTCTCCATAAGGTGATGTGACATTAAAAAAAAAATATGGTTATAACCAATTTAACTGATGGAAAACTAAATGAATTTTAACAGTTTTTATAATTTGTGTTCAACTTAACAACGAAACACAGGAAAATATAATTCGTCCGAATGTTTTCTTTCAGACGTCAACGGATTTTGAATCTTTTGTTTCATCAATGCCGGTGCAATCATTTTTGTGTTCGTAGATCATATTTTAGATATTTAAAAAAATGTTATCTTCATACATAGGCAAAGGCATCTAAATTTGTTGGCTGTATTCTTGTAATGTACATCTATCTACCTGAATTTTAATGGTGAGAGATCTTAAGGATGAATATTTGTGCCAATTAGTGTAAGGACGAACACTCAAAAAACTGCAGGCCCTGATAATTCACATTGATAATCACAGGCGTTCAATACGAGTAAGGAATGAATTGTAATGAATATATAAATATAGGATATGGCTTTTCATCTAGGATAGTGGCTTCTGGGACTAATGATTACCAGTAAAACCTACCTTGATTGTCAATAAATTCAAAATTTACACATAAAACAAAACTTGAAGTGAAAGAATAATAATAAAATGTAGTCTCAAAATTAGTTAATTTATCAATGGATATATTTACAACTGAGTACTTACTGGGGTTAGTATTACTCCCAGAATAACTGAGGTTAATAAAATTGTGTAAAATAACTTCCAAACTTCTTTTTTATCTGTAGAGATTCACAATGTTTTAATAAGAACGATACGGTTGTAGAAAACCTTAACTAACTGAATCAAAAATATAGTCAGCCCTGTCCAATGAATTAAAACGTTCCAAATATATTACGTAAGCAGCCGAGATAAGATAAGGTCCTCACCGGATTAAATGCATTGGGAAATAGTTCCATCGGACGGTTGATAAGAACCGGAGTGAGTGGCCCGAGATTCTGACAGTACGTTACCGACGATATCTTCAAGGCTGGAAATATTTACCGGGCCCTTCTGACCAGTCGATTTTCATCCGATAGAGTGGTTCTGCTTCTTTATCTCACCCCACCACAACTTTATTATGTTTGGATATGTCCTGAGGTTCAACACACTACGCCATGAAAGGGAAACAAAGATACTGAGTACTGCTTCCTGGATTTTCCCTCATGCTTACCGACCATTTTTAGCTATCAGAAAGACTATTAAGAGTTTGTTTTCATGTAACTTCTTTATTTTCAAACAATTATTTCAAAATGATGTTGTCTACATCATTCTTAGTCCTACGTTTAGTGACTGTCCACTGTATGTATGTCCTCGTTCTGAGGAGACTGTATCACCGGGGCCGTCTTGCCCCTGCCTATTCAAGCGAGGTTCATATAAATCGTGAAAATACGTCAATTAAGATGTGTTGGGTCGTCAAGAAAGGGGTGCCTAGTTACCCTAGTGGCGAAGTGAGGGTTGATTAGCTAATGATCTGACTCCATATTTGATAGGCATGTGCCCCGACAAAATGCACTATGTTCAGGAGGAAAGTTATAGGGTAGGTATTGTAGGTAGTTCATGTGGTCTTGAAATGACCACGAATTCACACTCGGTATCTGAGGGTAGGCGAAAACCGTCCGGATCCCAAAGGGGAGTGTGAACCAAACACTGAGTGTGTTTGAGGGAAAAAAAATGTGAGGAAAGTATGAGCTCAGGGATTGTGCTAGTAAATACCTGACGGAGTTGAAGTTGAGTTGAAGCTTCCGGAGTTTGCCATTTGCAATACCTGCTCTATTTTTGTTTTTGACTTCTTAGTTCCAATGTTTCGGGTCATAATTTAGCAAAATATAATAAATACATCTAGGCTAGACCAAAAGTTGTTATGTTGAATGTTTATTCTAAAAACTCTTGTAATTGATAAGCTACAAGAAAGAGGTGTTGGATGAATGGAAAGAAAAAAGAAAGATGAATTAAAGATAGTAGATTTTTGTCCACCCATATTGTCATTTTTATAGGCCTGAGTGCTTTCAATACAAAATGGGGTATCCATAAAATACATCCCATATCCGGCCTACTATCAAAATGATAAATTAATGACTAACCCAGAGAAGCTGAACGGAATTGAGTCAAACTGAAGAATGTTTGGAATTTATAAGGAAAGGGCCGCCTTAAAACTAATTAATGACTGAAGGATGTCGAGTATATTGCTGAAGTTTAAAATTGTTTTCCGTGTACTCTCGCGTTCTCCAACACAAATTTCAACTGCCGTATTATTTCAAAAAGCAGCTATTTGTAAACACTAAGAATTCAAAGATACCGAAGCACAATATCGTTATTTGCGGTTTCTCTACCCTACTGAAATAGTTGTAGGCGATTGTCTTAGATCTAGCATTCACTAGAGTACCTATTCAGTTACAATCCCTCATTATTGTTTTAAAAATTGAGTGAATACATATAAAGTTTCCCTAGCGTTTATTATTTGTTGAACCACTTCGCAGGAGCTCTTTATTAACTTTAAGTTATAACGCTTTCCTGTTGTGAAAAGTTACATCCACGACGTAACGCAAAAGGAACTTGTTAAATCATACCTAATGTCTAATGCTATTTATAATTGCAACTTTTACTTGGTACCCCAAAGACGCTAAAAATACAATAAACTAAAATTAAAATAATAGCGTGAAGTGAACTAAAGACTTACCTAATATAATTAAAAAGTAGTTATTATTCCGCTGTCATAATAAATAAAATACAATTGATAATATCAATAACGGGTTAGGAATTCATTGGACCAAAAGTGACATACCCTCAGACGCTCAGAATGTTTTTACGTGAGTACCATGTTAGAATCCTGACTCGGTAACTATCTTCTATCCTCCAAAACAACAAACAACAACCACCATTAGGTTTATCACGCGCCATAATAAACAATTGATAATTCATAGTTACGAAACATCGAACAACAACCACCATTAGGTTTATCACGCGCCATAAATACAATTGATAATTCATAGTTACAAAACATCGAACAACAACCACCATTAGGTTTATCACGCGCCATAAATACAATTGATAATTCATAGTTACAAAACATCGAACAACAACCACCATTGGGTTTATCACACGCCATAATAAACAATTGCTAATTCATAGTTACAAAACATCATTAAAATCGTGTTCCAAGCTTTTAAGTCAATTCATGACCATGATTCATTATTTATTGAATGGTGGTTCTATTTGACCCAATGATTCGATTAATTGCTATTAATGATATATGAAACTCAATTTTAGTTTTATCATTTACTGCGTGAGTGACGGAGGAGCGTGTGAGACTTCCCAAGACTCCACTTCCTCTTGGGCATGTGATGGAGGTGACAACCATGTAGATTTAGGTCTCAGGACTGTTTGTAAGTACTGTATAAATGATCGAACAATCGTAAATATGGTATGAATAAGAACATTTATCACAATTACTTATTGCCCAATAAGGCAGATTGCAATTTTATCAAAATAAAGAAGTTTCAATCCATCATATACAGTAAGGCATCAACTTGAAGCTCTCTCATAACCTTGGTTAATATCTCATAAATGCGTGTTAGTATATATTAGACAACAATTTTGTAGTTTAATAGTTATAGAGCAAGGATTCTAGCCTAGGGTTTATTTAATAACGTTTTAGACGTCTGTGGGGCTTGCTGGTAATCAGTTTTCCAGCTCTCATCTAATAAATTACATACAAATGATTAATAATATTTCAATTAATATTACAGGATAATAATAATTTTAAATTACCCGGTAATTCATTAGTACTTATTTTTTATTAGGTTACATTTATCTTATAATAGTTTGTAGTCTTCAATGATTCCTACAAAGCAGGAAAGCACCATAACTTATTACGATGAAGAGTTCCTGAGCAGTGGTTGCTATCAAATTTGATATTTTATTATACAATTTTTAAAAATAGTAAATCATGAACTCTACACCGATGCATTCGCTGCTGAATTCAAGAGTTTTTGGACGAAAATTCTTAGTAAAAGTTTCAAGAAGAAAAAAACTTTTTAACAGCCTCTACATTCTTTCAATATGGTGCTTGCCTAACTTTTATCGTACATTATTTCTCAAGTAGCACTAAGAGAGATATTCGTGGAGTGTGGATGTTATGCAGGTACAAAAACAGAGCGGTAGCAGCGAGGAGCAATCTAGGCCAACAATCCACCGGTCTTTGTTTATATGCTGATAGAGGGCGCGAGGAGACGGGATGAATGGCCTATGATTAAGTCCGCTGGGCAAGAACAAACCCGGCCAAATGACGGCCCTGAATGGAGCGTTCCTGATTGCTCCTTTGAACGAGGTCTCCCGGGGCAGCCACCGGCCGCAAATATCCACTTAACAGTTCTCAGGCACGCGACCCTAACTACTGTATGTCTGTCCCCGTTCTGAGGAGGTGACTGTCTCGTCTTGCCCCTGTAACATATTCAAGCGAGCTTCATATACAAATCGTAAAAATAATGCCCCATTAAGATGTGTCCCAAAGGAAAGTGTTTCGGTAATATTGCGAAAACCAGTTCTATGGCAGTGAAGCACCAACGAGTACTACACATTATTATTCAGCATGACAATATCTCCAGCTTCATGCTCTACTAATTATAATTTCTTCAATTACTTAGAATATGTTTAGGCCACAGTCATATTGTAATGATATTTATATGTTCAAACTTAATTCGTTTATTAAAAAGTTGTTCTCTCGGTACAAGTTAGACTTCATTGTTTACTTTTTTCAAAAATGAGAACTGTCTAATCCTTGTACAGTAACTTACCTCTTTACTTCCATCCTTACATTCAGTGGTTATGACAGAAGATAAGGTACACAAGTACAGTAAGATGACACAAGATAAGCTTTTAAGTTTACATTGTATAGTTATCAGAAAGACATCTTAAACGAAAGAGAGATCAGTTCGGAGGAAAAAAAAACGGTAAGCATAAAAGCCAAATCCAGGCGATGGACATAGTACTTGAGGAAAGTATGAACTGAGGGATTATTGTGCTAATAAATGCCTGACGAGTGTGGAAGAAAGAAAACGTCCTAAGACTTGAGAGAAGAACGTACGTTTAGGCACTCTAGAAAAGAGGATGCTGGTCATGATGATCATACCTGGACACTTTAAAGTGGTAGAAAGAAAATGGAATATGATGGTACTAGTCATTTTTCTTTTACCTAATTCTACTTTATTATCAAACAATTATTTCGAAATAAAGTTGTCTACATCATTCTTGGTCCCCCGTTTAGTGACTATCTGGCCAATCCAGAAACCTTCCAATATTTGGTAACATGGTCCCTAGTCCTACATTACCTTTGACGAAGAGTCCTTATTACCTCAATCAATTTCTCCCTAGGATGTTTCTGAATCCTGCGGATGATACCCAATCTACTTCTTTCTCTATTAGCTGCTTCTAAGCTATTTAGTTGTCTTCCATCCTTAGCTCTTCATTAATCTGATCGAAGCAGACTTCTAGAATGCGGTAAAAAAAAAACATTGCTTGAAGCTTCCGGAGTTTGCCATTTTGCAATACCTTTTTTTTTTTTTTTTTTTGACTTTTTAGTTCCAATGGCTCGGGCCATAATTTAGCAAAATAGGATAAATACATCTAAGCTAGACCAAAAGTTAATATTTTGAATGTTTATTCTAAAAACTCTTGTAACTTTGTTATTCTCAAACAATTATTTCCAAATGAAGTTGTCTACATCATTCTTGGTCCCCCGCTTAGTGACTGTCTTACCATCCCAGAAACCTTCGAGTATTAAGTGACCACGTTACCTCCAGTCCTACACTTCTCTAATGCTACGAAAACGATTTCAAGTCCGAACGAATGCTAAACATTATTATTCAGCATGACAATATCTCTAGCTTGATGCGCTTACTCCATATAATTTCTTCAATTACTTAGAATTCCCACCACAGTCATATGTTCAAACTAACTTCATTTATTAAAAGTAGGTTGTTCTCTCGGTACAAGTTAGACTTCGTTGTTTACTTTAGAGAAGTTTAAAAAATAAGAACTATCTAGTCCTTGTATGGTAACTAACCTCTTTACTTTCATCCTTACATCCAGTGGTTATCACAGAAGATAAATTACACAAGGATGAGGTACAGTAGGTTGACACAAGATAAGCGTTTGAGTTTACATTGTATAACTTTTTTATTGTTCCATAGTTTGATTTCATACTTAACCACTTAACAACCACAATAGCAACTAGTACGCAGTGAAAAGAAGAAGAATAAAAACATTCTATAGCATCATAAAAATAATTATTGAATCATGATGTACCATCTTATAAACTGATTCTAATCATAATTGTAGCCCTCAATATCGATACCCCTACCAAACATCATGCAAAGTATGCATTATTTAATTACCAAGCGACCGTGCCTGTAGTCTAGTTGTTTTCTAACAATCCCTGCACGCTTTAGGATATTTTCTTTGATCGATGGTTATGGATTGGCCGGGGTCATCTCAGCTTCATGAGGATAAATGAGTAGTTACATTAATTTTAAAAAAATAGTGAAATTTAATCGCTAGACGTTACAGCGCCCAGTATTAATCATACTAGCATTTCAGTCCCACTTACCACCTTAGGTCTGTTTACGCCATAGAATTTTTTATTTATTGCTTTAATTGCCAATTAATTTATATATCATGGCCTCGTTTCTATAGTTCAGATCATTGGAGTATTTCTTACAAGTTTTATGCAGTACATTACGCTTTTACGAGAATTAAACCGGTTGAATTAATGTTACATACACGATTGCGATGACGTTTTGGAATTACTATGTTATTAATTAATAACCCTTTTTTATGATAATCGTATTTGGTGTTTTACACGCCTTCACAATCACATGGGAGCTGCCATGTTTGTTTTAGACAGCCATCAAAGCCCTAAAACCATGCAGTCAAAACTACATATCAATTTTTGACCTGTTGCTAAGGAATCTTAAATGTTGACTAAAAGTGCCCTACTTCTTTTTTTTTTTTTTTTTTTTGTGGTAAATGACAAAAGTTATGTCCTATGTTTTCCTATACTCGATTTCATAAAATTTATAAAAGCTATTTATCTGAAAGCGTCAAAAGAATTTAAAAAAAATCGTCCTTGTAATAAATAATGGAATGCAAACTGATTAGATTAGGGGAGGGAAGCCACAGGATGAAATATATTTGGAAACCATTTGTCATTGGGCCTTCCCACCAAGAACGTTGCGGAAAATTTATCGCTTCCACAAGTCCATTTGCCATTAAGTTGTACCGTCCAACAGACTGATACGTCAAAGTTTGTAATCCACACAATTATGTACTCGCATAATTCTCACTTGGGCTAAGCGTTCGTTCGTACCCAATGGAGTTTAATTTATTGTTTGCATGGAACCATATTTCTATTCACTCTGTATATATTATTTGACACAGCAAACGATATGCTTAAATGCATTGTTTTAGTAACCACAATAAAATATAAATTATTAAAACTGCTTTATTATGATATAATTGCAATCTGCCTTATTGGGCAATAAGTAATTGTGATAAATGGTCTCATTCATACCATATTTACAATTTTCATTCGCTCATTCATACAGTATTTACAAACAGTCCTGAGACCTAAATCTACATGGTTGTCACCTCCATCACATGCCTAAGAGGAAGCGAAGTCTTGGGAAGTCTCACACGCTCCTCCGTCATTCACGCAGTAAATGATAAAACTAAAATTGTGTTTCATATATCATTAGTAGCAATTAATCGAATCATTGGGTCAAATAGAACCACCATTCAATAAACAATGAATCATGGTCATGAATCGACTTAAAAGCTGGGAACACGATTTTAATGCTGTTTTGTAACTATGAATTACCAATTGTTTATTATGGCGCGTGATAAACCTGATAGTGATTGTTGTTCGTTGTTTTGGAAGATGGAAGATAGTTGCCGAGTCAGGTTTCTAACATGGTACTCACGTAAAAACATTCTGAGCGACTGAGGGTATGTCAATTTTGGTCCAATGAATTCCCAACCCATTATTGATATTATCAATTGTATTTTATTTATTATGACAGCGGAATAATAACTACTTTTTAATTATATTAGGTAGGCTCCCATTGTCACGCATTTATAGCAGGTCACGAGGCCACTGCCGTGTTAGCCTCCAAGGAGTATTATAGGGATGAGTGGTGCAGTGCGATGACTGTGCTAGGGGATTAGGATGGTCGGATAGGTTACTATGGAATTTTATGAATTTGGAAGGGATGAGTTCGAGAATGTAAGGTATATTAAGATCATCATGAAAGGTTTTGTTCATTACGTAATAAGGGGCATTTACTATTGTTCTCAGGACGTTTGATTGAAAGGATTGGATACTCTTGATGTTCGAATTTTTTGCTGTCCCCCATAGCTATATTCCGTATGCCCAGATTGGCTTGAGTATAACTTTGTAAATTAGTAATTTATTCTCTATTGAGAGATGGGATGTCCTTTGAAGTAGTCTGTACAGTTGTCCAAAACGACTGTTTAGTTCTTGTCTTTTTAGCCACGTAAGTGGATTCCAGGTCAGTCGTTTGTCGAGGGAAGTACCGTACTAGCTCCGATACAAGGAGAGGAATGGCATGAAAAGAAACTAGTGGACAAGGCTGGCGGTAGAAGGTGAAGGTAATGTGGGAATATTTTTCTTTATTAATTTTAATCTGCCATTGGTTGCACCAATTCACCAAATTTTGAAGGTTATGGGATACTATATCGGGGTCTGAGTGGGCTGACAAGACTGGAGTGTCATCAAGAGGTTATTGGGGGTACAGGGGACATCGGTGGTGTATAGGTTATAGAGGATGGGACCCAGGACACTGCCCTGTGGAACTCCTGCTTTTATGGGATAGTAATTAGAATATTCTAATCCATAATGAACTTGGAAGTAGACGTTTTAATAGGAGTTTTTTAAATATTTTTGAGAGGGTAGGGAGTAGGCTAATTGGACGGTAAGATGATCTGTCACTGGGTGGTTTGGCGAATAGATCAATAATGGAATGTTTCTAGAAGTAGTTCAGATAATGCAAATATATATATATAAGTTAGGAATATAATGGCTTTATGAGAGAGCTTTTTACCTTTAAATCTAGTAGATTTTAGGGTGCCTGGAAACCAAGTTTTTTACAGCACTTGATTATTTTCTGCGTAGTAGAAGTGGAAACCATGTGATCAAATGAGAAAGAATATTTACATCCCGGCCAGAAAGCATTATTCTTGATCAATTCTGTCTGTCTTATGAGCACAAAAACATTTTCAGTCATTCACATAATTCAGACTACAGCACAAAACGATGTCACTACAGTCGATGACATAAATAATTATGCATTAGTCCTTATCCGATTTGGCGGCGAAGTGGAGACATCTCTAATAAAGGTGTTGAATTATTAAAAAAGTGGTTCCATTAAGACGTGGCAAATAGCGAGGTCTGCGGCTTGTGTGGTCTGACGACTTGGGGTGCATAATGCTAATAATGCGGGCTGAGGTTGCTTTGGTAAATATTTGAGGCCGGCCGGATCTCGAGGCCTCTCGCCTCAGTCTTTCAGGTTATCGCCCTCCCCCCTTCTTAGATTATAACCTTTCTTTTTATATTTCATCCAGTTATATCTTCACTATGCTTCAAAAATATTTGATTGTAAGCGAATAAGTGCTTATACATTCAATAATGGAGGAAGGTAGAGTAGATGTTCAGATGACCATTGAGTCTGACTTTCAGGTTTCATAACTCCTTTTTCATTTCTTGTTCCAAGTTTTGCTCTTTTAGAAAATGGATTTATTTTCTAAGTTCGTTAAAACCTTCTTTGCTCTAAGGGGTGTAGAACGGCAGCAGTTCCAAAAAGGATCGTTGCTTCGTCATAGGCGTAGGGCATAGTTGTAGTACAGAAGTTATACAAGGAAATAGTGTTTAAAAGATTTCGTAGTTTTGAAATATAAAGACGTAATAGAGCATTGTAGAACCTTTTCGTCTTAAGAAACTGATGATGAGAGATTTACGATGAGCTAGTTTAAACGATATTTTTATTAATTATTATATTAGCTAGTTTCCGAGCCCAAAAACACTGTCTGGAACACCTTTCAGCTTACAGCAGGGTAGAGGAAACACAGATAATTCGTGCTAATGTCATGAAGCTCGGGGCTAAAGAGACCAGATGAACCCAAGAAAGTGAGTGTGTCGTCAATATCTGGGAAAGAAAGGTACTCAGAAAAGGCCCTAGAAGAACTAGCTAATTATTTTTATTAAACGATAGTCGTAAACGAGAGATTACGATAAGAGATGCAAATAGCAATACAGAGACTATAAATCTTATCTTTAAATAGCAGCGTATTCCACATTATCTTATAATATGCTAATTACTTTTGGGTTGACAACAGCGAGTATGAAAAAATTACGCGACAAATAAATCTGGTCAGTTTCTTGTATTTACCTTACGGTTCAAAATACATTACATAAGATATGCCAACATACATTTCTGAGGTATTGAAGACGCTTGAACCCCTAGATATAATATTTGATTCAACCCATTTTTATACCAAAGAAATATGATTTAATCAATAAACAATGTTGACGCTACTGGTTCTTGGCCTATCTACTTACGTAACTTACATTATAAGATACAATTCTCCTCTCATGACAATAAAGCCACGGAACAGTCTGTAAGTAAAAGAATCCGTGTTATTTGAGTTGAAAAGTTTTTCTTGGGTCAGTAAGAGGCCCCTATCCCGTATTTATCAGGGATATTCTGGAGTCGGTGACAATCCCGGATCAATAAATACAGTTATGCAACCTAAATCTGTTTACATAACCCTGCCCCGCATAATCCATCCTTACCCACCCTTCGTCATCCACCCTGGCTGTTGGGATTATTATTTCGTGTTATGCAAGCATATTATTATTCATATTATTTTTTTTTTCTCCTGACCAAGTATAAATTACAAAACTCAGCCAAATCAGCCATAGATAAATAAAGAAGCAATCATTGCTGCCAACAGTTCATTATATTCATTTAATTATTGCGTTATCATCAATTATAAATTTTTAGTTGTAGCCTTGTTCTTTCTCAGTGCGTACGGGATAGCGTCCTCAACATTATCAAACGCTTAGTTGATGCCTAAGGATTTCTAGGTTAGTGGCAATATTGAATTGTATATTGCCTGCGGTTTGGATTTCGGGAAAAAGGACTGATGAATTCAGTGCCAAAGCAGTATGGCTCGAGGAAAGGGTAGGAGCACGACGCCTTCTAGATAGGTTGCAGTGGACATAATGAAGACTCCACGTACGTCATAGTCAAGAAGTATAACATCTCCTCTGCCTTCGACGGACTGGTGGCCCTTCGTGATAGGGAGTTGCAGGAACTGAGATCGCCCGGCAACCTCTATAAACTTGTAGGCAGCTAGCTGAACCAACGGAGAGTCATCAGAGGAGAGTCATTCGAGGTGGAGGCACCCTTGGAGTGAGGGGTTAGTATTTAACAAAGCCCTTAATGACCACGAGATTCCTGCGGTAGCCTACGTGGATGCTGGCGACGACAATTGCGGTGGACTCCCGAACCGAGGTAGAAGAACCTGTACTTGTGTTACCCTTGTGGAAGAGTGGTGCGCATCCAGAAAGATGGTCGTGGGTTTGGAGAAAACAGCAGCCAACCTGATGCCAAAGAATGCCATACAGTGGACATCACTTGGACATTGCAGGAAGGTCCATAAGCGTGAGACTGGGCAGAAAAATAAACCTTTCACCCCCTATTGGGTACCCCTGATGGAGGTTCCGCCTCTCCTTGGCAGGATGACTGAAGAAGAACTTGGGAAATGGAAGAACTTAGCAGCTTGGCCAATGAGGATTCCACGCCAGATGGACCAATACCATGAAATGGAGCACACTAAGGAAGTACTTCCCCTCGGCCAAGGACTGTGGGCGAAGTGTGTCTCCCCTGACT
Source organism: Acanthosoma haemorrhoidale (assembly GCA_930367205.1). NCBI lineage: Eukaryota > Metazoa > Arthropoda > Insecta > Hemiptera > Acanthosomatidae > Acanthosoma > Acanthosoma haemorrhoidale. The sequence continues at coordinate 17,164,859 of OV884011.1, read as the reverse complement.
GCTGGAGTTCCCTAAACTCCACGCAGGAAATCATCAAACAATTTTAGAAAATAACTATATAGATATAAACAGGCAAACAGAATCTAAGTACAGATCAAACTCGTGCGTTACAAAGATACTGGTATTGCTTATTGGTGTTGCACAACACAAATTGCACCAGGCTGAGCTTGATAAATTAGTGTGACCACCAACGTCGATAAGAGCATTGGTTTTTATTATAGGAAGTTGTATATGTCACGGATGATAGCATCTATCTTGGCATCATAATTATTTCATAATAGACCAAGAGTTATATAACATGACACATTAAAGAAATATGCAGAATTATATTATGAAATAAAGTATCCGAAAGCGATGTAAAGATTCGCATATGCAAATACATTTATCATCCAGCTCATCTCTGTGGTAAAGAACATTAGGTAACACACTCTCGATAAACACATTAGACACAAGAATGCATTATCTGCACAGAAATGGAAGTTCTGACAAAGGTGCATAAAACATTAGATAGGGCCAGCTCTGAAATAAGAAAATAAGGAGCTGGCTGCAAACAGTTGCGTTTTCACATACTTTGTAACTGCAAAGCAATGGCTGTGTATGCAGGATGCTGGTGATTTATGAAAGCAATCCTATGAAGCAAGAAACTCGAGGGAGACCTGTACGACCCTACGTGAACCATCTTGTCAGGCACGCTGGCGTGTGTGGTCTAACACTATCAAGCGGAGAGAGGCGCAAAGGAGGCAGTGAAAAAAGATGATTTGGGCAGGACCCTAAACATCATGATATCCAAAAATTAATTTTTTATTTTGCTTACAGCAAAAAATGGAACTCTACTGCATAACGTAATTAAATTCAATTAATTATACAATTTTAAGTGTACTTTTAATAATTTATGAATCCATCTCTCATATTTTCCTCAACTTTTCTCTACAAAAGTGGCATGCTTTAATAAACAACAAACGCCAGTCTTATTAAAAGTCTCCCTGTTCTTAATATTAGAAAACGAATTAAATGTGGAATTTTTAATAAGCTGAGAGACAAAGGAAGATTTAATTTCCTAAATATAATATGAGAAGAAAAAAAAAAATTATACAGAAGAAAATACAACACAATGCTTACAAATAAAAAATGTGATTAGTCGCAATATTTTTAAGAATTTTCTAAGGCCAATTAATATAGCCTTGGACGATGGACCAATAATATTTATTAAAAACATTCCCATAGTATAATTTTTTTGATAGTTATGCTAAACTTATCTTTCTGAATATTGTAATAAAAAAAAAAATAAAATAAATGATTTCTTGATTTTTAGATCGTAAAACCATTTGGTCATCAATGCCTGTCAAAACAATGAAAAATATATAATCGAATATTGGTCCACAATGTGATTGCGAGAGGGCATTCCCTGTGCTCCCACAAGACTACTTACTAAAGAACATCTTTAATCAACATTTTTTAAGAAAAATTTAAACCTGATATAATTGCTGGATCATTATTTCCTAGAACTATACATTTTCAAATTTTTTTAAAAAAATGTATAGATACTGCATATGTGGAATAAACTGGATGCGGAACTTAACCAGGAACTTTTCAGCAGATAAACGTATATATTCCAATTATAAAATGAACTGGTCCTTCTGGAGTCTCTATTTATCAACTCACGCCACGTCCACGCTCTAAGATTGTCTCAAATGAGTCTCTCTTAATTAGAAAGAATAGCAGGAAGCATTCCATGAGGTGTAATTGATGCAGACGCATAAATAGTCGAATTGGGACAAGAGGAGAGAAGATAAAAAGCTGTCCACAATGTGTCAGAGGAGAAAGCACGGTTGAACTGTCACAGGGTGGAAATATGATGTCTGAATGTCTCTGCAAGATTCCAATTTATGGATTGTTATAGGATTAGGCTATACGGTAAGACAATAAGTCAGAGCATGTGTATCCGTGAACTTAAGAGAGAATGGATGAGGGTTTTGTAGTCAATGACGACAGCTATAAGTGTTTACTAGTTTAAAGTAAGTTTTTCTTCGGATCAGCTATAAATCCGGAAGAAAGAAGCTCCCGAAATCCTTCGTCTTAGACGGCAAAGAGTGCCATGTAAGCAACAAGCTATGCTACCTTGGGATTACCCTCGGTAGACACTTGTCGTTCACAACACATCTCGGCAAGAAGTTAAAGAGTGTTAGGAAGAAATTCTTCAGCCTCGGACACCTACTTCACAGCCCGGCTTTATCGGTACGCCTCAAGCTGCTGATATACCAGAGCGTCCTAAGACCTACTTTAATGTATGGGACCCCTCTCTTCAAGTATCTGACTCCTAACACTCTCAAAACGCTCCAGCAATTTCAGAACAGAGTTCTCCGCACCTCCCTCAAACATACCCCGTTCGACCGAATGAAGGCGGACGAGATGCATAAAAAATTTGAAGTGCTCACCATCCAAGATTTCATCAAGAGAAGACACATCAAATTTTTCGACTCACTCCGACACAGCCACAACCCACTATTCTCCGACCTTCAACCACCACCAATGCCCGTCAGATGGAAGCACTGCTGGACCGCCGAAGCCTGGAGACAGATGGACGTGATCGAACCCTAGCCCCCTGACGGAGACTGAAGATCTACACCCAGCCGAGAGATCGAGGCCGATCTCCGAAGCTACAAGACCCCATCTACCTGTTTAAGCAGGGTCGACCTTCCGGCCGAGAGGCCGACTTATTTCAGGCCCCTGCCGGGGCTGGCCAGGCTTGACCTGGCCGACTGCAAACCCTTGCCTAGGTACCCCTAGGCTCCACCCTCGGTAGACTCTCACTACCTTCCTGATTCCACCCGCCTCCTTTAGGCATACCCACCCTATATCATTCTCATACATCCTTCAAATGGGGGACTCCCCTTAGTGAAAGGCACTCATTAGCCCAAAGTAATTTTCCCACATCCTATTTTATAAGTTTGAGAGCTAAGAAAAAAAAAAAAAAAAAAAAAAAAGTAAGTTTGTTATGTCTGGTTCATTGGACATAAGAGTTTTAAAGGAAGCTTGCCCTAAAGAAGGATTAAAAAAGAGCATGTACACAAACAACAAGAGTTTGTTTATTGGGATGAATAGTGTTGTTTATTATTTGTTTATTGTCTAGAGTTAGGAGCGTTGGTGGATGTAGAATCCCTGAAGAATCCATGAGCGCCTGTGGCTCTCGCGCTCTTGGTCAGCCTCCTGACCTTATCCCGGACGGGGCTGACGAAGGAGCGTGGGGGACTTCCCAAGACTCCGCTTCCTCTTTCGCATGCGAGGGAGGTGACAACCATGTGGACTTGGGGGGCCTCTGGGTGTGAATGAGCGAGTGAATGAGAATTGTAAATTGGTCTGAATGAGATCATTTATCACAATTACTTATAGCCCAATCAGGCAAATTGTAATTTTATCATAATAAAGTTGTTGTTAATCATAAAAAATAAAAAGAATACCTCGTAAAAAAACTATTGTTTTAAATGAGTTAAATATCCCACACAACCAGTTGGAGATAACTGAAAATGACAGCTTAGAGTTGTCGAATGCGCTTTTTAATAAGAAAAGAAATTATTAGTTGTGCAAAGACGGCGAAGCTGTCAATTTATTTTTATAATACAATTTTGAATTAACTTAATCAGCTTTTTTTTCAAAATCAAAACTTAAAAAATAGTAAATAGCGTAACTAGAGAGTTCACATTCTAAACAGGTTGTAAATACGGTATAATAGGGTAGAATCAAGTAAAGAATAAGATTCACTAATTGGGATAACTCCCAATTCAAGAATTGCTAAATTCTTAAATACTCATTGCATTTGAGCGCTCACCAAATTTAAAATAAAATGTTTCTCTTTGCCTCTTCCACAGGTTTCGAACCAACAACCGCCAGAAGGTAAAAGGGTGGCTTTAACATCTACACTGCGTTAGTGCTCCAGATTCAGCGCTGGGTGTGGCTGTCTACTGTCGACAACCCTAATCCAAACTGAGCTGTCACCACTGTCCGGGCGGTGGTCATGGCATAAATAATTAAACAGGGAGGGGCCAGATCCCGTTTACCAGAACCACCAGCGGGTAAATATTCCCTCAAACTAGTTCTATTGACATTTGTATTTAACAAGTGCTGATGATCAGATACGTGCAGACGCGCAGAACGGTCTAAGAAAAAACTTTAACGTCCCTCAGAAAAGATTTGGACCTTGAATATTCGTATGTATTCAAGCTGAAATCCATCTTACAGATTCGTTGTGAAGATGAAAGTGTTCATTAAGTATGATTGTGGAGTAACGTATCTGGTGATTGCTACTCCAACCTAAAATTGAAATATTTACATAAGATGGTGGCTGAAATGTACGAGAGGTGCTATCAAGGTTAAAATAAAAAGTAACAAATGCCATGTTAATCTAAAGAACAGGAAGTACACGGTCCTTGCCAACTCGGAGGATAAGCTTACGAGCCGATGGCCGTGGTGCAGGGCTGCCAACTTTACTCATTTCGCCGGAACAACTTGCCCATACTATAGCTGACCTCGAACTTTATTGAACACCAGTTAAGTCCGACCCCACGGGATATGATAGGCTCACTGCACATTTATTTTATGCGACACCTGTTGTATGTCTTTGGACCGTACCCGTTAATTTTTCACATACATGATACCAACAAGTGTCTTGTATTTTTATTTTCCTTTTACGTAAGTTCTGGGAGAGGTAATGGTTCTTGGACGTACTTAGTTTAAAGGAAATCAGAGAGTAGACCATATTGCAAAAAAAACTACAACATTAAAATCAAGGGTGAATTACCGAGTTAGTACATATTATTAATCAGAACACTAATTTGATAACAAGGTCAAAATAATTATTAGTTAGTCACAGAGTGATTTCAGGTTTATAAATAAAACACTGGTTGAGTTAGAGTTGCGCATACAATGTTGATGACAATTTTAATTAAAGTCCGTTAAGCTCCCAACATGCCATAGATATCACCAGAACATTGCACTCATTAGTTCAAATCACTCAGCCAAGATTTGTCTGACACTTATGAAAACTTAAATCGTTTCAGATTTAAAAACAAATCACACCAATAAAACCCCAAATATCCATTAAACTAAACATACTCATTGTTGTAAAATTTTTTCCACGTTAGCACCCTAAAATGTGTTGGAATGAATTCGAACACTTCCGTATTTTTGGTTTTTTTTTAACCCTTTAAAAACAACTTTATTATGATAAAATTACAATCTGCCTCATTGGGCAATAAGTAATTGTGATAAATGATCTCATTCATACCATATTCACAATTTCAATCACTCTCTCATTCATGCAATATTTACAGACAGCCCAGAGGCCTCCCAAATCCTCATTATTATCACCTCCCTCGCGTACGAAAGATGAATTGGAGTCTTGGGAAGTCCCCTGCGCTCCTCCGTCAGCAGCGTCATAGGAAAACTTCCGTTAAAAAAAAAAAAGATTTCTCTGATGACAGTGTTGATGAATATTATTAATAAAGAATAATAATAAAGCAAAGAATTTCACAAGGGTTCATTATCTGATTTTCAGTAAGCAGCCCCGTAAACTTATTTAGATCAATCAGAATAAATTAACAATATATCTGTGCAGAAATAAATTTATTTCACAATGCGACTTGCCAGAAATCAATATTCTGTCATGTTCAACTCAACTAGGTCAACATTAAAAAAAATCAACTCATGAATATGAACCATTCAGCAAATATCGGAATATTTTAGATTTCTAACTTTTCCAGTAATATTATAGTCAGTGGAAGTTAATACCTAAATAAAGTAATATACACTGGCAAAAAATTCCTCCCACCTAATTTTTTCATGTTTTCATCTCAAAATATTTCTGTTTTGGATTGGTCAATTTTTTTTATGAATAAATATGTATTTTTTTTATTTTTTTTCAATTATAAATGTCAATATAGACGATAGTAACCCATAATCCTTAATTCAATTAAAGGACTGTCGTTCCCAATGTTTACTTTCCATGGAATTAAAAATGTTTATTCAGTGTCATTTGCGTTCTGGTGCAGGGAATTTTCTAGTTTTCGGCTTCGATATTTTAATTTTCTCAATTTTAAGTTTAAAAATGCCTCTTCGTGCTGAGGATGTTGCACTTATTGATGATGGACGTTCCATTAGATATGCAGCTAATGCCATCGGAGTTCTCTATGAAACTCTACGAGACGCCGTCAGGTGTTTTCGAGAAACTGGGTCTTACCATAGAAGGGCCGGTTCTGGACGACCTAGGGCAAAAGAACCACAGGATGACTGGTTTCTTACTTTATGAATTTTACGAAACCGGCACGTTGTTCAAGCGATTCATCAGCTCCAAGAAGCTAGAGGTGGGCAAATTTCTGAACATAATGTTTGGAAAAGATTAAATGAGTATGGACTAATGGCTTTTCGCCCAGTAAGAGGACCAGAACTCACAGAGTTACACGGCTGGTTTTTACTCGAGAACAGAGTCATTGGACTATGGAAATTTCACCCAAAGCCAACCTTTTCAACGTGGTTCCTTAATGGTGTGGGCTGGGATTTCAATGGAGTGCCGCACAGAATTGGTTGTTGTTCGTGGAGGGTCTTTGACGGCCACTCGCTATTTCGGAACCTCATGTGTTGCCTATCCTCATCGAAATCAGCAATCATTCATTTCTAATGTACGATAATGCAAGTCCACATGTCCCTCGCATAGTACAGACGTTCCTTCATCAGCACAACATTGAGGTGTTAGTCTGGCCAACACGTTCTCCAGATTTGAACCCTGTCGAGCATTTATGGGATAACCTCGGAAGACGAATAAGAGCGCGTTCAGCACTTCCTGATACACTGCAGGACCTTGAAAGGGCTCTTCGGGAAGAATGGGCTAACCTCCAGCAAAAGGACATTTCCCGACTGGTGGAAAGTATGCCGAGGCGTCTTCAAGAAGTAATAAAGGCAAGAGGAGGAAATACGCGCTATTAAATGATCCTGTCATTAATTTCTTTTAGGATAAAAATGGTTATTTTTCATTTTTTTTTTTCATGTTTCTTAGCAGTTCACATTTTGATTTTTAATTTTTAAACGAAGACTCATTTAATAAACGTTAAAAACCTTATTAAAGGCAAAAAATATTTTATAAACTCAATAAATAATAAGTATTATATACAAATACAATTTTATTACAAGCGGGTGGAATTTTTTGCCTGTCAGTGTATATTAGGTAGGGAATGAAGTGAAAATTCAAGTCCACGGTGATACAGTTACCAAAACTATTTGCTCAATATTATGCAATTTTTTTGATTGCCCTTTAATTAATAATTACACGCTGTAATTTATCATGAAGACACTTCTATTATTGGCACCATCAATCACTAAAGTTTACCATTTTCTTTTCCAAAAAACTCTTTCGGAGAATTTCGTTAGCCCTTCAAGGTTATTGAATATATGACGAATGCGTTATTTACGTTAAAGAAGAGATTATCCTTAAATGAGTTTAGTTCGGGAATATGAGTTTCCATGCGTGGTTTAAAGACACAGCCACCAAACTGTTTTTCCGACTGAGCTTTAGCTCCTTTACGTGATTGTACTTAGCTTCCCTTTCGTAATTGGATTTGAGGGGGCACTAGAGGAAATGTTCCCTAGTCGGAAAAATCATTTAAAAGATATAGAAAAGCAGGAAACCGAGATCGGTCGGTTTGCTCCGTGGTTTGCCGGGATATTTTTTTTCCCTACCCTCGGTTGCGGTCGCTTGAAAACCCCGGAAAAGTGCAGCCACCAGGGCTGCCAATCACCGAGCCAAATGAAAAAGGTCCCCCCCCCCATCCCCTCTTGATGAAAACCCCTTTCCACACTCGATACCCTCTGCCCGTCTTTTAAAAGTATAATTTACCTACCCCTCTCTCTTCTCTCTCGCTCTCTCTCACCCTCTCTCTCTCTCTTACCCTCTGCTCACTCTATTTACATTCTATCAGTAGGTCGGTATAACCGTTGAGTGCAAAAAAAATATTAATTATCTAACGTTTAATTTTTTTTTTTTTTTTTCAAAAGCAACCTCAAAGAATGTGTCCCAAGTATAAATTATACTACTTTCTCTAAATTTGTTTTTATTACGTCTAATTATTTTAAAGTAACTTGTGTAGATCAATGTACGACAGGCAAGAATGTAGTCCATTAAGTGAAAAAATTGTCGGTGGATGAATGAGCTGAACACTACACCATTGCCAACTTTTGATTTAGTTACTTGTTCCAGTAAGTAGTACCGGTATTTAGTAAAATTTCCGCAATTTTTGGTTAAGCTACCCAAGAGTAAAAATTGTGTGTACAAATTAACTAGTATTATAAGATTCGTGTCGTAAAGTGAGGAGCGTGGATGTAGATCCCCTCGAAAAAAAACAACAAAAAAACTATTGTTTTAAATGAGTTAAATATCCCACACAACCAATTGGAGATAACTGAAAACGACAGCTTAGAGGTGTAGAATGCGTTTTTTTGATAAAAAAATAAATTAATTATTAGTTGTGGAAAGACGATAAAGCTGTTTTATAATTTTAAATTAACTAGTAGCTTTTTTCCAAAATCAAAACTTAAATAATAATAAATATCGTGCCTAGAGAGTTCGCATTCTAAATAAGTTGTAAATACGGTATATTAAATTAGAATTAAGTAAAAAAAAACAGAAGAAAGTTTACCATTGATAGAATAAATTTCTGACAAGTAGGTCTGCTTTCTTTGTAGCTTTGTGTTTTGCAGAGTAAATTAAATGTTTAGTAAATATTTATTTTAGCCATACGATACAATTTTCAAGAATGGACATATAGAAAGTGGGTTTTTAACAAATAGTTTAATTATGTGGCGTTAACTAGTTTTATTTATTAAAATATAAAAATAATAAACTAAAATATTTAAAGACAACGTCTTGATAAACCAGTCATCAACAAAAATGCTGAGATAATTATTATTACAAGATAAATATATCTTTTGATATATGTTGAGACAAATATTATTAAATAATGATTTTACTCTGACAATTTTAAAAACAATGAAAAATAAAAAATAATTTTATATAATTCTATTATTTTTCATTGTTGTGTAACTGCTCAACTAATTCTTAGCTTATTTTCGTGTTGAGGAACCATATTGTTATAAATGGAAAGTAGAGAAAAGTTGATCCATGACGTCTCCAAAACTAAAGACTACTTGAGTGTTTGTCTAATCATAGAACCATATATTTTTTCTTAAAATAGTTTCAAAGCTACCTAACAACAAGAAACATCATAGTTAATATTTGTGCTACGATAGGGGGGTACACGGAGTGACAGGAATAAACGGCACTTGTCCCATTATGTTGAAAACCGACATTTTCCATATACTTACCTATTTTTCCGTAGAACTTAACCCAATTTGAGCGGAAAAAGTTTACCTGCTAGTAAAGACCGTCTAGAACTTTGAATAAAAAAACAATAATTGAATTTTTGAAAAAAATGGAGTTACCCATTTATGTTAGAAGATGCTTGAATTGTCAATAGACCACAGTTAGTTTATAAGCATCCTTGTAAACAGAATATAAGGAAATTTTTCTAAATAAAGACGGTTTCAATTTAAGGCGCACTGAATGGTGCGACAACCACAATTGGACTGAAATTTCCGCACCACAACTTAAACACCCTTCCGTCTCACGGGCTTTTGGGTAAATCCCGTCTCAGACATCGGTTCCAGAAAAGGAGGAAAACACTTTTACAGTATAATAACTAATATCGATAAATAAAATAATTCATTTTATTATAATAGGCAGGCTTGAAAAGTCGAACAAGTTAAGAAGATCAAAATAATTAGTGTAATTGGCATGATAATAACGTACTTACATAAATCCTCCTCCAACTCTAATAAGAGACTTACCTGAAAAAAAATATGTTCCATTATTATTTCCCTTCTAAAATAATTGAAATATAAAAATGAATTTTTAATACAAACAACGACCGAAGATTGATCGATTCATAGAAAGTTTAATTATGAAGTGACCTTCAGAAAGGACCACCTTTTGTTTGTCTATCACTTGTGAATCTGAAATTTTAACAAATATTCCACAAAATTTTTTGAGTAGTTTATATACGCTAATAATATAATAATATATAAACTAAAATAAAACTAATGAACACGATTGAGATAAAATTAAACCTAGAATTGTCAACGTTTATCAATTTCTGGCAGTCTTTTTTTTAAATACCGTGTAGGTTTTTCACATCGATACAACGAATATACCACCATAATGTTGAACTAATCAAAATAATATAATTAATAATAGTATATAATTAATAAAAGTGGCACCATGTTTATACACCTTCAAAGATCCACTAGGTACCCGGTGACAGTACCTTTTAGAACTTTATACACAGCCTATAAACCTTTCAGTTACAATATTAAATCCTTTATACCCCTTTATGATATATATTATATCATACCCCAACTGCGAGGTATCGGCTTATGCAGACGACATTGGTGTTTACAGCACTAGCATCAATCCCACCAGAGCCCTGAAATTCGCTGAGAGCGCCAGTCAACAGATCGCCGAGAAACTCGATGCCGTCCACATTAAAGTCAACCCGGCCAAGACGCAAGGAATTATATTCAGCTATAAATCCGGAAAAAAGAAGCTCCCGAAATCCTTCGTCTTAGACGGCAAAGAGTGCCATGTAAGCAACAAGCTATGCTACCTTGGGATCACCCTCGGTAGACACTTGTCGTTCACAACACATCTCGGCAAGAAGTTAAAGAGTGTTAGGAAGAAATTCTTCAGCCTCGGACATCTACTTCACAGCCCGGCTTTATCGGTACGCCTCAAGCTGCTGATATACCAGAGCGTCCTAAGACCTGCTTTGATGTATGGGACCCCTCTCTTCAAGTATCTGACTCCTAACACTCTCAAAACGCTCCAGCAATTTCAGAACAGAGTTCTCCGCACCTCCCTCAAACATACCCCGTTCGACCGAATGAAGGCAGACGAGATGCATAAAAAATTTGAAGTGCTCACCATTCAAGATTTCATCAAGAGAAGACACATCAAATTTTTTGACTCACTCCGACACAGCCACAACCCACTATTCTCCGACCTTCAACCACTACCAATGCCCGTCAGATGGAAGCACTGCTGGACCGCTGAAGCCTGGAGACAGATGGACGTGATCGAACCCTAGCCCCCTGACGGAGACTGAAGATCAACACCCAGCCAAGAGATCAAGGCCGATCTCCGAAGCTACAAGACCCCATCTACCTGTTTAAGCAGGGTTGACCTTCCGGCCGAGAGGCCGACTTATTTCAGGCCCCTGCCGGGGCTGGCCAGGCTTGACCTGGCCGACTACAAACCCTTGCCTAGGTACCCCTAGGCTCCACCCTCGGTAGACTCTCACTACCTTCCTGATTCCACCCGCCTCCTTTAGGCGTTCCACACCCTATATCCTTCTCATACATCCTTCAAATGGGGGACTCCCCTTAGTGAAAGGCACTCATTAGCCCAAAATAATTTTCCTTTATTTTTCCCACATCCTATTTTATAAGTTTGAGAGCTAAGGGGAAAAAAAAAAAAAAAAAAAAAAAAAATTAAATCCTTGGTAGACTCTCACTACCTTCCTGACTCCATCCGCCTTTCTAGGCATTCCACACCCCAAATCCTTCTCATAAATCCTTCAAATAGGGGTCTCCCCTTAGTGAAAGGCACTTTCCAGCCAAGAATAATTTTCCTTATTTTTCCCACATTCCTATTTTTATAAGTTTGAGAGCTTAGGAAAAAAAAAAAAAAAAAAAGTTACAATATTAAGGTTCATAAAAACATTCAGACAATTTTCATAATTGAATATATTTTACATATAAACTACATTTCTTAAGATATTTGTTTGTCTTTAGCTAGCTATTTTATGTTGTATTACATAAAGTAAACATATTTTTTTACAATTTATTATTATGCTATTTTAACCTTTAATCCATCGAAGACAAATTTACTTCTGATTTTTTATCCTGGAGTTTATATCTGTATTTTACCTATTTGATATTGTGTATTCTAACTGTCATATACACGTTTAGGATACAGCCATATATATCCATTTTATATTTTTTTTTTACCTTGAGATGACATGGCCTCCAATCCCTATTTTTATCTGAGGGTAGTCTGACTATATAACTAGGGGCATGTTTTTTTCTTTATGTTAGAATTCGGCTAACGTGGAGCCATTTAAGCATAGCTGTTCCAACCATCATCAAAAACACACGTGGTTTTTTGACTGTTTGCAGCACTTAACAGACTCAGTGTTTAACACTATGACCCCACCACCTTTCCCTCATCGATGACATCAGACTGTCGGGGAAAATCACGCTAAGATTTTGTTTGTTAGATGTAAGTTTTATAATTTATAACGTGAGCCATACCACTTTTTAAACATGTAAAAACAATGAATGTATAATGTACATTTTGTAACAATCACAGTGTAAAATTGTATAAAATGTAGTCAAGCTACAGGACATATAATATTGACCTATTGTAAATAGATTTATTTATACAGAATCTATATTGAATTTCATGTCAAGGGGGTGTGAAGGGGGGTGGGAGTGAGGCAATTTTCTTAATTCTAACAAACTGGTTTATTGTTGCATCGTCTTATTATATATTTTAAAAATGAACTCCTCAACAATTAAATATTTATGTGCCCGAATTTGTTTTTAAGCCTTCGCGAATGACATTGGATATTAATAATTTGTAGATTGGCATATCATTTCATCTATTAATATTGTTTGTTCACTTTACGGGTTATTTGTACAATGACGTTGAAATTTATAACCTTAAATCTGTACGGTTGGTATGGAATAAACGACTTTTCAACTCGGCTCTTGTGATGTATAGACCCGCAGCCGAAGACTTTGCTCGGAGAGAGACCGGACTGAGGAAGCAGCGGTAACGACTCCCCGTCATGGCCCCATTAGGGCAAGGTGGAAGCGCCCGCTAAATGAGGGAGAAGCTGGATAAGGTATAGGTGTGCACTCCTCGTTATGGCGTCTCTAATATTTCTTTATATGCCACAATGGCTGCGTTTGACGTCTGCTTCATAGGGTCTTTGTGAGCTGGTTATCTCTACCGATCCTTTCGATGTTAAGCCTTCAGGGTCTTAATGAAGTAACTCTATTGGCTTATGTTAGTGCTTACTCCCTGTATGTGCTAGTTGAGAATTTTGCAATATAACGTAATAGGCTACAAAAATAAAACAGTTAGATGTTGTAAAATTAATTCTCTTAGCTCAGTGTCTGGTACATCTTAACCTCTTGCAGATTGTAATCAATAAGTAATTGAGATAAATTATCTCATCCATACCATATGTAATATTTTTCATTCCCTCGCTCATTCATACAGTATTCACAAACAGCCCCGAGACCTCCCAAATCCACATGGTTGTCACCTCCCTCGCATGCGAGAGAGGAAGCTGCGACGCCCCACGCTCCTCCGTCAGCCGCGTCATTGGATATGATCCCGCGAAGACTGACCAAGAGCGTGAAAGCCACAGACGCTCAGGGCATGATTTGAGAAACCGGCCACTGTTACGTATTTATAGCAGCTCACAGGGCCACTGCCGTTTTAGTCTCCGAGAAGGATTATAGTTATGAGTGGTGCAGTGCAATGACTATGCTAGGGGATTAGATTGGATAGGTTACTATAGAATGTCATGAACTTGGAAGGGATGAGTTATAGAATGTAGGGTATATTAAGATCGTTATGGAGGGTTTTGTTGCTGCAATAATAAGGGGCATTTACTACTGTTCTCAGGAGTTTTGATTGAAAGGATTGGATGCGCTTGATGTTCGACATTTTTTCTGTCCCCAATAGCTCTATTCCGTAAGTCCAAATTGGCTTAAGTATATCTTTGTAAATTAGTAATTTGTTTTCTCTTGAGAGATAGGATGCTCTTTGAACTAGTCTGTACAGTTTAGCCTCGTATAAGGGTTCCAGGTCAGGCGTTTTTCATCTTTCTTTCCATTAACTCATTTTCAAGACCAATATTGCAGAACATACTTACAGACAATAGAAAGACGACTCAAATGAATGTAAAACACGTCCCTCTCCAAGCTCAGAAATAATGCGATAAAGGCGACAAAGTAATTCTAGTAAAATACTAAGCTAAAAGACCACAGAGTAATTTTAGTGGGATAGTAATTATTGAAACAGTGACATTTTCAACAGATAGTTATTATTATCATAATTTTCATGTGGATAAGATATCTGGAGGAAATGTCATAAAGAAATGAGGTCACCCTCAATATTATGAACATCAATATTTTCCTAGATTCATGTTCGGTTTAGTAGAACCTAATATTTATGAAATTACGTAATAATTTGATATTTAACTATTTTATGTTACCGCTTTATTATCTTTGCATAGCTACAAGAATTGGAACGAGCTAGCCTTAAAGGTCAAATCTAATTACTTGTTATACGAGTTCTTTTATTTTTAACATCATCGTAACTATTCGAGAGAAAATTATGACCTGAGAATTTCTCGTCTCTAATTAAAAATGGTGTTTTATTTTTTATTAGGGAAACATAACATTTGATTAACCAGACCGTAGTTATTTTGAATTGAATTTAGTGAGTGTGATATGTTCAAATTGTATCTAGGTTGATGATCACGAAAATGATCTAGTTATTATTTGATGTACTTAAATTGTATCTAGGCTCGTGATCCCTCATTTGCTCATTATGCCTTTTATTTACATTAATCAGGTCTCATTTGCTCATATCTAACCATATTATCTAACTAGTATTCGTTTTAATTACATTGATCATGTCGCATTTGCCCATATCTAACCAGATTACCTAACTATTAGGTGTTTTATTTACATTGATCGTGTCTCATTTGCTCATATCTAACCCGATTTTCTAACTACTACTTGTTTTATTTACATTGATCATGTTTCATTTGCTCATAACTAACTAGATTATTTAACTATTATGCGTTTTATTTACATTGATCATGTCTCATTTGCTCATAACTAACCAGATTGTCTAACTACTACTTGTTTTATTTACATTGATCATGTCTCATTTGCTCATAACTAACCATACTATCTGACTATTATGCGTATTATTTACATTGATCATGTCTCATTTGCTCATAACTAACCAGATTATCTAACTACTACTTGTTTTATTTACATTGATCATGTTTAATTTGCTCATAACTAACCAGATTATTTAACAATTATTTGTTTTATTTACATTGATCATGTCTCATTTGCTCATAACTAACGAGATTATCTAACTATTATGCGTTTCATTTATATTGATCATGTCTCATTTGCTCATAACTAACCAGATTATCTAACTACTACTTGTTTTATTTACATTGATCATGTCTCATTTGCTCATAACTAACCATACTATCTGACTATTATGCGTATTATTTACATTGATCATGTCTCATTTGCTCATAACTAACCAGATTATCTAACTACTACTTGTTTTATTTACATTGATCATGTTTAATTTGCTCATAACTAACCAGATTATTTAACAATTATTTGTTTTATTTACATTGATCATGTCTCATTTGCTCATAACTAACCAGATTATCTAACTATTATTCGTTTCATTTACATTGATCATGTCTCATTTGCTCATAACTAACCAGATTATCTAACTACTACTTGTTTTATTTACATTGATCATGTCTCATTTGCTCATAACTAACCATACTATCTGACTATTATGCGTATTATTTACATTGATCATGTCTCATTTGCTCATAACTAACCAGATTATCTAACTACTACTTGTTTTATTTACATTGATCATGTTTAATTTGCTCATAACTAACCAGATTATTTAACAATTATTTGTTTTATTTACATTGATCATGTCTCATTTGCTCATAACTAACGAGATTATCTAACTATTATGCGTTTCATTTATATTGATCATGTCTCATTTGCTCATAACTAACCAGATTATCTAACTACTACTTGTTTTATTTACATTGATCATGTTTAATTTGCTCATAACTAACCAGATTATTTAACAATTATTCGTTTTATTTACATTGATCATGTCTCATTTGCTCATAACTAACGAGATTATCTAACTATTATGCGTTTTATTTACATTGATCATGTCTCATTTGCTCATATCTAACCACATTATCTAACTATTACTCGTTTTATTTACATTGATCATGTCCCATTTTCACATAACTAACCAGATTATCTAACTACTACTTGTTTTATTTACATTGATCATGTTTAATTTGCTCATAACTAACCAGATTATTTAACAATTATTCGTTTTATTTACATTGATCATGTCTCATTTGCTCATAACTAACGAGATTATCTAACTATTATGCGTTTTATTTACATTGATCATGTCTCATTTGCTCATATCTAACCACATTATCTAACTATTACTCGTTTTATTTACATTGATCATGTCCCATTTTCACATAACTAACCAGATTACCTAACTATTATGCGTTTCATTAACATTGATCATGTCTTATTTGCTCATATCTAACCATATTATCTAACTATTACTCGTTTTATTTACATTGATCATGTCTTATTTGCTCATATCTAACCATATTATCTAACTATTACTCGTTTTATTTACATTGATCATGTTTGATTTGCTCATAACTAACCAGATTATCTAACTACTACTTGTTTTATTTACATTGATCATGTTTAATTTGCTCATAACTAACCAGATTATTTAACAATTATTCGTTTTATTTACATTGATCATGTCTCATTTGCTCATAACTAACGAGATTATCTAACTATTATGCGTTTTATTTACATTGATCATGTCTCATTTGCTCATATCTAACCACATTATCTAACTATTACTCGTTTTATTTACATTGATCATGTCCCATTTTCACATAACTAACCAGATTATCTAACTACTACTTGTTTTATTTACATTGATCATGTTTAATTTGCTCATAACTAACCAGATTATTTAACAATTATTCGTTTTATTTACATTGATCATGTCTCATTTGCTCATAACTAACGAGATTATCTAACTATTATGCGTTTTATTTACATTGATCATGTCTCATTTGCTCATATCTAACCACATTATCTAACTATTACTCGTTTTATTTACATTGATCATGTCCCATTTTCACATAACTAACCAGATTACCTAACTATTATGCGTTTCATTAACATTGATCATGTCTTATTTGCTCATATCTAACCAGATTATTTAACAATTATTCGTTTTATTTACATTGATCATGTCTCATTTGCTCATAACTAACGAGATTATCTAACTATTATGCGTTTTATTTACATTGATCATGTCTCATTTGCTCATATCTAACCACATTATCTAACTATTACTCGTTTTATTTACATTGATCATGTCCCATTTTCACATAACTAACCAGATTACCTAACTATTATGCGTTTCATTTACATTGATCATGTCTCATTTGCTCATAACTAACCAGATTATCTAACTACTACTTGTTTTATTTACATTGATCATGTCTCATTTGCTCATATCTAACCACATTATCTAACTATTACTCGTTTTATTTACATTGATCGTGTCTCAGTTTCACATAACTAACCAGATTACCTAACTATTATGCGTTTCATTTACATTGATCATGTCTCATTTGCTCATAACTAACGAGATTATCTAACTATTATGCGTTTCATTTATATTGATCATGTCTCATTTGCTCATATCTAACCACATTATCTAACTATTACTCGTTTTATTTACATTGATCATGTCCCATTTTCACATAACTAACCAGATTACCTAACTATTATGCGTTTCATTTACATTGATCGTGTCTCATTTGCTCATATCTAACCCGATTTTCTAACTACTACTTGTTTTATTTACATTGATCATGTTTCATTTGCTCATAACTAACTAGATTATTTAACTATTATGCGTTTTATTTACATTGATCATGTCTCATTTGCTCATAACTAACCAGATTGTCTAACTACTACTTGTTTTATTTACATTGATCATGTCTCATTTGCTCATAACTAACCATACTATCTGACTATTATGCGTATTATTTACATTGATCATGTCTCATTTGCTCATAACTAACCAGATTATCTAACTACTACTTGTTTTATTTACATTGATCATGTTTAATTTGCTCATAACTAACCAGATTATTTAACAATTATTTGTTTTATTTACATTGATCATGTCTCATTTGCTCATAACTAACGAGATTATCTAACTATTATGCGTTTCATTTATATTGATCATGTCTCATTTGCTCATAACTAACCAGATTATCTAACTACTACTTGTTTTATTTACATTGATCATGTCTCATTTGCTCATAACTAACCATACTATCTGACTATTATGCGTATTATTTACATTGATCATGTCTCATTTGCTCATAACTAACCAGATTATCTAACTACTACTTGTTTTATTTACATTGATCATGTTTAATTTGCTCATAACTAACCAGATTATTTAACAATTATTTGTTTTATTTACATTGATCATGTCTCATTTGCTCATAACTAACGAGATTATCTAACTATTATGCGTTTCATTTATATTGATCATGTCTTATTTGCTCATATCTAACCAGATTATTTAACAATTATTCGTTTTATTTACATTGATCATGTCTCATTTGCTCATAACTAACCATACTATCTGACTATTATGCGTATTATTTACATTGATCATGTCTCATTTGCTCATAACTAACCAGATTATCTAACTACTACTTGTTTTATTTACATTGATCATGTTTAATTTGCTCATAACTAACCAGATTATTTAACAATTATTTGTTTTATTTACATTGATCATGTCTCATTTGCTCATAACTAACGAGATTATCTAACTATTATGCGTTTCATTTATATTGATCATGTCTCATTTGCTCATAACTAACCAGATTATCTAACTACTACTTGTTTTATTTACATTGATCATGTTTAATTTGCTCATAACTAACCATACTATCTGACTATTATGCGTATTATTTACATTGATCATGTCTCATTTGCTCATAACTAACCAGATTATCTAACTACTACTTGTTTTATTTACATTGATCATGTTTAATTTGCTCATAACTAACCAGATTATTTAACAATTATTTGTTTTATTTACATTGATCATGTCTCATTTGCTCATAACTAACGAGATTATCTAACTATTATGCGTTTCATTTATATTGATCATGTCTCATTTGCTCATAACTAACCAGATTATCTAACTACTACTTGTTTTATTTACATTGATCATGTTTAATTTGCTCATAACTAACCAGATTATTTAACAATTATTCGTTTTATTTACATTGATCATGTCTCATTTGCTCATAACTAACGAGATTATCTAACTATTATGCGTTTTATTTACATTGATCATGTCTCATTTGCTCATATCTAACCACATTATCTAACTATTACTCGTTTTATTTACATTGATCATGTCCCATTTTCACATAACTAACCAGATTATCTAACTACTACTTGTTTTATTTACATTGATCATGTTTAATTTGCTCATAACTAACCAGATTATTTAACAATTATTCGTTTTATTTACATTGATCATGTCTCATTTGCTCATAACTAACGAGATTATCTAACTATTATGCGTTTTATTTACATTGATCATGTCTCATTTGCTCATATCTAACCACATTATCTAACTATTACTCGTTTTATTTACATTGATCATGTCCCATTTTCACATAACTAACCAGATTACCTAACTATTATGCGTTTCATTAACATTGATCATGTCTTATTTGCTCATATCTAACCATATTATCTAACTATTACTCGTTTTATTTACATTGATCATGTCTTATTTGCTCATATCTAACCATATTATCTAACTATTACTCGTTTTATTTACATTGATCATGTTTGATTTGCTCATGACTAACCAGATTATCTAACTACTACTTGTTTTATTTACATTGATCATGTTTAATTTGCTCATAACTAACCAGATTATTTAACAATTATTCGTTTTATTTACATTGATCATGTCTCATTTGCTCATAACTAACGAGATTATCTAACTATTATGCGTTTTATTTACATTGATCATGTCTCATTTGCTCATATCTAACCACATTATCTAACTATTACTCGTTTTATTTACATTGATCATGTCCCATTTTCACATAACTAACCAGATTATCTAACTACTACTTGTTTTATTTACATTGATCATGTTTAATTTGCTCATAACTAACCAGATTATTTAACAATTATTCGTTTTATTTACATTGATCATGTCTCATTTGCTCATAACTAACGAGATTATCTAACTATTATGCGTTTTATTTACATTGATCATGTCTCATTTGCTCATATCTAACCACATTATCTAACTATTACTCGTTTTATTTACATTGATCATGTCCCATTTTCACATAACTAACCAGATTACCTAACTATTATGCGTTTCATTAACATTGATCATGTCTTATTTGCTCATATCTAACCAGATTATTTAACAATTATTCGTTTTATTTACATTGATCATGTCTCATTTGCTCATAACTAACGAGATTATCTAACTATTATGCGTTTTATTTACATTGATCATGTCTCATTTGCTCATATCTAACCACATTATCTAACTATTACTCGTTTTATTTACATTGATCATGTCCCATTTTCACATAACTAACCAGATTATCTAACTATTATGCGTTTTATTTACATTGATCATGTCTCATTTGCTCATATCTAACCACATTATCTAACTATTACTCGTTTTATTTACATTGATCATGTCCCATTTTCACATAACTAACCAGATTACCTAACTATTATGCGTTTCATTAACATTGATCATGTCTTATTTGCTCATATCTAACCATATTATCTAACTATTACTCGTTTTATTTACATTGATCATGTCTTATTTGCTCATATCTAACCATATTATCTAACTATTACTCGTTTTATTTACATTGATCATGTTTGATTTGCTCATAACTAACCAGATTATCTAACTACTACTTGTTTTATTTACATTGATCATGTTTAATTTGCTCATAACTAACCAGATTATTTAACAATTATTCGTTTTATTTACATTGATCATGTCTCATTTGCTCATAACTAACGAGATTATCTAACTATTATGCGTTTTATTTACATTGATCATGTCTCATTTGCTCATATCTAACCACATTATCTAACTATTACTCGTTTTATTTACATTGATCATGTCCCATTTTCACATAACTAACCAGATTACCTAACTATTATGCGTTTCATTTACATTGATCATGTCTCATTTGCTCATAACTAACCAGATTATCTAACTACTACTTGTTTTATTTACATTGATCATGTCTCATTTGCTCATATCTAACCACATTATCTAACTATTACTCGTTTTATTTACATTGATCGTGTCTCAGTTTCACATAACTAACCAGATTACCTAACTATTATGCGTTTCATTTACATTGATCATGTCTCATTTGCTCATAACTAACGAGATTATCTAACTATTATGCGTTTCATTTATATTGATCATGTCTCATTTGCTCATATCTAACCACATTATCTAACTATTACTCGTTTTATTTACATTGATCATGTCCCATTTTCACATAACTAACCAGATTACCTAACTATTATGCGTTTCATTTACATTGATCATGTCTTATTTGCTCATATCTAACCATATTATCTAACTACTACTTGTTTTATTTACATTGATCATGTTTGATTTGCTCATAACTAACCAGATTATCTCACCATTATGACATGGGTTTAATTGTAACTTCGTGAATCTTGTATCATGATATGACTGTTATTTGATGTTTTTGAGTTGTATCGACGTTAAAGATCTCTTATTTTCCGAATTATCATCAGTACTGTTTAAAATTTTAAAATTTTTGATATTAGCTGTATAAGTGGGGATAGCAGGGTGCTAACAGAGGGGGGGGGGATGTAAAGGTAACAATGGAGCCCGATGATAAAAAACCTTTCAGCTGGTCCCACTCAAAAGATAAAATTAGCTCTTGTATCGGGTTAGATTTGATTAAAAAGAGGCTCCCGGCCTTTGGCAGAGCCATTGTAGCCCCCATCCTCTGGGCCCCAAATACCGGAGGACCGTTGATTCATTAAAGCCGGCTCTGTTACAAAGCCGGAGTCAAATTAAAGCTATATACCTATGGAATGCACTGATTTAGTACTAGTTCATTACTTCCGCCCTTTCGAATGCCGGGCGAGTAATTAAATATAATTTCGACGGATCATTTCTTTTTTTTTTCTTTCATTTTTCATTTCTTTTTTTGTCCCTTTTCAATATTTGCATCCCCTTTGACTGTAACTAACATATTCATCGCATACCTTTCACGAATGACGCTCGGTATTCTAGATTCCTGGGATACTTTACTGGGATAGCTAGCTTCATTAGGATCGGAAATTCAACACTATCTCTATTGAAGTGAATTCCTGATTCTCCTTCTAGCGAAACAAAAAATATACAATAGCAGAAAAATGTCCAATGAGGAACAAGCTTCCATTTAAGAAATCCTTGTAGTTTCATTAATTTTATTAGATAACTCTATAAAAATGACAAAAAAAAATAAAAGAGGGCAAAATAAAAAAGGTAATTGCTTCTATGGTTGGTTTAGATTTAAGTGAATTGAAGTAAGAAAGATTAATGTATAGTGGCCAATGCAGCCGTTTAAAAGAAAAGAGGAATATGAAAGAAGGGTGAATGAATAGGCTACCTACAAACCTCTATTATAACATGATGGCCAACCCAAAGTATATTTGGGTACAACAAAAAAAAAAGTTGTCTCAGAAGAACTGACCTTTCCATCCGGTTTTACCTGAGCGAAAAATCGTGGCAATTAGATAGCCAATAAGAACCAGGGCCAAATAAACTATTATAATAAAGTCTCATGAGTGACAATAAAAAAATATATATATATTGAAACCTACCTCATTTTTTACCATTTTATTTTTCTAATTTATTAGATCAATTGACCTTAACTAATTTGGTAGGTCCATCATGAGATCTTTAATTCAACTTGTTTTTATGTCTTTGACATAGGAAATTATCCCGATTGAATCGCCCGATCTCAAGGCTAATGTTATAGTTATTAATAAATTGAGAAACTGGGAATTGTGAAATATATACAAGTAAAATGGTTATAACAAATAATTATAATTATAAATAGTGCTGACATTAATTATATAAAAAAAATATTCAATTCCTTTTGAACAAGGATAGTTACTACTAATTAGTTATATAAAAAAAATGAAAATTGAGCTCAATCTCTTTTTAATGGATCCATAATAAAAAAACAATATCTATATCACCCAATCGATGATATCCGTGTAATCTTCTTCTTCTTCTTCTTCTTCTTCTTCTTCTTCTCCTCTGCTTGTGTTGATGACCGTCAACGGAACGGGAGCTTGCTCTGCTTTGCTCTCTGGCTCTTGGCTAAGACTGACTAAAACTCGCCCTTCATCTCATCCCCACTCCTAAGAGCACAAAGGGATGATGCTTACCAGCTGGAAGGGTTGCAGGCCATGATATTCTCAAATATCATGAATGTTACAATATATATATTAAGTTATATCACTTTAATGCTATCAACATTGCATGCCTGCTGAGAGCAACAGCGACCAAACTCTGAAATGGTCTAAAATGAGTTCAAGGACGCCAAAAGGTTTGAGAATCATCCTCATTTTATCTAACAAGACGTAACAAAACTCCAATTAAATTTGTTCCCACTTGAATACACCGGGTTTCTTTTGGTCTGGGAGGGAAATGGAACTACCAATGAGAGAATCAGTGAATAAAGTCAGTGTATCGGAGTTGATTTTCATGAGAAAAAATAAAATTAAGTATCGTGATTGATTTTACAAAACGCCTCAAATGCATTTCAAATAATGCAATATTTGTTGAGTAGTATTGTTATTCGCATCACGAGTTGTTACATTAAGTAACGATGTATAAGGCCGTGTTTCGAGTGAGGTCACAGATCTTGAATGGTTCCCAGGTCACGCAAATGTTGTCTCATACAGTAAAGTAATGAATAGGGACAAAGTGATATACAAACTTTTTATTACTATTAATGAGGACTCGGTTTGTAAACGACAAATAAATTTCTCAGCGTTTAAAAGTGCTCGAAAATGACACTTAAGGGTCAAAGGTCGTGGCCGCGTGACGTGATCTGCCTGAAATGGAACTTCTTGTATATTTATTTGACCTTACAGGCACACTCGCGAAATTTGAAGAATTTCTATATGAGGAAGTATAGAGTGTATAACTCAATCTCATATATTAGCGAAATACATACACAAAATATTATAGATCAGTATTCTACTCCTATTATTCAAATTTATTCAAGCAAGAAGGCCAGGGAATTTGACTCGACTGGCTTTCAAAATTATTTAAATATGCTGTTTATGTGTTTACACTGATCATTATCTCGTGAGCAGAATATTCGTAAACCTAATTTTGATATTTTCTTTATGCTTTTAATTTTTTTTACGATTATAGGTTAATAACATGTACAATATGCAAAATTATAATGAACATTACACAAGACACATAAAAATTAGGTATAATATTAAATATAGGTTTACTTTTTAAATTTGCCCTACATTGGTAGGTCCGTTACAAGGAAGGATTAATATTGAAATAAAACATATTTTGTTTGGAAACTTTAAGCCTCTTTTGATATGCGTGACACTTCAGATGTTTGAACCTGACTCATTCTATTTTATTAACTGTAAGACGACTATTCTTTATTATTTTAGAGGGATAATTCATGGAAGACTTGCTATGGAAAACATAAAGCATTTCCATGGGGTATGAAGGAAATTCGAAGTACGAATAGTGACTCACTCAATCTGATATGAGACGTACATGAAATATTGCTAGTAGATCAGATTTTTTCGTTGTATCGTTGAAATTTCTAATATCTACAATGTTGACACAGTACTGTATTTGATACACATTAAAGAAACTGACGCAGACCCCCCTCTTCAGAATGAGTTTTTTAATTTCCACTTTCTGTATTTGGTTTAATTTTTTTTTTATTACTATTTTGTTATTCAACGTAAAATAACTATGATTTTAAGAAACATTTTCTAGTCCCATGAGCAGCTTTAAAAAATATCAAATGTTTTCATTTTTGCCTTGCTAGGCTATGTGAGGATGTGGAGTTTTTGATGAAATTGTACGTATGGGATTCGTAAGTTTCTGTGCAAGGTCCTATTACTGACATACTGAAGAGGTCTAGTTATATTTAGAAGAAGTAGCCCAAAACTTACATTTTATCGACCAGGGAAACGAATACTTTAATTTGATACAGGAAAATATACATTTATTTTATTACCAAATAATACATTAATAAGCCTTAACTATTTTTAATGTAATGATAAATACGTTTCATATCGTAAGGTAATATATTAGTAATCGTATAACTAGATATAGATATAGAAGAAGAATAAAAACTTTATTATGATAAAATTACAATCTGCCACATTGGGCAATACGTAATTGTGATAAATGTTCTCATTCATATCATATTTACAATTTTCATTCATTTGCTCATTCATACAGTATTTACAAACAGCCAAGAGATTTCCTAAATCTACATGGTTTTCACCTCCCTCGCATGCGAAAGAGGAAGCCCCACACGCATTTATAGCAGGTCACAAGGCCACTTCCGTTCTAATCTCCGAGGAGAATTACAGGGATGAGTGGTGCAGTGCAATGTCTAGGGGATTAGGGTGGTTGGATAGGTTAATATGGAATTTCATGAACTTGGAAGGGATGAGCTCAAGACTGTAAGGTATATTAAGATCGTTATCAAGGGTTTTGTTGGTGACGTAATTAAGGGCATTTACTATTCTTCTCAGGACTTTTGATTGAAAGAATTGGATATGATCGACTTTTTTGCTGTCCCCCATAGCTCTATTCCGTATGTCCAGATTGGCTTAAGTATAACTTTGTAGATTAGTAATTGGTTTTCTATTGAGGGATGGGATGTCCTTTGAAGTAGTCTGTACATTTGTCCAAAGCCTCTGTTTAGTTCTTGTCTTTTTCGCCTTGTATGTGGGTTCCAGGTCAGCCGTTTGTCAAGACGGAAGTACGCACTGTAGAGAGTCTTGGGAAGTCCCCCATGCTCCTCAGTCAGCCACGTCACCGGATAAGAGCCAGTGGAGGTTAACCAAGAGCACGAGAGCCACATATGCTCAGGGCATAATTGGAGAAGCTGGCCATTGCCAGGACTCCCACTGTTACGCATTTATAGCAGGTCACGAGGCCAATGCCGTTTTAGTCTCCGAGGAGGATTATAGGCATGAGTGCAGTGACATATATCGATATAAAATTTCATGTTTATAGTTCAAACAGGGGACTTCAATCGCCAAAAAATCAATGAAACGCTATAGAACGAAAGTTTAATTTCTCCCTACAGTTTTTGCAAGGCTACCGATCCATGTATTAATCTGCTGTAGGATACATTTGGATAGATAGTTCTGATTCAGGACGGTAGGTTAAACGGTCGAACTGCGCATGAGTGCCTAGGAGCCATAACTATTGTAACGGACCGCTAGCCAGGAGCCCCGAATGCAAGAAGGGCCAGGGAGGCCCCAATCAAGTGTGTGCAGATGCTTTGACCGCCCTCCCGCGTAATTGTGTCCCTATCAAAGTTGCTCCCTCCCTTCACCTGCTCCGTTTCACACCAAACCGCGCGTCTCCCAAACTTCGTCATCTTAACTCCCCAGCTTTACATCATCCCCCGACCTACTGCAGTTCACACTAAAACTAAGGGCATCCGATTGGTGAAAAAATTCAAATCGAGTTATGAAGTAAGAACGGAAATGGCTCCACAGCATTCCTCAAAAGTTTTTCAAGAAGGGTTGTCATAATTAGTTTTATTAAGTGCGATTTATGTACTGATTGCTGGCTAAATATAATCAGTAGTTAGTACCCGGATTTTGAAAGTCACAAAAGTCACTGGACTCACCCGGAGGTACCTACATTTTCAACACAAGCTGTTCAAAATATATCCACGCAGTTCAAGAAGCTTTATTATGATATTTGCTTATGGCTGTCATTTTATTTAATCACACACATAAATAATTTTATAACCAATGAGCTTTTCGTTTCTTAAGTAATGTTTATTATCAGGAAACGTATTGATCCTCGTTATGTACGATATACATTATGTATATATATATAAATGCTGCACATTTTATGAAGCTAGGTAAAGTGTCAAAATATCTATAAATGTTCGTATGAAAAAGGCTTGAATATGTTTGTTTAATTTATGTTGTGATTAATTTAAGGTTTTTCACAGCTTTTTTCCAGACCTAATAAAAATTCACGTTTAAGGGTTATGGTGAATAAAACCCCATTTAATTTTTTTTTGGAAACTAACTAATGATTATTCGTTAAAGGAAAAAAAATACACCACATTTCACCCTTTCTATCCAGGGTATTCAAAATGAAACATAAGATACATATGAACATCAACTCTAAGAAGGCATCCAAAAATATTTTAACAATTTCGACTCTGAAATTTAAATAAATTTAACATTAAATTTAAAATATTTTCTTATCACACTGAGTTAGGTATCGAAAAGAGGCTTCGTTTTCAGTTCGTACTGATTACAATTACTAACAATACGTATCATGTATTGTAATTACTATTTGCTATCATTACTAAATTTCATTGACACTATCAACTCCGTGATCGCATTGTATCAGTTGTAACTGAATCACGTGGTATACCTATCTAGTTTGATTGAAGAGCGTTGGAGAAATCATTGTTGAGTAGTACTTAGTAACGTTTTTAATTTTTTTTTTTTAGGTTTTATATTTTCTTGTTCAGAAACTAAGAGATTTGATATCAGGAAGAATACACTTCCAAGAAAATATCCAGAAAGATATAAAAAAATTAATATCGTATACAACGGAATTTATAATCCTTTTTATAAATATCCTTAAGTAAAAACATATGCATAAATTATGTTTTAAAAATTTAACATTTTACGCACTAAGATTCTATAATAATTCGAGGAGCTTTGTGAATTTTCAATTTGGTAAGACTGTTTGCTCTTCCAAAAAAATAATCATAAACTTAACAATTCAGGAGGCCTGAAACCTTTTACAAAATATTTCGACAACGCACTACCAAACATTTTAGAATGTAGTAGTGATACTTTCAATTATTTAATAGCAGATTAAAAATTGTATCAATGCGCAACAGCCTTTTTTATTCTTACAGTGGTGCTTTTAAAATTTAATAATTGTTATGTAACTTTCTTTGACTTGCACACATGGAATTTTACATAGTCACTATGAAGATATGAAAAATGCTGCCAATTTTATGAAGCATGGTAAAGTGTCAAAATAAGTATAAATGTTCGTATGAAAACGGCTTGAATATGTTTGTTTAATTTATGTTGGGATTAATTTAAACTAATACACAGCTCTTATAAAAATTTACGTTTAAGGGCTATGTTGAATAACACCCCAATTGTTTTTTTTTGGAAACTAACTAATGATTATTGGTTAAAGGAAACAAAATGCCACACATTTTACCCTTTCTATCCAGGGTATTCAAAATGAAACATATGATACATATGAACATCAACTCCAAGAAGGCATCCAAAAATATTTTTACAATGTTGACTCAGAAATTTAAATAACTTTAACATTGAATTTAATTTTAAATATTTTCTTATCACACTAAGTTAGGTATCAAAAAGAGGCACAGTACGTATGAATCATATCCCTTACATTGTCCGCGAAATTCCTTACAAGTTCATTACATCATTACACTAAAACTTTCACGTGAACTGCACAATATTACTCCTAAGGGCACGTTAGTTATGAGAACTGACGATAAGTAATCTATCTAAATGCATCAGTCAAGCTTATTGGTAATATTTACTGCAAATTCGTTGGTTCTGTCGGTAATAACAGTTCGTATTTATGACCATTGCTAGCAGCCAAGAATAAATAAATGACATCAGACAATAATAATAATGAAGCACCGCTTCAAATTTTTACCATTACACTGTGCGTGAGTTCACGAGGACTTCCTCCAGCAGCTGGAGAAGTGGTAAATATGAATGGGACAGTAATGGAATTATTTGTTCCTCCCCAAGAAAAGTATGAGGGAATCGCCAGAAGATTAATGGTCCTAAGGAATAGGGGAACAGACCCAATTACTAACTCGGGGCAAAATAATAGAAGTGTTAAGATCGATGGACAGTTGCGCGTTATATCTTGTGTGAGGGCTGTCATGACGTACGGGCTCGCCGATGTAGAAAAAAACATATTTAACGCGACAAAATATGTTAGACCCTTTACTGGCAATTATACACGAATTTTATTGCAGTTTATGTGGCTTGCTTCTTAGGGTTCAAAACTTATTCTTGAATAACACTCAAGTATAACCCCCATAGTCTTGGCAAAGGAACCCCCAAACCTTATGGATTATAAAAAAATTATGTCATTCAATTTAAACTTTTTTAAAAACAAAATTTCATTTATGAGGGTGTGAATATTAAAAAATTAAACACCATATGCCATTTCACAGCTTATATGCCCCCACGCTTTCGACAGAATAGATATCGTTGTTTAGCCGACACGGTAAGTGCTATAGTTGCCATTTGTACGAAAGGTACAAGACACCTACTTTGTATATAACTGTCAGATGAAAATCAACAAAGCAGTAAAAAGACAGATGGTGTTTTATTTCTTCACCAAATTTTCGATCTATCTTGGGTTACCAATGTCTAATTTTTACCTGCACTTACTATACACATAAGAATTAAAATTCTAAAAATCTACTTTTTTTGGAAAAATATACCTAAAATACATGCAAAATAACGATATCACTAAGTAGAAAATAATCGTTCACTAATTAATTAATTTTTTAGTTTAATTTGAATTGCGAGCTTCATATTCTTTATGAAAGTTCATTTTATGAATGGATATATGAATAGTCCGATGATATTCCTGTGTGATGCAAGAATAATGCAATAAAATTTACGAATTATTGGGTCCATTTTAAGGGATGTTTTAATTTGCTGACCATTGATGCAAGCTGCATAATTTTCAGATATGGTTACTAAGTTAATGAGTAATCATTTTGTCAAGTTTGTTACTTGTTCTAAGATGAACTTATGTAATTTTTTAGGTTTTCTTAGTATTTTTTAAAACTACCCCCAAAGTTTTCCCTCGAGTGTATATGCCTATTTCTTTGTAATATCTTAATAAATAGTGATGGCCATTAAATTTTAATGCATGGTGGGTGCACTACTATATACAGAGTTCATCGAATTGAGCTTCATTTCGCATTATAGGTCACATATCGACTAACAGTGCATCGGCTAAGGTTGATCATAACCGTTGAGCATGCTATTTTTATGAGGTTTAGATAATTACTGATGGACAATCAAATTCCGAGTCTTCCCTTTCTGCCCCGGGAAGATATCAATCTCCCTATCTCCGCAGTCATCTAAACATTTCCTAACGCATGCCTCATTACTTTTATATGACTATAATATAATGACTTTTGAATAATCATAATAATAATAATGACTATAATATAATGACTTTTGAACGATATCATGATTTATATCACTGGTATATAGTTGAATATATTTTATTTCTTTGAAGCATAAAAATTTATTCGAAAAAAATAAATGTTTCCCAATAAAATACCTCTCTTTCTACCTCAATTGTATGGCGAAACTAAATAATAATTATCATAATTTTCCCAAATATATTTTCCGAGGCACAACAATTACTTAAAAATATTATAGAACTAAAAAAGCTAGAATAAAATAATAGACTAAAAAATAATAATAATAGCAAAAAAAAAAAAAATGTGTTGAAATATGCCATTGAATGCCTCCTAGTGATTGAATGACGAACTGTTCTTCATCGAATGATTATCCATGAGAAAAATGAATATTTTCAACCTTACATAACATTTACACTGGTGAAAAGTCTGTAGTTAAATTGATGGAATCTGTCTATGTCGTACGGTCTGTCTGTGGGCATTCTAAATATTGTATGAATGTAATATTGATAACATGGTATGAATTAGACCATTTATCGCAATTAACTATTGAAAAATTACTCTCTTCAATTAGAAAAAAAAAGTACATTAAGTTATGGCTCTAGCAGTTTATTTTATTAGACAGCAAGAGGTCCTTGGGTCTCATAAAAAAAATCATTTCATATTTCCGGCGATAAACGTGACTCAGAAGAGCTCAGCAGCTAAAAGAACTACTGACTTTTCAAATTTAATTTTTGTTTTCCCACTTAAACATAATTTTAGTATTGTTAAAAAATGGAACTAAAAATGCCAGATCATTTTACAGACTATTGCCCAGTCTGACAGCCTCTTAAGACTCTTCCTCCTAGGACAAAATAATAACATTTTACTTCTTCAATTAGTTTCGAATGATGTTACATCTATAATCGAAATGAATATTGTATCTGACGCTGCTTACACAAGGGCACAAGTTCAATGCCACTGAAAGCCTGAGTCAACTACCATGTTTTCTTTCCATTAGTGAACCATTTACCCTAGCTCGAACCGTCGTGTCTCTAGAATACATTCGCGTTATTGTCCTCTTTTTATTAATTAACTCGCAGAACGAGGCGTAATTAAACCAGTAGCCTAACTATTTTCGTTTTCATTTTCTTAAAGAATAATTCGACAATCCTTTCTATGTCATGAATAAAACCATCAATATTGGTCTTATACCTCTAACTATTACAACAAAGTTCTGAAAATTCTATAAAATAATTATCCAGCCAACCAAATCTTTTACTAAAATTGCTGTCATCCATCGCCCATTCTAACAATCCTCGCAAATTGAAATGGCCCCGTGATCTTTTCTCAATATTGAGTCACTGGGAGTTCCACACGAATGACACTATAGCTGCCATCACGAAATTCGAAGCACGAACGAGTGCAGTACATGGTAAGCCCTGTTGCCACACTGTGCACTACTTCTCTTCAGTCCACGTGATCCCTTTATTTCGATAATGTCAATCATTAACCAATAAGCAAATGAGTTATCAGTCCCCACCCTCCACCCCTGCATCCAATGGGTCTAATTTCATGACGGCGACTATAGTATACGATAGCGGGTACTAGTCAGTTTTCTCCTTTCGTGTCCTGAGCGACTGTGGCTCTCTTCAGCTCCTTCAGCCTCCAATGGCCCTACGTGATACGGCTGCAGGAGTGGAAGATATTCCTCTGATCCTTAATTCATTCTCTACCGCTGTGAAAAGTCTGCAGTTAATTTGATGGAATCCCTATAATCTGTCGATATCCTACTGTCTGTCTGTCTGAATGTAATATTGTGAACATGCTATGAATTAGACCATTTATCGCAATTAACTATTGAAAAATTACTCTCCTCAATTAGAAAAAAAAATTACAATAAGTTATTGCTGCTTGCAGTGTTTTTATTAGTCAGCAAGGGATCCTTGGGTCTCTTATAAAATATTAATTAAATGATTGTGAAAAACTCAATCGATATTATCGACGATAAACCGGTCTTAAATGGTTAAGATTATTTTTGGGGATTTTTTGAGTATCATTTTAACACAATAATCCGGGGTTAATTTACAACCACTGCCGATTACCATAAGTCAGGCACCTGTAAAAACGATAAAAAATACAACACATATTTTAAATTTCATCCTAAGCCCTTCGGTCTTAGCAATTGAATAATTTACTTACTTTAGTTTTTATCCTTAAAGCACAGGTTATACGTAAATTGTGAAGCTAAATTATCAATAATAACAATTTAGTGTTAGTTCTGTGCTTTGGACACCGTCTGTAAGGCGAAATGAAGTTGGAAACACCGAATTATGGAACAGCGTCGGTCTCTAGCGGGCGTATGGCAAAGCTTACTTACTGGCCCTTCTCCTAAATCAAATAAGGGCTACTCTGGTGACAATTATTCATCAAGTATTGATGAATGATGATGCTTTTCTGCAACTGATTTTGCAGACTTTATGAAAGCTTGCAATAGGAAAAGCGTTAAAAAAAAAAAACATATTTACGTTAAAAATGTTTCGGACGATCCATTGCATATATTTACTGTATTATTTTCTCGGAAAAAACATCAATTTAAATAAAAACAAATAATAATACAACTATAGACAGTGCTAATTTCATGAAAATTATCACTAGATGAGTAATGATGTTTGACTATATTTTTAACAGGTGTCTCGGAGAAGAAATATCATTATAAATGCGTTTCGTATAGCTTTCTAAAATTATTTATGTTGATTAATTTGTCAAAATGGCCGAAATTTATGATGGATTTCGAATAGCACTCTAAAATCAAGTCACGTCTACTACGCATGATAATTAGCCCTTAATAAATTATAATTAATGATGATAAGTTTCTGCATATTACTCTCCAGACTTCATCAAATAACATAATAGGAAATGCTTTTCGAATATATTTTTTTTAATGGTTTTTATCACGAGGTTTTCAACGAAGCATTACTGACCTACATTTGACTCATATTTTCATGGACAGATTCCGATTTTG
Organism: Acanthosoma haemorrhoidale; assembly: GCA_930367205.1. Classification (NCBI taxonomy): domain Eukaryota; kingdom Metazoa; phylum Arthropoda; class Insecta; order Hemiptera; family Acanthosomatidae; genus Acanthosoma; species Acanthosoma haemorrhoidale. Next base: position 17,131,259 of record OV884011.1, on the reverse strand, counting down.
TATAACATTCCAACATCGAGTTGGGACTATACTGATCAATATTATTTTTTAATTAATGATAGTAAATGATGATCCTATATTACTTGAAATGAGTGCATATGCATTTATTTTTTTAGATTTTTAAAGCCTCAACGCTTAAATATCACTGACCTACATTAATCATATATTTGCAATAAGAATCGCATTTTCTTGCACTTTAAAATTATGGTTATTCTGCTGATATTTATTTTATATTACCATATGTATATTATGCTGATATTTTTCTGCATCTAATTTTCCAGACTTCAAAGAAGCTTGTTATAGGAAATGCGTTTAGCTTGATTTTTTTTTTAACGTTTTATTTTTTAATTGTTTAGTGAAGCATTACTTAACAATCCGTTCTGACCTACTTTCTTCTGGTCAGAATCGCATTTCCTCTAACACTCAAAAATGAAGCTAGGACAATTTTGTTGGTTATGATGAATAATGATTATGTTATTTATTTTTATTTATTATTTTTTATGGGTGATTTTGGGGATGTGTGTGGTTGTTGATGGTTGATGATAATGTTGGGGTAGGTTATGTACCTGCTTGGACGAGCTATCATGAACAGGCGTGCCGTTCTCGGCGTGCTATCGTGATCGCGCTGATGCACCCTCACCTGTCTGTCCGGTCCTGTCCGCTCCTCGCCCCTAACTCAATTACACAAATCAAACAGAGCCGCGCTCGGCTCTGGGCGGGGACCCGAGGCGTGGCTTGGGCCTGCGCCGCCCTCCCGTTGCCATGGCGCCCGGCACACCTGTTCAGGTAGCCGCCCCCACTCCTCCGACCGTCCCCTCCCCACCCCTCCGCTGACTACCTAATAAGTACTAAGCTCCAATTAGTGGGAATTATGCTTGAGGAATTTTCTTTGATCCCCCCGCTCTTATAACCCCACCCCCTCCTCTATACCCCCTCCCGCCCGTCTGTCCAGGTTTTGTTTTCTGTGTGTCAGAAACTGATACTCTTTCCTGAAAGTGCAGCTTGACGACAGGCTGAAAATTAATTGTTACCCCCTACTATGAAAAGCAGGTAGCTCTCAGATTTAATCAAACTTTTTTTTTTTAATGCGCAAAATTAAATTTCTACTGACTAAACTGAACCAACAAAAGTAATAAAAGGCAATATGTCTAATTAATTAGAATGGAAAATGGACATCAAAAAGCGTTTGATAGTGCTCACAAAAACAGGCTCTTTTTTTTGTCATAGAAACAATAGAGACGGAATCAGATTTTAAATGATAATTGCCGGTTGTGGACAAATATAAATAACGTTTACGACAACAGTTTTGTATGCTGTCATCGTGAATTTGCTATAATGGATAGCGACATGATGAAAATCTTAACTGGACAACCGGATAGCAATTAATATGTAAAACGTATTCAAGTTATTAACACTGTTGTGTAGAACTTAGTCCGAAATGGAACGCCTATTTTACAAAAATTAAAGTTTGAAAAAATGTTAAAAATCACACACAACAAGTAATAAACAATTTAAAATAATATTAAACCCACCAACAATAAACTAATCTCGTGTCTACTCACCTAATTGATAGTTTGAACAATTTATAGCATTCAAACTGATATATTTTAATTAATACTTTAAACTATGTTTGTTATCCCCTTCTTCATGCTACGAGTGGCTCTAATTAGTAGGTAGGGAGGTGGTCTGTTTTTTACCATATGTGTGTTGACTGTCTTCCTTTGTATTTCTATTGTCTAATGTTAGGGATACATATTGTCCAGGCTAATAATTAATTTTCTATCATTTGTATGGTGTAGCATCATGATGCCCTGCGACCGGCACTATGGCATACCCCTTCGTGAAATGAAGGCTTCCGACATCCACGAAAAGTTCGAGGTCCCCGCCATCACCGAAGCCATCAGAAGAAGACACATCAAATTCTTCGACTCGATGAAACATTGCCCAAATCCCCTATTCCAAGACCTGACCTCCCCACCACTACCGGCAAGATGGCAACTCTCTAGATCTGGGAAAGCAGAACAAATAGTGGACATTACGGCCCTTGACGGGCACCCTTCACTGCTATCCAACTGAATGAGCCTATAGAGACTCTAGGCTCGGCCTTCGGTGGACTCTCACCACTGCACTGCCACATTTCCACCTCTACCGAGGCTTCCCACACTCCTTAATTCCCTCACTCCAGCTTCAAACAGGTACCCCTAGTAAAAGGATCCGCTCAACCCAAATAAATTCCTTCATTTTTCCCTTATCTATAATCTTAAAAAATTGAGAGCTAAAAAAAATGTGAATGATGATAACTCCAGAGTTAATTAGTTTAGGGGCATTTATTTTGGGGTATCCTCTCATATCTGCACAACACATGGTTAGGTTAGGAATAGTGAGTTTGTGTGAAATATCACGATTATTACTACTAATAAAGTATTACTCGTCAAGTGCCGTTATGTTTAAATAATTTTAATTCTAAAGTTCTTAAATCGTACCAATTTAAATATTATGGAAATTTGGAGAACAGGAGGACGAATTTAGCTGTGTTTTTTTTTTTTTTTTTTTTGTGGGCATCCTAAACTGCATAAAAAACAAAAGCGCTATAGGGAGAAGCGAAAATTCTACCAAAATAAGATTTATTGGATTCGGTTCATTTTGGACTTATTGCCATTGAGCACTGTTAATATTTTAATTATGTTCTACTTACTGATTTTTGTACCCAACCCGTAAATGTAATATAGCAAATGGTAAAATTTGTTGACTGTCATAAAAAAGGGTTTGAATGACATAGCCTTTGGGTCGCAAGAAATTAAAGTGATAGGATAAGAAGGTTGAAAGGAGGGCCAGGTAGCTCGATAGACAAGGTGGTATCCAGCGAAGTATTAGAGTCACGTACCGTTTGGTTTTAAGGAGGTGTTAAAAAATAATTTTGAAATGAAAGAAATTCTTATAAAAGCCTTTTCTTGGAAAAAAGATCAAAGAAACGATTGCCCACTTGAGTAAGAGAGAAGTTGGGGGGACTTGGGGGGAGGCTTAAATAGGAAAGGGATAGGAGGCTTCACCTCGGAGAATAGATCTACTAGATCTATTTTGAAGGGGACCGAGGGTGGAGGTCTCTGAGATTATCGGGGGGTACATTTTATTTATTAGCATACATTAATTTATTTTTATTCATATAAGCATGCCAAATAAATTAACCCCTCGTTCGCCGAGGTTAGCACATTGCTGCTTATGACACAATTTGGTTTGTCTCGATATGCGCATGTTAAGATTTTAATCATGTGACTTTTCATTTTAACAAAAGTGAAAAAGATCAGATCCGTCGAGAATATTATTATGAGAATAAATACCACACTGAGGAACGACGTAGTTGCTATCATTTTTTTTGAGTTTTTTATTTTGCAAACTTAAATTTCCTGTATCAGACCTAAAGTAAGATCCTTCATTATGCTATATGCCCCAATACACTGTGGTATGTCGTATGTATTTTACATAGATGTTTTATTTTACATATATATTATAGAAATGGAAACAAAAGATTTTTTAAAACACCGTCAATTAATACATGATAGTATCTAAATTATGGTTACCTTGAAAAAAATTTCATTATAATATATATACTCTAAATTAAAATAATAAAGAAAATCTTTTAGTTTATTTTTTAAAAGATTTTTTAAGTTCGAGGTCCTCAACGAAGACACGTCAAGTTCTTCGACTCGATGAAACATAGTTTAAACCCTCTATTCCGAGACATAGCACCCCTACCGCTTCCGGCACGATGGCAACTCACAAGATCGAGTAAAGCTGACCAAATGGTGGACATCACGGCGCTTGGCCCACCGACAACAAGCCTCTAACGGGCACACAACACTACTATCTGACTAAATAAGACAAGAGAGACTCTAGGCCCAGCCACCAGTGGACTCTCACCACTGTACTGTAACGATAAACCTCTACCGAGGCTTCCCACACTCCTTAATTCCCTCATACCACCTTCAAGCAGGTACGCCTAGTAAAAGGATCCGCTAAAACCCAAATATTCCCTTATTTTTCTCTTATCCATAATCTTCTAATTATAAAGCTTAGAGAAAAAAAACAAAACAATACTAAGCATAATAGTTGTTTATTTCAACTAACAATACAAATGAAATAAATGACAAAGAAAGGAAAGAAACATACTAAAGATACTCGTAGTACTTATTAAATAATTATAAAAAAACACTAGACATTTAAAAAAAAATTAACTAAGACCAACCATATGGAACGCAAATACAGCTTACTTTATTAAATTATGAATTAATTTAAAGGAAACACCATTTAGTTTAGTACCTGTAGTCAATACAAGAAACAAATGTCGCTTTAATTATGTAAAACCTTCAAAATGAAATAAAATAAGGCTCCAATCATCTCATTGTACAGGATTCTGAATTGTTAAGAGAGTCACTCTCCATGATGTATTTTGTTATTTTAATAAAATATGCTACCTCTCGTTGACCTTAAACTTCACAAAATCCTATCTTCCCATCAAAACCTCTTTTCAGTTCCTTATTCAGTAACACTCATCCTTACAATTCTCCTAGTCACCTAGAATGGTGGTGACCTCGCGATCTATTGTAGATAGATATGCCATATGGTCCTGGCACTGACCTTCATCTTATGTACTGAGTGGCTGTGGCTCTCTTGCCCTCTCTCTCTCTCTCTCTGGTCTATCTCTGGAGAGGGGGATTTACGCTGGTTCCGACACTTCCACTAGCTTGCTGAGGGAATCGCCTTAGGTTTGGAGGCTCCTGGGCAGAATGTATGCGTATGCGTATATTGTATGAAAGAAAATCGTACATAATGAATGAAGCCTTACGTTACAATCAATAACGCTGTAGGATCAAATAATGATCCTATGCATAAAAAATTATTTATTTCAGTACATTTTCAATGTATATTTTAAATAGAAGAATCCTTTGCTATTGTTTATTTTAATTAATTGTGTTTTATTCAAATATATATATTTGAATAAAGAAAATAGGATTTAGTTCACAATCAATGTAAAAATAATTAAGATTGTACAAAGTAAGCGCAAAAAGTAAGGCAAGGCAAGCTTATCCGTGGATCAGATGGTACACTTAGTAATTACCGGGAGACTGGGCAGGTATGATCCCTGCACAGGGCCCTCTGGAAGACAGAGGAGGTGCCGAGCCCTTAGTAACACGATAACCTTTCATAATGGCCTGTCCCGTGAGGGCGGATTGAATTTGATACACTAACCCCTACTAGGGCCTACATCATGGTTTACTAAGCCTAACCTACCTATCTACATTTTACAATTCCTTCAAGTTTAAGCGTCGGATGGGGTTTTTCTTCTGTAGCACTTCTAACAACACGAGCAGTCCCTTAATTTTATTATCGCCAACTAAACCTGCTTTACTTTGATTGAGAACTATATTTTGTTTCATATCACTATAATTTGGAAAAAAAATATAAACTTTCAAACTAATTAAAGGACGTAGAAAATAAACAAAGTATGATACATCATTTAATTTTTATCAGGATCACTCCAAATTGCTATTTTAACTAATGATAAAAATTGCAAATTAAGAAATGAAATCAGGTAAAACTATTTTAAAATAAAAGTTAAATTCTGTCTCATATTCTAACGAAATCAGATCTATATATATATATATAAGTTAAGTCCAGGCGCCGCTAGTGCCCAGCCTTAATCCCCAAACATATGTTATCTGTATATGTTTACAGGTAATACCTATAGATAGAGGTATCTTGGTCTAAATAAAGCAGTCTTGTTATAACGTTCTACGTGTTCTTATTACCAACCTTTCTTAGCTTGTATTTCAATAAACATTAACTGGTGCCGAAACCCGGGAACCGTGGAGAAAGAGAGTTATCGAGTGCGAGCGTAATTTTTTTTTGTTTTTTTTTTTCTTCTATACGCGAAAGAGAGAAGATGACTGAAGGAGGAATTTTGAGACAGCCCGTCTTGAATCTCGTAGAGGGAGCAGATATTAGAAGAGTGGGAACTATGCCAGAAGTTCATGCCACGGCGCTCGCGCTGATGAGGGTAAAAGCGATGAATACCCAGGATCTGAGGAAGGCTGTTGCGGAGCTGGAGAGATTCACTGGGGAACTGGGTGAGCTGAACCATTTCCTAAAAGGAGGAGACCGTCTCACAGCTTTAATTGGAGCTAAAGCAGAAGAAAATTTAATAGATCCCAGAGACGCGGAATCGTTGAAGGCGGCCCTGATATGTCGGGTCAAGAGAAGTATACTGAATCAAATTCAGGCAGATGAAGAAACCCCGTGGGAATTAATTAAGATGAGATTGAAGAAGGCGTACGGAGGAGGACGATGGACTCCCGAGGAGGACATATTCCAAATGTTTAGGGAGACAAAGTCCCCAAGACAAAGTAACGGGCAATATGCTGCGGGGTTAGTAGTCCGTTTCAATAAGATAACGGAGAAGATGAGAGAGTCGATTAGCGTAGAAGAGGTGGAGGGTAGAATGGGATTCTTATCCACAATTCTAAAAGTGCAACTGGCCAAGGAGACAGGAAGAAAGGAAGGATTCTCTGATGAGCGCTCGTTCTCGGAGTGTGCACAATCAATGATCGACACTAGTGCCAAGGAGGAAGAAGTGAGGGTGCAAGACGTCGACAATGAGTGGAGCCGAGTTGCATACAAAAGAACCCGGACCCTGAAACCAACCTGGAGGAGACCAGAAACGTCCGTTATTGGCAGAGACAAGGGAACGACAGGAGAAAGAAGATTTAGAGGAACGAGACCGAGGTATGCCCCGCCCAGGGAAGAAAGAAAATGCCACGGATGTAGGAAGGCAGGACATTTAGTGGCACAGTGTCCTCGAACAAAATGTTTTGAGTGTGGCGAGGAAGGACACATCGCGAGGCATTGCCCGTATATCTTCCGGAGGAGAGAATACCAACGACCAGAACCAATGGAGGTAAACACTCAAGAAGTAAGAGAGAGACGGAGCATGACACATGGGGAGAGTGGATCATCAGAAGATGAGTCATCAGGGACTTCGGGAACTGAAGGAGAAGAAGCGAGGCGCAGCAGAAACAGGAGACAGACAGGGCAGAAGGTCGAGTCACGTAGATGGGAGCAACGTGATGAAGCCTGAGGAGCGTGTTGGCAGAGAGGCGACCGCATCCTGAGATGTAATGCAATTCGGGAGAGGATGTGTGCGTTGCCAATAATTAGGGTCAAAGGAGGAGAGATGTGTCTGGTGGACACGGGAAGCACCAACACCATCATGTCCCGCGGAGCGCTGGAGAGGCTGTATGGCGGAGAGAGGGCACTCCAGATTCAGGTATGTAATTGTAGTTTAATCACCCTGGGAGGCCCTTGCGAGGTAGTGGGAGAGTTAGTCATAGGGCTAAATAGGTGGGCGAAGAAAGGGGGAGATCTAAAGATACATATCGTAGGAAACATGCCGCGGGAGTACCAGGTGATAGTTGGGTGCGACATGTTGGGGAAGGTAGGTGCGCGTGTGGAGAATATCGGGGAAAAATGGAACATTAAGTTGGGGAAAGTGGAATATAAATGTCAAGGGACTATATGGGACGGAAGAGCGCGGATAGGGGCGGTTAATAAAATAGAGGGCTGGAGGGAAGGCCTACAGAGGGAGTTTGAGGATATTTTTTACGTAGAGGGAGACACGCTGGGAGCGACTGGGAAGACGGTCCACGAGATCCAGTTAAAGAAAGAACGCGTCACATACGTGAAAGAGAGACGATATCCGCAGGCACTACGTAGGCATATTAGAGAGGAGCTAGAGAGTCTCAAACGGCAAGGGATTATAGTTGATAGCACTTCGCCATATAACAGTCCTCTATGGGCAGTGAGGAAGAAAAATAGACCTGGGGACGAGACGGAGAAATACAGGGTAGTTATCGATTATCGGAAGTTAAACGAGAACACGACGGACGAGAAGTATCCTATTCCCCGATTTGAGGACATATTAGACAGATTGAACGGGGCGACAATATTTAGTACCCTAGATCTAAAGGCAGGCTATCACCAGATCAAGATGAGTGCGAACGACCAAGACAAAACGGCCTTTACATTTGAGAGGGGGCATTATCAATTTACCAGGATGCCATTTGGACTGAAAAACGCCCCTATTACCTTTCAACGCCTAATGGATGAATTTTTGAGGGGAATAGACGAAGCGGTATGCCAGGTCTACATGGACGATCTGTTAGTTTTCAGCAGAACGGAGGCAAAGCACGTTGAGCACCTAAGAAGTGTATTTCAAAGAGTCCGCGAATTCGGATTAAAATTGTCCATGGAAAAGTCTCTGTTGGGGAAGAAAAAAATCAATTTTTTGGGCCACACCATCTCACAGGAGGGGGTTAAGCCAGACTCTACGAAGGTCGAGGCGATTAGAAGGATGGTGGTGCCCACAGATGTAAAGGGGATCCGTCGACTTCTGGGGACGCTTAATTATTACAGAAGATTTGTGCCGGACATGGCGGCATACCTGGTGCCTATTAATAATTTACTGCGAAAGGGAGCGAGGGTGGTAATTACCCCAATCATGGAGCAGAACATCCGGAAATGTATGTCTAGCTTACAAGAGGAACCAATATTAGCATTTCCCGATTTCCAACATCCCTTCACAATCACCACTGATGCCAGCGAATACGCACTGGGGGCAGTGTTGTCGCAGGAGAGAGACGGTGGGGAGCGCCCGGTGGCGTACGCTAGTCGACGGCTCACAGAAACGGAAGCGCGGTATAGTGCTCTAGAGAGAGAGCTCCTAGGTATCGTCTGGGCTATAGACCATTTCCGCCCATATGTCTTCGGCAGAAAATTCCGTGTTCACACCGACCACAGACCCCTACAATGGGTAGGAAAGTTAAAGGAGTCCTCGGCGCGGGTCACGAGGTGGAAAGAGTTTTTGTCCCAGTACAATATGGAGATCATATATAAACCCGGGAAAGAGAACGTAGTGGCAGACTGGCTGTCCAGAGCCATTACTGTGAATGCATTGGAAGAAGGGGAACCATCCGGGGAAATCCAACAGTTTCTCCGGGAATGGACACCCGGGGAGGATGGAAGCCTCGGTACGCGAGGAGATAGCGAAGGTGAGGAAACCCTTGAAGAGGAAGGTTCCGCCGCCGAAAGACCTGTTGAAATGGAAGTAACAGAAGGGATCGTGAACGACAAAAGACGGCAGATCATTTGGAAATCCAAGACCTCAGGGCGGCTGCAGATCGCATATGACAGTTATGGGAGAAGTAAAATCGCGACGATTTGGTCGCCACCAGGGGTTAGGAACGACCAAATTTGCCGTGCATTGAAAGATGCCTCGGAACCCGGAAAGACCCATCATGTATTTGTAGGGAATGCCACTATTTGGGAGAAAATTCGTAGACTCTGGCGAACGGAACAACTTGGAGTGGATAGGATATTTATTCGGTGCACGTCGATGGTGGAGACACTCAAAGACAGAGAACAGCAGCTGGAAGTGACGCTGGCCTATCACCAAGGAAAAACGAACCACCGTGGAGTTCAGGAAACGTTGCAAGCGTTGCGGCGGAGGTACTTTTGGCGGGGAATGAAAAAGAGCATACAAGAAATGATAGGGACATGTGCAGTTTGTCTCACTACGAAGTATGACAGACATCCGCCACGGGGGCGACAAGAAGAATCGCCCACCGCCGAGACACCGTTGAGTGACTTAGAAGTGGATACCTTCACTTGGAGGGGGTATAAGTGGGTTACCACAATCGATAGCTTTAGCAAAGTGGCCATGGCGCACCCGGTGCAAGATCGGTCATCAGACGCGGTAATGCTGGCATTAAATACCTGGTTCCAGTTTTATGGAGTACCAGACCGGATCTCGTCGGATGGGGGCAGAGAATTTGACAATGCCAACATCCGAAAAGAAATGAAGACTCTCGATGTCTCTTGGCATCTTAATACCCCAGGGCACCCTAAGAGTAGAGGAGGGATAGAAAGATTGCACAGCACCCTGAGTGACCACCTGCGGGTATATCACGCGGAAAAGGGTCTGCCGGCGAATGAGGCAATGCCGAAGGCGGTGGCCGCTTACAATCATTCGATCCACACCGCGACGGGGTTCTCCCCGTTCGAGATCCTCTTTGGGCTGCGCGAAAGACGGAGAAATGGGGCAGAGACGGTAGCAGACAAGGGAATGGCGGAGAAAATGGCGAGTAATACTGTCGGTTTGAGGAAAATATGCGACAAAGTCAGAAAAAGGATAACGAGGGACAAAGCGAGACGAGTGGAACGGGAAAACCTCAAAGTCCGGGATCGAATGGGGGAACTTAAAATCGGGACTATCGTCTATAAAAAACTAGGGTCAAATAGGAGCAAAGAGCTGGTGCGATATGAGGGCCCATTTAAAGTGGTCGTGATTAGGGAACACAACGTCGTGACAATTGAGAGTATACGACCCCCTAAGAAGCGGCGAAATGTCCACATAGAACAGTTAAAGCTTCCACCAGGGGGGGAGGTTGTAGATCAGGAATGAGCTGGAGTGTCCTCGCAGCATACACGCAAGGAACATTGTAAATAGTTATAGTTATGTGATTTTTCCCTCAGAAGTATTGTTTTTTTTTAAAAGTCAAAGTTTTCTTTTATGTTTTTTGTTTACAAGTGACAGTTGGTTTTTACGTTTCATAGGATTAGAGCTTAATGTGAGGGATTACAGGCTGTGTACGGGCGGGGCTGGCCTTTGCTCCTTTGTAACATTAGTGGAGCATTATTTGAATGGACTAAGACGTCCGAGTGTTGGACTTCAAAGTTTGCGAATGGGTGTTCGTAAACTGGTGGGGGGGAGTTAAGTCCAGGCGCCGCTAGTGCCCAGCCTTAATCCCCAAACATATGTTATCTGTATATGTTTACAGGTAATACCTATAGATAGAGGTATCTTGGTCTAAATAAAGCAGTCTTGTTATAACGTTCTACGTGTTCTTATTACCAACCTTTCTTAGCTTGTATTTCAATAAACATTAACTTATATATATATATATATATGTATATATATATAAGTACATAAACGCTCCTACGTCAGCCGCGTCACCGGATACGAGCCAGTGGAGGCTGACAAAGAGCGCGACAGGGCATGATTACAGAAACTGGCCATTGCCAGGACTCCCACTGACACGCATTTACAGCAGGTCACGAGGCCTCTGCCGTTGCAGCCTCCAAGGAGGATTATAGGGATGAGTGGTGCAGTGCAATGACTGTGCTACGGGATTAGGGTGGTTGGATTGGTTACTATGGAATTTCATAAAATTGGAAGGGATGAGTCCGAGAATGTACATTAAGATTATTATGAAGGGTTTTGTTGCTGACGTAATTAGGGGAACTTACTATTGTTCTCAGGACTTTCGATTGAAAGGATTGGATGCGCTTGATGTTCGACTTTTTTGCTGTCCCCATAGCTCTATTCCGTATGTCTAGATTGGGTTAAGTATAACTTTGTAGATTAGTAATTTATTTTCTATTGAGAGATGGGAATCAGATCTATTACTCAATAGTAGACAAGAGAGCGGCGTGTATTTATTAATATGAATAACCCACAACTAGTCTTTCAAACATTCTTAAATAAGCGATTTCCATAGTAGTTCACAATACCTTGTTTTTGTTTGTTGTGTGTCTTAGAAATTATTTACTGTATTTCAACAACGGAAGTAAAATCAGAACATTAATTATTGAACAGCTGGGAAATCTTCAGATTTATCAAAACGGGCGAACATTCTTATTTTTAATTTCGAAGATGAAATGAAATACATATTTTAATTTTCTGGTAAAACACAGCATTTCTATATTCCTCTTTATAGTTGAACAAACATACAAAAAAAATTATACAGAAATTCCTATTTTAATTTCTTGTGTAACTGATCACTAAAAAATTGTTTTTTTTTGGTTTTTGTGAAACCGTAAAGGTTTACAACGGCGTGTCTGTTCAGTCCTTAACGAGTACTTTGTTGGGCTTAAAGACTATCATGCTCGGTGATTCCGTTTATGTTGAAGGTATGAAAAATATTTTAAATCATTGGTGTATCCTCTAATAATACATGAAATAAAACTATGCGACAATGAAATAGTTGGTTACTACAAAATTCATTCATTCACTTACCTCTGTGACATCTTAATCTCAAAGAAATTAGACTAATTTTAAACGTGGAAAATGTAGCGCTAGGTATAACAGATAATTTAGAAATAAAAGTGGTAAATACTAAAGAAGGATTAGAAACTTTCGATACCTAGAAACCACGTTCTAAAATTTAAATCTTGAGTACACCGCATATTGCTGTAAGAAAGGACAGAAAAAATCGGAGTTTACGAAAAGAAGGGGTTTTTTTTTCTCCAAAAAAAAAAAAACTTTCATTAGCTAGTAAACTAATTTCCTCAGGTAAAACTACTCCATGCCTATTTTGCTAAACACATATATTTTTTAAATTAAAAATGTTCCTTAGTTACTAATATTTCAAACCCATTAGTGGAGCACATATTAAAATGCCACTGATTTTCGTGACTGTAACAAAACTTTTTATTGCCTCATGTATCACAGTTGACTTGAATGTTTATTAGTGCTGTCGATTGACTGACAGACATATAAAGAAAATATGTTTCGTCTGTAGTAGTTTCAAATTAATGTTTTAAACTTACGGCTCTGCGAAAAAAAAACGAAATTGTAGAATTGTCAATAATGCTTACACCCTTAAAAGTTTCAGTCGCCCCATTGCAATGGCTACATGAGTTAATAATTCTAAAAAAAACTTGTTCTCATTATTTCTTTGAAGTCCTGTTAAACCTGAGAAGTCGGCAGTGCGGTCGACAATAGGAAGTGACGTTGCAAAATAAAATATTATAATTTATAGAAACTTTTATTAATTTTTTTTTTTTTTTATTAAGTTTTATACCCGATGTCATTAGAATAAACGTATCCGGCGAGAAGGCCTCACCGTCAAGTATAAAGGGTTTTACAATGGGGTTGGAAAACTTTTAATTGGTAGCGACCCGAGGTTCCCGGAGCGGTCTATCGCGGGAACACTACGGCTGAGGGGGAGGGGGGCATTCTGAATACCCAACAGTGAACAGTGAACAGTGAACAGGCCTCGACGAAATACCTGCTGAGCACATAATGATCTGCTTTTCACCGCTGCCGATCACAAAGGCTAGATAACAATCGGTTTATAACGATGTACTGGGTTTTTTAATTCAAACACCACCGAGAAAAAAAAGTTACGATGTGGATTCATATCGATGTACGAACTTTTATAAAGCATTATCAATTGTCGTTTACAGCTGTGATATGCAATTGTCGTTTACAGCTGTGATATGCAATTGTCGTTTACAGCTGTGATATGCAATTGTCGTTTACAGCTGTGATATGCAATTGTTGTTTACAGCTGCGATATGCAATTGTACTCCGGTGAATTTAAATAAACTCGGCTGGCTATCTCAAAAAAAAAAAGTTTAATAAATCAATTGCCTACGCGGAAAGGAGTAGAGTCTTTCTTACATCAATGTTCTACAACTTACAGATTTTTTTTTTAAACAATTGAAACGCTACTAATCTACAAAGTTATACTTAAACCAAACTGGACATACGGAATAAAGCTATGGGGGACAGCAAAAAAGTCGAACATCAAGCGTATCCAATCCTTTCAATCAAAAGTCCTGAGAACAATAGCAAATTCCCCTTATTATGTCAGCAACAAAACCCTTCATAACGATCTTAATATACCCTACATTCTAGAACTCATCCCTTCCAAGTTTATGAAATTCCACAGCAGCCTTTCCAACCACCCTAATCCTGTAGCACAGTCATTGCACTGCGCCACTCATCCCTATAATCCTCCTTGGAGACTGAAACGGCAGTGGCCTCGTGACCTGCTATAAGCGCGTGACAGTGGGAGTCCTGGCAATGGCCAGTTTCTCCAATCATGTCCTGAGCGTCTGTGGCTCTCGCGCTCTTGGTCAGCCTCCACTGGCTAGCATCCGGTGACACGGCTGACGGAGGAGCGTGGGGGACTTCCCAAGACTCCGCTTTCTCTTCGCATGTGGATTTGGGAGGTCTCTGGACTGTCTGTAAATATTGTATGAATGAGCGAGTGAATGATGACTGTAAATATGGTATAAATGAGAGCATTTATCTTATTACTTATTGCCTTATAAAAGGCAGATTGTAATTATAGCACAATAAAGGAGTATATCATATCACAATTAAAACGCAATAACAACAAATATGAACAAAAGGATTAAACATAAAAAAAAATTGGACCGGTTTGGTTAACTTTAAAATTTTTTTAAGCCATACCTAAACTATCTAAGGTAACAGTCTATACAATTTTTTGACTCCTCTTTCATGCACATATTTGACGTTTTCTATTGGATGAAATAAATTATTTTCCCCAATCAAGTCGGCTAGTAATTTATTCAAACTACCAAATCTTCACAATTGTTTAATAAGCTTTTAAGAAACTGAGCCAAGGGTACGTAACATTAGTTAAATAGTCCCTGTTAAATGTTTAGCTCCTTTATATCAGTTACGTTTATTAAAAAAAAATTATTTATGATAGGTGTAAAAACTCAATGTTCAGCTAGTCAATATTTTCCATACTTTGGCCCAGACAGTAAAAGTGATGATCTTAAATACAAGGAGCAATGTTTCAAGAAAGGTGCTCAATTTAAAAATCCATTGACTCACTCCGAAACGACAATTTTGAACATTTTTGTTTAACAGAGCTTTGGGTTTTTAGAATAGAAACCAGTTTTTTTACTAAAGTCTGTTCAAAAATTTATAAGTACCAGGTTCAAGCAACTGTAGTAGTCATTTGACTTGCTCCTATTTAGGGTTAGATATAAATTAATTATTAATTAAAAATTAAATAATTTCATACCGAAGGATCATGACGTCCTGATGAATAATATGTATGACGTGCTGGAACTTTAACAGTATAATTGCAAACAGTCTTTCGCAGCCTCAGTGGAAACCTTATTTGTGTTAAGTGATCGATCTGACTATATATTTCATTAACACAAATATATTTTAAGCAGAGTCATAAATGCAGCGTTATATGCATTTATATTTATAAATAAAACATGGGGGTTGTAGAACCCCAAGAAGGGCGGAGTCCACGGCAAGGGTGGATGAAAAAAAATAGGTGATAAATAAACTGAGACATCCATGGCGGTAATTTGTGGGTCCTTAGCCTCATTTATATGGAGGCATGTATTACTTAGGGAAATTACTTGGGGGGGTCACGCTTGGTTGGCGAGCTCCCCCCCCCCCTACTAAATTCTTATGTGAGGGGTCCCAGTTTAATTTTTTTGTTGGTCACCATGGTGTTTAAAAATGTCTTCTGCAGAGAACATAAAACTTTTCAAATCAAAATCCATTCCTTCAATTCCATTTCCTAAGTGTTTAAAATCCTAAAAATATGTTTTACTAAATGCGAGAGTCGTGAAGAAATTTTGGCTTATCCCTCTCAATTAAGCTCACCTTAGAGAAAGTAATGTTGAGTTATTTTAAAAATGGAGTAAAAAAAAATTTTTTTTATCCAACAACATTAACCACAAGTACAATGTCCTATAATTTTAATGGAGTTTTATTGAAGTCAATAGTTTAGCTATTACAAATTTATTCTAGTTGAAAAAGCGATTGATAGTGACCGATTTTTGATTAAAATTGCAAATAGTTTATTCATGATCGTTTATTATTTCAGAAAGTAACTTGTAGTATTGAAAGTATGTCTCGGCATTGTTTCTTTCCATACATTCTTTATAACTTTTGCACACACACATATACATATATATGGAGTAAAACATATATATTATTATTAGGATTATTTATTTATTTTTTTTTTTTTATTTTTTTTTTTTTCATAGCCCCTTTAAACTTACAGACAATTATATACAATTATAGATCCTCAGGTGAATCCATTTACAAATCATTCTGTATTTCCTGTAGCATCACTACATTATATACAGGTTTTGTTATTTTATAGAAATTATATAATCGAATAAACAAGCATAATGATATACATTATACGTGACTAGACTAAACTGACTAATAAGGTGATGGGGCTCACCTTTTTGATCAACATTTTTGATCTTAAACAAAGCACCAAAAGATAAATTAAGATTATCCTGTTAATTTTTCGTTCAAAAAGTTTATTGTATCTTTTGATTCAGCGTGATGTACTTCTGAGATCCAATGAAAATAAACTAAATAAAGAAAAACTACAGAAAAACATATTCCGGTTAAAACGAGGAGTGGCCTGATTCATCAGGAATTTCCATATTTATTTAAAATTTCCTGAGCAACAATACATAGAAAGATTTACAATGTAACATTATGCGTTTAGCAATTTTCTCCTTTGGCAGTGTCCATTCAATAGGTCAACTTATCAACTAAAGCTCAGACTAACCATTGTATCAAGGTTATATTTATGTATCATGGAATATTTTTTTCTCTTTTCTAAAATATACTTTGTGTAAAATACATTTATTTAGCGGTAGAAACGAGAACACGTGTTTATTGAAACGTTGCAAAGTTATCCAACCGTGTGTCTCCAAAATGTCTAATTCGACAGCACTGCTATTGTCCGGACCGTTGAAAAACCGCCCGATGTCTCTTCGTTATCGGCACCGAATCGAAAACCGAAGAATCGGTTTCTGATATCAATCAGGTTCAGGGAACTTTATTACAGAGTGTAGTTTATATTCATCCAACTCCCACAAAAAAAAAACAAACATTGAAAACACGTTGGTCAATACATCTTACATAATGAAATAATTTATCACAATTATTCATTGCCCCACTAGAACAGGTTGTAATTTTACAAATAAAGACTTGAAAAAAAAAAAAAGAAACTTTAAAAATACAATTATCAATACCAAATTTGCTTTACTTAAAAATATGAGTGCAATCATTTCCCGTCTGTTCGTATGCTAGTTACAACACGGGTCAAATTTTCATAATTTAAATTTAGCACGTTCTTTGAACCACATATGCTGTTCACTATTAACAATACAATATAGGGAGTAATGTGGAAAGAAAAAAGCTATGCCTCCCAGTTACATCTCAGAAGCTATTTAGCATTTAAAGCTCTGATTCTTCCCGTTTTGCTAATGGACGCATTCAAAACTGTCCGAAGATATTTGAAAAAAAATAAATTTTGACGTCGTAGTATTACAGATAACTGGTT
Organism: Acanthosoma haemorrhoidale; assembly: GCA_930367205.1. Lineage (NCBI taxonomy): Eukaryota > Metazoa > Arthropoda > Insecta > Hemiptera > Acanthosomatidae > Acanthosoma > Acanthosoma haemorrhoidale. The sequence goes on along the minus strand of OV884011.1, from coordinate 17,114,052 downwards.
ATGTAGCAATATGTTAATATTTGGCCCATTTAAGTTGCTGTTTTTTATACGTTTCAAGTGACAAAGATGGTTTACCAAATGATATGAAATAAGTTTTCTTTGGAATTTGGATTTAGTTCCTAATTCCTATTTAAGATAAATAGGAACCTTTCTTTGGAAGCCCTTTGGAGTTTTTTCACAATCGTTTAATCAGTTTTTAAGAAACTAAAGTGAAGTGACTCTACATCTTCATATTTTCCTTACACTTTTAACGTCTATAATTTCTTTATAAACATTTGGAAAAATGGATGCAGAACTAACCGTTAGAAAAGACTTTTTTCTAGACTAAACACAAATTAACCTTTTTTTTTTTTTACTATATTTACTTAAACCTTAAACTTTAAACTATATTTACAATGGGTGTGCATCCTCTACCCCCCTATAACTAAACTTATATGTAACCATATGCTTCTCAGTCCTACCTTATATCTATATGTACATATTTACAGTGACTCCTCTGGAACCGCCGATGCATCTTTACCGATACATAAATACGACATAACCATCATTTTTCAGAATATGACGTTTTTCCTCTAATTCACACAAAAAATAATATAAAAGCCACTCATACGAACTAGTATGTATGTTCCAAATACAATACCATGTACTGCTATATTACATGCTATCGAACTCTTTGAATAATGGGGAAGTATAATCCGCAGAATGTAAAAGCATCGCGAAACATAGAACAAAAAATGTGTAAATGTATAGGTTTATTCTATTAAAAGATTACGGGATTACCATACCGGATGGTGTTGTTCCTCCTAAAGCTGCCATTTATCATAGGCCTTTCCGCTGGAACAACAGAGAACATTGACCTGTTACGTCCTTTGTTGATCCGTTGTTGATTGTGTCGGAGGGTACGGGAGCATGTTTTGTTGCAGGCTCTGGGGCCGTGTGAACTGGACACATGGCACTGGAACAATCATACGGCATCGACCCCCGTCTAGGAGGTCTTCCCATTATCTTTTTTTCCCCTCTGTTTCTCCTGCTCCTCATCTGCACTTTCCCTAGTATCCGGGCTCACTTGTTACATATTACGCCCTATACATACATAAAAAAAAAAACTTACCATACTACTTTAAAGTTTTTCCTAAATCTAACCGCGCACAACATATTGATGCAAAAGACGGAAATTACTTATTTTCATCGCGTTTCATCTCGCTTAGATTGAATAGGGGTGGAGCTTGGAAACTCTGAGAAATACCGCTAAATGCAACAAAAAAAATACATTCTTTTGTAATAAGATATTCCAAACTCTATATGTTTTCGAGGATAAACAAAAAAAAAATTAACATATTACAATTTACAACAAATTAAATATTGCAAGAAGAATTGTTGATCATGAGTGAATAAGGAAGAAGCTAGTTGATAGTAGGTGAATTGAGAGACTAGAAGAAATAGTGAGAAAGAAAAGACCAAGATTTGAAAAGAGGGCGGGGAGAAGAATGACGTATAGATGAAGGTATTGAGTTCCAAGAAACACGATTATGGTAAGGTGAAATGGTAAATCACATACTATAAACAACTAGATACCTCTACAGATCAGCTACGTAATTGCCACAAGGAGATGACGAGTGAAAATCTAATTTCATAAAATTAAATTAGATAGAAAGAAAATTAAGTTAATTTTATTTGCAAAAATTTGTAACATAAAGAGACAACGGTTATCAGTTATGGCTTCCATGAATTTTTTTATATACAAAAACAAAAATATCTTTATTGTGCTAAAATTACAACCGGCCTTATTAGGCAATAAGTAATTGTGATAAATGTTGTCATTCATACAATATTTACAATCTGCATTCACTCGTTAATGCATACAATATTTACAAATAGCTCAGAGGCATCCCAAATCCACATAGTTGTCACCTCCTTCGCATGTGAAAGAGGAAGCGGAGTCTTGGGAAGTCCCCCACGCTCCTCCGTCAGCCACGACACCGGATACGAGCCAGTGGAGGCTGACGAAGAGCGCGAGAACTTCATACGCCCTAACAAAAAAATAATAATATGTTAAATAAAAACGCTACTGAGACACAAAAATGAATCAGTAAAGATTAGCCATTTTTCAATCCAAGATTTTTCACCATGTCATCTAAATTATACATTTTTTAATACATTTTCCAAGGTAAAATTTTTGGAAAACATAAATGCTATGAAAATTATTTGGCTAAAATTGTATGAGCAATGGTTTACAGGAGGGAATGAAGTAAGGTGTGCACTGTGTGGAATTGACTTATCATCCGGATATTAATTGCAGTTGAGAACTGTGTATGTTATTTTCCTCCTCTGACTAGAACCACAATAGAATCAGATATAGGACTATGTGGACATAGCGTTCCACTTTAAATCACAATGCATACCTTCCCTCAAATATAAACTCAGTTAATCAATGTGTAATTAAATTTGGCTATGGAGCTGATATTACATGAAAACGTATTCTGATCAAACCTAAAGTCTACTTGTACACTGGAAATAAAACATTTGTCAACCGAAGCGGGATAAATTTATAAAGTAGGAAGTTTGTTTTGGGTCTAAAGCGATAACCAGTGCATAATTCAACGGGCTAATGGGTGACAAACTGGGGGGAAGAAAGGTTGAGAGGGAAGGCGGGTTCATAATTTGCGGAAGGGGACATCGTACCCTCGGGGACTTGTTGCTCAAGCTCCGGCAAGGGCGTTTTAAGCCCGCAGAGCTTGAAAAACAATTTGTCTCCAGGGCGAAGACGGCAACGACCGCGGAACGGTGGAGATAAGGCAGCTATTGATAATATAGGCTAGGGAGGGCCCCGATCAGCCTATCCCATCGTCACTGTTTCCGGTGAGTAGACAAAGTTGATATGTGAATATTGCCGAATAGGCTAATCTCTCTATCATATATATATGATTTATAAGTCTTGCTGTATTGTATTATATATCGAAATACAAGCCCAGGGCTTCCTGTAGTTCTTGTGTGCAGTGGGAGTCCTGGGCAAAGGCCAGTTTCACAGTATCAGTTAATCATGTCCTGAGCGTATGTGGCTCTCGCGCTCTTCGTCAGCTGCCCCTGGCTTGTATCCGATGACGCGGCTGACAGAGGAGCTTGGGATACTTCCCAAGACTCCGCTTCCTATTTTGAATGCGAGGGAGGTGACAACCATGTGGATTTGGGAGGCCTCTGGGCTGTTTATAAATATTGTATAAATGAACTAGTGTATGAAAAATTGTAAATATGGTTTGAATGAGATCATTATCACAATTACTTATTGCCCAATAAGGCAGATTGTAATTTTATCATAATAAAGCTCTGTATTCTGCGTCACGATACGGGTCTGATTTTTGCTTCTCCCTATAGCGCTTTTGTTTTTTGTGCAGCTGAGGATGCCTACAAAAAAAACCACAGCTAAATTCCTCCTCCTGTTCTATAAATTTCCATAATATTTAAATTGGTATGTTTACTATATGTGATGATACTGATGTGATGATACTGATGTGATGATACTGATGTGATGATACTGATGTGATGATACTGATGTGATGATTGGTATTTTACTAAACCTTGGGGACAAATCGATATTTTCCAACTTTACACTTCAGCTATTAGAGTTAACTAAAAAAAACATACATACTTCCAGTACCATCATATAACAGTGACATTTAATCAATTCTGTGTTTTCCATTTCAAAACTGGTTGAAATTCGCTTCTACACCTTGTGGACAGCTACACACATGACGTTTTCTAGCTTTACATCGAGGTACTTTTTCTTGAAGATGTGCTAGGTTCATTAATGTTACCATGGTATTTCTTTCAAAAAATCCTACCAATTAGTACCAAAAATATTTTTTGGGGCTGAAAACCGATGCGAAATAAGGATATAAAGACCGGGGGCATTAAACGGTCACATTGTTTGACAATCATAAGTAGACAATCTCAATTTTACTTTTAGATCAGGAAGAACATTTCAAATAAATCCCGATTTAAAGCGATTTGGAACGTGAATGCTACAATATTATAAGAATATTTTAATTATAATACCAGAAGATCTAAAAATTCAAGTTTACAATTAAGTGGGATTGTTAGGCATCCAAGTACACATTTTTTTTTATTAATTGGCTCATATGATTGTACCTATTTATCACATAAAAGTAGATGTATATATCTATTGCTACATGCAATAACCAGACATAGGTCTTTTAACAGACATAGCTGTCATGTTTAATGCACAAATATAGAACATAGGCAGGAATATAAATATAACATTGTACATATAGGCGAAAACGAATGCAAATCTTGAAGTGAAGCTAGAAATTCCAATTAAAAAACCATGCTTAATGAAAATTACAAATTTATTTTAAATATTTCTGAAAAACTTTGCCTATACATAAAATAACCATAAAATTATCAATAAAAGCATTAAACAACATTCAATATTTATTTTTTTTAAATTGCCTTCTAGTTCCCAAATGACCATGGAATAAATAAAATAAATAAGTAAAAATATGGTTTTATAAAACGTATCTAAATTTAAATGACAATTTGTTTTAATCTCCAAAAAGAGTGATTCTTGATTTCGAATACAGTGACAATATGGTGTTACACTCAACGTTGAAAGGATTTCTAAGAACCAGTATGTTCTTTAAGTGAAGTTTGAGAAGTGTATTTTTGAAGATTTTCAAAATTATTTGATTAACTTAGGATTTTGTGTCCTTGTGAAGGTAAGTAACATCATCATTAATATGGTACTGTAGATTTTGTACTAGCTCCGTATTTTGTATCCTGAGAATGCCTTAATTTTGGCGAAACTTCGGCATTTAAAGCTTTTAATTTGAATTTCGCCAACAACCCCTAATAAATTTATTAAGTGTATATAGGCAAAGTAGAAGCTCAGTAGAGAGATTTAATTTTATTTATCAGAGAAGTACTATTAAAGAGTACCTTTATAATAAAAAAAATAAATAATCAAATAGCTAAATCACTGAAGAAATAACCTAGTCTATAGTAAAGGGCCTTTCATTAAGCGCTCCCTATCTTTAAATTTAAATAACACAAAGTGTGTGTAAGATATCATCGTAATTTTGTATTCGTTTAAAAGGCCTATCAATGCCATTATGTATGGAATGTACATCGCGCAAATGTCCGCCGCGGCTTCGCTGGGTGGCGCGCATCCGAAATGTCCACTTTTCCATGACTCTGGTGCATAAATCAGGCTGAATTTGACCGATGGCATGGGTTATGTTGGCTTTGAGGACTACTGTGACTTTATTCACATAGACCTGCGATTTAAGAAAACGCCTAACGGGGTAAAATCGCACGATCTTAAGACCGAGTTCTTATGAGAGATTCTCCTGCACACTCTCACGGACAGCGGCGATGTTTTCGGCATATCTTGCGTTTCGTCGTCGTACAGTCGTTGGTTGATTGTTTACTCAACCAATGGATTCAAATTTATCCACCACACTGCAAATAGTCCTCTCGCTAGGGCGGTTATGGTGACCGCGGAATAACACCCATATTGACAAAACAAGCTTATCATTTCCACGTGTTGTTGAACGCGTTATTCATCTATATTGATTTGGCAAAACAGACTGAATAAATGACAGCCAATAGGACACATGAAGCTTTAACAATGTGACCGCTATCAACTGTCAAAGTTTATAAGTCCCTATTGGAAGACGCTTTATATAGAATTTAGATGTAACTTAAATAGAGCTGTTATTGGTTAAGTGTTGTGAAAGCGCTTGTATTCTATCAGTTCTAGGATTCTCGTACATTTCACGAGCAGCTCAGTTATTTACCACAGAGGGAGGAAGGAGGGTAAAAGGGAGGACAGAAGGAGGCCGAAACAAGAGGAATCGAATCAAACTCCCCACGGATAAACGTCGGCCCTTTAGTGTCCTCCCAGGAAATGATAACTTTTGATCTGCCATCTTTATCTAAGGGATGCCGAAAGTAAGGCAATAAATCCAATCGCCGGGATTAAGACGTATTTACCCGAGCAGCGGGGTTGCCAGACATCCGCCCTATCTAGCTGTCTGTTGACATACACTCCACCCCCAAACTTATTAAATGTTTTTTCTTCTTTTTTTTTTTTTATTATTTACCAGAGCTCAAAAATATACTCTCATATGCGTATAAGGGAAATACTCGTATGTAAAGCAAAAAGGATATTTAATAAAAACGAGAAAGCAGAATTGACCGAAAATATTGCAGCGATGGTAATTCTGTCTACTATTGCCAACAAAATTTTAAAACCGATTTGCCTGTACTGAAAAGAATTACTCATATATAGTCCTTTTTATGACTCTCAAGAGAACACAACCGAATGTTTTCATAGAGTGCTATTATGAATAAAATATTCATAAATAATAAGAGTGCTGGAGAGCTAGAAAATTCTCAATCTTGCACTTCAAAACAAACTCGAAAAACTGTTCACCAGTAAATAATATTTTTTTCAAATTAATAATAAATAAATACTAACAATCATACCGCATAATGTTTATGTTTTTAATTACACAAACAGATTTGTTATTCTTGTAGTTAGAAAGGAAAATTTCACTTTATATTTTAAATTAAAAGAAAGTAATGCCTGTGAATATATAATTAATGAGATAAAGACCTTTAATTTTATAGATATATATAATAATATTCTTTATTGTGCTAAAATTACAATCTGCCTCATTAGGCAATAAGTAATTGAAATAAATGCTCTCATTCATACCATACTTATAATTCATCATTCACTCGCTCATTCATACAATATTTACAAAAAGCCCAGCGGCCTCCCAAATCCACATGTTTGTCTCCTCCCTAGCATGCGAAAGAGGAGGAATTTTATAAGCCTCTGAATATATTATATAATATGAGAACGAAGAGATTATTAGTTTCATATGCTTCTCAATTAGTCAAAAAAATTTCAATTGATTAATTACATTGAAATATTCTATAAAAAAATATTAACGAAAAACTATTATACTAACATAAATTGGACCTCGGCCAGCAGAAGAACCTTTCATTATAACAGGGAAATTATTAACAGTAATTTACTTCATTATTAATCCTAATATATTAAATATATGTGACAAGTTAACTGATTAGTTAATAATTTTTAGAGAAACTTGGTGGCAGAACGTCAACCTACTCTATTCCTTACCCAGTGCTTAGGCTTTTTTCGGATTGTCTTTTTTTTTTTTACATTGTTTCTTGCCCTCTTCGTGCATTAGTAGGGCGAGTGTGATATGACATTTCTATCGACCATTCTCTTAAGTTGGGACATCTGTACACAAAAACATTATACCAACACTAAAGCACTCGACATAGCCCCCCCCCCCAGTGTACAGAGCGATACAGCAGAAGGGCCGACCGAGATCCTTGCGGTTGATCCATCAGCTGGAAGTCGTCATCAGGTGGAGGATGTTGGCTCATCCATCTCCCTGTTTGCCTTGTCCTCTCTTGTTCCCTGAGCGCTAAGTATTATCAGAATGCACTATCTTGCTCCACGGCAGCGGGAAACATATATATATAATTTGGTAGAGCCCAGAGACCATATTTACCATTTTTTATTCACTCGCTTATTCATACAGTATATGCAAACAGCCCAGAGACCTCCCAAATCCGCATGGTTGTCCCCTCTCTCGCATGCGAAAGAGGAAACGTAGTCTTGAGGAAGTCCCCCACGCTCCTCCGTCAGCCGTGTCACCGGATACGAGCCAGTGCAGATTGACGAAGGGCGTGAGAGCCACATACGCTCAGGACATGATTGGAGAAACTGGCCATTGCCAGGACCCCCACTGTCACGTATTTATCTCAGGTCACGAGGCCACTACCGTTTTAGTCTCCAAGGAGGATTATAGGGATGAGTGGTGCAGTGTAATGACTGTGCTACGGGATTAGAGTGGTTGGATAGGTTACTATGTAGTTTCAGGAACTTTGAAGGGATGAGTTCAAGAATGTAAGGTATATTAAGGATGTTATGAAGGGTTTTGTTGCTGACGTAATAAGGACATTTATTATTGTTCTCAGGGACTTTCGATTGAAAGGATTGGATACGCTTGATGTTCGACTTTTTTTTGCTATCGTCCATAGCTCTATTCCGTATGTCCAGATTGGCTTGAGTATAACTTTGTAGATAAGTAATTTATTTTCTATTGAGAGATGGGATGTCCTTTGAAGTAGTCTGTACAGTTGTCCAAAACGACTGTTTAGTTCTTGTCTTTTTAGCCTCGTACGTGAGTTCCATGTCAGCCGTTTGTCGAGATGGAAGCTTAAGTACCGTACTAACTCGTATACAGGGAGAGGAATTAAAAAAAACTAGTGGATAAGACTTGCGGTAGAGAGCGAAGGTAATATGGGAAAATTTCGCTGCAATAACTTTGATCCACCATTGGTTGCCCTAATAATAGATCTCATCAAGGTGTTTTTGAAGGTTATGGGACGCTAGATCGGGGTATGGGCGGAATGACAAGACCGCAGTCTCATCTGCAAATGTGCCCAAGAAGGTATTGGGTGTAAAGGTTATAGAGGATGGTGCCCAGGACACTGCCCTAGAACAAATACTAGTGATCTAATAGCTAAAACGTTTTGGTAGTCCTGGAAACATATTTTAGTAGACCCTTGGACTATACTCGAAATCCAGGCATGGAATTACACACCTTTTCCAGTACCTAGAATACGTTCAGTTGAGTTTGCTACTTTTGTTTTAGGTTACATGTTTTAGTTAATTACATGTTTGCACTCTCTACCTATTTGTGATTTAAAGAAAAACTAGTAAGCTTAAATTGCCTTACTATTCTCTTAAAATATCAAGCAGCTTTTACGTTGGGACTTGCGAAATGCTAATAATGTAAATGACTTAAAAATAATGCTGGAGTTGGCTGAAATGTTATTGAGGTGTGAGCCCGTGAGCCTTTTGGGTACGGCCAACAGTCGACTAGGATGCATCCCGTGTACTTAATTTGAAACTAAGCAAGAAATAATTCGAACAAAAGGGTATAAAAATGGATAGGCATCTGCATTTCTGAACTCATTTTAGTAATAAAATAGAAAAAGTACGACAAAGGTCTTACCGGCTATCGCACTTGCTAACTTCACCCAACCTGTCGCTTCGTCTCAAATTGATGATATAATTGTGTCCTCCGGCCAGTCCTGCTGTACGTAGCCCCGCTATTTAACCACTTGACTGACAATACAGCCAAATGTCTCCAACACTTCCAGAATGGGATCATGCGAAAAGCTGTCCAACATACCTCTTTCGAGAGGTTAAAGAACACCTACCTGCATGGTGTGCCGTCGGTGGGCGAGTTCATCCGCCGGAGACACATTAAGTTTTTTGACTCGTTGCAGCACCTGACAAACCCAGTGTTTAACAGTATGACCCCACCACCCCTCCTGGATCGATGGCAACAGACTGTCGGAGAAAAAGTAGGATAAGAATTAGTATATAAGTTAGTTTTAAGTTTGATCAAAAAGCTGAGCCCCTTCACCTTTATTAGTAAGTTTAGTCCAGTCACGTATAATGTATATCATTATACTTGTTTATTCATTATATAATTTTTATGAAATAACAAAACCTGTATATAATCTAGCGATGCTACAGGAAACACAAAATAATTTGTAAATAGATTCACCTGAGGATCTATAATTATCTGTAAATTTAAAGGGGCTATGAAAAAAAAAAAAAAAAAAGCTGTCATTAAAACTGTGTTCATAGAGATAATTTTCAGTAACTGGTACAGTTTAAAAAATAAAAAGAAGCATTTACTTGAAGCACCAAGGAGCTCTATCTCCAACATTTAATAGGTATTTTAGAACAAACATTACAAAGATAATTTAAAATTTCAAAAAAAAATTGCTGTCAGTGTAGAGTATGAATCCTGGAACCTTCCCATCGCAAGTTGACCTCGTACCATTAAGGATTTATATATATACAAAAAAAGAAAGTTCACTTAATTAAATTGAAATGGTTTTCTAAACATTAACGGTTTTTCACTCACAGACCTTTCAGGCAAATGAGATAGGGCTTATTAAAAAGTTATCCTAATCCGTGGCAAAAGTTTTTCTCCTCATCAAAATGTAACAGGGCCGAGATCCGGAGCTCTTGGCTATTACACGGCAAAACGGCAGGGCCTACCCCTCTCCTTTAACTGGGGTAATTTCTCCTTCCTCCCCCTTTATTCTTAGCTAACTGGATAACCTTTACCGAAAAAGACTAACAACTTGAAGAGAGGGAGGAAAAAAAAAAGTTTGAAACTGAACATATTCAAAGCTCAAGCTTGCACAACGATAGAAAATAACAGTTGAATAAAATGACATTATCATAGCCATATATTTCTATCGTATACATTTTTTTTCTTTTAAATATGAGTAAATTACCGATATCGGCTTTGTTCGACAAAGGAACTTTTCTTACTGTCTGCAACTGGACTTCGTGTAAGAGGTTCGAGGGTGAAAGATATATTTTAATTTAACAAGTATAACTGATAAACTAGATGAAAATCTAGCATGACTAACATCAATATTCCAACCGATAATCCAATCATATCATACCTATGAACTCATGAACTCAAGTTATTTGAATAAATAAATTCCTTTCATACTCAATATCGTTTTAGACCTAGTTAAGCTATCAATCTCAGTTACTAGAATAAACAGTCACATAATAAAAAAAATTATTCGTACATTTGGATAGAAATTAAATTAATCGGCGCAAACAAAAAATGAATAACTCTGATTATTGTTTTTTGTTGTCTGTTTTTGAATTTTTTAGAATTATTATAAACTTCATGTTGAGAAAAACCATTCAGTATTTTCATAACTATATAAACACTGATTCGTCTTTTTTTTTTTTTTAAACAGTCGCTGCTTCTAATAAACAAGTGATATTAGTATGTACCCATTGTGTTTCGTTGGCTATATAAGGAGTTATTTATTTTTAAAATTATTTATTCGCGAGGGTGGTGACAACCATGTGGATTTGGGAGGTCTCTGGGCTGTTTTAACATTTATCACAATTACTTATTGCCCAATGAGGCAGATTGTAATTTTATCAGAATAAAGTTGTTGTATTCTTTTAAAGAAAATTATTTAAGCATTAACTTCGTTAAAGTATTTCTAGCCGTGAGGAAAAACCTAAGTATAATTATAAACATCTTCCTAGCTCGAGAAAGTTAGAGATAAGGACCCGACATTTTTGCTATCCCGACATCTCTAGCGTTGACCTTAACAAAACAAAGTTTATTCTTGGATCATTTTATTCATTTTATTTACAGATTTTATTGAGTTTTTGAATATAATAGATTTCTATCATAATCTATTATTCAATTGTGTTAAGAATATTAAAATATGTATTGTAGGTCTCATTGTTTCACGATCTAAGTACCCAGTCGTTTGCAGAGCATTTGCCGCATAGCGAGACCTTTAAATACCTACTTATCGAAACTTTTCAAAGTATGGTCACTTGTTCCTTTGTCGAAATCCCTTCCACGGTTCCCCTTCAACACAAATATTTTCCATCTTCCTGCTGTGTTTTTTGGCCGAGGGCCAAAGAGCCCGTTGTTTGAACTTTGAACCTGAACAATAAGTCAAACTGACTGAGAAGGAGGTGAGTGAGAGAGAAAGAGAGAGAGAGAGAGAGAGAAAGAGTGAGAGAGCATCTACCGGCTCAGCTCCGCCGCTAAACTTCTTGGCACACACGGCACTTGGAGAAGTAAACAGTCTGTAATATTGATGGTGTAAGGTGCACCCTTACGGGAAAGTATCTAGTCCCTGATTAGCGGATGGGGTAGTTTCAACCCCTCGCCGAAAACAATTTCAGCCCAGTGTAAATATTTGACTGAAGACTAATAAATAATTTTAATCTTTATAATCTGTTGACAAATCTTAATTGGAGGTAGCGACTGTGTGTGTATGATGTTAAGGAATTCGCCGAGTATTCATCAATCTCACGACTCAGCGTTGAATTTTGTCAACACCAAAAGAAGTAAATAACTATTTTTGTCGTTATTAGAAGGTCTGTGGTGAGAAGGCTGAAAAACCAGCGGATGTGCTTGGAAAGTGTCCACATAACATGTTCTATAACACTCCAGCTCTGTAATACAAGATGCTTGAATAGAAATACCTGGTTTTAATGTCAGAATTTAAACAAATGACCCGAAATCAAGTCAATGGTGTTATTACACCAAGATACGTTGGAAAAAAGCAGCACAAAGTTCTTGGTGTAAAGTTTTCCACTTGAGGTACAATTTCAATGAATTTTTTAAAAAGAGATTCGTAGAGACCAAGAATATTCTGAAATAACTATCACGCCTCTGAAAAAACGTTCAGGACACGACGCCAATGACAGTTTTAATGACTTTTTATAATTAAAAATCAAACACAAAATGTTTGCTATTAATCATGAAATAAAATACATCTTGCCTTTTCACAGCCTCATTAAATTATATCCGAACGTTTTAGACGTTCGGGCTGGCCCGTCATCCTCAAGGATTTCAGCTCGTAGCAACTATACTAATTGCCAACTATAATATCAATTAACATCAGCCAACCCTGCAAGTGCTATGGTTACCTTCAGCTTTGGTTATAATGTTTGGTTATAAATTAATAAATTTGTCGAAGACTTTTATAATCCTAAGAGGGTCTTCAGGAGAACCCTTGTTTTTTTTTTGTAAGCAACCGCTTCCTGTTTCCGAAAACCCTCCCTACACTTCCCTTGCCTGCTTGCAGACCCCACTTGCGCCTAGACATTCACTATATAGACAGTAAGTGGTAACGTAACTCTTAATATTTGTATATACCAGTGTTTTGCTTGTACTTCATAGTAAAGCTTTTCTTTTAAAAGACTCTCCTCTACAAAGATTATTTAACTTAAAGACAGAAGGTACATTCTTTCAAATATATACCAGCACCACGCCGTCAGATGATGTCGTGACCATAAATTTGATGCCCTCAAAATTATGCAGGTGTCTTAATAACAACTTCAATTCAATAATTGAACTCAGTGAGAAATCATTAGTGAAGTTAAAACTCTACTCAAAGATTGATATGCTCAAATAGCTTAACAATACAATACAAATTACACTTTCACACTTAAGAACAAGTAATGTTTCCGTCACGAAGGAGAAGTAACAACTGAATTTTAACTTGTATAGCTACTTACAAAGTTACTTGGGGCAGCTATAAAATTTATTAATGCGGTTTATACATTTGCAAGTGCTAAGCCCTTTGTGAAGTTTCTCGGATCATAATGACAGTTAAAGAGTTCGTAAAAGGTTCTAAACTCTGAAGCAAAGCCCCCCTTCTTGCTGTTGATCTATAATAACATCTCAAAATAACTTTCTAACTACTTGGCAGAAGTGGACCAGGTATTAGTTAAATATGGGGAAGGACTAGGAAGGCGATAAATAAGAAAAAATGTAGAAAATGAGTTAGTGTGGGTAGGACAGGTACAACCGATAGTTAGTGGGGTTTACGCACTCAAAGTTGCTCATTTTGTTTTTACCCAACCCGAAGTGTATTTAGGTATCGAGTAACCGTATTTCATCAGCATACATGTACGTTCTATAACAGCAGTCATAAAAATAATTTTAATTTAAGTTGATATCCTCAAACCACCTCAAAACATGCTGATTTTTTTTTTGTCTTTTAATGCACTCTTATAAAGTACGAAAAAACAAAGCTTGAAAAATATCAGGCCCGTTCGCTCAGAAGATACTAAGAAATCCTCTTCCATAATTATAAAAATAAGTCCTGATTTTTTTCCTCAAGGGTTTATTCATTATTTGTTAATAATTGTGTTAATGTATTTTATGAGTAAAAAAAAAACAGGTTCATTATTTAACTTTCATTTTACTGATTAATAAAAATACTTTTTTACGTTACACTGTCTCTGTCACTAAAAGACAAATTTTAAACTGAAATAAAGTAAACTAAAAAGTATATTAAAAACTATTGAACCATGTATTGCCCCTCCGTTCTTCTTCTGCTTCTAAACCCTCGTATGCAAAAGAGGAAGCGAAGTTTGGGAAGTCCGTCACGCTCCTCCGTCAGCCGCGTCACCGGATACGAACCAGCAGAGGCTGACGAAGAGCACGAGAGCCACAGACGCTCAGGACATGATTGGAGAAACTGGCCATACCCAGGACTCCAACTGTTACGCATTTATAGCAGGTAACAAAGCCACTGGCGTTTCAGTCTTTGAGGAGGATTATAGGGATGAGTGGTGCAGTGCAATGACTGTGCTAGGGGATTAGGGTGGTTGGATAGGTTACTATGGAATTTCATGAACTTAAAAGGGATGAGTTGAAGGATGTAAGGTATATTAAGATCATTATGAAGGGTTTTGTAGCTGACGTAAGGGGCATTTCCTATTGTACTCAGGGCTTTTGTTTGAAAGGATTGTACGTGCTTGAAGTTCAACTTTTTAATCAATGTCTAATGATGAAATAAAACTCTATTCTTGTTGTAAAAATGAATTGTTCTAAGCCCACGTAATATGTTAATTTCTCTATTATTTTATACTTAATGCGTTTTTCCTTACGAATCAATATTTCGACACTTTGCATATGTCTGCATTAGTATGAGATGTTGATCTATATTAAGATCATTATGAAGGGTTTTGTTGCTGTCGTAATAAGGGGCATTTATAATTGTCCTCAGGACTTTTGATTGAAAGGATTGGATACGCTTGATGTTCGACTTTTTTGCTGTCCCCCATAGCTCTATTCCGTAGTTCCAGATTGGCTTAAGTATAACTTTGTAAATTAGTAATTTGTTTTCTACTGAGAGATGGGATGTCCTTTGAAGTAGTTTACCGGTTTACAGATTTACTGGCACTCAACTCGTACACCTTATTTTCATAAACTCTACACACATTGATTGCGTGGTTAAAATTGGCTTGGTTCAAGACTGATCCCTAACCGTCACATCAACACATAAACTGATAAAGCAAAACAAAATGTTCTCGTATTTTCACAAAAAATCTCTGTCCCAAAAATGAACTTATTCTCTAGTCATCCATTTACTTATAATCTATACTTCACAACAAAAATAACACCTATGCCCAATGACTGACAACTTCCCCACAATTCAAGAATTTTTCCCTTCTCAAACAGATAATTATTTTAATAAAACATCAGCTTAGACAATCCACTGATTCAGGAGATTGACAACTGGAATCAAAATTCTTTTAAAAGATAAGTTCACAAAAAACGAACCATGTGTTACTAACAAGAAAATTTGTTTTTAAAACTGTAAATATCCCTATTGGCTGTCCCGTAAACTCTCAGTCTTATACATATTATAAACCTTTTTATTTAAATTAGTAAAAATGTTTTTTTGTTTTTTATTGAGTAGGTTTTCATTTTATTTATTTATTTTTATTCTTACTATTAGAAAAATCTTAGTAAATATACATACACATCATTGTATTTTCGCCATGTAATAAACATGTACCGGAGCATGTAATAAAAATGTAGTAACTGAATCGTAAAAAAAATTTTTTGTTATTCTTATTCTTCACTGGTTGTGACTAGTGACAGTTGTTAATAATAAATACATTTTTAAAAAAACACAAAAAGCAATGAAATCAGCTGAAACATATTACATAAGTAAATATATTGAATAACATTATTCACTCTCAAAACTATATTTTTTAAAATAACTTTGAAATTATGTTCGTTACCGTATTTAAGATGTCGTTAACCCCGAGAAAAAAATATATCAGAACTATAAATTTGAAATTGCTTCTAATATGTGTTTCTTATTATTACTATATTAACTCATTAAGAGTTAACGAAACTGATCACAGTTTTTTAACCGAAACTAATCAGCATATTACATGTTTTAAATGTTTAACCAATATTTACTTATTATTTATTACTTGTCTGGTACGTAATTTCAAATGAAGGTTTATTACTTTTTCCAGTCGCTTTTTAAGGAGAAAAGAGGATTCATTAGTGATTTATACGTTCAATTTAACCTCTGGTTTAGGTTTCCCTTCAAAAAGTAAAACCTCACCCATTGTTTCTTCGGTCCATCCCCACTTGTCGGTCTTCGACCGTTTCCCTCTTTCTGTAGCTATAATAAAACATGTAAATGAGGCCGATACAGAGGATTTGGTGAAAAGCTCCCTGTTAAAATTCATGTCCCCTGTTTACCATCCCCTTCGGAGGGACGAAACAGAGACTAAATTAGTTGTCCATTAATTATTATTAATTTATGTACGGCCATGGCCAACGATTGATACTTTAAGCCATCGAAGCTGGTAAAAGTATACAACCGACTCCACAGATCTACCTCTTCGGTATTATTTTTTAATTATTTTTATGAATATCTTGACGGTAATGACAAAATTCCTTTTGGTTTTATGAACTAATTTGGTGGGGTCGTAATAAACTCTCACTCTCACCCAGTCGAACACACTAAAACGGATTGTTGAATATCTTCTCAGTCGTACGGTGGATCTCAATGCACACATTCCACTGGGATAGTTAAAGTTGGACTGTATGAATGATAATTGTAAATATAGCATTGAACGGAAAAGGTAAATTAGTCATATCTCATCAACATCTCTTCAACCTTACACCAACAATGCTTTGGGCGTGTATCTCTCAGATATACACCTACAAAATCGCTGAAAATTCTAGAATAAATATTTTTGAAATTAATTACATTAACGATAACGTTAAATCAACACAGTTCAATAGTTTTTATAGTAAAAAAAATGTACTTTTTAAATTACATTAAGTTAAATAATCAAAAAGGTACCCCTACGCTAATTTCTGATCTTAACTGAATAACTATAGTGCTCAATATTAATTTTTATTAGTTTTAATCATCATTAATAATAAAATACAGCATTTATGCAATATAATGTGTTTAGCGAGCGCTAACTACATAAGATAAATCACCCATTGTATATATATTGTAAATTAATGTAAATAACATTACCAAACCATAAGTCATTGTAAACAATAAAAGACGCAGCTGCAAATAAATAGTATGAGAGAACTAGTTAGAGGCTTGAAACCCTCACCCTCTACCCAAGAGCAGGTAGTAAGCGACCCGCGCAAGGCCTGAGTCACTACGAGAACAAAAGGCCACCGCATACTGGGCTGTGATTGGTCACAGTAAAACCTCACACGATTGCGTACTAACAAGGGACACCGAGGTATAAACAGACCCAGGGTTCGGCCTTTAAATCATTCTTACGACGGCTCTCTAACTGGCGTACTTGTGGCTGCACTGATATCTCAAAACTTGGCCTTCTCATTTATGAAAACCTCTGGACCTCTCTTCCTAACCTCGATATGTTTTAGTCCGGCCATGTCAGATCCCACACATTCCTAGTGAGATTCTCTGCCTTTGTCTTGCTAAAACTAGCAGCTCCTTGGGAGAGACCTCTCCCTCATGCACAACGGTTGTCGTGGACCTACAAAATATTCCTAGTAGTGTCTCAAGACCAGTCTGCCTCTCTCCAGTTCACACTCACCTTTGGGATTCGGACGGATTTCGCCTACCCTCAGATACCGAGTGTGAATTCGTGGTCATTCCAAGACCACATAAAGTACCTATAATACCTACCCTCTTCCTCTTCTCCTGAACTAAGTGCAATGTCGGGGCACACCTACTAAAATGGGCAGCCAGCAAAGTTCAAAAACCACTGGTCCAACCATTTTTTCTCTTTCTTGGCGCTCAGCAGATAGCGGCTGGGTCGTAGAGACCCCAGAACCCCGATTTACTAATTTTAGCCTGCAAACTCCAAAAAAAATCTTGAAATACGAAGCTGTTTTATTCAATGCCGCATGAAGGGAAATTCATACTTTCGCTCTTCGACAGGAAGCCTGCCCATCAGCCAACTTCAATCTGATAACGCTTCCCTAAGCACAAAAATATGTGATACCTAGATTGCATGCTTGCAAACAGCTACTAAAACTGAGTTGGATATAAGAAATATAACCGGGGGGGGGGACAAAGATTCATCCAAATATCTGACGAATCCTCATTTTCAAATCCTGTCCTCTGTAATCGTTTAAGTAGACTGTACTCGACGCTCCTTTCTATAAATTCGTCCTTTCACAATAATCTTCATATTCCTAGAGTCCTCTTCCTTACACCTTATAGATTTTTCAAAGACCCTAGCAACATTCATTCTAACAATTCTCCTCGTCGAAGCCTAAATATGCACTGGATATGTTTTCCGCTCATGCCCTGAGCGTCTGTGGCTCTCTAGCCCTCGCTGATCTTGCGAAACAGTCGTAAAGGGAGGTGACAGATGTGTGGAGCAATGCAGGACAAATTGCATCGGAGGCATGCATGTGCCATAATGTGAATACATGTACTAAAATAGGGGGTGTCCTCCCACCTCGTGACGACCCGACACTAGAACTGGGAGGTCAAAAAATGCAGACAGACAGCCATGCAAAATACAAAAGATTTCTGATTCATGTTTTTTTTTTCTCAACAAAACCGTAAAGTTAGTACGTAGGCAGATCGTTTTGCTGTCGTAAAGAATACCTGGAATGTCTGTGGTATCACAACTGACTAGAATTCTTACTACCGCTGCAGTATAACATACATTCAGGCAGAATAAACGCCTCTACTTCTTTAAATCTAGAGCCTTATGAAACCATAGTCCTATTCAACATGAAGAAATTTCTCATATACAATGTTATTATAATTGATTCGTAAAGCAAACCTTGCCGGCGCATAAGATGCTAATATTAGTACCCTGATGTTGTCTAATTCAAGATAAAACATACCTTTGATAATCCAGCTCTAGAGATATGATAGCCTTCAGTTAAATGGCATTATGATGCTAAACATGCTCCGGGCCTAGGGCTTGGTCGAAACCGAACAGATAGACATACCCTATGAATATGCAACAGGGGGCTAGTGATTTTGATAGGCTGTTCTCGGCCGACTGTCTGCCTTTCAATTGATATTCACACATCGAGATACAAAACATGAAAATGATTTTATGTAAGCATAATAAATATTTTGCGCATTGATATACTATTGCGCCATAGGAGTCAAACCATTGCTACAAAAAATTATGTTGTTTCCTAAAAACAAGAAAGTAGCTTGAACATGGCATGATTATTTTGGACGAGGTGGTAGGCAAGTGCATTGTAGAGTGTCCTACAAACCAGAAAATCAATAGATACAAATTTCAGAGCTCAAAGGGAAGGGCCTCTACTCACAGATACGAATACTCTACAACTGCAAACCAAAGTAGATCAGGAACTGTGCCCTGTTCCAAAAACGATATAATCTGCTAATGATACGGGTTTTTGTTTTTTTTAGAAAATCGGCCATGTATATAAAACATTCTGTGGGAGATATGGGTGATATCACACCTGCGGATAGAGCATGTAGAAAACTCAAAAGTATATGTCAGTAACACATGCTATGAAATGATAGCCAATTTTATTTACCGAGGATTTTATTAACTTCTACATAGCAATAAAAACAAACGTTAACAATCTGGAAAATATTAAAATGAAACTCACTAAATACTTCGTCAAACTCACGCAGCGTCCTAGGAGATGTCAAGTGGACTCTTTCATTAGTTTTTATGACATCCTTATTGGAAACATTAAAATATATTAGATGATCATAAAAATATTTAACTTGGTTTAAATTTTATTTATTTTTAAATAAAATATATCTTATACGAGGGTGGTCTGAAAAGTTTCCGACCTAATAAAGATACAAGACGTTTTTTCAGAATTTTTTTTTTATTTTTCAACATAGTATCCTTGTAACTCTACACACTTCTCCCAGCGATGCTCTCATCTCTGTAACCCGTCCAAATAGTACTCGGCGTTTCTCTGCAAGATAATCGTTCACGAAGGTAATCTTCTCTTCATTTGACGAAAATCTCAGTCCTCCGAATTTTTAGATGAGGGAACAAAAAGAAGTCGCTTGGGGCTAGTAGATCTGGTGAGTAAAGTGGATGGTCAAGCAGTTCAAATCGTAATTCATGGATTTTCGCCATGGCAACCGCTGAGGTGTTAGACGGTGCGTTGTCTTGGTGAAACAGGATTTTCTTTTTCTACAAATGTGGCCGTTTTTCCGCAAGTTCTGCCTTCAGCTTGTCAAGTAATGATGCGTAGTATGCTCCTGTAATAGTTTTTCCTTTTTGAAGATAATCGATTAAAATAACTCCACGACTATCTCAAAAAACAGTCGCCATCACTTTCCCAGTCGAAAAAACAGTTTTTGCTTTTTTTGGAACCAGTTACCCCTTTGCAGTCCACGGTTTAGACTGTATTTTTGTTTCGGGCGTATAATGGTGTATCCAAGTTTCATCCACAGTAATTAATCGGCGCCAAAACTCTGACTTATTGCGCCTGAACTGCGCCAACAGAGCGTTGGAAATGTTCATTCAAACACGTTTTGGGCCTAACCTGAGCAAACGTGGCACCCAACGCGCGGACAGCTTTTTCATCTCTAAATGCTGATTTAATATGTTCTTTTCACATGTTCATAACCTCTGCTATCTCTCTCACTTTAATTCGGCGGTCGTCTAGCACCATTCGGTGAACTTTGGCGATGTTTTCGTCGGTAGTTGAAGTTTTTGGACGTCCCAAACGTTCAACGTCTCCCAAGCTCTTACGACCACGTTTAAATTCAGCTGCCAAAAATTTCACTGTGGTAAATGATGGTGAAGAGCTCCCATACACAGAATCCAACTCATATTTGATTTGCGTGGACGTATTGCCTTTCAAAAACAAATAATTAATGACAGTTCGATACTCGATTTTGTCCATTTTCATAAAAACACTCACATCGACTCACTCAAACGCCTGTTACACAACAACTGCGCGTCCAAAATGGCTGAAACTTTGGTGAGTAACTGTCAACAGATGAACAACGAAATTCACTAGCTTTTATTTACGACTGCTGCTATCTTCATGTCGAGGTCGAAACTTTTCAGCCCACCCTCGTATACTTATGAGTTATGCTAATGCTATAGCTAAGAGAGATTGGATTTATTAGCATTAACGTTAGTTTTTTTATTTGTGTTAAGGCATTAAAATCTCTCAAAATTGTATGTGTCTCTAATGATGTTTGGTTTTCTTTTTTATGTCCTGAAAATGGCAGTATAAGTTGTTGAAAGTGAGTTGTAAGTTGAGTAGTATAAATAAATGTACTGATTTGACAGCAGGCAGTGTTGTTGATGAATACTCTTCTCTTTCGTTTGACATCCGTCTGCCTAATTAAACTATTAATTCAATGATCTCTTTAGTCACTATAGATCATATTAATATTCAAGTTACATAACACGATGTATTATGTGAGGTAGTATTCAACAAGCCAGCCTTAGCTCAACGGTAAGAAGGGTCTCTCTCCCATTGTGGACCAGGCAGCGATTGCTTACTACCTTAATAGGGCAATTAAACTGGGATTAGTAAGAGGAGAGGGGGGAGAAAAGAGTGGTGGGGAGACGAAGGATATAACGAGGACTGCTAAACCTGCAATAATTGCCATAAGCCGCTCAAAGGGGAACCACTCGACTGCCGCTGCGGTCTGCTCCTTGGAGCAACATCTCATTAGCCTGCCCCGCTACTATACGTGGTCTATATGTGTATCGATAACTCCAATGAACGTCTAGGAGGTAGAAGCAGTAAACAGCCATCTGTGCAGCCAAGGGAACAGTTATAGTGAATAGGATATGGTTCAAGGATCGATCTCGGTCTATTTGAAGTATGAGAGCATTTACTATCATCGGTGAGCCTAGCTAATAACGTTTTCAAGAGAGACTGCATCAATGAACACTGCCATAATAAACCAAAAATAAAGAAAAGGGAGTTGCATTAATATGCTAAATCATACTTATGATAGTAATTGTTTTTATTTTAATTCCATTCCTCTCCCTGTATCCGAGACGCTACTTAGGCTTCCATCTCAACAGACGACTTACCAGGAACCCACATAGACAAGAACTAAACAGACACTTTGGACAACTGTGCAGATCTCTTCGAAGGACATCCCATCTATCAAAGGAAAATAAATTACTAATCTACAAAGCTATACTTAAGCCAATCTGGACATACGGAATAGAGCTTTGAGGGACAGAAAAAAAGTCAAACATCAAGCGTATTATCAAGCCCAGTCATTGCACTGCACCACTCATCCCTATAATCCTTCTCGGAGACTAAAACGACGCTGGCCTCGTGACCTGCTATAAATGCTGGACAGTGGGTGTCCTGGCAATGGCCAGTTTGTCCAATCATGTCCTGAGCGTCTGTGGCTCCCGCGCTCTTCATCAGCGTCCACTGGTTCGTATCCGGTGACGTGGCTGACGGAGGAGCGTGGGGACTTCCCAAAACTCGGCTTCCTCTTTCGCATGCGAGGGACAACCATGTGGATTTGGGAGGCTTCAGGTCAGTTTGTAAATATTGTATGAATGAGAACATTTATCTCAGATACTTGTAGTATTTGTTAAGTGAGATTTAGTCAGATACTGTGAAGAGACCTTTTTTTTTGGTTCGGTGGAAGATACTTGTTAAAATATAACTTCTTCTTAGCACACCCGTTTCCAAATAATCAAAATATTTCAAGGCAGCCAAACTACACTTTTTAGAACGGAGGTAGCTCAATTTTGTTCACGACTCAGTTCTTAGAGCGGTGGTACTTATCCTCAGGTTGAAGATCTGTGTCCCCTATACGACCGTTTGATCGTTAGTAGGAAGGAGGAATCTTGAGCGAATTAAACTTAGTAAAAAGTAGGTTGTTCCAGTATTTTAGAATTATGACTGTCAGCCCGATTTAATAATACCTATCCTATTATGGAATCATGAAAGCTAAAATTAGAGCTTTTAACACTAATTGAATCACACCGACAAATTAGAATATTCAGACAAGAAACTAGGTTAACTCAATGTACATATCAAACTCCTACTGCATTAGAACTGCAACCACAATACATTTTTTCACAAAATTAATTTAATATTGTATGATTTGTAGTTTATTTTTTTTACAATCTTTTCAGCTACTTTTCAATCCACTTTTTATTACTATTATATATGTATACTATAAAGCATGTAACTTAGTTTTATGTAAATGAATGACCAAAACATAAACCCACTTAGATTTATTTTTTGTCAATCTCTCTCACTCTCATCCATCATTTGTATAGGACAATTTACAGTTTATTATTAGCAAATAATGAATAAATAAGCTCGCAAGCTAGCCATAAATCTAATCCATGTTACTGATATTTTGTTTTTTTTTCGTTGAAAAGGGATATTTCTCTATAGCTTTTCTTCTTTAGCCTTCTGCTCCGCTCCTCGTCTCGATTTCAGGCAATAAATTAATGGAGTGAGCACAAATCGCTACCTCTGCCAGCCTGGAGTCCAGAGACTGCTACTCCTGTGTGTGAGCGCGGAGATAGTGATAGGTCAGCTATCAGGTTTAATTAATCACGAGTAACATGTTACACCGAGTGAGGCATCTCGACAAGCCAAACTACATGAACCCATATAGAGTAGTGCTGCCAAGTTAATGAGGTTATTTGATACGTTCAAGCAAGCAAGGAATATTCCAGCCTTTCAAGTCTACAACGTTTATACTCAGGAACTCGCCATCGATGTAAATAGTCAAATTTGCTATATAATTATTCAGCATTTGATAGAGCTCATATAATGCCCTCCTATTTGTCAATGCATCAAAAATTAATTTACAATATTATTACATCAGAAAGAATATTTATGGTTTTGGTCCTGGTTTCTTAAGAATACATACAAGATTCAAGCAGTCTTCAGTAGCATCGTCATACCCAGCATGTCTGACTAACCCAGATATTGGTAAACCCACCAACCACCCTCTACGTGCATCTGCGTCACGTTATCAATCATATTTCTGCTGCTCAAAAACTCTTTAAAAAAAACTTTATTTGGTATAAAACACAAAATGTACAATTATATATGGTTACTTCTGTAATCTGTCTTATGCCTAAGGGCTATTTATCTGTGTAGGAAATCGGTAGTAAGAGTAGTTGGAAAGGGCGCAGATATAAAAGGTCGTGGGAGCCAATTATTTAGAATAGAGGTCTGGGAAGGGAAGATAAGTTACTAATATGATAATATAAGATAATTATAATAGGGCTGATTATTATGTCATGAAACACAGTCCTTAGGGTGTTCCTAATAAACATGTTATTACAAGATTGTATATATGACAGAGCTGACGTGAACCAAAGTCAGATCGGCCAATTCCACGAAACATAAAAGAGGCGAACCTGTATTTTCACAATACAATGTTCCATGGAGCAATAGTTTTGACGGTTTCTCATAACTCGGAGACGAGGGATAAGATATTTGGCGTGATCATTTCATTCCCTAACCTCCAATTGTGCTAAGCCACTCAAAAATAATTCCTAAATAATATTAGAACTCAAACTTAATGCCGTTAATATAAAATACAGTGGCAACGAGAACATGTTTTACAATTACATATCACTATATTGTTAACTTAAAAACAGAAATAATAGAGAACAATAGAATGGAGGTCCACACCAATACTCCGAAAAACTGATAAAACCGAATGCTATCCTGAAAGGCTCCAGAATTTCCCGTAGGAGAAATCTTCAAGGATTATCTGTATATATTTCAAGTGATAAAAAAAAAATCAACCGTTACTGAAATAAACTACTCGAAATAATTATAGACAGTTTAAAATTTAATTCTGCTGTAATGTAGTCATTCGATGGTAAAATATAAATCTAATCAAAATATCGCTTAATGTTTTCTTTTTCAAGGATGTAACCATGTAACCCAAAATAAAGTCAAAATGCCTGAACTGTGCATGACAACATGGTTAAAAGAGTTGGTAGAATGTCTTAGAAGACGGCTTCCAAGCGAAATGCTGCAATTGTGATACTGAACCATCCATAATAGACTGTTTGAAAGAAATTAAAAACATATTGAGCTCACTTAAACATAAGCAATGTTTTAAAAACACTGCATGAAGCTCAACATGGTAAGTTCAAGGTATTCATTTTAAAAGGTGTTATTTCATTCTTTTATCAATGCTTAAAAATAATAAGAATGTTAAATGTGCCATTGATAATGTAATGACTTATTGGTTCAAGACTAACATATTTATACGCAATCAATATGCACAGTAAACATAATGCTTTGCACAATATCAACAAGATCATAAATCCTCAACAGCATTCACTGACGATATCAAGATCAACTTATACCTCTTCCATTTCGCCTACATTATTTACGTACAACTCGGCCTTATCATTTCATACTACAGCTGTGCACTACTACCTTGATATTTGTTGTTACAATATATGACAGTATGTTGTGAAAAATAATAATTTATGATGTGGAACGCAAAGTCCCTAAGAAGAAATGGCATGGAGTTTATAGGTATGAGTGAAACTGGACACTCAGACACCTATAGGTCACACCTATATCTGCCCCAGGTAAGTAGATTTATTGGAAAGATCGTAACAGGTGGCATTAAGTTGATAGTCCGTTGTTTAGACCTCAAACCATTTTATGGTTCTGTAAGCTGTTGCTATCAACATAATTAATAGAATAAAATTGAATGTCTACATTCCTCCTTGTAAATTAACTTTGGACCACATTTTGCTTTATCTAGCCTCCATGAAAACATTACTATGGTTGGTGACATGAATGCCTGTAGCGACTGCTAACTACATAATATAAATCACCCTATACTCGTATATATTGTAAATTGGTTATTATATATTGTAAATTGAATTAAACAAATGTAAATAATATTACAAAACCACAAGTCATATCAGTGTAAATATTGTAAACAATAAATAACGCAGCTGCAAAAACTAGCTCCGAGGCCCTCCAGTAGGGGACATGTACCTAGGGCCTTGTAAAGGGGCTGGGTCCTGGTCTAGAACATTCAAGCTTCATCCAAACCGCAATGTGGTTGGCCAGAATAAAACCTCAGCCCATTGGCTACTTGGGGCTATATATACCCCCTAGTTTTAGCCGATAAGTTATTCTAACTACGGCTCTCTGGACTGGTACTTGCAGCTGCACTGATGTTTCAAGATTTGGCCTTCTCATTTATGAAAACCTCTGCATCTCTTTTCCTAACCTCGCTATGTTTTAGTCCGGCTTTGTCAGACCTCACACTTTCCTAGTGGGATTCTCTGCCTTCGTCTCGCTAAAACTAACATCTCCTTGGAAGTGATTTCTTCCTTGCGGATGACGTTCATCTGGGCCTACGAACTTTACCTAGTAGTGTCTCCCCCAGTGATCAAGACTTCTTCTCTCCAGTTCACACTCGCCTTTGGGATCCGGACGCCTTTCGCCTACCCTTAGATACCGAGTGCGAATTCGTGGTCATTTCAAGACCACATTAACTACCTGTAATACCTACCCTGTACTTCTTTTCCTGAACATAGTGCACTGTCGGGGCACATACCTATGAGATATGGAATCAGATAGTACAGTAGTAACACCCGTCATAAAACAATTGTCCGGGTCATAGCCTAATCAACCTTCACTTCGTCACTAGGGCTAGGCTAACTAGGTGACCCCTAGTGAATCACCATAACGCCAACAAGAACTCGAAACATCTGTAGTCAAGTAAGGTTTCCAGCATCACCACACATTTGACCCCACCTACATTACCCCACAGCTGACCCACATATCTAGGTTATTAGCCTGAGGTTATTGACAAAACGCCGTGTCATTCTGTTTTTATAAGAAATACAAAATAAAAAAATTAGGAGACCCCAAAAATCTAGATTGGAAACAATGGCAAGTTTATCTAGATTCCAAATTAGATGAAAATCCAACGGTAACTCAGACATTGGAAGTAGTACCCAAAGGTTAGCACAGTCAAAGAAGCTATTGAAATTTCCATACCAAAAAAAAAATCTCTATATTAAAAACAAGTTCGATATTCCTCCACATTTAAAAAACACCACAAAATAAAAAACTACAGAATAAATATTATGTACACTGAGCTATATTATCTCTTTTATAATGTTTATGTTCTTTGTCTTTTAAATATTAATTATTCCCAATTTTTTAAATGAATAATCCTAGCGCATTTTTCTTGCAGTTGTTGGTTGTTTCTTATTGAGACCAACCCTTCAGTTTTTGTTGTGCTGTTGACACTTGGAAGATTTTTTAAAATTATTATTTATCCTTGCTGATTATCCGCTTTGAAAATAACTCCAGGTCCTAAAGTCGCGCCAAAAGGCGTAGATGAGAAGTCGACAAAAGAGGGAGATGCCGAGGAAAATGTGTTAGGGGTGAAAGTGATGAAAATTTCCATGCTGGTGTCAAGCCCGATTGAGGTTGGCTCAAGTGAGACAGCGTAAATATATATATATATATATATATATATATATATATATATATATAGTAACCCACGACCATTTACCATATA
The DNA here is from genome assembly GCA_930367205.1 of Acanthosoma haemorrhoidale. NCBI lineage: Eukaryota > Metazoa > Arthropoda > Insecta > Hemiptera > Acanthosomatidae > Acanthosoma > Acanthosoma haemorrhoidale. The sequence goes on along the minus strand of OV884011.1, from coordinate 17,086,638 downwards.
AATGATACAAGGCTTTGTAGAAAAGTTTGGTTAGGAAGACGAAATTAGTCAAGACAACAAAAACGTTAGTAAATATGAAGAAGAATTAAATACAAATTAAAATGATATAAGAAAAAAATATGAGGAAAAAAAAAAAAATTGTAAGATTTTGAAGCCCAACAAGGGTGAAAAATTAGAGAAATCGGGTAAATGCTTAAGTAGAAAATTATTGATGAGAACAAAAGGTGTACTAAATTATCGACCAGAATCAAACCTATTTTCTTTTGGTTTTCATTAATTTCTAAAGTGTTATAAATATTAATAAAGTGTGTTATGATGACGGTGGCAAAGAAACGGCACTTTGGAGAGTAGCTACTTTTACAACTGTTTAGCCCCAATTGAAATTATAGTTCTAACCCAGTAATATCACATTGTCTCAATAAATTTTCATATTTCTTTAGAAACAAATTTAAGGAACATATAATATACAACTGGTCCCAAACCCTGAATGTATTACACCCAGATCACAAGAGGTTATAAATTATTCACAAAAGAGTGCAGTGACATTGTGCCTCTCAAAAAAACTGTATCCTCGAGATATACAGAGAACCGCCGAACTATTAGGCTCCAAAGAAATCACAAATTTCTCAAAAAAGAACATGAGCATTCTTTTAAGTCGATATCACCCGAGATTTCCCGAGAAATACAATTCCTTATGATTACCTTTACATTAACAAAATTCTCAATCGGATTCTAAGATTCTGATATTTTTCTGAAATCTGGAAAATCTCCAAAATGAAAAATATTTATACTTAAGCCACACAAAGATTCACCAAACCTAGCTCACTAATGACCTATTAGCCCTTTTAACATTTTATTCAAAATACTTGAGAAACTAATCTTAAAGAGATTAAACGACCACATAGAAAAATATAATATTATCCCACACGACCAATTTGGTTTTAGGGCACAACACACCAGTCGCACAATTAGATCTGTTCACTGACTGCACAATAAAACAACATAATGAAAAAAAAACTTCTTAAAAAGGGGTATGGCCCTTCTGGAACTAGAAAAAGCTTTCGATTCTACACGACACGATGGTTTTTTTTTGGTTTTTTTATACTTTTAAAATTCCTTTACCCTGAATATTTTATTTCAATTACCCAGTCCATCCTAAAAAATCTTAAATCCTACCAGCTGCAGAAGGACCACAAGGCTCATGTCTTTTGCTGACCCTATTTAATTTGTATGCCGCTGACTTCCCAAAACATTAAAACGTCAAAATATCACTCACTTTAAACGGACAATACCACGGAATTCACGTGCTCATACTGAACTGATACCATTGTTAAAAAACTACAAGACCAAACAAACAAAAGGTCAACATAAACCAAAGTATTGATGAGGCAACCATATTCACAAAACGAAGGACATTAGTCATATGCTCAGTAAATAATTCCGCCATCACATGGTTCACATCAGTGAAATATTTAGGATTACTTCTGTATAAAACAATCAATTTTACGGAACATATCAACATGAACATTGAGCATACCAAGAAATTTATTTAATATAAGTTCTTCCTTATTTGAACAGACAATCACAAGTTGATACGATGCCGCTTGGTAAATCTCAAATATGAAATGACAATAAAGCGAGCGATAAACACTTATCTGAATATATTATATATATAACTTCTTTATTGTGCTAAAATTACAATCTCCCTTAGGCATTAAGTAATTGAGATAAATGTTCTCATTCATACTATATTTACAATTCATCATTCACTCGCACATTCATACAATATTTACAAACAGTCCAGAGGCCTCCTAAATCCACATGGACAACCATGTGACCAGGTACCAGGTATAAACAAATACACCTCCCTCAAATGCGAAAGAGGAAGCGGAGTCTCGGGAAGTCCCCACGCTCCTCCGCCAGCCGCGTCACCGGATACGAGCCAGTGGAGGCGGACGAAGAGCTCGAGAGCCACATACGCTCAGGACATGATTTTATTAATTTATTGATCGATTTTAAAGAATAGCAAGGCTGACATGAAGGGAAAAGACCAGTGAGTACATGTCATTGAAGCTAAATTTGATTATATCTTGTTGGTATTAATTCAAAAGAACTCTATTCTCGTCAGCCAGACCGTCTGTTTAGTTGTTGAATGTTACTTTGTAATTCATTTGTTAACAATCTTTTTTTTACATTTTTTTTCTTTTTGCTTATTAATAAATATGCTAAGTTGTCCTCTGAGAAGTTCCCTTCAATAGATGCACTCCCTACTTCCACAGGATTCAAATAAATTCAATATTTTCTGATTTCCCGCTGAAAAAGTAAGTGTTCCATGTACTCATTTGAATGTTATTAAAAATAATTGCCGTAATTAAAACAGGCCCACTTGGGAATAATTGGGGCTAACAACAGTTGGATAAAGTAAGGGACGCTTCCTTCAGTTTTCACCGGAACGGGGCAATCCCTCCATTCCCTCTGCCAATTAACTAATTGAAAATACGGAGCCTTAATCCTCTTGTTCGGTCTCTACTTAACTCGGCTTAAGGTCAGGTCTTGCTTTCCAGGTGAGTCTTCATTAAACTAATTTTTACCCAAGGGACCTTCCATCAGAGGAGCAGAGAGAGAGACAGAGACAGAGACAGAGAGAGAGAGAGAGAGAGAGAGAGAGAGAAGAGGGATTCGTCCGCTACTGATAGGCAACAATCCCTTTTCCACCATTATAAAATTTACCTCAATTAAAATTAAGTGAAGCAATTATGCAAGGTACACTTATCTCTAAAGTCACTGCTACCCCACGTGGAGTACTAAGTATGTCCTTAGACGAAGTAGAGCTGCAAAAAGATTTAATTATACAACAATAGATTTCAAACCTACCACTGTTTTTTTTCAAGAATTGAGCTGAGAAAATAATCTCATCATAAAACTGTATCACATCGCTAAAGATCGTCTGATTTGAAGCTAATGATCTGGAGAAAGGGTTGCAAGTCAAACAAATACCCCTAGATTTTATGTAGAGGTGCTATTTCCCAAATCACAAGCGACTTATTACACCAGATCGGAATTGATCAAATAGATTTTATGAGCGATTGCTAAGATAGTTTCTTATGGCTCACTGGGCATAAACCCACCATTGTCTGTGTGAATTGTCATATATTAATATTTTTTATAACCCATCAATTACCTAAGACCACATATATTACTTTATTGTGTGTAATTGATATATTTTATTGCTAATGCATACTTGTTATAGTAATTTATTCATATTATTGTATTTTATATATTTATGTATTACAAATCGTATAAGTCCAAAAACTTCAAAAGTACTTCGTCGCATAAATTACATTATCTGTGGATTAACTTATGACTAGAAGTTTTAGGGCAAATAAGAAGTCCAGGGGACTTGACTTGCCTATCCGACTTGATTAGTCTGCCTTAAATTCCATGGATATTTATTTATATAGAAGTTCTTAGAGATGATCTCAGGCGTAATTGGTAGCTTGGGCTTAGTAATTACTACGATTTTTAAATAGCCAACGTGTGACAAAAGTAGAATAAACACATAAGGATCCGTAAATAACGATAAAAGAGTAGATGTCATTTACACATCTATATAAACATAGTAATGTTCAATAATTTGGGTTTATAAAGGGTGTCCCAGAATTAATGCAAGATTTGAATTTGCCACTATTTGTGCAGTAAAGTGCTGGCAACTCTAAAGAAAAAACGATTTGCCAGCTGACAGCTTAGGGTTATTAAACATGAAGACGCGATAGAACAACGCGTCTTTATTGTTGAACATTATCTCAAAAATGATGAAAGTTTGGCGGCCGCAGTTCAAAAATTTCATACAAAATATGGTCGAAATAGTTTTTTGACTTCATCAACTGTGAATAGATTAATTGAAAAATTTAGAGAAACTGGATCAGCTCGAGACACAAAACACACTGGTCGTCCAAATACAAGCCGTTCAAATGTCAATATCCAAGCAGTGCGTGAGAGTGTTGTTGAAAATCCAGGAACATCAATTTGGCGTCGTAAACACAGTTCTTTGTGTTGAAATCGGATGATATTGATGTGGACAATATGTGGTTTCAACAAGATGGTGCCACATGCAATAAAGCCCATGAAACAATTCATATACTTCATGAGACATTTCCAGGTCGTGTACTCTCTCGTTTCCGTGATCAGAATTGGCCCCATTAGATCGTGTGATTTAAACCTTTAGATTTCTTGTTATGGGGTGATTTGAAGTCAAAGGTGTATGTCAAGAGGCCCTTGTCCACCCGTGCGTTAAAGGAGGAAATTCAACGCTGCATCAACGAAATTCAACCACATTTATGCCAAATGGTCATGGAAAATTTCGACAAAAGAGTGCTTATGTGCCAGAAAAGTCGTGGAGGCCATTTGCCCGATGTGTTATTCCATAAATAACCCTATCCTATTTACTTTATAATTCAATAAAAAAATAACAACAAAAATACTAAAAACTGTGTGTTCTATTTAAATCAAATCTTGGGTTAATTCTAGGACACCCTTTATAAGAACGAAGGTCTGTCAAGAGAACAACAAGGAAATACACACAGATCTTGGGAGATACAAACGTGTACAAATCGAGTAATTTCCATACTAACTGCTTTTTACTGACTGTAAGGTCTAGTTTCTAAGTTATTTTTACAATTTAAAATAAAAACGTTGCACCGATAAAACAAGTAGACATTGTAATTTAATTAGTTTGCCTCAGTGTCTGATCCTCGATCATAAACTTCTATATGGGATAATTGTTTGCTAGAAAATAATGTTAAGACGAAAGGAGGTTAGTGTAGTAGGACTCGAAACATTTCCTCACCATAATAAAAGTCATGTTCCCAAAAAGTCCTGTGAAACCTGGTGTTGGTCTTCTTGACCAGGTCATAATAACTCTGCAGAGATGATATGAACCGGAAACCCACTCCCTTAAAATCAACCTAATACTAATAAATAGGTTTAGTTTATTAAACCTTGATACTACTCACAGCAACATTCCTATTAAGCTATTTAATCTTTAGTCGTGATAGAACAGATTAATCTATATCAAATAAAACGATATTATCGTTGGAGCTAGTAGTGTGCGAAACGTCGAACCTTTGTCAAATGAGTAATCCAATTCAATCGCAATATAGTATTGTTCATAACAAACTATATAACAAATCCCGAAGGGGGATGGGTCGGAAGATGAAAGCCGGTGAGGCAAAAATCAATTTGTGTGGGCCCAACAGAGACTTATACTGTCAGAAACGCCGAGTCTTATAAACGAAAAGTGCGGCACTTGACAGAACCGGGAGTGGAGGGATGGCGGGGCTAAGTTAATCCTGGGACCCGAGACCGTATAAATCCCGTATTTGATTAATGAGACTGCCCGTAGGCTATTGGGGATCAACAGGGCACAGCGGGGCGCCTGAAATATGGCGCCCATTTGTCCCGGGACCTTTTTAAACCCGAAACCTCCCTTATATCACTCCAGACTTACACGTCTGCCTTCCACCCCTCGTCCTTCATAATTCAATTAGTAATTTTTTTTTTGTCTCATAAAAAGCCCTAAAATTTTTATTTAACTAATTCTGGCTTAATCGAATCTGCAAGATCCCATTTTTTGAAAAGTAAAGAGTTTTTACTCATCGAATACCCATTCATTGTACTCCAAGTAATTTGGTCCATTGTAGGGCGTCTGTCTGTTCAGATCTTGCTAGTTCAGCCCAGAGACATAGATTAATTAACTAACTAAGTAGTGGCATCTCACAAAAAATATATTTGGTTTGTGAAAAGTTTTATAAATAAATAACTTTCTAGTGTTCATTCAGAGTCCTGACTACACGAAAAATATTCAAAATATAATTAATTGGATGGCAAAAAATAAGTATCAGAAGGCGAATTACAAAACTCATTTTTTTTTTTTTTTAAATTAAGTTGGTATTATATCCTGTGTTCTAAAAGACCCCCCCCTCCTTCCAAAAAGGGCGTTAGAACGGAGCAAAATCCACTCATTCATATTCTTCAAAACTTTTTTACCCCGAGGTTTATTGCATACACTAAAGTGTCATTTCATCTTATTTTTATATTAAAATATTTTTTAAAAAAAATTACCATACCCAAATTTGAGATAATTTTGAGCACATAGTACCTAAATATCCTGTTTAGCGTGAAATTTATTGTTAGTTACCTATTGCACTTGGTAGTTAGTCAGTAAACTTTGTCTTATTGGTCAGAATAAACGTTTCTTTTTTGTATAGCATTATTCTCTTATTGCATGTGTATGTATGGATCAAAAGTTTCTCGTCAGCAGATCTTTCTTAGGAAAACCGTTTTTTGTTACAAATTAAGGCGTTTTGTATAGAAATACACTCAGAAAGAGACATAAAGTTTTTATTTGGAAATATTTTTTTTTTAACGGCTTATAAATAAGTTTTATTAATTAACTAACTAAGTAATCTTAAGTATATTGTAAGTATCTCACAAAAAATATAGTTGGTATGTGACAAGTTTTGTATATAAATTACCCTCTAGAAATTTGATGGCATGAAGGATAGCCACTACTCAAAGGGCATACAGCTGCCTTGGACACACTCTGAGAAAGCATTGAGTCAAACTGAGTTGCAGGCCCTTGAGTGGAACCCGGAAGGCTGTTGGAGGCCCAGATTGTCATGAAGAACTCCCTTACCAGGAAAGCCTAGAAGAGAGGCTAGAGGCTGGCGAGGAAAAGATGGAGTAATTTCAAGAGTGTGTTATTGTAGGAAGCCAATGACACGAAAAAAATATTAACATAACTGCGTAATGAAAAAAAAAAATGTTTTCGTTATATTAAATAGGTAATCCTACCTTACATTCTCGAACTCATCCCTTCCAAGTTCATGAAATTCTATAGTAACCTATCCAACCACCCTAATCCCCTAGCAGTCATTGCACTGCACCACTCATCCCTATAATCCTCCTCGGAGACTAAAACGGCACTGGCCCTGTGACCTGCTATAAATGCGTAACAGTGGGAGTCCCGGCAATGGCCAGTTCCTCCAATCTTGTCCTGAGCGTATGTGGCTCTCGCGCTCTTGGTCAGCCTCCACTGGCTCGTATCCACCCGGCTGACGGAGGAGCGTGGGAGACTTCCCAAGGCTCCACTCCCTCTCTCGCATACGAGGGAGTTTACAACCATGTGAATTTGGGAGGTCTCTAGGCTGTTTGTAAATACTGTATGAATGAGATCATTTATCACAATTACTTATTGCCCTATAAGGCAGGTTGTAATTTTATCATAATAAAGCTGTTTAATAATAATAAACAGGTAACCGAATTAAATATCCTTAAGAAGTGATTACTAATTACTAATATGTGTTGAAAAGAGCTCAAATTTTGTTAAACACCTATACTACCATCCAGTGTACCCAGTCATTTCCTGGAATACAACAATACCGCCCAGGAGGGACACCCTCCCTATCCCATCGTTGTAACTCAATAAACATGCAATAATAGCCGCTGAGGAGGAAGCGGGAGGTGGATCGCAGACAATCGATTGTCGGGAGGTAATATCGCAATAACGCAATAACGGGAGCCGGGGAGGACGGGCCAGCAAAGGGATCTAATAATGCCGATTGTGCCGGGTCAGGGGGGAGATTGTTCGTGCGGTCTCAGCTCGAGCCGTAAATAGTCCCCTCTAATTAGCAACAAATAATTAGGGAGCAAGTTGACCGCAAGCAATATAGTCCACGGTTCCACCGCAAATATTTGGCTTTCCGCTCTCACTCGGAGCCGGGGTTCAAAGTCACCGGCTACATCCATTAAATCAACGGCTCGTGTCTATTTCATTTCATCTCTGTTTCGTATATTGTGCAAGGCCTCGCCTCTAAAGAAGTATTGGATACTCTCTTTGATGAATCCGTTTAATATACAGCCTGCCCTGTATCAAATTGCATGGATCGATTCCGCGTGTATTCCCAGGGGTGGAACCGAAAAAAACTCTTATTTGGACAAAACAAAAAAATGCTTCGTCAATCGACAGTTCTCAAATTAATTTTGCCTGGTTGTTGGTTTGAGGAAATGGCCAACATCGTAAGCTAGAGGTAATCAATAAAAATTATCACGATTTACTCTTAAAATTATTCATCCTAGCCTAGAGAGAAATGCTGACAAATCATAATCATATCGTTACAAATACAATCAGATTGGTGCAAAATACTGTTTATTCATGTTTTAGCACAATGAAAAGAAACAACATTAAGACAAATATGGGAGATGGTTAAGCCTAAAATGTTTTTTTCAGCTAATATTTTTTCTAAGTGTTTATTATCAAAGCTCATTAAAAAAATAATAATTAGCTCACTGATATTATTTTTACCTTTTAGAAATCTTAAGTGCCTATTAAAGTAAGAATATTATGTTTGTAGTAGGGCATGCAATGTTGAAATTATCTTGCCTGTGTTTTCCCGAAATTTTCTCGAGTATAAAACAAGTTAATGTCAGGACTTAATCGTTGTGATATTGGAAGCCCAACGTATGGTTACATACGCATCTTGGTTTACGCTCTCCATTCATCACAACGATGACTCAAGGCCGGCTTGATCAATGGACACTCTATTGTATGGTATTCCCAGCATTGAAGCGTTTGAACTAAAGCGCTGCCATAACTCGATTCAACCCCCCTTCACTTTCCACCAAACTATTTTTGGGATTGCTACCTCCACACTCAATACATTTTTCCGATGCTGTATTAAAATACCAGTTGTGCCAATTTTTTCCCCACCCCCACTATTTACCCACTTGACTGACAATACAGCCAAATAACTCCAACATTTCCAGAATGGGATCTTTCCTAAAGTAGTCCAACATACCTAAAGTTTAAAGTCAACATACCTAGGTTAAAGAACGCCGACCTCCACCCGTTGCTCGGTGTGCCGTCGGTGGGTGAGTTCGACCGCCGGAGACACATCAAGTTTTTTGACTCGTTCCACCACCAAACCAACCCAGTGTTTAACACTATGACCCCACCACCCCTCCCGCATCGGTGGCAACAGACTGTCGGGGAAAAATTAGGTGAAGAATTAGTAAGTAAGTTAGTTTTAAGTTTGATCAAAAAGGTGATCCCCATCCCCTTTATTAGGCAGTTCTGGCCAGTCACGTATAATGAGTATCATTATACTTGTTTATTCCATTATATAATATTTATAAAACAACATATCATAAATTACTCCTAGTAAAAGGATCCACTCACCCCAAATAAATTCCTTTATTTTTCCCTTATCCATAATCTTAAAAATTTGAGAGCTAAGAAAAAAAAAATAAATAATAACAAAACCTGTATATAATGTAGTGAAGGTACAGGAAATACAAAAATATATTCGGCTGAGGATCTATAATTGTATATAATTATCTGTAAATTAAAAGGGGCTATGAAAAAAAAAAAAATCTGCATATGATCTACATAAAATTCCAAGACGTTTTTTGGGTGTTCATAATTGAATATGCATTCATCAATAATATTAAAGAAGACCCAAATAAGGGTTTAATAAGATATTTTAAGGTCAAAAACGTTTCACATAAAAGGGTTCTTATTAAAAAAGCAGGCAACGTAATGTAACAATGTCTCGTAATAAATAATTATTAATTTCATAAGGAATGCACACAAACAGAAATCCGAGTTACCAGGAACGTGTGGTGATAATTTTTTTGCACGCGTATTTTTCACTCAGAACGGAAAATCCAGCAAGTGTACATGTTTTGGTGATTTTTTTCATCCAGCATCATTTTTGGCTAGTGTCATATCCGATTTTGTAAGCTCAATTTAAGCTGAGAATGACGTAAATTATTAAAAAACTAATTTAGAGGGAAGTAATTTAAATTCCATTTCCTAAAGTGAAGTTCATGGCATTTATTTGCACATTAAAGACAATTATACTTACAAATAAGTTACTTATAATTACTCTGTCGAAGTAAAAGTGATATATTTATATTGTATATTGTCACTGTAAAGTTGATAAGTTATTGAATTATTTAAGAACATGAAATAACCTATAATCCAAGAATTTAATTTAAAGTGATATTTTGATTAAAATTACTTATGATTTAAATACGATATACGGGATTTGAAGGAATAAATATTTAAAAAAAACGGAATTAATTTTTAAACTGAGGGTTTTTAATAACAACAATACTTCATCATTTTATTTAAAAAAACAACAAATGAATGCTTCTTGTCGTAATGCATGTAACTTTCATGTAATTACAAAAAATTATTTTCATATTCACTTTAAAAATTGATTATTCCCTAACATAGTGAATTAGTTAATTTTTATAATTTTTCTAGTACTGTAATATTTCGTTAGCTACAATGATCGTAAAACAAACCCAACAATAAAGTGATTAATTTTAAATACCAAATTGGAATTGAAATCGCCTAATATTAGCTTCGTTTCTTTATAATCAAACTTCGTCAAATTATGGATTCTTTAGTGTTCTAAAAATTAAAGTTTTGTAATTTTTTTTGTATTACCATATTTTATGTATTCAAATGATTGTAGAAGGGGCGTGAGTAATCATTGATGTAATAATTGTTTTCCGTAATTACCACAATTTTATTTTAACTGAAATAAACCAAATAAACATTTTGGAGACGATGTGGAAAATTTTTTTAATCTATTGAATAATTTTTATGAGCACTTAGAACACGTACAGGGAAAAATAAAATGAATGAAAGTAGAGCCTCAGCCTTCAGGGCCGGTAACCGCTTTTAGCAGAAAATAGCGCTTTTGAAGTAGCGGTCCAAAGCGGTGAATAACAGTTTGGGGGCCGGCTAGCTAGCAATCTCGTAGAGGAATCCGGTCTTTAGCGTCCATTCCAAAGAGGATGCCCCAACTTAATTACGATTCACGAGCTGCTATTGGTGGTTCAATGGAACTGCGGTCTTCGTAGGCAACCAGTGACAACTGAATTTCTGAGCTACCCTTTGCTCCTCCCTCCATCTATGGCTATGGATCTAGTCTAGGCATAAGAAAAAATAGGTTGGGGGAAAAAAACCACTTTAAATCATCTCAATTCTTAGTTAGAAACCTATTAATATGAAGTGTTTCTCTATAACCAATCCAAAACGGCAAATCTCAAGCTAAAAAAAATTTTATTAAAAATATAAATTATCCTGTTTAGTAAAGATCGATGGAACCTATTGAATATTTTCGGAAAACAATCATTACTTTATTATAAAGGGTTGTTTTTTTTCTACAAGGATTTTAACATGTCTTTTCTAATGGCTTTCCATGCAAAAAAATTTCTAAGAAATTTAATTTTTAGAACACAACAGAATCCATAATTTGACTAAAATTGATTATAAATAAACGAAGCGATAAATATTAGGCGATTATAATTTGATATTTAAAATTAATCACTTCGTTGTTGGATTTGTTTTACGATCATTATAGCTAAGGAAAGGTTAAAGTACTAGAAAAATTATCAAAATTAACTGATTCACTATGTTAAGGAATAATTAATTTTTAAAGTGAAAATAAAAATAATTATACCACTCTTAATAAAGACCAGTTCATTAAAAAGAAGGACGACAAGAAGCTCTCATTTGTTGTTTTTTTAAATAAAATGATGAAATATTGTTGTTATTAAAAACCCTCAGTTTAAAAATTAATTCCGTTTTTTTTTTCTAAATATTTATTCCCCCGATTCCCCTTTTATATTTATATCATAAGTAATTTTAAATTTTGAAAAACACGCGAGCAAAAAAACTATCAAATAATTATAATGTCATATCAAAAATGTGCCGTTTCCTTTTTGTTTTGGGAGCGATAACAGGAAGTAACAAAAATTATATATATATATATATATAATATAATATATATATATATATATATATATATATATATATATTAATTATATTAAAGCAGAAAGGCAGAAAATCCTAAGATATTTCTAAAATATAGTTTTGTGAATCTATAATAGAAATCGTTTAATTTAATACGCCCCTAGCTGCTTATAGTAGGTTCACTGTGTATTGTTATTTATGTTGTTACAATATTTTATTATTTCTTTTAACCTCGTGCTCTTCGTCATCTTCGTCCCACGACCATCAGACTTCCCAAGACTCCGCTTCCTCTTTCGCATGCGAGAGAGGTGACAACCATATGGATTTGGGAGGCCTCTTGGCTGTAGTACGAGCGAGTGAATGATGAGTTTTAAATATGGTATGAATGAGACCATTTATCCTAATTAATTATTGCCTAATAAGGCAGATTGTAATTTGATCACAATAAAGAAGTTTTTAGTAAATATGATAATTTTACTGCTAAGCTAATAGCGTTCTAGTAAAACATAACAGGCAGTTTTCACAATCGTTTAATAATTATTCGTGGATATTATAAAATCGTACCAACTATTAAAGAGTGTTAATAAATTTCGATTGGGCCATAAAATATTAAGCATGCAATTACCGAATGAAACCTTTTTTCAAACAGCGAAAGAGAGAAAAAACAAAATCTTTTGGTCCTCCCCACCCCCCGTGCCCGCGGATGTAATTACCCGGCTCTTTCTTGAGTTTACACCTTCGGGGAAAAAAGGGAGAACCTCTTAATTATCGGGTAATAATTCGGCGAGAAAATTAGGTCTAGGGGAGTTTGTAATTGGATAAGTTCTTTTTCCCCGAGAGCTAAATTATAAAGGCAGATAACGTTTGATCGAGCCAGCGTTGAAATACTTAAAGGGCTTCGAAACCGCTACTTAAAAGGGGAGAGGGTCCGTTTACCCTATGCTACAACGATCAATTAACGCTCTTATCGGTTTTTACCAACTTGAAGTGGTTAGGTTACGACGCGGTTCAGCCTGATCAAAAAAGTATACATTGCATAACCTCAGGTGTGCATCGACTAATAGAATGAGCCTCCGCCACAACCAAAACCTTACGGCTAACAACCCGACACCCAACTGATCACCACTCTTACAATAAATACTGTCAATTTCTGAAGCGATACTTGGCACGTTAAGTCTCTCCTCTTTATCGACAATTATATTTCTGTTCCTCAACAACTCAAAAAAAGAAACTTTATTTAGTATAAAACAAAAATATACAATTATATATAGTTACTAGCTGAGAGCTCAATAGCGAATAAGACTCATGAGGAAGCAAACCTCTGTCTTATACCTAAGGGGTATTTATCTGCAGGAAAGCGGTGATACTAGATATAAGGGGGCAGATAGAAAAGGTCGTGGGAACCATTTATTTAGAATAGAGGTCTGGGAAGGGAAGATAACTTACTAATAGGATAAGATAAGATAATTATAATAGGGCAGATTATTATAAGTTATGAGACCCAGTACTTAGGTGTTACTGATAACCATACAATTGGTTAATGATAAGATTTCATATATTACATAACTGACTAGGAATTGCACTGATAAGCGAACATTTTGTTCTCTTAAGTTTTAATGTAATAATTTATTTTAATTCATAACCCGCCCCCTAAAACTAATTTATTTCTACATACATATAGACTCCACTCCATCTTGGTGCAACAGTGCCTTCTTGATAAGCCCAAAACGGTGATGACCTCACGATCAGTCATGAGGTCCTGTCTATCAACCCCAATCATGTCCTGAGTGTCTGTGGCTCTCTTGCTTTCAATCTGCTCTTCACCAGGTGGTGAAAAGGTACCAAAGGAAGCTTTGCTGCTTTCAGGGCTTCTTGGCAGAATTTTGATGTATATATTGTTGTGATATTAGATATTGTGGAGTTTTTGTATAATGTTTAATCCAACCTTGAATCGGGAAGGCAGGTGAAAACAAATGAGAGTGGGAAGAAAAAACAAAAGACAGTCTACTAGTAGTTGTGATGAGAAAAACATACAGTATTATTACTCTCTAGTTTTTAGCCAGTGATAATAAATTAGTATTGTTGTGGTTGTGATAATAAAAAACACACAGAGATATTGGCTGTTGTGAAGATAGATGAACACATAAAATTACTCTCTAGTTTTAGCAGTTATAAGGAGTTGTTGTTGTGGTTCTGAGAAAACATACAGAGCATTATATTCACTCTAGTTTGGAATCAGCCTGATACATGTAAAAAGAAGACCATTGAAAAAGAAAAGGAATCAAATTAATGGACAAGTAATTATAAAATTAATATAAGTATATTTTTTATGTTTGTAAAATTAAATTCATCTTTTTGCCAGAATAATTTTGTTGATAGAACCTAATAGAAAATAGCAAATAAAATATATTTAAAGTAAAAGAACGTAATAATATATTGTATAAATGCAAATTTACATAGGTATGAATGAATTCTCACATCTATTATTTATTAATTCACACTGTATAAGCGAATTGTATTTTTTTAGTAAAAATCGTCTTTCGAATAATATAGTATATAAATTTAGATCGAACCTTGATTTTTTTGGAAGCATGATACTTTAGTAACTCCATTTGATGCCTTAATGAAAAAAATTTAATTAACCACACATCCATTTATTATTTATTTATTTATACAAGCCCAGAGTTGAGTACCAGCCCACGTCGTTGTCCCCTCCCTTGAAGGGCAAAAAGGAAGCGGAGTCTTGTGAAGTCCCCAACGTTCCTCCGTCAGCCGCGTCACCAGTTTCGACCCAGCGGAGGCTGACCAAGAGCGCGAGACCACATACGCTCAGGAAATTATTGGAGAAACTGACCATTGCTAGGACTCCCAATGTCACGTATTTATAGCAGGTCACGAGGCCACTTCCGTTTTAGTCTCCGAGGAGGATTGTAGGGATGCGTGGTGCAGTGCAATGACTGTGCTAGAGGATGAGGGTGGTTGGGAAGGTTACCATGGAATTTTAAGAACTTCGATGGGATGAGTCCAAGAATGTAGGGAATATTAAGATCATTATGGAGGGTTAAGTTGCTGACGTAGTAAGGGGCATTTACTACGGTTCTCAGGAATTTTGATTGAAAGAATTGTATACCCTTGATGTTAGACTTTTTTGGTGTTCACCATAGCTCTATTCCTTCGAAGTAGTCTGTACAGTTGTCCATTTTAGCCTAGTGTATGTATGGGTGAATATTTAAAGTCTGACATCGAATCCACTTTTATTGGCGTTTAAATGAAAATGAGTAGAACACAGGTCAAAGTTGAGTGTGATTTTCGTAGAATTTAATATGGCCAGAAACAGTAAATGTATAAATTTTAATAAATGTTTTTATATTTTTTTTAATTTATACTTAAAGAAAAAGATTTCTCGAAATCAATAAAAAAAACTGAGAGGTTTCAGCATTTTATGAACTCTGAAGTAATGACAGAAAAATTCTTGGACAGCTAATTAAATCACTGTGGGGGCTGGATGTTTGAAATTTATTTCCTGACTCTCCAAAAGAACAACAGGAGTGTTTTTATATCCTGTTTTTGCTTTTATGTTGTTAAATTCCATTGTTTCATTCTTTTAAAGTAACCTCTCCTGATCGAAAAACTCATTTCAATTTTCCGGTATTAAACCTATGGTATTCATTTGTACTATAGTGGTGTAAATACATTTGTCGTATAATATCCCTCAGGTACTGCTGGGTTATTAAAACCTTTTTAAAGTATTTTTTGAGTATTTTCCCATAATCCATATCCTGCTTAACTTAAAATTCTCTCTTCTATAGTCATCGTATAAATTGAAGTAATACTGATCAGCTCCCAATCAGTTAGCCATTTCGATGGTTAATTTACTTGTGGATTTGGGACGCCTCTGGGATGTTTGTAAATATTGTATGAATGAGCGAGTGAATGATGAATTGTTAATATGGTATGAATGAGAATATTTATCTCAATTGCCTTGAAGATTGTAAGTTTAGCACAATAAAGAAGTTAATAATAATTTATTTGAGAAATAACAAAATAAAATTCGTTCTCAGTTTTTCCGTTGTTCTAGATAAAATTCAGCTGAAGGATTGGTTCTTTTTTAATTTAAAAAACCTACAACTAATGATAGCAATGTGTTGACATAGGGCCATACCCGGGTAGTGGTAATGAATATCTAATATACCTAAGAAACGATTTTAAGGGCTGCAAGGATCACCTTTAATTGAGAAGATCATACCTCAAAATGTAATAATGTCTATTCCTAAAATCTTTCAACTATTCTTGTTTTGTCAACAAATCATTGAAATACTATAATGTAGTTTGTAAAATCTGTTAATCTCAACATCAACAGCTTAATTATGATAAAATTACAATCTGCCTTATCGGGCAATAAGTGATTGTGATAAATTATCTCATTCATTTCATTCACTCGCTCATTCATACAGTATATACAAACAGACCAGAGACCTCCCAAGTCCAGATGGTTGTCATCTGCCTTGCGTGCGAAGGAGGAAGCGGAGTCCTGGGAACTCTCCCCACGCTCCTCCGTCAGCAGCGTCATTGGATAAGAGCCAGTGGCTGACCAAAAGCGCGAGAGCCACATACGCTCAGTGTAAAATCTACCCTTAAAAAAAAAATCAAAGTCTATAGCTAAAATGTCATGAAGAGACGAATTTCAGAAAGATGGTGCTTGAGGTATTGGAGAAATACTTGAAAACACTTCCTCAGATTTCTTATTTCCATTTTTACTAACAAGTCCGAGTGTTACTCAAATAACACTCTTATCCTTATGCAAGCTAACTAGATTAGTTAAAACGTGTCCATGAAGATGGACACTGGATCGAAGATCGAGTGGATTTTCATTTACGATTTACCGGTTAACGTTTGCTCCTCAATTTTCTTAAAATTAAAAATTAAATCGGTTACTCCTCATAAAACGTTAAGGGAGACCAAAGTTCGTCGCGGTGACGCTGAAGTCTAGAGTGTAACCTTTGAACCTTAAGGTCGGATTCTCTGCTTTTTTGTTTTCACGAGGCTGAGACAAGCGCGACCAGGCTAAAGATAAAATCAAGGGCGAACCGGAATCGAACCCAGATCTCCGACGTCAGATGATTTGTCTATCTTGTAAAGTAATGGATTTGCTGTCTATTGCTTTAAGGGCTCACTATTCAGCTACGGAGAAATCAAATAGGAATAAACTTACATGAAAATTGTGGGTTCCGTTTCGCTAACTATTATGAAATTATTTGAATTAAAGTTCATAAGTTATTTAAAAATTAATTTTCTATATTCTCCTCAAGACAAGAACTAAACAGACGCTTTGGACTACTGTACAGAATACTTCAAAGGACATCCTATCTCTCAATAAAAAATAAATTACTAATTTACAAAGTTATACCAATCTTGACATACGGAATAGAGCTATTGGGGACAGCAAATATCAAGCGTATCCGATCCTTTCAATCAAAAGTCTTGAGAACAGCAGTAAATAACCCTTATTATGTCAGCAACAAAATTCTTCATAATGATCTTAGTATACCTTACATTCTCGAACTCATCCTTTCCATGTTCATGATATTCCATAGTAACCTTTCCAACCACCCTAATTCCCTAGCACAGTCATTACACTGCACCACTCTTCCCTATAATCCTCCTCGGAGAATAAAACGGCAGTGCTATAAATGCGTAACAGTGGGAGTCTTGGCAATGGCCAGTTCCTCTCCTAAGCGTATGTGACTCTCGCGCTCTTGAACAGCCTCCACTGGTTTGTATCTAGTGACGCGGTTGACAGAGGAGCGTGGGGGACTTTCCAAGACTCCGCTTCCTCTCACACATTCAAGGGAGGTTACAACCATGTGGATTTGAAACGTCTATGGGCTGTTTGTTAAATCTGTATGAATGAGCGATTTAATGAAAAAATGTAATTATGGTATGAATGATTTCAACACAATTACTTATTTTCCAATAGGGCAGATTGTAATTTTATCATAAAAAAGGTGTTTAATAAATAAATATTTTCCTTGTTGGTTATGGTAGATCAAAGGTAGTGACGCAGAACGAATATTCTAGAAAATACATTTTTTGAGAATAGCTTCACTAAAGTTGGTATAAACCCGAGAAAATCTTTTAATTAATACTTGAAAATTTGTTGAGAGTTGTCTGATTAACTGGTATTTAATAAAGCTGAAACTGAATGCTTATACCCGTACGTAAACGATATGTAATTTATTTATCTTGTCATTTTGGCACTTGAATTATAAATAAGAAAAAGTCTTTTAAATATTAAATTGTACACTTTGCTATGTAGCTTTTTATAAATATTTGATAATGGCAAACATGGCATATTTCGTGTGACATTAGGGTGAAATTTATATGTACGATTCAATTTTTCATAATGTATGCGCTATTAAGAGGAAGCGTATCCCATCATTTATTCCATCCTGCCGTACTAAAAAGGACCGGAGCTGCTAAAGTAACTGTTAAAGATTCCTTTTCGTAGCGGTCCAAGCTGATTCAATCTGCTGTGCAAACTGTAGACTGGGGCACAGGTTTGCTGACATACTCGACCGCCCTCTCTCCTCTGTGTGCACATCTACCTCTCCACCTCTCTCTTCTTTTTTATTTGCTATACTTCTATCTTCTACATTATACCTGACCGTACTCTGCCCTGTGGCCTGGCCCTCAGCCAGCTCACGCCCTATCCTGCGCTCTGAGGGCATACTGCTTACAACTATTCGTCTAAATTTAATGAATTTAGAGAATATAGTCAGGCGTGATTAGTGTAAACACTTAACCTCTTGACAAGATTTTTAAAAAGTTTTTTCTTCCTGAAACAAAATAATAATATTCTTGGCGATAAAACACAAAATGTCTTTTTGTGACTGCTGTCAGACAGCCATACTGCACGGGGTGGCTCAATATATTGTGGCTAGCAAGCACACTAGTTCTTTAAAATCGTGCAATCTTGCTCACACCCAGAGAAAAAGTACCAGCTGATTGTCAGATAATAATAAACAGAGAAGCTCGGGAAGAAAGGCACTCAGGACATGGGATGATTTAAATCAAGGAATTTTGCTAATTTGTCTTAGTCAATCGTATGTGATTTTCAGGCACGGTGTTAAGAGAGAAGATTTCTCCTGTCCATAAGTATCAGCAGATATAAATGTTTTTTTTTTTTTTAAAAAGGAATCCATGAAATGTTCTCGTCACAGCTACATAACATTCAGAAAATCCTTTTTTTTACAACAATTTTGCGTGCCTTTAACAATTGCAGTCCAGATCACTAATTTAATATAAGCCCGAGTTTTTGCGCATGCGCTACATCCTGAAACACCTCTCAACTTCGCTCGTCCTTCAAACACTTTATTCTACCGTTTCTAGGCCACAGTACATCAAAAAATTTTGTTCTACCAGGCAACTTACGTGAGCTGGTCACGAGGAAGCCCTCAACACGTAAGTGAATAGCTTATTACATTTGTGCAGAACAAAAGTGAAGTGAAATCGGAGGAGAGGTCGGCCATTTTGCCATTAGACATTCGGATCGTTCACTAACGTCGTGCAATTGTTTCTGAGCCAGTCGGTCTTGTGGCTCAGAGCCAAGACCCGTGACTCGCCACTGGAGGTTGCGAGCTTGATTCCCACCGGCGCTACGTACTTTTTTCCTTACAAACTAAAAGCCATTGTTATGATAAAATGAAATTTTATCAACAAGTGATTTCTCAAAATAAAAAAAAAAGATCGAGATCACTAGGTCCAACCCCGACAACGTCGCCTGTAAAGCGTAAACCAAGACGATCAACCAGGAATGTACAAATAACCTCTTCTGCGGCTAGTTCCATGGAAGAGATACCTCCACAGGCCAGCACATCCAATAATGATCCCGCCATAGAGTCACCTTTCTTCACGCCAAACACCTTTGAGGCGTTGAAAAATATCCCAGCAGAAGAAATGGAAGTCAACAAAACTCCAACACAGCCCCAGCCGCCTCCAATATTTGTACGCAACATTAGCAACTTTAAATTGCTATGCTCACAAATGAGCAAAATTGTTGGTACCGGAAAATATACGTGCCTAAATCGCTCTCGGGACACGAAAATATCTCCGGACACTCCCGATACTTATCGGGCAATTATCAAATATTTGGACGAAACCAATGCTGACTTTCACACCTATCAGCTGAAACAAGAACGATCGCTCCGAGTAGTAATTAGAAACTTGCACCCGACCACACCAGCTGACGAAATCGAAGATGAACTCTTTGCTCTTGGATTCAAAGTTCGTCAAATAACGAACGTGTTACGTGAGGATAAACAACAAGAGGGATCAATAAAAACGGCGTTACCACTGTTCTTCGTCGATCTCGAGCGAACACCTGGAGTAGAGAAGATTTATGAACTAACACACCTGTACTATACAAGGGTACAGGTTGAAAAACCGTTCCCCAAACGAGACATCGTCCAGTGCCATAATTGTCAGGCATATGGGCACACGAAATCTTACTGCCACCACCCTCCCAGATGTGTAAAGTGTAGTGGGCAGCACAAAAGCGAATTGTGCAAAAAGCCCCTACAATCGCCTGCGGTATGCGTACTATGCAAGCAAGGCCATCCGGCCAACTACAAGGGCTGCGAGGCTTACAGAACGCTGAAGTCGAGGACCGAACAACGCCGTCAGCCAGAAGTGGAAAAACTTGCAGCAAGAAGCGGCCCAGCCAGAAACTTGAGGCCTACAGTCTCTTTCGCTGATGCCGTTCGCAACAGAGAGCAGTCACAGGCACCACCCACCCCCTGTACACAAGATCACCTTTCCCAGCATTTCGTTCATCCCGTCATCCCACAAACTCTATCCCATCCTCAGCCACACATCTCGTGCATTCCACCACCTTCAAGTTCTTCGGATCTCACTAGCCTTTTAACCTCATTTCTTACCGAGTTCAGAACCCTAATTACTCCTCTCATTTCCCTACTTACAAATCTGGTCTCCTACCTTATCCCCGTTAAACAAAATCCATAAGTGGATCCTTCCGACTCCTTATCCATTCTCCTTTGGAATGCGAATGGTGTTCGCACCCACACTAACGAACTGACAGCACTACTCCACGACAAGAACATCGACGTAGCTCTCATTACTGAAACAAGACTTACTAGCAAACGACCACTTACGATTCGACAGTACCATACTTACCGAACTGATCACCCAGATGGAAGAGCTCATGCAGGTACCGCTGTCATTGTTCATAATTCCATTTCTCATCACATAGTTCCTTTGGTAGCACATGATTTCCTTCAGTCCACTGCAGTGTCAATCAGCACCTTCCCTTTCCCCCTTACTCTAGCATCAGTGTACTGCCCTCCCAATAAATCCATTTCCGATTCCCAATTCATCTCCTTTCTAGACTCCATAGGACATTGTTTCCTTGTGGGTGGGGACTTTAATGCAAAGCACCAACACTGGGGGTCAAGATCCACGAATACACGCGGTCGTGCTTTGCTGTCTGCACTCACACGGAAACATTGCTCCACGATCTCTCCTGACACAGCCACCTATTGGCCATCAGATCCCAACCGAAATCCAGATCTCCTAGACTTCTTCTTCTACAATAGTTTAGGAACACTAAACTATTCACTCGAGCGCCTCGATGACCTCTCCTCCGATCATAGCCCTTTATTATTAACCATTTCCCTAAAACCAATTCACAAACTATCTCCTCCTTCATTTATTAGGGGCCCAGTCGATTGGGACCACTTCCGTCAGCTTCTTACAGAGTCCGTAAACCTCAAATTATCCCTGAAAACATCCCAAGACCTAGACGATGCAGTGCATTCTTTCACTACTCTGGTCCAGAGGTCGGCTTGGGAGGCATCGTCACCCCATCGTCACCCAAAAATTCATAATCATAATAGTTTACCTCAGCATCTCAAAGATCTAATCCTATCCAAACGCCGCTCCAGAACAGTGTGGCAAAGATCCCGGCATTCTGCCGATCGCCGCTCGTACAATCAGTACTGCCGATTATTAAAGCGGCGATTGGCATCCTTCCGTTCCGATTCTTTCAATTCCTACCTCTCCTCTCTGTCTACCAGGGATAACTCCTTGTGGAATGTAACCAAAAAAATCCTAAAGTATCAACCTGTTTCACATCCGCTCCGTCGTGATGATGGGTCCTGGGCGGCTTCGGATGGGGATAGGTCGGAGGAATTTGCTCTGCATCTTACCCATACTTTCACACCTAACCTTTCTCATCAAAGCCATACTCACAGCACAACTGTGGAAGATTTCCTCACTTCACCTATCCCTCTCTCTCTTCCACCAAAAGCCGTTAATCCCTCTGAGGTCAAATACCTCTTGAAAAACTTACCTTACCGAAAATCCCCTGGATATGATCTCCTTACTCCTCAAATTCTCAAACAACTTCCTCCTAAAGCCATAATCTTCCTAACCTATATATATAATTGCATTATCCGAACGACGCACTTCCCACTCCTCTGGAAACATTCCATTATTGTCCTATTCGCCAAACCCGGTAAACCACCCAATGACGCCTCATCTTACCGTCCAATAAGCCTACTCCCTATCCTCTCAAAAATATTTGAGAAACTTCTACTAAAACGTCTACTTCCAATTATTGAATTATTGAAAACCTTTTTCCTACACACCAATTTGGTTTCCGCCAACGGCATTCCACTGCTCAACAAGGCCTTCGCGTTGTTGATCACATCTCCTCAGCCCTTGAAACCAAACAATATTGCACTGCTGCCTTTCTTGATATAGCTCAAGCTTTTGACAGGGTTTGGCACGCAGGTTTACTCTATAAGCTCAAAAGATATTTACCACAGACCCTTTTCCTAATCCTACAGTCCTACCTTTCAAACCGCTTCTTCCAAGTCCGCTGTGGTTTAGAATATTCAAACTACTATCCTATAAATGCAGGAGTTCCACAGGGCAGTGTCCTGGGCCCCATCCTCTACAACCTATACACCGCTGATGTCCCCTCTACTCCCAATACCTTCTTGGCCACATTTGCAGATGACACTGCAGTCTTGTCATCTAACCCAGACCCCGACATAGCATCCCATAACCTTCAAAAACACCTTGACGAGATCGATTATTGGTGCAACCAATGGCGGATCAAAGTTAATGAAGCAAAATGTTCCCACATTACCTTCACCCTTTGTCGCAAGTCTTGTCCACTAGTTTATTTTAATTCTATTCCTCTCCCTGTATCCGAGACAGTACGGTATTTAGGCTTCCATCTCGATAAACGACTGACCTGGAACCCACATACGAGACTAAAAAGACAAGAACTAAACAGACGCTTTGGACAACTATACAGACTACTTCAAAGCACATCCCATCTCTCAATAGAAAATAAACTACTAATCTACAAAGTTATACTTAAACCAATCTGGACATACGGAATAGAGCTATGGGGGACAGCAGAAAAGTCGAACATCAAGCGTATCCAATCCTTTCAATCAAAAGTCCTGAGAACAATAGTAAATGCCCCTTATTATGTCAGCAACAAAACCCTTCATAACGACCTTAATATACCCTACATTCTAGAACTCATCCCTTCCAAGTTTACGAAATTCCACAGTAGCCTTTCCAACCACCCTAATCCTGTAGCACAGTCACTGCACTGCGTCACTCATCCCTATAATCCTCCTCGGAGACTGAAACGGCAGTGGCCTCGTGACCTGCTATAATCAAGTGACAGTGGGAGTCCTGGCAATGGCCAGTTTCTCCAATCATGTCCTGAATGAATGAGCGAGTGAATGATGAAATGTAAATATGGTATGAATGATCGTATATCTTAATTACTTATTGCCTAGCAAGGCAGATTGTAATTTTAGCACAATAAAGGAATTATATATATAAATATAAGCCCACTTCCACTTTCCCTAATGCGAGGGAGGTGACAACCATTAGGCTTTGGGAGGACTCTGGGCTGGTTGTAAAAACTGTGTAAATGAGCAAGTGAATGATGAATTGTAAATATGGTATGAATGAGAACATTTATCTCAATTACATATTGCCTTGTAAGATATAATATAATCATATAATATCCCTCAGGTACTGCTGGGTTATCAAAACCTTTTTAAAGTATTTTTTGAGTATTTTCCCATAATCCATATCCTGCTTAACTTAAAATTCTCTCTTCTATAGTCATCGTATAAATTGAAGTAATACTGATCAGCTCCCAATCAGTTAGCCATTTCGATGGTTAATTTACATGTGGATTTGGGACGCCCCTGGGATGTTTGTAAATATGATATGAATGAGAACAATCTTCAATTACCTATTTCCTTGTAAGATTGTAAGTTTAGAACAATAAAGATATTAATTTATTTGAGAAATAACAAAATCAAATTCGTTCTCAGTTTTTCCGTTGTTCTACAACACTAGGTTCAGATGAAATTCAGCTGAAGGATTTAAAAATTGGTTCTTTTTTAATTGTTCTTTGCTAGAAATAAATTTATTTAAAATATTCGTATTGTTATTTTATTTTTCGGGCATGCCACAATTATGGCGCCCTTCAAGAAGCCATGTTGTAAATGAAAAAAAAATGGATAACCACTCACCTCCCCCAAGCCAAACAGAATAAAGGCCCTTGAAAAAGAAATTGGCTCTGCTCCGGCTCGAACACGAAATTAGCTTGTGGCGACACGAAATTAAAAAGAAGTCGGAAGTTAGTCGCTTTCTGTTGGGGTAAGGGTGAGATTTTACGGACGGTTTTGAGGGGAGTAAATTAAGAATTTATGGTAAACCTACAACTAATGATAGCAATATGTTGACCTAGGCCCACACCTGTGTTCTGGCAATGAATATTAATTTAATTAGACTCAATACATGATACCTGAAAAAATCTTCAGTATTTTCCAAGGCGTTGGTTTTTATTTTACCATCTTATTTGATAATCGATATTTATCAATCGAAATGTCCACCCAGTACATAATGCTTCTATGAGAAACTGGGCTGTGAAAAAAATGCAATCACAACTTTGATGACAATTTTGATTACCTGTGATAATGATAATCCTTCATTGTGCTAAAATTTCAATCTTCCTTATTAGGCAATAAGTAATTAAGATAATGCTCTCATTCATACTATATTTACAATTCATCATTCACTTGCTCATTCATATAATATTTACAGACAGCCCAGAGGCCTTCCAAGTCCTCTTTCCACATGCGAAAGAGAAAGCGGAGTCTTGGGAAGTCCCCCACGCTCCTCCGTCAGCCACGTCACCGAATACGAGCCAGTGGAGGCTAAACAAGAGCGCGAGAGCCACAGACGCTCAGGACATGATTGTAGAAACTGGCTATTACCAGGACTCCCACTGTTACGCGTTTATAGCAGGTTACGAGGCTACTGCCGTTTCAGTATCCAAGCAGGATTATAGGGATGAGTGGCGCAGTGCAATGACTACAGGATTAGGGTGGTTGGAAAGGCTAGTGGAATTTCATAAACTTGGAAGGGATGAGTTCGAGAATGTAAGGTACATTAAAATCGTTATGAAGTCCTGTGATAAAACAATCAAGTATCAATTTCATACAGAAGTATAATTTCATTAAGTATTAATTTTGTACAGAAGTATCAATTCATTTCCAGGTCAAAGGGCATACTCACGAAGGTCAGAGCAAACAGTCACTAGTACGAAAATAGACGCAGAAATTAAACAAATTATTCATACAAAATGGTGAGATTATGGAAGAGCATGGATGTCACTTCCTATACTTCAGCTAAATTAATAAATATATCTGAATTTAAATGTGCATTTTTTTCCGCAATGAAAATAAATATAATGAAGAGACCGCGGATCCATGGTTCTACTGGTATTTGATTATACCGAGAAAAGGAACACCCTAGTGGAGTGGTGCCGAGAGTGGAGAAAATATGCCACTGGTTAGAGCGGGGAAGAATCAGAACATGCTTTTCCATATTGGCCACCCTCAATACTACGTGTACGGTATAAAATTTTGTTTTTCACCCTCCTTTCTGATGGGTGGCCATCATTCATCCGAATGGTAAAATCATGCGCCCCCGACCGCGACACATATTTTACTTTTATATATATAATTTTTTTCTCCATCATAATAGAACAAGCTCTACAACCGGAAAAGAACAATATTCCAAGTTTCCGTATTGGATATCGTGCGAGACCGATCCTTTCATCGGAGTCGAATTTATATTCCGGGTTCGTGCGGGAAAATGTATGTGTGCAACTGAGTCCTGTTTGGAATTCTCATTTGGATAATTGTCACGTTATGATCCTGTATTGAGTTTTATACATCCTTTTTTTTTTCATGGGAAAATTAATATGATATTAAAAAAATGAAACGGTTTTATTACATTCAATCCTAGAACATGATTGCATCAAATAGAATATAAAAAATAGCTTTGCCCAAAAAAAAAAAATTATGCATTATAAAGCGTGTCCCAGAATTAACGCAATATTTAAGTTTGCCGCAATTTGTGCAGTATATTGCTGGCAACCCTGAAAAAAAGCAACCCTAAAACAATTTGACAGTTTAGGGTTAGTAAAAATGGAGCGTTATACGATAGAACAACGTGTCTTTATTGTTGAACATTATCTCAAAAATAATGAAAGTTTGGCGGCCGCAGTTCAAAAATTTCACACAAAATATGGTCGGAATAGTGTTTTGACTTCATCATCTGAGGAGATTAAATGAAAAATTTAGGGAGACTAGATCAGTTAGGAACACTTAACACACTGGTCGTCCAAAAACAAGCCGTTCAAATGTCAATATCCAAGCAGTACGTGAGCGTATTGTTTAAAATCCCGGAACATCAATTCGGCGTCGTAAACACAGTTCTTTGTGCTGAAATTGGATGATATTGATGTGTCCAATATGTGGTTTCAACAAGATGGTGCCACATGCCATACAGCCCATTAAACAGCCATACTGCATTAGACATTTCCAGGTCGTGTACTCTCTTGTTTCGGTGATCAGGATTGGCCTCCTAGATCGTGTGATTTAACACCTTTAGATTTCTTTTTATGGGGTTATTTAAAGTCAAATATGTATGTCAACAAGCCCACATCCACCCGTGCATTAAAAGACAAAATTCAACGCTGCATTAACGAAATTCAACCACATTTATGCCAAATGATTATGGAAAATTTCGACAAAAGAGTGGGTATGTGCCAGCCAAGTCGTGAAGGCCATTTGCCCGATGTGTTATTCCATAAAGAACCCTATCCTATTTACTTTATAATTCAATAAAAAAATAACAACAAAAATACTAAAAACTGTTTCTATTTAAATCAAATCTTGCGTTAAAATGGAACACCCTTTACTATAGCGTAATATGACAATTTAATATACTCAAAAACTGAAGAAAGTGTCTATGAAGGGTTAAATTGGAATCAATTATAGGGAATATTCGTACAATTTATATTTAACATACTGACTATTTTTATTTTTTTTTTTATTTATTTTCGTAGAATTCACAACCTCTGCCATAGAAACTCGTAGATTGTACATGTACCCTTTGTTCTCTGTTGTGAATTGGACAATTGATATAGCAGTTTTTAGCCATGTGTTATGCTCTACGATAATATTTTGTATTTTTTTCTAATAATTTTTGGGATATTTTTGTTGGAACCCCTTGGTCGTGGAGTATTACAACCTTGTCTTTTGAAATACAAATATTACACTAGCTAACTATTTTTAAGTTAACTTGCACCATCCAGTTCTGAAGCTAACACTCCAGCCGAATCTACTCTTTAAGCATAATATTGCCGTAGCCCCAGATTAAGAATGGTTTAATTTATTAAAATGAAAGAGGAAAATGAGAAGTAAATATAACGTACACCCTTGATCTTCTTTGGGGGGACACCTGACGATAGTGTAAAACGAAAGGTTACATAGCAACCTCTTAAAGCAAAATATATGGACACTGTATTTGAGTTATTAAAATAATTATATTTATGTACAATGTTTTAACAATAACGGTGCGTAGATTTAACCATGGCCTAGTTATTACTGACTGTGTTGACGCATCCCTGAGGAATTTTGTTGGATGATTTCATTTCTACAGAAAGGTCTCCTGGAGTAAAAGGAGAGAAATAGTGGATATTGTCCAGACAACTGAATAAAAGTTAGATAGAATTACCTGACAGTTTTAACTAGTGCATCTAAGGCGAGGTCTAGTTCGAGAAAGAAAGGTAAACTGTTTCTTAATAAATAAAATATTCGGTGAATAGGTCAGCTTTTCGGAGTCTAATTAACAAGGAACGAGAGTGAGTTGACAGAATTTCATTAACTTCGTTGTTGACAAAACTTAAAGTGAATTCGCAACATTCATTGTAGGCGAAAAAGAACAATAGACAGTTGTGGAAGTATTTTAATTAGCATTATCTGATAGATGACAATTCTCCAGATAATTTCCATTTGTTTTAGGTTTATTCGTCTGCTCATTTTTTTAGGGTTTCCTAATTTACACTTTACAGTCAATATTTATTTTTAAAAATATTTTTTTTGATTAAGTAATATTACAAAAAGAAGGGTTTCAAAATAACGTCAGTATTTTCTTGACTATTGGAAGTAATTATAGATGTATATATATCCCTAGTGTTATTTATTTATTTTTTATTTTATTTTTTTATTTTTCTCTTAGCTCTCAAATTTTTAAGATTACGGATAAGGGAAAAATAAAGTAATTTGTTTGGGGTGAGCAGATTCTTTTACTAGGAGTACCTGTTTGAAGGTGGAGTGAGGGAATCAAGGAGCATGGGAAGCCTCGGTAGAGGTGGAAATCTTGCGGTGCAATGGAGAGAGCCCACTGAAGGCTGAGCCTAGAGTCTCTCTAGGCATGTAGTGGAAGCTCATTCAGTTGGATAGCAGTTATGGTTGCCCGTCAGAGGCTTGTTGTTGGTTGGCCAAGGGCCGTAATGTCCACCATTTGGTCTGCTTTCCCAGATCTAGAGAGTTGCCATCTTTCCGGTAGTGGTGGAAGTGTCAGGTCTTGGAATAGGGGGTTTTGGCAATGTCTTCTTCTGATGGCTTCGTTGATGGCGGGGACCTCGAACTTTTCGTGGATGTCAGGAGCCTTCATTTCACCATAGTGCTGTGCGCAGAATGTTGTTCTGGAAGCTCTGGAGTCTAGTTATGGTGCTGGTGGGGAGAAAACGGAAAAGTGGAGTTCCAAACAGCAGTGCTGGCCTCAGGACGCTCTGATATATGAGCAGTTTCAGCCTCAAGGATATAGCCGGGCTTGTGATGAGATGCTGGAGAAAGTAGTAAGTCCTACGTACTCTTTTCAGCTTCTTCTGCAGGTGTGTGCCGAACGCCATGTGTCTGCCTAGGTCCAGTGTTATTTTATTAGTATGGGATTACATATAACAATCTGTCACCTGATACCAACATGTTCTTCAAATTTAACTCTCATTTATAAACCTAGGCCGGATTACCAAAAAGGGTTTCTCCCCATCACTCATGTGAGTGACAGAGTTCTATAATATAGAATACATATATTTGTGTCCTTCACTGTAGCCAAAAAGAAAAATGTTTCGACGGCAATATACTTATTATAATGATTCGACCGGTTTAAAACCAGCAGAACAGAAATATATTAGTCTTATTGCGCATAATTATATCTCAAAGAATATCCATCAGGCACAATTTAGAGTCCAGTCCGAAAACTAGTCCACCAATGTAACAGAGGCAACATGTTATGGATGCTGTTTGACATACAATGTTTGACATACATTACACACTTTAGCGGTCGACAATCAACGGCAAATAGAAGCCATTCGTTCTATGTGGATAGGAAAACCATAAAAGGGGTCTAAAAAATTATTCCACTCAGTGCTGCCCATTTTACTCACTTACTATTATTGTTACTTATTAATTAATAGAGAGTTTGATGCTACTAAGAATTTCTTAATAACTGATATGTGGGTGGATGCTCAGTATATAACCCAGAGCTTGGAACTTAGTACAGTAGCTTACAGGCCGTCACAGACCTAATTGCCCTTAAACCTCAGCTTATTTCGCGGCATTAGGTCTGCCAAGATGAATCGATCACGGTATAATTCAAGGATTATAAGTAATTTAACATTTTTTTTTTTCAATCTAGATGAAGGAAATGGCTAAAAAAAGTTCTATAAATTTTTTATAGGAAGATCAAATCAAAAACAGCTTTATTATGATCTGCCTTATTGGGCAATAAGTAATTGTGAAAAATGATCTCAATCATACTATATTTACAATTATTCATTCACTCGCTCATTCATACAGTATTTACAAACAGCCCAGAGACCTCCTAAATCCACGTGGTTGTTACCTAGAGAGAAAGCGGAGTCTTGGGATGTGCTCCCACACTCCTTCGTCAGCCGCATCACTGGAGACGAGCCAGTGGAGGCTGACGAAGAGCACGAGAGGACATGATTGGAGAAACTGGCTATTGCTAGGACTCCCACTGTTACGCATTTATAGCAGGCCACGAGGCCACTGCCGTTTCAGTCTCCGAGGAGGATTATAGCTATAGGAAGATGAATCCATAATTTTGCGTTTGAGGTCAAAAGGATTTCTTAAATCTATGATCAAACAGGAAATAAAGAGTGAAGGAAGGAGATTATCAAGAGTTGGGATATAACAGTCTAACCCAGTCGAGTTTTTACTCGTATTGGATTAGATGTAAACCTGAAAAATCAGCGTGGTATACCACTAAACAAATGTTTAAAAATTGCTATAATGGCTTTATTTAATTAAAGACCCATAAAGTCCCAACACATATTACTTACATACGATCACTCAGGTCTTTGATCTTTGATTTGATACCCGACACTTAATGATCAAAAATATTTGTTTATTAATTTATGCATTATTTATTAATTGAGGTATGAAATAGTCGTATCAATAATATACCTACCGAGGCATATTCAAATCTGCACCTGAAACCGGATGTTGCCATTTAATTTTCCGTACTATCCCTAGACCACTGTTCATTTACGGTTCTGTTGAAGGCCCAAAAAACTACGAATTTTCTAAAATAGTTCTAAGGATAGGTTCTAAGGATTGCTGCGACTGCTACTTGGTTTGTCAGAAACAAAAACCTTCATCAAGACTTAAAAATTGAGACAATATAAGACTTTATCAAATTCATAAATTACCACCACAAATCGCAATAATTTGACGGAGCAATTAATCTAGCAATTGTAATTCCGTCGTCGAATAAAGACCTTCTCCCATAAAAAAGAATTTTAAAGTAACAAACTACATACTTTGCCATGTTGAATGTTCTTCTTTTAATAAATGTGATAAAAACCTAACAACTGGTTTCATCATCCCAAGCCAAATTCCCAACAAACTATTCTGCTCATATTCAAGCCAATGAACTCACAATATAATAACTTACTAAAGAGTTTTATCTCTTGCAGAAATGCGCTTAATACCTTCTCTAGTGTCTTTTTGAAAGCTATGGAAAATTCTATGATGACAATTAAAGGTATAAATTTTATCAACATTGAGAAGAATCTTCAAAGTTACAAATTTATTGGCATGCTACAAATATATCTATCAAACACAACCTAAAAGCGCACTGAACCTGTACTATATAGAACGTTTGATTTATTGAAATAATATTCTTACCAGGCTTGATGTGTCATGCATATGTTCGAGAAAATACATACCTGTAAAACAAAAAAAAAGATTATAAACATTTTTATTATCTTTCCACAACTGATAATTTATTGTTTATTGTAATAGCTCCATATCTACTTAAAACATAACTATATATCGTTGTTATGGCTAAATGATTGTATGATATATTCATCTCATCTAAGCGTACCATTTTATTTTATAACCAGTGCTTGTACATCCACGCCTCTGATTCAACGAGTTGGTTACTCCAGCTCGTATGGAGGGCGCAGGTTTCATAGCATACGCTACTGCTATCCGACTAAATAAGACTGCACTACATGCCTAAAGGGACATTATGCCCAGCCACTAGTGGACTCTCACCACTGCACCGCAACTATCAACCTCTACCGAGGCTTTCCACACTCCTGAATTTCCTTACACCGCCTTCAAACAGGTACTCCTAGTACAAGGATCCGCTCAACCCAAATATTTCTTTATTATAATCTTATAATTAGAGAGCTAAGAAAAACAAAAAAAACATAGCATACGCGTGTCTTCTTCCCTTTAATTAATATTATCTAACATTAGAGAATTTCAATACTTTCCAGGCTATTAATTAATCTTTTACCGTTTGTATGGTAATGCGATGAACTTAATGTGGTGCCTCAAGGTGCCCTTCTTCTTGTATATTTTGGTAGAATTGGCTTGTTTTATGTTTTAGATTTTCTTTGCATATAGTTGATAATGTTCTATTAGTTCTACCAACACACTATGTGCACACTATTGCATTCCACACACTATGTCCTATACACACCCAGTCTATCATTTAATTGGATCGGGTCTTTAGAGTGGAAAATTAAGTTGCGGTAAACTTTCTTCACTTTTGTAGGCTAAGACTGACCCGGAACTCAGACGAGGCTAAAAAGACAAGAACTAAACAGACGCTTTGGACAAGTGAACAGACTACTTCAAAGGAAATCCCATTTCTCAACAGAAAATAAATTACTAGTCTACCAAGTTATACTTAAGCCAATCTGGACATACGGAATGGAGCTATGGGGACCAACAAAAAAGTCAAACATCAAGCGCATCTAATCCTGTCAATCAAAAGTCCTGAGAACAATAGTAAATGCCCCTTATTACGTAAGGAACAAAACCCTTCATAATGATTTTAATATACCTTACATTCTTGAACTCATCCCTTCCAAATTCGTAAAATTCCATAGTGACCTATCCAACCACCCTAATCCCCTTGCACAGTCATTGCACTGCACCACTTATCCCTATAATCCTCCTCGGAGACTAAAACGGCAGTGGATTCGTGACCTTTATCCAATGACGCGGCTGACGGGAGAGCGTGGGGTACTTCTCAGGACTCCGCTTCTTCCTACGTACGCGAGGGAGGTGACAACCATGTGGACTTGGGAGGTCTCTGGGCTGTTTGTGTTTACCGTATGAATGAGTGAGTTAATGAAAATTGTAAATATGGATATGAATATGGATGGAAAATATGGATCATTTATCACAATTACTTATTGCCCAATGAGGCAGATTGTAATTTTATAATAATAAAGTTGTTGTTGAAATTATGTAGGCTACACCAATCCTTTTTTTTTTTTTAAATATTCCCTAATTTGCCCGATATATTTCTTAGATCTTTTTTATTTAATAAAAAAAGATAGATGTTAGTTACAAGTAAATGAATAATTAGCATCGCACTGGATATAATACATGTCTTATAGGGCATTTATCATAAAGCTTATCAATGAACTTAAGCGTGTAAAGAGTGTATTCGGTACTCGACCAGCTCTTACAAGGGTAAGTTGGATCCTAAAGAGTAGCAAACCAATAAAGGAACTGTCGGGTCAGGATTGTCGTTGAATATACCCAAAGTGCGGAGGAGACGCCCACCACGGGCTAGGGTCACTACAACCTCTACAACGCCGTCCGGTGAGCGCCAAGAAAGAGGCGGGTGGACCTGTGGTCTTTCACCCTGGCAGCCGGCCTAGTCGGCGGGCAGCTCATTCGTTTTTATCTGACTCCATAAGATCTTAGAAAGTGTGCCCCCACAAAGCACTACGTTCAGGAGAAGAGGAACAGGGTAGGTTTATAGGTAGTTTATATGGTCTTGGAATGACCACGAATTCACACTTGGTGTCTAAGGGTAGGCGAAAACCGTCCGGATCCCAAAGGCGAGTGTGAACCGGAGAGAAGCAGACTGGGTTGCCGTGGGAGGTAAATTTGTAGGGCCACGGAAACCGTCGTCCACCAGTAAGAAATCTCTCATGGAGACGCTAGTTTTAGCGAGACGGAGGCAGAGATTCCCACTAGGAAGGTGTGGGGTCTGACAAGGCCGGACTAAAACATAACAAGGTTAGGAAAGAGAGATACAGAGGTTTTCATAAATGAGAAGGCCAAATCTCGAAACATCAGTGCAGCTGCAAGTACCAGTCCAGAGCCGTAGTTAGAATGACTTTTTCGGTTTTCTTCGGTTTTTTTTTTTTTTTTTTTTTTCTAAGAATTTCTCCTCTTCCTGCATTTACATGGGTGAGGTTTTATTCTGACCAACCGCAATGAAGGGTGACGCTTGAATGTTATAGACCAGGACCCACCCAGCCCCAGGAACTTCCTGACTCCCTGTGCAGGGACCTCTAAACTAGATTTTTGCAGCTCCGTCTTTTTTTTTGTTTACAATATTTACACTTATATAACGTTTGGTAATATTATTCACATTTATTTAAATTAATTTTTAACATATTATAACCAATTTACTATATACAATAAAGTATAGGGTGATTTATCTTATGTAGGATTTGACTATTTTTAAACATTATTTTATCTTGTAAGTAGTAAAAAATGAGAAGGGACAGATTTTGAGTTTTTTTTAATTTGCCCACCGACTAGAAAGTTCCAGTAGAGCAAAAGACGGGGAGAGAGAGTGAGTGAGATTTAGCGTGGCCGGTACAATATAACACTAGTGAAGAAAGTTATCCAGGTGCTTGGAAAGTGGGGGGGGGGGAGGGAGTTGGTGATGTTTGAGGCGATCAGTACAAACTTGGGCAGGGCCTTAGCTCCATTGTTCGCTCCAAGTTGTGGCCCCTCCAATCTTTCAGTTGAACTTGATCAGGTCTACAGCCGTTCACGCTTGGCGGGCCTTCAGCCACGCTTCGCGGCGCGCTCCCCACCTTGTCAGAAACATAATTCCAATCGATTCAAACTGCCTCCCTCCTCCACCGCCTCTTCTTTCTGACACCAAAGGTTCCCCTTTTCTCTCCTTTATATACTTTATTATAGATTTTATTTTTCCCCGAGGTTGTATTCGCAGTTATAAACCCGCTGCCACTTTTCCTCAGTTCTAAATGAGGAAATTCCCTACTTAAAGCCAAGCATGGGGGAATTCAATCTCAATTCATATACCATGAGACATGAATGTTGGTCAAGTGCGATGTATCGCAAAACTAGAAAAGGTTGTTCAAACAATTTTAATTATAGTCAATTACTAACAATTAATTAATCACTCTTCATTGAGTCGCTTTTAGTTGTAACATCACGGTAATTTTAATTATAATATTATCTACGTGAAATATAATAAAACTTCTAAAAAGACGTTCAGTGTGTATAACTAATTAAGTCCAGTTGGCAGCCGCAGTGTACAGACGTGTTTCCTTTAAGTTTTATTTTAATTAATACAATTGAAGTTTTTTATTTTATTTTTCAATTTAGTGGGTTCACTTCCAACTGAACTTACTTATAGTTTATTTTATAACGTATGCAGTGAATCAGTACAGTGAGAGAAATGTCCAGGTGACGACACCATTCCAAGTTCACAAAATTCCATAGTAACCTATAGCACAGTCATTGCACTGCTCTACTCATCCCTATAATCCTCCTCAGAGACTGAAACGGCAGTGGCCTCGTGACCTGCTATAAATGCGTGACAGTGGGAGTCCTGGCAATGACCAGTTTCTCCAATCATGTCCTGAGCGTATGTGGCTCTCGCGCTCTTCGTCAGCCTCCATTGGCTCGTATCGGTGACTTGGTTGACGGAGGAGCGTGAGGGACTCCGCTTACTCTTTTGCATGCGAGGGAGGCAACAACCATGTGGACTTGGGTGGCCCCTGGGCTGTTTGTAAATATTGTATGAATGTGCGAGTGAATGATGAATTGTAAGTATGGTATGAATGAGAACATTTATCTCAAATACTTATTGCCTATTAAGTATTAAGGCAGAATGTAATTTTATCATAATAATTTTATCATAAAAAAATCCGAAAAAAATGTTTAACTCCATATTAAGGCACAGGCATTCTCCACTTTCTGGAAAACATAAAAAACAATAGCATTACATAAGCTTATCAAAGACCAAGGAGAAGGTTCAAATTACAGGGCCATAAGTTTGCTGAATATATTATCGAAAGTCCTCGATAGATTCATACTAAAACGCATTCACGATTATATATACCGACATTACAATAGATGAACAGTTCGGATCCTGGGAACAGTATTCCCCAGTTGGCACGAATCACGAACTTCATAGCCCAAAGCCTTCAACGGCAATCAGTACACAGGAATACTTTTGATGAGCTTTGAAAAAGCTTTGGACTTTGTTTGACACCCGGACTATTCCCTACAAAACAGTCGTAACAAACTCACAGTTTCATTTGTCAATACACTTAGAGACTATACTTTACTAGCATGGCATTCCCCTTGAAAAACTAACTCCAGTAAACTTGAAAAACTGTATTATATGTAAAGAATAAAAAACGTAGGAATGCCTAAGAGATTGGCAACTACAAGAAAAATTCTTTCAAAAGATACATTTGCAAAAGAACGAAGCATGTGCAGCTAGTTATAGAAAAAAAAATAAAGTAATCTATATTACGATTACCAAAATATCATTCAATTATAAATATTTTTATTTTATATTTTAAATAATTTTATACATATTGTATACTTTTTGATTTAATTTGTACTTCCAAGTGTTGTTCCTTCTCACCAGTTTGGTTTCCATCAATGACATCCCACTGCTCAACAAGGCCTTCGCGTACTTGATCACGTATCCTCCGCTCTTGAAACCAAACAGTATTGCACCGCTGCCTTTCTGGACATAGCTCAAGCTTTTAGCAGGGTCTGGCACGCAGGTTTGCTTTACGAGCTCAAAAGATATTTACCACAGACCCTATTCCTAATCGTACAGTCCTACCTTTCAAACTGCTTCTTCCAAGTCCGCTGTGGTTTAGAATATTCTAACTACTATCCCATAAAAGCAGAAGTTCCACAGGGCAGTTTCCTGGGTCCCGATCCTCTATAATCTCTACACCGCTGATGTCCCCTCTACCCCCAATACCTTCCTGGTCACATTTCCATAGGACATCCCATCTCTCAATTGAAAATAAACTACTAATCTACAAAGTTATACTTAAGCCAATCTGTACATATGGAATAGAGCTATGGGGGACAGCAAAAAAGTCAAACATCAAACTTAAGATGACACTGCAGTCTTGTCATCCCCGAAAATACCTGGATATAGCATCCCAAAACCTTCAAAAATACCTTGATGAGATCGAGTATTGGTGCAACCAATGGCCAATCGAAGTTAATGAAGCAAAATAACCCCACATTACTTTTATCCTCAGCTGCAAGTCCTGTCTACTAGTTTATTTTTTAATTCCATTCCTCTTCCTGTATCCGAGGCAGTAAGGTATTGAGCCAACCATTTCTACGAAATCCTGACATGGAACCCACACACGAGGCTAAAAAGACAAGAACTAAACAGACGCTTTGGACAACTTTACAGACTACTTCAAAGGACATCCCATCTCTCAATAGAAAATAAATTACTAATAAATGATAATTTATCCAATCACTCTAATCCCGTAGCACAGACATTGCACAGCACCACTCATCCTTATAATCCTTCTCGGAGACTAAAACGGCAGTGGCCTCGTGACCTGCTATAAATACGTGACAGTGGGAGTCCTGGCAATGACCAGTTTTTCCAATCATGTCTTGAGCGTGTGTGGCTCTCGCGCTCTTGGTCAGCCTCCATTGGCTCTTATCCAGTGAAGCGGTGACAACCATGCGGACTAGGGAGGTCTCTGGACTGTTTGTAAATACTGTATGAATGAGTGAGTAAACGAAACTGTACCACAATTACTTATTGCCCCAATGAGGCCGATTGTAATTTTATCATAATAATTTTGTAAATATTTATTATTTCATTTGTAAAAGGTTTTTTATTTAATTTTCTAAATACCGTTTGGTTGGGTTTTTTTTTATTGAATAAGTTTTTATACTGTTTTTCCAGCAAAAATGTTTGTGTATGAATATGTCATTATATTTTTTCTAATACAAGTTAACGTGAAAAGATACCGGAACACTTAATAACTGTATAGTGACTGAGTGTAATAAAGTTTTTTTACTCTTATTATATTATTGACTATGATTTCATTTTCAATACGTCTAAAATACTCTCTTATTCTCAAGGAAAACATTTATAAATCAAGAGTTGCGAAGGACCTGGATCATAGTTGAATGTTTGCGTTGCAACAGAATAATGAACGTTCGATGACCTACCCCCCCCCCCCCAAAAAAAAAGAAATGAGTGCTCCATAAATATTTTACGACATCACGAGATACAGACGGAGCCTGGAGGTGCAAGGAATGGACTCATAGCATATAATGGTAAGACCACATATGTGGCGTTGAACCAAAGGTTATAACATTAATAACTACCAGCAAAAACAATAAACTCCCTTGATCGAGACTCGAACCCAATACTGAAACGGTGTATTAAATTACGTTTTCACATACCGCTGTAACGTTAACAAATTAGCACTCAGAAACTAAAATTTGAGGTCACATTGTGCCCCCGCTGTCAGCTCAGCTTGAAGTCATTTCAAGAACTTAGTCAAAGAAGATTCATATTTCACGAGAAGAAGATCGTCCTCTCTTGTAGCTCTGTTGGATATTGAGTTCCTGGGTTCGAGTCCTCAATCCGGCCCTAATTTTTTTTCACTTTCTGAAATTCATTAATAATAGTAGGATTTATACCACAACAAAAATTGGCATTTTAGTTTTCCGTAATTACAACGTTCAGCTTTAGGTCTTCAAAGATAATCGTCAGCAATTAAAGGGTTTCTCAGAATTAACAGATTTAAACAGTTTAATTAACAGAGTTATAAAGTAAATAGGACAGGGTTATTCATGGACTAACACATTGGGCCAATGACCTCCACGACTTTGCTGGCACATACCCACTCTTTTGTCGAAATTTTCCATGACCATTTGGCGTAAATGTGGTTGAATTTCGTTGATGCGGGATATTCTCTTTCAATGCACGGGTGGGTGTGGGCTTGTTGACATACACCTTTGACTTCAACTAGCCCTATAAAAAGAAATATAAAGGTGTTAAACCACACGATCCAGGGGGCCAATTCTGATCACAGAAACGAGAGAGGACACGACCTGGAAATGTCTCATGCAGTATTTTAATTGTTTCATGAGCTGTATGGCATGTGGCACCTCACTCTCACGCACTGCTTGGATATTGACAATGCAGTTCAAATGTTTTTGGACGACAAGTGTGTTTAGTGTCTCCAACTGACCCAGTCTTCCTAAATTTTACAATTAATCTCTTCAGAGTTGATGAAGTCAAAACAATATTCCGACCATATTTTGTATAAAATTTTCGAACTGTAGCCGTCAAACTTTCATTATTTTTGAGATAATGTTCAACAATAAAGACACGTTGTTCTGTCGTGTAACGCCCCATTTTTACTAACCCTAAACTGTCAAATTGTTTTTTTTTAGGGTTGCCAGCACTTTACTGCACAAATGGCGGCAAATTCAAATCTTGCGTTAATTCTGGGACACCCTTTATATAAACCAAGTTAAAAATTATGCTCTTTTATATTGTTAGCTGAACTAGTAAGTTTTTATGGGAGCATCAATTATAACTTACGTCGGTTCGATATTGTTCATCACTTAAGAAAAATATCATGTCTGAAAAGTTTATAGGACGTTTGTAGGAGTTATTTTCTTCACGGGAGACTTCATCTGTGATAGGGAAGGCGTTGATGCGGTAAAAGAGGTCGCCTATGCCTTGAACTAGTTCACAGCAGCTGTATAAGAAAGCAATAGTGGAAGTTTGATTCGGCTGGAATTATGGACAGGCGGCTAGTCCCATTCACAGCAGTTCTCCAGTGGAGAGGTTCCTATAATTGCCGGTGTCTGCTCAGCCAAGCGGCAGTTCTCCATTTACACGTCTCTGGAGCCTTTTTACACCTGTCCCTTATTACAATTCCACATCTAGCATTCACATAAAAGTTGAACATAATATATATTTGTATTGTCGTTCGGTATCTATATATTATAAATAATTCACAAAATGCGCCCTAAAAAGGGCCATAAGTTAAATTCAGTTGTACTTAGGCACAATTCAGCTTCGAGTTTTTTCCCATACAACCTACTGGAATGAATTAATATTTAGTATAAATGCACATGTAACACATGCACATTAGGTTAAGAATTAGTATGTAAGTTAGTTTTAAGTTTCATCAAAAAGGTGAGCCCTATCACCTCCTTCAGGTCAGCCTCCCAAATCCACATGCGAAAGAGAAAGCGGAGTCTTGGGAAGACCCCACGCTCCTCCGTCAGCCGCGTCACCGGATACTAGCCAGTGAAGGCTGACCAAAAGCGCGAGAGCCACAGACGCTCAGGACAAGTTTGTAAAAACTAGACATTGCCAGGACTCCCACTGTCGCGCGTTTATAGCAGGTCATGAGGCAACTTCCGTTTTAGTTTCCGAGGAGGATTATAGGGATGAGTGGAGCAGTGCAATGACTGTGCTATGGGATTAGGGTGGTTGGATAGGTTACTATGGACTTTTGTGAACTTGAAAGGGATGAGTTCGAGAATGTAGGGTATATTAAGACTATTGAGAAGGGTTTTGTTTCTTACGTAATAAGGGGCGTTAACTATTGTTCTCAGGACTTTTTATTGACAGCATTGGATAAGCTTGAAGTTTGGATTTTTTGCTGTCCCCCATAGCTCTATTCCATATGTCCAGATTGCCTTAAGTATAACTTTGTAGATTAGTAGTTTATTTTCAATTGAGAGATGGGAAGTCCTATGGAAATGTGACCAGGAAGGTATTGGGGGTAGAGGGGACATCAGCGGTCTAGAGATTATAGAGGATCGGGACCCAGGAAACTGCCCTGTGGAACTTCTGCTTTTATGGGATAGTAGTTAGAATATTCTAAACCACAGCGGACTTGGAAGAAGCAGTTTGAAAGGTAGGACTGTACGATTACAAATAGGGTCTGCGGTAAATATCTTCTGAGCTCGTAAAGCAAACCTGCGTGCCAGACCCTGTCAAAAGCTTGAGCTATATCAAGAAAGGCAGAAGTGCCATACTGTTTGGTTTCAAGGGCTGAGGAAATGTGATCAACAACGCGAAGGCCTTGTTGAGCAGTGGAATGTCGTTGGCGGAAACCAAATGGGATGCATGTGCGAAAAAGGTTTTTTGATTCAACAATGGAAGTAGACGTTTTAGTAGGAGTTTCTCAAATATTTTTGAGAGGATAGGGAGTAAGCTAATTGGACGGTAAGATGAGGCGTCATTGGGAGGTTTACCGGGTTTGGTGAACAGAAAAATAATGGAATGTTTCCAGAGGAGAGGAAAGTGCGTCGTTCGGATAATGCAATTATATCTGTAGGTTAGGAAGATTATGGCTTTAGGAGGAAGTTGTTTGATAATTTGAGGAGTAAGGAGATCATATCCAGGGGATTTTTGGTAAGGTAAGTTTTTCAGAATGTATTTGACCTCAGAGGGGTTAATGGCTTTTGGTTGAAGAGAGAGAGGAATAGGTGAAGTGAGGAAATCTTTCACAGTTGTGCTGTGAGTATGGCTTTGATGAGAAGGGTGAGGTTTGAAAGTATGGGTAAGATGCAGAGCGAATTCCTCCAACCTATCCCCATCCGAAGCCGCCCAGGACCCATCATCACGACGGAGTGAGTGGATGTGAAACAGTTTGATACTTTAGAATTTTTTTGGTTAAATTCCACAAGGAATTATCCCTGGTAGACAGAGAGGAGAGGTAGGAATTGAAAGAATTGGAACAGAAGGATGCTAATCGCCGCTTTAATAATCGGCAGTACTGATTGTACGAGCAGCGATCAGCAGGATGCCGGGACCTTTGCCACACTGTTCTGGAGCGGCGTTTGGTTTGGATTAGATCTTTGAGA
The DNA here is from genome assembly GCA_930367205.1 of Acanthosoma haemorrhoidale. NCBI lineage: Eukaryota > Metazoa > Arthropoda > Insecta > Hemiptera > Acanthosomatidae > Acanthosoma > Acanthosoma haemorrhoidale. The sequence goes on along the minus strand of OV884011.1, from coordinate 17,044,944 downwards.
TACTGAGGTAAACGATTATGATTGTGGATTTTCGGGTGACGATGGGGTGATGATGGGGTGACGATGCCTCCCAAGCCGACCTCTGGACCAGAGTAGTGAAAGAATGCACTTCATCGTCTAGGTCTTGGGATGTTTTCAGGGACAATTTGAGGTCTACGGACTCTGTAAGAAGCTGGCGGAAGTGGTCCCAGTCAACTTGTCCCCTAATAAATGAAGGAGGAGGCAGTTTGTGAATTGGCCATTTACTGGAAAGTCTTGTATCAGTAATAAGAGCTACGTCGATGTTCTAGTCGTGGAGTAGGGCTGTTAGTTCGTTAGTGTGGGTGCGAACGCCATTTTCATTCTGAAGGAGAATGGATAAGGAGTCAGAAGGATCCACTTATGGGTTTTGTTTAACGAGGATAAGGTATGAGACAAGATCTGTAAGAAGGGAAATGAGAGGGGTAATTAGAGTTCTGAATTCTGTAAGGAATGATGTTAATAGGCTAGTGAGATCTGAAGAGCTTGAAGGTGGAGGAATATGTGAGATGTGTGGTTGAGGATGGGATTGGGTTTGCTGGTTGACGGGATGAGCAGAACGCTGGGGAAGAGAAACTTGCGGACGAGTAGTGGGCAGTGCCTGTGGCTGCTCTCTGTTCCGGACGGCATCAGCAAAAGAGACTGAACGCCTCAAATTTCTGGCAGGGGCGCTTGTTGAGCTACCTGTGGCTGGCTACTCTTCTTCTGGCCGACGACGTTGCTCGCTCCTGGACTTGAGGATTCTATAAGCTTCGCAGCCCTTGTAGATGGCCGGATGGCCTTGCTGGGTGAGCACGCATACAGCAGGCGATTTCAAGAGCTTTTCACACAATTCGCTTTTGTGCCACCCACTACACTTTACACATCTTGGAGGGTGGTGGCAGTACGATTTCGTGTGCCCGTATGCCTGGCAATTATGGCATTGGACGATGTCTCTTTTGGGGTAAGGTTTTTCGACCTATATTCTTGTGTATAACAGGTGTGTTAAGTCGCATATTTTCTCCACGCCAGATTTACTCTCGAGATCTACAAAGAATAACGGTAATGCCGTTTTGGTGGATTTGTTTTGTTGTCTGTCCTCACGTAAAACGTTGGTTATTAGGCGAACTTTGAATCCCAGAGCTGATAGTTCGTCTTTTCGTCGCAGATTTCTGATCACTACTCGTAACGATCTTTCCTGCTTCAACTGGTATGTATGGAAGTCGGCATTGGTTTCTTGCAAATACTTGATGATCGTTTGAAAAGTATCGGGAGTGTCTGGGGAAATTTTCGTATCCCGAGAGCGATTGAGGCACGTATATTTTCCGGTACCTACAATTTCGCTCATTTGTGAGCATAATAATTTGAAATTGCTAATATTCCTTACGAATATGGCAGGCGGTTAGGGCTGTGTTGGTGTTTTGATGACTTCCATGTCGTCAGGTTGGCTATTTCTTAACGCTTCGAAGCTGTTAGGCGTGAAGAATGGAGATTCGTCTACTGTTTCTTCTTTTGAAGTGCTGGCCTGAGGTGGTAGGTCCTCCATAGAGCTGGTGGCAAATGAATTTATTGCAATGTTTCTATTTGATCATCTAGGCTTTCGCTTAACAGGTGATGGGGTCAGAGTTGGCCCTAAACCCCTTGTTCTTTTTTTTTTATTATCAGACATTAGCTGCTGATAGAATCTCATTTTATCATAAACGGTTTTTTGTTAGTAAAAAAAAAAGAAAAAAAAATACGCGCGCGGTGGGATTTGATCTCACAACTTCCAGTGGGGAGTCACCGGTCTTGGCTCTGAGCCACCAGACCGACTTATCGGTCCGATTTCACTTTTTATGCTTCCACACAAATTTAATGAGAGATTTACTCAATTCTTAAGGGCTCCCTCACGTAAGTTGCCTTTTAGAACAATTTTGTGGATGAACTGTGGCCTAAAAACGGTAGTATACAGTATTTGAAGGACGAGCGAAATAGAGAGATGTTGTATAAAGTAGCGCATGCGCAAAAACTGCACTTAATATTAAAGTCCCTTTTCAGTTCACCTCAAGATTTGACTCTTACACAATCTTTTTTGCATTTTACACGTCACATAGCGTATAAATATAATATAGAATAAGGCTAAGGTAGAAAAATAAAAGTTAAATCCTTAAAGCTTTGTAAAAACAAAATGATGACTAGGCATATTTTAATGAAATTAGTCCAGTGAAATTAACCGTGAGCATGCTCACCCATGTTTTAATAAATAAATGCCTGGAATGAATATCCTCTTTTCCTTTTTTGAGTTAATAGTTAAATTAAATGTACGAAAAGGGAAAATCCTCAGGTATAAATCTATGCTTGAAGCCCTCTCGAGAGCTAATAACAGACGTAGGAAAAAATAAATAAATGAAAAAGATGAACGTTCCTTCAAAGAATTTTTCTCCTTTTTTTTTTTTCTGTTTTTTCCTTGTCGAAAAAACAAGCCGTCGACGGAATTCCACGCAAAATTAGCGTTTTCATTCCGTTGTTTTCAACATGTAATATTACTTTATTAAAGCATTTTCACAAAGGGTTGGATTTTATTGTTCCACCGTAGCTGGATGGAAAACGATTGTGTTACTTACTCCAGGGCCCTTAATGAAGACTCGAATACCTTTTATTCCACTTTAGCCTTTCCCCACTACCCTTCCTCTCCCTCAGGATTATCTTCTACCTCTCCATATATCCTCCTCATGCGTTCATGTTACCCTCCACTCTGCAAAGGAATTCCTATTATTATTTCTCTCATTTTCAGGTTGACTGCAACTTTGTTAAGTTTCGCCTTAATCTTTTATAACAAAGCTCGGAACAGTCCTAAAAAGCATATCAAAATATGAAGATTAATATAATAAAAAAAAAATACTATTCTTTTTATGGAGCTCAATAGGCAACTGTATTTTCCTCAAAGCTAATTTAAGTTATTTCCATGTCAGGTGACTTCAATAACAGTAATCGTTTTAACAACATCAATAATTTTAACAGTGCTTTCATTATAATAACACTCATGGGCACAAGCCAAAGTAAATACACTAATTAAAAAAAATACTACATTTACATGTTCCAAAGTGATTTTAAAAGTATTTATCTATGAACACAGTCCCTGTTTGGGACACCATTTTCTTGAAGCATTTCTGTTTCGAATCGCTTACATTCAGGGCTTATCTAAAAACGTTTTTACGAATACATGAATCTTAGACTACCCCACCTAGTATGAATCTTAGACTACCCTACCTAGTATGAATCTTAGACTACCCTACCTAGTATGAATCTTAGACTACCCTACCTAGTATGAATCTTAGACTACCCCACCTAGTATGAATCTTTGATGTATAATATTTCCTGTAAACAAAAAATGACTGGTATTAACCTGGCTGGTTACCAAGGGACTAAAGCCCAGCAGTCATTCAATGCTTGCTAGATCAAGGACTCCCCCTCCTTTAATATAATATTGCAAGATGCGCTGAACTCCGCAATATATAAATAAATAGAATAAAGTGGGGTGAATGAACTAAAATCAGTTTATGTGTAAACAAAGCCAGCAATTTTGTACTAGGATAAAGTTAATTGATATATATATATATATATGTAAAGCAAGTATACTCTCTTTAATTATGCCTACGGTGGATGAATTCATCCAACGTAGGCATATCAAATTTTTCGAATCCCTGCAATACTTGACAAACCAGGTGTTTAACACGATAACCCCCGCTCCGTTCCCACATCGATGGCAGGACGCCGTCACGGCAGGAACGCTCTAGTCTTAGGTTCTAGGTTTAGGTTTTAGTTTTTTAGTGTTGTCACGGTTATAAGCAGAAGGTGAGCCTCATCACCTAGTGTTGTAGATGTGTTTTTTGACTTTTTTACTACAAATTGAAATATATCATATTTATTCACTACTTCGAATGCATCTGCGTATGCAGTACAAGAAGCAAATTGTAATCCAATAATGTTTTGTTAATTTTAAATAATAAAGAGGTTTTGAAAAAAAAAAAAAACTCTCTAATTTGAATTTGCAGCGCTACTTCTACTGACCACCACTAGATGGAGATAGCAGCAATATTCTAAAAAGTTATATGATACAGGACGGTTATATTAATTAACATAACTTGTAAATATAGTGTGAATAGAGAAGTGATAGTTATAAACTGTGATTGTCGGTTTGTAAGACAATTTTCATATGACAAATTAGTTTCTCTGTAAACAAAGCAAGCAATTTTATTCACTATATTTTATAGTATAACAAATATTCATATTATTAACACAATCTTACCTGTAAACAAAGAAAGGACAATTATCGTTTATAACTATCACTTCGCTATTCACACTTTTCTTACAACTTTAGTTACTTAATATAACCGTTCTGTATCATATCACTTTTTAGAATATTGATGATAGCTCCGTCTAAAGGTGGTCAGTATAAGCAGCGCTGCAAATTCAAATTAAAGAGTATAATATATATATATATATCAATTTACTTTATCCTGGTACATTGTACTTTACTTTAAGAAAAAAAATATCTAGCTGATCAAAAAGAATAAAAATACTTTGCATTACACAGATTTCATAAGCTTATGAATAATACTACGTACATATGTATAACACAGTATCTGATATGTACATATGAGATTACTACAAGAAATCAACAGCAACATCACTAATTGAGCCTCGAGATCCTCAGAGTGAGCACCGTACACCACACTAAGTGGGAAAAGATAAGGGGAAAACTAGGAGTTGCCGCGAATTTAATGGTAGGAGATGTCTGGATTGATTGGGCAGTTTAAGAGTGGAAATGGACCGGTAGGTGAGTTGAGAAATGTGCTCTTTCCAGGTTAGAGTTTAGTCAATGACCAAACTTAGATTTTCGACTGAACTAGAGAAGTGGATTGGAAGAACATCGATGGTAAAGGTGGAAATATCATTTAGGGTCAATACCCCCTCAATAGGGGGAGGGGTGAACCAATGATGATTGCTTTCGATTCCTATGCATTCAATCAAAAATTATGAAGAGAGGCCCATGTTTCAATATGGTCCAGGTCTTCCAGAATCAATTGGGAGGCGGATCGGAGGTGACTTAGGAGGGAAAAATAGGTAAATTTGGGTGTCGTTGGCATATAAGTAGAATGAACAGTGATGGAAAGATGTATGGAAGTCATTGATGTAGACACAGAAGAGTAATGGCGAAATAGACGAATCCTCAGCTACACTGGAAGATAATTAAAGAGGTTGGGATGGAGGTTGATCTGGAATGAATACAACCAGGGAGTGGTTATATATGAGTGATTTGAACCAGCTAACGCCACTTTCTAGTCTGAGAGGATAAGGATAGATATGTGGTGTTGGTCATTGGAGGGTTGGAAGTCTTTTGTGATTGTACAGAGCATTGGTATAGTACGATAGACTTTGGGGGAGGTAGGGTTAGGAACTTTCCCTCTGTAATGCGGAATTTTAAAGGGAAAAAATATAAACGTAAAGAAATAGGAACATAATTGCAGGGAGACAGAGCTCTAGGAATTTCAAGAGAATACCATCGGGACTCAAAAGGACTTAAAGAGAAAAAGAATCTCTCTGGGTAAAAATTACAAATTTGTCTAATGAACTTGTCATGAACAGAAAGTGAGAGTTAAGGTTATTGTCAAATAGTTCAATGGAGTAGGAAAGGGCCCATGAAAGAGTTTCGATTGGGCTAGGCGGGTTTTAGACTGAGTAAGGTTTAGGATGATGTCATCTTTGGGGTGCCTAGTGCGGACAAACCTCCTCCATGCAGCATTCCGATGCTCAGATCTTCAGGTGGAAGTCTTAAAATGCGCATGTTTGTTAAGGATGGTAAGGCGATTGGTGGTAAGGGAATGAACCAGGGAATTAGAATATGGGAGGTCCCGTTGAGTTTTCTCCAGATCTGGTTTGATGATCTCGAATGTCAGAAAATTATGGTAGGTAATATTCATAGGGGAGAAAGTGTGACATCCGGATTGTATGAGAAGGAAATGAATGACATATACACGTAGGAAGTAAATCAGCACATTTTGAAGTGTACTTTGAATGAAAACACATCATTTGATACGTTAAGCCTTATTGGTGAATGCAAATCATTTTTTGACAAATAAAGATATATGTATAGCTTAAATTTCGACCTTCAAACCCCCTATTAAAATCTAGCTAAATGATGAAATAAGGGATTTTTATGAGACTTAACAATTTATGAGTACAGCCCTCAAATACTTGTCATTCGTTCACCATCTCATACTAGCACCTAAAACAGACATAAGTAAAGTTCCGAAACACTGATTCGTGAGGAAAAACGCATTAAGTATAAAATAATAGAGAAATTAACATGTTACGTGGGCTTAGAATAGTTCATTTTCACAACAAGAATAGAGTTTTATTTCATCATTAGACATTGATTAAAAGGTCAAACACTCAACATCAATCCTTTCAATCAAAAGCCCTGAGAACAATAGTAATTGCCCCTTATTACGTCAGCAGCAAAACCATTCATAATGATCTTAATATACCCTACATTCTTCAATTCATCCCTGCGAATTTCATAAAATTCCATAGTAACCTATCCAACCACCCTAATCCCCTAGCACTGCACCATTCATCCCTATAATCCCCTTTGGTGACTAAAACGGCAGTGGCCTCGTGATCTGCTATAAATACGTGACAGTGGGAGTCACAACAGTTTCTCCAATCATGTCCTGAGCGTCTGTGGGTCTCGCGCTCATGGTCAGCCTCAGCTTGCTCTTATCCAGTGACGCGGCTGACGAAGGAGCGTGGGGAAGTTCCCAAGACTCCACTTCCTCGTTCGCACGCGAGGGAGGTGACAACCATGTGGACTTGGGGAGTCTCTGGGCTGTATGTATATACAGTATAAATGGCCCAATGAATGGAAATTGTAAATATGGTATGAATGAGATCATTTATCACAATTACTTACTGTCCAATGAGGCAGATTGTAATTTTATCATAATAGAGTTGTTGTTAATCAAGACATTGATTAGTACAAAAATTCAATAACTTGGAAGTATCAATAAAAAAGATACATTAAAATCGATCCTCCGTGTGAATCAAACGCCTCGTCAATGTCCATACCCGCATTTGGAAGAGAATTGTAAAGTCTTACCCCAGCATTTTTGATCGCTAACAATTAAACGTAGACTTTGTCAATTACTGCCACCTCTCGGTCAATATAGCCGTGGATTTGGCACCGTTAATTAAATCAGAGTCCCTTTATTAGCTGGGGGGGGGGAGGTACTCGTGCAGCAGCTGAATTCAAAGCAAGGGAGGTTTTGGTAAAATTTAAATCAGCCAGGGGGGGTGCCTTAATGGTTGTATACTGTCCTCTTCAATTGTTCCATCGGCCTATAGATCAATGGAAAACTCGTTATCCGACGGGATCCTGCGCCCCCTTAGGCGTGTCCTCTTTAATTAGGTATAAATTTTCAGCTTTAAAGTGGGCTTAAAATCTAATTTTATCGACTATTATCCACCCGTTCCCCTTCCTGACTAGTTGCCTAATGACTATTGTACCATTTTCAATTTACGACACCGTTAGATAAATCTACTTAGTCAGTAATAAACTATTGTCCTTGATAGCATGCGCTTAATGTGCATCCTTACGACTCAGAAAATCCACTTTTTTTTTCATTTGTAAATAACGTTTTTATAGGATTACCGGAACGAGTAAAAACAATGTTACAGAATTATATGTCCAATTGTAAATAATATTTTTTTTTTTTTATTTTATCTATGTTATTGGTCCATGGATCACTAGCCTCATCGCTTATTTTTACTTCGATTATAAACAAAACTCAATGATTTAGAAACAGATATGACAGTAACGAGAGATACTAGCGGCAATAAGTGTCAATTAAATGAAAACATAGAATATTCTGAATAAAATAATACTTCAATTTATTAAAATTGGTCCCAGAAAAACATAATCGGCATTTTAAATATTTAAATACAAAATGAAAATAACTAACAGATTTTAGCAATTTTTTTATTCATATTTTAGGGATTTTGAAAGTAGCTTTTTTTACAAAAAAAGGTTTTTTGGTTATAATTGTTTAATTAAGCTCTGGATGCCCTGTACTTGGTAATTTACGATGCCAAACGTATAAATTATCCAAACCTTCTCCATATTTCAAGGCACATTGAAAAATACTTTGTACTTCTTGTAAGCTGAATCGCTTTACTATTTTAAGGTCTTCTACAGAAGGGTTTCTAGCTACAAGCTCAAAAAGTACAAAACCTTTTTGATTATCCCCCCCCTTTTAAGTATACATTAGTCAAAGATACAAAGTAATGACATAATAGACTTTTTTTTCCACAAAGTATAAACGTCTTCTATTTGCTTGGATATAAAATGTTTAGGCACCTTATTTAGTATGTATTTTAAAACTGTACTTATTAGTAAAATTAATTATTTTTGGGTTTGGTATGCTCCTAACATCTAATTATTAATTTTCAATAATTTCTATTTCGTTATGCAGCGATCCGTTATAGTTGCAACATGGTCTTAAAAATGTTTGTAAAAGCTAGGATTATCTGTTGCTGTTGCCGAACGCTGCCCCAGGAATTAACGAAGTTCGGTTCGAATCGAGGAGTTTGGCCCTGGCTGAATTATACCTGTAGAATATTGGACAGATCGAGCCCTATTGAGCTGAGAAGTAGAGTCATAAAGAAAAGAGGCATGTAAAAAGTTGGCAAAAAATAAAAGGGTCGCTGGTATTAATGTAGTAAGAATGTTTGGAGAGAGTTGAGAGAATATAGCGGTGAGATAAGGACGGAGGAGGAAGTTATAGGGATTTATAGGGTAAAGTTCTTAGGATAAGGGTCTTCCTAAGGGTATGTAAGTGGATCCGGGGCCTATAACTATTCAATAGCCGCGGGAAGGGTAAACAGTCCCTCCCTCGAGGGGGGCTCTCTTCTTCTCTTCCCTAGTCTCTACTCCCTGTAATTTCATTTATCATCTGCCTATCATCATCTCTACAGTACTGCATCTCAAAATCGTCAGTCCAGATTCACCAACTCAATTTTTATTTAGTAATTTTCTATGGCGAAGAGCATATATCCCAAAATCACGCAGTACTGACACAACGTTAGTTTATGTTATCGTTATTTAAATTTTAGTTCAGACTTTTGGATATAGACGAGGAATATTTGGATAATGGGTGGGCTATTATCACAGTATCTGCAAAAGGTAGATTGTTGTCACTCGTGTATGTGCTATCTTGATGTAGCTAATGATCTTTCCTCTATTAAGTAAATTATTCTTAAAGAATGCAGTTGTTTGTCCATCGAGTGCAAGTCCCTTTGCCAATTTCTTAATATTTATCCTGTACGTGTCCGTTACGTCAGAAAGTCAGTTATTAGGAGACCTCTATACTGTTTCGCAGCTTCATCGCTAATGTGTCAATGGCGTTTAAATATGGCGGATGTGATTGTTCAAAATTATTTATTTACATCTTTAAAGCGATCGCGGCAATTTTCGATGTCACGCGATTGTACTACAATCAGTCAAGGTATTATTTATTATGTGTTATACATTTCTTGGGGCCCATTACTTTGTTTTGATATACTAATTAATTATTATTTAAAATTGATAATGGCCTAAATTGTAGTTTTTCAAAGATATATCAGCAACATAATAGACGCAACAGATTGTAATTAATATTGAAATGTACATATCTGACACCATGTATGTTTCTTAAAAAACTTAAAAAATATTTCATTGCGCTAAATGCCCCCCCCCCCTCTTCCATAAGCCATCAATGCTGATATTTTCAAAAATATCATTGGAATGCTTTCTAAGTTGTCTTTTCTGTGTGCTTTATGATATAAAATAAACACCTAACTTGAGCAATCATATAAGTGTTCCTTCACACATACTATTATTCTATTTTAACGAAATTTAACACCATATGTAAATTTGCTGTGCAAAATACCTTAAAACTGCAGATCGGTCCATTTTTGTTTTATTACTGGTATCTAATAACCGTATTTATGATTGACATGCTCATCTTGATTTCTACTCCAGCTTTGCATTGTATTATTTTTCAGGCATGGTTGTTCTTAAAAAATGTATTCATTTAAACAAAATTTCTGTTAGTTAAGGAGTAAACAACAGGTTTTATAGGTTAATAAAGGATGAAACTGGACTTTAGGACACTTTCTTTAGGTAATAATACTTTGTTTCTTGTGGTTTACGATACTGTAGGACATGCCACAATTGGATGATGACGAAAAACATAATAGGCCGTTTGAACGAAAGCGTTGTACATGAAAGTGATGACGTAAAGGGGCTAAAGAGCTACTATACCGCACGACCGATAAGAGTTGCGTGATGGTCTAGTTTCAACACCGTTAGTTTTATGTTCTCATGTCGGAATATTTGATGAACGTCATTCTCAAAGAGGAATCTAAGAAACAATACAGTTTCAACTAATAAAACAAACTAGATAAATGTATCATGAAGTCTAGATGCACAATTGTAATAAACAATACAAAGTACTTGATAACAAGGCGGGGTCTACTCGACCGTGTGAAATTAGGTTTTAGTGTTTTAGTGTTTCCACGGTTGTAAGCTGAAGGTGAGCCTCATCACCGAGTGTGGTGTACGAGGGTGGTCTGAAAAGTTTCCGACCAAACAAAGATACAAGACGTTTTTTCAGAATTTTTTTTTTTTTTTTCAACATTTCTCCTTGTAACTCTACACACTTCTCCCAGCGATGATCCCATCTCTGTAATCCGTCCAAATAGTACTCGGCGTTTTTCTCTGCAAAATAATCGTTCACGAAGGTGATTGCCTCTTCATTTGACGAAAATCTCTGTCCTCCGAGCGCAATTTTTAAATGAGGGAACAAAAAGAAGTCGCTTGGGGCTAGTAGATCTGGTGAGTAAAGTGGATGGTCAAGCAGTTCAAACCGTTATTCATGGATTTTCGCCATGGCAACCGCTGAGGTGTGAGACGGTGCGTTGTCTTGGTGAAACAGGATTTTCTTTTTCTACAAATGTGGCTGTTTTTCCGCAAGTTCTGCCTTCTGCTTGTCAAGTAATGATGCGTAGTATGCTCCTGTAATAGTTTTTCCTTTTTAAAGCTAATCGATTAAAATAACTCCATGACTATCCCAATAAGCAGTCGCCCTCACTTTCCTAGCCGAAAAAACAGTTTTTGCTTTTTTTGGAGCCGGTTCCCCCTTTGCAGTCCACTCTTTGGACTGTATTTTTGTTTCGGGCGTATAATGGTGTATCCAAGTTTCATCCAAAGTAATTAATTGGCGCCAAAACTCGGATTTATTGCGCCTAAACTTCCCCAACAGAGCGTTGGAAATGTTCATTCAAACACGTTTTTGGCAAACGCGGCACCCAACGCCCGGACAGCTTTCTCATCTCTAAATGTTGATTTAATATGCGACAAACACGTTCTTTTGACATTTTCATAACCTCTGCTATCTCTCTCACTTTAATTCGGCGCGCGGCGGTCGTCTAGCACCATTTGGTGAACTTTGGCGATGTTTTCGTCTGTAGTTGCAGTTTTTGGACGTCCCGAACGTTCATCGTCTCCCAAGCTCTTATGACCACGTTTAAATTCAGCTGCCCAAAATTTCACTGTGCTAAATGATGGTGCAGAGTCCCCATACACAGAATACAACTCATCTTTGATTTGCGTGGGCGTATTGCCTTTAAAAAACAAATATTTAATTACAGCTCGATACTCGATTTTGTCCATTTTCATAAAAACACTCACATCGACTCATTCAAACGACTATTACACAACAACTGCGCGTCCAAAATGGCTGAAACTTTGGTGGGTAACTGTCAACAGATGAACAACGAAATTTACTAGCTTTTATTTACGACTGCTGCTATCTTCATGTTGGTGTCGGAAACTTTTTAGAGCACCCTCGTATTATATCTAATTCCTCCTTCGAATGCATCTGTGTATGCAGAACGACGAGAAATATGCAAACCAAAAATTATTTGTTTATTTATTTTTGTTCATTGTATACTATTAATAAAGAGAGATTCTGAAATGACACAATTCGTCCCAAGAAAGGCGAAAAGCTACCTGTCAAAAAATTACTCTCTACCTAGTCCCGAACTATCTCTACAGCATCATTCAATCGAATTAAACGGTCCTTTATTCCAATCATGAATGCACTGGGAGTGCCGAATCATGAGCCGGTGTTTGACGATTATCATCGAATGACGAGATAGGAGAGTTAGAGGGAAAGGAAACGCGGTCTATTTGACTGAGGAGAGAGCCGCCACCTTATCCCCCGCTAAAGGATCTAATAATATTTGTCCCCGGGGATTAATTTGACTCGGCAGTCATACCCAAGGCGACATACAGACGGGATCCAGGGCGAGGCCTCAGGCCAAACTATGAGGGAAACTGGAAGGCAGCTGGAACCAATCTAAATGTTTGCCCGCTTCGGTTATATTGGCTATAGTCACTTAGCAAAGCTCCTCCCATTGCCTCCAAACACTCCTCCAAATAGTTCAATATCAAACTTGTAGCCTCTGAGTAAATATTAACATCTAAATTATAACTTGAGGCGGGGCCTCCCTATAAACTTAAGAGCATCAAATAGCTTTGACACTTAATGACAATGTGAATGCGTTTAGGAGGCACCTGCTGTTTAAAGATAAATAGATGACTTAATTCAAACTTGATTTAAAACTTTATTCCTCATTTGCCTGATTCCTAATGAAAAAAATATTTAACTCAAGTTTGATTCGTCCCGCAATTAGCCCGTGAAAGCATTTACAACGAAAGTTTTACTGATGAAATAGTTATTTAGCCTATATATTATTAATATATCTGTATTTTATAATCCTGAGCCCAGGTGATGGGACACTAAAAGGCTCTAATCATAAAACTTTATTAAAACTATTGTTGTGGCCACCTCTTAATCACAAATAATTATAAGTCACTCTTTTCTCGATCAGATCATATCATATCTATATTTTTTTCCATATATTTAATAAATAAAACTTACGACACCAGTTGGAGAGTGGGGGAAGAAGTTGAAGGGGAGAACAGCCGCTGGTGGGGATGACCCTCCATCAAGACTAGCCACTATATAAGCCTCGCGATCTGAGTCAGAATTCATTCGGAAACCATCCGGCACCTTGACGACTTCTCTCTCTCTCTCTGCACTGGCGCCTACTGCTCTACTCAAACCATAGACTTCTCATTCAGCTACCTCTGCATCTCTCTTTCCTAACCTCGCTATGTTTTCGTCCGGCTTGTCAGACTCCACACTCTCCTAGTGGGAATCTCTGCCTTCATCTCGCTTAAGCTAGCACCTCCTTGGGAGAGACCTCTCCCTCGCGGATGACGGTTGCTTTGGCCCCTGCAAATAAGACCACCAGGGACTGCCATGGCAATCCAGTCTGCCTCTCTCCGGTTCACACTCGCCTTTGTGATCCGGTCGGTTTTTTCCTACCTTTTGAAACCGAGTGTGAATTCGTGGTCATTCCAGGACCACATAAACTACCTATAAAACCTACCCTGTACCTCTTCTCCTGAATACAGTGCATTGTCCGGGGCACACACACGTTCTAATGATCTTATAGAGTCAGATCAAAGCGAATTAAAGCTGCCCGCCAACTAGGTCGGCAGCCATGGTGAAAGACCATAGGTCCACTCGCTCGCCGGACGGGGGCTAAGAGGTTGTAATGACCCTAGACCGCGGCGGGCGTCTCCTCGCCACTTTGGGGGATAGTCAGGTATACTGACCCCCCGGAGTGACGATCCGACAACTATTTTTCATTTTCTGTAGAATGCCGGTTTTGTTGTGGGTTTTGTTTTATTGTCAGAACGAATTATCATATAAATGTCATTCTCAAAGGTAGTACTGCCACCTTGATAAAGGCGTTCCACTACTCTATTCTTACAGAATAATTCCTTGTCCTTTTGGAATGGCATTAATATGATGAAAGGTAATAATTTGTGGGTAGCCAAACCATTTGATATATCAATAAAACAAACCCCACGCCTGCCATATTACAGAAATATAAAACTGTCAGTTTCAAAATACCGAGTAATTAATTATTGAAACACATAGTACTGTTATGTAACATTTAAAGTACCTAGGTTACAATATATATCACTGCCCATATATAGAAGCTCATTGATCCAAAATTGACTATCCTTGCCAGATAATTTTGTTTTTGGTTAAATAAAGTTTTTTTTAATGAATTTCAAATGTAATTTTTGCCTGTGTGTGTGTGTACTCCAAATAATAAAATTTAGCTTGTAATTCATGAGTACTATCATAATACGATAATAATGAAATGGAGAATAAAATCATAAAAAATCCAACCTACTGAAAACCACATGGAATACCTCTCATCTATTACTGCAAGCTATCTTTTTTTTTTTTTTTTTTTTTTTTTTAAACAATTTTTATTAAGATAAAATTACAATCTGCCTTTTATTAGGCAATAAGTAATTGAGATAAATGTTATCATTCATACCATATTTACAATTCATCATTCACTCGCTCATTCATACAATATAACTGTAAGCTATCAAATGTTTTTTTCATATCATTAAATTACTAATTATCAATAATTTAAATAATAAGGTATTCAGAAAACTGACGTTTCTGCGTGCCCAATCTTAGTTGGTTAAATTTCTAAAAATACAATCAGTCTACGATCAAGGGATAAAAAAGCGAAGCTATTGATCCATAAAATATTTCATAGCTGGTATAACTTTTATAAAGTAAAGGCAATGATAGTAATACATAGCACACCGATCGTTATCGACAAAATCCAGATAATAAATTGTGTCAACTCTAACGTCTGAAATGAGGGTAGCTTTCAATTACGAAAAAGGTTGGGCACAAGAGGAGGGATAGAGCCTTTTTGGCCCTGTTTTAGTTTGATTCCCCTGATGGGGTGAAAAAGGGAGAAAGATAGAGGGGGCGGGGAAGGGAGAGAGAGGGAGTGAGGCGGAGGACAAAGGGGAAAAGGTGGAAGGTGATTGTGTAAAACATTCACTCCTTACTAAATAGAAGAATATTGTGTCTCGTGCTGTTGTGAAGAGTCGAGGGTTGGGGAAAGGGGGGGGGTGCCGGCTTTTCAAAGGAGACCTGACTCAATTATACCAAGGGGTCTCCATGACAACCCTCCTTTCCAGAGCCTGCCGGAGGAGTCAATTAGGGCGGATTCGGAAACCTCTACCTTTCGCCGTAAGCACACTCGCGAACGGCCCTGCTTGTGTATGTGTCTGTGTACGTAACTCCCTGTTAATTTAGCGCTTAATGCCTGCCGCTCCTTGAGGAGCGCTCAAACAGAGAGCGCCGAGGCTGTGTTTTTAGAGCGCGCCGCCTCCCAACCGCATACATTCGCGGCAAACACACAAACGTTTCCCCGCATCATATTCCCCGGTCAAAGGAACCACGACAAACGTTTGTCTTCTTTATCAAGCCTCACCTCACACAGAGTCCCCGCTCCTAATTAAGGTCCGGGGGTGGGCTTAATCACCTGCCAGCCCTCATTAACTTATTTCTATGAAACCAAACACCGCCTACTAATAACATCACCTTGGCCACCATGCTTCGTACTTTACTGGCTATTATGACTCCATTCATAGAGCCACTACTAACACTAACACTATACCCGCATAAGACTATTTTAAGTAGACTATAAATAATCTGTGTGGAAGCTCATAAAGCTAAAAATGACAATGAAAAATCCCACATACACAGTAAAAGCCCATGGTAATGATTATTTTAGAAAAATATTAAACTTGACTTTGTTACGGAGACCGATTATTTCTGGTCATGTTTAATATTGCATTGAAAAGCACTACCCTGAGCGATAAGAGTAATCTACGGTTTTCAACGGAATGACCTGTTTGTGGATGACCTCCTGACCTCAAGGAGACCGAAGCATCACAGTAAAAAATGAAACAAGAGAATTAAGAAGTAAAAGACCTTTATATACAAATTGAGAAAATAGTATGAAAAATTAGGCGAGGACTCCTTGAAATCCAGATAGAAAGGAAGGGTAAGAAAGCATATATATACATGATTTCTTAGCTTGAAGCACAATCAAATACCATGGTACTGGAGTGTCTAATTGCATCACCTAGAAACTTGGAGCACAATAAAATACCATGGTACTGGGGTGTCTAACTGCATCTCCTAGAAACTTGGAGCACATTAAAATACCATGGTACTGGGGTGTCTAATTGCATCACCTAGAAACTTGGAGCAAAATCAAATACCATGGTACTGGGGTGTCTAATTGCATCACCTAGAAACTTGGAGCACAATAAAATACCATGGTACTGGGGTGTCTAACTGCATCTCCTAGAAACTTGGAGCAAAATCAAATACCATGGTACTGGGGTGTCTAATTGCATCACCTAGAAACTTGGAGCACAATAAAATACCATGGTACTGGGGTGTCTAATTGCATCACCTAGAAACTTGGAGCACAATAAAATACCATGGTACTGGGGTGTCTAACTGCATCTCCTAGAAACTTGGAGCAAAATCAAATACCATGGTACTGGGGTGTCTAATTGCATCACCTAGAAACTTGGAGCACAATAAAATACCATGGTACTGGGGTGTCTAATTGCATCACCTAGAAACTTGGAGCACAATAAAATACCATGGTACTGGGGTGTCTAATTTCATCACCTAGAAACTTGGAGCACAATAAAATACCATGGTACTGGAGTGTCTAATTGCATCACCTAGAAACTTGGAGCACAATAAAATACCATGGTACTGGGGTGTCTAACTGCATCTCCTAGAAACTTGGAGCAAAATCAAATACCATGGTACTGGGGTGTCTAATTGCATCACCTAGAAACTTGGAGCAAAATCAAATACCATGGTACTGGGGTGTCTAATTGCATCACCTAGAAACTTGGAGCACAATAAAATACCATGGTACTGGGGTGTCTAACTGCATCTCCTAGAAACTTGGAGCAAAATCAAATACCATGGTACTGGGGTGTCTAATTGCATCACCTAGAAACTTGGAGCACAATAAAATACCATGGTACTGGGGTGTCTAATTGCATCACCTAGAAACTTGGAGCACAATAAAATACCATGGTACTGGGGTGTCTAACTGCATCTCCTAGAAACTTGGAGCAAAATCAAATACCATGGTACTGGGGACATGTATTTTATCCCCAGGCTTCGCCTGGCCTATAACAAACAAATCAACAAATCACCTAGGCACCCCTAGGCTCAATCCTTGGTAGACTCTCACTACCTTCCTGACTCCATCCGCCTTTCTAGGCATTCCACACCCCATATCCTTCTCATACATCCTTCAAATAGGGGTCTCCCCTTAGTGAAAGGCACTTTCCAGCCAAAAATAATTTTCCTTATTTTTCCCACATTCCTATTTTTATATGTTTAAGAGCTTAGGAAAAAAAAAAAAAAAAAAAAAAAAAAAAGGTACTGGGGTGTCTAATTGCATCTCCTAGAAACTTGGAGCAAGGATAACGGCGGCTACACATGCATGGTTGATGTAGAAAATATATTGCGTCTCTGGTCAATTGCACGGAGGAAAGGAAACTAATATATAAAGTCAGTAATATTTCCATTTGGTCATGGTGTACTGAACGGATCGTGAGCTGCAAACATTAGAAAGGAAACGAGGTGAATCTACGCACCCATACAAGAGGGTCGTCAACGGAGAAGGACAAACTAGATAATAAGGTAGATATCATTACTGATGTAAACAAACTAAAGTATGGGCTCAAATGAATAGGATACGAATGAGGAAATAATTTCCATAAATGGGTACTTTGGAGATGGAAGGAAGAGAGGAGAGAGGACACCTAGGATTCATTGGATAGACAATGGTACAATAATCTCAGCGGACAGAGAGGAATGAGTGATTTGCTGAAGGAAGCCTTGGTTTTTGAAGAGACTATTACAGCTAATAAGAAAGTATGAACTATCAGTTGGAGTTTTTAACCCAAATTTTTTTTTAAATAGTAATTAGATATCCTTCGTTAACGTCAGTACAAGTTCAAATTTGTAGCACACCTTAAACCGATATAGCTTATAGTTAGGTTGTTTTCTTTGGGTGAATTTTGATTTCCTTTGGAAGTAAAAAGACATTTAACTTCATGAGATTTTATGTTTTCTTGCATTTATTATTTGCATGTAAAGAGAATGTGAGGTTACGGTATATTTCTCCTGAGTGAACAAACTAGCACAAAGGACGTCGCGAACTGTTCATAGGTAAATTAATCACTCAGTATTTGTGATAATTACTTCACTAATTTGTTTAACAGTGTACGGAACTGAAGAACGCATTTACAAGGAATTGTAAAATGTTAAAATATTGCTAAAAATTAACTCTATCAAATCTGCTCGAAAAATATTAAACACGTGATGTCAATTGTCCAATGTTTTTTTTCGCAGATTTTTTTTTATAGTGGCAAAGATTCAAAAAAAAGCGAGACTGTTAATAGACAGAACAATATGTAGAATAGATACTGTTTCACGATAATGGCAATCAATATTTGAATGCACCTTTCAACTTTGAGATCGACTGAATCATTTTTACAACCACTATACTAAAACGCACACTTAGACCCCAAGTCCAAATATTGTAGGAATTGTGCTTGTTTGAAAGTGGAACCTTCGACAATAATTACAAAATATCTAATTATTTCTATTGTCATTTTGGTTTGCGATTGTGAGATAGGTGACGGTTATACCTGGTTTATGGCACAACCAAATGGCAATCTGTAGCGTTGGTTAGCCTGGGTGATAGTGCGGCCGCGGTGGTCGGAAATGATCCAGTGAAAGCATCGTTAATTCATAGCATATGCTCCCCATCCTCGGCTGAACCATACCCTTCGTCGGCTAGTATGGAACGTAGGAACTCACCGAATAGAACTCCATCTGAAAGTCTATCTGCCAAAGAAGAGGAAATAATGTGACCTTTGATTTGATGCCTCACTCGATACGATAGCAAAATATTTATTTACTAGCTGCGAATATATTGGAAGATGGTTTTTTTTGTGAGTTGTAAACTCCTAAATGTCGAAACCTGTCAAAACCAACTTCTTTCTCACACAAGGGCCTGATGCAGACAAATATAGTATGCCGAAACGATGTCTGTTAATAAATTTGATTAAGGATTAAAAAAAACTAATATTTCTCTTTCATCGACCTAAGCAGATCTCCAAACAGACTCATCAACTTATTTCTTATTTAAAACTAATGCCAGTACACTTTTGTTGATAATTGTATTGACTTTACAATTCAGTTTTTCTTCATTTATCCCTAGCATATTATTAATTTTTATTATGAATTATATGGCCTCGTGACCTGCTATAAATGCGTAACAGTGGGAGTCCTGGCAATGGCCTGTTTCTCCAATCATGTCCTGAGCGTATGTGGCTCTCGCGCTCTTGGTCAGCCTCCGCTGGCTCGTATCCGGTAGCGCGGCTGACTCAGCTTTCTCTTTCGCATGCGAGGGAGGTGACAACCATGTAGATTTAGGAGGTCTCTGGGCTGTTTGTAAATACTGTATGGACGAACGAGTGAACGAAAAATTGTAAATCTGGTATAAATGAGATCATTTATCACAATTACTTATTGCCCAATGTGGCAGATTGTGATTTTATTATAATAAAGGTTATCATTAATAATTAAAAGGTCTTTATTGTTATACCGAACTTAATACGATTAATTTATTAAAGACTACTCGTTGGATTTCTTGTATTAAATTATATTGCTTTGCAAAATGTCAAGGTTCCGAGAAGTCAGTCAGCCTCTAAAAGAACATAATGCTAGTGTCAGTAATCAAAAGTGACTTTTGTAATATAAATTTTGAAAAATATAAAGCGACAATCTCGTACTATTAATTACTACGACAAGATAATCATTTCAATGGCCTGAAAAATACTGCAGCAAAATAATAAAAAAATAAAAGAAAAATAAGATGGAAGCACTGCTGGACCGCCGAAGGATGGAGACAGATGGACGTGATCGAACCCTAGCCCCCTGATGGAGACTGAAGATCTACACCCAGCCGAGAGATCGAGGCCGATCTCCGAAGCTACAAGACCCCATCTACCTGTTTAAGCAGGGTCGACCTTCCGGCCGAGAGGCCGACTTATTTCAGGCCCCTGCCGGGGCTGGCCAGGCTTGACCTGGCCGACCACAAACCCTTGCCTAGGTACCCCTAGGCTCTCACTACCTTCCTGATTCCACCCGCCTCCTTTAGGCATACCCCACCCTATATCATTCTCATACATCCTTCAAATGGGGGACTCCCCTTAGTGAAAGGCACTCATTAGCCCAAAATAATTTTCCCACATCCTATTTTATAAGTTTGAGAGCTAAGGGAAAAAAAACAAAAAAAAAAAAAAAAAAAAAAAAAAAAACTGCAGCATTAATTGAAAATTTACATCAACGATTACATGCTAGCTTGGACGAGACTCACAAAGATCTGATAAGACTGACATGCGTGCATGCCTTTAGGTTTTGAAATAAAATAACCGGGCCCTAAACCAATATCTGTTTTGGAGTGTTATTCTTCAGGATTTAAAACATTTTGCATTATGTATTTAACCCACCACTCTAAAAATAGAGCAGTGTTTTATTATTTTTTTTAAGGCCCTTACACACCCATACTACATATATTCAATTAAACAGATAAAACTTTATCAATTTATTAACATGGCGTACAATTCTATTCTGCAAGATTCGGTGTTAATACTGTGTCAGAGCTTTTGCTTGATAAAGCGAGAAAGGCAGAATTCCTGATTATTCCTTGATTTAATCAGCTCCAGTGATTTCGGAGGATAAATTTATTTAAGCAAAGCAGAGGTGGTGGAAGTAATATGGCTGAGCATAATTAGAACTTACATTTTAACGTCTGGATGGTTTCTATGTTTTTACTCCAAGGCGAAACTGGGTAGTATTGTCTCCTTAAATGGATCCCAGGCTTAAAGATATATTCCATCGTACACAGCGCTATATCCTGAAGCATCTGGGAGTGAGGAAACGAGCTGATAAAATGCTTAACAGGAAGAAAATATCCACTCACCTTGGGGGGGAACCTAAAATATTAAAGCTGCTGTTTTGTGTAGATAATTTCAATTTGATACCATCGATATGTTTAAAACATGCTTGTTTTTCAATGAGGAAACGATTAATGACCTACTTTATAGGACAGTATTTTTAGTATTTTAAGGCAATCAAAATGTCATGCCTGCATGTGAAATAGGGGATGGAATGAAGTTCAAAACACGATTCTAAAATTAGTTCGAACGACATTTTGTTATTATAGTACGAACACGTTATTTTTTTCAATTTCACTGTTAAGGTTCTTTCGCCATCACATAGTTTGAAGAAATGGAACGACGTTTTCTCATATAGATTTAAATAACTAGTAATTATAGTCCACTAAATAGCTATTGATCCGGACTTTTTAACTTCTTAATTAAATAACTTATTAAAGCCACACAATGAGCCATAATTGTTCTATGTCAAGAGTGGGAAATATAAAATGATAGAGAGTGGCTGAGATAATATCGGTGTTTGGTTTTGAAAAACAAGCTAAAAAGTGGAATTTATTTTTTAACAAGCATAAGACCAAATAAAATTTAACATCTCCAGGTAAAAAAAATTCAACAGGAATTTTAAAAAACCTTTAAGTAACCGATAACTGTAGGGTATCAACCTAATCATTTGTAATAATTTAGATATTTTATTACCTTGTTTGTATTTATATTCTTGATAATTATAAGTACTATTATTCTAAATAATAAATAATTAATATATTCATTCTGTATTTTATCTCACCTGAACTGATTTGCCAACATAATTCAAGTCCACTTACCTGTAACAAAAAAAGTTGTTTTTTTATTTGTCTATTTACTTAATTTATTGAGAATTAGTAATAATATTTTTTTGTATCTGGGATATGCTCGTAAGGGAAAAAAGATTGTGTTATATAAAATAAATTATTCAAAAACAGTAGTGGTCAGTTAGGTTTACAATTATTATTAAACAGCTTTATTATGATAAAATTACAGCCTTATTGGGTAATAAGTAATTGTGAAAAATGATCTCATTCATGCCAGATTTACAATTTTTCATTCTCTCACTCATCCATACAGTATTTACAAACAGCCCAGAGACTTCCCAAGTCCACGCGGTTGTCACCTCCCTCCACAAACACAGAAACGTGATAACAAATCCTACACATCCAAATAGTAACTTTAGAAGTTCATTTATAAATGTTATAAGCAAACAAAATGAGCCGATTTCCAAAATCAACATCCGCTGTTGAAAAAATACCCTGAATTTCGGCATGAAGTGTCATGACTTAAGCAGTTACAACATCAAAACTTAAAAAACTAGAAGTTCCTAAGCCTACTTAGTGAGTTTTTGATCAAACGTTTGTATTTACAGACATCTTGAAGAGATTTAATCAAAATATAAAAGTTATGTAGATACTTTTTGTTTTACGTAAACACTTATAATCGGACAGACTCAAATCATTCTCGCATTGATTTTTTTTATTTAAAGAGACATAAGCAAAAAGAGTTTTTTCAAAAAAAAAAAATATATATATCATGTTAAAAGAAGCGAGATTTTTGATAAATTTTACGTAGAATTTTATAACAAAGAAAAATTGTTAATTTAAGAGAAGGGAAGAGGAAATATATAACGTACTGAAGTTGAAAGGAGGGACTAAGTGGACGTGTAAAGGCTTTTACCTTGGCCTCAGGGATCTGTTAAAAAAGTTGCTCCTCATTTCAATCTAGTGACATTTTTTATTATTCATGAGGGCTTCACTCCTTGTATTGTCCCCACAGCTTAGAGCCACTCGAGTATTTTTCACCCTTTTCACGGTATTTTTATTTATTTATTTATTTTCAGTTTTTTTTTTTTATGATTCAACCCCGACAAATGAATATTCAGCCGATGAACAAGCCCTTTTGAAAACCAACAAACGGTGTCAGACATCACACCCGCCGGAGTCATTATCAAATTTGTCTGTAACACGCACCTGAATAATTTTCAAGGAAAGGCTTTGTTTTTTTATTTGTCTATTTACTTAATTTATTGAGAATTAGTAATAATATTTTTTAGTATTTGGGGCTATGCTCGTAAGGGAAAAAAGTTTCTGTTATATAAAATAAATTATTCAAAAACAGTAGTGGTCTGTTAGTTTTACAATTATTATTAAACAGCTTTATTATGATAAAATTACAGCCTTATTGGGAATAAGTAATTGTGATAAATGATCTCATTCATGCCAGATTTACGATTTTTCATTCTCTCACTCATCCATACAGTATTTACAAACAGCCCAGAGACTTCCCAAGTCCACGAGGTTGTCACCTCCCTCCCGTGCGAAGAAGGAAGCGGAGTCCCGGGAAGTCCCCCACGCTCCTTTGTCAGCCGCGTCACTGGATAAGAGCCAGTGGAGGCTGACCAAGAGCGCGAGAGCCACATACGCTCAGGACATGATTGGAGAAACTGACCATTGCCAGGACTCACACTGTTACGCATTTATAGCAGGTCACGAGGCCACTGCCGTTTTAGTCTCCGAGGAGGATTATAGGGATGAGTGGTGCAGTGCAATGACTGTGCTAGGGGATTAGGGTGGTTGGATAGGTTACTATGGAATTTTATTAACTTGGAAGGGATGAGTTCGAGTTTTACAATAAAAATAAACAAGACATTATAAAAAATGAAATTGTTAAACAAATTAAAATAACAATATGAATTAACATGCTTTCTAACAGATAAAAACATTTACACATAATAAAATAACCCAAACAGATATGCACAACCAATAAGTTAAATTGCTAAATTTATATATTAATAAGAAAAATTAAATAAAACGAAAATGTATACATAAACTAATAGATTTTAGTATTAAGTTTCACTATTCTTAATAATGATTTTCTTTAAGTAGAACCTCTATTAGGTGTTAGGGAGGACCCAGGGTTAGATTCCTCATACCGCGAGTTTATTTTATCCTTTTCCCATCAATTATTAATAATTTAAATACATAATATAAATAAAATATACATACTACTATAAACAGAAACGAGGAAGAAGCGTGGTAAATAGAGGAGAGAAGAGAATATCTGTAGGACTCTCCAATATTTTCATTCAACCTAAATTGTTAAAATAGAATTTTGATTTAAATAATAAAATGGACGCAGGCATAACTAGATTTACAACTGTTGCCCCGAATGTCCTTGCCACTTTTTCGTATTCAAATATTTTTATTGACCAAAATTTGTTAACCTTGGTTACCAACACGATTAAAAAAATAAGAATAAATTATAGAAAGATATTTATGGGACTTCTCCCAGTGTTTCTTAAATACTTATTAAGTTTCGTTGAATAAACTACATTGTACATTTTTTAGGACATATAATTCAATTTATTTTTACAAACCGTCTAACCAGCAGTTACCAACTGCCTTTTCAATAAATTTCGAAATGGTATATTGCAAAACCTCTCAAAAAATTTACGTTTTAGAAATCATGAGCTTGCAGAACTACTTCGAGGTTTGGTGAAATATAAATTTAAAATTGTGATTTATTAAATCACCTCGTGTTATTCTTTTGATAGATTAATGGCGATTCCTTTAATAACTGCAGCCACATATTAACCTTCAAGGCTTACTATGAACCCTTGTATTCAACCAGCCATATCATTTTATATAAACTCTTTTTGTATTGGCATTGAACGGGTCCTCGTACGGAAGCTTTGAGTGTGATGATAAGTGATTCGAAGTTGAATTGAATTGCTTTCATCATATATTTTTTTTAAACTCTTGCTGGGGCAAGACAGCATGAGTGGGATAGAAAGAGGGAAAAAACGGACTCAAGTTACCGGGAATCGCTTTGGTTATAAGCCCCCAATATTATTTCATTTATGCGGAATAATATCTGGGGTTCATTTTTTTTTTACTCTTGGAGGGCCCAGACAACTCAAATGGGATAGAATGAGGAAAAGGACGGGCTCAGTTCTCGCAGAAGAATGGAAAAGCCGGAAAAGTGGCCTGCACTGGTCGGAAAAGCCCCGAATATTAATGGGCATAAGTGGTTGCCCCTGGAACCGTCCGGCACTCAACGGCAGACGAAACCTCACCGAGGATGCTGAAGAAGTTATTAGCCCTGTCCACTCAGGACCTCCGACTTCCAGAATAATCCTGACGGGAGGGAGGGGGATTACCGCATAAGGTGCTTTGCATTAAGCTACTTCACATTGGCGGGGATCGGCCCTCAGCGCATTGCTCTCGGTTCGTGAGGGCTCAAAATGAACCAACGGCCCTCTTGTAAGCTGGAATAGAATAAATAGAACATTTAAATTTTAAATTATCAGTCAGTAGTTATTGATACACATATGTAGTAGGTCCAAGAAACAGCAAGGATAGTTCCCTCCTCCATGGCAAATCTTGAATGTTTTTACTAAAAGAATTAAATGTGTCTCTACCTGTGTAAAGGGTGTCCCAGAATTAACGCAAGATTTGATTTAAATAGAAAACACAGTTTTTAGTATTTTTTTTTATATAGGGTTATTTATGGAATAAAACATCGGGCGAATGGCCTCCACGACTTTGCTGGCACATACGCACTCTTTTGTCGAAATTTTCCATGACCATTTGGCATAAATGTGGTTGAATTTCCTCTTTTAATGCTCGTGTGGGCTTGTTGACAAACACCTTTGACTTCAAATAACCCCATAAAAAGAAATCTAAAGGTGTTAAATCACACGATCTAGGGGGCCAATTCTGATCACCGAAACGAGAGAGTACACGACCTGGAAATGTCTCATGCAGTATTTGAATTGTTTCATGGGGCGTATGGCATGTGGCACCATCTTGTTGAAACCACATATTACACATATACCGAGGCTTCCCACACTCCTTAATTCCCTCACAGCACCTTCAAGCAGGTGCTCCTGGTACAAGGATCCGCTTAACCCAAATATTCCTCTATTTTTCCCTCATCCTTAATCTTATAATTAGAGAGCTAAGAAAAAAAAATTACCTTATCACCCAAAATGAAAGATTGGATGTACTATAGTTTCTGAGCTATATTACATATGAGTTAGTTCCTTTTTTTTTGTCTTTACATTTTATTATTGTATTTGATTTAAAAATTAATTAGTATATATCGAGGTTCATTGATGTGTATGTGTCACATTGAAAAATGAATAAAGTAATTCAAAATAAAATAATGCCTTCTTATATAAGGTTAATTGATATAGCCTTATTATTAATTTATTATTGAATAATAGCTATATAGTATATAAATAATATTCAAAATCAACAAACACATCACACGAATTAATGCCCGTGAAATATATTCTAAATGGATGTTGCTGAATAGCACAAGGAGGGCTAACAATTAAACGACACTTATAACTTATCCTGCTGATTAGTAATTAATATACTGCGACTTTCAAGGATGTGGTGGATCCCATGAACATTTAAAAATAAAATCATCCCAACCAGTTGCCAATCGCCGATCCAATTCTTATCAAATCTTGTTCAGCCGGATGCCTGCGAATGATGAACCCAGGGTAGGAAACGTTATTTGCAATGCGGTCTAGAAAACAAACAACGGTTGAGTTAGGGATAGACCGCAACACTTAAAGTTTCAGCCTGTTCTGATTAGGAAGACAGGCAGGCCGGGGGGATGAGACGGGATGGGATGGGATGGGCCGGTGGGATTTTGACTGGATATTTGATTTATACATAAAACAAAGTTGATTAAAACTCCTCCCGCCACTGTGTACTTATAGAAAGGCGTTATAGACTCGAAGGCCAAGACAAACACAAGGCGGTAACGGGGTTATGAGAGTTAGTCCGCGTTATTGGAGCCAGGGGCCGTACGGTTTTATAGTAACAGCCTCACGTTGGCTGGTGTGCAAGTTAAGAGTATCCTTTAGTGATGGTAGCCTACTCGTCGGCTTCAAACGCACTTCATAAATACCGGTCAGTCTTAAGTGGCCTCACAATCATATTTTCACCAAGAAAGGGGAGGCTCTGCTTTGGTTCGCTTGTGTGTATTTTTTGCGATAGAAGCTGTTCAATCGATCTTGAAATTTTAGAAATACTCCTTTTAACACCTCGAAATATACTAATTCATTTTTAAATTATATACAATAATAAAAAGTAAATACAAAACAGATAACAGTAAATATATTACTGAAAGGTCGTGGGAAACAAATATTCAGAATAGAGGTCTAAGAAAAAAAAAAAAAGTTATTAATAATCACAATAGAGCTGATTATAAGTTAAGAGATACAGTTCTTAGGGTGTTATTGATAAACATACTATTTGTTAATGGTAACATTATATATATATATATATATATATATATAAATAAAACTGATGAAAACCTAAGTATCTTTCAACATTGGAAACAGATCTCACAATGAAGTCTTTGTCTCACCTATATACTCAAGACTAACAACGAAGTCAAAGCAACAAAAAGTAAATATTTTCCTATCATACTGAGTTTAGTATCAAATGAATGATGACGGCCTTTTGTTGAGCAAAATACACTATA
Organism: Acanthosoma haemorrhoidale; assembly: GCA_930367205.1. Lineage (NCBI taxonomy): Eukaryota > Metazoa > Arthropoda > Insecta > Hemiptera > Acanthosomatidae > Acanthosoma > Acanthosoma haemorrhoidale. The sequence goes on along the minus strand of OV884011.1, from coordinate 17,017,361 downwards.
TGACGGCATTTTGTTGAGCAAAATACACTATATGACGGCATTTTGTTGAGCAAAATACACTATATGAAGGCATTTTGTTGAGCAAAATACACTATATGAAGGCATTTTGTTGAGCAAAATACACTATATGAAGGCATTTTGCTTGAGTGAGCACTAACGTGATTATTTCCCTCTACTGATCACATACATATTAGGGGGACCGGAAAGTAATGTCGTTTTTTTTACATTAAATTCAAACGCATAAATTTTTAAGAGGTGTTTGTTTTTTATCAATACTGTAATCACCCTCGTTATCAACAACCTTTTCCCATCTAGTGTGAAAATTTTCAATGCCTGATGACAAAAATAAACTAACTCATACATATAATATAGCTCAGCAAATATAGTACAGAAACATTTAATATTTTATTTTTGGTGATAGGGTGATGCATGATGGAAATCTAATATTAGGAAAAAAATTAACAAAAACCAATAAAACTCCTTTTTTCCCTTAAGTAAATGTCTAATGGTGAACATGATAAATGATCAAGCTCAGGCTACTAAAATTTAACCAATTGTATTTGGGATATGTTTGTAATAAGCATAATGTGATCATTGTTAAGGTAAGTGAGCACATCAACAGACGATCAAGCACAACACTTAATGGCATCCCTACAAGCATTTCTTAAGTCCCAGCTAAGAAGCTATTTAAGATGTAAGGTTCTGATTTTCTTAATAATATATGTCGGGTTTCTCGATCACGTCGTGGTCACCAGTTGTCGGGTTGCCACTAGGGGAGTGCCTAATCACTCTAGCCCTGGTGACAAGTGCGGATTGTTGTAGTTTATAACATGGACCATTGTTCCATGTCGGCGTTTAATATCCGACTCCAATTATGATAGGTATGTGTCCCGACAATACACTATGTTCAAAATAAGAGTTACAGAGGTTTCATAAAGAATAAGACCAGTTTTCAGAGTCCGGGTGGGAGACCGGCAGCATCACAGGTACAAGTCGGGAGAGGGTCTGTAAGGAGGCTGAAAGGCAAGGTGACAGGCGTAGAGGCGCTGAAGAGAGAGTAGGTCTGACGAGGAGTCTAAGAGACTGACTTCCAGGGCCAAGCGGCCCTGGCGTAAAGCGACACCGAGTAACAGCGGACGAAGAGAGAGTAGACTGAGTGGGATTTCGGGCTAGCAGTCCCGGGATTAAATACTGTTCCTGCTTGGTGGGGGAAGCGTGCAAGTGAGGAAATGCGCACACCTGCGACCCGTTACGTGCCCCTCGACCCCTAAGGGACTGTTTACGACTATTTATGGCATGTCAGGTGGCATTATTGCCCACCTGGCTTTTAGGCCGGTAGACCTGGCTGTTTTATGGCTGCCCTCTGCCGACCATTTATGACTGCCGGTCCCGCGCATGATTTATTGCTTAAAACTTTCACCATGATTTACATATAATTAGAATACATTACATATGCACCAGATTATAGGGTGATTGAACACTTATGTAGTTAGCGGTCGCTACATTATATTAAACACAGTTACGCGAAATTAAGAGTAAATAGAAAATAATTTTATCAATATTTTATATGATTGTGGCTGCTTAAGATGCTACACACACAGCAAACTTATCAGTGAAGTGACAATACAGTTTTTAGAGACTACAATAGAAATTGCATATTTAATATATTTCAGCCAAGTATCATTTAATCAATTTTCAAAAAACCGAGCTCATAAAGTAATTAAGAAATTTAGACACAATAAATAACTAAGCTAACGTAAAATAATTATTTCTTAATTTTTCTAAAAAAAAAAACTTATGGAAAGTGACAGTATAAATAATTTATTTAATTTATGTTTTGAAATTGGCATTAAACTCTCAAATCCAAGCTCGGAATATCCGTCACGAAATCATCAATCAGCCTCGATTTGTCTTACGTATGACCACCTCCCTCAGATCTCTCGTTGAGTTTCTTTGGCACTCATTCCTCGTCCATGTGTTCATCATGGGATTGGCTTTCCAGTCCCTCAGATTGATACCTGTGGATTACATCAGAATCATTCAAGCGTCTTCCAATAGGGACTTTCAAACTTTTACAGTTGACAGCGGCCATATTGTTGAAGCTGCATCCGTCAAATTGGCTTTTATTTATTCAATCTGTTTTGCCAAATCACCATGGATGCATATAGCGTTAAAAAATGAGTGCAAATGATAAAATTGTTTTATCAATATAGGTGTTCTTATCGGGCAACGTTCCGCGGTCGCCATAACCGTCCTCCCGAGAGGACTATCCGCAGTGTGGTGGATAAAATTGAGTCCACTCGCTCAGTAAACAATCAACCACACCCGTACGTGGACGAAACGCAAGATCTGGCGAAAACATCGCCGCTGTCCGTGAGAGTGTGCAGGAGAATCCGAGGCAGTCGATTTCGCATCGCTCACAAGAGCTCGGTCTTTCGCAGACTAAAACATTGCGAATTTCGCGTCTTCATTTCTTAAGTCGCAGGTCTATGCTAATAAGCCACAAATCTCAGCGGTCCTCAAAGCCAACATAGCCCATGCCATTGGTCAAATTCTGCCTGATTTATGCGCCAGAATCATGGAAAATTGGACATTTCAGATGCGCCACCCAGCGAAGCCTGACATTTACACGATGTTAATTCCATACATAATGCCATTGATAGGCCTTTCAAACAAATAAAGAATTTCGATGGTGTCTCACACACAATATGTTTAATTTAAATTTAAAGATAGAAAGCGCTTAATGAAAGACCCTTTTTTACAAGTGTTGAATGCCAATATTAATCGTATTAATAATAGCCAGAAACGTCCACCTATCTGATTCACAAACTTGTACTTATTATATTTACCATTACCAGGTATTCGGAAGAGGTTCATAGACAACAGCCATCACCGAGCTCACCTTTCTCTACGTAACCAATTGCTGTGATCGCGATGTATTAACCAATACGTTTGCTCATTTAGAGAAACCAGCTGAGGCAAGAATTTTGAAAAATAATTGGAAATATACCAGGGTTTCAAATTTTACATAAACTGCTCAATGACCCACGGTAATAATTAAGTTAAAAAGTCAATGAAAAAAGTTATAGGTACTAGGTGAGCCCCATCACCTTATTAGTCAGTTCAGTCAAGTCATGTAGAATGTATATCATTATACTTGTTTATTCATTATATAATTTCTATAAAATAACAAAACCTGTATATAATGTAGTGATGCTACAGGAAATACAAAATAATTTGTAGATAGATTCGCCAGAGGATCTATAATTATATATAATTATCTGTAAATTAAAAGGGGCTATGAAGAAAAAAAAAAAAATTATAGGTACTATTATTGAAAATGAGCTAACAATTATGTGAGCAAGCAACATATATATTGAAAAACAATATACATGGCACAACACCTCGCAAAGGTAATTGTTTCTAAAGTTGATAGTTGTTTGTAGAAATATCTTTTCAGATTTAGATTCGGTTTTTTAAATTCTGTATTCATATATTCATTTATCCCCATGAGGCTGAGTCAACGCCAACCAGTTCCGTCCAAATGTAAAAATTCTATATTCCAGTGAGAAGACACCAAGCTCCTCCATAGAACTCCTAACTAGAAATTAAAATAGCATCACCTAGAATAAGTTGTGTAATACGAATTGTAGTGGTCAGGTACTGAGAACAGGAACGTGACGAAATAAAAATTGGTAAGGTGACACCGAACCACCACGCCTCTTGTCATCTGTAACCGGAAACCACCCCCTCCCTCCACAATCAGATTGGACAATGAGACACGTGAAGTTTCCGGTTTCAATTATAAAAGGGTCCGTCGTGGGCAGGTATTACAGATTATAGAACTAAATTACTCAGTCTGATTCTTCAAAATTCTACTTTATAGTTTCTTATGCAAACAATATGACTTAGTTATACAATTATTCAGTCTTAAACAAAACATTAGTCACTTAACTAATAAAAATTGGCATAAATCAGATTTCATTAAGACCAGGCATAGGGCAAGAGCCGTTGGAAAAGGACCTCATCTACAAATTGTAATTGATCTATGCCAAGCTCAAGTGATTATGTCTAACTATAAACATATGCAACTAAAACTAGACTGCTATGTTCTCAAACAGAAATTTTTACTTTGACCGTTGCAACTTCTCAAACGAAAAAATGTTCGTTTAGTGCGAGGATATCCAGGACGAAGAAGAAATCCCGAACCACAATAAACAACTGGTCACCATATTTAATTCTAAATTGACGCTACCATAAAAATCAGTACCCCCCCCCCCTGAGCAGTTGTGAAAAATTCAATAGTACTTTCCACAACACCTTGAAATATGCTCTCTTTTTTCTTTCTTTTTTTTTTTAAAGCTCTCAAATTTTTACGATAAATACGGAAACGCGAAAATAATTTCAAGGACACTGTAATGTTGTGAGGCCAACAAGAATCCAGTATATGATTTCTTATAAAGGGTGTCCCAGAATTAACGCAAGATTTAATTTAAATAGAAAACACAGTTTTTAGTATTTTTGTTGTTATTTTTTTATTGAATTATAAAGTAAATAGGATAGGGTTATTTAAGGAATAACACATCGGGCAAATGGCCTCCACGACTTTGCTGGCACATACGCACTCTTTGGTCAAAATTTTGCATGACCATTTGGCATAAATGTGGTTGAATTTTGTCTTTTAATGCACGGGTGGCTGTGGGCTTGTTGACATACTCGTACACCTTTGACTTCAAATAGTCCCATAAAAATAAATCTAAAGGTGTTAAATCACACTATCTAGTGGGCCAATTCTGATAACCGAAACGAGAGAGTACACGACCTGAAAATGTCTCATGCAGTATTTGAATTGTTTCATGGGTTGTATGGCATGTGGCACCATCTTGTTGAAACCACATATTGGCCACATCAATATCATCCAATTTCGGCACAAAGAACTGTGTTTACGACGCCGAATTGATGCTCCTGGATTTTCAACAACACTCTCACGCACTGCTTCGATATTGACATTTGAACGGGTTGTTTTTGGACGACCAGTGTGTTTAGTGTCTCCAACTGATCCAGTCTCCCTAAATTTTTCAATTAATCTCTTCACAGTTGATAAAGTCAAAAAACTATTCCGACCATATTTTGTATGAAATTTTCAAACTGCGGCCGCCAAACTTTCAATAATTTTGAGATAATGTTCAAAAAAAAAAAGACACGTTGTTCTATCGTGAAACGCTCCACTTTGCTAACCCTAAACTGTCAGCTGTCAAATTGCTTTTTTTTAAGCTTGCCAGTACTTTACTGCACAAATGACGACAAATTCAAATCTTGTGTTAATTCTGGGACATGTTACAGCTTTCAAATAAAATTATTAACAAAACTAGCGAGTGGTTGCTTAACTATATTTTAAGTTTTCAAGAAACTCAACCCTTAAACCTTGGTACAGCTGCTTCATTTATGGCTTCCTTTACTGTATTTATACATGTCTATACAGAAATAAAACATAATTTTTTTATCGATACAAAAACTTTACAATTTGCATAGAAAATTGTTGTAAGAAGGTCTTGAGCATTGTAGTGTGTGGCCTAGTTGCTCTCTTCCTATGCCCCTACAGCTCCTCGGATTTTCCGCAACCAAGAATTTCCAAATTTAATTTCCTCGAAGCCTCCCCCACTCTTCTCTGAATGTAGAGTGGCTTTGATTAAATGAAATCTCAAAAGTGCCCCCTCCACTCGCTCCCTCCCTCTCACTCCCTCTCTGTCTCTCTCTCTCTCGCTAGAGGACGGTGTAGACACTGCAATATTTCTCATGTTCCGCCAGCGTGACTTTAATAGCTTTCATACCGGGATCGGCTTTTCTGTAAAATAAATATTAACAACAATTTTAAATAAGCCATCCAATGAATTGTATAATTGTATTAGTTTCCTTTAATAGTTTCTTTGAATGAAATAAAACAGGAACGCATATGCGTTCACAATTACCACAACCTGTCCGTTCTGGCCTGTTCGTGCCTAGAGACGCCAAATATCCTTGTTTTATTTAGCCGACGTCCAAATTAATAATTTGTGCGCTTTTTTGGTTTTACTAAGTATAAGTGTAAAGGAATGATATTTTGCATGGTAGTCTCGCCTGATAGCCCGATGTTACGCTACAAGTAAAACAAACTCCTTGAAAATAGTTGATGACATCTTATTATCTATCCAGCATATTAATTAAAAAAGTAAATATTAGTTTGTTATTTTTCTGCTCAAGAAGTGCAGAGCAGAGCTTCGGTGGTACTGTGGGTCATTCGAAACCCTAAATATATTTCTGTAGCTTAAGAGCTCTTTAAAAAAAACTTTATTTGGTATAACACAAATGTACTACTAGATATGGTTGTAAACTAGGAGCAAACTAGTCACATGAATGCCTCAAGGGAATCGACACTCTGGCTTATGCCTGATGAGGTATTTATGTGTGTAGGGAAATGATAACAGTAATGATAATAGTACTGATATTACTGAAACCTCGTGGGAGACAGATATTGACAATGGGGGTCTGGGCAAAAAATAAGTTATTGATAATTACAATAGAGCTGGTTATAAGTTAGGAGATACAGTTCTTAGGATGTTATTGATAAACTTACTATTTGTTGATGATAACATTATATATATATAAGGATTGGATACGGTTGATGTTCGACTTTTTTGCTGACCCCCATAGCTGTATTCCTTATGTCCGAATCGGCTGAAGTATAACTTTGTAGATTAGTAATTTATTTTCTATTGAGAGATGGGATGAGTGAGCACTAACGACTTCATTTCCCTCTACTGATCACAAACATATTAACATGTCTTAGAAGGTGTTTTGATATCAAGATTATGAAACAACAAAGTTATAAAGATATAATGTCTTGACGAGAGGAAAGTACCTGTAAATTACACCTCTCAGGAAACGCTGGAAGTTTCTTTCTCAGAAGGCAGAAATAGCATTGTCCTCATCCCATCTGTTCCCTAGAATCCACTCCGGAGTTCCCTCCCTGGGAAAGGAAAGAGGAGGAGGAAAAAGTCGTAATAAAGCCTTTAGGCTTTGTTAAATGACTGCCACGTATCGATCGAGTAAAGGAGTTGTGAGGCGAATGAAGGGAGTGCGAGGAGCTGCGAACGGAAAAACTCTTTGTGCTCATAATCGCGCGATAGCTATCCGCCTTGTTAACCCTCCGCTTCTCTTCCTAACAAGCCCCGCTCTAATTTATTTCTCTATCTCTCCACATGTCTTTTTATCTCTTCCCTTTATCTCGGCCTCCTCCGCGTTATTAAAGCCCTCCCCGTCCTCTCTGTTCGCCGTATTCCTCCTCCTCCTCCCACTTATAACAAGCCGGACTCGATTGGTTGTTAGTAGGTGTGATGTTTGCCTCAGTGGATCCAGAGCGCCAGGTCGTTAACGCAGCTAAGGGATATAGATTTATATACTGGCAATTTCGCCAAGTAGTCTTAGAGAAAAGAATAAGTAGAAATAAATCTTTTTGATATGATTGAGATCATCGCTAGCCTTATTAATATATGTATATAGTGATTAAATATTGAGGAAGCCACTAAAAATAAATGAAAATCTACAATTAGGTGTCATTGATCCTGTCACTCTCTAATTCTTCTAGTCGCGTTAAATTCTTCAAATTGTGCAGAGCAAGCCGTTGGGGTAAATTACTGGGAAAGTTCAAAGAATTAATAATTCACCAAGATCAAAAAACTCACTTAGTATCACTTTTATTATATACAAGCCGGAGGGCTATATCACTCGGCCATCCCGGGGGGTCATTGAACTGCACCACTCATCCCTATAATCCTCCTCGGAGACTAAAACGGCAGTGGCATTGTGACCTGCTATAAATACGTGACAGTGGAAGTCCTGGCAATGGCCAGTTTCTCCAATCATGTCCTGAGCGAGAGAGGTGACAACCATGTCGACTTGGGGGGCCTCTGTATAAATAGCATGAATGAGCAAGTGAATGAAAATTGTAAATTGGTATGAATGAGATCATTTATCACAAATACTTATAGCCCAATCAGGCAGATTATAATTTTACCATACTAAAGTTGTTGTTGAAGTAGTATCACTTTTGAACATGTAATATGTGAGTTTATGTACACATATTTGGTTTATATTATATAAGCCATACCTGAATATGTCCAACGATTCGAGGAATAAATGTTTTTTCAAATGCTTTTTTGATGAAAATTGGCCTTATGAAGCCCTAGTACCTTACTATTCCTCCGTTGGCACTATTCAAATTTAAACCAACCTAAATAACGCTTCAATGATCAAAGTGCAAATTTCATATTTTTTTAAAATAAATAAAACAATAACATAAAATGTTATTGTATCTGGTGGAACAAAGACATAATTGTACTACCCGTATATAATTGCCCATTCATTATTCCAAGGCTATTCCTTGTTGTCAGAATAATTTAAGAAATTTTAAATTGTCATTTCTGAATAACTGTATAATCAAATGTGTCAATTTTCTTTTGGAGAAGCCTAAGGGATTTCCGGTGCAAACCTACAGTTTTACTATATTATTATACACTTAATTCCTAGCGCCATTTCTCACAATTTTTAATAGTCCACTTTCAATTTGAGTTATACAATGGAAAAAAATGTATGGTTTTTTGAGTTTACAACGCTTTCTTCCGCTACGATGTTGAGAATAACCATAAGCCCATGTGACCCTTGCATAGCAGAAGAAGGGTGAAGAAAAGAAAATCCGATTAAAAAGTTAATTATCAAAGAGCCGCAGGAGGCTGAGAAAAGTTGGTTAAAGTGTGGCCTTTGACACGCCCTAATGAGCACCTCGCCAATTACGGCCGACCTCTTCCATGGTTCGCCACTTCCGGCCAACCATACCACCTCCCCTAACTGCAAATGCACTTCCTTGCGGAATGCGCTTAAGCGTTGTAAAGTTGTAACGACTACAATTACAGCAATATTCAACTGGGACCGCCATTGCTGCATCCAGTACAGGCACGACAGAATGGGCAAAGTCATACCGGAATTAATGATGGCCTTATCGCATGCAGCACATTAATTAATTAACCTTCCGATGCGTGTGCCCCATAGATACATTCTGGTTTTCCCAGAAGGCATAACATTGTCCCCATCTTATCTGTTACTGGAGTACACTCCGGAGTTCCCTCCCTAAGAAAGCAAAGATGAGGAGGAAAAGACCTAATGAAGACTTTAGGCTTTGTTAAAAGTCACGTATCGATCGAGTGAATTAGTTAAGAGCTTCCTACCTTCCTGTAATCTATTCAATGATTACAAGACCGGCATAAATAGTGAACGTCCTTCCTTCCGGCTTTGAACCCACCAGATACTTGAAAGTTTTTATTACCTTTATATTTTTTATTTAAATAAATAAAATTAATACATAATTGTAGCGACCGCTAACTATATAAGATAAAATCACCCTATACTCTATTATATATATATATAATAATTTACTATACACAAAATAAATTGAGTTTATCCAACCAAATCACTAATGGGATTAATTTGAAATATATTTATTCATGAATTTTCAACAATTTTGAAGGCTATAAATGCGCCCTGTTCTACTGTGGTACGGGGAGTGCCCATCGGAAGGTTAATACTCAGATTTTTTTGTAAGTAGTTCATTAAGATTTTTCCAAACTCTCCTGAAAAATTTAACACTCTGGGTGAAACAATTCTTTCTAACGTAAAAGGATTACCTCCGGCAGCACGGCATAGCCGATGAATTTCGAGTAAGGGACATTATATCTCCAAACATATGTGAGTAATAGACCAAAATTAAATAAAGAACATTATTTGTCAATGGTTCTCAAAAACTATTGTAGTCCGATTTTATGAGCCGCATACCACATAAGCCTCCCGGTTAAAATAATAAAATACGTAAGACAGTTGAGGTTAACTTTGATTAATGTGAGCGTTATAGTGAATTCCGGTTACAAATATGAATCATCTATAAATTATGGAAAAGTAAAATGTCCAGAAATCCAATCGCGAATCAAAGACTGGTCTCCGTTTTTACCCCTTGTTGATTCGATAGACTGGAATCTTCAGAGGCTGAGAGGCGACACCAACGTATGGTTTATAATAATAATATATATGAGTAAAGAAAGTATACTTTGAATATGCCACGCTAGCCATCCTAGCCAGGCTCCAATATGCCACGCTAGCCATCCTAGCCAGGCTCCAATATGCCACGCTAGCCATCCTAGCCAGGCTCCAATATTTTCCTACGCATTGCTGAAGATGTGTGAGGCCTTTATTGTCGTGGTGGAACCCAAATATCGAGCTTCATAACAAATCCAAGACGTCATATATGATTTTTAATTGTTGTGTGCAATACATTTAATAGCTAATAAAACATTAAGTGCACATTCTTTGGACATGTTAACTCGACCACTTGTACTACTAGATAGATCAAGATTCTAAAAACTGAGACAATAGAGGAAGGTTACATTGATAAGAGATACTGAAAGTAATTAAAGTTGTAATTAGAGTGTGAATAGAGAAGTGATAATTATAAACTGTAAATGTCGTTTCTTTGTTTACAGAGAAACTGAAATCAGTTTATTGACCGCACCTTCAATAATCGTCTTATGTACTTTCTGCAATAGTACATACTCTGCAGGTTTGTTTTTCTGAAGATCTAATGGCTATAATTAAAATGGCGTTTTTGTAAGGCAAGATTTTCATTTAGCTAAGTCATTTAATAGCTAATAAAACATTAAGTGCACATTCTTTGGACATGTTAACTCGACCACTTGTACTACTAGATAGATCAAGATTCTAAAAACTGAGACAATAGAGGTTACATTGATAAGAGATACTGAAAGTAATTGAGTATATAATCATATATATATATTATAATATGACTAAAAGTAGTTATTATAATAGTAATAACAATCTAGATTATTATGAACGGTTTCCTTCAAAAACTTGCAGAATGAAAAAAACAAGATGAAACCGCAAATGGCCAATCGCTCTTCCAACATGCTTTTGAATAATTGAATAAGAATTACATAAGCCCCAATTCCGCCATGAATTGGCCCCAAAAATGTTTCGGAGTAATTCATGTTTATTGGGTTGTATCTAATAGGTTAGGAAAAACGTAATTTCGGTTTTGTAGTGTGAAATAAAACTCAATTTTTTCTTGTTGTGTGCGATACATTTAATAGCTAATGAAACATTAAGTGTACATTCTTTGGACATGTTAACTCGACCACTTGTACCACTAGATCAGTCAGATATCTTCCATTCTGTTTTATGTCCTTTTACCATCTTTCTGGTAACTTCATGATCCCACGTTCAAAGTACTTCTGGTCCTTATCAGCAAAAAACTCAGCCACGTGCGATTTGAGGTCATCGTTATTACTGTAATTTTTACCATTTAAGAAGTTTTGTAAACTTAGAAATAAATGATGATCCGATGGTGCAAGGGGGGCTGTATGGGGGATGCAACACCACTTCCCGACCAAGCTCCAGTAATTTCGTACATGTTGCTAAAGATGTTTGAGGCGTCGCATTGTCGGAACCCAAACATCGAGCTTCTTAACAAACGTCATATATGATTTTCAATTGTTGTGTGTGATACATTTAATAGTTCGTGAAACATTAAGTGTCCATTCTTTGGACATGTTAACTCAAAAAAGCGTACAACTTAGCTCTCTACTTTCATCATTTCCATTGAAATCCACCACAAATAATGGAAATCTGCATGAATCGGGGCAGGATATAATTTTCAAATCTGGTACTAATCTCTTGTTATTTGACTTCTTAAACTATCTTTTCATTCTGTTCAGTCCCCGGGTAGAGCATGTGCCTTGGGCAACAGTCTATGTATCTCTTGTCTATTGTTGCAGACTCTCTTTGATAAGCACGGGTCTAGCTCTTGGGCCTCGAACCATCTAATCTAGGTTCCATCTAAGTTCTCTCCAATGCACAAGACCCCTAACCTTTCTAGTGGCCACTCCTAAGCATTTGATCTCATTCTGCAACATTGTCTTCAAGATTTCGCACTCTTAAGCAAGTTCTTATTTATCCTTAGCAATCCGACCCAGACGAGGAAAATAGGATCTAGTCATCTTATCTGTACGGTGCATCCACAGTCTGTGAGGTCTTTCTCGTTCTTATTTAAACATTGACTTTTCTGGACCCGCCTGGGGAACATAATAATGTATGAACTAATCGTTTTAATCCCCGATAATCATATTAAATCGTTTCATTCGATTCCATTCACAAAAGTTGTCAATAGAGACTAGAAAATGGTACTTTAGAGCTAAATTAGAAGAACACACGCCTAAGCCGCCATTAAGGAGTGATGAGGATTAAAAAGAGGAAGCGGCGGATAAATTCGTTCGGACAGTAGACGGGGCTTGAAATTTTGTTAAAAGTTTGCTTCCGCTAATGCGATCAGCTTCCCCCACTTCGCTGCCACCGGTTACCCCCACTCCGCCGCGAAGCGACTCAAACAAATTAGTCCAATTAGGTTTTTACTACCTTACACTAATTAGGCCGTCTACCCCCCTCAGGACTTTTCACGCCGGTTGCTCTCCGGCCTCTCTCTCGTATGCACGGCGTCATCTTCTCAATAAACATCCATCATAATTTGTAGTAGCTCCAACGTTTAAAAGTGGGTCTCATTCCTTTTTATGTCTAGGCAAGAAGAAATACGAAGGCTAGAATCACGAGAAATAGGACAGATTTCTTTCCAAAGACCACCATCCCGGGTTTTATTTCCCAATGGTTAAGTCTCCAAAGTGAAAACGCCATTAACTTGAAGTTGTTTTTGGGAAATGACAGAGTGCTAGGGTCTTGCTCCTCCAACCAAACCATGAATCAATTAATTAACAGCATAAAATCATAAAAATAATTGATTTATTATGAATCAATTATAGTAAAAATGATTTTTGTTTTTAGGCGCAGTTTACAATAGTATTCATCCGCTCTGCTCAGATGCTGTTCTTCGATTGTGGCTACCCAGAACTCGTAGTTTCATTTCTTCTAGTCCATTTGGCAGTATTGTTTGCACTTTGAATTTTAACTAAAAGTTTACAACAGGGAGAAAGCAAAGAAAATTTTACAAAACCTTGACTAGTGCTAATGTATTTATAATGATATTAATATTAATAAGAATAAGAATTATGTATATATAAACTTTTCAATTTAAGTAGCATATTTATTTTAATATAAAAAAGTAAAAACAAAACAAATTTAATAAACAAACATGTGTCAGTATGAACTTTGTAAGCTTGATACTTAGGCAGTAGATAGTAAAGATCAATAGAACAAAGGTAGATACTAATTTCTTTGAACCATTAACATGAATGTTTGTAAGCAGAGAACTTCTTTCAAATTCAAAGTAGTTATTCCTAATTTAAAGTAAATAACATTGTTTGACTAGTATGTTGAATTTTAAAAATCTTTTTCTCAGACTAAGTGTTAACATAATCATTTTCTTACTAGTTTTATAACAAATAATTATTAATCAAGAAAGCAGTATGGAGTATGTTTTAAATAACACAGTACGTATATGTGCAGAAAATGTGTTAATCAGTTATTTTTTTTTATCTATCTATAAACCTTTTGTTGTGGATGAATATTGGATTTATAATTAATTATAAAGTGTGGGATAAATTTATCCATGTAATCCTATGTCTATTCAGTAACATTCTTTCATTATATGTTGAATTTTAGAATCAGGCTTTTCCTCTTATTATGTATTAATATAATCATTTTCTTACTTAGTTAGATGGATAGATTATGACACACTGACTAACTGGTTATAATTTTACAACAATCCATTATTAATCAAAATAGCCTTCCAACAACAGCGGCCATTTCTCTGCCTCAGATTTAAATAAATTTACTCTGTCAAATATAGATTTGAATCGATCAAATGGATTGGCTATTTTCATAGAAACATTAATAACACCGAATTGGTAATATTTGATGAGCACATTCAGTGACATATCCCATCTCAGATTATTTTTCGATTCTTAAATTCAAAAACGAAAAGAAAGTGATAAGTGAGATATACCAATACAAAGCTATTGGCCCCTTGGAAAATATATTTCCATGGCAATGAATAGTGAGTAATAGCTTATCATTTAATAGACCATTCACCAGCATGAAGGGAGAGGCTCTACTTCCAAGCTGATAAACAGTAACCTTATGTATTATCTGCAAAACCGGTGAAAAAAAATTTGAATTTCTCATGTCCGGTGTGTGTGAGTGTGTTTTTCTCCAAGAGTGTTAATTTTTCCTCCTATATCCTGGATCGAGAGTTTCCAGGGCGCCGGTGCAGAGAGATTTATAAGAATATAGACAAAACTTTCCCATTAGGTAGAGAGTCTCATTTAATTACAAATTAATTGATAAAATCAATTGTTAGAGTGCAAAATTACTTTTGGCAGTAATTCATAAACATTTAATCCTATTATACATTTACACTTATCTCTCTCTCTCTCTCTCTCTCTCTCTCTCTCTCTCTCTCTCTCTCTCTCTCTCTCTCTCTCGCTCTCTCTATATCCCCTCTCTCTCTCTCTCTCTCTCTCTCTCTCTCTCTCTCTCTCTCTCTCTCTCTCTCTCTCTCTCTCTCTCTCTCTCTCTCTCTCTCTCTCTCTCTCTCTCTCTCTCTCTCTCTCTCTCTCTCTTTCAAATTGCTGATAATAGGTTTAATTTAGGAGTGGTGACGGACTAGACAAGGGGAGGGGCCGAGAGAATAATGGAAGTTGGGAAATCGCGTTAAAAACTTTTGTCCGAATAGAGGATGGAAAGTGTGGCCGGGCCTAAATGCTCCTAATTCTGTTTTACATGCACCATCCTCGCGGGGTAACTTTGTAATTCGATAGTCGGAAATAATCGGCTCAGCCGCTGTCCGCACACTCTCCTAGGAAAAATAACTTCGTTAGCCTCCGACCGGCCGGCTGGCTGTGCCTGGATACGGTACAGCACGTCTGCTCGGCCGTATCGCCTGAAATGAAAGCAAAAGCCTGAACCAGGTTTACACATGCATTGAACTATTACGAGAACCACCGTGATAGCAATCAGTTTTAACAACCATCAATGAGTATTATGTTCCAAAAAGGCATGTAGTAAATTCTATTCGGTTAATGTGGTCACATAACGCACTGCTGTACATATCATGCCTTCGAAGCATAATATGGGTCTTTCATTAAACGCTTTGAATTTAAATAAAAAAAAGTGTGGGTGAGATATCATCGAAATTTTTAATTCGTTTGAAAGGCCTATCGATGCCATTATGTATGGAATATAACATCCCCGCGGCTTTTGGTGACGCATCCAAAACGTCCAGTTTTCCATGACTCTGGCGCATAAATCAGGCTGAATTTGACCGATGGCAAGGGTTATGTTGGCTTTGAGGACCGCTGTGATTTATGGCTTATTTATTATAGACCTTCGACTTAAGAAAACCACACAAAGTCTAACGGGGTCTAATCGCACGATCTCGGTGGCCAGTTAACATCACCTCCACGTGAGATGACCATGGCCGCAAATTCTCACTTTCTTAAAAAAACTCAGCTGCAATGGCCAGCTTCTCCAATCATGTCCTGAGCGTATGTGGCTCTCGCGCTCTTGGTAAGCCTCCACTGGCTCGTATCCGGTGACGCGGCTGACGGAGGACCATGGGGGACTTCCCAAGACTCCGCTTCCTCTTTCGCACGCGAGGGGGGTACAACCATGTGGATTTGTGGGAGGTCTCTGGGCTGTTTATAAATACTGTATGAATAAGCGAGTGAATGAAAATTGTAAATATGGAATGAATGAAAACATTTATCACAATTAGTTATTGCCCAATGAGGGAGAATGTAATTTTAGCGCAATAAAGTTGTTGTTGTACATATATAAATTATATAGTATAAACTGGTTAAATCGATTATAATACTATTTTATTATAGGCATTATATGAAATATTTTAAAACCGATCTTTTCTTAACAATCATTTATACTAAGAACAGAATTATTTCCTTAACTAGTAGAATACAGGGAGTGTTTATAGATTTAAAAATCCTAGTTAATATAGTATAGGCAATAATAGTTAATATTGAGTCAAATTACGTGTACTTGACTAGTTTCCTCGGTAGGTGAGATGTCTTGATACATCCTTCTCAGTGTGGAGTCAGTCCACCTCATAGAAATGTGAACAACTGGAACCGCACCTCCTCCGCAGTAACGTTACAAATTACTGTGATATACAAGGTAGTTCTCCTTGCATGTATCCTTTGGAGGGCATAATTAGCTGGCTAGATATAGCCGCACCGTCCGTGGATCCATGGACCCTGAATACCTCGGAGATTGGCGGAGCGTCCTCTCTCCTTGTCCCCATTATACCCCATCCCTGTTGTCATCCCCCCTCTTTCCCAACTACTCCTTTTCATGGGAAGTAATATGCGGATATTTTCTACCAGCGGCCGTATCATTTTCGTATCTCCCTCGATCCTTTCAGACGGTGTCCTCCGTTTTGGGAAACACCAATTTAATTTAAACCTTCCTTTTCCCCGTTAACAAGGAGCGCAAACGTAGCCCAGCCCCGACACAATTGCTCCCTGTATATATGGGAGATATTGAATACTTTTTTTTTTCACCTTCAACACACCACCCCGATACGAAATTCAAAGGCCATTTGGAGATGAGACCTTTGTTAGGGAAGGCGCGTGACAATCACAAAGATGGAATCTGATATTTTCAGTACTTTTTTTCCCTCGTCTCTTTCTGTCCCTCGCCTCCCTATTTCATAGGGAGATAAAAAGGAAGAAGAAGGCCATATTGGGAAAAACCCATGACCTAAAAAACATCCCTTTATGAAGTCTACAAACACCGTTATTGTCGTTAATTTGGCAAGTTCTCTTTCAGCAACGTTTTACATTAAACATGTTTAACAACGTGTCAGGTTAAACCGTTTTAACATACAATTAGTTTACAGTTTATACTTTAATAACGACCAAAATTTTCAGGTAATTCATTATAAATTACAAGAATCATCACTATCGCACAAAGCAATTACATGCCATAATTATTGTTCCATAAATAAATAGAATATATCATTATAAATATAAAAGTAAGTAATTTTAATGATTTTTCGGAGTTTTGTAGATTTATTTCAGTCTTTGCCAGACTCTTTTTCGTTAAAAAAAATACAATTTTACTTGGAAATCACAATTATACAATCACAAAATACATTAAAAAATATTTAATTTGTGTTTCATCATAATATAATTACAGTAAGTCATTCATGATCGCAACTTACACTCAACCAAAGTTTCTTGCTGGCATTACATTTTGCATGGTACATGAATCTCCCAACCATGGTTAAAACTGAACCAGTACCTTGAAAAATAACCAAGAGTTATTAATAAATTAAGTAATAATACAAAAAAATATATAATTTTTAGTAGGGTGTCGAATTAAAGTTCTAGATATGCTGGACGCGTAAAGGTATTAATAACGTTTAAATAAGTCATTAAATTTATGTTTTGTTTATGCCCGTAGCAAAAAACTCTCATACTTAGAGCCTCTGTGGCTCTCGTGCTCTTCGCCATCCTCCACTGCCTCGTATCCGGTGACGCGGCTGTCGGAGGACCGTGGGGGACTTCCCAAGACTCCGCTTCCTCTTTTGCACGCGAGGGAGGTGACAAACATGTGGATTTGGTAGTCCTCTGGGCTGTCTGTAAATATTGTATGAATAAGCGTGTGAATGATGAATTGTAAATATGGTATGAATGAGACCATTTATCTTAATTACTTATTGCCTAATAAGGCAGATTGTAATTTTAGCAAAATAAACGGTTATGAAACAAAAAATCATACTTGATTGCATTTTCTGTCAATATTTAAGTAATTAATATTATTTTATAGGTTTTGAAAGATGATTTACACTGACCAAAACGAAGCGTTTTTATTGACAAATTACGTGTAGATTTTTATAATTTAATGAATATTTTATAGACGTATTCGCAGCTTCTCAATTATCTCTGATAGTGTGTCTTCACATTTCATTTATTTTATTCATGTATATATTTTTTTTAGAAATTTTAGTCCATAATTAACTTAAGGTTTTCTGTGAATAAAATACTAGTATTAAAATGTCCACAATAATCACTCTTGAAAATAAAGCTTCAACCTTGGTGCATTTCATTAGTGCTACAGATTAATTCAATAGACCGCCCCCCGTCCAACTCAAGTGTACCCGAACCCCAACTTCTATATTGGCCTCATATAATTGATGACTTTCCAGCCACTCAACTGCCCGTAGCAAAACATCCAGCCAGTACATTACGGTTTATTAATTTTAAAATTGAAGGGGAGGGAGATTAAAATTGCAACAACATTTGTATGCATGTTTTTTTTTGTTTTTTTTTAAATCTAAAATGCTGTTACGTAAAACAACAGTATCATTAATAGTAGCGATTGACACCGTTTAAACAAAAACTCATTCAGTCGATATTTCTCCAAAAATATATTAATAAAAGACTAAAAGAAGACGTGAGAAAGAAACCACACTTTAGTCTACTAAATGACCAAATGGTAATTATAGACCTAAATAGGCTAGGAGAGAAAAACGCATGACAATTCAAAATGCATGCCTATCTTTGCAGATTGTACAAAACTGCGGCCAATTCAGGCAACGAAACGAATATAGACGAAGGCTGACCAGAATTAATACTGCACCGATTTTAAAAAATACTTAAGCCACAAATAAATGTCTCACCCCACTCCAAAATTTCACACAGGATTATAATCTCTTCAACCACCAGAACAGGCCATCGGCCATAGTCACATGACCAACAGCTAAGTAACGTTTACAAAATGCTCCAGTATTTTAATGATAAATCTTAGTCTAGCTCAGGACATGATCGGAGAAACTGACCATTGCCAGGAATCCCACTGTTACGCATTTATAGCAGGTCACGAAGCCACTGCCGTTTTAGTCTCTGAGGAGGATTATAGGGATGAGTGGTGCAGTGGAATGACTGTGCTGGATGACTTGGGTTTTTTTTTCAACAACAACTTTATTATGATAAAATTACAACCTGTCTCATTGGTAATAAGTAATTGTGATAAATGAGCTCTTAGTTAAGTCTCTAAAACGAACTTAAACTCTACAACTTCCCCTCATAAAGCTCCCCACTTGCAAAAATCAACTTCACATACATCATCAACTTGAGAGGATCCAAAACCTAGGAATGAGTGTTAACAATAATTACCCTCGCCCCAGAAAAATAATCACTATACTCAACGACTTGCGATTCCCCCACAATTCAAGAATCAGTCCGTTCTAAAATTGAAACATTTTAATAAATAACCAGAGTTTTGGAAAATTCAATGATGCAGGATATTGGTAATTAATGTAAAACTTCTCTTAAACGGTACACACATAAGAGAACAATAGATGTGTTGTTTAATTAAAATATAAAGTCGTTAATTTTTATTACTACCGCACTAAGGAATTGTGTAGAAAAGCAGTAGTCTATCAGCCTTCTGACTACTTCAAAAAATCATCCTCAAAAGGCTACTCATCTATCTCGTTCTTACCAAGTCAAAATTTTTTTATTCATTTTTTTTTTTTAATATCATCTTTTTACACAAATTTATAAATATAATATAGATTCTGACATTTGGACCTACTTATACTATACTGTATGTTCGAATTCATATACACTGTAGTTGCCTATATTTTATATAACTTTTAGATATTAACATTGTTAATAATTTACAATGTTAATGGAACATGTTATGGTACTACACAGTGGTGATGGAACTCACTTCAAAAACAGGTGTCATTTCTTATTTATTATTTTTTTCCCCTTTATTCAATATACACAGAGTGAGTAACATATTCCACAATATATAATAATAATATGGAATCTTTACATAAATTCACATCGTGCTGATTATATTTACAGTAGCGTAGTTTCATTTTATATAATGTGTGTGGTTTAAAGAATTTTTTTATAATAGGCTACACCGAATACCTTCTTGGCAACATTTGAAGATCCATCCAGAGCATCCAGTGCAACCAATGGCGATTCGAAGTTAATGAAGCAAAATGTTCCCACATTACCTTTACCCTCTGCCGCAACCTCTGTCCATTAGTTTTTTTTTAATTTTATTCCTCTCCCTGAATCCAAGGCAGTATGGTATATAGGCTTTCAACTCGACAAAAGACTGACATAGAACCCACACACACGAGGCTAAAAATACAAGAACTAAACAGACGCTTTGGAAAACTGTACAGACTACTTCAAAGCACATCCCATCTCTCAATAGAAAATAAATTACTAATCTACAAAGTTATACTTAAGCCAATCTGGACACACAGAATAGAGCTATGGGGGACAGCAAAAAAGTCGAACATCAAGCGTATCGAATCCTTTCAACCAAAAGTCCTGAGAACAATAGTAAATGCCCCTTATTACGTCAGCAACAAAACCCATCATAACGATCACAATATATGTTACATTCTTGAACTCACCCCTTCCAAGTCCATAAAGTTCCATAATAACATATCCAACCATCCTAATTCCCTAGCACAGTCATTGCACTGCACCACTCATCCCTATAATCCTTCTCGGAGACTAAAACTGCAGTGGCCTCATGACCTCCTATAAATGCGTGGCAGTGGGAGCCCTCGCAATGGCCAGTTTCTCCGATCATGTCCTGAGCGTATGTGGCTCTCGCGCTCTTGGTCAGCCTCTGCTGGCTCTTATCCAGTGACGCGGCTGTCGGAGGTGCGTAAGGGACTTTCCAAGACTCCACTTCCTTCTTCACACGCGAGGGAGGTAACAAACATGTGGATTGGCAGGTCTTTGGGTTGTACGGACTAATGTACGGAATAGAAGAATGTGTTGTGCTAATTCTGACCTAAATCTAAATAAACTAACAGCCTAGTTTTCCCGGACAACCTATTGCCATTGAGACGGGAATGAGGGTGAGGTCATATTGTTCCTACCTCAACTCCCACCTCCAGCATTCATCAAGAACTAGAAGTCTCCTTGACCAAGGACTACATCAGGAAGCTGACATGGGACTTGCCATATATTATATAGAGTCAAATAATAAATGCTGGGATTTTAAGCTAACATATTAAAAAAAAATAAATAAAAAATTTAACTTAATTCAACATATCCTGCTGATAAAAATATATATGCTCTTATAAACACGAAATAGAAATTGTGAATCTCATAACATACTTATAAGGTGATAGTGAATAAAAAACCACTCGATATGTTTAATAATATTACTAAGCCATCTATTTTGTTTCTCAGCTAACTAAAATTGGTTCAGTTGTTACATATTGATTGATAATGGCAAAAAACATTATTCCAGTAAGAAAACCCATTTAGCAATGAGGAACGACACACAATATGAAAGAAGAAAATATTTCGGTGACCAGCACTCAAGCCTGGATATAAAGAGACGATAAGGTACTGGAGAACCTTGGCAAATAAGAGTGCTGGTAGAGATAAGGGTGGGGATAGCGGTTTTATTTTCTTGCTGAGTCCAGCCTCGCCATATTCTCTGCGCAGTTTTTTTTACTTATGACTATTTAACATGGAAATGATACGAGCCTCAGCTAGGACCTTGCTGCACTGCAGCTCTACATAATATTCTCAGATTTCGTTGATTTTTTAAATATGCCGTCAAATAATCCTGCACAAGAAGCTTATGCGGTAAAGGGTAATCTAATTAACCATAATAGGTAATTTTTCCAGCAAATTGTTATCCTTCAAACTGGAAGCCAGTAATTGAGAAGCTTCTTTTAACAGATTGAGATCTCTGGTGAGGTAATTTAACTCATCCTGGTTGAAGCGTTGAGGAATTAATGACATCCCTTCATAATCACTGTTCTGGTAGCTGGTGAAATGTTAGGATTGGGTCCACTTGCTACGGGTTTTTTTTGCCAGAAATAACAGTCAACGAACTGGAGTTCGGGTTAAGTCTAAACCATTGGTACGCTTAATTTCAGACTTTTTCTATTCCCGGCGGACCACTGCTGCAAATGTTCTGAACATGTTTTACAGACTTGATGTGGTACCCAGGTTTTATCTTGATCACTAAGCCTAACACCAAAGTACCCATGATAGGCTCTCTTTACAAAGTCGCTAGCAGTTCTTCTGTTTTCTTTGAACTATATTTATCGAATATGTAGCAAAACACATGAGTATTTATTGACAATTCTTAGGTATGTAAGTATTCATGTACTTCTTCGACTTTAACTCATTCCATTTCTATTCAACAACAAAAATGCAACACATTACATTTTATGTTAGCTTTATAACAACACAAATATCATGCCAAGCCAACTTCGATCTACTCTGCAGGGCGAGAACTCGCAAACTAACCTCAACTGCAGTTGAAGCGTTGAGGTTACCTTAAGTTGAGTTAAGTACGCTTAAGTTACTGGATACTCACTCTATCTGGAACTAGCTAAACAACAGACTGACAATAGGGAAATACATAGGACCTAATCCTTGTATATGTGATTTAGAAATGCCCAAATAGAGATAAAACTGCACATTTCGTGTAGAACTGCACGTTCAAAAAAACTCTCATCTAAAAAAAAAGAGCAGGTAGTGAAAAACTGATTTTATGTACAAATTCAGCGTCCCAAATATCTACTAAAATCAGTTCTAAAATCCTAGACACCAAAAAAAATACGAACCATTTTAAATATATTAAAATGTGACTTTTGGGTTTTAAAGAAGATATATTTCTACAAATTTTATTTGAAGACATTTTCATTATTGTTGGCCGTTCAGTTAAAGCTACACTTCCATTTTAAGCTTTCGTAAAAACGACTTGAAAAAAAACATGTTAGAGGTGTTTTTTAGTGATTAACCAATTATTTTATCTCATAAAATATAATTTTCTTGCTATCCAGCGATAAAAGGCCAGTTATGGAGAGATCAAGCCAAATTCTGAATGGCAGTGACCAAAAAACTAACTTGTCACATTTGTTAGTCCGCTAGATTTCGGCACGGTGCGACCATATTTTTTTCGGGGAGAATTGGTTTTTTTTAATTACTAGTTGCAAGGGACAGAACGCTGTGAATTTTATTGGGATGTAGGGGGGGGGGTGCACGTCAGAGGGGTGGGGCCCACCTACCGTAATGAAAAAAATATTATTTTTCCTAGTATATTTTGTAGAGTATCAACGTAAACATCCATGTGTTCCTTAAGAGTATGTAAAGTATGTTTAGGATTTAGTGAAAAATATTGCTAGAAAACATATATTCAGATTAAAGACAACTTTTTCTTAAAATTAAAACATCCCGTTACGTTACGAGCCCCCAGAGCCAATCAATGGGGAGAGTCAGCTGTTTTCGAATGTGTATATTAGTACAACACAATTCAACACAATTTAGGATATTAATCAAGAGGAAGTAATCGATAAGATCTTTGAATTACTTATTTGGTGGTACTGCTAAATATCATACTATACACACTTAACTAAATATAATATTAGCTTCTTGTTATCTCCGTAGCACCATAACTAGGTAGGTCTTGGCCACCATAATATTTCTCTACCACTCAGATCTATTCTGTCCAGAAATCTCATATTCCTTATCACTAATAGGCTCTGCTCACCTCAATTTCGATCTGATTTGGAGATATTGCTCCACGGAGGACCTCTTTGCTGTTCTAGTCAGAAGCCTTCTTACTAGATGAGCTTTCCCACACATGGTGAGTGTTACCACGACAGCTTCCTTGAAGAAATAACAAAAACTCCAGGTTTTTTTCTATTTCTTTAAACCAATTATTCTTCTGGGGATTCCATACTTCTTTCTTGTGCAGATATCCAGATACTTTTATTTGCTTCTTCTTGGCCCAATTGTTAGTCCGTTCTTATTCTGAGTCTGCGCAAGAAATTCTTCAGTTCATGATAATCTACTATGTGGTATACTTTTTACATATAATTTTAAATGATTGGTGTTTGTAACTCCATTATTCCACCATTTAACTTTCATCTGTTTATCTGACTCTATTTCCTAATCCGCTAATGGCCCTAATTTATTATAATGCGTTCCTCATCTATTCTCGTCAGTTACGATTTGGATGGTTATCTTTGATGACACAGACTTTCCACCAAAGTAACCATAGGTTTTGGATTTCGTGGAACAAGACCTTCTTTGGTTTAGTGTTTCATACGGAATCATTGACATCTAGTTAATAATTCAACGTGGTGTGGATAATTCTCACTATAATTACCATACAAAAGTATAGAGAACAAGTAATTAAAACAAATCAATAAAATTAAGCTGATGTGTGAACTTGAAAAAAAAATTAGCAAAGCTGTAAAAAGTCCGTTAGAAACTTTACTTTTAGAGATTCTAAAATTGCATAAAATAACCGAAAAGAGGTAAAAGCAGAATAAGAGAAGTCTGTGGTAAAGAATGAGAAGATATGACTGAGAGATGAGGGCATGATTCACGTACACGTGGTCGAAAAGCTCGCTTTTCGGCGGATAAGTCTGTTAGTACGTGAGGGGAAGCCATATTGGTCCTGGGGGGGGGGGGCAGGCTTAACCTCAATACATATTTATCCCATACCTAGCGCAGTGCCAGTCAAAAAACCTCAGCTACTAGGGTATACTACAACATACAAGGTGTTACTACATCAGAATAAACAAGGCTTAATCAAGCCGTCTAGTTGGCTGAGCCGTAAATTCACCAGTATAATTCCAATATGCCTGTTATCATTCAGACTAAAGATTCAGTATTCAAGCGAAGTTAATGAACGTCACAATACTCTTCATCAACTGGCTATATGGTCAGTCGCTGCGTATCACAAGCTTAAGATGTGGCAGGAAAACTGACAAGAACTAATTGTTTGATGTAGTTGGGCTAGAAAGAAGGTTAATTGATCATAACAAGTAAGATAAAAATAAAGGAATCATTATCAAAATAAATTTTCGGATACTTTAGTATATTTTAGTTACATAAAAGTGACAACAACGTGAGTTAACAATAGTTGAACAACCCTTGTTTTAATAACGGAAATGAGCTTAAATAGGAGCTCAAATGCCTCAGATAATGATAAATAAGTCATAAAACAAATTACCACTTATTAGTGTTTCTTCACTTTTAAAATTATACACGTCTGTTATTCGAGTTAATCGAGGGATACACGAAGAATTTCAAGCCGGCAGGAACATCAACAACAAGATACCTGTTGCAAGACATTATCGCGGCGAATGGTCGGACCATAATAAGCGAGGGCAAGATGGTCTTATACAGAGTCTTTTATAGGGACCTATTGTTAACAGGGAGCAGGCGGAAGCCATTACAGACCCCGGGATCCCGGCCCTTCCATCGGACCGGGTGATTTATGATCCACGGCCGCCACAATCGGCTTCTTCCTCTTCTTTTTACGTTTTAGATAGCAGGTAACCCCGTTCTAACCACTCAATTAGGGCAACACCGTCTCGAAAAAATTTAATACAAATTATACACTAGAATCTATTTTAGAATTAGAATTTAGAAAAAAAAAAATTTCTATATGATTGAGAAGTTGTTTTATGTAGTATTTTTCATGATAGTAAAATCCTTTTTACGAATCCCAAAACTGATTCCAATGACCAAAACATGTAATATAGTTTGCATAGTATATAAAAAAATAATACATGCAATCTTTGGAATCCGGGACGGAGGACCACAAATAACATACTTATCTATTTTAGAATTAGAATTTAGAAAAAAAAATTTCTATATGATTGAGAAGTTGTTTTATGTAGTATTTTTCATGATAGTAAAACCCTTTTTACGAATCCGAAAACTGATTTCTCAAATGGCAATATCAAACTCCTCGATTAATTAACGCAATATATTTCATACGTACAACTGTTCTCCGAAGCCGTAATGAAAGCCACTCATTAATCTATAGAAAGATATGATCCGTGTTATTTCAAATTTTCAAATAAAACTCTAATTTAAAGCACAGGCCCACGTGCATTTGTTGACAGAGCTTCTTGATAATATTAATATTTGCAATATAATATATTTGAATATTGGATATTGAAAACTATTTGATCAGCGTATGTACATACAAATGAGTGCATCCTGTTGTATATTTAACCCGCATAAAACATTTGAACAGACGATCGATGTAACAAATGAAATTTCAATTATTCAAAAAAAAAAAAAAGTTCAGTTAATTTTACTTCAGGGATTGATATATTCAATTTAAAATTAATATATACCAACAAGGCTACATTTATGTTAATTTTAAGGACACTTTGACGTTTTGGGAATAATATTTACCCTCAAGCGTCATGCATGATCTTATTATATAAAATATTATTTATTGGATATTCTATTACTTTTTTAATTTTTTTTCTATAAGACTGTGATCTATTTGTGTAATTATACTGTTAGATATTATAATGCTAACTAAAATTAGGTAAATTGTACAATCAAATCTTTTATTTGTCATCAGCTTGGATCTCGTTGCTCATAATATTTTAGTAGTTATAGCGATAAAGGTTATATTAGTTACATTGTGGTTTGTTATATTTTATAAGACACAATTTTATTAGTCGTAACTAAATATTAGTTACACTGGCCCAAAGGCTGTCTGGCGCAGTAGAATTGCGTCATACTCCGGAACCTCCTCCAACCTGGTTGTACTAAAACCAGGTTGAGAAACTAATAATTAGTTTTCATTTATGCACAAAAAATATTTAAATCTATTCTGCGGAACGGAGTTTTCTGGTTCGTACACATTTCTTCTTGTTTTCATGATTCACGATGGGAATATATTTTTATATTTGAATCAAAAAACTTTATTTTAAGGAAAATCACTATCAGCCCTAATAGGTCATTGTAATAAATGATTTCGTTCCCTAATTCACCAGTCGCAATTACATCTACGAAGTTAAGAAGAAGAGAACATGGATCAGGGAGACTTCCATGTTGGCCTTGATGCTCAGGGGTCCCCAACCTTTTTATAACGCGGGCTACAACCGAGTGTTCACCACATACAGGCATGCCATAAATGTACCCTCTCCTCCGTATACCCTACCACCGTCTCAATAATTATTTGTTTTTAAAAGTATTTTTTCTCCTTTTGTACTTTCATAGAATATTTCTACATAATTAAAACATTTAATAACAATTATTTATACAATAAAAAAATGCTAGGAGTAACAACCCACTTGCTAATCGTTCTAAATACTCGCTAACAATGTACGACCAACTTACTAATCGTTCTCAATACTCGCTAACAATGTACGACCAACTTACTAATCGTTCTCAATACTCGCTAACAATGTACGACTAACTTACTAATCGTTCTCAATACTCGCTAACAATGTACGACCAACTTACTAATCGTTCTCAATACTCGCTAACAATGTACGGCCAACTTGCTAATGGTTCTCAATACTCGCTAAAAATGTACAACCAGCTTGCTAATCGTTCTCAATACTCGCTAACAATGTACAACCAACTTACTTATCGTTCTCAATACTCGCTAACAATGTACGACCAACTTGCTAATGGTTCTCAATACTCGCTAACAATGTACAACCAACTTACTAATCGTTCTCAATACTCGCTAACAATGTACGACCAACTTACTAATCGTTCTCAATACTCGCTAACAATGTACGACCCACTTGCTAATCGTTCTCAATGCTCGCTAACAATGTACGACCAACTTACTAATCGTTAATTAGCACTAACTCAAAGTTATTTCACCCTTTCAGAAAATTGATATTACTGCAAATCCTTTTTTTTTCATTCTATAAATGAAATCACGTTAGTAAAAATATTCATAAAAGTATAAACTTAGTTTTCTTAGCTATATCAAACATGCCAAGTAAATTGCCCTTTACTCCCAGAAAGAGAGCTTGACATTTTTTTTTAAGCAACAAAATTAAGAATAAAAAATTAAATTAAAAATGGTATAAAATGTAGCCAAGCTACAAGACATATAATGAAAGACCTATTGTAAATATATTGCTACGTTCAGTGGACGGGGAAAGAAACTTGTTTTATATATTTATTTATTTAGGGATTCTCTATCTATCCGCTACCCAACTGTATCCGCTTACATAAAACTTTAAGGAAATATATAAAGGATGTACCTTTTGTAAGGACACGTATATCCGTTTATCTACGTACCTGACACCCACGAACGCCACGCTGTTACACTCTAGTTAAATAATTATAATATTTAATTTCAAGGGATGCTATCTAACTATTTAACTACTAACAGATTTGATTCCTCAAATCTTGAGCGTATTGCATTAGCGCAAAGCTGTGCCAAATTATAACTTACTCAAATATTCAATTTACTAACTGTTGGTCCCAATTGAATCTAAACCCAAAGTAATTTACGTTAATAAATTAACGTGGTGATCAAATGGGAGGAATTCAATGATAAAATAGAAATTACTAGACTAAATGTTTTATTAACCAAAAACAACAAAAGATGAAAATGTTTTATCGAGGAATGACTAATTTTACTATTAACTCAAAATGATGAACGGATTACATCAATTGTACTAGCTACAGATAAAGCTTAAATCTTACGAGTGTACATCGATGTCTTCAATCTGATGTAGAAGTAACATCAATGCCAAGAGGTCAAAGACAAAAGCGATTGTCTGCAACCCGTCCGCAAGACATCTTGAGAGACCCCACCACCCATCAGAGTGACCCGACCAAGCCTCCACGACATCCCCCAGCAAATTCTCGTCCAGACGGATATATGTGCTCTCGTATTGGACCGTATTTCTGACTCTCAACATATTTTTTCTTTATGGCTCTTTGTGACCGCGCATCCTTTCCCGGACTATCTTGCACTTAGGACCACCCCTATCCCAACAGATGGGGTTCGGCACATCCGTCGGCCTACATCAAAAGAGGAGGTTTATGACTTGCCCCGACCCTCTGGCCTCAGTTCCCTAACGCTATTTAGTAATCGTACACTACCTACCCCATGCCGGGGGTTGAACATATAACAAGATTCATTTATGTAGTCTAAACTGATTTCCATAATTTATGCGAAAAAAAAAAAACGAAAACCTTATGGCCGACCGCGTGCCAGTTCCAAACCTTGTGTGCCACATTGCGGAACGCGTGCCTTTGGATGAGCACCTCTTCATATGGGTAGTAGCATTACAGACAGAGAGAGCTACACACGTTTTGGACACGATGGAGGGACACTTGCTAATGCAAGAACATCCCCCAATAGTTACAGAAGATTTTGAGATAATTGCTGCTTTAATCTCAGATGACGATTTTAAGGACGTGGGGACCTAGAAAGCGATTTTTCCAAGGAACTTGGATCAATGGGTGATTTTCTGCCTAATTTCCAAATTAATTTAGGAAATAAGCAATAATTTTAAACTGCACACTATTTAGATGATACAATGAGCTCGGTGGCCCTGATTAAGGGACAGTTAATTGCCTTTGCCGCTAGCACATTATCGCCAGTCAATAATACTCCCACCCCCTCCCCCCTTCCAAGTTTGTACAGAGTCCCGTGCGTTAAACAAGCACTTGTTACCTTAATAACGGCCGTTCATCAGCGAGCAAGCCGCTCCTGAATGTTTATTTCCGGCGTCTCCTCTATGTACATTTCATTATCACGTCTCGCATGTGCACTTCCGGCCTGCACTGCAGCGACACTGCTACCGTTCTCCGGGATACGTGTAGCAACAGCAAATATATATTTGCGGCGTCAAATCTGATAGTATTCGCCGACTCAAACAGAAACCTCTCTGTTTGCCATCCATAAATTTAGATTAGATTAGAAACCGGGTATTCATTGGGATATCGGCTAAAGTTGATATATATATATATATATATAAATTAAAGATTATTGAACAAAAAACTAAAAAAAAGGAAAAGGTTGACTTATAATTATTCATAATTAAGAAGTGGCCACGACAGTCTATGTAAAAGGCGTTTTTAATGAGAAATCGTGCTAGTACCCCTCTACAAAAACAATGCGCCACTCACTCCAATATTAAAGCATTGTTTTATGATATTGATGTTTTACGAATTGTTCCAGCAGAACGTTGTATTACTGGTCGGACAAAAGATATTCTCCACAAGGGAACGTCCATTATGGGATATTTCAAATTTGATTATCATTAATCCTAAAACATTTTGAAGCATCATTACCATTGCGGGGGCCCCGCCAGTAATCCTCGAGGCGTATTTGCGCTGAGGATTAAATTTCTGCACCACCGACGGGGAAATATGTTTATTCCGTCGATAATTAGGAGATAAAACCGGGGGTTTAGCGGATCACCTAATAATAGCAACGGACCATTATCACGTCCATTAGGTGCACAGGTAGGCGGCGAGCGTTCATTCAATTTATAACAACTTAAACAAGAGGATTAATGTTAAAACAGAAATCAGAACCGCGATGAGAGCAGTTGTTAAATGAAGTAATAGTAACACAAAAACGTGCGCCATTATTCACAGAACGCTGAGCAGCCTGATACATAGCCTCTGGATCCGATAAATCCACCTCTGCTCGCATGCGAGAGAGGAAGCGGAGTCTTGGGAAGTCCCCCACGCTCATCCGTCAGCCGCGTCACCGGATACGAGCCAGCGGAAGCTGACCAAGAGCACGAGAGCCACATACGCTCAGGACATGATCGGAGAAACTCCCACTGTTGCGCTTTTATAGCAGGTCACGAGGCCACTACCGTTTAATTCTCCGAGGAGGATTATAGGAGTGAGTGGTCCAGTGCAATGACATGAGGGGCATTTACTGTTCTCAGGAGTTTTGATTGGATACGCTTGATGTTAGACTTTTGATGTTCGCTGACCCTTATAGCTCTATTCCGTATGTCCAGATTGGCTTAAGTATAACTTTATAAATTAGTAATTAGTTTTATATTGAGAGATGGTATGTCCTTTGAAGTAGTCGGTACAGTTGTCCAAAGCGTCTGTTTAGTTCTTGTCTTTTTAGCTTCTCATATGTGGGTTCAGGTCAGTTGTTTGTCGAGATGGAAGCTTAAGTGCCGTATTAATTCGGATACAGGGAGAGGAATGGAATTAAAAGAAACTAGTGGACACGACTTGGGGCAGAGGTTTTCAGTGTCATCTGAAAATGTGGCCAAGAAGGCATTGGGGATAGAGGGGACATCGGAGGTGTATAGGCTAGTTTATTAAAAAAGTTATTGTACTATATGATGAGTTACTGGCATATGATGACTACTGTACTTACTAATCGTGTGGTCATAAATCCTGGGAAACTCTTGAATGAACTACTACTAAAGGCATTTAAGTGTATGAACCAAAGCGCTGTCGTATTTCGCTACAACACTCCTTCATCCATCACCAAACTGATTTCGTCAACTGCCTACTTCATTCACAATTTTTTCAGAAGCCATTTTTGTTGCAAAATTCAAGCATAATGACAGTAAATGAAAATAAAAAACGGTCATGTAATTAAATGATGGTTCTGTAAGGGAATAATTAAACATTAAATCTTCCGTCTTTCCACAGTATGGTATTTATTCAGCAATAAAGTTTTCGACAGATCTAACCAGTCATCTTCAGTTGTTGTCAGTTAAACTGAAAAATCACATGGTAAAAAACTGGACTGTTCATTTTGAGGTAAGCAAAATCTAACATTAAAAGCAAGAATGTTAACAATCGATAAATAAAACATATTCACAACATTAACAGTGTTGAAATGTATCAAGTTCTGAATGGTTCATTCATTTACTTAATTTTTTTTTTCTTTATTGTGCTAAAATTACAATCTGCCTCATTAATTGAGATAAATGTTCTCATTCATACCATATTCACAATTCATCATTAATGATAATCAAGTATTGAATTATATTTCACTGATCTGAACAGGATAGCACACTAATAGCTATCAAATGAATTCAAATCAACAGACGCGTGAACGACGTCAACTCACAGGTGTATTAACATAAACAATTCTGGTTCCACGAACACTGAGCAAAAACCAAAAAAAAATCTTATTCCTCAATTTACATTTCCTTATTCGAAAAATTTGAAAAAAATTTCATCACTGCACTAGTTTATATAAAATTTTCAATATTATGAAAGAATCATTCTTTATTTTTAAATTGTTCTATTATTAACTACGCTTGACAAAAATTTAAAAACTATTTCCTATTTGTTGGTGTTATTTTTATTTTTGTTTCCGTAAATTATTTTGTCGAAAAGGGACTAGGAAATGTATTTATTTAGCATCAGTTAAAATTTTAAATAATTAACGTATAGATGTTAATCGTAATAATTAATTAACAAAAACAATCGCTTATGTAATTAGTATTAAAAGAAATGTGACTGGCAACTGGTTCATCGATCAAGCAGCAATGACTAATTTATATGGTTACTGAAAAAGAGGAATTACATATATGTGTTTAATATAAAAAGATGGGGAAAAAATGAGTTATAAAACATGTAATAAAACTATTTCTTTTATTGTCAATAATAACAGTGCTGCCATCTCTTATCGTGGTGGAAAAATACCGTTTTTAGGAACCATATCAATAGAATAACAGTATATAACAGTTTTTTTTATAGCTATCGGTCATATAAAAAAAATCTAACGGTTCTTATATAAAATTAAAACTATATACAACAATAAAAATATTATTGTTTACATAAATTTCTCTTTCACGTTGAATTTCTCTTCGTCAGGTAAGTTCACAAACGGTACACGCAGAGCTACCTCTCGGCAGTAGCTAGAACTAACAGAGTTTCTCGTAGCGGCCGTGAGATCGCTCTGACCAGCTGGTTCTCCTTCCTACCGCTAGATGTCATGGGGTGTAACCTTCACTCAACTTGTAACCCACGTGTTCCCGAAACGGCGCTGGATTCAAATCTGACGTTAATTTTATCACGATTAAAACATTTTTATTTCAGTTGCTATCGCTCAGCTATGCTGATCGCTTTAAAACTGCTTCCTAGATTAAAATAAATTTTATTTTTCCGGTTAAAATTGGTTCACCTCAATTTAGTTTATTAAATTGAATTTTTATTAATATATAAAATAAAGGGCATAAAAAAGACACAATATGTAGATTTTAGAGTACTTCATTTTTTTTTTTCAATTTGCGGTCTTATTTCAACTAAGCGGTCTCAGAAAGTTATATTTTTTTTTTGCGTGCTTTGAAATATTGTATGAGGTACTGCCTATAAAGTGTCCTTAACCATATAATAACAAATGAAATCCAAATCATATATTTTTTCTAAAGTATGAGATTATTTTCTGAAATGATATCGAATAGTACTATAATTACTGCTGTTTTTTGTGTGTGAACAAATCGGAATCGTGATAGGTCAATCCAGATATTTATATAAATATTCTAATAAGTGTAGGTTAAACAGAAAAATTGTAACATATTATCGAAACCTTGGACTTTCTGATTTCCACTCACACTTCCTCATCGAGTTGTCTATACCCTTTTATTTATTTTCATTTTTTATCTGGAGACATGGGCAATTTAAATAGGCAAAAAGTGAATAAATGGCATTAACAGACCCATCTTACCGTCCAATTAGCTTACTCCCTATCCTCTCAAAAATATTTGAAAAAATCCTATTAAAACGCCTACTTCCAATGGTTGAATCCAAAAACCTTTATTCCACACACCAGTTTGGTTTCCGCCAACGACATTCCACCGCTCAACAAGGCCTTCGCGTTGTTAATCACATCTCCTCAGCCCTTGAAACCAAACAATATTGCACTGCTGCCTTTCCGGACATAGCTCAAGCTTTTGACAGGTTCTGGCACGCAGGTTTGCTTTACAAGCTCAAAACATATTTACCGCAGACCCTATTCCTAATCCTACAGTCCTACCTTTCAAACCGCTTCTTCCAAGTCCGCTGTGGTTTACAATATTCCCCATCATCCTCAGGGTATGTCACTATTCTCTTAGCAGATCCCGTAAGTATCGCAAACTCCGATTTTTTTTTATAGTGGACTATGATATATCAATTTTTATCAATCTATAATTATTTATTATAACTTACTCCTTTAAAGGTTTTTTTTATTATTTTAACCATTATGTCTCGCTTCTTGTTTAGGCCGTTGGTTTCATATTGTGAAGACTTGAAAAAAATATCGCTGCCTCTATTAAACATGATTACGTCTCATTTATCGATTACTGAAATCATACTGAATTACTGCTTAGTGCAGATGGCAAATTTGATGATAAAACAAAGATATCGTCTAACCACAACGCGTTTATCTATCACAGAGCTAAAGAATTCGACTGCGATACTCAGTCAAATCACGACTGTTATCCAAGACCTGTGTTTTACTGTAAAATTATCAACAAATCTTACATTTGTTTGGAAGCCAGTGTTTTTTTTAAGGGTACGCAAACCAAAAGGGTCGTTGACGCCCTTATGTAATCGTTGTGTTGATTTGCTAATTATTACTACTTTTAATTATTACTTTACAACCCAAGAAATTTGTGAAAATGTTAGAGCTTAATGACTTATTAAGTTGGAGCTTATTACCCGAGTAAGCGCAATAACGAGAACAAAGCCCAGGGGCCGAACATGAGCTCAGGCGGCACCCCTGTCTCACCTGTCTGGTAGGCAGGACGTTGGTTATCATTTGAAGGACACATTGACTGATCGGAGGTGGGTAAAAAACCACTTACTAATATTTCATACACCAGCACAGTTGACTGATGTTTACATAGTTGTTGTGAATGTTTATGGAAAACCTGAATCCCCCCTCCCAAGTGCTCGGAGCCCAACGTGCTCTATGAGACCTAAAGTGCCACCCAAAGGCCCCGAGAAATGGAAAATTTAATTTATGAAAAGTGGAAGAAATATAATATATAATAAAGTTTATACTTGAAACATTACTTTATTCTATAAAAATATTAATAACGACAAAGAGAAATGTTAGTATCTGTCTTTAAAAAAAGAAAAGAAAAGTATAACAGCGTGATAAAAATGACAATAAAAAATGAAATAAATGGTTTGCATGAGTATTGGTCAAATATAATGAATCATTCTTCAGGACTGCAGAAAATTTAGTGCTGAAGATATTGCTTCTTCTGAAATAGCAATGGCTTCAGAAAGAATAGAGATGGTCACATATACTTTCCGCTCATCCTCACTCTCAGGACATTCGACAGTTAAATAATCTTGTTTAAGGAGAGTCTTTTAAAGAACTTTATTATGAATAACAATCAAAACAATGGTACATATTTACAAATATTAATGAGTTAAAGCAACATTCTTTTAGGAAGCCTAAACCACAAGTGTTGGTATCTTTGCCCTAGCAGGTAGCAAAGGGTTAGGAGGGGGTTAAAAGACAAAGAAAAGGGAGAACATATGTCTCAACTGAGGTACTCGTTTCTACTAAAAATGAGTATTATATAACTGACGAAAATATGCTTGACACAGTGGTTTTTTGCTAATAATCATTAATACTAGTAGGGTAAAGCACTATTATAGCACTATTCAATATCATTTCAGAAAAGAATCTCATACTTTAGAAAAAATATAAGGTTTAAATTTAATATGTTACTATTTTTCTGTTTCACCTACACTTATCAGAGTATTTATATAAATATCTGGATTGACGTATCACGATTCCTATTTGCTCACACACACACAAAAAAAAAAGGCAGTAATTACAGGACTATTCTATCATATATCATTTCAGAAAATAATCTCATACTTAAGAAAAAATATATGATTTAGATTTAATTTGTTATTATATGGTTAATGACACACTACAGGCAGTACCTCATACAATATTTCAGACCCCAAAAATTAGTTGAAAGAAGGCTGAATAATTGAAAATACAAGTACTCTAAAATTTCCATGTCTTTTTATGTCCTTTATTTCATATATTTATAAAAATTCAATTTGTTAATCTAAATTGAGGTGAACCAATTTTAACCGTGGTAATACATAAGTGACAATACAAAAATTTAATAATTCGAACATCCTAGATATCCTTAATGTACGATCTCCTGCAATGTTCAATCTTAACTTTACCACATCGAGGTAACGAGTTTAAATTCTTCAATGGGCTGTGAATTGTATCAAATGCGTAAGTCTCATAAAGTAAACGGAAGTGACGACCATATCCGGACTGCGCAAATCCCTGATAATAAACAAAAAACTTGACTCATAATTACATCTGACATTTCTAAAGGATGGTCCATTTTCACTAATTACTGTTCTGTCAAAGTTAAAACGCTACGAGTAATTGCCCGATCATTATGAAGACCCTAAACTTTCTTCGACAAAACTCGTCTTGAATGCCCATTACGGGCCCTTTCACGTAGGCAAGTGGCCTGCTTAAGGCTTCGACGCCTGTTTTGAATGGTTGGCAAAATTAAAGAGTTGTAAATTGTAATTATTTAAAGAAAAGTTTCTTATCTCGTTGCTACTTCTATTCTCCTAGGGAGAAAGTTGTTCTAATTAGTTTATTCTACCCTTTTATTTATTTTCATTTTTATTTGGAGACATGGGAAATTTAAAAGACACAGAAAGTGAATAAATGGCATAAACAGACCTAAGCTAATGATAAACTAAACTTTAAACGCTGACGGGTAGTACAGAATAAATAAAATAAAAATTAAAAGAGATGTAAAAACTAAATAGTACTTCATTTTTTTTTTTCAATTATTTGGCCTTATTTCAACTAATTCGGTCTCTGAAAATTATATTTTTTTGAGGCGTGTCTTTGAAATATTGTATGAGGTACTGCCTTTAATGTGTCCTTAACCATATAATAACAAATGAAATCCAAATCATATATTTTTTCCAAAGTATGAGATTATTTTTTGAAACGATATCAAATAGTACTATAATTAGTGCTGTTTTTTGGGGTTTTTTTTGTGTGAACAAATAGGAATTGTGGTAGGTCAATCCAGATATTTATATAAATATTCTAATAAGTGTAGGTTAAACAGAAAAATTGTAACATATTATCGAAACCTCGGACTTTCTGTTTTCCACTCACACTTCTTCATCGAGTTGTCTATACCCTTTTATTTATTTTCATTTTTTATCTGGAGACATGGGCAATTTAAAGAGGCAAAAAGTGAATAAATGGCATAAACAGACCCATCTTACCGTCCAATTAGCCTACTCCCTATCCTCTCAAAAATATTTGAAAAAATCCTATTAAAACGCCTACTTCCAATAGTTGAATCCAAAAACCTTGATCCTACTCACCAGTTTGGTTTCCGCCAACGACATTCCACCACTCAACAAGGCCTTCGCGTTGTTAATCACATCTCCTCAGCCCTTGAAAACAAACAGTATGGCACCGTTGCCTTTCTGGACATAGCTCAAGCTTTTGACAGGTTCTGGCACGCAGGTTTGCTTTACGAGCTCAAAACATATTTACCGCAGACCCTATTCCTAATCCTACAATCCTACCTTTCAAACCGCTTCTTCCAAGTCCACTGTGGTTTACAATATTCTAACTACTATCCCATTAAAGCAGGAGTTCCACAGGACAGCGTCCTGGGTCCCATCCTCTATAATCTATACACCGCTAATGTCCCCTCCACCACCAATACCTTCTTGGCCATATTTGCAGATGACACTGCAGTCCTGTCCACCCATTCAGACCTTGATATAGCATCCCAAAACCTTCAAAACACCTTGATGAGATCGAGTATTTGTGCAACCAATGGAGAATCAAAGTCAATGACGGAAAATGTTCCCACTTAACCTTCACCCTCTGCCACAAGTCCTGTCCACCGTAACTTTAATCATACGATCGTATCACGTAATATAATCAGTGTTAAAGATAAGTCTTTTTAAATCCAATTCCTCTCCTTGGCTCTGAACATGGAACCCACACACGAGGCTAAAAAGACAAGAACTAAACAGACGCTTTGGACAACTGTACAGACTACTTCAAATGACATCCCATCTCTCAATAGAAAATAAACTACTCATTTACAAAGTTATACCTAAGCCAATCTGGACATACGGAATAGAGCTATGGGGGACAGCAAAAAAGTCAAACATCAAGCGCATCCAATCCTTTCAATCAAAAGTCCTGAGAACAATAGTAAATGCCCCTTATTACGTCAGCAACAAAAACCTACATTCTTGAACTCATCCCTTCCAAATTTATAAAATTCCATAGTAAACTATCCAACCACTGTAATTCCCTAGCACAGTCATTGCACTGCACCACTCATCCCTATAATCCTCTTCGGAGACTAAAACGGCAGTTTACCTTGACCTACAGTTTAATCGTTGCATTTCCTGCTTTTTAGGTCCAGGCTGACAAGGTCTGTCCCAGATCCGATTACTATACCTCGAAATTCGGCAAACTGCACCAATGTGCGTAACCATGTGACGTTTCTTCCACCCCGTGCTTTCATTAGAACAGTGTTTAAGCCACTGATATTCACCACATCCACAACTTATCAATGTGATTACGCTTCATGATTCTTTATGGAGTTGGAAGGTGCACAGGCTTTAACAACCCGTAACTTTAATTATATAATCGTATCACGTAATATGATTAGTGTTATATTATATTATATGTTACATTCTATAATTAAATATACAATGCTTTGTTGCTTAACAACCCGTAACTTTAATCATACAATCGTATCACGTACTATAATTAGTGTTAATGATAAAATATACTTAAATATACAATGCTTTGTTGCTTAACAACCCGTAACTTTAATCATACCATCGTATCACGTAGTATGATTAGTGTTAATGATAAAATATACTTAAATATACAATGCTTTGTTGCTTAACAACCCGTAACTTTAATCATACAATCTATCACGTACTATAATTAGTGTTAATGATAAAATATACTTAAATATACAATGCTTTGATGCTTTAACAACCCGTAACTTTAATCATACGATCGTATCACGTAATATAATTAGTGTTAATGATAAAATATTAAGGTACCACTGCGGTTATGACGTTTATCGTTGGAGAAATGATAAACTGGTAAACGAAACTTGATTTCTTGAGACGCAGCACCAGTAGCTTATAAATTTTGAGAGCTCCAGAAAATCGGTAACAATTGCATACCAAGCATGATCATTAGGCACTCAATGAATTAATTGAACTACCAAGGATTAATCCAGAAACTCTTTAAATTCGCAATACGTTGTCCCAGCCTTTAGTCGCATAGCAAAGTCAGCCACGGATTTATCTGTTCCAGCATTATTTTTTAAAAATTTTATCCCCTCTCTGTATTTATTTTTCAATTGTTTAAAATGGTCAGTCAGAGCTTTTATTACAGCTATAAATGAATTGTCATTGGGTGAAGAAGGGTAAATAATCCCCTCTATTTTATTCTTCAATCTCACTAAAAATGTTTTTATTTTTCCCCCTTAAATTTACATATAATTATATACAATTATAGATTCCCGGGGGAATCTATTGTTTTTTTGTTGTTGTTTTTTCGTAGCCCCTTTAAATGTACAGATAATTGTATACAATCATAGATCCTCAGGCGAAACTATTAACAAATTATTTTTGTATTTTCTGTTGCGTCACTACATTATGTACAGGTTTTGTTATTTTATAAAAATCTATTGTTTACGCAATCTGCCGAAATATGAAGTTATAGATTCGTTATTAGACTGGTAAGGGTCAAACGTACAATACTGTCGATGCAGTTTATTTATACTCACAGTGCTTGTATTTGCTAATCGTGCAATTAAAAGATTTCGAGCAAGCTGCTTCACTATACCAGCTAATTGGGCAAGTTGTGTTGTTGAGTCCATAGGATCTGTAGGCATTGTCGGGAATAATAAAATTGTTACTAATAATTATCACTTTCACAAACATTAAACTTGTCACCAATTGTTTTATATATATATAAATATATAAAGTTTTTATAATAGTTAAACTCATAAATAATAATGAGAAACTTTAATGTATGTATAACTACATGCTACAACTCTAGAGCTGATATCCCAATCCTGGATGTTATATGCGGTTATATACACAACACTCCTAACGTTTGCACTCTTACACTCTTATACGTTATAATCTACACGTCTTATAACTTATCTTATAACGGTATACTCTTACTCTTACATTGGAGGCAATCTCATCTCAATAATCTACGCCAGTTTGCTTTACTCATCTATCACTAAGATGTCTGACCGATTACTTAAAACCGTGAGGTGAGTACTGATAAAACACCCAGTAAATGGTGATATCATTCCTGTGACGATCGTTATTGACATTAGGAAGATTGCTTGTTTAACAAGTTCGTCTTCGTTGCTATGGTTTGACGAATATTTTTTGGGGTATTGCTATTTTTTTCCTGATATTCCCCCATCCCAAAATGCTGATAACAGTCACATGCTGTATAAATCTGCAAATTCATCTTAGTCATGCTCTAGCGACAGAAGTGATACACATGAAAATGCAGTTTCACTTACAGAGCCCTCAAAGCTGGCCGGGCATCCTACTTTTTTAGATGTTGCAGCTGATACCTCATCTTGAACATGAGGTGAGACAATACGCTGAATATCCACCGAAAACACAGCTGAGAAGATCCACAAATATTTATACTAAATGTGATTTTCAGTGCAATATAAAACGAAAAAAATAATGAGGCGTGGTAGTAACTTTAAAACCCATACTAATAATTTAATAAGTATGAAAAAACTACTTTCTATTTTGTTCCCAATATTTTTGAATCATCATTTTCGTTGAAAATCTTCTATTCCGATCGACTGGGAGATTCATCTGCCGGAGACACAACAAGTTATTTGACTAGTTGCAGCACCTGACAAACCCAGTGTTAAACACTATGACCCCACCACCCCTCCCGCATCGATGGTAACAGACTGTCGGGGAAAAATTAGGTTAAGAATTAGTATGTTATTTAGTTTTATGTTTCATCAAAAAGTTTC
Source organism: Acanthosoma haemorrhoidale (assembly GCA_930367205.1). NCBI lineage: Eukaryota > Metazoa > Arthropoda > Insecta > Hemiptera > Acanthosomatidae > Acanthosoma > Acanthosoma haemorrhoidale. Next base: position 16,976,467 of record OV884011.1, on the reverse strand, counting down.
AGTCCAGTCACGTATAATGTGGATCATTATACTTGTTTATTTCATTATATAATTTTTATAAAATAACAAAACCTGCATATAATGTAGCGACGCTGCAGGAAAAACAAAAATAAATTGTAAATAGATTCGTCTGAGGATCTATAATTGTATATAATTATCTGTAAAAAAACTAGGAGCATATTAAACATACTATTTGTATTGTTTTCTATCGAAAAATTATGTTTGGTTTTTTCGTTTTTTTTTATGCTCTGAGCTGAATCTACATAATTTTGTTTTCCATGCTTCTTCTATTTTCATTTTAATCAAAACCATGCCCTGACATGTATTGTGGGATAATTGTAGTAGAAAGAAAGACATGCAAAGATAACATACAACTTAAGGGGTTTAACCTATAGTTAAGGGAGGTTGTACTTTTAATTTAAATAGTTTTATTTAAATAGTGGTTTTATAACATACTAAATAACAGTACAATGAAGCTGATCCCTTAGCCATTTGTCTAAATACAAACCGTAATTTTTGGAATTCCGTTATCAGCATACGATAGTTAGTAATATATTTCAGTTTAGAGAGAAAAAATTGAACAGTAGAATAATGAGTCAAATATTGAAATATCCATTTGTGGTCTTTTCATACTTAATCAAAACCTAAAATATGAGTAACAAAATTGTTTATGAAGTAAGCAAGCATCACGTTTGTTGTGGTTTTCTTAAGAGCGATAAATAAAAATTTTACAGCTTAATTTATATTGTATTTGTATAGTTACCCCAGAAAAACCCTTAAGCGTAGTCAAGGTAAGCATTAAAATATGGGATATTTAATTGCTAATGGAGGTGTGTCTGGTGACGTTGAGTCAACACTAGTTATCGCTAGTTTTATTTGAAAATAACTCAAAGCTCTCTATGTATTGCCTCACAAATATTTTTAAAAAACAGCGGATTGGCGATAATTATTATTACTTTTCTCAATAATTATAAAGATAAAGTGATAAAAAGTTATTTAAGAATAGAAACTTATAAAAATTAAAATTATCAATAATGTACTGTGGGCGATTTTTTTTTAAGGATTCCGATTCCCCCCCCAGCTGAAAATACACAGGGCAAAGGCATCTTTGTATTAAAGCGTTGAATCCCAAATTCAGGACACGTATTCCATTTCTTTATTCTCAATACCGAATCCGTGAGAAATTTATTCTGGAATATTCTTTCCACGAAACAGTAGGGGTACCTTTGGAGAAATACAAAAAAAAAGATCCTTTCCGGGCTAAATCCAATTGTGATGTGTGATTATTTGTCGCACGTATTATTAATTAATTATTACTGGTTATTATTCAAATTTAGCAAGAATTCGTTTCAAGGTCACCCCAAAATAAGTTCAAATAAATATTTTAGATTTCATGACCGTTTTACTATTATTTAAACTGCTAGTTTTTATCCTTGTAATTGGTTTAGAAGGGAAAAAAGGGGTAAATCCCCTGATAAGGGCGAATGTGGTTTCAGTGGGGGTTTAGTGGCCGGCTTGGATTAGAGAAAGGGCTACCTGGAATTTTATTTTCTCCAAAGCTATTTGCATTTTACATCCCCTCTGGACCATATACGTTTTTAATTTTTGTCTTTTTTTTTTTTTTTTTTTTTTTTTGAGAGAGAGAGAGAGAGAGGTGAATCAATTTTTCGAAAATCATCTATGATTTTTTTTTCATGGAACATCTCGTTTTCTGGCATTCTGTAAAGCGACCTAAAACGAATGAATTTATTAAATTTACTGCTTTACAAGCTTTTTTTGAATTCTTTAAGCATGCTTTTCATATTGGAGGGAAACTGGTTTTAACAACTATTTAATTTCGGGCTTTAGATGGTGAAGCTAAATGAGGAATAATAAGTCAGGCCTGCTACGTACCAAGTATATTAGCTATAGTAGTACTAAATGTTATAAATAGTAGTTATAAATGTACTAAATGCTTGGAAAGAGGTGGTATAGAAGCCTTTGCCTACCTCCTGTCGTCTCTAATTACCATTCCCTATGCAAATGACGAACTCAATATCCGCCTCCACATCCTCAAATGTACTTTGATTTAGGTTAAATGCTGGTACTGCTGTCCTTATCCACCATTCCCTTTCCCACCACATCGTCCCATTGATTGCCCATGATTTCCTACAAGCCACAGCTGTGTCAATCCGCACATTTTCCTTCCCCCTCACCATAGCTGCAGCGTATTGTCCACCTAACAAGTCTATTTCCAACTCACAATTTACCTCCTTTCTTAACTCAATTGGACATCACTACCTTGTGGGTGGAGATTTCAACGCAAAGCACCAACAGTGGGGCTCTAGAACCACCAACTCCCGAGGGCGAGCTTTGTTATCTGCACTCTTATCCACAAACTCCACCCCTCTCCCTCCTCAGACTCCTACCTATTGGCCTGCAGATCCCTATCGAAATCCTGACATCCTTGATTTCTTCATCCACCATGGAATAGGATCGATAAATTCGTCCACTACACGGCTCGATGACCTGTCGTCCGACCATAGCCCTCTACTCCTCACTCTTTCGTTACACCCCATCCCCAAACTACCTCCTCCCTCATTCATCAGAGGTCCAGTCGACTGGGACCACTTCCGTGAACTTCTAACTAATTCCATTGACCTCAAAGTTACCCTAAAAACACCTCATGATCTAGACCATGCCGTACATTCCCTTACTACCTTAATCCAACAATGTGCATGGAATGCTTCAAAGCCTCGACCTTCCCCGTATGCCCAGAACAAAACTTCTTTACCTCAAAACCTACTCGACCTTATCCACATCAAACGCCGCTCCAAAGCCTTATGGCAAAGAACCCGACACCCTGCCGATCGCCGCTGTTACAATCAAAACTGTAAATTGTTAAAGCGAGAGTTGGCAACCTTCCGATCCCAAACATTTAATTCTTACCTATCCTCTTTATCCACTCAGGACAACTCTCTTTGGAGAGCTACCCAAAATATCCTAAAATACCATTATGTATCACATCCACTTCGTCGTGGCGATGGGTCCTGGGCTGCGTCAGATGGAGAGAGATCTGAAGCATTCGCACAGCACCTCTCACATACTTTCACACCTCATCCCAACCAGCATAATCCATCCCACGATACGAAGGTCGAAGATTTCCTTATTTCTCCGATTCCTCTTTCACTTCCTCCAAAGGCAGTCAATCCCTCCGAGGTCCAATACCACTTAAAAAACCTACCACTCCGTAAATCTCCTGGATACGATCTTCTCACTGCTCAGATCCTTCGACAACTCCCACCCAAAGCAATAATTTTCCTCACCTATATATTTAATTGTATCCTTAGAACCACCCACTACCCACTTCTCTGGAAATATTCCATTATCGTCCTCTTTCAGAAACCTGGAAAGTCCCCAAATGATCCCTCATCTTACCGCCCAATCAGTCTACTTCCAATCCTTTCAAAAGTTTTTGAAAGAATCCTACTCAAACGCCTTTTGCCTATAGTTGAATCCAAAAACCTTCTTCCTAACCATCAATTTGGCTTTCGCTTCAGACACTCCACTGCTCAACAAGGCCTTCGCGTTGTTGACCATATATCCTCCGCACTTGAAAGCAAACACTACTGCACGGGTGCTTTCTTGGACGTAGCTCAGGCTTTTGACCGGGTATGGCACCCAGGTTTGCTTTACAAACTAAAAATCTCCTTACCGCAGACCCTTTATCTAATCCTTCAATCCTATCTGTCTAACAGGTTCTTTCGGGTCCGTTGTGGTTCAGAATACTCCGATTATTACCCCATAGAAGCAGGAGTTCCTCAAGGCAGCGTCCTTGGCCCTATCCTGTATACCCTTTTCACTGCTGACATTCCGTTAAGTCCTAGCACCTTCCTTGCAACTTTTGCTGACGACACAGCAATTCTCTCGTCACATCCCAATCCGTCAACGGCATCCTACAACCTCCAAAATCACCTCACTAAGATAGAGAAGTGGTGCAACATCTGGCGCATCAAGGTCAATGAAGGCAAATGCGTTCACACCACATTTACTCTCCGTCGAGGATCCTGCCCGTCCGTAACCTTCAATTCAATTCCGCTTCCCATGTCCAATACAGTTAGATATCTAGGTTTTCATCTAGACAAAAGACTGACTTGGAACCCTCACACAAGACTTAAAAGACAAGAATCGAACAGACGGTTTGGACAGTTATACAGACTACTGAACAGAAACTCTAACCTCACACTAGAAAACAAACTCCACGTATACAAACAGTTATTAAAACCAATTTGGACTTACGGAATAGAGTTATGGGGGACAGCCAAACCATCGAACATCAAACGTATCCAAACATTCCAATCCAAAGTCCTCAGAACCATAGTCAACGCACCCTTTTATATTAAAAACTCATCCCTTCCCAGAGATCTCCATGTACCAACTGTCCTCGACCTTATACCCTCAAGATTTTCCAAATTTCACCAAAACCTTTCCGCACATCCGAATCCTTTGGTCGACTCCATATCCAGTAACATTCATCCTTACAATCCTCCTCGACGCCTAAAACGGCGGTGGCCTCGCGACCTATTATAAATAGACATTCTATGTCATGGGGTCCTGGCACTGGCCATCATCCCCACTCATGTCCTGAGCGTGTGTGGCTCTCTTGCCCTCTCTGTGGCCTGCGCCGGATGGTGCCACGGCCGGAGAGGGGGCGGGGGGAGCTTCGCTGCTTCCGGCCTTTCCGCCAGCTTGCTGGGGGATTGGCTTCGGGGGCGGGGGGGCTCCTGGGCTGAATCTGTATGTATATAGGTATGAATGGACTGTATATAGGTATGAATGGAATTGTATATAAGGTATGAATGATCTCTCAGCACAATTATTAATGCTGGAAAAGGCAAATTGTAATTTTTTTTTTCAATAAAGAATTTATATAAAGATTTAGGTTAAATTTAAGTTGTATTAGTTCGTTAGGTATGATAGCTTATAAACAATAGTTTTAATTTTTGTATAACAGCTAAGCAATAGGTTAAATTAAATTCATTGAATCGGTGTTCTTCAAATCAAGGTGCCACTTTCCGATTAATAATAATTGTATCCATGTTTATTTTATTTCTATAAATGATTTAATGGTAAACGAAATGTTGAACAATTCTCATCCTACCCCATGGATCAGACAAATTATCTTTAAGCCCGCACTTTCTAACCTGGGAAGCACAGACTATTGCCAGGGAAGGTGTCAAAACTTTTTAATAAAAAACTAATATTGATACCATAATATTTAAAAAAAAATTTTATTATGATAAAATTACAATCTGCCTCATTGGGCAATAAGTAATTGTGATAAATGTTTTCATTCACTCTCTCATTTATACAATATTTACAAACAGCCCAGAAGCGTCCTAAATCCACATGATTGTCACGCCCTTCGCATGCGAGAGAGAAAGCGGGGTCTTGGGAAGTCCCACACGCTCCTCTGTCAGCCGCGTCTACGGATACGAGCAAGTGGAGGCTGACCAAGAGCACGAGAGCCATATACGCTCAGTACATGATTAGAGAAACAGGCATCGCCAGGACTCCTACTGTCACACATTTATAGCAGGTCACGAGGCCACTGCCGTTTCAGTCTCCGAGAAGGACTATAGGGATGAGTGGTGCAGTACAATGACTGTGCTAGGGGATTAGGGTGGTTGGATAGGTTACTATGGAATTTCATAAACTTGGAAGGGATGAGTTCAAGAATGTAAGGTATATTCAGATCATAAAGGGGTTTGTTGTTGACGTAATAAGGGGAATTTACTATTTTTCTCAGGACTTTTGATTGAAATGTTTGGATACCCTTGAAGTTCGACTTTTTTGCCGTCCCACATAGCTCTATTCCGTGTGTCCAGATTGGCTTAAGTAAAACTTACCATAATATCAAAAAATAAATAAAGTTCATATCGTAACGTAACAGTACAAATTCAGAGAAGTAAAGATTATTTTTCTTACATTTTTATACATTCATTTAATTCCTATTAAAAAATAATCCAGAGTGGAATATTTAAAAAATGGCGCATATGCGAACACTCTGTTTCTGAAATCCAAAAAACGACAACTAGTATTATAAAAAAAAGCCTCAAATTTAAATACCACTCGTAGCTAAAGTGTCAACTGAGGGTGGTGTGATATAGTTTTTACCGTGATTTCTTTCTGAAAATAATTGTAAGTATATTTTTATAATTAGATTTAATTACTCTCTATTTTACATTATATTAAAACTTTATTTTTTATATGAATGGATACATTTTTGAGTGGTTCCAAGAGAAAAGTCTACAATAATGAAGATACTGATGCTGATGCTAGTTCATCGTACTTATCTTTAGGAATCACAAGTGTTATTATAGATGGCTTGGACTAACTAAAGTTTTTGCTGTGTTCGAAAGTTTTGGCTTCAGCTAGTATAAGACCTTCAAATTAAGACCTTACAAACTGTGTATGAGAGCTAATTATACCTCAATTTTGTATTATTGTGAGGTTTATGCAGGGATCACAAACGGGGTTTTCGGCATTGGTTGCGACAAAAACCAAATATCGAACCAGGTTAATAGTCGAAAAATAGTTACAAGTGGCACTCTCTACATTGCCTCCAAGATTAAATAAACGTTTTGGCATTAAACAACATTCGCATCAAATTTTAATGCATTGAATGTAGTTTGATTAGTAGTTCAATATAAAAAATTAAAAAAATTGTTATAGCAAAACCTTGTTATTATTCTGTCAATTGTAGTTTTCAGTATTCTTTTGTAATAAAGTTAGTATGATTTAAAACGCGACTATATAATTACATTTATTAAAAGACATGAAGGTGGGGAAATTGTTTTTAGGGAGGCGTAGTAGCCATTGTTATGAGAATAAAATCACAGTACACTCGCTACATAGGTATACCATTCTATCGGTACTCACCGAAAAACCTTATCATTTTTTTTTAAATGTATATCCTAGATTTTTGATTGAGAGTTGTAGACTCTAAGTGGACTAGTACAACTATGTGAACGGCTTAGATGTTCTTCCGGTTCGCTGCGAGAGGTTTAGCAAAGAGAGAAAGAGAGAGAGAGTGAGAGAGAGAGAGAGAGAGAGAGAGAGAGAGAGAGAGAGAGAGAGAGAGAGAGATGCTAGGAAGGGAGCAACAAGTCAGCCCGAGATACCAGGCCACTCTAGAAAAAATATCCTTTAAACCACTCACCGCATTAGTTTCTCAGAAATGGGCTGTACTAGGCTCAATAGTACATGCACCGTGTTATCACTACGGAAAGTAATTATATCAAACGTGCAGAGTAATCGTTTTTTTATTTGTTTTTTTTTGTGGTTTTATGTTTTAATGCGTTGACAAAACGGTTTCAAACCATTTCTAAAGAAAACTATTGAAACTGAAACTTAGCCTACCCTGAAAAATACTGAAGGAACTTTAAAAATATGTATTTGCTGAAGGACAAGGACTACACCCCCTACGGAGGTAAGATACCCTCACCAGCCCCATTCGATTTGATGAAAAATACTTCAATGCCGAAAAACTATAAAATTTTTGAAAAATTCCCCCCCTTACACGAAGGAATAATTGTGGAATGAGTTAAAATGAGCGTGGACTTCAGATGAAAGAAGCTCCTATTTAACGAACCGCAAGTGGTTCTTTCTGCAAGGTTGGTATGGTCTGATCTTCTAGTATTGCTGAAACAGTTGTATTGGACACACTCAACATAATAAGAATCCATCTATGCCTGTATTTTCTATATAAAAAGTTTTATGTGGCATCAATATTTACTTTAAATACATAACATGATCTCGCCGTTACCAACTCAATTTATTTAAGCATCACATATCATTTCGTAAGGCTTTTTTTTCTATTAACGAACTAAAACTTTAGCTTATTTTAAGATCGTTTTGTCTTACCTCATCACAGCAACAATAATAAGAAAATCCAAGTTCGCTCACCTGAAACAGAAATAAAAAGTATTAGTTTAAACAATAAACGAAATATTCAAATAGGATATTGAATTTATATATTATTTTTTGTCATTAATTAATTATAAGATTAGGGCAAACAAAATTTAAATTCAGATTTATTGTGGAGGCAACTAGATAAGCGATAGAATTAAATTGCTTATTAGTCTTCGGCAAATATTCTGGACATTTTTTTTTATGTTGTCTTTCCCGTTCTTAATCGCTACTATATTTTACAAGTTTTAAATCATTGGGAATAATAAAAGCTTCAAATAATTATTTGTATCTGAGCTAGGACGTGAGAAATCTTGAAACTTATCGAAACTGGCACGATTTTTTTCACGTCTGATTTTTTTTATACTTTGTGCTAATATATTTTAACTAAACACAAGTTGACATGTTTTAAGGTGTTATTAATTGTGCGTTTAAAATTTCAGATCGACCGAATTATTACAGTCTCTTATATTATATAGTATATTCCATGTTTTTTCGTTGTGCTACATTGACTTATGTTTTTGAATCGCTTAGTCATTGATAAAAAAATGTATTATAATTATTTTGTGAAACCGGATCTCAGACTTCAGTTTAAGAAATGCCTATCATTTTCATTATCAGTCTACATTTCACAGCTTTCCTAAGGATGTGAACACAGAAACTTCATACCACCCACCGATGAGTATAGTTACATCGAAGCCAAACGGGCAAGGACGTTCAATAAAATAGAGGGCCTAGAAGGAGAGAAAAGAGTTATAAATTGTAATGTGCGTTTGTTCAGAACAATTAGCTCATTCTTCACGCGAGATGGAGGGGTCGTTCAATCGCTTGGTGAATTGTAGACCGGCGATTACCCAGAGTCAGCGCTCACTGTTTGCACAAGTATCCGAGCCCCTACCGGAGGAGCTAACTTTATTTAACATCTCATTCGGTCCGTAATTAAAGTTCAATATTAACTTAGCCGTCGTCCGGCCGTTCTGCGTAGCGCTCTTCTGTTAATTACTTTCTCAGGAAATTGTGATTTTTTTTTTTTTTCTCAGCCACTTTTCCCGTATTTTCTTCCCATTGTTTCCTTATTCATTCGTCAAGTATTAATGCTCGGAAAAAAACTGATTTTTTCCTTTGAGTGCCTCAACTTGACGCGGGTAAATCAGTCATTTAAATGGTGTCAATCTAAATGTATGAAGGTATTTTATTTGACACTTCGAAATATTCTGATCAAATTCTGTACAATAAATATAAGTATCAAACAAATTTAAAAGAAAAAAGTTAAAACTTTTTAAAGCCTCAGCTGAGAAGTCATTTCAAATTTTTTAAGGTTTTGAGAAGTTCAAAATGGACTATATACCTGCATTTATGTTCACCCATCCTGTTAAGTTCACCCTATACTTTCTTTGTTAATGAATAGTATCTACTACACGTAGATCTAAACTAAACTGTAATTACAAAATGAAACAAAAGAGAAGGAAAATAAAATAAAAATAAATAAAATAAAAATAAATAAAATAATAATGATAAAAGTAAAAGTGGATAAAATAACGCAAAAAAGAAATCAGAAAAAACAGTATTGAATTTTATTGGACAAATTTTAATGGGTTCTGTTTTTAGTCAATGTTATAGCTATTTAGTAGGGGTAGTGGATTTATAGCCAGTGAAATCGTTTAGATAAAAATAATTATCAAAAACATATTTTACATTTTCAGTCTTTTAATTAAATTTAAAGCGGTCTAATTAAAAAAAAAAAATCTGGGATAACAATTCTGAGGCAACCAAATTTTGAATCAACTAGTTTCAGCATGTGGAATGGTACGTTTGATTGCTAGCCCATTAATACAGCGGCATTGTTAATTTTCAAGCATTATAAAGTTAATAAGTTGTTCAAGTTCTGACATTTGTCATATTTAAGGCGCATTAAAGACAATAACGAAAACTTATTTAAAAACAATAACTAATTGGTATTTTCTCTTTTTGGTAGACTATTATTTGGCTGGACGACTAGTGGTATTTCAAGAATTTAGAGGCATGGAGGTATGGCGTATGTTAATAAGTTGAACGAGTACGTGGCGGGGAAGTTATGGAGAGGCAGGAAGGGGAAATGGAGCGGTTAAGGAGCAGCTAGCAAGGTTAAAAGATTGGTTCTCACTGAAGCACATCACATTCCAGGCCATTAGTCCCACTATCCGTTCCGTGCAGACCTCCACCCCACGCGGGAATAGATGAATTCCTTAACCCAACACGGGTAATGGGCGTTTCTCTATGCCCGATCGAGGATATTAGCATGTTAGTCTGACATTAACACAACTCATTACCTAAAAAATGGTACTCCAGGTTACCTCTAAATAGAGAGGAGGTGTACGCATGCTGACAGGAATCTATATATACTCGTGTAGCGACCGCTAACTACATAAGATAAATCACCCTATACTATATTGTATATATATTGTAAATTGGTTATAATATGTTGTTAATTAATTTAAATAAATGTATATAATATTACCAAACCATAAGTCATATCAGTGTAAATATTGAAAACAATAAAAGACGCAGCTACAAAACCAGCTGAGAGGTAGGAGTAAGTAATCAGGCAGGAGGTAGAGGGGCTGGGTCTTGGTCTAGAACATTCCAGCTTCATCCAGGCCTGCAAAGTGGTTGGCCAGAATACGAACCCAGCCCATTGGCTGGACGCGATTGGCCAGAATAAGACCCCAGCCCATTGACTTCTTGGGACTACATATACCCCCTAGTTTTAGCCAATAATTTATTAATTGAGCGGCCACCAGTAGACTCTCACTACTGCGATCACTCAACCAACCTCCACCGAGGATTCCCACATCCCTAACTCCGCTCACACTACCTTCGAGCAGGTACGCCTAGTACAAGGTTCCTTTTACCCCAAATATTTTATATTTTTCCCACATCCGAATTTCGACCTAGAGAGCTTCGAAAAAAAAAAAAAAAAAAAAAAAAAAAAAAACCAATAATTTATTCTAAATACGGCAGCTGCACTGATGTTTCTAGATTTAGACTTCTCGTTTATGAAAACCTCTGCATCTATCTTTCCTAACCTCGCTATGTTTTAGTCCGGCCTTGTCAGGCCCCACAATTTGCTATTGGGATTCTCTGCCTTCCTCCCGCTAAAACTAGAACCTCCTTGGAAGAGACCTCTTCCATGTGGACGACGGTCACCTGGGGCCCTACGAACGTTACCTAGTAGTGTCTCCCCCAGTGATCCAGACTACCTCTCTCGGGCTCACAGTCGCTTTTGGGATCCGGATGGTTTTCACCTACCCTTAGATACCGAGTGCAAATTCGTGGTCATTCCAAGACCACATAAACTACCTATAATACCTACCCTGTACCTCTTCTCCTAAACATAGTGCACTGTTGGGGTACATACCTTTTAGATATGGAGTCAGGCAGTACAGTAGTAAGACCCGTCATGAAGCAATTGTCCAGGGCATAGCCTAATCAACCCTCACTTCGTCAGTAGGGCTATGGTAACTAGGCACCACCTCGTGACGACCCGAAAACTCGTCTATAGTAAAATGTACTATTTTGGTATTATAACACTTCCTACAATAATTGTTGGTTCTTACTTCGGAGAATAAAGAAAAAAAAAAAATTTGTGCTATACCCACAGCTACAACATAATTTGAAATATTCATTACAGCCTTTTTCCTTCAATATATTGTGGATCACTCTATCTATAAGTACCTTCAACATGGTACAAAATATTAAATTAATACAACATATTTAGAAATTGTGTCAATATATTGTTATTATATAGAATTGTACAAAGCATACTGCAAGAATCTTCACCTGCCCGGACCATATTTATTAGTCATGGGTTAGGATCACTTTATGTAATATTGCTAAATTTCCTAACTATACAATCAGGTCCTGAAAGTGTTGCATCCTGAAACCTGTCTGGTAATTAGCGATGAGACCATTGAACGAAAAGATCATCGGATAGATCAATCAGATTTCCAACTATAAAGTTAACTTGATTCTTCAGCCAAATTCGTGAATTTTCTTTTACTTTCAGCCAGTAAAATTTGAAAAATTTTGCCAACAAGGGTTTCTGCCAAGTAAATATCACTAGAATGAATCGAAACAACCGTAGCCATTAGACTTATCCTGATTTAGTCTCTGTCAGACGCCCAGTCCCTCACTCAAAGGTGGTACGAATCCCTACGTTTCATGCAGGTGGATTTAAATGACCTCACGAGAAATTTTAACCTGTCAAAAAAAGCTTCTGAATTACTGAATTCCAGGTTAAAGGACAAAAATTTGCTGGAACAAGGAACCAAAATGACTAATCTTTTACTGTACAAAAGAAAAGGGTCTGCTATCCTTCTTCTCTAGAGAAGAGAAACTTGTATTTTGTCACACAATTAGAGGCCTCCTGGAAAAAATGAGTCTTCCTGATTATTTTTCAGATGATTGGTGCCTATTTATTGACCACTCAAAGCAAAATTTGAAATGTGTCCTGGGAATAATGGTTGAAATTGGGAATAAATATAGGTCAATATCAATCGCTCACTCAACGAAAATGAAAGAAGAATATAACACCACAGATTTTCGGTCTTGGAGAAGATATAGTATCTAGAGCATTAATGAGTGATTTGTGTGGACTTATAAATAGTAAACTTTGTCCTTGGACAGCAAAGTGGCTACACCAAATACCCCTGCTATTTGTGGCTTTGGGATAGCAGAGACAAAACACACCACTGGGTTAGAAAGAGTGTCCTAAGAGACAAAGTATGGAAAAAGAATGTCATTAATGACATCTTAGTTGAACGAAAGAAAATCTTTACTTCACTCTATATAAAGGATAGCCTCATGAATCAGTTTGTAAATGCTCTTGATAAGAACAAATCATGTTTTACATATATAGGGGGGGGGGAATGCCTCAGTTGAGTACGGAAAAAAATAAAGCAGGAATATTTGACGGCCCTCAAATAAGACAACTCATTAAGGATCCTACCTTTGTAAATTCGATGAATGAAACTGAGCGAAAAGTCTGGGCTTCATTTGTCGCAGTTGTCGAAAATTGTCTGGGCAAACGCAAAGCTGAAAACCATTTGGACTGGTAAACGAGAAGCTATCTTAATTATCTGCAGCAGTTTCATTTAATTATCAGTCGTGAAAATGGCTGGTCTATAAATTAAAATCATGTGGTACTTACGGATAGGGTGATCCCATAAATTATGATATTATGCAACGTGATGATCATGGCAGATTGGTTGTTTAACGGGTTTATCGTCATTTGCATGAATAATTTTGGAAGCATTATTATGACTTCCTGCCCACCTGAAATGGACATGCTGTATTGATTCCAGCTTACTCGTGTACAGGTAACACAAGTCGCAGATATCATCACCACAGACGTGCACCTGTGGCAATGGACTTTTTATTTCATGGAATCCTTCTGTTTTCCGGAAGATGTCATCATTTCTGGCCCGGATAGCGAAGTCTGAATATACACTTCTACAATGTATTATAATGCTTGTAGATAATAAAGAAACCCCAGCTTTTTCCGATCCTCTCAATAATTTATTGAGTCATACTGAACACAAGACACAATTTACAACAATTGTAAAAAGGGGATGTTTAACAATTGACACTGGCTCATATCCGGTGACGTGGCTGACAGAGGAGCGTGGGGGACTTCTTAAGACTCCGCTTCCTCTTTCGCACGCGAGGGAGGTGACAATAATGTGGATTTGGGAGGTCTCTGGGCTGTTTGTAAATACGTTATGAATGAGTAAGTGAATGAAATTTGTAAATATGGTATGAATGAAAACATTTATCACAATTACTAATTGCCCAATGAGGCAGATTGTAATTTTATCATAATACAATTTTTTTTTAGATATTATGGTATGAATATTAGTTTTTCAATAAAACGCCTTCCCTGACAATAGTCTGTGCTTCCCAGGTTAGAAAGTGCGGGCTTAAAGATAATTTGTCTGATCCATGGGGTAGGATGAGAATTGTTCAACATTTAGTTTACCATTAAATAATTTATGGAAAATAAAATAAACATGGATACAATTATTATCAATTGGAAAGTGGCACCTTGATTTGAAGAACACCGATTCAATGAATTTCATTTAACCTATTGCTTAGCTGTTAAACAAAATAAAATTAAAACTATTGTTTATAAGCTATCATACCTAACGAACTAATACAACTTTAATTTAACCTAAATCAAATTTGAGGATGTGGAGGCCGATATTGAGTTCCGCATTTGCATAGGGAATGGTAATTAGTCATGTCAGAAGGAAGGCAAAGGCTTCTATACTACCTCTTTCCAAGCATTTAGTACATTTATAACTACTGTTTATAGCATTATATATATATTTAAAATAATAATAATAGACAAATCACTGAATCAGCAATTAATAACTTGTAAGTGTTTGAATTCAGAACATTTGTTTCTCCTACACAAATATAACAACGAGAGTAAAACACTAAGACAATCACTATAAATGTTGTGTGTTAGATAATACCATAGTAACAGGTCCTCCGTGGTTCTTATTGGAATTGTCACTGCGATGTGAACCAGGAACATGTAGAAGGGACGAGCTACCCCAGGAATTAGTTAAATCGCATTAGGATGTCCCATCAGAATAAATTATTTGAATACAAATTGGTTTTAGACCATTGATATTTTAATGTTATGCTATATTAGGTTCCGTGAATTCGCTTTTCTTGTATCCAATTACAGAAAATTAATTTTTTTTCTAGTGTAAGAATAAGTACTGTATCAAGATGGGTTTTCGGACTATCCTATATGTTATGAGAAAGTTTGATCGGTTAAAGATTGTGGCCTGACTACGAACACAGCGTAACTCCCGAAGGAAGTTTACTAAAATTAATTATAGCAAAAACTCATCCCTTCCAAGTTTATGAAATTCCACAGTAGCCTTTCCAACCACCCTAATCCTGTAGTACAGTCATTGCACTGCGCCACTCATCCCTATAATCCTCCTCGGAGACTGAAACGGCAGTGGCCTCGTGACTATAAATGCGTGACAGTGGGAGTCCTGGCAATGGCCAGTTTCTCCAATCATGTCCTATTGTATGAATGAGCGAGTGAATGATGCTGTAAATATGGTATGAATGAGATCATTTATCTGTATTATTATTGCCTTATAAAAGGCAGGTTGTAATTATTGCACAATAAAGATTGTTAGATTATTTAAAATTATAGTAAAAGTGGCAAACTTCAACCAAAACACTCCCTTATCCGTGTGTATAGCTCATTTAACACGTGATATGCCAAAAATATATTTCAGGAATAAGTTGATTTAAGCAAAACTCTCGGGCAAAACAGTATGATTCTTAAAAGAGTAAAACATTAATAAGTTTTTATTTAAGTCTTTTTTTTACTGAACCCGATCTCTCAAACTTAAATGAAAGGGAATTGAGAATTACATTTTTCTTTTTATTCAGGATTAACCCTTTGTAAGCCCCTCCACGCAGACCCAATGCCTATTCATTGAAAACTCTTAATTACACTGTAATACTGATCCCTTTGATGTAGGAGAAGTAATTTTTTCTTCTTTCATTAGTCTTCAAAAGATTCTGACTGCTATTCAATTACTGGACGAAATAAATTAGAGAAGATGGATTAAGCACCCTCGATCGACGGTAGCTTTAAATGTTTATTTATATTTTATTTCATATTTATAAACAAAGTGCAAATGATTTATTAATTGCTTATTGATTAGGGCAACCTCTTTGGCTCATGGGTGACAATTATGACAGTAACATTTCAAATATATTTATTAAATTCTTGGTCTTTCAATTCCATACTCTCCCTGTAACCGAGTACGGTACTTAGGCTTCCATCTCGACAAACGGCTGACCTAGAACCCACATACGGAGCTAAAAAGACAAGAACTAAACAGACGCTTTGGACAACTGTACAGACTACTTAAAAGGACATCCCATCTCTCAATAGAAAATAAATTACTAATCTAAAAAGTTACTCTATTACTAAAGCCACTCTGGACATACGAAATAGACCTATGGGGGTCCTTTCAATGAAACGTCCTGAGAACAATAGTAAATGCCCCTTATTACGTCAGCAACAAAACCCTCCATAACGATGTTAATATACCTTACATTCTCGAACTCATCCCTTCCAAGTTCATGAAATTCCATAGTAACCTATACAACCTAATCCTCTAGCACAGTCGTTGCACTGCACCACTCATCCCTATAATCCTCCTCGGAGACTGAATCGGCATTGGCCTCGTGACCTGCTATAAATACGTAACCGCAGGAGTCCTGGCAATGGTCTCCAATCATGTCCTCAGCATATGTGGCTTTTGCGCTCTTCGTCAGCCTTTACTAGCTCGTATCCGGTGACACGGCTGTCGGAGGAGCGTGTGGGACTTATAAATTATGAATGAGCGAGTGAATGAGATCATTTATCACAGTTACTTATTGCCCAATGAGGCAGATAGTAATTTCATCATAATAAAGTTCTTGTTAGTAAAAAAAACGTTTTATTAAACTTCATGTCATTTCATAATTTCTTAAAAAGAGTACGTTCCGGGAAAGTGCTCAAGAAAACGAATAATCAATTTAGCGTTTCATATTGTGGTTACGACACTTATTTCCCTGATAAGTTACGTGTTCTGCTACAGTCGAAATGTGGTTAAGTGTTGGTGAAATCTTATTTTGTTTTGTATTTTGGATTTATCGGAAAAATTCATTAGGACCCACTGAGGTCTTGTGAGCCGGTGGAAGAAGAAGGTATGAGAAACTCGAAGAGAATGGAGGGGCACAGCAATTTTCCCCGTGGACTTTATCACTTACTTCTTTTATGTGCAGTAATCACTTAGCTCTGAGCTAGACCGTTAGTGCCGATGTTAATCAGAGATCCAAGCCACGGTCAACCTAATGGCCGCAGAGCCTGCGCAATTTAATTCTAGGTCGGCCACTACCTTATTTAGTCCCAAGTGCTTTTCTTCTCCTAATAAACTTTTTTTTGTAGGAGTTTTATTTTATTTGTCTTCTTCTCTGAAGGCGTTCTCTCAAATGGAAAACTAGATAGTTTTTTTCCTCCAGTTTCGTCAGATTAAAATCAGCTGAAATTAACCTTTTCGTGAGTTATAATAATGAGCCAGAAGTAAGGCAAGATACTAAACTATATCTTTCATTATTTAGGCACAAACATACTTTTTCAAGGCATATTAACTAACTTATTTCTTCAACAAAAGGCATAGAACAGCTTCAGGAGACCTGACCTCCATTTCCAATGCGAAAATTCAGAATTTAAACATAAATTGAGTAAATGAAACCCATAAAAAAAATGAAGGGTTGGAAGTCAATGAGAGGGGAATTCATCAATCTTTTAACGTATAATAGATTATAGTATTAAATTGAAGATCTTAGGACTTTGATGGAATAAAATTATATAACGTTATTAAAAATGAGATATTTTTCTTTGAAGCCCCAGTTTTACATGGAGCTGGTAAATTTCATAAAATTGTTGATGGATGCCCCAAAAGATGCCAAAAATAAAATAAACCCTAGGTAAATTAATGGAGGGTCGTTTAATTGAGTTGAGCGTCAACCAGATCCTAATTAAATGCTAATTATTTAAGGGACTATCGCTACAAACAAATCCTTAAAATCGTTTTAATTACTAGAGTGCCATCACATTAGTTGTTTAATGGTTTCTAGAATAGTACTGCTACGACTTGTTTTCTCAACTATTTATTTAGGTCTCCGGCCGTTTGTAGAGTTTAGTTTCGAGTTATGAGGCAATGTGGGTATAGTTCCTGAAACAAGCGGTGGGTCGTCTTTAATTTCAGTCAATTAGATTTGGATCTATTTCCCCGGTAAACGCTTGGAGCTTGTTCTTCCCCCCTCACTGTGTTTTACCCATTTCGTGAAATTTCATTGATTCCGAGATATCCGCACGGAGCTAAATAGCCAAAATCTGTAGGCTAAAAGTTGAATGACATTTGAACAGGGGATATAACCGCCAGACTAACACCTTATTGTTTCTAACGGTCTGACATTTAAGGGTCGCCTTGGGTATTACATTCCACGGGGCTGCCCCCACTCCCCTCTCTGTCCACTTCAACCAATTGGAACAGAATGTCACTCTATCGCCGTTATAGGTTCTTTGTATTTTGTCCCTCTTGCTTTTTCTATTTGATCGCTTTCTAGAAATTTTATCTGCCCATAGGTTGCTGGCTTCAAGAAAAAACATAAAACAAAACGTGTTTATTTTTGTTGTCACTCAAATTGACCACAAGGCAAATTGATGAACTCTGATTAGCTCATCACCAAATCTCAGATACTTACACAGGTTGTCACAAAAATTGACCACAAGGCAAATTGATGAACTCTGATTAGCTCATCACAAAATCTCAGATACTTACACAGACGGTAAAGGTGTGTACTATACCCTATTACGAATTATATCCTTGCGTCTGAACTTATCCTGGCCAATTAAGTGGTAACCGGTCTAGCATGTTCTGTTTCCGGATGAAGTCCTAATCTTGCCAGGCGCGTAATTATTGCAATTCAGTAGACAACGTTAAAGTTTTCTGACAATTCACGCCCATATGATATTTTACAAGATACGCTTTGCATGTCAACAGTTGCAGATCTTTGCATGTCATCATTATTATACGGTGTAGTTCCTGATTCTTTATGCTTACACGGTTCATGCTCCCAAATTATCGTTAATCTCAGATTTTTCCAGCCTGAGAGATGTCCCACGATTCCTCTTGTTACTCAAATCGTTGGTACAAACTAAAAATAAAACAAAAACCTCACTTGGACTTAATAATATAACGTTTTTGAGGGTTGTAAAACTCAAAAATATTTATTCGTACTTGAATCCTGTTCTTTTCCACAATTAATTTCTGATGAATACCTTAAAAACTTTTCTGTTTTTTCATAGTTAATTTTGAATCACTCTGCATTTATAGAGTTGTTAGTTGGCCTTGAGTTGGTAGTGTGGTTAGCTCTAGGTGTTGTTTCTCAGCCTTAAATCCTGTTCCACGTATCCGAGTAGCAACTCAACTAACCTCACGAATCCTGACAGAACCAATCCCAGATGAACTAAATTCCTATACGAGCTGGGGCTTTCGCAGTTAGGTTCCATAATGTACACAATTACAACGTGTTTCTACCCTCTACAATGTGGTTAGTATTCAATAAGCACTTTCGACAGCTTCAGGCTCAACAATGCAATATATTATTCATTGCTTAAAAATGTTGTAACTTACTAACAGGTCCAAATTACCTATATAAAATGTTGTAACTTACTAACAGGACCAAATTACCTATATAAAATGTTGTAATTTACTAACAGGACCAAATTACCTATATAACATGAAAACGGTATTCTAAAGTTTTTGTAATAGTTTTATAGATTTTGAAGAAACTGAGAGTTTCTCGATATTTGTACACCACTTTCTACGTCCTGATGATATTTCTGAAATTTATTTCAGAATCAATGCAAAAAATTGCAGTTGTAATGAGGAAAATGTCAAAGTAACAGGTAACAATTTAGTTCTATACACCTTGATTCAGATACATTTGGCCTGATTGATAATTTATCAAGTTAAACTGGAGGTTCCAGGCCGAAGTGATACCCTTTCTTTAAAGGAAATTTGAGGCGAGTTGGACCGGGTGAGACATTGGGCAGCCCTTGGCCAAGACAGCGGTCATTGCCTATTGATTAGACAGCCTGGCTGGGCATCCCCTCCTTACCATAATCCACGCCGTGGGCCGCTGCCAAACGGGGCCCGTCACTTCTCCAGCTCCAGCGATAAATATCTCCAGGAGGTCACTGTTTGTGTCCGGGTAGTCATTAACGTTCGCCCGTCAAAACAATCCGCCTGATTTTTATCTCCGTGCTGGTCCGCGGATGATGGATGCTTCCGGTCCGCGGATGATGGATCGGATAGGGGTCAGCCGTAAAGTAAAAATTAATGATGTAATCTGTTTATTGATGGAGTGGAGTTGCAACCCTTTGCTGAGTACAGTCAGTCCTCAACATAACCTCCCAGTATGACATTCCTAGGAGAGGAATGTAGATCTTCAATGCTCAATCATCACGAATTAAGTTGCAAAAACACACAGACGGAAATATCTATTTTCGTGCTTGGGGAACAGGTTCAACAAAAGCAAAGGAACGGGTTCTAAAGTGTCCACAAGAATAATTAAGACCTT
The DNA here is from genome assembly GCA_930367205.1 of Acanthosoma haemorrhoidale. Taxonomy (NCBI): domain Eukaryota; kingdom Metazoa; phylum Arthropoda; class Insecta; order Hemiptera; family Acanthosomatidae; genus Acanthosoma; species Acanthosoma haemorrhoidale. The sequence continues at coordinate 16,956,301 of OV884011.1, read as the reverse complement.
TAGCTTTATCATCACCACATGAAGGCTGTAGCAGCAAAATATAATCACACTTTATAACCTGGTAGTACGTTTAAGTTTATCTTGTCGCAGGTGGGACAATTGATAAATAATAACTAAACCCAGATTAAATTATGAAGAAAGAAAGTAGCAGAATTAGCTTATTTATTGTAAAAGAGCAAAGACGATTTGACATAACATTGAAGGAGAATGTTCTTAATCTTCAGAGATGAATCTAGTCATCACTTTGACTGAACGCAAACACTGAAGGAAGAGACCCAGAAATGTATCGTCTGCAGATGATATCCAAAAAAAATCGCTTTTCCACGCAATTATCGAATTATTAATAGAAAAATAAAGCATCTATGGTATTTTGACACGATTTAAGTTGAAAAGTAACACACCAGCATTAGTGCACGCTCTCAATAAAGATGACCTACTTAATAAAGGAAAAAAGAATTTTGTAATTGGCATTTGGTGAAATTTAAATAGCGGAAGTTGTTAACAATTAAAACTATATCGGGACTCGAACTGACGTCTTTCCCTTTTCAGAGGCTAAATTAACCAATATACTACGTGGTCAATGTTTAGTTTTGTTTATCACATTATTTATCATAAAAATTATTTATGACTATTGTTTTTTTTCTAATAGAAATGAAGGCGCTGGTGTTATACCCACACTTCCTTACTGATTTGTTATGCTGAATTGCAGCTTATTATGTCATGGATTAGTTAATTCAATTTATAGTAATTAAAATCGAAGCATGACATGTAAAAATACAAACTACTTATATTTGAAAAGATTTTAATTATTTACATCACCAAAGCATGTGTCACTTGCTGTTATCCTGAAATTATTAATTTATTGAATGTTTACTAATGTTAAAAAAAAAATCAAAACAGAAAATTTGAAGTCATTTGAGTCACCACATTAAGAAATATACATTAATTAATCAATAAGTATTAACTTCATTTTAAAAAAATTAAGTATTACAATTATAAAGGAAGCCATGAATGTAAATAGAAATTGTGTTTAATTCCTATCAAAGTGGTTTTTATTGGTTTTAGTTGAGCAGTTATTAAATTTTCTTTTCATTTCTTGGAAAGGACAATTCTGAGTGACTGAGATCGTTAAACAGACAACGCGAAGCCTTTTTGCGCACATATATAGTTTCCTTAGTACATAAAAAAGTTATACTTAAGCCAATATGGCCATACAGAATAGAGCTATGGGGGACAGCAAAAAAGTCGAACATCAAGCGTATCCAATCCTTCCAATCCAAACACCTGAGAACAGTAAATGCCCCTTATTACGTCAGCAACAAAACCCTTCATAACGATCTTAACATACCATACATTCTTGAACTCATCCCTTCCAAGTTCATGAAATTCCATAGTAACCTATCCAACCACCCTAATCCCCTAGCATTTTCTCTTAATCACCCTAAGTCATTTCAGTCACCACATTAAGAAATATACATTAATTAATAAGTGTTAACTTCATTTTAAATAGATTAAATATTACAATTATAAAGGAAGCCATGAATGTAAATAGAAATTGTGTTCAATTCCGATCAAAGTGGTTTTTATTGGTTTTAGTTGAGCAGTTATTAAATTTTCTTTTCATTTTCTTGGAAAGGACAATTCTGAGTGACTGAGATCGTTAAACAGACAACGTGAAGCCTTTTTGCGCACACAAATATTTTCCTTAGTACATAACAAAGTTATACTTAAGCCAATATGGGCATACAGAGTAGAGCTATGAGGGACAGCAAAAAAGTCGAACACCAAGCGTATCCAATCCTTCCAATCCAAACTCCTGAGAACAATAAATGCCCCTTATTACGTCAGCAACGAAACCCTTCATAACGATCTTAACATACCATACATTCTTGAACTCATCCCTTCCAAGTTCGTGAAATTCCATAGTAACCTATCCAACCACCCTAATCCCCTAGCATTTTCTCTTAATCACCCTAAGTCATTTCAGTCACCACATTAAGAAATATACATTAATTAATAAGTGTTAACTTCATTTTAAATAGATTAAATATTACAATTATAAAGGAAGCCATGAATGTAAATAGAAATTGTGTTCAATTCCGATCAAAGTGGTTTTTATTGGTTTTAGTTGAGCAGTTATTAAATTTTCTTTTCATTTTCTTGGAAAGGACAATTCTGAGTGACTGAGATCGTTAAACAGACAACGTGAAGCCTTTTTGCGCACACAAATATTTTCCTTAGTACATAACAAAGTTATACTTAAGCCAATATGGCAATACAGAATAGAGCTATGGGGTACAGCAAAAAAGTCGAACACCAAGCGTATCCAATCCTTCCAATCCAAACTCCTGAGAACAATAAATGCCCCTTATTACGTCAGCAACGAAACCCTTCATAACGATCTTAACATACCATACATTCTTGAACTCATCCCTTCCAAGTTCGTGAAATTCCATAGTAACCTATCCAACCACCCTAATCCCCTAGCATTTTCTCTTAATCACCCTAAGTCATTTGAGTCACCACATTAAGAAATATACATTAATTAATAAGTGTTAACTTCATTTTAAATAGATTAAATATTACAATTATAAAGGAAGCCATGAATGTAAATAGAAATTGTGTTCAATTCCGATCAAAGTGGTTTTTATTGGTTTTAGTTGAGCAGTTATTAAATTTTCTTTTCATTTTCTTAGAAAGGACAATTCTAAGTGACTGAGATCGTTAAACAGACAACGCGAAGCCTTTTTGCGCACATATATAGTTTCCTTAGTACATAAAAAAGTTATACTTAAGCCAATATGGCCATACAGAATAGAGCTATGGGGGACAGCAAAAAAGTCGAACATCAAGCGTATCCAATCCTTCCAATCCAAACTCCTGAGAACAGTAAATGCCCCTTATTACGTCAGCAACAAAACCCTTCATAACGATCTTAACATACCATACATTCTTGAACTCATCCCTTCCAAGTTCGTGAAATTCCATAGTAACCTATCCAACCACCCTAATCCCCTAGCATTTTCTCTTAATCACCCTAAGTCATTTCAGTCACCACATTAAGAAATATACATTAATTAATAAGTGTTAACTTCATTTAAAATAAATTAAATATTACAATTATAAAGGAAGCCATGAATGTAAATAGAAATTGTGTTCAATTCCGATCAAAGTGGTTTTTATTGGTTTAGTTGAACAATGCAGTTATTAAATTTTCTTTTCATATCTTGGAAAGGACAATTCTGAGTGACTGTGATCGTTAAACAGACAACGCGAAGCCTTTTTGCGCACACATATAGTTTCCTTAGTACATAAAAAAGTTATACTTAAGCCAATATGGGCATACAGAGTAGAGCTATGAGGGACAGCAAAAAAGCCGAACATCAAGCGTATCCAATCCTTCCAATCCAAACTCCTGAGAACAATAGTAAATGCCCCTTATTACGTCAGCAACAAAACCCTTCATAACGATCTTAACATACCATACATTCTTGAACTCATCCCTTCCAAGTTCATGAAATTCCATAGTAACCTATCCAACCACCCTAATCCCCTAGCATTTTCTCTTAATCACCCTAAGTCATTTCAGTCACCACATTAAGAAATATACATTAATTAATAAGTGTTAACTTCATTTTAAATAGATTAAATATTACAATTATAAAGGAAGCCATGAATGTAAATAGAAATTGTGTTCAATTCCGATCAAAGTGGTTTTTATTGGTTTTAGTTGAGCAGTTATTAAATTTTCTTTTCATTTTCTTGGAAAGGACAATTCTGAGTGACTGAGATCGTTAAACAGACAACGTGAAGCCTTTTTGCGCACACAAATATTTTCCTTAGTACATAACAAAGTTATACTTAAGCCAATATGGCCATACAGAATAGAGCTATGGGGTACAGCAAAAAAGTCGAACACCAAGCGTATCCAATCCTTCCAATCCAAACTCCTGAGAACAGTAAATGCCCCTTATTACGTCAGCAACGAAACCCTTCATAACGATCTTAACATACCATACATTCTTGAACTCATCCCTTTCAAGTTCATGAAATTCCATAGTAACCTATCCAACCACCCTAATCCCCTAGCATTTTCTCTTAATCACCCTAAGTCATTTGAGTCACCACATTAAGAAATATACATTAATTAATAAGTGTTAACTTCATTTTAAATAGATTAAATATTACAATTATAAAGGAAGCCATGAATGTAAATAGAAATTGTGTTCAATTCCGATCAAAGTGGTTTTTATTGGTTTAGTTGAACAATTCAGTTATTAAATTTTCTTTTAATTTCTTGAAAAGGACAATTCTGAGTGACTGAGGTCGTTAAACAATCAATGCAAAGCCTTTTAGAGAGTTCGAGTTGACACTGGGCGTGTGAAAACCCAAAAATCATTGAAGAACATCGCCTGAAACGAATAAAAAAAACTACAGTTAAACTGTTAAAAAGTATAGCCAAGCGATGGTAAAAGTCTGTTATATCATTCATCCTACGGAGCCATTTGAGACCGGTTCGGCCAGACGTGTCAGTCCACCTGCCGACCGCAGAGACCGCTGAGGTTGAATAGTCTGAATTACAGGCAATAATAGCCACGGCTTATTAGAAAGCTTCTCCTAATTATTATCCGACTTCATTATTTCTGCTGTCAATTACCGGAGCCGGGGGTATCAGGGGGTCATTAGTGGCGCAAAAAGCCCCAGGTCGTTAGGGGCCCACCTGGGTCCGAGGCACCTTAATGACGGGCCCCACAAAAACCCCAGCCTCCCACCCTCCTGCCCCGCCACAGTATTACATGTGCTAGCTCCGCATATATTTTTTGTCGGCTGTAACAAAGCCACTGGCTCGGTAGTTACCGCGCGCTCGCCGGGGGTTTTACTCAAATGGGAGTTCACAACAGTTAACTCTCAAAGCGTTTTTAAAGTAAGGTTTTTTTAATTTAGGCCGTTTCGAGTTTTTGATTTGATGCGCACATCTTCTCAGCAATAAAGAGGATGTACCGTAACCCCGCATTCCAAGTACCGAGAGGGCGAGTAAATAGCACATGCATTGAGGTTTTGTCAATCAATTGGAACACTAAGGACAAGAGTTAGGTTCAAGTTGAATTCTTAAAATGCTTGTTATGTTCTATATATATAACTTCTTTATTGTGCTAAAATTACAATCTGCCTTATTAGGCAATAAGTAATTGAGATAATGTTCTCATTCATACCATATTTACAATTCATCATTCACTCGCTCATTCATATAATATTTACAAACAGCCGAGAGGCTTCCCAAATCCACATAGCGGTCACCTCACTCGCATGCAAAAGAGGAAGTGGAGTCTTAGGAAACCCTTACGCTCCCCCGTCAGCCGCGTCACCGGATACGAGCCAGTGGAGACTGACAAAGAGCGCGAGAGCCACATACGCTCAGGACATGAGGCCACTGCCGTTTCAGTGTCCGAGGAGGATTATAGGGATGAGTGGAGTACAGTGCAATGACTGTACTACGGGATTAGGGTCGTTGGATAGGTTACTATGGAATTTCATGAACTTGGAAGGGATGAGTTCAAGAATGTAGGGTATATTAAGATCGTTATGAAGGGTTTTGTTGGTGACAAAATAAGGGGCACTTACTATTGTTCTCAGGACTTTTGATTGAAAGGATTGGATGCGCTTGAAGCTCAACTTTTTTTCGGTCCCCCATAGCTCTATTCCGTATGTCCAGGTTGGTTTAAGTATAACCTTGGTATGTATTAGGGAAAATATTTGTTTTTGCAAAAAGGCTTCGCGTTGTCTGTTTAACGATCTCGGTCACTTTCCAACAAATGAAAACAAACTGTAATGTTCAACTAAAACCAATTTCTTTATATAGATAATATTCCTTTATAATTATAATATTTATAATTTTCAAATGATGTTATTTATAATTAATTAATGTGTATTTCTTAATCTGGTGACTGAAATGACTTATACTATTACATATGTCAAATTTTCTTGTTTTGATTTTGTTTTTAAATTAGTAAACATTCAATAAATTAAAAATTTCAGGAGAACAGCAAGTGACACATGTTTTGGTGATGTGCATAAATTAGGTTATACTAATTGTGCATATTAATTAAATTCTTAGTTTCTATGACATAATAAGCTGCAATCCCGCATAACAAATGAGTAAGGAAGTGCGGGTATAACACCAGCGCCTTCATTTCTAATTGACATAAACAATAAATAGTCAGAAATAATTTTTATAAATTAATGAATAAATAATGTGATAAGAAAAACTAAACATTGACCATGTGGTTTTTGGTTAATCTAGCTCTGAAAAGGGAAATACTTTAGTTCAAACCTCAACCTTGTTCTAATTGTTAACTGTTTTAATTAGTCATAACCAGAAAAATCTTTTATAAATTAAAAAATAATTGTATTTACTTTGATGTATTCGTGTATAATGGTTTATAATGTGCACATAACAGATACAAATTAAAATGTATTTAGTTTTAATGATCGTGGGAAAAATTATTCTTAACAATCTTCTGAACTGTAGACGACTTGATGTTCCCGTCATATCTACAAGATACACATAATTATTAGGATTCTGGGGCTGAAGCTATTTCACAATACCTATTGTAAATATAATTTATTCGTCCCTGTATTCAAGACAAAAGTCGGTCCTTCCGTACCTATTTCAAAGTAATTGATGGGACTGCATACTTAATACATTTTCAAATGGAAATGTTGTCCGGTTCGCAAGCGGAATCAGTTTAACCCTCTATTGATCCCCTAATTCACTTATTTATTGAATGTTTGAGAGTTTGGGTCAAAATTAGGCCATTATGATCTTGTATATTCGGCCCATTCCCCAAATCCCCGGGCCAATCAGGGAGTAATACTGTCTAATAAATCGGATGGGAGGGAAAAAGGGAGGAAAAAAAAAAAGAAAGGAAGGGAGGGATGAGGCCGCATCAATTCAACCTCCCCGGACCAGCCCCGACCTGGGTCTATATAAATCAAGATAAATTAAAAGGTGGATCGCTTGGATAGAAGGATTGCCCCGAAACAGCATCCAGGATTAGTCTTATACAATGGGATCCGAACGGGTATTATTCAATTCTCCTTGGAAAAAGGGAAAAAAACGAGAGAAACTGATGAATGAAAAAATATTGAATATAAATCCTATTTGACTGGTGGAACAATCTGCGTTTAATGTTAGCGGGTAAGGCGTTAATCTACTCGCAACTCGGAATACGAAATGTGTCATGTGTGATTCATTACGCAATCGAGGTTTTCATTGCGACTGCCAAAACGATTTTAATGACTCATGAAATTATCGTCTACTGTAGTCACATAGTACATATTATAATCAGAATGGTAAGATTGAATTCTATGACCATATACTCTTCATTATTTTCATGGGATTGCCACGATTGACAATTGAGCCCCAAATGAGACTAATACACAACATATAATATTATTTTTTTGTTTTATTTTCATATGACAATGAGCTTTTAAATGTCAAATAAAAGTATTATATTATTTTTAAGAGATAAAAAATTTTATGAACTTATAAAGATTATTTTAATCAAAACGATACAAATTTTAACGAAAACTTAGTTTTAATTCATTTTGGTTAGGTTTCATCATATAATTAAATAAACTTTGCGAATTGAAATTATGATAATATGAAAATGGACAATCATCGGCACATTTCTGGGAGATATACTTAATTATTGTGTGAGAAGCAGATAGGTATATCGAGTTTTCCGTACACTTTCTTTGTTATTTTATTTTTCTTTCACGGACAGAAACCTTCTCTCACAAACTCTCTTGTCGGAAATCATCCATCTTCAAATGCACCAATTTATTTGACACTCATTCTAAGCTCACTTGGACATTCGGTAGCAAATAAGAATATGACTTATTATGAAAAGATATAAGAAAAAAACCCGTAAAACTATAAAATGTCTCCTCCGGCCAGCTCTGCTGTACGCTGCCCCACTATTTACCCACTTGACTGACAATACAGCCAAATGACTCTGACATTTCCCGAATGGGATCATGCGAAAAGTGGTCCGACATACCTCTCTCGAGAGGTTAAAGAACGCTGACCCCGTTGCTCAGTGTGCCATCGGTGGACGAGTTCATCCACCGGAGACACATCAAGCTTTTTGACTCGTTGCAGCACCTGACAAACCCAGTGTTTAACACTATGACCCCACCACCCCTCCCGCATCGATGACAACAGACCGTCGGGGAAAAATTAGGTTAAGAATTAGTATGTAAGTTAGTTTTAAGGTTGATCAAAAAGGTGAGCCCCATCACTTTTATTAGTCAGTTTAGTCCAGTCACGTATAATGCATATCATTATACTTGTTTATTCATTATATAATTTTTATAAAATAGCAAAAACTGTATATAATGTAGCGATGCTAGAAGGTAATACAAAAATAATTTGTAAATAAATTCGCCTGAGGATCTATAATTGTATATAATTATCCGTAAATTTAAAGGGGCTATGAAAAAAAAAAATATATAAACATAGCAAACAAATAAAAGAAACGAAATATAAAATTGTGGTACAAACGAAAACGTGACGAGCAGTCGCTCTGAGAAGAGAATCTCTCACGGTACGATACTTCTTCTGTCCGATGACTAAGGTCTATGAAACATGGACTTAGGAGGGTGATCATGTAAACAAAGAATGTAAATACTGCTAAACGGGGACCGATCTCCCCACCAACAAACTTCCGAATCACCAGCTATTTTCTTCAAGCCTGAAAGAAAACCTCATGGTAGGGTATCGCCCTGGTTGATAAAATTGTTTTTACCTAGAATAATAAAAAAAATTCATTTCGTACATTATGATTAACGGTGTTATAATTATATTCCACGTGTCTCCGAATTCCTAAAAGGCGTCTAAGTTATTGCTTGCTCAATATAACTCAATATAATATATCTTATATAATATTCATGCACGTGAAGGATTTTTTTTCTGTACAGGTAGAACAATAGTGTTTATATATTCATAACGGTGATTTGTTGGCAAACGAAATAGAGCAAGATGTAATACATTTTCCAGCTCTAAGGGAGAAAAAGTGAAGACAAAGACAAATTCGCCCTCTATCTCAAAGCCCTTTCCTCAAAAATAAACTGGAGCAGGGATAGGCTGCATACTACCTAGGTTCTGGTTGCCTGTCTCATTTGTTTCCAGTCTGGAGGGAGTATTAACTTCCTGGAAGAGTTACAGGGCTCCAGCAGGCCATTTAATGTCAGATTGTTCCCTGCAGAAGGAGAATCGAATATATCCAACAAACGGGTGCTGGGGAAGGAAGGTTCTGGAAAGGGGATTATTGCCACTCTGGGCAATTAGTCAGGATTTAGGGTGCGGAAAGGAATTATCAGTCGCAACGCAGGTAAAACATGTTCGAGCGTGATGCATCACAGGTTTTCGTTACGACTACGAAATCGTATTAGGTACATAATACACCCGATTAAAGCCCGAAAGGTCGTAGATATTAGAAATCGGAACCCTGATACGTATCTGCTGTACCTATGTCTGTATTTAATATACCTTAATCCTTAAACGGGCTCAACAGAATGTTTTTCAAATTTTAGACAGTTAACTAACAGATAAGATACAAGCGAAATTCGCAGTATAGCAAGCCTAGATCCCGTTGTTATAAACCTGAGTCGCTTTAAACTATTTCTTTGTTATTTTTAGACACTGTGCAAGGCATGTTTTTGTTTTAATCGACATTAAGAAGCTTAGTAAGAGGCAACTAAACTACGTGCGTACTTTTAATTGGTCTATATACTGACTCATATAACTACTGTTTTGTGCTAAAATTACAATCTGCCTTATTAGGCAATAAGTAATTGAGATAAATGATCTCATTCACACAATATTTACAAACAGCCCACAAGTCTCCTAAATCCACATGGTTGTCACGTCCCTCGTATGCGAGAGAGGAAGCGGAGTCTTAGGAAGTCCCACACGCTCCTCCGTCAGCCGCGTTACCAGATACGAGCCAGCGGAGCCTGACGAAGAGCACGAGAGTCACAGACGCTCAGGACATGATTGGCCATTGCCTGGACTCCTACTGTCACACATTTATAGCAGGTCACTGATATAACTGGCGTTTTAATCTTTAATTAGTGCAGTGCAATGACTGTGCTACGGGATTAGTCATTGGATAGGTTACCATGGAATTTCATGAACTTGGAAGGGATGAGATCAAGAATATAAGGTACATTAACATCGTATGAAGGGTTTTGTTGCTGATGTAATAAGGGGCATTTACTATTGTTCTCAGGACTTTTGATTGTAAGGATTGTATACGCTTGATGTTTGACTTTTTTGTTGTCCCCCATAGCTCTATTCCGTATGTCCAGATTGGCTTAAGTATAACTTTGTAAATTAGTAATTTATTTTTGATTGAGAGAGTCCTTTGAAGTAGTCTGTACAGTTGTCCAAAGCGTCTGTTTAGTTCTTCTCTTTTTAGCCTCAGATGTGGGTTCCAGGTCAGATGTTTGTCGAGATGGAAGCCTAAGTACCGTACTGTCTCAGATACAGGGAGAGGAATGGAGTTAAAATAAATTAGTGTACAATACTTGCGACAGTGGGTGAAGATAATGTGGGAACATTTTGATTCATTAACTTTAATCCTCCATTGGTTGCACCAATGCTCGATCTCATCAAGGTGCTTTTGAAGGTTTTGGGATGCTATATCGAGGTCTGGGTGGAATGACAAGACTGCAGTGTCATTTTCAAATGTGGCCAGAAAGGTATTGGTCAATATAAAAAACTATTATTACCGCCATTGCTTGTCACTTTCAGAGTCTGTCTGTGCAATGCCTTTTGGTGTTTTAACTGAAAGCTCCTTGGAATCCACCTATGTTTACATTCTGTTACGATCGTGAATTGTTGAATGTTAAATTGTAAAAGATGTAATTATTTGTTATAGTAATCTTAATTAGATTTTGTATGTTAGCTAATTTGGTTTGAATTTATTCTTCATTTTACTATTTCGTTAACAAAACGATTTGTCCTTAAAATAATTTATTATTTTTTTGTCTATTTAATACAAATATTTTATGATGCTAAACTCGTGAGCTATGGATTGTTCTAGACCCGAGTGACCCTAGCTAAAATACGGTCACAGTCTTGCATTATTGACACTATATTCATTATATTTTCGCTTATCGAATTATGAATTTTTTATCAATAAATTTCTTAATGACCCTTCGCTACATATAATAAACATACTTTTATTTAATTGCTTTATGTTTGGCATCCAAATGAAACCACCATGCGAAATGATAATAAAAAAAAAACATGTGATACATTCAAAGTTACGAACACGATGCTAACCAAAGGTTTATTCATTCATTTAATGACATTCACGTTTTATTAAAACGGCTTTATATTTATTGTCTGTAATAAATGGAACCTGCATAAAACTTCATAACTCTCTTGCTTTAACAGGGCTTAGAAAAATCCGAACAGTTTATGATGATACAAATTTATATACATCAATGACAAACTTTATTGAGTTTTATAAACTAAATAAAAATATGTATAAAAGAAAATAATGGCAAAGGAATAGAACTTATAGAGACATGCTCGGGGCAGAGGTCTCTGATTAACTCAGCAGAAATGATTTTGGTTTTGTGATTTGTACCACAACGATATTTTAGCGGCCATGAGAATATCAACGTCAAAAGCGATATGTTGTTTTTTTTTATACAAAGTATGTAAATAAAATGATTTTGTACGTTAGCGATGCTGTGACCAAAGCCTATAGACATAATCTGACGATTACCAACAAAACCTCAAGAGATATTCAATGTTAACATATTAATTCACAGTAATTTAAAAGTGTTGAATAATGGTTTTATTGTTATATATTTTGACTAGGAATTATTTTACGAACACACATATGAACATGAATCAATAAAATTAGAGATTCGATAATAATACTGAAAGCTTCACTGTAACAATTATTACCTTGGCATAATTCGTACAACTGGCTTGACAGTTGCTAGGGGTCGTTGACGAATATAATAGGCAGGTAGCAATTAACTCGGTGTTGTAGATTCAATTCGCTCCGAATGCAATTTGTAGCAAGAGAAACCGAAAATGTTTGAGACTGACTGCGTAATTTTCTCCTTTCAAAAGAGAAAAAGTCCGCTACCTACTAGTTGCATAGTAGGAACGGAGGAAAATTCACCAGCCAACAATCTAGTATATCTGGGAATTAAAATGGATAGACACCTCCATTTTAGCCACCATTTTGCGAAGAAGTTGAAGCAAACTCGCACGAAGTCTTACCGGCTTACGCATTTATTGACTTCCCCCAATCTATCACTGCGTCTCAAGCTACTGATCTACAAGAGCATACTAAGGCCTACTCTGCTGTATGGTGCACCGCTTTTTCGTTATCTGACGTATACGAACGCTCGGCGACTCCAACAATTCCAAAACGGCATACTGATGAAAGTGGTCTGACATACTTCATTCGAGCAGCGGAGCAACAGTGAGCTTCGAAAGGTCTGTGGATGAATTTATTCAACGTAGACATATCAAATTTTTCGACTCCCTGCAATACTTGACAAACCCGATGTTTAACACGATAACCCCCGCTCCGTTCCCCCATCGATGGCAGGACGCTGTCGCGGCTGGAACGCTTTAGTCTTAGGTTCCAGGTTAAGGTTTTAGTTTGTATGTTTATCTCCCATATTTTCTAACTGAAGGTGAACCTCCTTCAAATGCATCTGCGCATATAGGAGAAATCATTTTGTTCATTGATTATGTCATATTTTCACATTGTATAATTTTATGGGGTTTAGGGAAAAAAAATGTGCGCATTATCCCAAATGTATAACACTACGACCACTCTGAGCGTAATAGGAAACCTTCAGGGGAACTAGTTAATGGGCACGTTAGCGTTAGCCTAAAGATAACCAGTCTCACTGTTTCGGCAATGCCTCGTCCAGAACAAATCGTAGTCTTCTTTAAAATATTACACTCTGGCAATGTTTTTCTGAAGGTTCCGAGACTGAAGCTGAAGATATTTTATATAGGATAGACCCGTGCTCGATAGGAGTTGCTCTGAACAAATATTAGGTCATCGGTTCGAGCTATGGTCCGTCACTAAGTTTTATCTTTGGTATTAATCAATGTTTTTTCTTTCGTAAGAACTCCCTGTAGTCGGAATTACAAAAACGACTTTTCTGTATTTGTGAAAATTTATTCACCACGACAAGATTGAACATTACAGCAGGGTATCTGAATTAAAAATGGAACGTTTAAATGGAAGCAGTCGCTGAAATAACGGTTCAGCGAGGCAGTAAAAACGCTATAAATTAAATAAAAAGTTAAAGTATGGGCGCCCGCAAGTATTAGGTTTAGGTAAATTGTGGATGAGAAAACCTGTGGCCTGAATTATGGAGTTAGGAATTAATGTGGACTTGCCGCGCAGCGAAGAAGGACCATTTTTCTTAGTTGTTTCACATTTGGGAAGCGGCGGGGAGATTTACTGCGTCATACACAGGCTACTTCCACCACAAATATACTCTCAGTGGTGCGAACACACTTCCTTTCATCTTGGGTCTCTGTGTAACTACATCATAAGCACATCTCTCCCTCTAATACTTTTTTTTTTTTTTAAATTCAACAATTTTTATTAAGATAAAATTACAATCTGCCTTATTATGCTATGAGTAATTGTGAAAAATGTTCTCATTCATACCATATTTACAATTCATCATTCACTCGCTCATTCATACAATATTTACAAATAGCCCAGAAGCCCCCCAAATCCACATGGTTGTCACCACCATTACGTGCGAAGGAGGAAGCGGAGTCTTGGCAAGTCCCCCACGCTACTACGTCAGCCACGTCACTAGGTAAGAGCCAGCGGAGGCTGACCGAGAGCGCGAGAACCACAGACGCTCAGGACATAATTAGAGAAACTTGCCATTGCCAGGACTCCCACCATCACTTAATTATAGCAGGTCACGAGGCCACTGCCGTTTTAATCTCCGAGGAAGATTATAGGGATGAGTGGTGCAGTGCAATGACTGTGCTTGGGTATTAGGGTGGTTGGATAGGTTACTACGGAATTTCATGAACTTGGAAGGGATGAGTTCAAAAATATAGGCTATATTTAGATCATTGTGAAGGGTTTAGTTGCTGACGTAATAAGGGGCGTTTAATATTGTTCTCAGGACTTTTGATTGAAACGATTGGATGCGCTTCTACTACTTTCTTAAAAGTTTTCAGATATGTTTGAATTTTATGATGCAGTTTCTTCTAATACAAACCTCTGCATCCACCTGATGGAGAGTCCAGGTAAAAATGATCTTTTCCCCCCTGAACAAGTGCTGCCACCCTGAAGTAGTGAGGGAAATGGGTGATAAAATTGCTTTTGAAATAGCCAACTGCAAAATTTTATTTGTCCTTAGCAACGATGCTCAAACAAAGTATAGAAAGAAAAATAAATTTGACAAACAACAGCTTTCTTCCTCAAAAACTGGCTAAAAAATATCCTTACCGTCACTTCAACTGCTAAAATTATCTAGTCGAATTTATTTCTGGCTGAATTCTTGGCACTTTGATGGAGTCACAAATATACTTCTATAAACTTATTGCTTTCAAATGTGTATTCAAATTGACGACATTTGTGCTCAAAATCTTTAGGGAAATTTTTTCAGCTTTTGGAAAATTAGACTTAACGACACCAATCAAACGATTAAGAGTATGAGGCATATTTATTGTTGATGTATGTGTTTCAATGGCGAGAAAAATGTCTGTTAAGTCTGTCTCGGCCAATACTAGTTCCATTTTTGTGCATTCTTCGTTATTCTAATTCTTCGTTGACCAATTATACGATAAGGCTAAATTTTGTTAACTTATTTTTTTTCGCTGTTGTATTGGATATTAGTAAATTTAAATCATACTTGCTTAGTCATAAAGTCTAGGAATATTTGCGTGTGTGCATAAATAAATGCGTAAAATGGAGATATTATACTATGTTGCAATATTCCTTTAAATTGTATATTTGATTTAGTGAAATAAAGTGTATAGATTTAAGAATACGATTTGAAAGGATATATTTTTGTTTATAACTAAGGCCCGGATCCATGCAAATCCGTATTCTTTTTGCATCTTTATTTTTTCAGTAACTCATCTATAAAAAAAAATTATTACGGGCAATGCTTAATATAAATAACATTAATGTTTAGATGACTAAATCATATCCGGCAATGTTGATTACATAATTTAAATAAATATCAACAATGCATTAGTGACAATTCAGTCTGTATTTTATGGCAAAATTAATGACCCGTTTATTTTGCTATCAAGTTTCCGAATGCCCCTATAACATATGAAGATATGAAGAGGTTCTTTTCAATGTACATACATTTATTATATCACAGAATTGAACATTGAAACGCATCTGAAGTGTCGGGTCGTCACAAGGGGGGTGCCTAGTTACCCTAGCCTGGTGACGAAGTGAGGGTTGATTAGGCTATGACCTGGACAATCGTTACATGACGGGTCATCTGACTCCACATTTGATAGTTATGTGCCCCGACATAGCACTATGTTCAGGAGAAGAGGTATAGGGTAGGTAGTGTAGGTAGTTTGTGTGTTCTTGGAATGACCACGAATTCACACTCGGTACTCATGGACTCACAAGAGAGGTCCAGAGGTTTTCATAAATAAGAAGGCCAATCTTACGTTAATTAATTAATTAATTTAACATTAATGCAGGCGCAAGTCACCAGTTAGAGATTCGTCGTGAGAATGAATTACAGGCAAAAACCTGTGTCTATTTATATTTGGCGTCCCTCATTAGTACCCAATCACGTGACTCGTTATTGTATCATTTTGTTCAAGTCTTGATTATATTTTAGTTGTTTACAGACCTACGTAGTGACATTTAAATTATATTTAAACTTTATTACCGATCAATAAATCCAAAGCACAGTGTACGGAAATTGGAACGATTAAGGGGCGTTAGTGAAAGTAACCATGGGAGCCCTTTTGGTTGCTCTCGACTGCTGAGAGATGAACTAATATTGGAAGCTTCAGAAGTTGCCCATTGTAAACAACTCAATGTAAACTTCCTGTGTTATTTCGGTCCGGCCGCAAGCATTCCTTCTAGCCGACTTACAACCAACGATCTAGTTTTCTACCATCTAGAGACAGAGTGCCAAGATCTCACTTTTGTTCCTCTCTCTCTGATCAAATTAATTATTAAAGCTATAGAACTAAATGAGCTTTTTTTTCTGGATAAAAGCTTATATTGTTGAAAGTACACGTGAACATATGAAAAGTATTCTTTGATCAAGAAGTATATTAAAATACTAATTAAGGAAAGTAGGAGAAGCTATGGTTAATAAGTAGAATACGGGTATATAAAAAGGATTTGCTCTACATTTTATAAAATAACTACGCTTCTCACGACCTATGTAGACCTTACACGATAATTGATAATACCTAACATTACTTCTCAACCTGACTGATGAAGGTTGAAAAGTAAAGTCATCGAAATGATCGTGTAAGGATGAAACGAAATAAAGTAATGATGAAAAGACTTTTGAAGGTCGTGCCATTACAAATAATGACATTAACACTGATCGTAATGTCAGCAACAAAACCTCTTTTATAAAAAATCTTAATTACTCATTGCCTAGCAAGGCAGATTGTAATTTTAGCACAATAAAGGAATTATAAATTAAAAACACTGATCGTGTAAGGTCCTCTCAAGTGGACCCCGCCATCTCTACGTAACGAAAATAGTCGAATTAAATTGATACATTACTTAAATAACAAGGCGAATGATTTTTTAATTGATTACAAACATTTATGACAACGCAGCAAATAACAATATACTCAATTAGATTCTAATGCTGTATAGCACTAAAAGAACCCAATAAAATCCGCCGATAATACCTTTCCCAGCCCCTATAAACCCAGACCCTAATGGCCAAACGGTTGGGAAGAGATTTCAGCAAAAGAGGTAGGATATTTAGTGGAGGGTATAGAACATGGTGAAATAAATGGGATTATAACTCTGAGAAATCCCTAATAGCAATATTTAACGGGAAAAAGTTATTGCGACTTACGTTAGTTTTATGGGACGAATTAGAGAATAGAAATAAGAAAATTGCACTTCAGAATAGTTAATTGGCTTACCTACTTTTATTTTCATTTTACTTAAATATTTTGCGAAATGTAGGCGTTTAATAACGCAGTAGGTTATTCAACATATATAAAACTATAGTGTATAACTAATCTAATTACTTTTTAGAACTTCAGGGATCAATCTTTTTGTTATAAAGAGACCATACCTAAGTAATGGTACCAGTACAACCTCAAAATTCAGTTATACTTGCTAAAATAGTTTGAAATTTAAGGTATAGATAAAAACAATTAAATAACCTGAAAGCAGTCGATTATATATCCATAACAATAACAGATACCATATATTTTTTAATGTGAGTCTCACTATTGACCTGGTATGGTATCTTTTTTACAAGTTAAACATTTCATCTTCAATCCTGTCTACCAAAACACTCAGAGTCTTTGTGTCTGAAACTGATATCCTGCGTCCTGTCTATATTATAGACAACTGAACCGAAATGAGAGGACGATAGAAAACAAAGCCAGTACTCTCCCTGAGTATGCGCAATTATTCAAGTTTGGAAAACCAATACATTACTGGTGAAACATAAATGTTATCTGTTAAGTTTCACTGACATGTTATAATGCTTAGATTCAAATAATTACAGCTTTGGAAAAGGGCACTGTTTTATATATAAAAAAAACTCAAGCAATTTAGGAAAGTAGTGAAAAAAAGTTTTACGTGGTCTTTTAGAATGCAACTTGACAATTTTTCTTCAGAAAGAAAGTAATTATTTTTCCACCGCTGACCAGCAGTTGATGATACCCCTCAGTCCTACCGTCACCCACCTGTAATTCTGAAAAGGGAACGCTGTACAGGAGAAAGAGAATCAAGAAGAAAAACGTAGGAAGTGGAAACGAGGCTTTTAAATTAATCCACTCGGAAAAGGGCGGGTTCAGGTGTCGCTGAGTAATTTAAAGGAGAGCTAGGCGGGCACGTAAAATTGGGCGCCCGACTCCAGGCCAGGTCCCCATTAAAAATAATTAAAAGGAAGAAGGTCTTTGGGACTCTTGTAAGCAGTAATCAGTGTCGTCTCTTCATCGTGACTCGTTCAGTACTTCGGTCTTCCTGTGGGCGATGGGAGCTTTTCAACCGGCGCGGAGGCGTATTTGGACAGGCTCAAGGGGATTCAAAGAAGCCTTCAATGCTTCATTAGAATCACAAAATATTCTCCAGGGCGTGAGTATCCAAAAAGAATCACTTTTGCTGTTGACAGGTTGAAATACCTCCGATGTAGAAAATGAACTTCTAGAGATTCAAAGCATTTACTATGGGTTTCTAACAGATCGTAGGCTACCGCAATAACGTGCTTCGTAAGTTTAAAACGTAAAAACAAATATGGAAATCACTCGGTCAAGAGCATGACTGAATGGATTTAAATTTACCACGACAAAATAAATGAATTTTAATTATTAGCAATCATGTTAGGACATCTAGGGGGGGGGGGTCTATTTAATATTTCATTGCTGTACTTTGAACAGGTGCTACAATATATTTATTCGACAACGGCATCTGAGATCAGACGAAATAGCTATAATTTTAATATGAGCTTAAAAAAAAAAATTTAGGTTTTAATATAAATGTATTTACTAGCCCGTGTTTATTTTATTAAACTATAGTTAGTACGGTACTTAGGCTTCCATCTCGACAGATGACTGACCTGGAACCCACATACCAGACTAAAAACACAAGAACTAAACAGACGTTTTGGACAACTGTACAGACTACTTCAAAGGAGATCCCATCCCTCAATAGAAAATAAATTACTAATCTACAAAGCTATACCTAAGCCCATCTGGACATACAGAATAGAGCTATGGGGGGTAGCGGAAAAGTCGAAAATCAAGCGAATCCAATCCTTTTAATCAAAAGTCCTGAGAATAATAGTAAATGCCCCTTATTACGTCAGCAACAAAACCCTTCATAACGATCTTAACATACCCTACATTCTTGAACTCATTCCTTCCAAGTTCATAAAATTCCAAAGTAACCTTGTCATTGCACTGCACCACTCATCCCTATAATCCTCCTAGGAGACTAAAACGGCAGTGGCCTTGTGCTATAAATGCGTGACAGTGGGAGTCCTGGCAATGGCCAGTTTCTCTAATCATGTCCTGAGCGTCTGTGGCTCTCGCGCTCTTCGTCAGCATCCAATGGCTCGTATCCGTGAAGCGGTTGATGGAGGCTCGTGGGGGACTCTGATCCCTCTTTCCAATGCGAGGGAGGTGACAAACATGTGGTTTTGGGAGGCCTCTGGGCTGTTTGTAAATATTGTATGAATGAGAACATTTACTTCAATTACTAATAAGGCAGATTGTAGTTTTAGCACAATAAAGAATATTATATATTTAAAACTAGAGTTAACAGTGTAGTACTAATCATGCTGGAGACTACCACCAACTATCACGCTAACCTTGCTGGTCCATGATTTATTTTTGAGACCATGTATGATATTTAGAACCTTACGAAATATAACCGACAAGATACGGCCAAGATCATGGGAGCTGCTAGATTCGTAAAACCAGCTTGGTCAATGAACCTTTTCGTAGAGTGTGTTTTAGGCGGCCAGCCTTTGGGGAATGCCCCAATAGTTTTTCGCTGAGGTGTAATTAAACTAGCGGCCGCCTTGTTACGAACGTGCAACTATCCTGAGGACAATAGAACAAACGTAATAGAAAATTACAGTTATGCAAATTCCAGGGAGTTCCCTCCGTCCCTTTGCCCTAACGGTCCCCTCATTACTGCGCAACTTCTAATGGAACAGTTGTAGCCGCTCTGCCCTTATTTCCATAAGTGTGTCCCCCAACCCCTCTTGACTTTTACTTATCGCGCTAAATGGGCCTTTGTCTCTGCCGGCTAGGGAGGGTATTGTACCAGGGGGTACCGGAGGCTGCTACGTACCCTCTGGTTGCTGAAGCGTGATATTGGCCACTTAACATGAAAACAGCAGTCGAAAGAATGTACATCAATCCAAACCTGCAGTGCCGTTGAGGCATTATGTTGTCATTCCCTTGCTTCTTACCTTATCTCGTCATACTCTCTCTCAAAAAAAACACCATATTCATTCCATCTTCTTGAATTTAAATATTCAGTTAATTTCAGTAACATCAGATCTTATCCACCCGATCTCAAGTTCCTATTTTA
The DNA here is from genome assembly GCA_930367205.1 of Acanthosoma haemorrhoidale. Classification (NCBI taxonomy): domain Eukaryota; kingdom Metazoa; phylum Arthropoda; class Insecta; order Hemiptera; family Acanthosomatidae; genus Acanthosoma; species Acanthosoma haemorrhoidale. The sequence continues at coordinate 16,935,980 of OV884011.1, read as the reverse complement.
CAAATCTTACTACTTTGAACGACCTTTTCCAGTCGTATTCATCCAGGCCCCAAACTGTCACAAGTAGCAGGCTTAGCTATAATAAGGCTCTTTATACGAGTAAATAACCATTACAAATTGTTTTTATACATATGTATATGAAATATTTATTTTTTATATTTATGTTATTTTATAACCATTTTTTATTGAAGTTGTAAGTCTGATTTTACATTGCTAAGGGTTCTAGATGAAAGGCAGTTTATAATTAAACATTAAAAATATTTAGTGTGTAATATTTTATGTTTCACTGCCAAAACTTTTAGGTTTGTATTTATTAAATATTATTAAAGTTCAAAAATTTACATATCTTTTGTACTAATGTAAATATAGTTTTGTAATTTCCATACTAATCAATAAATTAAGTTGCACAATTTTGTATTATTGTATATTTTTTTTAAAATATAAATACATTAAAAATCAATGGTTAGAAATTTAATGATCTATTTACTAATCATTATCGTTATTCTAAATTATAATGCCAATGTACGAAAATTCCAAAGTATGAGTATCGTAAAAATATGAAATGCCAAAAAATCTTTTTTTTTTTTTTTTTTCAGTTTCAAACAATTTTATTAAGATAAAATTACAATCTGCCTTTTATTAGGCAATGAGTAATTGAGATAAATGTCATCATTCATACTATATTTACAATTCATCATTCACTCGCTCATTCATACAATATTTACAAACAGCCCAGAGGCCCCCCAAGTCCACGAGGGTCACCTCCCTCGCATGCGAAGGAGGAAGCGGAGTCTTGGGGAGTCCCCCACGCTCCTACGTCAGCGGAGCCAGCGAAGGCTGACCAAGAGCGCGAGAGCCACAGACGCTCAGGACATGATTAGAGGAACTGGCCATTGCCAGAACTCCCACTATCACATAGTTATAGCAGGTCACGAGGCCACTGCCGTTTTAATCTCCGAAGAGGATACCAAAAAAAAAAATCAGCACTAAGATTTCTGAGTTTTTTTTTTTTTTTTATCTATCTAAATTCAGACTTATAACAACAAAAGAATAATGATAATTTAATGATAATTTAATTTATCAAAATTATAAATGAAATGTGAATGTATTTTAGTAAATGAATCATTGATAAGAAAAGGGGACATTGACAAGTATTTTTGGTTAAAAATTAAGTATTTTTCCCTCAAAATATAATAATTACTAGCCTAAACCAGAGAAAAACCAGCTCCTATATAGAAGAAATTCAGTATTTCCATATTTTGTTTGATAATGACCATCTTTAAGTAACCACGTGTTGAATGACTCTTATACCAACCTTATAAACATAAGCAGCCAACAGTACACGCAGCTTGGTGCGCTCTATAACATCATAGAGAAAGGATACTCTAATGGGACTTAAATCTGAAGAAGTAAGAACTGGTTAGAAACATACCAAACACATGTATTTTATTATCGTTTGTATTGGGAGGTTTTGTTATGATGTATTTGATGAAGTTATATTCAGCGTACCTTTGTTACTGCCGTGTCCCCCGTTGGTTTGGGATATTTCGGCATAAATCAACGTCATTGTATTTAAACTGACTTGGTTGATCCACCGATACGAGTCCAAAAGAACACTAGGACGAGAGCAGAACTAAACACAACCAGGAACCAGCCACAGCCCAGGAGGCACCCCAGTCCTACATGGAAGGAGGTGGTTTGGCGTTTTATAACAAAGTCCGATCGAAGGATGTGAATAAATATTATCTAAACCAGATAATAAAAATACATTAGTAAATTTCATTCCCATCACGTCGCAGCTAACACACGCTCTGTGAGACTGTGCCTGGTTAAATAATCTTGTAGAAGAGAGTCTTTTAAAAAACATTATTATGAATAACAATGAAAGCACTGGTATACAAATATTAATCAGTTACAGCGTTACAACATTCTTTGGCTATGGCTAAGGCACGAATGTGTCTTGTAGGATGAGAGAGCAGGCTAGGATTTTTGGAAAATGGTACCTACAAAAAAAAGGGGACCATAAGTCTCAACTGTGGCACACGTTTCTACTGAAAATGTAAGGTCTAATGAGCATTACATAACTGCCTCCGTAGCTCTCGTGAAACCGATCAACGGAAAACTGTTATTTTATTTTTGGAAAAAAACAACAACTCATATTCTTAGTTTTATTTGAGTCCTTTTTTTCATTTAGTATTTTTGGCCTTTAAAGCAACGTATTCAAATCGACACATTAAAAAACGATTTTTTTTTTTTTTTCAAATTAAACGTAAAAAAAGTATAAATTTGGACGTCAAACTGAATTAAATAGAGGTCGTTAGCTCGGAAGTGACAATAGAGAAAATAGAAGATAATAAGAAAGGGCAGATGTCTGAAATTGGTACTAGGAGGGCTCCTGTGGAGATTAGGACAGAACTTTTAATGCGCCCTTTGAGAGCTGCTAAAGGCTATTTTCTAAGCTCGGGCGCTCTGAGGATCCCTTCAAAACCCTAGCTCACACCGAGCTTAGGGATAATGAATAATTATCGGACGTTAAAGAGGCCCTGGCGCAGTTTAAAGCCTGCTAAATGACCTATAGAGGGAAGTGTAAAATGTAATAAAGAACGGATATAAAAGAGAAAAATGGCAGTAAAATGTGATGTATAATACCTAAAATTAAGTGTTAAAATGAACTTTAAATATTTTCTAGCTGGAAGCGAGAGGACTTAGCTTCTATAAGTTATGAGGTGGGATATATATAAACACTTCTTACCGCTTGGTCTTATCTATTGAATTTCCTTCAGGAATATAATCAACAGAACTATAATATTGAACTCATCCCTTCCAAGTTCATGAAATTCCATAGTAGCCTCTCCAATCACCCTAATCCCGTAGCACAGTCATTGCACTGCGCCACTCATCCCTATAATCTTCTTCGGAGACTGAAACGGCAGTGGCCTCGTGACCTGTTATAAATGCGTGACAGTGGAAGCCCTAGCAAAGGCCAGTTTATTCAATCATGTCCTGAGCGTCTGTGGCTCTCGCGCTCTTCGTCAGCCTCCACTGGGTGTATCGGGTGACACGGCTGACGGACGAGCGTGGGGGACTTCCCTAGACTCCGCTTCCTCTTTTGCATGGGAGGGAGGTGACAACCATGTGGATTTGGGAGGTCTGTAGGCTTTTTGTAAATATTGTATGAATGAGCGAGTGTATGATGAATTGTAAATATGGTATGAATAAGAACGTTTATCTCAATTACATACTGCCTAATAAGGCAGATTGTAATTTTAGCACAATAAAAAATAGAAGAAATTAATTGGCTCTAAATACAGTGGTATTCACACCTAACTGGTAACGGGCTATAGTAGATTACTAATTAATAACGCACGGTAGTTTTCAATGACTAACGCCAACATTGCAATCCAAGGCAGGCTCCATTATTAATTTCCAGCACCATCCTCATTCGCCCAAGAGATGTAAAATACCATCATTATCAACAGCACCAAGCATGCAAGTCCTTAGCAGCTTTTCAGTTTGGGATAAAGCCGTGAAAGTGGGGGAGACATAGTTCCTATTTCTCATATACCATATTCATATATACCAACCTTAATTAAACAAATAAAAAGAAAAATAGACTACAAGAAGAAAATTAGGTATTCATATTTCCAGATTTCTTTTAAATTGATTAATTATAACATATGGTGAAAAGATACATACGCGAAGGGAGGGACGTGAAGTTACGCTAGCTTTAGCATCGGGCTAGATTACCCTTTTATTCCCAGGAAATATTTTCTACTAATGATCAATTCCCAGTTTCAAATTGGAAGGGATGTTAACCTTAATACTTACAGTTCCTTGTGAGATTTTTCTTTTTGTACTTATTCTAACTTTTGACACGTCCATTGAAGTTTTAAACAGTTTTTCTTTCTAGAAATATATTGCATCGTCTACTTACGGCTGTTAATAACGAAACTACAAATTCACAATTTAAATAAAATAAAAATCTTCGTTAATTTTTCATAAGATATAGGGACACATATTTTTCGCAAAGCCTTTCACCTGTAATCGTTAAAAACTAATTATAAAATGAAGAGCAGATTTAAGTTATTTAAACATTTAAAAATCAGGTTCAACTAATCCATATCAGAATATCAGTGGACTCCTCAAATCTTATAAGGTTAACTCGAAAAAGTCTTTAAGCATTACTTTAAGAAGAATGATTATCCGTAACGGATTTCTAATCGGGGAAGTTAAATTTGTTTTCGTGACGATCCTATGGAATTATCTCAAGAATTATATGAGAAAAACTTTGGTCACGTCTAAAAGTTTTTCTACTTTAGGTAGTGACAGAATGTAAAAATGCAATTATTGCGAGGCTATCGAAGGTCAGATTGCAGCTACAGATGCTGCTTGAATAAAGAAGTAGGCATCCGGAATTAAGATCGAGAGCGTAGCACGACTAGTAACCCTTTAGTACTTCAGCAACTACCTACAGTAACCTACTACGGTACTAGTAACCTACGATCGTAACTCTCTAACTGTTGGGGTGTGTTTGAACCATTTTGTTTTTAATTCAAGATGTTAAATAAAAAAATAGTTTCATTTCAGCAGATGTATGACATGCCACCAAGCTGTGCAATGTCTGAAGCAATGTAAATTCTTGTAGAATTCGTTTTATTGGAACGGACTTCAATGCACCAAAATATTGAAAGCTGAATGGAACAAACCACCCCAAAAAGTAACACATACTAGTTAATCACGGGATTTTTTTTTAAAACAAATCCAGCAAATTTCGTTCACCTCGTTGTGAAATGACTGAAGCAACTACAATTCTTTAGCAATTCTTTCGGTTCGTTCAGCTGTAAAACAATTCGAAAAAATAATGTGTGCAAAATGTTGATGGAATCTGAACAAAGACAAACCCATGCACCACTCATCATTCTTGTTTTTCCTATTCTTCTATTCTATTCCAATAGACTTTTTAGACAAGATATACTGATGGGGCAAGGAGAGAGAGTTTCTAAAAAAATCACCAATGATATGTGAAAAATTAACCTGTATTTGTTAAGAACAATATAACTTATTCTTTGCTGGACCATCTCCGTCAAATATTGCTTTGAAATTTTTCATATTTCTTTTGTTTATTTTTTGGAGTGCTTCGTTCCATACAGCTTTGAATATTTTGGTGCATTGAAGCCCGTTTCAATAAAACGAATCCTACTTGAATTTCTGTTGCTTTAGACATTGTACAGCTTGGTGGTGTGTCATACATCTGCCTATTTTTTTTTAACATCTTGAGTTAAAAACAAAATACAGGTTTTTTGTTTTTCAAAGCTCCTTAAAATTTACAGATAATTATAGATCCTCAGGTGAATATATTTACAAATTATTTTTGTATTTCCTGTAGCATCACTACATTATATATAGGTTTTGTTATTTTATAAAAATTATATAATTAACGAACAAGTATAATGATATACATTATACGTGACTGATAAAGGTGATGGGGCTCACCTTTTTTATCAAACTTCAAACTAACTTACATACTAATTGTTAACCTAATTTTTCCCCGACAGTCTGTTGCCATCGATGCGGGAGGGGTGGTGGGGTCATAGTGTTAAACACTGGGTTTGTGAGGTGCTGTAACGAGTCAAAAAACTTGATGTGTCTCCGGTGGATGAACTCACCCACCGACGGCACACTAAGCAACGGATGCGAAAATACGGGGTTCAAACACACCCCAACAGTTAGAGAGTTACGATCGTAGGTTACTAGTACCGTAGTAGGTTACTGTAGGTAGTTGCTGAAGTACTAATTAGTGATTTTCGAAACTTTTCAAAAAAATAAAAAACTTTCAAACCAGTTTTTGTACTAGTGAAATCTTAAAGTTAGCGAAACGGGAGTTATTTTTATGTACTTCCCTTTGCTTTATTTTAAGCAAATCTAATCAATGTATATTATTATATGTATGTTTTTAAACAAGAGAAATGTTGGTGGATTCGTTCAAATGGTTTGAATACTTCAAAATTTGAAAACGTATAAGTTGGTTTAATACTCAAAACGCCCAAGAAAATGCACATATGCAAAGTTATGATAGGAGCTAGGCTTGGCTAGAGGACTGGGCATAGGATCTAATAGGCTTGTGCAGGCAGACTTGAGTGAATAGCCGGGCCAAGCAAGGGGCAATATGAAGATTAAAGGAATTAAGATGAACTTTGCCGGCGAGGGGAAGGCCTACGGAATCAAAGGGAATCCTTAGAAGTAATTTGTTATTCATAAAGTACAACCCCCACCCCTGGGCCAGCCCCCTTCTCCTTTTAATTGTATTTATATATTCTCCGACCCAACTTTTTAGGTCGCCCGAGTTGCAAAGTAAGCCTTTCTTCCCCGTAGCGCCACCTTCACTCCTTCATTAAGCCTTTACTTTATTAACGCTAACTGAGACCGGACCCTTCTACTCAAAGGGCCTTTTTCTCGTTAGTATTGTACTTTGTATAAACGTTTTTAAATTTAATTATCCCAGTCCACTGAATATTCTTAGAGTTATACATTTTTTTTTTTTTTTTCTCGGCATCATTGATCGTGAAATGATCACCTTTTTGAATAGAAGAAAAGAATAATTTTAAATCAAAAATCAGTCATAATCGCCAAGCCCTAAGGAAGTATAATTGTCCAGGCCCTTGACAAGTGCTGGTTCGTTAAAATGTTTTTTTAAAAGTAAATTTCGTATAATTTCCCATCATAAAATCCCAGCTTGGAGGATATAAATAATTTGAAAACGTTGAAAATGGATCGGTCGACTTTAGCCAAACTAAAAGAATTCCAAAGATATTTCAAATCGAGAAAACTAAAAAAAGTCCTTGGGCAGGAATGCTTAGATGAATTAATTACTATTATATTAAATAATTAAAATTTACCAAATTACATTCTAATTCACCGGACCTGCTGTATTTATACCGTTACGTCCTTGCTGGCGGGCATGAAAAGCCTTACGTACATTCAAAGGACATCACCTCAACATCCGTGCAAGAGATGCTTGCAAACTTCGGACTTAAGTACTGATCATTAATACTATTTTTTATATTTAATCTGACATTAGTAGTTGTTTTGATATTTGTAAAGATTTATGTATGTATTTATTTACTGCTTTGGTATTTCATTACTAGCTTCAGACTTAAGAAGAATGGAATTGATAAGGTTACCATTTTTTTTTTTTTTTCGACTTAAAACCTCCTTTTTCCCTCCTTAAAACCTTTGTGCCTCTGTTTTTACAAGTCCTTAACATTTGAGGTCGTATGCGTTTTCTTTTTTTTTATTTCAGCATTCGTTTTAATCATTGGGAGCAGAAATTTTCAAAAGTATTTTTTTTTTCGAATTTTACAGAACAAAAGTGCATTTCTCCTCATTGCCTCCTTAGTAAGTGTAGGGTAAAATTTATTTTCCGAAAAAATATTTTAAATGAGTATATACTTAAACTTCAAGTGATAAAAACTAATTGCAATAGGTGAACAGAATGGTATTATGACACAAAAGTAAATAATGCATATTTCTAATTTAGCTTCTTATTCTATCATTTTTGTTAATTGAATACAATTTTTTTTTTTCTTGCTTTTTTTTTTTTAAATTCCATACAAATTGTAATTAGTAGTTCATCAAGCTTTCATTTCTATGTTTAATAACGAAGTTTTATAATTTCCTAACCATTCGAGGAACTCCGGCCTGCCAAAGAGAACATAGGTTAACTCACAAAGCTGTAGTGGATGGCCGAATTCCTAGAGGAAAGAGAGAACGAAGTTAAGGAAGTTTTAGGCATGAGAGAGATGGACGGAATGAAGAAGAAAAGACCAATACCAGGCCTAACAATCTCGGATCAGGCACTACAAGTAGGCTTCTCACACTGGTGGATGTCATAATGAGTTAACAATTTGTTTTTAATAATCATTAGAATCACTTTTTTTATTAATTATTATAATTATATAATTTATATTATATTTATAATAAAGAAAAGTATTTGTGAGAAAGTCAGAAGCCAGGACCTCCCAGGATCTTCCGATCTACAGTCCGGTGATGTTTACACTGAACTTCACCTGCCCACGAGCCTAATCAATATCAAATCTTTTAAATTACGGTCTCACCATATCCCATCTCCGAAGTGAAGTATTAAAGAATGAGTATTATTTGATTTGACTATTATTGTATTTTATTTTAGGTTTTAGTGTTCACTGTAGGTGGTAGTAATGAACTTTATCGCTGTTCAGTGCTTTGAGGTCCTGTTCAAAATTTTCCAATTGAAAAAACAAATTAAAGAGAAAGATTGGTGTTATTATAAAACAGTTTTATTGTCTTTCCACAACTTATAATCTCTTCTTTAATGTGATAGAGCTTTGGGCTCTATCTAAGCGGCCATCTTCAGTTATTTCTACAATAAAGTCAAAGGCGCATATAGATTAATTTATCACATTAAAGGCTCAATTCAATTAAATAGTATAGAATAGAGTGTGGAGATCGCAATAAATCGTATGTTGGTAGAAGGAATACAAAAAAAAACATCTAAAACAAATATCAGGCCAATTCTACCAACACCTACAGGAAGAAGGTACCACAAAAAGTTGCATTGCTATACCATAGAAACGATAAAAGATTAATTAATAGCCTGGAAAATATTAAAGTAAAATTAGATTCTCTAATGTTAGATAATATTAATATTAAATGAAGAAATAGCAAACAAGCGTATACCTCCTGGAGAAAGCAAGTCGTAGAATGAGGAGCGTGGATGTAGCAGCACTGGTTACAAAGATAAAAATATAATATCATTATAGATAAGTTATATATCCCACATAACCACAAAGGGTGATTAGCCATAGTATTGGTACATAGATGTGATTTAAGTAGGTTTTTATGGTAACTTGTTGACAAATTATATGACAGTTTTTACGGTTTTGATGGTTCCTTGATAGTTTTTTTTTTTTTTTTAATTTTATTTCTTTACTACATACACGTTGTATTTTTGAATCATTTGACTTTTTATTTTATTGCAGAGATAACTCATGATGACAAATTATTGTCGCAGACACAGGGAGAAGAATCGAATTTAAAAAGACTAGCGTACAGGTTCTTGCGGCAGAAAGTAAAGGTTATGTGGGAACATTTTGCTTCATTGACGTTGATTCGCCATTGGTTGCACCAATACTAGATCTTATCAAGGTGTTTTTGAAGGTTTTGGTATGCTATATCAGGGTCTGAATGGGTTGACAGGACTGGAGTGTCATCTGCAAATGTTGCCAAAAAGGTATTGGTGGTTGAGGGGACATCAGCGGTGTATAGATTACAGAAGATGGGACCCAGGACGCTGCCCTGTGGAACTCATGCAGAGATAACTGAAGATGACAACTCAGAGCCGTCAAAAGCGCTATACCATTAATTCGGCAGTCATTTTTATTTTAACATTACCCTAAATTACACCATATGACCCAATCTAACACAATTTTCTTTGCATCGTTTACGATCTTTTTCGTAAGCCATAATGGATTTTTTTATTTAAAGTTTATACTACCTGTAGGGGACATGGTCCAAGTAGAATTATTGGTTTTTATTCTATTTTGCTCGGGTCTGCGACAGGCGGATGAAAAATCCACGACACGGCCGGCGATCGGAAAGAAATAATGCAGAGCGGCGGGAGATGGGAGAGGAAATGGTTTTAGCGCGATTGGAAGTGGTGGGGGGGACCGCGATGGCGCGTTTCCTACGTCATTTCCGGACAATTTGGGCGGGACCGTCCACTCAGTGCGAAATAACTCCGGCTACTTGGGCTTTGCATATCCAATATAGCCGGCCATCATACTTACATCCCGCAGGCAATTTTGCCTGCACCACCACCCCGCCCCATCCCTTCCACCACCGATATCCCTTCCACCCCCAACGCCGCCACCACCAGGCAGCTCTAATGAAATTGAATTTAGCTCCCCGTTCATATTTTAATCCATTTATCTATGCAAATGCTCCTATCTTCGCGCCGTCCTTTATGGAAATAAATGTTAATACCGCCAAAGGCTCTGTTATAACTAAATCCGTGCTTACAAGTCGAGACGTGTAATTTTACAAGTGGGTTCCATTTGATATAAAAAAGACTTGACAAATGAGACAAACTCCCTAAAATAGGATGAAATCAATTCAAATAATTAATTACTTGGTGTTAGGAAAAACATCGATCATATCAAGCTAAATACAAATAAAAATCTTAATTTATGATTGTTCGTGAAGCAAAATATATTTACACGATTTTAACTTTGTGTTCAAGACATGATTTTTTATGAAATTACAATCTCCCTTAATACTTAATAGGCAATAAATAATTGAGATAAATGTTCTCATTCATACCATATTTACAATTCATCATTCACTCGCTCATTCATACAATATTTACAAACAACCCAGGGGCCCCCCAAGTCCACATGGTTGCTGCCTCCCTCACATACGAAAGTGGAAGCGGAATCTTGGGAAGTCCCCCACGCTCCTCCGTCCACCGCGTCACTGGGCAAGAGCCAGCGGAGGCTGACCAAGAGCGCGAGAGTCACATACAGCTCAGGACATGATTGGAGAAACTGGTCATTGCCAGGACTCCCACTGCCATGCATTTATAGCAGGTCACGAAGCCACTGCCGTTTTAGTCTCCGAGAAGTATTATAGGGATGATTGGAGCAGTGCAATGACTAGGGGATTAGGGTGGTTGCATAGGCTACTATGGAATTTCATGAACTTGGAAGGGATGAGTTCAAGAATGTAAGGTATATTAAGACCGTTATGAAGGGTTTTGTTGCTGACGTAATAAGGGGCATTACTATTGTTCTCAGGACTTTTGATTGAAAGGATTGGATGCGCTTGATGTTCGACTTTTTTGCTGTCCCCCATAACTCTATTCCGTATGTCCAGATTGGCTTAAGTAAGTACCACCCTAATCCCGTATCACAGTCATTGCACTGCACCACTCATCCCTATAACCCTACTCAGAGACTAAAAAGCCAGAGACCTCGTGACCTGCTATAAATACGTGACAGTGGGAGTCCTGGTTCCTGGTCAGTCCTGGTCAGTTTCTCCAACCATGTCCTGGGAGTCTGTGGCTCTCACGCTCTTCGTTGGCTTCCATTGGCTCGTATCCGGTGACGCTGCTGATGGAGGACCGTGGGGACTTCCTGGGATTTCCTTCTTCGCACGCGAGGGAGGTGACAACCATGTGGAATTGGGAGGTCTCTGGTAATCATTTATCACAATTACTTATTGCCCAATGAGCCAGGTTGTAGTTATATCATAATAAAGTTGTTTGTCAATTAAAAAAAAAAGAACAATAATGACGATTTATTAATTAATTATAAGTATATAAAAATTAAATATTTTTCAATGGTCAGGGGGGTACCAAAGTAAAAATCTCTAAGTCATCATTAATAATATTTATCATACGTTGGGTCCTCAATTGACTTTTTCTTTACAGACTAAAATTGTTATACATCCATTACCGACTTAGCTTATATAAAAAAATATAAGAAGAGATAAGTTACTAATATTTAAAAATTATATTGAAACTACCTGAGTTTTTTGAAAACAAATTGATTGTAAATAACTACCAGAAGACTTGCAGACGACAGGCACCCAGCCTGAATTAAAATAAAGCCTTTTCCCAGGAGCTTAGCAAAATATTCTTAAAAAAGAAACGCTGAAAAATACATAAAGAGCCGAATGAATTTGGCAAGCAAAGTGCATAGAATGTAGCCTGGCCTGGCGACTGAGGGTGATATGTGAGCGAAGTTCTGGCAGTGTAGAGACTAGCGCATCTGTTTGGATTACATCGGGCAAGTAAATCTACGCGGACACGTGGCAAGTGGCCCTAAGCGAGCTGGAGGCCGGCCAAACTGCCGGTATAAGAAACATCATCAAAACCTAATACGGGCTAGCTAAAGGGGGAATATATCCCCGCTAAGAATTAGCAGGGAACTTGTTGATAACGTTGGCTGCACTGCTGACACTAACTCACTGGGCCCGGCAGGCGGTGCCAACTCTCAGGATCACATGTTGTTCCTCTTAAAGGGCTTTAAGGGTCTTCATCTCCCGCCAGTAATTGGCCCCTGGTAAAACTCTACAAGTTTCAATTAGAGTTGCTTTGCTGAAGAAAAGATATTGGATTTGCATCATAATTATTTTTAGATTACTATAGATTAATACGTCAGAAAAGAAAGGGACATGATAAAAATGGCCACAAACCTCCATTGTATTATTAAAGTTTTATGAAAATCTATATATAACAACAACTTTATTATGATAAAATTACAATCTGCCTCATTGGGCAATAAGTAATTGTGATAAAAGTTTTCATTCATGCCATATTTACAATTTTCATTCACTCGCTCATTCACACCTTATTTACAAACATTTATTAATATTTAATTAAAAGAAATAATATACTATGCAATTTACAGTTGGATTTAGAATATTTAGGGTTTAAATGACAATAATGTTCGTTTCACAGGCACACTGGTTTTTTGTAAAATATGTGCTTGCCAATTGAAGAGAAACGTACATTTAGGTTTTTTTAAATGTAATGTATTTAAAACAACTTTATTATGATAAAATTACAATCTGCCTAATTGGGCAAAAATTAAATGTGATAAATGTTTTCATTCATGCCATATTTACAATTTTCATTCACTCGCTCATTCACACCTTATTTACAAACAGCCCAGAGACCTCCCAAATCCACATGGTTGTCACCTCCCTCGCGTGCGAAAGAGGAAGCGTAGTCTTCGGAAGTCCCCCACGCTCCTCCGTCAGCCGCGTCACCGGATACGAGACAGTGGAGGCTGACCAAGAGCGCGAGAGTGATTTATGAAAATCTAACGTCTTTCTTTGATCTGCCTAAGCCAATAATCGACTTAAAACTCACGCCTAACTGTGAATTCCCCGTTTATAATTCCTCATCATAACTTTAGCAACATAACTTTAGAAACCTTCACCTCAGTACAATACAACGAAAATTCTTAGCACTCCAATATAAACATTATTTCTTATATATTCCACCATCTTTAAGCCTGCCCTGGTTTTTGAGAGTACCCTGTTTGAGTCCCAAGCAGGAGGGATGAAATTTTACTCCCATTTGCGAACTTGAAAAACTAGTTGGTGTGCGAAATGTTATTGTCCAGTATTTTTCTATAATTTTGAGAGTAAATGTTAAAGGTATCGTCGGTCCAAAAAATTGATTATAACTCTCGTTAACATTGTGTACGCAATTTTGCTTTTTGGATTATGTATCAATAATGTATTATAGTCAACATCGACCCGACTAAACTGTGCATAGTTTGGTTAAGATATGGCTAACCAAAAATATGGTTAAGGAAATAAAGTTTTAAATCGATCAGCTGTCCTGCCACTGTTCACAACCTGTTGAACTCTGAGTGATCTATTGTGTGCCCAAAACACACGATATGCGCATCAGCAAAGGTTTTCACGTTAAGCGTTTTTTCTTTATATTAACTACCCGGAGTACTTTTGAATGCCTTCTATTCCGACTCTCCTAAGCTTTTCTGAGCCTGGGCAATTTCTGAGAACTACCGTGTTTGTGTGCGAACTATACATCCATTCGTCAAGTGCAATGTGCGTGACTCAAAAGAAGTTACCCTCTTCTTGGACTAGAAAACACCCACCTATGTTTCCATATGATATCAATAAATCTTCGGCGTCCGTATAGTTCACGATCCCGGCACGGCCAGACTAAGGGCTAGAGCCTAGCATGATGCAGCCTTCACCTGCCAATATAAGGCAGAAATTCTGAGCTTTTTGAGTCCGTTGGAACCCGCCACTTGAAGTGAGCACTACTATCTCTCTCTGCACTCTCTCTTGTTGCTCTACTCGAACAATGGCTTTCTTATATACCTTATTCACACTCGCCTTTGGGGGCCTTTAGGTTTTCGCCTACCCTTAGATACCGAGTTTGAACTCGTGATCATTCCTAGCCTTTACCTCTTCTACTGAACATAGTGGACTTTCGGCCCACTCCTTCTAGGATCTTATGGAGTCAGATCAATAAACAAAATGCGAATAAAGCTGCCCACCGACTAGGCCGCCAACAAAGGTCTAAGACCGCAGGTTTATTCATTTATCTCGTTCTTGACGCCCACCGGGCAATGGCCAGGGTCGACGAAACCTTGCCCTGTAGGGAACCCCCGATAACAATATATCCTTAATCTTTTTATAGATTTGATGAAAAAAAAAATTCATTCAAATCAACGGTTTTTATTATTCGGTTCATAAACAATGCTTAGTAGATACATGTTTCCTGCGATTACGGCACACCTTTAATGCTTTCAATGTTCTAAAAATGTATCCAAATTGATAATTTTGGTGCTGTCTGGAAGACACAATATATGGATTGCACGTATTAAGCTCACAGTTCTTTTAATTCCAGTGTTTGGGGGATAAGCTCATAAAATGAGAGACATTCTCGCCTGTCTCTTAGAAACTCTCTACTCTCAGTGCATGACATAGACAATTGTCTGATCCCTTTCATCTTCTTAGCCACCAACTCATTAGATGCCTGGACCGGGCCTTGTGGTTTTTAACAGCTGGAGGCTCCGGTATCTCACCCTCTTATCTGTAATTAGATTTCTTCTGATCCAATTACTGCCCAGTCGAGGAAATTCTTCACGTGCCCTCTCTTGGATATTACCTCCCTCTGTCTTATTAACTCAACTCCTGTGTTGTTTTTTTATATACATAAGCAAGATCAACCAACTATAGTTGTATCCTGGAAATAACGAAAATATACAAGTCAACTTAAATACAAATTCTCCATGGCGCGATACTTTATGAAGAGATATGTCATCATATCATGTTCATATGAAGAGGTTGTCATCGTTGATTAGGTACACAGCAATTTCTTTTTTTTAAATTGGATTTGGTACTTCTTTTTCCGAGTAATTGCTCGTTTATTTACAAGGTCCAGTGAAGCACTACTGGGCTCGTATTAAAAATTTAAAAAACGGTTTCTGTCAATTATGAATCAAATAGTTAAAATGAAAAGGTAGGCACTGAAAAAACACTATCACGCTGAACAAGTTTTTTAAATTTATTGTATGCTTTTGATATACACAAATACATCGTCCTAATTGCTGATTCCCCAGACCAGTTTCAGACCTCCGTGGAATAACTGAATGTGTAACTAAAAAAAAGGAAAGATATTAACTATCGTAAACTATTGATCAACCCAAACCCCAAATGGCTATGGGGCCTCCTCAACCAGTTTTCAGCTGGCAAAACGAAATTGACAGAAAATGGATATAGGGAAGCACTTTGGAACGAACTTGGCAATCATGAAAAGAAAAACAGATACGAGCAGATGGTATGGCCTAAGTCCAGTCCACACATAGGATTACGTTAAAGATAAACACAGATAAGAAACTCAATACCATTTTTGTACCAAAAAATCAATTGTCAGGTCGTCACGAGTGGGTGCCTAGTGGCCCTAGCCCCAGTGACGAAGTGAGGGTTGATTAGGCTATGACCTGGACAATTGCTTCATGGCGGGTCTTACTACTGAACTATCCGACTGCATATCTGATAGGTATGTGCCCCGACAGTGCACTATGTTCAGGAGAAGAGGTATAGGGTATAGGTATTATAGGTAGTTTAGGTACTCAGTATCTAAGGGTAGGCGAAAACCGTCCGGATCCCGAAGGCGAGTGTGAACCGGAGAGAAACAGACTGGATTGCCGTGGGAAACGCAAGAACTCTCTCACAAGGAGGTGCTAGTTTTAGCGAGACGAAGGCAGAGACTACCACAGCGAGGCTAGGAAAGATAGATGCAGATGTTTTCATAAATGAGAAGACCAAATCTAGAAACATCAGTGCAGCTGCAATTACCAGTCCAGAGAGCCGTAGTTAGAATGAATTATCGGCTAAAACTAGGGGGTATATATAGCCCCAAGTAGCCAACAGGCTGAGGTTTTATTCTGGCTAATCGCGTTCAGCCAATAGGGTGAGGTTTTATTCCGACCAACCGCATTGCAGGGTTTGTGTAACGCTAGACTATTCTAGACCAGGACCCACCTAGCCCCAGGAGCTACCTGACTCCCTCTGCCTCTGAACTAGTTTTTTGCAGCTGCGTCTTTTATTGTTTACAATATTTGCACTGATATGACTTATGGTTTGGTAATATTATTTACATTTATTTACATTAATTTACAACATATTATAACCAATTTACAATGTATATACAATAGAGCATAGGGTGATTTATCTTAATGTAGTTAGCGGTCGCTACATCAATAAAAAACATAAAATGCTAAAATATTAACCAGACATGATTCTTTCTTCAAAGCACTGACTGTTTTTGTTTTCTGTTTTATGTTTTCTCAGAAAACATTGCGACTACAAATAAAGCTGGATAACTTAGGCAATGTTTACGAGTATTTCGCAATGAGGAAAAAGACAGAACTTAAAGTTTTAAACCGCTTCTGAGCTACAATTTAGAGAAATATTAAAATAGCATTAACGAGGTGAAAATAACATTTTAGGTGAATTGTCATTTCTACGACCACTTTCGTAGAACAACTAGACGAAAGATTATCCTAAACTCTTCCAGACCGAAAAAATGAAAGTAAAGCGTCTTTTTTTTTTTTTTCATAGCCCCTTTAAATTTACAGATAATTATATATAATTATAGATCCTCAGGCGAATCTATTTACAAATTATTTTTGTATTTTCTGTAGCTTCGCTACATTATATGCAGGTTTTGTTATTTTATAAAATTATATAATGAATAAACAAGTATAATGATAAACATTATACGTGACTGGACTAAACTGACTAATAAAGGTGATGGGGCTCACAGTAGAGCGTCTTCCTTCAGCCTCGGCAATAAATAACATGTGCAGTGCACCTCCAATACATCAAAAATCTGAAGCTGAAACGGAGAAAAGAGCTGGGACAGCTAATGCGGCGTCTCACTAAGCCGTGTTTGAATAGTTTGATGGATGATAGTGAAGGAAGGCACTGGTGCAGAGTTTCCGTTGATAGATTGCCCGGAGGACGACATGCCACCAGAACACACTCATTAGTGGCGGTCGGCTTCTTTCAGGGCCTGTAGCAGTGGCGTTTGTTGTAAACTTGCGTATACTGGGCCCTGCCTAAAACGTTCAACGTCCTTTCAAGGGAATGTGATCTTCAGCGGTCATCCCTCACAGGGTCCGACGTCTTGGTCAACAGTTAGGACGCTCAATGGACGGAGCATCAGGGAAATGGAGCTTTCGGCGTTCTGGAGAAAAGGCTCACGGTATTATAATAAAACCGAGTTATTTTTCTCTAGTTAGTATCTCTATGGTTACTACTCTATAGTTAGTGTCTCTATGGTTACTACTCTATAGTTAGTATCTCTATGGTTACTACTCTATAGTTAGTGTCTCTATGGTTACTACTCTATAGTTAGTGTCTCTATGGTTACTACTCTATAGTTAGTATCTCTATAGGTAGGGTGAAGTTAGCAAGTGCAATAGCCGGTAAGACCTGTGTCGTAATTCATGTGATAGCGACCATGATTGAAATTATTATTACATTAAGGAGAATCGACCTCGAAGGATAGAATTACATTGTCTCTAATTGGGAAGAGAGAATCAATTAAAAAGGATAAGCGCTCCGTCTTTTCAAGTCAGCGTGCCTCGCTGTTCTCCTGTACGATTCAGAAGCGCTTTTAGACGCAATCAGGCACCCTTAGAGAAGGATGGTTGGGAAGACAAGGTAGCACTGCGTAAAAAATGGACATGTCTACGATAGATTACACGATAGAGTAGAAGAGGTCCTGCAGCATGATAAGCTGAAGTATGGACACGTTCGAAAGACCAGGTCCTGTTTGAAACAGGTCCTCAGGTCAAACCAGTTGACAGGCCAATATTGACATATACTGGATATATTGAAAGACCTGCGAGTGGACTATATGAAAGACCTGCGAATGGACTATATGAAAGACCTGCGAGTGGACTATATGAAAGACCTGCGAGTGGACTATATGAAAGACCTGCGAGTGGACTATATGAAAGACCTGCGAGTGGACTATATGAAAGACCTGCGAGTGGACAATATGAAAGACCTGCGAGTGGACTATATGAAAGACCTGCGAGTGGACTATATGAAAGACCTGCGAGTGGACTATATGAAAGACCTGCGAGTGGACTATATGAAAGACCTGCGAGTGGACTATATGAAAGACCTGCGAGTGGACAATATGAAAGACCTGCGAGTGGACTATATGAAAGACCTGCGAGTGGACAATATGAAAGACCTGCGAGTGGACAATATGAAAGACCTGCGAGTGGACTATATGAAAGACCTGCGAGTGGACTATATGAAAGACCTGCGAGTGGACTATATGAAAGACCTGCGAGTGGACTATATGAAAGACCTGCGAGTGGACTATATGAAAGACCTGCGAGTGGACTATATGAAAGACCTGCGAGTGGACTATATGAAAGACCTGCGAGTGGACTATATGAAAGACCTGCGAGTGGACAATATGAAAGACCTGCGAGTGGACAATATGAAAGACCTGCGAGTGGACTATATGAAAGACCTGCGAGTGGACTATATGAAAGACCTGCGAGTGGACTATATGAAAGACCTGCGAGTGGACTATATGAAAGACCTGCGAGTGGACAATATGAAAGACCTGCGAGTGGACTATATGAAAGACCTGCGAGTGGACTATATGAAAGACCTGCGAGTGGACTATATGAAAGACCTGCGAGTGGACTATATGAAAGACCTGCGAGTGGACTATATGAAAGACCTGCGAGTGGACAATATGAAAGACCTGCGAGTGGACTATATGAAAGACCTGCGAGTGGACTATATGAAAGACCTGCGAGTGGACTATATGAAAGACCTGCGAGTGGACTATATGAAAGACCTGCGAGTGGACTATATGAAAGACCTGCGTGTGGACTATATGAAAGACCTGCGAGTGGACTATATGAAAGACCTGCGAGTGGACTATATGAAAGACCTGCGAGTGGACTATATGAAAGACCTGCGAGTGGACTATATGAAAGACCTGCGAGTGGACTATATGAAAGACCTGCGAGTGGACTATATGAAAGACCTGCGAGTGGACTATATGAAAGACCTGCGAGTGGACTATAT
Source organism: Acanthosoma haemorrhoidale (assembly GCA_930367205.1). NCBI lineage: Eukaryota > Metazoa > Arthropoda > Insecta > Hemiptera > Acanthosomatidae > Acanthosoma > Acanthosoma haemorrhoidale. Next base: position 16,916,828 of record OV884011.1, on the reverse strand, counting down.
GAAAGACCTGCGAGTGGACTATATGAAAGACCTGCGAGTGGACTATATGAAAGACCTGCGAGTGGACTATATGAAAGACCTGCGAGTGGACAATATGAAAGACCTGCGAGTGGACTATATGAAAGACCTGCGAGTGGACTATATGAAAGACCTGCGAGTGGACTATATGAAAGACCTGCGAGTGGACTATATGAAAGACCTGCGAGTGGACTATATGAAAGACCTGCGAGTGGACTATATGAAAGACCTGCGAGTGGACTATATGAAAGACCTGCGAGTGGACTATATGAAAGACCTGCGAGTGGACTATATGAAAGACCTGCGAGTGGACTATATGAAAGACCTGCGAGTGGACTATATGAAAGACCTGCGAGTGGACTATATGAAAGACCTGCGAGTGGACTATATGAAAGACCTGCGAGTGGACTATATGAAAGACCTGCGAGTGGACAATATGAAAGACCTGCGAGTGGACTATATGAAAGACCTGCGAGTGGACAATATGAAAGACCTGCGAGTGGACTACATGAAAGACCTGCGAGTGGACTATATGAAAGACCTGCGAGTGGACTATATGAAAGACCTGCGAGTGGACTATATGAAAGACCTGCGAGTGGACTATATGAAAGACCTGCGAGTGGACTATATGAAAGACCTGCGAGTGGACTATATGAAAGACCTGCGAGTGGACTATATGAAAGACCTGCGAGTGGACTATATGAAAGACCTGCGAGTGGACTATATGAAAGACCTGCGAGTGGACTATATGAAAGACCTGCGAGTGGACTATATGAAAGACCTGCGTGTGGACTATATGAAAGACCTGCGAGTGGACTATATGAAAGACCTGCGAGTGGACTATATGAAAGACCTGCGAGTGGACTATATGAAAGACCTGCGAGTGGACTATATGAAAGACCTGCGAGTGGACTATATGAAAGACCTGCGAGTGGACTATATGAAAGACCTGCGAGTGGACTATATGAAAGACCTGCGAGTGGACTATATGAAAGACCTGCGAGTGGACTATATGAAAGACCTGCGAGTGGACTATATGAAAGACCTGCGAGTGGACTATATGAAAGACCTGCGAGTGGACAATATGAAAGACCTGCGAGTGGACTATATGAAAGACCTGCGAGTGGACTATATGAAAGACCTGCGAGTGGACTATATGAAAGACCTGCGAGTGGACTATATGAAAGACCTGCGAGTGGACTATATGAAAGACCTGCGTGTGGACTATATGAAAGACCTGCGAGTGGACTATATGAAAGACCTGCGAGTGGACTATATGAAAGACCTGCGAGTGGACTATATGAAAGACCTGCGAGTGGACTATATGAAAGACCTGCGAGTGGACTATATGAAAGACCTGCGAGTGGACTATATGAAAGACCTGCGAGTGGACTATATGAAAGACCTGCGAGTGGACTATATGAAAGACCTGCGAGTGGACTATATGAAAGACCTGCGAGTGGACTATATGAAAGACCTGCGAGTGGACTATATGAAAGACCTGCGAGTGGACAATATGAAAGACCTGCGAGTGGACTATATGAAAGACCTGCGAGTGGACTATATGAAAGACCTGCGAGTGGACTATATGAAAGACCTGCGAGTGGACTATATGAAAGACCTGCGAGTGGACTATATGAAAGACCTGCGAGTGGACTATATGAAAGACCTGCGAGTGGACTATATGAAAGACCTGCGAATGGACTATATGAAAGACCTGCGAGTGGACTATATGAAAGACCTGCGAGTGGACTATATGAAAGACCTGCGAGTGGACTATATGAAAGACCTGCGAGTGGACTATATGAAAGACCTGCGAGTGGACTATATGAAAGACCTGCGAGTGGACTATATGAAAGACCTGCGAGTGGACTATATGAAAGACCTGCGAGTGGACAATATGAAAGACCTGCGAGTGGACTATATGAGAGACCTGCGAGTGGACTATATGAAAGACCTGCGAGTGGACAATATGAAAGACCTGCGAGTGGACTATATGAAAGACCTGCGAGTGGACAATATGAAAGACCTGCGAGTGGACTACATGAAAGACCTGCGAGTGGACTATATGAAAGACCTGCGAGTGGACTATATGAAAGACCTGCGAATGGACTATATGAAAGATCTGCGTGTGGACTATATGAAAGACCTGCGAGTGGACAATATGAAAGACCTGCGAGTGGACTATATGAAAGAGGAAAACCTGTGGCAAATAGGATTTGAACCGAGATCTCCCTAATATCTAGTCAAGGGATCTACCAGCCATTCAAACCGGCCACAAATGGCAATCTTCCCAATATGAATTCTTTTTGGCCAAACTCTTTTATTCTTATTACAAGTGTGCATCATATTCCATATCCAAAATTACTTTCAAACTTAAGTATTGACTAGGATATTAAAATTGGATGCGATATAAAATTAAACATTTAAAAGTTCGGGCTGTTTCTATGCCTCTTCAAGCAGAAGGCAGCCCGAGTGGGAATAGTGTGTAATGAGTGTGTGTTAGTTAATAATTTTCACACGCTCTTAAGTTGTTAAAGGAACTAATACCTTAATGGTAATTTCTCATTCAAAATAAAATCCATTACCTCTAGTAAATGACCAAAGTACACTAAACTAATGTCAAAACATCACCAAGAACATTTTGAGAATGTCTATTACCAAACTTACAATTAATTCGCTTGATGTGTTGTAGAGGTCACATCTAAAATCAATCTAATAGGCCAATCTCTAAGTTCGACTGTACACATCTCTACCTAGCTCAAAGATGGTAAATTAAGCCCCGCTGCCTTCTTGAGAATAGTGATAGTCTTATTATACCTTTACAAAAGTAAGTAATTTTAATGAGCTAAAATTAGCCTATGGTTTATGAATTTTAAGCGTGAAAACTTTAAATTTGTTTAAAATTTTAAAATGATTGATTATGGATCATGAACACAAAGCCTAACAACAAATTAGACATAGAGAAAGAAGAAGAAAAGGCGCAGACCTTATAAAGAAATTAAATATATTTACATGATAAAAATAAACAAAACTAATAAAAATATATTGAGAGGTCGTGGAATGCCGCTTAAAAATTTCGGATCGATTAAATCATTAGTTTTTAAACTGCTATTGTAATCGTAAAGGGAGAAAGACGACGAGGCCAATTGAAGCTAAAATTTACAGCAGAGAACTGATTTTTGCTTCACTTGCCCAGTCACTAATCCACGATCTGAGGTAAGCTAAAGCTACTTCGCTTATTAGAGAGTCAGAGGAGTGAGGAGAGAAAGGAAAAGAGACACATATTAGGGGAATGACTGGGGTGGAGGCACAGCAACCACCATGGGCACAAGAAGAGGTGGTGGCAATTGGCTAATGGTGTACCTTTTGATCTCCCCGGCCTGACACGGAAGGGAGTCCTTAATTAAATAGTGCCTCTGCTCAATTAATCTGCCATATTTACCGAAACCACTTCTAACAAGCCCTCTCCTTGTCGATGAATGCTATCGAGGTTTGTTTCACCTCACTTCGTTTATGCGGACAGGAACGTGAGCGTAAAATAATAATAAGGATAATCAGGAGAAACATACAAAAAGAAAAACTGTACGATTTCATTCAGTAAGCATACGAAAGTTCAGAGAAATCACATTTTTATTGCCAAGTCCTTGGGGCTTTACTTTCATCCAGGTGCTACCCACTGTATATATGATCTACAATTTTTTTTAGCAACAAATTACAATCAGCCTGATTGGGATGTAAGTAATTGTGATAAATGATCTCATTCATACCAATTTACAGTTTCCTTTCACTCGCTCATTCATACTATATATACAAACAGCCCAGAGGCCTCCCAAGTCCACATGGTGGCCACCTCACACGCGTGCGAAGAAGGAAGCGGAGTCTTAGGAAGTCCCCTACGCTCCTCTGTCAGCTGCGTCGCCTGAAACGAGCCAGTAGAGGCTGACGAAGAGTGCGAGAACCACATACGCTCAAGACATGATTGGAGAAACTGGCCATTGCCAGGACTCCCGCTGTCACGCTTTTATAGCAGGTCACGAGGCCACTGCCGTTTTAGTCTCCGAGGAGGTTATAGGGATGAGTGCTGCAGTACAATGACTGTGCTGCGGGATTAGAGTGGTTGGATAGGTTACTATGGAATTTCATAAACTTGAAAGGGATGAGTTCAAGAATGTAAGGTATATTCAGATCATAAAGGATTTTGTTGCTGACGTAATAAGGGGCATTTACTATTGTTCTCAGGACTTTTGATTGAAAGGATTGGATGCTTTGATGTTTGACTTTTTTGCTGTCCCCCATAGCTCTATTCCGTATGTCCAGATTGGCTTAAGTATAACTTTGTAAATAATTAGTTTATTTTCAATTGAGAGTGGTCTTTCGAAGTAGTCTTTACAGTTGTCCAAAGTGTCTGTTTACTTCTTGTCTTTTTAGCCTCGTGTGTGGGTTCTATGTCAGTTTTTTGTGGAGATGGAAACCTAAATACCTTACACTCTCAGATACTGGGAGAGGAATCGAATTTACAAGGACTAGAGTACAGGACTTGCTGAAGAGGGTAAAGTTTATGCGGGAACATTTTGCTTCATTGACTTTAATTCACCGTTGGTTGCACCAATGCTCGATCTCATCAAAGTGTTTTTGAAGGTTTTAGAATGCTATATCAGGGTCTGAATGGGTTGACAGGACTGCAGTGTCATCTGCAAATGTTGCCAAGAAGGTATCGGTGGTAGGGGGGACATAGGCGGTGTATAGATCATAGACGATGGAACCCAGGACGCTGCCCTGTGGAACTCCTGCTTTTATGGGATAGTAGTTAGAATATTGTAAACCACAGCGGACTTTGATCTACAATAGTGGTTGTAAAAATTATAAGTTCTATCTAAAAGTTTACAATTATACTTAAAGACCCTATGGATTTGGGAGGTCTCCGGCCTGTTTGTAAATACTGTATGAATGAAAATATTTTCACTGAAAATATATATTCACAATTACTTATTGCCCAATGAGGAAGATTGTAATTTTATAGTAATAAAGTTATAAGTCTTAAAAAGCTATGCAAGAAGTGAAGTTCTGTTAAACGTTTTTTCCCCTAACGTCAGGGAGGCATGGTAGGCAGTAACACAAGAAAATAGAAAAAGAAGAAAATTCAACGTTCGGGGACAAACAATAATATTATTATTATTATTAATAATTTAATAAGGTTTTATAAAAAATATCGATTTGAAATATTATTAACATTACATTTAAAAAAAATATTATAGTAAACTCAACATAAAATATTGAATTAAGAGTATTTTTTTATGTTGGAGTATAAGTACGGAACGAGGAAAATTCAATGTTTTCAAAGAGGAAAGGTCTTTGTAATGAATGTGAGGCGTGAATGAATCTCGCTTTGATGTCCTCACTCCCCTAATTAAGCACATGCATGCCATTTTTGTCACCTTTAAAGTTACGCTTCACCACCCACCTACGGAACTAAGTGGTATTCCTTCTGAGAAAAAAACTTGAGTTATGTCATTTTAATTTCTTAATTAAGACGTATTTATTAGCCATGTGCGCCATGGACTGAAAAATGTGTAGTATATAATAATAATTTTTTATTATAAACAACATTATTATGATAAAATTACAATCTTTCTTATTTAATACTTAATAGGCAATAAGTAATTGAGATAAATGTTCTCATTCGTACATATTTACAATTCATCATTCACTCGCTCATTCATACAATATTTAGAAACAGCAAAGGGCCTCCCAAGTCCACACGGGTGTCACCTCCCTAGCATGCGAAAGAAGGAGCGGAGTCTTGGGAAGTCCCCCACGCTCCTCCGTCACCGCATCGTAGCCAGTGGAGGCTGACAAAGAGCGCGAGAGCCACATACGCTCAGGACATGATTGGAAAAAATGTTTAAAAGTAATAACATACATATATGGAATGTGTACACATCAGCAAGTAGGAATAGGCGCTACCCTAATGCCGGAATGACCTATCACAGCCTATGCACAATTTAATTTTATAGAGTTACGTTTTCATTAAAATATTGGTAATTCCATAGAAACCTCATAGTAAACCCATCCTTATAATCCTCCTTGGAGACTAAAGCGGCAGAGGCCTCATCACCTGCTATAAAGTACCCATCTACGCACGGAGGGTAGATCTTTAAGCTTTTGACAGTGTTTGTGTCATAAGGCTGTATTTACAATTAAAATCCTATCGGAAAAAAGTTCGGGCCAAAAGTATGTATGCTGTTGTCAGGTGGTCCTGCGGTTCTGCTGAGTTCATTTTGCACAGTTGAGACTTAATAACTTCTCTTGTGAATTTGTGGAACTTGTGAAGTGTCATGTCTTGTGAATGTTTAGCCAATATTATTAAAACACTGAACGGGATAGTGCGTTTGGTAAGTCACCTAAGCATATTATGAAAATAGGAATAAAAAGGAGGGTACGTAAAACTACTAAAATAAATTAGGAAGAACACAACTATTTGATAAAATTTAATGTAATTAAAAAAATTTAATACATGAGGGTATAGTGATCATTTAACGTGAGAGTAAACAGAACGTTTTTTCGAAGAAAACGGTTATGCATGTTTGAGAGTGAGTTGAGGAAATTATCAAGGAAACCATAGAGAAATTTCCCTTGAAGATGAGCTGCAGTTGATTGGACACCTTATTGGAACCAATTATCAATACTAATTATCAATACTAATTTTACAATTACCCAACAGAGAAAATCCTGCATTGTTCTGTTGTACTAATAAAAAATTCACAACGTTTATATGTTATGATTGTGCTGGAGAACTAGTGCATTTGTTCTATAATGACTTTTGAGCAATTCACATCTCTTTCTATCCTCAAACAATTTCTATCTATAACCAAAAGCAGATAGAATGTCAAAATTTCGGCAATGAATATATTTTATGACATCGAAACCTTAACCGATGATACATCAAATATATAAAATCACTGCCTTAACTAAAGCTACCTCACTTCTATAACTGGCTTGTTAGAATCACAAATATGATGTTGGGAGGACATTGAGCGAACACAAAGGGCACTTTCTTGGGTCTCGTAATAAATTACTATTTGAGCGGAGTGCCGAGAGCCAAGGAGGGCACAATAGGAGCGCCTTGGCAACCCTTCTCTCTTCCCAAAGGGTTTATCTTACACTTTAATAGGATCCTGTATACAAGTCATTCTTCTGCTCACCCAGGGCCCCGTTAGGATTGACTGACTGAATTCCTCAACGTCTACACGAATGCTCTTAGGTGGTACTGACTTGTAATGATCACAGCCGAATTCACACTAGAAATAAATGAAAATTTCTCCTTGAACGAATGGACAAATCCGGTTGACTAAGCGATGGATTTTTACAAAACCTCAACATGATAAACAAGTTACTGGTTCTGAGTCTATTGTAAGTCAACCCTGTTTAGTTTCTGCCAGCGAAACATGACCAATGTTTGGTCACAGGCTATGTATTCTTTTTGGAAGACGAAAAACTTTTGGGTGTTGGAGTGATGTTCTTAGTCAGACAAGATCACAGTCTTATTTCCCCGTGAATAATTTAAGAACCGACGGGTTTATTCGAGTGGAATAAAAATAAATGAAGGCAACTTTTTCACATTTCACAATGTTGTCCTATGTGAGATGTCATAGCTCTCAAAGATTTCACAAGTGGGGATGGGATCACGAATAAATGAAAATTTCTCCTTCAACGAATAGACAAACCCGATTGAATTCAGCAAGAATATTCATACAACCTTGTCCTATGTGATTTTAATCCTAAAAATGTTCTTGGCAACTCCAATAACCTAACCATGTTTGAATCAGTGACGATCTTTCACGAAAACAACCTAAACATGGCCAAACTTAACATTTTAAAAATAAAATCCGAAAAAATCCTTTACTCAGCCTAGGTCAGCCTCCGCTGGCTCTTATCCAGTGACGCGGCTGACGTAGGGGCGTGGGGGACTCCCCAAGACTCCGCTTCCTCCTTCGCATGCGATGGAGGTGACAACCATGTGGACTTGGGGGGCCTCTGGGCTGTTTGTAAATATTGTATGAATGAGCGAGTGAATGATGAACTGTAAATATGGTATGAATGATGACACTTATCTCAATTACTCATTGCCTAATAAAAGGCAGATTGTAATTTTATCTTAAAAATAATACTCGACAAAAGTCTAACCTATTACGAAAAAAAATAGTAATTATCCATAAAACTGTAGTCCACCCAATACTCATATACGCTACAATCAACCAATCAATTAAATTGCATATATCACAGAAAATTAGCGCTAGTATAGAACTTAATTATAAGAATAATAAATAATTATCCCTGGTACAATGCTAACCAAGCAAGCAAATTTGAAGTACCCCAAACAGTTTAATAAATAATTTTCATTTATTATTTTCATGTAGTTTATTTTATTACAAGTTCCACATTGAAAAGTTATTAGAGTTATTTTATTTTCAAATAAAAGGTTTTAAAAGCAATAGAAGTTTTTCAAATGGAAAGAATACGTCGAGGGGGCATTTCAATATTAAGTTAGGAACGAAAAAAACTTTTCGCTCCCACTCCAAGTTGAAACGCAACAGGTTTTAATTGGACTGTGGAACCACCCCTAAAAGTAATATTGGTCCTACAAAATTATCCCCGTGAAAGTTTGGGTTTTTTATGAGACCTGCTCGATCTGATAAACAGATTAAAATTTGCAAATCTATATTTAAAAATATTATTATTGCCAACCCCAAAAGGGAACGAGAGGAGCTTTGTGGATCTGTCTCTCTGCCTTTTAAAGATTAATGATCGCATTGTAAAGTTGATCCAATAGTTATGAAATTTTAAAAGTATATTCAAAAATAGTCCCAGTTACCCTGCATATGTTTTTTAGGTGATATGTAGAAAAAAGGTAAATAAGAAAAAAGTACATTTTCACTATTGTTAATGTTTATTGTGGCCAACTCTTAATTACAAATAATTATAAGTCACTCACTTCTCGATCAGATCATATTATATCATTTTTTCTATATGTTTAATAAATAAAGCTTATGACGCCAGTCGGAGAGTGGGGAGAACAGCCGCTGGTAGGGATGGCCCCCCACCACGACTAGCCGGCTATATACACCTCGCGTCCTCAGTCAGAGGCCAGTTGGCGATTCTTCGCCGGTGTCAGGGAAACCGAGCACCAGGGCACGACGGGATACAAACAGTGCTGCTCAAACTAATGCCGAGGAGAGGGATAGCACAACTAGCAAACTTATACAACTCTTGTATAAGATTGCGGTACTTTCCTGACACATAGAAACAAGCCTACATATAGAAACATCTTGTTCCCATTACTAAAGCCAGCCAAGAGCGGAGAACACCCAGCCCACTACCGCCCAATAAGTCTGCTTCCACAGATGGGGGAATGCTTTGAGAAAATTCTTTTGAATTATCTCAAAGATTACTGCTTGGAAAACTATATCATTCCGCCAGAGCGGACTGGATTCCAATCCAGTATGAGCGCAGAGCACCCCCTTCTGAAGGTGCAGTCAGAAGTTAGCCATAACATGGGGTAAATGGGTGCCAGGACACACAGGCATCATAGGCAATGAAAAGGCAGATGGCCTTGCAAGGGTGGGCTCAGAACAGACACCTCTTGCACCTGAACCCATATGTAGTATCAGCCTCAGCTACGCTAAAAGGCGTATAAAATTAGCTTTAGAGGACAGGGCAAGACTCTCTTGGAGAGAAACTAAGAAACAGGAACACTCGAAACTGTTTCTTGATGGACCCTGTAAGAAAAGAAGCTCAGTACTTCTATCAATGGACAGGTGGACACTCAAAAGTGTGACAGGACTCTATACAGGTCACTGTCGGTTAAACAAACACCTCTTTAATTTGGGGATAGTGGGATCACCAATCTGCAGATTCTGCAAGAAAGAGGGAGAAACGGCACGTCACATAATATGTGACTGTGATAACCTAGCTAGAAGGCGATACCTTCACTTTGGTAGTGATCGCATTGTAGACCCCAAACTATGTGAACTGATGGATCCACTCAGTATCCTCAGATTTGCAAAGGCCGTGGGCCTGTCACATATATAGGACAGGGACATGGACGGCGCACAATAGGTCTCACTGAGGCCGCGGTGCACAAATAATAATAATAATAGCCATAACATGAATAGAAACATAGCCACGGCTATGATTTCTATTGATTGCACCCAAGCATTCGACTCGGTGTACCACGGGACGAGAGGTGTCAAATGCTCTGCGACAGGGAATGTCCGGAACAACTGTATTCAATTCTGGCTAGTTTCCTGAAAAACAGATCGTTGCGGGTGCGGGTGGGTGATAGCTTCTCCGAAGCTGTGCCACTGACCTGTGGAGTACCCCAAGGAGCCGTCTTATCCCCTGTACTATTCAACGTATACACGTCTGAGATTGTCGGAGCCAGGTACAAAAATACCACAGTTACTGCTTTCGCAGATGACATAGCGGTGTACAGTAGCAGCATGAGTGCCAAGGTAGCTCTAAGACAGGCAGAAGTAGCCTGTGACCAGATCAGTGAGAGATTGGGGATATTAGGGCCTCAATATCTATCTCTGTAAACGCGGGGAAGACTAACTGCGTAATTTTCCCTTTTCAAAAGGGAAAAAGCCCACTACCTACTAGTTACAAAGTAGGAACAGAGGAAAATTCACCAGCCAACAACCTAGTATATCTGGGCATTAAAATGGACAGACACCTCCATTTTAGTAACCATTTTACGAAGAATTTGAAGCAAACATGTAAGAAGTCTTACCGGCTTACGCACTTATTGACCAACCGGCACCTTGAACACTTCTCTCTCTCTCTCTCTCTCTCTCTCTCTCTCTCTCTCTCTCTCTGCACTGGCGCTTGCTGCTCTACTCAAAACCATGGTCTTCTCATTCAACTACCTCTGCATATCTCTCTCTTAACCTCCCTATGTTTTAGTCCAGCGTTGTCAGACCCCAAACCTTCCTAGTGGGAATCTCTGCCTTCGTCTCGCTAAAAGTAGCACCTCCTTGGGAGAGACGTGCAAATTTACCTAGCAGTGTCTCCCACGTCAATCCAGTCTGCCTTTCTCCGGTTCACACTCGCCTTTGGGATCCGGACGGTTTTCGCCTACCCTTAGATACCGAGTGTGAATTCGTGGTCATTCCAAGGCCACATAAACTACCTATAAACCTACCCTGCACCTCTTCTCCTGAACATAGTGCTTTGTCGGGGCACACACCTTCTAAAGATCTTATGGAGTCAGATCAAAGCGAATTAAAGCTGCCCACCGAGTAGGTTGGCAGCCAGGGTGAAAGACCATAGGTCCACCCGCTCTATCTCTTTCTGGGTGCTCACCTAAGACGTTGTAGTGACCCTAGCCCGCGGCGGGCGTCTCCTCCCCACTTCGGGGACCCTCAGTTATACTGAGCCCGACAATGTTTTATATTTCAATGCCCAGAAATTATTTAAGAAATAAAGTTCTGATTTGTTATGAAGGTAGATATTCATAAGTATCCCTAGATGGCTTTTCAATGGCTGTATATTTTATTTAATAAAAACCCAAATGTTTTATTTTGTTAGTTGTATTTCAGGGATCATCCAATCAATGCTTGTATATATAAACCATTAGTCAGTCCTGATTTCGTCAGCTCGTCCAGCAGATCAGCTCGAGTAGACTAAAAGCCATTCATTAGTAGCTATTAACAAAATAATTAAGTTACGTATCCACGTAAGGGAGACATCCTTGAGCGTACGGCACCACAGTCCTAACTCGGAGGATTTCCTGGTTAAATGAAAGGAGTGGTCTTCAAAATTCTGAGTGGAAAACATTTTTCCATCTGCCAGCCGGTTTTTGTGCAGTTTTGATTAGGTCAACTTGCAGAGTTAAGATTTGACCACGTCATGTCATGCAAATTTTTAGTCAATTTTATTAAAATGTACCAAAGTGAGCCCATGGAAAGTAAACTTAAAATATTATCACTATAGCGATAAAAACGAGGCCCCGCGCTCAAAGGTATTGTGAAAAATGAAGAAAAATTGAGCCAAACGTAGTGTCATTAAAAAAATTAACATGATATTACACATACATATTCAAAAGAACCAAAAATATTAATGAACGCGATGGATTGACTGTGAAAACTGAAGGTTCTTCAAAGAAAATGCTTTTTCCTTCATGAAATTCTGCGCGTGTCTAGTGGCCATCTTTAGGAGGAGGGGTAATGTAGCAATCCTTGTGTAAAACTTACCATTTTATAACCCTAATTGTCTGTTACACACAGAGGAAAAATCTTTTTATAGTTTCAATTTTTGAAAATAGCTTTTATTGCGGATTTATAGGGTGCTAGGTAGTAAGTAGAAAAACTTTAGCAAGTAAAGTGCTTCCTCGTTTATTTATTTTTTTTTTATTTTGTTCAGCCAATTTCTGTTTAGCTAATATACCTCTAGCTCAGTGAAGTCTAAACATTAAGAACATTCTTGAACCGTTTCAGAAACTTTTATACCTTACTGTGTAATAGCACTAATCCTGAAGTCTGATAAATCAGCACCTTGCTCTTGGCAGTTCAATAAAACTGAATATTCTTTCTCAACTACCTTAGTTTTTTGTTTTTTTTAAAAGTTTATTCAAGTTATATCAACTTTTTCAATGTTCCACTCTATATTAAATAAACGAGTTTAGTGTCATTCTTAGCCAAAACTTGCTCGATTGCTAAAAGCTCTAATCTACTAAAAATTCATAGTAGCAGTACTATACTACAGACTAGATGCATACGTAATTTGGATTCTCTAAAATAAATTGTTTTTGATGGATATTGAATCATGAATATTTAACTAGTTGTATATGAATATAGTAGGAGTCTATGTCTCTCTAAAGTAACTTCATCGCTTTGTTAGTAGCTAATGCATGGTCAGTTGTGCAGCAAATTTGCTCGTTTGTCACCCTGGAGTTTCGAAAGGTGGAAATGTTTGGAAATTTACGAGAGAATGCAATATTTTCAGTTTTGTACTGACCTGATCCCAGAACTAACTAAAAATATTAAAATGTCAATTGTGCCCTTTAATTTAGTTTCTATTAAAAGAAAATAGTAGGATTTCATTTCGTTGATTATTTACATGTACATACACACTAACTAGCTCCTGCAACCTTGCAACATATGCCCCAGGGAAAAAACAAACTAGATGGCTTAAAGAGCTCGTATACTTAAAAAAAAATAAAAAAAATTCATTTTTTAAATGTTAAAACTAACTAGCAGACATATAGAGGCAAACGGTATTATTCTACAATAAAAGTGTTTAACTATTAGGAAAATATCTGCCAAATAGTGAACGTATCTAAATACGTATTTCACTAAACACGAAATGAAATAACTTACTTTCATATAGGTCGTCTTTCGTGCGTTTTAAAGGTAGAAAATCAATTAACGACAACTGCTATTATAAAGGGGGGTCCAAAAAAATGTATCCACTGTTTAAAAGTCCATAACTTGCAAACTAATTGACGGAGTTGTCTCATTTTTTGTAGTGTAATAGTTTGTAGTTCCGGCAATCGCCATACAAGCGTTGTTTTGTTTTGTCAGATGACAGTCGCCAGATAGTTAGTGTTTTATTGTTAGTTGTACCTTGTTACTCGAGTAAACATGGCTTGCGTAAGGCTTACATTTGATGAAAGGAAGTCTTTTTTAAAGTGGTATTTTAAGTACGAAAACATTAATGAGGCCATTCTTCTTTGACGGCACAGCTACCGGTGAGGTGTACCTTCAGAAGCTTCAAACATCCATTTTACCTGCCATCCAAGACTTGTATGGAGACGGAAGATTTTACTTTCAACAAGATGGTGCCCCAGCCCACTACCACAATCGTGTAAGGGCTTATCTCGACGAAAATCTACCAGGAAGATGGATATAGGCCGTAGAGGTGCTGTAGAGTATCCACCACGTTCCCCAGACTTAACTCCTCTGGACTTTTACCTGTGGGGAACACTAAAGGACGTCGTGTATCAACAAAAGCCACGCACATTGGATGAACTTCGAGAAATTATCGTACATTCATGTGCAAATATCCAACTTAACATGTTGCAGTCAGTAGTTCGTGCTGCAGTTCGGCGGCATCGTTTGTGTGTGGATGTTAATGGTGACCATTTCGAACTCCTACAGTGATATCTTTAAGTTGGACTTTAAGCTACACCTTCACCAAAAATGAGACAACTCCGTCAATTAGTTTGCAAGTTATGGACTTTTAAACAGTGGATACATTTTTTTGGACCACTGCTATTGTATAGTAATTAAATTCATTTCGAAAGTGTCAATAGAGGAACAATTTATTTTCTAATAAAAGACTGCTCAAATGACACTGAAACCGATTAAGTAATTGAATATTTCTTCTTTATTGTGCTAATATTACAATCTTCCTTATTAGGCAATAAGTAATTGTGATAAATGTTTTCATTCATACCATATTTACAATTTTCAGTTGTGACCTCCCTCGCGTGCGAAAGAGGAAGCAGAGTCTTGGGAAGTCCCCTACGCTCCTCTATCAGCCGCTTCACCGGATACGAGCCAGCGGAGGCTCTCCAAGAGCACGAGAGCCACATACGCTCAGGACATGCTTGGAGAAGCTGGCCATTGCCAGGACTCCCGCTGTCACGCGTTTATAGCAGGTCACGAGGCCACTGCCGTTTTAGTCTCCGAGGAGGTTATAGGGATGAGTGGTGGAGTACAATGACTGTGCTGCGGGATTAGAGTGGTTGGATAGGTTACTATGGAATTTCATGAACTCGGAAGATTAATTAATTAAAAATAATTTCTGTGAGAGTATAAAATAAATTGGGTATTTTCAAGCATTTTTTTTTCTACCGACAACCGTACATGCGTAAAAAAAAGATTTAGAAAAAAATCATTAAGTAGTTTTTTCTATTTTTAATTTATATAATTCATAAACCGAGGTCAGGCCAGCTTTTTTTATCCTTTCTAGCAGCTTTACTTAATTTAACCTTAGGTAAATGAAAAAATTGAATTAAGTTTTGAATGAAATTAACAAGACATCTATTTAAGTCATGGCTAACTTTAAAGTGTTATATAATTGAGATTCTTTGTAGCAGGTGTTAAGACTTTGAAATGTCTATGACGTGACTTTAAAGTTCATGAGCGGACCCCGAAAATAACTGAGCCATTCTCAACTGACATATCGATTCTACCCTAGCCGTGCACCGCAGGAAATTAGGGACTCACTCCAATCAGGGATCAAAGTCTTGGAGTGGCGTTCTTCATGCTGGAGATTTGAATTAAGTTACGTCCTATCCTCATGACACTCTTCAGCAAAATACATAGTACAGGAACATGAACAAATCGGATGCCAAGTGAGACAAGTATAAGGAGATATTATATTACTAATATCATAAATTCCCAAAAACTAAAAAAAATATTATTTGTCATTTATATGACTAGGGTGGGGGGCTGTTTGCTTCGCTCACCTCGTTCCACATCCAGTCACATGTATTATTAATATGAGAAGAGATATAGATGTAAGATATCTCTCTATTATAAACATACACCGAAAAATTCAGACCTTTGTACGAAATCCAAAAAAAAAATAATATAAACACCGATTAGTCAAGCTTTTATGCTGTTACTACCGACCATTCAAGGATGTACTACAACCAAGTTACTACCGACCATTCAAGGATGTACTACAACCAAGTTACTACCGACCATTCAAGGATGTTACTACAACCAAGTTAATATAAGTTCACTAACAAAACATGTAATGTTCAAATTAAATGTCAAATTATTACTATAATTTCTTCTGAAGCTTGAAGTATAGAAAATTCGTGTCTATCCAAAATCAAAAATCACTTTCAGTTTTTTTCATTCAATTCCCCAAATATTTTTTCCTTCATCCAAACCGGAGAAACCGGTTGGAGTTAATATCTTACACATAAAAAATAAAAAAGTGTATACGTACCATTATCACGGATATAAATTAGCTATTACACGAAACAATTTCAATCATTGTTATGGGTATGGTATGGGTCAAATAAAACGTAAGACAGCAGACAATATTTTACATAATAGGGAAATATAAATTAACTCTTATCCAGTGTCTCCTATGGCATGGTCAGAAAACCTAGACCAAAAATTGTTAAAGTTTTGTTTAAAAATGTCTTTAAGTTTTATTTTACAATTTCATAGGACCAAACTTTGGTCAGAAATATCAGAAAAGATCTGCCTGCCTGTGCGATTTTAGTTTGTATGTGACAAACTAGTAATATAATAATTTTATGTGTGTTATAATAGTTAATAATATCTTCTTTTTTTTTTTTTTCAATCAATTTTATTAAGATAAAATTACAATCTGCCTAATAATATCTAATGAATGAGAAAACCATGGTTCCAGAATTCCTTAATCTAGCCTGTTATGTCTTGAATGGGACTACCATGTATATGTAGTGTTAGTTTATCGTGGACGAGGCTGTGAGCAGCGGATAGAGGCGACATAGGCCTTGGGAAAATGACAAGTACAACAGCAACACAACTCGTAATAACCCGACAGTATCGCTGGCGGAGATTTTTGACACGGCTGATGTCGATGCACCCCAAAATGAATTATCAACCCCAGACATATTTCCTTTTGATTTAGCTTCTAATCTCTTAGCAAGTTTTATTAAGGGCTGAATGCACCATAATTCTGGTGGGTAAGTAAGGGTCAGCCGGGAATATGATGCCCTTGGGATCATAGGTACCTTTACGACTGTAGAGCCTAGGACTCAAATTTTCATATCTTAATTTTTTAACTCCTATCTGTAAATGTGTGTATGTCTGTATATGTGTGTATGTGTGTGGTATATGTGAATAGCTGAATATGTGTGTATGTGTGTGGTATATGTGAATAGCTGAATATGTGTGTATGTGTGTGGTATATGTGAATAGCTGAATATGTGTGTATGTGTGTGGTATATGTGAATAGCTGAATATGTGTGTATGTGTGTGGTATATGTGAATAGCTGAATATGTGTGTATCTGTGTGGTATATGTGAATAGATGTGCGTATGTCTATATATGTGAATAGCTGTATATGTGTGTATGTCTGTGGTACACAGGTGGTCTGAAAAGTTTCCGACCTCAACATGAAGATAATAATAAAATAAATAAAAGCTAAAATGAAAGCTTTGTTATGTCGGAAACTTTTCAGACCACCCTCGTATATGTGTGTATGTATGTCTGTATATCTATGGTATACGTGAATAGCTGTATATGTGCTCACCACTGTCTGTTAAGGCCTAGTTATATTTCAATGAGTATTCTATATAACAGTGGGTGGATAAATTAGCACTTAATGATAGTCTATTAAATATAAATAAATATAGCTTCCGTAGAGGCTCTTGAGGAATGGACTAGTGGGTGAGAAGGGCGGGGAGGCTGGAGGTGGAGTAATGGAGGTCGTTTTGGTCCCTGTTTGAGGACCCTCCTGAGGCCGGTGATTAAAAACAACATGCCCCAGGGAGCCCTACTTCTCCAGTTCAGCCCGGAACAGCCTGCAAATTTTCTTAACCTCCTCTTCAGCTCCAGCAATAAACCTAAGTCTTCGGGACGGATAGGGCGGTTTCTTCTATCCGTGGTCGTTACTTCTGTTAAATCCGCCATTATAATTGGTTCTGAGGCCTTTAGCTAGCCTCAGTTAGTGAGGCAGGTGAACCAGTACCGGCCAATGTCTAATTTACAGAGATGTACAAGAAACCTTAAATAATGGTTAAGGAGAAAGTACGTTTCGGGTCAGACAGCATCCATCTACTTTTCCATATTTATATAAGTTATCGTTTTCCGGCTGTAGACGATCAAAAAAGAGAGAATAAGGATGAAAATAATGAAAATAAAAGGTTCGATTGTTAACTGGCTTTATTATCTTCTCATCTATCTATACACAGGCTTTGTTTACATTAGGCCCTGTGGTATCAGGCTTAACATTATCTTGCCACTAGCCATAACACACACACACACACACACATATATATATATATATATATATATATATATCAATTAACTTACTGCATCTGCATAGAAATACCGTATACTGCATAGAAATACCCTATACTGCATAGAAATACCGTATACTGCATAGAAATGCCATATACTGCATAGAAATACCGTATACTGCATAGAAATACCGGTACTAGTTAACAATTTCTACACCACGAGAACTTTTTTTTTTACTTCAAAATCCATATATTTATCAACAAATTTTCGATTTACAAATTTCTCCTCTTACTGAATACGCAGATGCATTCGAAGGAGGGTAGAATTACAATAGCAATATTCTATTTGAAATTAAAATTACAATGGGCTGGGTACAGGACTAGGTGATGAGGCTCACCTTCAGTCACGAGAACTCACTATGGACACCCTGATAGGTCACAACGGCCTTCCTTATCGGATGGAACAAACTGGTATCTCATTGGTTGCGTAAAAAAATCTGCCCGCCTATATCAGAAAGTCCGAGTTTTATTTATGAAATTAATAAAAAAAAAAATTTGTATTCAGTGGAACTGTTATAAAATAATTAAAAACGTGCAGCTGAAAATTTAATTCAAGAAGGGACCCCCTCTATACAGGAAACAGCCTCTGCGCCCTATAAAATTTACCTACTTGCGTTTCCCACAGCGGTTCAGTCTACATATTTCCGGTTCACACGCGTCTTTGGGATCCGGGCGGTTTTCGCCTATTCAGACACCGAGTGTGAACTCGTGGTTATTCCAATACCACGTAATCTACCTATAATAACTAACAAGTACTTCTTCTCCTAGCATAGTGCACTGTCAGTACACACCGTTTTATGTAATCAGATCAGTAGACAATCACGCATTAAGCTGCCCAGCCAGCAAAGGTCAAAGACCACTGGTGTTGTATATATTTTTCACAGCACATTTTCTACGCTGATGATGTGCTGATCTCAGCCATAATGAAGGCGGTACTTTAAGCAGGGAAACAACAGTTTGAAAAAACAAGCCTATAAGTTAATGAAACCAACACAAAATACATAAAGAACACTATACTCCTAGGGGGAAGAAAAAATCATGATAAGATTGAAACATAATTTCCCAACTTGATTATCAACCTTGGAAGTTGAAAGAAAAGATAACAGTGGATTATAGATTTGCTTTAAAAACGATACTGCGTCTCATATAATAATTTATGAAGTCATTAACAGGCCTGCAGCAACTTATGTATGTGAGTCACGGGCACTGAACGAGGACACGAAGCGTGTATCATAGATGCAAAAGAGATCGTCAGATTGGACACTCACATTGGGAGACATGTCAATGGCTAGTTTCTCCAATCATGTCATGAGCGTAAGTGGCTCTCGCGCTCTTCGTCAGCTTCCACTGGCTAGTACCCTGTGACGCGGTTGACGGATGAGCGTGGGGGACTTCCCAAGACTCCGCTTCCTCTTTCGCATGCGAGGGAGGAGAAAAACATTTGGGAGGTCTGTGGGCTGTTTGAAAATAGTGTATGAGTGAATGAAAATAGTAAATAAGGTATGAATGAGAACATTTATCACAATTATTTATTGCCCAATGAGGCACAGTGTAATTTTATCATAATAAAGTGGTTTTGTAATAAAAAAAAAAAAATCCATTTAAAGTTGTTATAAATTTACGCTTGCTAGCCACTAATTAACGAGTCATCTATCTGAAGATACTATACAACCAAAAGGTTCCAGACTAGTTACTAGGACCTTTAAAACTCTGCAAGCGGAAATACAAGACTGACAGTTTGTTCAGAAGTAATAAACTAATTTGTACGGAGTCAAGTGTTCTCTAAGCAGTTATGTATTAGAAGATGGACTGACGTTTTAAGTACTTGTACTAATACATTACAATATATAACTTTCTTCCTTCATGAAAGAAGAAACCCACAGACGAGTGCCAAGTTAGAAGAAAGGGGATCCACTTTCTAACAGGCTTAGACCAAGTGTTTCTGTCTAAGTAAAATAATTAAATCAACAACTTCAAGCTGTATATATTCAAAAAAAAGCTGGAAAAGTGTTATGAGTTGGTAAAAATCTAATCACGGGAGATAATAACAGAATATTATAAACATCCTTATTAGGCAGGATTAAAATAAGTTTGACGCTTTCGTACATTTTTCCATAAATATTTCCAGGTAATATTTATGCAAAAATGTGACAACAAGTCATCACTGTTAAAAAATGTTAATAAGTTATTTCCTTGCATAGTATGGGGTTAAATTTCAGCTAAGGAGATCCCGGAAGTCATCAAGAATATAAATGACGAAATGATTGGTGCAGGCCTCCCCCCTTTTTTTCTTTTTTCTCCGGTGTGGTGGCCCCCTGTAGAAAACAAACAACCCCTGAAGAGATGAATTATCACTGTTGCAAAGCTAATGCCCCCTCACCCGCTGCTGACCGAGGGGGCTGTGACGCTTAACATTAAGGACAGAGGCTCTGTGAAAAATCGTGCCTATGATCCTGGCGCTTATCCAATTTCTCATGGAAAAAAATAAATCTACATTCTTAGGACAACGAAGTGGAAAAACTCCTTGCCACCAACCCCTCTTCTCTGGCCCCCCTCCAGGTGGCTTTAAATTAGAATAAAATTATAATTTTAAATTGCTGGCCTGCTACCTCAGGTTATAACAGGCATTCGTGTAATTCATTTATTGTAAATCAGAGTTTTACAAGATAGATTCCGCTGAATATACCGTCATCAATTTTTTTTTTGAAATTAATAAAAATTTTTTAGTTTCTTAGTTACAAATTTAGTTTCCGAGTCCAAACGTCCCGAATTAAAACATATCCTTTGCGTAACATATGAACAGACAAGCCGACTTGGGATGGGTCGAGAAAAAATTAAGAATCTCGGTTCTTTTCAATTAGTCATTCGAAATTAAATATGTACAAAAAAATAAATTTCAATACAGTTAATAAAAAAAGGAAGCTAACAAAACCTTTCATTATAATACTTAAGTTATTTATAATTGTTCTTATTTTATTAAACGGTTATTATATTTAACTAAGATTATTTTAAAAATGACATAATCTATTTATGCGAAGTTTTTTTTTTCATAATCTTTCAATAAGTATATAAAAGCCTTCCAAATCCCCCAGTCGGCTACACTTCGATAGCGTTCCTTTTCTTTCTAGCTCATTCGTTTCATAAACAGAAGCTAGAATCGTAAGTACAAGCTGTAACAACATTTTAGGTGGTGAGGACTTGAAAGAAACATTGGATTCCAGATTTTCGGCTCGACTGGTTAATAACCATTCCTTGAGAAACCTTCACTAAAGTAAGGGTTTTAATATTAAAAATACTTTTTATAGATTTTTGATAGGACACCCTACTCGAGTAGTCAATATACCCTGACAGGCAAAAAATTCCACCCGCTTGTGAAAAAATCGTATTTCTATATAATACATGGTAATTGTATATAATACTTATTATTTACTTAATTTATAAAATCTTTTTTACCTTTAATAAGGTTTTTAACGTTTATAAAATGAGTCTTTGTTTAAAAATTTAAAATAAAAATGTGAACTGCTAAGAAACATGAAAAAAAAATTGAAAAATAACCATTTTTATCCTAAAAGAAATTAATGACAGGATCATTTCCTCCTCTTTCCTTTATTACTTCTTGAAGACGCCTCGGCATACATGCCACCAATCGGGAAATGTCCCTTTGCTGGAGGTTAGCCCATTCTTCCCGAAGAGCCCTTTCAAGGTCCTGCAGTGTATCAGGAAGTGCTGAACGCGCTCTTACTTGTCTTCCCATAAATACATACATATCCCATAAATGCTCGACAAGGTTTAAATCTGGAGAACGTGCTGCCAGGCTAAGACCTCAATGTTTTGCTGATGAAGAAACGTCTGTACTATGTGAGCGACATGTGGACGTGCATTATCGTGCATTAGAAATGAATGATCGCTGATTTCGATGAGGATAGGCAACACATGAGGTTCCAAAATCTCATCTACATAGCTAGTGGCCGTCAAAGACCCTCCACGAACAACAACCAATTCTGTGCTGCACTCCATTGAAATCCCAGCCCACACCATTAAGGAACCACGTTGAAAAGGTTGGCTCTGGGTGAAATTACAGGCTGCATACATTTCATTTCTTCTTCTCCACACCCTTTCACGCCCGTCTGGAGATCGTAGAGTGAATCTTCATCTGTAAAAAGCACAGCACACCATTCGTCCATAGTCCAATGACTGTGTTCTCGAGCAAAATCCAGCACTGTGAGCTCTGGTCAATTCTGATCCTCTTACTGGGCAAAAAGCCATTAGTCCATACTCATTTAATCTTCTCCGAGCAGTACGTTCAGAAATTTGCTCACCTCGAACTTCTTGGAGCTGATGAATCGCTTGAACATCGGTAAGGTGCCGGTTTCGTAAAATTCTTAAAGTAAGAAACCGGTCATCATGTGGTTCTGTTGCCCTAGGCCGTCCAGAACCGGACTGTTACCCTTCTATGGTAAGATCCAGTTTTCGAAACCGTAGAGTTTCGTCGGGAACTCCGATGGCATTAGCTGCATATATACTGGAACGTCCATCATCAATAAGTGCCACACCACTTGCAACATCCTCAGCACAAAGAGGCATTTTTAAACTTAAAATTGAGAAACTTAAAATATCGAAGCCGAAAACTAAGAATTTTGCTGCTATCCATTATCTAGAACGCAAATGACATTGAATAAACATTTTTAATGTTAATTGAAAGTAAACATTGGGAACGACAGTCCTTTAATTGAATTAAGGATTATGGGTTACTATCCTCTATATTGACATTTCTAATTGAAAAAAAATACATATTTATTTATAAAAAAAATTGACCAATCAAAAGCAGAAATATTTTGAGATGAAAACATGAAAAAAACATAAAAAAAATCAGGTGGGTGGAATTTTTTGCCTGTCAGTGTATAAATAAAGTAACCCAAACAATTAATGACGCTTCTTTATTTTTTATACAATTTTTTTTACTTTTTAAGATCATCAAATAAAATTTATTTGCAAAATATTATCCCTCTAAAATAAACACTGGTCTGTTTAAAATTGCGAATACGAAGGTTATAATGGTTTCAGAAAACAACAATATAATAAATATTGATAATTATAATGTCAAGATCTACTATAAATTATTAATTAATGACCCTGTTTTATGAAGATGACTATATTTTCCCTTTTTTCTCGATACGAATAGGATCTATATGTCCTCTAAGTAAAATTTAATGTTTTTGACTTAAATTTACAGGGGATTTACAAGGAATTCGGTAAATAGACACAAAGGGGAGACTGAGCTTAGGGCTGTGTAGTTATATCAAAATGTTCTATTTGTTGTTTTAAATCTTGGAAAAAGAAAAAAAAACAGGATTTAGTTGAAAAGTGAATATATTTCAGAGGTGGAAAAGCTAAGGAATGAGAGAGAAGTTGGTGGGTCAATAGACACAGGTGGGAAGGCCGGAGCCTCATCACCGCAGAAGGACTGGTAAAAAGGGAAGGGACCATTGGCTGGATATTTAGTCCTTTCAGGGCCTGTGCCGGTAATGACTCACCCCTCTAATACCTACAGCCTCACCCTTCATCTCCATTTCTCTCTCAGTTCCTCTTCACTTTATTTTTCATTTCTTCTTGCCGGCTGCCGGTAATGAACGCGTCCCTACATTGTGTCCTTCAAAGAGGGAGGATCCATGAGGTGAAGCCCATCCCAACTACAGATGCTCAAACACTAAACTACATTCATCCCCTTAGAATGTTTCATCGTTAGTAGAGAGGGATAAACATGAATTTTCATACAAAAAACAAAACAAAATGTGCTTATCATAACAAAAAATCATCTTCCATATGGCTTCGTTATGACTTTAAATACAATTTTAACGACAGTTTTAATAATTAAGATATCTCTTTCATCAGTGTATCTATCTCTCACATAAACTCCCATCCAAAATATCATGTCTTTACAACAGTGAAAAATATTTAAATGAAAGTTATAAAAGCTTTTACTAAATGAAGTACTCTAAAGTCGCAATATGTATTATCTATTTTTAACTTATATGTCAACATTGGTAGATGTGTACTTGAATACCCCACACCTTAATATAGATTTTTGATATGTTTCATTATTTTACTATTTAAGCAATTAATTGCATGATACTCGATAGTGATCTCTAGCATGTTTAAATCACAATGTAAAATTAGGTGTTTTAGATCGATCAATCCTATCTCTCAATAGAAAATAAATGACTAATCTACAAAGATGTACTGAAGCCAATCTGGACATACGAAATAGACCTATGGGGGGCAGCAAAAAAGTCAAACATCAAGCGTATCCAATCCTTTCAATCAAAAGTCCTGAGAACAACAGTAAATGCCCCTTATTACGTCAGCAACAAAACCCTTGATAACGATCTTAGTTTACCATACATTCGTGAATTCATCCCTTCCAAGTTCATGAAATTCCATAGTAACCTATCCAACCACCCTAATCCCCTAGCACAGTCATTGCACTATTTTACTCATCCCTATAATCCTCCTCGGAGACTGAAACGTCAGTAGCCTCGTGAACTGCTATAAATACGTGTCAGTGGGAGTCCTGGCAATGGCCTGTTTCTCCAATCTATGTCCTGGGTGTCTATGGCTCTCACGCTCTTGGTCAGCCTCCACTGGCTCGCAACCTGTGGATTTGGGAGGTTTCTGGGTTGTTTGTAAATACTGTACGAATGAGCGAGTGAATGATGAATTGTAAATATGGTATGAAATAAAACATTTATCACAATTACTTATTGCTCGACGAGGCAGATTGTAATTTTATCATAATAAAGTTGTTGATATAGTATTGTTTAAGTTAGTTGTGGAGGCCGATCTACCATGTACAACAATCCAACTTAGTTCCCAGATATGCCATCTTTTAAAATAGCATTAATAAGAATAATTACATTCACAAGAAATATCTTTGTGAACGAAAAGTTATTATTTTTTATTAGTAAAAGGAGCGGGACCAGCAAAGGTTCTCCTGCGGATTGAACAAGGCAAGACAGGATAATGCAGTACTTAGCTTTCATGCCACATACTAGGCAAAAATAAATCTTCCTTATATATGGGCTTCATATTTGGGATGGGTACGACGATGGATACGTCAGAGGACAGGCAATGGCTATCCACTATCTGTAAAACTGTTTCTTATTATTATTTATAATCAGATATTCTGAGATATCTGTTGAGCTTGAAAGTAAAAGTTTACTGTCAAGAAAATAAGAACAAAATACTTAAAGTTATTCGGGAATCCGTCCGATTCGATGTCGATACAAGAGCGAAGAGGGAGCAGACAAGTAATGGCCTGGGTAGAACTAGCTGTTCACAGCCTGCTGAAGGGGTTAAGGGCCTATTGTAGTCTACAAAGGCCACTTATAAGGGGATAACAAGGGATGGTGAGCCCTAAGCGGTGGCTCATACACAGTCTT
This sequence comes from Acanthosoma haemorrhoidale, assembly GCA_930367205.1. Lineage (NCBI taxonomy): Eukaryota > Metazoa > Arthropoda > Insecta > Hemiptera > Acanthosomatidae > Acanthosoma > Acanthosoma haemorrhoidale. The sequence continues at coordinate 16,891,337 of OV884011.1, read as the reverse complement.
TGAGCATCTCGACTTAAGTAGAAAAATCCAATGTGTTGTAACAGAAGGTTATCCCAATCAGATCATCTGCGACGGAACAATAGATCAGAACAAAAAAAAATACTCAAAGCAGTTAACTAAGTTTTAAAAACGGATCTGATGGTGAAATACAAACGACGATCTATTCGGAATTATGATTAAACTTGCCTACTGGATAAGAGAACGGGATCCAAGTCGGCTTAAGTTTGTAAAGGAAGCTACCAAGAGCGATCGAAGGCCTGGTCCAAGTCCAACAATGGACTCGTGCATTGGTGCTTCAGCGTCAGCTAATGAAATGGCTCACTATAGTGGATTAAATATAGTGCAAACAGATAAAATAGTTATTGCAAACGGCTGTGTCGGATTCTTGCAAGTTGATTGGGATTCTTATTCCTCCCGGGAAATCTTCCCGTAAATTTAAATACTTGACAAACAACTTTATTGTGCTAAAATTACAATCTGCCTCATTGGGCAATAAGTAATTGAGATAAATGATCTCATTGATACCATATTTACAATTTTCATTCACTCGCTCATTCAAACAGTATTTACAACCAGCCCAGAGACCTCCCAAATCCACATGTTTGTCACCTCCCTCGCATGTGAAATAGGAAGCGGAGTCTTGGGAAGTCCTCTAGGCTCCTCCGTCAGCCGTGTCACCTGATACGAACCAGTGGAGGCTGACGAAGAGCGCCAGAGCTACAGACGCTCAGGACATGATTGGAGAAACTGGCCATTGCTAGGACTTCCACTGTCACGCATTTATAGTAGGTCACGAGGCCACTGCCGTTTCAGTCTCCGAGGAGGATTAATAGGGATGAATGGTGCAGTGCATTTGACTGTGCTACTGTATTAAGGTGGTTGGATAGGCTACTATGGAATTTCATGAACTTGGAAGGGATGAGCTCAAGACTGTAAGGTATATTAAGATCGTTATCAAGGGTTTTGTTCCTGACGTAATAAGGGGCATTTACTATTGTTCTCAGGACTTTTGATTGAATAGATACGCTTGATGTTGGACTTTTTTCCTGTCCTCATAGCTCTATACCGTATGTCCCCAGATTGGCTTAAGTATAACTTTGAAGATTAGTAATTTATTTTCTATTGAGAGACGGGATGTCGTAAAATTGAATAAAAACGCATGAAAACAGTGTATAATTTACATTCATATAGCAATCATAATGTAATAACTTAAAAAAATAATCCTGTTAATGTGACACTTGATCAGTTACCTCCCCATTTCTCAACATCGTATATAAGTATTAAATTTGTTCATATAACTATAAATTAAAGCTTATTTCAAGTAACTAAGGCACTGGCCAAGTTAATGTTTGAAAGTAAAACTCTACAATGGGTTCCTGAATAAACCTGGTATATTAATCAATACAAAAGGTTTTGACAATCCGTACTTGTTCATTAGTGGTCTGCATGATTACTTTTAGTTGCGAAGAACCAGGTTCGATTTCTGGGTCCCAAAATTTTTTTTTTGGCGATGAGTCAGATCGGGGCTTACTCAGTCTCGTGAGGATACAAAATTATATACTTGAGAAGTAGTTTAGAAATCCAGAATTAAGGTTCTGACGTACCAGGCATCAGCAACACCTACAGGCTACTTTCGGTCAGCCTTAACTCATTGAAAATTGAATTTTAATTTTTTTATGCCTATATAAATAAACCCTTGAATTTATTCGAATTCGGAACGCTTTCAGCGTTTTTGCCTATAAATTAAATTGGTCTCTCGCAGTATGCTTCAGAATATTAAATAAGAAATTTTGTTGGAATGTAGGAAAAAAGGTCTGAATTGGACAGGACGAGAATATAGTACGTGCTAAAATTTTGGTCTTTATTAAAAATTATACAAGCTATTTAATGAAACGAATAAAACCTTGAACCGCCCCCACGGCACCTGCATGAAACGAGCGTTATGGGACAAGTTTATTGAATTGAACCGGCTTATGCGAATAGTAATGCTGAAATAAACAAAGGTCCGTAATGTAGAACGAGAGGGCTACATTATTAGGGCGAGGTAAGTGGAGGCGGCAGGTGGCTCCACAGGCTCCACAGGCTCCACTGGCTCCACTGGCTCCATGCCGAGCCTACAGTTTTATTAAATAGAACCATCCTAGATCTGCGACTAAGGGACTATTTCCACAGTAGCATATCCCCTGTTGTAAAACCTTGATAAATCAGCCATTCTCTGCAGTTCAGTTTTCTTCTTTTTTCTGTTTATTTATTTATTTTTTGTCGCGGGCTCCCTAATACATCATTCTTTGCTCTGTTTCTTCTGCGGCCTATTTGCGCTCGGCCCTAAACACCGGCCCTCCGGGAGAACAGAAAAAACCGTTTAAATCTAACCATCAACGGAGGGGGTGGTTTTTTTACCAGTCGGACATGGCCCGCCCATTCCGGCCAAGTCGAGCGGGAGCTGTCGCAGATAAGGGGAACCGCTCCTAACAAAGAACAAGATAGAATGGCGTTCATATTTAACGTCGGAATAAAAAGCGTCCAGCGGGAGCCATTAATCGAACTAAACTTTCATATTTAAAAAAATTATCCCGTAAAATGTAACACTCTCGAATGACGGAGAGTTTAGTGTAACTAATTCATGAATGTATATCCATGATACTACAGGAGGTATAGCCTAGATATAGAATTTAAGCATCACTATTATAAAGAATGACTCCGCTTCCTCTTTCGTATGCGAGGGAGGTGACAACCATGTGGACTTGGGAGGCTGTCTGTAAATATTGTATGAATAAGCGAGTGAATGATGAATTGTAAATATGGAATGAATGAGTGCATTTGTTTCAACTTATTGCCTAATAAGGCAGATTGTAATTTTAGTACAATAAAGAATATGTTCTCTATCAATCACGACTCTGTAAGGCGAGAGGGAAGGACCTCCGACAGGCGAGGAACCTAGCTGGAAATAGGGAAGAATGGAATTCCTGGCTGGATGCTCCTCTACCCTGAGAGGCACTAAAGAGGGAAGCTAAAGAAAAAGAAGTTCTCTATCAACAAAATAAATAAAATAAATTGTGAACTGTGTAAGTTGCACAGGCTGATATCACATATATATTTGGAGTTTGTTGCTGGACAATCTTGTGGCAGTATTCCTTAATTTGACTCTTATATTTTCCATTCTACTGTCCTTAAGAACCAAATTTGCATCAACGGAATTTTATTGCGACTCCAGTATTTTGATGAATTATATTACCGTGCTCGTAAGAAATCTACTATTGGTGATTCAGACTCTACCGATCCAGCCCCTTGTTAAATATTCGCTTCTACAACCAGCAGTAACATCGCATAGTACTGAAGTAACAAATTGTTGCCCCACCCACTACCAGAAGAAGGTGATCTCCCAAAGATAAGCAACAAACGCATTTTTCAGGGGCTTAAAACAGATATCAATGGTGATTTCTATCATGTTTAAATCACCGTTAGGTCTTTTAGATCGATCAATCCCATCTCTCAAAAGAAAAGAAATTACTCATCAACAAAGTACGTAAGCAAATTTGGACATACGGAATAGAGCTATGGGGGACAGCAAAAAAGACAAACATCAAGCGTATCCTTTCAATCAAAAGTCCTGAGAACAATAGTAAATGCCCTTTATTACGTCAGGAACAAAACCCTTCATAACGATCTTAATATTATTATTACATTATGATTGCTATATGAATGTAAATTATACACTGTTTTTATTTAATTTTACGACGTCCCGTCTCTCAATAGAAAACAAATTACTAATCTTCAAAGTTATACCTTGAGCCAATCTGGACATACGGAATAGAGCTATGGGGGGCAGCAAAAAAGTCGAACATCAAGCGTATCCAATCTTTTCAATCAAAATTCCTGAGTACAATAGTAAATGCCCTTTATTACGTCAGCAACAAAACCCTTTATAATGATCTTAATATACCCTACATTCTTGAACTCATCACTTCCAAGTTCATAAAATTCCATATAACCTATCCGACCACCCTAATCCCCTAGTACAGTCATTGCACTGCACTACTCATTCCTATAATCCCCCTCTGCGACTAAAACGGCAGTGTATTAACCCCTAAAGGTACTTTATGGTTTTCCTTCATCGGTTTGTGTTTCATTGGCAGTTTGTCTTGCAGATAATGAGCACTGCACTAGATTGTTTTTGCTAAAAGCAGGCTATAAAAACAATCCAAGCATGGAACATATAATAAGTAATAAATGCCTCAATGATAAATAATAAATAGTGAAGCCGGAAACGTCGACTCTAACACAGAGCTACGCTAAACATATGAAGAGCAGTGAGCTCAAGCTGCATTTTTGTCTGGTCTCATGGTCGCTTTAAACCTACCCGCTGCTAAGAAACTAACTAAATAATAAATGGATTAATGCGTTTTGCGCAATATTTCTCTTCTATTTTGTATGACATACAGTTTTCCTTATCACAAGGATTGATTAAATTACTAAACAGGAAAAAATCACGCATCAGTAAAAGCAGAATACAAACATAAAAGCCATGGATACAACAAAACACAAAGCACAACAGACCATTCAACTCCACGGCTAGTGTTACCAAAAGTGTGATCTATAATAAAGCGTCTTTCACTAAGCGCTTTCTATTTTTAAATTTAAATAAAACAAAGTGTGTGTGAGATATCATCGAAATGTTGTATTCGTTTGAAAGGCCTATCGATCCATTATGTATGGGATATAACATAGTGCAAATGTCCGTCGCGGCTTCGCTGGGTGGCGCGCATCCGAAAGGTCCACTTTTCCATGACTCTGGCGCGTAAAACAGGCTGAATTGGACCCAGGGCATCGGTTATGTTGGCTTTGAGGACCATTGTGATTTGTGAGTTATTCGCATAGACCTGCGACTTAAGAAAAGCCCACAAGAAAAAGTCTAACGGGGTCAAATCGCACGATCTCGGCGGCCAGTTCACATGACCTCCCCGTGAGATGACCACACGTCGTTGTCTATGGTCGTTTACCTTCAGCTCCCGGGTCAGTTGAATTTTGTACGGGTGCTGGCCCAAGCCACGACCCAAAATTCGCCAAGTTGTGGTCTACGAAATACCAGCTGTTGTGAGCGACGCAAAATCGACTGCCTCGGATTCTCCTGCACACTCTCACGAATTTATCCACCTCACTGTGAATAGTCCTCTCGCTAGGACGGTTATGTCGGCCGTGGAACGTTGCCCGAACAGAACACCCATATTGATAAAACAATCATTTGCACGTGTTGTTGAAGCTATATCCATCCATGGTGATTTGGCAAAACAGACTGAACAAATGACAGCTAATTTGACAGCTAATTTGACAGATTCAGCTTTAACATTATGGCTGCTATCGATTGTCAAAGTTCGGAAGTCCGCATTGGAAGACTTATATATTACTTAATATATAATAGAATTGTTGAAATGAGGCTCTTTCATCTTATTCCACCAGATTCTGTCTATTGCAAATTAAATGTAGTATAGCATCTCTTTTGAAGAGGTTTTTCCTCCAATTTCTCCCGTTTTCATACCGGACCAATCAACACCTTAACAACCTGCCTGGCCAATCGCAATCAATTGCCACTTCCTCCTCCTGTTTCTATGAAATATTTTGTGATTTCACCTTGAAATATTTCAGGTGTAATTAAAAAGACGAAAAGAAACTAATCAACCCATAAAGAATTTCATTCTCGAGTGGCGGGATCGACTTCTAGGGAAGCAAATAGGGGACCCCATGGAGAGGGTGGGAAAGAAAACCAATTAAAAGTTACCGCTCACCAATCGAACGCCCATAAAACTTTAATAAAAGTCGGCCCGGGGGGTCCCATGGTTAGCTTATCATTACAGCCCCGGGCGACGTGAGGGGGGAGGGGCGAGTTTTGGAGTGGGGGAGGTGTAATGGAAGACTGGATGATAGCGGAGGAAGTAACTTCTAACAATGACCGGAGGCTTAGCACTACTTAAGTTCTGAAGGGCCCTCTCAGGCCCTATCCCTTACTTTTCTATACGTCTTTCTCCTCTCTCCATTAACGTCCCTAGGAATCCACTCCAGCTCTGTCCCGGCTCAGTGGGGGGGTCTAATTCAATTCGAGCCACTCGCACGTTATGCGCACTGTTTACTTATTCATAGCTTTTTCTTATTTTTACTAACTACTTCTTAAATACTGCCACGATTAAAGAGGAGAAACTTTGGTTTATTTATTACTTTTATAGGAATTCCCACCTCTCAATAGAAAATAAATTACTAATATACGAAGTTATACCTAAGCCAATTTGGACATACGAAATAGAGCTATGGGGGAAAGCAAAATAGTCAAATATCAAGCGTATCCAATTCATTCAATCAAAAGTCCTGAGAACAATAGTAAATGACCCTTATTATGTCAGCAATAAAACCCTTCATAACGATCTTAATGTACCTTACATTCTCGAACTCATCCCTTCCAAGTTTATGAATGTTCATAGTAGCCTATCGAACCACCCTAATTCCCTAGCACCATTCATCCCTATAATCCTCGTCGGAGACTGAAACGGCAGTGGCCTCGTGACCTGCTATAAATGAAAGTGGGATTCCTGGCAATGGCCAGTTTCTCTAATCATGTCCTGAGCGTCTGTGGCTCTCGCGATCTTGGTCAGCCTCCGCTGGCTCTTATCTATTGACGCGGCTTACGTAGGAGCGTGGGGGATTTCATAAGACTCCGCTTCGTCCTTCGAACGCTATGGGAGGTGACAACCATGTGGACTTAGGGGGGCTCTGGGCTGTTTGTATATATAGTATGAATGAGCGAGTGAATGAAAATTGTAAATTGGTATGAACGAGATCATATAGCACAATTACTTATTGGCCAATCAGGCAGATTGTAATTTTATCATAATAATGTTATAAAAAAAAAAATAAAAAAAAAAGATTTGGTTTAAAAACCCTTCATTCAATTAAGATTCCATTATTTACTGTAGCGTAGCCACATTTTATATAAGCCTGAAGAGGGACTTAATTTCAAATATGCTTGGGTACTTTGTCTGTCTGTGAGTTCTACAGTGGTGGTTGTAAAAAATTGTAAATGTTTATTCTACTGTACCCAGAGATCTACTGAGAAAGTTTTAGCTAAAACATATCAGGATGAATTTGAAAAAAAAAGATCTGTTTTTCTTTGTACGCGATCCCACACAAATGTACCACCTTTGGCCTGACACCATTCCTCATAAAGCTCCTGGCTCTTATAAGGGTCGGTGATAGGACCTATAAGGAATGCGATAGGAGGTGGAAAGGATCCAGGTTTGTGGCATGATTCCTCTTGAGTATAGGGTTAAGGGGAAATCAAGGGTTCACGGGGGGCAGGGTTGATAGGTCCCTGAAGTAGGTCTGCGATCCCCAGGGATCTTATAGTACCTAAGCCCCTGCTCCATTTATAGATATTCATACATTATTATTATATTATATTATACATTATACATATTCATTCCAGATTGGCTTAAGTATAACTTTGTAAATAAGTAGTTTATTGACTATTGTATTGAGTAAATCAAGACAATTAATAAACATCAAGCTCCTGAAAACGTAACGTTTTTTTCGAGATATATTCAAAGCTATATAAGACAAATTAAAATAGCTACCAATGTTTTGTCAATAGTCAATGAATCCTTTTTTAAAACAATTTTTAACCGTTTTCATCGCCAGGATTTCATAGTAATAACCTCAAGCTATCCACACGGATAATTTTCATTTCCCACAGTCTCTTCCCTGCTGGAAAATTCGCATCAGTAAACACTGAGGAAAGCCCCTTCATGTATGGTGGTGCTTTGTGATGTGTCAGCTGAAATTTACAACAAGAGGTTTTCACCTTCTGTCAACGCGAGCTTCATTCTGTCAGGATACACCATTCTGACCAATGGTAATCTCCCTTGAACCTGAAAGGTGAGGCTCTACTTTTAAGAATCAGTTTCTCCCAATTTTAAAGCTATATACATCAACAGCACGGTTTATGTTTTGGTCCATGTAACATCACGAAGTATGAAAAAAAATATTTATTAATTCACGAAAAAAATTATTTATTAATTCACGAACTAAAATATTTTTTCACATTTAGGTTTCTTGTTCTTTTGTAGCTGAGGGCCCATTAAAGAAGGTAACATAAATCGAAATCCAAATATGATAAAATGATTGCCACCAGCAATAAAATCCACGTACCTTTCTAGTCAGAGTATTAGTTTTTATAATCATTTTGATTTATACAAATTATTGATAAAAATGGCATCAAAACTAGGTATTTATTATAATGACCCTTATAACTAAATACGTTTTTAATAAAGTGACTCGGAAACTCCGGCATGAATATCGATATCGTTCCTTGGGTTCATTTTTAAAAGTTAAATTTATGAAACATACTTTGGACGATTTTAATGATTCTCCTATTTAGCAGTGTGGTAAGAATATATCATAACTTATTGATGCTTAATTATTTTTGAAATATCTTACTGTTCGTGCTCCATAGGCAGTAAATAGATTTTGATTAGAAGGGTAATTCAAAATAGAGAGACCTCATTTTTTTTGTTTAAACTTATTTTTTGTTTGAGAACATTTCAACAATATTTTTTATTATTATTTTTTTTTTTATTATGGTAATGAGATGAGTGAAAAATTTTTAAATTATAAATTTATTTTCTTTCTTTTTCTGATTGTTTCGGCTAGAGAAAATTACGAATATTGTATGTAAATATTGTATGCATGGACGTATATTTGAGATTAAAACTTTTAATGTAAGTTATGAAATGTACTTATTTTATTTCTCTCTAACAGCAATTTTCATTTTATAACATCAACATACAGAGGAAATAGTTCGAAAGACTATAAAGCTCGAGGTAGTAAATAAATAGGACTTTGCGTATTGGAGGGCTTGGGCTTGGCTTAGTCGGTGATGAAGATAGCAGACTACGGGCCTGTTCCCCTGCGAACAAGAAGTCGTTGTTTACTACAAATTTGGACTTCTCGGCCAATCTCGTCTGCAGATCTCTCCGTGCGCATCGCCACCGTGCAGTTGACTATGCGAACATCTATGGTATCGTGACTATAAACTTTTTCGTAATTTTTATACGTTAATTATACTAATTATACTAATATTCAGGCCTGGTTAAATTGCTGATCAGTTTTTGTTTTTTTTAATAAAACGAATAGTTATTTCTTTACTATTTTTGATTTTGTTTATTGTTTATGCCTTACTGTTGGCAAGTTTGTAACGCTAACCGACTCAATCCAACATCCAACTCAATTTTCTGGCGTTTGGGGAATTCTTGATTTCTAAGAGCCCTAGCGCAAACACTTGGTAAATACAATTAAGTAAGGCGTGAAGGACGTACATTTAATACAATTAAGTCCAACAGTCACTTAAGCAAGAAGTATAGTACCTAAAGCACGGTATCTGGGACACATGTTATCCGAGGAAACAAAGGTAGAGGAGAGATTGTCTCTAAGGAAAAGAAAAAAGAAAATAAAGAGAAAAAAAAAACCCGTCAACAGAGTAAGAGGAAAGTAGTAAACCAGCCTTAAAAGGGAGAGTGCCATTTCCACACAGTTTTATATTTTATACCTCAGCCCTCGCTAGCAGGTGGCAAAATAAGGGAGCTGGAAAATATAAAAGTAATATCTAACTCAAATACGACAAACCATATTTAAAGAGTCTACCTGTTTTCAGCTTCACTCCTCTGTGCATGTCTGCGAGTACAGACTGCATTTGAATATGAGGAAAAAAAAGTGTGTTCTCTAGTTTAGTGAACTCTGTATAGCTTCCTCACTTCATGAAGGTTCCATTTGTAATACAGACAGTGAAGTTTCTCTTTATGATTTTTATATTGTTTAGTTCGCATAAACTAGAATATTGCTTCTATTCTAAATATTTTCTTATCCTGACTTTATCATAACAAATGATATGATGTTAAAAACAGTGTAATGACATCGAACCCGATTCCAAAGGCGGGATTCAAATGATTTTCTGGATAGAAGCCATAAGGATTACCTTGATGAATCTGGTATATTGAATAATATATATATATGTAATTCCTTTATTGTGCTAAAATTACAATCTGCCTTGCTAGGCAATAAGTAATTAAGATATACTATCATTCATACCATATTTACATTTCATCATTCACTCGCTCATTCATTCAGGACATGATTGGAGAAACTGGCCATTGCCAGGACTCCCACTGTCACTTGATTATAGCAGGTCACGAGGCCACTGCCGTTTCAGTCTCCGAGGAGGATTATAGGGATGAGTGACGCAGTGCAATGACTGTGCTACGGGATTAGGGTGGTCGGAAAGGCTACTGTGGAATTTCATAAACTTGGAAGGGATGAGTTCTAGGATGTAGGGTATATTAAGGTCGTTATGAAGGGTTTTGTTGCTGACATAATAAGGGGCATTTACTATTGTTCTCAGGACTTTTGATTGAAAGGATTGGATACGCTTGATGTTCGACTTTTTTGCTGTCCCCCATAGTTCTATTCCGTGTGTCCAGATTGGTTTAAGTATAACTTTGTAGATTAGTAGTTTATTGAGAGATGGGATGTCCTTTGAAGTAGTCTGTATAGTTGTCCAAAGCGTCTGTTTAGTTCTTGTCTTTTTAGTCTCGTATGTGGGTTACAGGTCAGTCGTTTGTCGAGATGGAAGCCTAAGTACCGTACTGTCTCGGATACAGGGAGAGGAATAGAATTAAAATAAACTAGCGGACAGGACTTGCGACAAAGGGTGAAGGTAATGTGGGAACATTTTGCTTCATTAACTTTGATCCGCCATTGTCCTGGGTCCCATCCTCTATAACCTATACACCGCTGATGTCCCCTCTACTCCCAATACCTTCTTGGCCACATTTGCAGATGACACTGCAGTCTTGTCATCTAACCCAGACCCCGACATATCATTCCATAACCTTCAAAAAACACCTTGACGAGATCGAGTATTGGTGCAACCAATGAATAATATAATGAGAGATAGCTGAAATCCAGCTTGTGGGAGGGAATGAGGAGTAGGTGAGAAAGGAAAAGGCATAACAAAAAACAACAGACAGACATTAATGGAGTACTGTAAAAGAGACACTTTGTCGGCCAGTGCCCTCGAGAGTGTGACAAAAGCGACAGAAAACAAGCAATCAGAAACTAGAAAAATCTGAAATAACGCCTAATTATTGTGAATATGAAATAAAAATAAAGAACTAAATTTTTTGACGAATAATTTCAAGTAGTAATTCTGTTTTTATTAAATTTCGCTTTAAATAGTTCATTTCTCGACCTCTTGGTCAGCCTCCGCTGGCAGTGACGCGGCTGACAGAGGAGCGTGGGGGACTTCCCAAGTCTCCGCATCCTCGCTCGCATGCGAGGGAGGTGACTACCATGTGGATTTGGGATGTCTCTGGGCTGACTGAAAATATTGTATGAATGAGGGAATGAATGAAAAATTGTAAATATGGTGTGAATGAGATCATTTATCACAATTCATATATCACACATGTTCTACTTACTTGCCCATTACTCTCAACTCTACGCATACTTTTCAAAATAAAGCTTCCCTTCATTGTCTAAGATATAATTGCTATGGTTACAACCTCGTTATGTGTATACAATTTTAATCAATTTAACTACTAACGGCGTTAATGACGAAGCGGTTTTACGCCGAAATAAACCCAACCAACCATCTTTTGCCATAAACCTAAGCTGATTGCAACTTTAGCACAAATTCACATTAACACTGATACGTATTAACATCGATATATATTATATATTATACGATATATTATAGGAAGTAACCATAGACAAATAGAAGTTACCCTCTTAACGGACCAGGAAACACCCACCTTTTCATATTTTTGTATCAAGAAACATTCGGCGTCAGTATAGAGAAATAGGAAGTTAAATAATCTTGTAGAGGAGAGTCTTTTAAAAAACTTTGTTATGAATAACAATCAAAACACTTGTATGTATACAGATATTAATCAGTTACAGCGTTAGAACATACTTTAGTGAATGCTTAGGCACGAGTGAGTGTGTCTTGGCCCTAAGCAGGTATGAAAAGGGTTAGGATTTTAGTGGATGAAATGGTTACTTACAAAAAACAAGGGGACCATAAGTCTCAGCTGAGGTACACGTTTCTACTAAAAATGTAGGATATAATGAGCATTATATAACTGGGGCCAGTTCACGATTCCGAAACCGTGAGCGCTCACGTAGTAGACCCAGGATTGGTTGGAATAAGCCGGCCTCTCTCTAATTGGTGTCTCACAGAAATCTACTTGCCTGTATAAAGTAGAAATTCCGTGTTCTCTTTTATTCAGTTGGTACCAAACACTACTCTCACTTCTTTACTCTCTTCACTGGCTTTCTTATTTAGTTATCTTTGGTCCTCTATTCCTGATCTGCTAGATTTAGTCTGGGTGATGTCAGCCTCCACACCCTTCCCAGTGGAGTTGCCTCGCGTCTGCCCGCTTAACTAGCATATCCTTGGAAGGAACCCCATACGAGGGCTTCTGCCCCCCCTAATGTACCCTAGTTTCCCCCAGTGGTCCAGACCCCCTCTTTCCGGTTCACACTTAAGGATCCGGACGGTTTTTGCCTACCCTCAGAGTTCACACTCGGTCATGACAAGACCATAAATTATCTACCCTGTAGCTCTTTTCCTGAACATGTTGGGGCACGCGTTCTAAGATCTTATGGAGTCAGATCAATAAAGCTGCCCACTACTTAGGCCACCAAGGTGTTGTCCTCAAGCCCAGGTATTGTCATGGGTCCCCCGAAGGGCGTCCTTGACAAAAATATTTATTAGAGATTGCTATACTTTTCATGTCTTCACAATACTAAATGTCTCTGGCTTGAAAAGAGATCTCAGGTGTTGAGAGAAAACCTAACGCAAGGACAAAATATGTTAAAACATTGACAGTTCGAAGAGGTAGAAAATACGTTAGAAAATCAAGTAAAATTTTATAAGGTTGTTCCCTTAGCGTAGTTGTTGGATCACAAATCACTGTTTTTGGGCCGCGAGCGTTAGCCACAATGTAGATTTATCACGCTTCGAAGTTATCCGAGGTACAAATGAAGGGCTCCAACAAGCCGGCAGGAAGTTAGCATGTTGAAACTGAGATTTCGGGAAGAGCTGAAGAAGTTGTTGAATAATTAGAGTTATCAGATGCAAAGGAGTCTAATACGACCCGGGGAGTTGGCAGCCCCACATGAATTACAGATGTGTCTGCGAGTACGTCGGAGCCAAACCTCACTGTATAATAACCAGGAGAACTGCTTTCAACACTTGGGAAAGTCAACAGGCAGGAGTCTGGCGGGTATAGTGCAACAACTTTGTCCTGGGTCTTTGCTCTGGAGAACGTAATGAACAAAACTTGAATAAACAGAACGTCGATGGCATTGAAATCTATAGGTGCATAAATAGAACGTCAAAATATATAAAATCCTTATCCGAAATGACCATGGATGTGAACTGGAGACAATATATGCAGGTAGCTTTATAGTTAAAAAAGAAAAATATTAATTTGTGTTGATTTACCAATCAGGCACAACTCCTAACTCAAATTTCTATTCAATATAATTTTCAAACATTAATTAAGATTAACTTAGCGACCAGCCGATTGCGGAATGCTTTCAGAACATTACGTTCTGTTTTAATTACGTTTTCATCGCGTGAAATCAGCTTGTCACTCTATAAACAACCACAAAGCTAATTAAATTCCAGACGAGATAAAAAATTAATTAGTCGTGTTTAATGAGATTTTTCTTTTAAACCCACACACGATATCCCGCTTATACGCATATTCAACGCTTTTAACGTTATTGAACATTTTCAGATTATTCTCAGTTCAAAAATTAAAGGTTGTTTTTCAGTGTACACTACGGTGGAGAAATTCTAAACTATGTCAACATACGGTTTTATAAAATAATGATAAAAAATTATAAAACGATTTAAAACGAAAATACCTATAATGCAAAGATTTTGTAAAATTGGGTCAGATCCATTAAGCAGCTCTCAGTATAATAAACACACAGTAAACAAAAACTGTCACTATGTCTATGTGTTAACACAAGATGCTTAACCTTTCGGACTGTAGTTGTTTAATACACACATGGAGGATGACAACCATCTAAGTCAGCTAGAGACTGTTAGGTGTTTATTTAAACCAACTTCTTATTATTAATGTCTGTCAATAAACAACATTCCACGCTCTATGACATTTCCTTTTTTTGCTATCATAGCCTGATGCTGAAACGCATAGAATGTTGAAACTTTGTCCACAAATAAATTGATAAAATGTCTAAATGTTTTAACAAGCTAAGCCGATTCCCAATTAAATACCCACTCAACTTAGGTTTCAGCAGTGAGCTACATTTGTTTAGATTGTTGAATGACTATAATTATCAAGTTATACAAAAAATAACAGGTGTCAAATTTTTATATATTTAAAATTTTAATAAAAGTTATTGATTGTTTACTATGCTATTGTTGGACTATGTTGAGAATGAGTAGTTTGATTGTTGAGATATCAGGTTAACTGATAAGTCATATCATAAAATTAATAAATGGACGACTATTTGACATACTACTCTTATTACCGAGACCTGATGCAGAGATAGTATGCAAAAACATCACGCATTAATAAATTTAATCACACATATTTCTACCTTCAATCGACATAGGTGAATGCCCCCAAAAATCACTCCCTACAATATAAATTCCTCGGCTAACTGCGAGCTCATAGTTTTGTTTGTTAGCAATATTTCTTAAATTGCACTCATCAATCGATTCCATTCGTTGACTGTATAAGTGGAATAAAGGAAACATTTCATTTCTTCGGTTATTTCTTTGGTTATTATTTCATACTGTTAGATACCTATGGTTTCATCTAAACAAAAGCCTGGCTTGAACCCTCACGCACGCCTCAATACAAGAATCGGACAGATGGTTTGGACAGCTATACAGAATACTTATCAGAAACTCTAACCTTATACAATATAATAATAATAACACCAATAACTTCACATATACAAACATTTGCTATAACAGATTTGGAGTTACGGAAAAGAACATCAAACGAATTCAAACATTTCAATCCAAAGTCCTTGGACTTCACATTGATCTCCACGTGCCACTGTCTTGTGAACTTATACCCTCAAGATTTTCCCAATTCTTAACTTAGAATGAATTCTTACATCCCAATTAATAATGCTGAACAACTAAATTTAATTTAATTAACATAATTATGCACATATATACTGAGGTAAAAAACATATAACTACATAGAACGGTCTGTTTCGAGAAAGGGGCAGCTGTAACATACTTAGGTATGTTTTTATAAAGCTTCTCATAAAAAAAATTGGAATTGGAAAAATTAAGTTTATATTTTTCCCATGCAGTTATGTACGTTCCAAAAGAGTTTATGTTATTTATGAATTCTTTATTTGAAGAACTGGAGGGAGTTTCTCACTCATCGACTAATAACAACGACCGGGCGCGAAAGTACACCCCTGACTCCTTCAAGCCATTCGCAACTGACTCCTATTTGACGAATAGGGACATTAGGCAATAACTACAGTTCTCTCTCCTAACGTTTTTATGAAAGAAGGTGTCGTCAAATTACCATTATAAATAAATGTTAAAAAACATTGAGAGAAAAGTTGGAAGATGTAAAATTCAGTAACAATATTCATTTTAAAATTTATCCGCTCATCTAAATCGTCGTGCCAACTTTTTATCCAGTGACTCTCATCATTACAATCCTCTTCGTCACCTAAAACGGTGGTAGCCTCACTGTTGTAAATCTCTCTCTCTCTGGTATTCGCCTCGTGTGGAAATGATCGGAGAACGAGTGCCGCTGATCCCAGTTTGCTTGAGATATAGTTTGAAAGTAGATGAGCTCCTGGGTATAATGTGTATGAATGTTAGTATGGTTTAAAAGTATAAATGAATTCTTACATCCCAATTAATAATGCTGAACAACCGAATGTAATTTTATGAAATAAAGAGCTTATAAATTAAAAATATTTTTTAAACGCATGAATAATCGGAGGGAATAAGACATCTCACAATTTCCTAATAGCGGAGCAGTCGGCGCGGAAAAGGGATTGGATGCGTTAGTCACAGGGAGGAGTGGATATTTAAAGTAGACCAGATGAATTGGGGAAGATATTTCAGAAAACGTAATAAGGGATGGAGGCGGTTTGTATGCTGGCATCGGGCGAGCCCAAATTAGCCACCCCTTCCCTTTAATTAAGGTTTTAATATTCGCTAAGCGCCTTACCCTTTTTTTTTTCTTCCTTTTTTTTTACAAAGCCGTCATAAGACTTGAATTACTTGGATCATCGGTTTTTGTTGTTTTTTTTTCAAATAATACTGCAATCTGATTTTTCATCTATATTATCAATTGTCAGTTTTTTTCTATACCGTTTATAGAAAAAAAAATACTATCTAATATGTGTTCAGGCCGCAGTCACGTATATGAAATTTGAGAAGCGAATTAAATTTTTTTGTTTGAAGAATTGAGTAGGTAGTGAGTAAGATAAACGGTATTTTTTTTTTTCATAGCCCCTTTAAAGTTTACAATCTTTATACAATCTTTATTGTGCAATAATTACAATCTGCCTTCTTATAAGGCAATAATAATACAGATAAATGATCTCATTCATACCATATTTACAGCATCATTCACTCGCTCATTCATACAATAGGACATGATTGGAGAAACTGGCCATTGCCAGGACTCCCACTGTCACGCGTTTATAGTAGGTCACGAGGCCACTGCCGTTTCAGTTTCCGAGGAGGATTATAGGGATGAGTGGCGCAGTGAAATGACTGTGCTACAGGATTAGGGTGGTTGGAAAGGATACTGTGGAATTTCATAAACTTGGAAGGGATGAGTTCTAGAATGTAGGGTATATTAAGATCGTTATGAAGGGTTTTGTTGCTGACATAATAAGGGGCATTTACTATTGTTCTTAGGACTTTGGATTGAAAGGATTGGATACGCTTGATGTTCGACTTTATTGCGGTCCCCCATAGCTCTATTCCGTATGTCCAGATTGGTTTAAGTATAACTTTGTAGATTAGTAGTTTATTTTCTATTGAGAGATGGGATGTCCTTTGAAGTAGTCTGTACAGTTGTCCAAAGCGTCTGTTTAATTCTTGTCTTTTTAGTCTCGTATGTGGGTTCCAGGTCAGTCGTTTGTCAAGATGGAAGCCTAAGTACCGTACTGTCTCGGATACAGGGAGAGGAATAGAATTAAAATAAACTAGTGGACAAGTCTTGCGACAAAGGGTGAAGGTAATGTGGGAGCATTTTACTTCATTAACTTTGATCCGCCATTGATTGCACCAATACTCGATCTCGTCAAGGTGTTTTTGAAGGTTATGGGATGCTATGTCGGGGTCTGGATGGGATGACAAGACTGCAGTGTCATCTGCAAATGTGGCCAAGAAGGTATTGGAAGTAGAGGGGACATCAGCGGTGTATAGGTTATAGAGGATGGGGCCCAGGATACTGCCCTGTGGAACTCCTGCATTTATGGGGTAGTATTTAGAGTATTCTAAACCACAGCGGACTTGGAAGAAGCGGTTTGAAAGGTAGGACTGTAGGATTAGGAAAAGAGTCTGTGGTAAATATCTTTTGAGCTTGTAGAGCAAATCTGCGTGCCAAACCCTGTCAAAAGCTTGAGCTATATCATGAAAGGCAGCAGTGCAATACTGTTTGGTTTCAAGGGCTGAGGAGATGTGATCAACAACGCGAAGACCTTGTTGAGCAGTGGAATGCCGTTGGCGGAAACCAAACTGGTGTGTGGGAAAAAGGTTTTTGGATTCGACAATTGGAAGTAGACGTTTTAGTAGGAGTTTCTCAAATATTTTTGAGAGGATAGGGAGTAGGCTAATTGGACGGTAAGATGAGGCGTCATTGGGTGGTTTACCAGGTTTGGCGAATAGGACAATAATGGAATGTTTCCAGAGGAGTGGAAAGTGCGTCGTTCGGATAATGCAATAATATATATAGGTTAGGAAGATTATGGCTTTAGGAGGAAGTTGTTTGAGAACTTGAGGAGTAAGGAGATCATATCCAGGGGATTTTCGGTAAGGTAAGTTTTTCAGAAGGTATTTGACCTCAGAGGGATTAACAGCTTTTGGTGGAAGAAAGAGAGGAATAGGTGAAGTGAGGAAATCTTCCACAGTTGTGCTGTGAGTATGGCTTTGATGAGAAAGGTGAGGTATGAAAGTATGGGTAAGATGCAGAGCAAATTCCTCCGACCTATCCCCATCCGAAGCCGCCCAGGACCCATCATCACGACGGAGCGGATGTGAAACAGGTTGATACTTTAGGATTTTTTTGGTTACATTCCACAAGGAGTTATCCCCGGTAGACAGAGAGGAGAGGTAGGAATTGAAAGAATCGGAACGGAAGGATGCCAATCGCCGCTTTACCAATCGGCAGTACTGATTGTACGAGCGGCGATCGGCAGGATGCCTCCCGGCATCTTTGCCTTGCGATCATTGCCACACTGTTCTGGAGCGGCGTTTGGATAGGATTAGATCTTTTAGATGCTGAGGTAAACGATCATGATTATGGATTTTTGGGTGACGATGGGGTGACGATGCCTCCCAAGCCGACCTCTGGACCAGGGTAGTGAAAGAATGCACTGCATCGTCTAGGTCTTGGGATGTTTTCAGGGACACTTTGAGGTCAATGGAGCCTGTAAGAAGCTGGCGGAAGTGGTCCCAATCGACTGGGCCCCTAATAAATGAAGGAGGAGGCAGTTTGTGAATTGGTCTTAGGGAAATGGTTAATAATAAAGGACTATGGTCAGAGGAGAGATCATCAAGGCGCGTGAGTGAATAGTTTAGTGTTCCTAAACTATTGTAAAAAAAGAAGTCAAGGATATCAGGATTTCGGTTGGGATCAGATGGCCAATAGGTGGCTGTGTCAGGAGAGATCGTGGAGCAATGTTTCCGTGCGAGTGCAGACAGCAAAGCACGTCCGCGTGTATTCGTGGATCTTGACCCCCAGTGTTGGTGCTTTGCGTTAAAGCCCCCACCCACAAGGAAACGATGCCCGATGGAGTCTAGAAAGGAGATGAATTGGGAATCGGTAATGGATTTATTGGGAGGGCAGTACACTGATGCTAGTGTAAGGGGAAAAGTGAAGTTGGTGATTGACACTTCAGTGGATTGAAGGAAATCATGTGCAACCAGAGGAACTATGTGGTGGGATATAGAGTTATGGACAATGACAGCGGTACCTGCATGAGCTGTTCCATCTGGGTGATCAGTTCGATAAGTCTGGTACTGTCGAACGGTAAATGGTCAATAAATGGTCAAATAAGAGCTACGTCGATGTTTTTGTCGTGGATTAGTGCTGTCAGTTCGTTAGTGTGGGCGCGAACACCATTCGCATTCCAAAGGAGAATGGATAAGGAGTCGGAACGATCCACTTATGGATTATGTTTAACGGGGATAAGGTAGGAGACAAGATTTGTGAGAAGGGAAATGAGAGGGGTAATTAGGGTTCTGAACTCTGTAAGGAATGAGGTTAATAGGCTAGTAAGATCCGAAGAACTTGAAGGTGGAGGAATATGCGAGATGTGTGGTTGAGGATGGGATTGAGCTTGAGGGTTTACGGGATGAATGGAATGCTGGGAAAGGTGATCTTGCGGACAGGGAGTGGGCGGTGCCTGTGACTCCTCTCTGTTGCGAACGGCATCAGCGAAAGGAACAGAAGGCCTCAAATTTCTGGCTGGGCCACTTCTTGTTACTGGCTGTTCCTCTTCTGGCTGACGACGTTGTTCTGTCCTGGACTTCAGTGTTCTGTAGGCCTCGCAACCCTTGTAGTTGGCCGGATGTCCTTGGTGGCAAAGCACGAATACCGCAGGCGATTTTAGGGGCTTTTTGCACAATTCAGATTTGTGCTGCCCACTGCACTTAACACACCTTGGAGGGTGGTGGCAGTAAGATTTAGTGTGCCCATATGCCTGACAGTTATGGCACTGGACGATATCGCGTTTGGGATACGGTTTTTCAACCTGTACCCTAGTGTAGTACAGGTTTGTTAGGTCGTATATCTTCTCGATTCCAGGTGTCCTCTCGAGTTCGACAAAGAACAGTGGTAATGCTGTTTTTATTTTTTCATCCTGTTGCCTATCCGCACGCAACACGTTTGTTATTTGACGAACTTTGTATCCGAGAGCTGAGAGTTCTTCTTCTATTTCGTCAGCTGGTGTGGTTGGGTGCAAATTTCTGATCACCACTCGGAGTGATCGTTCCTGCTTTAATTGGTAGGTGTGGAAGTCTGCCTTAGTTTCTCCTAAGTATTTAACTATTGCTCGGTATGTTTCGGGAGTGTCCGGAGAAACTTTTGTGTCCCGGGACCGATTGAGGCACGTGTATTTGCCTGTACCTACAATTTTATTCAATTGGGTACACATTAATTTAAATTTATTAATATTTCGCACGAATATAGCTGGTGGCTTGGGCTGTGTGGGCGTTTTGTTGACGTCCATTTCATCAGTTTGAAGATTTTTCAACGCCTCAAAGGTGTTGGGCGTGAAGAAAGGGGAAACTTCGACGGTGTCTTCTTTAGATGTGCTAGCCTGTGGAGGTATCTCTTCCATGGAACTAGTGGCAGAGGAGGTTATTTGTATGTTCCTGTTTGAACGTCTCGGTTTTCGCTTTACAGGCGATTGCGTCGGGGTTGGACCGAGTGACCGAGATCTTTTTTTTTTATTTTGCGACATCAGTTGTTGATAAAACCTCATTTTATCATAACAACTGTTTTGCTAATAAATTAGATACGTAGCGCCGGTGAGACTCGATCTCACAACTACAAGCGGCGAGACACCGGGTCTTGGCTCTGAGCCAACAGAGCGTTTGGCTCAGAGAGCCGATCACTTCATGTTATCTCCGATTCGTGTATGGCTAAAGGTATAGCGTCCAAAATGGCCGACCTCTCTCTGTCCGATATCACTTGTTGCACTAAACACAAATGTAACAAGTGATTCACTCACCTCCTGTGGGCTCCCTCGTGAGCTGGTCACATGAATTGCCTGCTAGAACAATTCTATGTGTGACTCTGGCCTATAAGCGGTAGTAAACAGTATGTGAAGTAGGAGCGAAGTAGAGAGCTGTTGTAAGTAGTAGCGCATGCGCAAAAACTCCCTTTAAAGTTACAGATAATTACATATCTGTACATACATACATTATATAATGATAGATCCTCAGGCGAATCTATTTACAAACTATTTCTGTATTTCCTTTAGCACCACTACATTATATACAGGTTTTGTTATTTTATAAAAATTATATAATGAATAAACAACTATAATGATATACATTATACGTTACTGGACTGAACTGACTAATAAAGGTGTTGGGGCTCACCTTTTTGATCAACCTTAAAACTAACTTACATACTAATTTTTAACCTAATTTTTCACCAACAGCCTGTTGCCATCGATGCGGGAGGGGTGGTGGGGTCATAGTGTTAAACACTGGGTTTGTCAGGTTCTGCAACGAGTCAAAAAACTTAATGTGTCTCCGGCCGATGAACTCACCAACCTACGGCACACCAAGCAACGGGTGCTGGTCAGCGTTCTTCAACCTCTCGAAAGAGGTATGTCGGACCACTTTTCGCATGATCCCATTCTGGAAATATTGGAGACGTTTGGCTGTATTGTCAGTCA
This sequence comes from Acanthosoma haemorrhoidale, assembly GCA_930367205.1. Classification (NCBI taxonomy): domain Eukaryota; kingdom Metazoa; phylum Arthropoda; class Insecta; order Hemiptera; family Acanthosomatidae; genus Acanthosoma; species Acanthosoma haemorrhoidale. Next base: position 16,869,629 of record OV884011.1, on the reverse strand, counting down.
AGTGGGTACCGTACAGCAGTGCTGACCGGAGGACACAAGCGAGTACAGGCTCTTCAAACAGGCCGTTTCGTGCTATGCAAGTTGATTTCGAAGCAATGCACATATAATCTTAGCTTCGAGTTAGATAGTAGTGTTCATTGTATCAGGCATCAGAAGCGGATGTTTTTCATTCTTTATCAATTACTCCATTCTCCTATATATCCTTTCAATCCATAATTGACATAGGTAGGAGATTACGCTAGATCTGCTTACATCAAGGTAAGCCATTTAATTTACGTAGTACCCTTAATTTCGAATTGCAAAACAACTCTTCTAATTTGCACGCTTACAATAAGTACATAAAATATCTTCATGCAGTTAGGCAACAATTTGTCAGCTTTTTATGAATTTTTTTTTTTTAAATATTTAGCAACATTTCAGGTTAATGACATTCTAGCTCACTAAATTAACAAAAGAGTAAAATATAAATTTTAAATCTAATTTCTACGAGGATACGTTCATCTGTGTACAAGTCATATGATATGTTACTTTCAGGTGCTCTGTATTCTACCTTGATATTACTTTATTTTTTTTATTATTAAAGGTGGTAGCCGCATGAAATAGTCACCATCCCTTGTAACTTTTTAGGTAACAAAGTAACGATAAATCTTTACCAAATCTCCGTAAATTTATATTCTGTTAAATTTAAAAAAAAAATAGAATGGAATTATGATAAATTGCTTAGAGCGAAGCCGTGAGACGCGCGAGGTTGCCACCTGTTCGCCCGTGAAAAGGCTTTTAGACGTAAATTGACTGGCGGGAGAAGAAATGTGAAACCGCTTCGGTGACAGGGCGAAATGGTTTCAGTTAAAACGCTCCCGGTTCACTTAAAGCCCGTTTGCAATGTCACTTCTCTAAATGAGAAACCGACAATTTTTTTTTTTTTTTTAACCTCGATTTATATTTGACAACACTTTCAATGTCTACTACTCCACTCTCTCAAGTGTTCATCATTAGGAACAAGTCTTAAAATCGGTCCTATTAACTAACCCGTACACATCTACTTTATATTTATATGTATAACTCCTTTATCGTGCTAAAATTACAATCTGCCTTATTAGGCAATAAAATTGTGAGATAAATGTTCTCATTCATACAGTATTTACTAAGAGCCCAGAGGCCTCCCAAATCCACATGGTTGTCACCTCCCTCACATGCGAAAGAGGAAGCGGAGTCTTTAGAAATCCACCAAAGTAGACATTTAGTGTATAATCCATAGAACACACAGGAAAGCAAATCTTAGGTAGTACCGAAATTACTTGTAGTGGCACATGCACGGAGGAGAACTTTTGGAGGAAATGTTTGATTATAGCGTAATAATTAAGAAAAAATAGTTTTAAGTTACAAAAACGTTATTTCATTAGTTACCACCTAGGGCTGACAACCATGCATAGATACAATAAATAGAATTAAAGAGGACCTTCGTATAAAATTGAATGCCTGAATGACATAAAGTGAAAACATAAAGTTATGAATGACCGAACTAAAAAAAGGTTTGTGCTATTTTCTTTAGCAACGTCATTCATTTGAATCAAAGATTTTGATATGACCGTTGTGTAAAGATTGTTGACATATAAAAAAAATGTCGTTCCTCTTACATTAGGTCCTAATAAAATAAACAAATTTCATACTAATGCCTAATAACTGGTTATTTTTAAACGGTCACCAGACCAAATGAAATGTTTTTTCGACATCTAACTATGTTTTTTTTTTATGTTTTTCAAGTAAACATTACTATTTTCGACCTTGTTCTTAGTCTTACAGGATAATGTCCTAGAATAAAGTTTTTTTTTTTTTTCATTCCATTTCTGTTCAACAATATAAATAGTTACGATCAAATGACAAGTTTCTCCAAACATATTGTTGTGTGACTTTTAACGAAGCAGTTTATATAAATAATCGAGAATATCTTTCATGAAAATTAAATAAGCGTTAATGTGTTACTTGAAAAAAAAAATTGGTGTTGGTCATATATTACTCAGCGCGTTAGAAAACCGATCGCTCACCGGGGCCCCCGTGGCTGAGTCCGCGGGCGATATCTTCATGCAAGCACGTACCCTTTTTATGCCCTCGCGTCTAGTTTTCCAGTGGTCTTCGCTTTTTATTCTCGTTCACGAGTCCGAGCACGAAACCACAATAAGGTCTCAGACACTTTATTCAGATATATTTGGTACGATTTATTATTTGTTCTTTGAGCCCAGGTATACCCCCCCCCCTTTCGGCTCTTTCATATGTTCTCGTCGGGGGATAAAAAACTTATGTGGGAATTGCTGGGGAGGATGGGGGAGGGGCAACCGACCCTTCAGCCATCGACAAGGAAGCTTTAGGCTGCGATAAAACAGAAATATGCAGCCTTCGCCTCCTCTCTCACCCTTCTATGGTCATGATCACTTTTTGACAACCATATTTTCACATTAGTGAAATTTATTTATAATAAATAAGGGAGCTCAATTGTGGAGAGCAATTTAAATGCATTATTAGTCATTTCCTTCTAATAACAGGAGTTATATAATCAGGGGTTGTAAATTATTATATATTGCGGTATTTAAATTCAATAAAAGTATTTTAAGGAAGTTATCTAAATAATCCAGCCCAATTTTTTTTTAGTTCGGTTTTTATGTTTGAAGTATACTACATTGGCCAAAATTATAGATTACAACCGATTCCTGAATCTATTACAATCTACACCAAGTGCTATAGTTGAGTCAATATTGAATTAACCTTGTTTTTTGAACCATCATGACTATTGAATCATTAACTTGAACGATTTTAAATAGGCTATTTCTGTCGTGGTGCTTGAAAGAACCTCCACTCAGAAGGTATTTACTCTTAAAATTTTTTCTCACGGTTAAGTATATATTAAAAACTTAATAAACAAATACAAATTATAAATTAAATGTTTGGGCTCTACAAATCAAAAATTGCTTTTTTTAAGGTCTGTATTTTAGCTATTTACAGCAGTTTTTTTATATGTTGAAAATAACATTATTAGCTGGTACAATTAACCATTAATTATGAAATTAAAAGTACAGACATTCCTAATCTTAATCTCATTATTAATTTTTCTCCAACTTTTCCATTTTGTATATAATTTCTTATTGGGATAACCCAAAATAATGTATGTATGTATGTAGGAAGGTGATTTTTTTATTTTAAAAATTTGTATCAATTCCATGAATTTGCTGATTTATAAAGGGTATATAATATCACATTTTTTTTTAAATAAATTATATATGTATTATTATTATTATTATTTGTTCCGGCATTTGTGCACCGCGGCCTCACTGAGACCTATTGTGCGCCGTCCATGTCCCTGTCCTATATATGTGACAGGCCCACGGCCTTTGCAAATCTGAGGATACTGAATGGATCGATCAGTTCACATAGTTTGGGGTCTACAATGCGATCACTACCAAAGTGAAGGTATCGCCTTCTAGCTAAGTTATCACAGTCACATATTATATGACGTGCCGTTTCTCCCTCTTTCCTGCAGAATCTGCAGATTGGTGATCCCACTATCCCCAAATTAAGGAGGTGTTTATTTAACTGACAGTGACCTGTATAGAGTCCTGTCACACTTTTGAGTGTCCACCTGTCCATTGATAGAAGTGCTGAGCTTCTTCTCTTACAGGGTCCATTAAGAAACAGTTTCGAGTGTTCCTGTTTCTTAGTTTCTCTCCAAGAAAGTCTTGCCTTGTCCTCTAAAGCCAATTTATTACGCCTTTTAGCGTAGCTGAGGCTGATACCACATCTTATATATGTATCTACAATCATACGATGTATATATTCACTGAAACTAAAAAATATATACATTCATGTAAAAATTATATGTAAGGTACATATAAATTTCAAGAGCCTTTTTTTTTTTTTTTTTTTTTTTCATAGCCCCTTTAAATTTACAGATAATTATAGATCCTCAGGCGAATCTATTTACAAATTATTTTTGTATTTCCTGTAGCATCGCTACATTATATACAGGTTTTGTTATTTTATAAAAATTATATAATGAATAAACAAGTATAATGATACACATTATAAGTGACTGGACTAAACTGACTAATAAATAATAAAGGTGATGGGGCTCACCTTTTTGATCAACCTTAAAACTGACTTATATACTAATTCTTAACCTAATTTTTCCCCGACGGTGTATTGCCATCGATGCGGGAGGGGTGGTGGGGTCATAGTGTTAAACACTGGGTTTGTCAGGTGCTGCAACGAGTCAAAAAACTTAATGTGCCTCCGGCGGATGAACTCACCCACCGACGGCACACCAAGCAACGGGTGCAGGTCAGCGTTCTTCAACCTCTCGAAAAAGGTATGTCGGACCACTTTTCGCATGATCCCATTCTGGAAATGTCGGAGACATTTGGCTGTATTGTCAGTCAAGTGGGTAAATAGCGGGGCACCGTACAGCAGGGCTGGCCGGAGGACACATTTATATCATCAATTTGAGACGAAGCTACTCTTCTCTCCTTTGAAGGTCCCTTTTCGTCAAATCTCAATGACTAAAGGCCCGATGTCATTTGAGCCTTCTCCCGAGGTCTTCAAGGATAACTCCGAATGCTTGGAAATTGTAAATAGCTTTGTGCAATTTCGCTTACAAAAATTAAAAATCTAGTTTATTTAGAATGTTTCATACCAGGTTTTATAATTTACTCTTGAGAAAATGCACCAGTACCACTTTTTGCCACGAATTTTTATGTTGTATTGTGATACCATCTAATATTTAAATATAAACAGCCCATGTTCTCCATTTTTTGTTTTTCCACAATAACTTACGCTTATGAAGTGCTTGCAAGAGGGTCGATTCTATCGTAGTAACTATAGCTACAATACTGTTGTCCATCAACTTAAAAAAACAATAAATTGTTAGAGGCGTCATCTATGATCAATTGTTCCTCTCACTGTCTTTTGAAGGAGTCCGCGGCCTCTAAGGGGCTGTCCTATATCACTTTACTCATTTTGTCAAACAGTTTATGAAAACTTTTGTGATAAATTTAAAATGAGCTGACCTGGTCTGGAAATGAAACTGAAGGCTAGGGGCATTGGGAGACATGACAGACATGAAAAGTTAAGGAGTGGAACGAACATGCTTGAACATGACTTTTAAAACTGGTTCCTTCGAGACTGTATCATTTATTTCACCTAGATCGTTAACTTTTTCCAACTTTCTGTACACCGATAATAAAACCCCGTAAACCCGTAATTGTTGTACTGCATTGTGTAAAATACCAATAATATTGTGCTACTGGATTTGAGTAATTTTTTACAATCTTTGAACACTGTTAATTTTTTACCCTTGTATTTTTAATATTGCACTTTTCTGTATTAGAAATAACAAACTTCGAATTAATTTTTTTTTTTAATGAAATCTCAAGGATTTTCTCAGATAAAAAAGTTGGAAATTTATATTCAGGCTCAATCATAAAGGGGAAAATTTTGATCGATTATATAGATCAGTGGTATTAAAGCGGATAACATCGTGTTCGCTACTTCAACAGAACTAGGAGATTTTTTCGAGGCATTTTGATTATTTGAAGATGCTAAAAATAATGAAAGTTCATAAATAAATTAGTACTAACAAAACAACTATTTTCACTAATTTTGAGTAGGGTGGCAAAATAGAGATCTCAGCAACCGAATTTAATAACATGTAATATTTTTTTAAGCTTCTTTTTCTCTTGTTATAAGAACCTGATGAAAACATATGTTATGGAGTCATCTGTACGAAGAATAACATTATGATAGCTGGAGCTACGCTGTTACAAATCAAAGTGTATTTCCGTTGTCCAAATAAGTTTCATTAATTGCTTTAATAAACTGGCTGCTCATTTGTTCTAACGAGGCTGGGGATTTCGAACATCTCGCCCTATGAATGTAGGCCACGACTAGTAGAGACCGTGAAATAAGCTCGGACAGGAAATTTTGGATGAACGGTTAATACACAGTTGCACTCACATACTGCCTGTTCCGAAAACATATGCCGTTCTCCATTATGTGTTTCCTGAGAAGATAGTAGCGAGAATATCAGGTGCATTGCACTAACTGAGCTGCGGAACACGGCTGTAGTTGCAGCGGGTGAATAGTGCAAGGAGAACACGAGATCTCACTTTTTCCTTAAGTGAATACTTCATATTTCTTTATATTACGAATAGTCCTTTTTATTATTATGGTCCAATTTAATGCTACTGGTAGCTACACGCTGCCACTACAAGAATCATTTGAAAGTAAACTAAAACAATATATGATTTTGAGAAGTAATAAAGAAGATCGTCAAGTTCAATGCTCAAACCGATTTTAATATCGTTATTTGTAAGAAAGCAATTTAACTTTTCGCAAACCTTTTTTTGTAATAAGATTTTCAGTAACCATTATGTTATAACTGAATGCATAAAATATTATTACAGTGGGCTGGTTTTTGAATTGAAGATTTGGAAATTAAGCAAACTGTTGTATTTCTACACCTTTTTTTAATTTAAAAGAGTATAACACTCTCAACTTTGCTCGGTACACAGCCCCGGAATGAAACCAACAATGGTTTTGAATGAGTTTTTGGAATAGATATGTCAGTAGCTTTAGTAAATTTCACGATTTACAGTCAATGAAACATAAGAAAGTCAAAATGAAGCTAAGTAAAAATATGATATAAAACAACAACTAACCTAAATATGAATAAATATCACAGGGCCACTTAATTAAATTAAGTTAATCCAATATAATTCTACTCTTAGCTACTACAAGAACTCTTTGAAACTAAACTAAAAAACCTATAATTGTAAAAGACAATAATGTAGATGGTCAAGTTCGCTGCTCAAACCGATTTTAATTGCGTTATTTCTAATTTTAACTTTTTGTAAAAATGTTTTCGGTGACCATTATAACTAACAACATAAAATAGAAACATTCATAAAACGTCATCAAAAAATGAATTCAAGGAAATTTTGATCACATTCTTTTACAAAAGTAATACTATTAAATATTTAGAGGGTGTTTTTCACACAGGGGCCTTTCACTGGATATAAAACACTAGTTTTATACAACTGCAGTAAGTCGTAACGAATAAATAAAAAAACATCGGACGAGGAGAAGTGTGTAAAAAGCGAAATGGGACATCCTCTAGCAGTGATGAAGTTAGAACGAGGGGTATGAATATGTAAAGGAAAGTCTTAAGCAGGGAAGGGCTTGTACCTCGGGGATGCTTTGCTACTTACAGGCATCTCACCTGGGCTGGTTTGCATGTCTCATCTATCCGAACCAGGGCAAACAGCTTGGCTATACTTTCAGACAGCTAAGCTTCATGTTGTTATCGATTTATGTGTCGATATCGTAAAATGTGGCATATTGCATGCACTCCGATTTATTACATTACTATACTTATAATGGGTGTCCCAGAATTAACGCAAGATTTGATTTAAATAGAAAACACAGTTTTTTAGTATTTTTGTTGTTATTTTTTTATTAAATTATAAAGTAAATAGGATAGGGTTATTTATGGAATAACACATCGGGCAAATGGCCTCCACGACTTTTCAGGCACATACGCACCCTTTTGTCGGAATTTTCCATGACCATTTGGCATAAATGTATGTGGTTGAATTTCGTTGATCCAGCGTTGAATTTCCTCTTTTAATGCACGGGTGGATGTGGGCTTGTTGACATACACCTTTGACTTCAAATAACCCCATAAAAAGAAACCTAAAGGTGTTAAATCACACTATCTAGGGGGCCAATTCTGATCACCAAAACGAGGGAGTACACGACCTGGAAATGTCTCATGCAGTATTTGAATTGTTTCATGTGCTGTATGGCATCTGGCACCATCTTTTGAAACTACATATTGACCACATCAATATCATCCAATTTTGGCACAAAGAACTGTGTTATCATGTCACGATATCAAGCACAAGTAACAGTCACTGCTTGACCAGCCTCGTCACTACTCTCACGCACTGCTTTGATATTGACATTTGAACGGCTTGTTTTTGGACGACCAGTGTGTTTAGTGTCTCCAACTGATCCAGCCTCCCTAAATTTTTCAATTAATCTCTTCACAGTTGATGAAGTCAAAACACTATTCCGACCATATTTTGTATGAAATTTTCGAACTGCGGCCGCCAAACTTTCATTATTTTTGAGATATTGTTCAACAATAAAGACACGCTGTTCTATCGTGTAACGCTCCATTTTTACTGACCCTAAACTGTCAGCTGTCAAATCGTTTTTTTTTTTTGGGTTGCCAACACGTTACTGCACAAATGGTGGCAAATTCAAATCTTGCGTTAATTCTGGGACACCCTTTAGCTTCAATTTTTATTAAGTGGTCTTGTGATATTTATTCATACTTAGGTTAGTTGTTGTTTTATATCATATTTTTACTTAGCTTCATGTTGTCTTTCTTATATTTCATTGACTGAAAATCGTGAAATCTACTAAATCTACTGACATATCGATTCCTAAAACTCATTCAAAATCATTGTTGGTTTCATTCCGGGGCTGTGTTGAGCAAAGTTGATAGTGTTATTTTCTGTTAAATTAAAAAAAAGGTGTAGAAATACAACAGTTTGCTTAATTTCCAAATCTTCAATTAAAAAACCAGCTCCAACCTACTGTAATAATATTTTATGTATTCAGTTATAACCTAATGGTCACTGAAAATCTTTTTACAAAAAAAAGGTTACGAAAAGTTAAATTATTTTTTTACAAATAACGATATTAAAATTGGTTTGAGTATTGAACTTGACGATCTTCTTTTTTATACCAAAAATCATATTTTTTCTAGTTTAGTTTCAAAGGGTTCTTGTAGTGGCTGCGTGCAGCTGCAAGTAGCATTAAATTGGACCATAATAATTAAAAAGACTATTCGCAATATAAAGAAGGGTGACTTATTTGCTTAAGGAAAAAGTGAGATCTCGTGTTCTCCTTGCACTATTCACCCACTGCAACTACAGCCAGTTAGTGCAATTCCAAAGCATTCATATAACAGTTAATGCTAAAACAAAAAATAAAAACAGTACAGCTAAATTTTGACTTTTTTTACTGTCCATTTAAACAATCAGTTAAATTTATCTCATAAAATATTCTCAAAATATCGAAAATAAGCTATTAGCAATAAAGGATTTAGTAAAAAAAACATGTTTGGTAACGTCACGCATGCTGTCAAACTTTGGTATCAAAGTATAGACGCCATAACACAGTCGGCGCATATGTTTTCGGAACTGGTAGTATGTGAGTGCAACTGTGTACTATCCGTTCATCTGAAATTTCCTGTCCGAGCTGATATCCCGGTCTCTACTAGTCGTGGCCTACAATCATGTATAGACGTTCGGCTAGGCCAGAGGTTTTGATTCCTCGGCCCCGTTAAAACTAATGAGCAGCCAGTTTATTAAAACGAAGCCATTTTGGACGACGAAATTATATTGAAACCAGCGTAGCTCCAACTATCATAAAGTTATTCTTTGTACATATCACTCCTTCATTTGTTAATTATAATAGTGTAATATTTGTTTATAAGTTATATAACCTGGATGTGTTATAGAAGGCATCATCGTAAAACCCACATAGAGCTTTTTACTTAGATTAGGGGCCTGGGGCGAGGATCGTGGCTACGTGATGTGGCACCTAGAGCCCCTACGTGGTCAACCTTCCTCGGGCTTACCTCGCCCTCTCATCTTATACAGCAAGGGTTGTGCCAAGTTACAGTTAAAACTGAATTTATGTTTGTTGTTTTTTTGTTTTTTTCAATTGAATTTCACACATTACATCTAGTTTTTTTGAGCTAGTTCTTTGTTGTCTTAGCCGGATTGACTTCTTCATTGTTCAAGCGCTTGTACATAACATCCTCACGAGGATAAGTGAATCCCAACCATTCTCTATCAGTTCAACGGCAGTAATCATGCTCTATCTACGATCAACAGAAAGTGTGAAAGATGGTTTACTATTTGCCCCCAAGGTTGAGGACACAAACCTAATTTCCAAAATATATGTTTACATCCAATAATATAAATCGCGTACTTTTCGCACATTCAATTTTAATGCATATATATATTTTAGCTATGCACAGTTTTGTGGTCGAAAATACCGTAAAACTGTAAGTAAAAGTAAGTAAGTGAAACTGGTACTAATACTTCGGTCTGGAATCTCTCTATATCCTTCCTTCAGATTCTACTTCTATAATTTGAGTTACTTACATTTATATAAATAATATTTAGCATTTGATCGATATATCCCAACTGACCCTTGAAAGAGAAATATTTATGACAAAATCCCCCCCCTCTCTTCGGCTTCGAACCAAGAAACTCTGGCAATTAATTTTAGGAAGAAGAGGCACGAGCAAAAATCAATCACCCAGCCACATCAAAGGTCTTGTTCAAAGTCTTCTCAAGAACAGCCAACCATGGTACACTCCGGATGGCTCAAATTTCATTAGCCATGACCTATCTTAGACGCTAGTGCTCATTACAAGCTCGCTCATAACTCCCTAACGTCTGTGGACTCATGTTAGCTGTTCGGACTACCGGGAACGAGTTGACAAGAGGAGCCTATTCAACATAAAGCATGTTACTGACCAAGTACACTAGTGTGTATATTACTTTAACTTTCAGCTGTTTTTATTTTAAGTCTCATTTGGTTGTTACTCAGTACGAAGGTAATGTTTTTGAAGCTCTGAAAGGTTTATTTAATTATCGTTTATTAGTTTCTAAAACAGAACGTAACGTTTGCCTAAATTCTAAAGAAGTTCGGAAATTCACAAAACAACGTTGGGATCGATCTACTAAATATAGGTGTCGGGAATTATGTCCCCAAAGGGGAGAGGACGCCCGCCGCGGGCTAGGGTCACTACAACCCGGCTGCTGTCCGGCGAGTGTCAAGAAAGAAATAAAATGGGTGGACCCATGGTCTTTGACCTTTTCTGGCGGCCTAGTCGGCGGGCAGCTTATTTTGTATTGATCTGGCTCCATAAGATCTTACAAGGTGTGCCCCGACAATGTACTATGTTCAGGAGAAGAGGTATAGGGTAGGTAGTTTGTGTGGTCTTGGAATGACCACGAATTCACACTCGGTTTCTAAGGGTAGTCGAAAACCGTCCGAATCAGAAAGGCGAGTGTGAACCGGAGAGAGGCAGACTGGGTCGCCATGAGAGACGCTACTAGGTAAAGTTTGTAGGGCCACGGCAACCGTCGTCCACGAGGAAGAGGTTTCTTCCAAGGAGGTGCTAGTTTTAGCGAGACGAAGGCAGAGAATCCTACTAGGAAGGTGTGGGGTCTCACAACACCGGACTAAAGCATAGCGTGGTTAGGAGAGAGAGATGCAGAGGTAGTTGAATGATAAAGACATGGTTCGAGTAGAGGAACAAGCACCAGTGCAGAGAGAGAGAGAGAGAGAGAGAGAGAGAGAGAGAGAGAGAGAGAGAGAGAGAGAGAGAGAGCAGTGTTTCTCAGGTGCCGGTTTCTGAGAGTCTTTCGCAAGATTTTTTTCTCTTTCAAAACCCCTTTTATTTAACATTTTTACAACACATGAACTATACAATAAACAATATTTACAGAAAATTTCTCCCTTTGATGAATTTGAAGGAGGGTAGAATTACAAAACAAAATTTCTGTTTGCAGTTAAAAAATGCAATTTTTTTTTTATTTCAAATCCTCTTTATTGATAATTTTTACAATGAACAAATAATTTTTGATTTACATTTTTCTCCTCGTGCTGCATACGCAGATGCATTCGAAGGAGGGCATAAATATACTACAATGCAGATTGATGATAAAAAGTCAAAAAACACATACACAACACTAGGTAATGAGGCTCACCTTCAGCTTACAACCGGGAAACAAATTAAACACTAAACCTATATCTTGAACCTAAGACTAAAGCGTTCCTGCCGCGACAGCGTCCTGCCATCGATGGAGGAACGGAGCAGGGGTTATCGTGCTAATCACCGGGTTTGTCAGGTATTGCAGGGAGTCGAAGAATTTGATATATCTACGTTGGATGAATTCATCCACCGTAGGCAGCTCAAAGATCTCGTGAAGCTCTCTGTTGCTCCACTGCTCGAATGAAGTACCTCTGACCACTTTCATCAGTATACCGTTTTGGAATTGCTGGAGTCGCCGAGCTGTCGTATAAAAAAAAACATCGTCACAAGCTCCAAATCTGGCCCTTTATTTAGGCAGGTCAGAGGCTGAGCCTCATCCGCGCGCCCTAGCGGGCTTCAGTTGTTTCATGCACTAGATTCCCTCTCTCTTAACTGACGCTTTAAGGTTTTTTTTATTATTATAATGTAGAAACATAGGTAGATATTTTCTGGGCCGGGACGAGGGGAACTTCCATTTATTCTTTATGAAGAAGTTGTCACTACAATAGAGAAAATTTCGCAACAACAGAAAATTTGAATAACAGAAAATTTTGGCAACGACTTAGGGATTGTGAGGAAGATGAGGTTGTACAACTTGCTAAAGGAAAGCTGCTAGAAAATAATGATCTCAATAACAAGGATAGAGCCACTTGGAATCTAGAAGCTAAATCTTAGAGGAAGTACCGCAATCGTTTGAGCCATTTAGATCACAAGAGAGAGTACAGTGTGTGGTGTCACTGAGAATCAGAAAAATAACATTACTGAAGAGTTTCCACATGGTGTAGAAGGTATTGTAGGAAATGTATTCTCTTCAACATAAGACTTGAGAAAACCCAATCCAAAGGCGGATGGCTATAAACTTATATATGACGCCTCGGGTATATAGGACCACTAACTTAGCCTCCAATGTCAGAAACAGGACTTGTGAAGATCTTTTGGGAGAGGATTCCGGTTTATAAATCCAATTTTGTTTTGGGCGAAAAAAAAAAAATAAATAAACGGCTGGGTAATGGAAAAAGGGCTTATTGATCGCCGCGAAGGCGGTAGAGGGCGAATTACAATCGGGCCGAGCGCACACACTACAGGCCGCCCGAAAATTGGGGTTTAGCTGAGGCGTGAATCATTGACGAGCTCCCGGCAAGGCCCGGTCGGGAAATTAAAACAGAATGCTTCGTCAACTCCCGATTGATTGGAAACTGTTGACGTTCGATGAATTGGTAATATTGTCTAGTTTCCTATTGTTCGTATGTTTGTTCGACATGGGGCAAAGCAGATCTGTCATTCTGACAACGGGCTGGGGTGGACCAACGCTCACTACAATACTACACCTAATGATGTTTTCGAAGCGAACTCGTCGGAACAAGAGGGCTTACTTTTTAACGAAGTTACTCTCCGTAATATGTTTATCTCTGCACTTTGGCGAATCGCTTCGGGCGTGGAATCCAGTGAGTTATGGGAGCAAACATTGTCACTGTGAGCAGCTGCGTTGGATGTCGGGCATGCAAACAGCTCGCAGAGGTGCTGTCAACAACGCCCCTCAGTGCGTTGCCTTGTCGATTCGTCAGTAGCGTAATCATTACTTTTTTTTTTAGTTTCTACCTCATTTATACGGTTCACATCAACAAAATGTATATACACTCAATCAATTACCCAGAAAGTGTAAAAAAACTCAAGGTACTCGCTGGATTCATGTGAAAACAATAAAAGAAGAGGCGATCGGGTTTCGTCTGTTTATCTCTCTTTGTATATTCTGCGATATTGGTCGTAAAAAGGATTCAATTAATCAGAAATTATATGGGTGAATTATATTTCCCTCGAAATATGCAGATTAATTTTTTATCCGTATATGGATAGAGGATAAATTAAATCTCGTAAAATCACCCCTCTCGCCAAAAAAGTCCCAACTCAGAAGTAATTTAGGTTTTAGTTAAGGACAGTGTTAAAACAGTAACGAAAAAATAATGTTTTAAAAGCCTATGATGGAATTCAAGTACTTAAGATTTTCTGGACCTGTTTAATACTCTTTCCAGGTAATGTTTATGAAACTCAAGCCGACTAAATATGTTTTGATATTGTTGCTTTGCTTTTACTGCTTTTATTTATTTATTAATAATTCCTTTTAAGGACAGTTTAATTTATGATGTTAGAAAGGAAATTGCGAGCCTACTAATCCATGAATTAACATGATTATGAATAATATTTCAAAGGGTGAGATTAAGCCAGCGTAATTATTACGATAACTTTACCGGGCAATAGAAAGGGGACGTTAACAAAAACAGCCCCCAGTACAATAGGAACAGGATACAAAAGAATTACGCAAGAAGTGTCTTACTTTTCCAAAGGCGGAGAAGATAATTAACAGTTAACCTTCCGTTTGCAGTTAGAGCTGCTAACATCGAGCCTTATCTTTAGGCACTGTTCCTTCTTGTCTTAGCGGCAATAAAAGCAAGGGTGTACAGGGTTGGGGGGTGACAAGATAAGGCCGGCCCATGAGTAACTTCTTGATAGCCCTTAATAAAACTAGCTCACTTCACTGAACTCTAACCCGGCGCTGATAGTATACATGGCACGTCGTTTGCAAACAAGTTTAAGTGTCGCCTTAAGCCCGAGCGGGTCAAGTACGTTAGCGCAACTTGAGGGATTCGACCTCTGCCCAGTTGTTGGCCTTGCGATGAAAACGTTGACGATTAACAAATTAAAGTATTCACAGAAATCGAATTAACAGTAGCGATTCTCCCTTCTCTTTAAATTGTACAATTTGGTCAGTCTCAATGGATAAGGATTATTGGCTGTGTATCCCACAATACCTTGGGTTAGACTGTTTCATTACATCTGAAGATAAAATGGCGGAAAATTATCCTTTAAAAAGTAAGGCATTCTAAAACAATAGATTAGAAGTTATTTTTCTGAAATGTCTCAATCAACAAATAGCAATGCTAATTAAATTTTAAAAAATGGGGAAAAAAAGTTTAATTAACACAAAGGTACCAATGACGCTTAAAACTGAGTCAGAGCTCATTGGTAATAACCAGCTACAAATCTGTTTCTTTTTAACAATGATTGACACTTTTTATTATACCGTCTCACTTGAATTTGTGTAATACAAACCATAAAAAAACCCATTGATCCATAAGGGTTACGTATAATGAGGCTCATAAGAGAACCATTCGGGGATACCAATACCGTGATGGGAGAGTATATTCCAGATGGACGACTACAAGGAGTGTCTAACCCTGGCTAATCTGGTCACAGTCAACTGAAGAGCATTGGAATAGACATCGCCTAGCTAGAAAGCAATACGATATTTTAAAATTTAAATTCAACAATATAGGTAAAGTATGACGGGATGCCATCTGCCTCCATGTCAGACATTTTGTTTTTTATTTTTGGTTGTATAGTTATAAATAAATATATATAACTTCTTTATTGTGCTAAAATTACAATCTGCCTTGGCAATAAATAATTGAGATAAATGTTCTCATTCATACCATATTTACAATTCATTCACTCGCTCATTCATACAGTATTTACAAACAGGCTAAAGGCCTCCCAAATCCACATGGTTGTCACCTCCCTCGCATGCGAAAGAAGAAGCGAAGTCTTGGGAAGTCCCCACGCTCCTCCGTCACCGGATACGAGCCATTGGAGGCTGACGAAGAGCGCGTGAGCCACATACGCTCAGGACATGATTGGAGAAACTGGCCACTGCCAGGACTCCCACTGTCACGCATTTATAGCAGGTCACAAGGCCACTGCCATTTTAGTCTTCGAGGAGGATTATAGGGATGAGTGGTGCAGTACAATGACTGTGCTACGCGATTAGGGTGGTTGGATTGGTTATTTTGTAGTTTCATGAACTTGGAAGGGATGAGTTCAAGAATGTAGGGTATATTTAGGAATGTTCCCATTGGGCATAGTATAAAATCCCTTCCGAAAATATCATGGTCAATATTTTTTCAATGCGTTTTCCATAGCAATGAAAATTTTGTAATATAGGAGGGATATAGAGAAGATACGGAGTGGTTGTGAATAATTCAGACGATTTAGGTAAGTGGGGCAGGAGTGGATGTATGGGGGTGGGAGGGCTTTGGGATTGGTGCATCCTTCGGCCAACGATAGACATCCATCCCTGGCATGAGATATCGTCCTCGGGCCCATGCACATTTGTCTTGACATCTCGCCCACCATGATCAATGCCCGGTCCCCGACGTCGGGATAGCCTCCCATAAACATCCCTTCCCGTCGTAAACTTGTATATATAACCTTACATTTATATAGAGTGTAATGCGACATCCCTGATCGCTTGTGGGACAAAGCAGTTCCGGTTATGGGGTTAGGAGGTTTTAAACCCTTTATCAATATCTTGATCATAAGTCTGATCGTAGATCTTAATCAAGATTATAATATTTGATCCATTGCATAAACTAAATGGCAATCGCAAATTTGTTTTTGGCAATCGCAAATTTGTTTTTGGCAATCGCAAATTTGTTTTTGGCAATCGATTTATTCTATTGTGTTGTACTCCGGTACAAATAGTATAAAAAAAAACCACAAGAAGTACCTGTGATTTTAAAAATTACTTCAGAGATGTGATTCAAGAAATTAATACACAAATAATTAACACATGGAAAAGTGCATATTTGTCAAAGCCTGAAATATGTGTAACTTGGTATGAGCCTCTTCGTCAGCCTTAACTGGCACGCATCCGGTGACGCGGCTGACGGAGGAGCGTGCGGGAGTTGCCAAGACTCCGCTTCCTCTTTCGCACGCGGAGGACGTAACAACCATGTGGATTTGGGAGCCCTCTGGGCTGTTTGTAAATATTGTACGAATGAGCAAGTGAATGAAAACTATAAATATCGTATGAATGAAAACATTTATCTCAATTACTTATTGCATAACAAGGCAGATGGTAATTTTAGCACAATAAAGAAGCTGATATGGGCAGTTTGAGCTCCTGCATTGATAACATTTTTAGTGCTTATTGCATTATTAAATTGTGAATGTAATCCACGAAAGAACTGGATCATTTACCTACCTTTTGTTGACTGAAAGAGAGCTAAAATCACCTTTCGAACAAATAAAAAAAATTGTAAATATCTAAAAGGGTTTAAAAAAAAAAATGCAATATGAACTTCTTGAAAGGTTTTTGTGTCTGACACGGAGTGTTAATCTGTCTGTACTACTTAATAGTCAATCTTGTGGGGCGCTCTCCTTTGAGCTGCAGACATAAAGACGCTAAATATAATCCCATAAAACACGGTTAAGTGGTAGTAATTAGGTAATTACATCACATTACAAAAGATAAATATTTTCGTAAAATTGTTAATAGGGTACCCTTAATTCTTATAATTAATTTGAGTACTCTTAATAATTATCTATGTTCGGTTTTCAAAATTCAACAGATTTTGTCAATTCAAGTTTTTTTTAACGCGGGGGGGGGGCTAAATATCTCTCATTAAATGTTTATGTGTAAGTCAATCCTAGCAAGGAGAATTAACATCAATACAAATTAATAGTTGATATAGAGCTTCTCAAAAATTATTACGAAATAATGTCTGATATAAAATTCATGACTATAAAATAATAAATCATTTTCAATAGTCAGGCGATCTTTCTAGTGGCATAGGATTGGAATAAACAAAGTAAGAGTAGAACTAACATTTCTTGACGATAAGTCTGATGAAAAATATTCATGGAATGAAAATATTAGAAAAAATATCAAATTAGAGGCTTGTTGTTGAGAATTTCAATTTGAGAGGAATTTTTTAATAATAAATATATTTTGTCAATTTGAGCAAAGATCAAAAACCCTCAAAAATATGCATACTGTGTTTATCGTTCAATAAGACAGCCCTTTTTTCTTTTACATGAAATTATTTAAAAAATATTGCTTCTTTGGTGAACTGATAAGAAAATGGAAGGAAAGAAATTTATAAGACTCATTCACTGTGTTGTGAGATAGAATTTCTAGCTTAGTTTTTCAGAAAGATCGTGAGTCTTTCACACTGATAATTTGGAACATTTTTTTTTGTTCTAGGGGTTAGTTAATAATAATTTATGGTATTTAGTCATATTCCTATTCATGATATCTTTATAAGTAGGCTACGATCCTGGTTTTTGTTTTATTTCTAGTAAATTGGCCCACTCTCACTGGCTGCCCTAAGTTTACATTCGTCAGCTCCATCGACGAGTTTTTTTCAATCAGCCAGGATTTTTTTGGCCAAGTTTTCAACTATGTCATCTTCAGGGGCTGATAAGTTTCATTGTGACAATACAACATGTCAATTAGTTATTCGTGTATCTAAGGCTTCGAAAATGTTTATTGAAGTATAAATCTTTTTTTATCCCTAACAAAGCTGAATGTATCCCTTGAATATGAACGGGTCTGGGGCCGAGGGCCGCCGTATACATTCGAAAATCGATAAGATAATCCCGTAGGTTAGATGGGAAGGGTTAAGGAGATCCAGCGCCCCGGGAATTGAATCATAAAACTCATTATAATTTCCTCCGGTGTAAAGTTGGAGAGGGTAAGCTAGACTGTCCCAGCATGTGCCGGGCCTGGGGAGAGGGGATAATCAGTATTCTGGGGGGCGAAGCCACCTGTCTCATCGTATTAACTTTCAGCGGGATTAACTTGCCCGTCTCAGGGCCTCTTCTCTATCCAACTTGTTCTATGAATTAATGTGGTTATTTGCATACCTTCAAGACTGATCGCCTCAAACTTAAAATCGTAAGCACAGTTGGTTATAATCAAAAGTGCATAATGGTTATCCATCTCAAACTAGGATACGTCTCACTGCTTTCATAATCACACTCTTTATTTATCCAATATTACCAATTGAAGTTTTTTTCATCTAAAGTTATGGCCAAATATTTAGGTCGAGTCAAAACTAACTTCCGTATTTTTATCAGACATTTATTTTGCTCTCATTAAATAACAAAGTTATATTAATTTTGACGAGTGCAGTACGCTTTTCATGGAGTTTCTCTTGCACTCTTTGCAACTGCTGAACGTATCTATCCGCAGTAATCGTTAAATTTGACTTCAACTCGTGGTGAGTCATTCCTTGACAATCCCACCATACACACAATAAAATCGTTTTGCCATGGATGTTTGCTTTCGGACCTGGTAGGGGTGGTTGATCCTTATCAAGCCACTGTCTTTTGCGGACTATATTGTCATAGGTAACCCATTTTTCCTCGCCTGTTACAATCCTGTTTAAAATAGGCTCAATTTTTACGCGTGAGAGCAGACTTGTGGCTGTTGACATGCGATCTTCTTTATTCCGATCACTGAGATTGTGAGGTACCCACACTCCTAAGTTGCTGACTTTCCCTAATTTCTCCAGGTGGCGGTTAACAGTTGATTGTGATGTATTCAACCTTTCTGCTATACCTATTACTGGTATATATTACTGCTATACCCGAGCACTTTGCCTTGTTTAAATTCCCAAAGCATTACATGACAAATGTGTACTTTGTGACTCTCCATTTCAGAGGCTTTGAAACAGTTTAACGTAACGTGTATCACACAAAACAGTTGACAAAAGACTAACTGAAGCCTCGTCTATATAGTGAAAACAAAAACTTGTTGTCATGGTAACTCATAGCGGGTAGATACGAACAATAGATTCAACTTAGCTGCATCGGAAGTTACTTATCACTCGACCTGATAATACGTATAATTCTCAAAATAAGACCATAAATGTCATTTTTACACCAACAAGAAAAGGCTGATAGTCAAATCAAAATTAATAAAACAACTGATATATAAATGATTTACAGAAGCCTCTACGGATAAAGTCTGCACAATGGGCCGAAAAAAATGGATAATCGAAAAAGATTGGTATTGAAGTAAAGTAATCAATTAAGTAACAATGTTTTTAAAACTGCAAAAGTTTTATAACGCAAACTTTATAAAGTGTACTAAAAAACTTGTTATCTTGAACTGCAAAGAGGGTCCTGAGAGCGTCTTATCCTTCACAGAGAGTGAATTCTTTAATGACTTTTTATTATAGTCTATCATAGCCCTATAATAGAGTACATATTTAATGCAATAAATATCCTTTTATCGTAGAGATCTTTAATTTACCTTATTAAATTCGATAGGATAATATTTATTATAATATTATCCAATATGTAATAATTTAAATAACATCAACATTTTTCATCTGGTTGCTTTCATTTTAACGCAACATTGAATATTTCGCATCTAAATCATCGCTCTATAAAATTTTCAAAAACAATCTTAATGAATTTGGTAACCCATATTCTAATCAAAACACACAGATCATTAATTAATTGTGATGTCCTTCTCAGTACTAAATAGTACTTTATATATATTAAACTATTACCTAACATATTTTTTTTAAAATTCAAAACCTTTTTGGGATAAAATTACATTCTGCCTTATTGGGCAATAAGTAATTGTGGTAAATGTTCTCATTTATACCATATGTACAATATTCATTCACTCGCCCAATCATACAATATTTAGAAAAAGGCCCAGAGAGCTCCCTAATCCACATGGTTGTCACCTCGCATGCGAAAGAGGAAGTGGAGACTTGGGAAGTGGTGAACACGCTCCTCCGTCAACCACGACACCGGTTACAAGCCAGTGGAGGCTGACCAAGAGCGCGAGAGTCACTTACGCTCCGGACATGATTGGAGAAACTGGCCATTGCCAGGACTCCCACTGTAACGTATTTATAGCAGCTCATGAGCCTAACATAGCATGCCTCTATGTCCTGGATGAGGTCACACGCGTCAGTGAGTCAGATAAATTCGTTCAACAGAACCCTTAACCCGAAGGTGAGCCCCTCTACCTAGTCATGTTTCAGTTTATATAACTTTTAACCACGAGAAGATGTTAATTTTTAAGATATGCACTCCTTAAAATGCATATCTTATGCAGTAGAAGGAGCCACCCACAACTAAATTATACTGCTGTTTATAATTTAAAATTCATAAAAAATATTATTCAAGGCGTTAAAAAAAAAAAATTGACAGTAGCCTGTTTCAATGACTGTTTGTAATCATTCTATAGCATAACCTAATACGGATGACAAGTCATAAATGTGGACTTAATGGTTAATAATTTAATGAATTATTGCTCTTAATGTCGCTTATTTATGTTTCATGGAGTTGAGAGTCCTATGTCGTCAGGAAATGAACTCTCCTCTTGGAATTTTATTTAGCTTGGTGGATCAGAGAACTTAGCAGAAAGACCCATGATTGAAAACAAAAAAGTTTATATTAATATTAACTATCATTAGCTGGGATGGATAATACCACCATTTTCATTGTCAATAGTAAATGAAGCAGATATTGAAGCAAAAGCGCTTTCAACTGAGCTATTTCTATCGAGTGCAACCACAGCCAATATAAAATCTCTTTAGCTTCTCTCACACTTGAAAACCTAACAGCAACATCAAAAGGCCGAAATGTTTCAAAGGAAAGTTCTGACCTCGCTACTATCATTGTTCTTTGGGCATATAAAGGGTGTCCCAGAATTAACGCAAGATTTGATTTAAATAGAAAACACAGTTTTTAGTATTTTTGTTGTTATTTTTTTATTGAATTATAAAGTAAATAGGATAGGGTTATTTATGAAATAACACATCGGGCAAATGGCACCCACGACTTTGCTGGCACATAAGCACTCTTTTCTCGAAATTTTCCTTGGCCATTTGGCATAAATGTGGTTGAATTTCGTTGATGCTGCGTTCAATTTCCTCTTTTAATGCACAGGTGGATGTGAGCTTGTTGGCATACACCTTTGACTTCAAATAACCCCATAAAAGAAATCACCAAAACGAGCGAGTACATGACCTTGTTGAAACCACATATTGGCCACATTAATATCATCCAATTTCGGCACAAAGAACTGTGTTATCATGTCGCGATATCGAGCACCTGTAACAGTCACTGCTTGACCAGCCTCACGTGACACTCTCACGCACTGTTTGGATATTGACATCTCTTCACAGTTGAACTGCGGCCGCCAAACTTTCATTATTTTTGAGATAATTTTCAACAATAAAGACACGTTGTTCTATCGTGCAACGCTACATTTTTATTAACCCTAAACTGTCAGCTGTCAAATTGTTTTTTAGGGTTGCCAGCACTTTACTGCACAAATGGCGGCAAATTCAAATATGGCGTTCATTCTGGGACACCCTGTAATAGGTAAAAAAAAATACCAATTGTAAGACTTTAAAAAACATTCCCACTCATAAAAAAAACCATGTCTGCAATTCGTACAATAATAGCAGTACTTATTGCTTTATATATACCTCCCTTGAGAGAGAGAGAGAGAGAGAGAGAGAGAGAGAGAGAGAGAGAGAGAGAGAGAGAGAGAGAGAGCTGTGATCTTGGCGCATCGATTCCGCCCGGTAGGCCTCACTCCAACTTGATAAGAAAAGTTTGGTTTGTTTTCTTTCCCATGGTTTATTTGTCCGTCCGACTCCGTTGTAAGAAGTTTTTATCTGCTCAGGGGAGTAACTAGATGCGCCCTCCACTCCTTCCCGTATTTATTTAACATTTAAGTATTAAAGTAACATCGGAAGCGTCTAAACCAAGGATTTATTGGTATCTGGGATATATCCAAAGGAACGGATGGCCCTCACAGAAAAAAGATGAAATAAAAACCATCATTTATTTATACACCGCAAAAACAAATAATCCATCAACCTGAAGCTATTCGCTCAACTCTATAATGTTAGTTGAAGTTATATTGCCCAAGCAGAAGCGGGATATTTTCCCTTGAAACAAAGGCGAGATCCACCTCAACATAATATAGATATTAATAAATATACAATTTAAAAATAACTATGAGTCATTGTATGAGATCCCACAGATATAACATATCATTGGTATATCAGTGACACTGTGAGAAAAACCTTCAGTATGTCCCATCGGTAGCCTAATTGGTTAGGGCGGCTGAAACGATATAAAAAGTAATCGGTTGAGAATTCCAGCTATAACACATGTTTTTTTATTTCCTTTTTAGCCATTCCTAATGAAAACATAATTTAGTTCATTTTACTACATTTTAGTTATAGAAAATATTTTTTATACATAAAAGAATGATCTCTTTATCTAATCAATGATTTTATATATCATTAAGGAAATTGCGGTAAAAAAAAAATATTCATAGCACCGGTATAATCCTTCATCAAATTAAATATACACCACTCTACCAGAGAGATATGATATGATAAAACTTTATTCACATATTTCCTTTCAAAATTCATATGGAATTACATAATTCGGTAATCTATTCCGTGATATGTGGAATAGCTATATTGTAATAATATATTTACAAAATTTTCTAATAGTAAAAACAATAATATCGACCAAATTAATCTATAAGAACACCATAATCAAATATTTGTATACAGAATATCACTTATAATGTGAAACCCATTAAAATATAATACACCATTAAAATGCGTTGTTATTGTTTTGTTACAACTGTACAGACTACTTCGAAGGACATCCCATATCTCAATAGAAAATAAATTACTAATCTACAAAGTTATACTTAAGCCAATCTGGACATACGGAATAGAGCTATGGGGGACAGCAAAAAAGTCAAACATCAAGCGTATCTAATCCTTTCAATCAAAAGTCCTGAGAACGATAATAAATGCCCCTTATTACGTCAGCCACAAAATCATTCATAACGATCTTAATATACCCTACATTCTTGAACTCATCCCTTCAGAGTTCATGAAATGCCATAGTAACCTATCCAACCAACCTAATCCCCTAGCACAGACTGCAACACTCATCCCTATAATCCTCCTCGGAGACTGTGTTCTCGTGACCTGCTACAAATGCGTGACAGTGGGAGTCCAGGCTATATTAAAACGGTGCTCTCGCTAAAGATTAATCCCTGCCATCCATCTTCCTCCGCTACTGTGCAGGGCCCGAACCTCCTCCGACTGGGTTAATATAGTCAAACAGTTCGACAGTTATAAATTACCTTATCAGTTTCTTATCTGAAACACTCCTGACAGCTCTTTGCGCCCTAATCAACTCCACTCTTTTATTAAGCTACTTTCCTCATCGCCTACTTCATATTTTAAGAGAGTGAGACTTCCTCTCTTAACTATTACATCCTTTCAATCGAAAGTCCTGAGAACAATAGTAAATGCTCTTTATTACGTAAGCAACAAAACCCTTGATAACGACCTTATTATACCCTACATTCTTGAACTCATCCCTTCCAAGTTCATGAAATTCCATAGTAACCTATCCAACCACCCTAATCCTCTAGCACAGACTGCAACACTCATCCCTATAATCCTCCTCGGAGACTGTGTTCTCGTGACCGGCTATAAATGCGTGACAGTAGGAGTCCTGGAAATGGCCAGTTTCTCCTATCATGTCCTGAGCGTATGTGGCTCTCACCCTCTTCGTCGGCCCCCACTGGCTCGTATCCATTGACGTGGCTGACGGAGGAGCGTGGGGGGGACTTCCCAAGACTCCGCTTCCTCTTTCGCATGCGAGGGCGGTGACAAACATGTGGATTTGGGAGGCCTCTGGGCTGTTTGTAAATATTGTATGAATGAGCGAGTGAATGATGAATTGTAAATATGGTATGAATGAAAACATTTATCTCAATTAATTATTGCCTAATAAGGCAGTTTGTAATTTTAGCACAATAAAGAATTTATAATAATCATGAGCTGTTTCAAATATAAATTTCTACAACGCCATTCTTCAATATTATTCAAAGACCTCGAGATCATCTTCTTCTTTCCCTTTGCTAAGGGTTGCCAGAAATAGTTCACAAGAAATATTAGGAAATTAAATGGTTTCGCTGAAGAGATAAGGATAAAATTATTTATTGTCTGGTTTTACGTACTATGAAACCAGAGGCATCATTAAGATTTAATGAAAGGCTAGGTTGGTCACATGTACAGGAGCTGAATCAACTTTTTAAATCTAAATTTTCTCAGTGTGTAAGATCTCCACAAAACCTCAAAACTCTGGCCAGATGACACAAGCTAGGTCAATGTACTGTTCCCAACTGTGTTCATTCCGAGTTGGGCTTTTAGGG
This sequence comes from Acanthosoma haemorrhoidale, assembly GCA_930367205.1. NCBI lineage: Eukaryota > Metazoa > Arthropoda > Insecta > Hemiptera > Acanthosomatidae > Acanthosoma > Acanthosoma haemorrhoidale. Next base: position 16,844,667 of record OV884011.1, on the reverse strand, counting down.
CTGCGCTGTTATTGCCAAGTAGTGGTCTAAAAAGCTAATGTTTGTTTTTTGGAATCAGTGGGTTGAAGTTTTTAATGAAAGGGCAATTTGCCTTTGAAGTAGTGCAGCCCTTACACCTTGCTGATTCTACTGAATGAAATTTTATCCTCGAGTTTTAAAATCACGTGTTAGATATTTCTTTCAGTGCTACTATTATATGCTGTCATTTGTATAATAATAAAGCGAATACATGCTATCTCAACTGTAGCAGTGTGACATCTCCGCATATATTTTCAGGGTTTCATATAAAAGCATGCCATTAAATTTTAAAAATCACGTGAATACAACATTCGTTTATACTGTTGCAGCATTTGAAATACCGATTTACTGAATTTGCGTTTAACCAATCGTCTGTGAATCCAAAATGTCATTTCCATCTGTGGGTATTCTAGTCACTTCTGCCGTCGGTGTATTTTACTTTTTACCAACAGTTTAAAATTTATCACCTCGTGGTTTTCACCCGGTCAGGGTTATGCTATATTGAAAAACCGAACTGGAATTGAAGGGGAAATGGAAGGCCGGTTGGGGAGATTGCCGTTATGCCGCACGGGTTGTGGGAGGGGTGGGGGGGTGGTTGTAGGAAATAAAAGCACTTAAAGTTTCCGAGGTTCTCCTATAGAGTGAGCTGGCGATTGATCAGAGCGTCAATAAGTGTTGGAAGCTTTTGCAATGAGTTGGCCGTCTCCTCCCAGAGCAGCAATTCATGCCAACGCACTTGTTACCAGAGCCAAGTATATTGCGCCGTCCCATATATCCTAATAATCCTCATGGCCCGAGGGTAGATTAACTTAAAATTATCTTGAAATAAGTGGTTTTTTTTTTTTTTATTATTTCTAAGCTCTCTAGTTAGAGATTCAGGATGAGGGGAAAATTTAGGTCAATAGGATCCTTATACTAGGAGTACCTGCTTGAAGGTGGTGTGAGAGGATTAAGGGGTGTGGGAAGCCTCGGTGGAGGTTGGTTGTTTCGGTACAGTGGTGAGAGTCCACTGGTGGCTGGGCCTAGATTCTCTCTAGCCATGTAGTGTATTCTTATTTAGTTTGATTTCAGTGATGGGTGCCCCTTAGAGGCTTGTTGTTGGCGGGCCTAGTGCCGTGGTGTCAACCATTTTCTCTGCTTTACTCGATCTTGTAAGTTGCCATCGTGCCGGTAGTGGTGGTGGTGTCATGTCTTTGAATAAGGGGCTTAGACTGTGTTTCGTCGAGTCGAAGAACTTGATGTTTCTTCTTCTGATGGCTTCGGTGATGGTGGGGAGCTCGAACTTTTCGTGCATGTCGGAAGCCTTCATTTCACGAAAAGGGGTATGCCACAGTGCCGTTCGCAGGATGTTGTTCTGGAAGCTCTGGAGTCGAGTTATTGTGCTGGTGTGTAGGAATCTAAAGAGTGGTGTCCCAAACAGTAGAGCTGGCCTCAGGAAGCTCTTGTATATTAAGAGTTTTTTCTTTTTTGTTTCTTTTCCTTCATAGCCCCTTTAAATTTACAGATAATATAGATAATTTTTTTTTTTTTTTTTTTTTTTCCTTCATAGCCCCTTCAAATTTCAGACGATCATATAATAGATAAAAAGTATATGTTTGTTTATTTTAATCATTAAAGTGTTAAATTTGGAAGTAAATATTGCGGGTAGAAGCGGGTGTAGGGACACTAGATTGAATACAAAGCAAAAATAACAACTTTTTTTTTTATTTTTTTATTTTTTTTTTATTTTTTTTTTTTTATGCCCTTCGCGAGCTCATGGGGTTACGTAGCCTGTGGTGCGCGTATTCCGGTGCAATGGGATTGTTGCACCGGTCAGCGCACCTTGAGTAATTCTGTTTTCGTTCTTTATTTTCCAAAACCACAAAGAAAACAAAATCTTTTCCTTAAATCTACTTTGTATCCTTTAATCCTTACTAGCTATTTTTTTTATTTTTTTTTTTTTTTTTTTTTTTTTTTTTTTTTTTTTTTTTGTCCTTATAGCTAGTATCCTTAATCTATTTACAATATTTACAGATCCGTTAACTATACTAATATCTTACTACTATACTTAAATGCTATATTTACAAGGGGTGTGCATCCTCTATCCCCCTATAACTAAACTTATATCTAACCATAGGCTACTCAGTCCTACCTTATATCTATATGTACATATTTACAGTGACTCCTCTGGAACCGCTGATACATCGTTGGCTTCGGGTGTGCCTTCCCGAAGACTCGGCTGCTCACCCCGCGCCACCCCCCTGGATATATTGAAGTGCCCGGAGCCTTGTACCCTTCTCCACTCCCCGACGAATCTGCAGAACGCGGTGTATCTCACTTCATCATTCACCAGCGACGGCAGGTCGGACTCGTCCAGGCTGTACTCTCCTATCGAGCGGAGCAGCCGTGCTCTAGCCGGTTCTAACGCATAACAAGAGAGCACGACGTGCTCCGCGGTGTCATCCTCTCCACAATGAGGGCAGGACCTGCTTTCTGCCCTCTTGTATTCGTACAGCCTGGCACGAAATCCGCCGTGTCCTGTAAGCACTTGTGACACCCAGTAGTCTGGGGAGACCCAACTTGCCCTCAGCCTGTCCTGGACTGAGGGAAAGTACTTCCTCAGGGTGCTCCCCTTAGTCGTACCAGTCCACCTGGCTCCCCAAGCCTCTATCGTCCATTCCCTTATGAGGGCCTTCCACCTCCCAGGCTCTTCCTCAATTCTTCTTCGTAGGGGAGGTGGAATATCTTCAATCTGCCCTCTCTTCGTCTTCGACCTGAGGCGCTGCTCCAGGAGGACCAGATCCACTGGTGCCGCCGCTGCCAAAACCTCCACCGCGTCCTGAGATACCGTCCTGTAGGACCTCGTGACCCGTACTAGTGCCATTCGCTGTATCCTCTTCAGGGCGTGCGCCTGCCCCTTGTTCAGGTGCGCCGACCATGACTGCGAAGCATACCTTACTATGCCCATTACCACAGCCTGGTAGAGGGTTCTCGAGACTGGGAACCTCACCCCCCACATCGCTCCCCCTATCCTTGCGAAGGAGTTGCAAACTGAAACGATCCTGTTTCCCAGGTATTCGATGTGGGGAGAAAGGCTAAGTTTCTTTCCCAGTCTCACCCCCAGGTACGTCACCTCCGTGCCCACCCTAACTCTTCTTCCTTCTATCTCCAGCCACATAGGGTGAGCACGGTCCATCTTGCCTCTCACCAAAAATAACAACTAAAACGAATTCAAATTTCAACATAAAAGAATCACTACAGTACTACGTTTCACCCCACAGTCTACCACTCATCCCTATAATCATCCTCAGAGACTGAAATGGCACTGGGCTCGTGACTTGCTATTAATGCGTGACAGTGAGAGCCCTGGCAATGACCAGATTCTCCAATCATGATCTTAGCGTCTGTGGCTCTCACGCTCTTCATCAGCCTCCACTGGCTCGTAACCAGTAACTTGGCTGACGGAGGATCGTGGGGGACTTCCCAAGACTTCCTCTTTCGCATGCAAGGGAGGTGGCAACCATGGGGACTAGGGAGGTCCCTGGGCAGTTTTTAAATACTGTATGAATTTGCGAGTGAATGAAAATTGGAAATATGCTATGAATGAGATCATTTATCACAATTACTTATTGCCCAATGAGGCAGATTGTAATTTTATCACAATAAAGGATATTATAAATATTAAATACTACGTCTCCTGTCTTGTAATTTCCCCATCGCTAATAAAGAAATAAAAATAATACTAAAAAAGAATATAATACTTGAAAGTAATTAACGAATGGTGATTAACTTTATAAGGTGAAGCAAAAAAGTGATGTTCTAAAGCTTAAACTCAGCCCCTTCTGAAACCTCACTAAGCGGCGCTATAATCTATAATTTTGAATTAGTTATGAACACATCATTGTTATTATATCATAAAAAAAAATACTCTTCAAATCTGTGTAATAGACTAAGAAACAGCGTTATGAATTCCCATTAATCTAGTTTTGCATGGTTCAATCTTTAAATAGATATTGAAATTGTAAATAAATGTAACTTTCTAGGCATTCCACACCCCATATCCTTCTCATACATCCTTCAAATAGGGGTCTCCCCTTAGTGAAAGGCACTTTCCAGCCAAAAATAATTTTCCTTATTTTTCCCATATTCCTATTTTTATAAGTTTGAGAGCTTAGGGTAAAAAAAAAAAAAAAAAAAAAAAAATGTAATGCTGTCGCAGATTGTAACCTTAGGCTTCGCTGCGCTTCTTGAGCTAGGCGCAGCTTCCTGGCCTTTACTCTTATAAATTAATTGAATTGGAAACAGCTGGTACTAGGTAACCCAAAGTATACAACGGGGAAAGTGGAATTGTTTGTTAACCAATTCAAAATTATAGAAAGTTTAGTAATATAAAGTAATTAATCGTTTTTTATGGGGGTAGATATATTCATCGTGTATTTCCAATACCAAATATGACCTCTATATTCGATTAAATGTCCCTAACTCATACAGTAAATTCACGACGACCTGAGCAACAGACAGACGGGTGAAAACACAAGGGGTTCTGGTTTAGAAAAAAAAAATATGAACCCTTAAAAAAAAAAGAAGAATATGAATGTCGGGATATGGTTGAACAATTGTCGGAGGTGAACAATTGTCGGAAGAGGTGAACAATTGTCGGAGGTCAACAATTGTCGGATTGTTGTAGTTAATACATGGACCATGTTCCATTTAGGCGTTAATATCTGACTCCATTTATTGATAGGAATGTGTCCCGACAAGACACAATGTTCAGGATGAGGTTCAGAGGTTCATAAAGAATAAGACCTGTTTTCAGAGTTCGGGCGAGAGATCGGCAGCGTAATAAGTACAAGTTGTCAGAGGTCTGCTATAGGCTGTGTGGCAAAGTGCCGTCGTAGAGTAGCGGAAGGCTGAGTAGGCGTATCGCGACGGGTATAGCGGCTATCAGTATGTAGAAACTAGAAAAGAATGAAGAGTGGGGTCTACCAGGGGCCAAGTGCCCCTGTTGTCAAGTTACAAGTAGTGTGGCTCAGGGGACTAGGAAAAAACAGAGTGTCTCAGGGCGAAAACCCCTTGATATAAATACCCGTGCCCTTTCCCTGCCAGGAGGCGGAGCCTGTCGGCCACGGGTATGTTTTACGATACACAGGTAGTCATTTCCTTTTAGTTTTATGACCGTTGGGGTCAAAGGGTGTGTTTTATATGGCTGCTAGGGCCTCACCCACTTGGGTTCTTTGGTAGTCGGTGGCTAATTCTCTTGGTTTATTGCCGTCCGTCGGTGCCCTGTTACTTGTTTACGACTTTCGACCTCTCTCTGATTTATTACCAGAAGTTTACACAGATTTACATTTTCTATTATAATACATTATGAACCAGAGTGTAGGGTAATTTACATATATAGTTAGCGGTCGCTATAATGAATTATAGACTGATTTTAAAAATTTGAAAAGTGAACTCGTTACAGAGGATAAGCTAGTCGTTTATATATGGCGGTATAGACTTTGGACCGTGGCAGAAGACACCGTGGATACGCTACCACCGGATGAAGGATTAAATCTTTCCAAAGGAGAACTGATAAGAGGAGGAAGTGGAAGTAAGGTTGACAAACACTCCCCCCTGGAGGAATACAATCTGCAGCTTGTAGGGCCGCTTTGATCTAGGCCCTTTGTGTACGGGACAACACCCAAGGGTGGTGAATATACCCGCATCCCTACCTGGCCTACTATTCCCTCCGTCTTCCAGCCACCACTACCAGCTTTTTTCTCTCCTTTTTTTGGGCAAGGGTAAGTGATTCGATGGGATTGCGTGTAAACGCTGATCTGAAAGCATTATTGTGAGGATAAAACATTTAAATTGGCTGAACAGGGGTTTTGAACATACACGCTCATATTTTCTCATAATTGAGATTTTTCCTTCGTAAACGAAATTAAATTATTTCTAAATCAAACTCATTAAGAACATTACTCATTTTATTGTCGTTGTTAAGACAATTCATCGTCCCCAAGAAATTTTTCAATGACCGTCTAATCAAAAAATGACATTGGACAACAAGCTCCAGAGTTTGTGGAATAAGGTACCAAAAATTATATTGACAACACGCTGACAACAAATTAGGAGATCGAGAGATTATTGGAAAATATAATCTTTAATAGTATAATCTGCATTTTATAAATTAAACTTCAGCTTATAAGATATTCATTTCGAATTATGTTAAATACATTTCTTGCCTTCTCTTTGGTGCATGCTTCTCAAACCACGAGATAATCTTTAGGAAATTTATTAATATTCAATTAAAAGAAATAATTGACTATGCAATTTACAGTTGGATTTAGAATATTTAGGGTTTAAATGACAATAATGTTCGTTTCACAGGCACACTGGTTTTTTGTAAAATATGTGCTTGCCAATTGAAGAGAAACGTACATTGAGGTTGTTTAAAATGTAATATATTTCAAAAAACTTTATTATGATAAAATTACAATCTCCCTTATTAGGCAATAAGTAATTGAGATAAATGCTCTTATTCATACCGTATTTACAACTCATAATTCACTCGCTCATCCATACAATATTTACAGACAGCCAAGAGGCCTCCCAGATCCACATGTTTGTCACCTCCTTCGCATACGAAAGAGGAAGTGTAGTCTTGATAAGTCCCCCAAGGCTCCTCCGTCAGCCGGGTCACGGGATACGAGCTAGTGAAGGCTGACGGAGAGAACCGAGAGCCACATACGCTCAAGACATGATTAGAGGACTCCCACTGTTTCGCATTCATAGCCGGTCACGAGGCCACTGCCGTTTCAGTCTCCGAAGAGGATTATAGGGAAGAGTGGTGCAGTACAATGATTGTGCTAGGGGATTTGGGTGGTTGGATAGGTTACATTTAAAATCTAAATTAATTTCTCATTTTTTTTCAAATTCAAATTTTAAATTGAAGCAAAATTGAATCTGCCCTACCTGGGAAATAAATAGCTGTATTAAAAGATCTGATTCGTACCAAATTTACGTTTTACGTTTAGTGATAAAGTGAAAAACCAAAGAAACGCATACAACTGTTTTTTTATTACTCTGACAGTTATTATAAAACATGAACAGAATTGCATAAAACGATAAACAAAAAAAAAAAATATTCTTGAGGAAAATTAGTATACAGTGAGCTGCTTAAGTGTTACAGCTTCTTATGCTAAAGTTCATGAATATTTAACATAGCAGGAACTGAGAAGATTATGAACTTGTAGCTGATAGAAGAACCAGAATTCTAATTCGTTTTAAAATTCATTTAATGGTAACTATGAACTTTTTAATGAGCATTTCTAAAACGGAATTGCTTTTTGTACTGGGTGTTGAATATGTACTCAGTCATGGTGGATCTGAGTGCACATTCAACTTTGAAATTAAAGAGACTGTATTGTGGATTGGGGATTATGGATAAGTTAAATTATTGAAATATATATTTAATGAAAAAACAAATAACTATAATGTATGCAAGGGTAATTAAGGCCGAATAGAATACAATGAAGTTAATGATTTTAGTAAATGGATATATAAAGATTAAAAAAAAGAGGGGGATTAGGTATACGGGGGGCAGAAAGTATGGTCTATTATTTGGATGGTGTAGCTTCCTGGTATCCATGGTGATTAATCATGATTCTATGGTGAATATTCTAGATGAACTTTCATAAATGGTTTTTGCTGGCCAGTCATTGTTCTCCCATCCATGCTCCTCCCTTGATGAAGCAGAGAGCCTCTCTACTCAATCATCTTAGAAGTTAGAAAGACTGAGAAATGATGAAAGGGCGGAAGAAGATATCGCTCATTCGATACGCTCAGACATCCGGTCAATCGTCAATCGTCGCCACGGTCCCAACTGCCGGTTGACGATCAACGCCACCCTTCGTTTTAGAAATAATATTTCCTGAGCACTGGATCTTATTTGAGACCTATATGGAATTTATTTTTCTTCATACCCCTTTTAAATTTACAGATAATTATACAGAATTATAGATCCTCAGGCGAATCTATTTAAAAATTATTTTTGTATTTTCTGTAGCGTCACTACATTATATACAGGTTTTTTTTATTTTATAAAAATTATATAATGAATAAACAAGTATAATGATACTCATTATACGTGACTGGCCAGAACTGACTAATAAAGGTGATGGGGCTCACCTTTTTGATCAAACTTATTGATGCGGGAGGGGTGGTGGGGTCATAGTGTTAAACACTGGGTTGGTTAGGTGCTGCAACAAAACTAAAAACTTGATGTGACTCCGGCGGACGAACTCACCCACCGACGGCACACCAAGCAACGGCAGCATTCTTTAACCTCTCGAGAGACATACGAGTTGTATGTTGGACAACTTTTCGCATGATCGCATGATGGAAAAGTTGGAGACGTTTGGCTGTATTGTCAGTCAAGTGGGCAAATAGCGGGGCACCGTACAGCAGAGCTGGCCGGAGGACACATTTATATATCATCAGTTTGAGACGAAGCGACAGGTTGGGTGAAGTTAGCAAGTGCGAAAGCCGGTAAGACCTTTGTCGTACTTTTTCTAATAGGAATTTCGTTTTAGTTCCTCTCACTTAATTGAGCTGATTAGTTCCATGCTGAACAAAATAGTAAAAAAAAATAAAATGAAAGCACGTAGGCAAGTTGAAACCTTCGGTTCTGATATATATTTCGATGCGTTTGTGCCTGTAAAGTCCGTGTGGAGATTCAGAGGAATTGAATATATAACACGAACGGTCACAGCGTTTTTTGAATGTTTTTATAACGTGCGTGCAAACCAATGTTGAGCATGCTATATATTAATTGGAAAATTGAATACAATTCATGTTAACAGGGGTTTAAGAAAAAAACGACTTATTTACGTGAAAAGAATCTCGTGTCAGTTATCAGCCGAATCAGGACCAGGTGTTGACCTATTAAAGCCAGATACCATCGTAGAGCTAAACGGCAACATCGCCTGATTATGTCATGTAACCGGTTACAGTGTATGGAACGTTGTAAATATTAGTTATTTCGCAACCCAGCTCAATTATATCATAGGAACATATTGCCGAAATAAAATAAAGAAAAGAAGATTAATGGCTTTTTCGAAAGATCATCAATCAGACTAAACAAAGCGTAAAACTTATTTGTTATTTATTTTTCAATTTTTCTCTGCAACCTATTCGAAACAACTTCGGACCATTAACGGACACCTTAACAAGTCTTCTCACAATCTTCATTGAAGTGTTGACATGCAATCAACGTTTGCCATTGCGCTGCAGTGCAGCAGGGGGGGGGGGAGGTTCATTGCCAAAAGCCACATAACTCGTCTCTGTATAAAGCTCATTATTAACAAAATGTTATTTGGTTTGGTGGAGCCCATCTTCATACGGAATAGGATGTCCAGGGAACAGTAAAGTTCTGGTAGCAGGAGGTGGGATGCTATCTTGCGGATGACTCTGGATTAGTGGACTAGATGCAATGAATATTGGAGCGGCCCGAGACTTCTATTCGGTTGGACAAAGTAAGTTAGATTATCGTTGTATAGATAAGCCTCTTTTTTTTCTATTTTAATTTTAGAACACTTTTCCATGAAATCATTAAGCCTCTAGTATTTTAGGTGAAAAAAAAACCTTTTAAGCATTTTTTATTTTTTTTGGAATTCTCAAAGCCTTAAGAAGTTTTATAATGCTTGCTTTATATATAATATTTATAATCCTGCGAAGAACAAGTAGAAGGGGCCTGAGCAGAACTGTATACCTGCCTCGTACCCTGTTATTTTTAAGTAAGCAGCCTCATCCTTCCAAGACCTCCCTCTACTTCCCAGAACCCTATCCTTTTCTTATACATATATGTGTCAGCTTAAGCACTTGTGCCTAGACATTCCACCCAGTATGTTCTAACTGATCTCTTAATATTTGTATATACCAGTGTTTTGATTGTAAAGTGCTTCAAAATAAACCTTTCCTTTTAGAAGACTCTTCTCTACAAAGATTATCGATATTTTTTTCTCCACGTTTTCGCTTTTCGGGTAAAAATATTTAATAGTTTAGGAGGAGGTTACAACGTCGTATAGTCATGAAAGCCTCTACCATAAGAAGGTCTTTTCTTTCTTCCAGTCTAATCTGGTTTCAGTCGGTCTGGTTCTTCATGGATTTTCCAACACCCCATTATCTAAAAATAGTACCATTCACCAAATCATTTGAATATGGTATGGGAAGACAAAGATAATTCTATTCCTGCTGTTATCTGTATTAATTGTTAAAGGTTTTACAGAAAAAAAATGTTGTTATGAGATATAGGAACAGAGAAATAATTAAAAAACGAAATGTTTAACAAGTTACAGTAAAGGGAACTTATACCCTACAAGATGGACATGCTAGATTGAAATAGAGAAAAACGCCTGGTTAGGGACGCGGTATAAAAAACTTTGACCGCCGTTACACCCTTGCCAGGTGAACAGGCTGTAAGATTGATGGCACGGATGAAGGCAAGTAGCCGAAGAAAAAGGACGACAAGAAGAGGAGGCTCCCCGTGCCAAGATCTTTGTACCGTTGTCAGTTGTATTGTGCTCCGGCCACCGTCGATAGCCCCTCTTGCGAACAATGACCGGGTCATCTCTCACCGGGTAACGGCTCACCGTGAACCGATCTGTCATATATCGGGCCGTGAACCCAGGTCAAATCAAAAATCACTTTATTGTTTACTAAAATATACCACTGACAAGGGGTTGCCTTTTCTGAATGGAGTCACTTTTCAAAGCTTCCAGGTTCAAATCCTGGTGTTAACCATTTTTTTCATAGTTTCAGTTAAATCATAGTTTTAGTTATAATGAGAAATAAATACCTTCTGATAGTGACGGTTTTATTCCGGTGTGTAGTGTTTATATATTTAGAGACAACTGCTTTATTTATTTATATTACCCTGTCATCCTAAAAGGTTCCAGCTGATGGCATATATAGCACTGTCCGAGTTCGCCAATCAAACGACGTTTGGCACTGGTTGCCTTAGGCACTTAAATAATTTTCCTTATTGAGCGATAACCAACTGTGATCAATGATCCCAGATCACCATTCGCTAGCTCCGCAAGATTGTCCACCTTTCTCTCATACGGATTATGAAGGAGAACCTCTTTTGTTTCATGCTCAAGGGATGGGTGTAGCGAAGGCAATGGGAACGGTTTGAAAAGTTCTTGGAGTTTCCTGAACTTAGCACGGATAATATCCTCCCCATCATTATTATTATCCCATCATTATATAGGGGTACAAAAAATACTCAAATCAAATTATCCATTAATTGATTAATTTTAAATTTCGAGTAACAAAAAATTAATGTTTTCGCCCAGGATCGAACTGGGGACCTTCTGCGTGTTAGGCAGATGTGATAACCACTACACCACGAAAACCGGTTGTTCCAGTGATCACTCAGACACCAACAACACGTATTTCATGTAGAATGAAACTTATATAGGTGGTCACTTTAAAAGTGACCAGCCTTTAAAACGCTTATTTTCAAACCACGTTTTTTTCATAGTCATGCGCATTAGTTATAAGCTAACGTGAAATTATAGGCACAAAAATTAATCGTAAAATTTTAGGACCTGTTCCACTTTCCTTTAAGATTAGTCAATGTAGCCATATAACGTATTCAAACTTTTATATATATGTTATATGTTTAAACCTATTTTTTATATTAATGTTTACTGTTTACTTTTTTAATGTTTTGTAAAAAGGCGATTTATCTGAAATACTCAACTATGTATCCACTTACATACTGCACTATGTACTACACATAAATGAGCGTTAGATCAGATCTAGTACAGAATACCGAATGGTTTTAACGGAATTAAGACAATTCCGAAGGGATAAGGTCGAGGGCAGCTGGACGTAATGAGGGATTGTGTTTTTGTTTTTTTAATACCCTAACCAGGGATCCGTGTCCAAGACAGGGTTCCCTCAGGAGTCTCGCTCGCTGTTGACGGGACCATGGGGTATTTCTTTTTCCTGTACTGCACGTATTCGAGTTCAATTGGGTATACGGCACTTGTCCAGCACACCTTTTGTTCTTTCAAGCCGGTTTTTTTTTTTGTTCTTCTTCTAAAGCTAGCTTATGCTATTTTGGCTACTTGGGATGGTTATGTATTGGATAGGAAAAGGAAAAATCCAGGTAGGAAATACCTGGGGATGACAAGTGGCCTCAAAATCAATTAACTTTTTTTTTATAAAGGAGATCCTATGTTGTGATTACTTAAGTGTAAAGTGAAGTGGTTTTGACGTATGAGAATAAAAACCCCTCCCCACAAAAAAAAAGTAACAAGACTGAATAAGCCGTTCTAAGCAATGCGTTAAATACCTTGATTAGTCAGTTCAGTCCAGTCACGTATAATGTGTATCATTACACTTGTTTATTCATTATATAATTTTTATAACATAACAAACCCTGTTGTAGCGACCGCTAACTACATAAAATAAATCACCCTATACTCTATTGCATATATATTGTAAGCAAAAGTAAATAACATAAACTAAATGTATTACAGACAAAATGTAAATAACATGAACAAATATAAATCATTGTAAATGTGTTATTCAATAAAAGATGGGGGCCAAGCAAGTAACACGAGAAGGGTCACCAGCTGTCAGTCATAAACATAAACAACCCTTTTGCAGCCTCTACCCTCCAGGGGTCCGGTAATCAGGTGGCGGTCGTGGTTCATCACCACATGTGTGGAAACCCAACCGCCGGCCTAGACCCTTGAAGCCCTCCCAGTAGAGAGGGTGCTTAAGCCAGGGCTTCTGGTCCTGTCAATTAGTCTCTCGTGACCTTTACTCGTTGACGCTTGGTTTCCGCTCGAACTCTGAAAACTTGACTAATTGTTTATGAAAAAACTTTGTACCTCTTCTCTTGAACATAGTGCATTGTCGGGGCACATACCTATCAGAAATGGAGTCAGATAGTAACGCCGTCATGAAACGATTGTCCAGGTTATAAACTCGAGCAATCCGCGCTTGTCACCAGGGCTAGGGTGACCAGGCACCCCCCTAGTGACGTCCCGACACCTGTATATATTGTAACGATGCTACAGGAAATACAAAAATAATTTGTAAATAATAATCATTTTAATAAAGGAAAATAAATATGAGACCATTATGTGGCGTATAATTATTGGTTAAGTAGCTTTAATAACATGAATTTTCGATTTTGTTGTTAAAGCTCAATTAAATGTTTGTAGCCAGGACTTTACGTGCTTTTCACATACTGAGCATAATTAAACGCTAGCTGATGATGAGAAATGGTGGCTTCTACACCATACAAAACAAACTCTTTATTCGGCAATTACACACACTCTTTATGCTTGTATCAAAGATGGATAATGTAATTCATAAAATCATGCGCTTATTGCGGGTCAAGTAGGGACAAGAGCGCTTACACCAGCGTCGAGTAGTAAATAAATATTTGGAACGGCGCGAGGAGTGAGTGCCGAAATGTAAATGTGGGGTCCTGGGGATGACAGAGGGGCCACTCGAGCACTCACAGGCACTCTAATTGTCCTGGCCACGGGCACTCGGGCCTCCATTCGGTGTCCGTCACAGACCGCCCTGACGCAGAACCACTAGCGTGTTCTAGCCTCTTCTCTGAAAGGATATTTTGTAGTCTAAGCCAACGACCACGAACATCAAAACAAACTTCTTGCGTGGTTGGAAAAATATGAAGATGCTACTGCTGCGCCTACGAAACGCTGAATGGTGTGTACTTCTGCTAAGAAGGTGAACTGCTGTAATATAATTATAAATATATTTTAGATTTTTATCTATTATTATATTATATTAAAGTTTAATGTAAGAATTGATAATTTTAATTTCCAGGATCACTATACAGGATTTAACCCACTTGCATTGTTGACAGTTCTCCAAAGGTTGTATTGGTGAATTGATACATTTATGCCATTAAGAGCCGTTCTGATATTCTAGGGAAATGGTGTCTGTAATGGGTTTTGTATTTCTTTTCTTATACGATATTTTAACTCCTAAAATTAAACTTTTTAACCCACTTATTTAGTTATACATCATGCATACTATTTATGTAACTGCATTTCAATCTGAACAGACTGCTTTAAAGAACATCCCATCTCTCAATAGAAAACAAATTACTAATTTACAAAGTTATACTTAAGCCAATCTGGAACTACGGAATAGAGCTATGAGGGACAGCCAAAAGGTCGAACATCAAGAGTATCCAATCCTTTCAATCAAAAGTCCTGAGAACAATAGTTAATGCCCTTTATTACGCCAGCAACAAAACCCTTCATAATTATCTTAACATACTTAACATTCTCGAACTCATCCCTTCCAAGTTCATGAAATTCAATAGTAACCTATCCAAACACCCTAATCCCAAAGTGCAGTCATTGCACAGCACCACTCATCCCTATAATCCTCTTCGGTGACTAAAACGGCAGTGGCCTCGTGACCTGCTATAAATGGTTGACATTGGGAGTCCTGGCAATGGCCAGTTTCTCCAATCATGTCCTAGCGTCTGTGGCTCTTGCGCTCTTGGTCAGCCTCCGTTTGCTCGTACCCGGTGACGAGGCTGACGGAAGAGCTTCGGGGACTTCCCAAGACTCCGCTTCCTCTTTCACATTAAATTCTAGAAATTGAACGGATGTTTCATGCGAATGACACCGTTATGTGAACTAATAAAACATCGACAGGCTTCGAAAGTTTTATAATGCTAAGAACAAGTAGAAGGGGCCTGATCAGAACTGTATACCTGCCTCGTGACTTCATGGAAGTCATTGATGGTTCCCTGTTATTTCTAAGTATACCAGTGTTTCGCTTGTTCTTCATCGTAAAGTTAAACTTTCTTTTAAAGATTGTCTTTCTTTTTTTTTAAATGACTCTCCTCTACAAAGATTATTTAACTGAAGACAACTCCTTTTGAGTTTCGAGGGTCGCGAAATACGTTAACATGAATGTTACTACACGAATAATAATAATTCTTGATTCATTACTACTATATTTATATATATAATTAAAACCTATTTTTTTTTTTTTCTTCATAGCCCCTTTAAACTTACAGACAATTATATACAATTATAGATCCTCAGGTAAATCCATTTACAAATTATTTTGTATTTCCTGTAGCATCGCTACATTATATACAGGTTTTGTTATTTTATAGAAATTATATAATCGAGTAAACAAGCATAATGATATACATTATACGTGACTAGACTAAACTGACTAATATGGTGATGGGGCTCACCTTTTTGATCAACCTTAAAACTAACTTACATACTAATTCTTATCCTAATTTTTCCCCGACAGTCTGTTGCCATCGATGCCGTAGAGGTGGTGGGGTCATAGTGTTAAGCACTGGATTTGTCAGGTGCTGCAACGAGTCAAAAAGCTTAATGTGTCTCCGGCGGATGAACTCACCCACCGACGGCACACCAAGCAACGGGTGCAGGTCAGCGTTCTTCAACTTCTCGAAAGAGGTGTGTCAGACCACTTTTTGCATGATTCCATTCTGGAAATGTTGGAGACATTTGGCTGTATTGTCAGTCAAGTGGGTAAATAGCGGGGCACCGTACAGCAGAGGTGGCCGGAGGACACATTTATTGATCATCAGTTTGAGACGAAGCGACAGGTTAGGTGAAGTTAGCTAGTGCGATAGCCGGTAAGACCTTTGTCGTACTTTTTCTAATTTATTACTAAAATGAGTAGAGAAATGGAGATGCCTATCCATTTTTATACCCAAATAGTGCATTGAGAAAGCTGTTGAGCTCTCTTGCCCTCCCACGCTATACGATTTTGGCAAGGATTTTTTCCCCAATTAAAACCTATGAAATATTCAACGTAGATAAAAGCGAATAAAATGGAGCCCCACTTAAACGTTTATAGCTGCCATAACAAACTCTAGAAGAAGACCTTAAAATCGAGTTATCAGCACTAAAGTAATTAGACACATAAAGCAGGTATGAATATTTAAAATTCTCATGAATAAATTATAAATTGAAACAGTACAAAATAGGAGGGCCAAAATTCATGCAAATTTTTTTTTTTATTATTCTTCTCATAGTAGCCAATAAAAAAAGGTATTTAACATAGTTTTATTTTAGCTGGATATGATAAAATGTTTTCACGTTCAGGCTGAGTTCAATCGGAACGAATTACATCGTAAAATCTACTCATATGTTTGTTGTACTCTATAGGTTATAGGAGCTTTTAAATCCCATTTAAAGCTAATAACGACAACAGGCGCTCAACTTAAAGGGCAGCATTTGTATGATTGACAGTATCAAAGCCTTTTGTAACATCCAGAAGCGGAGTTAGACAAGCATTCAGCATCCGTACAACAGATGACTATCTTTTGGTCTCTGTAAATCACGTTTGAGCGGGCAGTTGTAATCAACCCCCGTCATTGTATTTATTAAACTATTATTTATTTATTGTTTAAAACTAGCCCTAAGATAAAGTTTTTGCGTTTCCTCGACTCGACTTATTCTAGTAAGTGGTAATTACGACTTAATCAACAAGACTGCGCGCCAACCAAACTAAAACAAATATACTTACAATTCACAATTAAGTAACTAAGACAGTTTATATGTAAGCTATAATATAATTCGTTTGCATTCATTTAGCCTATTAACTGTCCAATAATAAATTAAAGCATTGGTTAAAAAAAAAATGGATTTTAGAAAACACCTAAATTCATAAACGATTTTAAAATATTTAATGGTTTATAAATGTTGAAACATGTAAATTTTTTTAATTTGTTTGAAATTTGAATTCGAATATGTGAGACGTTTCGATTTGTAAATTCGATTGTAAGTTATTATCACTAACGCGAAAATTTAAGCATCGACTAAAAGTTTAGAGGCTTTTCCCCTGATTTTGTCAATCCAGTGTCTTAAAGTGATACGTTAAAAAGTTCTTATAACTTACCACTAAATTATGTAGAATGAATAAATTTTAACAGAGCTCACATACCTGAAACATAATAATAAATAAATTAGATTAAATAACAACAAATTTCATTTTTTCATAAACAATTTCAATCCTTAATTTACTGTTGAACCCAATGGGGGAGGCAATACTTTCGCTCATGTTCGAGGCTTCTTTCATATGTTCTATGACAGCATTAGCAAGCATTCAATAGATCAAAATTTAAGGCTTAAATCACCTTCAATTGTCAGTAAATAAATGAATCTAGAAGAAATCGTATTTCAGTGGATGAGAATACCAACTTTTTTTTTAATGATCGTTTAAAAATTACATTTTTTCACCCGATTTTCAAATAAATACCATTTTAAAAAAATACTCAAATCAAATTATCCATTAATTGATTAATTTTAAATTTCCAGTAATAAAAAGTTAATGTTTTCGCCCAGGATCGAACTGGGGACCTTCTGCGTGTTAGGCAGATGTGATAACCACTACACCACGAAAACCGGTTGTTCCAGTGACATGTTACAGACCAACAACACATATTTGATGTAGAACAAAACTTATGTAGGTGGTCACTTTAAAACGCTTATTTTGAAACCACGTATTTTTCATAGTCATGCACATTAGTTACAGTGAAATTATAGGATCAAAAATTAATCGTAAATTTTTGGACCTGTTCCGCTTTCCTTTAAGATTAGTCACTGTAGCCCATATAACGTATTCAAACTTTTATATAGATGTTATATGTTTAAACCTATTTTTTATATTAATGTTTACTGTTTACTTTCTTACTGTTTTGTAAAAAGGTAATTTATCTGAAATACTCAACTATGTATCCACTTGCATACTGCACTATGTATTACACATAAATGGGCGTTAGATGAGATCTAGTACAGAATACCGAATGGTTTTGACAGAATTGAGACAATTCCGAAGGGATAAGGTCGAGGGCAGCTGGCCACATGGAGATCATTGTGAAGGGATGAGTTTGTAATGTAGTTAGGGTAATTGACTTTGGCCCTGTGGACCTGGAATTGAACGGGTTAGATCTCTCTGATTTTAGAAGGTCGGTTTTCCAGGCATAATGGTCCAGGCATAAGGTCGGTTTTCCAGGCATTCCAGTACGTGTCTCCATTGGTTTTAGAGGCTGTTTGGAAATGTGTAGTTTGTTTTTCAAAGTGACGTTGGAGCTTATATTAAGCAATTAATTTACAGGCTAGGTAAAGGAATAAATTTTTTTCCGAATTTTGTATACTCACACAGCACTTTAAGGGTTTCATTGTTTTTTTAAAACAGAAACTCTCTTGACAAGTGTATCTATTTGTCTGCTTCTGGTGAGCCTCCTATGTAAGCCAGACATTTAATATAATTTTTTTTTTGTCTCATTTAAAATTTGAAACAAGTGACAAATTCAGCCAATTATATATAACATGATTGGGTGGGATTAAAAATGATTACTTAGATTACAAAAATATCTCTATATATATATATAACTACTTTATTGTGCTAAAATTACAATCTCCCTTATTAGGCAATAAGTAATTGAGATAAATGCTCTTATTCATACCGTATTTACAACTCATAATTCACTCGCTCATCCATACAATATTTACAGACAGCCAAGAGGCCTCCCAGATCCACATGTTTGTCACCTCCTTCGCATACGAAAGAGGAAGCGGAGTCTCGGGAAGTCCCCTACGCTCCTCCGTCAGCCGCGTCACCGGATACGAGCAAGTAGAGGCTGACCAAGAGCGTGAGAGCCACAGACGCTCAGGACATGATTGGAGAAACCGATCATTGCCATGAATCCCACTGTTAAGCATTTATAGCAGGTCACGAGGCCACTGCCGTTTTAGTCTCTGAGGTGGATTATGGTGGATCGATAGGTTACTATGGAATTTCATGAACTTGAATGAGTTCGAGAATGTGATCGTTATAAAGGGTTTTGTTGCTGACGTAATAAGGGGCATTTACTATTGTTCTCAGGACTTTTGATTGAAAGGATTGGATACGCTTGATGTTCGACTTTTTTTCTGTCCCCCATAGCCCTATTCCGTATGTCCAGATTAGCTTAAGTATAACTTTGTAAATTAGTAGTTTATTTTCTATTGAGAGATGGGATGTCCTTTGAAGTAGTCTGCACAGTTGTCCAAAGGGTCTGTTTAGTTCTTGTCTTTTTAGTCTCGTATGTGGTTTCCAGGTCAGTCGTTTGTCGAGATGGAAGCCTAAATACCGTCCTGTCTCGGATACAGGGAGAGGGATAGAATTAAAATAAACTAGTGGACAAGTCTTGCGGCAGAGGGTGAAGGTAATGTGGGAACATAAATTACAAAAATATATAATCTAAACGTTTTTGCCAACTAACGTTAGATTAAATATATAATGTGTAGTTTTTGGTTTTTCAAGGCATTTAGGTACTAATTAATTATGACTATCATAAACATCGTGCTCCCAACTTTTACTCAACCAATATTTTTTTAGAGGCATGATAGTTGCTCAAATGACGTGAAAAAAAATACCGTAGTAAAATAATAAAAGGTCATAAATAGCGAAAAAAATATTCCTTTTCTCTGTAAGATGTCAGAATTAGAGATCATTATGTTCTGATTTATAGTTATTTCTTGGGAGTTAGCAGACTACAATCAGAAAAAGTCAATCAAACTATCATTTAGATTACTTTTGACAGCCACAAAAAAGTTTTTGTTTTCTCAACCATTCGTATCCCATAACATTACAAAAAAAAAAAAAAAACTTCGGACAGATTGGCTGAACTAATGCAATAAAATCTGCTAAGTTGAACGAACATGAGCAGAAGAAGGGGAAACTAATTAAAACATGGTTTTCGGACAGGCCACATATATCAGCCACTCCCTAGGCCTCTTTTAATTAAGGGTTGATTTAGCCCAAAAAGGTCCAACCAATTACCGGAATCTTGTTCCTGTAGATCCCTTCTTTCTCGCCGGCCTGCTTGCTAAGGGATTTTATAGGGCTGCTTAGTCCTGGGGGCGTGAGTGAGTAAGTGTCCTCCTCTGACACTGGGCAGAAACCCAGATCCAATAAATATACAAAAGTCCTTGTGATTGAAATTGTTTAATTTATTATACCATGTTAATTCCTTGTTCATGTAATTAATATCATTCTTTAAAGTGAATAATAATTTCTTCATCGAAACTCCCCTGCCATCTTTACGTTTTATTTACTCGTATATATTACAACGCGAACGAGAAAATAAAAAGGTGCTGTTTCTCGGTATTTTAAGAAACTATTTAGTCAAGAAGCACCTCGATCGGGTAGCTATGCAGTTGTCGACAGTTTTATAATGCTAAGAACAAGTAGAAGGGGCTTGAGCAGAACTGTATACCTGCCTCGTGGCTTCATGGAAGTCATTGATGGTTCCCTGTAATTTCTAAGTAAGCAGCCTCATCCTTCTAAGACCTCCCTACTTCCCAGAATCTTATCCTTTTCTTATACATAGATGTCTCAGCTTTAGCCCCAGACCCCACTCGTCCCTAGACCTTCCACCCAGTATGTAGTAACGTAACTCTTAATATTTGTATATACCAGTATTTTGCTTGTACTTCATAATAAAGTTAAACTTACTTTTCTTTTAAAAGCCTCTCCTCTACAAAGATTATTTAACTGACGATATTGATTTACTCCAGAGTTTAAGCCAGAATTCGAATGAAGCCATACTGGGATTAGTGGGGTACAATAAGGGGCTTCAAATGCCATACATTCATTAATCACAATATGCTAGCTTTATGAACAACGACTTTTGTAACGTAACCAAATATTATGGAATTCTAGTCATCTTTCAGTCCGCATTACATGAAACTTTTTTTCACCATTTTTTATCTTTCTGCCTTGTCTGACTGGCTTATTTTCAAAAATATTGATCTGGAAAAAGATTTTTTAAGTTTATAGCATAACATCTTGAAATAAGCCGTTGCTGACTTTTTGGTTGAACAACAATCAGAAAATCTTTTATCCTGTGCCCATTTTTAGAGATTTTCAAAATACTGAAGTTTTAATGTTTCAGACGATTTCAGTTTTGTTTTAAATATTCTCTAGCTGATTGTTATAAAAATACAGAATCTAGTAGATAAACAAATATTATAAAAGTTTTTCATATGCTCATCAATCCAAGCCGATTCCCACATGAAACCACCACCCTCTGCTTGTGAATTGGATTTTCTAGGAACTGGTATTTCCTTGAAAGCACCCTCTATCTATTGTGCGGGCACAAAACTGGGCGCTCGCGAACAGTGGAAATAGCCGAGGTGCCAAATCCTTGGAACAATCGGCCCTTTGAAGTGGCTGCTATCCATCAAGGTCGGAGAAAGCTCACTATGAAATAGTTGTTCTCCGCGGTATATATATATTACGTCTTTGTCCCGGCCCTCGGAGCTCGGAACCCTTAT
The DNA here is from genome assembly GCA_930367205.1 of Acanthosoma haemorrhoidale. Lineage (NCBI taxonomy): Eukaryota > Metazoa > Arthropoda > Insecta > Hemiptera > Acanthosomatidae > Acanthosoma > Acanthosoma haemorrhoidale. Next base: position 16,823,305 of record OV884011.1, on the reverse strand, counting down.
CATGAGTTATAGGACTAATTCCAGACAGAAGGGCGAAGGGCTCCTCAGATAGCCTATGTTGGATATTCTATAGCTCCTGAAATATGAGCCTCTCTTCTATTGTTCCATGTCTTCGGGGAATTTAACACCTACGAGGGAGGATCGACTCTGCACTCCCTCCCCGATAACGATTGCCCTTTAGTAATTCTATTTTAATTTCGTTACGGAAAGGTTGCTCCGAACCCGTTCATTCATACTATAGTTTGTTGAATAGGCCTTTGTACAAAGTACTCAACGCTCTAATTAAAGATCTGAAATCCATCATTGAATTTCTGTTTATACATAAATAAGAAAAAAATACGTTTTATTTTCATCTATTTTACCAAGAGCTGACGTTTCGACATATATAGTATGTATTAAACAAGTCCTTCCGTGTATGGAATGGTAACAGGATACAAATAAAATGTGCAGTGCTCAATACGTTTTGAAGAAATAAACTATGTGAAACAAAGCTGACTTATATCCAAACAAACGCATCCATTCAACTCCTCATTAATGGCTGATAACATGCTGATATTAAAGACCTTATGGAATTAAAGATGTCTCCCGACTTTTTCTTTGAATTTACCTCATAGTTGCGTGTTTTTGTTTTTTTTACAACTTTATTATGATAAAATTACAAATCTGCCTCATTGGGCAATGAGTAATTGTGATAAATGATCTCATTCATACCATATTTACAATTTCCATTCACTACCTCATTCAGTCCGCATGTTGTCAGCTCCCTCGCGTGCGAAGGAGGAAGCGAAGTCCTAGGAAGTCCCCCAGGCTCCTCCGTTTTTTTTTTTTTTTTTTTTTTTGTTTTTTTTTTTTTTTTTTTTTTTTTGTTTTTTTTTTTTTTTTTTTTTTTTTCTTAGCTCTCAAACTTATAAAATAGGATGTGGGAAAATTATTTTGGGCTAATAGGTGCCTTTCACTAAGGGGAGTCCCCCATTTGAAGGGTGTATGAGAAGGATATAGGGTGTGGAATGCCTGAAGGAGGCGGGTGGATTCGGGAAGGTAGTGAGAGTCTACCGAGGGTGGAGCCTAGGGGTACCTAGGCAATGGTTTGTAGTCGGCCAGGTCAAGCCTGGCCCGCCCCGGCAGGGGGCTGAAATAAGTCGGCCACTCGGCCGCAAGGTCTACCCTGCTTAAACAGGTAGATGGGGTCTTGTAGCTTCGGTTGAGTCGGCCGGGAGATCGGCCTCGATATCTCGGCTGGGTGTAGTTCGTTCAGTCATCGGGTTCAATGACGTCGATCATCCTCCAGGCTTCGGCGGTCCAGCAGTGCTTCCATCTGACGGGCATTGGTGGTGGTTGAAGGTTGGAGAATAGTGGGTTGTGGCTATGTCTGAGTGAGTCAAAAAATTTGATGTGTCTTCTCTTGATGAAATCTTGAATGGTGAGCACTTCAAATTTTTTATGCATCTCGTCTGCCTTCATTCGGTTGAACGGGGTATGTTTGAGGGAGGTGCGGAGAACTCTGTTCTGAAATTGCTGGAGCGTTTAGAGAGTGCTAGGAGTCAGATACTTGAAGAGAGGGGTCCCATACATCAAAGCAGGTCTTAGGACGCTCTGGTATATCAGCAGCTTGAGGCGTACCGATAAAGCCGGGCTGTGAAGTAGGTGTCCGAGGCTGAAGAATTTCTTCCTAACACTCTTTAATTTCTTGCCGAGATGAGTTGTGAACGACAAGTGCCTACCGAGGGTAATAGGCTCCTCCGTCGCCGCGTTACTGGATAAAAGCCAGCGTAGGCTGTCGAAGGGTGCGAGAGTCACAGAATATCAATCAAGTACAAAATATACATTGAAAATTTATCGGATCATTTTTACGACCTATGTAGTAGAATAGTTATTTTATAGTAGTAGAAATAAAATGAAAAAAAAAAATTTAATCTAGGACATTAGCCCTTTAGAAAACCGTTAAGTAAGTAATAAGCTTTCACATGAAGAGCTGCTAAATTTTTAATCCATTGAAAATATAAACTAAAACATACAAACCAAAAAAAAAAAATTATATTTGCAACAAATAGCCAATCAAATATTGTAAACACAATCTTAGAGGCGGATTAAAAGGAAAGACGAGAGGATCGATTTCCATCATTTCATGGAGATGAAATCATGGAAGAGGATAAACGGATATGTGAGGTTAAAGATCGGATAAGCGAGATCTTGTGTTCCATAAATGGATGGAGGTTTGCGGTTATTTGGATTACGTATGTACGATGGGGGCCAGTGGAGTCCTCGAGTTAGTATTGCTGCCTGCTTAAGTGAAATAGGCATCAAAAAGATACATCGACAGTTTTATAATCCTAGCTTTATATATAATATTTATAATCTTGCTTAGAACAAGTAGGAGGGGCTTGAGCAGAACTGTATACTGGTGGTTCCCTGTTATTTTTAAGTAAGAACCGCATCCCTTCAAGAGGTCCCTACTTCCCAATATCGAATCATTTTCTTATACATACTCAGCTTTAACCCCAGACCCCACTTGTGCCTAAACCTTCCACCCAGTATGTAGTAACGTAACTCCTAATATCTGTATATACCAGTGTTTTGCTTGTACTTCATAATAAAGCTTTTCTTTCTTTTCTTTTAAAAGACTCTCCTCTACAAAGATTATTTAACTGAGAAGAAGTGTTCGAAAAGTGTTTTACTTCCCCTACCAAGGTGTTTACAGCTCATAATAGATGTGTGACTTTTAAATATCAAAGAAAAAAACACTGAACACGAAGTGAACGGAAGTCTCACCACTCGATCGGGTGGTTTTTCCTTGTTGATTTAACTACATCATGTATTTCATCTACATAAGTCGATACCATATGGAATACATCTACTTGAACCTAAACTCATGGTAGACTATAATCTAAAAGTTCAACACTGTAGCCAACCTACGTCAGTTAAGTAATCTTTGTAGAGGAAAGTCTTTTAAAAGAAAAGAAAGAAAAGCTTTATTATGAAGTAGAAGCAAAACACTGATATACAAAAATATTAAGAGTTACGTTACCACATACTGGGTTGGATGTTTAGGGACGTGTGTCTGGGAACAAGTGGGGTCTGGGGCTAAAACTGAGACATATATGTATAAGAAAAGGGTAGTTCCGGGAATAGGGAGTGAGGTCTTGAAGGGATGCGGTCGCTTACTTAAACAATTACAGGAAACATCAGTGACTTCCATGAAGTCACGAGGCAGGCATAAACTAGAAGGGGCTTGCTTCTACTTTTAGCATTATATATATTATTAGCATTATAATATTATTAGTATTATATAACTGTCGACTCCTGGCCAAACTATCTGAGCAAAAGAAACAAAGACAGCATAGGAGGATGTCGCGGCAGACCGCAGAGTGCCGATACCCTAATGGGTTTATCGTCCTTACCTGGAGGCCGGCCCTGGGGAGCCGATAAAAACAATAGCCCTTCACTCTCACCCCCCTCTCTCTCTCTCTCTCTCTCTCTCTCTCTCTCTCTCTCTCTCTCTCTCTCTCTCTCTCCCTCCCTCCCTCCGGCGTGAATAAAAGATAAAATCTTGGCATGAACCATTTGTCCTCCCTTTACCTCTAGTCATGCATTTATTCACCAGCCATGCATTCGACACTCGCCTCCTTCGTCCATTCTATATTTCACCCCCTACTGCCTGTCCTTCCCACTATTTATTTATAGAAATTCCGTCCACCCGTTGTTTTTTTTCCACGTATATTTTATATATGCATGATATTATATATTTAAAGGTATATTTCGAAAAATACTAGTCGATCTCACAAGAGGAAAATCTTCGCTTTAGAGATATCATCAAAAGAAATCTATGGTGATATCAGTTACTGAATAACTTCCATCCCGAATTTGAGTTACAAGAGAAAAATATTGAGAAAAAAAAAAAATATTCAAATCGCCATGAAAAAAAAACTCATATTGTAGTATGTTCTAAATAATTTTTGGCCAGCAGCAGCTTCGTTCTGGCTCTCCAATCCTCGCGGATCATAACTAAAAAAGTTTGCTAATTACTTGGCGTGTTACGCATCGTCACATTAGTAATAATATTTAGACAGGTTCTTTAAAATTGATCTTCGTGTTTGATTTTTTCATTTTCTCAAGCATCCGGTTTAAAGCTAGCTTATTAAAAAGCTAGAAACACACTTCTGAATAATAGCCTAAGTAGTTAGCACATAATTCAAGCTTTGTCTGACAAAACGAACATTTTCCAATACGTAAATTATATTTTCGATCACTTCCAATATGACAGCCCTACGCAATTTCGAATTCATTTTCCCACTAACTGTTTTCATCCAAACGCATTGTTGTTATAAAAATAACTGCTTTTATATTTTTTGTATCCCTGTTCCATTTTAGAAACAGGAAGGGCGATCCAATTGATGACATGGATACTAGTTTATTAATCGTGACTTCGCCGTCAATACGCACATTTCGTGACATTTAAAAAGTTAATAATAACCAGAAAACATGAAATATAAATATGAATGTACAAGGGTTGTCTGTCGCAGCAAATCCGTATTTGAATTTTGACAAGCCTGCTGGAAAATTAAAACAAACGCAAACTAGACCAGACTCTCTCACTCTCTCTCTCTCTCTCTCATTGGCGGAGTGACACACATATTTACCCAGCGAAATTAAAATTCAGCCCTCCGTGTTAAGCAAACATGGCCAATGCATTATTTCACTTGGCGCAAGGTCTCTTCCATATCCCTGTGTAGTTTCTACTAATGCTCCCGGAGAATTTAACTTAAATTATCACAGAGTGCTCTGCTTCGGGTCGGAATTATTCCAAAGCATAGTGAATTTTTTTTTTATATATCCCTGCTTTGTAAATATAAAATGGGCTTCTCCTACTCTTGAGTGTGACATACATAAAACACGAAATGAAAGAAATTTAGAATTATAGTAGATCCCGAAGGTTGAGGCTCTACTTTCTCTAAGATGTGGAGTAAACGTATTTTCTCTGTCTGTCCGTATGCTTTTATCATAGTCGTAAAAATAATTCGATCCATCTGAAGTTGGGATACCTTACCAATTGAAAAACACCTTAAAATATGCTGATTAGTTTTTGGCAAAAGTACAATAACGGGAAGTACCTGCGGACAAAACATCAAGTGAGAAAGAAATTGAACCCATTTCTAACTAATTCAATATTCTCGATTCAAAAATTGCACTCGTGGAATAAGACGAATAGGATTTCAGAGAATTACCAAAAAATAAAGTTTAGCTGAGAAACAACAGTAGAAATCCCATATTCCGTACAAACCGAAACGAACCGGTTTTAGTTGGTTTTTGATGTCAATATTTTAGGTGTCTAAATTTTTTATTAGTATTCTATTTTCCAAATTAAAGTTTAATAGCCTATTTTCTTCTTTCATTGTTTATTTTTAAAGAATTGAACATAAATAAAGTCAACCCCCCTCTAAGTAATCCTTTAAGATTTAAAAGCCAAGATGATTTTTCCAAAAAGATAACTTTCAAATATATTACAAAAAAAAAATAAACTTTTGAGAGCGAATTCTAGTTCATTTTAATAAATTTGTTTACATTGATGTAAATCTACAAAGTTATACTTAAGCCAATCTGGACATACGGAAAAGAGCTATGGGGGGCAGCAAAAAAGTCGAACATCAAGCGTATCCAATTCTTTCAATCAAAAGTTCCTATCAAAAGTGATTACGTCAGCAAGAAAACCCTTCATAACGATCTTAATATACCCTACATTCCCAAACTCATCCCTTCCAATTTCATGAAATTCCATAGTAACCTATCCAACCACCCTAATCCCATAGCACAGTCATTACACGGCACCACTCATCCCTATAATCCTCCTAGGAGACTGAAACGGCAGTGGCCTCGTGACCTGCTGTAAATGCGTGACAGTCCAGAAATAGCTAGTTTCTCCGATCATGTCCTGAGCGTATGTGGCTCTCGCGCTCTTGGTCTGCCTCCACTGGCTCGTACCCGGCGACGCGGCTGAAAGAGGAGCGTGGTGGAATTCCCAAGACTCCGCTTACTCTTTCGTATGCAAGGGAGGTGACAAACATGTGGATTTGGGAGGCCTCTGGGCTATCTGTAGATACTGTATGAATGAGCGAGTGAATGATGAATTGTAAATATGGTATGAATGAGAACATTTATCTCAATTACTTATTGCCTAATAAGGCAGATTGTAATCTTAGCACAATAAAGAAGTTATATATATATATATATATATATATATATATATATATATAAAATAGATAATTGCTTTTCGTTTTTCTTGAACATGCGATTTTAAATGACTAATATGGCTTAGCAAATTGAATAAAATCCAAACCATTGCGAGGAATCTAACCCATATATCATCTGTTTTCCTATTCAGGCTGGTTTTATCATCATATTTTCGATGTAGAACAATCTATTGCCTGGAATCATAAATGGCGAGGTAGAAGATCCAGCTAAGGCTGTTGAAGTTGATTGTGTGACGACAGCACTAATTAGTATTAGTACGCGAGTGCAGGCCATTAAGTTCCAACTAAGTTCTGGCCGGTAACAGTGTATCAAGCCGCTGCCTCCTCTATTCTAGTCTAGTCACACAGCACTATATCATGTCAGCAACAAAATGTATACACAAATTGTCTATACATGGTGTGAAAATAATTATACTGCGTTCGTTCTAGGAGTATCGGTTTAATTTTTTGGCAAATATATATATATATCATTTTAGTTGATTTTTAGGAGCTTTCTTGAAAATGATTCGATTTTTCCGACAATTTATAGAAATATTGGTCAGCACCTCGAAATAGCCTGACCTTTTTTTTTAACACCCCTTCCAGAGGACGGTTCCTCAAGCGGGATCTCCCCACAAGCCTGTGAGGCAGACTCCAGGGGCTGTTTTGATGACTATGGTGCGCGTATTCCAGTGCAATTGGGATTATTGCACCAGTCAGCACACCTTAGGTAATTCCATTAAACCATCTTTATCAGTCGTTTATTCGCATTCACAATCCATTACAATAATCTTATCAACTACCAGTATAACAATAAACTTACTACCTTACAATCTACTAGAATCCCGATAATTCGTATTTTCAAGGGACTGACAGTTTGGTACGAAAACTACGACAGCTGCTTGACGTCTGGGAAGTGATTTTGTCCTTGTTCTTCGGGATTGATGTGATCGTGGAACGATTGGATACGTCAATTAATATACAAAGAATATTTACTATTCTTTGCGAGCTTGAGTAAATCACATCATATGCTAAACCGATTTTTTTTTCATGTACTGGACGCATATCATTGCCCGGATAGTAAGAAAGCTATTACAGGTTGACTGACACGGTATAGCGAAGAAGTGAATGATTTTCATTTGTCATTATATTTCTTATATCAAGTAAGAAGACAATACGAAATTATATTATACCATTTCCAAAAGAAAAAAAAAAAGAGATAAATTTACCACCTAACTCGTAAATCTTATTTTATTTTCCGGTCTTTTTTTTTTCAATTTAAAAAGCACTTTTAGGTATCCGGGATAGGAGAGGCCATATCGGAATTGGCTGACCTACATTGCAAAACACAGATCGATAAACGGATAAATTTCTTTATTGGGACGAACCAATTCATCGGCCGGTATTATGGCGGAACTGAATTCATTAGAAGATGGCCTCACGGTTTTACTAAAGTGGGTTCAACTTTTGCTGGCTTTTCATTAGTTATCCCATCGGGCAGAACTTAACAGATATCATGTCTCTCATAGCAAGTGACTCAGGAAACAAAAATTAACAGCAGTCACGTGATGAATGTATAGTTAACAAATCTTTTTCGTCAAATATATTTCAGTAGCTCAAGACTTCTTTAAAAAAAACTTTATTTGGTATAACACAAATGTACAATTAGATATGGTTGTAAACTAAGAGCAAACTAGTCACATGAATGCCAGATCGCAGGGGGAGACGCTACTTAGTAAAGTTTTAGGGCCCCGACGACCACGAGGAAGAGGTATTTTCCAAGGAGGTGCTAGTTTTAGCGAGACGAAGGCAGAGAGTCACACTAGGATGGTATGGGGTATGACAACGCCGGACTACAACATAGCGTTAGGAGAGAGAGATGCAGAGGTAGTTGAATAAGAAAGTGGTTCGAGTAGAGCAACAAGCTCCAGTGCAGAGAGAGAGAGAGAGAGAGAGAGGGAGATAGAGAGAGAGAGAGAGAGAGAGAGAGAGAGAGAGAGAGAGAGAGAGAGAGAGAGAGAGAGAGTGAGAGAGAAAGAGAGAGAGAGAGAAAGAGCTTCTGTTCTTCAGGTGCCGGGTGCCGAGAGCACCCATGCATGAATGCTACGCGCAGATGCATTTAAAGGAGGTTGGGTTACATAACAATACAGGTTGTGGTTAAAAATGAAATGAATCGACATTTGGCTTATGCCTGATGAGGTATTTATGTGTGTAGGGAAATGATAACAGTAATGATAATAGTACTGATATTACTGAAAGCTCGTGGGAGACAGATAATGACAATGGGGGTCGTGGGGAAGGAAAATAAGTTATTGATAATTACAATAGAGCTGATTATAAGTTAGGAGATACAGTTCTTAGGATGTTATTGATAAAGTTACCATTAGTTTTTATTTTGTTTTTTGTTTTTTTTTCTTAGTTCTCTAATTATAAGATTAAGGATGAGGGAAAAATGTAGGTGTATTTGGGTTGAGCGGATTCTTTTACTAGTGTGAAGGTGTTGTGAGGGAATTAAGGAGTGTGGGAAGCCTCGGGAGAGGTTGATTGTTGCGGTACAGTGGTGAGAGTCCACGGGTGGCTGGGCCTAGAGTCTCTCTAAGCATGTAGTGCAGTCTTATTTATGATAAGATTATATATATATCATAACTGTCGTACGAGTAATTTAATCGATTTTGATAATTTAGTAGTATATTTCAAAACACTGCAAAAAAAAAAACCTAATTAGCATAGTTTTTCGACAGCAAAATATAACGGAAATACTAGATATAAAATCTAAAATGGTTGGACCGATTTCTCCAAGGTTTATTAAGTCCCAGCCGAGTATTCTGTAATTAAATTTTTTTTTTCCTCAGATTAAACAAGCGTTTTAAATACCATAATACAAAATAATCCCCAACAATATTCCAGAAAGCACGATTTTAAGAGGCAAATATTTAATCTAGTATTAAGATGTTTCAAGCAGGTTTTAATAAACCTTTACATTTTTTTTAGTGAGTATAGTATGTTTTTTTTGTAACGTCCACTATTTTGAGTGGATTTTTCCTTTAGGATAAATTTAAATTCCAAATCAGAAAGAGGGACGATGGTGAGACTCTTTTGAGCACCAATTTAATAGGCGAATCACGCTGCTATTAAGTGATATCTCTTGTGGGCGGGTCTCATCTTCCCCTGGGAGCTGGGCAGTGGGACAAGGAGCGCTACTGAATGAGCTCAACATTAACTTGGGTTATCTATTTTTCTGCTCTCCAGCCCATACCCTCTACCCGTTGATAACCTGTGACCTTTAAATGGCATGGGATAATTAGACATCTCATCAGTTGAAATATTAGCCCGTGAGACAGGAAGGTAGGGATGCTTTCAAGTGGTAGGGCAGACGAAACTTGTTGGGATGATAGAGATTAATTAGCTAACAGTAAATTGCCTTAGGCTCGACGCCGAAAAGGGGAAACTGTTCGTGAGAGTGAGTCGGAGGTCTGACTTGCCTCGCATATCTTCGCTTTAAGACTAGGGTTAATACATACCATAATTATTATTATATTAAAATACAATTATATAAACAAAAAAACAAGACATCTGGTTTTATTTGGCGTATAATTTTTTTTACATTCGTCCGTACAGCATATTCGTACATTCTGCCAAGCTAACCCTTTCAAGAAGCTCTTGTAATGGCACACGTGTATGAAGGAAGAAAAATTAACACCCCAGGGGAGACAAACTAAAAATAACAGGAAAACAGAACACATAAAAAAAAATACATTTAAATTTATTCGCTTCAAAACTTAAATATCCATGAAATGGTTTTTTTCGTACAGTTTCTAGCTATTAGCAACCACTAGGAAAAAGTAATTATGAAATTGGTTTGAGAGATCTTTAGCCTTGGTGAAAAAGGTCCTGAATTACTTTCACGATAAATTATTTTTCGTGGTTTTTTGGAATATATATTTTTAAATATTCTGGTGGTTTTGATAGTTCAGCGACCATAGAGCATTACTGACCCAACAAGAATTTATGGTATTTAAAAATAATAAATTGAGAACCATAAAAATCCATTATGTCGTTCCAGTCGATTTTAATAATTTTCTTCACATAATAGTTATTTACAATGTTTTGTATTTTTTGAAAAGAGAATTTCACACAGGTGGCTTAGCAAATAACATGACCTATCCCTTCATCACTCACTCCACTATTCTCTGGAACTCTCTCCCTCCTAATATCCGTACATGCTTTGTCCTTAAAAACCTTCCACCCCTTCCTAATTCAACACTTCCTGGTCACCCAGACAGACGTTTGCTAGTCATTATATATTATTTTCATGCTTTTATTCTTTAAATTTATATTTTTATTCAATGATTTGCAGATGTTTAAATGTCACCTTTTTGGTTTTCACTATTGCGTATTTAGCTTGTGTACTTTTTGTTTTATTAATTTAATGGTGTTGGGAAAGATGTCCCCAAGGGGGAGGACACTCACCGTGGGCTAGGGTCACTACCACCCGGCTGCTGTCCGGCGAGCGTCAAAAAAGAGATAAAATGTGTGAACCTGTGGTCTTTGACCTTTGCTGGCGGCCTAGTCGGTGGGCAGCTTTATTCGTATTAATCTGACTCCATAAGATCTTAGAAGGTGTGCCCCGTCAAAGCATTATGTTCAGGAGAAGAGGAACAGGGCAGGTATTATAGGTAGTTTATGTGGTCTTGGAATGACCACGAAATTACAATCGGTGTCTAAGGGTAGGCGAAAACCGTCCGGATACCAAAGGCGAGTGTGATTGGGGGAGGGGCAGACTGGATCACCGGGGGAGACGCTACTAGGTAAAGTTTTTAGGGCCCCGACACGCAACGGAGAGCGAAGGTAAGAGTTTTTTCCAAGGAGGTGATAGTTTTAGCGAGACGAAGGCAGAGAATCACACTAGAATAAAGGCTTCTTTATATTGTTTTTGTTTCAGTTTCTCACGTGTCGATCCACTTATGACTTTGTTTCCTAATAAAGCTTTCATTCAATTTCACTTGACATTTTTCTTTAAGATGTAATAGTTATTTTGGTTGGCCAGAAATAAATTAGTTATGAGTCGTTGTTATTCATAGGGGACTTTGTCACGGAATAAATTTATTTGTCTCCGCCGGCTCATACTGAGTGGTATTTTGGCATTGAATAAACTCAAACTTAGTCCTTTTTCTTTTCTTTATAGCTTCATAATTGTATATAAATAAAATTACAAGTAATTTCAAGCGGTTTATTAAACCGCACGAAGTCGACCAGTTCCAGTTAGGTGAAGCCAAGCTCCGGACATAATACAAGTGAGAAGTTGACGGTTTGCTGCCATTTACTCCCACTATCATACTTGCACATAACAGTAACACTATGAGGCCACTCTCCTGATTGCATCTCCAGCATCTTCGCAGTAACGCTGGATTATCCTCTTCCACGTTATGCCGTGCGCGTAACTAATGTTCCAACCGCAGTCTTATAATTCTTATGAATTTTCTACGCTGTGTAGGGAAACATGACTTTCGGTATTTTTCCTTCCTGGTGGGGAGAGAGGTAATTTTAATTCAAAATATATTTTGAAGGATTTAAATTAGGATCGTTTTGTACCAACAAATGATTCGTTGCTTCGCATTCTGCAATAGACTTCAAAAGATGCGTCTAGAATACCAGCCGCATTTCTATGTATTATAGTCTTTATGATGAATAAAATGAGTTTTTTTTTCAAAACCATGATTTCATTGCCGTGAATATATGATAAAAAGGGTTGTACAGATATCAGTTTAGTTTGACAAAAGAGAGTTAGATTCTCTTTAGATTTTCAACATACAATGTATACCTGCATCAGACGAAGGATAATGAGAGATGGTAGAAGATGCTTCCAAATATCAAGCAGTTTTTTCACAATCAATTAATTACTTTACTTACTGTTTAAGAAACTCGAGTAGAATCCCCGACTAGGAAATGTCTCTCGATAATGTTCCTTCATTTAATTTACACTTGCTTCAAAAAGTAAAATTTTAAATGTTAATTTCGGGTCGTCACGAGGAGGGTACCTGGTTACCCTAGCCCTGAGGAAGTGAGGGTTGATTAAGTTTATAACCTGGACAATCCTTTCATGGTGGTCTTACTATCTGACTCCATTTTTGATAGTTATGTGCCCCGACAATGCACTATGTTCAAGAGAAGAGGTATAGGCTAGGTGGTGTAGGTAGTTTGTGTGGTCTTGGAATGACCACGAATTAACGCTACCTACTATTGACAGCTGGTGCCCAAGCTCATATAACTAATTGGCTCCTAGCTGCATGTTTTATTGTTTACCATATTTACAATTATTTATATTTTGGTAATGTTATTTACATTTGTTTACAATATATATACAATAGAGTATAGGGTGATTTATCTTATGTAGTTAGCGGTCGCTACAGTTTATATGTGACATATTTTACTAGTTGATAGTTGGTCTGAAACCCATGTATTTTACTTGTTCTACAGCTCACGTTTCAGTGTATATTATGTTAAAAATGTCAAAAAAGTTAAAAAAAAAAATAAATTGAAATGTTAAAACTTAGGCATGTGTGTATGCTTTGAAAACACTATTTACAGTTTCTACTAGACGAGTAGGAGACTTTGATAGAACTGTGGCTTAGGTTGATTGTAGAGACATGTTAGGTTTTTATCAAATTTATTAATGCACAATGTTTCTACATAGTAGTACTATGTATGTCTGCATCGGGTTCCTGTGTAAGAAGGAGGCTAGTGTCAACTGTTAAAGGCATTTAGCAGACACACAACAACTATTCTTCTCATTTATTTACTCACGGCTATCAAAGAACTCACAGTAGAATAAATAGCCATAACAATTGATAGAGATTCAAGGAATGATTTATAGTCTCAATTAATGTTTTTATGTGTTGTGAAATACATTTGTTAAATTTCAAATAGATAATCTTTGAAATAACTACAGAACATACAGACCTACAGGCGGTCAAATGAAAAGATTGTGAATAGTTCTTAGCCAATTGAAATACACATCAGTTTGGTCAGGACCCCGATTTCTTGAACTGTCCAATTCCCAGAGGCTCTGCCAACTGGGCTACCCTTCACATGTAGTTGAGCTTACTGAGTTAAATGAACCTGTTAGTATATCTTTTATTTGACTAATAATTACCGAAATCAGCGGGTTGCCATAAAAAAGATAGGACTATGCATTTGTGAGAATCTCACCCTTAATGTGTGAGAAACAAAGGTATGTAGCAAGACCAGAATAGGGGAGGGAGCTGCTGGATAAACTATTACAGGCCAGAACTTAGTTGAAACTTAATGACTTGCTAGTATTAGCGCTGTCACCACACAATTAACTACCATTTCAACAACCTTCGCTGTATTCTGCCCATATCATTCCTTAGTACGGGCGATAAGAATTTTTTTTTTAGAATTATAATGTATTCTTCCAGTACTGGAGAAGTCCATTTGAAATAGTTCCACAAAACGCAATGGCGTGTATGAATAATTTTTTCCCTTCCGGAGAGGACTACGAACGGTCAGAGACATAATAAATAGCTGGCCTGTTAACCGAATCAAGAACCACCCTTCCAAAAAAAAAAAATAAAAAAAAATAATACCGGCACAATAAATATACGGCAGGTGAAGGCACGTACGAAATAAAACGGAAAGGTTTCGTATGGCATCGGTCCAAGATGTCGCTTACACTACCATGGGTTCTGAATCTCACAGGATTCATTTATACGTTAAATAATCATTTTTTTTTTGCTTTCAAACAAACAGGAAGTATAGGTTAGAAAATATCTGTGATATGAGTGGTGATGAGCATATTTATTTAGTCAATAATTTATAAAGTTTACCCTTCCATTATCATGAATTAACATTATGATAATAATGTTTCTTAATGTGTTTACAATGAGGTTCCATTAGATATTAGAAACACCCAAAAAAACGTAGCCATCTTTATACAACGTAAGGAAGGGTCGTTAAATAATTAATTAGTTGCTATTAAATCTCATATAGAAGTGTGGTATTTTACATAATACTTTTGATTGATCCCCCAAAGATACAATGAAGGGTCAATTATTAATTAATTACTTGTAGTTAAAAGCAAATTATCCAGTCATACTATATAATAATAAGTATGTTTTCGAATTAAAGGTCTTGACGTTCTGATTGATATGTATAGAGTTATGGCTTAAAAAATTGTTTTTGCAATCTTAACGTAACACGCACTTAATTATATATCACTCTTGATATTTTGTTATATTCTTCTAATAGTCGTAGTTATCGACTTTGGTCATTTGGGCTATACAAAGGGTTTTCATTGACAAGTTTGGGAAAGACGTCACCGAGAAAGTGTGTCCGATCCTTAGAAGTAGTTAAGTTAACTTCTCTAATAAACTTCTAATTATTCCAAAGAATAAAATTATCTTACAACCAGCCTCCAGAAATAAACGTAAATACAATTATCTGCTAAGGTATTCACAGTTGTATTATTATATTCACAGATCAGTTAGTAAACAATATTCATAACGCAGTTCCGACTTGTATAAAATTTAATTGCTTTATTGATGACTAATAAATTTTTGTAGAATCGTATTGTATTTGTTCCGCAAGCGAACCTCCCGTGAAATTTCATTTCATTAGGTCTCGATAGGGGATTTAAATCGCCGGTACAAACATACCAACCTAATACGAATAAAATGGCAAATCCTTTTTTTTCCCTTCTTCATAGCCTCTTTAAATTTACAGATAATTATATACAATTATAGATCCTCAGGCGAATCTATTTATAAATTACTTTTGTATTTCCTGTAGCGTTGCTGCATTATATACAGGTTTTGTTATCATATAAAAACTATTTAATGGAATAAACAAGTATAATGATATACATTATACGTGACTGGACTGAACTGACTCTAATAAAGGTGACGGGGCTCACCTTTTTGATCAAATTTGAAACTAATTTGCATACTAATTCTTAACCAAATTTTTGTGTTGTTGGGGTCATAGTGTTAAACACTGGGTCGGTTAGGTGCTGCAATTAGTCAAAAAATGGCAAATCTATTCTGTAAACATAAAATTTGTATACCCGTAATAATACTGGCACACTTTTGTCTAGTTACACCGTTTAAAAACTGATTTATTCTACGAACTGTAACTAGGCATTACGTATATTGGATCAAAGTTCAAATATCGCCTAGTGTAGCAAATTTTATTTTGTAACGGACTAAATTTAGCTCTCCCAGGCAAACAACAGTTATAGCAGTCATTGACAAATACATAGTCGAATCAGGATACCCCAGTTGCTCTGACGTTCAGAAACCACTCCTTGACTGTGGGATTCGTTTCGGCTCAAGATCCTGTCTTAGTTAACCATGACCTTCTTGGGAAACTTCACGGATTCCAATACTTCACCTTGCCGGTACGAGAGGTCGTGAAAGGTCTCGCAGACCACGATATCTCATTAGTGCTGTAATCGTGTGCACTTTCCTGAGCTTAATCCAGCCATAAAGGGAAAATTAATGGTTCAATATTCTGACATTTAATAAAAATGGTGGTTCACTCAAGTCACGAACAACAATAAATACTAACGGGACTAAAAGTTGGTCACGAGCCTTGTTATATTTTACCTTTGCGAAAAATTTCAGAAAGTAATTTTAAGTTAGGCTGAATTTACATTAAAAACAGTATTGTTCTCTTGACAATCTCTCTTTATTTCATGTAATGCATAGCTCTTGTCTGAAACTTTTTTTTTATTTCGTCATTACAAAGCTCAATTTAAACCATGATTGTTTAAATATCGAGGTCACATTATTTCGTCCACTTAATGTTATAGATTATTAGTAAATTATTATATATAGTCATTATATTATTATATGTATATATATATTATTATATGTTTTCAAAAGCTCTAGTTTCTGTGAAACGTTTGATGATGTATTCTAAACCTTGTATTATATTGCAGTATATGTTTTAGTTATGGAATAACAACTTACTTTCTCAAGTTCCACCTCATAATTATTCGCATTTTGACATTGACAACAACCAATTCGAAGACAATAAAACAAAAATTCCTTTGAAGCCTAAGGCGCAAGTTACCCTCACGCCCTTACTGTATTGCGGGTAGTGTAGCACTCCTCAGCCGTGCGGCCTAAAGGCATCGCTTTTTGAGTTTCACATTTTAAACGATTCGTTAGGCAATAGTTATTCACACACTCTCACAACCACGATTCAAACACATTACTTCTATATAGCTGATCAATATTACGGAATGACAAATGATCAGAAGCAACAAGCCCAAAATTTAAACAAACATAAAAGGATGTTTCCAAAGCGCCCTAATATTTTATTGTTTTGATCAGATCCTGTCTCAGTTTAACTTTATTCCGTGCACCTTATTAGTTAATAACTAGTTAATCCAAGGATCAGTAAACTATTTAATAATTTTACTTTTTACCGCCTAACTTTATTTTTTACTCCAATGGTGAACTAAATTGTATTTATTAAAATAATATTAACAAACAAGGAACAAGTCAATGGACACTACAATAAAGAGGGCGCAATCTCGTCACTCGAGCTTCATAGAACTTTATTGAATTACTGTTAAAAAAATTAGTGGATAGAGTTATTTTTTAGCTAGCGTAAGAATCATAAATCCTACCGAAATTGGCTAAATACGCAATTTTACTGTTGGTCCTTAATAGTTTATTTTTGGAATAAATTTTTTAATTTATGTTTTAGTACTGCGTTAGCTTCTCAAAGGTATCCTTAGTCTGTGACTTGTTTACTCTAGTGAATTTCCTGTTACGACAGAGAAATATACAATTTGACCCAGGATGATGTTGAGTACACCTTTAATATTTAAGAGCGGTGTGACCGTATCGTTTTTACGATCGGTTCTGTAGAACGCGCAGAAATACGAACAATTGCGTACGTGTAAGAACGTAGAGCATGTGCATTCATTAATTAAGAAGCCAAAAGAGAGCTAATATATACGAGATCTCCCGAAGCACATAAATTAATTGTCAATAGTGGTCATAACTGAACAGTATAGCATAAATGGTCAGTGAGTCATTGCTCTAAATCAGTTTCCAAAAGATGTGATTATTGTCTGCTGCTTTTCGATTCCTGGCTTTTCATTATTGTGTCACATACCTTTCATATTTCCCTTCCAGACCAGATGCATCTTTCTTCTCAGGAAATAGCTTTTCCGGGATTCCACTGTCTTTCATGCGACAGGCTTTAACTTCTTTCTTCATTACCTCCAGTGTTTTTCACAATTACGAATTCAAATCACATCGAAACTTAATCAAAATCTATAAAAATTTTTATACTAAGGATGAATAAACTATTACTCTTGGCACGAATAATGAGTGCTAAGGGTGAAAAATTCATTCCCTTAAAAAGGCCTCTTTTAACGCCCCAGATCGTTAGAAGTGGCTATAAAAAAACTACTGGGGGCTAGGCCATAAAGTCAGCCAGTATAAATAAAGGATTAATAAAGAGTTATCTCCTCGCGGAGGATAAACAGCCTGCTCTATCTTCTGCCAATAAATATCCCCAAAGTGAATATAAGGAATTTTATCTTCACTCTGCCTGTAAGG
Source organism: Acanthosoma haemorrhoidale (assembly GCA_930367205.1). Classification (NCBI taxonomy): domain Eukaryota; kingdom Metazoa; phylum Arthropoda; class Insecta; order Hemiptera; family Acanthosomatidae; genus Acanthosoma; species Acanthosoma haemorrhoidale. Next base: position 16,805,484 of record OV884011.1, on the reverse strand, counting down.
GGATGAAGGATAAAAATCCTTAAGGAGTGCGATGATTAGGAGAAGAAGGAGGAAGGATTGAAGAGTGGGAGGGTGTTTCCATTATAGTTGGTCCAATTTAATTGTAAATAGAGCTCGCGGAGGCCGGGATGGCCTGCCAAATGACAAAAGGACCGAATCAAGCCCTAATTATCCTAAATTTGAGGCTTTTTGTCGGAACTTCCCAAATTTAAACAGCGTTAGTCTTAAACAAATAGGCAACCTAAAATTGAAGTTTTTAATCACGACCGTATCGTTTTTACTATTGATTCTGTAGAACACGAAGAAATGCGGACAACTGGGTATGTGTAAGAACGTAGAGCATCTCCATTCATGTCTGGCAATTAAGAAGCCAAAAGAAAGCTCCAACATACATTTTTAAATCAAGGTCCTGCACGTTGGGAGGTCTTGAGTTATTCTACACCTCGTAATTGAGCATCAAATGCCCATTTTCCATTCTCACTAAGCGCGTGCATAACACACATTAAAACCAAACCATTTTTTTTATCGTATTTAGATAACTTTGTAGCGACCATATTATGCTTCCGTACAAACTGTTCTATTTCAGCAGTTATGACGTATGAGCTTTTATTTTTGAAAGTGGTGTAAGTCCCTTTTTTCATGTATCGAGATCATTTAATACGCTAGCACTAGCTAAGTAATATCTGCTAAAGCGCAGTGTTCAATGAACTTGTAATAATCAATAATAATTGCAATAAGAAAGATGTTTTTATTATAATAATTATGAATGGACTTATTTCATTTAAAAAAAAAAAACACTTTTGCGATAACATTTTATAGCCAAAATTCTTTTGTTAATTTTATGAGAAAAACATACTCCATTGAATGCATGATTATAAATATGGAGAGATGATGTACATATCTTACTAAAATTACCGTTAGCTCATTTTTTTTAAAAAGTGGACTTATCAAAAATGGACCACTTTCAAAAATAACAGCTCATATCTATATTATAGAGCTCTCTATAATCTACCCTCAAACAGCTAAGTATTGCGCCATTCATTAGTCAGATCCCATGTGTGTTCGTCGATCCAAAACGACACTCAAAATTATACTGTATAGGTTTTGGTTAGGTTTACGAAGACTATGAGATCATGTATATGTATGACATGTAATTAGGAGAACTACGAGAAAAAATTACTGTGATCATGTCTTGATTTACCAGGGGCAAAGCTGGTAGCTATTTCAAAATCAAAGATGCCTCTCGTTGGTTTTTCGTTCTCTTAATTTAGTTCATACGTTCTTTATATTTGAAAAATTTTACAACTCACGTCATCTCATCAATTACCAAGAAGCACTTCTTCCGGTCCTGTCATTTTTATTCTCTTACCCTTCTTGCTGACATTCTTAACCCGGCCTCCTGCCCAACGTTTTCTTGTTTTTTTACAATCCTGGAGTGAAATTGTGAACTTTCTTAGACCATCTTTCTTCACTTAGCATCATCCTCAATTGATGCTGAAACAGTTTTCACTCTAGTTTCGATACCTGTATTTGGGGTTATGCGTCTCCTCAATATCCAATAACTTTACCTACAAAAATCCATTTTTACGGCAAGGAATGTCTTTTATAATTATTTTTGGATAAGACCGATATAGTTTAGACTTTACTATCACTTTCTTCAAAGAAGTGTTAACTATCCATTTTTGCTGAAATCCATTTCTTTATAACCGAGATGATTGAGTTCATTGTATTAACTTTCTACTGGTATTGATTTTAAATATGATATGGGCCTCACCTGTTCTTTTTTAGCTCATAATTGCTTAGTAATTATTATTAAAATAATCTTTGATTAATTTAAAACTATTACAGGAAGAAATTATCCTAGTATCAACTAGTACGCTGGTGATAATTATTACTACGTGTTGTAGCACACGATTTAAGAATCCATGTGGATTCGCAGGAAGCAGTCATTAAAAAAAGTTCCTGTTAATAATGTTTGCCTTAACAAAAGGATATAAAAAAATTTATGTAACAAAACAAGAACGAACTATTTAGAGTTAAAAAAAACTGACAATACAAGGTTTCCGAGGCGGAACAATAAATCCTTCTTAGGCGAGGTGTGCCTGTACGCGACTGATAAGCAAGGATGATTCCTAATCCAGGAAAAGTCGAGGGAAAATATCCGTATGATAATAATTTTCTATTGATATGAGTATTTCGAACCAATAACATACTAAAAACAACAATATGTGCAAACAGCTATAGAGGTAATTTATGTTTCTGAATTAAAATCCTAATGCAGAAATCGATTTCTCCAATTACATCTAATCCCCTTCATCAGAAGTTCTTAAATGAGAGGAATTGAATAGTGGTGATTCTAATTTTCAGACAAGAATTAAAATAACCGCAAAACAATAATCTTAAGAAGAAAATAATTGATAATTATAACAAACATTCATAAAAAAATTTTCTACTCAGTTTCCGCCTGGGGATATTGTGTACATATTGGATATAGGTGGATTCTGAGAATAATAATTTAATAAATATATATTTACAAAAAAAGACAGAATAAAAGTAAAAGATAATATAATATAAAAGGAAAAAAAAAAACCTTTTCACATCACAGAGAAAGGGGCGATACCTATCTTCCTTATCGGGTAAATGGAAAATACAGAACCATTTGTGCTCGAGGGCAGTCAACCATTGAAAAAAAACAGGTTTTGAAAAACAATTTGTTTTTCAGCCTCAGTAAATTTATCTCGCTATTATTTTATATTTGTCAACGTACGGAACTGAATATTTATATGTAATAGGTGTTTCTTTCCTTTTAAATTCCTTAAATTTTATTAAAGTAGTAGTTTGAATCCAGTACCGTCTCAATTACCAAAAATATGCACTTATGGACAAAATTAAAGCAACCACTCAATTTTTTTTAGTTAAAATTAAATAAATTATCTTCCGCTTTTATTATGATAAACAATTGGTATTTAGGTGATATAAGTGTAAATATAAACCCTGCCTAATGCTTTGTTCACTCATAAATCCCTTTTTCACAAACAGTAGCATTTGATCGATCCAATCTACACAACATACAGTTCGCTCTCACTCATTCTTTCTCTTTGTAAACGATTTTAATTATGTTCAATGGCCCCAGTAAGATATTTAAGTGTACATAATTAGACCACAGGCAGGGCTCTAAAGCGATTTAGGGAGACAGACCTTGGCCCAAGAAGAGAGGGGTAGGGTCGGCTTCGATGATCAGCAGAAAGAGACATCCGGCACCTGGCTTTGAGAAACCGGAGTATCACCGGAAACGAATCTTATAAGGCAAGTCCGAAATGTTTCCATTTCCAACAGGATTGTAAAAGAAGGCTTAATGAAAATAACCTTAGACCTCGAAATCCTGGTCATGGACAATGACCTTACTCCAGGTCATTGGAGACAACTCCTTACCACAGGTCACAAGATGGCAAGGCTTCAGTTTGCAAGTTACCATGTGGACTTTGGAAAACTGGATGAGAATTCTCTTAACAGATGAGGTGAGATTTCAAGTCACATGGCCATAATTTTACATGGAAACGGCCAAGAGAGAGGTCATGCTGTACGGTTCCCCAGGTGGCATTTTGTGGAGGGTCACGAATGTTCTGGGGTGGCATTCATTTGACCCTTGTACTGAATCTACCGTCTCAGAGATACTTAAGAGATATAATCAAAGAACATGTTTGCTCCCTACACCGCTGAGTGATTCTTGTTAATGGATGATAATGTCAGACCCAACAGAGACATGATTGATGATTACCTGATTGAGATTGGCATTGAGCACTTGATATGACGACCATAGAGTCCAGACTTAAATCCTATTGAACACGTCTGGTACCGACTGAAGTGGAGAGTACCACGTCGAAATCCATGTCCTAGCACCCTTGAAGAATTGGAAAGGGCTGTTATTGAAGAATGGGACAACATTCCTCAGGGCTTCATTGAAAACCTCTTCTAATCACTGCCAAGGCGTTTAAGAGACGTGATTCATGATAGAGACAGAAATACTCATTATTGGGTACGTTTTCTTGGAAAAATTGTTTCCAACTTATTTCCACAAATTGGAAATCTTTCAAAAAATAAGGGTGGTTCGTTGATTGTTTCTATCAGTTCAGATTAAAAGTCAACATCAGGATACTTTTTGGTTTTTAGCTGCATTGCATCTTAACTTTCCTACGTGTGTTAATAAAAATACCATGAACAATATCGTTTTAGTAATATTACTTACTTTACAATAAAACATAAATTTTCTATTGCACAGAGTATCCTCTCTTCAAGATCCTTATTTATCCAAAAATATTTACTGGGACTTATAATATATATATTATAAGTGTTAATGCTAAGTTTTCTCGAAATTTATTCTATTTTTATCAATCTTTCCTCACTACGGCCCAAAAACGTAGAACTGAAAAAGAACGAACATAGGTCACCGACCTCACTTAATAAAGCACGTAGGACACTGCCCCTGCCAAGTGGAATCGCATTATTTTTTGCAAAGCTATTTTTAACAATTTTAGCTTTTCAGTCATAAGGTGGGTCACAAGTACCCATTCTTTTTGTTGCTTTTATTCAAGGGGGGGGACCTTCCGGGTCTTGATCCAGTTCTAAAAGCATGTTCAACTTAAAAATAATAAAGGTCCTAGATTCATTTACTTTAAATTTTTAACTTAGACAGAATCTATAGAGTTTCAATTAAAATGACAACTTTGAACTTGACCTGACAAGGCTAATGAAGTGAGAAAGTAACGAAAGCTAAAAAAAAATTTCTATGTAGTTATATCGTCAATTAGTGCGATGGACTTCATATATAATTAAAAGGTTTGATGAGAGCGCCTTATCAAAATTTTGGATAGGCCATACTATCAGCACCCGTGGACTAACCACATCATGCCACAATTCACTAAATACTCAATACAAAATTTAACCGAGATTTGATAAACTGACCTCTTGTAAAAGGGAAGCCTGCGCTCTGCTTTCGTCCTTTTATTTATTAACTTGAATCGGCGGGCTACCCAAATTAGTTTAAATAGACAAACTGCGATATTGATGACCTAGGGTTTTACTCAAAAATCCCAAAAAAAGAAACAACAAAACTAAATACTCTGATGGCACATAAAAACATGACATTACATGTAGTAATGAGGGTTAAAAAAACAAACATTTTTTCCTGATTTCCCATGACATTGCCCTAAAAACTGATAAATACTAACGAACCTAGGTAAGCCTATTACTGGAAGGGCTGTTATCAAGCAATAAGGTCAGAAGCTAGAAACAGACGTAGTAATTATCATAGTGTCCGGACTACCTAGTCTAATGTCCGTTTAGTTTAATTAAAATGGAAATACGTTTAATAGTACCACGCCGGGGCTATCTAGAGCCACGACCCAAATACTCGAGAGGCGCTTGTTGTACCGAGGACCCGGCTGGTCGTAAGGGCCAAATATAGAGCCGTGACGCACACGGCCTGAAGGAATGGTAACGCTTATGTTTATCATCGACAGATTCTTCAAGCCACGTGCTTGTCCGGGAATAGAACCAATAACAGGCTTGGAATAGACGAGGCCGATATCAGCAGGCGTCTGCTGTGCAGGGGGCCTTTCAGAAGGCGATTCTTCTAATTCCGTCCTTTCTGCTAATTTACTGTTCGCTTTCTCAGGCGTTATTCAGGCATCATTATTGATTGCCAGCCTTAAAAAGATAATAAGAGATTCGAACCGAAATCCTTTCCGTCCAGGCTCCTCCTACCTGAACTGTCCTATATCAACCAGCAGACATTTCTAATATCATTTTTTTTTCTTAGCTCTCTAATTATAAGATTAAGGATAAGGGAAAGATAAAGGAATATTTGGGTTGAGCGGATCCTTGTACTAGGAGTAACTGTTTGAAGATGGAGTGAGGGAATTAAGGAGTGTGGGAAGCCTCGGTGGAGGTTAGTTGGTACAGTGGTGAGAGTCCACTGGTGGCTGGGCCTAGAGTCTCTCTAGGCATGTAGTGCAGTCTTATTTAGTTGGATAGCAGTGATGGGTGCCCGTTAGAGGCTTTTTGTTGGTGGGCCAAGCGCCGTGATATCCACCATTTGGCCTGCTCTAATATCATTTGAAGGTTCCGTTCAACATACGAAAACATCACTAGAGCAACATTGTTTCAAAATAAGCTACAAGATAGTCAGTATATATTTACTTTCTGAGATGTAATTTTTCTTTTTAGCTAGTATCAAGTATTTATAAACAATATTCAATATGTTACAATAATCAATACATTTTACGACAATTAATTTTGTGGTTTATTTTTATAAAGTCCTAATATATTAATTATTATAAAGCCTACAAATTGAGATCGGGTTTAGGACAAAATGTGGATTGCATACTTTCCAATAATTCTTTCAATAAAATAAACGATTTTACTTAGGAAAGTAAAAGTGGATCGCAAGACTATAAATAAAAATGATAAGTATTATATTTGTGTACAAACCCCAAAAGTTAATGAATATTTTGGCTCATTAAGGAAGTGTGAAGAAATAAAATCTACAATATTGCTTAGATACCAGACGATTAAATCACAAAATACATTTAAAACGAAAAGTTTGAACGCCTGATTTATAGTATTTTGAAAACTCCTCTATAATCACCTTCATGGAATAAGACGCTTGGGATGAAGGGGCTACTTGGGGCGGTTTTGCCACATACGAGCAGGCGGGGAATAATCACTAATTTTCTTACAGCTTAATGATTGACATTATCGAAGTGAATAGAAGAGAAGTAGTGCACAGAGCGGCTTGCTCACGGTTCTCGTTTCGTGACGGCAACTTTAGTATTCATGACAGTAACAATTATGTCAAGTTTAGCTAAAAAAAATCCCGAATAGAAAGGGTCTGTTATCATCCATATAAGGAATGTATGCTACTAGCAATGATAGCTGTCGTAGAAAACAATTAATCGACCTGAAGTTTTAATGGTTTCTGGAAAAGTTCTGAAAAATTGATGTGAAAAAACTATGGGGAAGTTTTTAAATGGCATAAGCCATGCTGTTTCCTCGCAATAGTTTAAGGTCAAGTAAATCGGGTATCTTGATTTTAATTCCTAACTTTCTATCTTATTAACTCCGTTTATACATATATACTTCCCCCCCCCCATAGTCCCTTTAAATTTACAGATAATTATATATAATTGTAGATCCTCAGCATCGCTACATTATATACAGGTTTTGTTATTTCATAAAAATTATATAACGAATAAACAAGTATAATGATATACATTATACTTGACTGGACTAAACTGACTAATACAGGTGATGGGGCTCACCTTTTTGAACAAACTTACATACTAATTCATAACCTAATTTTTCCCCGACAGTCTGTTGCCATATATGCGGGAGGGGTGGTGGGGCCACAGTGTTAAACACTGGGTTGGTCAGGTGCGGCAACAAGTCAAAAAACTCGTAAATGTGTCTCCGGCTGATGAACTCACCCACCAACGGCATACCAAGCAACGGGTCAGCGTTCTTTAACCTCTCGAGATACTTAGGTATGTCTAACCACTTTTCTCATGATCCCATTCCGCAAACGTTGGAGACTTTTGGCTGTATTGTCAGTCAAGTGGTAAATAGCGGACACCGTACAGCAGAGTTGGCCGGAGGACACATTTATATATCATCAATTTGAGACGAAGCGACAGCTTAAATTGCTACAAATACAAAATATATAGACATGATGAGGTGATAGATCAACGGGTGTAGAACAGTATTTTGGTTATTTGAAGTGTTTATATTACCTTCGTTTCGGCCAAGGTGAGATACCAGGAAACTATGGTGAAATACCAGATGGATTTAGGTGGCCCGCTTCGTGGAGGCCAAAGTAAATGTAAAATGATTGGAAAGAGCTCGAGAACAGTTGTTTGTTTTGGGAAAAAGGTTAGCTGGAAAGAGTTTAGGCAGAGACGTGATATCCGGCTTAGCCTAAATTGGGGTTTTATGGGCGGGAGCAAAGTTCTCCCTTTCCTATCGGGGTCAGCTAATGTCTATTTAAAACTTCTATTGCCTCCTTCTGTTAGAGAGCTTATGCGCATATACTTTGTCAGTGTTTTCTTTTGTAATTTCTAATATTACTTTAGAAGAAACAGTGTTGTCTATCGGAAGCCACTGAGCCGAAACCAAACAAGCCATTTTATCTAAAGAAATTTCCAACGCTTCCTCCATACATATTCTATCAACCTAAAGTTTTAAAGTAGGCTAATCTTGCTTATAGCTAGGTATACTTTACATACAAATTATCACATAGAATATGAATAACATAAAATATCATTTACTATCTCCAAAATCCAAAGAGAAAAGATACAATGCCGGAACCCGACCACGGGACCTCCTAATCTCCAGGCACTCTTCCAACCGGACTTTAAGTGTCAAGCACACTTCTAGTCAAGTGGAGACTTTACCGTAAATTGAACCGGAAAAATACTGATCAAGAACAAATCGAATTCTAACAATTATTACATCGGGCTCAGATAACTGAGTATCCCCAAAGTGGGGAGGAGACACCCGCCCCGGGATAGGGTCGCTACAACCTCTTAGCCACCGTCCGGCGAGCGCCGTGATACGATAAGAGGGGATCTTAAAATTATTTGTAATTAAGAGGTGGCCAGAACATATGTATTTTCAAAAAATCTATAGCTCAGAGGTAAACTGGAATACTGAAACTTATAAAACGCTAGTTTGAGACAAACGATATCCATTCAGTTGAAAATAAGAATATGAAAAAATAAGTAGTGAGGATTTGTTTGATAAAGAAATTTGAGTCAAGTGTTATTTAATATGCGTGGTTATCTGATCATGATTCATGTAATGCTGAGTGGAGAAAATGATCTACAATTCCACATAGATATTATTATCATAAAATATTTATCATTCGCTACTCTGCAGTCTCTACCTCTTATTGGTAGTCGTGTTTGCAACAATTCTCACGTGGTGAATAGCATTGTCGTCCAACAGTCGAAAATTAATTCATAAATAAAATTAACGGAAATGCAACGTCTGTCTTTCACGTGACCAAGCCACACACACTGGTGGCAAATGTTTGATAAGTGGAAAAAGGTCAATTCGATTCAGCGCACAAAAATACTTTATATATATATTATAAATTTTGAAAATAGAGCAGAAGCTAAGTACCGACAATTATCTAATTATCTACCAAGATCTAATTACACAATGAAGAGATCAACCGACAATGAAGAGAACTAATTAAGTACCAAAATTTCAAGATCTCATAGGAATTCAACGCTGAGCAAATTAAATCATATAAACATACAAAAGCACTTCAGTGAAGCAATAGGGCGAAAAACAACATTTTATTAAAAACAATATTTTATTATTAACAATATTTTATTATTAACAGACAGCCCAGAGACCTCCCAAATCCACATGCGAAGAGAAAAAATGTTTTTTTTTTACCTTTTTTTCTGAATAAATGAAAGTATTCATCCTATCAAAATACTTATGGGCAAGTGCATTTGATAACTAATAGTTCGTATGATTTAGGGTCGTATCTTTCCATTATACAGTAGGACTTTTTTTTTTTATTTACTTTCTGGTATTTGAAAAAGAAGACATTCATGAATGATAAGTATAATTGTTTTCAAAACAATAAATCAATCTTTATGTTCCATGAGAAATGGATAAATGGTTTATTATATATATATATATATTCATTTATTGTGCTATGTTGTGCCCAGGGCCCTCCCAAATCCACATGCTAAGAGAAAGCGGAGTCTTGGGAAGTCCCCCACGCTCATTTGTCAGATGTATCACCGGATACGAGCCAGCGGTGGCTGACCAAGAGCGCGAGAGCTCAGCATACACTCAGGACATGATTAGAGAAACTGGCCATTGTCAGGACTCCCACTGTCTCGTGTTTATAGCAGGTCACGAGGCCACTACCGTTTCAGTCTCCGAGGAGGATTATAGGGATGAGTGGTGCAGTGCAATGAGTTCTAGAATGTAGGGTATATTGAGGTCGTTATGAAGGTTTTATTTGCTGACAAAATAAGGGGCATTTACTATTGTTGTCAGGACTTTTGATTGAAAGGATTGGATACGCTGAATTTTGCTGTCCCCCATAGCTCTATTCCGTATGTCCAGATTGGCTTAAGTATTACTTTGTAGATAAGTAATTTTTAACCAACTGGAAAAACGGCTTTCTATATGATCAATTTACTTTGCAGCAGGTTTTTCTAGAGAGCTTTTCGAGGTTATGCCATTTGTGTAAAGATGACGCCTGATTCAGCCGTTGCCAGGGCATGTATGTTAAATTTTACAGGTGCGATGGCCGAATCGCAGATAATTCGGCAACCTCTAACAAAACACCTAATCTTTTTATTAATTTAAACTTCTTAAGTTGGAGATTAGAACTTAAGGTAAACAAATTCACGTTCTGCAGAAAGGCATTAAAATAGGAAATGACCTGGTTCATGATTAGAATCGTCAAATGACAAGGACTTGATTTAAATTTGATTTCGTTTTAATGCCTTTATAACAACTAGTATCTTACACTCAGTATAGGCAATGCCAGACCATAGGACATTGCAGCTGTTTTTGAATGATTGCAAAAATGGAGAAAATTTAAAAACTCAAAGGCGTTAGTTTTTTTTAAGTCAACTTTTATAAATTACACATTATAATCTGCCCAGAGAAAGTCCTAGCTAGCCCTTTGAGAAAATACAGTAGCCCTTATTTCGCTAAGCACACTCCCCTGCCTGTGTCCCGAGGGTCCGCCATTTTATCGCTCCTCACTGTGACAACACATTTCCCAGCGGGTTCACGATGACTCTGCTATTTCTTCTGGGTTTTTTTTATATTACTCCATTTCAAAAATTGCTCCTTTTATTTCGTCTTTCTCCTTGATCTCCGAGGATATGGGCATATAGTCTGTGATAAGATTCTTCCCTAGACCTAGATAATTTTTTTCTCCTTTTTCGAACAGAAAGTCTTGTTTCTTCAGCAAACTTTTGATTTTTTTTTCTATGGGAAAAAAATATTGCCTACAGTAGTTCCAAAGTCCTGAGAACAATAGTCTCTTATTATGTCAGGAGCAAAACCCTTCATAACGATCTTAATATACCTTATATTCTTGAACTTTATGAAATATCATAGTAGCCTATCAAACCACCCTAATCCCATAGCACAGTCATTGCAATCCGCCACCCATCCCTATAATCCTCCTCGGAGACTGAAACGGCAATGGCCTCGTGACCTGCTATAAATGCGTGAAAGTGGGAGCCCTGGCAACGGCCAGTTTTTCCGATCATGTCCTCCGCGTCTGTGTCGAGTCATGGCTCTCGCGCTCTTGGTCAGCCTTCACTGGCTCTTATCCAATGACGCGGATAACGGAGGAGCGTGGGGGTCTTCCCAAGACTCCGCTTCCTCTTTCTCATGCGGGGGAGGTGACAAACATGTGGATTTGGGAGGCCTCTGGGCTGTTTGTAAATACTGTATGAATGAGCGAGTGAATGATGAATTGTAAATATGGAATGAATGAGAACATTTATCTCAATTGCATATTGCCTAAGAAGGCAGATTGTAATTTTAGCACAATAAAGAATGTTATATATATATATACAGTAGTTCCATTCGAAATAAACATCGCAGGAAAAAGTTGTGGATACCTGTACATTTGCTATATATTTTTCAAATACGAGAAATTCATCTACTTAAAAAAGTAACAAAGTAAAGAGAAACATCATACATAAAATACTGCTCATACAGTCTGTGTGCTAGTCTGGAGTTTTTACTACACTTGTATGTGAACCTAGGTTTAATAAAATCTCAAATACTGCCTACTAAGGTTGAAAATATCGTAGCTGCTTACTAAATGAAAAAAAAAAAAAGTACATAATAAACAGAAAAATACTGGTAATGTTTTTCCTCGTTGGTTTTTCATTTTATTCAGTTCTTATCTAGTGGGTGGAATAGTTTATACTTCAGAAAATATCTTTCGAAAAATGGAGTAGAAAAAAATACTTTTATGGGAAACTATTAGAAAGTCCTGATCATTTCAAGTTGACCTTTTGCTCTAATTTCACCCGCCATCTGGCCCATTAGCTAGCATCTACAATCCTCCTCTATTCCAGAACTTCACCCAGTTTTACCTCTTTTATTCCTCGTCCTATTAGAGCTCACTACATCCTACCTATTGCTAATATGTTCTGGTCTATTATGTCCGTGTAGTAGAACGAGTCTTTAAACTTACTCCAGTTCTAACTAGTCAGATCAGACCTTTCCAATAACTGCTTGATCCATAGTTTAAATTCTCCAGAGCAAATTACTGAGTTAAGAAGGACAGTGAAAAAATTTCTCTGACCGTTTCATTTACTTAAGAAGTCTGAAGTGGCGTACGATAGAACAATCCACATTGTCTACTGTAGCAACCGCTAACTACATAAGATAGATCAACCTATACTCTATTGTATATATATTTTAATTTGTTATATATGTTGTAAATTAATTAAAACAAATGTAAATAATATTACCGAACAATAAGTCATATCAGTGTAAATATTGTAAACAATAAAAGACGCAGCTGAAACAATCTAAAAATTCAGAGGTCCTTACGTAGGGAGTCAGATAGCCCCTGGGGCTGGGTGGGTCCTGGTCTAGAACATTCAAGCTTCATCCAAGCCTGCAATGCGGTTGGTCAGATTAAAACCTCTCCCTATTGGCTGAACGCGATTGGCCAGAATAAAACCCCCGTTGGCTACTTGGGGCTATGTATACCCCCTAGTTTTAGCCGATAAGTAATTCTAACTACGGCTTTCTGGACTGGTACTTGCAGCTGCACTGAAGTTTCTGGATTTGGCCTTCTCATTTATGAAAACCTCTGCATCTCTCTTTCCTAACCTCGCTATATTTTAGTCCGGCCTTGTCAGACCCCACACTTTCCTAGTAGCAATCTCTGTCTTCGTTTCGCTAAAACTAGCCACTCCTTGGAAGAGATTTCTTCCTTGCTGACGACAGTCACCTGGGGCCCTACAAACTCCACCTAGTAGTGTCTCCTTCAGTGAACCAGACTTCCTCTCTCGGGCTCACAGTCGCCTTTGGGATCCGGACGGTTTTCACCTACACTCAGATACCGAGTGTGAATTCGTGGTCATTCCAAGACCACATAAACTACCTACAATACCTAGCCTATACCTCTTCTCCTGAACATAGTGCACTGTCGGGGCACATACCTATCAGATATGGAGTCAGATAGTACAGTAGTAAGACCCGTCATGAAGCAATTTTCCAGGTCATAGCCTAATCAACCCTCACTTCGTCACTAGGGCTAGGGTAACTAGGCACCCCCTCGTGACGACCCGACACCTACCATTCACTATTATGATCTTGTTATTGGGGCCATTATGTCTACTCTTGATTAAAAATAAAACCTCGTTTCTTATAAAAGATATGATAGTTAAGTCGAAATCGATATAAATTTTACCCCGAATTTCGTGTTATAACTTACCTTCGGGTAGTATGAACAATTAAACGAAATGAACTGGGGGAGAGTTATAAGGCAGATCGAGGTAAAACGAGGCGATAATTAGCGTGAAGTTTCTGAAGGGTTGGCGCAGGTTTCTGGCCGAGGAAAGGTAAACTAGCCTAATTACTGTCTGACCGAGACTACTTTGTAATTAGACCGTCTAACCCCGTCCCGCTCAGAGTCTTCTTCTGGTCCGATCTTGCCTTCGGATCACGTACTCTCATGTCTTCCGTTCCTGATCTTCTAATGATCTCTAGCCAGGACCCAACCTCATTATTCAACAAAGTTCCTCACGGTAGAGTAATCATAGCATTTTTTTTTTTTTTTTACAATAATGTGAAAACAGAAAGCATGGTCATCATTCTGTCTCAATAAAATAAATAAAAAAACAGTATTTTATTTAAGGTTTCAGCTTTTTCAAGTCACAGCTAATAGACCAAATTATCAATAGCCTAAGTTTCTTTGATAAGTTTTAGATTTAACCAATGAACCAAAACTAGTTAATTAAATTAAAATTAAAGCAATCCTTAAGGATGTAATAATGAAATGGAATGTGTAGAAGGAGAAATAACAATATTAAGAATTGTTTAAGAGATTTCACAGTGAATTTCTAAAATACTAATTAAACATACTATTGTACTGAATCAAAAGTACAAATTGCTTAGCCATCCTGGTCACCGAAGATTACAATCTGCCCTATGGTGCAATAAGTGATTATGTTCTCATTCATACCATATTTACAATTCTTCATTCACTCGCTCATTCTCATAGTATTTACAAAAAGCCCTGAGGCCTCGCAAATCCACATGATTGTCACCCCCTCACATGCGAAAGAGGGAGCAGAATCTTGGGAAGTTTCCGACTATGCTCTATCAGCCGTGTCACCGGATGCGAGCCAGTGGGGGCTAGCATAGAGCGCGAGAGCCACATATGCTCAGGACATAATTCGAGAAACTGTCCATTACCAGGACTCCCACTACCACCTAGCTTGGTAGGTAGCGCTTAGGATTTGGTTGTAGGCTTAATTTTGTTTGTTTTATTTAATGGGATTTGGAACTCATTTATCCTCATGAGACTGAGTGAACACCAACCAGCCCCTGAAAAAACCCTATTTTGTCTTTAGTCATAAGAATAAAATCATAAATTTAAATCGTAAATAACTTCTGATGGCATCATAGCCTACACATAATCAGCACACATAAAGTTGCTTCGGAATACACAATAAACGTACATACGTTCAGAAAAAAATACGAAGTACCTTTGTCCTATACGAGGGTGGTCTGAAAAGTTTCCGACCTTTTAAACAAAGCTTTTATTTTAGCTTTTATTTATTTTATTATCATCTTCATGTTGAGGTCGGAAACTTTTCAGACCATCTGTGTACGTCTCTCTGAAATCGAAAGTAGAATGAGCATCTAATTTTTGTAAACACTAAATTTGCGTTGTTTAGAAATACGCGAAAAGAACCCATTTTAATTCTGCATTAAGATTAACAACCTAAGATGACTAGAAGTTTAAATTAATACCTGGAAAGAGGACAAGGCCAAGCCAACAAGAAACTAGCCCGGCACTCTAAAGTTAAATTAGCAATAGAGATAGGGCCGTGTTCTGTTTCTGCAGAACAATGGCCGGAGAGTACACTCTTGTAATTGTTATTTGTCCTTCAAGCCGTCTTCGTAGACATTAACCATGCATTATCTTTTAAATTATAATTGTTATGCATTGCTCAATGTAATGGGCTCACTCCCAATGGCCGATAGTTAGGCTCTTATAGGAAATATGAAGCTCATAGCTGATCGATCCACTATCAAGGGTTACCAATCCTCAATGTCCCAATCTCATAATGCATACAATTTATTACAGTCCCCTGACGTAATCTTTCATTTGACACTATACTAAACATATGAAAATATACATATTATCAAGTGATTAATTAATCACTTTTTATTACTATTCATTTAATACAAATTAAACTTCCTTCAAAAACATCACTCCGATTCCTGAAAGCAGGCCCAGGAGTTAAATCCAAAACAGGTTTTTTTTTAGTGGACAGTTTTCCATAAAAATTACGCAATTAACAAGAAAGTGTTGTAACAAAGTTTTTAAATCATTAAATTTTGCGTAGAATTAAATTTGAACTAACTTTAACCAAACTGCACAAAGCAATGGCTATTTCGCATACGAACTACCCTATTCTGTAGCGAGCTGTCTCTTGTGTGTACATCTCTGACTTTGACATTTTCCAAATAAAGTAGAAAAAAAATGATCAAGTTCAAATGCACTGGGTCTTAAATATAAGTTTTCAATAGCATCCCAAATTGAAGGGTTTGCTGCAGAAAGGAGGTAGCTCCATCCCATAGCTGTTGGGAGTTAGACACACTTTCTTGTGTCAAAAAAAAACCTCTTTTATTTGTCACAAAAAGGATGCAGCTCCAATCGTAATATGTAAACACCATAATTGAACGTAAGCAACAACAATATTTTTAAATAACTTAAAATTTGAATTTTTTAAACGTTTTGTTTGGTTTCCCAACAAATGGAAAAATTGGAGCTACCTCCTTTTTGCACAAACCCTTCAATTGCGACTATCCGTGTGTGATAGATTACTTTGGTTATAGCGCTAATATGTGCGATTTTATGATTATGAAATATTTATTCCATTATACATACAAAAGCAGTATGCCATATTTCGTAAGATGAAAATATAACACAAGAGAGGGCATTTGGGAGTTGCAACGACGATGACGTTCACAAACGAACATCTAACACCATAGAGATAATGACCTGCCTGAAATGTGTGCCGGGGCACGAGAGCTGCCGTCAGTTCATTTCGACTGTCGGAAAGAGATACACCTGTACGTCCATCTATCGGCTTCCGGCCTAGCTCCTGGTCCATCAAGGGCCATGTCAATCTGATCGAGTCCTTCCAGACAATAGCCCACCAGCTCGGAGAACGGAAAATCGGTTACAACTCCCACAAAATAACATCAATTCATCATTTCTTTTTTGACGGAGGATAATAAAAAGTTGCATTACTTAGCATAACTAACATCACAGGAGAACATCCAGATACCCACCTAGAGTGATAGGTACACGGAGATTAACAACAAATTCATATTGGATAGAATTGGTGACCATAAGGGAATAGATATAGGTTATTAAGGGCTTAAGGCGAAAATGGCCAACTTTGGCAGAGATCTATGGCAACAAGGCTGGGATCCTGTCATAAAATGAGTGAAATAGTTTAGCTCGATGGCTTCAAGAAGTACCATATCCTAAGGAATGATAAATTGAAACCTCTCGGCCACAGAAGTAAACAAATGTTTATATTCTAGGGTTCCCATCTCGACAAAAGACTAACATTGGCCCACACACGAGGTTAAAAAGACATGAACTAGCTTTGGACAACTGTACAGACTACTTCGAAAGACATCCCACCTCTCAATAGAAAATAAATTACTAATCTACAAAGTTATACTGAAGCCAATCTGGACATACGGGATAGAGCTAAAGTCCTGAGAACAATAGTATATGCCCCTTATTACTTCAGCTATAAAACCCTCCATAATGATCTTAATATACCCTACATTCTTAAACTTATCCCTTTTAAGTTAATGAAATTCCATAGTGACCTATCCAGCCACCCTGATCCCCTAGCACAGTAATTGCACTGTACCACTCATCCCTAGAAACCTCCTTGGAGACTAAAACTGCAGTGGCCTCGTGACCTGCTATAAATACGTGACAGTGGGAGTCCTGGCAATGGTCAGTTTCTCCAACCATGTCCTTAGCGTCAGTGGCTCTCGCACTCTTAGTCAGCCTCCGCTGGCTCTTCTCCAATGACGCGACTGACGGAGGAGCGTGGGGGAGTTCCCAGGACTCCGCTTCCTCCTTCACAAGCGAGGGAGGTTACAACCATGTGGATTTGGGAGGTCTCTGGGCTGTTTGTAATTACGGTATGAATGAGCGAGTGAATAAAAATTATAAATATGGTATGAATGAGATCATTTATTACAATTACTTATTGCCCGATGAGGAAGATTGTAATTTTATCATAACAAAGTTGTTGTTGTTAAAATTCTAGGTTTAATTCACCGATATTATCACTCTAAAAAAAACAAATAAATATAAAACTTTATACATTTATTTTTTTATAAATACTTTATCTGAAACAAAATAGGAAACGATAGCAAACTCACTTCTTTTGTCACTTTATTAGTCATTATTGAACTATCTTTAAACAATATACTAGCTGGTATGGAGGAGGTCATGAGATCAACCTTAGATGTCTCTCTGGGATGCTGGGATGGAATGGTTGGGCATAGAATTAGCATACGGATTAGGTTAGCAAAGGAGGTGGGAATGGAAGTTCTGGTAGGATAAGAATGAAATGCATCTTCTTGAATGAATGAATGTGGAGATCAGCGTGAAGGGTACTGCCGTTGTATTGAAGGGCTATCTATCTATGCAAGACTTTGGATTGTTGAGACTGGGTGTGAAGGTTTGTCACTCCCACTGACTTCTATTCCGTAGAATTACGTAGGTTGGTGATCTTCAAGTACATCAGCATCTTGTTATCAGCACAAAGTTACCCTCATAAATAGTAGTAGCATCTTATAGCCGAACAAAACAAAAGTAATGATGTAAGTCAAAGATTGATTCTCTCAAACCTACGAATTTGAATAGAAAAAGAATTCATAACACTCATTTTTACGAGAGATTGACTTTTTTTTGTAGAAAAGCACCATAGTTATTTTTGGTTAGTCGATTTAGCCCTAGAACCTCTTGGGGAAACATACTTCGTGAGACAACCGACCAAAACGTCATTCTTAGATATATTATTTTATGACATCATTCAAGCCTTTCAAACTCTTTATCAAAGCTAGTAATTTTCTTTTAGCGCACAAAATTCGTATTGAGTTAATCCCTTTAACTAAACAAAAGAGATCTTTATAGCCCTAAAGAGCCTGGATCTACCCTTATGGTCATCTATTCTTTCCTATATTAGTTCTATCTTAATCTGCTAAGCTGTGATTCTGCCGTTAATATCAAGTGTTAAAGATTTAGACTGTATATTACATATGTATTGCCTAATTTTTCGATTTGCTGTAGAAAATAAAATGTTTACAACACATAATATGTACTGTACTATATTTTTTTTTTTTTATAACAACAATTTTTATTAGGCAATAAGTAATTGAGATTAATGTTCTCATTCATACCATATTTACAATTCATCAATCACTTGCTCACTCATACAATATTTACAAACAGCCCAAAGGCCCCCCAACTCATGGTTGTCACTTCACTCGCGTGCGAAGTGGAGGAAGCAGAGACTGGGGAAGTCCCCCACGCTCCTACGTCAGCCGCGTCACTGGATAAGAGCCAGCGGAGGCTGACCAAGAACGCGAGAGCCACAGACGCTCAGGACATGGTTAGAGAAACTGGTCATTGCTAGGACTCCCACTATCACTTAAAGCAGGTCACGAGGCCACTGCCGTTTTAGTCTCCGAGGAGGATTATAGGGATGAGTGGTGTAGTGCAATGACTGCGCTAGGGAATTAGGGTGGTTGGATAGGTCGCTATGGAATTTTATGAACTTGGAAGGGATGAGTTCAAGAATATAGGGTGTATTCAGATCATTGTGAAGGGTTTTGTTGCTGACGTAATAAGGGGCATTTACTATTGTTCTCAGGACTTTTGATTGAAAGGATTGGATGCGCTTGATGTTCGACGTTTTTGCTGTCCCCCATAGCTCTATTCCGTCTGTCCAGATTGGCTTAAGTATAACTTTGTAAATAAGTAGTTTATTTTCTATTGATAGATGGGATGTCCTTCGAAGTATTCTGTACAGTTGTCCAAAGCGTCTGTTTAGTTCTTGTATTTTTAGCCTCGTGTGAGGGTTCCATGTAAGTCTTTTGTTGTGATGGAAGCCTGAATACCGTACTGTCTCAGACACAGGGAGAGGAATCGAATATAAAAAGACTATACTATTAACAGTATAAAATGTTCTCTCTAATAACGTTACTAAGAAAGATAATTTTAAAAAGCATAATAACAAAACAAAATTTGAATAAATATTATCATCAAAGTAAAATAAACGATTAAAATATTTAACTTAAGGCAATGTGGTTCTCGCCAGTTGATGCGTCACATTTAGCTTGCGGTACGACAAAAAACAAACAACTGTTGACCAATTCACCTTCAAAATATATTATGCGAAACAATAATGGAAAAGGAAGTAATATTTATTACTCCTGTTATGTTTCGTTAAGCAACAGTTTTGGAGAAGACCCCAATGAAAAAGCACTATCTATCGAAGCCAGATATGTCTGGCCAGAGTCCAGCTATTCCAAACAACCGGCCAGCAGTTGATTGTTTCTCTGGGGGAAAAAAAAAATATGGAAGGAAAGAGAGCTTATTTTAGCACTGAGCCTGCGCGGGAAGTTCCCTACATATGGCCGTAGGGGAGCTAGTCGAAAAATTGCTTGAAATTTCGTGACAAATTCGGAACAGAGATGCTCAGGAACTAACAATGAAAATGAGGATCGTTTCTACCTTACAGCTGATAGCCTGCTTTCATAGTTTCAACCGTAAACTATACATATTGCAAACGGCAAATATTTTTAATCCAAGATATTCTAACGGAAAATAAGTCAAAACCGACTAGCTCTCCTCTCTAACTTTTAAAGATCACTGCTAGAAAAGATTCATTATTTTTTTTGAAAAGGTGAATCAGCGATGGGGTGTGTCAAATGGGGGGGGGGGGTGTCAAAAAATAAAATAAAATACAATTGATCAAATATTGATAAATAATTTTTCATAATTGTCTAGTCCAGTAAATATCCCTCAATATTGTATAGAGCTACGTATCCTGTATTATAACAAATGATAAGAAAAAATTGTTAGTGTGGAATCGATTAAACCGGATTTTATAAGTCCAATATAAATTAGCTTTTTATGACTATTTTTATACTTTGTCCAACTTTAGTGTAATGAGGTTGAATTTTATTTGCGTTACTGCGAGCCAGTAGGGGCTGCTTAAAAGCGCGAGAGCCACAGACGCTCAGGGCACAATTGGTGAAAATGGCCATTGCCAGGACTCCCACTGTCGCGTAACTTGGTAGGAATTATAAATAACCGACTAGCTCTTCTCTCTAACTTTTAAAGATCACTGCTCAAAAAGATTCATTATTTTTTTTGAAAAGGCGATTCAGTGATCGATGTGGGGGGGGGGGTATTAACAAATAAAAAAAAGTTTAATTGATCAAATATTGATAAATAATTTTTCATAATTGTCTAGTCCAGTAAATATCCCTCAATATTGTACAGAGCTACGTATCCTGTATTATAACAAATGATAAGAAAAAATTATTAATATGGAATCGATTAAGCCAGTCGATATAAGTCCAATATTAATTAGCTTGTTATGACTATTTTCATACTTTGTCCATCTTTAGTGTAATGAGGTTGCAATTTTATTTGCGTTACTGCGAGTCATTAGGGGCTGACCATAAGCGCGAGAGCCACAGACGCTCAGGGCACAATTGGAGAAACTGGCCATTATCAGGACTTCCACTGTCGCGTAACCTGGTAGGAATTATAAATTAAAAATTATAAAGCACCTTAGTACCAACTTATTAGTATCAATTTGCATGCTTAGTTATCAATTTATTATCTGATGTAATAATAATTATTTGTCCCTTGGGGTTTTCCTGGTGTAGAAAATTCATTATAATACAATTCATTTATTTATTGCTTTTATTCAAATATGGCGAGGCTCTTGTTTTTTACATTAAATGGTTGTTAAATTCTTAGCTGTTCTGGAATTTAGCTTTATCACCTGGAAAATTTTGGATAACGTACTCCATCGAAGAACATAGACGTATATAGACAGGTAGGTAAATCACGCTGAATACGACTCCCATCGCCCGGGATTTCCAAATAAAGCCATCGAGATCTGGAACAAATCTATCCTTGGATCCGGAGGGGGTACGAGAGCCCTATTCCACGCTTTGTACGACAAGATCCCCGTAAGATTCCCAACGGATCCGACAGCTACAAGATACTTAATCTAAATAAGGAGAGCGAACCAAAAGGAGACGAGATAAAGAGGGAACCGTCCTATATAAAGACTATCGACTGACTCCAAGGCTGACTCAGGACCATCAATCAGTAGGGCTCAAAGGGATCAGCAACAACAATTACATGTTTTCTCAATTAGGGCTCAGCAACAGATTGCGTGATGGATCGATGGCCAACCGCCACAATTATTCACCTCTGTCGCCACGGTCGGTCTCTTAGTCCGCAGCTAGCGTATGCACTTTCAGACAGGTACTTCATCTATATGTCTGTCGACATGACAAGTGTCATTAAACAGTATCCATCGAAGTTTTAAGTCTATATACCAAAACGTCTAGAATTATTTTGATCAGTTTGAGAGTTAGATCGATCTGAGGGTACAGAGCACATTAAATGTGGTAACGTGAAAAAATAATTTCAAATACATTACTAACACAATAATATTTCGCATATTGTGGTACTGGTATTGTCTGCTGGTGAACACGACATGCTTCAGCCGATAACTCATTCATTAAACCCTGATCATTGCCTCATTGGTCCATATATAATGCACTTTTCACTTATGACCGTTTATAGTATATATCAAAAATGTTAGGAGTATGTTAATATAACTAGTCTTAATATGTTAAGGAATATGTTAAGCTCATCGCTTATTTGAATTGATTATTTCATGTATAATGTCCCAAACTCGAGAATACTTGAACAAATTTTCAATGTGTTTATATCTATAATTAACACAAAAAGCAATTCACAAGATTATGTTTTAATATTCCTAGTTCCTAGTTTACAATATTTATTTCAGCGTTAAAATATGCATTTTATTTCATCTTAATGATTTTCCTGCAATTATTAATTAATTGCTTGTGATCTTTTTTAAGTTTAATAAGAAATAAATATTAAGTATAATATACCGTCTCTCTAGCCTTCATATTCCTGCACACAAAACGGGAGTGATCGTTCCTGCCTCGCTCCCTCCACTACCCTCTAGAATTCTCTCCCTCCTAATATCCGCCTTGCTTCATCCCTACGAACCTTCAAAACCCTCCAACACCTCATCACCATGTATGTAAAACTTTGTTCTCTCTTTTGTATGCATTCTAGAACTGATCCCTTCCAAGTTTATGAAATTCCACAGTAGCCTTTCCAACCACCCTAATCCTGTAGCACAGTCTTTGCACTGCGCCACTCATCCCTATAATCCTCCTCGGAGACTGAAACGGCAGTGGCCTCGTGACCTGCTATAATCGCGTGACAGTGGGAGTCCTGGCAATGGCCAGTTTCTCCAATCATGTCCTATTGTATGAATGAGCGAGTGAATGATGACTGTAAATATGGTATGAATGAGATCATTTATCTGTATTATTATTGCCTTATAAAAGGCAGATTGTAATTATTGCACAATAAAGTTCTATTATTCTTTTGTATGAAGCTAATGATTTTCATTAAATAGGGATTTCATATATTGGTTTTTTTATGCTAGTTAAATAATTTAATGTTATTATTATTGTTTTTACTTACAGAGGTTCACACTTTATATCAAACAACGATGTAACGTTTTTTTTTATACTTCTTTTCCATACATAAATCTGTTATGTGAATACTATTATTATTCATAAGGGACTTTGGACCAAAGTCAAATTATTGTTCTATCCAAGGAAAATTTCAAATTATAAGGCAATGTTTGGTAATTCCGATGGTATATAGAATAAAATGAAGTATTTATGGTTAGAAGCACACAATATTTTTTTTGCTATCATCTGACTTAAGAGACTGTCGTGGGAATAGCTTCCCTAGTCCTGACGTGCTGGGTTTCATGAGTTCATGACTACAAGTTAAATTAAAAAACATGAATTTCACCACGCCTGGATATGATCTCCTTACTCTCCATTATTGTCCTATTCGCCAAACCCTGAAAACACCCAATGACACCTCATCGTACCGTCCCATTACTCTACTCCCTATCCTCTCAAAAATATTTGAGAAACTCCTATTAAAACGTCTGCTTCCAATTGTTGAATCCAAAAACCTTTATTCTACTCACCTGTTTGGTTTCCGCTAACGACATTCCACTGCTCAACAAGGCCTTCGCGTTGTTGATCACATCTCCTCAGCCCTTGAAACCAAACAGTATTGCACTGCTGCCTTTTTTGATATAGCTCAAATGACAGGGTTTGGCACGCAGGTTTGCTCTACAAGCTCAAAAGATATTTACCACAGACCTTTTTCCTAATTCTACAGTCCTACCTTTCAAACCGCTTCTTCCATGTCCGCTGTAATTTAGAATATTATGGCTAGCTTCTCCAATCATGTCTTCATCCGCATTCGAGGGAGGTGACAAACATGTAGATTTGGGAGGCCTCTGGGTTGTTTGTAAATATTGTATGAATAAGCGAGTGAATGACGAATTGTAAATATGTCATGACATTTATTACTAATAAGACAGATTGTAATTTTAGCACAATAAATAAGTTGTAATTTGTTTTATATATATATATTACTTTATTTACCTGTCTTTTTTCTTGTTAATATGTAAATTGTCTTTTTTTTTTTCAAAACCTAAAAAAGTAATCCAATGAACAAAATAATATAATAATATAATTGAAATACAGATTTCTCCTCGTACTACGATGCACTGATGCATTAAATATAATCCATTTTGTTTGTGGTAAAAAGTTCATAGTCTCATATGCAACACTAGGTGATGAGACTCACCTTCAGCTGTAAATTGTCGTGTATCTTGTCTATTTTAGTTGAATCGATCGAGGTTTTCTATTAGTGTTTCAATAAATATTCGTCATTACCGGAAGTCTAAATTCCATTGCCTATAATGATGAATGCATACATGAGATGTCTAGTTAAGAATACTGAGGAAAGTGTGTGCCTAGACAATGATTGAAATGTATCGCCGACTACAGAACACTTTAAGTGAAGCATAGCCCTGGTTAGGGCCTGGTTCAGAGAGAGAGGATGTGACCGAGCTGGAGCCTGCAATTTGGGGACTGCGGGGGGAATAGTAAGCAGCACAGTCCTCTGTCCGCCCGACAGCCGTAAAATACCCTTCCCTCTCACCTAACAGTTTTATAAAAGCTCCTAGCTAGAGTAATGAATCGCTAATTGAGCCTATAAATATTTGTAGGAACATCACAAGAATACATTGCAGTATATAATATAGGACTTTTTGCTTCGGATTAACCTAATGTTTCAACAAATAGGTAAACACGATTCTAAAAGCTGCCAACTTTTCGAACACGCCTGACCCCTCTCCAGCAACCCAAACCATATTACCGTATTAATATACAGTAATATGGTTCCTTCAAAAACCTAACCACCAAAAGTATATTTTCTTATCCAATGATTTTTTTCTACTTGTTCCGCGTGCCCGTGTATACTTAGTGAGTTTACTTAATAAAGCTTACAGATTGTACTATTATATATCTATATATAGCCCTATATATTAAATAGTATATAGCCCTCTTCGGTCTGAACTCAACCTTTAACTCACACTTTCTCCAATAAGTTACAAAGGTTATTGCGAGACGTAACTCTCCTTGCATAAAAGACTAAAACAGCCTAAGAATCAGCTCAAATTAATTTAAGACGACCTTACAATCTGTATGAAAGACAGTAAGGATCTAAATATCAATAATATGCGAGTACAAGACGCATCGAAAAAAAAAAGTAAATAAGCTAAAAAAACAAAATTATATCGAAAATAAGAAAATTCCTGAGCGCTAACTACATAAGATAAATCACCCTATACTCTATTGTACATATTGTAAATTGATTGTAATATGTTGTAATTTAATTCAAACAAATGAAGATAATACTACCAAACCACAAGTCATATCTATGTAAATATTGTAAACAATAAAAGACGCGGCTGCAAAAACTAGCTCAGAGGCCCCTGCAGAGGGGGTCAGGTAGCTCCTGGGGCTGGGACTGGTCTAGAACATTCGAGCTTCATCCAAGCCTGCAACGTGGTTGGTCAGAATAAAACCCCAGCCCATTGGCTACTTTGGACTATATATACCCCCTAGTTTTAGCCGATAATTCATTCTAACTACGGCTCTCCGGACTGGTACTTGCAGCTGCACTGATGTTTCAAGATATCGCCTTCTCATTTATGAAAACCTCTGCATCTCTCTTTCCTAATCTCACTATGTTTTAGTACGGCCTTGTCAGACCCCACACTTTCCTAGTAGGATTCTGAGCCTTCGTCGTTATAGGATCTGTATCTGGGGTTTAGGTGGGATGACAGGACTTCAGTGTAAATATGTAAATCGGCGGTGTTTAGGTTATAGAGGATGGGACCAAGAATACTGCCCAGTGGAACTCCTGCTTCTATGGGATAATAGTTAGAATATTCTAAACTACACCACTCCCATACTAGTGTT
This sequence comes from Acanthosoma haemorrhoidale, assembly GCA_930367205.1. Lineage (NCBI taxonomy): Eukaryota > Metazoa > Arthropoda > Insecta > Hemiptera > Acanthosomatidae > Acanthosoma > Acanthosoma haemorrhoidale. Next base: position 16,779,483 of record OV884011.1, on the reverse strand, counting down.
CGAGTTGTCTTCTCTGAAATTTATTCTCAAATATCCTTCTGAGAATTTGCATTCGTTAACTGTTTCAAAGCAGAAAGAAGGTCAAAAAGACTGAGAAGTCCCAAAGGTAAAAAATATCAGAGCATGAATTGCGTGAGATAAGAAAGAGAAAAGGCTACTTGGGATGCGGAGCAGAGCCTACTGTTGGAGGTCCGAGAACGGACCATGCCAGAACTGCGTGGCCCAGGTCCTGATTAGTGGCGACTTGACAAGTTAAAAATTCATCCCCTCACGTCCCATTATCCACGGCCTACCCTCCCTCGGCTCTTCAGTCTTCCCCGTCGAAGCTCGCCGTCAAAGGAGGGAAGAGAGGAAGAAGGGAAGAAGCTGGGAGGGGAACGGCATAATTCCCGCTGGCTTATAATTCACCAGCGAGCAGAATCTCTCCTCTACCGACTTCATTATAGACTTCCTAATTATAAGTTTAATTGAGGGCCCTCGAAGAAACCTAAATCCCGCCAGTGGTATTCACGGAAGTATTGTATTTATCAACTGCTTCAGATGGATAATGAAATGAATATTTTAGGGCATCGTAAATAAAGTATTATAAACTTTTGTTGAGATTTGCTCAAGTGATTCAAAGTTGTATTGAAATCGAAAATTCAATAAGTTAACCACACAGTTTTAGAATCAGGGCTTTCGCGTGTCTATCTGTGTAAAGGTCGCAACTTATAACCTATCATATTTCAACATAGCACATTCAAGAAAAAAAAAGGAAGAGTGTTCATTACCTAAAAAAGAACCATCTTTTTAATAACAAAAACTAAAAATATTATCTTATTATCATTATAGAATTTTATTCTTATAAGTATTTAATAAAGCTCATTTCATTTTACCTAATCATATTATATGATTGTATATTAGTATTTACTACGTTCATGGGACTGATACCGGTCTCGTTCGCTACTAATTCACTTATTAGTGAAATTTTCAAAGAAAACTATTCACTCACTTGAACAAAACCCGTATTTTTTTTAATTTTGTCTTTGCAATAACAGTTAAATCCAAGGTACAGGAAGGACTCAGACATCTGTGCATATGCTAATGTAAACATTAGTGGATTGCACTGATGTATCTAAGTTAGGTAAATACAAGGTGTTTTTCCGCATCATCCGATCATACCTCGTGTCATCCGCTTGACCTGTGGGACTGGGGTGCCTCTTGGCCGGTTTCGGGGAGCCTGGGCTATACTCTTACCCTTGTACTATCTCGAGCTCCCATCGGTGGACTCCACAAATGAGATTAAATATGCAAACAGCGTTGGTGACCTGAGGTTTATGCGCTGAAATAATTCACCCCAAACAAGCAATTAAATCACCTCACTAAAAATGTTTTGCATACTGATGAGATCATATCAGTATTAATTTATTTTTATTAAAAAAATATTTGTATGTGTAGGATATGAATATATACTCAGTAATTTTTAATGAGCACGTGAAAACAATCAATCCTATATAAATAAAAATATCTGATTTTCTACCCCCGTGAATGGTGTAAAAAAGGTATGCTTTTTAGTAACCAAGATTCTTACTCAACTTGTCTCAGATAAGCAGTGCCAATCAACATATTTTTACAATGTATGACCCCAATAACAATTTCATTTTATTTACTGGTTTACACCGTTTAGCTTTGACAGTTTAATAGCGTGATTGTTAGTAAATTAAACCTTGTAAAGAAATAATTTAATCTGGTTCCGGCAGGGCGCTTGAAACAGAGATCCGGCAACATAAACATAATCCCTCTCAACAGGAGCGGCAGCAGAAGTGAAAATGTAATCCTACGCGGGGACGCCGAAGCCGCAACACCTGCCGACACAAAAACCTATTAGCCTCGGAATTAGTGGCGCGGACACACCAGGGTACAACCTAATGGTTCAACCCACTAGTGCTTGGCTGTGGGTTTTTTTTTTTGTACAGGTGGGATATTTCGTGATACGACCGCACTTAGCTCGACCGCAATCTGTTTTATGCCAAACGTCGCGTACACATATTAGTCAAGTAGCCCGGAGGTTTTTGCCGGCCCGAGGTCGGATGGATACCTCAAACCGAATAAATGTCAACTCCATTGGCTTTCCACAATTAGTGAATATTTGTACACACAGGGGACAACTATCTCCAGATTAACAGCTCAATCGAGAAGGATATTCAGCGCTTGTTAGTGGGAGTGAGGGCTGAAGAAATTGATTAAGTTTTCAATTGTTATAGTTCAATTTTGGAGTCACCTTTTTTTCTCTGAATATTCAGACTGTCACATTTGCCACCGCTACAGCTAGTTATAATGAACTATCAGCTAGAGAGCTTAGAAAAAATAAATAAATAAATAAACAATAAAAAAAAATAAAATAAAAAATATAAATGGGGCATTCCACACCCTATATCCTTCTCATACGTCCTTCAAATGGGGGACTCCCCTTAGTGAAAGGCACTCATTAGCCCAAAATAATTTTTCTATATTTTTCCCACATCCTATTTTATAAGTTTGAGAGCTAAGGGAAAGAAAAAGAAAAAAAAAAAAAAAAAAGAGAGAGTGGGGAGGAACTAGTAGGGGAAATAGCCACAGGTGGGGACCCTTTCCCGCCACTGCTGGCCGGCTATATAAGCAGTGGCATTAGACCAAATTAGCATATAACGAACGGTCCTGATTTGGAACACTACTCTCTCCTCTCTCTCTCTGTCTGCACTGGCGCATGCTGCTCTACTTGAACCAAGGTCTTCTCATTTAACTACCTCTGCATCTCTCTCTCCTAACCTCGCTATGTTTTAGTCCAGCGTTGTCAGACCCCATACCTTCCTAGTAGGAATCTCTGCCTTCGTCTCGCTGAAACTAGTACCTGCTTGGGAGAGACCTCTTCCTCACGGACGACGGTTGCCATGGCCCTACAAACTTACCAGTAGCGTCTCCTACGGCAATCCAGTCTGCTTCTCTCCGGTTCTCACTCGCCTTTGGGATCCGGACAGTTTTCGCCTACCCTTAGACACCAAGTGTGAATTCGTGGTCATTCCAAGACCACATAAACTACCTATAAACCTACCCTGTACCTCTTCTTAACTTAGCGCTTTGTGGGGGCACACATGGAGTCAGATCAAAACGAATTAGGCTGCCCGCCGACTAGGCCGGCAGCCAGGGTGAAAGACCACGGGTCCACCCACTCTATCTCTTTCTAGGCGCTCATCGGACGGCGGGTAAGAGTTCGTAGCGACCCTAGCCCGCGGCAGGCGTTTCCTCCCCACCTTGGGGACTCAAATATCTGAGCCCGACAATCTCCACCAAAATACCGTGGCTTTAAACATACAGGAGATCACCAAGGAGTAGGCTGCGGTATTTTCTTGAGAATTTCATGAAATGAACTATCGCCTACAGAGAGTCATGCATTTTTTTCATAGTATCTACCCCCTCGTAATAATATTTTTGTACTTTGTTAAATAAAAATTTTATTAATTTTTTTGTTGACTTTTGTGGTGTTTAACAAATCACACAATTTTTCTTCCAGTGCTCTTTCTCTCTCTAGTACCGTCACTTTGAGCTTGTTACTTCCTTATAATTGTTATTATTCTCTCACATCAACTATAGGCTTACAAACATTTTTCTCTTTTTTTTTTTTTAGTAATGAGGTAAAAAACAGTTCTTACATAATGACTTGATATCAGATATTAAGGCACTGCCCCCTTAATCTTCAAGTTAAATTATAGAGAAAGTGAAGCTGTTTAATAACTATACCATATACATTATTTAGTTGATACGATAAGAAGAGATGAGATCAAATAGTTTTGATATATTAAGAAGGTTTTGTTCCGGAACTAATAAAGGGTATTGGGTTTTTCTGTTCTTAGGTTTTTTGGTTGAAACAACTAAAACAACTAACACAACTTTGTAAATTAGTAGTTTGTTATCTATTGAGAGATGGGATGTCATCAGAAATAAAATTTATCTTTGTCCAAAGTGCCCGTTTTGTTCATGTCTTTTTACTTCGTGTGTGTTCCATACTGTGTTCGCTACTATATCAACTGAAGAAAGGGATGAACTAACTTTTATCCGCCATTGTTCAATCTTATTAAGCTGTTTACATAAAGAAATTTGACTTTCCCCGCGTATTGATAGCAACAAAAAGTAGTAGTTAGTAAACAATAATAATTTCTATATGACTGTAATAGATACAGAATGGTGTAGGAGGATCAGGTTGGGTGGCATTTACAGCCCTTGTAGTATCACTACCCCGGCCATTATCTGCCCTTCCACTCCCTGGAATAAGGACAAGTAGGAAAGGTTTAAGGGGGGAGGGGAGATAGGGGATCTGAAGGAAGGGAGAGGGGAATCAATGCCTAATCTTAAATCGGAGCCTCAAGGGTGATTGATCAGTTTCCATTTTATCTTGGCCTCCTCATTGAGCCACCGTAAATCAACCGACCTCAGGATAATCAGCTGGAAACTCTGATTGACTTCGCCTCGTCTCCATGGTTTCGCCCTGTTGAGTGATTTTCAGTTTTTGCATAGTAATCAATCTTTCATGGTGTATTGTCGCTAAGGCGTTTTTTTTATCTGTGAGTTTAATAAGGAAACGAAATTATTTCAAACTAACTCATCGGCTGTCCGGATGGCTTCCTCTATCCTCTCGTCTACTTGTCTGACATCCCATCAAACCTTAAAGCCAAAAGATATGCAAACGATACAGCAATCGATACAGGGTCGTTCATTATTATTATTATAACTTCTTTACTGTGCCACAATTACAATGATTGGAGAAACTGGCCATTGCCAGGACTCCCACTGTCACCCATTTGTAGTAGGTCACGAGGTCACTGCCGTTTTAGTCTCCGAGGAGGATTATAGGGATGAGTTGTGTAGTGCAATGACTGAGCTAGGGGATTAGGGTAGTTGGTTAGCTTACTATGGAATTTCATGAATTTGGAAGGGATGAGTTCAAGAATGTAGGGTATATTAAGATCGTTATGAAGGGTTTTGTTCCTGACGTAATAAGGGGCATTTACTATTGTTCTCAGGACTTTTGATTGAATAGATACGCTTGATGTTAGACTTTTTTGCTGTCCCCCATAGCTCTATTCCGTATGTCCAGATTGGGTTAAGTATTACTTTGTAGATTATTAATTTTTTTTCCATTGAGAGATATGATGTCCTTTGAAGTAGTCTGTACAGTTGTCTAAAGCGTCTGTTTAGTTCTAGGCTTTTCAGCCTCGTATGTGGGTTCCCCAGGTCAGTCGTTTGTCGAGATGAAAGCCTAAGTACCGCCCTGTCTCAGATACAGGGAGATGGATAGAACTAAAATAAACTAGTGGACAAGACTTGTGACATAGGGTCATTCAGGAAAAACGCAATAACCAATGGGACACACCTACTTCAATAAATGGAAAAGAAAAGTGAATCCCCTTAAAATGGAGACAGCAATAATAACCCACCGTATATCATTAAACAATTCCCAACTACCCCGTTCCTATTCCATTCTCTAGAAACTTCAAGAGTAACTCTAGACCGTTCCCTCACATTCACAAACCACGCAAACAATAAATCCAACAAGAACAAAAAACTTAATTAGAAAAATATCAACCTACTTCCAAATTCGAAATCGAAGCCCGAGAACAAATTAATGTAACATAAATCAGTAATACGTCGCATAATGATGTATGCTATGTCGGTTTGGAGTACTAACTGAAGTAACCTTGTACTTCAAATTACAGGAAATTATAACCCGTACGAAACATCAGTATGTGCACAGTAAATCAACAGTTGGCTACAATCTAGCAGTGTTTACACGCCCAGACCAATAATTTGATTTTTCTACCCTCAACAAAAAAACATAGACGAACGCACAAAATAGACACTGTCGGAATAACATTAGCCTAATTAAATGTCTATTTACGTATTTAATTTTTATTTTAATATTTTTAATGTATATATTCGGTGGCGTGGCTGATGGGGGACTTCCCCAGACTCCACTTCTTTCGCATTCGAGGGAGGCAACAACCATGTGGACTTAGGGGGCCCCTGGCCTGTTTGTAAATATTGTATGAATGTGCGAACGAATGATGAATTGTAAATATGGTATGAATGAGAACATTTATCTTAATTATTTATTGCCTATTAAGTATTAAGGCAGATTGTAATTTCATCATAATAAAGTTGTTTATAGAATAAAAAAAATAAATATGTATATAATTTTTTTAATATGTATGTTTGTGTTATGTTTTTCCTACGGTTTAATCCATAATGTATTACATTAACGGATAAAAAAATAAAAAAAAATACGTGTATTGTGTACGGTCCCATTAACCAAAGCGGTAAAATGTATTATTTTTCTAGTTATTCAGGTCAAAATCGTAAATTATGTAAATAATAAACTTTAACATATAATTCAGACATAGTTCATCGATTCATGATATGTTTTTTATCCAAACCAGAAAACATTGAGTTATTATCCAGATGTTTGTTCAGGTCTTTGTATGTCCCCTTATCAAAATAGACATTACATTTTCCATACATAGAAGACATAGAAAATGTCCTCATTTTTATCTTGTTAGTTGTTGTCGTCCTAAAAAAAAGTCATTTTAATTCTTAGTAGAGTACAAACTTAATGTACGCAATGTCCGGGATAAGTAGCATATAATTTCTATTTCTTTTTTTATAACATATTATTGCAAAACAGATTTTTAAAATCGTATTAAAAACTTTAGTTCAAACAACGAATGACTTTGAAGTATTATATCTTGCACAGTATTTTCAATAATTATAAAAACTCATTGACATCATGAATTATGATAAATCTAACTTGTCGTTCTATAACAAATTTAATATATAGAAGTGACACCAACATCTTCCACCAACCTCAATCTTTAAAAGCCAGGAGAAGCGAATATTCACAAGTAGGCGATGGCATATCAACTTTCCTGCCTTGTGATTGAGTTATTCTCTAAAACTCGTGCAACGCGAAACTTTATAGCAGAAATAGTGAGAACAAGAGAGAAAAAAAAAACCGTGTAAAAATAGTCTGAAATCCCTCCTTTTTCAGGGTGAGGGGATGAAAAGGAAAGATTGGCCTGGTGATTGAAGTTGGATATCGAAAGAGGTAAAACATGATTGGGCTGTCCTGGAGGAACCTCCCGGTAAGCCGGCCGGGTAGGAATCCAAACTGGTTACGTGCCCGGCCCTTATTCAAGGGGGAAGATAATAAATTGCGGGGGGGTCCAGGTGGACTGAAGGGCTAAGGTTCCATCTCTAATAAATTCCTCAAAGTTTCCACCTGTCTGATCCTGGCCTCGCCTATGTCTGTGTAAACCTATTAGATCTGTCTTACTCAACGGCTATGAAATCACTTCAGTGGATTTTTCTCTTCAATCAGCTCCTTCGAGTCTAGTCGACTGCTCAATTTAATAGTTACAGTTCCACTGCCAATTCTTATTGATGTTATGATTAGGGCTCGCGTTTATAGAATTTATCCTTTAAATATGCCGATCTTCAAGAGTAGATTTGAAATCTGAAATCCTATAACATCTTTTTTACGTTTCACACTACAGAAGGTCTATTCTAAATTTATCCATTTAAATTTGATCTATATAATTATATTAGCTGCTGTTATAGGCAATAAGTAATTGAGATAAATGTTCTCGTTCATACCATATTTACAATTCATCATTCACTCGCACATTCATACAATATTTACAAACAGCCCAAGGGCCTCCCAAGTCCACGTGGTTGTTACCTCCTTCGCATGCGAAAGAGGAATCGGAGTCCCCCACGCTCCTCCGTCAGCCAAGTCATTAGATACGAGCCAATGGATGCTGGCGAACAGCGCGAGAGCCACAGACGATCAGGACATGATTGGAGAATGACTCCCTCTGTCATGCATTTATAGCAGGTCACGAGGCCACTGCCGTTTCAATCTCCGAGGAGGATATTAGGGATGAGTGGTGCAGTGCAATGACTGTGCTACGGGATTGGGGTGGTTGGATAGGTTACTATGGAATTTCATGAATTTGGAAGGGATGAGTTAAAGAATGTAGGGTATTGTTCTCAGGACTTTTGATTGAATAGATACGCTTGATGTTCGACTTTTTTGCTGTCTCCCATAGCTCTATTCCGTATGTCCATATTGGCTTAAGTATAACTTTGTAGATTAGTAATTTATTTTCTATTGAGAGATGGGATGACCTTTGAAGTAGTCTGTATAGCTGTACAAAGCGTCTGTTTAGTTCTAGTCTTTTTAGCCTCGTATGTGGGTTCCAGGGTTGTAAATCTATAATAAACAATTTAAATCGATTTAATTCTAAACATTTTTTTAATTAAAGACCTCTTGCATAATTCGATCACACCGCTTAGCGATTTTCAGAAATAACAAACAAAAATTTGCCTTCAGTTACTGTTGACTAAGCAAAGTACTTTACAATGGATACAAACGGATCGATCCCCATCAAAAATACTAAAAGCTTGTTCAATGACAAAGCTACAGATCCAGAATTTACTTTTGTATTGCCCAACCTATTATTACCTCCTGCAAATAACAAGCAATAGAAAAGAAAGTAGCGACACTTGTGGTCAACTGAGGTGATAAAAAATACCATTGTCCTATCCTTCCGAGAAAATTACGAGCTACTATGCAAAGATCTCCGGGCTGGAAGATTTGCAACAAAATTATTTGAAAAAAATATAGTTCAATTAGTATGGAGCAATGAGTATTTGCGATAAATCATCTAATAAATGCAATACAATATTGAATTTACTCTCTTATTCATACAGTAAATACGCAAATACATTATGCATAAATACCATACATATAAGAAAACCAGGAGTCTCCTCTTCTGCAAAGGTGAAGAAATCAGGGAGATCCCACGTGTCTCTCCTGCAGCCACATTACTTTTATCCGGACTGTAAGAGAACGCGAGAGGGTGATTATTAAAACAATTTTTGCCGAAGTTTTTTTCGAAAATTATGTTTTAACGTTCCTTTTTATTTTTACAATGTTTGTTTTATTTTATACCATTGCTTTTGTTTCAGTTTTTAACAAAATCTTTTAAAATCTTTTTAGATCAAAAATTAATTTTAGTGAACTATACTTTAAAAAAATAAAGAAATTCAGAAAGGAGCCCTAATTACTAAAGAATCCATTTTCTTCTCAAAATTGGATTTATCACAACGACGGACTAAAACAGCGAGGCTAGGGGAGAGAGATGCAGAGGTAGTTGAATAAGAAGGCCATGGTTTGAGTAGAGCAGCAAGCGCCAGTGCAGAGAGAGAGAGCAGTGTTCCAAGTGCCGGTTCTGTACGTTCTCCATGTGGACGAAAGGTGGAATATCCCACCTGCGGCTGTTTCCCCCACCAGCTTCTCCCCCTCTTACTGACGCCATAAGCTTTATTATTACAATATGGAAACATAAGTAGATATTTTCTGGAAGAGGGGAAATTCTAATTAAGAAGTTGACACAACAGCTCCTACACTTAACAAGATGTTGGACTGAAGTCACAGAGCAGTATGTGGTGAAACAAACGGGTCAGATCCTTCTGACTTTCCTAAAGAACATGTTTCTGACAGACCAGTAAACTTAAAAAATAGAAGGAACCTTATCTTTGAGCACACAGCCGTGTCTGTGAAGTTTTAGGATTTCTTATTTTGTAAGTAGTCAAAGCACAAAGTGTCCTTGTGCGATCCTTGAGAACTTAATTAAAGGTTTTCCAGGCGGGAAAAAACAACCATTGGTTGCATTGACCCAAATATGTGGAAGAATGTCCGAGTTTTTTGGTATCAGGAATAGAAAGTGGTAAAAATTAAAAATATGCTTAAAAGTTGTTTTTGTTGAATTTTTCTTTTCTTTTGTATTTTATTTGTGTTTGTGGTTTTGTTTTGAATAAAGAAGAAAAACAGAATAACGTAAGGTGCGCTGACCGGTGCAACAATCCCATTGCATCGGAATACGCGCACCACAGGCGACGTACCATGAGCTCGCTTTACTTGCTTGTGGGGATACCCCGATTGAGGTTTTTACCTCAGGAAGAGGGGAAAAAAAATTGGGGACTTCCCAAGACTCCACTTCCTCTTTCGCATGCGAGGGAGGTGACAACAATGTGGATTTTGGGAGGCCTCTGGGCCGTTTGTAAATACTATATGAATGAGCGAGTGAATAAAAATTGTAAATATAGTGTGAATGAAAACATTTATCACAATTACTTATTGCCCAATGAGGCAGATTGTAATTTTATCATAATAAATTTGTTTTATCAGTCAAATTAAAGAAATATTTCATAAAAAATAAATTGATTTAACACAACCTAAAGGAAAAACAATTGTACGACTCTTGTTACAATCAAAATGTAACACATAATATTATATTATTAAACCGAGAATTGATGTTAAGTAGTGAGTAGTGAATACCTTTTCATATATTTATCAACTTTCTAAAATTTCCTCAACTTGTCACTGCTAATGAGTGGGCCTAATATTTCCATACAATAGACATTCTAATTGATAACCGCGTTGCATATTTGAAGAACATGCAATATATTACAGTGCTTGCATAACAATGTTGCGGAACTTGTTCAGCTGCTCTTCAATGTAAATTAACCATTAGACGCACATAGGTTTTTACAATAATTTATTTATAGGTTCGATGTGCATATGAGTTAAGATGAGATCATTCACATTTTTTCACAGTAAGAATGTTCCAATACTTGCCAAAGATGCTGAGAACTCCAGGCTGTAAACTTCACGATTCCTCCAACGGCTGTTGCTCGACTAAATATCAACAAAAATACAATCTGCCTTAGTGGATGATTAATTGTCTCATACATACCGCATTCCAAATGTCGATCTCCGTAGAAAGCTACGCTGCTCACTTTATTTGCGTCCCAATGTGAATGTCAAGCGAGCATAAACCTAACCCTGTACACAAGATATGAATGTTCTGGTTTACTAATTATTGAAAGTCACTTGTTAAATTGTTAATAAACATGTTTCGTTATTTTGTTGTTGTTAGTTGTTCGTTTCTCCCTTACTGTCAGAAAATAAAGGCATTAACCCTAAGAAAACATACTTAGATGAATGTTCTGCAAGGAATCCTTTGAAAAAGTAATGAACGACAACCCCACGTTTCAGAGCCCTAACGTAGCTTAAGAGGCAAGCGTAAAGGCAAAAAAAAAACGCAACCACCGGATGTAAACTAGAATAATAAATCGGAATAGGGGTTGAGGAAATAATATAATTTTAAATAATGGAAGGGAGGAGGGTAAAAGGCTGGTAGCCACTAGGCCGTTACATGAATGTTTGAGCTGATCGCCAGCTCGGGCGGGTTCTAACTGCCTGCTTCGTAATCGAGACAGATATCACACAACGGCTGTGCGTAGCCCACAACTTACTCTTCATTTAGCCTTTATGTCCTTGTTGTGTCCTGCGACTTTATATAACTCACTGTACTTCATCTTTATAAGCCTTCGGGATTAAGTTACTACGTGAAAACGGACATAAAACCCACCCGTGACCATTACTGCTTTGTGCATGGCTTAATAGCAATAATAATTCACAAATCACAATTAACACATTTCAATCATTCATCACTGGACCAATTCATTTAAGAATAGGTAATATATGTAAGAATTAAAACTGGGCTTATTTCTTCCATATTGAGGTGTTCTCAAAGGAGCATCTTTAAGCTCAATGCTCTAAGTAATATTTAATTATTAAAATAAGTACTTAAGCACACACTGTTCTTTTCCTGGCGATAATGTAATATTATCCTCAAGAACCTAACTAATGCATGCTTTATTTATGATCCCTACAAAATCATCCACTAAGATTAAACATAGATTCTTGCCAATGACCAGTTACTTCGATGATGTGGCTGAAATAGGATCTTTAAGTTCAATGCTCTAAGTAATATTTAATTATTAAAATAAGTACTTAAGTACACACTGTTCTTTTCCTGGCGATATTATGCTCAATATCATAACTAATGCATGCTTTGTTATGATGTATTCAGTATCATCTGTCATCTATAGAAGCATGGTTTTCAAAATTTGAAAATAAATGAGAATTCTTCGAAATTGATTGTAAAACTCTACAGCCAAGGGGTTTCTGCGAATCATATTTTGTGCTATTCAGGTCTCAAATTAGACAAAAGGCCTGGAAGGAACATCCTATTCGACCAAAAGCGTTTGGACCATTTCGGTTTTGCCATAATATGTTATAAGTTTGTCATTATCATTAATTGTTAGCCAGTGAAACTCCGGCAGGTTTTAAACTCCAAAACACGACCTTCTCAACATCCAGTTGGAAAATCTATTGAGTTTGACCTGCGTGAATTAGCACATCTTCCCGTCATGAATTTTCCTTGGCCGAACTTTCGCAACGACTATGCAATGATCCGATTGGCCTCGAGACAGGATGTAACTCTAATTTAAGATAACGAGGGCTAGTTTGCATATATAACATAATTTGACTTCATTCTTGTGTGATATGACGCTGTAAAACTACCCTTTAATCAAATCAAAAGAAGTTGGCTAAAACACCTTTTAGCCGTTTTTTATCCTAACCCTTTAAAAAATATCTATTGCAATAAATACAAAACATAATATATATGATAAAATTGGCTCATTGTACTTGTACCATTTTATAGAGGGACTTGAACAAGTTAAAATATTGTAATAAAAAAATACGCAACCAGGTGATGGGGCTCACCTTTGAGTTACAATGAACAGCGTGTTGATCCGTGGAACTAGGCGTTTAGCCAGACTCGGTTGTGATAGTTGAGTTGTGATTGATACTACTGCAATAAAAGCCTCCATCCAAGGCCTGTCAAAGGTACCACGCTGCTCTGCTGGTACAATGATGTCATTTTCTCTGCCGATGTAGGTTTTCATCTGCTCTTGGTTCCAGTCGGGTCTTTTGGTCTTTAGTTGCTCATTTTTTTTTTGAACAGCTCTTGTATGTAAGGGCGGTTGTGAAGTGATGTCACATATGCGATCCCTGGCATTTCGCGTACTTTAACGTAACCGTTTGGCGAAAGTATTGGGCTGAGTCAGGCTCTTACATGCATCTAATGTACAACTCCCACTTACCGCAGTCATTAAGCAGAAGAGCTAAGTACGAAAGTACTTACTTAGTAGCGATAGTCCGTTAGTCAGGACGGGATGATCTATAAAATTGCTAGTGGGCACTCATGCCAAATAAGTGGACTTAACGATGTTTATAGATCTTGAGCATCATAGTTATTTAGATGCATTGTAAGTTAGTTAGTTTGGCCGTTGCACAGAGCCCTTAATTTAAAATTGACCTAAGAGGTATTATGTGTAAAAAAACAAGTATGGTTGTCCGAGATGAATTCTGTTCCCGATTTTCGGATTGCTTACCCGGTACAAGTATTTGCCTACCTTTAATATTATTGAAAAAAAAAAAATGCTACTAATCCTCCAGCCAGCTCTGCTGTACGGTGCCCCGCTATTTACCCACTTGACTGACAATACATCCAAATGTCTCCAACATTTCCAGAATGGAATCATGCGAAAAGTGGTCCTACATACCTCTTTTGAGAGGTTAAAGAACGCTGACCTGCACCCGTTGCTTGGTGTGCCGTCGGTGACCCCACCACCCCTCCCGCATAGATGGCAACAGACCGTCGGTGAAAAATTAGGATAAGAATTAGTATGTAAGTTAGTTTTAAGGTTGATCAAAAAGGTGAGCCCCATCACTTTTATTAGTCAGTTAAGTCCAGCCACGTATAATGTATATCATCATACTTGTTCATTCATTATATAATTTCTATAAAATAACAAAACCTGTATATAATGTAGCGACGCTACAGGAAATACAAAAATAATTTGTAAATAGATTCACCTGAGGATCTATAATTATATGTAATTATCTGTAAATTCAAAGGGGCTATGAAAAACAAAAAAAAAATAGTGCTACTAAAAGGAATAATAATATCATCCTAGATCACTTCCAAAAGTTTTATTCCTTTTCGGAATGTTCACTAAGTTACCTTTTCTTTCTTTACGCACTCACACCGTTCAGAACTTTTTACGCGAACTTCTTCTAAGTGCTGCTTCAGTACAGTAAAGTGCTTTTCAAAGGTAGCCACCTACCTTATATGCTCATACGTTTGTTCAAGGAGTACCTTAGAAGCTCTGGTGAACGTGTATGAAAATAAATATATTATCTTTTTTTTTTTTTTTTTTGTAATTGAGCAAGAACAACGACCACAAAAACTAATAGTTGAACACTTTTTCCCTGAGAGAGTATTACTGAAGCTATAAACAACCCATGTCATGTAGTTATCAACCAAAAAACAGACAGCCAATAAGATAACCTACTTAGCTGACCTCCCCGCATATTTTAACCGTATAAGAGTTAGTTGATTTAAGCACGACAATTTGTGAGTTTTCATTCTTGAACAAATACTGGTCCGAACAATTTGAATATGTATTATCAGATTTTTTTTTCTGCTATACATCTTGTTTTGTGTAGTAACAGTTCTATTAATTTTAAATTTACACTTTTTTTTCCCCTTTTATTTTGTTATCAATGGGCCTTCTGGATTGTTTCAGAATCAAGTTGCAATTTTGTTTGCCTTCTTATAACGCTATTTTACCGTGGTGTACACACCATAAATATGTTACTGCTTATGGTTGGCTAGTAGCTGTGGCTTGCTTTATATGTGCCCACAATAGGTCCTGCAATACCGGTCAACCCGCGAAGGAGGTAGAGGAAGTCCCTGGCACTCCGTAATTACCCAAAAATGAAATTAAAATCGCAGATTTCACGTCTACTGGACGAACTCCCTTTCCCCTCACATTTAAGCCATTAATGAATCAATTAATTGAACAAACCCATTAACGATTTAAATGCTAATTTTTCGTGTGGTTCGCTTTATAAAGGCCATCCCGGAGGTATAGAAAAACTACGTCAAACCTCGAAGGAGGTGGAGCGATCCCCTAGTACTTCTGTTGTGTCAACCTCTTAATTACGAATAATTAGAAGTTCCCTTTTCTCAGTCCAGAAAATATCTACTTATGTTTCCATATTTTTAATAATAAAGCTTATTACGTCCGTAAGAGAGGGGGAGAAACTAGTGGGGGAAACAGCCGCAGGTGGGGGAACAACCCCCACCACGGCTGGCATGCCTATATAACCCGCCGTCTTGAGGCGGTTTACAGAAAGTACTGAACCGGCTCTTGGATCACTACTCTCTCTCTGCACTGGCGCTTGTTGCTCTACTCAAAACCATGCTCTTCTCATTCAACTACCTCTGCTTCTCTCTATCCTAGCCTCGCTTTTTTTAGTCCGGCGATGTCAGATCCCAAACCTTTCTAGTGGGATTCTCTGCCTTCGTCGTGTAAAAACTAGCACCTCCTTGGGAGAGACCTCTCCCTCGCAGACGACGGTTGCCGTGGCCCTACAAACTTTACCTAGTAGCGTCTCCCACGGAAATCAAGTCTGCTTCCCTCCGGTTCACACTCACCTTTGGGATCCGGACAGTTTTCACCTGCCCTCAGATACCGAGTGTGAATTCGTGGTAATTCCAAGACCACATAAACTACCTATAAACCTACCCTGTTCCTCTTCTTCTGAGCATAGTGCACTGTCGGGGCACACCTTCTAAGATCTGGAGTCAGATCAAAACGAATTAAGCTGCCCGCCGGCTAAGCTAACAGCAGAGGTGAAAGGCCACCCATTTTATCTCTTTCTTGGCGCTCGCCGGACTGGCGGAAGGCGACTGGAGGTTGTAGTGACCCTACCCCACCCCCGACAACTTCATTTCCCAAAAATAAAACTTAAAACTTAATTTTTGAGATAAGGGAAAAGGATTTCGATACAACTACCCCTGTCCTATGATTCTGAGTTCAGTTTTCTTCCCTCGACTCTGGTGCCCGAACTGGTCGTAACCATGTTGCACATCAATCCTTCTGTTTCATTCGTTGCCGATGTCTTTTCACGCTCTTTTAACTTCCCTGGTATGCCGTCGGTATTCTTCGACACAAACTACAAAATCTGGTGCTATTCATCGTCTACTGTACTACTAATAGACCACTAGACTATTCACTAAAGCACAAAATACACCGGGTGCCGTTAGCAAAGCCACCGATACTGCATTATGGAAGTAACCTGTGGCTGTGGGAGGACCCGACCTCAAACGGTTATGCGCCCTGAGCACGCTAGCCCGTGTTCTGATAACCGCACAGGCTGGTGTGATCCCACCCATGTTTAAATTCTAATAGCGGTGCCTTTGACCGCCTCTCTGTGTCTAATGCTTTCATGAATAGTCGGCTCGGCAATAAGTGCTGCTGCGGTGGAAATTAATTACCTATTATACCGACCGTGGAAAATGAGCGTTCCTAGATCCATTTTTAACAACGTACAATGCACACTCCGGCTCTCGGTGAATCTTTTAACGTTTTAGAGTTGTGGGTTTTTCCTAATATAATAGGGAGACCGGAAAGTAATGTCGTTTTTTTTTTTACATTAAATTCAAACAGATTTTAAACAAGTTTTTGTTTGTGATCAATGATGTAATCAAACTCGTTATCAGCAACCTTTTGCCATCTAGTGTGCAAATTTTCAATGCCTGATCAATCAAAATCAATTGGTTTTTTGAGTAAAATATCTGGAGATGTCCTTTTGGACATCATCCAAATTTTAAAATTTTTTTTAATTAATGGAAATCCGATGGCTGGAGATGAAATATGGGTCCTCTATGATAATCCAAAAATCTCTCTCTGGATGAATCTGCACGAAGTACAGCTAAGCCAGGTTTACACTCCAAAAAGGCGCATTTGTGTGTTTGGTGGAGTATTCGTGGGGTCGTTCATCGCTGATACCTGGAAAAACTGTGAATGCAGATCTTTACAGTGAGAAATTAAATCGAGTAAAACAATCTTTAATTGAAAAATGCCATGCGGTTGTCAATAAAAAAGGTATTATTCTGCAACGCGATAATTTAAGACCCCACTGCGCCTATTTTTTCCGCAAGGACTCGGAAAAATTAATAAATTGGGGTGAGAGGTATTTCCTCAAGCACCCTACTGACCCAATATCAGATTTCCATTTATTCCGATCGCTACATTTTCTAGGTGGCAAGAAATTTCAAAATTTTTATGATGTCCAAAATGCCATCTCCAGATATTTTGCTCAAAAAAATTTTGAATCGATCAGGCATTAAAATTTGCACACTAGATGGCAAAAGGTTGCTGATAACGAGGGTGATTACATCATTGATCAAAAACAGAAACTTGTTAAAAATTTATCTGTTTGAATTTTTTGAAAAACGACATTACTTTCCGGTCCCCCTAATATTTGTCAGTATTTTTTTTTTTTACCAAAGCTAGCGAAACATTAAGAACTATTTCGATAAAAACTTGATCCCAGTCTTAACCTATTTTACTGTTCTTCATTCACTTTTCTCCACCTCGCATTATTTCCCCCTTCCTCACACTCTGAGAACGAAGATCCTATGTCAGCCACATCATCGGAGAAACTGGTCATTGGCAAGAATCTATGTTTAATCTTAGTGGATGATTTTGTAGGGATCCACAGAACTTTATAACGACCAGTAGATTCCCATGATTGGATACGTTTCAATAGAAATTTTGTAAGCTTAGAAGAGACGGGCTAAAGTAAGGGTTGCTGACGTAATAAGGGGAATTAACTATTGTTCCGAGGACTTGTATATGAAAGTATTGGTTGACCTTGATAACAAGGTGGTTTGTTTTCGTTTTCAAAACAACCCGGAGGCCCACTAAAAACCAAGCGTTACTGCAGCCCTGCCAGCGATTCAGGCTGGTTTTTGTAATAATTGAACATGAGGACACTAGGATACCAAAAGTGCTTATAAAATATCGATGTTTAGACTAGAGATCTATTCATGGGAAGCGAAAAGTGCTTTAAGAGACTATTGGTGATGACTAGATCAAAACTATGAACAACGTTAGGCGAAAATACAAGGACCCACCATACTATTCTACAATTTTTATATTATTTGTTTCTTTTTTTTTAACAACAACTTTATTACGATAAAATTACAATTTGCCTCATTGGGCTATAAGCAATTGTGATAAATGATTTCATTCATGCAATATTTACAATTTTCATTCATAATGTATGTACAAACAGCCTAGAGGCCTCCTAAGTCCACATTGTCACCTCCCTCGCGTGCGAAGGAGGAAGCGGAGTCTTGGGAAGTCCCCCACGCTCCTACGTCAGCCGCGTCTCTGGATAAGGGATTTGTTTCTAAATAAATATTGGCAAAACTAGACTACGAATAGGAGTCAATATAGACCACTCTATATGACGAAGTAATCATCTCATCGGGCTGATGCTTATGGAGAACCATTGTGCCTCAATGCTATCATGTATTTCTGTAATTATGAATCTGGTCACTATATTCAATAGAATAAATGGCAAATTTAGAAAAGAAAAAAAAATGTTGCTTCGATAAATAATTTAAATCATTACAGTCAGTGACATCTACCAAATATGGCTACAAAATTAAGCAAATTTTTATTAAGATAAATTTATTTTTATAATTTAAAAATTGCAGCCTCAACTTTTGTTTTGATTTATTAGTGTTTTTTTTTATATTATATATTTACACGCTCCCCCCCCCCTTATAATTTCAGACCGTTGTTCTTGCGAGTTCCTTTTCGAGCCAGAGGCAAAGAATTTAACCAAAATGTAAACCAAAGAAAGGCAGGAAATATATATCCATGAAACATGAGTAAGAGTCTTTAATTGATTAGTTTATTCTTAATATTTAGTTAAATTATAATATTTATGTATAATTTATACCAGGTTAGGTAATTTATGTTTTTTTTTCTTAACTGATCACTAAAACTGTCTGTTATCATAGCTAATTCAATTTGTGTGATATTTAGCTTGGTAGGTCTCTTGGTGTGTTGAAACTTTCATAGAATATAAACACAAAAAGTCAATAATGAATTTACAAAGTAGTTTTCACATCTAAATCTTCAATTGTGTGATGGAATTGAAAGTACAATTCAACCTCCATTTTTTATAGCTCCATGTAATCCAGCTAAGAGCAAAACTAGAAGGGAGGTATTAGACCATTTTAAAATATATACGACAGAGTGCTACCGGTGTTAAAGCAATTTGACATCATGTGATTTTGTAATGGCGTGATTCCTGGCAGTACATCAACTCCGTATAACCACATTTAAAAGCTTTTTTTTATACGACATGATTTATTGACTGTTACCGCCCACAAAACATTATTTAAATTCTTTATTATACTAGTGGGGGAGATTTATTACTACTCTTCCGCGAGTAAAGGATAATTTAATCGTACCAGAGGATATGAATTCATTAAATCTTCCAGGAACAAGACAATAATATTAGCCGACAAGTTGTTTATATTCTAAAGAGAAATGACAAATTATTTTTAAACTTATTAACTGCCACTGACAACATTAACCGACACTTGAGTTGTATGCTGAGCTATCAAGGAAGCATAGTCAAGTGCACTCGTCAAGTCCCTTAGATAAGAAACTTTGGCAGTAGTCAGAACTCGGTGGTAGAGTCATCCCCGCTCAATCCTCACTTTCATATTCATTAATTTATTGTTTTATTATAGCCATCATTGCGTATTTGTTAAGTAACTGCCACTGAAGCAGGACATAGTTTTATGCACCGCGGAAGAAATAACTATGTTATGGAGGACCAACGATTATATATACCAACTATGTATATATATACATATATATTATTACGATATTTATTATTCATATATCTTAATTATAAATTTTTTATATAATTTATAACTTTATATTTAACTTTTACTTTCTCTTAAGGTTCTGTTAATAAAAATAGGATAATTCTGGCAAAAAGAATAATTGTTTATTTTCACAAATTGATTTAAAGATTGAATAAAATAACATTATTAAAACTAACTTAAAATTGTAACTAACTTAATTGTTACTAAACGTGATACTGGCCAATATTTCTTTGTTGATAATCTTCGATGCGTCGTCTTCTTGGTGTGGTTCGGATTGCTTCTTCTATTGTCTTGAGCGTCAGTGAAATAGTGCGTGATCTTGTCTCGTGGCCGGATGCAAGTGGCCAACGAGTCTGTACCTATCCCTGGGCTAGCGTCCCTCCTGGCGCTTCCTCGTCTACTGCCGGGTCAAAGATGAATGAATCTGTGATCTTGCTTCTCGGTATTCCTATCTCTTCGCTGCCATCTTGATCTCTTGACCTTGTTGGTTGTTTAATTCTCTTTGGCTCATATATGATTGATTTGATTGGTTGATTGAACTTGTTTTGAAGTTATTAAAATAAATTATTTATATTATTTTTATTATAAATATTAATGGTAGATACAATGCAACGAATAGTGTTTAAACATTCATGAATCATGTTCCACCGTTCATTTATGCCCGCTAATTTTGAGTTTATATCAAAAATCAACACCTCAAAATATCACAACAATATATACACATCTATGCCTCAGTTAAAGCCAGAGGCTTGACTATGCCGAATACTAATACGATCATGGAATGTAAACAACCCATGATCCTATGTATGACTGGAGTCAGAGCGTGTCCGTGCATTTCCTTCTTTCGTTATTCTTTTTTTATCTATCTTAACCGCCGGCGATTAGTTTCTCTTCATAAATTATAAAATGCTCTTAGATGAGGCTCATATCGGAAGAAGTTCACCATGCAGACTACTGCTACCGTGGAGCGGTTCCCTAACGAAATGAGAGGTCCGGGAAACTGGGTCCCTTCTTCCCCCAATCCGGCCCGGGTAAGTTTCAAAAGTAAATATAAAGAAGGGGCAGAGAGAGAGGGAGAGAGGACAAATGAAGGGATTAGAGGTAACGAACAGCTCAAAGGAGATGCTGGCAGCAAAGAAGTTGCCTCAGCAAACAGACTCGCCAGAGCCCCAAAGCCCCGAAGCTGCCGACAATTAATAATGAAAACTTAACCGACATGGGAACCCACTCAGGGTGATTGATGCGGTCCGGGATCCACCCCCGTCGGCGAATACCTCATTTTTAAACATGATTAATATTAACTCCTTCGATTATTGCTCAACCTTTATCTCGTATTTTCTTCCCCCTTTATTCTCGCTTTTACAGTTTTTATGAACCGTTTCAGAAATCAGTTCAAGTATTTCCTAATTTATTCAGTCCCCACATTATTATTTTTTTTATCTCGCAAGAGCTTAAGTTTCTGAAGTGAAAAATAAAAAAAGTATAAACTTGAATGAGCATCTGTTAGAGGAAAAGTTCATTCAAAAACTTTCCCCTTCCCGTTTTTCAAAGGGGCGTATCAGGTTTTTTTTTTTTGTTGCTGTTTTTTTTTTATTTGTAAAGTTTAAAAATCTGAATTAAAAGTTGCTACTTTCATATTCATTAGAAGAAGAAACAACCTGTTTAACTAAGTTTTAATTAACACCATTAACACCGGGCTGTACGTACTAAGAAAAGTTCACCATAATGTGAATACCGTGGATCTTCTAAGCAAACTTCGATAGGACCCCAACGTATATCAGGTGAAAAACTACTTTTCAAAGAGATCACTCCTAGCATTAGACTAGAAGGCTCAGTAATTACCCATCGTTCAACGCTGAATATCTACTTTCATTCAGTTGTAGGGAAGGTCTGTAAAAATAATTCAATTGATCTGTAATTTTAAACATTCATTTAATTTTAAAATACTTTTAGCAAAAACCTTTCGAAAGCCAACAACAAAAATTGTGATATTTAAAGTTCTATTTATTTATTGAAAGGCGAATGTAACATATGTCTAAGCAGTTACACCAATATCCTATATAGCTCGATAATATTCCTTTTGATTCATATTCATATATGAATAATATATACATATATATATAAAACAACTGAATTTTTAATAATTTTAGTTTTCAAGGATTGGAATATGGAAATATTTGAATTTCGGCAATATCCCACTGTGCAACCCGTAACTGATTTTCACCTTATGTACTGTGTTTTGGTATATATATATAAGTAGTTTGTAGCGTCAGTTTTGATATGCTGTCAAGAAGTCAAAAAAGTAGCTTGTAATATTTATTTACAATGTAAACGTTCATTGTAAGTTCTTTGCTCAAAATGAGACCTAGGAGCTTGAGTATTTGCTTGGTTCAAAGTAATGCAGATTTGTTTAGCGTTAAATTCTAATGCAAACTTTACAGAAATATTTGGTAGGCAACCGATGCTTGTAAAGGGTGTCCTGGAATTAAGGCAAGATTTGATTTAAATAGAAAACACAGTTTTTAGTATTATTGGTGTTATTTTTTTATTGAATTATAAAGTAAATAGGACAGGGTTATTTATGGAATAACATATCGGGCAAATGGCCTCCACAACTTTGCCGGCACATACGCACTCTTTTGTTGAAATTTTCCATGACCATTTGGTATAAATGTGGTTGAATTTCGTTGATGCAGCGTTGAATTTCCTCCTTTAATGCACGGTTGGATGTGGGCTTGTTGACATACACCTTTGACTTCAAATAATCCCATACAAATAAATCTAATGGTGTTAAATCACACGGTCTAGGGGGGGCAATTTTGAGAGAGGAATACACTACCTGAAAATGTCTCATGCAGTGTTTGAATTGTTTCATGGGCTGTATGGCATGTGGCACCATCTTGTTGAAACCACATATTGGCCACATCAATATCATCCGATTTCGGCACAAAGAACTGTGTTTACGACGCCGAATTGATGTTCCTGGATTTTCAACAACACTCTCACGCACTTCTTCGATATTGACATTTGAACGACCAGTGTGTTTAGTGTCTCCAACTGATCCAGTCTCCCTAAATGTTTCAATTAATCTCTTAAACACAGTTAATGAAGTCAAAACACTATGCCGACCATAATTTGGTTGAAATTATCGAACTGCGGCCGCCAAACTTTCAGTACTTTGAGATAATGTTCCACAATAAAGACACGTTGTTCTATCGTGTAACGCTCCATTATTACTAATCCTAAACTGTCAGCTGTCAAGTTTTTTTTTTTTTAGGGTTTCCAGCACTTTACTGCACAAATGGTGGCAAATTCAAATCTTGCGTTAATTCTGGGACACTCTTTACATACTATTAGTAAAATAATTTAAAGGTGCTATCCTAAGATAAGTAATCTTATCCTCATTGTATTGCTTATTGTAATTATTCATTGACCAAATAGCCATTATAATGAGCCCTTATTGTTAATAAAATAGCCGCAGATTAAAATGAATAAAACATCACAGTTTGCGGATAGACCGAGGCATCGTGGGTGTGTTATTGTAGAACTCGGGCGCTCCAGACATTTCTGACATACTCGTGCTTGAGCACGTCCATCTCTTTCCAGGTCGAACCTTCATCTGTCTGTCAGCTTCTTCGACTACCATTTAAACTGCTGACACAAAGACATGTTGAGGCATAGCAAGCAGAAATTCTCCCCTTAAAATTCCTCTATGCATAAAATATTCAATAGTGAATTTCACCAGAAAAAATTCAAATCAAATGTAAACTATCACATGAGTGAATGATTTTATTACAGCTGCGTACGACCATTTCAATGAAAATTCGAATTTTTTTTAAGGTTTATTTATGATAGGCTCAAGGAGTATAGTTTTAAAACGACAGAGCGAGCAAAAAGTCAAAATGAAAATAGCATATATTTATTTGCAGGAAAAAAAAACAATGCTTGAAGACTAATTTGAATGGTCCTATAACGGTCGCTCTAACTACATAAGATAAATCACCCTATACTCTATTGGAGGTATTTTAAATTGGTTATCAATTTAAACAAATGTAAACAATATTACCAACCATAAGTCATATCAGTGTAAATATTGTAAACAATAAAAGACGCACCTGTTTTTTCTAGATTTGGCCTTCTCATTTATGAAAACCTCTGCATCTCTCTTTCCTAACCTCGCTATGTTTTGGACCGGCCTTGTCAGACCCCACACATTCCTAGTGGGATTCTCTGCCTTCGTCTCGCAAAAACTAGCATCTCCTTGGAAGAGATTTCTTCCTTGTGGACGATGGTCACCTACGAACTTTACCTAGCAGTGCCTCCCCCAGTGACTGGGGACTCTGGTTCACACTCGCCTTTGGGATCCGGACGGTTTTCGCCTACCTTCAGATACAGAGTGTGAATTCGTGGTCTTTCCAAGACGACATAAACTACCTATAATATCTACCCTGTTCCTCTTCTGAACATAGTGCACTGGCGGGGCACATACCTATCAGATATGGAGTCAGATAGTACAGTTGTAAGACCCATCATGAAGCAATTGTCCAGGTCATAGCCTAATCAACCCTCACTTCGTCACCAGGGCTAGGATAACTAGGCACCCCCGACCCGACAGGTCCTTTTTTCGAAAACTCTGTTTTGGTTTCAATTCAAAGTTTTAGAAAGTCTTTATCAGCAGGCAAACTTTTTCCGCTTAAATCGCGTTAAATCCTTGGGAAAACGAAGGTTGAAGTGTCATTAGTTTTCAATCCCCCAGCTTAGTGGACCCCTATCGCTTTGTTTAGATCTGTATCCAAAACAAACATCTAGTTAATCAATTAATTGATTCTTTGCAGTTAGAATGAAATTCCTTCATACTTAAGTACCCTGAGGTATTGAAAGTAAAACAACATAGGCATGCTAACGAACAAAAAATCACCTCACCAAGCCAAAATTAGCCATGATGTTTTTTGTTGACCGGTAAATTTCGAAAAAATAAATGGTTTTCTGATTTTACAAACACTATAACTGCCTTAAGTCCTGGGGAGTCTATCGCTTCTCAGAAAAGTAGAGACGTCCACAAAAGTTTAGGGAAAAATTTCGGAGAAACAAGGATCAACCTTCCTAAACTTGCGTTTTATAAAAATTTTGTTCCTCAACAGGAAATTCAAAAAGAACAATCCCACGATCCCAAGCTTTTCCCATTATATTCCACGGTGATAATATAAAACCATGAATTGGAAATCTAAGAGCACTTGCTGTGCACAATAGAATATGTGCATTGTAATATAAAGACGAGCATGGCCGAGCAAAGACTCAGTAAGTGCGTATACGAGGAGATAGGTGTTTATAAAGGGAGGTGTGGAGTCCCGGCGACAACATAGATTGGTGGTGACAGGAGGGCTTTGTCCGACGAGTGGTCTGCTGAAATATCATCTCTCTCTCTCTCTCTCTCTCTCTCTCTCTCTCTCTCTCTCTCTCTCTCTCTCTCTCTCTCTCTCTCTCTCTCTCTCTCTCTCTCTCTCTCTCTCTCTCTCTCTCTCTCTCTCTCTCTCTCTCTCTCTC